>CM062815.1:765289086-770089086 GCA_031772625.1 Pinus tabuliformis
TCTCATAAACTCAAGAGTGCCGAATCGAACTGCATTTGCCATTTACAAATGCAAAGTAGAGATTTGCTACTCTAGTCCATTCGCTGGGCCTATTTATGATCTGAACAGCTGATCCACAAGTGCTCTAACAGTCCTTTGTGATAGATCTTAGTCCTCCTTTAAATCATCCCTCTAATTGTACCTAATTGATAACTTTTATCCGGCCAAAAACCGTAGATTAAACTGCAAACCGTGACCCAGAACCCAGAAACAATTCTCGTTTCTGCTTCAGCGCAGACTCTGTGAAGAGGTTTGCATTTCAACGCAGGTCCCGAGAAGGCTACCTGCGCTGAAGTTCAGTTTCTCTGTGCTAGGGGTGCGCTGATCAGCCTTTGCCTTGTGCAGCTGTGGTTCCCTTCTTCCTTTTGCTCAGTTTTATCTCTGATTTTTGCAGCCTGTTATCAGTGTGTGTACCTATCTGAAAACCCATTTTCTTTGCCTCAATTCTGCCTCAGTTGTATAAAGAAACTGTATTTGTTTTTATGTATTTGTTACATCATTTGCAGTTTCCCATTACAAAAGTAAACTAGTCATACTATCGCCCTTAGATCTAGACCTGTCGTAAGTGTCGTTTTGATCTTAGGAGTGAGTTTGTTTGCTGTTCACAGTTGATTACGCTTTTACTTTTGTCTTTTGGTTTGAATTTATGAATTTCTAGTGTCGAAACAAGTATTTACTTCAAAATCATAAAGTGTCGTAATCGTCTTTGTTGATTTCGAAAGAAGCTTGTTTATGTTTTTCACTTGAAATCAAATTCAAATTTGTACAACAACTTTCTTTTTAGGCATCAATATTAAGAAAGTGAAAACAAATACATGCATATGTGCATTTGCATCTTGACAGTTTGTATGTTGATTTAGGAAAAGTGCATTTACAGTGTGCTCTATGCTCTTTGAGAAAAGATTGTGTCTTTCTTTTCCCCTTGTAGCTAGGATTTTCATTGTTGAAAAGATATAAAAGCTTGCTTATCATCTTTAGACTGCATTTAGGAATTGTATTATACATCTCGTGGTGATCCAAAAAGGCAAACTTCTAAGAAATATCAACCTAAAATAAATTGAATGAACTTAACAACGCTTTGTAACTTAACGCACAACATAGAGGTCTAGGCTAGAGACGTGTTCCGGCGTCGTAAAACCTGGTCACTGGTCGCCTCACTGATGGTTGGGTGATTCCTCCTGAGAGACGATAAGTGCCAGTACGGATTGTGCTCCCACGTACCGTCGAGTATATATTGGGAGACCCCTATAGGCATAAAACCTTTATCCATAGGAAGCTGTGTCGGCCACCCTACTGATCGCAATGCACTGAACACAACATTCGGGAAGATTGACCGCCCGTACCTTAAAAAGTATTCTGTGGTTTTGCGAAAAGTTTGGCACACCCTCTACCTAGAACTCCAGAGTAGTTCCTTTCGTTCCTTTTCAGACTCCTTAACGGAAAAGGTCCATTTGAGCACTTGTCACTTCAGGCTCATTAAAAATCGAAGGAGACTAGAGTCATCTTTAGCTTTTTCTCGACTCTTTAAAATTGAAAAAGCAAGTTGTGTCTAAAGCGTCTAAAAATTCATTTAATTCGGAAACACACTTTCCCCTTTTGTATTTTGGTTGATCGAGTAATCCGCAATCGTGGAAGAAAGTCAATTGAAACCCCGTCGTTCGCGGAGACTTACAAGTCAACCGTCTTTGTCTCCGAAATCGAAAATAGTACAGACAAAGCGAACTCGTTTAACCGGTTCGAAATCTCTTATCAAAGTTAGAACAAGTGTTCCAACAACATCTGAGATTCCGGTTACTCCAAACATTTCTGGAAACCCTGCCTCTACAGAAGAAGTTCAATAGCCACAGAGGGACAGTGATACTGATTCTAGTCTGAGAGAAAACACTTGTGTTACAGAACCAGTTCCATCTGCAACCGGTTCGGAGAGTCTTGTTCCTCAAACATCTGTCGCTGTCGATTCAACCCCTTCTTCGGCACCAGAAATATTTACGGACCTGACGGTCTTCCCCTTCCACCTGGTTTGATTGCGATAGAGGAAATTGTGGAAGATCCGCAAGCAAGTACTCCAACACATTTTGGAGTCGGGGTCACTCTATTTCCCTCGACATCAGAAGTTAGTCTACCACCAGTGGAAGTTCCTGTAGAATCGCTAGGTAATCTTTTGGATAGACTCAAAATGTCTGAACAACCGTCAACATCTAGGACTGTGTCAAATGACACAGCGACAACAGAACTCCCTGCCGTCACTCCGACAATGTTTGCCGGCGTACCATCTGTCCCGACTAGGTCGCAACCGCTAGAAGGAGTCCATCCAGGGACTATTTCGATAGTATGGTCCGTTCCTGTTTGTTCCTCCGGAATAATATCCGGCAACTCTTATGTTGAGACTCGACAAATTGATCCATTTGGGGGTCAATTTGGGCAATCCAGTCCCCAAGGGCAGACAATCCCCTTGTGTTCCAGATTGCCACCGTATGGGGGGCAGTATGCCCTTTCATTACCCCCTCCGAGAGGATATCCATACGGGAGTTCACAACAATATTCAGATTATACTGGAGTTACGTCAAGTGGTTGGGTACCTATACTACCCCAACAACCAAGAGTTGTGTATTCTATGCAACAATGTGTACCTATGTCGAACATCCCGACAACACCAGCTATTGTAACAGTGTCACAAGTTCAAACGCTGCCTGTTGTATGTCAACCTCAGATTTCTCAGGTTGTAATGCAACAGCCCATTAAGCCTGTGACTCAACCAAAATCGCCAACTGGTGGGGCGACACAGGTCCAAACGGGTACAATTACCCCACATCTTGGTCCAACGGTTAGTATAGTGCAACAGAGCATGGCTTCACAACCGTGGCTGGTGCAATACCAACAACCACAATTCCAACAAGTGTACCAAGGTTCTGAGCAGCAGATATTTGTGAACAGTGGACAGCCGTACATTCAAAACGGTCAAAATCAACCACTTTACAGTGGTCAAGTCCACCAACCGTATCAGTCATACCAGCATCAACTACATTATGCTGGTATGCAAAGGCCAACTGCTCAGGCAATTCCATCGTACCCTGGGTATGCTTCACCTAACCTGAATCAACAGTTACCATTCGTGGCAACTTTAGAGTTACCCGATTTACACCGGTTAACAAACGATCCAATTGCTTACGCCCCTTGGTGGCCGGCGATTCCTCACAAACTTCCATCAGATATTCCTAAATTTAATGGAAATCCAGGTGAAGACCCATCGAATCACGTGATGACATTTCATCTATGGTGTTCATCAAACACCCTAAACGATGATTCGATAAGGCTTCGCCTTTTTCAGAGGACGTTAACAGGTCCAGCGGCAAAATGGTATATTGAATTTCCTAGAGCTTCGTTCGACAATTTCAGCACCTTAGCCACGACTTTCTTAACCCATTTTCAATTACCGATAAGGTATGAAACGGGAACGGAAATCTTAACCAACTTCAAATAGACAACGGCCACTCACATATCTGATCATATACATGAGTGGCGACGTCGTCGTAGGATGGTAAAAACGTATGTTCCCGATCAGCTATTAGCTGAATGGTTTATCAAGTCGTTACTTCCTGCCATAACGGAAGATGTGGCAAAGGGGGGAGTCGTAACGGAAGAGCAAGTTATCGCTCGTGCGCAATATCTAGACTTGGTCTATACTCAGTCTGGCACGCTCTACGACAAAATACCTGACGCCCCTAGACCGGAATTCTCAATTCCTCCTCCTCCTAAATCAAACAATGACTCTCACGCCGGCGATGGCGTGATTGGCACGACAAACGGAAAATCGACAAAGGCTACCTCCAAGAAAGCCCGTAAGATTTCAGATCAAAATGCAAAAGACGAAATTCTTGCTTCGGAAGTAAATGCCGTATCAGTAGATAAGGGCAAAGAAACCAAAAAACCAGGAAGCAAGAAGAAACAAAGCAAAGGGAAGAAGAAGAAACAGGGTGAGTCATCTCCTGAAAAAACTTCTTCAAACCCTCCTGGAAATAGGAAACCCCCCACAACGGGATGTCACATATGTGATGAGGATCATTGGACCTCACAATGTCCATACAAAGCTGAGCTTAAAAGATTCTTTAAAAGTTCGCAAACCTCAGCTGTGTTAACTGATCCGTTTCCAAATCCAGGGACAAATCTGGTTGAAAGTGGAAATGCTTCCCCGTCACAAGTGCTAATGTTGTCGATTTCGAAGCAACAAAATGATGCTTTGATTTCGACAAGGAACAAAGATTACGGGAATCCGCAGCTGTCGAACGACAAGGGTAAAGATCAACCATGTAGTTTGACAACAACTTCGACAGAAGTTGTACCACCTGTTATCTCAAAATTAGATGTTGATAGGCTGCTGGTCAGGTTGACTCTAAGTAACTATTTCAGACCTACTTTAGGCTGAGGCTTAGCCTCCTCAACCTGAGAGGGCTCTCTCTTAAAGGATTAATGATTTTGATTAAAGATAAGATGGCTAACTCTTATAGAACCACTGTAAAAAATATGAATGCTGGAAATACATTAAACAACTATCCATTGGGCTTATGGAGTCAACAACACTTCAATATAACAGTGAACTCAACGTTACATAGAAGTCAGGGCACTCAACATTTAGACATTCAGAACATAACTCATATGGGACCACAGTTTATAAATGCATACAGGAAATCAGAGCACATTCAGTGAATTCTGAGTGATTATACATCTATACCACTGTAAAAATTATGGAAAGGACAAGATCACATATTCTGAACATAAGAAATCCTTCACGAATCCTGAGAAGTAAAGTCAAAATTATATTACTGAAAATGAGTTTTTACATAAGCCAAACATAAGCTGTATCATAAAATTTTTCCAACCCTGATTACATTGCTGTTTCAGCTATATATAGAGCTCTTATTCTAACTGATCGAGATTCCTCCTCCAGCATGAGGGGAATTCGAGAACTACTTCTAATGACACCTATTAACCCTTTAACTAACTAATAAATACAACAAAGTGTTGACTGGAGTTTTTTTTAGAGATCTAAATCAACTATGACTCTAACTCCATATTACATGCACGATGGCTTTAATTACAATGGTTCTCGTTCTTTGACATCTTCTCCCCTTTAGTTTGGCTGTAATGGATGTTCAAGGCTCCATGTTTGATCTTTAATGACACATCCTTTCCAATACCCTGAAATATATGAAACTGCCCCTGTGTACCGGTCTTTAGTCTGCCTTAACATGTCCGGATCCAACGAAGTATATCCTTTATCTTTTAATTACCCCAAAATGGAGCAAACTGCCACGTCTTTGATGTGATGTCCACCGTTTTCATACGTGAAAGCCAAAATTCTTGCAAACTGTTTCACATATCCTGGAGTGTGGTAAATATGAAATATGCTCACTTTATGAAAAAAATCTAAAGTTGGATTCAGATGCATATTATCTCCTCGTGTCTTGACCTGGTTGACTGTTGATAGCTTCAGATGATGCCTTGTATGCCTTTTAGATGTTTCCCTTTCAAAATTCCCGCTTATAATTCAAAATTGTTTGATTTGCATTAAAATCATCACCTTCAGCAGTTTCGTAGCGTGCTACGAAACTGCTGAGTTGTTTAAAACAACTTGCTTTTAACCCGAGACCTTTATTAGCCGAGTACTTGATTGCCAAAAACTCCTTTAGACTTTCCACATGTCGAATATGGATTTATATTTCCTCAGAAAGATAAAATCAAGCAAATTTGTCAAAATTTTAAAACAAAATCTTACTTGAAATGAAAACTCATTTAGCAGGTAGCTAACTTAGCTGTGCCTTCAGATCTTCAATTTGTTTCTTCATAGCCTTATTCCCAGCTCTCAGTTGCATATTGATCCTTCTGATGTACTTGGCTTCTTTGATTGCTGGTATTGTCCATGTGTGAAATTGTGAATGGCCATCAACCACTGAATTCAACTGGGCTTCTAGAGTTTCATTCCCTTTCCGTAGAGCTTTATAATACTTTGCGTGTATGACTGCATGTTTTCTAGCAGCTTTCTTCAATTTGGCAATCTCATATTTAGCTGATTCTAATTGGCTCTTTATGGCTGCTATATTATCTCCTTGAGATGTGATGACTGTTTTGCCTGCGTTTTTCTATGTCTCTTCCCCTGTTTCCTCTGTTCTTGGCAGTGCTTCCTGTACTTGCTGGAATCTCCTTTTCATAGGTCTTCTAGGTTTAAAAACGAACTCTTCAGTTGGCACATCAAATCTAAGCCTTTTTGAGGCCTTGGATTTCTTGGTACTTTCTTGTTCTGACTGCATCAATTTGATTTGAACTGGTAGAGACTGCTCGAATTCAATAGCCTGTAATAAATCATTTAAACTTGCCTTGGACACTGGACTTTCTTCAACTGCTATAGCTTTACCTTTTTCCTTATTTATCTGACTTCTTGTTCTTACCCTTGAGACTACTTCAGATGTGCTTGTTTCAGGTACAGTCTTTTTACTATGAGCTTTTTCCTTAGTTGATTGCTGAGGTTGATCTTGGATGATAAGTGGCTTCACTTGTTTTCTTACTTGTGACTTTGGAACTCTTTTAGCTCTTACTTCTGTTTGGAGCTCAGCTATTGTAGAATCTCTAGCAGGTGGCGGAGTAAGGCCAGTCTGGCTTTTGAATCCAGCCATAAAAATGAATGAATTCCAATCTCTGTTTATCTTTTGGAGCCCATCTAAAACCAGTAGTTTAATCAAACCATGATGAAACAAAGAGGTTTCACAATCCTCTTTCCTCAGCTGTGCCTTATCACACATCTTACTCAAACTATGGAACAGATAAAAAGGTAATTCTATGGAGACCTTCCCAGTGAAATGCAAAAGGAGTTTAAAATGGTAAGAATAAACCTTGTTATACCTTCCTTCACAAGTCAGATATTTCTGTATGCAGGTGAGTAAGTGAGCATAATATTCTTTGACATAATTCCTGGGCACTGCCTTACTTAAATCTTCATTTACATAATCATCCTTCAAAAACTCCTTGCAAGGATTCATGTCAAATTTGAAAATTTTAAACCATTCCTCTTTTCCTCGTGGGATCTCTGTTACAGTAGATATCACTTCTGGCGAAACCTGCAATTCTAACATGGCTACCTTTGAATTCAAAACTGTGAAGTTAAGTGCAAATTCCTTAGTTACCTGTGCGTGTCCTCCTTGTAACTTTTTGCAAAACTTCCAGCACCTGGCCTTTTTAAATGCTTTCTTCACCTCTTCATTTCTCAGCATTATATCCAGGCCTTCAGGTTCAGTCCTTAGAGGTTTACCGGATCTGTGCTCTTTTTTCTCCATTGATTCTTCCAGATCTTCACAAACAATGACTACCAGCTCCAGTTGGAATTGTGATTCGGCTTCTATTTGAATTCAACCTCGCTTGAATTTTGAATTTTTCCGTTTAAAACCTTTCAAGATGTAATCTTGCAGATTTCTCACTCATGCAAGACTTACGGCTATCATTAAGGTTTATGCATGGTTGTCTTTCTTGGGAATGATAATTCGTGCGTATCAACAGATCTAGTGGTGGTGATAGTGGCAATGAGTGGTGAAATGTGATAAGAGGGGTACATGAGCTGACATGAGAAGACATGGCCTATGACTCACCTAACAGACTTGACATTTCGGGAAAGATTCGCTGCGGAATGTACGAATCCATGATTTCGCAGCGCTGTCAGTTTAAAATTTTAATGATGCGTTGCGAAACTGCCTAATCATGATACGCTGCGAAACTGCCTAACTATGATTGCGCTGCGAAACTGCCTAATTGGCATTGCGCTGCGAAATTACAAAAAGACACGGTGACTGTCATAAGATAACCGATGGCTATAGAACAATGGTAGATGGAGGGGAACCAATGGGAGCTGAGAATAACTTGACTCAAAAACTCATCAAAACTCCAGATTCTAAGGGAAAAAATTAAAACCAAATTAAACTAACACTGACCTTCATCATCGGGCGAGGATGGAAAGTTACATGTATCAATTTTAGTTCTAAGTGATAACAGTGGCTCCACTTGGGATAGTGTGCTCCTGTAGTACACTAAGAACTCGTATGTCCAGTGCTTTGTCCAATTTGTGAAAATAAAGATGAGGTTGACAAGCATCCTTTTCTAGCTTTGTGAGCCTTCACCTCGGGCTTGAGCTTCCTGTTCAGCTTGTCATTTATTTGCAACAAAGAAAGACTAATAAAACAGTTATGTACAATGTTGTGAGAAACATGGCAGGGATTCAATCAATTGTAATGCTTTAGGAACCTGCCATTAACAGGTCCTCCAACATATGGTGTTCCATCAATCTCTTGTAGAATGTAGGTGTTATTCCCATGGAAAGCAGAAATTTGATATGGCCCTTTCCACAAATTTTCAAATTTACCATGTTTACCTTTCTCTTCAATTCTAGCTTCCCATTTCAAGACTTTATCATGAATCTGGAATGTAACATCTTTGATCTTTTTGTCAAATGCTCTTTTGATCCTGTTCTGGTTTTGTTGATGACTGTCAAACACCTCATTTCTTTTCTCTTGCAAAGCTATTAGCTGATTAATCCTTCGTTGTATAGCATTTGGTTCCTCTTCTAGTCCTTGAATCAACTTCATTACTGGTACTCCAAGGGATGTTGGAAATATAGCCTCTGCCCCATATACTAGCTCATATGGTGATGTTCCAATGGACCTCTTTGTGCAAATCCGGTCAGCCCACGAAGCATATTTCAGTTTCAAATGCCAAGCTTTTTTATTTTCTTGCAGCAGCTTCTTAATGATTCTCACAAGGCTCTTGTTTGATGACTCAGCCAAACCATTTCCCTGTGGATAATAAGCAGTGGAATGTCCAAGGGAGATGTGATACTGGTGACAAAAATGAATCATTCTTTTGGACTTGAAAGCTTGAGCATTGTCTGTAATGATCTTGATTGGGCAACCAAATCTTGATAATATATTATTTTCTAAGAAAGAAATAATCACTGAATCATTTGCTTGCCTTGTGGGTATTGCTTCTATCCATTTTGTAAAGTAATCGGTGGCTGTGAGAATCCAGCGATGCTGTCCTGATGAAGGAGGATGGATTTCCCCTATGAAGTCTAATCCCCACTGTTGGAAAGGTGCTTCAACATAAATAGGAACCAGGGGCATTGGCATAAGCTTTCTCTTTCCTTCAAAAACTTGACATTCATGGCATGTGGCTATCTTTTTATAGATATCTCTAAACATAGTTGGCCAAAAATAGCCAGCTCTCAAGACCTTGTTTGCAGTGGCTTTCCAATAGTGATGTCCTCCGCAATCCCCTTTATGAAACTCATCAATTACTTTATCAACTTCTTCTTCAATAAGGCAGTTTAATAATATTCCTCCTGCATCTTTCCAAAACAAATTTTGGTCATACACAAAATATCTGAGAGATTTCAATTTGGTAAACTGAGCTTTGGATTTTGAAAGATTATCAGGAGCTCTATTATGCTGCAAAACAAATGCTATATCCTTGTACCATTCTGAGATCAAGAATTTCTCATTTATTTGGACCAATTCTTCTTCATTTTCAGAAATTTCTGAGATTTCTGTGCTTAAATTAATATCAATACAGTCCAAATTTGACTGAGTCAACAATTTGGCTAGGCCTTGACCCTTTACCAACTTTGTGGGTTTGATCTCAATGTCATACTCCAGCAGTTTTGCTATCCACTTTCCCCTTTTTCCATCTGGATCAGCTTGTGTAAGAATATCTTTTATAACAACATTTGGGACGTAGGCAACATTGTGAGAGTGTAAAACATAGATTCTGAAATCCTTAATTGCTTTCACCAATGCATAGGCTTGTTTCTCTAAGATATTATATTTCAATTCAGCATTGGCTAATGTCTTGCTAAAGAAAGAAATGGGTTGTTCAGTACCTTGACTTCCTTTTTGCAATAAAACTCTAGCAATTGTGTCTTCAAAAGCGAATGTGAAGATAAGGAACTCCTTGGTAAAATCCGGGCTGATGAGTACTGGTGCTTGAGTAAGTGCCTTCTTGATCTCTTCAAATGATTTCTTTGCTTCAACTGTCCATTTAAAATCTGCTCCTTTCTTTAACATCTTTGTTATGTTCTTGACAACTTCAGCAAAATTAGGAATGAATCTTCTAGCAAAGTTAACTTTCCCAAGAAAGGATTGAATTTCCTTCTTACTCCTTGGTAAATCTAATTTTTGAATTGCACTAACTCTATTAGGATCAATCCTAATTCCTTCTTCAGAAATAATATGACCAAGCAGTTTGCCAGAAGTTAGAGCGAAAATACTTTTGGTTGGGTTTAGAGAAATACCAAACCTCCTACACTTCAGTAGGACCTTTTCAAGGTGCTTTAAGTGATCTTCTTCCCTTTTTGAAAAAACTGTGATGTCATCAAGATAAACCACCACTGATTTGTCCTTTTCTTCAGCAAAAGCAATATCCATTGCTCTCTGGAAAGTGGCTCCCGCGTTCATGAGGCCAAAGGGCATTTTTGCATACATGAATGTTCCCCATGGTGTAGTGAAGGCCGTTTTCTCCTGATCATCTGGGTGAACAAGAATCTGATTGTACCCTGAGAAACCATCAAGCATAGACATCCTTTGTGAACCAACAATGTTTTGCAGAATGAAATCCATTTTGGGGAGGGGGTAATTATCTTTCAATGAAGCTTTGTTTAAGTTTCTGAAGTCTATACAAATTCTGATCTCTCCATTCTTTTTTCTGACTGGTACCAAGTTAGCAAGCCAATTTGAGAATCTGATTGGGACAATAATTTTAGCATCAAAAAGCTTTTTCACTTCTTTTTCAATCAGTGGCATTAGAAGAGGATTAATTCTTCTTAGCTTCTGCTTAAAAGGCTTTTCATTCTGCTTAATAGGAATGGTATGTTGTATGATTGAAGAGTCATATTGTTTCAAGTCAGCATAGCTCCATGCAAAAGCATCAATGAATCTTTTCATCATCTCAACATATTTAGTCTTCATATTAGCTGAAAGGAATTTTGAAATCTTGACTATCTTAGGCACAACCGAGTCTCCTAAATTGCAGTTTTCTACTTCTTCTTCATTAGCTTGTAGTCTTGGTGCTTTGAACACATCATTTTGATCAAATAATTTCTCAAGGGGAATGAGGCCTTTAGGAATTAAGTTGTTTTGCAATTGTAAGACTTCAGAACTTTCCTTTGACTCTATTAACATATTCTGCTGATCTATCTGATTGTGTTCAAACTCTCCTTTTAATTCAATGAAGTTCCTTACATGCTGATCATCCTCAAAAACTTGCCAATTTGTGATATTATCCGGTATAACTGGTCTATGGCGAACCTCCACTTCATAATTTTCAGAAGAGTGCTTAGGAATGATAAAGAGACTGGCTGAAACGGCAAGAGAATCTGCAATAGAGTTTTGATCTCTAGTTTTGATGCTGAAGGAATAGGATTGAAATTTTTCCAACATCTCCAACACTAAATTTCTGTATGCTCTCATCCTCGTATCCTTAGTTTGATATGGTACCTTCTACTTGTTTAATTACCAATTCAGAATCTCCACAAACAGCAATGTTTCTAGCTTTCAATTTTATCAAGGCTTCCAAACCTAAAATCAGAGATTCGTACTCAGCCATATTGTTGGTACAATCAAAGTTTAATTTGTATGAGAGAAACTTACTTTCTTCAGTTGGACTAGTGATCCAAATCCCAGCTCCTGCCCCTTCTTTTCCTGCTGATCCATCAAAGTATAATGACCAGCAGCCCATGATGTCTCTTTCATCTCCTTGCTGCCCTTCTTGACACTGACTTTCTGCAGGTTCATCTTGTGATTCTTTTCCAACTGATTCATTGAAAAGGATAGCTGATCCAAGACCAGTATCACATGAGTAAATAGGAAAATTTTGAGGCTTGTCTTTGCTGCTTACCATGTAGGCCATCCTTGTTTCGCGATACAACCTCCTTTGTTCACCAAACACTGGGATGGTATCATATGTAAGATCCATCTGCATTGTGCCCTTGATTTTTGCTGCCCATGACCTTGAAAGAAGCATCCCAAACTTTGGTGGAATGTCTGCAACAACAATGTCCATAACAATTGTTTTGCTGGAATTTGTGTGAGCCCCACAACAACATCTTTTATCAAACCAATGCAATGGACTCTTTTTGAATCAAAGGAAATAAATCCTTATATGGCCTAGTTACCTCTAACCCCAGTCTTTCCATGATTACCTTAGGCATGAGATTATGTGATGCCCCCGAGTCTAACATTGCATTATATAGAGTCATATCATGAATGCTAATGCTTATGTAGAAAGGGGGAAACTCTTCATTTTGTTCATCCTCAAGTCTTGGACCCAAACAGATAATGGGATTATCTTCTTGTACATTTAGGATATCAGCCACTCCTGGTGGTGAATTAAGCATCTCCACAATTTTGCTTCTGTATTTGTCTACCTTGAGAATTTCATAAAAAGGGACTGATATCTTAATTTTTGCAATCTCATTCTCAAGATTAAAAACAGAAGTAGTCTTGTCAATTTCTTTAGGAGGAGAAGGAATTTGAATGTCCTTTTTGACAAGAGGAGAATCATCCTTACCTTCAACCACCTTTGATTTTTCCTTTTTATCTTCAGCTGTCCTTGAGGTATTCTTCTTGGGCTGTGCTTTGTTTGCTGTAATAGGAACATCTCTATTCCTAAGATTATACTGCTTTTGCATCTCAAAGATAGCGTGCTGATAGCCCTTTAAAAAATATGAATGCTCTTCTCCTGATTTTATCATACTGGACTCATCATGTTCCTCCTTAGTCAAGAAAATCCCTGACACTTCTTCATCAAAACAATGGATTGATTCCTCAGGGACTTCAGGTTCATCTTCTTCATCTACCAAATTTTGTTGGAAGGGAGGTCTCACTGGAGGATTTGCCTGCTGATTTCTATTGTCTCTTGGCCTTTGCTGATTCTGAGGTCTTCTGAACTGAGGGTTCCTGAATTGAGGTTCCTGCTGTGCTGGAGGAGTAGAAGCATTCCCAAGAGCTAGTCGGTCCATCAATTTCTCCATGGTTTTCATCATTGTTTCAAACTTGTCTTCTTGAGCAGAGGTAGAAGGTTTCTCTTCTTCCTTTAGCTTAGTCTTTGCCATCTTTGATTTCTTAGCAGCAAGCAAATTCACCTCTACCTTAATTGCATCATTTTGCATGTCAGCAAGAGAGGCAGACTCCCTTTCTCTGAGTAAAAGAGAGAAATCTAAATCAAATGATTCAGCATATCTCAACTGTGCCAAAGCTCCAGGAGGTTTCAAATGAGCTGGAATAGAATTGTATATTTTGTTAAACCTCTTAGAGAAGTTTTGGACAGTTTCGTCTGGAGCTCTTCTAAGATTGTTGTATTCGGTAAGGGCTTGGACAGGATTGGTTATGTTTCCCCATTTCCTTAGAAATCTATCTTCAAATTCAACCCAACTATGAATGCTTCCGGCTCTAAGGGATTTAAACCATTTTCTGACTTCCCCAATGAAAGTTTGAGCAAAAAATCTTAGTTTTACATCTTCATCATCCACTTCTTCCCTGTCAACAAAATCATTGAACCTATCCACATGTTCCTCTGCTGTAATATCTTCATCTCCTCCCCATGTTGGAATTCTGGCAACATATTTGCTAGGAAGATCATGCAAAACAGCAGGGAGAGCTAGAGGAGCATACCTAGCAGGTATAGCCATAATGAATGGAGGAGCAGTGATAACAAGTATTGTATGACCGGTGGGAATAGAACTAGTGTGAGATAGTGTCTGAGGACTATTTGGACTAGTAGAGGCAGAAGATAAAGTATTGGTACGAAAAGGACTATTTGGACTTTGCAAACCACTGACAAAGGAACTCCAATTTGGGAGAGGTAAACCAGTTTTGGATTTGAGCAAAACTTCAAAAGGATCAAGCTCTTTGAGTTGATTCAAATCTTCCTCTTCTAACAGTAATTCTGAAGTAACAACCTCCCAAAACTCTTCCTTATCTTTTTGTGACACCAAGGATGAAGTATCAATGCATCTTTTTTGTAAATCTAAAATAATTCCAATAAGTTCTTCTTCGTTCTCAGACCTCAACAATACCTCATGAATTTTATCATCTACAATTTTATCTTCAGGACTTCTAGAAAATTCAGGGAACAATATTTTGATACAGATGAAGTACCTGGTATATCAGGAAATCTTTGCCTGCTCCTTGAGATGATGTTTGGATTATCCACAGGAGTAGGTGGATCTGGGTTAGGATTACTCCTTGTATATCTTCCTCTCGAAGCCACCTTTTTAACTTTAAGATTGTATGGAGTCACCAAGGTAGAATGCAGCCTCGAAAACCTTCTGAGCTCCTGCTACCTTCAGAAGTTCAGCTTCATGATTTCGGGAATGAGTAATCTTCAGGCTCCCGGCAGACGCACCAAAATGTTATCTCAAAATCAGATCCTGATAGGCTGCTAGTCAGGTTGACTCTAAGTAACTATTTCAGACCTACTTTAGGCTGAGGCTTAGCCTCCTCAACCTGAGAGGGCTCTCTCTTAAAGGATTAATGATTTTGATTAAAGATAAGATGGCTAACTCTTATAGAACCACTGTAAAAAATATGAATGCTGGAAATACATTAAACAACTATCCATTGGGCTTTTGGAGTCAACAACACTTCAATATAACAGTGAACTCAACCTTACATAGAAGTCAGGGCACTCAGCATTTAGACATTCAGAACATAACTCATATGGGACCACAGTTTATAAATGCATACAGGAAATCGGAGCACATTCAGTGAATTCTGAGTGATTATACATCTATACCACTGTAAAAATTATGGAAAGGACAAGATCACATATTCTGAACATAAGAAATCCTTCATGAATCCTGAGAAGTAAAGTCAAAATTATATTACTGAAAATGAGTTTTTACATAAGCCAAACACAAGCTGTATCATAAAATTTTTCCAACCCTGATTACATTGCTGTTTTAGCTATATATAGAGCTCTTATTCTAACTGATCGAGATTCCTCCTCCAGCATGAGGGGAATTCGAGAACTACTTCTAATGACACCTATTAACCCTTTAACTAACTAATAAATACAACAAAGTGTTGAATGGAGTTTTTTTTAGAGATCTAAATCAACTATGACTCTAACTCCATATTACATGCATGATGGCTTTAATTACAATGGTTCTCGTTCTTTGACATCTGCTCCCCTTTAGTTTGGCTGTAATGGATGTTCAAGGCTCCATGTTTGATCTTTAATGACACATCCTTTCCAATACCCTGAAATATATGAAACTGCCCCTGTGTACCGGTCTTTAGTCTGCCTTAACATGTCCGGATCCAATGAAGTATATCCTTTATCTTTTAATTACCCCAAAATGGAGCAGACTGCCACGTCTTTGATGTGCTGTCCACCGTTTCCATACGTGAAAGACAAAATTATTGCAAACTGTTTCACATATCCTGGAGTGTGGTAAATATGAAATATGCTCACTTTATGACAAAAATCTAAAGTTGGATTCAGATGCATATTATCTCCTCGTGTCTTGACTTGGTTGACTGTTGATAGCTTCAGATGATGCCTTGTATGCCTTTTAGATGTTTCCCTTTCAAAATTCCCGCTTATAATTCAAAACTGCTTGATTTGCGTTAAAATCATCACCTTTAGCAGTTTCGTAGCGCGCTACGAAACTGCTGAGTTGTTTAAAACAACTTGCTTTTAACCCAAGACCTTTATTAGCCGAGTACTTGATTGCCAAAAACTCCTTTAGACTTTCCACATGTCAAATATGGATTTATATTTCCTCAGAAAGATAAAATCAAGCAAATTTGTCAAAATTTTAAAACAAAATCTTACTTGAAATGAAAACTCATTTAGCAGGTAGCTGACTTAGCTGTGCCTTCAGATCTTCAATTTGTTTCTTCATAGCCTTATTCCCAGCTCTTAGTTGCATATTGATCCTTCTGATGTACTTGGCTTCTTTGATTGCTGGTACTGTCCATGTGTGAAATTGTGAATGGCCATCAACCACTGAATTCAACTGGGCTTCTAGAGTTTCATTCCATTTCCATAGAGCTTTATAATACTTTGCGTGTATGACTGCATGTTTTCTAGCGGCTTTCTTCAATTTGGCAATCTCATATTTAGCTGATTCTAATTGGCTCTTTATGGCTGCTATATTATCTCCTTGAGATGTGATGACTGTTTTGCCTGCGTTTTTCTGTGTCTCTTCCCCTGTTTCCTCTGTTCTTGGTAGTGCTTCCTGTACTTGCTGGAATCTCCTTGTCATAGGTCTTCTAGGTTTAAAAACGAACTCTTCAGCTGGCACATCAAATCTAAGCCTTTTTGAGGCCTTGGATTTCTTGGTACTTTCTTGTTCTGACTGCATCAATTCGATTTGAACTGGTAGAGACTGCTCGAATTCAATAGCCTGTAATAAATCATTTAAACTTGCCTTGGACACTGGACTTTCTTCAACTTCTATAGCTTTACCTTTTTCCTTATTTATCTGACTTCTTGTTCTTACCCTTGAGACTACTTCAGATGTGCTTGTTTCAGGTACAGTCTTTTTACTATGAGCTTTTTCCTTAGTTGATTGCTGAGGTTGATCTTGGATGATAAGTGGCTTCACTTGTTTTCTTACTTGTGACTTTGGAACTCTTTTAGCTCTTACTTTTGTTTGGAGCTCAGCTATTGTAGAATCTCTAGCAGGTGGTGGAGTAAGGCCAGTCTGGCTTTTGAATCCAACCATAAAAATGAATGAATTCCAATCTCTGTCTATCTTTTGGAGCCCATATAAAACCAGTAGTTTAATCAAACCATGATGAAACAAAGAGGTTTCACAATCCTCTTTCCTCAGCTGTACCTTATCACACATCTTACTCAAACTACGGAACAGATAAAAAGGTAAGTCTATGGAGACCTTCCCGGTGAAATGCAAAAGGAGTTTAAAATGGTAAGAATAAACCTTGTTATACCTTCCTTCACAAGTCAGATATTTCTGTATGCAGGTGAGTAAGTGAGCATAATATTCTTTGACATAATTCCTCGGCACTGCCTTACTTAAATCTTCATTTACATAATCATCCTTCAAAAACTCCTTGCAAGGATTCATGTCAAATTTGAAATTTTTAAACCATTCCTCTTTTCCTTGTGGGATCTCTGTTACAGTAGATATCACTTCTGGCGAAACCTGCAATTCTAACATGGCTACCTTTGAATTCAAGCCTGTGAAGTTAAGTGCAAATTCCTTAGTTACCTATGCGTGTCCTCCTTGTAACTTTTTGAAAAACTTCCATCACCCGGCCTTTTTAAATGCTTTCTTCACCTCTTCATTTCTCAGCGTTATATCCAGGCCTTCAGGTTCAGTCCTTAGAGGTTTACCGGATCTGTGCTCTTTTTTCTCCATTGATTCTTCCAGATCTTCACAAACAATGACTACCAGCTCCAGTTGGAATTGTGATTCGGCTTCTATTTGAATTCAGCCTCGCTTGATTATCAGCCTCGCTTGAATTTTGAATTTTTCCGTTTAAAACCTTTCAAGATGTAATCTTGCAGATTTCTCACTCATGCAAGACTTACGGCCATCATTAAGGTTTATGCACGGTTGTCTTTCTTGGGAATGATAATTCGTGCGTATCAACAGATCTAGTGGTGGTGATAGTGGCAATGAGTGGTGAAATGTGATAAGAGGGGTACATGAGCTGACATGAGAAGACATGGCCTATGACTCACCTAACAGACTTGACATTTCGGGAAATATTCACTGCGGAATGTACAAATCCATTATTTCGCAGCGCTGTCAGTTTAAAATTTTAGTGATGCGCTGCGAAACTGCCTAATCATGATATGCTGCGAAATTGCCTAACTATGATTGTGCTGCGAAACTGCCTAATTGGAATTGCGCTGCGAAATTACAAAAAGACACGGTGACTGTCATAAGATAACCGGTGGCTATAGAACAATGGTAGATGGAGGGGAACCAATGGGAGCTGAGAATAACTTGACTCAAAAACTCATCAAAACTCCAGATTCTAAGGGAAAAAATTAAAACCAAATTAAACTAACACTGACCTTCATCATCGGGCTAGGATGGAAAGTTACATGTATCAATTTTAGTTCTAAGTGATAACACCACCCATCATTCCTGAATTAACAATAAAACCGCCAAAGGGAGTAGTACACAAGTCGACGTTTAATCATCGCGCCAGAGCAGCATAGCATTATAACATAGTGGAAGATTTGGCCCAATCGCCATCCGCTATGTCAACTCTTGAAGTACTACAAAATTGTCCATCCCAAAGGCAGGCTTTGTTATCAGCCATTGTTGGGGTTGATCCTAAGGATTCCAATCTTGTATCCTTTGACCACAAAGGGTACGATCCTCAGTTGCCAGCTCAACTAGCTTTCCTTATTCAAGTGAAAGGCCTCAACAAAACTGTTCATCGAACAATTATTGATGAGGGGGCATCTACATGTATTATGTCGATGAGTTGCTGGAAAACTCTAGGATCTCCAACCTTGTCGCGATCTTCGACGACATTAAAAGCATTCGACGGAAGGACATATACCCCATATGGTATCCTAAATAACTTGAAGGTTGAACTAGGGGGAAAAACAGTAGAAATAGATGTTGAAGTCATCGATGGGAATCTTGATTACAACATCCTACTAGGAAGACCGTGGATATATGCCATGGCAGCTGTTGTGTCGACCTATTTTAGGAAGATTGCATTTCCCTTTCAAGAGGGGATTACGATTGTCGACCAACAAAACTTCCTCCCCAATGGTTCACAAGTTACAGGAAGCATTCCCATGATCCATGGAAGCCCCCATTCGCTTCAGAATATCGGAGTAGGCCTACTGAAAGATCCTATACTAATGGGAGCTTTCGCTCTTCCACCTCCAATTGATTTGGCGGAAGTAGCGTCGATAGGAACCTGCAATATGATATCTTCCACGAAGATCTCAGAGAACGATATCAACATGGATCATGCAATGGTTTTGCCCCCAAGCCCAATAGAAGTATTGTAGCAATCAATGTTTCTAGCATGGGAGGCAAACCCGAATCAACGCTCATCAAGCGTTTGGGTAGATAGGTCTAGAGAATATGGTACCCCTTCAGATCCTTGGTCGCGAGTGCATGGAACCGACGAAGGAATTTTACAATCAATGTTGATTGAAGGGGCACCATGGAATGATTGCCACCATCGTTCCCTTCTTCCAGATTATGAAGAAGATACTCAAGATGACCTTTATCATCCTTCAGTTTTTGATTTTCTATCAAATACTGTAAATACAGTGGGCTCCGAGGACGGTTCTTATCTCGTGTCAACCTCGTTAAAAAATGAAACAAGGAGTCATGAGGATAGTTCTTTTACTGTGTCAACCTCATTAAAAAATGAAACAAATCCCCTTTTCAAATCTCAAAGGTAAACCTTCATTCCAACCACCGAGTTGAATGCAATAAAACTTGGGGGGCATGCAAGCGTTATTATGCTGGGGGCATGCAATCTTATCATCGAGCAGTTTTAGCGTATAGTTCATGCTCATTAAAAAATAAACATAAAATCGAGCAGTTTTAGCGCATAGTTCATGCTCGTTAAAAAATAAACATAAGATCGAGCAAGTGTTTCAATTCGCGCTTAAGCTCGTTAAAAAATGAACTATCCTCCAGTAAATAACCACCGTGAATGTAAATTGATCAGCCATTAAAGCCTTGGTCGTGTTTGCACCGTCACCTCCACTTTTCCATTGGCCGATCATTCACCTCCATTTGATTGTTTACCCATTTTGAGGAACAGCTGCGAAGAGTGATTTCACTAGCCATCCTTGTGACACTGCCGTGATTGGAAAATTCCAACCCTTACCTGGAATCAACTGCTACCCGTTTTATCACTCGTTCCTCAAAAGACGAGTCTTCTTTAAGCTCTTTTCATCTGACTCGTAAAATATGAAAAGATTGCCGAGTTTTGGCCTTCCAGCTCATTAAAGCGACCAGAAGTGCTATCCCTCCTCTAGATTTTAATCTTTTGGACCTGAGGAATTATTGCACAAAAAGATCGAGCGCTTTTTTTGTTCGGCTCGTTAAAACTATCGAAAACTCATCCCTTCTGTATTGTTTTATACTTTTTCGGACTTAAGGGATTAGCTGACGAAAAAGGAACTTTGGAGTTATCTTTATGTACCTTTTCAGACTCTCTAAAAATGAAAAGGACCGAGTTATCTTTGTCGTTAGACTCGTTAAAAAGATTAATAGCGACAAACTTGTCTTTAGACGAGAACGAGTTTCACTATCGCTAGGCTCGTTAAAACATAGCGATGGGTTTGCCCGAAGGGCAAATTATAGAACAAGCATATGTTATCCTCCTCAAGCTTGACAAAAATAAAGGGGTACTGGTTAGAAATGACTGGGGAAAATTGGGAAGAAACTCAAAGAACTTTTATTGGTAGCAAGTCGCTCTTAAACATGACACTTCCACTCCGTGCCTGAGTCGGGTTGGGTTGTTTCATTCACCGGTCACATCACCATGGTCTCGCCATACCATCCATCTTTGGGGTAAATGCTACCAATCCATCACATAAGTGTCGCTGATATGTTCAAGAGAAGTCATCCAGAGAAGTCAACCGTGTCCCATCCACTACCATACATTATCCTTCATTCTTTCATGACCGCCACCCTGAACCATATATCATCAGATCGTTTTCACCTCCATAAAATCATTTGCTCCGTTCCGTGTCACTGATGTGGGATACATTAAGGCCCTCCTTTGACGGATCGCTTCTTGCCGACATCAGCTCATTATCCAAGAAGTTGATCTAGGAACACCCCCTTCAGTACTTTGAAGCTTGCATGCCTCAATGGCAAGTTTCTCACTTCCGGCGACAGGTATACATCAATGACCTTCGACCGAAAGATTTTGTGTGGTGTTCGACGCCAAGTCCTTTATTCACACCACGTGAATTGTATTGCAGTACCTTGAGGGTCATTATCATTATCGGTGATTCCTCTCGCGCTTGTTAATAGTTTACATCATTGACTAGTAATCAAGCGATGTCTTTCCATGTTCGACTTCAAAACATTTCTCACATGGATCGACTTGTACTTAGAGTGAAGATCGGACGAGATTGAAGACCCCGGATCTAGTTTCATCCATCCGGGCTGCGATATATATTCAGGAAAAATAAATACATTGACATGTACAACATTACAGCACAGATAATCATCCTACCAAAAGGATGATGATTTCATTAAAATCATCAGTCTACCATCAGATGATTGTCTGTTCTATGTACAGAAAAATGAATTTATAAAGCTGAGCATGGGAATGCCCACCTCAGCTAGATCATGAAAACAGTATGAAAAATAATGTATTGTATCTTATTACAGGTCTCCTCCCAACATTGAAAGAACTTCAGATCCTCCTAATAAAGCATTTCACCCGATAAACGGCCTCATACTTTAGGGGGCAACTGTTATAGACATTTTTGTGCCTTACAGCATTGAGAATGAAATTTCCATAATCCAAGGGATCCAAAGTCCCTAAAAGAGCTGTTCCTGCCCCTAAAGGAACAAGGTCAACCAATGATAGCTTCTCCCAGAAGTTCTCCACCAAAAACAACCCAGAAACAGTCAATTCAGGATCAATTCAGATGCTCTACTAGCTGATTGCGTTGCAATGCACCCCAGTACACTAGCTAGGTGCGTTGCAACGCACCTAAATGCACTACCAGGGTGCGCTGAGCGGGAAATGACAAATGACAAGCTCATTCAACGAGGTGGATAGACCCTGGAAGCTTCCAGAATCTTCTCCAATGAAACTTGCCTCAATGAATTCGACTAGTGATGAGTAAGAGGCTCTCAACCTCCAAGTGGAAGCAAGAACTGACAGAGAGAAGCCACAAGTCAAAACATAAGCTGACTCATCCTCTCTGCTTACATCTATATATGGATCCGTCATCCAAGAGATCCAGAGGCTGGAATTTTGTACTTTGCAGAGAATTGTTGTTGGTTTGAGATTGAGATTAGTACATTGGGTGATTTATGCTTTGTTGGAGGAGAGGAAGGGATTCCTTTGCTAGGAGGTAGATGCTGGATCGGGACTCACTTGGTTGTATCTCCTCTTGGACTTTCTTATCATATCAATAAAGCTATTTGAGTTTCTCCTATATGCTTGTATATCAATGAATGTTTTGTTATATTTGCATATTTAGTTTATATCTGATCCTAAACTAGTTATGAATGTAAATCTATGTCTTTTGTGTAGTTTTCCTCTCTTGTGATCTTGCACGAACTTGGTGAAGCTGGACCAGTGAAGGAGCAGGCAGCGGGAAACAAGCAAAAGAGGAGAGTGATTGGATCGACAAGCTAGCGAAAGACACAGGTTAGTTATATCCTTCTTCTCCATTTACATTTCATAAAGAAGAATACTCAGATAGTTTTCCTTGTTTGTTGCTAAGGCACTATCACACGTTAGAGTGGGATAGGGGCATTCCGAATGGATACTTTTCCCAACAACAATTAATTCTTTGGAGGTGTATACTCCACCATTATTTGACCTTATAATTTTGATCTTTCTCTCGGTTAGATTTTCCACTTCATTCTTGAACTCCTAAGACTTTTTGAATACCTCATCTTTGTTCTTGAGAAGGTATAGATAGGTTTTTATTGAGTAATCATCAATGAAGGTTACATAATACTAATGTCCACCATAGGTCCACATACATCTAAGTGTATGAGATCCAAAATATATCTATATATGGTTTCACTACTTACAAATGGTTTCTTTACATTATTTCCTAGAGCACATCTCTTACAGGTTTCTTCATGATCATCCTTAATTTCAAGGATTCCATTGACCATTTGAATCATAGATAGGAAAATATTATAATGAAGGTGCCCATACCTTCTATGCCATAGTTCATAAGAAATCACTTCTAAGTGAACCAGGGCTTGATCTAGAGGTGTATCGAGTCTATATAATGTTTCCTCATGAACCCCAATCACCCTTACTTCATTAATATTAGATCCATTATCCAGAAACAAAACCTTTCCATCAACAAAATCAACTCTATTACCCTTATCCTAGAAATTAGATTTTTCTTAAAACCTGGAACATATAAGATGTTGTTGAGGTGAATGTTTCCAATAAACTCAAGCTCCAACGATGTAGACCCAATTCCTTTGACCGGATATCACTTTTTTCTCCAAGTTTTATAGAGTGAGATGAGATTACCTTAGATAGGGTTTGGAGTTGACTACATTCTCACATCATAAGTTTGGAGGCACCACTATCAATAACCTATACATTCTCATCCTTGAATGTGCTGGATAAAGCAAAGAACAAAATTCCATCTGCTACTTCCTTGGCAAGCTTGGAGATGATATTTTATAGATCCCTTTTGTTAGATGCGTCAATATTTTCAAGAATATTGAAACTCTTCCTTATAACCCTTGCCATAGAACCAACAACAATGTGATATTCAATCTCCTTCTTGCATCTTAGCTTTGATACCATGTTGGAAAATATGGAGACTTTCATATCATAGCTTATTTTATTTAGCTTGATAATTACTTGTGATTTTAGATGTTATTTTATTACTTATTTAATTCTATTCATCAAGAAATTACCAAAAACAATAAGATCACAAAGGGACAGAGTACACAAGATATAGGCTCCAAGCCAGGGGAAAACCCCTCCAAGGGGAAAACTCGAAAAGTAATTCTCTTCTTCTTTAGAATCTGCTTAAAAAATATACTTCCAAGACCTAAAGACTCAAGCAAACAAGCCCTCCAAGACCGAACTAAACCCCCAATAAGATCTACTTTAGAACAAATTCTAGAGCTTCGATACTACAACCCAACTACTGCAACATTAGCCCCAACAACATAATTTTGGCCCTGCAATTTTGGCTCCCAACAACTGCCTAAGAATTTCGTCCTCCTGTAGTCAGAAGCTTCACAAACCCTAGTGAGTTAGAGAGAGAATTATCCCTTGACCAACTTCGGTTTCTTCTCCTCTTCTTTGTCCTCCAGCTACTCTTTTCACCTTCCCTATTGTAGATCAAACTTGTGTGAGATGTGTGTCCAAATGAGGTCAAGATCTCTTTTATTTATAGCCTTTCTTGAGGGTCGAAGAACCCTCCCTTAGGCTGACTTTTCCTTGATCTTGGGCCAACTTGGTCTTAGTATTATCCATGAATTTTACATGATAAAATAAATATTTTATTACATATCAATGAGTCCAAATGGGATTATGACACATGACCAATATTATTCTTTATCCTAGAAATACCTAGAAGACCTAAAAGCACAAAGAACATGCTTTTGGCTCAAACTTGATTATGAAACCCATACTCCAAAACAAAATAAAATTTCTATTTCTTTCATTTTTTTTCTTTCTTTATAAATAATGTGCAATGTCATGATCATAATTATATCATAATGAAGACCAAACCTAGTTACAAATTTCAATAAAAGATTTCCCACCTATTTTCCATCATGATCATGCTATTCACTTGATTCCAGGAAGAGTTCCTCCAAAAATTAGACCTTACAGATACCCCTATGCCTAGAAGAGTGAAATTGAACATATGGTTGCAAAAATGTTAGTGGCAGGTATAATTCAACCAAGCCAAAGTTCTTTCTCTTCTCTAGTATTATTGGTGCACAAGAAATATGGAACATGGCATATATGTCCAAATTATAAAGAGCTCAACAAGCTCATTATTAAAGATAAGTTTCCCATTCCTGTCATTGATGAATTGTTGGATGAATTACATGCAACGATTTACTTTACCAAGATGGATCTTTGTTCAAGATATCATCAAATTAGAATGAAGACATAAGACATTCCAACAATAGCATTTAGAACTCATGAATGTCATTATGAATTTGTGGTCATTCCTTTTGGACTTACTAATGCACCTTCCACATTTCAAGGTTTGATTAATTCCACTTTCAAACCCACCCTTAGAAAATTTGTGTTAGCATTTTTTGATGATATACTAATATACAACAAGTCTTGGAAAGAACATGTTCAACATGTTGATAAAGTGCTGCAATGATTAGAGGAGAAGCAATTGTTTGCAAAAGCCTCCAAATTTTTCTTTGGGGTATAGGAAGTGGAATATTTGGTCATATTGTAGCACATGAGGGTGTTAAGGCATACCCTAACAAAATTAAAACCATCAAGGTGTTGATGGAAATGTAACTAGGTTCAGTCTTCATAAATGTAATTTTGACATTTGTATTTATTCAAGAAAAGAGAGATTATTATTTATCAATGAGTTTTTGCTCATTGAAGTAGGTCAAGCACATGTTTAAGTTCTTCTAGGAAGTCAAAAGGTCAATTTATTTATGTAAGACCCTTAGAGGGCATGTTACTCTATGTATAAGGTAAAAGGAATACCTCCAAGACAAGTGCAATTCCTCTCCATGTAACAACATCCTCCAAAAGAAGCAGAACGATGAAGAAAGTTCATGTTGGCCTAAATACAACAAGTCAGCCTCAAGTCGGCCTAAAAGAGGGACAATCCTATATATATATAGAGGCAATCCACTCCCTCTCAACATCCCAAAAGAATATCTAAAATCAACAAAGGATAAAATCCGAGAAGAGAGAGGAAAATACAAGTCTAAAGGGTCTCTTAAGTGCAGAAAAGAAAGGAGAAGATAAAGCGAAGTTGTAGGATTGTTTGTAGGGCTAGAAATAGTCACACATGCGAATAAAGGGAGGGTAAATCTGCGGGTATAACATCAGATAGAGAAAAATCCAAGAATCATTATTGGTTGGGCTAGAAATTAGGCCTACAAGGCCTCCCAAATTAAGCGAAGAAGTCTATCTCTCAAACGAAGGTCAAAGGACCCTAAACTACAAGGATCCCTGCCACAAGTGTGAAGAATTTAGGGTTGCTATACAGTCATATCAAGTCTGCTCCTACATCTCAAGAAACATCTCATTTGGTCAAAGAAGGAAGGAGTCTACTGAACAAAAGGACATCACTAAGTATAGAAGAGGAACATCTCATATAAATCTCTCTCAAGAAAGGCCTATCTTTAGACAAGCAATAAAGAAGAAGGACAAAGCGCTGGGGAGAAAAGTTCTGGAAGAAGGAAGTCTATGTGTCAGGAACAAAGTACAGAAAAGAGGAGAGGACTTGACTTGTGCTTGGAGGACATCCTAGTCATGGGTCTAGGGTTTTGAATTGATCAATAAGAAGCTCCAATAAGAGAAACTTACCGAAGGGTTTTCCTCTCTAAGAGAGAGGGAGTTTGGCCCTAGAAGAGAGCCAACATTTGTGTTCTTGTCTTTATGTTTTTGGTAGCAATTTGATGAAACACACACACTAATAATAACCAGAAGATCAAGCTAAGATAATTGTAAAAGTGCTTCACAAATTATCATCAACTAGATAATAATCCTAATAAACACTAGTGCCCTTGATTCTTCAACATGGTATCAGAGCTAAGATGACACATCAAGGAAAGGGCATCTCAAGAACACTCATCAAGGAAGGACATCTACAAAAGTTGAAGCGTCAAGCCAAGAAGTCTCAATCATATCAAAGGAAAAGAAGGTCTACCATATTGCATTCATCAAGGAAGACTACAAAGCAAGAAGAAGAGCCTTACACAAAGGCACCTATAAGAAGAACAAATTAAAGCGGGACCTACATCAAGCTACAAGTCATCAAGCAACTCTCATTATCAAGTCAAGTCTAGTTGGAGAAAGAAACTTGAAGAACATCAAGATATAAGGAAGGCAAGCCATCAAGTCTTCAAGGAGAAAGCAAGTCTATTACATCTCAAAATCTATCAAGCAAGTATATGTCCCCTTCTGAATATACATCAATGTCTTTTTGCAAGGAAAGAAACAAATTGGTAGGGACCAACAACTTTCTTGCATGGAAGAAGAAGACTGATTTACTTCTCAGGAGAACTCCTAGAACACATCAAAGGGAATGTTACTATTCCTGTTAAGGAAAAAACTCAAGCCTTAGCCAAGTATAATAAGGAAATAAAATTCATAAAAGACTCTCTCATTCCTTATGTCTCCAAACTTGATACATCAAAATAAATCTATGATAAACTAGTAAAGCTATTCTCGGTAAGCACAACTGGAGAAGTGATATATCTATGAAATGAATTGTACAAGATGAAGATATCAAAGGAATAAATATCTCCCTACTTCATGAAAATCTCTGAGATGATGGATCAACTTCAAGAGCTAGGGGAATTCATGTCTGATAGAGAAATTACAATAGTAGTACTCAATGATCTACTTGAGGATTGGAGAAACTTCACATCAAGCATATATGCCAAGAAGGAAGCCACCAAACTAAGTGAAATATGGTCTCTATGCAAGATAGAAGAAACAAGACTCAAAATAAAATAGGATGTGGGATGAAAGGAGAAAGCATTTGCTACCATGGCCAAGAGAAAGGGAAAATTTGGAAAATTTGGTCCATGAAGAACAAACAACAAAGATATGTCCAAAATCCAATGCTATGGATGCCAAGAATATGGAAACTACAAGAGGAATTGTCCTAAACTAAAGAAGGAAAACAACAACAAAAGAAAAAGGGAAGAATCTCACGGGACTCAAGAAATGAAAGAAGAAGAGAAGAAGCAAAAGAAGGAAGATCCTCTAGATCTCTACTATGACTAAGTCTACTTCTTTACTTAAAGTATTCTTTCAAAATTTTGAGTAGTATAGGAGCATGTAGGAATAGAATAAAATTTCATGGCTAGAAACATCTTCTAGAATCTAGACGCATGATGTAAATAGAGTTCTAAATACTCATGTAGAAGGAGAATTTATAAATAGAACTAAATGCATGGTTAGAAATATCTTCTAGAATATAGGAGCATGGTAGATATGGCTCAAGATATTCATGTAGAAGGAGCATACTTAGAATAGGACCTCATCCATAATGAAATAAAATTGATCATGATTAAGAATCTTAGAATACCTCCATCATCAAAAGGAAAGAAACATTTGGAGGGTAAGTGTATTCAAGATCCTATGATGGAATCTTCAAAATAAGATTGATAAAAAAAAGCAGATGTCTCATTGGGAATCCCATTCATGGGATTCAAGAAAAGGATGATATGCAGGAAAGCTAAGATGAAGCAAGAAGGGCAAACACCAAGGACAACCTAATAAAGCTAAGATGGTCAAAGGAGACTCAAGATGAGGTATGTATGCATCAAATTTTAGTCATGTTATCATTTGTATATTATTGAGTCATGGGAATAGTTCTATAACACGATCAAGTAGGAAATAATCTCTTTCACCAATGACATGCTCGAAGGCATGTACTACAATACAACAAAGGTCAACAAAATAAAATACTCGCATAAGGAGTATAATATTGCTGACTAACAAGCAAGTAAAGAAGAAATGCTGACTAGTCCTAGAAGCAAGCAATGAAGAAGTGCTCTCACAAGGAGCAGAAAGTGGTTGACCATTCTATTCGAGAAGCGGCAAGTGAAGAAAGAGATCAAGCATGTGAAGAACACCATGATCACAAAGAATCACTATCTGACGAAGATCCATTCAATACATCTCCCGAAAGAAGGCATGACAACTCTGACTAAGAAGGGAAAAGATCAAAGGACCCTTGACACCTATGAAGGCCTTGGAGATATGAAAGGTGCATATAACTAATTCTACTCTACAAATATGTCATGATGAAGAATCCTT
Organism: Pinus tabuliformis; assembly: GCA_031772625.1. Classification (NCBI taxonomy): domain Eukaryota; kingdom Viridiplantae; phylum Streptophyta; class Pinopsida; order Pinales; family Pinaceae; genus Pinus; species Pinus tabuliformis. The sequence continues at coordinate 765,317,844 of CM062815.1, forward strand.
CCAGCAAAAGCACCATTTAATGTTGAATAAATATCAGGATGAAGTCATGAAGGACTACTAGATCAAATCATGGGAACAAAAAAGTACAAAGAAGCATCCATGTGAAGATTAGTTAGAAGCATAGACAAGATGACAAGGAATAATCAGATGACAAGAGAACCTGATATGTGACAAGAAGGCCACTTTCCACAAAGGAAGCAATGACATGACAAAGAAGGAAGGAAAATGATCGATGGATGGTGCCCTACCAATAAGAAGTTTGAACAATGAATTCAATGATATCAAAGGAAGGAAGGAGATCAAGCAACTGGAGGACCCAAGAAGAAGAAGTTTCTGATGAATGGACAAGTCCCTAGCTAAGAGAGAGTTATAACAAGTTCCCAATTATAAAGGAACTTGGAAAAGTACCTTGTCAGAGGATACGTGGGCATGTCTTCCTCAATTGAGAGGAAGTGATAGACACAACATTCTTATCTTCACTCATGAATAAACAATGGGAGGATTGGGTAATCATCTAGCATCCGATACTATTTGAGGATGTGTAGGGAATCCAAGACAAGAGTATGCAAGAGGACCGATATTCTTTGAGGGTTGGGAACCCAAGATAAGAATAGTCCTAGAAGGTCATACTCAGTGAACACATGGGTGGGTATGTACCTTGAGAGACAATGAATAAGATGTCTATAAGTCATTGGTCTCGCCAACAATGTTCTTTGATCTATTGAGAGATAGAGCTATCAATCAAGGCCTTGCTGTGGAAACAATGTTGGTTATTATGATGTTATAACAGATGGATTGCAAATCCGTTTTATCTTATCTGAATTCTTCAAGATTGAAACATAGAAAAACACCTTGTAATGTTGTATGAATACCTTCCTATTTAAGAGGGAGTTTTGAAGGAAATGTAGCTAGGTTCGGTCTTCATAAATGTAATTTTGACATTTTTATTATTCAAGAAAAGAGGAATTGTTATTTGTCAATGAGTTTCTTGCTCATTAAAGTAGGTCAAACACATGTTTAAGTGCTCCTAGGAAGTCAAAAGGTCAATGTATTTATGTAAGACCCTTAGAGGGTATGTTACACTATGTATAAGGTCAAAGGAATACCTCCAAGACAAGTTCAAGTCCTCTCCATGCAGAAACATCCTCCAAAATAAGAAAAACGACGAAGAAAGTTCATGTTGGCCTAAAGGCAACAAGTCAGCCTAAAGGAGGGACAATCCTCTATATATAGAGCGTGTCCACTCCCTCTCAATGTCCAAAAAGCATCTCTAAAATCAGCAAAGGATAGAAGATGAGAAGAGAGAGGAAAAGACAAGTCTAAAGGGTCTCGTAAGTGCAGCAAAGAAAGGAGAAGATAAAGAGAAGGTGTAGGACTATTTCTAGGGCTAGAAACAATCACATGTACAAAGAAAGGGAGGGTAAATATGCGGGTATACAAACAACTAGAGAATAATCCAAGAATCATTATTGGTTGGGCTAGAAATTAGGCCTACAAGGCCTCCCAAGTCAAGTGAAGAAGTCTATCTCTCAAACGAAGGTGAAAGGACCCTAAACTATAAGGATCCCTGCCACACGAGCGAAGAATTTAGGGCTGCTATACATTCATATCGAGTTTGCTCCTACATCTCAAGAAACATATTGTTTGGTAAAATAAGGAAGGAGTTTACTTGAGAAAATCACATCGCTAAGTATAAAAGAGGAACATCTCATATAAATCTCTCTCAAGAAAGGTATATCTCTAGACAAGCAACAAAGAAGAAGGATGAAGTGCTGGGGAGAAATGTGCCAGAAGAAGGAAGTCTCTGTGCCAGGAACAAAGTGCAAAAAAGAGGAGAGGACTTGACTTGTGCTTGGGGGACATCCTAGTCGAGGGTATAGGGTGTGACATTGATGAGTAAGAAGCTCCAATAAGAGAAACTTACCGAAGGGTTTTCCTCTCTAAGAGAGAGAGGTTCTGGCTCTGGCAGAGAGCCAACATTTGTGTTGTCTTTATGTTTTTGGTAGTAGTTTGATGAAACACACACACTAATAATAAGAATAATATCAAGCTAAGATAATTGTAAAAGTGCTTCACAAATTTTTATCAACTGGAGAAGAATCCTAATACACACTAGTGCCCTTGATTGTTCAACACAAGGAATGGGAAATCCCCACAAACTTAAGGCATTTTCGAGGATTTCTTAGGTTGACAGGGTATTATTTAAATTTTGTTAAAAATCATGGGAAGATAACAACACCTATAACAACATTACTAAAGAAAGATGATTTTTTTGGAATTGGGAAGAAACTAAGGCCTTTGAACATTTCAAAGTGGCAATGTGCCAAGCTTCGACATTAGCTACACTAGACTTCACAAAAACCTTTATTGTGGAATGAGATGCATTAGGAAATGGAATTGCTTCAGTTTTAATGCAAGAAGGAAGACCCATTGCATTTAAAAATCATCCAATGAAGGGAAAGTATTTACAAAAACCTATTTATGAGAAGGAAATGTTGTCAATACTACATGCACGGAAGAAATGACGCCCTTACTTAATGGGAAGATACTTCAAGGTAAAAAAAAATCATGATCATTCTAAATACCTTTTGGAACAAATATTATCTTCAGAAGAGAAACAAAATTAGGTCACAAAGAGGTTGGGTTATGAATTTCAAATCATCTACAAAAAAGGGAAGAAAAATGTTGCTGAAGTTGCACTCTCAGGAAGGGATGAGGGTGTGGAAGCATTGCTTTGTTCCATTTATATTATCCAAACTAATTGGATAGATAAAGGAAGGGAGGAATGGAAGAATGATGAAGAGGTATGGACACTCATTAAAATGTTGTAGCAAGATCCTAGTGCATATGATTCATTTATTTGGACAAATGGTTCACTATGGTACAAAGATCACTTATATCTATGTAAGAAATCCCAACTTAAGGAAACATTTCTTTTGGAATTGCACACCTATCCTATAGGAGGGAACTCATGATTTTTAAAAACATACCCCAAGGTCAAGAAGGAATTTTTTGGGATGGATTTAAATATGATATTTAGAAGTTTGTGGCGAAATGTTTGGTTTTCCAATAAAATAAAGTTCAGACAATTAAGACCCTAGTTATTTTACAACCATTAACCATTCCAAGTCGGCATTGGTAAGAGGTATCAATGTATTTTATCATAGGTTTACCCAAGTTTGAAGGAAATAATGTCATCATGGTGGTAGTTTATAGAATTACCAAGTCTGCACAATTTTGTGCACTATCTCATTCTTTCAAAGCCATTAAAGTCGCTTTTTTATATATGGAAAAAGTTCAAAAGTGACACGGAAACCCAAATGTTATTGTAAGTGATAGAGATCCCATTTTCACTGGAAATTTTTGGACATAATTATTTTCTTGTCTTGGTACTCAATTAAATCATAGCTCATCTTATCATCCTCAATTTGATGGGAAAAGTAAGGTAGTGAACAAATGTTTGGAAGAATATCTTCGTTGCTTTGTATCTGATAAAAAAACACAATGTAAGAAGTAGTTACCTCTGGACGAATGGTGGTATAACACTTCCTTCCATACCACAACAAAAATGACCCAATTTATGGTGCTTTATGAATATCATCCACCATCCATCACATCATATTTAAGAGACAATTATAAGGTTCAAGCAGTGGAAGATCACATCGAACATCAACAAAAAGTTCCCAAACTCTTAAAGGATAACCCGAATCTAACACAAAATCAAATGAAACAATAGGTATATGAAAATTGTAGTGAAAGAAGTTTTCATGTGGGCAACTGGGTATTTTTCCGATTACAACTGTAGACAAAATATCCCTCAAGCAAGCTAAGAATGATACTAAATTATCACCCAAGTACTATGGCCCTTACAAGGTGTTGCAAAATATTAGTACTATGGCATACAAATTGGAGCTTCCTGAATCTTTGCGAGTACACCCACTTTTCCATGTTTCAAGCTTAGAAAAGGTTACAAGTGACAAGATCTCAGTTCAAACTATATTTCTATAACTTGACAAGGAAGGAAATATTTTATTGGAGCCTAAAGGAAATAAAAAAAATAAGAATCCAACAAATATGAAACATATCAATTTCAAAGTATCCCATTAAGTGGAAGAACTTACCTACTGGAGAATCCACACGGGAGGATGAGTATCTTATTCAGAAGCATCAAGAACTACTCAAGCATTGAGGACAATACTTTTTTTAAGGAGAGGAGCATGTTAGGTCCCTATAATACTAGTGTAGCCACCATATTATTATTGTCATGCCCCATAGAATCACACTATTGTTATTGTTGTTCCCTTAGTAATATTATTATTTTTATGTAGGCCCTAATTATAATTTGACCCCTTAGACTCCTATATATACCAAGGAGGTCTTGCCATTTGAATAATCCAAGAATTGTTCATTTATGTGATGTAAAAGGAGTTTTTCCCCTTGAAGAGGCTTATTTTAAAGTTGTTGATGCATATTTTCTTTTGTTTTGTGATCTAGTTACATAACATATTCAAATAAAAGTTTTTACTATTATTATATTTTTTTGTAACTTCCCTTATTTTTCCCATTTTTTCTTCCCTCACATTTTTTCAAAGTAATGCATTAATGCATTCCCTTTCAGGGATAGATGTAGTACAATCATAGTTTAGGATCTTAATAAGAGATACAGACAACTAGTCTCATACTTACTATATGTATTTGTTGGCCCTATGGTCAACAACCTTGCATTGGTTGAATATCAATCTTAAAATTTGGATCAAGTGTTTCGTTTGTTTTTTTTTTCTCATTTCAGTTCAGGGTCTTAATATTTATATCCAAATATGATTGTTGACCCTAAGGGAGAAACACTTTCTAATGTAATTCCTCATGATATTTGAAATTCCTTGGAAAATAAACCATATAACTAAGATTAGAATTATAAAAAACATACAAATGTTAAATAAAAAACAAATGTATTAAAATAAATTCTTTCTAAATATCCAGAATCCCATTTTTTTCTTTTCCCTTGGGAAAAGTCACAATTTTATATTAGATAAAGAAAATTACATGTTGTAGATGCCTGTACGGCACATGCCATATGTTGGGTCGTAGCCATAAAAAAAAATAGTTCATACAATTACCTGTGTAGGGTGTATTGTGACAGTTTAGATAAAAGTTATATAATGTTGGCTTATTGGGAACCTGACCCAGGTTCAAAGTTAATTAGCCAAACAAATCCCTACACTATGGGCCCTTTCGGCATCATCCCGCGGAGCGCGGACTGAAGTCTCACCCGAAGCAGTATGGGGGGATGCTGGAACCAAGTTTCTACACCCTGAGATGGTCGTGATGTCGTTTTATTTCTTCTATTCCTGCCTTCACACAAGTCACTTAAGTCTAGGGCTCTATCTGCCTAACCCCTTATTCCTCCCTTAATACCTCCGCGAAAGGTTACGACTGACCTCCATGTAGCCCCAACCTTTGGTTTAGATACTTCCGTGCTGCTAAGGTAGCGTATCACATAGATTGTCTAGTTAACTTAAGAATCTTACTTATCTTATTAGATAATCACAGTTAGCACTGCGTAAACATATATTCTTATTCACGTTCAGTTATCCAACATAATCATACACATTCGCGCATCACATAAGCCTTATAAAGGAAATTCATACATAAAATGACAAGATGCATCAATCGGAACAAAGACACAGAAATTGCAGAATACTTCTCTTTGTTGATATCTTCCAAGTGATTGCAGACTCTATCCACCCTGCACACACAATTGCAGGGGTCTGCACACTCAGTTGCAGACTTCCACCCTAAGCCTCTGCGCACTTAGCTGTAGAGCCTCTACCTATGCTACGACGTGAAACTTAGACTTCTTACTTCAGAGCTATGACTCTTCTAGACTTCTTCATCATAAACTGACTCCTAACTACTTAGAGCTTAGCTCTTTTTATACAATCCCATGGTCCGTGGACCATGGGTAGATTTGTTACAGCCGATTTTACTTTACAAAACTAAGGGAGGATAAAACTTTATGACTTATGACACCTTTGTGCTCCGCGATCACAAAATGTGGAGTATTTACATGTTTATTACAAAATTTGACCAAAACATGGGCTTTTAGCCCCAAAACTGTCGTTTGGGGGATCCCATTCCTAATTGGCCCCTAACACAAACATCGTGACTCACCCTCGAGTCACTCGGTAGGTGTGAAGATCTTTGCGTGAAGTCCTTCTAGCTCGAACCGCAACCTCAGTAGTGCACTGTGCGGTCGCCTGCTTCGTGTCTTCCACTATCCTCTCGGTCACTGCTCCTGTGTTGTCGGCCTGAAGCTTTTGCTGCATCGCTTGTAGAGTCGCAAGATTACCTTTGATTGATCCTATCATTGCGTAAGCCTCATCCAACTAGGGCTTTAGTCTTTCCTTCAACACTGCTTCCTTGTGTAGCACTGCGTCCACCTGTTCCTTCAGCTACTTGACCTCCTGCAACTTGGCTAGTCTTTGTGTCAGCGTGACGGTTCACGCTGTGCCCTTAACCTCATCATAGAGTTTTTGTAGCTCGCATGCTTTCGTATCTAGCCTCTGTACATTGGGGTCCTCCTGTAAGCTTGTCAGGACCTCAAATGACTGCTCAAATAATTGCGTTCAGTCTGCTACTGCACTATCCACCACCGCTATTACTTTTGTGACAACGGTCGCCCGTTGTTCCTTCACTTCTGGCAGAGTTGAAGGCTGGGCCCTCAACTGTAACTGTGTGATTTATAGGTTCAACTCCAACTAAACCCATGCCATCTCAGTACGAGTGTCACACACCCCTTTCGCTAGCTTACGGATGCGTACCTCGACTAGCTCCTCCTCCGAAATGGCCAATTCTAGGACCATTCGGCATGCTTCCTCGATGAATTGCATAATGTGCTTTCTCTGATTGGTCGCTTTGGTCTCAACAGTGATGGCATCATTTCTCTGTAGGGCCATCTTCTTCTTATTGATACGGTTCTCATGGGACCTGAACTCTGCAATCACTCCATCCTGCAAGAGGTGGAGTGATTCTCGCAGGAGCATTGCCAGGTTCAACCATACTCCTTTTAGGGAGATGATAGTGGGCTTGTCAGCCTCATTCTCTGTGGGTAGTGCTCCATCAGGCAACATTATTACACTAAAGGCCTTCACGGGCAGCATCTCGGCAACCTATGAAGTGCTGATAGCCAAGCTGGTAGATATCGTGCTAGCCTGCGACGCGCGGGTCTGAAACTCCTGCAACCTTGTTTGGATAGCCCCCAATATGATCTGTTGCTACTGCTCAAATTGTTGCATGGCCTTTGCGGTGACATCCCTCACTGTTTCATCGATATCATGCAAGTCGCCCTTTGTTAATGTGATGGGGTCGAGTGATGTCTTGGTCGCCTTTGATTTCTTTCTGGGCCCTCCTTTCTCCAGCTCCCTTGGGTGCTTGATGCAGGTGGACATCTCGTGAGGGTCCGCGCCATGCTGTTTTATCTCCTCCTTTATCTCAGGTGAAGGCAACATTGTGCCTTTGTCAGAGCCCCACTTTGTCCCATCTTTCTACTTCCTTATCTGCTACACAGCCTCACGCTTCACTTGGGCCTTATCGACAGCCTCCTTTTTCCTTTTTTTGGCTAGCTGTGCCATCTTAAGCTTGGCCTCCTCCTTCTTCTTCTGCGCGGCATAATTTCTCCCGCCCATAGCCAAGTCTATGGTAGTGCACCATTCTGTTGGGCAGCATCAATGGCGTCATCCGTTGCTAGATACGGAAATTCATACCATTTCTGTGTAGGGTCCTTCCGTGCCCTGATGGGTACTCGATGGAAGTCTGCTTTAAATTCGACATAGCCCTGCAGGTTCGTGTACATCGTAGGAGACAATCACGGTTTGCGATTAATGGCCATTCGGATGTTCATCTCCATCAAAGATCCAAAATATCTTGCTATCCCTGACTCACTGCACATCCTTGGTTGCCCAAAGCAAAGTGTACTTCGTTGCTTCTGGGAGGTCTGGCGCAACCGAAGGGAACTGGCTGTCCTCGGCATCTCCCACGCTACCAGCATAATTGACAGTAAGAGCCACATGTAGTGGAACGTCTTGCTGAGGTCCTGTGCTTCACGACAGTTCACCAGGAACTCTCCGCGAAGGTAGTCTAACTAGTTGAACTGGACTCCTTCAACGCACTGTGCTGCTAGCACAACGATAGGCACTGACACCTCATTGGCGTGACACTTCCTCATCACTTTCCCTACAAGGATCTACGTGGCTACCTTCACAACATGGTCGTAGATTTTGGATATAGCGTATCTGTGTGTCTCCTTCACCAGTTTAAATTTTTCCTTCATAGACTCTGTGAGACCTTGTTCGCCACCTTTTCTGCTAAATATCATTGCCGGATTCTTGCCTGTATACGATAATCGTGTTATCCTATGAATCAGCCTATCTGTGATTGGTATTGGATCCTCTAGCCACAGACACCCATCCTGCACCAAGCACAATAGCTGCTTGATGACCAAAACTATCACCGGTGTGCGGTTGTAGTGCAACACCCAAAGCAGGTTGAGAAACCTTGCCTTGTCTACTCCCCGGAGCCACCTTTGCGGCTCCAATGCGGTCATTCCAGAGTTCATATCAATGATATAGCGCATCAGCTGCTCGATCACTAGGTGTGGGAACTTCTCATGATTAGCCAAGTCCCACTCTTCAAGTTTCAGTAGCGGCACTCGTGCGAAGCGCGGTCCATCGAAAATAATTTTGTTCGACAACAAAGGGGTTTGCAGGGAAGTATTTCTCTCATCGATGTCCTTTGGTACCTTGGTCTTAGGCTTGCATGGAGGGACATACTCCGGCAATTGATTAATAGGGTCCGCACCCTGGGTTTCAACCTCCTCTACTTTAAATCCCACATCCTCATCGTCCATCGGGATGTCTTCAATGTCTTCCTCCTCTGGCTCCAAATTTATACCTTTTCCCTTCTCCTGTGCGATGGGCTTCTGTGGGTTTCTCCTTGGCGATGCGTGCACCAGTATAGTAGGCTTCTTGCCCTTCTTGTTCTTCATAGTTTCATTGGTTGGGGTCGGCTTTGGTCTTGGCGTCCTTGGTGATTTAGGGACCTCTGCCAATACTTCGACCACTCCTGGAGCAACTCCTCTTCCTCCATCTCAACTTCCGACACTGGCTCCTCTACTATTTCTTTGGTATTTATAGTTTTTACGGGTGCCAACTTAACGCTCTCCAACAATACTCGCGACGTCTTAAGTAAGTTTGCAAATGCTGGAGTCCCTTTCAAAGCCTTAAAGAATTCTTGGTTCATGAATGCCTGAAAGCTCAACAACTCAATTCTCAAAATGCCAAGTGTTTTTCGCTGGACGACCAGTTGTAATTTATAGGGCATTTTGAATTCAAATCTGACAGTTCCCCCCAAATTCTGTTCATTAATGTCGGATTGGCGGTAGATTTTCAAATATATGAGACATAAAGTTTGTCTTAAATGTCGGTCGCTTGCTCCATTTAGTCGCATTTCAACCGTCAAATCATGAACCAGTGACTTTAACGGTCACTTTTCAGCTGACATGCGCGATTTCTCCCTGGGTGGCGCAACTACCTTCGCGCTGTCGCGAACCCTGTGACACTTCCTTGCTTTGCACAATCGTCCAATCGTGCAACTCCCCATCCCAGACAGTGTAGTTTATAGTCCCGTGCCTCCTTTCAGCTTCCTGGAGCGCTAAGACTGTGCTGCCTTCATCTAGTCACATGGTCGGACCATCGGTGTATGGCTTCAACCAATTGCCATTCACCTTTCCTAAGAAGGGATCTCCATTCAATTTGACCAGCTGTATCGCTCGTCCATTGGTAATATCCTTAATGACATAAGGCTCTAACCAGTGCATTCAAAATTTCCGTGGAAATTTATCAAACTTGTTATCATGTAACAAAACCAAGTCATTTACCTTAAAGGTGCACAACTTAATGTGCTGATCATGCCATGCTTTTTCATGCTACTTTTGGACCTATTGGTTAAATCTAGCTAGAAATCTCTCTTCCTCAATCTCATCTAGTTGTGTGAGCCTTTCCTCCAGGGCTCTACGATCCATCATACCTGTGAGTGCTACTATGCGCGGACTAGGCACAATATATTCTATAGGAATTACCGCTTCAACACCATAGACAAGCCTAAAGGGGGTTTTTCCAGTCAACTTCTTGCATGTCGTTCAATAAGCCCACAGTACCACAGGTATGCATAGGTCCCAATCACTTCGCTGAGCATTGCAAACCTTGGTTAGCATGTTCTCCAGCACTTTATTGAATGCTTCCATTGTCCCGTTAGCCTGCAGGTGATAAGGCATGCTCTTCTGGTGATATACTTGAAATTCCTCCATTAGCATGCTGATAATCTCATTCAGAAAGTGCATACCACGATCACTCATCAAGATCTTTGGACATCCAAATCGCATTAGTACATGCTCAAAGAGGAACTTTGCGGTATTCGTGCCTGTGAAATCCTTCATAGGCTCCGCTTTTGCCCAACGATTCAAATACTCCATCACGGTGATAATGTACCTCACTCCCGTCTTTCCTTGGGGCTTGATGGGTCCCAAAAAATCTATCACCCATTTCTCAAAGGGTTGCAATGTCATATGTGGATTCAAAGGCATCTCATCCCTCCGTGATGGTCTGCCAGTCCTTTGACACACATCACACGCCTTGCAATATGCTTTTGAGTCCTGATGGAGGGTTGGGCACCACAACCCTGTGCATAGAATCTTCTGCGCGGTCGTCCTCCTCGCATAATGTCCTCCTGCGGCGCCCCCATGAGCATCTACGAGGATGCTGCTTCTTTCAAACTCAGGTACATATCGTCACAATATCTCATCAGACCCGATTTTGTATAGATGCTCGACAGTGACAAAGAAATCTACTGCGCGCACCACTAATTCCTTCTTCTGTTGGACAGTGTATCCTCCGGAGGCAGTTCCTATGATTAGGAAGTGTATTATATCCTCAAAATGACCATCCGCGATGTGCATTACAAATAACTACACGTCAGTCAATCCTTCCTCCAAATTAGTGGGCTCTTCCCCTGTTTCGATGCACGACAGATGGTCTGGTCCCGCATTTAGTCATCCAGGCTTTACAATAACCTCAAAATCATATTCCTGGAACAATAAAAACCACCTGCAGATTCTCCCCCCCAACACATGCTTATTGACAAGGTACTTCAATGCGGAGTGATCTGTATACATCTTAAAATAGCCTCCCAACAAGTAGTACCTAAAATTCTGGAGCGCGTATACCATAGCTAGCCCTTCGCTCTCGGTAGTGGAATAATTCTTCTCTGCCTTGGATAACCTTCTACTTGCAAACATGATAGGATGGTCCAAGTATTCTCCACTAGCCTGTGTCAGTACTGCTCCCAACACTATACATGATGCATCGACATGTACATTAAACTCCTTCTTCCAATCCGGGAAGACTAGGATCGACGCAGTGGCCATATTTTCTTTCAATACATCCAGGCTCTTCTTACAGTCTTGTAGAATGTGACATCCTTCTTCAACAACTTTTCCATAGGTGCGGTGATCCGGGCATAGCCTTTGATAAACTTTCTGTAATATCCCATATGTCCTAGGGTAGCGTGCAACTGCTTCACACTCCTTGGCGCCTCCAAGTTCAGTATCACCGTGATCTTCGCGGGGTCTACCATCAATCCCTGTTTGTAAACCACATGACCCAGTAGGGTCCCAAAGGGAACACAAAACAGACATTTCTTCAGATTGAGCTTGATCTAGTATCTTTGACAGGTATCCAACATCAGGTGCAAGCTTGCTACATGGAATTTCACCTGCCCAAACATGGTCCAATCATCAAAGTATACTTCTAGGAACTTATGAATAAACTCTTTGAATGTAGCAACGACTACGCGCGAGAAAATCGTAGGCACATTATTCAACCCAAACGGCATTACAGTGTACTGGAAACAACCCCACTCAGTCGCGAAGGTTGTCTTGCTCCTATATTCCGGCGCGATTTTGATCTGGTGGTACCCCGAGAACCCATTAGTGAAGGAATATGCTTCTTGGCCACCTACATTGTCCAACACTTCATCAGTGAATGGAGTCGGGAAAGGATCATGTACGCAAGCTTCATTTAACTTTCTGAGATCCACCCATATCCTTATTTTATCCTTTTGCTTCTTCTCTTGTACTACCATTGGGATTACCCAGTCAGATTCTTCCATAGGCTCAATAATTCCTGCCACGAGCATCTTGTCTAGCTCTAAGCGTACCTTCTCCTTATACTTCGGATTGAGACACTAAGGCCTTTGCTTAACCAGCTTTGCGTTGGGCTTCAACGTGATCTTCATAACTCTTAGATCCACGACTATCCCTTTTAGATCCATAAAATTGGCAGGGAATAAATCTTGGTATTCGCGGACCAATTCAGTGACCTTATCCACCATCGCGTCGTCCCAATAATCTCCAATCTTTGTGAATTTGGGCTCTGCCTCTGATTTGAAAATCACTCTTGAGTGATCTCAGTTAAAGAATTATTGAATGAAGGTATTACAGACTCATGTGCTGGTGTGTGTCTATGTTATTTTAGGCAACGAATCGATCAGATTGCAAAATACACAGACACTGTAAAATAGAAAACAACAAGAGAAAAACAGTAAGCAAATGCAAGAACACAAAAATTAATAAGGAGTTCACCCTATACTCTAGGGCTACGTCTCCAGTCTAGCTTTCAGTGGTGGCCTTCTTCTATTGTGTCTTTAAAGCAAAGATTTACAATGAGGAGCTCAATTTGAGTCTCCTGAAATAGAAATGATGCTTGGTAGGGTGGTTCTTGGATTCCCCAAGCCACTAGAGTACACAGACTCTTTTCCTATCCAAGTCTCGACCTCTCTGGTCTTTAATGGGAGGAGCCCAATATGGTACTCGATTCTCGACAGATCCTTTCAAGGATTGCTTGAACCTCTCAAGCTCTCTGTTTGCTCGATGCTGCCTTATGCTGTAGGTCAGCTCGGCCCTTTATCTTTCTGCTTCTTGCTTCACTCTCTTTTCTTCTCTCTCGCTCTCTTTGTCTTCGTTCTCCTCTCCGTGTCCTCTGTTCTGTGTCTGTTCATGTCTTAAAGCCATTCTGTCTCATAACTGCTCGCTTGCTCTAACGCCCTCGTCGGATCGCCTGCTGCTGCTCGCTTGGAGTTCCCTGTCTCTACGTCATCGTCAACGGCTCACAGGGAGTGGCCACTTGTCCTTTTGCGAACTGCGCTAGCTCTTCCTCATCAGTTTGATTTTCCCAGTTACACTGTGGTATGACTTATCCACCATCTCAGCGTCAAATCGGACTTCAAAATTTCTTTATGGCGTGGCTTAATCCCCTGTCAAATCCGGTTTCTCCATCGAGCGCAATCTTAGCCGTCAGATCTGGAGCTCCCAGATCCTATGAAATTCATTCATTTCACGTAGTTGACTTGCTCGACCGTTAGCACACAATGAGCGGTGGTTTTCTCTCTCATCCACGTGCCACGCGTCTGGCACTGAATGGAATCGCTCATTTTTCTCCAAATCCGCTTATTGCCCAAGGATGACCCCGATATACTGCCGGTTTTGGAGCGCGGGACCCGCCTTTCGCCTTAGCGCTTTCTCCATGGCTTTCCTGGCTTCCATGCGACTGAGCGCTTCGACGCTTTTCCTTCTCGAGGGGTTTTGCCTAGTGAGCACAATTGCGCATCAGAAATGCCCTCTGTTTCCCGATCCAGGCTTCCCAAGCACCAGTTTTGCCTCCTATATGGTCTCCATGGGCCTTGGTCAACGTGCTTTGATCGAGGTCCTTGTCATTCCTCGTTGGCTGCAAACTGCCACTGTCCAGAGGTCTTCCTGATTGCTTTGTGTTCATAAATTCAAAATTTTGTCCTGATTTGATATAGTCATGGTACTGTGATAATTTTCATGGATCCAATTCCGATCATGGCCTTCCCACTGAAAAATATTTTGGACCACCAAAAGTTGGTTTTCAAGCATCGACTAAGTGAGGGTACAATTGTCTCACTTGTCCAATCTCTATCCACTTTTCACTGCTTGGCTTTGACCCCTTGAGCCCAATTCTGAGGTACTCAACATCTCCCCTGTGCGTCGTCCTCACCTTCCTATCCAACACTGTGTCTTCCTACAATTCATTAAGATATTCAGGTAACAGGTCATCAATAGAAGGCAATTGACTCTACTCTTCAGGATCCTCAATTAGTGAAGGTTCAAACAATCTCAAGCAATCTACATTCACGATTGAGTAGATGTGCATGTAAGCTGGTAGATTAAGGAAAAAAGCATTCTCACCAATCTTCTCAAGTATCTTGAAAGGTCCATACCTGATAGGCTTTAGCTTTTTACCTTCACCTTGCATCCTATCCTTGCTGATATACAGCTTGACTTGGTAACCAACTTGGAAACTATGCTCCATCCTTTTCTTGTCATGCTTTGCCTTGTATTTGGCTTGGACCTTTTCCAGCTGTTCTTGTACTTCTTGGTGGATCTCTTGGATCTGTTCAATGAACCTAGTTTCCCTGTCCACATCACTGTGTCCCTCAACTGTGGTGTCTTTACCAAAGACAAAATCCAAAGGAGAGCTTGGTGTGAAACCAAAACAGGTCTCAAAAGGAGATCTATGTTTAGAATAATGTTTTGCTCTATTGTAAGCATGCTGCACATAACACAAATGTTCATCCCAAAGCTTAGGATGTTTGCTGCAATACCCTCTGAGTAACTAGATCACTGTCCTGTTAACTACTTCTATCTGGCCATCATTTTGTGGATGAAAAGCTGTGCTTTTCTTCAGTTTGGTGTCCATCAGTTCCCACAGACTTGACCAAAACTTCCCCACAAATTGGGTGTCTCGATCAGATACAATGGAAGTGGGTAATCCAAAATGAACCCATACATGTTCAAAGAACAATTTTGTAGTTTGTTCAGTTGTAATCTGTTTATTACAGGGTATCAAAATACACATTTTGCTGAACCTATCCACAACAACATATATATAATCATGACCTTTCCTAGATTTACGCAGTCCTCCAACAAAATCCATGGAAACACTTTCCCAAGGGTGAGAAGGAACTGGTAATGGAGTGTACAAGCCTAGTTTTCTATTGCTGGGCTTGCTTTTAGCACACATAGTACACCCTCTTACATATCTAGAAACTGTCTCATTCATTTTTGGCCAATAACAAAATCTTTGCAGCTGTGCAACTGTTTTACTTACCCCAAAGTGACCTGATATTAGAGAAGTGTGTGCTTCTTGAATTATCTTTACTCTTTCAGTTTGTGGAATGCATAACTTCCCACAATGGTACAAGAGTCAGTCCTTTACATGATAGTCCAATTCCTCTACTCTTTTGCCTTGTCTTAAAGTTGCATATACATCTTTAAAGTCTATATCTTGAGCATATTGTTCAATGTAGCTCTCATGTAACACAGAATTATGCTTAAGTATAGTAGATGCATTTATAATGGGTCTTGATGACATGTCTACAACTTTATTATGTATGCCCTTTTTGTATCTGATGACTAAATGAAACTGTTGTAGAAAACCCATCCATTTATAGTGTCTTGATTGTTGCAACTTAGTTTGGGAGTGTATGTAACATTCCAAAACTAAAAATATCTAATGTAACATTAATTTAAATGAGAGTGCCACTTACCTAACCTAATAACCATGATTTTAATTAACTAAATGTTACTTGAATGAATAGTGCTTACCTGTTTACCTGTGGTCGAAGTAGGCTTACTGCAACAAGGTTTTGGGGACGACTCTCCACCCAACCGTAGGCTCAATTGTGCAACGTCTTGCTACAACTGGCCACCCCCGAGCCCTCAATCAACGTTCTACTACCAGTGACTCCTAGGTCTTAGTATACCATTCTCCCAAGAGAATGAAAGACAAAATCTCGGAAAGATGGAATACTGGAATGCCTCTCATCTTCCTCACCATCTATTAAATAGAACAACATTGGAAGGGGAACCACATGCACACACTCCATGTGTCTACATGCAACTTTCTTTTGATTTTTAGCTTTCTTGTTTTATTTCTTTACTTTTCTTTTGATTTTTTTAGCTTTCTTGTTTTATTTCCTTCTTTTTGATAGTTTTCTTGTTTTATTTCTATTTATTATGATTTAGAGTTTTAGTATAGTTATTACTATTTTTATTTTTTATTATTTTTATTTATTTTCTTGTATATTTTTAAATATCATTTATTATTTATGATTTATGATTTATATTATTTATTATTAAGTGATTTATTATTTATTATTTATATTATTATTATTTATTTGTATTATTTATTATTTGTATTATTTATTATTTATTATTATATTATTATATTATTATTTTTATTATTTATTATGTATTATTAAGGGAAGGGATATTACATACTCTCCCCCTTTAAGGAACTTCGTCCCGAAGTTATGTTGAATTATGTATTATATATTGTTTTTATTATTTATTATTTTATTTACTTCCTGTTTCCAACACCCTCTGCTGAACTAGTATAACCAGCAGGCATCGAAAGTCCCCAACACCCCGGGAAATCTCAAGGAATCTCTGTCCTTTTTCCCACTTTCGGCACCAGGCTAAGCCTGACCCGGTCTGTATCCTAGTCCAAGGCTGGCCCCAAGGCTCGCGCCTGACTCAGACCTCATCTGCCCCAAGGCAGGCATCCGATCCGGTACTCAATGATCCCGGGCATCTGGCAAGGCTGGCCCACTCCCTCCACAACTACTAAGGCACACAGCCCCAGGCATTGAAGTCTTAGACAACCTTCCAGACTTCGGCATCCCAATCCAATAACAGGCACCAAGCCTAGAACATGCACTTGGCCTCCTCAAGATGGTCTCATAGCTCTTCAAGAGCTATACACAAGACAAAGGAACCACTAGCATATGTAGTGTTGATTGAGTTTGTCCCCAGCCCATATGGTGTTACTTATTCTCCCTCGTGCGTATGGGCTCACACGAGATCATCAAATAAACCGGCCCTCTCGGCCTATTTGTGGAATCCTGTCAATCATCACAGCTCAACGTGCAACCAATGCATTAGCTATACCATCATAGTATCCTAGAAAATAATCCACATGCCAAGTCTTGCATGTCATTATGTAACATTCATCATTGTTAACTGCAACATTATGAATAATAACGAATTGCATGCTCATGCATGTCATAAATTTGTATGCAATTATCACATGCTTCACCTCATGAAATACCATCATAAGTTAGCACATCAACATATTTACATCAAAGACATATCATGACTTCACATAATAAATGAACCACATGTCAATAAACCTCATATTATAGCATCATAATTCCTATGCCACATTATGCATATCATATCCATCATGAGTATTCAACATTAAATACCTATCATCATGTAGTAAATGAATATGTCAATATACCTAGACATAACATCATAATGCCTATGCATATCATCCTCATCATAAGCATACATCATCACTATTGTAACAACTATATAAATATGAACCACATGAGCATGATCACCCTCATACCATCATATCATGAAACATCATTAATCTTAGATACATTTCAATACTTATCAAATATAGAATAATATTCTATAAGCATTGTTATCATGATTCATCAATTTCATTTACTTGTACAAACATTAAATACCAAGTATGAACTAACATTATTCAACATCCATCCAGGATCTATGTTATCTCGTTAGTGTTATTAGTGTCATGTTTCCATCAAGATACCAATTACTTTTAGATAATCTTTTCATGTTATTTATATTAGGTATACTCATCTAAGTACATCGTTAAATTTCAAATTAGCCTCACCATCTTCAGTCTTAATCTCTCATCATATTTTCTTCCTTCCCCAAGGAAATTCTGGTGAAATTGATTGTTAAGATATTTTTTTCTCGATAAGATTAATTCTATTAAGCAGTAAAATATTGTACAAGAGGATACATTCCAGAGATGCAGGATACCGACAACCGGAAATGATAGGACTATCAACCTCGGTTCCGGGAAATGAGATAAGCAAGCAAGGAGCTACAACTAGTCACTGAAAGCTTAAGAAGCATTGAATGCTACCCAGAAAGAGTAGGGGTTTCAACACGAAGCTTTTTCCCTTTCCTTTTTTTAACTTCAACCCAGCCACTTTGGGGTGGATGGGTGATTACAACTTGCAGATTGGGGTCCTCCACAGGGGAGCCCTCCTTTTCTGAGTCCGAGGAAGAGGACAAATGGACACGTTTCTGAGCAATGGCTGAATCAGAGGAAGGCGCCAGGCCCTCGGTGGAAGGGGCCACAGAATGAGGGGCCTGATTCAATTCTTCATCGCTATCTTCATCTTCAGAACTGGAGGAATCAGAATCCCCAACTGGAGGAGGAGAGCATGGAGCCCATCGTTTGGATTTGGGCTTGGAGTCGTTGGCCTTGTTCTTTTTTGCCGGGCGAGATGGGCAAGTATTCTGCAAATGCCCAGATTGTTGGCAATGGCGGCACCGAAAAGCAGTGTTCTCGTAATCCAGCGTCTGGGTCCAGACAAAGTCATTTATCTTGAGATTGATTTGTTCTGGAAGACCTTTGCTCAGGTCTAACTCCACACACACTCTTGCATATGAGTAGAGGCCTTTGGATTCCCTCCAAAAATCTCCATGGATGAAGCTGCCCAATGTGTCTCCTATAGCTCTGAAGACACGAGTATTCCATAGATGAGCAGGTAAGTTTGGAAGCCGAATCCATACCGGTGTCTTGGTAATGACTGCAGTGGCTGGATCAAAATCTGGAAACCAGGGAGTCAAAAAAAGCCCTGCAGTTCCCATGAACCAAGGGCCCTCTGCAAAGGCCTTTTCATAGTGCTTAATGTTATCAAAGAGAAAAATGAAATAACCTTTCGAGCAAAAAAAGATCTTACAATGATGTGTCCAGTTTGCATGGATCCATGCATAGAGATCCTGAGATCGAGGCCACAGTCCATTAAATCTACAAATGATGGCTCTTTCTGCAAATTTTTGATGCTGGGAAGCCAGATATTCATGCATGAGTTCAACAGAAGGAACTTCTTCAATTTTTTCAACCAAGAAGGCCTTAGATTTAAGGGCTTCCGGGGGTTTGGGGTTCTCGGAGTGAACTGCGTCCTTGTATGAGAAAGGCCGAGTAGAGGAAGATTGTCCTGCTGCACCTCCTCTCAAACGAAGGGTAGCCACCACCAAGCTGTTCCTGGAAATGCTGTAAGCAGAGAGGGATAGAGGGTTTTCAAGTTGTTTACCTTGAAAGAGAAGTCGCAGAAGGCTAGATGGGATCCCCATTCTGCGCTCTAGATTCAGTATGAGGTCCTGCACCAGATCTGAAGGGCGAACCCATTGCATGATGGTTCTGCCTGCAGGCTGAGTAATCTGGATCTGAAAGGAATCAGATAAGGGCTTTGACCCCATGCAGATCTCTGTATCTGGCCAGAACACGGGTTTTTCTGCCTTCTGGATGACCAGATCTGGCAGATCTTTGTCCGATCTGACTCTGAGACTGCGATTCGGATAGCAAGTGATTGCCTCAGATCCATGCAGAGACCCTGCGGATGAATCATTTTCCGGCTCTCTCTTGCTTGATTCCAAGGACGGCATGGAAGGTAGCAAAGCCAGAGCCTTGGCCTTGGGATCTTTAAGCTCCTGTTGCGGACCGACAGCCCACACCGGCTTAGACCCATCGCCTCCAACGCCGACGCTCTTCAGATGTCCAAGGAATTTGGGCTCCATTTCGAAGAAAGTATTAACCAGAACTCCACCCGCCATCCGCGTGCAATCCATATGCCGACTGAGTGCCGCCGTCACAAAGTCTGGTAACGCCATGCTGCCGACGCCATCGCCGATCTCCGGTAGCGACCGCGTGGACTCTGCATCCCAGAACATGGCCTCGAAGCAGAGCCACATGTGCGCGCTCATGGGATTAAAAGTAAACGACCGGACGCCGAATTCCGCCGCCACTCGGGCGGACCAGCCCATGAACAGATCGTAGATGAGAACCAGGTGATCGGGAGGCTGCAGGCCCCTGGATTCGTAGTACTCGCGGCTGGTCAGCTCCGCCATGAGAGCCTCCAAGGGTTTCTCCGCCATGAGAGCCTCCAAGGGTTTCCAAAATTGATTGTTAAGATATTACTAGTTATACAATCATTATTTAAATCATCTATCTCAAAATTAAAATCCCTTGGTTTTACATCCATTTACCCTTTGTTTTACCGATTTCAATATCGCTATATGCAATTGCATATAAACGTTTTTTCATCATGATTTAGAGTTTTAGTATAGTTATTACTATTTTTATTTTTTATTATTTTTATTTATTTTCTTGTATATTTTTAAATATCATTTATTATTTATGATTTATTATTTTTATTATTTATTATTAAGTGATTTATTATTTATTATTTATATTATTATTATTTATTATTTGTATTATTTATTATTTATTATTATATTATTATTTTTATTATTTATTATGTATTATTAAGGGAAGGGATATTACAGTGTAGGTATTGAAGTGGTTGATGATCAATATGTACTACTGTCTCTTTGCCCATTAAGTAATGTTTCCACTTTTTCACACTCTGTACTAATGCATACAATTCTTTGTCATATGTAGGATAGTTAACTACTGCAGAATTAAATGTCTCAGAATGATAACATATGGGTTTACCGTGCTGTGTTAACACTGCTCCCATGGCATAGTCACTGGCATCTGTTTGGATCTCAAACGGTCTTTGAAGATCAGGCAGTGCTAGTCAATGTGTTGTACTAATCTTTTCTTTCAAGGTGTCGAAGGCTTTTTGCTGTTTGCCTCCCCACTGAAACACCTTGTTCAATCCTGTTAAAGCATGCAAGGGAGCTGCAATTAAGGAAAAGTTAGAAATGAGCTTTCTCCAATATTGTGCTACCCCTAAGAAGCTTCTAACTTCTGTAGCAGATTTGGGTTTAGGCCAGATCACAATGACTGCCACTTTAGAGGGATCTATCTTCAATTCACCACCCCCTACTATATGACCCAAATAATTCAGAGATGTTTTGCCAAATTCACATTTTGAGAGTTTAACATAAAGTTTTTCTCTTTTCAAAACATCTATTGTATGCTTAACATGCTTTAATGTCATCCAGATACACAATAACAAAATCATCAAGAAAAGCTCTGAGTACATCATTCATTAATCTCATGAAAGTAGCAGGAGCATTAGTTAAGCCAAAAGGCATAACCAGCCACTCATACAATCCCTGCTTTGTTTTGAAAGTAGTCTTCCATGCATCTTGTTCTGCAACTCTAACCTGATGGTATCCACTGTGCAAGTCTAACTTGGAAAAATAAACAGCTTCCTTCAATTGGTCTAAAATATCATCTATGCGAGGAAGGGGATAACGATTTTTGATTGTTATCTTATTCAGTGCTCGGTAATCAATGCACATTCTCCACGAGCCATATTTCTTTCTTTCCAAAATGATTGGTGACCCACAAGGTGATGTGCTAGGTCTAATGAATCCTTTCTCGAGCAACTACTGCACCTGCTTCTTGATTTCAACATTCTCTAAAGGAGAAAACCTGTACATTCCAATGTTAGGCAATGGAGCATCTTGCTACAAAATAATATCATGTACTATTTCCTTTTTGGGTGGCAGACCTTTAGGTTCTTGAAACAAGATATCATACTCTGAAACAACCTTTTCTAAATCAGCTTGCTGTTCAACATTACAACCTTCAAATACATTGGTTTTATCAGGTTTCTTTTCCTTTACAACCATCAGTAAGAATTGTTTACATGAATTTATCATTTGTTTCATCTGCCCTGAGTTTATGAGAGTATAATTATTCTTGAGCTTATGAGCTCTTACAAAGTATTCGATTCCATCTTTAACAAGTAGATACTTGTTCTCAGCTCTATAGAAAATAGCTTTTCTGTCATACAAGTAAGGACTTCCTAAAACAATTCCACATATATCCAAAGGAATTATGTCTAACTCAACCTCATCTACAAATGCTGACCCAAAAGAAAACTTGAGTTTGCACTGTCTAGTCACTTGTAGTTGTGCTTTATCATTCAACCATCCTAATGGGTATGGTTTCTTGTGAGGTGTAGTTACTAATCCCAACTTCTTTACAATTGCTTTAGAAATTAAATTTAATTGTGAGCCACTATCAAACAAAGTATCAATCTTTTGATGTCTGGAAATAACTCAAATATGGAAAAGCTCATGTCTTTTTCTCTCATTTTCTTCATCAATAATAGATTGTGAAGAATTACTAGTAGATGCTTAAGAATTATTACCTTTTATACCTGTGGCTGCAATAGTTGTTTATCTCCTGAGTCTGACCCCAAATCCTTCTGAATAGTTGCAAAAATATTCTTCTTCTTGTCCTCGAACTTCTTAGGTCTCAGCTCTGGATGCAGAATCCAACATTTTACAGTGAGTGCATGAATCTTTACTCTTCTGTGCAGTATTAGCCTTCCTTACTTTCCATTTCTACTTTCTTTTCTCCTTATTCTTGCTTGCAGTGGGTTGGGATGCTCCCCCAACTTTTGGACTTCCATTCTTTCCTCTAGCTTCTAGATGAGTAGCTTGTACAAATACCTCAACTATACTAGTGGGATTAAACATGAGGATAGTGTGCCTCATGTAGCTGTGTAGACCACCAATGTACTTCAACAGAGTCTCAGGTGAGTCTAATGAGATTCCTAGAATCAATGCTCTCTTTCTAAATTCTTGAGTGTACCCTTGCACACTTTGCCCTTTCAACTGTCGAAGAGTTTGCCAACTCATCATGGCTTGCTACATGTAGGCCAATGGATAGAACTGCTTTTTGATTGCAGAAACAAATTCACTCCAGATAGAGATAGTCTTACCATGTCTCTTCATGTCAGCTTGGGTCCTGCCTTCCCACCAAACCAAGGTAGTGCCTCCAAGGCATAGGCTTGCCAGCTGAATCTTGCTCTTGTTTGAATCAATACTCTGCACTTTGCAATAAACATCAATTTTTCTAATCCAATTGTCCAACTTTTCTGCATTCAACTCTCCATCATATATAGGTAAATCAAATTTAACATCTAGTTTGATCAAATATGCTTTCTTTTTGTGTTCAGGGCTATTAGGAGGTGTGAGAAAGCTTTCCTCTTTCCCTTTTCCTTTTGAGTGGTCATGGAAGTGAGACTCATCTTCTCCTTTGTCTTGCTTGAAGCCTGATGAATCTTCCTCCTTATGTTTTCTAAAGTCCCTATACATTTCCTTGACCATGGACTTTATGGCTAGGAAAATGTCTATGAATTGAGGGTCTGGTCCTAAAGAACCTTCTTCGAACATTGTCTTCTAAGGATAGACTCTCCCAATTTCAGGATTAGTTTCAACCAACTCTCCTTCTCCTAACTTTAGCTTTGGTCTAGTTAGCATTCAACAACTAAACCAACAAAATCTTGTCTAACCTTATAGCCTAAATCTCTGATACCACTTGATCTGAATATCACTCTTGAGTGATCTCAGTTAAAGAATTATTGAATGAAGGTATTACAGACTCATGTGCTAGTGTGTGTTTATGTTATTTTAGGCAACTGATCAATCAGATTGCAAAATACATAGACACTGGAAAATGGAAAACAACAAGAGAAACATAGTAAGCAAATGAAAGAACACAACAATTAATAAGGAGTTCACCCTATCCTCCAGGGCTACATCTCTGGTCCAGCTTTCAGTGGTGGCCTTCTTCTATTGTGTCTTTAAAGAAGAGATTTACAATGAGGAGCTCAATTTGAGTCTCCTGAAATAGAAATGATGCTTGGTAGGGTGGTTCTTGGATTCCCCAAGCCATTAGAGTACACAAACTCTCTTCCTATCCAAGTCTCGACCTCTCTAGTATTTAATGGGAGGAGCCAAATATGGTACTCGATTCCCGATAGATCCTCTCAGGGATTGCTTGAACCTCTCATGCTCTTTGTCTGCTCGATGCTACCTTATGCTACAGGCCAACTCGACCCTCTGTCTTTCTGCTTCATGCTTCACTGTCTTTTCTTCGCTCTCACTCTCTCTGTCTTTGTTCTGCTCTTCGTGTCCTCTGTTCTGTGTCTGTTCATGGCTTAAAGCCATTCTGTCTCATGACTACTCGCTTCCTCTTCCACCCCCATCGGATCGCCTGCTACTGCTTGCTTGGATTTCCCTGTCTCTGCATCATCGTCAATGGCTCATAGGGAGTGGCCACTTGTCCTTTCGCGAACTGTGCCACCTCTTCCTCATTGGTTCGGTTTTCCCAGTTACACTGTGGTATGATTCATCTGCCATCTCAGCATCAAATCAGACTTCAAGATTTCCTTATGCTACGGCTTAATCCCCCGTCAAATCCAGTTTCTCCATCGGGCACAATCTCAGCCGTCAGATCTAGAGCCCCCAGATCCTACAACATTCGCTCATTTCGTGCGGTTGACTTGCTCGACTGTTAGCGCACGATGAGCAGTGGTTTTCTCTCTCATCCACCTACCACGCATAGGGTGCTGAATGGAATCACTCGTTTTTCTCCAAATCATCTTACCACCCGAGGATTCCCTCGATATATTGTCGGTTTTGGAGTGCAGGACCCGCCTTTTGCCTTAGCGCTTTCCCCATGGTTTTCCCGGCTTCCATGCGACTGAGCGCTTCGAGGCTTTTCCTTCTCGAGGGGTTTTGCCCAGTGAGCGCAATTGCGCATCAAAAATGCCCTCTGTTTCTCGATCCGGGCTTCCCAAGCACCAATTTTGCCTCCTGCGCGGTCTCCATGGGCCTCGGTCAGCATGCTTTGACCAACGTCCTTGTCGTTTCTCACTGGCTGCAAACTGCCACAGTCTAGAGGTCTTCTTGATCGCTCTAAGTTCATAAATTCGAAATTTTGTCCTGATTCGATACAGTCATGGCACTTTGATAATCTTCATGGATCCAATTTGGATCGGCCTCTATAACAATGTTTACTTGTTTTGTTTTCAGCGGCGCGGTTATATCGAGATTCTCAACCCGCGGTCCTACAACCTTGCGGTGACCCTCTATTTCCGGGATGTTAATATTTCACGGACCCTCACCCTCTTCTTCAGCGGTTACATTATAGCATTCTACCACGTGACTCAGCTGAGTAGCCCACTCAGGCTGAATCAGGTCTAAAGGATCCTGTGGTATCCTAAAGATTGCTACTTTCACCTCTTTTAGCGCCTCATCAATATTGTCAAACTCGTCTTCAAAACTGAATGTCATTATGAATCCTTCGTGAAAAATATCCCATTCACCTATCCCATGGTGGAGCTCTGTTTCTACATACCAATTCATTGGGACGATATCTAGTGTGTGACAGAACAAGTGCACCAATTCAGGTTGGGGCTTCTCTCCATAAGCCTGATCCCATTTGGCCATGTGCACGCATGGATCATCCTGCCCATCATACTTGTCTATCATTTTCACATTTGACTTGCGAGTTCTCATCATTCTCCTACATTCGCACCAATAATCAAAGCTTCCCTTGTGCGTACCTCACCACCTTGCGGGCGTAGCGCGCAGTGCCCAATCCAACACCTGGAAGCGCTGCTTTTTTGATACCTCCCTCTCAAATGAATCCAGAAAAATATCTACATCATTCAGGCCATCATAAGTAGGATGATTTCTTACCTTTGACGACACACAACGCAGCGACCGGGTCATCATGTTGCAGCTCAGTGTAGTCACCTCATGTAGCCGATTCTGCCAACACTCTAATTCTTCATCAGAGTTCGAGGTGCATGAACTCTCGTGATCCCATGTAATTCATCCATTCGTGGTGGGATTCACCCAATCTTGGTCTTGCATTGTTATCTTATAGATATAGTCCAGATCATCATCGCTCTCATAATCGTGGACTGGTTCAGTATAGCGCGATCCCTTAGCAGGATCTAGGGGCACTATTATGCATAGCGATTTCTTCTCGAATATCATCTTTCGCTTCTTTAGGTTGATTACCCCATTCATATCAGTAGTCCAATCAATTCCTAGGAGCACAGGATAGGGGTCAATGTCATCCACAATTTCTATTACTTCAAAGTCAGCCAGTGCGCTTGCACCTTCAGTATCGGCGGTCACCCCCTGCACCCGCCCCATGGGGATGATATTCAGCTGATTTTCCATCCTTAGCTGAATCAAAGAACATCACAACATGGGTCTCCCCATTCATTCCCAACTCTATTTAGGTAGGATGTTCACGTCTGATCCCAGGTCCAAGATAACTTGATCCATCTCATACTCTCCTATCTGCGCGATTAGTCCCATCTCCCGTCCCGTTCTTGTTTTATGCTTACAATCTTTCATACTACTCGTGGCTCAGTCGGAGTGTTTCCAACGCATCTATTTGAGCTCTTTCAACCCCTTCACAGCCTTGCTATCGAGTAGTATCTTCATGCAGGTCTCCAAGAAGGTTGTGAGCATAGAAGGATCCATCTCCTGATTAGGCTTATCCTTGATCCCTGAGGTGGAGGCCTCAGCGAAGCTCTTCTTCGCTTCCATGAAGGTTTCACGTGCGCATTCAAAATCGAACTCAGCCTCCTTCATCGGAGCTTTGTGAACCCATGCATTGTCTTCTGGCTGTTTCCTCTGGTCATCTCCTATTGTGACTCCACTTCGGAGCACTATATTTACATTCAGATCGTCTTCAAGTGGCTCAGACCTCATCATCTGTAGGTTTTGAGTTGGCGGAGCTGGTAGCGCCCCTTTGTCACATATCCTAGCTATTAGCGTAGGACAATCTTTCGTTTCATGATCAAACAGATTGAAATAATTGCATGACAAACGTGTAGGGTTAGTGAAATCGTGGGCATAGTGTCCTGGTCCTCCGCAATTGTAGCAGATCAACTGTCCCTAACCTCTGCCAGGTCCTCCTCTGCCTCGACCTCGTCTGTGCCCCTGAAATCCTGTCCGCGCCATCCCCACGCTTTGGTCAAGGGGCTGCATTTTTTCCTGGACCCTATAGGCAGGAGTTCTATCCATCATCAATTTTTAACTTCTGCAATTATGCTCATCATGCCCTACCAACCTACAAAAGTTGCAAAATAGCTATTGCGGTGTCTGTACAAACTTTTTCAACAAATGACAATTATCCATGGCATGTTTTCCTGCTACCTGATAGATAACGCACCACAACGCAGACCCCACACTCATATCTATTTGAGCTTTCGGCCTCAAGGCATTCACTAGTAGAAAATGGTGAAATTAGTGACTAGGTGACTAAAAAAGTTAGTCACCACAACTTTTCCAAGTGAAATACTACCAAATATTAGCAATATTAAGAGACCCAACTAAATTTTTTTAACATAAATGACTAATTTAGTCACGAGTTAAGATATACAACTAGCTAATAAGTAATACTACTAAAAAAGACTAACATAAATGACTAATTTAGTCTAGGAACAAAAATATGACTACCTTAAAAAACCTACAATAATATGAATTAGTCATTTATGTTAGTCATTTTAATTGCGTCACTTCAACAATCTAAACTTACAAGTCATGGGGGATTCAAATGTTGTTTTAGATTGGATGAAAGGTTATACTTCCTTGTACACTTCTTTATTGGATAAAAGGATGATTAAAATTATGGACCTTATTAGAATCTTTAGGGCCATATCATTTGATCACATTCACAGGGAATCAAATTCAAAGGTTGACAAATTATCGAAAAGGGGAGTGGGCCAACACCTCCTTTTGCAGCACGACATGACCACCTATATATGTTGCAACAACCTTGCCAACTTATTTAGTTGGTTGCACATATATTTCAAATTTCTTCTTCGTCTTGCAAAGTGGCAGTGCTAAGGAGAGGGTATGAACTTTGATCAAAGAATGTTCACTTAGTACCACTACCAAATTTCCTTCGTGCAACTTGTCAAATGTCTTAAGTTTTCTTCACAACTTCTCATGATGCTTAAATTACTTTTCTAAACCTCTAATTGAGACTACAATCCTCCAACATATCTAACTATTCAAACTCTTCAACCTTTGTTAGAGTCTTCTTAGACGTGTACTGATCATACCTGAAGTAGAACCTAACATCACTAGCATCCCGAATGTGCATGCTCATTCCCTATTTTAATGCTTCATTGAAACCACATTATCACCTACTTAAAATGAAATGTTCACGTCTTAAGGAAAAACACCTACTTTTCTTATAACAACCTAAACTATGCGAATGACTAGGAGAGAACACCTTTTTCTAAAAATGAAAATATAGGGTATTACAATCCCATTGGTGCAACAAGTTGAATATATTTAGCCTAAAGAAAGATGTGTATTCTACTCCTTCCAAATTTAACATATGAATTTTAATAAACTAACACTTGTTTTTAACTATTAAATCCATTTACTATATGCTCTATTTTATTTTTACCCACTTAATATGCAAGAACACCTAAATGTTTTCAATACAACTAGGTTAAAAGCACTTGTTTCCTTCCAACACTTCACATTTTTCCTCCATAAACTTTAATAACAAAATTATTACCTAAAAACATATCTTTAAAATTAAAATATTGTTATTTTTATTATTATAATAAATACCACTTAATATCTCAACCAAAAACAATAATCCTATTAGTTTCTCAAATACCACTAAAATATGTAAAAGTGTAAATAATGTAAATAAATGATTGTATCTATTTTTTGAACATTGGAAAATTTAAAATTATTTTTACTTTGCAATATCCCTCCCATACATAGTGTAAATAATGTAAATAAATTATTGTATCTATTTTTTGAACATTGGAAAATTTAGGACTTTTTAAAAATTAAAAATTTAATTTTACTTTGCAATATCCCTCCCAACCCAAAACTTTTTACAGTGCGGGAAAATCACATCCCAACAATTTTTCATAATGCGGGAAAATGATATGCCGGAGTTGTGAATCATGGTTTTACTACCATTGGACCCAATATCGAATCTTCAGTCCATTGATGGTTGCAGACCCAACATCAAATCTTCAGTCCATTGATGGCGGCAAACCCATTATCGAATGCCACCTAATCTTTAGTCCATTGATCGCCATCGAAAGCCAATATGGAATCTTCGATCCATTGGTGGCTGTAGACCCAATATCGAATGCTACCTAATCTTCAGTCCATTGATCGCTACAGATGAAATATCGAATAAATCGAATCCTCATGGACAGAAAGTGATTCTGGTGGAGGATACTGAGGACCAAATTTGTTCATATTGTACTTTAGCATCTAGACCTAGCTAGCGAGATATATCTGTCTGCTGGCCTCACATACCTCTCTTCTCCACATCACGGCTACAGGTAAACATTGTTCACCTTTTTTCTAAATTACCATCCGAATAGGAAATTACAGTGAACCCTGTGCAGAGGAGCGTGGTTTTTGGCCTCCGAAATCGGTGATGGAGTTCAGTCCAAGAACGATACGGGCATGCTTGTTGTATGAAGTTTGATCCAAAGTACAAGTCAAGTGATCGACTCCGAGAGAGTCTCAGTTCTATCGGAAAACTTACAAAGACTCTGTTTAGTGCCAAATAACTAAACTTCCATAGCTCTATAGGGAGATAAGGCAACTCTATAGGGTTTTCCAGAGCTAGGAACCGTTATCATTCAAAAACTCAGAGACATCTACTCTTCTTGTCGTTGGAAATATCTATCTTCCTGAAGCATCTGTCCTCTTCTCGATATATTAAAAACATGGTGAGTCATTCCCAACTTTAAGTTCATCTTTAAAAGCATGAGGCTACCATTCTGGTACAATTAGAGTTTTATTTATATAGTGAAAACTATCTCATTCTTGTTTCGAGACATGAAGCCGCAGATAAATACCAAAGATCACTTTTGTACATTCCATTTGGAGCCGAATATTACACTCCAAACTATTTTTCTATGGAAACCAAATCCAAAAAAATGAAATTGCCATCACATTGTGATCCTATATGGGTTGAAGCCTCTTCTCTCCGATAAAATCCTCAAGCTTGTTGAATCCAATGCCAGCCTCTTCCTAGAAGAGTGAAAGTAGATCGGTCCCTACTTGCGGGATGAGTTGAGGGTGCTTTGCATTGAGATGTTTTCAGTGGAGGTTGCTGCAATGATCCCTTAGGATTGTTGAATCCATTTCCAGCCTCTTCCTAGAAGAGTGAAAGTAGATCGTCCCCTTCCTGCGGGATAAGTTGAGGGTGCTTTGCATTGAGATGTTTCCAGTGGAGGTTGCTGCAATGATCCCTTAGGCTTGTTGAATCCATTGCCAACCTCTTCCCAGAAGAGTGAAAGTAGATCGACCCCTGCATGAGGGATAAGTTGAGGGTGCCTTGCATTGAGATGTTGTCAGTGGAGATTGCCGCAGTGATCCCTCAGGCGAGTCCAGTCTTTGCTGCAGCAAAAGTTGAGGAAACACATGTGATTATTTCCATTTTGGTTGGGATTCATTCCTCTGCATTCGAAAGGCCTTCATGCCATTCCCAAGCTTTCCAAAGATGACATGAAATATTTTCTATCGATGGTAAGTGCATGCCGATTAGATTTAAACAATCTTATTCAACATTTACCATTGCACGATGCTCATTTTTGGTTACTTGAATATAAATCCATTCTTGATTTCAAGTCTAAGAGGTATCTAGTAATGGTTATGCTTCCAGAACCATAAGAAGATCATGATGAACAACATGAAATTATAGTTCATAAATATCAACTCTTTGTGGATTCATTTGAGCCACTTGCTTATGTAGAAGCTGATGTTTTACAGGGATGTTTTAAACTGCAACCATTCCTTCTGCAATTAGGAGATTCAGTATTGCAAAGATTCACTTTTTTAGACTCTGTTGTAGAATAAAACCTATAATCCATATCATTAAAACTCTCCTCTTGGAAAGCATTTAAAATATTTTCCCTTAGATGAAATAGAGGAACAATCATACCAAAATCCTCCACAAATATAACTAAATCCTTGAAATCCATGTTTCCAGACATTTGATCATTTCAACTTGGAAAAGGGGATTTTTTCTGGAGGATGCAGAGAAATTTTAGCATGCTCTTGAGATCCTTCAAATTTTCTCTTAAAATCACCTAAAAGTTGTAAAAAAGAAAGCTAAGGGTCTTGCTGAAACATCGAGGATGAAATTTGAACACTGATTGAACTGGTACTTGCACATCAACAAGCTTCATCGATCCTAAGAACATGCAAGACAATTTATTTTGCAATGGATTAAAAATTGAGACCACAATCTTGTTGAAACCATTGACAACTTCCCAATTTCAATGCCAAATTCATGACCGTTGAGCATGATAAGCTTCATGTTAGAAGTAAAGCCCTTTTTCTCCTTCCCTCATACTAATTCTTATTATGAAAATAATAGTAATGACACCCATATTCCTAGTCTAAGGCCCTTTTCATGTACATTGGTAAAGGCCTTGAGAGTTTTATTAGTTTGGGATGAAATAAAAGTCATCCCAAGCTACCAAGTGGTACACCTTGGAGCATATTCAAGCTAAGCTTCCCCAACCGGCATGATAGTTGTTGGTGATCAATGACTCTTGAAAGGGGAGGTTTGAGCTTGGAAGGAGTCAGAGATTAACTGAGTCTGTGTTAAAATTGGAAACTAGGGCTAAACTCCATGTGGGTCATCTTATTAATGGCAACTAATATTTTTCTTGGATCCTTCTCATCGAGAGGTGTAGGATTGATCTAAAGATCATTTGATTCCGATAAGTATTCAAGGAGATATGAATTTATTTGTGTTATGGGACAATTCGTCAAGGTTGGCCAGCAACCAAATAAACCCCAAATGTGCTCAACGTTTTAGTATAAATAGGGGTGCCTTGAATGTCATTTGGACACACTCACTTGGGATCTCTTCCTCTCTACTTGTCTTTGGGTTTTGGTGGGAGGATAGATCCTAAGGGACAATGCTGCCCTAATGGAGAAAGGTTCCACGCTATCATAGGAGATGCCCTAGAAGGCTCTACGCTGTCATGGAGGGTAGACCTTATCTCAGCCACGAGGAAGTAGCCCTAACTCTGCCCTATGGAGAAGGCCTAACACAGTCATGGTGAAGAGACCTACACTGTCCTTACAATCCCTAATGCTGCCCTAAACGCTGTCATAAAAGAAAACCCTTATCTCAGTTACAAGAAGTCCTAACGCTGCCCTATCTAACACAACCATGGTAGACGCCTAAGTACCCTATGTGGAGGAGAAAGAGTCCACCTACAACAGCCCTAATCCCTAGCTTCAGCAAGAGAGGGAGGCTCTAAGACAACATGAAGGAGGTTGAGTTCATCAATGGAGGCCAAGATAACTTCTGGAGAAGTAGTGACACATTGGTGGAGGCCGAGAGACTGTCATGGATACTGCAGGCTGTCTTGAGGGCCGAAAGCATATTTTTGTGGGGCTATAACCCTTGGAAAGGGCTACCGCAACAAAGGATAGGCTTGTTGTAGCTAGCAGCACACCCTATCACACCTACAGGTCTACGTTAGGAGGGCGTAAGGGCTGTTGGTGTATGACAATCCAACATGGGATGTAGGAGTGTTGAACAAGGGTGATCGTAGCCTTGGTAGGGATGTTGCAGCTGATGTATGAAGGCTGGTTGGACTGTCGTTGATGCCCTAACTAGTCCATAACCACATTGTGAAGGCTGTCCTAAATGCAACAAACAAAAACATGATATGATATGATGTGCCAACATTGTGGCGAATGCTGTAGCATGATGATGGGTATAGTGATGAAGTGTATCACAACACAATGGTGAGGTGCAACAGTATGATATATTGCAACAACATGACGTATTGCAACAACAACCACAAGTTCATGGTGTTGCAATAGTATAACACATTGAGACAACAATATGGTACTTGGTGCATCAAGTACACAAAGCAACTATGGTGTAGCAAGCACATGGGTGACATCATGGTGCAGCAGTGACTCAAGGTACAACAGTGTCAAACACTGGGACAACAGTGCAGCATAAGGTGCAACAATATGATGTACAACATGGTCATAAGGTCCAGCATTGTGATGATGGGTGCAGCACGGTGAGGTGCAACATGATGACGAGGTGCAAAACAATGATAGGTGAAGGAGTCACCTTGGATAATTAGTTGAAGCAACATGTCTTCAACTGATCTCATGTATCATCTTCTTAGAGATGATCTATGCTCTTATATAGATATGTCAAAGTGTTGACTTCTATTGTAAATGTACTATCTCTCTCTCTATCTCTTTCTCTGTTGAACTATTGAAGAACATATAAGAATAATTGATCAAGGGTTTCCCCACATTGGGGTTTGTCCCTGGCTAGCACCACATCTTGTGTCCTCTTCTCTTGGATTGTCTTCTGCAATTTATGTTTATGTTATATCTGCATTTTACTTTAAGGTTGATGTGATTGCTAATCTGGAAAAGATATTGAGCTAACGGTGAAAATTGAAATAAATTTCTCTCAGCATAGAACATACCTAAACTTAACAGTCTGTTAACTGAATAAATTGTGTCTATGAGAGCATTCAAGGAGATTTTAAGTATGTTCACACTATAGTCATTGTATCAAAGGTGCAGAGTTGCATAGAATCATAAGTGTAGGATCTTCAATATAGTGGTGAGTTTCAATCATGCATCATAACGGAAATTTGGTGTTGTATCATAGATAGGTTTATAGAACAATTCCTATTTACCCTAATAACATACTGGTTTAGAGAACCAATTAGCCTATAGCACACTATTTTCCATTTTCCTAATTTAGGGAACAATTCCTTACAAGTAAGGAGGAAGAGGTGCGAATAATACTAGGTGACAAGTGGCAAGTGGGAATTTATCACAATGTATTTGTAAACATCTAATTGTAACTCCCGTGTTTAGGAGACAAACAACTGCCAATGATCCCATTGATTTTTCAATCATTTACTCCATTAATTAACTTCATTATATTTTGGACATTCTGTACTACAATATATCTGCATTTGTGGCATTCCTCTTTTGTAGTATTCCTTTTATTTTTTAAATTCCACTTATATTACTTCAAGGAAAAGGAGCAATTAGTTACAGTTGATATCATCATCTTATTTTCGTAAGTCTTCTCATCTTTGTTTGTAAGAACATATAATATATTGGGAAAAATCTTGCCATCTTTTAGCAATAGTTCGATCTATTGTCAACTGATTAGCACAAGCTAATGTGCATCTTTTACCCATCCAAGATAATGTGAGTTGGGATGAGTTGAGGTTGGTAACTTAAGTTCCTTTTCCAATTGAAGCAAGAAAAGGTTATTTTGGTTGCTATTATCAATGACCATATATGCTAGTTTGTGCTTGATTTGACAGTTCTATGTACAAAGAGCTTCCTTGTTGCTAGAAAGGTATATTTGGGCATTAGCATCAAGTGTGGATCAATGTGGCTGGGATTTTTGACATCAACCTCTAAGTCTCCAACCTCTCAATAATGCCTAGAAAGGAAGTATTTTTCCTTTTGGAGCTCTTTGGCCTAAATGTTTGACATTCCTCATTGGAATGGGCAAGATTCCTATGATAGGTGCCATATTTCTTCTTCCCACAGTGGGTAGAGTATATGGAAAAGGTTTCTCCTTTGTTCTACCCAAAATTGTTGGGCTGAGTAATTAGTAGAAAGAAAATGAGAACGAAATTCCCTTCATCTAAAAGAATTGAATGGTCTTATGTAACTTGGCTTCAATCTTGGAACCAATTTGCATAAAATGATCCAAGGAGGAAATAGAAGAAACTCTAACTTATTTATAATACTAGGGAACAACCCACAAAATAATTTGGTGTAGAGGGTATATTTTGGGCCCTTTGAGACTCTACCTTGATTTGGGAGAGAGATCCATATCTGGCTCTCCATTCCTATAAATATCTGGCCTCCTTGGGTCATTCTGGTCGAAGGAAATATTGAGACTTTAGTTCCAATGTTTCAGGATCATACATAGGAACAATTTTATGCTGGCCATCATCATGAGTGTTGCGGACAGGGGGCTATTTTATATGGGAAATTAAAGCTACCCGAATATAATTTGTAGTTATGAGAACAACCTCCTTTGAAGATCAATTATTATAACTATGAACAGTAAGAGAAAAACCTGGAGATGATTCTACTCACTATGTAGTTAATCAATTATGGGTTTGCAAAAGTCCTCTTGTATGCCTGGATATTGGTTAGTTCTTCCAATATGACAAGACTATTTATCTTCAATAAGGATGCCTTCAACAAATGGAATGGACCTTTCTGCCTTTTTCTCATATGGTTCACAAAATGGCTTGATAATATGATCAACCTTCTTTTCTTCCTCATCAGAGTCCATGTCATATGTAGGATGACTTTCAATGCAAAAAATATAAGATCTTGTACTATTCTGTTCAAACTTAATAGGTAATGCTGATTGGAGATTGGTGAGTGCTAGTATTGCAGCAAGAATGCTGCAACTGCTGGGCTGCCAAATTTACTTTTATCAACCCGGTAATTCGTAACAAACTTGGAAGCGTCGGTGCTGTATGCACAAGTACTAGTTCTCACCGCAGGTTGTCACTTGTTTAGTTGGCGCGAGATCACTAGGAGCTCAAGGCAACTTCTATAGATTTCAGAAGAAGTTCTATGTGTGATGAAAGGAAAGAAATATTACTCTACAGATGCTATTTTAATTGCAAAAAGGAGAAAGACTAGAAGGTAAAGCAAAACCTAGTAAAGCCTAATTAACAAGCCAATTCTACTTGTGACAAAAACACTATGAAAACCATGAAAGAAATGAAATTACCTACTCAAGGAAGTAAACAACATCTAACCATTATTTCTGGAAGTAAATAAGCAAAAAACACATTTTTGAATTTTTATGTGAATTTAATCATGCATCTAATTTATTGTGTGTGACTGTGGCAGCGAACAAGTGGCGTTAGAGGCGGTTTTGGAGCTTGGGAGGATGTAGGATGGTGTGGATGGGTCTTAGGAAATCTTAGGTGGCCTTCTGGAGGCTTTTCCCACACTTTGCCTTCAAAATAAAGCTTACAGGAAAAACTATAGGAGGACACAGGAAAACTACAGGAGGAAAACAGGGAAACTACAAGAGGCCTACAAGAGGAGGCCGAGACAATTTTTTTTTTGTTTTGAGAGTGTGAGAGTGGGTGGAAAAGGTGGATGAAGGTTGGAATGAGGTGTTAGGGTGGCTAAGGTCTACCTATATTCTCTAGGAGAGAGAAAGATGATTGGGTTTTCTCAAGGAGAGAGGAAGAAGCTCTATGGAAAATAAAGGAAACTAGGATAGAATTGAGGTGAGGTTTGGGAGACCTGTAGGGCATGGATCAGATGGAGGGTGTGATTGATGGTAAGCTGGCCTACTGATGGAAGAGATCCGATGCATAGAAACTGACAGTCAACCAAGAAAATCAAGCAACAAATGAAATGAGTGCATCCTAGGAAACAATGTTTTGCATAAAAATGGTCTAAACTATGATGTATGAAAGGAAACGCTGAGAAATGCTGCAAGAAAGGAAAGCATGAAAAAGGAATATTGCAAATCAGGAAGTGAACATGATAAAGGAGATCTAAAGCAAAGCAAAACTGGACTATCAACTTACTAAAGAGCTGCAAACACTAGAAGTCCTAGGACTGAGAAAAATCTGTGTTTTTGAGGCAGAAAGAGAGTCTTTGCCTCAAATCATGGTCCCAAAGGGAGGAAGGGAGGCCAAGGCACTATTCCTAGCCTTTTGAATCTTCTCTGATCACTGTTTAACCTGCTACAGAAAGCATGAATGGAATCAAGATACTTAAATCATCAAAAGCAACCTATTCTTAACCATAAGGAAAATAAATCTAACAACAAATTAATCTTCAAATGGAAGTAAAGCATACAAATACAAGTAAAGAGAGGCTTGATTGCTTGGATTGGGCCATAACCCAAGAGCTTCAGCCCTCTGAGGTAACTCAGTGCTAGCTCAAAAAAGATTCCATCTTCATTATAAAAAAATAGCAAGATTACATGAAACTATCACAAAATAATAAGCTCAAAATTTGAGCAGAGTTTACACAAGCAAAAAATCTGACCCTAGTGAGGCCCTAGGCCTCTCTATGTATACATCTAAAGCTACCAAAAACTTCCTTAAAATCAGGGAGGCTTGGCTCCCAAAGCTCGAGATAAATCTCAATCATCTTCCACTTGCTCGGCCGCCTTCTAGTGCATGATTCGGCTACTTGTACTCCAAGCTGAATGAAGGGGAATTCGAAGTGAGGAGCAATAAATGAGGGGATTCCCTCCTATAAGTCCTTTCCTCTGTCTACTTTGATATAATGCTGTAGTTTGGCCACTAGATCCTTGACTTTGACCTTGAAATCCATCAATAATATGCATTAAATACATGTTAGACCACATGGCATAATAACTAACTCAACTCACCCTATAAGCATAAATATAATCAGAAAATCATACAATAAGCTAAGAGAATGGTTGATTTGACTAGGTTAGGAGGTAAAATGAGCCCATATAATTACCCATTTATGAGGCTCATCATCACCCCCTACTGAAGGTGTTGCTCATCCTCTGAGCAAACTAGTCAATCTCTTCATGTTTTATGGCCCTGGTGGCCTCCCTAGCATTATAGGCTTCTGATGTGGTCTGCTCATGTTCTCCATAAAATCATACTATTCTGTCTATGTCCTTCCACTGCTCCTTCTCTTCTTCTTCTCTTCTGCCTTCCAGCATGCCTAATAGGAGTGGAGGACTCAGTTTGAGGCCAATCCAGTTGACCTTCAACCTTTGCATGGAGTGCTTGTACATTGATACTCTTTTCAATGCCTCCCTCAGCCTCATTGGGGAATGGTATTCTTTGATCTGCAAGCTGTGGGGTAGGGTGTTCCATATTCTCATGCATGCATGCACACAGTCATCCCCAAGTAGCCTTTGCATATCTTCAAAGTGTGCAATGGCTTGTGCTTGATTGGCTGGATATTTAGGGGAAATCTAAGGGTCATTGGAAAGTAGGTTGTTTCCGCTGATGAGTGCCATACGATATGATGGCTTATCTCTTATCATTAATGGTTCATTCTTCTCTTTTATCAACAATCTTTTCATTTCTGCTGCCCTCAATTCTTCATGGTTCATCCATGAGGCCATGGAAATTAATTGCAAATCCCCTAGCTTGGCATTGGGGTCCCACACATTCATGTCTGTGAGGGCCATGTTGTGTAGGTAGAACTCTGCCATCTTTTCTTTATCCTCTGAGGTGCTTTGGTCACACAAATCCATGAACTGTCTGTAGTCTTGGAAATGCATGGTGCCTCTTTGTGCCAAAGTTTTTATTTGGAATTGGAGCCACTGATCCTTCAGATAGAGGCCATAAGATTTAGCTGGTGTTCTACATTGTAATGCTTCCATGGATAAGCTGGCCATGTATGCCAAATGAGTCCCTTTCTCCTGCAGCTGCCTCCTTAGTATTTCATTCTCATTTTCAAGGTGGCTTCTTGTGATGGCTTCTCTATCTCTGAGAGCACTCACTTCCTTGCCCATTTCCCTAAGTTTGTTTTCCATGTGGCCAATATCCTCAACTCCTTTGGACTTGGCTATCTGCATCCACCTATGTGTTCTCACTCTCTCTTTCTCCAATTCAAAAAATAGTGGAATTGTAAATTTCTATGGGATTATCTTGCCTTCCTCAAGTAGATTGTAATAGGAAGCAAGACTAGGCTGGGGATCAGGTTCTTGTAGCTCTTGTGCTTCCTCTTTCATCTCTGGCTGTCCCCCTATCTTTTTCTCAAGCTTTTGGGTCTCCTGTAGTTGGGACAGTGTCTCCTGTAGGACTGTTTCAACTTCCTATAGGTCTGGTTTTGGGTCCTGTAGTATTGCCTTTCCCTTCCATGTAGAAGATCTTGGAGTCCCCCTTTCATAGGTAATGGGTGTCTTGGAAGGAGATTCTTTCACCTTGGCAGATGGTGAATCTTCAATGGTAATGGGAACTTTTGAGGAGGGCTGAGGTTTGCCTGTTTTAATTCTTGTGCTCTTCCTTGCCCTGAAATACATGGAGGTTTTTCTTTTCCTCTTCTACTTCTATTTTATTGGTGTACTGAGGGTAGTGAGGGCAGCTGCTGCTTCTCTTTCCAAAGTTTTAGGGGACTCTTCTCCTTGCTTTGCCCTCTCTGCCTCCTTTTCTCCCTCTTCTGTCTCTTCAACTTTTCCTTCCTCTGTTTCTTTTCTTTCCTCCTTCCTTTCTTGCTCTGCTATGTCACCACTGGCTTCATATTCTCTTCCTTACTGTTCTTCCTCCTCACTGACAGCAGGATTGACATCATTGGTTAATTCCTTTATGCCATCCTCAGCTGTCATATTTCAGAAAACTTCCCATGCTATAGGGAGTGTAAAGGCATGGAGGGCTTCCTCTACTAGGATTTTGATTAAGCCATGGTGAGTTAGCTGCTGTGAATTTCTTGCTTGTACCTTGGTGCTGGAGTCAATGAGGGACTGAAGGAGAAAGTAAGGGATACTGAGCTTTTGAGGTGCTGGGGTATCCATGCCATATCTCAAGTCATGGATGATTCTGAAATGATATCCATAGACAATGCTGTGCCTCCCATCACAAGAAATGTATTTGATTATTTGATAGCTAACCTCACCCCAGGGATATGGTATACTAGCCCTCCTAATTCCATTTTTTTCTTCAACAGGGGTTTCGTTATCTTGGAAAAATTTCTTCTTGGCAGCCTAGCTAATTGGTTTCTCATCTTTACTCCAGGGCAGCCCAAGAGGAAGGGTA
Organism: Pinus tabuliformis; assembly: GCA_031772625.1. Taxonomy (NCBI): domain Eukaryota; kingdom Viridiplantae; phylum Streptophyta; class Pinopsida; order Pinales; family Pinaceae; genus Pinus; species Pinus tabuliformis. The sequence continues at coordinate 765,357,588 of CM062815.1, forward strand.
GTGGCCCTACTGATGAATTTAGGGGTTATTTCAATGGAGAGGCCTCTAATGGTTATAGTAGCATGAGTTCTTATGTGAGGGACCAGAGGGAGAGAAACTTCTTGGGCAATTTCATCATCAAACCCTCTAAACTTCTCAAAGAAATTCATCCAGTTTTCCCTTGTAAATACGTCCACCACTTGAGGATGTGCATGGAGTCTAGTGGAGTTAGTGGGCTCTTTTCTCATAAACCCCCTTGTCATACTGCCTTTACTTCTTTGGGAAAACAAATATGGAGGTGGAGACAATGAATTCCTAGTGAAATAGAAAAATAGAGGAGACTGTGTTAAAAATAAAATAAAATAAATAAAATTTCTTTTTCTGTATTTCTACCCTCCTAAAGACTTATTTCATCCTCAAATTGAGACTAATTCTTTCTCATTTCAATATTCAACAGAGGGCATTCATGAACCCTACCTCTTCAGACTAAAATTCCTACCAAAAATTGTGTTTTCTCCCTTCAAAATGACTCACTACTCCTCCTGTAGAAGCCCATTGTCCCTCCTGTAGATTTCCTGTAGGTGCCCCTGTAGAAAACGATGAGAGCAAGAATATGGAGGAGATCGATAGAGGATGGTGGTTACGAGGCTATGGGGGCACAAGAAGACTGTTGTGTGGCTGAGTTACGAGGAGAAAATGAAGAAAAGGTGGTGAAAATGCGCGGGAAGGAGTGCTCATTGCCTTTTATGGATATTTTCGGTTAGGAGTGCTGAGCTGGCTAGGTGTACGTTGGCCTGATTAGGACCGTTGGTCCCCACCTGCTTGGTCATCATGACCCCTCCTCATAATCATCCCTCATTATTGCATCGGAGTTAACTCTTCCTGTTACACAAAAATATTGTCACCATGATTATTTGCAGTCAGTATGGGTCTATCATCACTTGTACTGTCCTCCTAAGCAAGTCTCAGACCTCAGCTCTTCAAGTCAAGCTTTGAAAATGAGAGAAAGACATTGAAAATCAACAAAGCTCTGGTTTCGTAATTTCTCTCACTATTGGCTACGGTCCCGCACCTCCTGTTTACAAAAACTGCAGACCTGCCCGCTCTGTCCCTAAAGGTGTGGGTGCGGACCCCTGTGAAAGTAAAAAAGGCGCAAGTTTATTCTAAAAAAATCACTTTGGGTTAATTCTAGATGATTATAGAATGAATTTTGACGTGGATTGGCCGCTCTTAGGTGGTTCATGCATCCCAAAAGAGAAGGAGCTAATCCCTTGATGAGAGGAGCTATCCCTTTGAAGGAGGGCTTTATCCCTTTGAAGGAGGACCTAGTAACTTCCCTCCATTGCACTATAAATTAAGGCATTGGGCTGGTTGCTAGAGAGGTTAGAAGCTAAACATTTTTAAGGGTAAATGTTGGTGGAATTAAGACTTCGTAGTTAAGCTTGAGAGGAGAGATCACATACCTTTTTGGCTTCATTGGGAAGAGAGTGAAACTTGTCAAAGTAGAGGAGACTTCTTGCTGGACCCTGGGAGGAGCTTGTACAGTGTTATCAATTAGAACTAAAATTGATATATGTAACTTTTCATCCTAGCCCGATGACAAAGGTCAGTGCTAGTTTATTTTTGTTTTAATTTTCTTCCCTTAGAATCTGAAGTTTTGAAGAGTTTTTGAGTCAAGTTATTCTTAGCTCCCATTGGTTCCCCTCCATCTACCATTGTTTTATAGCCACCTGTTATCTTATGTCAGTCACCGTGCCTTTTTGTAATTTCGCAGCGCAATCCTGATTAGGCAGTTTCGCAGCGCATCATTCAAATTTAAAACTGACAGCGCTGCGAAATCATGGATTCATACATTTCGCAGCGAATCTTTCCCTAAATGTCAAATCCGTTAGGTGAGTCATAGGCCGTGTCTTCTCATGTCAGCTCATGTACCCCTCTTATCACATTTCACCACTCATTGCCACTATCACCACCACTAGATCTGTTGATACGCATGAATCATCATTTCCAGGAAATACCACCGTGCATAAAACTTAATGATGGTCGTAAGTCTTGCATGAAATGACAAATCTGCAAGATTACAACTTGAAATATTTTAAACGGCAAAATTTAAAATTCAACTGCAAAGATAATCAAGCGAGGCTGAATTCAAATAGAAGCTGAATCACAATTCCAACAGGAGCTGGTAGTCATTGTTTGCGAAGATTTGGAAGAATCAATGGAGAAAAAGGAGCACATATCCGGCAAATGTCTAAGGACTGAGCCTGAAGGCTTAGATATAACGCTGAGAAATAAAGAGGTGGAGAAAGCATTTAAAAAGTCCGGGTGCTGGAATTTTTGCAAAAAGTTACAAGGAGGGCACGCACAGGTAACTAAAGAATTTGCACTTAACTTCACAGGCTTGAATTCAAAAGTAGCCATGATAGAATTGCAGGTTTTGCCTGAAGTGATATCTACTGTGACAGAGATCCCACGAGGACAAGAGCAATGGTTTAAAAATTTCAAGTTTGACATGAATCCTTGCAAGGAGTTTTTGAAGGATGAATTTGTAAATGAAGATTTAAGTAAGGCAGTGCCCAGGAGTTATGTCAAAGAATATTATGCTCATTTACTCACCTGCATACAGAAATATCTGACTTGTAAAGGAAGGTATAACAAGGTTTACTCTTACCATTTTAAACTCCTTTTGTATTTCACCGGGAAGGTCTCCATAGACTTACCTTTTTATCTTTTCCTTAGTTTGAGTAAGATGTGTGATAAGGTACAGCTGAGGAAAGAGGATTGTGAAACCTCTTTGTTTCAACATGGTTTGATCAAACTACTGGTTTTAGATGGGCTCCAAAAGGTAGACAGAGATTGGAATTCATTCATTTTTATGGCTGGCTTCAAAAGCCAGACTGGCCTACTCCTCTACCTGCTAGAGATTTTACAATAGCTGAGCTCCAAACAGAAGCAAGAGCTAAAAGAGTTCCAAATTCACAAGTAAGAAAACAAGTGAAGCCACTCATCATCCAAGATCAACCTCAGCAATCAACTAAGGAAAAAACTCATGGTAAAAAGACTGTACCTGAAACAAGCACATCTGAAGTAGTCTCAAGGATAAGAACAAGAAGCCAGATGAATAAGGAAAAAGGTAAAGCTGTAGCAGTCGAAGAAAGTCCAGTGTCCAAGGGAAGTTTAAATGCCTTATTACAGGCTATTGACTTTGAGCAGTCTCTACCAGTTCAAATTGAGTTGATACAGTCAGAACAAGAAAGCACCAAGAAAGCCAAGGCCTCAAAAAGGCTTAAATTTGATGAGCCAGCTGAAGAGTTTGTTTTTAAACCTAGAAGACCTATGACAAGGAGATTCCAACAAGTACAGGAAGCACTGTCAAGAACAGAGGAAACAGGGGAAGGGACACAACGTTGGCTAAAGAAAAACATAGGCAAAACAGTCATCACATCTAAAGAAGATAATATAGCAGACCTGAAGAGCCAATTAGAATCAGCTAAGCATGAGATTGCCAAATTGAAGAAAGCTGCTAGAAGACATGCAGTCATACAAGCAAACTATTATAAAACTCTATGGGAAGGGAATGCAACTGTAGAAGCCCAGATGAATTCAGTGGTTGATGGCCATTCACAATTTCACACCTGGACAGTACCAGCGATCAAAGAAGCCAAGTACATCAGAAGGATCAATATGCAACTCAGAGCTGGGAATAAGGTTATGAAGAAACAAATTGAAGATCTGAAGGCACAGCTAAGCCAGCTTAAAGGACATGCTAAATGAGTTTTCATTTCAAGTAAGATTCTATTTCAAAATTTTGATAAGTTTGCTTGATCTTATCTTTCTGAAGAAATCTAAATCCCTATTCGGCCTTTGGAAAGTCCAAAGAAGTTTTTGGCAATCAAGCACTCGGTTAATAAAGGTCTCAGGTTAAAAACAAGTTGTTTTAAATAACTCAGCAGTTTCGTAGCGCGCTACGAAACTGCTGAAAGTGATGATTTCAACATAAATCAAGCAGTTTTGAAGTTGAAGCGGGAAAATTTTGAAGGACAGTTGTATACAACGAGAACACCTGAAGTTACAACAGCCAATCAGACTAGCACAAGTGGAAATAAATAGTTTGAATCAAAAAGTGGCATTTTGTCATATCATAAGGAAATTGAAGCATGTATCAGACAGCTTGAATACGTTTTCCTTTTTGTTTTCGAAACAGTGGATGACACATCATCAAATCAGGTTTCATAACAGCGAACAGCACATCAAAACGTGGCCACCGTCATATTTTGAGGGACAACAATTAAAAAACCGACTTATGAAGATTCGAAGATCATACAGCCGAGAAGCAAGGATAGTCTCCTAATTTTTCTGGACAGTGAAGAAGATACAGCATCCAAGGTTAACATGGAGCATTAAACACCCATCTCAGCCAAACGGAAAGAGAACCAGATGTCATAGAAAGGAATCATCTTAATTAAAGCCATCATGCATGTAATATGGAGTTAGAATCATAGTTGATCTAGATCTCTAAAAAACTCTTGTCAACACTTTGTTGTATTTATTAAGTAGTTAGAGTTTAAGAGTTGTCAGTAATAGAAGTAGTTTTCGAATTCCCCTCATGCTGGAGGAGGAATCTCGATCAGTTAGAATAAGAGCTCTATATATACCTGAAACAACAATGTAATCAGGGTTGGAAAATTTTATGGAAAAGCTTGTATTTGGCCTATGTAAGACTCATTTTTAGTAATACATGCTTGACTTTACTTCTCAGGATTCATGAAGGATTTTTTATGTTCAGAATATGTGATGTTGTCCTTTCCTTAATTCTTACAGTGGTATGGATGTATAATCACTCAGAATTCACTGAATGTGCTTTGACTTCCTGTATACATTTATAAACTGTGTGGTCCCATATGAGTTTATGTTCTGAATGTTTAAATGCTGAATGCCCTGACTTCCATGTAGGGTTGAGTTCATTGTTATATTGAGGTGTTGTTGACTCCATAAGCCCAATGGATAGTTTTGTTTAATGTGTTTCCACCATTCATATTTTTCACAGTTGTTCAATAAGAGTTAGCCATCTTATCTTTAATCAAAATCATTAATCCATCAAGAGAGAGCCCTCTCAGGTTGAGGAGGCTAAGCCTCAGCCTAAAGTAGGTTGAGATAGTTACTTAGAGTCAACCTGACCAGCAGCCTATCAGGATCTGATTTTGAGATAACATTTTGGTGCGTCTGCCGGGAGCCTGAAGATTATTCATTCCCGAAATCATGAAGCTGAACTTCTGAAGGTAGCAGGAGCTCAGAAGGTTTTCGAGGCTGCATTCTACCTTGGTGACTCCATACAATCTTAAAGTTAAAAAGGTGGCTTCGAGAGGAAGATATACAAGGAGTAATCTTGACCCAGATCCACCTACTCCTGTGGATAATCCAAACACCATCTCAAGGAGCAGGCAAAGATTTCCTGATATACCAGGTACTTCATCTTTTTCGAAATCTTTGTTCCCTGAATTTTCTAGAAGTCCTGAAGATAAAATTGTAGATGATAAAATTCATGAGGTATTGTTGAGGTCTGAGAACGAAGAAGAGCTTATTGGAATTATTTTAGATTTACAAAAAAGAGGCATTGATACTTCATCCTTAGTGTCACAAAAAGATAAGGATGAGTTTTGGGAGGTTGTTACTTTAGAATTACTGTTAGAAGAAGAAGATTTGAATCAACTCAAAGAGCTTGATCCTTTTGAAGTTTTGCTCAAATCCAAAACTGGTTTACCCCTCCCAAATTGGAGTTCCTTTGTCAGTGGTTTGCAAAGTCCAAATAGTCCTTTTCGTACTAATACTTTATCTTCTGCCTCTGCTAGCCCAAATAGTCCTCAGACACTATCTCACACTAGTTCTGGTCCCACCGGTCATACAATACCTGTTATCACTGCTCCTCCATTCATTATGGCTATACCTGCTAGGTATGCTCCACTAGCTCTCCCTGCTGTTTTACATGATCTTCCTAGCAAATATGCTGCCAGAATTCCAACATGGGGAGGAGATGAAGATATTACAGCAGAGGAACATGTGGATAGGTTCAATGATTTTGTTGACAGGGAAGAAGTGGATGATGAAGATGTAAAACTAAGATTGTTTGCTCAAACTTTCATTGGGGAAGTTAGAAAATGGTTTAAAGCCCTTAGAGCCGGAAGCATTCATAGTTGGGTAGAATTTGAAGATAGCTTTCTAAGGAAATGGGGAAACAGAACCAACCCTGTCCAAGCCCTTACTGAATACAACAATCTTAGAAGAGCTCCAGAGGAAACTGTCCAAAACTTCTCTAAGAGGTTTAATAAAATATACAATTCTATTCCAGCTCATTTGAAACCTCCTGGAGCTTTGGCACAGTTGAGATATGCTGAATCATTTGATTCAGATTTCTCTCTTTTGCTCAGAGAAAGGGAGTCTGCCTCTCTTGCTGACATGAAAAATGATGCAATTAAGGTGGAGGTGAATATGATGGCTGCTAAGAAATCAAAGATGGCAAAGACTAAGCTGAAGGAAGAAGAGAAACCTTCTACCTCTGCTCCAGAAGACAAGTTTGAAACAATGATGAAAACCATGGAAAAATTGATGGACCGACTAGCTCTTGGGAATGCTTCTGCTCCTCCAGCACAGCAGGAACCTCAATTCAGGAACCCTCAGTATAAAAGACCTCAGAATTAGCAAAGGCCAAGAGACAACAAAAATCAGCAGTCAGATCCTCCAGTGAGACCTCCCTTCCAACAAAATTTGGTAGATGAAGAAGATGAGCCTGAAGTCCCTGAGGAATCAATCCATTGTTTTGATGAAGAAGTGTCAGGGATTTTCTTGACTAAGGAGGAACATGATGAGTCCAGTATGATAAAATCAGGAGAAGAGCCTTCAGATTTTTTAAAGGGCTATCAGCACGCTATCTTTGAGATGCAAAAGCAGTACAATCTTAGGAATAGAGATGTTCCTATTATAGCAAACAAAGCACAGCCCAAGAAGAATACCGCAAGGACAGTTGAAGATAAAAAGGAAAACTCAAAGGTGGTTGAAGGTAAGGATGATTCTCCTCTTGTCAAAAAGGATATTCAAATTCTTTCTCCTCCTAAAGAAATTGACAAGACTGCTTCTGTTTTTAATCTTGAGAACGAGATTGCAAAAATTAAGATATCAGTCCCTTTTAATGAAATTCTCAAGGTAGACAAATACAGAAGCAAAATTGTTGAAATGCTTAATTCACAACCAAGAGTGGCTGATATCCTAAATGTACAAGAAGATAATCCTATTATCTGTTTGGGTCCAAGACTTGAGGATGAACAAAATGAAGAGTTTCCCCCTTTCTACATAAGCATTAGCATTCATGATATGACTCTACATAATGCTATGTTAGATTCGGGGGCATCACATAATCTCATGCCTAAGGTAATCATGGAAAGACTGGGGTTAGAGGTAACTAGGCCATATAAGGATTTATTTTCCTTTGATTCAAAAAGAGTCCAATGCATTGGTTTGATAAAAGATGTTGTTGTGGGGCTCACACAAATTCCAGCAAAAACAATTGTTATGGACATTGTTGTTGCAGAAATTCCACCGAAGTTTGGGATGCTTCTTTCAAGGTCATGGGCCGCAAAAATCAAGGGCATAATGCAGATGGATCTTACATATGCTACCATCCCAGTGTTTGGTGAACAAAGGAGGTTGTATCGCGAGACAAGGATGGCCTACATGGTAAGCAGCAAAGACAAGCCTCAGAATTTTCCTATTTATTCATGTGATACTGGTCTTGGATCAGCTATCCTTTTCAATGAATCAGTTGGAAGAGAATCACAAGATGAACCTGCGGAAAATCAGTGTCAAGAAGGTCAGCAAGGAGATGAAAGAGACATCATGGGCTGCTGGTCATTATAATTTGATGGATCAGCAGTAAAAGAAGGGGCAGGAGCTGGGATTTGGATCACTAGTCCAACTGAAGAAAGTAAGTTTCTCTCATACAAATTAAACTTTGATTGTACCAAAAATATGGCTGAGTACGAATCTCTAATTTTAGGTTTGGAAGCCTTGATAAAATTGAAAACTAAAAACATTGCTGTTTGTGGAGATTCTGAATTGGTAATTAAACAAGTAGAAGGTGCATATCAAACTAAGGATACAAGGATGAGAGCATACAGAAACTTAGTGTTGGAGATGTTGGAAAAATTTCAATCCTATTCTTTTAGCATCAAAACTAGAGATCAAAACTCTATTGCAGATTCTCTTGCTGTTTCTGCCAGTCTCTTTATCATTCCTAAACACTCTTCTGAAAATTATGAAGTAGAGGTTCGCCATAGACCAGTCATACCAGATAATATCACAAATTGGCAAGTTTTTGAGGATGATCAGCATGTAAGGAACTTCATTGAATTAAAAGAAGAGTTTGAACACAATCAGATAGATCAGTAGAATATGTTAATAGAGTCAAAGGAAAGTTCTGAAGTCTTACAATTACAAAACAACTTAATTCCTAAAGGCCTCATTCCCCTTGAGAAATTATTTGATCAAAATGATGTGTTCAAAGCACCAAGACTACAAGCTAATGAAGAAGAAGTAGAAAGCTGCAATTTAGGAGACTCGGTTGTGCCTAAGATAGTCAAGATTTCAAAATTCCTTTCAGCTGATATGAAGACTAAATATGTTGAGATGATGAAAAGATTCATTGATGTTTTTGCATGGAGTTATGCTGACTTGAAACAATATGACTCTTCAATCATACAGCATACCATTCCTATTAAGCAGAATGAAAAGCCTTTTAAGCAGAAGTTAAGAAGAATTAATCCTCTTCTAATGCCACTGATTGAAAAAGAAGTGAAAAAGCTCTTTGATGCTAAAATTATTGTTCCAATCAGATTCTCAAATTGGCTTGCTAATTTGGTACCAGTCAGAAAAAAGAATGGAGATATCAGAATTTGTATAGACTTCAGAAACTTAAACAAAGCTTCATTGAAAGATAATTACCCCCTCCCCAAAATGGATTTCATTCTGCAGAACATTGTTGGTTCACAAAGGATGTCTATGCTTGATGGTTTCTCAGGGTACAATCAGATTCTTGTTCACCCAGATGATCAGGAGAAAACGGCCTTCACTACACCATGGGGAACATTCATGTATGCAAAAATGCCATTTGGCCTTATGAACGCGGGAGCCACTTTCCAGAGAGCAATGGATATTGCTTTTGCTGAAGAAAAGGACAAATCAGTGGTGGTTTATCTTGATGACATCACAGTTTTTTCAAAAAGGGAAGAAGACCACTTAAAGCACCTTGAAATGATCCTATTGAAGTGTAGGAGGCTTGGTATTTCTCTAAACCCAACCAAAAGTATTTTCGCTTTAACTTCTGGCAAACTGCTTGGTCATATTATTTCTGAAGAAGGAATTAGGATTGATCCTAATAGAGTTAGTGCAATTCAAAAATTAGATCTACCAAGGAGTAAGAAGGAGATTCAATCCTTTCTTGGGAAAGTTAACTTTGTTAGAAGATTCATTCCTAATTTTGCTGAAGTTGTCAAGAACATAACAAAGATGTTAAAGAAAGGAGTAGATTTTAAATGGACAGTTGAAGCAAAGAAATCATTTGAAGAGATCAAGAAGGCACTTACTCAAGCACCAGTACTTATCAGCCCAGATTTTACCAAGGAGTTTCTTATCTTCACATTCGCTTCTGAAGACACAATTGCTGGAGTTTTACTGCAAAAAGGAAGTCAAGGTACTGAACAACCCATTTCTTTCTTTAGCAAGACATTAGCCAATGCTGAATTGAAATATAATATCTTAGAGAAACAAGCCTATGCATTGGTGAAAGCAATTAAGGATTTTAGAATCTATGTTTTGCACTCTCACTTTGTTGCCTACGTCCCAAATGCTGTTATAAAAGATATTCTTACACAAGCTGATCCAGATGGAAAAAGGGGAAAGTGGATAGCAAAACTGTTGGAGTATGACATTGAGATCAAACCCACAAAGTTGGTAAAGGGTCAAGGCCTAGCCCAATTGTTGACTCAGTCAAATTTGGACTGTATTGATATTAATTTAAGCACAGAAATCTCAGAAATTTCTGAAAATGAAGAGGAATTGGTCCAAATAAATGAGAAATTCTTGATCTCAGAATGGTACAAGGATATAGCATTTGTTTTGCAGCATAATAGAGCTCCTGATAATCTTTCAAAATCCAAAGCTCGGTTTACCAAATTGAAATCTCTAAGATATTTTGTGTATGACCAAAATTTGTTTTGGAAAGATGCAGGAGGAATATTATTAAACTGCCTCATTGAAGAAGAAGCTGATGAAGTAATTGATGAGTTTCATAAAGGGGATTATGGAGGACATCACTATTGGAAAGCCACTGCAAACAAGGTCTTGAGAGCTGGCTATTTTTGGCCAACTATGTTTAGAGATATCTATAAAAAGATAGCCACATGTCATGAATGTCAAGTGTTTGAAGGAAAGAGAAAGCTTATGCCACTGCCCTTGGTTCCTATTTATGTTGAAGCACCTTTCCAGCAGTGGGGATTAGACTTTATAGGGGAAATCCACCCTCCTTCATCAGGACAGCATCGCTGGATTCTCACAGCCACCGATTACTTTACAAAATGGATAGAAGCAATACCCACAAGGCAAGAAAATGATTCAGTGATTATTTCTTTCTTAGAAAATAATATATTATCAAGATTTGGTTGCCCAATTAAGATCATTACAGACAATGCTCAAGCTTTCAAGTCCAAAAGGATGATTAATTTTTGTCATCAGTATCACATCTCCCTTGGACATTCCACTGCTTATTATCCATAGGGAAATGGTTTGGCTGAATCATCAAACAAGAGCCTTGTGAGAATCATTAAGAAGCTGCTGCAAGAAAAGAAAAAAGCTTGGCATTTGAAACTGAGATATGCTTTGTGGGCTGACCGGATTTGCACAAAGAGGTCCATTGGAACATCACCATATGAGCTAGTATATGGGGCAGAGGCTATATTTCCAACATCCCTTGGAGTACCAGTAATGAAGTTGATTCAAGGACTAGAAGAGGAACCAAATGCTATACAACGAAGGATCAATCAGCTAATAGCTTTGCAAGAGAAAAGAAATGAGGTGTTTGATAGTCATCAACAAAACCAGAACAGGATCAAGAGAGCATTTGACAAAAAGATCAAAGAAGTTACATTCTAGATCCATGATAAAGTCTTGAAATGGGAAGCTAGAATTGAAGAGAAAGGTAAGCATGGTAAATTTGAAAATTTGTGGAAAGGGCCATATCAAATTTCTGCTTTCCATGGGAATAACACCTACATTCTACAAGAGATTGATGGAACACCGTATGCTGGAGGACCTGTTAATGGCAGGTTCCTAAAGCATTACAATTGATTAAATCTCTGCCAAGTTTCTCACAACATTGTATATAACCGTTTTATTAGTCTTTCTTTGTTGCAAATAAATGACAAGCTGAACAGGAAGCTCAAGCCCGAGGTGAAGGCTCACAAAGCTAGAAAAGGATGCTTGTCAACTCCATCTATGTTTTCATAAATTGGAAAAAGCACTGGACATACGAGTTCTTAGTGTACTACAGGAGCACACTATCCCAAGTGGAGCCACTGTTATCACTTAGAACTAAAATTGATATATGTAACTTTTCATCCTAACCCGATGACAAAGGTCAGTGCTAGTTTATTTTTGTTTTAATTTTCTTCCCTTAGAATCTGAAGTTTTGAAGAGTTTTTGAGTCAAGTTATTCTTAGCTCCCATTGGTTCCCCTCCATCTACCATTGTTTTATAGCCACCTGTTATCTTATGTCAGTAACCGTGCCTTTTTGTAATTTCGCAGCGCAATCCTGATTAGGCAGTTTCGCAGCGCATCATTCAAATTTAAAACTGACAGCGCTGCAAAATCATGGATTCGTACATTTCGCAGCGAATCTTTCCCGAAATGTCAAATCCGTTAGGTGAGTCATAGGCCGTGTCTTCTCATGTCTGCTCATGTACCCCTCTTATCACATTTCACCACTCATTGCCACTATCACCACCACTAGATCTGTTGATACGCATGAATCATCATTTCCAAGAAAGACCACCATGCATAAAACTTAATGATGGTCGTAAGTCTTGCATGAAATGACAAATCTGCAAGATTACAACTTGAAATATTTTAAACGACAAAATTTAAAATTCAACTGCAAAGATAATCAAGCGAGGCTGAATTCAAATAGAAGCTGAATCACAATTCCAACCGGAGCTGGTAGTCATTGTTTGCGAAGATTTGGAAGAATCAATGGAGAAAAAGGAGCACAGATCTGGCAAATGTCTAAGGACTGAGCCTGAAGGCTTAGATATAACGCTGAGAAATAAAGAGGTGGAGAAAGCATTTAAAAAGGCCGGGTGCTGGAATTTTTGCAAAAAGTTACAAGGAGGGCACGCACAGGTAACTAAAGAATTTGCACTTAACTTCATAGGCTTGAATTCAAAAGTAGCCATGATAGAATTACAGGTTTCGCCTGAAGTGATATCTATTGTGACAGAGATCCTACGAGGACAAGAGCAATGGTTTAAAAATTTCAAGTTTGACATGAATCCTTGCAAGGAGTTTTTGAAGGATGAATTTGTAAATGAAGATTTAAGTAAGGCAGTGCCCAGGAGTTATGTCAAAGAATATTATGCTCATTTACTCACCTGCATACAGAAATATCTGACTTGTGAAGGAAGGTATAACAAGGTTTACTCTTACCATTTTAAACTCCTTTTGCATTTCACCGGGAAGGTCTCCATAGACTTACCTTTTTATCTTTTTCGTAGTTTGAGTAAGATGTGTGATAAGGTATAGCTGAGGAAAGAGGATTGTGAAACCTCTTTGTTTCATCATGGTTTGATCAAACTACTGGTTTTAGATGGGCTCCAAAAGATAGACAGAGATTGGAATTCATTCATTTTTATGGCTGGCTTCAAAAGCCAGACTGGCCTCACTCCTCTACCTGCTAGAGATTTTACAATAGCTGAGCTCCAAACAGAAGCAAGAGCTAAAAGAGTTCCAAATTCACAAGTAAGAAAACAAGTGAAGCCACTCATCATCCAAGATCAACCTCAGCAATCAACTAAGGAAAAAGCTCATGGTAAAAAGACTGTACCTGAAACAAGCACATCTGAAGTAGTCTCAAGGATAAGAACAAGAAGCCAGATGAATAAGGAAAAAGGTAAAGCTGTAGCAGTTGAAGAAAGTCCAGTGTCCAAGGGAAGTTTAAATGCCTTATTACAGGCTATTGTCTTTGAGCAGTCTCTACCAGTTCAAATTGAGTTGATACAGTCAGAACAAGAAAGCACCAAGAAAGCCAAGGCCTCAAAAAGGCTTAAATTTGATGAGCCAGCTGAAGAGTTTGTTTTTAAACCTAGAAGACCTATGACAAGGAGATTCCAGCAAGTACAGGAAGCACTGTCAAGAAAAGAGGAAACAGGGGAAGGGACACAACGTTGGCTAAAGAAAAACACAGGCAAAATAGTCATCACATCTAAAGAAGATAATATAGCAGACCTGAAGAGCCAATTAGAATCAGCTAAGCATGAGATTGCCAAATTGAAGAAAGCTGCTAGAAGACATGCAGTCATACAAGCAAACTATTATAAAACTCTATGGGAAGGGAATGCAACTGTAGAAGCCCAGATGAATTCAGTGGTTGATGGCTATTCACAATTTCACACCTGGACAGTACCAGCAATCAAAGAAGCCAAGTACATCAGAAGGATCAATATGCAACTGAGAGCTGGGAATAAGGTTATGAAGAAACAAATTGAAGATCTGAAGGCACAGCTAAGCCAGCTTAAAGGACATGCTAAATGAGTTTTCATTTCAAGTAAGATTCTATTTCAAAATTTTGATAAGTTTGCTTGATCTTATCTTTCTGAAGAAATCTAAATCCCTATTCGGCCTTTGGAAAGTCCAAAGAAGTTTTTGGCAATCAAGCACTCGGTTAATAAAGGTCTCAGGTTAAAAACAAGTTGTTTTAAATAACTCAGCAGTTTCGTAGCGCGCTACGAAACCGCTGAAAGTGATGATTTCAACATAAATCAAGCAGTTTTGAAGTTGAAGCGGGAAAATTTTGAAGGACAGTTGTATACAACGAGAACACCTGAAGTTACAACAGCCAATCAGACTAGCACAAGTGGAAATAAATAGTTTGAATCAAAAAGTGGCATTTTGTCATATCATAAGGAAATTGAAGCATGTATCAGACAGCTTGAATACGTTTTCCTTTTTGTTTTCGAAACAGTGGATGACACATCATCAAATCAGGTTTCATAACAGCGGACATCACATCAAAACGTGGCCACCGTCATATTTTGAGGGACAACAATTAAAAAACCGACTTATGAAGATTCGGAGATCATACAGCCGAGAAGAAAGGATAGTCTCCTAATTTTTCTGGACAGTGAAGAAGATACAGCATCCAAGGTTAACATGGAGCATTAAACACCCATCTCAGCCAAACAGAAAGAGAACCAGATGTCATAGAAAGGAATCATCTTAATTAAAGCCATCATGCATGTAATATGGAGTTAGAATCATAGTTGATCTATATCTCTAAAAAACTCCAGTCAACACTTTGTTGTATTTATTAAGTAGTTAGAGTTTAAGAGTTGTCAGTAATAGAAGTAGTTTTCGAATTCCCCTCATGCTGGAGGAGGAATCTCGATCAGTTAGAATAAGAGCTCTATATATAGCTGAAACAGCAATGTAATCAGGGTTGGAAAATTTTATGGAAAAGCTTGTATTTGGCCTATGTAAGACTCATTTTTAGTAATACATGCTTGACTTTACTTCTCAGGATTCATGAAGGATTTTTTATGTTCAGAATATGTGATGTTGTCCTTTCCTTAATTCTTACAGTGGTATGGATGTATAATCACTCAGAATTCACTGAATGTGCTTTGACTTCCTGTATACATTTATAAACTGTGTGGTCCCATATGAGTTTATGTTCTGAATGTTTAAATGTTGAATGCCCTGACTTCCATGTAGGGTTGAGTTCATTGTTATATTGAGGTGTTGTTGACTCCATAAGCCCAATGGATAGTTTTGTTTAATGTGTTTCCACCATTCATATTTTTCACAGTTGTTCAATAAGAGTTAGCCATCTTATCTTTAATCAAAATCATTAATCCATCAAGAGAGAGCCCTCTCAGGTTGAGGAGGCTAAGCCTCAGCCTAAAGTAGGTTGAGATAGTTACTTAGAGTCAACCTGACCAGCAGCCTATCAGGATCTGATTTTGAGATAACATACAGCGTCAAGGCACAGGTTGTAAAGTTCTTCTTTGATTTGAATTAATACAATCATATTCATTTTTCTCAACAAATTGTCTTATGTCATTTGTTTCATGAATTCCTTGACTTTCATGTTAAATATGTTTTATGATATTTGCTTTTCAAGTGCTATTTAATATGTTTGCTTATTTGTGTTTGCAGATTCGCAATGAGGAAGCTCATTTGGATCGAAGGAGCGAGGCTTCCAAAAACTTGCGTTGGACCCAAGGTAGGCCTAAAAAACTTGTTTGCCTTTGTTTATAAATGCATATTTAGAGAAAGATAGTTTGTGATTGGCTTGCTTGTCACTAGGTCTTCTTTAGATTCTAGGAAGGTCTATCTTGTCTGCAAGATCGACTCATTCCGTGTGACAAAATGGTTCGACAGGTCTTCTCCTGATTTGCCTTCGAACTTAGAAATATCGCTGGGCAACTTATTCGGCATTGGCGGCCAAAACGGAAGATAATTAATGGGATCGTTCGTTAGGCGCGACAAGTCAGGCAAGTCCAAAGTTGGGATAAATGGTAACTGACGATTAGGGTCCCTAAAACTCTGGGTCATGAGACCAACCCTAGGAGGAGGATATCCAGGATAACTAGGAATAGGAATTGCATTTGGGATATTGTATCCTCTCGGAAAAACAGGATTAACCAGACTGTAATGGGGTTGTTGATATGTGTCTCATGTACTAAAAACGAAATTCAAATATATAAGGCCCTATTTCAAGAATTCCGCGACGTGTTTGCCTGGTCCTATGAGGAAATGCCAGGAATTGATCCCACGATTGTTGTTCATGAAATCAAGACTTACCCGGACGCTAAACCCGTCTGGCAATGTTTGCGTTAGATTCTCCCAAGAAAAGCTGCTGCTATTAAAGCAGAAGTTGAAAATTTACTCAAAGCAGGTTTCATTTATCCGATCCCGTTAACGGATTGGGTATCAAATATTGTTCCGGTTAACAAAAAGCAAGGGACAATAAGAATATGTATCGATTATAGGGATATTAATTGAGCCTGTCCAAAGGACAATTACCCCACTCCCTATATCGATCAAATCATTGATGATTGTGCTGGCAACGAAATATTCTCCTTCATGGATGGTTTTTCCGGATACAATCAAATCAATATTCTACCTTCCGATCAACCAAAAACAGCTTTCATTTGTCCATGGGGGACATTTGATTATTGCAAATTACCTTTTGGGCTCAAGAATGCCGGAGCAACTTTTCAAAGGGCCATGTCTTATGCGTTTCATGACATCAAGCACATTGTGCAACCCTATCTCGATGATTTGCCTGCTCATTCATTACATCGAGTTGATCATCTCATCCATTTACGAGCAATCTTTATGAGGTGTAGGCATTATCGGATTCATTTGAATCCACACAAATGTGTTTTTGTATAGAAATGGGTTGATTGTTGGGGTTTTTTGTTTCGAAAGCCGGCATTCGTGTCGATCCCTCGAAGGTTGAAGCTATTGTCAAATTTCCTCCTCCTTCGAGTCTTCGCCAACTCCAAAGTTTGCAAGGGAAAGCAAACTTTTTACGACGATTCATTCCTAACTACGCCGAGGTTACAAAGGGTTTTACCCGGTTGTTGAAATAGAATACTCCATTGTATTGGGATGAGATAGCTCAAAAATCTTTTGATGCACTAAAACACGCGTTGACCCATGCATCGTTATTGCATCCTCCCAACTACAACCAGGATTACTTCTTGTGTCTCGCCGCCTCTCATTCCACCATTGGAATGGTCTTAGTTCAGGAAGATGAATTCGGTACTGAACATGTGATATATTACCTTAGTCGAACTTTAAATCCAACTGAGCTAAAATACTCACATGTGGAGAAATTGGCATTGACAGCTGTTCAAGCTGTCCAACGTTTTCATCACTACATTTTACTACGTAAGACTATAGTAATTTTTGATTGCAACCCTATGATCTATATTTTGACCAAGCAATTGCTAGGGGGCAAGTAATCTAAATGGATTGTTATCCTACAGGAGTTCGACTTGGAATTTGAAAAATCTAAGTCTAAGAAATCTTTAGTTTTTGCAGAGTTAATATGTGACTTCCCGTGTGCTGACACGGAAACTGTGGCAGAGGAGCCCATTGCGGATGAATCCTTGTTTCTAATCAGCACTTTAGATCCATGGTATGGGGATATCATCGTTTATCTCCAGACCCAATCCTTTCGGCCAGAAATTCCAAGGTCAGAATGTCGGAAAATACGATTCCAGTCCCAACAATTCAGGATTATTGGAGATACTCTTTATCGCCGTGGGGCGGACTCTGTTTTTCGACGTTGTTTAACTCACGAGGAAGCTGAAAGGGTTCTAAATGACTGTCACTCTGGAGCATTTGGCGGTCATATGTCTGGGTATGCCACAACCCAAAAGATATTGCACGCTGGCTACTTCTAGACGTCTTTGTTTAAAGATTGTATTAACGCGGTCTGAAAATGCCACAACTGCCAAATTTTTGATCGAAAGATGCGCGCTCCACCTGCTCCTCTCCACCCTATAATTGTGGTTGGTCCTTTTTCCAAATGGGGTATCGCTTTTATTACATGTAACCCTCACTCGGCCGGGGGACATGCGTATATCATCCTTGCGGTAGATTATTTTACCAAGTGGGCCGAGGCGATGCCTACATTTGAGGCAGACGACAAGACAGCTGCAATTTTCGTGTTCATTCATATAATTGCTAGGTTTGGTGTCCCACAAGCGATTATCACTGATCATGGGCGTCATTTTCGAAACATTATGATGACCGAACTTACAGGCCAGCTTGGTTTGCGTCACGATAGTTCAACTCCTTATTATCCACAAGCTAATGGTCTGGTTGAATCCATCAACAAAGTTTTATTCATCATGATCCGACGAATCATTGGGATTCATCGGTCGAATTGGAATAACATGCTATTTTCAACGCTTTGGGCGTATCAATCTTCAGTAAAAACATCAACAAGGTTCACTCCTTTCCAACTAGTTTATGGTCTGGAAGCTATGTTACCCATTGAATGTGAAATCCTGTCATTGCAAATGGCCATCGAGTTACTTCCAGCTACTTCCGAAGAGGAAAAACGTTTGTTATACTTGGCTCAATTAGATGAGAATCGACGTGATGCTGCATTGGCGATCGAGACTCACACAAAACGTATGAAAGATCAGTATGATCTAAATGTGACCCCTCGAATTTTTTTGAAAGGAGATCTAGTCTTAGTTTATGATCAAGCTAATGATAAATTAGGCGCTGGAAAATTCGTTCCTATGTGGCATGGTCCCTATGTTTTCAAGCGAAAGCTAGCAAAAGGGGCCTATGGATTGGTAGACTTTGACGGGGACTCTTTAGGTAAACCCAGAAATGGTCTTTACCTGAAGAGGTATTATGCTTAAAGAATGGGTATGGAGATTTTTTAGTTAGGATAGTTTTTCCTTCTAGCTGGTGTGTTTTAGTTTAAAAAGTGTGCTTAGCTCAGAGAGTGTTTTTCGTCATTATTCCTGCTTATCTTGGTTTTACTCTTGATATTGCAGATGTCAATGGCTCTCCAAAAATACATTGGTTTCGCTGATGGTGCTTGTCGTAATACACGGAACATTTCTTCCGCAGCTTGGGTTATCTATTCGCCCTCCGACGAGTTGGTATCTATGCATGGGGTAAGCCTCGGTCAAACTACGAACAACATTTCCGAGTATAGCGTAGTGATTGAGTTATTAACTGAATCTATTTCATTTGGGATTCAGAGTTTGATAGTGAGGTTAGATTCTGAACTCATTGTATTACAGCTTAATAGAGTGTATGCCATTAGAAATTTAGTATTATTGAGATTATTTTTGAGAGTGCATCTCTTGGAACGTGAATTTGATTATATTGAATTTCAGCATATTCCAAGATCTTTAAATACATTAGCAGATGCAATTGCTTCTCGAATGTTAAGTAGACATTTGCAATAATCATTCATGTAAATTTAAAACCATTCCATAACATGATTTACAAGATAAGCCGGTAATAGTGATATATATATATATATAGGAGTGTGTCAAAAATACATCGTCCTCGATCATAGGTTGAAAAACACCTTATGATCGGCAAAAATGATAAGTACAAAAAGCAAAAATGTCATATGTGCCTACAATAGGCGATCATCCTATCACTGGTGATGATCTTGATAAGAAACCACTGCACGGGCCACCTTGCAAAGTAACCTCCTAAAAGGTCCTCGGACCCCAATCACATAGCGTTGAAGTCGACGAGGAATATCATCTATGCTGGTCTCCGGAATATCTCCTGTCAAGCGCTCTAGATGACTCTCCAACTCGGCCAAAACCTCTGCTGATTCGTCCTGTGGGGCTGGCGCGGCTGCAACTGGTTGTTTCCTCTCGTAAGGTCGGAGAGCGGGTGGTCGCTGTGGACCCACATCTGCATTTGAAACTTTTACTATCAGTTTTGGGACGATAGAAAAATAATAAAAAAAGTTTTAAAATAGGAAAATGTTGAAAATGATGTTTACCTGAGTCATCCCATTGCTCTCCTAGTGGAAGAGCCATGTCTGGGTCACCACGAAAATCTACCCCAGCATAAGGGAAGTCCTGAATAGAAAAAACCTGGTTTTCCAACCATTGGAAACACTCAGGTTTGAATCAAACAACCTCTGTCCCCTCGTCCGGATGACGGGCCATAACCGCGACCCATCGCATCAGTTTGGGCTCTCGAGGAAGCCCAGCTCCAACAGTAAGGTGCTACGGGATCAACATGGGAACCCTCTCCAGACCAAAGCTCACAACCAAAGTTCCATAACCAAAGGTCTTCAGTTGTCCGTTCTTGGCTTTGGTCAGTTGGCCTTTCACATTGGCCAACACAGCATCGCACCAGTTGAAGATGGTGCCTCGAAAGCAGTCAACTGCTATTCGCATCTAGGATCCGGTCGCAATATGTAATGCGGCACTCCCGCAAAGTCTGGTGACAGTAAACGCGATCACCATGAGTTCAGGAAGGGATATGGTTTTAATGTCTATCCCTTTGTCTCTAGCCTGACTGTTGCAGAACTCTAGCCGGAGGCTATCGACAGACTGACCACTTGGCCTAGTCCCAAATAGAATTAAGTCTTCACCTCTCTTAGGCAAACCGGTCAAGAAATATATGTCTGCCGGCTCGATTTCGAGCCGGTGGCCACCAATGAAGAAGCATTGGTCCTGTATGCTCCATCTGTCAACCAGCCACTTTAAGAAATCCACCTGGGCCCTCATGCCAGGTATGGCCCAGAATTTGTACAAGCCGCATGCCTTCAATGCATCGATCGAAGGTTGGTGATTCAACGCGGTAAGATCCACGTCCTCATGCTCTCGTTCATGCCAATATAGCATGATGTACTCTCTGCATCCAATAAAAAGACAAATTAGAATGCTAGAAATTAATTTGTTTGGGTCAAATTTGAGAATTTTTGGGTTAAAAACCCTTGCTGCGGGGACCGCACCCTCTGTATTAGAGACAGTGCGTGGGTCCGCACCTTGCCTACATGGAAGGTGCGGACCCCTGACTTTTTCCCCATTGAGAAAAAGTCGGGATCCACGGGCTGCCAGTGTTATGCCTGCGGGCCCCCGCGCGCGGGTTTTAAGCCTAAAAACCCTCCAAAAATGAAATAAAAGCCTAAAACAAGAAATGAAACGGTTAAAAATGAAGAGTAGGATGATGTGGATTACCTGGAGAAGACGGCATTCGATTCCGACGGTTGGATTTTCCGCAATCTTCACGGGAAGTCTTCTGAACAAAAGCACTATTTTCTCGCCCAAATCTCAAACGGTAAAAATGAATTGACGAAAGCCCTTTTTATAAGTTTTTTGAGTAAATAAATTTCAAATTGTTTATGTTTCACTTTGGAAAGGTAATTTTTGCATCATTTTTATCCATTTCAAATAGGTATGACTAATGTTTGCGTTTTTGTTCAGGATAACGGATTATTCAGGCGAAATCTATCATTTTCAATGAAAAAACATTTAGAGTCACCTTTAAGCTCTTTTCTAACTCCTAAAACATGAAAAGATCGTCGAGTTTTTCTTTTAAACTCGTTAAAACAGAACTAAAAGACGGTCCACTTACAGCTCTTTTCTTACCGTAAAAACATGAAAAGATTGCCGGATTTTTGTCGTTTCAAATTTGATATTGGTTATAAAACGACGTGTCATTGATCACTTTTTTACTTTTTCGGATCAAGGGCACTAATTACGAAAAGTACTCCTTGGTTGTAAAGATCAAGCGGTTCTCTCAAGTATTATTTTATACTTTTTCGGGCTTGGGAGACACAAATTTACAAAAAAGGTCAACCCTGGAGTCTTCTTAAGTTTTTTCAGACTCCCTAAAATTGAAAAACGCCGAGTTTCTCCTATACTGGACTCGTTAAAATTTCATAGTAAAGCACCTGTTCAATTACAAATAGGAACGAACCACTCCTTCTTAGGGTTCGAATTTAAACTAAGTTGGACTCATCCGAAGGATGAGCTTATAATCAAGTAAATGTTATCCTCCTCAAGCTTGTCAAAAATAAATAGGTACTTGCCAGAAATGGTGGGGGAAAAGAGAGAAAAATGAGCCTGTTTGTCATACTTTGTAACCACTCTTGAACACGACACTTTTATTCACCTGGGTTGGGAAATCCTTTGCCTAACAGTTGATCAAACCATATTGAAAGTCTTCAGCTGGTTTCTGGGTATTAACTTTGGGTCAATTTTCACCAAGCCATTTGTTGTGTCGTTATGTGTTCAAGAGGTCACTGCCAATAAGCCATTCATCTGCAAAATATCTGTCATCCATCTTGACCATCCCTGAGTCAGTCCTTGCAACTAAATTTCTTCAACTTGATCTATGATTTCGTGTTGTGGGCTTGCCTATGACGGATCGCTTTCTATCGACTTCAGCTCATTATCTAGAAAAATGATCTAGAAATCGTCAGTACCTTGGGATCTGCATGCTTCAATGGCAGGTTTCTCGCCTTTGACGACAGGTTGCATCATTGACCTTCGATCAAAGGATTCCATGACATGTTCGACATTAACACATTTATTCACATCTCATGGATTGTACTGGGTACTTTGAGAGCCATTGACATCACTGGTGGTTTCTCTCAAACTTGTTAACAGTTTACATCATTGACTGGTAATCAAGTGGTTTCTACCATGTTCGACTTCAACACATTCATTCACATGGATAGAATCGTACTATTTCGGGAAGCAGAAATGAAGACCCTGGATCTAGTTTCCACAATCTAGGCTGCGAGGAATTTTGCATTCATTATATAATGGACTATTCATAAACAGATGGTTGCGTCCATACTGTGTCCACATGAGTCTATACTTGTGATGTCTTACAAGATCATTCCTATATCAGAGCAGTAGTTAGTTTTCTAAGTCAGTTTTGATCTGAGTATGGGAATGCCTACCTCAACGATGATATGATCTCATATATATATCTTGCATTGAATGTTTTTACAGGTTCCAACCGGGCTCTCCACAAGATGATCCTCAAAATGATAAAGTACTTCACTCTTCCTAAATGACAAATGAAATCCTCATCTACTACAGACTTTGCACTTTAGGGGGCAATCTGTTACACAAAAATATCGTCACCATGATTATTTGCAGTCAGTATGGGTCTATCATCACTTGTACTGTCCTCCTAAGCAAGTCTCAGACCTCAGCTCTTCAAGTCAAGCTTTGAAAATGAGAGAAAGACATTAAAAATCAACAAAGCTCTGGTTCCGTACTTTCTCTCACTATTGGCTGCAGTCCCGCACCTCCTGTTTACAAAAACTGCGGACCTGCCCACTCTGTCCCTAAAGGTGTGGGTGCGGACCCCTGTGAAAGTAAAAAAGGCGCAAGTTTATTCTAAAAAACTCACTTTGGGTTAATTCTAGATGATTCTAGAAGGAATTTTGACGTGTATTGGCCGCTCTTAGGTGGTTCATGCATCCCAAAAGAGAAGGAGATAATCCCTCGATGAGAGGAGCTATCCCTTTGAAGGAGGACCTAGTAACTTCCCTCCATTGCACTATAAATTAAGGCATTGGGCTGGTTGCTAGAGAGGTTAGAAGTTGAACACTTTTAAGGGTAAATGCTGGTGGAATTAAGACTTCCTAGTTAAGCTTGAGAGGAGAGATCACATACCTTTTTGGCTTCATTGGGAAGAGAGTGAAACTTGTCAAAGTAGAGGAGACTTCTTGTTGGACCCTGGGAGGAGCTTGTACAACGTCAAGGCACAGGTTGTAAAGTTCTTCTTTGATTTGAATTAATACAATCAGATTCATTTTTCTTAACAAATTGTCTTATGTCATTTGTTTCATGAATTCCTTGACTTTCATGTTAAATATGTTTTATGATATTGGCTTTTCAGGTGCTATTTAATTTGTTTGCTTATTTGTGTTTGCAGATTCGCAACGAGGGAGCTCATTTGGATCGAAGGAGCGAGGCTTCCACAAATTTGCGTTGGACCCAAGGTAGGCCTAAAACACTTGTTTGCCTTTGTTTATAAATGCATATTTAGAGAAAGATAGTTTGTGATTGGCTTTCTTGTCACTAGGTCTTCTTTAGATTCTAGGAAGGTCTATTTTGTCCGCAAGATCGACTCATTCCGTGTGACACTTCCTCCCACTACCTGTCCTTGGCATCTTGTGCTTGAGTTGACTGTGTGCACGCGTGGGTGATATCTTGGTTAAGTGGAGTCAACTAAATGAAGGTGGAAAAGTTAATTGGCCACCTTTTCCTCTTTCGATTTCAACCATCTCATTGCCTATGTATGATTTCTAATTACACAGATGTAAATAGAGGAGTGACTTAGTTACTTACCTGTGAACCGAGTGTATTTGCTGCCATTTACTGTGAGGTGCTGCTGCATGCCTTCATTTTCCTTCATGCATGCTGTCTCTGCTTGCTAAGGTGTTGTTGTGTGGTTTTGCAGGTTCTTCCTTTGCTGGAGCTAAGCTGCATGTGCCTTTCCAACTTGCAGATGTGCACTCTTTTGTTGCTGGTGCTGGAATTCTATGGGATCAACTGCTACAGGAATTCCTACAAGAGCTCCTATAGCTTCTTCTCCCCAGGAAACTTCAGCTTTTCCTTGTGCTTGGGGCTTGAGAATAATGCCAAAGGTGTAGATAAATATGGAGGGATAGTAGGTAAGCTTCAGGTGAAGTTGATGGTGCTTTTTCTCCTTTAATTTTTTTGTTTTTTTTCAAAACCAAAAAATTGTTTTTCTGTGTTTTTTCTTGGACAGGGGAAAAAAATAACGATGCTTGGAGTGTGATGTAGGCTTGGAAATGATGGCAAGGAGGCTTGAAGGTGGTAAGAGGGATAATAAGTTCCTCATGAAGCTGTTCTTGTCCCTTAAACTGCCTTCTGTAGACATTTTTGGCTCTCTGTAATTCCTACAGGAGCCTCCTGTAGAAAACATAGAGCCTCTTGTAGAAAACACAATTTTGGGAAGAAGAGGTACAGTGGGGTGAAAGAGATACTGAAAATGATGGATGCTCGTGTGAATGTCAGGGTCCCCTTGGCACCTTCTCCTGCTCCTTGTAGTCCTCCTGCAATGTAATAAAAAATCAAATTTCTTTTTTTGAAAACAATTAGGGCGCCTCAGAGAGGTTTTCACCTTAGTTGCCTGCCCTGGGCGCCTCCAAGGGAGGTTTTCACCCAGGGATCTTATACTTTTCCTTTTTTTTGTTTTGACATCACTGGGCCGCCTCAGAAGAGGTTTTCAACCCAATGATGGGACTCAAGCACCTCATGGAGGTTTTCACTTGAGTCCTTATTTCTTTCTCTTTTCTTCAGTGAGTGGGTGAAGTGGAAGCTAATACATGCTCCACTACCATCACTGTTTTATTCAAATCTTCAATAAACTCTCGCTTGGAGAGGGGTTTCTTGTAGACTTTCAACCAATGTCCATTGACAAGCATGGGGATGGCTTCATCATCAATGGTTCTGATCAGAACTGAACCATTGTCATTGCATTTCTCCACAATGTAGGGTCCTAGCCATCTTGTCCTCAGCTTGCCTTTGAAATCCTTGTATCTTGAATAATAGAGTAGTGCCCAATCCCCCTCTTGGAATTGCTCCTCCCTGATATTTTTGTCATGCCATATCTTTATCTAAAGCTGAACTACCTCTGTATGGAGAAGGGCTTGCAATCTGTATTCATCCAATCCATTGAGCTGAAGTAATCTCTCCTTTTGTGCATGGCTGAGGTATAGGTCCAGCTGAGTTGCCATCCTTAGTGTATTGAATTCAAACTCTATTGACAACAAAACCTTCTTCCCATATACCAGTTCATAGGGTGTGAACCCGGTGGTGGTCTTCCATGTTATGTTGTAGGCCCATGTGGCCTCAACTAATCTGTCTGCCTAGTATTTTCTGCTGCTACTCACTACCTTATTTAGGATCCCTTCCAATGCTCTGTTAGTGACTTCCACTTGTCCATTGGCTTGTGGATGGTAAGCGGTGGAAGTCCTGTGCTTGATCTTAGATGTGTGAGCAGGTCTTCAATCAAGCTGGAAGTGAATTGACTGCCTTGGTCTGTGACCAACTCTCTCGGATACCCAAACTTGTAGAATATGTTTTCCCTCAAAAAATCAGCTACTTTTTCCTTTGTCACTGCTTTGATTGCTTTTGTCTCTGCCCACTTTGTCAGGTAGTTAGTGCACACAATGATGTACTGCTTCTGATTTGAAGGGGGGTTGATAGGCCCCACAAAGTCCATGCCCCACTTCTCAAATGGCTCCAAGGTCACTTGAGGTTGCATGGGCATTTCATCCTTTGGAGTGGGCTTCCCAATCCTCTGACACCGATCACATTGGCTTGTGTATCTCCTCACATCCTGATGAAGAATGGGCCAGTAGTAGCCTACTTGCAATATCTTGAAGGCAGTTCTTTTTGCTGCGAAATGACCTCCACAAGGCCCGTAATGATAGGTCAGGAGGATGTCAAAGACTTCCTCCTCCCTAACACATCTTCTCAAGATCTAATCTGGGCCAAGTTTGAAGAGATTGCCTCCAATCCAAGTGAAAGGGGCACTTTTCCTTACTATCTTGCTCTTCTCTTTTGAGGATAGGTGTGGTGGGAACTGTGCTGAAACCAAGTAGTTTTCTATATCAGTAAACCGTGGAGAGAGTACTGATATAGAAAATAGGTGTTCATCTGGAATTTGGTCATCCACCATTCCTTCTTCACCTGCAGGCAAATTTACTCTAGACAAAAAGTCAACAACAACATTTTCTTTACCAGGCTTATCAATAATGGTCAGATCAAACTGCTGCAGTAAAAGAAACCATCTAATAATGCGAGCATTTACATCTGGTTTGTTCATTAAATATCTAATTTCAGCATGATCAGTGTGCACAAAGGTTTGATAGCCTGTGATATAATGTCTGAATTTGTTTAAGGAATGCATGAAAACTAGGAGTTCCTTCTCGGTCACTGTATAGTTTAGCTCTGCCTTTGACAAGTTTTTGCTTATAAAGTATATGGCATAAGGAAACTTTCCATCAATTTGTCCTAAGGCTGCTCCTATCGCTTTGTTTGAGGCATTTGTGTGAATGTGAAAGGGTAGGGCCCAATTTGGGCCTCTAAGAATTGGGGCAGTCACTAGCTTGCTCTTCAAGGTATCTAAGACTTCTTGATAGTTTTTCGACCATATGAACTCAACATCTTTACCTAGGAGGCCAAAAAAAGGAGAGGCTATCTTGCTGAAGTCTTTAATGAATCTCCTGTAATATCCGGCTAAGCCTAGGAAACTTCTGACATCTCTCACCTTTTGAGGAGGTGGGACCCTTTGGATGATGGCAATTTTGTTGGGGTCCACCTGGAGTCCTTGTTGAGATATTTCATGACCTAGCACAACCCTTCAGTCATAAAAAATTCACATTTTTCCAGATGAGGGATAGGTTCATCTCAATACACTTATCTAGAACTTTTCCTAGGTTAGATAAAGCTTCCTGAAAGTCAGAGCCATAAGGAGTAAAATCGTCCATATATATTTCTACTGCATCATGAACTAGTTCGGAAAATATACTCAATACCGCTCTTTGGAAAGTGGCTGGAGCTGTTACACAAAAATATCGTCACCATGATTATTTGCAGTCAGTATGGGTCTATCATCACTTGTACTATCCTCCTAAGCAAGTCTAGAACCTCAGCTCTTCAAATCAAGCTTTGGAAGTGGGAGAAAGACATTAGAAATCAATGTAACTCTGGTTCCGCACTTTCTCCCATGGTCACCTGCGGTCCCGCACCTTCTGTGTACAAAATCTGCGTACCTACCCGCTCTGTTCCTAACGGTGCAGGTGCGGACCCCTGTGAAAGTCAAAAGGTGCAATTTTTATCTTAAAAAACTCACTTTGGGTTAATTCTAGAGTTTTCTAGAAGGAATTTTGACATGGATTGTTCGCGCTGAGGTGGTTCATGCATCCCAAAAGAGAAGGAGCTAATCCCTTGACTAAAGGAGCTATCCCTTTGAAGGAGGGCTTTATCCCTTTGAAGGAGGACCTAGTAACTTCCCTCCATTGCACTATAAATACATGCATTGGGGTGAGGACTAGGGAGGTTAGAAGCTGAACATTTTGAGGGTAAATGCTGGTGAAATTGAGACTCTCTGGTTGAGCTTGAGAGGAGAGATCACATACCTCTTGGTTCTATTGGAGAGTGAGTGAAACTTGTCAAAGTAGAGGAGACATCTTGTTGGACCCTGGGAGGAGCTTGTACAACATCAAGGCAAAGGTTGTAAGGTTCTTCTTCTTTTGAATTAATACAATCAAACTCATTTTTCTCAACAAGTATCTTATGTTATTTGTTTCATGGACTCCTTGACTTTCATGTTAAATATGTTTCATGCAATTAGTTTTTCAATTGGTTTTTTAGGTGCTATTTAATTTGTTTGCCTTGTTTGTGTTTGCAGATTCCCTAAGAGGAGCTCATTTGGATCGAAAGAGCGAGGGCATCCACAAGCTTACGTTGGACCAAAGGTAGGCCCTAGAAACCTTTGTTTGCTATTGTTTATTGAAGCATATTTAGAGAAAGATAGTGTCTGGTTGGTTTGCTTGTCGTTAGGTCTTCTTTAGATTCTAGGAAGGTCTATCTTGTCCGCAAGATCGACTCATTCCGCACGACAGGAGCGTTGCATAAACCAAAAGGAAGGACCCGATATGAAAAGGTACCTCAAGGACAAGTGAAAGTGGTCTTATCTTAGTCTTCCAGGCTGATTTGAATCTGATTGTACCTGCTAAACCCATCTTGGAAAGAAAAACTTTTTCCCTGCCAGACTGTCTAACACTTGATCTATGAAAGGTAAAGGAAAATAGTCCTTTTTAGTGGCTTTGTTCAATTCTCGATAGTCGACACAGATTCTCCACTTACCATTTTTCTTTGGCACTAGAACCAAAGGAGAGACCCATTCACTGTCAGAGATAGGATAGATGAATCCTGCATCAAGCAATTTCTGCAGTTCTTCCTTAACAATATCTTTAAGTGCTGGATTCATCCTCCTTTGAGGCTGCCTGACTAGTTTGCAATCTTCCTTGATGTATATATGATGAGTACACACTGAAGTGTGCACTCCCTTCATCTCCTTATAACTCCAGGCGAAGGCATCTAGATGTTTTCTCCGTAGGATGCATAACTCCTTATCTTGGGAAGTAGATAGGGATGGATTGATTTTCAATGTTCTTTCTGGGCCAAACTCTATATTTTTGACACGGAGAGAAGTAGGGTCAACCACATAGAGATCAGTTGAGGGTTTTTTTTGGGTTTCTCTTACTATGTCTTCTAATAGTACACTGGGAGGTGGATTCAGAATCAATGATCCGGATTTAAACAGGAACACAACAAATTACAGAGATAACCATATACACAAAGATGCAGTGGAAATAATACTTCATTTCATTAATGGAAAATACTGAAATATGCTTACAACCAGAAATGGAAATAAACCAGCTAGGGCGATGGTAACTTATCTCTGAGAGGAGATGTGGTGGCTACATGCCTCTGAACTGTCTTATAATGAGGCTCGAAGGCCTATTTATTGTTGAGAAACAATGGAAAACCCTTAACATTCCAAAACCTAACCCTAGGAGATGAAAAACCAAACTGTGGGCCCCGTTTGGGTAAATTGGTACATCAACTTCCCGGGGTTGTAACTTTGGTATACGATCTCCGTTTGACGCGTACAATAGCTCGTTAGAAAGATCTATCCGAGCACTACCACTTTGGCAACATGGGTCCATGGACCCATGTTGCCCCCAGATTTCCCAAAAATCGCCGTTTAGGGCCTCAAAACGGCTCCAGAAGTTCAGGACCCGAAAAACTGCTAAAATAGTAAGTTGTGCTACAATTAAGGAAACTGAAAATGCTAAGAGAAATAATGGTGGGGGTCCAGGTGGACTTGGCAAGTGGCCACCAATATCCACCTGGATCATTCCTCCCCCCTTAGGAAGCAATGGTCCCCATTGCGTTGAGTTCCTCCATGAGATGAGGAAACTTTTGCTGAACTTGTTCCCTGGTGAGCCACTTGCCCTGCTGAAGGAGTTGGCCTGCTTTGACAACTCGATACAGTTGGATATTCTGTTGGCAAGTGTTCTTGATCTGTGTGTCCATGATCCGATCAGTTGCAGCTTGTTCCATGCAATCTGGATTCAATTCTGTGGGTTTGAGCTGTTCTACAATGTCGGATGTGTCTAGCAATGGTGGAAAGTATGGCCGAAGGCGGTCCACATTGAACACTGGGTGCAGGCCAAGGAATGGGGGAATGCTGAGCTCAAATGCATTGTCTCCCATAGCCTTAGTAATGGTGTAAGGACCATATCGGAGTGGTCTCAATTTGTGATAGGCTCCAGTAAGGCGTTCCTTTTGCAAATGCAACCAGATTTTGTCGCCCATCTGAAACTTGTGTGGCACCCGATGTTGATCATGTCGCTGCTTGTACTTGGCATTTGATTTCTCCAGAATGTCATGGACCTACTGGGGAATATGTTGGATGCGCTCAATGAAGCTAGTGGCCTTATCTGTTTCGGACTGGACATGAGTTGAATTTATGTGAGTAGCTGCAAGTGGTATGGCCACATCAATGGGGCATAGTGGCTGGAAACCCAAACCCACCTAAAAAGGGCTATGGAAAGTGGAGCTGTGAAGAGCTCGGTTGTAGCTGTGCTGAACATAGGGGAGGCTCTCGTCCCTTGTGCGTGGATGCTTTGAGTTATACATGCGCAGAATGTGCACAATCATCCTATTGACAACCTCTGTCTGGCCATCAGTTTGAGGATGGAAGGCTGTGGACTTCGTGAGTTTGGTGTCCAACATTGACCAGAGACTGGACCAAAATGTGCTGAGAAACCGACTATCCCGATCTGAGATGATAGACTGTGGGATCCCAAAGTGCACCCACACTAGTTCAAAGAAGAGTTTAGCAGTGGCTTCTGTTGTGATATTCTTCTTGCAGGTCGCCATAATGGCCATCTTCGAGAACCTGTCGACGACCACAAAAACACAGTCATTTCCATGCTTACTGGAAGGAAGGCCTGACATGTAATCCATGGAGATGGATTTCCAAGGTCGACTAGGGGTAGGCAACGAGGTATAGAGGCCGTGCTTCTTAATGGTCGGTTTGGCAATGGCACAGGCAATACATGATCTGATGTACTTCCCAACATCCTGTCGAAGATTCGGCCAATAGAAATAATTTTGCAGTACTGCCACTGTTTTCTCGACCCCGAAATGCCCAACAACCTGACTGTAGTGTGCTTCCCAAATCATCTTGGCACGCTCGCTTGAAGGAACACAAAGGTGACCCAGGTGGCATAACAGGGCATCCTGGAGGTGAAAATCTGGAACATGCCGACCCTCCAAGAGTGTCTGGTATGTGTGGCCGAATTCTGGGTCGCTTTTGTAGAGAAGTGGCCAATCAGAAGTCTCGTGCCCACAAGAGTTGAGCACGGTGGTTAACGCCATGATCGGTGGTCGACTGAGGCAATCTGCAACATTATTGGTGCTGCCCTTCTTATACTTGATATTAAAGTGGAACTGTTGCAGGTATGTAGACCACTTCTGATGGCGATCATTCTGCAATTTCCCTTGGGTCTGTATGAACTGCAAGGGTCGGTGGTCTGTGTGGATGACTGTTTCCTTCCCCAAAATGTAATGCTTCCATTGTCGATAGGCCTGTACAATGGAATACATCTCTTTATCATAAGTGGGGTACTTCCGGACTATGTCTGAAAGTGTTTCACTATGATATGCCACTGGATGTCCATGTTGAGTAAGGACTGCCCCAATAACATAGTCAGAGGCATCTGTCTCGACCTCAAATGGTTGTTGTAAATCTAGTAACGAGAGCACTGGTGCCATGCAGAGGCGATCCTTCAACTCCATGAATGCCTTCTGTTGAGATTCAGACCAAAATAATTTTGCTTTCGCCCCTCCCTTGGTGACTTGACTCAAGGGCCAAGTAATATGAGGAAACCCCAACACGAACCTGCAGTAGAAGTTGGAAAGACCTAGAAAGCTGCGGAGCTCTGTTAGAGTGGTTGGAGATGGCCAATCCCAAATGACTTGGATCTTGGCTGGATCGACATGCACCCCCGTTCATCAATGATGTATCCCAAATACTGAACCTTGGTCATGCCAAAAGTGCATTTCTCCAAATTAGCACATAGCTTGTGTTGCCGCAGTGTTTGGAGAACCTGTCGGATGTGGTGGAGGTGCTCTTCCCAATTCTGGCTGAAGATCATAATGTCATCCAAGTATATTACTACAAAGGAGTTGGTGAATGGCCGCAAGATGTCATCCATTAGCCTCATGAAGGTTGCAGGAGCATTCGTCAATCCGAAAGGCATAACCAACCTATTAAAAAGGCCCTCCTTGGATTTGAAGGCAGTCTTCCACACATCAGAGGGTTCGATTGGTACCTGGTGATATCCTGACTTTAGATCGATCTTGCTGAAATATTTTGCCCCCTTTAGTTGGTCCAGGAGGTCATCAATCCGCGGGATCAGGTACCTATTATGGATAGTGATCTTGTTCAGCGCCCGATAGTCAATACAGAGTCTCCACATCCCATCCTTCTTCTGTACCAACAGAATCGGGCTCCCACAAGGCGATGAACTCGGACGGATGTGACCTTTCTGCAGGAGCTCCTAAATCTGCCTCTTGATTTCATTGTTCTCCAGAATGGAGTGCCGATAAATTGGTCCATTGGGTAGTGGCGCACCTGGGGTCAGATCGATGAAGTGCTTGACCTGACAGTTCAGAGGAACCCCTGCAGGGGAGGTGAAGATGTCCTCGTACTCCTCCACAACCTTGTCCATCTGTAGTTGTCTTGCAGAGGGACCCCGTCTGGAGGCCGCGACCACCGTTTTCTTCTTTCCTTGAGGGCGTATCATCAGGAAAACAAATTTCCTGGTTTTGGAAATGATCTTACTGCATTGTTTTGCAGTAATCAAAGAGATGGCGGTAGGTGGTGCTACCTCTGGTATCCTATACAACTTATTTCCCAATGTAATAATAACAGCACGGGGCCTTGATTCATACACAACATGTCACTTCCACAAGTATGGCTGTCCTAATAATACATCACAAACTGCAAGGGGAGCAATGTCACACAATACCTCATCTGTGAAGGGCTTGATGTTGTATGGAAGGCGACACTGCTGGCTCACACGAAGATCTCGTCCTTGGTGAAGCCACCCAATGGTGTATGGTTGTGGATGTGCTGTGGTCGGTAAGCCCAACCGCTTCACGACGTCTACCGAAATGAGGTTCTTTTGACTCCCGCTATCAACAATGAACTGTATCGGGGAACCCTTTACCCACATCTCGGAGTGGAAGAGACGCTCCTCCTCCTCTGGATCTTCGGGTTCATTTTTCTGGATCTTGGCAGTAGCAACAGTGGCGTTGGGATCCGCATCAACGATCTGCTTCCCTTTGTCATTCCCCTTATCGGGTTCTGACTCAGAGTCGGAACATGCATCTGATTCTGAAACCTTTAGCTCAGCCACCAGTGACTGCTTGGCCGGACACTCACTTGTGTTGTGAGTGGAGCTCTTATGGAACTCACACCATTTTCCAGTGTCCCTTTTCGGCTTCGCAGCGCTGTTCTTTACTTGCAGCTTCGGTGGGTTGTCTTGGGCTATCCCGCCTTGGCTTTGTCCTTTGTTCTGTGGTTTAGGGGCACCTTTCCCCTACTTTGGATTCGCAGATCCAAAGTCTCGCTTCTTTTGTTTCAACTTCTGCTCGACCTTGACGGCATATCGGCATGCTGTGCCGAGCGAGGAGATGTTCAGGAATTGTATTTCTTCCTGGATGTACTTGTGCAGGCAGCCACGGTATTTGAGTATCAAATGTTGCTCCGAATCCTTGATACCCAACTTTGTACGAAGGGTATGGAAAAGATTGGTGAACTCCGGCACGTCTTGGTCCCTTCCTTGCCGCAGCGTGGTCCACTTTATGTATTCATCCTCATACTTTATGTATTCATCCTCATAGCTTCCGATAGGGTAGTACTGCTCCTTGATGGCATCCCGGAATGAATTCCAGGTGGGTGCGGCTGAAAATAGTGAGCCAGTAATTTCATCCTTCTGCTCGCAGTAGGTTTCCCACGAGTCCTTGACGTGAGGGGCTGCTTTGAGAAGAGCGAAAACAATCTTTTCCTGACTCGAAAATTCATGAACAGAAAAATAACCCTCTAGCAAATTTAACCATTTATCTATGGCATCTGGGTCTATCTGACCCTCGAATATGGGGATTTCAAAATTAACTTGTACCTTAAAGGGTGTGGCGTTTCCAGAGTAGCTGCTGGAAGCCGATGCGTCGCTTCTGGGTAGCCGCTGAAGGATCTGGGCAAAGCTATCCATCATCGCGTTCCGTTGTCGCTCGAGGGCTTCCTCGAGCAAGATTTTGATGGGATCTCCTGCCCCCTCGTCTTTCTTCTCATCCGCCATGGGAGGCCGTCGGGATTTGCGAGGCTGGTCTTGCAAAGGTTCGACCAGTTCAAGCCCTAACTCCTTATATCCCGACCTTATTGGGGACATGAAAAGAAAAACAGAGAAAAAGCAGACCGCTTTGATACCACTGATCCGGATTTAAACAGGAACGCAACAAATTACAGAGATAACCATATACACAAAGATGCAGTGGAAATAATACTTCATTTCATTAATTGAAAATACTGAAATGTGCTTACAACTAGAAATGGAAATAAACCAGCTAGGGCGATGGTAGCTTATCTCTGAGAAGAGATGTGGTGGCTACATGCCTCTGAACTGTCTTACAATGAGGCTCAAAGGCCTATTTATTGTTGAGAAACAATGGAAAAACCTTAACATTCCAAAACCTAAACCTAGGAGATGAAACGCCAAACTATGGGCCCCGTTTGGGTAAATTGGTACATCAACTTCCCGGGGTCGTAACTTTGGCATACGATCTCCGTTTGACGCGTAAAATAGCTCGTTAGAAAGATCTATCAGAGCACGACCACTTTGGGAAGGGCAACATCGGTCCATGGACCCATGTTGCCCCCAGATTTCCCAAAAAACGCCGTTTAGGGCCTCAAAACGGCTCCAGAAGTTCAGGACTCGAAAAACTGCTAAAAATAGTAAGTTGTGCTACAATTAAGGAAACTGAAAATGCTGAGAGAAACAATGGTGGGGGTCCAGGTGGACTTGGCAGGTGGCCACCAATATCCACCTGGATCAATCAAATTTTCAATCATATCATCCTCATCTTGTAGTTTTCCCCCATGGTGATTTCTAATGTACAAAGTGGTGCCAAATAAACTTCATCCTCATCCTCCTCCTCCAACTAGAGTGGTAGATCATGTTCTAGCAAGGGTTGGGCAGGAGGATATAGGGTTAATTGCTTGGACATGTGCCCGTTCTTTATGGTCATGTTCCCAACTCGACAACTGATGTATGCATCGACTGTAGCCAACCAGAGTCTTCCCAGGATGAGAGGATACCCAGTGAGCTTTGCCTTTGGCTGGAGAACTAATAAATCAACAGGGTACTCCCAAGAATCAATGGGGACCATCACATCTTCCAGAATACCCTCAGGGGTCACTATGGAGCGGTCTGCTAGTTGCAACACTGTCATGGTCTTTCTCAAGGAGCCTTGGAGGTTAAGTTTGAGCATTGTGTCCTTTGTCATCACATTAATGACAGCTCCCAGATCAATCAAGGTATGTGGGACCATTGTACCATTGATGTGGACATCAACTATTGGGCTTCCAGGGTCCAGATATTTTGGATAGATTATCTGCCCCAACATCAGGTCAGATAGTTGTCCTATGACATTGATGGTTGGGACATCTCTCTTGTGCGTGCCTTCCTAGATGCCTAAAGCACTTCTCTTTGATCAACCTATTGTAGATAGGCACATCTTTTATGGCTTGGAGAAGTGGTATCTTCACACATAGATGTTTCAATTCTCCCAAGAGTTCAGTCTCTTCTGGGGTCGACTGGATTGTCATGGATAGTTTCTCAAGAAAGCATGGATTTGCTTTAGGTTCTCTTTCCTCTTTATCTTCCTGAACCTCCCTGGGTGGAGGCTGGCTATCTGGGAGAACTTTGCCGGATCGCAAGTTAATTTCTTGAATCTCCACAGCATAAGTTGGGCATGATGGTTCCCCACTATACACTTGCTGAGCCTGTCTGTTGTTCAAGTTTGGATTTGGATGGGGAGGCATTTGGGGTTGCCTTGGTGGAGTAGAAGGTAATGGTTTTGGTTGGGCAGGTGGTGGAGGCAGAAGAGTGGGAAGAGAGTTGTATTGTGGCCTCCACCCCTGATGAGATGCATTCCACTGAGGTTTCGGCTGAGCATATGATTGAAATGAATGGGTGGCTGGTTGGGAATGATATTGAGATGTGAAGGACCAAGGATGAGGCGTGGACCAGGAAGGATGAGCAGGGGGGCCCCAAGAAGGTATGGATGGGAGTTGGTTGGGATTGTAGTATGCCTGAGATGTCCCTGGCATCCCCTGCTGGTATGGTCTAGGTCCATGCGGCCTCCTTTTGTTTATGTAATAGATCTGTTCAGTGATTCCTTTGGCCCCTTGGTATACAGCTTTAAGTCTGGGCGAAGAAGGGCACTTATCTGTAGAATGATTTTCTTCACAGACTGAACAAACATCTATAGAGTTCAACGAGCATTCATTCCCGGGATGCCTCCTAGTGCATCTAGTACAAAAGATGGCCAAAGCCCTCTCTGCTTCCTCTTGTTTTCTTTTGATATGTAAGGTATCCATTTTCATGGCAAGAGTCTGCAAGATATCACTCTTGAAGTCTTCCAGCATGTTTCCAATTTCGCCTTTAATAGACAAATTGGACGAAGAGGTACTGGCTATGGGTTGACTCCCCCTACCTTTCTTTCTGGCTGCTCTAGAATGGTTTCTAAAAACAATCTTTATGTTCTCATATGATAGTTGGTAGATGTCTCCCTTGGCCAGTAGATGGAGGGTGTCTAAAAGGTCTTCCCAAATTCCCCTGAGCAGGAAAAACTTCAGAGACTCAGGGTCAAGTGTACACCCGACCCTTTTGTAATTGAGCTGGAACCTCTCTTCATAGTTTTCCAGGGACTCATCGCTTCCCATGGTCATTCAGAAGATTTCTTCTTTAGTATCTTTTGACCTAAAATAGTATCGATACTTGTTTTTAAAGGCCTGCTACATCTGAGCCCAAGTTGTGATGCTATTTCTAGGTAATCCCATGAACCAGCGCAGTGCTGCGTCCTTGAGAGTAGAAGGGAACAATTTCAACTTTTGCTCATTTTCTGCATGGTCATACGTTCGACAGATGACAAAAAACTCAAACAAGAAGGTTTTAGGATCTTCTGTAGTCAGACCATGGAAGTGAGGTAGGGCTGAAGGGCTTATATTCTTCATTTTGGTGTCCCCATTGGTCTCCTGAATGGGGAAGGTACCCTCTATTCTCTCTCCATTTCCCCTAGCATTTCTGTTTTCAACCATTGGCTCTAGAGGAATGTTTTCTTCTTATTCTTCCCCTATAGGTTCTTCAAATATGTCTAGCTATTCACCTAAGGGTTCTTCTTGATTACAGCCATCAAAGAAGAGAGAAGGTTGGCTGTGTGAAGCAATGGGGGTATTGGGAAATTTTTTTCCTGAGTTATCTCTATTCCTATGAGGCATGAAAGGAAATCTTTTTGGTTGGTTTTTGTTTCTTTTTCCCCACACTGATAGTACCTGCAGAAGCTAGAATTGTGATTGAAAAAACAAATTGGAACTAGCTGAATGGAAATTTGAAGAATTAAAAAGGAAAGCAAGGAAATGCAGAACTGAAAGAAAAGAAATGATTAGTCTACTTTTGTTGAAATAAACTATTAGCAGAATGTTGCAATAGAAAATAGAAGAAAGCAGTAATCATGGAATGCTCTGACACTTCCTCGGCAACGACACCAAAAAGTGGTGAGTGCCAGTATTGCAGCAAGAATGCTGCAACTCCTGGGCTTCCAACTTTACTTTTATCAACTCGGTAGTTCGTAACAAACTTGGAAGCGTCGATGCTGTATGCACAAGTACTAGTTCTCACTGCAGGTTGTCACTTGGTTAGCCTATGTGAGATCACTAGGAGCTCAAGCCAACTTCTATAGATTTCAGAATAAGCTCTATGTGTGATGAAAGGAAATAAAAATTACTCTACAGATGCTATTCTAATTGCAGAAAGGAGAAAGATTGGATGGTAAAGCAAAACCTAGTAAAGCCTAATTAACAAGCCAATTCTACATGCGAAAAACACTATGAAAACCATGAAAGAAATGCCATTACCTACTAAAGGAATTAAGCAACATCTAACCATGCTATTTCTGGAAGTAAATAAGCAAAAAACATATTTTTTTATTTTTATGTGTTTTTATGTGAATTTAATCATGCATCTAATTTATTATGTGTGAGTGTGGCAGCGAACATGTGGCGTTAGAGGCTGTTTTGGAGCTTGGGAGGATTTAGGATGGTGTGGATGGGTCTTAGGAGGTTTTAGGTGGCCTTTTGGAGGCTTTTCCCACACTCGGCCTTCAAAAGAAAGCCTACAGGAAAAACTACAGGAGGACACAAGAAAACTACTGTAGGAATATAGGGAAACTACAAGAGGCATACAGGAGGAGGCTGAGAGAAATTTTCACTGTTTTGAGGGTGTGAGAGTGGTTGGAAAATGTGGATGAAGGTTGGAATGAGGTGTTAGGGCGCCTAAGGTCTACCATGAATCACCAGGGGAGAGAAAGATGATTGGGTTTGCTCAAGGAGAGAGGAAGAAGTGCTATGGAAAATAAAGGAAACTAGGACAGAATTGAGGTGAGGTTTGGGAGACCTGTAGGGCATGGATTAGATGGAGGGTGTGAGTGCTGGTAAGCTAGCCTACTTCTGGAAGGGATATGCTACATAGAAACTGACAGTCAGCCAAGAAAATCAAGCAACAAATGAAATGAGTGCATCCTAGGAAACAAATTTTTGCATAAAAATGGTATAAACTATGATGTATGAAAGGAAACGCTGAGAAATACTGCAATAAAGGAAAGCATGAAAGAGGAATATTGTGAATCAAGAAGTGAACATGATAAAGGAGATCTAAAGCAAAACAAAAATGGACTATCAACCTACTAAAGCGCTGCAAACACTAGAAGTCCTAGGAATGAGGAAAATCTGTGTTTTTGGGGCAGCAAGAGAGTCTTTGCCTCAAATCATGGTCCCAGAGGGAGGAAGGGAGGCCAAGGAACTACTGCTAACCTTTTGAATCTTCTTTGATCACTGTTTAACATGCTGCAGAAAGAATAAATGGAAGCAAGATACTTAAATCATCAAAAGCAACCTATTCTTAACCATAAGGAAAATACATCTAACAACAAATTCATCTACAAACTGAAGTAAAGCATACAAATACCAGTAAAGAGAAGCTTGGATACTTGGATTGGGCCCTAACCCAAGAGATTCAGCCCTCTGAGGTAACTCAGTGCTAGCTCAAAAAGGATCCCATCTTCATTATAAAAAAAAAGCAAGATTACATGAAACTGTCACAAAATAATAAGTTCGAAATTTGAGCAGAGTTTACATAAGAAAAAAATTTGACCCTAGTGAGGCCCTAGGCCTCTCTACTTATACATCTTAAGCTACCAACAACTTCTTTAAAATCAGGGAGGCTTGGCTCCCAAAACTCGAGATAACTCTCAATCATCTTCCACTTGCTCGACTGTCTTCTAGTGCATGATTCGGCTGCTTGTACTCTGAGCTGAATGAAGGGGAATTCGAAGTGAGGAGAAATAAATGAGGGGGATTCCCTCCTATAAGTCCTCTCCTCTGTCTACTTCAAGTTATTGCTGTATTTTTGCCACTAGATCCTTGAATTTGACCTCGAAATCCATCAATAATCTGTTTTAAATACATGTTAGACCACATGACATAATAACTAACTCAACTCACCCTATAAGCATAAATATAATCAGAAAATCATACAATAAGATAAGAGAATGGTTGATTTGACTAGGTTAGGAGGTAAAACGAGCCCATATAATTACCCATTTATGAGGCTCATCAGAGATGCACATCATTATGGGTGCCAAAGTTTATACCATATTCAAAATCACAGATAGGAGTGTTGGTCTCTTGAACCTTAGGGGATCTTCAATATTTCCCTTCATTAATGAGTGTCTTATTACTCTCATTCTCAGGGAAACTAGAACTATAGTCTGGTCCACTATCTCCATCTGCACTCAGGATTTTGTCATATGTTGGTTGAATTTCAATTTTCAATTTTGAAAAATCTTACCATCTTTTAGCAACAACCCGATCTATTGTCAACTGATTAGAACAAGCTAATATGCATCTTTTACCCATCCAAGCTAATGTGAGTTGTTATGAGTTTAGGTTGGTAACTTAAGTTCCTTTTCCAATTGAAGCAAGAAAATGTTATTTTGGTTGCCATTATCAATGACCATATATGCTAGTTTGTGCTTGATTTGACAGTTCTATGTACAAAGAGCTTCCTTGTTGATGGCAAGGCTATCTTTGGGCATTAGCATCAAGTGTGGATCAATATAGTTGGGATTGTTGACATCAACCTCTAAGTCTCCAACCTCTCAATAATGCTTATAAAGGAATTATTTTTCCTTTTGGAGCTCTTGGGCCTAAATGTTTGACATTCCTTATTGGAATGGGCAAGCTTCCTATTATAGGTGCCATATTTCTTCTTCCCACAGTGGGTAGAGGATATGGAATTGGTTTCTCCTTTGTTCTACCCAATATTGTTGGGTTGAGTAATTAGTAGAAAGAAAATGAGGACGAAATTCCCTTCATCTAAAAGAATTGAATGGTCTTATGTAACTTGGCTTCAATATTGGAATCAATTTGCATAAAATGCTTCAAGGAGGAAATAGAAGAAAGTCTAACTTATTTCTAATAGTAGGAAACAACACACAAAATAATTTGGTGTAGAGGGTATATTTTGGGCCCTTTTAGAATCTACCTTGAGTTGTGAGAGAGATCTATATCTGGCTCTCCATTCCTATAAAGATCTAGTTTCCCTGGGACATTCTGGTCGAAGGAATATTGAGACTTTAGTTCCAAGGTTTCTAGATCAAACATAGGAATAGTTTTATGGTAGCCATCAACATCATTGTTGCAAATAGGGGGTTGTTTTATAAGGTTAATTAAATCTAACTGAATACAGTTTGTAGTTAGGGGAACAACATCCTTTGAAGATCAATTATCATAACTATGAACAATAAGAGAAAAACTTGGAAATGATTCTACTCGCTATGTAGTAAATCAATTATGGGTTTGTAGAAGTCCTCTTGTATGCTTGGATATTGGTTAGTTCTTCCACTATGGCAAGAGTATTAATATTCAATAAGGATGTCTTCAACAAATGGAATGTACATTTCTACCTTTGTCTCATATGGTTCACAAAACGTCTTGATAATATAATCGACCTTCTTTTCTTCCTCATTAGAGTCCATGTCATATGTAGGATGACTGTCAAAGCATAACATATAGAATCTTGCACTTTCTTGTTCAAACTTAATAGGTAATGCTGATTGGAGATGCACATCATTATGGGTGCCAAAGTTTCTACCATATTCAAAATCACAGATAGGAGTGTTGGTCTCTTGAACCTTAGGGGATCTTCAGGACTTCCCTTCATTAATGAGTGCCTTATTACTCTTATTCTTAGGGAAACTAGAACTATAGTCTGGTCCATTATCTCCATCTACACTCAGGATTTTTTCATATGTTGGTTGAATTTCAATTTTCAATTTTGCAAAATCTTGCCATCTTTTAGAAACAGTTCAATCTATTCTCAACTGATTAGCACAAGCTAATGTGCATCTTTTACCATCCAAGCTAATGTGAGTTGTGATGAGTTGAGGTTGGTAACTTAAGTTCCTTTTCCAATTGAAGCAAGAAAAGGTTATTTTGGTTGCCATTATCAATGACCATATATGCTAGTTTGTGCTTGATTTGACAGTTCTATGTACAAAGAGCTTCCTTGTTGATGGAAAGGCTATCTTTGGGCATTAGCATCAAGTGTGGATAAATGTAGCGAGGATTGTTGACATCAAACTCTAAGTCTCCAACCTCTCAATAATGCTTAGAAAGGAAGTATTTTTCCTTTTGGAGCTCTTTGGCCTAAATGTTTGACATTCCTCATTGGAATGGGCAAGCTCCATATGATAGGTGCCATATTTCTTCTTCCCATAGTGGGTAGAGGATATGGAATTGGTTTCTCCTTTGTTCTACCCAATATTGTTGGGTTGAGTAATTAGTAGAAATAAAATGAGGATGGAATTCCCTTCATATAAAAGAATATAAAAGAATTGAATGGTCTTATGTAACTTGGATTCAATCTTGGAACCAATTTGCATAAAATGCTCTGAGGAGGAAATAAAAGAAACTCTAACTTATTTCTAATACTAGGGAACAAAACACAAAAGAATTTGGTGTAGAGGGTATATTTTGGGCCCTTTTAGAATCTACCTTGAGCTGGGAGAGAGATCCATATATGGCTCTCCATTCCTATAAAGATCTGGTCTCCTTGGGTCATTCTGGTCAAAGTAAATATTGAGACTTTAGTTCCAACATTTCTGGATCAAACATAGGAACAATCTTATGCTAGCCATAAACATCATTGTTGCAGACAGGGGGTTGTTTTATATGGGAAATTAAAGCTACCCAAATATAATTTGTATTTAGGAGAACTTCCTCCTTTGAAGATAAATTATCATAACGATGAACAATAAGAGAAAAACCTAAAAATGGTTCTTCTCACTATGTAGTTAACTAATTATGGGTTTGAAGAAGTCCTCTTTTATGCCTGGATATTGGTTAGTTCTTTCAATATGACAAGACTATTAACCTTCAATAAGGATGCCTTCAACAAATGGAATGGACCTTTCTATCCGTGTCTCATATGGTTCACAAAACGACTTAATAATATGATCAACCTTATTTTCTTCCTCATCAGAGTCCATGTCATATGTAGGATGACTATCAAAGAAAAAAATATAGGATCTTGCACTGTTCTGTTCAAACTTAATAGGTAATGTTGATTGGAGATGCACATCATTATGGGTGCCAAAGTTTCTACTATATTCAAAATCACAGATAGGAGCGTTGGTCTCTTGAACCTTAGGGGATATTCAAGATTTCCCTTCATTAATGAGTGTCTTATTACTATCATTCTTAGGGAAACTAGAACTATATTATGGTCCATTATCTCCATCTGCACTCAGGATTTTGTCATATGTTGGTTGAATTTCAATTTTCTAGTGTAGAAAAAAGGCATGACATGATACCCCTATCATCATGTGCTAAGTCTTCTCAGGTGATTGCAAGATTGGTAGAAAGTTGTTTCCTACCCTCCTGCTGATATTCCTCCTCTGCATTCAGGACCTTTTCTCACACTATCAATCATTTGGAAATCTAGATTGTTTTCAAGGGGGAATCAAATGAAGAGAAATGTAGCATATCCCTGTCCAAGTGTAGCAAGCCAGCTGAGTAGGCCAAAAAACTTGTTGGAAATTGTTCTTTGTCTTCTTCAATAGGGTGGTCATTAACACTACATCAAAATGAGTACTGGCTAGATTGCAGCATCCCACTGTTTTCACTTCACAATCTGTCTTAGGAATAGACCTCTCTTTATCTCTACCACACTCATCATTGGCATCAAAATGCAGCTTAGGTGTTATATTTATGTTTTTCTCAAACTCAGAATGCAATTTTGAGCCGCCAAATGTGTTTTCATGAATGGGAATAGCTTTATTACCTTCACTTAGCCTTCTACATGATCTGTTTATGTACATGTTTATGTAGGGTGTCCTATTACTGTATTCTTCTTTGCTTCATTTTACCCTAGATTTAGCTTTGGAATTTTCTATGAGTTTCTTTTTCATTCCCACATTGTACTTGTACTACTTAAGAGAGGCCCTCGGCACTGGTGAAGTTAGGATAGGCAATCAAAACTCATAGTAGAGACCTCTGCCCAGATTTGATTGCATCCCTTACAGTTTCAAAATATAAAACAAAGTTATTCTCAAGAAGGAAAAACAGATATGATCAGTGATCATATTGTTTTTATCCTCCTTTACTGTTTGGTGTTTGTATTCTGGCCTCTATTTTTCTTATTCTGGAGTACATTTTATATTTGTTTTCCTTATGAAGAACTCTTACAAATGAACAGGATCAGGGGAAAAAGGTTGGTAGCATTTTGTAGTTATAAAAATAATTAATTTCATCCCTTTAGAACATACTCTCAAGTTCACCAGAAAACTCCAGTAAAAACTCCTTGTCGTGTGATTAATAACTAGTATGGATGGCAAGAATTTGCAAATATATTCAGTTTATCTACAAAACACATCCAGTCAATATGAAACAAAACCATTATAGAATATGTTGGGTTGTGTTATATTCTTTCCACGACTAGCCCATGTAGTTAACAGGGGGTTTGAGGGGTGCAGGTAACCCCACTCTATGGGGTCCGGGGCAGTGCCCTGGAAAATTTTGGTTTTGGAACCTATGTTAGGTTGGGCAGACCCACCTATGGATTTGTGCATGATTTTTGCACATGTTTTTGGACACGATATTTTTCAGTCCATGGTTTTGGACATGATGGTTTTTGGTCCATGGTATTGGACGCGATGGTTTTCGGTCCATGGTATTGGATGCTTCGGCATGTATAAATATGTATTGTAACATTGAAAGGAACATAATGAAAAATCACGTCGATAGTCCCGGTTTTGGGATCCAGGGAAAAATCTCTGTTTATATATGTTTTATGTGTTATGCTCTCGCATTGTTTATTTTCTATGTTTTAGAATTTGTATGTAGGTAATTTTTGTACGGGGTTAAAACCTACATTTGGTATCGGAGTTTTTTTGACTTCAAGGGGACGCCTTTGTTGCTGAGGGGTTTCGCTCGGGCTTGTGGTAG
Organism: Pinus tabuliformis; assembly: GCA_031772625.1. Lineage (NCBI taxonomy): Eukaryota > Viridiplantae > Streptophyta > Pinopsida > Pinales > Pinaceae > Pinus > Pinus tabuliformis. The sequence continues at coordinate 765,402,325 of CM062815.1, forward strand.
ACCCTATTCAGTGGGAGATCTGCGAGATCGATTCTTGTAGTGAAATAAGATGGCGAGGAGTGGAAGGATAGAGATCGAGAAATTTAATGGTCAGATTTTTGAGTTGTGGAAACTTAAGATGGAGGATCTGTTGGTGGATAAAGATCAATGGATCACGGTAGATCCGGGTACTAAACCAACGAGAGTGTCCGATGAAGAATGGAAGAATTTGGATCAGAAGGCAAAGAGCATAGTACGATTGTGTGTCTCAGATTTAGTATTGCTGAATGTATCAGGGGAAGCTACGATGAAGGCTTTGTGGGACAAGTTAGGGACTTGTACCAATCTAAGTCTCTGGTGAATAAAACGTTCCTACGAAAAAAGCTGTATAACCTGAGGATGAAAGATGGAGACTCGATCACAGAGCATCTGAAGGAATTTAATACTGTGGTAAGTCAGTTAGCATCTGTTGATATTAAAAGTACAGACGAAGATAAGTGCATCAATTTGTTGTGTTCTCTACCACATTTGTGGGATAGTCTAGTTATTACAATAGGTAGAAATTCAACTACCTTGCAGTTTGATGAAATAGTCTCATCCTTGTTGACGGAGGAGATGATACGGAAAAATATGGAGAGCCATAATGGTGATGCCTTGTTTGTATGAGGAAGGTACCAGAATAGAAACAAAAATAAGTCATCGAGTGGGAGATCTAAATCTAGAGGGATATCTAAATCTCTAGGAAAACCTGTAAAGGTGGTGTGCTGAAAATGCAGAAAGGAAGGGCACTACAAAAGGGACTGTAAATCTAAAGCTCCTGATAAAGGAAAGGGATCTGATGATGCTCCTTTTACAGAGGTGAAAACCACCTCAGATGAAGGTGGGGATGTGTATTTGGCTTCTTCAAGTACACATGTAGATCATGAGGCATGGTTGATTGACTTAGGTGCATCCTTTCACCTCACTCCCCATAGAGAGTAGTTCTGTGAGTATGAGAAATATGATGGTGTTGATGTCTTCTTGGGGGATGACAGGAAGGCTAGAATCATTGGTCATGGAAATTTAAAGTTGAAGTTGCAAGGTGGAAGGTTTAGAACACTTCCGGGTGTTCTGCATATTCCTGCATTAGCCATAAATCTGATTTCTGTAAGCAAGCTGGATGATGCAGGTGTAAAAACATTGTTCGAGAAGGATACTGACAAGATGGTGTGGGGGCACTGGTATTGATGCGGGGAGTTCAAATTGGAACTCTATACAAGCTTCAAGGTAGCACTGTTGTTGATGGGTGCAACAGTTCCATGGTTCCTGAAAGTGGAGCAGAAAACCTAGTGGTCTTTGGAGAGAAGACCATGTTGTGTCATCAAAGGCTTGGACATATTGGAGAGAAGGGCCTTCTAATACTTCATGGTAAAGGTATGGTAGAAGGTATGAGTAATAGCTCTCTATATTTTGATTTCTATGAAAATTGTGTATATGGGAAGCAAAATTGGGTGAGTTTCCCCTCTGGTGGTAAGAGGGCGAAATAGATATTAGAGCTTGTGCACAGTGATGTATTTGGACCTGTGAAGGTTCCATCACTAGGTAAGTTTGTGTACTATGTATCATTTATAGATGACTTCTCAAGGAATACATGGATATATTTCCTTAAGGAGAAATCTGAAGTCTTTGACAGGTTTAAAGAATTTAAGGCTATGGTGGAAAACCAGACAGAGAAGAAGATAAAGGTGTTGAGGACAGATAACGGTGGAGAGTTTTTCAGTAAGGAATTTGAAGAATTCTTTAAGAAGTCTGGTATAGCACGGCAGAAGACTGCTCCATATACACCTCAGAAAAATGGAGTTGCAGAAAGAATGAACAAGACGTTGATGGAAAGGGCAAGAAGCATGCTCAGTGGTGCCAGGTTAGGACAGGAATTCTGGGTAGAGGCAGTGGAGACAACATGTTACTTGGTCAATAGATCACCTTCATCAGCGTTGGAGGATAAGACTCTACAAGAGGTATGGAATGGTAAGAAACCCTCTCTTTCACATTTGAGGGTATTCGGATGTGATGCATATGTACATGTTCCAAAGGAGAAAAGAACCAAGTTGGATACCAAATCTGAAAAGTGCATCTTTATTGGGTATAAAGATGGTTTAAAGGGTTATAAGCTTTGGAACCCAGTAACAAGGAAGGTTGTGTACAACCGAGATGTGGTGTTCAGAGAGGTGAAAGATGTTATTAAACATGAAGTCCAACCAAAGGAACCTGAGAAGATAGAGTTTGAGCTAAAGGAGGAAGAATCAGACTCTACATCAGAGGAGGAATCAGAAGATGAAGAGCCACAAACTCTGGGTGTGAGAAGATCAGTTCGAGAAAGAAGGTAACCAGAAAGGTATAGTCCATCTGCTTTCTGTTCAAATTTTTCTTTATCTATTACTGATGATGATCCTAGAACTGTGAAGGAAGTAGTAGATTCATAGGATGGAAAACTCTGGAAAGAGGCCATGGTTGATGAAATGGCATCTTTTCACAAAAATGAGGCTTGGGATCTGGTTGAGTTGCCAGATGGAAGGAAACCCATTGATAACAAATGGGTGTTCAAGAAGAAGACAAATGCAGAAGGAAAGGTGGAGAAATACAAATCTCAGTTGGTAGAAAAAGGTTATTCCTAGGTTCTGGGAGTTGATTTTGGTGATATTTTTTCTCTTGTTGCCAAGGTAACTTCTATTAGATTACTTTTATCTGTTGTTGCTGCTTTTGATTTTGAGGTAGAACAGATGGATGTGAAGACAACATTTCTTCACGGGGATTTGGAAGAGGAGATCTACATGAAGCAACCTGAATGCTTTGCGGTGAAGGGTAAGAAAGAACTGGTATGCAAGTTAAAGAAGTCTCTATATGGGTTAAAACAATCACCAAGGATGTGGTATTAGAAATTTGATACATTTATATGGGGACTTAGCTTCACCAAAAGCAAAGCAGATCACTGTGTGTATTTTAAATTAATTGGTGACTGTGTTATTTATCTGGTCTTGTATGTGGATGATATATTGCTGGTTGGAAATGAAAAAGAAATTATCCAGGATTTGAAGATCCATTTGTCCTCCAAATTCGACATGAAATATATTGGTGCTGCAAACTATATTTTGGGCATGGAAATTAAAATAGATCGGACAAAGAGGAAGCTCTGGTTAAACCAGAGGAAGTATGTCGAGATAATATTGCAGAGGTTTAATATGCAGGATAGTAAACCGGTGAAGGTTCCTATTCCTGTAGGTGTAAAGTTATCTGCTGAACAATGTCCCAAGACACAAGAAGAGGAAGAGGACATGTCCCGTGTTCCATATGCAAGTGCAATCGGTAGCCTGATGTATGCAATGGTCTGTACTAGACCAGACATTGCACATGCATTGGGAGTGTTGAGTAGGTTTATGTCAAAACTAGGAAAGGAGCATTAGACAACAGTGAAGCGGGTTTTCAGGTATTTGCGTGGCACTAGTGATTATGGTTTGTGCTACAAAGGAAGACCAAGATTGGACAGAGTGTTGGGTATTCATGGCTTTGTTGATGCAGACTGGGCTAGAGATCTGGATCAGAGAAGATCTACAAGTGGGTATGTGTTTAACCTATTTGGAGGTGCAGTCAGTTGGATGAGTAAGAAACAATCTGTAGTGGCACTATCAACTACAGAGGCAAAATACATGGCAGCTACTCATGCAAGCAAGTAAGCAGTTTGGTTGCAGAGATTGTGTTCAAGTATGGGGTTAGTACAGGGAGCTATAAGGATAGACTGTGACAGCCAAAGTGCAATTTTCTTGGCAAAGAACCATGCATATCATTCAAAGACAAAGCACATTGATGTTCAGTATCACTTTGTGAGGGATATGATAGAAGAAAAAAAGGTGTTGCTGGTAAAGGTGGACACTTTGAAGAATACTGCAGATGCATTGACAAAATCTGTGAGGTCTGAGAAGTTCTCTTGGTGTAGAGAAACAATAGGCATTGCAGGGCTGGATGAATGACTATGCTCTCTTGTGGCCCCTTGTGGAAAGAAAACAACAAGTGGGAGAATGTTGGGTTGTGTTATATTCTTTCCACGACTAGCCCACATAGTTAACAGGGGGTTTGAGGGGTGAATAGTGAAATTAGCAGAAACATCTGTACTTTTCCTTAGTATAGAAAGGTATGTCTTATGGATCTGTTTTGAGAGGTGTTTGCATTTCTATTGAGGATTCAAAGTATTGTGTTCCTAGGAATATGAAAACCATTTAACTCCTAAATTGTGGAAATGTAAAGAAAGAAGACAAAAAAATCCATACAAAAATGAGAGGACAGAAAAAAATGAATAAGCTAAGTTGACAGGTTTGAAATTTGAATTCTAGTTGCTACAATTGCTAATAAACTATGTTTCATGGGTACGCGTGGGTGCAAGTACAGTAAGGTGAAAACTTATTGAACAAGGGTTATGGGGGTATGGTAACTTTCATTTATAAAGGTGGAGAACATCAAGGTGCAGGTGTGATGGGTATGGGTACAACTCATTGTAGGATAGAAGTTGTATCCATACTAATAAATAACAACCATAAATTCAGGACTTCAATGTGTTATTACAAACAAGGTAGTGAAGAGTTGTGTGAGTATGGTGAGTTTTTTCTGTCAAACTCAAAATAGTCTAAGACTCTACCAACCAACAAATTTTTAAGATTGTAAATATGCATGACCTCTAATATTACACATTCACAGGTTTGTGTTTACAATACCTGGTGCTCTTGGTAATCAGAGGTGAGGGATTCATGTCCTCAAGGCAATCCTTCTTCTCTTCTCCTTAATATTCTTGTTACTGTGATCCCTCAAGTGACTATCCAATACTGTGAATCTTTTAATCTTCAACCTAGCCACTAACTTTTCCCTTGGCTCCATCATAAAATTTGACAAGCTATCCATCTACGAAAACTAACTATCCCTTCAACCAATTGGACTCTAGATGGTTTGCTGCGGAGGGTGGAATTTCTTGAAGCTGAAAAAACAATGGCTCCATTGAGAAGTAATCGATCTCAAGCATCTAGTATTTGTAATGAAAACACTAGAAAATTGCATTTATAGAAATCAATTGAGGATCCCCCTGTGATCCAAAAAAAAAATTCTGAACATTAAAAATCTACAGGAAGAATGAAATTATAGCAAGCTATTTTTAAATAGAAGATAGAAATATAATAGGAAACACATAATTCTTAGGTTGATGTGGTCTGGAAAAGGAGCAACCTCCCCTTATTACTGTGGTCAAAGGGGTGGTATAGGAAAATTTGAACGAAGAATGCACTGTCAAGTCCAAGAGATCAATTTGAGAGTATGTGGGCTTCCCCCTCCTGTGACTCCTTCGGATTCCCTATAGCTAGGCACCTCATTTCTCATGACAATCTAGATCTAAAGGATCTCATCCTTGAGCACACTTGGATGGGCCCCAACTCCATGCTCTTCCTAGTGACAAGGGAATCTCGTGGGCTTACTCCAATGGAACTAGCCAAGATGGGGCTACATCTTGAGGCTTTGGTTTTATCATTTTTCTTATCGAACTCACACTATTGAATTCAAAGCCAGCTTCAGATTTGACACAAACAATAAGGGTGAGATTTCAACATTGTTCTATGCATTGAAGATGACAATGAGAAGGTAGATTATACAGTTTTTCACGGATTAACTATTGGTCATCAATTGGAAGTTAGGGTTGTTGTAGGTGAATAATATATCTCTGCTGGCACTTGCACAATAGGTCATAAATGTCTCCCGTCAGTTTGATCATAGTAGTTTCTCTCATATCTATCGTGAATTGAATGAGAGGGAAAATCATCAATCTAAAGTGGGACTTCTTATGGCTGCTTCACATTATTCTTGTTGCTAAGAGGGTAGACAGGTGGATGGTAGGCTGGATTTTTAAGTATGTCGTAGGTTTGAGACTTTATTTATAATCTGTTTAATTAGTCAATTATATAAGATCAGAACAATTATGATACTGGAGAATATTTTTTTCTTTCTTTTCTTTTGTGAAGCAATGGTCCAAGGTCTGTCTGGTTTGAAAGGTTCCTAAGCCCATTTTTTGGCAGTGCCAAAGGCACCTCAAGAATGTACCTTTGAATTCATCTCAAATAAGAGGTATATTTTTCCTTAGGTAGAAAACAATTATACAAAAAGAAACACAATGGTAAGTTGAAGACGACATAGATTAGTGAGCCAATTTCCTAATGCGATAATGATGATGATTGGTATTCTTATGCTATGATACCAAAACAAAAAATAATTCTCATGCACCCATGGTATTTAGACTCAGCTATGTCGTTACAAGTGATTTTTAATTGTGGTTTAAGTTGTTTCACATGGTGTCTCTGAACGTAGCTTCTATATCCACAATACTTTTCTTTAACCTCATCTACATCATGAGAATCAGATTGCATACTAGAAATGAATAGTGACTCTCAGACAAATTGTTAATTAAGAACCCCATATATTTTACTCTTTTGTATACTTTTTCAACCCCCTATACTGGTAACCTTGGCATTGATAAACTCAGCAAGTTCAACTTGCAGTCTTTTCCTACATTATAACTTAGTGTTGTAGTATTTCATGTCATCTCAACAGAAACCTGAAGCCCACCATGCTTATGAATCTAAGCCTAGTAGTGTTATGGTAGACTAAATTTCTTGCCTTGCCTGCTGGACATGCTTCTTCTCAACAATTCTTGATCTTGTAACAACATTGCCTGTTGATATGGCACAAATTCTTCACCTCTAGGAATTAGCCTCAACTAATTGGTCAGACTTCCCAATAGAAGACTTCAAACCATCCCTTTTGCAAGTGCAACCACACTTTGGATGAGACTCTTACAAGCTCATTTTTACTTGTCGGATTTGACAAAATCACCCCAAAAACGTACAACCAACGATTGCTGCTCTTTCTCATCCTTGTTTCCTGGGTTATGGAAATGCTATGCCACTTAATGAAGTCATAAATGGAGGCAAATCAATTCAATGGATCATGGCTTAAGAGAAAAGCATTTGTAATATTGAAACCAAAACATTGGCAATGCATTGGTTTTAGGTCTGGAAAACCCACAATTGTTGTTTGAGATTGAAGTTGATCTCTCACCAATTTTTTCCATCAATGGATATGTATGATATTTACCTTAGTCATCACCAAGGCATATATATACAACATGTCATGAAAACTTCCATTTCTTCATGTTATCTTGCAAGCTATGCTATTGAAAATTTGAAGGGTTTGAATTACTATCTCCCAAATGTCGCACGAGCTCCTTCCAAGTTTTCCTAAAAATTATACATCCAAATAACCAATGACCAAAAGGTTGAGTAATGGTCTCAAGACATCACATCAATATATAAATGTTGTTGAAGCACTCCATAAGCTAAATGGCATAATCAACAAATCATGCAATCCTTGCATTATTTTGAAAGTAGTCTTCCAAGTATCATGCTACCCACAAAAATAGATGGAAAACAGAGCTACCAATATCTAGGAATAAGAAAATATCAAGAAAAGTGTATTGTTGAACATGGAGAACATCTCTGTCAACTTAAGTTATTCATAACAACCTTAAAATCACACACAAATTGATGAGAGATGTCGGATACATAGGCCATTACATAGTGATTATATCTAACTAATACTCAGAGACAGACCTCCACAAGCATAATCGTCCCATGGAAGCTCAAAGAGCTGTCTTGAATATAACTCCAACCATTTCTAGAAATTTGGAAGTTCTTTAGGGGTCAAATATGTTGGGAGTCTCAATTTACTTTTGCAGCTATTACTCTATGTGACAAGACTTTGTGGAAGTTGTGGCACTGCAAATGTGCTCTACTAGCTGCGAAAGATGTAACTTTATTAGTTGTTGAACCATTTTGTGAAACACAAGCTTTGCATGTTAATTTTCCTTCTCCTTTGCAAACTTTGTAGAAGGCTGTTGAAAAATTTGAAACAAGAAATGTTAAATTTAGAATGTGCTAAAACTAGCATGTCTAAAAATAGCAGTTTGGCCAGAGAGGTCATTGGCCACATTGGGTGAGAGGTGAAACTGCTAAAAATAGAAAGTTCTAAAAATAGCATTTCTAGGTCCCTTCCTATTTATAGAAGTCCCTAGTCTATCTATAGGAAGTAAAATTAATTTTGGTCTTAACAGCAGTTGGAAATATTAATTAATTAATTCAGTTGAGTTAATTAGTTAAGGAAATTCAAATTTGAAGTCTTTGTGAGCATGCACATGAGTTGTCCCACTAATTGAGGAATTTATCCTTAATTTCCTCCACTGATTGAGGGAATAAGTATGAGTTCTATAATGAGAGAATCAATTGACTTAGTTCTAGCTAGTCAAGTCCAGTTAGATTTTTTAAACAAGTTGTTAAAATAATAAAATATAGTTCGTTAATGCTTGCATGCATGTGACAACTATTATTTTAGATAACTGAGAATTCACTCATGGATAACTGTTGCATGTCAGTTTTTTCAAAGACCCAGTTAAGACCAAATGTGGGACAATGTACTATCAGATGCTTGAATATTTCTAGTAAGTAGTTTTTGCATGGTTGAGAAACTAGTATCCTCAAGGATTGCGTAGTTGGACCATTGGCTAACTTGGTATGTTTGGAATTAATTGCATATGCTTTTGCTATTATTTCCTAAGCAAACTACGCAAGGAAATAGGGATTGGACCATAGGTAAAGCCTTTATATACAAGGCTTGGTTGGTTCATGAGACATATCTTCATATCTTCATAGTTCATTGAGAACTGAATAGCTTGAGAGCTAATTCTTTTTGTATTGTGAAGAGGATTTCCACTTGATTGATAATACATGGTTGGGGTTTTATGCTGGTGATTTCCCCTTGATATATCTTGTGTTATGTGTGATTATTTCTCTTGATCAGTTATGCATGTTTCTACTTGATGTTGCTCATGAATTCGATTATGCTTCCACTTAATGTTTTGTAGAAGTAGAACAAGTATTATGCTTTAGGACATTGCATGTATCGGTTCGTTCTACAGGTGAAATTTATACAAAGGCAACTTCTTTTGTCTCTTCATTTCTGTGCACCAACTCATCTCTTTGAAACCAACCCATGCTTCATTTACCTCTATCATGCTACTCATATTCAAATGAAGATGCTTATTTGGGAATGATTCATTGGATAGTATTCACTAATTGATAGAAGGAAATATTAGTATAAGATGATAAAACTTGTTGTAATGTGCTACATAGGAAACCCTTGATTTGTTCAAACCTTTAGGTCAATTGTTCACTTTCTAGGCTTATTATTTCAGAGAAATTTTGTGTGCACAATTGATATAAGAGTCAATCCATCTATCGCTTACAAGTGAACTTTTGAACATGGAGAACATCTCTGTCAACTTAAGTTATTCATAAAAACCTTAAAATCACACACAAATTGATGAGAGATGTCATATACATATGCCATTACATAGTGCTTATATGTGACTAATACTCAGAGACAGACCTCCACAAGCATAATTGTCCCATGGAAGCTCAAAGATCTGTCTTGAATACAACTCCAACCATTTCCAGAAATTTGGAAGTTCTTTAGGGGTCAAATATGTTGGGAGTCTCAATTTATTTGTGTAATTATTACTCTACGTGACAAGATTTTGTGGAAGTTGTGGCATTGAAAATGTGCTCTACTGGTTGCGAAAGATGTCACTTTATTAGTTGTTGAACCATTTTGTGCAACACAAGATTTGCATGTTAATTTTCTTTATCCTTTGCAAACTTTGTAGAAGGCAACTCCATTTTTCTCTTCATTTCTGTGCACCAACTCATCTCTTTCAAACCAGCCCATGCTTCATCTGCCTCTATTATGCCACTCATAGTCAAATGAAGCTGCTTACCTAAGAATGATTCGTTGGACAATATTCACTAATTGATGGAAGGCAATATTAGTATAAGATGATAAAAATTGTTGTAATGTGCCACATAGGAAGCCCTTGATTTTTTCAAACCTTTAGGTCAATTTTTCACTTTCCGGGCTTATTACTTTAGAGAAATTTTGTGTGGATAGTTGATACAAGATTCGATCCATTTATCACTTACAAGTGAACTGTTGAACATGGATAATATCTCTATCAACTTAAGTTATTCATAACAACCTTAAAATCACACGCAAATTGATGAGGGATGTCGGATACATAGGCCATTACATAGTGGTTATATATTACTAATACTCAGCGATAGGCCTCCACAAGCATAATCATCCCATCGGAGCTCAAAGATCTGTCTTGAATACAACTCCAACCATTTCCAGAAATTTGGAAGTTCTTTAGGGGTCAAATATGTTGGGAGTCTCAATTTACTTTTGCAACTATTACTCTATGTGACAAGACTTTGTGGAAGTTGTGGCACTGCAAATGTGCTCTACTGGCTACGAAAGATGTAAATTTATTAGTTGTTGAACCATTTTGTGCAACACAAGATTGAATGTTAATTTTCCTTCTCCTTTGCAAACTTTGTAGAAGGCAACTTCTTTTGTCTCTTCATTTCTGTGCACCAACGCATCTCTTTGAAACCAACCCATGCTTCATCTACCTCTATCATGCCATTCGTAGTCAAATGAAGCAATTATCTGAGAATGATTCATTGGATTCATTTTTGTGCACCAACTCATCTCTTAGAAACAAACCCATGCTTCATCCGCCTCTATCATGCCACTCATAGTCAAATGAAGCTTCTTATCTGAGAATGATTCATTGGATATTATTCACTAATTGATAGAAGGAAATATTATAATAAGATGATAAAACTTGTTGTAATGTCCCACATAGTAAACCCTTGATTTGTTCAAACCTTTAGGTCAATTGTTTACTTTCTAGGCTTATTACTATAGAGAAATTTTGTGTGCACAATTGATACAAGAGTCAATCCATCTATCACTTACAAGTGAACTATTAAACATGGAGAACATCTCTGTCAACTTAAGTTATTCATAACAACCTTAAAATCACACACAAATTGATGAGAGATGTCAGATACATAGGCCATTACATAGTGATTATATCTGACTAATACTCAGAGACAGACCTCCACAAGCATAATCATCCCATGGAAGCTCAAAGATCTATCTTGAATACAACTCCAACCATTTCCAGAAATTTGGAAGTTTTTTAGGGGTCAAATATGTTGGGAGTCTCAATTTATTTGTGCAGTTATTACTCTATGTGACAAGACTTTGTGGAAGTAGTGGAATTGCAAATGTGCTCTACCGGTTGTGAAAGATGTCACTTTATTAGTTGTTGAACCATTTTGTGCAACACAATATTTGCATGTTAATTTTCTTTATCCTTTGCAAACTTTGTCGAAGGCAAGTTCTTTTTTATCTTCATTTCTGTGCACCAACTCATCTCTTTGAAACCAACCCATGCTTCATCTGCCTCTATCATGCCACTCGTAGTAAAATGAAGTTGCTTATTTGAGAATGATTCATTGGACAATATTCACAAATTGATAGAAGGAAATATTAGTATAAGATGATAAAACTTGTTGTAATGTGCCACATAGGAAACCCTTGATTTGTTCAAACCTTTGGGTCAATTGTTCACTTTCTAGGATTATTACTTTAGAGAAATTTTGTGTGCATAGTTGATACAAGAGTCAATCCATCTATCACTTACCAGTGAACTATTGAACATGGAGAACATCTCTGTCAACTTAAGTTGTTCATAACAACCTTAAAATCACACACAAATTGATGAGAGATGTCAGATACATAGGCCATTACATAGTGATTATATCTGACTAATCCTCAGAGACAGACCTCCACAAGAATAATCGTCCCAGGGAATCTCAAAGAGCTATCTTGAATACAACTCCAACCCTTTCCAGAAATTTGGAAGTTCTTTTGGGGTCAAATATGTTGGGAGTCTCAATTTATTTGTGCAACTATTACTCTATGTGACAAGATTTTGTGGAACTTGTGGCATTGCAAATGTGCTCTACTGGCTGCGAAAGATGTAACTTTATTAGTTGTTGAACCATTTTGTGCAACACAAGCTTTGCATGTTAATTTTCCTTCTCCTTTGCAAACTTTGTAGAAGGCAACTTCTTTTGTCTCTTCATTTCTATGCACCAACTCATCTCTTTGAAACCAACCCATGCTTCATCTGCCTCTATCATGCCACTCGTAATCAAATGAAGATGCTTATCTGAGAATGATTCATTGGATAGTATTCACTTATTGATAGAAGGAAATATTAGTATAAGATGATAAGACTTGTTGTAATGTGCCACATAGGAAACCCTTGATTTCTTTAAACCTTTAGGTCAATTGTTCACTTTCTAGGCTTATTACTTTAGAGAAATTTTGTGTGCACAATTGATACAAGAGTCGATCCATCTACCACTTACAAGTTTAATGTTGAACATGGAGAACATCTCTGTCAACTTAAGTTATTCATTACAACCTTAAAATCACACACAATTTGATGAGAGATGTCGGATACATAGGCCATTACATAGTGATTATATGTGACTAATACTCAGAGATAGACCTCCACAAGCACAGTCATCCCATGGAAGCTCAAAGATCTGTCTTGAATACAACTCCAACCATTTCCAGAAATTTGGAAGTTCTTTAGGGGTCAAATATGTTGGGAGTCTGAATTTATTTGTGCAGCTATTACTCTATATGACAAGACTTTGTGGAAGTTGTGGCATTGCAAATGTGCTCTACTGGCTGCAAAAGATGTAACACAATCCATTATCCATAAGAAATTGGAAACTACTGCGTGTTCCCTCTCCACCCCTTCGTTTCTAGCAGTATCTAGGTTGATTCCTTCTACCTGTATTCATACACTCCACACTATACATTCTCTTTGATACTTTCAGCAACATGAAATCGCAAGGATTAAAGTGATAACAATACATAGTAAAACAAAGATATACTCAATTGAAACAGAGTATAAACCTACATGATTAGATTTGTCTTCACTATATTTATTCTTACTATTAATGGTTGCTTCCTTAACTGGACATAAAAAATATTTATAACCTGTCATTGAGTAGTCAACAAGACTTTTTACACTCTAAACTAAGAGGATTTTATGCCTGTAGATTTACCACAAGTCTTTCAACATGATTTATGCCAAGATTTGTATTAGAACAATGGTACACCTTTTGATGAGTTCAATATCTATTCAGGACTGTATTTTAATCTTCAGTACATTTTTGGAATGCAAACAAGTGACAAGTCTGGTCTAAATAGGATAATTTTGTTATAGATAACTGAATATTGTTGTTTCCAATTGTTCCAAACAGATTTCCAATAACTATCGAGGTAAGCTCCCCTGTAATATATTTACGTATATCAGAAACCAACATTTGTGTAGTAATTTTAGCAAAACCATAGGTTAGGACCTATGCAAAAGGGTACTAGGACATAGGTATAGGAAACACCATGGGATAAATTTATTGCATGAGGCAAGGGCCTTTCATTTCATGCAACAAAACCCATGCAAGTCATGCAACATGCACCATGACACTAGCTTGACTAATAAATCACACAAGTCATGCAACAAGCATCATGACACCAGCTTGAGTAATAAACTATGTAAGTCATTATTGACCATGCAGGTGCTTACATGAGGTCATTTTGGTAAGACCATGCAGGTGCTTACATGAGGTCATTTTGATATGTCAAGTCAATATTTGACATCTAGTGGCCCAGACTAAAGGGAACATTCAATTTTCATTCCTTGTGAGAAATATTGTCCCATAGATTTGTATGTTGTTGCCCATAATGTGTAAACCATTCAGCTTGAGGAAGTACATTTAGAATATGGGTAGAAAACCATGCATAATGTACAACATTACCCATAACTACAAAATCCATCTCCTTCCATGCAAACTAGGAATTACATACAGTACCACAAATCTTGAGCCATGGTATTTGGTGAACTATCCAAGTGATTACGGGCATGATAGTCAATCAAGTACTTAAATATATATGACATCTACATTAATTTTTTAGCCTAAGTATCCTTGACTTAGCCACATGCACTAAAAATCATGTTCACACTTGGTTTTTGGTAAACTAGCTCGGTGGACCAACTTTCCCTTGTTTTTTGCCTTTAAAGGCTTAATATTATGGAAATACTAGTCCAAGCACTTTCCTAAACCATTTAGGCATCTAAGTGCATGTTCACACCTAACCACACCTCATCCACTTGAGTTATTTTAGGATTGTCACCCCTGTTACAGGGAAAAGTGTCTATATAGAACTGCTCTATCCCACTAAGGTGTGACAGCTGCCTTAGAAACAAACAGAGAAAAGCTACTTTCGTTTTTCCTTTATGAATTATAGATAGAGAGGAACAGAAAGACCAACCTCTGTCTTGCGCTAATCTCCTGATTTGATTCCTCTCTTCTTTGATAGTCTTCAGCTACCTGCTCCCTTGCATGCCCAACTTCGCAAAGTACCTGTAAGATCACAGAAGCATAGCACTATACAAAGACATGGATCTATAATCATAAACAATCTAGGATCAGATGTAAATTGACCATACAAATGTAGCAAGCATCAATGACACAAAAGCATGGAGGAAAACTCGAATAGCTTTTATTGATAAACAAGAAAAGAGCCAAGAGGAGTTACAACCAGTTGTTCTGACCCAGCATCAACCTCCCAGCAAAGAAGCCCCTCTTCACCTCAAACAAAGCTTAGATCACCCAACAATATGATGTTTGTCTCAAGAAACCAACAACAATTCCTTACAATATGCAAAATTCCAGCCTCTGGATCTCTGGGATGAGGGATCCATATATAGATGTTTGTAATGGAGATGAGACAGCTCATGATTTGATTAGTGTCTTCCCTCTGATATTTCTTGCTTCCACTTGGAGATTGATGGTCTCTTACTCATCCTTGGTCAAATTCAGTGAGGCAAGTGTCACAGGAGAAGATTCTGGAAGCTTCCATTGCCTCTCCACCTCGCGGAATGACACTGCCATTTGTCATTTCTCACCCATCGCACCCCACAGAAGGGATTTTTGAAATGCAACACACCCACACAGTATATTTAGGTGAGATGCAATGCACTTGGCCAGTGGAGCAGCTGAAATGATCATGTTTTGACCAATTCTGAGCAGTTTTTCATGGAGAACTTCTGGAAGAAGCTGTAATCTGTTGACCTTGTTCCTTTAGGGGTTAGAACAACACTTTTAGGGACTTAGGAGCCCTTGGTTTATGGACATTTCATGCTTGGGGTTGTAGGGCCCAAAAATGTCTATAACAGTTGCCCCCTAAAGCATGAGGTCGTTAATCTTTTGGTGTCGGGTGAAATGCTTTATTATGAGGATCCGAAGTTCTTTCAATGCTGGGAGGAGACCTGTAATAAGATACAATACAATACATTATCTTCATAATATTTTCATGATCTAGTTGAGGCGGGTATTCCCATGCTCAGCTTTATAAATTCATTTTCATGTACATAGGACAGACAATCGTCTGAGTGTAGACTGATGATTCTGATAGAGCCATCATCCTTTTGATTGGATGATTATCTGTGTGGCAATGATGTACATTTGATGTCTTTATTTCCCTGAATATATATCGCAGCCCGGATGGATGAAACTAGATCCGGGGTCTTCAATCTCATTCGATCTTCACTCGAAGTACAAGTTGATCCATGTGAAAGATGTTCTGGAGTTGAACATGGAAAGACATCGCCTGATTACTAGCCAATGATGTAAGTTGTTAACAGGCACGAGAGGAATCACCGATAATGATAATGACCCTCAAGGTACTACAGTACAATTCACGTGGTGTGAATAAAGGACTTGGTGTCCAACACCACGCAAAATCTTTCGGTCGAAGGCCATTGATGTAAACCTGTCGCCGGAAGTGAGAAACTTGCCATTGAGGCATGCAAGCTTCAAAGTACTGAATGGGGTGTTCCTGGATCAACTTCTTGGGTAATGAGCTGATGTCGACAAGAAGTGATCCGTCACAGGAGGGCCTTAATGAATCCCACATCAATGACACGGAACAGAGCAAATCATTTTAATGGAGGTGAAAACGATCTGGTGATATAAGGTTCAGGGTGGCGGTCATGAAAGAATGGAGTATAATGTATGGTAGTGGGTGAGACACAGGTGAATTCTCTGAATGACTTCTCTTGAACATATCGGTGACACTGTTGTGATAGATTGGTAGCATTAACCCCAAATGTGGATGGTATGATGGGACCATGGTGATGTGACCGGTGAATGAAACAACCCAACCCGACTCGGACACGGAGTGGAAGTGTCATGTTCAAGAGCGACTTGCTACCAACAAAGTTTCTTCAAGTTTTCTTCCCAATTTTCCCCAGTCATTGCTGACCATACCTCTTTATTTTTGTCAAGCTTGAGGAGGATAACATATGCTTGTTCTATAATTTTCCCTTCGGGAAAACCCATCGCTATGTTTTAACGAGCCTAGCGATAGTGAAACTCGTTCTCGTCTATAGACAAGTTTGTCGCTATTAATATTTTTAACGAGTTTAACGACAAAGATAACTCGGTCCTTTTCAATTTTAGAGAGTCTGAAAAGGAACGTAAAGGTAACTCCAAAATTCCTTTTTCGTCATCTAATCCCTTAAGTCTGAAAAAGTATAAAACAATACAAAAGGGATGAATTTTCGATACTTTTAACGAGCCGAAAAAAACAAGCGCTCGATCTTTTTGTGTAATAATCCCTCAGGTAAAAAAAGATTAAAATTTAGAGGAAGGATAGCACTTCCTGTCCCTTTAACGAGCTGGAGAGGCCAACGGCTCGGCAATCTTTTCATATTTTACGAGTCAGTTGAAAAGAGCTTAAAGGAGACTCGTCTTTTGAGGAACAAGTGATAAAATGAGTAGCAACTGATTCCAGGTAAGGTTTGGAATTTTCCAATCACGACAGTGTTACAAGGATGGCTAGTGAAATCACTCTTCGCAGCTATTCCTCAAAATGGGTAAACAATCAAATGGAGGTGAATGATCGGCCAATGTAAAAGTGGAGGTGATGGTGCAAACACAACCAAGGCTTTAATGGCTGAAGTACTACATTCACGATGGTTATTTACCGGGGAATAGTTCATTTTTTAACGAGCTTAAACATGGGGGGAAATATTTGCTCATGGATTATGTTTATTTTTTAATGAGCTTGAACTATGTGCTAAAACTGCTCGATGCGGGTTTATTTTTTAACGAGCTTGAACCTTGTGGTAACACTGCTCGATTAATCCAGTCGTGTGATAAGAATGTCTCATATAAAAATGGCAACTTTTAGAGTTTTTCCCCACATCCTTTCTTTATGAAAGTTAGGAAACGACCAATCCTACGAGTTTAAAGGGTTAGAGGACCTACAAATTTAAAAAATAAATAGTCCCTCTTTGCTTGCAAGCCAAAAGGTTTGCATGCCCCCAGGAATAAAACAGAGTTTCAAGGTTACCCCTTCTTTAGTCCATTAAAACATTTGTTTTACCGAGAGAGGCCTACCTCTTACAGGTTACCCAAAGATCGTTCTATTCACAGCGCAAATAAAACACTTCTTCGGCGATGTCTACCCAAATAGACAAAGGTGAGTGAAGGAGGCTACTCCACTCACATAACTTTGACAAGAGAATCTTGTTCTAGAATAACCCCCTCTTCCAATCACGGACGGGAGTACAGACTAGTCATATTCTCTCACGGAAACCTACCCTATACCCGAAGTTTTCCTGCCGAAGCAGACCAGGGTGCATGCCCCCTGGTTTTTAGTCATGTCCCCCCAAATCACTCGCGCTCATCGGGTGGACGGACTGTAGATTGAGACATTTCTTGCGTGAAAAGACCATTCAGGGATGGTATATGACTATTTGCTCTGTATGATCTGGGAAATGAAAGCTGGTCTACGAGCTTGACCATTCTTCCTTCGTGCGGAAAACACATTACTCTAAAGAGTGAGGAGACAATTTCTCCCATGCAATAAATATAGTCTCGTCCAAGGAGTAGATTGTAATCCAGGGGTCCTTGGACTACCATTACGTTCATGTGAACGGTTTTCCCTCTCAATGTTATGGGCACATCGGGAAGGATCCCTAACGGTCGACTGGTTCCTTTATCAAAACCTGTTAGATTTTTAATCTCAGGCAAAAGCAATGGTGAACCAAGCGCTTTCCAAGCAGTTGAGGAAAGGATACTCACAGAAGCCCCCTCATCTATGATGGTACCAGCCATAACCATTCTATATATTTGAACAATGATTCAGAATGGTACACTAGCTGGTAAACAGGGTCTGCCTAGTTGATTCCAGTCGAAGGATACAACTAGGTTGCTTGGAGGTGGGACCGAATAGATGGCTGGGTACGACTCTGACGAACTTCCTTCCTGCGGTAAAGGAACGGGTAAATTGCTCCCATGTTCGTTGGAGTCTGTGCTTATGAAAAGAATTTGGACGGTATCATCCTTGTTCTCTTCAGTGACTGTATCATCTAAAGATGGAACCTCTGAAGGCAAGACCGGGTCAACTGCCGCCTCGACCTTTTGACTTTCGTCTGGTATGGGTTCAGATGGTTTATCTTCAATGATAGATGCTTCGGCTGACCACCTGAGCGGGCCAACCGGATTTTCAACTAGTGACGGACTCGACAAGATTTTTTTATATCCAGGAGGAAGTTGTAACGGTGAAACCGGACGATCATCCAAAACTCTTTTAGCTTCATCTAAGAAGGGACAACAGTGGACAGCATGATCGCCTTCACACAGTTTACAAGGAAATCTATATTTTCCTTTTTGTCCTGGGGCTTCACTTTCACTAGTTGACGGTGTGTTTTCAACATGACCATCAGAGGTTGACGACACCGGGTTGTGCAAACGAGGAGACCAGTCCCTTAAGATCTGAGGGATGCAAGGACAATCTCTGTGATAGTGGTCTCCTTTGCAAATGACACATGGCGATTTAGGCCTAGTCGGTGCAGTGTGTGGACTTTCGCTAGACGACACTTGTTTGCCCCCATTTGCTTTTGGCTCCTTCTTCTTCTTCTCTTTCTTCTTCTTTTCCTTCTTCTCTTTAGGTACTTGAATTTTGGCTTTACCAGCCCCATCAAGCGAAGAGGAAGGAGGAGAGGAAGAATTAGAGGAAGTAGAAGGCTGGTGGGTAACTCTGGACTCGTCTAGTTGCTGATTCAATTGTTCAGGAATTGTGGTGTTCTAAACGACAGAGGTTGAGAAGAGCCATACAGGCAAACCAATTGTCAGTCCTGGAAGCGACAATGTGGCCATATGGGGTGCACCAACATCTCCCCAAGAGGAGAAGGGACTAGGATTTCCTCCAAGGGGAATTCCTTGGTTGGTGGATTCCATTTTTCTCAACCCAAGATCAACGTAGGAAAGGGTAATGAATATTCCGTTTAAAATAAATTTTAGACGCTTTGACACAACTTGTTTTTTCAATTTTTAAGAGTCGAGAAAAAACAAAAGATGACTCTAGTCTCCTTCGATTTTTAATGAGCCTGAAGTGACAAGTGCTCAGATGGACCTTTTCTGTTAAGGAGTCTGAAAAGGAACGAAAGGGATTGCTCTGGAAATCTAGGTAAAGGGATTACCAAACCAATCACAAAACTGCAGAATACTTTTTACGGTACGGCAGTCAATCTTCCCGAATGCTGTGTTCAGTGCATTGCGATCGATAGGGCGGCAGACACGGCTTCCTATGGATAAAGGATTAAGCCTATTGGGGTCTCCCAAAATATACTCGACGGTACGTGGGAGCGCAAGTCTGTACTGGCACTTATCGTCTCAAAGTGGAGGAATCACCCAACCATCAGTTAGAACAACAGTTACCAGGCTTTACGACGCCGAAATACGTCTCTAGCCTAGACTTCTAAATTTTGTGCGTTAAGTTCCAAAGCGTTGTTAGATTCATTGAATTTATTTTAAGTTGATCTTGTTTATGAAGTTTTCCTTTCAGGTTCACCAAGAGATGTAGATGTAATTCCTAAAATGCAATCTAAGATGATAAACAAACTTTTTATCTTCTTTGTGCAATGAAAATCCTAGCTACTAAGGAAAAGAAATACAAAATCTTTTCACAAAGAGCAAAGAGCACACTCTAAATGCACTTTCCTAAATCAAGCCAATCAGACTGTCTATATGCAAATGCACATGCATGTATTTGTTTTTGAATTTCTTAGTATATGAATGCTAAAAAGAAAGTTGATGCACAAATCTGAATTTCTTTTCAAGCGACAAATATCAACAAGTTTCTTTTCGAAATCAAAAAATGGAGACGATCACAACACTTTACGATTTTGAACTGAATACTTGTTCTCGACACTAGAAAATTACAAATTCAAACCAAAAGCAATAGTAACAGGATAATCGACCATCAACAACAATTAAACTCTTTCCTACGATTGAAATCGACACTTGCGATAGTTTCAAATCAAAGGACGACAGTACGATTATGTTACTTTTGCAAAGGAGAACTGTAAATGACTCAACAAACACAAAAAAACATCTACAGTTCTTTTGTACAAAGGAGGTGGAATAATAGCAAGGAAAAGGGGTTTCAAACAGACATATACTGATCATAGGCAGCAAAATTCAGGAATAGAACTGGAAAGAATGAATCACAGAAGCCAAAACTGCACAGAGCTAGTCTGATCAGCGCACCTGTAACATAGAGAATTTGAAATGCAGCGCAACTTGTCCACTCGGGAAGTGTGCTGAAATTCAGATTCTCTGAACAGTACCTGTGCTGGCCCAGAAACGAGACTCTGTTTGGGTTCCGGGTCACAGTTTGCAGTTAAGTTCTTGGGTTTTGGTCGAGAAAAAATCAATCAGTAATGCAACAATCAGGGGTAGATCTAAGGAGGATCTAAGAGCTATCATAAGAGCAATCAAATAGTTCGTGAATCAGTTGTTTAAATCATAAACAGATCCAATAGATGGATTGAAGTAGCAGTTATCTACTTTGCATTTGTTATGGCAAATGCAGTTTGAATGCTACTTGTAAGTTTATGAAACAAACAACAAAGAATGATAAACAAACAAACTAATTATCTCCCCAGTGGAGTTGCCATTTTGTTACAGGGAAAAGTGTCTATATAGAACTGCTCTATCCCACTAAGGTGTGACAGCTGCCTTAGAAACAAACAGAGAAAAGCTACTTTCGTTTTTCCTTTATGAATTATAGATAGAGAGGAACAGAAAGACCAACCTCTGTCTTGCGCTAATCTCCTGATTTGATTCCTCTCTTCTTTGATAGTCTTCAGCTACCTGCTCCCTTGCATGCCCAGCTTCACAAAGTACCTGTAAGATCACAGAAGCATAGCACTATACAAAGACATGGATCTATAATCATAAACAATCTAGGATCAGATGTAAATTGACCATACAAATGTAGCAAGCATCAATGACACAAAAGCATGGAGGAAAACTCGAATAACTTTTATTGATAAAAAAGAAAAGAGCCAAGAGGAGTTACAACCAGTTTTTCTGACCCAGCATCAACCTCCCAGCAAAGAAGCCCCTCTTCACCTCAAACAAAGCTTAGATCACCCAACAATCTGATGTTTGTCTCAAGAAACCAACAACAATTCCTTACAATATGCAAAATTCCAGCCTCTGGATCTTTGGGATGAGGGATCCATATATAGATGTTTGTAATGGAGATGAGTCAGCTCATGATTTGATTAGTGCCTTCCCTCTGATAGTTCTTGCTTCCACTTGGAGATTGATGGTCTCTTACTCATCCTTGGTTGAATTCAGTGAGGCAAGTGTCACAGGAGAAGATTCTGGAAGCTTCCATTGCCTCTCTACCTCGCGGAATGACAATGCCATTTGTCATTTCTCACCCATCGCACCCCATAGAAGGGATTTTTGAAATGTAACGCACCCACACAGTATATTTAGGTGAGATGCAACGCACTTGGCCAGTGGAGCAGCTGAAATGATCCTGTTTTGACCAATTCTGAGCAGTTTTTCATGGAGAACTTCTGGGAGAAGCTGTAATCTGTTGACCTTGTTCCTTTAGGGGTTAGAACAACACTTTTAGGGACTTAGGAGCCCTTGGTTTATGGAAATTTCATGCTTGGGGTTGTAGGGACCAAAAATGTCTATAACAACCCCACATGAAGATTCCCCCTTAAATCAAGGGCTTTGGTCCCCCTGACCATTTTAGCATGTTTTAAAGTTTCCTTCCTTGGAAAATGCACCCGTCCTCATGCTTTCCTCATTACTGATAGTTGGCATAGGTTGTCTTGAGTCATTGTTACTATTTTAGGCCTCCCTTTAGCTTTTATTAGCCTTTTCTAGTTTTTTATTAGTTTTCTAGATTCGACAATTTCTATATAACCACCTCCCTTTGGGATTAGAGGTTTGGTTGCTCAAGTATTACTATTGTTCATTAATTTAATACATTGATTCTATGGAGCAAATTCTTTCTCTCCTCTCTTGAATATCAGTAAATTACTTGTGTTTAATTTAACTAGAATTCTAGATCTATCGGAGTTTCTACATGAATTCTACATGGTATCGGAGCTAGTTTGAATCTAGTGGATTGTACTTGGTTTTATTTGTAGGTATATATCATCAGGAGGTGCAACAAGTAGCAATGGATCATCTCTCTCAGCCCACAAAACTTGTTCTAAATCCTTTCAATTACTTCGAATGGAAGACAGAGATCACTCTGCTCCTCCGAAGCAAAGGGATTTACAGGGTAACAATGGGAACAGAGACTGAACCGACTTCTGCAGTGGAGAATATCAAGTATTTAAATAAATTAGATGAAGAAATTGGGCTGATATGCCTATTATTTTCCAGATAACTCCTCTTTCATGTCAGCGGAGCCACTACTCCCTATGCGGTCTGGACCACATTGGAAGGACTATTCGGCAAGTAGGATGAAATGAGAGTGCATCAACTAGAGAATGAACTCATATCCCTAAGTCCAACTCATTTCAGAAACATGCAAGAATAATTCACCAAGTTTAAATCCCTCCTCATTGAACTTGATGCATGTGGAGTCAATAAAGAGGAAGATCAACTCATCCTTTTGATTCTCTCGAAATTAGGCCCTGAATATTCCGTATTTGTATCATCTTTTCAAGCATCTAAATTGACTCAGGAAAAATGGAAAATTCCTCCATTGCAACATTGACTCAAGAGCAAGCTAAGTAAGTCCAAATGGGTACCATCAAGCGTTCAAAGAACCAAGCACTTGCGGCTACTGATGCTCCAAAGAGCAGTGGAAGAGACAAGCAAAAAGGGAAGGGTAAATTTACTGAATCGAAGAAGGAGAGACCCGTACAATCTTCAGAGAGATATTCTTTGCCTAAGGGTAAGAAGAAGAAGGAAAGAACACTTTGTAGCTACTGTTCCAAAGGTTTTCATCCCGAATAAAATTTCATGAGGAAACAATTGATGATATGGCTAAGCAATTGTAGCAGCACAATATCACCGTGCCCGAGAATGAAAAGAAGAAGGATGATAACAAAATGGGAGATGGTAGAGGGAGAGCACGAGATGGTCATGATTTAATGGCTGTCACATCAAATCCATCAACTTGGATCCTTGATTCAGGTTCATAAAATCATATGGCTCCATCAAAATATGAATTTTCCTCCATCAAAGAAAGCACCAGATCCCCAATTTACTTGGGAGATTCCACACCTGCAAAGGTGTGCGGAGAAGGAATTGTAGACCTTGAAGCGGTCTGCTTCACAAATGTGATTCATGTTCCCTCGCTATCCACAAATATTCTCTTGATATATCAGATCACTCATTCTAGCTTTGGGAGGAAGGTGGAGTTCACTCTAGACTCCGCAGTGATTACTGACATTTCCATGGGCTCACAGCGTGCACATGGAATTGCAGATCATGGTTCTCGTTTGTATTTCTTCTCCCACTTTGTTCCTAAATCTATTAGCACTGTATTTCTGTCACAATATAATGATATCAACAGGTTATGGCATGAAATATTTGTCCATCTAAACTATAAGTACTTGCATCAACTCAGCGAGGAAAACACGGTAGAAGGATTGCCTGCTATTAAATTCACAAGTGGTGTATGTCAAGGATGCATTCTTGGAAAGCATCTGGAGAAAAAGTTTGACAAAGGGAAGGCACAGAGAGATCCCTCACCTCTTGGTCTGATTCATAGTGAAATCATGGACCCATTCCCGCAACCTTCAATCAGTAAAGCTCGATATGTACTCACCTTCATAGATGATTTCTCTCGCTTTACTTGGGTATTTTCTCTGAAATTAAAATCGGAAGTATTTGAATGCCTTATAGAATTTAAAGCACTTGCTAAGAATGAGTCTGGGTGTAAGATTAAGATACTCCATACTGATAATGTGGGGGATTATGTCAACAAATATTTGCAGCAACATTGTATTGATGCAAGTATACGACTACAACACACAGTGCCATATACACCACAACAGAATGGTGTCGCGGAGAGGAAAAATTGGTTGTTAAAAGAGATTGCCAATTGTATGCTACAGTCCAAATCATTAGCTCCTAAGCTATGGGCTGAAGCTATTAATTGTGCAACATACATTCAGAATTGCATTCCTCACAAAGCACTCAAAGGAACCACTCCATTTGAAAGTTGGACCGGTAAGAAACTAAAAGTGTCGCACTTTTGCATTTTTGGTTCACGAGCATGGGCTCACATTCTGACAAATAAGAGGAAGGATTTGGAGCCTCAAAGTGTTGAATGTATCTTTGTTGGATATCCTGACAGTGTCAAAGGATATATATTGCTGGACTCTCACACTTAAAATTTCCTTGTAGCTCGAAGTGTGAAGTTTGAAGAAAAATCACTGCATGATTTTTCAGCAGACCCTGCCGAGGAACTGCTTGTTGCCATTGACAAGGAGGAGTTCGAAACTTCTTCAAGCACTTTAGAGTGACCATTAGAGAATAATCTTGGGTCTGATTTAGAGGATGAGGAGTGGGTCATGGCTGCTCCAACTCAGTTGCCAACTTGGGCAGAGAAAACCCTGCAAGATGCTGGTGAACTAGTCGGTGATCCTGCGGATGCGAGAAGGACTAGATCATAGTCTTTTGGGGATCCTCAAGCCCTGGCTGCCACCGAACCATTACTTCCCATACATTGTGTTAGACTCCGTCATGTCAGCCCGCTGCAGTCAAATTCTCCAAAGTTCATTCCTTGTTATGCGCAGTCACTGATGTTATTGTGGTCCAGAAAAGATTCATTTTAATTCTTGAGTCCAGGGTTTTGTCTGCAGACTAGAGGAAGGTTCAGTAAGTTTTTATTTTTATGTCATTGTTAATAATGTGAAATTGATTCTTCTTCAAAACAGTGTTTTAAAGAAGAAATCATCAGATGTATCTTTTCACCATGTAGTTCCTCAGTTGCCGATGCTAGTTCTCCTTGCCAAAGTTTGATGTTAATTATCCCTGCAAACAGACAACAAAGAAAACTCTTTTTCTTTAAAAACCAAGAGAAGTTGCAGAAACAGAAATTGCCCCTGTAATTGTAAAAGTACTGGGAACGTGCAGAATTTCCATTTGAGATTGTTGGAGCTGCTCTTTAGTGGTTTGGAACGGAGGACATGGAAAATGGTCTTGCTTGGTGCATATGTCACAAGATAAAGTGAATCAAACATTAAGGAGAAAAGAGAAAGAATGACAATGAATCTTCATTATATTTTGATTTCCAGGTATTTAGAAATACACAGGCGCTGTTTTTATGACAGTTCACATGGCATATGAAGGAATTAATGGCAAAATCCGATTTAAAATTGCTTGAAGGATTGTAGATATATCATCGTTTGCAAACAATTATTCAATTCAATTCCTACAACCAGTTTTATGTATGGCATGAATCCTTAGAAAGATGCAGTTTTGGGTACTGAAGTTTTTCGCTGAAAATTGAACTGGAGGTGTGCGCTACCCATAGAGAGTGTGCGCTACGCACAAGGCACGCGCTACGTGTTGGGCTTCACCGGCCTGTGCAAAATACCAAGCGCGCTATGCACATGCTGCGCGCAGCGCACTTGGTGAGCGCGCTACGCATATAATATCAGGGCCATTCTCAAATCATGGTGCAGAGTGAAAAAAACATCCTGACTCGATGGCAGAACGGGGTCGATCCCAAATCAAGGTGCGAAGTGAAAACAATATTCTGACCTAATGGTGTATCGATATCGATCCCAAATCATGGTGTGGTGTGAAAATAAAATCTCGCCTTGATGCTTCAAATTTTTGGTGGCTCCCCCAAGTCACATTATGCATTCGACTTCCAATGACATGTTCCAATATGGATTTTAACCAAGGATTAAATGTTGAATGACCATAGTTTTAAATGGTTTTGGACCTGGGTATCGACTGCGGTATTCACACTAAGTGATTTAGTAATGTTGACTTCATGATCGACTCCTACTTATATCAAATCAATGGTATATGAGTGAGTGGTTATGATGTTCTACCCAAAAGCATTCGAAGCTTGAAGTAGCATGGTCTTGATATTGTGTATATCAATTTTGACAAGCAATTTCGAACTCCAAAATTTTGTGGCAAAATATTTATTTGACGCAGTTATTCAAGGTTTAACTTTGGAGTCAAATGCAATGATCCATGCAGATCTTGTCAGCCTTTGTCGTGAGATTTTTGTTCACTTTTCCAACCGACATTCTGCACCAAGAGAAGTACTTCTATCACTGCTTTTTGTTACACAAGATTCCTTCAGTGCTTTTGAAATTTCTTTGTCCAAAGCATCTAGTGTAAAAGAGCAGAAACGTCGATTCTTCAAAATGTGGTCTACGTTGATGTCAGTCATTGGAGTTCTCACACGGATAACATGTATATCCCTGCATGTTATTAGTCATTAGCAGGTGGAATTTCCCTTCCTTGTATATTTTAACTGTTGTCACATATTTACTGCCTAAATGCGGTTGCGGTGATTTTCCTCATGTTTCCCATGTTGAAGCGGTGTATTGAAAGGTCAAACTGGTGCATTTGTGACATGGTGGCAACAGCCTTGCCTGTACGCGATGTTTTCGATTCTACTTCTTTGGATTCGTGCTTTAGTTACTGCATAAAGATCTGCATAAAGATAAGACCGCTGGTTAGGCAACTAAAGGTGATCATGCGAATGAGTATTGGAAATTATGAATGGCATGAGATTTTTCCCACAAATAAATGGATATGTATGCGCTGATGTTGGAGAAGATATTGCGCTATTTTTATTAAAGATTAGTTCTTCTTTAAAGGCAAAGTAAAGTCAAACCCAAATTAAACGCAGATTACCAACCTGGGCAGAAAAATAGGGACATATTGTTTATCTTTGTCTTTAGTTATGATTTGGAAGGTTCACACTACAGCTTCCACCTTTGTATTGGTCACAGAAAGTCTCGAATGAAAATGTAACACTGTTCTTTAGAACCGATGAGTGGCTCTTTTACTATTTTCATCATTTCAGTTGAAACAGTTCCATACTTTCACCGATCTGTTTTCTCCGGGGCTTATTTATTGTATGAAAAATCATTTGTAAGGGGGAGAGAGTTCTGGTAGTGGTGTGAGGAGAACAGAGAGCTTTATTGTACAGTTGTTTGACAGATATTAATTGAAGAGTATAGCACTGATTTATAAGATTCCCATGGCTTGAAATTTGGCATATGCTTTTCTCTGTTTCATATGTATCTTGTAATGTTTTTCATTTCATTCATAAATCGTTTTCAATTTGAATGTTTCTGAGTGAAAAGGGTAAAGTTCAGCTTACTGCTTTGCCCTGGAGAAGCATTCATGTTTTGTGTTTCTTCCTCTGTCTGAAAGGGATTCATACATTAATGCCCCTTTCAGCTTTCTTAACAGTCCTTCCATTTCATATAATTTCAGTTTGGATGCTTAAGCTCTTGCCTACCTTGCCTTATGGAGTAATTTGTGCCTTTGATTAAATCTTTGCTCTTGCTATCTTTGCCCCACACAACCCAAAAAACCCAATCATTTATCAAAAAACCCCTTTCTATCAATTTACTAGCCTAAAATCAGTTCCCATTTTAAGTCATCTCGCACCCTATTGCTCATTTTATCGAGACTGACTGGAGAGAGCCCTCTCCTATCCTCATAGGGCTAGCTACGAGGCTGAGCTTGGTTTGATGTTTCCTTGAGTTTTTCCTTCCTCAGCCTGAGGCAGATTCAAGCGCTAACATAGTGGCGACCATACTGGGGAAGATGGTGGTGGGAAATTCAACTTGAAGATTGTCTTGCCGCAGTACATGAAATCAAGTTGCAAATCTGATGCTGATGGTGGACAACAGTCAGACACATATGAAGGCTGAAACTTTCACCTGGTGACTCCAACTCGATCTAGACATTCCAGCGCTCGCTGATCCATTCATGCAATGGGGTATGTAGCAAACCCTGCACTGTGTGAAGCTGTAAAAGAAGTAGGAAATCAGTTAGCAGATTTTGAAATTAATGAAGATTTTTTTAGTGCCTTGCTTCAATGTTTGAAATCTCCGAAGTTTCCTCTTGAAGCTAAAACTAGTGTGTGTGAATTAATTGTTGAAAAACTTGAGAAGGAGATTCAGTATTTGAATGAGCAGATCCAGTCATATGATTTCCGAGACCCTAAAAAGTTCTTGGAAACTCTTCCTCTTTCGAAACAAGAAATAATAGAGTTGCCTACAGATGTTTGCAATGACAGTGTGCAATTGGAAATATGTATTGCGGAGTTGGGGCAGCAAACAGAGTCTAGCTTTCGCGATCCTATTGCAACATACATGGAAATGTTTTTCAGTTTGATTGATAGATCAGGCTGTCATTTACATGACCATGCTCATTACGTGCATGAAGGGCTGCCAACAATTACATCTATGTCCTGGTGGAAGCATTCTCAAGCGGCATCATTCTCAGGTTTACTTGAATGGTTGATCTGGCATTTCAGTATTACCCGATCTATTATTTTTGCAGCAAAGTAAGGTAGATTTTGTAAGTAAATAAGCAGCCAAAAGGCACCATTTTGTTCCAGTTTCATTACAGTTTAGTTTGAAGTTTGTCGAGTCAGTGTTTCAATCATTTCAGTCAGTTTCCAGTGAATAAATTAATCATTTCGTTTCTTCGCAATAATGACTCCATTGCCCAATGGACGGAGGCACTGCCTGCTCTCCCAAAGCTCTGTGGTTCTTGGCACCTCCAAAAAGCGGCAGCTGCCATCCCCATTGGAGCCAATGTTAGACTCTGTCTTGTCAGCCCGCTGCAGTCAAATTCTCCAAAGTTCATTCCTTGTTATGCGCAGTCACTGATGTTACTGTGGTCCAGAAAAGAGTCATTAATTTGATTCTTGAGTCCAGGGTTTTGTCTGCAGACTAGAGGAAGGTTCAGTAAGTTTTTATTTTTATGTCATTGTTAATAATGTGAAATTGGTTCTTCTTCAAAACAATGCTTTGAAGAAGAAACCATCAGCTGTATATTTTCACCATGTAGTTCCTCAGTTGCCGATGCTGGTTCTCCTTGCCAAAGTTCGATGTTAATTATCCCTGCAAACAGACAACAAAGAATACTCTTTTTCTTTAAAAACCAAGAGAAGTTGCAGAAATAGAAATTGCCCCTATAATTGTAAAAGTACTGGGAACGAGCAGAATTTCCATTTTGAGATTGTTGGAGCTGCTCTTTAGTGGTTTGGAACGGAGGACATGGAAAATGGTCCTGCTTGGTGCGTATGTCACATGATAAAGTGAATCAAACATTAAGGATAAAAGAGAAAGAATGACAATGAATCTTCATTATATTTTGATTTCCAAGTATTTGGAAATACACAGGCGCTGTTTTTATGACAGTTCACATGACATATGAAGGAATTAATGGCAAAAGCTGAGTTAAAGTTGCTTGAAGGATTGTAGATATATCATCGTTTGCAAACAATTATTCAATTCAATTTCTACAACCAGTTTTATGTATGGCATGAATCCTTAGAAAGATGCAGTTTTGGGTACTGAAGTTTTTCGCTGAAAATTCAACTGGAGGTGCGCGCTACCCATAGAGAGGGCGTGCTACGCACAAGGCGCGCTACGCGTTGGTCTTCACCGGCCTGTGCAAAATATCAAGCACGCTACGCACATGCTGCGCGCAGCGCACTTGGTGAGCGCGCTACGCGTATAATATCAGGGCCATTCTCAAATCATGGTGCGGAGTGAAAACAACATCCTGACTCGATGGCAGAACGGGGTCGATCCCAAATCAAGGTGCGAAGTGAAAACAATATTCTGACCTAATGGTGTATCAATATCGATCCCAAATCATGGTGCGGCATGAAAATAACATCTCGCCCTGATGCTTCAAATTTTTTGTGGCTCACACAAGTCACATTATGCATTCGACTTCCAATGACATGTTCCAATATGGATTTTAACCAAGGATTAAACGTTGAACGACCATAGTTTTAAATGGTTTTGGACCTGGGTATCGACTGCGGTGTTCACACTAAGTGATTTAGTAATGTTGACTTCATGATCGACTCCTACTTATATCAAATCAATGGTATATGAGTGAGTGGTTATGATGTTCTACCCAAAAGCATTCGAAGCTTGAAGTAGCATGGTCTTGATATTGTGTATATCAATTTCGACAAGCAATTTCGAACTCCAAAATTTTGTGGCAAAATATTTATTTGACACAGTTATTCAAGGTTTATCTTTGGAGTCAAATGCAATGATCCATGCAGATCTTGTCAGCCTTTGTCGTGAGATTTTTGTTCACTTTTCCAACCAACATTCTGCACCAAGAGAAGTACTTCTATCGCTGCTTTTTGTTACACAAGATTCCTTCAGTGCTTTTGAAACTGCTTTTTCCAAAGCATCTAGTGTAAAAGAGTAGAAACGTCGATTCTTCAAAACGTGGTCTACTTTGATGTCAGTCATTGGAGTTCTCGCACGGATAACATGTATATCCCTACATGTTATTAGTCATTAGCAGGTGGAATTTCCCTTCCTTGTATATTTTAACTGTTGTCACATATTTACTGCCTAAATGCGGTTGCGGTGATTTTCCTCATGTTTCCCATGCTGAAGCGGTGTATTGAAAGGTCAAACTGGCGCATTTGTGACATGGTGGCAACAGCCTTGCCTGCACGCGATGTTTTCGATTCTACTTCTTTGGATTTGTGCTTTAGTTACTGCATAAAGATCTGCATAAAGATAAGACCGCTGGTTAGGCAACCAAAGGTGATCATGCAGATGAGTATTGGCAATTATGAATGGCATGAGCTTTTCCCACAAATAAATGGATATGTATGCGCTGATATTGGAGAAGATATTGCGCTATTTTTATTAAAGATTAGTTCTTATTCAAAGGCAAAGTAAAGTCAAACCCAAATTAAACGCAGATTACCAACCTGGGCAGAAAAATAGGGACAGATTGCTTATCTTTGTCTTCAGTTATGATTTGGAAGGTTCAAACTACAGCTTCCGCCTTTGTGTTGGTCACAGAAAGTCTCGAATGAAAATGTGACGCTATTCTTTAGAACCGATGAGTGGCTCTTTTACTATTTTCATCATTTCAGTTGAAATATTTCCATACTTTCATCGATTTGTTTTCTCCTGGGCTTATTTATTGTATGAAAAATCATCTGTAAGGGGGAGAGAGTTCTGGAAAAGGTGTGAGGAGAGCAGAGAGCTTTATTGTACAGTTGTTTGACAGAGATTAATTGAAGAGTACAGCTCTGATTTATAATATTCCTGTGGCTTGAAATTTGGCATATGTTTTTCTCTGTTTCATATGTATCTTGTAATGTTTTTCATTTCATTCATAAATCGTTTTCAATTTAAATGTTTCTGAGTGAAAAGGGTAAAATTCAGCTTACTGCTTTGCCCTGGAGAAGCATTCATGTTTTGTGTTTCTTCCTCTGTCTGAAAGGGATTCATACATTAATGCCCCTTTCAGCTTTCTTAACAGTCCTTCCATTTCATATAATTTCAGTTTGGATGCTTAAGCTCTTGCCTACCTTGCCTTATGGAGTAATCTGTGCCTTTGATTAAATCTCTGCTCTTGCTGTCTTTGCCCCACACAGCCCAAAAAACCCAATCATTTATCAAAAAACCCCTTTCTATCAATTTACTAGCATAAAATCAGTTCCCATTTTAAGTCATCTCGCACCCTATTGCTCATTTTATTGAGACTGACTGGAGAGAGCCCTCTCCTTTCCTCGTAGGGCTAGCTATGAGGCTGAGCTTGGTTTGATGTTGCCTTGAGTTTTGCCTTCCTCAGCCTGAGGCAGATTCAAGCGCTAACATAGTGGCGACCATACTGGGGAAGATGGTGGTGGGAAATTCAACTTGAAGATTGTCTTGCCCCAGTACATGAAATCAAGTTGCAAATCTGATGCTGATGGTGGACAACAGTCAGACACATATGAAGGCTGAAACATTCACCTGGCGACTCAAACTCGATCCAGACATTCCAGTGCTCGCTGATCCATTCATGCAATGGGGTATGTGGCAAACACTGCACTGTGTGAAGTTTTAAAAGAAGTAAGAAATCAGTTAGCAGATTTTGAAATTAATGAAGATTTTTTCAGTGCCTTGCTTCAATGTTTGAAATCTCTGAAGTTTCCTCTTGAAGCTAAAACTGGTGTCTGTGAGTTAATTGTTGAAAAACTTGAGAAGGAGATTCAGTATTTGAATGAGCAGATCCAGTCATATGATTTCCAAGACCCTAAAAAATTCTTGGAAACTCTTCCTCCTTCGAAACAAGAAATAATAGAGTTGCCTATAGATGTTTGCATTGACAGTGTGCAGCTGGAAATATGTATCGCAGAGTTGGGGTAGCAAACAGAGTCTAGCTTTCGCGATCCTATTGCAAAATACATGGAAATGCTTTTCAGTTTGATTGATAGATCAGGCTGTCATTTACGTGACCAGGCTCATTACGTGCATGAAGGGCTGCCAACAATTACATCTGTGTCCTGGTGGAAGCATTCTCAAGCGGCATCATTCTCAGGTTTACTTGAATGGTTGATCTGGCATTTCAGTATTACCCGATCTATTATTTTTGCAGCAAAGTAGGGTAGATTTTGTAAGTAAATAAGCAGCCAAAAGGTAGCATTTTGTTCCAATTTCATTACAGTTTAGTTTGAAGTTTGCCGAGTCAGTGTTTCAATCATTTCAATCAGTTTCCAGTGAATAAATTAATCATGTCGTTTCTTCGCAATAATGACTCCATTGCCTAATGGATGGAGGCACTGTCTGCTCTCCCAAAGCTCTGCGGTTCTTGGCACCTCCAAAAAACGGCAGCTGCCATCCCCATTGGAGCCAATGTTAGACTCCATCTTGTCAGCCCGCTGCAGTCAAATTCTCCAAAGTTCATTCCTTGTTATGCGCAGTCACTGATGTTACTGTGGTCTAGAAAAGAGTCATTTTAATTCTTGAGTCCAGGGTTTTGTCTACAAACTAGAGGAAGGTTCAATAAGTTTTTATTTTTATGTCATTGTTAATAATGTGAAATTGATTCTTCTTCAAAACAGTGTTTTGAAGAAGAAATCATCAGATGTATCTTTTCACCATGTAGTTCCTCAGTTGCTGATGGTAGTTCTCCTTGCCAAATTTTGATGTTAATTATCCCTCCAAACAGACAACAAAGAAAACTCTTTTTCTTTAAAAACCAAGAGAAGTTGCAGAAACAGAAATTGCCCCTATAATTGTAAAAATACTGGGAACGAGTAGAATTTCCATTTGAGATTGTTGGAGCTGCTCTTTAGTGGTTTGGAATGGAGGACATGGAAAATGGTCCTGCTTGGTGCGTATGTCACATGATAAAGTGAATCAAACATTAAGGAGAAAAGATAAAGAATGACAATGAATCTTCATTATATTTTGATTTCTAGGTATTTGGAAATACACAAGCGCTGTTCTTATGACAGTTCACACGACATATGAAGGAATTAATGGCAAAAGCTGAGTTAAAGTTGCTTGAAGGATTGTAGATATATCATCGTTTGCAAACAATTATTCAATTCAATTTCTACAACCAGTTTTATGTATGGCATGAATCCTTAGAAAGATGCAGTTTTGGGTATTGAAGTTTTTCTCTGAAAATTGAACTGGAGGTGTGCGCTACCCATAGAGAGGGTGCACTACGCACAAGGCGCACGCTACGCGTTGGGCTTCACCGGCCTGTGCAAAATACCAAGTGCGCTACGCACATGCTGCGCGCAGCGCACTTGGTGAGCGCGCTACGCGTATAATATCAGGTCCATTCTCAAATCATGGTGCGGAGTGAAAACAACATCCTGACTTGATGGCAGAACGAGGTCGATCCCGAATCAAGGTGCGAAGTGAAAACAATATTCTGACCTAATGGTGTATCGATATCGATCCCAAATCATGGTGCGGCGTGAAAATAACATCTCACCCTGATGCTTCAAATTTTTGGTGGCTCCCCCAAGAAACATTATGCATTCGACTTCCAATGACATGTTCCAATATGGATTTTAACCAAGGATTAAACGTTGAATGACCATAGTTTTAAATGGTTTTGGACCTGGGTATCGACTGCGGTATTCACACTAAGTGATTTAGTAATGTTGACTTCATGATCGACTCCTACTTATATCAAATCAATGGTATATGAGTGAGTGGTTATGATGTTCTACCCAAAAGCATTCGAAGCTTGAAGTAGCATGGTCTTGATATTGTGTATATCAATTTCGACAAGCAATTTCGAACTCCAAAATTTTCTGGCAAAATATTTATTTGATGCAGTTATTCAAGGTTTAACTTTGGAGTCAAATGCAATGATCCATGCAGATCTTGTCAGCCTTTGTCGTGAGATTTTTGTTCACTTTTCCAACTGACATTCTGCACCAAGAGAAGTACTTCTATCGCTGCCTTTTGTTACACAAGATTCCTTCAGTGCTTTTGAAATTGCTTTGTCCAAAGCATCTAGTGTAAAAGAGCAGAAACGTCGATTCTTCAAAACGTGGTCTACGCTGATGTTAGTCATTGGAGTTCTCGCACGGATAACATGTATATCCCTGCATGTTATTAGTCATTAGCAGGTGGAATTTCCCTTCCTTGTATATTTTAACTGTTGTCACATATTTACTGCCTAAATGCGGTTGCGGTGATTTTCCTCATGTTTCCCATGCTGAAGCGGTGTATTGAAAGGTCAAACTGGCGCATTTGTGACATGGTGGCGACAACCTTGCCTGTACGCGATGTTTTAGATTCTACTTCTTTGGATTCATGCTTTAGTTACTGCATAAAGATTTGCATAAAGATAAGACCGCTGGTTAGGCAACCAAAGGTGATCATGCGGATGAGTATTGGCAATAATGAATGGCATAAGATTTTCCCATAAATAAATGGATATGTATGCGCTGATATTGGAGAAGATATTGCGCTATTTTTATTAAAGATTAGTTCTTATTTAAAGGAAAAGTAAAGTCAAACCCAAATTAAACGCAGATTACCAACCTGGGCAGAAAAATAGGGACAAATTGCTTATCTTTGTCTTTAGTTATGATTTGGAAGGTTCACACTATAGCTTCCGCCTTTGTATTGGTCACAGAAAGTCTCGAATGAAAATGTAACGCTGTTATTTAGAACCGATGAGTGGCTCTTTTACTATTTTCATCATTTCAGTTGAAACAGTTCCATACTTTCATCGATCTGTTTTCTCTTGGGCTTATTTATTGTATGAAAAATCATTTTTAAGGGGGAGAGAGTTCTGGCAGAGGTGTGAGTATAACAGAGAGCTTTATTGTACAGTTGTTTGACAGAGATTAATTGAAGAGTACAACTCTGATTTATAAGATTCTTGTGGCTTGAAATTTGGCATATGTTTTTCTCTATTTCATATGTATCTTGTAATGTTTTTCATTTCATTCATAAATCATTTTCAATTTGAATGTTTCTCAGTGAAAAGGGTAAAATTCAGCTTACTTCTTTGCCCTAGAGAAGCATTCATGTTTTTTGTTTCTTCCTCTGTCTGAAAGAGATTCATACATTAATGCCACTTTCAGCTTTCTTAATAGTCCTTCCATTTCATATAATTTCAGTTTGGATGCTTAAGCTCTTGCCTACCTTGCCTTATGGAGTAATCTGTGCCTTTGATTAAA
Organism: Pinus tabuliformis; assembly: GCA_031772625.1. Classification (NCBI taxonomy): domain Eukaryota; kingdom Viridiplantae; phylum Streptophyta; class Pinopsida; order Pinales; family Pinaceae; genus Pinus; species Pinus tabuliformis. The sequence continues at coordinate 765,438,388 of CM062815.1, forward strand.
TCTCTGCTCTTGCTGTCTTTGCCCCACACAGCCCAGAAAACCCAATCATTTATCAAAAAACCCCTTTCTATCAATTTACTAGCCTAAAATCAGTTCCCATTTTAAGTCATCTCGCACCCTATTGCTCATTTTATCGAGACTGACTGGAGAGAGCCCTCTCCTATCCTTGTAGGGCTAGCTACGAGGCTGAGCTTGGTTTGATGTTGCCTTGAGTTTTGCCTTCCTCAGCCTGAGGCAGATTCGAGCGCTAAAAGGTCCTGCATAATAGTTTTAGGGCTTAAATCCTATAAGTTAGGAGAATAATATTGTAAATCTCGATTCTCCGCATGGAAAATTTTAGGGGCTAATGTTCGCCCAGTGGGCTAATTTTCCATGATTTTTCCACAAAAAAGATTCGCCAATTTTCAATTTTATAAAAGACGATTCGCCCAAATTTTAGAATACAAAATTATTTTACCTTAAAAATCGCCAACATTATGTAGAGACTATATATAAAATAATTATAAATTTGATTAATTTTACAAATATATCAATAAACATTTATAATTTGCATATTAGGGATTAGTGAGATTCGCCAATGTTTTAAACTTCAAGAAAATTTTCCATCCTTAAAATTTTCCTTGATTCTCCGAAATATGTGGATCACGAAATGTAATAGGTCGAGTCAAAGGGTTGTCAACCCAAGAATTAATATAGAATAATAGGAGGTAAGTCAGCTCTCCCATGGTCCACGGACCATGGGAATGTATAAATAAAGTGAGGCTCTAAGGGTAGAAGGCACTTCTTGTTTTGGATAGGTCTTGGTGCTATGGGTTTGTGAAGACAATAGTTTCTGCGTCTGTACGTTCGAGTCTAGAGTGTTTGGAGGTTGATAGAGGCTCTACAGTTGTGTGCGCTGAGGCCTGGTAGAGTCCACAACTATGTGCGCAGACCGCTACAACTGAGTACGTAGGGCAGATCTGGTTGTATTGAAGAAAATATCAATAAAGATAAGAGTTTCTGAATCATTGTGTGTTTTCTTGCAGATCTGGTTATTTCTTATGTTTTGAATTTATGCAGCATCTGTTATAATTGTGCACATGGGGTTTTAAGTTTAAATGTTTGCTTAAACACTATATAAGAAGACCAGATCTATACTATTTAATTAATAAGAGCGGAAGCTTGATACTAGTCCAGAGTGGCGCGAGGCCACAGAATGGTTCGTGACCCCTCCAGACCACATCAAGACATCCCAAGGGTGTGGAAACCTAGTTCCAGCACCCTCCCCTGCTAACTCGGGTGAGACCTCAGTCCACGCTCCGTGGGTTGTTGCCGAAAGGGCTAGTAGCTACGGGATTTGTTTGGCTAATAACTTTTCTGAACCTGGGTCAGGGCCCAATAAGCCAATAGAAATACAACCAGAAACCATTCTTCCTCGAGTTCTTCTAATTGTGCGAGCCTCTCTTCCATAGCTTCGCGGTCTGTCATGCCTGTGAGTGCTGCTATTCGCAGACTAGGTACGATGTATTCCATCAGCATGACAGCTTCCATGCCATAGACTAATTAGAAAGGTGTCTGTCCCATCAATTTCTTAGATGTTGTCCTATAAGCCCATAGTACGGTAGGTACGCACAGGTCCCAATCATTTCGCTATGCATTGAACACTTTTGTCAGCGCAGTCTCTAGTATTTTGTTGAGTACCTCTACTGTCCCATTAGCTTGTGGGTGGTACAGTGTACTTTTCTGATGATACACTTGGAACTATTCTGTGAGCATGCTGATGGTTTCATTTAGGAAATGTGTTCTGCGATCACTCATTAAGATTTTTGGAGAGTCAAATTGGGTCAAAATGTTTTCGAACAAAAACTTTGTAGACGTAGCAACCGTGCAGTCTTTGACTGGCTACGCTTCCGCCCATCTTTTCAGGTACTCCATTGCGGTGATGATGTAGAGCATGCCCGTATTTTCCTAAGGTTTGATCAGTCCCACAAAGTTGATTGCCCATTTTTCAAACGGCTACAGTGTCATTTGTGGATTTAATGGCATTTCATCCCTCTGTGATGGTTTTCCAGTCCTTTGACATATATCGCAGGCCTTACAGTGCGTTTTCGAATCTTGGTGTAGGGTTGGCCACCATAACCCTGCACGAAGAATCTTCTGTGTGGTCGCGCTTCTTGCATAGTGTCCTCCTGTAGTGCCCTCATGTGCTTCTACGAGGATCTGACCTCATTCAAATTTTGGTATGTATCTTCACAATATCTCATCATTGCCCATTTTGTATAGGTGCCACGCGATGACAGAAAAGTCTGCCGCGTGCACCAACAATTCCTTTTTCTGTTGGACTGAGTATTCCTTTGGCACAGTCCCTGTTGTTAGAAAATGGATTATATCTTCGAAGTGTTCGTCCGCATTGCACATTACAAAGAGCTGTGCATTAGGTAGTCCCTCCTCCAAATTCGTGGGTTCCTCGTTTGTCTCAATTCGTGACAAGTGTTATGGTACTGCATTCAAGTGTCCCAGCTTGACTATGACCTCAAAATCATATTCTTGGAACATTAAGAGCCATCTGCATATGCACCCCCCAAACATAGGCTTATTCACCAAGTATTTCAACGCGGAATGGTCGATATACATCTTGAAATGTCCTCCGAGTAAATAGTGTCGGTACTTTTGGAGTGCGTACACCATTGCTAACCCCTCGTGCTCTGTGGTGGAATAGTTACTTTCTGCTTTGGACAATCTCTTAATTGCAAATGCGATCGGGTGATCCACGCCCTCTGTGCTCTCCTATTTGAGTGTTTCTCCCAGCGCAATACAGGACGCATCAACATGTACATGAAATTCCACATCCCATTTTGGGAAGACCAGGATTGGAGTAGAGGCTAGTTTCCCTTTCAGGTCATCCAAACTCTTCATGCAATCATCGTTCCAAAAATATGTAACATCCTTTTTCAATAGCTTTTCCATCGGCGCTGTTATTTGGGCATAACTTTTGATGAACCTCATATAGTATCTGGTGTGTCCCAAGGTAGCGCGTAGTTGTTTAACACTTCGCGGTGCTTCCAAATTTAGAATAACGACAATCTTCACAGGATCCACCATCAGTCATTATTTGCAGACCACATGTCCTAGTAGGTTTCCAAAGGTAATGAGGAATGTGCAATTCTTAAAGTTCAGCGCAATTTGGTGCCGGTGAAAAGTATCCAACATCAAGCGTAAACTTGCTACATGGTGCTTAACTAATCCAAAGATAGTCCAATCATCCAGATAGACCTCCAAGAACTTGTGGATGTATTCTTTGAATGTAGCCACAAAGATGCGTGAAAAGATGGCTGGTGCATTCTTCAGCCCAAATGGCATAACTGTGTATTGAAAGTAGTCCCATTCTGTTACGAAGGTCATTTTGCTCCTGTCTTCTAGCATGATCTTCATCTGATGGTACCCTGAGAACCCATCCATGAACAAGTATGCTTCCTGACTACCAACATTCTCCAGTACTTCATATGTGAATGGTGTCGGGAATGGATCATGTACATAGGCGTCATTCAGCTTCCTGAGGTCCACTCATATTCTTCTGCTTCTCATGTTCTACCATAGGACTTACCTAGTCGGATTCTTCCACTAGCTCAATAATTCCAACTGCAAGTATTTTGTCTAATTCTTCGCAGACCTTTTCTTTATATTCGGATTTAAGCGGTAAGGCCACTGCTTAACTGGCTTTGTGTCGGGTTTCAGGGTGATCTTCATCATCCCTAAGTCACCAATGATTCCTTTTAAGTCTGTAATTTTGGTCGGGAACAAATCTTGGTATTCGCGAAGTAACTCAGTGACCTTATCCACTATGGCATCGTCCCAATAGTTCCCAAGAATTGCGTACTTCAGCTCCACCTCTGTTCCAATGTTTACCTACTTTATTTTTAATGGCATGGTGATGTTAGGATCCTCAATTGATGGTCCTCGAATCTAGCGACAACCTTCCGTTTCTGGAATGTTAATATTTCGTGGGTCCTCATTGTCCTCCTCAACATTTACATTGTAACACTCTAGCGCACAGCTCAGCTGTGTCGCCCATTTTGGCTGAAGTACTTCCATTGGCTCCTGGGGTATTTTCAAGATAGCTGCTTTTACTGCCTGTAGTGAATCATCAACAATATCCCACCAACGATCTTCAAACATGAAAGTTAACAGAAATCCCTCATGAAAGACATCCCATTCACTCGTACCATGATAGAGCTCTGTCTCAGTATACCAATTCATGGGTATGACATCCAAGGTATGATAGAATAAATGTACCCATTCAGGCTGTGGCTCTTCCTTGTAGACCTTGGTCCATTTCGCGAAGTGGGTATGTAGATCATCCCGTCTGTCATATTTGCCTACTAGTCGTATCTACGGTTTCCCGTCTGTCTGCGTCTGCACCAGTCCTCAAAACTTCTTTGATGTGTACCCCACCACCTTGCGAGCATTACATGTAATGCCCATTTCAAAGCATCAAAGTGCTACTTTTCTGGTACTGCACTTTCAAATTTGTTCTGGAATTCATCCACCGCTATCAACCTGTCATACTTAGGCAGATCCCTTGCCTCTATTGTCATGCAGTGTAGTGATCTAACCATCATGTTGCAATTAAGCATTGTTACTTCATGCAACCGATTCTACCAATGTTCTATTTCTTTGTCTGAATCCAAAGTGCAGGAGATTTTGCACTCCCATGAAATCCTACCATCTGCAGTTGGGTTCACCCAATCTTGTTCTCATGTGGTTATCTTGTAGATGCAATCGAGATCATCATCACTATCATCGTCACGCACTGGTTCAGTGTATTGCACTCCTTCAGCTGGATCTAACGAGACTTTTTCATTTTGTTATTCCTTTCCAAAGGAACAACATTCTGCCTTTTTGCTGTTCCTTTTCGAAGGAACAACACTTTTGCATTTTGCTGTTCCTTTCCGAAGGAACATCATTTCCTCCTTTTTGCTATTCCTTTTCGAAGGAACAACACTTTTGCATTTTTCTATATCTTTCCGAAGGAACAACATTTTCACCTTTTGTTTTTCCTTTCCAAAGGAACAACACTTTCATGTTTTGCTGTTCCTTCTCGAAGGAACAACACTTCCGCATTTTTGCTATTCCTTTCCGAAGGAACAACACTTTCGTTTTTGTTGTTCCTTTCGAAAGGAACAACATCTCTGCATTTTCGCTATTCCTTTATGAAGGAACAACACTTTCAAGTTTTGTTGTTCCTTTTTGAAGGAACAACACTTCTACATTTATGCTGTTCCTTTCCGAAGGAACAACACTTTTCGTTTTTACTGTTCCTTTCTGAAGGAACAACATCTCCGCATTTCTACTGTCCCTTTCCAGAGGAACAACACTTCCACCAGATTTTTTTTTCATTCCTTTTAAAGGAACAACCCTCCTTTGCATTTTTTCCTTTCTGCCGTTCCTTTTGAAGGAACAACAATTTCAATTTCGGATGATCTTAGGCTGTACAGCTAAAATAGGGGTATTTTATTTCGCACTTGCTTTATTTGCTGTTCCAATTAAGGAACAACTGTGGTTCCTCTTAAGGAACAACAATTTCGAGTGTGTTTTTTTCTTTTGCTTGCTGTTCCTCTTAAAGGAACCATGATTTTTGCATGCAGATGTTCTTTTGTAGTCCCTCTAAAGGAACAATAGCTGTTCCATCTAAAGAACAACACTTTTTGAGTACATTTTTCTTTTTGTGTGTGTGTGTGTGTTCATCATTTTGAGGATTTTTGTGAATGATGGTCATTTAAGGCACAACTATACATTTATGCAAGAATACAAAAACTAGAGGATACTGAAATCAACAAACCAAAGAAAAATCGTTATCTTTAGAGAAATTGCTTTGAATCGATAAGAGAAAAGAGGAAAGGACACAACTATTTATATCACTTTGTTGTCTTTACTTTCACTAAAACCAATTTGCTTGATTATTCTTATCATGTTGGTTCTTCCTTAAATCTTCATAATTCTCTTAGATCATTATTATTGAATAAGCATAAGGGCATATTTTCCTCTATTGAGATGTTCATACTTCTTCCACCATCCATACTCTTAAGGAGTGTTGAGCCACCCTCTGTATATAAATAGGAAAGTGCTATATAAAAGAAAAGAAGAAAAAAGAAAAATACATATCTATATGATTACTAACATAATTTGTCAAATGAAGGATAGGGGGTCTCATCAAGAGCCAACCTACCATGATCATAAGGAAGAAAGTGAAGTGGCATTCCCACTATGGCCACCACACCAGGGATATGATCCAAGAGGCGTATCAAAAAAATAGAAAGTCATTGGAACAGGAGGTCTCATCACGAGCCAACTTTCCCACCTTTCACTCCTTCCTGGTGAATGGCATTGTGATTCATCCGGTTACTAAGCCAGCACAATGGCCTCCATTCTGACATTGCACAACACTTTCCTAGGCATACACAAAGGATTATGGTTCCAAGGGTGAAATAAGCAACTCTATCAAGGTTATAGACACCTGTGGGCAACAGAGCTCTATTGATGGTATTGAGGTCATATTTTTCATACACCAATAGTCATTATAAACCCTTCTTCTTATATCTTTATATTGATTTCAAATGAGATTATGTTACATAACCCTTTGGAACCTTTTATAAATGAAAATCATTTATAAATCAATCATAATGGTTAAAGTGGATAATGAATGCATAAGAACTTTTACTTACGTCAGCTGTCTTATCCTCTATTTTTTGCATCATATCACGACATTTCCCTATTTATTAGCAATTTCCATCACAAGTCTCGATTTCAGTAATCTGCTAATTTCTGTAAACATGTCATGGATCTATACGTCATTCCTTCATTCTACTGTATGATTGCAGTTCAGCATGTTGCTCCTTTATTTGCCGGCCGAGGACAACCTATCACATTTCAGGGGGGCACGGGTGATCTCCATAATTCACTGGCATACGTGTCAACTCACTATTTGGAGGTATTATGACTCCATCAAAACTCGGGAATAGCAAGTTTAACAGTATTGTATTTCCCAATATGCACGGCTTGTTGTTCCAACACCATTTATGTGTTTTTGCTATGTAAAAATTAACAGTGAACTAAAGTTTGAACAACTTCCTATTCCATTGACACCTTTGTGTTTTTTAACAGTGAGTTAAAAATTTGAACAGCTTGCTATTCCATCGTCATCTCTGTGTTATTTTTAATAGTGTGCTAAGCTTGAAAAAAATGGGAGGTAGATCAATTCGCAGTGAACCGCAGGTGTTAATGGTCTCTGACACTGCACACAAAATCTTAGTAAGGGTAGGACGGATTGCCTACCTTAAGCATCTAAAGCAGTCTAATGAGACGGTGGCAATTGAATTTCTGCAGAATCTGCAGGAAGATTATTCCATGGTGAGGGGAAGAAAAATATCAGTAACAGATGAGATAATTGCTGAATTGTTGGGACTGCCAGCCGTTGGACCAATATGGACCCTAAAAAAGATGAGACTACAAGATGCTATAACCATCTTTTGGGACGAAGGACAAAACCTTATTGTCAAAAGAAAAGGAGTCTTGCCAGCAACCCTGGGAGAGCCTTGGGTAGAATTGGCCAGAATTTTCCAAAGCTACATCATTTGTGATGGCAGAAAAGACGTGGTAAGACCACACCATCTCAAACTGTTAGCTTTATTAAAACAAAAATATGCTGTGAATTTGCCTGCGTACTTAAATTTTTTATTGCATGATGCTGCCTGAAGTATAAGAAAATATCGCCATGTAGAATCAGTAGTAAGTCATCAAGGTTTAATTAAGCTGATAGTCAGTTATAATCTCACCCAACAATAGAGTAGTTGGGAAGAATTGATCTTCTCAATAGATGGGGGACTGGCCTTGCCAGCCCCAAAACAAAAAAACATTGCTAGCACATCAATTATACCACAGAAACGAAGACAATCTGCCAGATTGGGGAGAAGCAGAGGAATGTTAGGAAATTCCCAAGGAAACAATAGTTAGCCTATAGAAATACACGACTCAGAGGACAAGTAACCCACACAACTTGAAGGAGGGGAAAATGAAGAAGAATTAGAAGAAAATTAAGAAGAGGAACCAGAAAAGGAAACTGATTTAATCTGGTTAGGAAGAAGGGGAGGAAGCAGAGAAACTCAGCGAAAGCCCATTACAAAACCCTCTACAAGAAGATGAATTGGCCCAAATTTTGGCCAATATGGGTGAGTATGTCCAACCCCATAGCCCACTCGACCTTGATATTGAGGTAGGACCATCGCAGGAACACTCTGCTCACAGTAAGAGTGCATCTAAGGAGATGAGTGATGAGGAAGAAGAATATGGACAATCCCAAGTAAACTCTGCTCATGATAAGAGTGTATATGGGGAGATGGGTGATGAGGAGGAAGAAGAAGGACAATCTCAGGAACACTCTGCTCACAGTTAGAGTACACTTGAAGAAATGTACGATGAAGAAGCTGCCCGGGAGACAGCAGATCAACCCAAGGTTTTCACCCCTGAAAAACCTAATCAGCAGGACGAGAACACTGAAGAAGTGTTCCAAGCAGGAAACATGGAAATTTGCTAAGGCGAGGGTACAATCCCTGAAGAACAAAACCCAAGCCCAAGAAAAGTAACCGCTGTTCCTTCGAAGAAAATTAATGAAATCAAAAAGTTGCAAAAGGAACAGCAGAGACTGCTTAATGTATTTAAACAACTTCGACAACAAATAAGGGTCCTAAAAATGGGGAAAAGCTCAAAAAGAACCCCTGGAGCAAAGCATGTAGCCACCCAGGAAAAACTTCATAAGAAGAAGACAAAGATGACTCAAGTCAAACCCATTATTATTCAGGACTACAAGGAACAACGTGTGGCTATTACAAATGCATAAGCACAAACAGAAAACACACCAGTTTGTGATAAGGAAGTCCAGATAGAGGCATTGTCCTCTAGCATCATGACCAAATGGACAGTTCATGAGAAGGAAACACAGACTATAAAAACTAGATGTCGTAATAAGGAGATCCAGGTAGATCTTCAACCCAAAAATGTCATGATGGATAATGACCCAAGGATAGTGAAACTTCAAAAAGATGTGGCACAGGCCCAAAAAATGATAGAAAAGCTCATAGAGGAAACTGTTCCTCAGGATAAATATCAGAAGTTACAACATCAGGTAAAGAACATCAATGCATCTCAGAGAGTGAGGCCTTCGATGGATGGAAAAGGGTAGAGGAAAAAGTTAAAAAGATAACCAATAGACTAGACACAATTATGAATCAAATGGATACCTTATGTTCTCTATATACTGATGTTCTAGCATGTAGGGCACCTACCAAAAACTATGATTTGTTTTTGATGGAAAGGTATTTACGACTGAAAATTAAGGCTGTCAAGGCAGGGGTGCCTATAGAGATAAAAACCATTGATGATTTCATAAATTGTTGAAAGCATTACGGGGTGAAAGTCCAACGATTGCTATGTGAGTTTTATTTGCATAATCTTGTGTTGGACAGTGAAAGGGAAAAGAACCCTAGCCCTTTTGTGATGATATCTAGCTTCAAGCATTTATCTCTTTTGATGTTAACCAGACAAAGTGGCTTAAAGCCTACAATACCTTCCAGAGATAAGAGAATAGGTTAGATATGTGGGTAAGGGTTGAACCTAGAAACCCATTGCAACTGTGGAATAAGCATAGAAGCTTAATGAGAACGAAGGGTGTGATCAAGACATTGGGACCTATTCACACAATAGTTATCCGGCAAGGGGTAGAATACTTCATAACCATCAAAGACCTTGCCATAGCTGCAACCAAATTCCGATACCAGACTTCCAATCAGAATATCCAAAATAGAGAGCCATTCAATTACGAGAATTTTAAGCTAGCTGATAATCGCTTGGTTACCTATGGTGACCTCATCTTGAGAGAAGACCCGTCTTGGTTAGGCTGTAGGTTTCAAAGTCCAATCATCTGGTGTCCTACACTAGGGTATAGAGCCTTATATGAATTGTCTGAAGGTCAGACAAGGCATATTTTTGAAGTCTTAGCTAGAAATCATGGTTTTAGACCACTGACTGAAAATCCTTCTCCAACCTATTCCCTAACTACCTTGCATGTCAATTACAATGTTTTCATGAGGGCATGAAAAAGGGTAAGCAGGGGGGTGTGTTGAGCATTGGAAAAGGTATGTAATTACCACTTATTTCTCTATCTTTTCCTTTAAATCATAACTTCTTTACATTCTAAGATGGTCATATGATAAAGGATTATGATAGAATTAAGGGGATTTGTGATTGATGTAAAATGATTAATTATTGTCTTTTTCTATGTAGAAAGTGAAGAAAATGGAAAATTGCCATTTCATAGGAAAAGACAAAGCAGGACCAACTGCTGTCCCTTTGACAGGAAACCACATCTAGATGAGGAAATCAAGATCAGAGCGCATGGACCAGGAAAGGGAAGAAGAAACATGGTATCAACGCAAGAGGACGAAAAGATAATTGAAAATTGAAGATATGGCGAATCCCTCAGGATCCTTTGATCCTAAGGGCTCGCTACCTCAAGGCTATCTGTATTTTTGGTATTTACGCCCGGCCATTATAAAAAGGGACATCATTGCTAGCCCAAGGGGCAGATGTTATTGTTGATTTATAGAATTCACTGTTGTAATATGAACTTTGATCATCGACTCTCTTTAAAGAGCAATAACTATAACTTTGCTTTTATTATTAATACATAACTTCGTTGCCATTCCGTCTTCTGATCCTGGAGTAACTGCAACAATGTGTCCCTGGTGGCTAAGGGCCTGACCCTAGTGGATCAATTGCTTTCTGTATCATTATTTTCCGATTATAGTTGTGTGTGGTTTGATTTCCTTTACTTTATTTATTTAGTAATCTTCTGTTCTTGAACATTTCTTGCTCTGTTATATTGAATTCGTAATTGAATAGTAAGATTATTATTTGCAACTGAAAATGTTATGCTGTTCATTCTGAAACAATATCGCATTGTCTAATTCGGATATTGCTGTTCATTTACAAATTGATATTGCTATTCATTTACAGATCGATATTACTGTTCATTTACATATTGATATTGTTGTTCATTTAGCTACGGTTTACTTACAATTGTGATTGTTGTTCATTCGATTACTGTTCCATTACAACTGCAATTGTTGTTCCTTTATAACTGTGGTTAATACTCCTTATGTTAGAATAAGATTACTGATTCCATAGTCGCTGTGTGTTTACATTTGATTAAGTTTGTTGTTCAATATTTCATAGAGTTACTTAGGTTTGTTGTTCCTTCCTTAGATTGTTGTTCAATTCCTTTATTAGTCAAAGGTTGCTATTCAATTCCTTTTGGTTAAGATTGCTACTTAATTCATTCCTGTAGTTTAAGCCTTGCTATTCGATATTTTCAATAGATTAGTTGTTTTTCCTTTTCTGTTAATTGAATTGTCATTTCAAGTATTTGCTTTGGTGTGAATAGAAAGATCTACAACTGTAGCGAACATTGACTACTGCTGTCTAGTTCCCATACTGGAGATCTTGCCTTTGATTGATTTTCATTTACACCAATTTACAGAGGAAAGAGTTATCATTACTGCATCCTTGACTGATGATTGCTATAGATTCTTAAATAAATGATTTAGTTACAAAGCATTTAAGTTTCTTGCCATTACATTTAGAGTTTGTTTCCAGCATTCATTTACTTTTGTAAAGCACTATACTGCAAGCATTATGCTTGAACAAGTGACCACCTCAGTCTGAGTACACTCTTGAGATAAAAAATCATACCTGGATTGATAATTAATGTAGGGTAAATAGAGGTTAAAAAGACCCTTTTTACTGCTCAACGGTAGGGCAGTCTTCTGCCTCATGATCAAACTGAGTACATTACAAACATGATATCCTTGTCGGGTTTGTACAATCATGGCCATAGTGTCTTGGCCCTTGGCAATTGTAACAAATTAGTTGTCCGTGACCCCTTCCTGGTCCCATTCCACCTCGACCTCATCCATGCCCCTGAAATCCAACGTGTGCCATTCCTGTATTTGGGTCGAGGGCTCATGTTTCAATCTGCACCCTGTAGGCAAGAGTTTGATCCATCATTAGTTCGTAGCTTCTGCAAGTGCTTTCATTGTGGCCTATCAACCTGCAGAAATTACAAAAAAATGGCTAGGACGTCTGCATATACTTCTGCAATAGATGACAATTATTCATAGTGTGTTTTCCTCCTATTTGACAGATCGCACACCATAGTGCAAGCATCGTGCTTGGTCCTGCTTGTGCCTTAGCTCTTAATGGCATCAGCCCTCCTTCCACCAAGTAATTTGCAAACACTAGATAACGGTCCTTGTCATGCCCCTGGCCTTTTCATTTTATGCACCATACCTCCTTGCGCGCCTCTGGCCGAGGTGTCTTGTCCTATTTCAAACTTTGTATCTATAGACACAAATTTTGTAGTTGCGTGTGGATTTTTTGGACTCCCAGACCAGGGTCTTGTATAGGGGTCTCATGAAATTGCATTTCCATCTCCAAAGCTTTTGCCTAGGTGGAAATCTTTTGTTGTGATAGCCTCGTCCTTAAATGCGGTGTTAGTGACACTACAAACCTTGCGCGATGCTGTCCATCCTTCAAAGTCATGTTGGCCTCATGAATCATACTCTTCAGTCTTTGGTCCAGATCCCAGGGGGTATCACTCAGGAGCATCGTGATCTCCTTAAACCTGATAATTGATTGTGTCTCCAACTTTGGCTTGCTAAATTTCTTGTTCAGCGCGGTTTGGATTTCTGTGATTCCTACATTTGGATGGTCATTAGAATGCTTGATGTACCATGTTAATGCACGATCCTGAAATGCGCTTACCAGTGTAGTATTTTTGATATTGTCATCCATGCCTCCTTGTGCTTCCCATACTGCCCTTACCATGAACTAGAATTAGTTCGGATCTTCATTCCTTACTCCTCTAAATACCGGTAATTTGATCGCATTTTCCATACTGAACTGTGGTGGTGGCGGAGGTGGGGTAGGTGGAGATGGAGGTGAGGAGGGTGAGACGAGTGGTGGTGTAGGTGGAGGTGGTAAGTGCGGAATTCGCTGCCTTATCAGACTAACTACACTTCTCAGAGAAACTCTTGCGAGCTCTTCCTCGCTTTCCTGCGAGGGTGAAATTACGAGACTAGTTTATAATTCTTCACTACCTCTGCTTCTTTAGATCTTCCCACTTCGCGTAGTCCCAAACATTAATTTATTCACATAACCTGCTTTTCACATAATAGATTCTTAATCCAATTGTTCAAAGATTTAATATACTTACCTCGCAGTCCTTTGAGGAAGCATTGCTCCACCTCACTGTAGCTGACGGTTGTATCTACCATGAACTCAGTGATAAATCCTCCTATAATTTGATCGAGCCAATGGTCCACAGCTCACGCGATCTTATCTCCTGACGCTTCTAGTATGTGCACTAATTCTGGAGTCCACACAATTGGTTTGTCGAGCCTACACCTTCTTTGACTATCTGCTAGCTTCGTGATCCACTCGTACAACTCAGAAGGAAAGGATGCAAAGAAAATTTTGTGGATTTCCATATATAAGTAGCACTCCAACCACTGTTCCTTAGATACTCGTGGATTCCTGTTTTCCTACACCGCGAACTCGTGAATCTTCTTGTCCAACCACCCTTCAATTTCTTTCTTTGTTGGATTCCAGTGACACGACATCAGACATCCCTTATGCAGATCCCGGTCCTGGCAATGGAACCATTTGTTGGCTTGTATGGGCTTGACCCGAGTTCAGAGATGATTTAGCCAAACAAATCCTGGTACTACTGGCCCTTTCGGAAACAGTCCATAGAGCACAGATTGAGGTCTCACCCGAAGTAGTATGGGAGGGTGCTAGAACCAGGTTTCTGCACCCTATAGATGTCTGATGGTTTTTTGGTGGTCTACGGTTTGACCCCGCGTGCACATCGCTGCATGCATCTATCGGTCCCTCGCAGCCTGCGATGTTTCCTTTGCGCAACCCTGCTCGAGGCACGATCCGTGTTATTACCCAAGTTCCTTACTATTAACCCGATATTATCTGATTACTTAACTTATCTGTATGAGCCCAATTATACTTAACAATGTTCAGTATTCATATAAGTGCATGCGATAAACAAATAGTATAAATGCATAGAAGTTAATACAAAAGTAGATACACAGTATTTGGAATAAAACTTCTCTTTATTATTCTTCTTCTTGGGTTATAGACTCAACTCGCCTCGTGCACTCAGCTGCAGGGGTTCGCGCACTCAGCTGCAGACTCTACTAGGCCTCTACACACTCAGCTGTAGAGCCTCTTCTTAGTACTACAACCCAAGACACTTATACTTCTTCTATATCCGCTACTAGATCATTGCATCCATTACCTTAATCAATCCATTGATTTCTTTCATTACAACTTAGAGCCTCGCTCTTATTTATACAATCCCATGGTTCGCAGACCATGGGTATGCTAACATTTCATTACAAAACTTAGGGTGGACAACCCTATGACTCAACATACATTTCGCACTCCACACCCGCAATTCGTGGAGTCTTACAACATTATTTGACCAAAACTTGGGCTTTGAGCCCCAAAACATGCTGTGGGGCGATTCTATGCCCAACGCTTTTCTATTGGAGTGTTGAGAAATTCATTTGTTCTTTAAAGAAATATTTTAATTTTTTGATTGTCTTCAAACACCTGCCAGTGCTTGTATTATCCAGAATAGAAGGCCTATGTCTAACATTGATCTCATACTTTTCATTTGGAAATTGGAATCTTGAATGCACTAGCAACTATTGCTAAAGAGTCTGCAATTCCATTCTCCTCTATTGATACTAGAGAAATTTCATGTTCAAAAAAGAAGTTAGAAAGTAAATCCCATACCTCATTCCTGTAGGCTCTCATTCTTGGATGCTTAGTTTGATAGGTACATTTGACTTGGTTAACAATCAACTCTGAATCCCCAAAAATGTGAATTTTCTACACCTTTTTCTCTCTTGATAGATTTATCCCAATAATGAGAGCTTCATATTCTTCCACGTTATTTTTACAGTCAATTAACAATTTAAATGAATGTAATTGGATTCTACAATATGGAGGGACAATCTACACTCTTGCTTTAGAACCCTTCTGGCAAGTAGAAACATCAAAGTGTAATTTCCAGACTTAATCTGAAAATTTCAAAACATCTTCTTGCTGAATATTAGTTTCATCTTTTGATGTTGTTTCTCCCTCAAAAAAACAATCATTAAAGAAAATATGTGATCCTAGTTCCGTGTCCACGTCATAGATAGGTTGACTATCCAACTGGGTTGTACTACTCACAATATAGGCCATTTAGACCTCTCTGTATAATCTTTTCATTCACCAAACAACATGATGGAAGCATAGGACATGTCCATCTGATCCTTGGATAGATATTTCTAACAAGGTATTGTGCATGTCAAACAGATATTGTATGCTAAAGTTATGACCTAAGGAAGTTCATGTACCAATTTACCAAAACAGGGCCCATAGTTTGGTGCTTCATCTCCTAGGGTTAGGTTTTTGGATGTTTAGGGTTTTCCATTGTTTCTCAATAATAAATAGGCCTCTGAGCCTCATTGTAACAAAATTAAGAGGCATGTATCCACCACATATCTTCTAAGAGATGAGCTACCATCGCTCGAGCTAGCCTTATTTCCATTCTGTTTGTAAGAATATTTCAGTATTTGATATCAATGAAATGAAGTGTTATTTTTGCTGCATCTCTGTATTTATGGTTATATCTGTAGTTCTTATCATTCCTGTTTAGGTTTGGATCACCATCTGTAAAGTTCCTCCTAATATTGCTACCCAAGATCAGGATGAAAACATGCAAAATATGGCTTGAATGTCTCCTACTACTATATCCATTAGTACACTCTTAGCAGGAAGTTGAGCTAAGGTGACAACTAAATCCTTTATCAACCTTAGGAATTTTACTTTTATGGAATCAAAAGAGAACAAATATTTGTAGGGTTTGGTAATTTGGAGTCCTACATGGTCCATGACTCACTTAGGCATGAGGTTATGTGAAGTTCCAGAGTCTAACATGGCATTGTGAAGGATCATATCATGTATATTCAGACTTACATAAAATGGGGGAACATCATCTTTTAAACTAGTGACATGTGGACCAAAAAAAATCAGGAGAATCATCATCTAGGTTTAAAGGATCATGTGAATTTGTGTTGAATTGATTAGTTTTTGAACTTTTAATAATATTAAACATTCTTTTCCTATATTTCTTATTTCTCGAAAGTTCAGCAAAAGGAATGGATACTTTCATCTTATTGATTTTAGATTCCAGATTAAAGGCCTACTGTGATTTTTCTGAATCCTTGGTCTCCTTTTTTATTCTTTTTCTTTTCTTGGATTGTCCTTCTTAGGCTCCTTTGTATTCTTCAATATCTCTTTTCTAGGTTCATCTTTCTATTCAACATATGTCTTTTATGGTAGAGATTTAATAGGGGAATTTCCATTTCTGAGGTTGTACTGCCTTTGGAAATATGCCACCACATTATTATACCCATGTTGATAAACAACTGAATCACAAAGATGAATTTTGTCTTTTTCTCCTGAACATCTAGTAGAAATTTCATATTCTTCTTTGGTGGAAAATACTTGGGTTTGTTTGTCATCGAAACACCCAATATGCCTATCTTCTTGAACAACGTTATCCTCATTAATGAAAGATTCTGGAAAAGGAGGCCGAACAACAGGCTATTGTTCTTCAGGACCTTTCTACTCTCCAGAACGATTTTGAGTAGCCTGGGGTCTGAGATGTGAAATTACACTAACAACAGGAGTTAGGACAATGAATGTCACATGCACTAAGATTGTTAAAAAAATAGTTGATGCAATAGGATTTTGGAAACCCTCAAAGGACAAATGAGTAGTTGAGGCAAACAAAGATGGGATGAAATAAGGAAAAGTTGGAGATTTAGCAGCAACTTCCTAAAGTTCCTGGAATATTTGTTCTAGTTTCTGAAAATGAGACCAAATCTCAAAATCTTGTGGTAATAGCAGTACTTCCGGGATAGAGGTCCTAAGAGTGAAGGTATTAAGATCTGATGGATCAAGAACCGTATCTGATAGACTAATTTCAGACTTAGATTTGACTAAATTACTTTCAAATTTAATATCTAACACCAAGTCTTCAAAATCTTCAAGATTTTCACATAGAGAAAACTATCTTTATAAATTGACCGTACTTGTTTCCTTAGGAGATTTTTTCTTGAATAATTTTTCTGGACTTGACAAATATGAGTTGGATTTGGATCAGGGTTCCTCCGAGTACAAACACCTGTATGAGCTAGAACTCCGTTAATAAGAACCCTTCATATTGTAGTGTGGAGTCACCAAAGAAAACATCTTGCAACCAAACTAATATACAAATATTTATTTTCCCTCAGATATCTGATCTTCAATAGTCAAGTCATTTGGGGAAAAAATATTCTTCTTGTTCCCCGGTAATGATGCAAAAATTTTATCTGTTAGAGGAAACCCGACTATGGGAAAAACTCTAAGGTAACCTCAAACCTATTTTAGGTTGAAAGTTGACTCTTAAACTCGGAGAGGGATCTCTCCCTAAAACTCAACTACTCTAGGTCACTGTAGTAAGTAGGTTTTGCAATTGAGTTATATGGCAAGATTTAGTTCATAGGATAAAATTTGGTTGGGGTGTTTACAAAACACACCATTGGGCATGGAGTCCAGTTCTAGCAAGTAATACTACATATATAATGAGAAAGATACAAAAATCATGATATCATCAAATCCTTTGACAAAATGAGAGTTTGGAATAAAAGAATTGAAATGAGATAGAATTTATAGTTGATTGAGGTAAAAAATACTAGTGGCTGAGAAATTTGAGAAAAATCAGAAATGAATCCAGATCTAATACACTAAAATTTTCAGACATGAAGACAAGTTTTTATAACAAATAGAAAAATAACAGGGAACTACAACACATGAATTTCCTATAAAATTCTCATAAAAAAATGTTATATATTTAAGATGTCTCAAATATACCAGAATGAAAATGTTTTTAGTAAAATCCAACCGTTCTTCATTCTTCTAAAAGTCTCTTTATAGGCCTTACATCAAATTATTACAAAATAATAGTCTTTAGATTAATTACAATATTTTAAAAATATCTAAATATCTCCAGGTTCATGGAGGTGAATAAAACCTTAAATACATTTAGTTTTCTCCTAAAAATATACGCTGGAAAATATTCTAATATATAGGTTAAATGAAATATATTTCAAACTATCTTCCTAAAAAATAAAAATAGGTCCCTAACTGATAACACAACATCCTACCCGGTAAAACAGGCCCCTCTGCAAAATAGGATCTATTTTCCACCAAAACTCCTTTTCTTTTGATATTTTCTTTGATTCAGACCTCATTGTGAAAATAAATGATACTTTTGCTGTCAGCTTCCTAGGTTTTCTGAATTGTAGCTTTCATTGACAAACTAACTGTTAGCATTTATTTTTTGTCTGTTTCAAAAATGCTGTCAGTGGGAATGTCAGCTCTGTCCTTGAATCATCTTCTATCACCGGATATACAATTTTGTTTCAAAATAGTTGATAGTGGAACTGTGAGATTCACCAAAATTGATGACGATGGGAATTTTAGCTTCTTGACCATTCCACTGTATGCAAAAAACTATTAGGTTGACTGTCAGTGATAAAAAAACCCTAGTTTGTAAAATAGATATTCAAAATTATAAGTTTTCTTCCCCAAGCCTCCTCGCTGAGGGTACTAGTTGCCCTGAGAAGTACATCCACATTCTCCAATATTTTTTTCTTTCTCTTCCTTGTCTCCATAGGACCCTTCCTTTTAGTTTCTTTGTATTTTATCTTCTTAGAGCCTACAACCTTCTTCCTGTTGATGATAAGGTCCTTTAGTGGCACATTGTCAACATCAATCACCTCTTTGGCCAACTCTAGGTTATTTTTGAGTTCAATTTTATATCTTAGTTTGTTTGTTGGTCTTGTATGGGGTATTTTTCCACCTTTAAAAACTTCAGATAATGTTTCCTCCTCTTGGGTCTCAATCTCAACCTCCTTGCCTTTAAAAATTTATTGTTTAGCTATATTTGCAGGGGAGGCTTCAACAGGTGGACTGACAACCTAGAGAGGGTTGATATCGATAAGTAGATTTATAGGAGATGTAGAGTTTGTCTTACTAAGCCTGATACTTTTTATTTGGTAGACATTGGGGATTTTAGGGTGAAAGGATATAGATGGGACCTCTAGGTTTTTATGGCTGGGAGTTAGCTCAACAGAGGATATTCATTTGGTGTTTTTCCCCCTTTTAATGGGTTTTGTCCTTCCTCTTCATCTTTTAAGGGACTAAAGTTGAAAACCTCCCCTAAACAAAAATTGGTTCCAAGTCCTCTCTGTGTTGGCTCACTGGTTTTCAATTAGAAGTTTTGTCAGGGATTTTTCATATATGAAATGGGAGGGGGGGTATGTTCAAGCCCTGAACCTAGCTACCATATCCCTAAGACTTTCTAGTAGGTAAAAATAGGGATTAATTCTAATTTGACTAGGTAGATGTGCAAGGAAGTAGAAGTGATAGAGGTTTACCCGATTAAATCTCCCTTTGCAAGTGAAGTATTGCTAACAGAGGCAAAGAGGGGTGTGCCATTTGTCTTGTAACCATTCCTTTCGAACTTCGGCCCTCCAATTTTGATAATTGAACTCATCTTTCAAAAATAAAGGGACATCGATCCCTGCCAACACGTGATTGTGAAAAATCCTTTCTCCATCTACTGGTAAGGCCGTGGACGCAACAATTAACTGCTAACATAGGTGAAGAGGGGTGTGCCATTTGTCATATAACCATTCCTTTCGAATTCCGACCCTCCAATTTTGACCCTTGAACTCCTCTTTCAAAAAGAAAGGGACATCGATCCCTACCAACATGTGAATGTGAAAAATCCTTTCTCCATTTGCAGGTAGGTTGTGGCCTCAAAAATTAACTGCTCTGTAACTGTAAAAGACGAACCCCCAACCTCCACATGATTTCCATCAAAACCCTGACCAAAAGATCGAGCCACTGCATCGTGGTAGTCAATGCAACGATGGAAAAAATCACTCCAATCAGCTTGTTGAAACTGTAGCTGGATCTTGGGATATGTCCAACAAATCCAGAGCTTTGGGCTCAAAATGATTTGCTTTACCTCCTTTTCCCATTATGCCATGTGGCCTTCCTGGGATTTGATCTTGAATCCCTATGAGTAAGATAGGTTCAACAATGCCAAGTGTGATTAAGTCCAAACTGAAAATAGTGGGATATGGTAAAATATATTGACATGCGGAACAAAATATCATAACTATGCAGGTGAATGATTACAGAGTTGAAGTGATAATTACAAATGAGGTTGATAACACATGGTAAAATCATTACAATAACATTCACTCATAGCGGGGTTGAGAAAAATTATTAACCAATACTTTTTATCCCTTCGAGCCGGATATAGACATTTCAATGATATCGCTAACACTGGCGTGGATAACATAATCACAACCTTTTAAAATTTGGTTTAGGTGCTGATGGATGGCCTATAAGTCAAAATTTAATTTTTAATGAGCTCGTTATCTGTGAATTTATTTAGGAGACTATATATCGGATAACTAAAACGTTGATAGCCTTGGTATGAGTTATTTCCCTGTTTATTACATCAAAAATGTTGACATTGAAACTGTTAGCCGTTTGTGAAAAAACATTTAAAAAACAAGTTTATTGTGATAACAACCGACTCCATGGGGATGTTGTCGATCAGCGATGGAAGCAAGAAATCCATAGACCAGTTTCCTCATCCATTACAAATAATAGTTTCACTGACTTAGAAAAATAATTTCATCTTTTAAGAGATGATCTTTTACCGACTTTGAACTTGAAAAAATATATCTGTCTCTAAAAAAACTTTATTCTTTTACGAATATCAGTAGAACCTCAGGGCCTTCACTTTGGGCTTCAGGTTCCTTAGAATTTTCATTAACACCTGCAAAACATGTTCAAAATATATGGATATGTACAATGAATCCTAAAAATCATTCTTTGTTTAGGATATATAATGTTTCAGGAAATGTCCATTAACTGGACCTCTAGGAAGTAATTCTCCTTGCAGATCTTCTAGGATGAAACCATTCTTAACACAAAAAGCTACAACTCTCTATGGACTTTTGCAAATGTTCTCAAACTTCCCATGCTTACCCTTATCCTCAATTCGGGCATCCCATTTTAAAACTAAGTCTTGGCATTTAAAGTCATCTTCTTTAGTTTTCTTGTCAAAAATTTCTTAATCTGATCATGTGCTTCTTAGGATTTTTCATACACTCTCTATAGTTTCTTGCACTTGAATTAGCTGATTTATCCTTCTCTACAGATGATTTGGTTCTTCCCCTAATTATTGCAAATATTTCATAATAGACATTCCAATTGAAATAGGAAACATTGTGTCGACACCATATACTAACTGGAAAGGAGAAGTGTTGATTGACCTCTTAGTACTAACTATATCTACCCATAAGGCAAACTTGAGTTTTGTATGCGAAGCCTTCTTGTTGTCTTTTAATAGTTTTTAAATAATTTTGATCAAACTCTTATTTGAGGATTCTTCCAGTCCATTTGTGCTATGCTGATGATGCCAGATGGAGTTCACCTATAAAGTCAAGGCCCCATCGCTGAAAAGGTGCCTCCACAGAGATAGGATTCAAAGGTAAAGACATTAGTTTTGATTTACCCTTAAACAAATGACATTTATCATAGGCTGCTACTTCTTTTCTAACATCAGAAAATAAAGTAGGCCAGTAAAATCCATCTCTCAAGATTTTATCTGCTGTGGCTTTCCAGTAATGATGTCCTCAAAAGGCTCCTTCATGAAAGTATTTACTCATTTTCTTGGCTTCATCTTCTAATAGGTAGTTCAATAAAATACATTGAGGGTCCTTCCAATACAAACAACCATTTTAAAGACACTAATTAACATATTTCAATCTCAAAAATATATCTCTTGTCTTATCTATTCCTGGTGGTACTTGTAAATTCTACATAATGTAAACAACATCATCATACCACAAAGATTGTTTAAAACAATCTTTTTCTGTAACCACTGATTCTTCACCTGGTAGATATGATAATTCAATAATAGAATTTATGCCAAAATCATCAAGATTTGTTTTAGTTATTAGTCTAGCTAGATCCTATCCTTTAATTAAATTGGTAGGCTTGATTTCCAAGTCAAAATCTAGCATCTTAGAAATCCATGTCCCTCTTCTTGCCATCACTATCTGGCTGTACTAAAATACTCTTTATTACAACATCTGACACATATGCAGTCACATGAGAATGCATAATAAAATATCTAAAATCTTTAATTTCTTTGATTAACACATATGCCTATTTGTCTAGAATGTTGTACTTCAATTCAACATCCTTCAATGCCCTGTTCAAAAGATGGGATATTATTGACCTGTATCATTTTTTTGAAGCAACACACTAGAGATGGTGTGCTCAGAGGCAAAAGAGAAAATCATGAAATCCATTGAAGAATATGGACTAATGAGTAGAGGTGCTTGGTCTAAATCTCTCTTGATATCATTAAAAGAATTATTTGATTGCTCATTCCACTTAATCTCACTCCATTTCTTAAGCATACTTGTTATTACTTTTAAATTTCTACAAAATGTGGAATAAAAGATTGTAGAAAATTTACTTTACCTAAGAAAGATTGCACCTCCCTATTTTTCCTTGGTTTCTCAATCTTTTGGATTGTTGTCACTATGGGTCTATTTGGATTCCGTCCTTTGATATTATGTCCCAACAACTTGCCTTCCTTCATGGCGAAATGTGACTTTTTTGGATTTAGAGGAACTCTGAATTTCCTGCACTTGCTAAAAACTGTCCTCAGATGTTTCAAATGGGTAGATTCAGATTTTGAGAAAACAATTATGTCATATAGATAAATTACCATGAATTTATCTCTTTTGCGAACAAAATTTATATCCATTGCACCGTGGAAAGTAGGTCCAATGTTCATGAGTTTGAATGACATCTTAGGATACATGAATGTACCACATGGCATGGTGAAGGAAATATTCTCCTGATATTTTTGGTAAAGGATAATTATCCTTCAATGATAATTTATTTAAATTTCTGAAATCCACACATAGGTGAATTTCCCCGCTTTTATTCCTCACTGGCACAGCGTTTTCTACCCAATTGGAAAATATGAGCGGAATGATGATCTTTTCAGCAAATATTATTTTTACTTCCTTCTCAACCAATGGTAGTAGCTTTGGATTAATCCTTCTTAAATTTTGTTTAAAAGGTCTCTCATCTTCCTTAAGTGTTATGGTATACTGAATGATGGTTGTTGTGAAGGAGTCCCCAGGGGTCAATTTTGGGGTTGAAAACCCAAGTTTTGGGGCAGAAGGCATGAATTTTATATAAATAAATGTAAAGTCTCTGGATTTTGTAGTCGTGGAGCGTGAAGATATCAAGAGTCAAAAATGGTTTCTGCCCTTAGTCTAGATAGGTTGTTTCGGCTCGATGAGATCTGCCCTTGGTCCATAGACCATGGGATTGTGTAAAAAGAAGGTCTTAAGAGGAGTCTAGGTAAGTTCGGTTAAGTGAATTTGAGTCGTTGATGAGTCTGTAAAAGGGCTAAGAGTGAGAGTCTTAGCGTAGGAAGAAGGCTTTGCAACTGAGTGCACAGAGGCCTAAGGTAGAAGTCCGCAACTGAGTGCACAGACCCCTGCAGCTATGTACGCAGGGTGGTTAGAGTTTGTACTGAAAATCTAGATTATCAATAAAGAAGAGTATTATGAAATTACTGTGTATTTTACTTCTGTCAATTGCATGAAATTATGTTATGTTAAGCAATGGGTTTATGTTTTAATGCTTGTTGTGGTCACCAATAACCCCCCCCCCCTTTTTGCTCGATATTAGCAATAACATCGAGCAAAGGGGGGGACCCTCAAAGAAAAATCCCAAAAATATTTTTTAAATTTTTGTATTTTTCTCCCTAAGGCTTAAATCGCATCGCAAGGGAAGGCTGAAGCATTACACAAGCGCGGAAAACAAAACTACGAAAGAGCGATGCGAAATTCATCACATCGCATGCATCCCAAGCGCTCTCTAAAAAGAAGACCTTCAAGAAATGCCGATCGCCGATATGCGACATCGCACATCGCAAACGTCGCACTAGGCGGCATAACCATTGAATAAAATCTGCGATCAGCGATCTGCGATGATAGCGATCTGCGATTTGCGATATCGGCGAACCGCGATCTGCGATTTGAAAAGACTCATCGCACGAATTCTCCGACATACCCGATAGACCCAAGATTAAGTGCGCGCCTTAAAGGAAATTAATGACCGCATGATTGAGTATCAAGGAATGATTGCATCGCATTTTTCGAAGATTCAAGTCATGATGAATGTCAGGATTATGCATTCATTAGAGTTTAATGCTTTCATGTCAATCTTTTCATTTCCCTTCTTCTTTGCGTAGACTGCAAGACACGCAACTAATATAAATCTATATGCAGGAAATATCTAAAGGAAAAGGGAAAGCGCCAATCAGACATCAGAGAGAAGATGCCTCTACAAATGGATGCCGCATACAGCAGGACCGCAGATTCCAGACTATAAGCCAACCGGCACTGATGAAATTAGACTATCCAGGACTCAGAGTCAAAGGCGCACAAAAGCAGCGTGTTCACAAAAGATCCTGAAGCTCAGACTTGGTAAAGCAGAGAAAGAAGCGCATGAGAAGGAAGACGCTCCAGAAAAGCCTGGAACAAAGAGCGGAAACAATTCTCGAAACAGGGGATTGTCCATACAGCGCGACTCCTAACCCACTCAGTCATTCGCACGACCGGAAACCGGAATAGCAGCAACAAAATCAGTTCGAGAAGAACCTGGGTTGTGCTAAGTATACACGCGGCGAATACACCCAGCTAGAGAAAGGTTTTCGAAAATATCTTCTGGTCTGTCAGAAGGAAGTGCCAGCTCTTGTTATTTCCACTTTTATCTCCCAAGCGAAAGAAGAAGGTGGCCAGCCGACTGTTCCTAGGAAAACGTTGCGCTGTTGACAGCACTAAAGAGAATATACAGAAACGGTCAGAAATTAGATTTAAAGTTTTAGAAATAAATTTGCTTTTAGTAAAGGGCGGTCATTTGAAGCCGATTCCCTAATTTCGTGTAATTAAAATTAATTAGTTAGTAGTATTTAACCCTTCTCATGGCATTTGGAGAAGGGTCTGGAAATCTGTCAAAAAACTTGTCCTCAGAACATGCACTTCTGCACCCTCAGAGGAGGTTTTTGATGAAGGGATGGATCGACATTTATTTATGTTTGCATTTTAATGTCTGTTACTGATGTTGCACTTCTGTACTCTTAGCAGATATTAGAATAAGTAGAAATAAATCATTATTGCTTGAAGTTTATTAGTGAAATCAGTCATAAATGGTACTTTTATCTCTTGACTAAATTCTGCTAGTATCCCTAAAGTAATACACAGCTGAGTTCTTTATATGTTACTGTATGAATGTCTGTATTACCATTTGGCACTTCTGTATGGTGGGGTCATTTATTTATGCTTGACATATAGAAAACTGATTATGCGATATGTTGTTCACAACTACTCTGCCTAACTTCTTATGCAGAATGGTTTATCTTTATCGATTTATATTCTGATAACAGTTGAATGATCTTTATTACCAGCTGTTGTTTGAAATCTCTCTAGATCGCATAACAAAAGAAAACACCCCGGGTTAGCGTAGACTAGATGTACTGTTTCTCTTCATTAGATTACATTAGCATAGAGTTAGTTTAGCAGTTAAGATTAAGACTAGTTTAGAGAAACCTTTAGATTAATACCATCAAACTCTACACACACACGCACACCCTTCACATTGGGAAACTGGTCCCATTACCCCCAGTCGGACCCGCTACTCCAAACGGGCAAGGAGCCGCCAACCAGGTTCCGGACCGGGTGGGTATCCCCCTTGTTGTCGACCCGACTTCGGGGCCCTCAACATTTTTGGCGCTAGAAGGAGGGCATAGCTATGAATGGCGCATAATTCAAAATCCAAATACCATTCTGAGAGCAAATCACCCTCACCAACTTCCCCGACTTCCCCGGTACGACTAATCTTGGAACTAGAAGTCGCTCGGACATCCACCGCTACTATACATACTGATACATTAGACCAACTTATTATCGATCCTCCTGAAGTTCAAACTTTGATCCGTAAACTCCAGGGATTCTATATCTTTACCCAGAAGTCTGATAAACCTAAAGGCAGCCTGACTTCGCAGTACAATCCTGCTCATCCCCTGACCCGATTGAAGAGTGAAAAGTTTGGCGTCCAGCCAACTGAAATCCCTCTCCCCACTAGGAAAAGAGCAAGGAAAGCACTCCCAAGAGTCTGACAGAGAGACTCTTTCATCCACTTCGTCCATTTCAACTCCCTCTCCGCGAAGTCAACCACCCACATCTCCACCTCAAATCACTCATCCATCTTCCATAACCCTTCCTCCACAATCGTCGAAGATCATAACATCTCCATCTTCTCAACATCAAAGACCATCTCCTACACTTTTGTTGACTAGCAACTCAGCGATGGCCCAATCTCCATGGAATAATCCTGGGGCGGTTTTAATGCCTCCACCCCTAAGTCCAATACCTGCCCATCCCGAGAAATGGCTACCAAAGTTCAATCCAGAAACAGGAATGCAGCTGAAAAACATATCAATAATTTCATGCTTTCTGTTAATCTCAACGGAGTTACCAACGAAGATTCCGTGGTCCGACTTTTCCCCTATACAATGCAAGGAACAGCCGGGTCATGGTACTTTTCGCTGCCCTCCGGATCTATCACCAGCTGGGACATTTTTCAAAATCAATTTCTCACCAAATTCGGCGATGATAGATCGACAGTGACACTGATCAACGATTTATCCAATCTTAAAGATGAGGATAGGGAACCCATTAAGGATTTTAACTTACGATTCAACAAGATCCTCAACAAAATCCCCGCTGCTTCTCAACCCAGCGAGGAAGTAAGATGCGAGTGGTACATCACGGCCTTACCTTCAAACTTGGCCATCTTCGTAGATAGGGCAAGCAAGACAACCTTAGTCAAAAATTTGGCTGAGGCGTTAGCAGTTGAAAGACGCGTAGTAGCCCTAGAAAAGAGATCTACAATCGAAGAGCGTAAATCTAAGAAAATCTCTTTCAAAGAAGACACCAAGAAGAAGCAAACGAAAGATCCTTTCGACATGGAAGGACTACAAAAGGTATTAAAGGCCATGTCTAATGAGATGATTGACATAAGAAAACAAGTAGCAGAATCGTCCCCAAGAAAGCCTTTTAGGAATTTCAAAAGAAACCCTCCCATGGAGACGAAGCCACCCAACGTGGTCTCAAATGTGGAATCTGAAGAAGAAGAAGAGGAGAGCACCATCGAAATGCAGACCGACGATGAAGAAGTGGTGGAACTGCAAGGAATGTGGGATTTCATCCTCCCACAAGAGGAAGATCAAGAAGCACTTCCGGTTAGCACACGAAGCAGAAATCAACTTGATCCTCCCCATAATACCCCAAAACAGAAGGGCGCAAGCCCTGCAGCAAAAGAAAAGGTCGCACCAAAGAAAACAACTGCTAAAACGACCTCATTTAGCCCAGTCCAATCAGAGCAATCACCTCCATCAAAGACACTAATAGTGTCGGATGAAATGGAGTATAACATCATCGATGACATGAAAAAGACTAGGGCTAATATCACTCTGTACGAGTTGAGCAAATTGAAACACCAACAAAAAATCATGATGAAAGAGTTACACGCCGTACCTACTACACCTTTACCTACAGCTGTAGCTTCCCATAATATAGGAAGACCTCCAATCAACACGATCAATAAAATCGATCCAAATGACATCGCTCTGATTGGAGGGAGATCTAGATCTCATACTCCTCCTTTCCTCCTCACTTATGAAATCTTTAACAGAAACGTGCACAACTGCTTGGTCGATTCTGGTGCTTCAACCAATATTCTACCCAAGTCAATATGTGCCAAACTTAATGTTCAACCGCAAAAATCCGCAGTGCGCATAGTTCAACTTGATCGATCGCAAGTCGAAGTGATAGGCGAACTTAATCAAGTGACCATAAGACTGTCGTCTAACCCCAAGGTATGTCAGGTTATCGACATTCTAGTGGCTGACATCCCTGAATTTTATGGTCTGATTCTTAGCAGGGACTGGTCCGAGAAACTCCACGGATACTTTTCAACCGACTGGTCGCACATGTGGTTACCCTTCAACGGGAAACCAAATCAAATAAAGATTGAACGGGAATTGCACCAAAAATACATAGTGACGGATTTGGAAGGAGAGAACGAAGCCATAGCATACAACAACAGCATCATAGGCAACTACTCGGTAGACTCTTTCCTCGGAAATTTCAATGCTCACATATCACCATATTTAGAAAATTCAGTTTTGTCCCAAGTTGAAAACTTTTCCCAAACTGATGATTCAAAATGTGTTAGTTTCTTAGATAACCCTATAAATACTTCTTTATTTTGGAAATTATATTTTGATGGCTCTAAATCCAACGAGGGAGCGGGAGCAGGATGCGTTTTGATCAGCCCAGACGGAAATAAGACCATGCTCACATGCAGACTGGAGTTCGATTGCACGAACAACACAGCGGAATACGAAGCCTTGGTGCAAGGCCTATACAAAGCAATCGGCTGCAACGTCAAATATCTTCAAGTCTTTGGAGATTCTGAGATCGTCGTCAAACAGGTACGTAACACCATACACTGCCTGTCTAATCATTTAAAGCACTATCAATCTTTAGTACAAGATCTCACTGCACATTTTACAGCATTCAATATTTCGTCAATCCCGAGACTTCACAATGCAAACGCAGACCTGTTAGCTAACGTAGCTTCCAGACTCATCCCCTCCGAAGACTTTAGTCCAGATAGGTTTTCGATAGAATTGATTTTTAAACCATCTATCCCCGACAACATCACCAACTGGAGAGTATTCAACGACGACCCAGACATCGTAAGTTTCCTCACCTCCGAAGGATCCTACTCAAACCAGATAATCGACGAAGATTGTCATGATCACCAGATACAACAAAATAGCACTGATAATGCTATACCCAAATCGGTGGTCAAACTAGAAGACTTATACGACTTGAAAAGTCAGTTCAAAAGGTCAGCTAACGCCAAACTCTATAGTTCAAATCTGAACTACGAATCAGTGAACCTAGGAACCGACGAGAAGCCGCAAAACGTTAATCTAGGTCAAAGCCTAGCTCCTGAAGAAAAATCAGCATATATCCGTCTTCTACGACAGTACAAAAATGTCTTTGCCTGGAATTACGATGAGCTGAAGACCTACAATACTTCTATCATTCAACACACTATCCCTATGATTGACAATGAGAAACCTGTCCAACAGAAGCTCAGAAAAATCCACCCCAACTTGGAAAATCAGATAAAAACTGAGCTGAATAAATTGTTGAGAGCCAGAATAATCTTCCCGGTCAGAAATTCCAAATGGGTATCCAACATGGTACCTGTTAGGAAGAAAAACGGAGATATTAGAATCTGCATCGACTTCCGGAATCTCAACAAAGCCTGTCAGAAAGACAATTTTCCCCTCCCACCTATGGAGCAAATATTACAGGCAGTCGCAGGCTCAGAGTTAATGTCTTTCCTGGATGGATTTTCAGGATATAATCAAGTGTTGGTACACCCAGATGATCAGTTAAAAACCAACTTCCAAACTAAATGGGGTACCTACGCGTATCGGAAAATGCCGTTCGGTCTGATCAACGCCGGCGCCACTTTTCAGAGAGCCATGGACATTGCGTTTAAAGGATTAGTCAATAAATCGGTAGTGATCTACTTGGATGATATAACTGTATACTCCAAGAACCGAAACGACCACCTCAAAGATTTGAAGCAAATCTTTCAAAGATGTTTAAGGTATGGGATCTCGCTTAACCCGAAGAAATCTTTTTTCGCGTTGAGTGAAGGAAAATTGCTAGGATTCATAGTGTCCAAATT
Organism: Pinus tabuliformis; assembly: GCA_031772625.1. NCBI lineage: Eukaryota > Viridiplantae > Streptophyta > Pinopsida > Pinales > Pinaceae > Pinus > Pinus tabuliformis. The sequence continues at coordinate 765,468,547 of CM062815.1, forward strand.
TGGCATTCACATTGAACCTGACAGAATCAAAGAAATTTCCGAGATATCCATGCCTCATAACAAAAAGACCATGCAATCTTTCCTAGGACAGATCAATTTTGTGAAAAGATTTGTCCCAGATTTTTCACGTATTATTTCTCCTTTACAAAAAATGATAAAAAAGAATTCAAACTTTAAATGGGGTCTAGACGAGCACGAAGCATTTAACTTAATCAAACAAGCCATCATCAACGCTCCATCTCTAGCAACCCCAAGTTTTTCAGAGCCCTTTGTCTTATACACGTTTGCCTCAGAGAATTCTTATGCTGCGATCTTGACTCAAGCGAATCAAGAAAAGGTAGAAGCTCCGATCGCATTCTTTAGCTCAAACTTACAAGGTGCTGAGCTGAAATATTCGGACGTAGAGAAACAGGCATACGCCGTTTTCAAAGCAATTAAATATTTTAGACCTTTCTTGCTAAAGGCCCATACCAAGGTCATAGTACCATTCCCAGCGGTAAGAAACCTCCTAATACAGAAAGATGTGGGCGAAAAGAGAGCGAATTGGATCACCGCCTTGCAAGAATACGACCTGGAGATCAAGCCGGCACACATCGTAAGAGGCCAAGGCTTCTGCAAGATGTTAGCTGGAGCATCGCAAATCCCCAAAAAATCATCTGAAGAGGTACACGCGTATGAGGTAAGCCTAAACGACGCACAATCATTATATGCTGACACCATTTATTTCCTGAAAAACGGGCATGCTCCATTTCACTTGGATCACATCAAGAAGAGAGCCCTGAGATTAAAAGCTAAACAATACCAGCTCGTAAATGATGTCCTGTTTAAAAGGAATTATGATTCTGTGCTCCTTAGATGTCTTGAGAAAACTGAAGCCGAAAAGGTTTTGCAGGAACTCCACGATGGACCAGCAGGTGGACACTATGCTGGAGAAGCCACCGCACACAAAATCTTACGTGCAGGATACTACTGGCCCACGCTGTTCAAAGACTCGTACCATCACGTAAGGAAATGCCAAGTCTGCCAAACTGCTACAGGAAAACAAAAGAAGTCATCCATGCCACTACAGCCGGTTAACATCGAACAGCCATTCAGCCAATGGGGCCTGGACATAATAGGTGAGATCGTTCCTCACTCCTCTAAACAGCATAGGTATATCATCACGGCAACTGACTATTTTACTAAATGGGTAGAGGCAGTTCCTCTCAAGATAGCTAATTCTGAAAACATTATTGAATTCATAGATCAGTTTATCATTACTAGGTTTGGATTGCCAACGGCCTTAATATTTGATAATGCTTCATATTTTTCTGGAAATACCATGACTGAGTTCGCGCTCAAAAGAGGGTTCAAACTGAAGTATTCTGCCAACTACTATCCGCAAGGTAATGGGCTGGCTGAATCAACGAACAAGAACCTAATCAGGATTATCAAAAAGACAGTCGACCAAAACCAAAAGAATTGGCATAAAGCGCTGGTAAACGCCTTATGGGCAGACAGAATTACAAAGAAAGCCTCTATCGGCACTTCTCCCTTTAATTTAGTTTACGGGAGAGAAGCAGTTCTTCCTACTCACTTAGTCATTCCCTCCTTGTCCTTAGTACAATACATTGATGAAGTATCTACTTCTCCCTTACAACTAAGGAAAATGGAAATAATCAAGCTAGAAGAACAACGAGAACAGGCCAAGAAAACCCATGCTCACCACCAAGCGCTGATAAAATCCTCTTTTGATTCGAACATAATGACCAGAAAAAACTTTCAGATGGGAGATTTAGTTTTGAAATGGGATAAGGCTCACGAAGAAAAGGGCAAACATACGAAATTCCAGAAGCTATGGCTTGGTCCTTTTCAGATCGTAGAGGTCATAGGCCCGTCGACTTTCGTGTTGCAGGACTTGACAGGCAGGAGAGATTCTCTGCCTGTGAATGGACAAATCCTCAAAATGTATTTTCCATAGAAGGTCATCCTTCTATTTTTGTAGGATAATTTTTTTTTTTTTTTTTTAATTTTAGTTTTTATTTCTTATAAATAAGGTTGGTTGTGAATGATCATAAATTATATTCATGAAGAAACATACCATTTCTCTATCAGATTTTGATTTCACTTGTATAAATAGTAAAACTTTTCGAAAAAAATCTGACTTTTATTATTGACAGGTAGAGTTAACTTTAGCCTGAATATGATGTTAGTTTCAACTTCACAAAGAAATCTGGGATGAAAGTAACTTTTGGCAAAAAATTGTTTTATGCCAACGCAATGAAAAGTATCATCAATAGCAAAATAATTATTCTCTGCAAAACTGCTGTTCTTAAACTCTATTATTGTCGTCCAGAGCTTTCTTAAGGAAAAACAATGACTTCCTCCCTGTTAAGGAAATCGCAGCATCCAGAGAAACAATCCAAGAAAACACTATATCTCAAAGAATGAGAGGTCTCATCACGAGCCGGCTTATCATGATCACAGATATTATAACTTGCTGACTTTGCCACTACTGTCTACCAAAACAGGGCAACGACTCAAGATTGTTGCAATCAAAAGACAAGGGGTCTCATCACGAGCCAGCTTGTTCAGCAAAAGTGTAAATCAAGTGAATGACTGTGTCATAATTTGGCCACCAAACCAAGACACTGTTCTTTAGAGAATAAAAAAATCAAAAAAGAAAGAAAAAGTGTCAAAAGGATTTTTCTCTGGTATGTTGTAAATAACCTTAAACAGGAAAAAGGATCATTGCTGGATAACATGGTAACCCTGTCGAGGCTATGGACGCTTGCGGGCAGCAGAGGCTCTACCTACGACAAATGAGCATATTTTACAAAGCCAGTACGCAGAGAAGACCTTATTTTGTCTTTGAAAAGCACTGAGTAATGTCTAGGTGTGAATACAAGAAATAACCCAGAGGGAGAAAACAATCGGAATGAAATAAAAGTTGTGACGAAACATCATTGATGGGATAAGGGGTAATACTCTATCTGTCCATAACAAAATTTAGGCATAAGAAAATTTTTTCTGTTTTGGAAGTGAAAATGCAATAGAACAAGCAGAGATAACTGGTTCTTCACAGTGATTCGCCATTGTTGTGGTCACCAACAACCCCCCCCTTTTTGCTCGATATTAGCAATAACATCGAGCAAAGGGGGGGACCCTCAAAGAAAAATCCCAAAAATATTTTTTAAATTTTTGTATTTTTCTCCCTAAGGCTTAAATCGCATCGCAAGGGAAGGCTGAAGCATTACCCAAGCGCGGAAAACAAAACTGCGAAAGAGCGATGCGAAATTCATCGCATCGCATGCATCCCAAGCGCTCTCTAAAAAGAAGACCTTCAAGAAATGCCGATCGCTGATATGCGACATCGCACATCGCAAACGTCGCACTAGGCGGCATAACCATTGAATAAAATCTGCGATCAGTGATCTGCGATGACAGCGATCTGCGATTTGCGATATCGGCGAACCGCGATCTGCGATCTGCGATATGAAAAGACTCATCGCACGAATTCTCCGACATACCCGATAGACCCAAGATTAAGCACGCGCCTTAAAGGAAATTAATGACCGCATGATTGAGTATCAAGGAATGATTGCATCGCATTTTTTGAAGAGTCAAGTCATGATGAATGTCAGGATTATGCATTCATTAGAGTTTAATGCTTTCATGTCAATCTTTTCATTTCCCTTCTTCTTTGCGTAGACTGCAAGACACGCAACTAATATAAATCTATATGCAGGAAATATCTAAAGGAAAAGGGAAAGCGCCAATCAGACAGCAGAGAGAAGATGCCTCTACAAATGGATGCCGCATGCAGCAGGACCGCGGATTCCAGACTATAAGCCAACCGGCACTGATGAAATTAGACTATCCAGGACTCAGAGTCAAAGGCGCACAAAAGCAGCGTGTTCACAAAATATCCTGAAGCTCAGACTTGGTAAAGCAGAGAAAGAAGCGCATGAGAAGGAAGACGCTCCAGAAAAGCCTGGAACAAAGAGCGGAAACAATTCTCGAAATAGGGGATTGTCCATACAGCGCGACTCCTAACCCACTCAGTCATTCGCACGACCGGAAACCGGAATAGCAACAACAAAATCAGTTCGAGAAGAACCTGGGTTGTGCTAAGTATACACGCGGCGAATACACCCAGCTAGAGAAAGGTTTTCGAAAATATCTTCTGGTCTGTCAGAAGGAAGTGCCCGCTCTTGTTATTTCCACTTTTATCTCCCGAGCGAAAGAAGAAGGCGGCCAGCCGACTGTTCCCAGGAAAACGTTGCGCTGTTAACAACACTAAAGAGAATATACAAAAACGGTCAGAAATTAGATTTAAAGTTTTAGAAATAAATTTGCTTTTAGTAAAGGGCGGTCATTTGAAGCCGATTCCCTAATTTCGTGTAATTAAAATTAATTAGTTAGTAGTATTTAACCCTTCTCATGGCATTTGGAGAAGGGTCCGGAAATCTGTCAAAAAACTTGTCCTCAGAACATGCACTTCTGCACCCTCAGAGGAGGTTTTTGATGAAGGGATGGATTGAGATTTATTTATGTTTGCATTTTAATGTCTGTTACTGATGTTGCACTTCTGTACTCTTAGCAGATATTAGAACAAGTAGAAATAAATCATTATTGCTTGAAGTTTATTAGTGAAATCAGTCATAAATGGTACTTTTATCTCTTGACTAAATTCTGCTAGTATCCCTAAAGTAATACACAACTGAGTTCTTTATATGTTACTGTATGAATGTCTGTATTACCATTTGGCACTTCTGTACGGTGGGGTCATTTATTTATGCTTGACATATAGAAAACTGATTATGCGATATGTTGTTCACAACTACTCTGCCTAACTTCTTATGCAGAATGGTTTATCTTTATCGATTTATATTCTGATAACAGTTGAATGATCTTTATTACCAGCTGTTGTTTGAAATCTCTCTAGATCGCATAACAAAAGAAAACACCCCGGGTTAGCGTAGACTAGATGTACTGTTTCTCTTCATTAGATTACATTAGCATAGAGTTAGTTTAGCAGTTAAGATTAAGACTAGTTTAGAGAAACCTTTAGATTAATACCATCAAACTCTACACACACACGCACACCCTTCACATTGAGAAACTGGTCCCATTACCCCCAGTCGGACCCGCTACTCCAAACGGGCAAGGAGCCACCAACCAGGTTCCGGACCGGGTGGGTATCCCCCTTGTTGTCGACCCGACTTCGGGGCCCTCAACAACGCTAAATTGATGCGCGAACCTGTATGTTTTCCTCTATTATATGAATGCAAGTAGGGATATATGTTTACGCAACAATAATCTAAATTGCATGATAGAGTTGGCGAACACTTAATATAATTAAGAGAAATATACATCAAAGTAATTATAGAGGCACGTAAGTGTCGAGATCACTTGTTAGGGTTACGCGAAGGATGATCACAGACCTTCACAGAGGTTCTGAAAGACTAATAGAGATGTACATCGATAAGCTCTAAAGGCTTACCGATTTGCACAAAGGCAACGTTAAGGTATAAAACTGACATCACAACCATCTCAGGGTGTGGAAAATTGGTTCCTACATCCCCCCATACTGCTTCGGGTGAGACTTCAGTCAACGCTCAGTGGGTTGATGTCTAAAGGGCCAGTAATGTAGGGATTTTCTTGGCTAACTAACACTGAACCTGGGTCAGGGCCAATCAAGCCAAAAAATGGTTCCGTTGCATTTGTTGGCTTGATGGACCCTGACACAGGTTTAACGTTAGTTGACAAGAAATATATTCAAAATGAGATTTAAATAACATGACTTCATCCAATATATTTATGAGAGAATTCATATGACATGCAAATGCATTGTTGAACCAGTTAATTATCATTTTTGAATCCCCAAAAATCTGTAGTTGTCTACATTCATGTGCAAGTGAAAAATGGATAAGGTGACGAAGTGTGATCAATTAAAAAAGTTATTAGTGCCAGTCCCTAGACCCATTTGAACACAAAAAATCTGGTTTTCAGATTGGTGTAATAGTATACCCCACTGCATCCTTGTTACTGCCCAAACAATAGGAGTGGTGTCTTCATCTGGTATTTCATGATATGCATTTAGGATATGGGCAATGGATACATGCCAACATATAGCGTTGTCCCTAAAAATAATTCAATTCTGATTCAACCATATGGTGCAGTGAATGATCAAGGGAGCAATGGTGTTTTGGGTTCGAAGTCCCCTCCCTCCAGTGATTCCATGCTTCCAAAGTAGAATTTCCTATCCATCGAACAATAATGGAGAGGGAAGTGAGAACTTGTGACCATATGTCAATCACCATGGGGCAGTGAATAAAAATATGGTCATTTGTTTCCTCTACCTGTTTACATAAAACGCACCAGGAAGGATCGTGAAAGGACTTATGCTTTAGGTTTCTCCCAGTGGGTGTTTTGTTCCTTAATATGTTCCACATTAGTAGCCTAGTGCGAGGAGGGGCTTTGAGCTTCCATATAGTCCACCACCAATCTATGAGCACAGGTGGAGTGTGGATGGCATGGATGATGGGATATCCTTCTTTAGGTGTATATATACCATGACCAACATGTGCCCAAATTAGTTCATCAACACCCTCCTTGATGCACACATGTGTTTCTATCAGAGCATTTGTATAATCAGCCCATAATTGGTGCCATTGATCAAGGATGCCTAACAACTCTGTTGATTTCCATGATTGAGTGAATATGGTAGTATTCTCCATATCAACAATGTTTGCGAGCCTGTGAATGTCATTGTGCTTGAGGAAAAGAATGAGTTCGGGTGGAAGATGATGCATATTACCATATTCTGTCGATAGATCTATGCAAATCCACATTGATTGTCCATCTCTAATGTGCCATAAAAGACCATTCCTGATGGTGGGTAGAGTGTGAAGGAAAACTCGCTAGATTGAAGAAATACCTGATTTGTGCCAAATTGGGAGTTGAATCCAATCCATGATTTGTAATGGCCAAATATATTTGTAATGCACCACCTTTGTCCATAGAATGTGAGAGGTAAGCATTAGCCAACCCATCTTAGCAACTAGAGCATGAGTGAATGATGGTATGCATTTTAATCCCTAGCCACCCCATTGTTTTGGGAGTGCAATTTGGCCCCAACCCACCCAAGCAAAGAGTCTCCCTTCATTGTGACCATTCCAAAGGAATCTGCATCATAATTTTTTAATCCGAGAGAGGATACATTTGGGAATCCAAGCCAATGACATATAATACACCGGCATTGCCTCCAAAATTGATTTGATGAGAACTAGTCACTCTGCTCTAGATAGGAACCTATGGTTCCAATTGAGAAGTCTCTTTTTGACCTTGGCCACCATCCATGTCCAATATGCTATTTTGTAACAATGAGGTTTAATCTGGAAGCCAAGGTATTTGAGTCCTGCCTCCAATTGTAATCTTTGAAATGGTAATTTCTATGTGTCTATCTGCATTTCCCGTGGAGAGCAGGCTAAGAAGGTGATAATGGATTTCATCCTATTAGATTCCATACCTATAGCAATTGAAAAGAGCATCATAATATCATGGAAAACAGAGGAATCTCCAAACAATTGTTGGAAGTGTGTATTGCCGAGATGGACCAGATGATGAAAGGAGGAGGAAAATTGACCATCTTTAGTGGGAATTTTCCAAATAGTGTTGTTGGCCCTTCTCCCCTTTGCAAATTATGAAAATATTTGGTATTGTCATCTCTGGCCTTTAACCATATAGCCCAACTTCTAAGTTGCCAAGTTTCCTCACAATCTTTGAGAATATTGGATCTTTGAGTTTCTAGGCCAGTGAGATGGGATTTATCTTCATCCGATATGAATCATTTACCTTTCTCATCCAAAAGATCGACCAACTTGTCTTCTATGATCCTGAGGGATCGATCATATAGATCTATTTTTTCGTTAACCCATTTAATTGATAAGCTCTTGATCTCGAGTAGGTTTTGACAAAATCATTCAGATATGGATCTCCCTCAAGAAGGTGGATGTGCATGCTAGTAATCTGTGACCAATTTGGTATATTTAGGGTTCATCATCCAGGTGGAGTTGAATTTAAAAGGAGCCTTGGGCTTCAGAAAGGGAGTTGAATTTAAAAGGAGTCACGGGCTTCAAAAAGGGCCCAGAAAATTTTAGATAGATAGGAGAGTGGTCAAAGATTCCACTCACTCCCACCCACTGTCGATAATTTGTCAGAGCTCGAATCAACTATTCCTTGATGAGAAATTGATCCAAATGCCTAGCCAAAGCATCATCTCTCATTCTTTTGTTGTGTCAAGTTGGTTGAACCTTGTTCATGGGAATATAAATCAATCAGTGTTGCTCCGAAAGATGGGGCATAATATCTGATAGTTGATCTAGTTGGGAATTACTACCCCAGGATTCCCCATAACCAACTGAAAAATTCAAACCCCCTCCTAGAATGAGGTTGTTTGAATTGACAAGGGATAGATTGAGAAAATGAGTCTAGAAGTCAACTTGGTTGAGAACGGGAGTGTATATATTAATGATTCTGAACTCCATCCCTAATTTTGAGGCATAGATATCCATTCCTATAAAACCTGATCCACCCTAGGTAATGATAATCTTACTGGTACGAGGATTGATACCCAATGCAATGCCTTCAGATCTTCCAATGACATCATGTGCATGGAAGGTCCAACCTGGCTTCAGAGCTTATAGTATAGGGTGATCTGGTCAACTTTGGCGAAGGTTTCTTGCAGATAAATGATGTCAGTGGACTCAAAATCTAGTAATCTTCTAAGGGCTTGCCAAACCCCTACAATTGAAAGAGAGCCATTTCATGATAGTAACTAGTGAGGGTGTTGGATTATCTAAGAACCTTGTCAAGAGTGGATTTCCTGCCCAAAGCCACATCCACCCTAGCTTGGATGATAACTTTGGAGATTTATGAGTGTCTACCTCTGGAGGACTTGGTAGATTTAGGAGGAGAAATCAACCCAATCCCAGAATGTTCAGGGGGATGTGATACCCTAGAGCGAAGGTTGTATGAGTGGGAATGACCAGAGGAGGTGGAAATCTCCAAGGAGGGAAGGGCGTCCAAGCTGGGAATGGAGGGCGGAGTGGTGGATATAGTTGGAGAGTGTAGGTCTAATTGACAAAATAGAGGGGACGATGAAATGCCAGGGATGGATGCAAATGCACAATGATGATGTGATGCAGAAACAATATAAATAATTGAAGATGCAGAGTAAAGAGGAGAACATGTACCCTATGAGAAAAGAGCCACAACAATAGCCCAAGATCTCATCATAGGAGGGGAGGGAGACCTGGTAGAATTCGAGGCCAGGATCTATGCATCACCACATGCTGAGACATTAAGACCCAAAGATCGAGAAGATGAGCCTTCAACAGATGAAGGTGCACTCAGAGCCGCTGTCGCCAAGTCTTTGATGGGGGAATGTTACGTGGTAATTTGTCACTCTCCTGTCACTCCCCATTCCTGATCCCGAAGAACCCTAGTAGTGACTACTATGTTATACATGCATGAAACCTATGCTCTTGCATCCCTTGAAGTTTGAATAAAGAATTCCCCACTCCCTTCAGGACATTTCCAAAGAATCCTTCTTAAAACCCAGTTTTTAAGATCAACACTCTTTCCTAGTGTCTCACCCATGCTCATGGCAGAAGTTTACACTATGACCTATGCTAATTAGTGCTACTATTAGCCCAATACCTACACTGGTCTACTTCTGGAATTTTTTTATAAAAGGAAACGAATTTTCACGTCTACAAACTTGTTGGGAATGGAATCCCCCCACAGTAGGTTTTGGGGCTCAAAGCCCAAGTTTTGGTCAAAGGTTTTGTAAGACTCCATGAATTGCGGGCGTGGAGCGCGAAGTAGAGGTTAAGTCATAGGGCTATCTGTCCTAAAGTAATGTAATGTAATGTAAATTCATGTTGGCCTACCCATGGTCCGCTGACCATGGGATTGTATAAATAGAGCGAGGCTCTAAGTTGTAAATATAGTCGATGATAGAGTAAGTAGTGAAGGAATGGTTCGAGCTTAGAGTAGGATTCTAAGTGTATTGGGTTGTAGTAGTAGGAAGAGGCTTTGCAATTGAGTACGCAGAGGCCTAGTAGAGTCCGCAGCTGAGTGCGTGGACCCCTGCAGTTGAGTGTGCAGGGCGGTGTCGAGTTTGTAAGAGAGATTGAAGATTAATAAAAGAGAAGTTGATTCCTATTTCTGTGTATTTGTTGTGCATTATCTTCTTTATGTTTGTATTGGTTTATGTATCGCACACACTGATATGATTGTTGAATATGCTATAATAACCATAAATCTTACACACGCAAGTTAAGTAATTGGTTAAGTAGCAAGGGACTTGGGTATTATACAACTACTGAAAGCCAAAATCGTGGGGTAAAATGCATGGGATGAAAACTACCCTCAAAGGCCTTCCCGAGCCCTTCGACATACCGTAAGATTATCTGCAAAAGATACTTGTTACGCACATGTTTATCTATCAAACATAAATTGATAGGGTATGGAAAGAGGATCACCTTTGGTTCCTTCTAGATTCGCTTGGGGATCTTCCTGCGGCAAGAAGAACTCCTTCTAAGCCGGCTCCAAGTCGATTCCTGCACAAAGGAAAAAGCAAACCAATCACAGCATACGCTTCTGAAAACTAACGTAAGAATCTATAACAAACATGTATTAATGTAGAACTTAACTACTCAACTCGACAAGCATCAAAATGAACAAATAAATGAACAATATCACTGACACTTTGGAGTAGGGAACACAACTACAATTCTATATTCAGAATGGAAGAGTGATTACAATAATCCATTGTATCAACCTTCCTCACCCCTTCTTCCTCTCTCTCTCTCCTTCTTTCAGCTAGCTCCTTCAAGAATATGATAGTTCACAACAGCTCTACAGGCTATCCTTCCAAATGCACTAACCCTTTATCAATGGCCCTCTCGCTACTTATGTAGCAATCGAGTTAGGGTTGCCAAGCTCCATCTAGAGTTCATTAGGGAAAAAACCATGAACCTACCCTGTTTACAAGCTTTTTCCCATTTGCCTTCATTCTCAGAATATAATTTCTCCAAATATCTTGATTTTTGGAGTTTCCTTGCTTTTCTTGCACAAATTTAGGGATTTAATATCTATATATTTATGAGTAGATTCATTGGCATGACCTTCTGAACATCACTTAAGTTCACTAATGCTCCCCTTGGTTTAACAATGTGAGTTAGTAGGGTGACTAATGCTCCCGTGTATCTTACCCCAACTATTTGCATATCGAAAGGCCGGTTGAGGACTTTGTAATTCGACCCCCAAAAGGGGCACTTCGATGCACAATGCATAATACATCTACACATGCCGCCCAACACTACAACATCATAGAGGATTTGGCATAAGCACCATCAGCTATGTCGGCGCTCGAAGTATTACAAACATGCCCCACCCAATGGAAAGCTTTTCTTTCAGCTATTGGAGGTATTGACCCTACAGATTCCATGCTTTCTATTTTCGACATGGACAAGTGTAAACCTCCCCTTTCTCACCAGCTTGCATTCCAAGTGCATATCACCACGAAAGGTAAAGGTATACATAGAACTGTCATCGACGAAGGTGCTTCAACCTGCGTCATGTATGTTGGCTCACCTTGGGTTCTCCAACCCTATGCCCATCGTCAAACTCCCTGAAAGTTTTTGACGGCCACGCCTTTATACCAAAAGGATAATTAGCTGGTTTCCCCATCACTTTGAGTGGAAAAACCATAATGGTAGACAAAGAAGTCATGGACAGAAAACTCGAGTATAATCTCTTGTTGGGTCGTAGTTGGACATATGCCATGATGGCCGTCGTATCTATTGTCTTTCGCATAATCCAATTTCCATTGGATGGAAATATAGTTATAGTAGATCAACTATCTTTCTGCACCCCTGATTATTCACCATTACCAAGTTGCTCCATACCCCTAGTAGGAGGTGGAACTGACTCTTATGTCAGTTTAGGTACCGTTCTACTAAAGAGTTCTTCCCTCATGGGTTGTTTCCCTCTTTAGCCGCCGCAGGTTCCACAATCGGTCAACATGCTTTCATCAATTCCTCATGAACTGACCGATCCTTGGATCCTAACGACGCCTTCAGACCTTGACACATTCGGAGACCAGATGCCTCTATCACTAGCTAAATTGGCCTGCGAAGCCAATCAAATTGCATCTGAATCTCCGGTCACTTTTGTTTCAGCCAACGGTACCACTGCCCCTCCCATAACTGATCCTTTTTTCGATCCACTCAATCAAGTCCTACATATGGATGAAGCTATTAGAGCGATCACGAGTTTAGAAGAGAAACCTTGGGAGGATTTGCACCATCATGTTTCGATATCTGATTCGGACATGATGCCTCTTCAAATCCTGTCACCTGACACACATGAAATCGTTTCCTCACCGTATATGACTATCCAACTTTTGGACTCGAAAGGAAACAGAGGCAATATTTCACAAACATTGCTCCCCGATATTTCTGTCATGACAGACATCGTGGAAAACATACAGAGTGGAACCATTCACAATCTTGAGGAAATCATGAGCTTCACCTACTCATTTAGGGACTTCCATGATGTTTTTCCTTGGTCTTATGAGGAAATGCATGGCATAGACCCTTATAATGTCAATCATGAGATCGAGAAAGATCGAGTGTTTTTTTTTGGTATTTTTCTTGCTTGTTAATTCGAAAAACCTCGAGTCTCTTTCTTTGGGCTCGTTAAACTACTACAATGAAGAATAGAATAGAGAACTTTTAGAGATATTTTATTTCTCTTTAAAAAATATAAACATCTCCAAGTTTTCATTGTTGAGATCGTTAAAAACTATCCAACCATGGAGAGAGCACTTTTAGAGATATTTTATTGCTCTTTAAAAAATATAAATATCTTTGAGTTTTCATTGTTGAGCTCATTAAAAACTATCCAACCATGGATAAAGCACTTTTTGAGATATTTTATTGCTATTTAAAAAACATAAACATCTCCAATTTTTTGTAGTAGGGCTCGTTAAACATACATACCACAATCAATAAAGCACTTTTAGGGATATTTTATCGCTCTTTAAACAATATAAACATCCCCGAGTTTTCATCATTTGCTAGTTAAATATATGCAATGATGGTCAGAGCACTTTTTATGATATTTTATTGCTCTTTAAAAAATAATAACCATATCCGAATTTTTCATCTTTTGCACTCGTTAAATATATGCAAACAATGCTCTGAGCACCTCTTTTTTGATCTTTTTCCATCTCATAAATTGAAAAAGACCAACGGAGCATCCTTTTTAGGCATTTTTTTCTCGCTCTTTAAACTAAAAAAATACCGATCTGTGTCTTGCTGCTCGTTAAACATGCTAAAGATGACCCGAGCATTATTTCAGGTACTTTTTCTTGCTCGCTAAAAACTGAAAAATCCCGAGCTTTTGTTACTGAGCTCATTAAAGTGTCACGACAAAACACGAGTTTAGTCCATTTCCTCGTACTCGTAACAAAATGAGGTCGACATCTATTGGAAAAAGGTTTCTCTTTATCTGGGTTCAATAGATTAAAATACGGAAAAGTAACCGATCCGGGTATACTATTAACCTTTTGTCGCACCCGGTTAACAACTATGACAAAGGGACCACCATGGAGTCTCTCTTTACAATCTTTTAAGACTCTATAAATATGAAAATACCATCGAGTTGTCTAGTCTGGACTCTTTAAATACATAGACAACATATAGAGTTGTTCTTTTTACTATACTTTTCAGACTCTTAAAAAATGAAAAAATCGACGAGTTTGCCTGTTCGGACTCATTAAACTAATTAGATAGGGCAAAGATTCATTCTTTTTGCGATCATGCGCTAAATGTTCGTCTGGTTGGATAAGGGCAGAGAACTCCATATAAGGTTCTTTCCCCCTTAAAAGTGGACCTTCCCAAGGAGACAAGACCTTCTTCCCCCCTTGAGTGGATCTCATTCTTGTCCTCCTCTCCCTATATAAACCACTTCCTCTTACCCTTTTTGGTTACAATGCACAAAATACAAAACATAGTGAATCTGCAAAATTCTGAAATCTTTAGCTTTTGATATAAGAAGATTAGTCTTAGATGACAAAAGACTAGTCTTTGGTAGCTAAAGTGTGAGGAAAAAGACTTAGATCTTGGAAGCCATTTCATGCCAAGCTAGGTGAGGAAAAGAGTGTTGAAAAGGCATGTAGTAGGACTTGGATACCGCAAGGGATATCTCCAACGTCAAGACTTCAGTTGTATTTCTCTTTGAAGTTTATTTTAATATAAATAATGATTTATTTCCTATATCAGGTGTAATATTACATTTGATAGCTTAGAACTCAAACTTTTAAGTAGATTGGATTCGATTTTATGCTATCACATTTGCTGTTGTTTCTTGCATGTTTGTTTTAGGTACTTGAATGAAAGGAACGAAATGAAGCTAGAGCAAGGAAGAAAGATCTCGATCAAGTGGATTAGCGTTATAAGAGGTAGGCCCTCTTATTCGATTCTAATCTAAGGAAATTTACATTATATTGTCTTGTTTGTGGCTAGACCCACTCTCCTGGGCTAGAGGGATCATCTCTATCCGCAGAGAGGATATTCCTACACTACAAATTGGCAACCATACTCGGGAAATACATCTCCTTTTCATCACTCTGTTTTTTCTACTTGTGTGCCTAGTTTGTTTATTTATGGTATTCTAGATCTGTATTAACCTATTTGAAGGCATAAAAGCACTAGCCCACCCTCTGATGTGTTAAGTATGGCCCTGTGTGAAGTTATTTTTATTTTTTCTTTGAATCCCTCAATCAATGCTCTTTTTTTCCAAACAGTCATGCCGATCAGGCCTATTAGCGCTAGTTGTAGCCTGACAAGTCTTGTCAGTCATGCCGATCAACACTAGTTTCAACCCAAAAAGCGTGCCAATCTCTGAGTTAAGAAAAAATCAGAGTTTATCCCATGCCAATGCCAGTGTATCTTGACCCTTAGACTCCCTTCTTCCACCTAGAAGTGACTAGGATCCTTTTCTGGGTTTGATTGATTGATTGGCTTGAATTTCCATTGCTTTATCTTTTGAGTTTTTGGATGGTTTCTATGACCCTAGGGCATCTAGGTCAATTACCATTCATTTTTTTGTTTACTCATTGTGTCAACTTTCTGATTTTTTACTTCATTTAATCCATTTTTCAGTCTCAACATCTTCATTGCTTCATTTTCAATTGAATGAGTGAAAGAGTCTCGTTTCTTCTCTTATTTCGAGTGTCTCTTTTCTCTTTCCAAGCATAGATTACATTGCTTGGTTTTTTGATTGAAGCATTTGTGTGTTTGGTTTGTTTTATTCAAGGAAGAAGTTTCTTTTAGTTTCATTTATCATGCTTTGGATTTGATTGATGCTTGTTTGTTTAGAATTGTGAAAATTTTCATTAAAGTGCTTTATGTGAAAGATTCATTTTGCTTTTTATGAAAAGAATAACATCATTCTAGTTTTCTTAAGTGAAAATATTGCATTAGTAACATCATTGTGAAGATAGAATTGCATCATCATAAGCATTGGAAATGAAATGAAACTTATTTTGTTGTTAAGGGAAGATTAAGTGCATTTAGGACATGTATTAGTAAAAGATTTCATTCTTTGGTTGTTGCGTTGATTGTGTGTTCTCTATCCCTCAATTAATGTAAACTTTCATCGAAGACAAAGATTTCTTTTCTCATATAGAAACATATAGAGGTTTTCAAATGACAGTAGTAGGGCCTTGAAATTGAAACCTAATTCAAGATAAATCATTAAAATTTATTGAATTAACCTAAGGAAGCATTGAAACTTAACACAGATTTAGTGGTCTAGGCTAGAGACATGTTCCAACATATTTAAACATAGAAACTGTCGTTAACCTTAGACAATGCTAGTACGGACTTGTTCTCCCCATAGTGTCGCGTATATAAAGGGATACCCCTATAGGTTGCAATCCTTTAGCCATAGGAAGCCGAGTCTGCTACCTTATAAACATGATACACCAAACACAACATTCGGGGAGATTGCCTACTCGTACTTTTCCGTTCGTCGGGAGGTATTTTGTAGTTCACGGTTACCTGGTAATCCCTTTTGCCTAGATTATCTTGAGTAGTCATTTTTGTCTTTTTGACTCTTCAAATTTAAAATATCATCGAGCACTTGTCCTTTCGATCTCGTTAACTCTGAAAGAGACTAGAGTCACGTTTCACCCTTTTATCGACTCTTAAAATATGGAAAGGCAAAGTTTTGTTTAAGTGTCTTAAAGTTAACTACCCACAAAATATTCTTGGTTAAATTTGTCTTCCTTAGTGATTCTTTAGGGTCATTTCCAATGACAACATTTCCCAAGTCTACCAGTCAAGGATTCCCCTCGGATGAGAATCCTGGTCCTTTTTCTTTTTTATAGGACAAATTGACCTCCTAATCAACTCAAAGGTGAAAGACAAGGTGACTGAAGCAATGACCACAAGTTCAGGCCCAAAATCCACACTAACGCTCTCTATACACTGACAACCTGCTTCATAAATCTTGTTACCAAGCATAAAGGAGCGTTAGTCACCCTGCTAACTCATGTTGTTAGACCAGGGGGAGCGTTAGTGAACTTAAGTGATGTTCAGAAGGTCATGCCAATGAATCTACTCATAAATATCTAGATATTAAATCCCTAAATTTGTGCAAGAAAAGCAAGGAAACTCCAAAAATCAAGATATTGGAGAAATTCTATTCTGAGAATGAAGGAAAATGGGAAAAAGCCTGTAAACAGGGCAGGTTCATGGTTTTTTTCCTAATGAACTCTAGATGGAGCTTGGCACCCCTAATTCGATTGTTACATAAGCAGTGAGAGGGCCATTGCAAAAGGGTCAGAGCATTTGGAAGGATAGCCCGTAGTGCTGTTGTGAACTGTCATATTCTTGAAGGAGCTAGCTGAAAGAAGGAGAGAGAGAGAGAAGAAGAAGGGGTAAGGAAGGATGATACAATGGATTGTTGTAATCACTCTTCCATTCTGAATATAGAACTGTAGTTGTGTTCCCTACTCCAAAGTGTCGGTGATATTGTTCATTATTTGTTCATTCTGATGCTTGTCAAGTTGAGTAGTTAAGTTATACAGTAATACATGTTTATTATGGATTCTTACATTAGTTTTCAGAAGCGTATGCTGTGATTGGTTTGCTTTTTCCTTTGTGTAGGAATTGACTTGGAGCCAGCTTAGAAGGAGTTCTTCTTGTCGCACGGAGATCCCCAAGCGAATCTAGAAGGAACCAAAGGTGATCCTCTTTGCATACCCTGTCAATTTATGTTTGATAGATAAACATGTGTGTAACAGGTAGCTTTTGTAGATAATCTTACGATCTGTCGAAGGTACCGGGAAGGCCTTTTTGGGTAGTTTTCATCCCGTGCATTTTACCCCACGATTTTGGCTTTCAGTAGTTGTATAATACCCAAGTCCCCAACAATTTGCATATCGAAAGGCCAGTTGAGGACTTTGTAATTCGACCCCCAAAAAGGGCACTTCGAGGCACAATGCACAATACATCTACACGTGCTACCCAACACTACAACATCATAGAGGATTTGGTGCAAGCGACGTTGGCTATATCGGCACTCGAAGTATTACAAACATGCCTCACCCAATGGAAAGCTTTGCTTTCAGCTATTGGAGGTATTGAACCTATGGATTCCATGCTTTCTATTTTCGACATGGACAAGTGTAAACCTCCCCTTTCTCACCAGCTTGCATTCCAGGTGCATATCACCACGAAAGGTAAAGGTATACATAGAACTGTCATCGACGAAGGTGCTTCAACCTGCGTCATTTCAGCTTCATGTTGGCTCGCCTTGGGTTCTCCAACCCTATCCTCACCGTCAAACTCCCTGAAAGCTTTCGACGGCCACACCTTTATACCAAAAGGATACTTAGACGGTTTCCCCATCACTTTGAGTGGGAAAACCATAATGGTAGACATAGAAGTCGTGGATAGAAAACTCGACTATAATCTCTTGCTGGGTCGCAGTTAGACATATGCCATGATGGCCGTTGTATCTACTGTCTTTCGCATAATCCAATTTCCATTGGATGGAAAGATAGTTACAGTAGATCAGTTGTCTTTTTGCACCCCTGATTATTCACCATTACCTAGTGGCTGCGTACCCCTAGTAGGAGGTGGAACTGACTCTTATGTCAGTTTAGGTACCGGTCTACTGAAGGCTTCTTCCCTCATGGGTTGTTTCCCTCTTCAGTTGCCACAGGTTCCACAATCGGTCAACATGCTTTCATCAATTCCTCATGAACTGACCGATCCCTAGATTCTAATGGTACCTTCAGACCTTAACACATTCAGAGACCAGATGCCGCTATCACCAGCTGAATTGGCCTGTGAAGCCATTCAAATTGCATCTAAATCTCTGGTCACTTTGGTTTCGGCCAACAGTACCCCTGCCCCTCCCATAACCACTCCTTTTTTCAATCCACTCAATCAAGTCCTACATATGGATGAAGCTATTATAGAGATCATGAGTTTAGAAGAGCAACCTTGGGAGGATTCGCACCATCATGTTTCGATATCTGATTCGGACATGATGCCTCTTCAAATCCTGTCACCCGACGCACATGAAATCGTTGACTCAGAAGGAAACAATGGCAATATTTCACAAACATTTCTCCCCGATATTTCTGTCATGACAGGCATCGTGCAAAACATACAGAGTGGAGCCAATCACAATCCTGAGGAAATTATGAGCTTCACCTACCCGTTTAGGGACTTCTGTGATGTTTTTCCTTGGTCTTATGAGGAAATGCATGGCATAGACCCTTCTAATGTCAAGCATGAGATCAAGAAAGATCGAGTGTTTTTTTTTTGGGTATTTTTCTTGTTCGTTAATCCGAAAAACCTTGAGTCTCCTTCTTTGGGCTCGTTAAACTACTACAATGAAGAATAGAATATAGCACTTTTAGAGATATTTTATTTCTCTTTAAAAAATATAAACATCTTCGAGTTTTCATTGTTGAGCTTGTTAAAAACTATCCAACCATGGATAGAGCACTTTTAGAGATATTTTATTGCTCTTTAAAAAATATAAACATCTCCGAGTTTTTGTAGTAGTGCTCGTTAAACATATATACCACAATTAGTAAAGCACTTTTAGGGATATTTTATCACTCTTTAAACAATATAAACATCCCCGAGTTTTCATCATTTTCACTCGTTAAATATATGCAATGATGGTCAGAGCACTTTTTATGATATTTTATTGCTCTTTAAAAATAATAACCATATTCGAGCTTTTCATCATTTGCACTCGTTAAACATATGCAAACGATGCTCTTAGCACCTATTTTTTGATATTTTTCCATCTCATAAACTGAAAAAGACCAACAGAGCATCCTTTTTAGGAACTTTTTTCTCGCTCTTTAAACTGAAAAAATCCCGAGCTGTGTCTTGCTGCTCGTTAAACATGCTAAAGATGACCCGAGCATTCTTTCAGGTACTTTTTCTTACTCGCTAAAAACTAAAAAATCCCGAGCTTTTGTTACTGAGCTCGTTAAAGTGTCATGAAAAAACACGAGTTTAGTCCATCGCCTTGTACTTGTAACAAAATGAGGTCGACATCTATTGGAAAAAGTTTTCTCTTTATCTAGGTTCAATAGATTAAAATACGGAAAGGTAACCGATTCGGGTATACTATTAACCTTTTCTCGCACCCGGTTAACAACTATGACAAAGGGACCACCATGGAGTCTCTCTTTATGATCTTTTCAGACTCTCTAAATATGAAAAGACCATTGAGTTGTCTAGTCTGGACTCTTTAAATACACAGACAAGATATAGAGTCGTTCTTTTTATGATACCTTTCAGACTCTTAAAAAATGAAAAAATTGGCGAGTTTGCCTGTCTAGACTCATCAAACTAATCATATAGGGAAAAGATTCATTCTTTTTGAGATCATTTTTAGACTCTTCAAACATGAAAAGATCGATGAGTTTACCCATCTGGACTCATTAAAAAATCAGACGGGGAAAGTGGAAAATACAACTGTATCCTGTATTCGAAAGCGTGGTTTGGTAGCAAACATTCCCTTGAACATGGCACTCCCTCAGATAAACCTTCATTTTGATAGCCTCTCAATATGAACCCTACCAACCTATGAGTTTTTAGCCTATATACCCTGATGTAATTGCATATTCGTATCTTAAACACTCTGTAGTGTTCATGAATCTAGTGCTACCTGGTTAAAACCGTTGTCATGCCTTCTATTTTTCAAGGGTCCCTACTTGTTTCCTCTATCAAGCGATCCTACATATACTTTCATCATGCCCTCCATTGTTTAGACCCAAAATCTCAAAATATTCTTCAAGAAACAAAATCATTCTTGTCTAGTTTCGTGTCGACAGATGTAGGACACGTCATTGCCTACCTTTCGACATGTTTCTTCCTATCTACTTTAACACTATATCTAGGAAGATAACCTAGAAACACATTCAGTGCCTTGGTTCTTGCAGACATTAGTGGCAGGTTACCTTGTGTTTGATCACGGGTTTTCATTATGGGCTCCTGGTTAAGCGATTCTACAAGTGTTCGATGACAAAAATTCTTTCACACTCGCTAGTTTGCACTGTGCATCTTGGAGACCATCACCATTATCGGTGGCCTTCCTCGCATCTGTTAACGGTCTCCATTATTGGCTAGTAATTAGATGATTTCGTGCATGTTCGACATCAACACATATTATCACATGTACCGATCTATGTTTTTTGGTGAATTGGGAATCAAGACCTTGGGTAGAGGCTTGCATCATTCAGCCTTGTTTCCTCTCCCAAGTTGCAGATATTGTTCTTTGGAGACAACTATTTCAGGAAGATCTATTATGGCACTAGATCCACCTTGTGCCATATTGGTGGCCAACATTGTTATATCTCCGAGGAGAAAATTATTGTGACATAGCTACTGAGCATGGGAATGCCCAACTCAGGACATGATTCTAGTAGTTTATATATATTTATTTGTGTTGTATCAAGTTTTCCTTGCCACCCGAAACTTCTCTCTCTCTCTCTACAAAGATTTTTGATGGCAAATTACAGTGTTTTTTTTTTTATATAGTATTTCGGCCATTGTCTTTGCCTCTGTTCTCATACTTTAGGGGGCATCTGTTATAGGACAAATTGACCTCCTAATCAACTCAGAGGTGAAAGACAAGGTGAGTGAAGCAATGACCACAATTGCAGGCCCAGAATCCACACTAACGCTCTCTATACACTGACAACCTGCTTTATAAAGCTTGTTACCAAGAATAAAGGAGCGTTAGTCACCCTGCTAACTCATGTTGTTAGAACAGGGGGAGCATTAGTGAACTTAAGTGATGTTCAGAAGCTCATGCCAACGAATCTGCTCATAAATATCTAGATATTAAATCCTTAAATTTGTGCAAGAAAAGGAAGGAAACTCCAAAAATCAAGATATTTGGAGAAATTCTATTCTGAGAATGAAGGCAAATGGGAAAAAGCTTGTAAACAGGCAAGTTCATGGTTTTTCCCTAATGAACTCTAGATGGAGCTTGGTAGCCCTAATTCGATTGATACATAAGCATCGAGAGGGCCATTGCAAAAGGGTCAGAGCATTTGGAAGGATATCCCATAGAGCTGTTGTGAACTATCATATTCTTGAAGGAGCTAGCTAAAAGAAGGAGAGAGAGAGAGAGGAAGAAGGGGTAATGAAGGTTGATGCAATGGATTGTTGTAATCACTCTTCCATTCTGAATATAGAAATGCAGTTGTGTTCCCTACTCCAAAGTGTTGGTGATATTGTTCATTTATTTGTTCATTCTGATGCTTGTCGAGTTGAGTAGTTAAGTTATACATTAATACATGTTTGTTATGGATTCTTACAGTAGTTTTTAGAATCATATGTGGTGATTTGTTTTCTTTGTCCTTTGTGCAGGAATCGACTTGGAGCCGGCTTAGAAGGAGTTCTTCTTGCTGCACGGAGATCCCCAAGTGAATCTAGAAGGAACCAAAGGTGATCCTCTTTCCATACCCTGTCAATTTATGTTTGATAGATAAACATGTGTGTAACAGGTAGCTTTTGTAGATAATATTACGGTTTGTTCAAGGTCCCGGGAAGGCCTTTGAGGGTAGTTTTCATCCTGTGCATTTTACCCCATAACATCCTTCTTTTGGAAACGTTGGTGCTCCTTATATGGCAACATTGTCCCTCCCTGGGTTAACCATTGGTTTACGTATCTGCTTATTTTCAACCTCGGTGGTCCCGAGTGTCCTAATTCCTACCCAGACATCTCCTTCATTTGAACCACATCATGTTGATTCTAAGGTTGACCTATCACCTTCTTCCCCTATTTCTTCACCTTCCTCTTCTACTTCGCCTGGTGAAAGTTTGAAATATAGTAACCAGGGGGCTAATACTAATAAGAAGAAGAAGAAGAAGAAGAAGAAGTCAGATAAGCGAGCGACCAACCGTGCAACTATTACTCCAAATTCACCTCCCATCAACAAACCTTCTAATCCTTTGGGCTATGTAAGGGCGATCATGTCCTTCGAGACTATCTTGGTATTTCCAGAGTCTTAGAGGTATGGTCTCAAAATATGGATCAACCATCCCCACCGACATTTGGAGATCATGTTGATGCTACACCCTCGGCTAGTGATGGTAAGAAGAAGGGAAAAATTAAATTCCCCTATAGGTTATGTGAAGGGAAGCATCTTCTTCACCTTTGTCCTCTTATGGATAAAGCTTCCAAAATTTTGGAAAACCTTACATCTCCTCAACCCCAACTTCCTATTAGTTATCAGAGGATTTCTTCTAACCCTCTCCTAGTTGGTAAAGAGATTGGCTATAATTTATCTCTTGTCCATTCTGCTCTTCCTAAGCATGGCTATCTTGTGCTTATTCCTGACCAACCATTGGCCAAAAAGAGTGTCGACTTGTCTCTTCCTTCAGTTGTTCACTCTATTCCTGAAGAGAGTAATGATCATACTCCTCATGTTCTTCTTGTCTCCTTATATTCTCATGAATCGAAGAGTGACCCTCCCATCCCAGTTGTTCAAGAGAGTCATTCTCCTATTCCTGCAGAGCATGGGGGACATCATATGATACCCCCACCAAGTAGTTCTATCTTTTCTTTTGATTGGAGTCAATTGACTGAATTCCACCTTCCATCTTATGCACCTTTCCAGATCACATTACAAGCGTATAATATGGTAGTACATGGCACTATATTAGATGAAGGTGTGTCTATTAGCATCATGTCTTCTACTACTTGATAAGCTTTGGGTTTCCCACAACTTGTGCCTGTCACATAGAATCTGTTGGCTTTCAACGGAGGAACCAGTCAGCCCTTAGGGATCCTTCTGAAGTTCCCTATTACTTTGGGAGGAAAGACCATCTATATAGACGTGATGGTAGTCCAAGGTACCTTAGATTTCAATCTTCTCCTTGGATGCGACTATGTTTATGTCATGGGAGCTCTTGTTTCTTCGCTTTTCCGTGTGGTTTATTTTCCACACGAAGGGAGAATAGTGACCATTGATCAATTGTCATTTATTTCATGGGAGCTATTGTTTCTTCGCTTTTCTATGTGGTTTATTTTC
This sequence comes from Pinus tabuliformis, assembly GCA_031772625.1. NCBI lineage: Eukaryota > Viridiplantae > Streptophyta > Pinopsida > Pinales > Pinaceae > Pinus > Pinus tabuliformis. Next base: position 765,492,191 of record CM062815.1, read on the forward strand.
CACACGAAGGGAGAATAGTGACCATTGATCAATTGTCGTTCATTGGTCACTAGGTGCCTCCTTTACAACCATCATCCCCTATTGGTTATTTTTTGCAAGCAGTAGCCTCCCCGCCACAGGTCAATTATGTGGCTACCCATTTCGTCTCTACATCTGCTGATGATCACATAGATGGTATAGTACATTATGTATTGGGGGCATTGGAACCTGATCTGTCTTTGGTACCAGTTGACATGTATTCCTCCCAGAGCATGGTTCTCCTGTCTAGTGAGGACCTCTTGGGATCCATGTTCTCATATGGTCCATGAACAAGGGATACAAAGCATAGTTCCTTGTCTTGTGTCAAGCTTGTTAAAAATGAAACAAGGGATACAAAGCATAGTTCCTTGTCTTGTGTCAAGCTCGTTAAAAAATGAAACAAGGGATACAGAGCATAGTTCCTTGTCTTGTGTCAAGCTTGTTAAAAAATGAAACAAGGGGCGTGAGCATAGTTCCTTGTCTTGTGTCAAGCTCGTTTAAAAAATGAATCAAGGAGTGTCGAGGATAGTTTCTTCCTGTATCTACCTCATTAAAATATGAAATAGATGTCAGAGGATAGTTCATTTACTGTGTCAACCTCATTTAAAAATGAAACAACCCCCTTTTCCCAATCAAGTCTTTGATTAAGATCTCGTAAGGATCTCAAGAGTGAACCTTCATTCCATCCACCTTGTTGAATGAAATGAAGCTTGGGGGGCATGTACCTTGAATTGAGTCATTATGCTAGGGGCATGCAAACCAAGATCAAGCATAGTTTTTCATTTCAAGCTTGTGTAAACATGAAACCAAATTCAAGCAGAGTTTCCCATGGTTCAATCTTGTGTAAAAATCAACCCATGCCCAATTTACATCTCGTGATTGCCATTTTTATCAGCTAATTTCTGCTGGATGAGCCTTGGTTGTTTCATTCCATCGCCGCCATCTCTTTGGTCGATCATATGCTTTCACTTGTTTTTTTTTCATTTCTTGAGGAACCGCAACAATGAGTGGTTTTGCTAGCTAGCCTCTTGACCTTTCAGTGTTTTGAGCAGCTCCCCTTTAACCAGAACCAGTTTCTATCCTTTCATACCACTCGTTCCTCCAGGACGAGTAACCTTTAAGCTCTTTTCTGACTCATAAAAAATTGAAAAGATTGCCAAGTATTTTTTCCCTTTTTGACTCGTTAAAGTAAATAAATATGGGGAGTCTAATTTAAGCTCTTTTCTGACTCTCAAAACACGAAAATATTACCGAGATCTTATCGTTTTGACCTCGTAAATGGTTTTGAAACATCGTTTACCCAATATACATTTACCCCTTTTTCGGGTTGGGATAAAACTATTTATGAAAAAGGTATACCTTAGTCAAACATGACTAGGAGGTTCTATTGAATATTGTTTTCTACCTTTTCAGGTTCGAGAGACAACTTTACAAAAAGGGACCCTTGCAGTTTTCTTTTCTGTGTCTTTTTCAAACTCTTTAAACATGAAAAAGATTTAGAATTTCACCTTTTTTGGACTCGTTAAAAGATTAAATGACATAGGACTTGTCATTATGATGAGACTAAGCTACTCCTTCCTAGGGCTTGTAAAACTTACTAGGATGGATCCATCCAAAAGATGGAATTGTGTATAAATAATTGGGGTACTTGCCAGAAATGGTGGGGGGAAATTAGAAGTATTTCATCAGTTGTATTCTTCACTTGAGGCAACATGTTGCTCTTGAACATTGACACTCATCTACTATTCATGTCAGGTTTATGGGACATCCTCACTCTGTCACTTGCCTCCCTAGGTTTTGGGTTATCCATTTTTTACCTCTCATATGATCTTTGCCATGTCACGATGACCTCTGATCCTATGACGTCAAATGCTGCCAAACTCTGTAGTTGTGTCATCCACATGTTCAAGAGAAGTCTTCCTACATGTACATTGTCTGATCATGTGTCACCATCTTGGATTACTCTCATTCATTGTGTTTCCTGTTTCATATAGATGATGAAGCATTCATTATGACCTTCCTTCAATAGATCACTTCATGTTGACTTCAACTCATTTTTGAGGAAGTTGATCTAGAAACTCCTTTCCAGTACCTTAGAGCTTGCATGCCTCAATGGCAAGTTCTTCGCACTCGATGACATGTTCTCATCATTGGCCCTCAATCGAGTGATTTCATAGGTGTTCAACTTCAATTCCTTATTCACACTTTGTGAATTCTACTGATAGTACCTTGAGAGCCATTTCCATTATGGGTGGTTTCTCTCACGCTTGTTAACGGTTCACATCATTGGCCGGTAATCAAGTGATTTTCTAACACGTTCGACTTCTGCACGTTTATTCACATATTAGAATTTGTACTTTGATCGGGTTGTGTTGGAGCGCAAGACCCTGGGCTTAGATCACAAAAGTGTAGGTTGTGAGGAGTGATGAGTCATTCATGATTATATACATGATTCTTTAGATGGATGAGTGCGACCATGCTGTGGGTATCGTTTTGATCTTGCTCAGTCGAATGGTTGCGACCATATTGTGGGCCTTTTCATTTTGATCCTCTCTATGAAGATGGCTATGCCCATGCCGTGGAGCTATTTCATATGATCCCTTCAGTCGGATGGCTGCGTCCATGCCGAGGATCCATGCACATGTTCCTTTTCTTGATGGATAGTTGTGCCTATACCATGGATTCATGTATTGTTATATGCCTTTCATGTTTATCAGGAATGAATATCAAATTTTAGATATGTACATGTATGTTCGAGTTGCAGGTCTTCTAATGATGGTATTCCAAGTCCTCGCTCCGTCTTAAATCATTTCAACGATCGCTCTTAGCTCTGACTTCATGCTTTAGGGGGCATCTATTACATAGTAATTTATCACTCTCTTGTCACTCCCCATTCCTAATCCTGGAGAGCCCTATTAGTGACTACTGTGTTTTACTTTCACCATGAAGCCTATGCTCTTGCATCCCTTGAATTTTGAAGAAATAAGTCCCCACTCCCTTCGGAACATTTCCAAAGAACCCTTCTTACAACCCAACTTTTAAGATCAACACTCTTTCCTAGTGTCTCACAAGCACCGATGGCGGAATTTTACACTATGACCCACACCGATGAGTGCTAATGTTAGCCCAATACCTGCACCGACCTACTTCTGGAAATTTTTTATAAAAGGAAATGAAGTTTCACATCTAGAAAATTCTAGTGGCAATGCGTTGGATGTTCATTTGGTTGGATAAGGGTCGAGTACTCCATATAAGGTTATTTTCCCCTTAAAAGTGGACCTTCCAAAGGAGATAAGACCTTCTTTCCCCCTTGAGTGGATCTCATTCTTATCCTCCTCTCCCTATATAAACCACTTCCTCTTACCCTTTTTGGTTACAATACACATATTAATACAACACATAGTGAAGCTGCAAAATTCTGAAATCTTTAGCTTTTGATAGAAGAATATTAGTGTAGATGAAAAAAGACTAGTCTTTGGTAGCTAAGTGTGAGGAAAGAGGGTTATAGCTTGGAAGCCATATCATGTCAAGCCAGGGGAGGAAAAGAGTGCTAAAAAGGCGTGTAGCAGGACTTGGATACTGCAAAGGATATCTCCAACTTCAAGGCTTTAGTTGTATTTATAATTGAAGTTTATTTTAATACAACTAATGGTTTATTTCCTATATCAGGTGTAATATTACATTTGGTAGCTTAGAACTCCTTGACCTTTTAAGTAGATTGGATTCAATTTTATGTTGTCACGTTTACTGTTGTTTCTTGCATGTTTGTTTCAGGTACTTGAACGAAAGTAATGAAAGGAAGTTGGAGCAAGGAAGCAAGATCACAATCAAGTGGATTAGAGTTATAAGAGGTAGGCCCTCTTATTCAATTCTAATCTAAGGAAATTTACATTAGATTGTCTTGTTTGTGGCTAGACCCACTCTCTTTGGCTAGAGGGACCGTCTCTGTCCATAGAGAGGATATTCCTACACTACAAGGAAGCAACAGAGTTAACCATAGGACATTATTTGTAAAGGTGACCCACCTTGTGACACCTCCAGCATCTGAAAGGCACTCATTCATAGTTTAGGAGTTGGATGTGGGTGAATCTTCCCCAATGCAGTGTAATCTGTTCCTCCAGTCCCTCTCTAGTGTCCGAATACACTAGTATTCGAGCCATGGATTTTTTTCCAGTTGATTAATAATACTTGTCGAAATCCAGAAATGTACCAAGTGCATTCCCAATGCATGCAAAAATATCCTTGGACCAAAAATGAAGAGGAAGTCCTGGTAGCTCAACCCATATTGGACTTGCTCCCAGCTGTTCATGCTCAGGGTTGAATAAAGGGCTCCAGCACTTGAGCAGAACACGGGCTCTCTCAATATGCCAATAGCACGAAAGGACCCAAATGGTTTGATCCTCCCTCAGAAAACCTAGAGCAAACCAACCTCGAGCCAATGTAGTTATTGTCGGGAGTTCCGTAAGGATGTGCCCCCAAATTTCTATAGCCCATAGGCATAAATGGGCAGCGAAGTAAGCATGCCCTTGAACTCTTCCAACCAATACCTTATTGGCGGTGTCCACCACCTCCCCCATTTGCACTCTAGCACCAAGGAAAAGTTCCAGATGCTTGCGGGAGGATTTTACGCGCTTCAACTTCTTATATTTGGAAGATCACAGACCAGTAGGGTGGTCCTGAAGAGGATTTTTAGTGCTCGATGCATGTCACTGAGATTGTGGGGTGTCGAAATGAGGGTTGCCAGCAGGGATATCAAAACAACTAGACAGAGGGGTAGAGAGTCTAGGTATAGCCAAGGAATGTGGTGGATGCAAAAGATCAATCGAGAGTAGAGGGGAAACAATAACATATACCAACCCAACCGCAGAAGGGTTAGCAGAGGGGGGATTTGGGTGGGGGGATTCCAACAACACATAGTCAAATGTAGGGGACAGTGGGATGCAAGAAACAAGATAATGAAGGGTAGCTGGAGAGAGGGGAGGGAAGTCGAGTCCCGACAACCATATAGAGAGGTCGACGAATGAAATGGATTGAGAGGAAGGAACCAGGTCGAAATGGCTATTAGTAAAACCCTATTATCATGGATGGTTTGTGCCCAGAGGTCTGTTAACCACAGTCTCTAGCGCAATGTTAGGGCATGTCCAAATGGACTCGTAGGGGTTGGGATCCGCCAAGTAGTCGACCACATATACATCCATTTCTGACATACTGCATACAAAAGCAAAGAAAGCGTGAGATGGGTAGATAATCAAAGTGACATCAAGTGGGGATAGGTCAACCTACTGACCGTGATGGTGATACTAGAAAAGCAGGGTGTGATGGGCAACAACAATGTATGTAGCAGTGAGAAGTACAAACTCTAACCTCTCCCAGTTAAGGTTTCAAAGTTGCGCGACCTCGAGTAATCCATCCATTGTTCATCTCTTTAGAATCCCATTTTTTAATACATATATAGAACACATTATGTTAGAAGTATGAGCACTACTAAGAGTGGGGGGGTGAATCAATAGTGATAACAATTACACAATTTTACAATTCTTTCTCCAATATGTTAATCCATTCATTTCTTAACAAATAAGTATTAGATCCGAAACATGGAACTTCAACTAGGTTCAACACATGAGAGCCATAATGATAAGAAATAAACATGAAAAATGAAACATAATCATCACATCACATAGGAACATATGATCTCTGTTGAAAAATCCCCCTTTGGGTAAAAAGGCACCCTTGCTGCTACTGCGTTGCTCAATGTATTTTACTAATTGTAAAACAAATCATTACATAAAGGGTACAATATGGAAAATATCTGAAAGAAAATATGATATCCATATACTTGATATCAACAAGCCTTTCCTAGCACCCATTGGACTTATGACGAATTTTTTTTCTCAATCCTTATTTTGACAGAGCACCCACCCCAATTCCGTATGTGGTTAAACTTTCATACATTTTCAAATTGGAACACTAGAGCTGCTCAACACGAACATCGCAACAGTAATATCATCATATAACAAAACCAAAATTCTCAACACAAAACATCAATGACTGATTCAACTCAAATCATATCCCTCTCTCTCATCCTCAACTCACATGTCCTACATACATTTTCTACAAATAAACTAGATTCAAAAACTCAACAATGCAATGCATAATTTCCATATGAAAAACATTAGACACTATTGCAACCAATATATCACAATCATATGAACTCAAATAATAATCCCACTCTTTCAATCACAAATGCGTTAGAAAAATCATTGTAGCCCTGTCACATAAACTTAGTCTTCAACCCTGCATACTTCTGTCTCTACTACAACTATACCTCTATGCACATTCTCCTTCAACCAAATCAAACTCCTCACTAATGCCTCTCCAAACGACTATGACACTTTTCTCACCCAAGAGAACCAACCAAATGAGCAACCTTTCTCCACATATTTGTAGTTTCTAAAGATGATTAAATCAATTAATTCCAATCCTATAGTTTAGCTCTACTCATATGCTAGAAGTGGTTTGGTTCAATTCTTCTTGACTCAATATATCCAATAACTTCATATACTAATGAATATTCCCTTTTAACTATGATGTAGAAGCACAATTACTTTTTTCTGACCTTTACATGATGAGTCCCGAACAAGATGAGTTGGAAAAACTAATAAACACACGATAAGCATGAGAAATGCAGAGAAAAAATCATGAAAACATCTTAGTCACTCCCTTAGCACTATATCCATGTGACTAAGATCTATAACCACTCACATAGGCTATCCTGCCAGTGACTGGGACTCTTGAACCACTCCCTTGACTCATCATGCAAGCGACTATGGTAGAGGATGCTCAAAAATAAATTTCCTTTGCTAAAAATTTCTACAAACTTGCTCCACTACTTGAAAACCTTCTGTAAGACCTCAAGAAGCCACTGTAGCCTCTGTAACACTCCAAAAATCCATTGTAACAACTCCATCATCATCACATGTCAAACTAGGTTGAATTGAATGCCATCCATCAGTTGCACTAACTCTCAAGTCATTAAACTTCACCACAAATACTCCAACATCTACAACCATCAATGAAAAAACTTGCAATTGATCATACAAGATGAAACCCATCCATACATACACCAAGTACCATAAACATGCTTGATAATCTCCAATACTGTCAACTAGGTGTAGCAGCTTCATATCCTACAAAGGAATCCATACATACATAAGCGAACAACCTGCACTAATAACTGCAACCATTAAGCTAAGGTCCGAAACTAATCAACCATGTGCATAGACACATATAACCAGGTTGACATCAATTCCAATATCAATATTTCATCACAACATCAATTCCACATCACAACATCAATTCTACATCACAACATTAATGCCACGTCACAAGATTAATGCAACCTCCAACACCATGCTACTAGGTTGACATCAATGCCAACCAAAAAACTCATCACGACATCAATGCCAGTAATCTCCCCGTTTGACATTGATGACAACCCCAACTAAATCAACCAACTGGCCTCTTAAAAAATCCTATTCACTCCCCCTTTGACATCAATGGAAAAGGGATGAACATCAATTTAACAACGATCCACTGAACAAACACGAGCTACATAGCAGAGCAAGTAATAAAAAATCTCACTCGTCACATAAAAAAAAGAAACAAAGATACACTACGCCTCTAAAAAATATAGAGTAAGCAACATCAATGACCTCTCCATGAACACCACTCTCAATTAGTAGTAGAAACACTCAACTCAACATCATCATGATCATAACCATCAGCAATTTCAACATAATATTGAGCAGGAACACATCATAAGCAACAATGGAAGAAACATCACTCAACTCAACAGCACAAACTACACCATCCTCATTCTCAACCAAGGAAATGGCAACATGAGAATCAATATGAGAATCATTTCTCCATCAACAATATCAACAACATCAATGAAACAACTGATCATCATCATAAGGAAATGTTACACTACATCCATCAATAATAGTATAGTGTAGATAACGACAACAACATCCTCCCATGCAATATCATATCATAGCTAGAAATAATAGCAACAAGTCATATGATGACCATGATCCAATACGGTGTGAGAAACACACATAATTTCCTCCATGTGACAAGAAAGAGGCTACTCCAAAAGAACCAATAACTATGACTTAAAAATATTGCAATGAAAGTACAAGGCTTCATAATCTTACTACATGGCTACAAGAATGATAGAATTTGACTGTACAATGCCTCATCAAGGCTGAAATATGAATCCTCACAAATACATAAACATCGCTCATATGATTCCACCAATGAATTGAAAATGATGCATGACATTACATGTACATATTAATTCTGAAAGCCCGCACATGCACTAATACAAAATGAGAGATTATTGACTACATGAATAAAAACGTTAGTCACCACAATGATTTCAAGTGAATTAATACTAAATTTGAGTAATTTTAAGTGACCCAACTAAAAACAACTAACTTAAATGATTAATTTAGTCTAGAGATAAAATATATGACTAGATAATAAGTGACCCAACTAAAAGTGACTAACTTAAATGACTAATCTATTCCAGGACTAAAATATATGTGTAGATAATAAGTGAAAAAATTAAAAATGATTAACGTAAACAACTATTATAGTCCAAGAATAAAAATATGACCAACTAACAAGTACAAAAAGTATATGAATTAGTCATTTATGTTAGTCGTTTTTAATTGTGTCGCTCTGGAAATGGAAAATTGCATTTTTGATACTGAAGTGTTACATTTCACTAAATTTTAACACTACAAATGGATTCATAAGTGTTAAAATTTTGAGACAAAGGGGTCTTTGAATCCATCTATAATGTTAAAATTTAGAGACCCCCTTAATCTTAAATCCATTTGTATTGCTAAAACTTAGGTATATGGATTCAACAACCCCCTTAAAGGGGTTTATGAATCCATCAATAATGCTAAAATTATAACATTTTTATACAATATAGAGAATAAGTTTACAATATATAATAATATTATGCTCCCTTTGGAAGGAGGGACAAGAAAGAGAATTTGAAACTAATATAAAAGGGTTTTAAGGGTTAATAGGAATTTGTTCCTCACATCTTAGAGAGATGACACACTATTTGTTGTGGGGTTTTTGTGTGTTCTTACATACCTCTTATGGTGCCCATATCTTGACTTAAGTCCAAAGATTCATTAAAGAATATCTATGTTGTTTTTACATCTAGCTCATATTCCTTCAAACTAAAAAAATTCTTGTAAGGCCTAATGCCCTTGTTTACCCCCCTTACCCATGGTACATTCCTTGACTCTTATACACGGTGTGAAAAAAATCCTAATGGAATTGATATCTCATATATCCTAATGAAGATTATTTAGAGATGATCTATGTGGTTGTTCAATGCCAATTTCATGGTCCTTGATCACAAGAAGCTTCATTTTAGGAGTAATGATCTTTTTCTCCTTTCGTCATACTAATTCTTATTATGCAAAGAATAGTAATGGTACTCATATTCCTAGCTAAGGTCCTTTCCATGTCCAATGGTAAATGCCTTGAGAGTTATTCCTAGTGTCCAAAATGTGATAATGTTGTGCAAATATCAGTGAAGATAAAAGCCCCAATAGAAATTCTTCCATTGGTCAAAATAGCTCATAATGTTAAATCTAAGAAATTGGCCTCATTATGATAGGTGGAAGCTTAGTTTAAAAAAATGATAATTGTTATCATACTTTTCTATATCTATATTGAAACCAAAAGAAACCTTGATATAATTTTAATTTTAATTCTTTTAATTTGAATCAATATATGAGAAATAATAATCCCATAAACAAATAGAACTTTAAGAGGGTATACTTTTTGACACACATAAATATCATTGCATAAGACCACTAATTACATACCCTTGGCCCATGTTATGGTAAATTATGTGCATTTAAACCAAATGAAAGTCATGCCATGTTATGGTAAATTCTGTGCATTTAAACCAAATGAAAGTCGTGCCATGGTAAATTCTATGCATTTAAACCAAATCAAAGTCTTCGAACAAAATTTTGGCACCAAAATGCTATGGTAAATCCTCTGCGTTTAAACCAAATCAAAGTCTTTCGACAAAATTTTGGCAGCACAATTTGTTCCACCTTAATTGTCTTTTCATATGGAAATATGGTGTACCTAGAGGAATCTCCATGGCATCAATCAGCTTGGGATGCTACTGCTCAACCCTGCAACACATTTGAAGCTTCTAGTCCTAAAACTCCATTTATGGATCACTGCATCCCACCCTTATCGTTCTTCAACACTCCCATATGATGCTCATTCATCTCTTCAAATGTAGTGTCCTTGAATAACTTGTAAAGGTATGGAGCTTTATTTCAATTTTGTCTTTGATATTTTTGTATCGTAATGGTATAGATGATGGGTGCAAAGTTGTTTGATTTGTTCTTTTTGCTATTTAATACATTGTTTAAAATCATCTATTACTAGAAATAATCATTTGAGATTGAAGTATCTCGCTTCATCCTTTCTCGAGCTCTCCTCTTTGCTTTGCCTAGGGTTTCTCATCTAGGGTTTGTGCTATAAGCCTGATAAGTTATTTTAGTTTGGGTGTTATGTGGAGTTTTGCATATACAGATAAACACAACTTCCCTAAGTTTGTAGCTACACTTAGAACAACAGAATTAAAGAGTTTAACCTTTTCCTATAGAATATAAATAAGACAAGGGACCTACTTGTTATCTTTCTCTTCCCTTTGTCTCTCTTGAATAGCTCCCATCGCTCCTTCTTGAACTGAATCCACTCGATCAGTACCTGAAATCATAAATAGAGGACAAAAACCAATCAAAGAAAGATATATATCTATTATAATCAAATGGAATCGAAATAATTTACACATATAGTCATCATACATAAAGACAAGAATATGGGAAAAGTTGTAAACAACTTTATTAAGTAGAAGGAAGAGATAGAAGCAAAGAAGTCTGATCCCATGTCACTCATCCAGCTTGAGTTCCATCCCTCATCACACCAAAAGCACAACACTCTGCAAGCATACCAATACTTGCTTATGATCTCAAACCTCAAACTAACATTATATTCTTACAATTCTTCAAAGGCCAGCCCCTGATCACTAGGATGAGTGCTCAATTTATAGAGAAATGGAGGTGGTTTTGTCATAAATTAGGCATTGAATGGCTTTCCAGTTTGGGATTTAGTTTCCATGGAAGAAGGGATGAGGTGGTAGGAGGTTATTTGATTCATTCCCTATCCAATTTTGAGCTCATAGGATAGGATAAGAGGTGGGAATCTTCTAGAATGATCTAGAATGTAGGAATATTCCCAAAACCCTATGAAGATTTTGCTCAATCTTGCCTAGCGCAAGTCAAAGTGGGCCTAGATGCTCTGTGGATGTAGAGTAGGCTTGAATGGGCCTAAGTGCTCTGCAACATATTTACCCCTGACCAAGGCTGCACTGGTCTCTCAAGGAGTCATTTCAAGATGTCTTCAGGCCAGGAAACTCTCAGGAATGATGGCATTCCATGTGATGACTTGTCTAGGGCATGTAACAACTAAATTAGGGTCTGATGAGCTCTAATAGTACTGATCCGAATGTTGGGAGTGATGTGCCCAAATAGACCTATAAAAATTTTCCCCTAAAGCATGAAGTTGAAAATGATAATGTCGAGTGATATGCTTTACGATGTGATAAGGAGGTTCTAAAGCGGATGATGACCTGCACCAATTACAATACATAATATCATGATATTTTGGATTTTTCATGAATCACCGAGGGAAGGCATACCAATTCTCAACATATAAACTTTTCATTACATCTACATAAACAGTCGTCTACAGATATAGACCCATGATGGGATGACCATCAATGTAAAGCCGTTGTACGGATGATTTTGTACTTTCCTGAAAATTGCAGCCAGGATGGATGAAACTAGATCTGGGGTCTTCTATCTCATTCAATCATTCGCTCGAATACCAGTCTAACCATGTGAATATGTGATCTGAAGTTGAACATGATAAGGAACCGTCTGATTACCAACGAATGATGTAAGCCGTTAACAAACGCGAGAGAAGTCACCGATAATGATAATGATCCTCAAGGTATTGTAGTACATTATGCATGGTGTGAATGGATGTTTTGACGTCAAACACCATACAAAGTCTTTTGGTTGAAGGCCTGTGATATCAACTTATCGTCAGTAGCGAGAAACTTGCCATTGATGTATGCAAGCCTCAAGGTACTAGAAGGGTGTTTCTAAGTCAACTTCTTGGATAATGTGCTGACATCGACAAGAAGTGACTCATCGCAGGAGGGCCTTGATATATCCCACATCAACGACATGAAACAAGTGTAATGATTTTTGGAGGTAGAATGTGATTGATGACACAAGGTTTAGGAATGGTAGTCATAAAAATGAAGGTTTATGAGTATTGCAAAGGATGAATTTAGCTGAGTGACTTCTATTGAACATGTTAGCGACACTAAATGAATTGGAAACATTGACCCAAAACAAAAGTGATGGATGGTGTAATAGACCATAGGTCTGATAACCATCAAGCAGATAACCCAACCCAATTAGTCACAGTGATGAAGTGAAAGTTTCATGTTCAAGAGTGACCTACTACCATAAAGTGGTTTACCCCTTTTTCAATTTTCCCTAGTCATTGATGACCAATACCTCTTTATTTTTTATCAAGCTTGAGGAGGATAGCATATGCTTGTTGTGTAATTCCACCCTTCGGGTGAATCCGTCGCTATGTTATGTTTTAACGAGTCTAGCGAAGGTGAAACTCGGTCTTGTCATGATGGACAAGTTTGTCTCTATTTGATGTTTTAATGAGTTTAACGATAATGACAACTTAGTCCTTTTCATATTTAGAGAGTTTGAAAAGGGATGAAAAGAAAACTCCACAAGTTATTTTTTGTAAATTTGTCTCTCAAGTAAGAAAAAGCGTAAAATAATACAAGAGAGAACCTATTGACCATGTTCGATCAACGTATTCCTTTTTCGTAAATAATATATCTCAGTGCGGAAAAGGGCTAAACTTGTACTGAGTAGATGTCGTTTCCAATTCGTTTACGAGCTGAAAAGGACAAGCGCTTGACAATCTTTTCATATTTTGAGAGTCTGAAAAGAGCTTAAAGAGGACTCCACTTTGAGGAATGAGTGGTGTCTAGGATAGTAGCTGGTTCCAATGATGTTGGAACTTCTCAAAACATGTTGATTTGTGTGAAGACGCTGGTTGATGAGAACACTCATTGCAACTGTTCCTCAAAAAGGGTAAAATAACCAAGTGAAAGCATATGATGGGCCAAGTAGATAGTGATGATAGAAAGAGAAAAAACCAAGGCTCATCTGATGGAAGAGGCTGATAGAATGGTAATCAAGAGGGTTAAAATGGAGATGGGTTCATTTTTACACAAGCTAGAACCATAGGGAACTATGCTTGGAAACTATGTTTGGATTCAGTTTCATGTTTACACAAGATTGAAACGAAAAAATATGCTTGGATTGGTTTACATGCCCCCAACATGATGACTCAATTCTAGGTGCATGTCCCCCAAGCTTCATTGCATTCACCTAAGTAGACTACTCATGAATATCAGGTGGATGGAATGAAGGTTCATTTCCGAGATCAAGTGAAAGAATTGATTGAGAATTTATGAGATCTAGTCAAAGACTCGAATTGGAACTTTGCTCAAGGGGACCTTGTTTCATTTCTTAATGAGCTTGACACAAGACAAGGAACTCTGCTCAGATTCCTTGTTTCATTTTTTAACGAGCTTGACACAAGACAAGGAACTATGCTCTGGGACATGTTTCATTTTTTTAATGATGTTGACACAGTAAAATAATTATCGTCATATTCCTTGTTTCATTTTTTTAATGGGCTTGACACAAGACAAGGAACTATGCTCACATTCCTTGTTTCATTTTTTAACAAGCTTGACACAAGACAAGGAACTAAGCTCATATTCCTTGTTTAATATTTTAATGAGGTTGACACAAGACCAGGAACTATCCTCATATTCTTTGGTTCATTTTTTAACAAGCTTGACACAAGACAAGGAACTCTGCTCATTGACTTGTTTCATTTTTTAACGAGGCTGACACAGTAAAAGAACTATCCTCATATTCTTTGTTTCATTTTTTAACGAGGTTGACACAAGACCAGGAACTATCCTCATATTCCTTGTTTCATTTTTTAACGTGCTTGACACAAGACAATGAACTCTGCTCGTTGACTTGTTTCATTTTTTAGCAAGGTTGACACAGTAAAATAACTATCTTCATATTTGATGGGCCCCAGAAATGGGTAACTATATGGGCTCATTCTGCATATTATTTTCGTTTAATCCACCATTCTCCATAGTTTTGTGCATGTTTTGAATATATTTATGTCAATAGAGTGAATGGGGATAGTCACTTTGCCACATAGTCTAATGGGTGTTTATTGCAGATTTTTGGACAAAAACCAGGCATTTATGAGCAGATTGGCAGCCAAACTCGAAGAAACAGGGATAAGGACATATAGGATGGGTGTCTCCTACATTAAATGACCCCTTCCTCGAGTTCTACATCAACAGCTCAGAGTACAATATCCCATAAATGATGATTCCAAGGGGCAGCCGAGCAGGTCTAGTGAAGTTGCTGTTATCTGCAGTTTTAGGCAGCCAAGTTCCTAAATTTTAGGAGGACTGTTGGGAGTCCTCACTTGTATAAATAAGAAGGCTTCAAGCCTTAGTAGGTTAGCCATTTGATAGTCTATTTTCGTCTTTAGTGTATCCTTGTACTCAGCTCATTTTCGAGCTCTTTTTGCAGACAGTTTTGTGATGTAGCTATTATTTTTTTGATCAATGAAGATGAATCCAGCTTTGAGCAAGCACTGATCTTTCCTAGGGGCTGTAGCTCTTGGGTTTGGGCCCAACCCAAGTTCCCAGCACCTCCTTTGTGTATTTATACATTTTTTTCTTGCATTCATGAAATAATTTCTGTTGTTTAGGTTCAATCTTGCTTTGTTACTTAGGTTGCTTTTGATGATTAGAATAGTTGTTCTTGCTTCAGGATTTATTAGATAAGTTTGCTGCAATAACAGAAAAATATCTAAAAAGGCTACCAAGCAGGCCTTGATCTCCTTTCTCCCTCCTTGGGACCATGATTTGAGATCAAGGCACTCTTGCTGCCGCCAAAACATTGTTTTTGCTTTCCAATGCAATTGCTAGTGTGAGATTTCGATTTGGAGAAGTTGATATCAGTTGTATTTACATGCTTAGATCTGTTCTTGCTCATTTAACATGGCTTTATTGCATAAATTCCTGTCCATAAAGTTCTGTTCAACACTTTTCTAGTTGTAGGTCAGACTTAGGTTAAAATAGGTAAAAATCTGTTTTTTAGTTCTTTCTTGGGACAATTTTGAAAAGTAAGTGTGCAACTCACTTGTAGAACACTCCAGCTTATCATTCTCCCATCACACAACCTACTCCAGTTCATCTCCCAATATTCCTCCACCAATTCGCCATACTTTCCCAAACTGCCCTAATTTCTACGTTTTCGTGCAAAATTTCTCTCTCGGCCTTTGAAAAAATCCAACCATCTCCTTCATTCCTGATCTTCATTTACAAGGTCATAGGCCCCTTAACATCTCCATCCAGCCTTCATTTCCCTTTTCCCATCATTTTTCCACCTTCAAACCTCCAAAAACCACTTTCGGCCTCCTCCTATAGATCCTCCTGTAGAACCTCTTGTAGATCCCCTACAACCTCCTGTAGAAGTTCATGTGAGTGATTTTTTGAAGTTTTATTGCAATGGAAGTATCCAGAAGGGTACTAGGGACTTCTTAGGACCTCTCCACACCTTCCAAACCTCCTCCAAACACTGACTCCATCTCCCTTCGCCACCAAACCTCTGCATAGTCACAACTAGTTAAAACGTAAGCATAATAATGCTACATAAAATTGCTCAAAAGTACAAAAAGATGATTTCTTCTCATTTTCCTTCAGAAGTAGTTTGAATACATGCATTTTACCTTTTCAATAGTCAATGGAATCCATTTCAGTAGTTTCCATCTCTTTTCTTGCAAAAGTAGGGTTAGTGGGTAAAACTAGGGTTTGCTAGGGTTTGTGTTTCCTTTCAGTTTTCATTATCTTTCTGCAAGTAGAATAGCCTCTTTTGAGTTAGCTTTCTTCCATCACAATTAAAAGCTTCTTCTGAGAACTCATAGAAGTTGGCTTAAGCTCCTAGCGAACTTGTGCCAGCTGATCAAGTGATAGCCTGTAGTAAGAGCTAGTACTTGTGCATATAGCACCGTCGCTTCCAAGTTTGTTACGAACTACCGGGTTGATAAAAGTAAAGTAGGGAGTCCCAAGAGTTGCAGCATCATTGCTGTAATACTGGAGCTCACCATATTTTTGGCATCGTTGCTGGGGAAGCGTCAGAGTATTTTGTGATTATTTCTTTTCTTCTATTTTCTACTGCAACATTCTGCTAAGTAGTTTATTTCAGCAAAAGTAGAGTAGTTGTTTCATTTCAATTCTGCAAGAGTAGATTAGTAATTTCCTGCTTTCATTTCAATTCTGCAATTTCATTTCAGCAAGCGTAGATTAGACATTTCCTGCTTTCATTTCAATTCTGCAATTTCATTTCAGTAAGCGTAGATTAGACATTTCCTAATTTCATTTCAAATTTTGCAATTTTCATTTCAGCAAGTGTAGATTAGACATTTCCTGCTTTCATTTCAAATTCTGCAATTTCCATTTCAGCAAGCATAAATTAGTCATTTCCTACTTTCATTTCAATTCTGCAATTTCCATTTCAGCAAGCGTAAATTAGTCATTTCCTGCTTTAATTTCAGTTCTGCAATTCCATTTCAGCAAGATTCATTTCAGTTAGTTGCAATTTTTTGTTTAATCAATTTCAGTTTTGCAAGTACAAGTAGAAAAAAAAAATCAACCAAAAATATTTCCTTTCATGCGTCATAGGAATAGAGATAATTCAGGAAAAATTTTTCCCAACACCCCACCACATCACTAGGTCACCTTTCTCTCTTCTTTGGTGGCAGTGATCCAGAAGAACCTATAGGTGAACCTCTAGAGATATACGAAGATCCTATAATAGAAGAAGAGCAAGAAACCATTCCTCCTGAGACCATGGCTAAAAACAGAAACATTAGAGGAAATGGGGAAAGAATAGAAGGTGCCTTTCCTATTTGAGAGACCAATGGGGAGACAAAGATGAAAAATATAAGTCCCTCAGCCTTACCTCACTTCCATGGATTGACTACTGAATACCCTGATACCTTCTTGTTTGAGTTTGCTATTCTTTGTCGAACCTATGACTATGCAGAAGATGAGCAGAAGTTGAAACTCTTTCCCTCTACCCTCAAGGATGTAGCATTACACTGGTTCATGGGGTTACCTGGAAACAGTATCACAACTTGGGCTCAGATGCAGCAAGCCTTTAACAACAAATACCAGGACTATTGTAGGTCAAAGGATACAAAGGAAGAAATCTTTCGAATGACCATGGGAAGTGATGAATCTTTAGAAGACTATGAAGAGAGGTTTCAACTCAGTTATAAAAGGGCCAGGTGCACACTTGACCCTAAATCTCTGAAGTTGGTTCTGCTCAGAGGAGTCCCTGAAGACCTTATAGACACCCTCCATTTGCTGGTTGGGGAAGACATCTACTAGCTACCTTATGATGACATAAACACTATGTTTAGAAACCATTCTAGGGCAGCCAGAAAGAGAGGTAGGGGAAGTCAACCTTTAGCCAGTACCCCCTTATCTAGTTCATTCCTTAAAAACGAATTTGCAAATCAGATGGAAGATTTCAAAAGCGAGATGAGATAGACTATTGCCATGTAAATGGATACCTTGCGAATCCAAAAGAAGTAAGAGGAAGCCGAGAGGGCTTTGGCCATCTTCTGTCCCAGGTGCACTAGAAGGCATCCTAGGAACGAATGTCCATTGCACTCCGTAGAAGTGTGTTTTGTCTATGAAGAAGACCATCCTACAAATCAGTGCCCTTCCTTACCCAAATTTAAAGCTATGTACCAAGGGGCTGAAGGAGCCACTGAACCACTCTACTTCATGAACCAAAGGAGGCCACATGGACCCAAACCTTACCAGCAGAGAATGCAAGGGTCATCCTAGACTCATTACAACCCCAATCAAGCTACTTCCATGCCTTCTTGGGGTTCCCCTACTCATCCTTCTTGGTCCACACACCCACCCTGGTCATATCCATCTCAATAACATCCTTAACCAGCTGCTCATTCGTTCCACTCTTATGCTCATCCACAACCTCAGTGGAATGCACCTCATTAGGGGTGGAGGCCCCAATACAACTCTCCTCTTGCTATTTTTCCTCCACCACCTACTCAATCACAACCATTACCTCCTGCTCCTCCAAGACAACCCCAAATACCTACTCAACCGAACCCAAACCCCAATAACAGATAGGCCCAACAGGTATATACTGGAGAAACAACATGCCCTACCTATGCTGTGGAGATTCAGGAGATCAACGTACAATCTGGGAAGGTCCTCCCAGATAGCCAACCTCCTCCTAAGGAGGATGAGGAAGAGAAGCAAGAAAGTGAACCAAAAGCCATTCCACCCTTTCCTGAGAGATTAACTGGAACCACTCAATTGACCCCAGAAGAAACTTAACTTATGGGAGAACTAAAATAGTTATGTGTAAAAATACCACTTCTCCAAGCTATAAAAGATGTACCAATCTACAAAAAGTTGATCAAAGAGAAGCGATTCAGGAACCCAAGCAGGCGCAAGAGAGATGCCTCAACTATCAATGTCATAGAACAACTATCTGACCTGATGCTGGGGTAGGTAATCTATCCAAAATATCTGGATCCTAGGAGTCCTGTAGTCGATGTCCACATCAATGGCACCATAATCCCCCACACCTCAATTAATCTAGGGGCTGCCATTAACGTAATGACCAGGGACACTATGCTCAAACTCAACCTTTAGGGTTCCCTAAGAAAGACCTCAATAGTACTACAGTTGGCAGACAGCTCCACCGTGACCCCTAAGGGGATTGTGGAAGATGTCATGGTCTCCATTGATTCTTGGGAGTACCCTGCTGACTTCCTGGTTCTTCAACCAAAGGAAAAGCTCACTGGGTATCCTCTCATCCTGGGAAGACCTTGGTTAGCTACTCCAGATGCTAACATTAGTTGTCGAGCTAGGAGCATTACCATCAAGAATGGGCATATGTCCAAATAGCTAGTCCTATATCCTCCTGCCCAACCTCTACTAGAACATGACTTACCTCTCTGGTTGGAGGGGGAAGATGAGGATGAAGTATACTCCACACCATTGTGCATAGTGGAAGCTACCAAGGGGGGTCCTCAAACCGAGGATGATCTTATTGAGAATTTGATTCAAAATCCACCCCCCAGTGTATTGCCATTAGAAGAGTTGGTTGAAGAAACCCAAGCCAATGCTTTAGTTGATCTTTGTGTGGCTGATCTGACCTCTCTCCGAGTTAAGAATGTGGAATTTGTCCCAGAAAGAACCTTGAAGATCAACTCATCCCTATCCACCTCTCAGGAGAAAGAACTGTGTAACTTATTGAACAACCATTTGGATGCTTTTGCTTGGAGCTATAAGGAGATGAAGGGAGTCCACCCTTCAGTCTGTACTCATCACGTTTACATTAAAGAAGATTTTAAACCAGTCAGGTAGCCTCAAAGGAGGATGAATCTAGCCCTAAAGGACATTGTCAAGGAAGAACTACAAAAGTTGCTGGATGCGGGATTCATCTACCCTATCTCTTCTCCTTTGGTGCTAGTGCCAAAGAAAAATGGGAAGTGGAGAATCTGTGTAGCTTATCGAGAACTCAACAAGGCCACCAAGAAGGACCATTTCCCTTTGCCTTTCATAGATCAAGTGTAAAATGGCCTAGCAAGGAAGAAGTTATTTTCCTTCCTAGATGGGTTTAGCGGGTACAACCAGATCCAAATCAGACCGGAAGACGAAGATAAGACCACTTTCACTTGTCCATGGGGCACCTTTGCCTATCGGGTCCTTCCCTTTGGGTTGTGTAATGCTCCTGCCACTTTCCAAAGAGCAAAACTAAGCATATTTGCTAAACTGGTTCATGATTCAGTGGAAATCTATATGGATGACTTTACCCCTTATGGTTCTAATTTCCAGGAAGCTTTGACTAACCTGAGGAAAGTTTTAACCAAGTGTATTGAAATGAACCTGTTCCTCAATCTTGACAAATGTGAATTCCTGATGACTGAAGGGATCGTGCTAGGTCATACAATTTCTCAACAAGGATTACAGGTGGATCCCAACAAGATTTCTATCATCCAAAGGGTCCCACCTCCTCAAAAGGTAAGAGATGTTCAGAGTTTTCTAGGCTTAGCAGGGTATTATAGAAGATTCATTAAGGATTTTAGTAAGATAGCCTCTCCATTGTTTGGTCTTTTGGGAAAAGATGCTGAGTTCATATGGATTGACAACTGTCAAGAGGCTCTGGATGCCTTGAAAGGTAAGCTGATAACTGCCCCAATCTTGAGAGGTCCAAACTGGGCCCTACCTTTCCACATTCACACAGATGCCTCGAAAAAAGCTATAGGAGCAACCTTAGGATAAGTTGAAGAGAAGCTACCGTATGCCATATATTTTGTCAGTAAAAACCTGTCCAAGGCATAATTAAACTACACTTTAACCGAAAAAGAGCTCCTGGCTGTAGTCCATTCCCTAAACAAGTTCAGACACTACATCACTGGATATTAAACATTCGTACACACTGATCATGCTGCAATTAGGTATTTGATGAATAAACCTGATGTAAATGCTCGTATCATTAGATGGTTACTTTTATTGTAGCAATTTGATTTGACCATTGTTGATAAGACAAGTAAGGAAAATGTTGTTGCTGATTTTTTATGTAGACTAGATCTGCCTGCAGGTGAAGAAGGAATGGTGGATGATCAAATGCCAGATGAACACCTATTTTCTATTTCAGTACTCTCTCCATGGTTTGCTGATATAGCAAATTATTTAGTTTCAGCACAGTTTCCACCACACCTGTCCTCAAAAGAGAAGAGCAAGATCGTGAGGAAAAGTGCCCCATTCACTTGGATTGGGGGCAATCTTTTTAAACTTGGCCCACATCAGATTTTGAGGTGATGTGTCAGGGAGGAGAAAGTTTTTGACATCCTCCTAACCTGTCATGATGGGCCCTATGGGGGCCACTTTGCAGCAAAGAGAACTGCCTTCAAAATTCTACAAGTAGGTTACTATTGGCCCACTCTTCATCAAGATGTCAGGAGGTACATTAGCCAATGTGATTGATATCAAAGGATGAGGAAACCTACTCCAAGGGATGAGATGACCCTGCAACCTCAAGTGAATTTCGAGCCATTTTAGAAGTGGGGAATGGACTTTGTGGGTCCTATCAACCCTCCTTCAAAACAGAAGTCTTACATCATGTGTGCATGGATTACTTGACAAAGTGGGCAGAAACAAATGCAATCAAAGCAGCAATAGAAGAAAAAGTAGCTGAGTTTTTGAGGGAAAATATCTTCTACAAGTTTGGCTATCCAATAGAATTAGTCACATATCAAGGAAGTCAGTTTACCTCCAATCTGATTGAAGACCTACTCACACATCACAATATTAAGCATAGAACTTCCACCCTTATCATCTGCAAGCAAATGGATAGGTGGAAGTCACTAACAGAGCTTTGGAAGGGATTCTGACTAAGGTAGTGAGCAGCAATAGAAAAGATTTGGCAGATCGATTGGTTGAGGCCACCTGGGCCTATAACACTACTTGGAAGAGCACCACAGGTTTCACACCCTATGAGCTGGTCTATGGGAAGAAGGCTTTGCTGTCCATAGAATTTGAATATAACACATTCAGGATGGTAGCTCAGCTGGACCTAGATCTCAGCCATGCACAAAAGGAAAGATTTTTTCAGCTAAATGGATTAGATGAACAAAGAATGTAGGCCCTTCTCCACTCAGAGGTAGTCCAACTTCAAAGGAAAATATGGCATGACCGACACCTCAAAGAAAAACAATTCCAGCAAGGAGATTGGGCATTGTTGTATAATTCGAGATACAAGGATTTCAAGGGCAAGCTAAGGACAAGATGGCTAGGACCATATGCAGTAGAAAAATGCAATGACAATGGTTCAGTCCTTATCCGGACCATTGATGAAGAAGCCATCCTCATGCTCGTCAATGGGCATAGATTGAAGATCTACAAGAAGCCCCTTTCCAAGCAGGAGTTCATTGAGAATTTGGGTAAATCAGTGTTGGTAGTGGAATAGGTCCTTGTCTCCACTCCACCCACGCCTTGAACAAAAAACAAAAAAAAAATGGGAGAGAAAAAAAAAGAGAAAAAAGAAAAAAAAAATAGAAAAACAGAAAATTGAATAAAATATCTCTAGGTGAAAACCTCTTGGAGGCGCCCAGGGCAGGCAGTTAGGGTGAAAACCTCTTGGAGGTGCCCCAACTGTCTCAAAAAAAAAAGGAGAAAAAGAGAAAAAAGAAAGACCTAACTTCTTTTGAATAAATTATAGGTTGCAAGAGGGTCATTGCAGGTTGTAGGAGGGTTGAACAAGAGGAAAAAGACATGGTCAGGCTACATGCACCCTTCAAAGTCCATCCCTCTATCACCGTTATCCTTTCCCAAGTCTTGGTTTCATTTGTTCTGAAAATTTCGCATCCTACAGGAAACTCTGTGTATTCTACAGGAGGATCCTGTAGAAACTACAGAAAGGCCAAAACCAATCTCAAAGAAGGACCCAAGGGTTGGAAATTTGTCTATGAGGCTTGTAAACCTCCTTGCCACCATCCATCTTCCTATTTCTCTTTTTTTTTTTTTTTTTTTTTTCTGTATCTGCATAGCCACATATAGAAATTCTGTTTCTTTCATTCTGCAAACACAAAAAAATGATGAAAAACAAAAGCAGTAGCGTTCTTACTCATTCCTACCTAATACCTTCCAGCTACTATTTCTTCTCAGTCGAGACCTTCTTCAGTAGTTTTAGCCCTACTCAAATATTAGCTTGGATTTCAGAAGGAGAAGCAGCTATAGGAAATCCTATAGGATTCCTGTAGCAGTTGATCCCTTTGAAAAACATACTCCAGAGACAGGGTCACCATAATAGGACATGTGAAGCATGCAAGGAGCATAGTTTTAACGAGAGGTCATTAGCATAAGCCAAGGCCTAGCATGTAGAGTGCCATCAGCAACAACAACGAGGAAATGAAGTGCCAAAAGTTTGAAGCATGCATAACACAACAACGACTGAGCATGTAAGTTCCTAAACCTATTCCTCGATTGCATGAATATTATTTCAAAATTGCATGAACTGTAAGAATGGTCATGATTAAACGGAATCGGTGGCCAACTAACTAGCTACCCTCGTTTAGTTACACACCCTCATGGAATTCAAATGAGCCCCGTCAAATTCAAATTGCCAATCAGATACACAACCAGCATGTGTGGTATGTCAACTTGGGAAGAAAACATTTGGGACTAGTAGTGGTGGCGGCATATAACGAGAGTAAGGGAGGTGATGGTGGTCAGGCGACATGTAAAACCATTATGATCGTGACATAGGACCAACAGTCCTGATGGGGATAACGTACCCATCCGACCACCTCACCTCCTCACCACGGATTACGCCAACAATTAAAGGACAGTGCAGTCTAAGCCTTCACCACCCTTTGTTTCATTCTTCATTCAAGATGTTCTCGACTACAGTACTCACCTACCATCTTCGTAATAGCGAACCAGTCAATTTCCACCAGTTTTTCAAAACCCTCCCACCTATCAGGCTCTACAAGAGCACTGCTGCATTCTACAGGAGCTGGAAGATTTCTACAGGAAGGGCAGAGAGCAGCTCTACAGAAGGAAAACCTGAGATTTTTGTCCAAATTCGAGTTTGAAATGAGGTAGGCTCGGGAAACCTCTCTGCATATGACCTATTTGTATAAGGTGGTGGATTAAAAACACAACATTGGGTTGAAAGAAATGAATGTGAAGCTTAAAAGTCTGCCTGCCTATTTTCTCTGAGTTCTACATAGTTCTATGTTTTCTTCTTTGCAGTCGAAGTCTATCTTCTTCTTTCTCACATTCTACTGTAAATAAAACACATGCAACCGTAGAAACTAGCATGTGAAAAAAAATAACCGAATTTGCATGTCTGTCTACTCTCTGAAAAAACCCTGTATTTATCCTCTGTTCTGTCAAAAAAATTTCTTTCCAAAAATTGAGAATCAAATTCAGTATAAAAGCAGTTTGAAGTAGGGGAGATATTGCAATTTGATGTTTTAAGGAGAAAGCACACGGGAAAATTCCCTATCTGGTTTCAGAAAAAGACAAAATTCAGCTATCCCTCTGTTTTCAATTTTGCCTGCTTTCTCACCTGAGCATTTTTAGAAATCACTCAACATCATGCCAGGAGGTTTCATGAGAAAATGATCTTTGAACTCCAACAAATTGTATGAGCACCCTGAGGTAGTGGCCCTCTTCACTAGGGCAAACTGGATGCCCTTCTTTGAAAGAATTCATGGATATGATGAGGAGGTGACTGAAGAATTTTTGATGTCCCTAAGACCCCATTCGAAAACACATGCTACAGTCAGTTTTAGGGGTCTGACCCTAGAGCTTACACCTGATTTTATCAGCAAAATCACAGGTCTTCCACTTGGGCTCCCTTGGAGCAAGGAGGAAAAAACATTGGGACAGGTTGCTAAGAAGACATTTTTTCAACTTGAGGAGCATCCTGTAGAGGATAAAAATGGGGTCAGAAGGACAAGCTTACCTCCTCCATGGAGTGAAGTCAGCTACCAGATAATGAAATATATCACCTGTGAAGGGAGGTTCAACATAATTTATGGTTATCACTTCAGGTTGTTGCATGAATTGAGATATGGGATGGACCTACCTCCAGCTAGAAAACTTAGTCTCCCATATTTCCTCCTCCAGTCTTTGATAGAATGTGGCACAAAGCTAAATGCAGGGGTCCCAGACCAGCTGGCCCACCATGGGCTCGTCAAACTATTGGTAGAAGATTCCTTACACACATATGCCATCCCCATAGCTTGGGAAATTTTCAGGAATATGTCCATAGAAGATGACATCAAAGCTTTGAATGAGGACATTGGCCCATCCAGCAGTGAAGAGGAGGAGAAAACTGAGGAATTTTAGAGGAACAATAATGAGGAAGCACAAGACATTCAAACAGAAGGAAAAACAGAGGAGAAACAGAAAGAAGAGGAGAAATTTGACAAAACTACTGCTGAGCCTAAGGCAGAAAAGAAGACGGCCTCAAAAACAGAGAAGAGAAAAAGGACAAAGGTTGAGAAGAAAAAGCCCAAGAAAGCCCAAAAGAATATTGCCACAGGCAAGGTAGGGACCCAACAAGAAAAAGAGAAGACACCATCAGAGATAGCAGAGACACAAGGAAAAACAACAGACACAGGAAAGATTGTAGAAGATGAAGGAAAAGAACAGCAGGAAAGAACATCCCCTAAAACATTGGCAAGGGAAGCAGTAGCTGTGCTTGCTGTATTAAGCACTCCAACAAAACAAAAGGGAAAAATAAAAAGGCAACCCTCTATGTACTTCAAAGCCAGAAGGAGCACCAGGATTAAGGTGGGCAAGCCCTAACCACCATCAAAAGAACCAATTGTCATTGAGGATGCACCTCCCGAGAAGGAGGAATCTCCCTCCAAGATCTCCATCACCTATGAGAGAGGGAGTCCCAAAACATCCACCTGGAAGGAAAGAATCAAGTTGATGGACTCCAAATCAATCCTACAGGAAGCTGAGACATCTCTATAGGAAACACTAGCCAAGCTGAAAGAAATTGAGAAATTAGAAGAGAAGGCAACATAACAGTCATGAGGGGAAGGCAAGGCCAAAGAAATACCAGAACCAAGCCCTCAACCTAATTTAGGCTCCTATTACAATCTTCTAGAAGGTGGGAAGATCATCCCACAAAAATTTGTTGTGCCTCTTTTCTTTGAATTAGAAAAAGAAAGGGTTAGAACCCACATCTGGATGCAAATTGGTAAATCTAAAGGAGTTAAATATATAGGGCACATGGAAGACAAGCTGAAAGAGTTGAGAGGGGAGTTGGCCATGGTAAGGCACATAGAGAGCAGTAAAAAAGCCCAACTACAGGAAGAAAATGAATTGTTGAAACAATAGTTACAACAACGGGAAATTCAAAAGGGAGATAGGTTGCCAATCTTGGAAGGGTAGCAATAGCAAAAAGGTCCCCTAGCAGGCAATGAAGCAGCAGAGAAACAGTAGCAAGGGGAAGAGCCATAGATTGATGTTGAAATGCTAATGAAATAGTTACAAGAAAAAGAGTCTCAGGCAGTAGCTGAAGTGCAGATTTTGAAACAGCAGTCGCAGGAAAAAGAAGCCCAAATGGCCTGCATAGCCAGCTGGGCAATGGAAGCCTTGCAATGCAGACAACCAACTAGATCCTATGCATTGTATCTTAAAGACCAATGGATCCAATTCCAAATTAAAACATTGGCCCAAAGGGGCACAATCCCATTGAAAAATTACAACCAGTTTATGCATTTAAGTGATATTATCTCAGCTGAAGATAAATCCAAGTTAGCAGAATTCTATTTACACAACCTGGCACTTCCTGATATGGATTTATGGGATCCAAATGTTGCATTAGGAGATCTACAGCTCATGGCTATGGCTTCTTGGTTGAGCCATGAGGAAAAGAGGGCAGCGGAAATTCAGAAGATCATGACAAAGGAGTTAAGTGAACCCCTCCTGATAAGGGCCGAACCAGAAGATCCCTTAGCTCTCATATATGCCCACCAGTACCTTGCAAACAATCCTTAGGTTGCCCCTGACTATGTTGAAAGGCAAGCACAGGCTATTGCTCACTTTGAAGATATGGAGAGACTGTTTGGTGATAACTGGGTTCATGCTTGCACAAGAATATGTAATACATTGTCCCATAGCCTAAAAATAAGGGAGTATCACTCCCCAACCAGAATGAGGGAAGCTATGAGGAGAGTACGCTTATATAAACAGTCAATGCAAAACTTGAAAGCCAACTGGATTGGTCTAAAATACAATCCTCCACTATTGCTAGGACTGTTGGAAGGAATTAAGGAGGAGGAAGAACAAAAAAAATGGGAGGAAGTGGACAGAAAAGCAGGTTTTCATGACAGAAAAGAGGACATCACCTCAGAGGCCTAGGATGTCAGGGAAGCTATTAAAGCTATCAAAAATGAAGAACTGGATTAGTTGCTCAGAGGATGAGCAACACATTCAGCAGGGGGGTGATGATGAGCCCCAGAAATCGGTAACTATATGGGCTCATTCTGCCTATTATTTTCATTTAATCCACCATACTCCATATTTTTGTGCATGTTTTTCAATATATTTATGTCAATAGAGTGAATGGGGATAGTCACTTTGCCACATAGTCTAATGAGTGTTTATTGCAGATTTTTGGACAAAGACTAGGCATTTATGAGTAGATTGGCAGCCAAACTCGAAGAAATAGGGCCGATGACTTATAGGAGGGGTGTCTCCTACATTAAATGACCCCTTACTTGAGTTCTCCATCAACAGCTCGGAGTACAAGAGCCCACAAATGATGATTCCAAGGGGCAGCCGAACAGGTCTAGTGAAGTTGCTGTTATCTGCAGTTTTAGGCAGCTGAGTTCCTAAAGTTTAAGAGGAATGTTGGGAGTCCTCACTTGTATAAATAATAAGGCTTCAAGCCTCAATAGGTTAGCCATTTGATAGTCTATTTTCGCACTTTAGTGCAACCTTGTACTCAACTCATTTTCGAGCTCTTTTTGCAGGCAGTTTTGTGATGTAGCTATTATTTTTTTGATCAATGAAGATGAATCTAGCTTTGAACCAGCACTGATCTTTCCTAGGGGGCTGTATCTCTTGGGTTTGGGCCCAACCCAAGTTCCCAACACCTCCTTTGTGTATTTATACGTTTTTTTCGTGCATTCATGAAATAATTTCTATTGTTTAGGTTAAATCTTGCTTTGTTACTTAGGTTGCTTTTGATGATTAGAATAGTTGTTCTTGTTTCAGGATTGATGAGATAAGTTTGCTACAATAACATAAAAAGATCCAAAAAGGCTACCAAGCAGGCCTTGATCTCCTTTCTCCCTCCTTGGGACCATGATTTGAGATCAAGGCACTCTTACTGCCACCAAAACACTGTTTTTGCTTTCCAATGCAATTGCTAGTGTGAGATTTCGAGTTGGAGAAGTTGATATCAGTTGTATTTACATGCTTAGATCTATTCTCACTCATTTAACATGGATTTCTTAAATAATTTCCTAGCCAGAAAGTTTTGTTCAGTACTTTTCTAGTTTTAGGTCAGAATTAGGTTAAAATAGGTAAAACTCTATTTTTTAGTTCTTTCCTGGAACAGTTTTGAAAAGTAAGCATGTAGCTCACTTGTAGAACATTCCAGCCTATCATTCTCCCATCACACAACCTAATCTATCTCATCTCCCAAGATTCCTCCACTCATTTGCCATACTTTCCCAAACTGCCCTAATTTCTACGTTTTTGTGCAAAATTCCTCTCTTGCCCTTTGAACAAATCCAACCATCTCCTTCATTCCTGATCTTCATTTACAAGGTCCTAGGCCCCTTAACATCTCCATCCAGCCTTCATTTCCCTTTTCCCATCGTTTTTACACCTTCAAACCTCCAAAAACCACTTTTGGCCTCCTCATGTAGATCCTCCTATAGAACCTCCTGTAGATCCCCTGCAGCCTCCTATAGAAGTTCATGCGAGTGATTTTTCGAAGTCTGATCACAATGGAAGTCTCCAGAAGGGTACTAGGGACTTCTTAGGACCTCTCCACACCTTCCACACCTCTTGCAAATGCCAACTCCATCTACCCTCGCCACCAAACCTCTGCACAGTCACAACTAGTTAAAACACAAGCATAATAATGCTACATAAAATTGCTCAAAAGTACAAAAAGATGATTTCTTCTCATTTTCCTTCATAAGTAGCTTGAATACATGCATTTTATCTTTTCAATAGTTAATGGAATCCATTTCAATAGTTTCCATCTCTTTTCTTATAAAAGTAGGGTTAGTGGGTAAAACTAGGGTTTGCTAGGGTTTGCGTTTCATTTCAGTTTTCATTATCTTTATGCAAGTAGAATAGCCTCTTTTGAGTTAGCTTTCTTCCATCATAGTTAAAAGCTTCTTCTGAGAACTCATAGAAGTTGGCTTAAGCTCCTAGCGAACTTGTGCCAGCTGATCAAGTGACAGCCTGTAGTAAGAGCCAGTACTTGTGCATACAACACCGTCGCTTCCAAGTTTTTTACGAACTACCAGGTTGATAAAAATAAAGTAGGGAGTCCCAGGAGTTGCAACATCATTGCTACAATATTGGAGCTCAATAGTATTCTTTGTTTCATTTTTTAACGAGGTTGACACAAGACGAGGAACTATCCTCATGTTCCTTGATCATGACCCATAAGAGGTCATGACTTCCAAGAGGTTCTCATCAAATAGGAGAACAATGCTCTGGAAGTGCTACGTAGAAAGGAATCCATTCTAGAGATCTCGTTCCAATGCCCCAAGTACATATTGCGCAACATCACAGAATTGATCGTCAGTTGATGTAGGCATTAAGCGGGTCGCCACATAATTAACTCGTGGCGGGGAAGGTACCATTGGGACAAAAGGACCATTTAGGGAAGATGGTTGACTGGAAGCCATATTTGGACCTGGAAACGAGTGTTGGTCAACGGTGACAATTCTGACTTTATGCGGGAAACACATCACTCGAAAGAGTGTTGAAACAATAGCTCCCATGTCATAAACATAGTCGTGCCCAAGAAGTAAATTGTAATATAAAGAGCCTGGGACTACCATCACATTGAGATAAACAATTTTTCCTCCCAAAGTAATAGGAGACTGAGGAAGGATCCCTAATGGTTGGCTGGTTCCTCTGCTAAAAGTCAACAGATTCTAGGTAACAGGCACAAGTGGCAACGAATTGAGTGCTTTCCAAGCAGTGGAGGAAAGGATACTCACAGATGCACCTTCATCTATAATAGTGCCAGGTATAATCATATTACAAACTTGTACTATGATCTGGAAAGGCACATAAGAAGGAAGATGACATCCTGCCAGTCGATTCCAATCAAAGGAAGTGACTAGACTACTTGGGGGCGTACCATAAGAACGAGAGAATTTCCCCCTTGAGTTACAAGAATAGGAGTGTTTTCCTCCCGTCTTGATGGAACAGGAGGGTTGCCGCCAAGGTCATTGGAATCTGAAGAAACGAAAAGAACCTGAGTGGTATCATACTCACTCTCTGCAGGAAAGGTACGATTAACTGAAGGTGAAATCGGGTTAACTATTTCCTCGACCTGTGATTGGTCAGGTATAGACTCATGGGATTCACATTCAGAGAGAGTGGGTTTGACCGACGGTTGATTTGGGTTAGTAACTTCATCAGCCAGTGAAGCGTTTGTTGGAAATAATATTGAGAGGGTGGGTGAATCAGTATTTGTAGATCAATAACTTTTTCATTTCCATAATCATATATATATATATGCTACTTCAGTGAAGGAAACTCGCGTGTGCACACAACTGTTATTAAGGCAACCAATGTATATCTAGTGAACTTATGATTCAATTAATTCATCATATGTTCATATTTAATATGTGCATCAGTACTTTATTAAACATTAAATAGTAACCATGTTCTGTTAACAACATAATGAACCATCACACATAAGTAACACAAATGAACACTAAGATTTGAGGTGGAAACCCAATGTGGGTGGAAACCACCTACTGATGTCGTCTTTGTCTTCTTTTAATAATAAGAAAAATCTATTTACAATATTGTATTGGTGCAGAATCATACTAGTATGCAGGCTTCTACCTGCAGAAGGTTTCAACCTTCTCTCATTCTCCACTACTGGAAGGGAGCTAGAACCCCCTAGCTCTTGTACTAGCCTATATGTTTACTAGTATGCAGGCACCGACCTACAGAAGGTTGCGACCTTCTTTCTTCCTCCAGGGACCGCATTTCATAAATTTTCAAGCTGGATGCTCTTGGTACACAAAAAAACACATGAAGGACTCGCTTCATCCAATTTTCATACTGGACCCATCAACAACATTGAAGCTTATATTAACCACCATTGCAATACAACCATCAACTACATCTGCATCAACCAATCACTGAGACTCAATCATCACTTTCTGAATCAACCAAAGTCAATCAATCACTAACAACCTATGAACCTTTGACACAACTGAATCAACCATTCATTCATACTTGATCAACTTCAATAAATCAACTGGAACAGATAGATCCATTGTAACTAGTACACAGATCTGAGCCTAGAACATTGCATCGTCATTCAGAATCAACTGTAACCTCAAAACCATGCATCAGAGTATATACGCAACTTGGAAGAGCTGAACCAACGTGTATATGCAACTTCACCAAAGAGAACTAGTGTATAGATCTGTAACTATTTATTTATAACTTCACTGCACTTCTCGACTTCAGACATACCCAGATCATCACATATAAAGGATAAAACATGTGTTAGCAATTAGATCTAGCCCATCATATCACATAATGATAAGTCATTATGATCCTGATCCATCATTAGATCTCATCCATCATCACTGAAGCAAATCACAATCAATCAATCTGAACATTCAGAACACTGTCACCAAAATGCAGTCACCAGAACATAAAGCAAAAACCCAGAACTCTGCATCAACAACCAGAACCAACTGTAACTTCAAACATCATAGTTCATAAGGTATACACTACTTCGATGTGTCGAACCAGCATGTATACGCACTTTTACCAAAGCGAAACAACGTACATATCTGCAAATACTAACTTAGACATTCCAGACTTTAGTCATACCCAGATCATATCATTTACAGAATAAAACATGCGTCAATATTCAGATCTAGACTGTCCATGATCAAACCACATAATGATAATACATTTAAGGCTTTATGATCCCGATCCATCAACCATTATCAACCACATAGGTGCATCCTTAGATTAGATCAAGTAAAGCATCAGAAGCTCATAACATGTATATATGATCTAACATTTCAGAAGATATTCAACACTTGCTCCCCTCGCCTAATGATCTTCTCCTCCTTATATAGTTTTAGGCCTTTCTCAATACCTTGGACCAAAACCACTTAGGACAAATACCTTGGACCAAAAACTTAGTTTTCCAACATGTACGTGCTTTTCCTCCTTTGAAAGTGCGTGTATATGTTATACGCTCCTTTTGTTCTGTTAATCCACATGTATATGCTCTTTTTCTACAGTGAACCCATGTATACAACTTAACATACCTGAAAATGTCCTTTTTATTCAACTTCTTGATTCTGATCTATAGTCCTTTGTTCCTTCATCCTATTCTTTTGTATCATTACTTTGTTCCCTCTGAATAGACTTGTTATAATGTGATTTTCCTTCTGAACTGATTCCTTTGAACTACCCTGCATTTTGTCATATCTGTAAACACAACTATCATGCATTCTATCACATCTGATATCTCTCTTGTAGATTCGTCTAGATACATAGATTCATCTAGTTACCATATACAAGTGAGTTGTTCTGCTATAAGTGGGTTGCCATCAAGTACAACACATGTATCATAATGCCAACATGATTAAGGGAAAGTCTCCTGTAACCAGATGGAAGTCGTTGTGGAGAAGTAGGATAGTTATCCAACACTTTTTTGGCTTCATCCAGATAGGGACATAGGTGAATGAGGTGATTCCCTTCACATAACCTACAGGGAAACTTAACTTTACCCTTCTTTCCATGAACTTTACTACCACTAGTTGATGGTGTGTCACCAGCATGATCTCTAGAAGTAGATGACATATGATGATGTGAACGAGAAGACCATTCTTCTAAGATCTGAGGAATACCAAAACAATTTTGAATAAGATGGTCTCCTGTACAAATTTTGCAAGGATATCGTAGTTTGTGAGGCTTATTGGATGGTTTCTCATCAGAATTTTCATTCAAAGAAATGGTTGCTTGGTTTCCCCCATTCTTCTTCCCTTTCTTCTTCTTCTTCTTAGCCACCTGGTTACTAGTGTCAATAATTTCACCAGGCGAAGAGGAAGAAGGGGAGGAAGAAAAAACCGAGGAAGAAGGCAAAGGGTCAACTTTAGGATCAACTAGAGGTTGATTTTGTCCAGTTGGAGGAGTACTCAATTGCGGAGAAATCACAACATTTTGAACCGAGGAGGTTTAAAAAAACCATACTGGCAAGCCAATGGTAAATCCCGGAAGGGACAATGTAGCCATATAAGGAGCACCAATATTTCCGAAAGGAGGAAAAGGACTAGGATTCCCATCAAAGAATTCCTTGATCGGTGGACTCCGGAGTTGTTGCCATATGTCTCAACCTAAGATCAACTAAGGAGTGAGCATGGAGGATGTTATCCACAGTCAATTAATTTTATTTTTATCAAAATAACATAACAAAAAAAAAGAGGATAATCTAGGTAAAAGGGTTACCAAGCAACTGTGAACTGCAATATACTGCCTCAGTAAACCAAGGACTTAACATATGTGCGGGAAATATCCCCGAATGCTATGTTTGGTGTATCATAGTGTATAAGGTGGCTGACTCGGTTACCTAAGGATGGATAGCAACCTAATGTATTCCTCCCATATATACCCAAAAGTAGGTGGAGGCCCAATCCATGTTAGCATTGTCTAATGCAAAACCTCACAGTGAGAGCATTCCTTTATAATTTACGTATTGTAACACCGCCCTATATACCCGAAGGTACGTGGACGAGCTATGATATACTTACATACGTGGAATGAGGTATCACACTTAGAATGTATCACAGACAAGTTAGTGATAGTTGCGATGTTTAATGACACAGAAACATGTCTCTAGCCTAGACCTCTAAATCTTATTCGTTAAGTTACAATGCTCCATTAGGTTAATTGAGATAACTTTTAAGATAATCTTCTTAAGAATTTTCCTTTCAAGGTTCACCATGTGATGTATGTTTGCAATTCCTAGAATGCAAATAACATGAGAAACATTATTTCATTCAATTAACAATGAAAACCGTAGATAGTAAGGGATAGAGCAATCAGATCTTTGACAAAGAGCAAAGAGCACACCTAATGCAATTTCCCTAGCTATTCCTATCAAGCATCCAAAAACTATAATATGAAAAATGCAAGTTTTTCTTTTTAGTCCCTTTAATGTTTAGATGAACAAAAATGAACTAGATGCACAAACAATCAATCAATACTTTTCACAAGAAACAAAGACTTTACGGCAGTTTCTTTTTCAAAGAAATGAAGACTTTACGACACTTCCTTTTCAGAAAAGGCTAATTGATATAAACTAAATTTGACAATGAATTGATAATGATAAGCTAAATCTTAAGAAACACTAAACAATAAAGATCAAAGTAGGGCTAGGAGAAGAGATACAAGTTGATTTTAGAACCATAGAAACATTGATCTTTAAACAAACAACTTTAGAAGCAAAATTGGAAAAATCCAAGCCAAAGATGAGTTTTTAAGCTTAAGGAGGATCAACTAAGGTCAGAGTGGGAGTAGCTGTGCTGTAAAGCACTATATCTAAGCCAAGGGTGCTCTTTAGAGCACTCTTCCCTGACCAAGCCTACGCTGGTGCCAGAGAGGCCAATCAAAAGACATCTAACCTAAATTTTTTGACCAAAAACACTTCAAAAAGACTGAAATAAGTTCAATGAAAACAAGTAAATTCTACTAGGGTGTACTGTGATGAGGATAAACTAGGCCATATAAGAAGGGTTGTGCTAGTAACACTAGTAAGAACCCATATGTAATATGTGTAACCAAGACATTATTAAAGACAAGCAACATATACCAATTAACGGTCCTGTTTGCAGTAACACTCAGATCAAATTTGAGTTAGATAATACTGACACTCTGTTAATTATTTGTAGCACCAGATGAAGAAATAATATGAGAAAATCTTAGTCCAACTCCTGGTGATCTCCATTGTATTTGAATGTCTCACAATTTCTAGTTGCAGGGTTGTTCCTCCTTTTCTAGGTTCATGGTGAGGAATACTACGCAAAGGATGGGATGATTGACTTCTCGAAATGTAGAATTCGATTCATATAAAGTGCTTTCTTTCCAAAGGATTTAACTTGCCTTGATACCAAAGAATTCCACTACTCACTACTTACTTGTTCAATTGTACAAATTACCTCTCTTTCTTTTTGATGTCATCATCTTGTTTAATGTTCAATCTAGATTGTGAGAATCTACACATTGTTGGGTTATGGAATTGGACTATAGAGTGCCCCAACCTTAAATCCCCTTGACTTTTCCCATATATTTGTACTATGTTCCTATGTAATTTTATCATGTCTATTTCACTCTTTT
Source organism: Pinus tabuliformis (assembly GCA_031772625.1). Classification (NCBI taxonomy): domain Eukaryota; kingdom Viridiplantae; phylum Streptophyta; class Pinopsida; order Pinales; family Pinaceae; genus Pinus; species Pinus tabuliformis. Next base: position 765,527,700 of record CM062815.1, read on the forward strand.
TACCTTTCCCTTCAAAAGTTTGGAAATTCAAGGCTAAGGGAAAGAAAGAGTTTCCTACATTTGCAGCCCATGGAGCTGCTTATTTCCAAGGGACTTATAATAACATAAAATTTCATCCTCACCAACAAAGTGGTCAATAGGTTCCTTCCAACATCAAGGGAACTTTGGCAAAGGATCATAGAAGAAATACTTCTCCTAGGGTGTGGCTGAAATGTTATGGATCAACAGTACATGAATTGTCTTTGGTTAGGGATCAACTACACATGCTTTTAAAAGCTACTGGAAAAACTTCAACCCTTACACTAATTAAACTCCTTTATCCAAGATAATAATAATTAAACACTGAATGATAATATGATTTGAGAGTAAAGGAAATCAATAATATAAATTATGGGGGAAAACAGGGCATATAGGTACATTATCTTATCTTTGAGATATGAAAATTTTGTGAAAGTAATCCAAAAGCTATATTTGGTGTGAAGAATTTTGAAATTGTGTGTAGATACTAGTGGTAAGAATTAGTTGATTTACAGTGCAGTGAAGATTTTTGGAGTGCATCCATAGTACTCAAAGATATAAATAATTCAAAGACTATTTTAGCCAATGAAGTGTGCATGCAAGACAAGGTACACTACCCCAACACCTTTGCTACAGTGAAAAGAGTTAATTTATTGAAGAAAAAAGGATGTTATTATTGTACTGGAACTTCCCAATTTTTCTTACTCCCACTTCTCTTCTTTTCCACTATTTTCCAAGAGAAAACTCATGCAGCAATTGAACTAATCTATGAACACTTGTATTTTTATTTAACAAATTTTTTTTATACAAACACACAACAGACTACATACCATAGGCACAAACTGCCACGCATGGTCTCTAATTGTCAAGCCCTAGCTCAAGCTACCATTGGATTTCTTCTTCTATAAATGACTATATGTTGCTCCAATTATTCCTTCTAATGTTGGATTTGGCTAGGATCAAGAAGCATCTGATACATTGTTATAATGGTAAGATGTCAATTCCACTTAAGAGAGTAGCATTCAGGTTGATGTGCCAATATACATAGTGCCATGTTTCAACTAGATATAAGTTTATAATCATCTTCCTAACTATCTTTATAGCCTTTATGGTGCTCCCCATGACTATTGAACTTAAATTTGAAAGAGTGGGAGGTATTGGCAACATAACAGTCTACAATATAAGTTGATAAGAATTTGTTGGAGGCCAATAAATTAATGTTTGATTGTCATCTCATAGAAACTCCTATCTGAGATCTAGAACTATCTCCATTTGCATTTTACTGTGAACATGAATTTACATTGTAATTCCCAAAATAGACCAACAACAGTTCTAACGAAGAAATGTGATTAATGTTTGATTGTAAGCTCATAGAAACTCCTATCGGAAATCTCAAATTGTCTCCATTTGAATTTTACTGTAAATATAAGTCTACATTATAAATCTCATTGACCAACTTATAGTGTATCAACTAAAACTAAACCACAGAAACCCCACTGTTACAGGTCTATTTGGCCACATCACTCCCAACATTCAAATCAGTACTATTAGGGCTCATCAAACCCTAATTCAGTTGCTACATGCCCTAGACAAGTCATCACATTGAATGCCATCATTCCTGAGAGTTTCCTAGCCTGAAGACATCCTGAAATGACTCCTTGAGGGACCAGCACAGCCTTGGTCAGGGGTAAATGTGCTGCAGAGCACTTAGGCCCATTCAAGCCTGCTCTGTAGAGCACCTAGGCCCACTTTGACCTGCGTTGGGTGAGATTGAGCGAAATCTTCATAGGGTTCTGGGAATATTCCTACATTCTAGATCATTCTAGAAGATTCCCACCTCTTATCCTCTCCTATGAGCTCGAAATTGGATAGGGAATGAATCAAATAACCTCCTATCCTCTCATCCATTCCTCCATGGAAACTAACTCCCAAATTGGAAAGCCATTCAATGCCAAATTTATGACAAAACCACCTCCATTTCTCTATAAATTGAGCATTCATCTTAGTGATCAGGGGCTGGACTTTGAAGAATTGTAAGGATATAATGTTAGTTTGAGGTTTGAGATCATAAGAAAGTATTTTTATGCTACCGGAGTGTTGTTCTTTTCGTGTGATGAAGGATGGAACTCAAGCTAGATGAGTGACATGGGATCAGACTTCTTTGGTTGTAACTCTTCCTTCTACTTAATAAAGTTATTTACACCTTTTCCCATATTCTTGTCTTTATGCATGATGACTATATGCGTAAATGCTTTCGATTCCATTTGCTTATAGTAGATAGATCTCTTGCTTTGATTGGTTTTTGTCCTCTATTTATGATTGTAGGTATTGATCGAGCGGATTCAATTCGAGAAGGAGCGACTGAAGATATTCAAGAGAGACAAAGGGAAGAGAAATATAACAAGTAGGTCCCCTATCTTATTTATTTTCTATAGGAAAAAGTTAAACTCTTTAATTCTGTTGTTCTTAGTGTAGCTACCCACTTAGGGAAGCTGTGTTTATCCGTAGATGAAAAGTTCCACATAACAAATTGGCGACCATACTGCGGATCGACCATCATTTTGGGTAAATGGAAATAATATCATCTGGTTCTTTCTTTTATTATGTTCACTATCCTCTTCAAAGCTCAATATTTTCTCCAGATGTTCTGGTAACCATAGATCTAAATCTAACTTTTTCTACATGATAACTTAATTTTCCTTTTCCTAGTGGATTTATATTATCTTCTCCAATATATATTTTCAATTACAATTGTCATGCTGGCCAGTTTTCCAATATGCTTTGTCTTAGATCTCACGAGGATATACATCTTTCCTGTAAGAGTACATTCTACCTGAGATTTACATAACCAGCTCTGATCTAAAAATTACAAGACCTCAAAAATGAATGGAGTAGTTAGATTATAAAAGGTTTCTTCAAACCATCTCTTGCATAAGGAGATACATATCATTCTGATTGCATCCTAATTTAACACACTATTTCCTTCTTGTTGAGCCAACTGTTTATCCTAAAATGGGGCCCCTTTTCTACAAAGAATGATAACAAAATGAGTCCTATACTTAGCAATAAAAAATTCCACAAAACCTTTGGCAACCTTGCAGTTTCATATAACGTTCTTAACTACCTCTAGTTTTATTTATTTATTTATTATTTGTAGTAATGAGTTAGCATGTGCACTATAGAAAAAGAGGGCTTGGCCATGCTTATCTGAAAAATATTTCTTCTACATCAATGTCTCTATGAGTACTTTCTTTTACACTCTTGAATTGAAGTAGATTTGTGTGAGGATAAAGAGAAGTCTGTTAAAATTTTGAATGTATTTTCATTGTACCAACTCTAGCTTTGATCCATCAACGTTTAGGTTTTGATATATCTACCTCTGCAAAAGGTTTTATTTGAGATCTTTATAAGAAGTAAAATACATGTGAACTTTAAGGGGAACAATGATTGGATAAATTGAATGGTGTTTGCGAAGTGTAGGTCCTTTTATAACTAAAAGGTTTAGCATGGAAGTGGAAATGAGCCAAAGTTGAGTGACCCACTTGAATATTGACGATGAAGATGTCCTTCTTGTTTTTGAAGAGGATTTTCCAACACCATAGAGAAAGCTGAAAAGGTTGAAGAGAGCATGGAAAGCCCTCGGTAATGATAGAAGGAAAGTTCCTCTTACTAATAAAAATAATATTGTTGATGAAAGTGATCTCATGGACTACTTTAATGCTAGTGATTTCGTGAGCAATGGTCAAAGATTTAATGCTAGTTTGGAGCAAATACAACATGCAGAGGAATAATGCATTTCCTAAAACAAGTTATGCAATTTTCTAGGTGAAGCAGACAAGGAGGATGATAAAAAAAATCATCAAGTTGATAATGTCCATACTGGAACTGACATGCATGAAACCATAAACACATCCATGGATAGCTCTGCTCCTGAAAGCAACAAATATCATGAAAACTTGAAAGTCCATTACCATATCAACATATCAACATATATCTCCCATTGTCTAGAAATAACAATAGCAACTATTTGTTGAATATTTCAACTCATGATAATCATATCTACAATCAAAAAATAATTCATACAACTAAATAGTAACAACCGAAGATTAGTAAACACCTATAAAAACAAACATATCTTTGCTAGCAAAGCACTATATGAAATCTCTAGAGTGTAGAAACTGCATATCACAAGATTATATCAAACTGGTGGAAAATTAAAGGTTAGATCTACATAAACAACAATCTGGAAATTTAGGACAACATAACTAGAAATATGTAGCAACATTCACATTCCTTGCTTTTATATATGTGAAAGAGAAATTAAGCAACTTGGTATCACAAACAATCTTTTGAAAACACATTTCTCTTGTTGTCTGGAAATAGCAATAGCAACTATTTGTTGAATATTTCAACTCATTATAATCATATCTGCAGTCAAAAGTTAATTCCTGCAACAAACAAATGAATAATAGGAAACACCTATCAAAACAAACATATCTTCTTAACCAAAGCATTGTATGAAAACTCCAGAGTGTAGACACTGAATATCACAAGATTAGATCAAACTAGTGGAAAACTAAAGGTTACATCTACATAAACAACAATCTGGAAATTTACACAATATACTAGAACTCTCTAGCAACTATAAGATTCCTAGATTTTATCTATGGGAAAGAGAAAATACATAGCTTGGTATCACATACAATCTTCTCACTCAAAAAATGTATTATCAAATAGTGGCATAACACTGAATGCACTACCAACTACTCTTGTAAAGGTGGTTTGTCTAAGAAATATCTCAATGATTTACACCTGTCTCTCCTTTATAGAATAAGATAGAATAGGGTTTGCAATGCATGTAGACTACCCAATTAAAGCATCTAGTTTGACTGTATCAACCCAAACCCTACCTAGGATAGTGCACCCAACTTGCATGGGAAACTTGTCTATAATAACATGCCCAATGAATAAGTGTAAATGCATGTGCACATGCTTCTTCTATCTTTGGAAACAACACCCTATCTAATTCTGGAAATTCTCCCTAATCCATTCACTTTTCTCTATCTAGAAAAGGCTCTAACTTTGTTGATGCATGTATGCTTCACTAAGTCTATTATTGTTGAATCTGCAGCTACCAAATGTTCTCATCATGTTGCACCATATGTGAGACTCCCTCTCACTCCAAGTGCATCCTCTTCTTGAACCAAACAATCTCTTCTCACAATAATGCACCATATCTCCTGATAAACAAATCAACTAAGCAATCACCGATCTATGCACTTCAAGGAATGGATAACAATCTGGAATTTAGAGAAACCAAGGAAACCAACGTTATCACCTCCTCGTTGTGAGAAAAGTCATGCTAATCCTAAACCAAAGGCACTTATTCACTTGGTATAGGTGATTCAACTTCAAATCCATAACATTGGTTAAGGAAAGCGAGTATTGTAGCCCATAAACATTTTTATTCATCATACATGCAATCAAAGGAAAGAGACATATCTTCACAAATTTTTGAATCCTCATGAAATCCATCCCAAACATATTCATTTTATTAACTTTTTTAAATAGGGGGAAGAGCCTATTCAGAGAAGTTTTTGCTGGTGTGGACTTTGATTTGGATTCTCATGTAGAATTTCAAGCATTCCAAAAACTAGGAGATACAACTACTAAGAGACAAGTGATATGATTTTGATTTTATCTCTTCTCTAGTCAATATGAGCATGTAGACTATCTCCATAATTGTAAATTACAATTGAATCCATGGAAGCATTGGTTGGGAAAATAATTTTGCTTCTCCAAATCCTCATTCTTTCTCTCCCATCAAAGAAAGAATGACCTTTCCTATTGGAAGCATACCAACAAACATCCTCATTATCTGAACCTTCATTTGATGAAGAATCTTTTGAAGTAGCATAAAATATTATAGATGTGGAACAATCATTGGAAATATCATCATCCTCATTGGGATCTTCCCGACCTCAAAATTCTTCTGGGAGATTCCGTAAACACAAAATACTAACTAGAGGATAATCCTCATGCCATTTCCTGACATCACACTACAGGGACATCATGAAAAGCCTCATCAATACATCATGTTCAACATCAAAAAAATTAGAAAATTAGTCAAAATCCCTAATATGTTTCTTAATTAAAAGATGATCAAACCTTGAAACCTAGGATAGGAGTCACACCACCAATTTCCACTAGGGAGTGAACAAGGAAACCTTGGTATTCTAGTGAAGTTCAGTGGAGAATACCTCACCGCCAACCTATTTGATTTTTCCATTGGCCCATGTGATAATATCCCTCAAATTGTAGTTGCAATAAGAGACATAGAATCTTCTCCATACATATGCCTTCTCTTTCATAATGTATCTTGCCATACACCACATGCAGCGAAAGCTAATTGCACTCAAGGAACACGAATTCTCTCTCCAGCAGTGGCACCAAAAATGTTATCACCCAGAATGGTTCCTTGAGGAAATCAGTCCCAAGGGGGTCTGATAACATCTACATTTGTTGTCCCTCTTGTTGATAACAAATTTCTCTCTTTGGAGATGGTGCATGCTAATCCCAACAAGGCACCTCTAGTCAAATTCCTCAAATTTGCAAAATGATATATCATATCAACTCTTGAAAGATGTAAAAAAGGTTTATCAATTATGTGTGAGTGACCAATGCAAAGATAAAGTGGGGGATGGAGGAAATAAAATAGCCAAAGAGCCAGAATGAAATTCAAAATGTAATCTCGCTAATTGAGAGATCCCAACTCTAGAATCTGTATGATTAAAGCATAGAGAACAATATGCTTAGAATGAATTCTTAACGATCAAACATCTACATAAACAAGCTAAAATTTCTTCCATTAATTAGAGTTGTCAAAGTATATATCTTTAATACAATTTCGAATCAAGTTTACCCCAAGGAAATTAAGGGGACTTAGTTGAAGTTTCTCAGTGCCAGATAGATCTAGAGTAGGGAACCTCCTCGATGTCAAACTATCTCCCAGTGCCAGAGGAGCAACCAAGGATCAATCCAAAGTTTCTTTCTTTGGACCTTGGGTTCTAGGAGTATCCATGGCTCATACATTCCCCCCAGGATCATACAACTGGAAACCCTTATTTTTCTGGAGGACTATGAAAGGAAACCAATTCCCAACTCATTATGCTTGCCCTTGTCCATTAGACTTAGGTGACCTTGATGCCATTGGGTTCATTTTTATATTTATCTCCGTCACTCTCTCTATTTGAGTTGTCCACTTTTCTAGTGTTGGATAAACTTGTCAGGCCAGGGTAACTCCAGCAATGAGCGCAAGAAAACAATTAAATGAGAAAACATTGATTGATTGATTTATTCATTAGCCAGCACTTTATTTATACACATATAAAACGGATCAGTTCATCTTCTAGATGACTGTCCGACTTCACCTCATCCGTTTCGGATTAGGTGTCAACATTCCCCCCCTTAATCTGAAGGGATGTTGGTGAGTCCAAGCATCATTCTGAATTTTTCAAGCTTTTCTCTTCCAAGCGCTTTGGTGAAGATGTCTGCAATTTGCTCGTTTGTGGAACAATGACGAAGATGGATTGTTTTGGCCTCAACATGATGTCGGATCAGATGATATTTAGTATTGATGTGCTTAGTACAATCATGGAACTTTGGGTTCTTGGCCAACTTTATTGCAGATGTGTTATCAATCATGAGTGGAGTTGATTGTATTTGTTTTACCTGCAAATCTTCAAGAATTTTCCTGAGCCACACAATTTCTTTCGTTGCTTCAGCTGCTGCCACGTATTCTGCTTCTGTTGTGGAATCTGCTGGTACTGATTGTTTGCGTGATCTCCAGGAGACAGCTCCTGATCCAAGACTCATAGCATATCCTGAAGTAGATACCCCAGTTTCTTTGTCTCCATCGAAGTCTGAATCAGAGTATCCAATCAAGTTGAAGTCGTCCACCTGTGTATACTTGATTCCAAGGTCTTGAGTTCCCTTCAAGTACCTTAGAACTCTTTTTGCAGCAGACCAATGTCCCTCACAAGGCTTTTGCATAAACCTGGAGAGGATTCCAACAGCAAATGAAATGTCTGGTCTGGTAGTAGTGAGGTAGATGAGACTTCCTACAAGCTGTCTATACCTTGTTGCATCCTCAAATTCCTTTCCTTCAGTAGATGTGAGCTTCAAGTTTTGTTCCATTGGAGTAGAAAGGGGATTGCACTCTCTCATGCCAAATCTGTATAACAAATCTCCAATGTATTTCCTTTGAGAAAGAAATATGGAATTTGGATGTTGGGTTACTTCAATGCCAAGATAGTAATGAACATAGCCCAAATCAGTCATTTCAAAATTTTTTCCTAATTCTTTCTTTATGGATGCAATATAGCTTTCATTGTTCCTTGTCATTAAAAGATCATCTACATATACCACAAGATATACAACTGTTTTGCCAACTTTCTTGACAAATAAAGTTGCATCATCAAGATCAAAATGTTTGAAGTTGAGTTTCAGAAGATGCTCAGTTAGTTTTTCATACCAGGCTCGTGGTGCTTGTTTGAGGCCATACAAGGACTTCACAAGTTTGCATACTTTGTGTTCATGTCCTTTCACAGCAAATCCTTCAGGCTGTGACATAAAAACATTCTCTTTTAGATCTCCATTCAAGAATGCAGTTTTTACATCCATTTGATGGACTTTCCAACCGTTCTGAGCAGCTAGTGCAAAGAGTGTCCGGATGGTGGCCCATTTTGCTATGGGAGCAAAAGTTTCCTCGTAATCGACCCCTTCTTTCTGTGCAAAACCTTTTGCCACAAGCCTAGCTTTGTGCTTGTCAAGTGAGCCATCAGCTTTGTACTTGTTCTTGTAGACCCACTTGCAGCCAATTGGTTTGGTTCCAAATGGAGGATCAACCAGCTTCCAAGTGCCATTCTTTATGAGGGCATCATACTCCTTCTGCATCGCTTCTTTCCATTCATCATAAGAAGTAGCTTCTTTGAAGGAAGTTGGTTCAAAATCTGTAGACAAGTTCAATTCACAATCATAAGTAACATCCATATCAACAGGTGAATTAGAGTTATCTACATCACCTCCATCTTGTCGATTTGAATTTCGGGTTCCTGTTTTTCCAATTTCATCAGGATGAACACTTTCAAGTGTCTTTGTCAGCCACTTTGGGGGACCTTTCTGAGATGGTCCAGGCTGTTCTGTTGATTGAGTTGGGTCTGAATCAAGATTGAGTCTCCCAATTCTATCAATTACATCACTTAAAGCATCATCCGTTGTTGGAGTGTCATGCAGGGGAGATTGTTCTTCAGAAGAAGATTCCACATGTTGATCTAGTATAGGAATCCCCCCTTCAAGATGTGGAATCTGATTATCAAACTCTTGGAATGATTTTGGTTTTGTGAATCTATCCAAGCGATCAAGTTGCCGCTCAACAACGCTGTCAGATTTGGATGATTCAAGAAAAATGACATCTCTAGATAAAACAAACTTTTTATTTACTTCATCATAAAGGCGGTATGCTTTAGATGTGTTTGAATACCCCAGGAATATACACTTACGACTTCTAGCACCAAGTTTGTTTCTATGTACCTTTGGTATTAAAGCATAACAAGTGGAACCAAATATCCTGAGATGTTTTACCGAAGGAACATGTCCATACCACAATTCATAAGGAGTCTTATTTCTTATAGCACTAGATGGACATCTATTCTTTATATATGCAGCACATAGAACAACATCAGCCCAAAACATTGTCTTTACATTTTTGAAGAAAAGCATGGATCGTACCATATTCAAAATTGTTCTGTTCATTCTTTCAGCTACACCATTCTGTTGAGGATTATAAGGCACAGTTGTTTGATGATTAATCCCATGTTGGCGAAGATAGTGTTCAAATTCATTTGATGTATATTCTTTTCCATTATCAGTGCGAATAGACCCAATATGAGATTGTGCATCATTTTCAATCCACTTATGAAAATTCTTAAATGTTTGAAAAGAATCAGATTTGTTCTTCAATAAGTAAACCCAACACATTCTGGTGTAATCATCAATAAATGTCATGATATATTTATTTCCATTTGCAGAAGGAACAGGCATTGGACCACATAAATCTGAATGAATAAGTTCAAGCTTCCTATGTGCTCTTGAATGTGAATCATGAAAAGACTGTTTGCTATGCTTTCCTAGAATGCAAGCATCACATTGTTTATGTTTTCTAGGAATTGTAGGCAAACCAGCAACACCATTTTTCTTCAACAAGCGGAGACTATCATAGTTTAAATGTCCAAATCTAGCATGCCATAATAAACTTGATGGAAGTGCACCTTCTTCATGATGAGAAATATATGAGAAATGCTGTGCATGAGCAGAGGTTCCTTGCAGTTTAAGGAGTCTTTCTTCTTCTATACCCCTCATGACAAGTGAGTGGTCAGATGCCTTTCTTACCTCAAGCTTGCCATCAAACATGTGAATGGAGTGACCTTGCTGGCGGATGTGAACCAAGGACAACAAGTTTCTCTTCAGCTGTGGGAGATATAGAACATGATCCAGAAGAAAGTCTGGAAGACCAGGCAGTTTAAGCCTGATTGTGCCAAGCCCTGATGGCTTGATTTTTGACTGATCTGCAAAGTATACTGCTCCATCAACATTGTTAGTGAAATCTTCAAAGAAATCTCTCCTATGAGTCATATGACAGGTTGCTCCTGAATCAAGCAACCAGTCATTTTTCGAAGAAGCAAGTGAAGCATTAAACAAATCTTCATTTACTCCAATATTACATTGTGCCTCAATATAGTGTGTAGATTCGGGTGCTTTACCTTTGTCTGAGTCATCAGTTTTACCTTTCTGCTGATTTCTTCTCTGCTCAACTTTGTCCCATGGTAGCTTGCATGTAGAAGCATCATGTGATCCATTTCGTTTGCAGCGAATGCAATGCAGATCTACCTTTTCTGTTTGAGAATGTCTGCCCCCCCTGCCTCTGAAGTATCTTCCTCTTCCTCTTCGTCCACCTCTTCCTCTTGCAGAATCTTGAGCAGGATGCTTTTCTTTGTGAGCAAGGCAAACAGCCTCTTCAGAAGATTCAGGGACTGTTTTCTTTCCAAAGGCTTTCTCTCTTTCAGCAAACTTTTTCACAAGAGAGTCAAAGGTTATATCTTTAAGGTTTCCATTTGCTTGTAAAGACTCAAGATAATTGGAGTAGGTAGGATAGAGTGCTTTGAGAAAGGCAATAAGAGAGATATCCAGCTCAACCTTAGTGGATTTTATATCATGCATTATAGACTTTATTTCAGATGCAAGAGCAAGAGGATCATTATTTTTCAGTTCAAGAGTGAAGAGTTTAATCATGAGCTGAACAACTTCAAGTGCAGAATGTGTATCATAGAGTTCTTTCAGCTTTTGTATAGCTTCAAAAGCAGTGGAATAGCAGGAAATATGACGACTTGCTTCCTCATTGACAGATGCTGCAATCAATGCAAAGGCTTTGCTGTTCTTGTTTTCCCAAATGGCGAGTTCTTTGTCTGATGTGGGCTGCACAGGGTCTCTGTCTTCTTCTCCGACACACACTCCTTTCCACAGCTCATTGTAGATGAGGGTGTGTTTCACCATCCGAGACCATTCAGAATAGTTCTCCTTGCCAGTGAGAACTATTCCGACCATAGAAATGATTGAATGCATTCTGTAAAAAAAATTATCTCTGCCAAAAAAAACTTCTGTTGATAGAAAACTTCTGCTGGGAAAAAAAAAATCCTTATGTCACAGCAAGACTTCTGCTGGAAAAAAATCTTATATATATATTAGTGTTCAACAGAGAAAAAGAAAGCGCTCATATGTATCTTCAACATATATCACTGTTCAATAGAGAAAAAGGAGAGTGCTGTATCTTCAACATATATCACTGTTCAATAGAGAAAAAGGAAAGCGTTGTATCTTCAACATATATCATTGTCTCAATGAAAAAATCAAGGGCGCTCACTGCTTATATCTCGCATCAATATATTCAACAACTCATATATTAATATCACTGTTCAATATATATTCAGGGCGCTCACTGCTTATATATCAATATCTCACAACAAAACATATATCAATATATCACAGTTTAAAAAAGAGGGCGCTCCGATGACTTGACTATATCAGTTTTCAAATCCCGCAAAAATTGATGCACAGATTACAAAAAAAATTTATTTCAGGTATCACACCACCTCTTCGTTGCCACAGATGTCTGGCAATGAATTGATGGAATGAACGCGGGATCCCACTCTCAACACCAATGTCAGGCCAATAAAAAATGATACCAACACAGTTTCACACAGTTTCACACTTGGGCGCACCCACATCATGGGTTCCACACTTCCGCACCACAGCTATATTTGATAGAAATGTCACCGCGCTCGGGTTTCAATTGCAATTTCCACTTAACACTCTTCTTCTCCGTTCTTCTACCGCTGCTGCTCTCCGGAAGAAGGGCTGCGACTCATGCCAGTTCATCCCACAGCTGTCACCACAGCTATATGCCAGTTCTTACCACAGATTAAAAAACGATAAAAAAACGATACCAGCCTTATATATATGGAACAACGTGTTTATGGGATAGTGTAGGAGCCAAACATTGTGCGGGATATGATACCATAGGGCTTTGTTGCATAGTGGAGAGGAGTGCGCAGAGGTGGTTTAATACAATGCAACAGAAGGAGAGCGAGGGGATGGCAGGATAGTGAATACATTTGTGGGAGCCGAGGGGACCGCGTATAGCTCCATTCAACCGACCAAAAATTTCATGCATTCACCATATATGCCATTGACCATCAATCTTCTGCTTGATAATGAATTCTGATTATTGAAAGAACTTACCAAACGCCGCAAACACCTCCAAGTTTCGACCCAGCTTACAGTCTTTTAACGCTCATGTTCCATCTCTCTGCACCGAGGCTTCAACGAATTCAACTAAGACTTCAGCTATTGTTTGCAGGTCCTCTCCAATCAACTTCTATGAGAGTTACGCATTGAATGCGGATGGTCTATCCAAAACGCAGAGATAGAACCGTTTATTCAAATACAGAGGGCGCAGTCTCATGAGAGGTCAGTGTCAGAGAGCGCCAGGGCAGTCAGAGGCAGCGTAGAGAATTATGGTCAGAGGGGCAGCGGATTCAGGCAAAGGGAATCACGTCAGAGGGGCAACGGATTCAGAGGCAGAGCCAGGTCAGGCCAGGGAATCACGCCAGAGCTGCTCTTAAGAGAGGAGTTACAACTAATTTAAGAAACCTGAGCTCTGATACCATGTCAGGCCAGGGTAACTCCAGCAATGAGCGCAAGAAAACAATTAAATGAGAAAACACTGATTGATTGATTTATTCATTAGCCAGCACTTTATTTATACACATATAAAACGGATCAGTTCATCTTCTAGATGACTGTCCGACTTCACCTCATCCGTTTCGGATTAGGTGTCAACATACTTAGTATTTTGTATCACTATAACCATGTCATGGTTTTATACATGTGTTTTGTGGCTACGTCAATAAAGGTATCTTTCTTTATATTATTTTCAGTATTTTCCATGAGATGCACTTGCTCTCCCACATTGTGCTCTTACTGCTTGTATTATTCAGTCTTATTGGCCTACTTTTGAGGTCATTTGTTGGATATTAATAAAATTATCTTATCTTATCTTATCTACTCAAGCCTTCGCTGACCTATGAGGATGCTTAACAATGGCCTTAGGCTTAGAGATTTAATGCAGAAAAAAGATAAGAGAAATATTGAGGAAGATGTAAGACATTGAGCACTAATAGATTGAACTGCTTCCTTGCTCTTTTTTCTATCCAAAGTTTGTTTTCCTTAAAATATGATATTACTTTTAAAAAATAAGATGACTTTTTTTTTTTCCAAAATATAAACATCTAAAAAAATCATTGATTTTCTTTACTAACCATATAAATCTCCATTCAATAATAGTGGCAATAATTTTTCTTGAAAATATCCAAAATGCTTTTATGAAAATAGGAAGCTTGCTTTAGAAAAAGAGCAAAAACACCCTCTCCAAAATTAGCAGCATCATTTTTTAAATATAGCACCCTCCATATTAGCACCATTCTAGTGCAAAATAGCACAAAATAAACATTAAAAAGCTTTCAGATTGGTGTTCTCTCCTTAGCTAAGAATACCAAAAGATTCCCATGAAAATAGGTGTCACATGAGTGCCCTTTCTTAGTGAATAATATCAGAAGACACTCATTGAAATAGTTATCACATAAGTGTTTCCTCTTGCTGGTTAAAATCAACATGAAATTAGATGAAAATCAACTTGCCATTCAAAGAAAACTTCTCCAAAATAGTGCCCTTATTCTGGTTTGTTTGTTTTACTCTATTTTGAATATCATGATGTTGCATTTAGGAAAAGGTATTTCCTTTATTTTTCTTGATTGATTGGTCTATAATGCTCATTTCTATTTATGATTTTCTTATGTAAATAGAGTTACATTTTAGGACTTTAAGGTGATTGGTTTATGCATTTTCACAGGTTATAGAGTTAGGAAATTAAATAGTGCAGGGATTAGAAAGTCAGTGCACCTCCAGATATCATATTTAGCTGGCAGAGTCCAGACCCCTATTTGAATATGAAAAGATGCTATAGTGCCCCTTTTATTAAAATGTCAACAATATGGTGGACTGGTGGGATGCAAGGGAATTAATATTCCATATATTAAAGTTGATAGGTTCGCTTTGTGGTAAGCCTTCCTTTGAAGATACAATATTTTACCATTTACTAAGGTGATGAAATTTAGTTTTAATTATTTGATGGTTATTATGTATGGTATCTCACTGGTGGTCTAGTTTGTCGATGCAATTATGTCTTTCAAAGCCATAGGAATCTAAAGTTTACTAGAAAAGAAACACCTTGGACTTGACCCAAGGTTTAATTTCTCAGTCAATATAGAGCAAGGTTCCACGGGGAGAGGTGTGAATGCTAGAGTGGTTATTGACAAGTAATCTTCTCCACATTGTGTAGCCATTGAAAAGGCCCAAGCTGAGCTTAGGTAGAAATCATTTGATTCCCACACTATTCTTAGAATTTAGAACGTTTTGGTAAGAATTTGGCGATCTTATTTCTAATCGGGGGAGTTATTAACTTAGGCAGGAAATTGTTGTCTGTGAAGATCGGAGAAGGGAGCTGGAATTTCTGGAGAAGGTAATAAAGATAAGTATTTAATAATGTTGCCTCTATAATGCACCCATAGGTACCAAAATCACTTCAATAATTACGACATTTATTGATTCTGCAATGGATTATTTTTATTTACTCATGCAGCGTGGCAATCCCTTAGATTTTACACTTGGTGACACTTTTGCTATTGGTATTCATTCTCTCTCACCAATGAATCCATTGGCCAAGTAGATTTTTACAAGGTTTAAATCCATGATTACAATCATAGTTTTTTTATTTTTTATTTTTTCATGTGTTATTCTTTTGTATAATTATTTGAATGCTCTTTATTAGTTATTATAAGTGAGCTCTCTCTCCAAAGTTCCAGACATGTGCTGATGATCCCAAAGGTTGAGATTCTATTTAATGATTCCTTGATAGTGAATCTAAAGGCAAGATTGGTACATCTCCCTTGCCAAATGGGAAATCTAGAGATGATTGTGGAAGGGTTGGGTATTTTTTGGGTAGGGGATCAAACTCAAGATGTAGTCTGATATTTGTGGCAGGGGATATTGAAAATTTGGGGAGTGAATGTAGTCAAATGGGACAGGAACCACAGGTGGATGTAAATCAAGTTGACCATCATAGAATATCATAGGACTCCAGTGTTTTTCATATAGGAATGAAAAATCAAGTTAATTTGAGAAGAAACAGGTTAAGATAAACACATATCAATGCAAAAACATCTTTAAGAGAGAAAGATAGATTTGGAATTGTGGATGGATCTTCAACTATTTCTATAGGTATGAGGGGGATGATAGATGTCAAAGAGGAAGAGTTATTTACTCTTGCTGATAGGAATCACAATATTTCATTGATAACCATTGCAAAATCCATATCCCTTTATAGAACTCAAATGCCAAAATCATCTTCATGCAAAGAAAATTTGGCATCTAATTATGTTGAGTTAAACAAACAGGTTGGATTTCAATATTTGTTGAAGAACAATGCTGAAGGAAGCTACTATTTCATCAAGGATGATGTAATATATGAGAAAACTCAAAAACAAGAATGTCATGCAGAGGACCTTGTTGTGACTCCAAGGATTTTAGAAGCAACAACCAAAACTTAGAATGTGGACAATCAAGATTTGGGCCTAGTTGATGGTAGTGTGACTATAGGTAAATCTAAAGGGACCACATAAAAGGATCATGACCATGATCTGAATGATGGGTATTATGGCAGCATAAATGAAGTTGAGAAATCGTCACTAGTTGAGCCAAAAGGTAGTAACTCAAGTTCTAAAAATACAAGAGACTCTATTGGAAATTTAATTGTTTCAAATGATAATTCGACTGATGTGAAGGGTAGATATAACTATAGGTAAAGGTTGCAATGGAGACTGAAAGAGAAAGACTAGATGTTGTCTTGGTTTTCCCTTCAATGCCAAAGGTAATGAGACTAAATAAACTGGGTTCTTTTAGTATGTCTCAGTTGGGCCAATCCAAAAGCCATTTATTTCAAATGTTTAAAAGAAAGAAGAAGTCAACAGGTTTTGAGGAAAGCATGCTTAAGCTAGTTAGGACCCTACCCAAAGTCCTCAAGTATTTAGAAGGTTTACTAGATAGTTCTGAAGCAATGATTGAAGACATAATTCATGACAAAGAAGCTAAGTTCAACAACCCAAATCTGAATGTTGCTTACAAAATGAATTTGAGAGAGTACTAACAACTCACACCTTATGCTAAGGCTTTGGAAGAAAACTAGGGCAAGCCTCCAAGGAACCTTATTCCGATGCAGAGAACCTGCTTGTATATGGAAAACCGTTTGGCAATGTTTTCATTAGAGTGCAACAAACTTTCATATATGAAGGCGATTCAATGAGGATTCTTTTTGTAAAATCAAAAAGTCCACACCATGGATTTGCTGCTTATTACTCCTTTTTGGATAAAATCTTTAAGGTCGATGTTGTATTGCATTTTGGAACTCATGGATCCATAGATTTTATGCCTCGCAAGCAAGTGGGGATGAGTGATGTGTGTTACCCAGACAGTTTCAAATATCCCAAACATATGCTACTAATTAAGTGAACATCTAAGTGAACTCATAGCCTCATACCTATCACTAAAGGATAGTGGAAAAGCACACTTATAGTCAACAATATCATTAGTACTGCTAAGCAATGCAACCTTGACAAAGATGTTTCCCTGCTTGAGGAAGGTAGAGAATTTTTAGCTGAAGTGAGGGATTTTGTATTAGGTAGAGTATATAATAATATCATGGAGATAGAATCTCGATTTTTACCCTATGGCCTGCATGTTATTGGGCATGCACCTTCTGCAATGGAAGTTGTAGTTTCTCTAGTTAACATAGATATCCTAGATAGACTTGAGGATGAAATATATTCTTTTCTAGGGATTCTTGCAGAAGCAGTATACCAGAATATAGAAGATATTTACATAAATAATTACAGTGGAATCCTAAAAGCAGATAACAGAAGCATCATGGGGGGCCATCTCTTCATTTGTTTACAGCAACCCAAATAAGAGAGGTTAAGTGGTGAATTTTGTAGAGACAATTGGTTCATATCTTGGATTTGGAAGAAAGGAGCTTTGGATTGAGTATCTAGAAAATACAAGGTTTCGCTTAGCTGATCAAGAGAAGCTCCACACTCTCTTTGGATTTCTTTATGAGTGTTTGAAGCTGGTTTTGGCTAATAACGAACTTGGGGGATTGAAGTAAGATTTAGAGGGTTGTTATGTATTACCTAGACCTGGACGTGATCCAATTAGAAATCCCAAGGTGATTCCCACTCAGAAAAACATCCATGCACTGGATCCACAAGTAATCCCAACAGTGGAAACAATGCAGAGTGCCAAAGTGGTAGTTGTACGACTTCTGGAATGCCATAAAGTAAACAATTAGATAAAATTAGCGACCAACTCAAGACAAATTATCTGAGTTTCTTTCTTTTCTAAAATTGTTAACCTTGTTCTGAAACTCTTATTATCATTACATTGATGTCAGAATACTAAAATAGGGCCATGGTACCATACAAATAGGTAGGTCAAAGTTTCTCTCAAGCCATTGTAGGGTTCGTTTGAAGTGGCTGTAAAAATTTGTGCCTATCTTATTTATATTGGTGTATTGGAAAGTCCCATGCACTTCATTAGCATGTCAAACAAATTTGTACATCAGATATTAAGTGGGATAAACTAAAGTGAATAGCAAAGGTGATCATGTCAAAATGAAATTTCATTTTCTTTTGGCATGTTATAATATAATTGATATAATTGAATTTAATTATAAATATAGTCTTCACTGAACTTAGCTTCCCACTTGACAAAGGTAATGTTGGCACTACGACTTACCTCAATGTATTCTCTTAAATTCTTCAGTGTATTACAAGAAGTAAAGAAAGATGGCTATAATGCAGAAGGTTTACCAGATAGTTCTGAAGCACTAATTGAAGACATAATTCATGAAAAAGAAGCTAAGTTCAACCAACCTAATCTTAATGTTGCTTACAAAATGTATGTGAGAGAGTATGGAAAACACACACCTTATGCTAAGGCTTTGGAAGAAAATCGGGGCAATCCTCCAAGGAACCTTATTCTGATGCAGGCAACTTGCTTGTATATGGAAAATAGTTTGGCAATGTTTTCCTTCGAGTGAAACCAACTTTCAGATATGAAGGCGATCTAATGAAGCTTCTTTTTGTAAAATCAAGTACACACCATGGATTTGCTGCTTATTACTCATTTTTGGATAAAATATTTAAGGTCAATGTTGTATTACATTTTGGAATTCATGGATCCTTGGATTTTATGCCTGGAAAGATAGTGGGGATGAGTGATGTGTGTTACCCATACAGTTTGATATGAAATATCCCCAACATATGTTACTAGCTAAGTGAACAATTAAGTGAACTCAGAGCTTCATACTAGTCACTAAAGGACAGTGGAAGAGGCACACAAATAGTCAACAATATCATTAGTACTACTAAACAATGTAACCATGAAAAACATGTTTCCCTTCCTGAGGAAGGTAGAGAAATTTTAGTTGAAGAGATGGATTATGTAGTAGGTAACTTATATAGTAAGATCATGGAGATAGAATATTGATTGTTACCCTATGGCCTGCAAGTTATTGGACAATCACCTTCTGCAATGGAAGTTGTAGCTGCTCTAGTTCACATAGTTGTCCTAGATAGACTTGAGGATGAAATCTATTCTTTTCTAGGTGTCATCCATGATAACAATTAGAAATAATTTTTGAGTCAATTGAGAAAATTAACTAAGGTTTTAAATTTTCTCAAAATAAAAGTTCATGTACAAAGTGTCATTTGGTCATCTTGTCATTATGTAGGGTTAATATGAGTTTAAATAGGGTCAATCATAAAGGTTAAAATCCAAACTTCCATGTGTGTCAGGCTTATTTGTTCATGATTGGAATTTTGAAAGTTTTGCAGAAAATCGTAGCAACTCCAGCTAGGGAAAACTAGAGTTCTACAAAAGTTCTATACAGTTCCGTAGTGGATCTGTCTCTTCGAACACCTTTGTTGCTACGGAATTGTGCTGCTGTGGTAATGATACTTTTTTTTAAAACACGTTGTGGGTCAGAGTCATGGTGGGTCATGAATACATGATTTTTTCCTTTATCCCCGAAACATTCACATAGTATATCTTCATTCCTACCTTGTTTTATTTTCACTTTAGATTAGTTTTGCTGTCATATGAGTTGGTCTTGCTGTCTTTAGGAAAGAGTCCATTGCTGTCAAAGCAGGTCTAGATGTCTTTAGGATAATTCGTAGGTGGTAAGAAGGAGCTCTCTACATGTTGCAGCCATGGCACAAAAAAAATAGTATAAAGGAGGCTCTGTTGTATGCTATGAACCCACAGACATGAAGTTGTTGGAGGAAGGCCCTGCTTTTATCTAATATTTTACCAGTATGGGATGCCTCCATTTTTGCGAGAAGTTGCAGGGTTTCCATGCGTAGATTTCCAAAGACTTTGCTATAAATTTCACAAGAATATAAACAAAGGTGGGCATTATGAACTTTACAATGTCCCATGACACCATTGCTCATGCTACAAAAATCCCTAGGTCTGGAGGAATATGGTTTAATGTGCAGAAGTTTCAGCTGCTGAATTGTGACGAGTTTCTTAACAAAGAGCACAAAGGGATTGATATGACTGGAACCATCTCTAGAAATTTCCTCAAAGAGCATTTTTCCAAATTTTTAATGGTCATATAGAAATATTCTACAAGTGAAGGTAGAAGAAATCATAAAAAAATAAAGAAAATCGGAGAATTCAAATTTCATAGCAACTCCCCACAATTAAGTTGAAATTTTTCATTGAAATTGTTGTATCTTTTCATGAAGGAAAAAACAGGTTTAAACCTTAGCTAAGGGAGTGTAAACAGAGTTTTTTAGCTAATAAACGTCAATGAAGGTTTCAGCCATGTTAGAAAGGTCAAATAGCTAGCAGAAAGGTGTTTTTTTGAAACTTGCTACCAAAAGTTGCCATGGAAATTTTGGAAATGACTGTTTTAGTAGTAAAATTAAAGTTCACTTTCTGACCAAATGGAAAGAAATTTTGGAAATATGAAGGAGTGTTTTGTTCATAACATGATAATATCCAAAAACCTCTCTCATTTTTTACACAAATATCCGTTTTTGGAAGATATGCACTTATCTTTGAGGCCTATTTTACAGAATTTTTCCTAGCCATATTTGTTGCAGAAATTTTGAAATTTGACTTGGTGGAGGTGCAGGTCAACAAATTCAACCAGGTCAGTATCCACATGTAAAAATAAAAATAATGGTCCAACAAATTTAGCAGTTTGTTGGATTCGATAAGTTACATCGACAAAATTTTGTTTAGCTCATAAATGATGGAAGAATCCTATCTGTATTGAAATTGTGTAAAATAGAAAAATCCCTACAAAAGTTGAATGTTTTGTAAGTCAAATAGGATTAGGTCTCTTAGTTGTTGATCGAATATAACCTAGGTGGAAGATTTTGTAAAGGATAGCTCACTCTATATATGTGTAATTTTTTGAATTTGAAGGGGTTGATCGATGATGTGAGAAGGCCACTTTATGTAATCTTTTATCCAATTAATATACATTTTGTAGGAGACTTCGTTTTTCTACCTGAGATTCAGATTTGGCTTTATGTTTGCTTATCATGCTTTTATGTTTTTATCAGTGTTCATAGCATATTGATTACTTGGAATTCATGTCAGATTGTTCCAACTTCCTTCAATTTGTTGTGTTTTACTGTAAATGTTTACTTCACACCAGTTTAAAGCCAAAAATGCCTCAACTTCCATTAAACAGTGTTGTTTGTAATTGAATTTTTTCTTAACTGATTCCATGCCCAATGGTGGTAGCCATCACACTCTCTTTCACCTGCAAAATCACATAAAAATCCAGAGTTAGCCATCTAAAATTTTGTGTTTTATACACTGAATTTTATAAGTATTTTGAGAGAGCCCTCTCACATTGTAAGGGATAACTTCCAGTTAAAAGTTGGTTTGAAATAGTTATGCTTGGTTGGAGTTTGACACAACCCAACCTTTTCTAACCTAGTGATAACATTTTGGTGCGTCTTCCTAGAGCCAAAAATTTCCATTTCCATGGTTTCTCTTTGAGTTTCTTCATTTTGTTTCCTGAGGGTAACAGGAAACCAAAGTTTTTTGAAGGTTGTGATATTACCTTAACGACTCCAATCTCAAAATATTCAGAAGATGAAAGCTTCATGGTGACTCCGTTTCTTGAAGATGAGTAGCTTGAAGAAGTTCCAAGATGATTTCTATTGCAAGAAGAAATGCCAGGTATGCTCCTATGGATCAATTTCATATATATGGTTTTCCAAATCCTATGCCTCGTGTTGATTGGTTAACCCATCTTCCCATGTTCAAATATGAAAAGAAAGCTGATGCTATTATGCATTTGGTTAGATTTCATATGCATGTATGTAGACTGAAGGTTGAGTTTCCTGATGATTGTCTCATGAAGATGTTTATGGCTACCCTAAAAGACAAAGCTAGAGTACAGTATGAAGGGTTGCAGTAAGGAAGCTTGTGTTCTCTTAAAGATTTCCATAGAATATTATTTGGACATTATGGGAAGTCTCATCCTTCCTTACCACTATTTCAAGACAGTTCTAATTTTTGTAAGGGTTTCATTCAATATCTTGAAAGTATTGATGATGATGTAGAATGTATGGATGACGAGGAGATGTTAGAGGCACTTTATGAATTTTCCTCTCAAGCTAGTTGTCATGATGATCAAGAAGTTTTCCAACAAGAAGATGTCTCTTCTTTAGTTGAAGATGAAATGGATCAACAATTTGGTAGTGAAGTCATATTACATGAAATTTATGAGAATTTTCAGCCTTGTCAATCTATATGCAGTCAAAGGTATGAGCCAAATCATTCAAATTGTTTTTCAGCCCATTCCTTTTATGATATTTTATGTCAAGAAGAAACTCCTCAAGGTCAGGTTGTTGAAAATACATGCATGAAATTTCTAAACAGTGAGGTAACATGTGATGAAACTTGTCTACCTTGACAAGAAATTTTTTCGTTAAAAATCATAATGATGTTGTCTTGGTTAAAGTGCATGAAAGTTCACTTTTAGGTAAACTCGAGTTACGTGAAGAGATGAATATACATGTTTTACCTATTCTATTTGAGGATCATCAAAACAACATGGATGATATGCATAAAGTTGTTCCTATAGAAGCCGTTAGTGTTCAAAATAAAGATGACAGTACTCAAGAAAAATTACCAAAGGTCATATCAGAATTGTTTGATAAGAAAAAGATTAGTTTTGATGCACACAATATGGATGTCATGTTTGAAGATGTTTAAGAATGTATGGATGTTTTTGTTGATTTACATGAAAGTGAAGACAAATCTATTGTTTCTTTTTCATTTGATGATGTTCTTGTTATTGAATACATAGGACAAAAGAAGCAATCATTTATGAATAAATTCAGACCTCATGGTTTTACTCATCAAGAAGAGGTGATTTTTCATGATTATCAAGATCATTTGGTAAGTCTATTCCAGTAATCAGTGAAGGTGGAGTTTCTTTCATTTATAAGTTAAGGTTATGGATTCAGTTTTTATTCCGAGTTGCCAATAGATTGTCCACTTATGAACAATCAAGGAGATCAAGTGTTGGATCAGCTCTTTGATTTGTTATACTGGAGGTTTCATATTGCTTGAATTAAGAAGGTGGATTTTCAGATGTTAGATTAGGGTTATTGATACATAAATAATCTTGTTTTGCAAGCATTTCCTTCAACTTTAGGCTACATTTTGCAGTTGTCAGTTTTAGTTTGTATAGAAATTTGATATCACATTGCAGTAGTAGTAATTGGTTTCCAATTGGTTTGCATTTTGCTTTTCAGTTTGGTGAGTTGGTTTGAATGTATTCTTCAAATTAGGATCAACCCAATGGTCAAGCACTAGAGCTGTTTGTTCTTTGCTACACCACAGGGGCGCAACATCCCCATTGGAGCCATTGTTATCCATGATAACACTTAGAAATAGTTTTTGGGTCAATTGGTCAAATTAGTTTAGGTTTTAAATTTTCTCAAAATAAAATTTCATGTACAAGGTGTCATTTGGTCACCTTGTCATTATGTAGGGTCAATATGAATTTAAATAGGGCCAATCATAAAGGTTAAAATCCAAAATTCGATGTGTGTCTAGCTTATTTGTTCCTGATTTGAATTTTGATAGTTTTTCAGAAATTCGTAGCAACTCCAGTTGGGGAAATCGAGAGTTTGCTACAAAAGTTCCTAACACTTCCGTAGCAAATCCATCTCTTCGAACACCTTTCCTACTATGGAATTGTGTTGCTGTGGTAACGATACTTTTTTGTTAAACATGTTGTGGGTTAGAGTCATGGTGGGTCATGAATACATGATGTTTTCATTTATCCCCTAAACATTCACACCGTATAGCTTCATTCCTACCTCGTTTTCTTTTCACTTTAGATTAGTTTTGTTGTCATATGAGTTGGTCTTGATTTCTTTAGAAAAGAGTCCATTGATGTCAAAACAGGTGAAGCTATCGTTAGGATAATTTGTAGGTGGTAAGAAGGAGATCTCTACATGTTGCATCCATGGCACATAAAAATAAGTATAAAGGAGGCTCAATTGTATGCTATGAACCCACATACATGAAGATGTTGGAGGAAGACCCTACTTTTATCCAATCTTTTGTCAGCATGGGACGCTTATGTTTTTGTGAGAAGTTGTAGGGTTTCCATTCACAGATTGCCAAATCCTTTGCCATAAATTTCACAGGAATAGAAACAAAGGTGGTCATGCTGAAATTTATAGTGTCCCCTGACACCATTTCTCATGCTATAGAAATCCCTAGTTTTGGAGAAATGTGGTTTAAGGTGCATAAGTTTCAACTGTTGAATTGTGATGAGTTTCTTAAGGAAGAGCACAAAGGGATTGATATGACTACAACCATCACTAGAACTTGCCTCAAAGATATTTTTTCCAAATTTTAATGGTCATCCAAAAATACTATACATGTGAAGGCAGAAGAAATCATAAAAAAATCAAAAACTCAAAAAATTCAAATTTCGTAGCAACTCCCCATAGTTAAGCTGAAAATTTGCTCTTGTAGATTTTCATGGAGGAAAAATCAAGTATAAACCTCACCTAATGGAGTGTAAATGACATGTGTTTAGCTAATAAGCATCAATGAAGACTTAAACACTATCAGAAAGGTCAAATAGCTAGCAGAAAGGTGTTTTTTTGCCAAACTGGCTAGCAAAATTTTCTATGGAAATTTTGGAAATGAATGTTTTAGTAGTCAACTTAAAGCTCACTTTCTGACCAAATGGAAAGGAATTTTGGAAATTGGAAGAACATTTTTGTTCAAAACAAGCTCATCTACAAAAGCCTCTCTTTGTTTTTACAAAGATATCTGGTTTTGGAAGATATGCACTTATCTTTGAGTCCTATTTTACAGAATATTTCCTAGCCAAATTTGTTGCAGAAATTTTGAAATTTGACTTGGTGGAGGTCCAGGTAACCAAAGTCAACTAGGTCAACATCCATGTGTCAAAAGCACACCAATAGTCCAACACATTCAACACTTGGTTGGATTCGATAAGGTTCATCAGCAAAATTTTTTTGAGCTCATAAATGATGGAAGAATCCTATTTGTATTGAAATTGTGTAAAACAAAAAAATCCCTACAAAATCTCAATGTTTTGTAAGTCTAATCTGAAAGTCACCCTTGAGTGATCTCAATTAAAGATTTATTGAATGAAGGTATTACATACTCATGTGTTGGTGTGTGTATATGTTATTTTAGGCAACGGATCGATCAAATTGCAAAATACACAGACACTGGAAAATGGAAACAACAAGAGAAACACAATAAGCAAATGCAAGAACACAACAATTAATAAGGAGTTCACCCTATCCTCCAGGGCTATGTCTTCGGTCCAACTTTTAGTGGTGGTCTTCTTTTATTGTGTCTTTAAAGCAGAGATTTACAATGAGGAGCTCAATTTGAGTCTCCTGAAATAGAAATGATGCATGGCAAGGTGGTTCTTGGATTCCCCAAGCCACTAGAGTATAGACACTCTTTTCCTATCCAAGTCTTGACTTCTCTGGTCTGTTGGAAATAGATTTTCATTAATGTCAATATGGCAATATTCAAGGAGTAGATAGAGATGAGAGGAGCAGACAGATCCGAAGAAGAGGAGCACACAGAGCCATCGGAGCAGATGGAGACGAGAGGAGCAAATATACCATGGATAAAGCTCAACCGTTGAATTGCATGATTCGACGGCGGTGATCGTATCAGAGGGAGCCATCGAGAGGAAATAAGATGGAGAAATGAGGGTTGTCGGATCGCGGCCATGCAAATCCGACGACCATTGGGAAGCAGCGGAAACGGGTGGTCGAGAGTTGTTAGATCTCCACGTGGCAAATCCAACGGCTATCGCGCAGGAAAGTGGCATGGAGGTTAATGTGTGGGAGACGTACAAACAGGCGGTAAGTGGGATTATCGCACCACCTATCAGAGATGGGCGGTATCCGTATATGGCCACACGATCCAGTGAAATGGCGACACATGGCTAGTGCGATGGGTACGAAACAACTTTCCCCGCGGGCTATCGCGTGCGCAAGTTTGCGGGGCGAGAGCTGCGAACGTCGTCAGATCTTGTGGCGAATGATTGAATGACTGGGATAATCATGCACATTTTGGGATTTGCAATGGTAGGGTTTTTCTCTACAAACTCCTCTGTCGACAGGAAGCTCATAGCCGGTTCTGATGACCTCTTCAACTTGGAAATCCAGAGTAAACGCGTCCGCTTTGGCACCATATCCACTCAGAAGCTGATTATTATTCAGGGTTCATTTAACAGGTCACTCTTTAGCTTAGCATGGGTGCTAAAAGGCTTAGAACACTTCATCAACCATTCCAACTGAGGGTTTTGAAATCTAGGTACTTTCTGGACCACTGAGGTTTTATAAGATTGATTGGGGTTTTACCGCTACAGAGGACAACCCCAAAACCGTTTCTATTATGACTTTTAGGCTTTCTGCTGCGAGCTAGGGATTTTAAGTTGATACTGAACTCTACTAGTTAATGGACTGAACTCGGTCTTTGGAAGAAGTGATAGCTTCTCTGGCTTTCCAAATAGTATTTTACTTCCTCTGTAATTTATATTTGTCAGCTATCATTTTCTTTTGATTAACATTAAAATCAAGCAAGTCAGAGGAAACAACAGCGACTGAGGAGGAAGCCGAAGAGACGGTGGAAGCAGAAACGAATCGACAAAGGCATGGGAATGTATAAAAGAGTAGAAATAGAGAATTGTTGGTGCGGTTATGGTGGTGAGGAACCCGAGGGTGAGATAGTAGAAGCGGCAGAGGCAAAAGAGGGAGAAAAAAGCAGCGGAGGCTGTAGAGGCAGCAGAAGCAGCAGAGGCAGGAGAGCAGGAGTGAGACAACCTCAATTGAATAGAGTGCAGCAGCATACTTGTTTATACCAAGGTTGGGTTGGAGCCAAGAGGTTGGTGCCTCAGAACTGAACAGGAATGAAGTCATTGGGGTAGGTGCTCCTAAGTGTAAAACCACTGCAAAACAGAGTTGGTGCTCTGGAGGTTGGAGCCTCACTGAAGTCCAAGTTGGAGCTTGGCAACTATTCACAATAAGATTTATACTTATATTGTATTTATTTCTTTGCACTGTCTTGAGTTTTAATAAAAGCATTAAATTCAGCTATTGATTTATGTGTTCTGTGTATACATATACATATCTATATAGGTTGTTGGCAATCACTAGAGAAATTAAAAAATTAAATAAATAGTAAGAAATATTGATTCACTCCCCCCTCTCAGTATTTCCAACATGGTCTTTAATGGAAGGAGCCCAATGTGGTGCTCAATTCCCGATAGATCCTCTCAGGGATTGCTTGAACCTCTCAAGCTCTTTGTCCGCTCGATGTTGCCTTATGCTGCAGGTCAGCTCGACTTTCTGTCTTTCTGCTTCTTGCTTTACTGTCTCTTCTTCGCTCTCACTTTCTCTGTCTTCGTTTTCTTTTTCCCATTGTTCTGTTCTCTGTCTGTTCATGGCTTAAAGCCACTCTGTCTCACAACTGATCGCTTCCTCTTCCACCCCTTCGGTTTGCTTGCTACTGTTCACTTGGAGTTCCCTACCTCTGCGTCTTCATCAATAGCTCACAAGGAGTGGCCACTTGTCCTCTTACGAACTACACCAGCTCTTCCTCAACTATTTGGTTTTTGAGTTACACTATGGAATGAGTCATCCGCCAACTTAGCAGTCAAATTAGACATCAAACTTCTCTATGTCTTGGCTTAATTCCCTTGTCAATTCCGGTTTCTTCATCGGGTTCAATCTCCACCATCAGATTTGGAGCCCCTAGATCCTACAACATTCACTCATTTCACGTGGTTGACTTGCTCTACCGTTAGCACGCGTTGAGTGGTGGTTTTCTCTCTCATCTTCCTGCCACGCATCGGGCGCTGAATCGAATCGCTCAATTTCAGCCAAATCCGCTTACCACCCGAGGGTGCCCCCGATATATTGTCGGTTTTGGAGCGCGAGACCCACCTTTCGCCTTAGCACTTTCCCCACAATTTTCCTTGCTTCCATACGACCGAGTGCCTCAGGGATTTTCCTTATCGAGGGGTTTTTCCCAGCGATGTGCGATTAGTGCTAATCGCGCATCAGAAATGCCCTCTGTTTCCCAATCCGGGCTTCCCAAGTGCCAGTTTTTCCTCCTGCGTGGTCTCCATGGGCCTTGGTAAGTGCGCTTTGACTGAGGTCCTTATCATTCCTCACTGGCTGCAAGCTGCCATTGTCTAGAGGTCTTATGGATCGCTTTGTGCTCATAATTCGAAGTCTGTCCTGTTTTGATACAACCATGGCTCTATGATAATCTTTATGGATCCAATTCGGATCACAGCCTTCCCACTGAAGAAGATTTTGGACCACCAAAAGTTGGTTTTCAAGCATCGACTAAGTGAGGGTAAAACTGTCTCACTTGTCCAATCTCTATCCACTTTGCACTACTTGGCTTTGAACCCTTGAGCACAATTCTAAGGTACTCAACATCTACCCTGCGCGTCGTCCTCACCTTCCTATCCAGAACTGTGCCTTCCTGCAATTAATTAAGATATTCAGGTAGCAGGTCATCAATAAAAGGCAATTGACTCTGCTCTTTGGGATCCTCAATCATTGAGGGTTCAAACAGTCTCAAGCAATCTGCATTCACGACTAAGTAGATGTGCATGTAAGCTGACAGATCAAGGTGAAAAGCATTCTCACCAATCTTCTCAAGTATCCTAAAAGGTCCATACCTGATGGGCTTTAGCTTTTTACCTTCACCTTGCATCCTGTCCTTGCTAATGTACAGCTAGACTTGGTCACCAACTTGGAAACTATGCTCCATCCGATGCTTATCATGCCTTGCCTTGTATTTGGCTTGGCTCTTTTCTTGTTGTTCCTATACTACTTGGTGGATCTCTTGGATTTGTTCGATGAACCTAGTTGCCCTATCCACATCACTATGTCCATCAACTATGGTGTCTTTACTAAAGATAAAATCCAAAGGAGACCTTGGTATGAAACCAAAACAGGTCTCAAAAGGAGATATCTGTGTAGAAGAATGTTTTTCTCTATTGTAAGCATGTTTCGCATAACACAAATGTTCATCCCAAAGCTTAGGATGTTTGCTACAATATCCTCTGAGTAACTGGATCACTATCTTGTTAACTACTTCTGTCTAGCCATCAGTTTGTGGATGAAAAGTTGTGCTTTTATTCAGTTTGGTGTCCATTAGTTCCCATAGACTTGACCAAAACTTCCCCACAAATTGGGTGTCTCGGTTAGATACAATGGAAGTGGGTAATCCAAAATGAACCCATACATGTTCAAAGAACAATTTTTCAGTTTGTTCAGCTATGATCTGCTTATTACAAGGTATCAAAATACACATTTTTCTGAACCTATCCACAACAACATACAGATAATCATGACCTTTCCTAGATTTAGACAGTCCTCCAACAAAATCCATGGAAACACTTTCCCAAGGGTGAGAAGGAACTGGTAATGGAGTGTACAAGCCTAGTTTTGTATTGCTGGGCTTGCTTTTAGCACACATAGTACACCCTCTTACATATCTAGAAACTGTCTCATTCATTTTCAGCCAATAAAAAAATCTTTACAGATGTGCAATTGTTTTACTTACCCCAAAGTGACCTGATATTAGAGAAGTGTGTGCTTCTCGAATGATCTTTACTCTTTCAGTTTGTGGAATGCATAACTTTCCACAATGGTATAAGAGTCCGTCCTTTACATGATAGTCCAATTCTTCTACTCTTCTGCCTTGACTTAAAGTTGCATATACATATTTAAAGTCTATATCTTTAGCATATTGTTCAATGTAACTCTCATGTAACACAGAATTATGCTTAAGTATAGTAGATGCACTTATAATGGGTCTAGATAACATGTCTGCAACTTTAATATGTATGCCCTTTTTATATCTGATGACTAAATGAAACTATTGTAGAAAACCCATCCATCTATAGTGTCTTGATTGCTACAAGTTAGTTTGGGAGTGTAGATATTGAAGTGGTTGATGATTAGTATGTATTACTATATCTTTGCCCATTAAGTAATGTTTCCACTTTTTCATACTATGTACTAATGCATACAATTCTTTATCATATGTAGGATAGTTAACTACTTGTCGTGGCGGAAAAAGTCGTTTGTGCGGACACAACTGACCTCCCTAGGAGTCTAAACTCTCTAGCGACAAACAAGACAAAATGGAGCGATCTTTCTCTAAATACACCTTTTAAAACATGAAAACTACAAGTGTTTAGGCTTACCTTATTCCAAAACGCTGTTGTTGTAGTCCGTCCTTGCCGATCCGGATGAGCTCCTCCTTCACATCAATTCCTGCAACCACAAACAATCAAACAATTACCAAGCACTTGCATCTCATATAATAAAACATATATTCAACATGCAGACCAAGGAACACATGAAATAACTCATTAACACAAGCTATTGAGAAAAATGAACCAGTTTGTATTAATAACGAAACAAAGAAACTCTTACAACCTGGCCTTGGTGTTGTGCAAGTTCCTCCCAGGGTCCATCAAGGGTTTTCCTCTACTTTGACAAAGCTCACCCACTTCCAAGTAGAATCAAGCAAAGACAATCTCTCCTCACAAGGTTCTAAATGGGAGTCCTAATTCCTGCAGCATTTACCCTTAGAAAATGTATAGCTTCAACCTCTCCTCCCTCTGGCTCAATGTCTTTATTTATAGTGCTGTAAAGAGGTTATTCAGGTCCACCATCAATGGGATAATCCCCCTCTTTGGGTGGGATAGCTCCCTTATTGATGGGATAAGTTCCTCCTTAATAGGGATACATGAACCAACTGGAGGCGCATCCATTTCATCAAACCGACCTCTAGAAAGTTCTAGAAGTAACCACAAGTAACTTTTTTAAGATGAAACTCGCGCATTTTGCCTTTTACAGAAGGACGCACCTGTCCCTTAACATACAGAGCGTCCAAGGACGCAACTTTTGTGAACATTGTGAGCGTCCCCGCAGGTAAGGCTAGAGAGAACCTGCGACCCCAGAGATAAACACATTTTTTACAAGACTTTCTCTCTTCTTTGAGTTTGAGATGGATAGCAGAGGCATAAGACTTGCCTAAGAGGGTAGCATGACTGTTGATTTGAGCCATACTAACTGTAAGTAGTCATGGTGACATTTTTTAGTGTAACAGATTGCCCCCTAAAGTGCGAAGCCTGGAATAGATTAGGGTTTTGTAATTCTAGGAAGGGTGAAGCGCTTTATCATTTCAAGGATTGTCTTGTGGATGACCTGGTTGGAACCTGCAATTTTCAACACAAAATACATGTATAAGATTATATCATCACTGAGGTAGGCATTCCCATACTCAGATTCAAAACTTTAACTAATGGACTAACTATTCTGATACAGGAATGATCTTGCAGTACATCATTTTTTATAGACTTTTGTAGACACAGTATGGACGCAGCCATCTGTTTATGATTAGTCTACATAGATAATGAATACAAAACTCCTCGCAGCCTGGATGGTAGAAACTAGATCCAGGGTCTTCACTTCTACTTCCCGAATTGGTACGATTCTAGCCATGTGATTAAATGATTTGATGTCGAACATGTTAGAAACCACTTGATTACCAGTCGATGATGTAAACTGTTAACAAGCGTGAGAGAGACCACCAGTAATGTCAATGGTTCTCAAAGTACCAAGCACAACCCGTGAAATGTGAATAGATGTTTTGATGTCGAACACTTCACGGAATCCTTTGATCAAAAGTCAATGATGTAAACTGACGTCAAAGGCGAGAAACCTGCCATTGATGCATGCAGACTTCAAGGTACTGTCGATTCCTAAGTCATCTTTCTAGATAATGTGTCGATGTCGATAGAAAGCGACCCGTTGCAGGCAAGCCCGCAACACGAAATCATTGTTCAAGTTGAAGAAATGTTGCTGTAAGGACTGACTCAGGGATGGTCAAATGGATGACAAGTATTTTGCAGATGAAAGTTTTGCTTGCAGACCTCTTAAACACATAACGACACGACAGATGGCTTGGTGATGAATAACTCAAAGTTAATCCCCGGAACCCGGTTAAAGACTTTCAAAGTGGTTTGATCAACTGTGAGGTAAAAGATTTCCCAACCCAGGTGAATGAAAAGTGTCGTGTTCAAGAGTGGTAATAAAGTTTCTTTTGAGACAAAAGGTAACAAACAGGTTCATTCTTCTCTCTTTTCCCCCACCATTTCTGGCAAGTACCTCTTTATTTTTAACAAGCTTGAGGAGGATAACATATGCTTGATTATAAGCTCATCCTTCGGACGAGTCCAACCTAGTTTAAATTCGAACCCTAGGAAGGAGTGGTTCGTTCCTGTTTGTAATTGAACAGGTCCTCTACTGTAAAAGTTTAACGAGCCCAGTATCGGAGAAACTCGGCGTTTTTCAATTTTAGAGAGTCTGAAAAACTTAAGAAGACTCCAAGTTGAACTTTTTCGTAGATTTGTGTCCCTCAAGCCCGAAAAAGTATAAAATAATACCTGGGGGAACCGCTTGATCTTGCGACCAAGGAGTACTTTCATAATTAGTGCCACTGACCTGAAAAGTAAAAAGCGATCAAGGACACGTCGTTTTATTTCCGTATCGAGTTTGAAACGACAAAAACCCGGCAATCTTTTCCTGATTTTACGGTCAGAAAAGGGCTATAAGGGGACCGTCTTTTAATTCCGTTTTAACGAGTGTAAAAGAAACGCTCGGCAATCTTTTCATGTTTTAGGAGTCTGAAAAGGGCTTAAAAGAGAACTCCAAGGTTTCACTTTTTCGTAAGTTTTAACGAGTTCGAAAAAGGGATAAAAATGTACTCATGGTTTTCACTTTTTCGTAAGTTTTAACGAGTTCGAAAAAATGATAAAAATGTACTCATATGGCCGACTTTCAATTTAATTTACGAGTAGGAAAAGACGGAAAGAACTCGGCATTTTCATTTGTTTTACGAGAATGAAAGATAGCAAAATAATCTCGGTATTTTCATGAGTTTAACGAGTCTTGAAAATAACTAAAATTGACTCGAGATAGGTTTCATTTTTACAAAAGCTTGAAACAGATAAAAACTATGCTTTATGCCCCCTAAGCGTAACTGCTAGAGCGCATTCCCCCCCAGCTTCATTTCATTCAACCAGTAGGATGAAATGAAGGTTCAAGTACGAGATCATTTAAAAGACTTTGACCTAAAACTGTAAGAAAATTATGCAAAACACCGAAACAACTAACCTAAATATACAACTTAACATTTACGAGATCTAGTCAAACTCTCGACTCAAGTAGAGGAGGATTTGTTTCATTTTTTAACGAGCTTGACACAGGAAAAGAACTATGCTCGGATTCGGTTTCATGTTTACACAAGCTTGAAACGAAAAACTATGCTTGTTACAAGTTCACATGCCCCCGGCATAATGATGCAAATCAAGGTACATGCCCCCCAAGCTTCATTGCATTCAATGAGGTGGATGGAATGAAGCTTTACTTTCAAAATCTTGGAAAGACTCGTGGGAGTTGTTTCATTTTTTAGTGAGCTTGACACAAGACGAGGAACTATGCTCATAACTACTTTCTACAATCTACCTAACAAAAAACTATACTCTAAAAAACCTTGATTCATTTTTTAACGAGCTTGACACAAGACAAGGAACTGTGCTCTAAAAACCTTGATTCATTTTTTAATGAGCTTGACACAAGACAAGGAACTATGCTCTAAAATCCTTGTTTCATTTTTTAACGAGCTTGACACAAGACAAAGAACTATGCTCATGACTACTCTCTACAATCTACCTACTTAACCTACCCTTGTTTCATTTTTTAACGAGCTTGACACAAGACAAGGAACTATGCTCAAAAAGTTCGCATGCCCCCAGCATAATGATGCGAAATGAGGTACATGCCCCCCAGGCTTCATTGCATTCAACCGGCTAGATGAAATGAAGGTTTACTTTCAATATTTAACTTGAAAATGGAGTTGTTTCATTTTTAAAGAGGTTGACACAAGAAAAGAACTATCCTCATACCTGATTCATTTTTTAACGAGGTTGACTCAGTAACAGGAACTGTCCTTAAACCTGATTCATTTTTTAACGAGGTTGACTCAGTAACAGGAACTATCCTCAAACCTGATTCATTTTTTAACGAGGTTGACTCAGTAACAGAAACTATCCTCGAACCTGATTCATTTTTTAATGAGGTTGACTCAGTAACAGGAACTGTCCTCAAACCCTACTTTCTACAATCTACCTACATATCCGAAAATCTAGCTGATTCATTTTTTAATGAGGTTGACTCAGTAAAAGAACTGTCCTCATGCTAGCCTATTTCATTTTTTAACGAGGTTGATACAGGAAAAAACTATCCTCGTAAACTGATTTATTTTTTAACGAGGTTGACTCAGTAACAGGAACTTTCCTTGGACGCACTGATTCATTTTTTAATGAGGTTGACACAGTAAAAGGAACTTTCCTCACACTAGCCCGTTTCATTTTTTAACGAGGTTGATACAGGAAAAAACTATCCTCGCACACACTGATTCATTTTTTAATGAGGTTGACACAGTAAAAGGAACTTTCCTCACACACACTGATTTCTAACTATCTATATGACCTAAAAACTAGCTGATTCATTTTTTAATGAGGTTGACTCAGTAACAGGAACTATCCTCTAACACCCTGTTTCATTTTTTAACGAGGTTGACACAGGAACAAAACTATCCTCACCAACTGATTCATTTTTTAACGAGGTTGACACAGTAAAAGGAACTTTCCTCGTACCATCCAGTTTCATTTTTTAACGAGGTTGAGAGAGGAACAAACTATCCTTGTAACATTGATCATGGCTTCCAACTGGAAGAAAGACATGTCAATGGACACACCTTGATCATGGCTTCCAAAAGGTCTTCATCCGAAGGAAGAATAGTTTTTTGGAAGGAACACACGTCAAGGGACTCAAAAGGGATAAGAACATCGTGTTCAAGTAATCCCATAGAGTTTTCCATGTCAATTACCGGATCTAAATCCAAGGAAGATGAGCAAACAGTGAGAGGCTCACTTCCATCGGTAACTGAAATCATGGGACCGGTTGCCACATAATTAACCCGTGGCAGGGTAGATACCACTTTAGAATCAGCAACATTTAGGGGTGTCATATTATTGGTAGTTGAGACAAGACTAGGGAATGAAAGCTGGTCTACAGTCACAATACTGCCATTGTGAGGGAAAGACATCATGCGAAAGAGTGTCGATACGACAACTTTCATTGCATAAACATAGTCTCGCCCAAGGAGTAAATTGAAATCCAAGGGACCTCGAACTACCATAAGATCAATACAGACAGTTTTACCTTCCAAGGTAATAGAAAACTTAGGAAGGATCCCTAAAGGTTCACTAATGGTTCTGTTAAAAGCTTTCAGATTCTGCGTAATAGGCGCAAGCTGAGGGGAACCCAAAGCTTTCCAAACAGTTGAGGATAAAATACTAACAGAAGCACCTTCATCTACCTGAGTACAATGTATGTCCCTACCACCAGCCTTGACAATGATTTGGAAAGGGATGGAGGAAGGAAGACGAGGTTCTGTTAGTCTATTCCAATCAAAGGAAAAGACCTCAGTGCTTGGAGGGGGTCCTGTAGAAACAGGTGAAATGCCCCCCGGCATAGAAGAATCCGATGTAACAAGAAGAACATCAGCGGTATGAAATTTACTCTCGAAAAGGAGAGTGTGATCGACCAAATGTGAAATTGAATCGACCACTTGATCAACTAATGGATCATCAACCTGAGTGACATGAGTTTCACTCTCCAATGGGAGAGTGTGATCGACTGTACTTGAATTTAGATCAATCACTCCGTCAGTTGACGGTAGGTTGGGAGAAAGTTTACGGTAACCAGTTGGAAATTCTTGCTGTGGAACAGTAAGGTTTTCCAACAATGTTGAGGCTTCATCCATGTGAGGGCAAATGTGAGTTTGATGACTCCCTTTGCATAACTTACAAGGAAACCTAACTTTACCCTTTTTCCCAGGAACCTGACTATCACTGGTTGATGGATCAATGGAAAGTTGATGAGATTTTTCTGACCATACTTCCAAGACCTTTGGAATACCAGGACAATTGACAAGGAAGTGGTCACCCTTACAAAGCCTGCAAGGGTATTTAGGTTTACGGTGCATGTCGGAGTTTTCCTCAACACAACTAACACTTACAGCCATGGTTGGTTGGTTGACTTCTTTCTTATCTTGCTTCTTCTTCTTCTTCTTCTTCTTCTTCCCTTTCTTCTTCCTCTTAGCCTCCTGGTTACTAACATCAAGGCTTTTACCAGGCGAAGAGGAAGAAATGGAGGAAGAAAGATTAGGCGAAGAAGGTAAAGGGTCAACAGAAGGTTGGTGATGTTGAGATGGTGAACTCTGTTGAGGCGAAGCATCCAGTTGAGATGGAACAATTGGAGTATTTTGGGCCAACGAAGTTGAAAATAACCATATCGGTAAACCTATTGTAAATCCAGGTAATGACAAAGTAGCCATATAAGGAGGACCAACATTTCCAAAGTAAGGAAAAGTACTAGGATTCTCATTAGGAGGGGTTCCTAGGTTGATAAATTCCGGAACATTTGCCATTATATTCCACTTCAGTGAATTTTATTAACAATTTAAAACTAAAATTAACAATTCACAATTCACAATTCACACCTAACAATTAAAATTCACAATTCACACCTATGGTCTCACAAAGTAAAAACAAACAAATTAACACGCACTATCAAATCTAGGAGTCAAACCAAACACAAACAGTAAGCACTCCGGACCGAAAACACTAGTTGGTGATGAAGCCCAACCTCGCAGAATTTAGTACAGAAATGGCGGGTGGAACAGTTACCCCGACAACCTGCTTAATGAATAGACCGGCACAAGTTCCTCCACTTTAACCGTCTCGAAGTGAAGTGAACCCCCCGGAAAATCCAAGTGAGTATAACCGACGTCTGCTCCAGGTACAGTGGGACCTTCCCTCCACCGTCACCTCGGTAGAACCCTAAAGATTATGGTCACTAAGGTCACCAACAGTAACAAATACACCTGGGGGAACAGTCTAAACTTCGACAGCACGCAAGGGCAGAGTAGCAAGCTCAATCCCCTTACCGGCTCCTTGACAACAATCCAAGGTTTACCGATAAGTGACCCCTGGCTCCTCGACAATGGTTAATCCGAGGTTTACCGTTTGTAATACGTACTGTCTGGCGTCGTT
Organism: Pinus tabuliformis; assembly: GCA_031772625.1. Classification (NCBI taxonomy): domain Eukaryota; kingdom Viridiplantae; phylum Streptophyta; class Pinopsida; order Pinales; family Pinaceae; genus Pinus; species Pinus tabuliformis. The sequence goes on from CM062815.1 coordinate 765,565,273, forward strand.
CCCAACGAGGGGGGAATGATCCCCTCACTGGTTCGGACACGAGCTCGTGCTTCTCCTTTAAGAGGAGCTTTCCCAGAGTGCAATTGAAACAATTGGATTTATTCTACTCAAGATAAACTATCTGTTTGGTTTTGTAGTCTTGGAGAGTTAAGTACTCACCTACTCCAAGACCCTAGCCTAAGCTATGTTGGTGTTTCAGAGCCCTAGAAATGTAAAAATTACTAGATGAATTTTAATTAAGCGCTGTGTTATTAAGGCTGTTATTACTCAAATGGGTAAATGGAGATGAAACCAATGGTGTTATGACCCGACTCAACTGAATGCAATCGAATATGATAATGCAATCCTTTCAATTCGATGAATCCTAACTAGAGTAAGGAGAGAGTTTCCATTCACTTCCAACAATGCAAAAAATTGATCATTAAGAGAAAATTTAACAAATTCTCTAATGCACTAATTTCATCAAGAAAAACTAATGCAAATCAATTCCAAACCAATTTTTATTTTTATTTTTGTGTAAATTCAAATCAAAGAAAGCTGATCTAAATCTACGATTGATTTTTCAGAATGTAAACTATGCAATTGTAATCTATGCACAATTCACATGAAAAGTATGCAAATGTAATCTATGCACATTTTTCATTCATATTCTGAAACTGAGAACTCTAATTATGCAAATGTGATCTATGCAAGAGAATTCTCAAACACAAGATGATTCTAATGTAATCTAAGAACCAATCAAGTGCAAGTCGAGAAAATTGGGTGAGAGTTCCAAAGATCAAAACATAAAAACACTCAAAGGCGATTCACACTCATACACAATTTAGCCCCCCCCGGCGAATGAGGGGGAAATTTTTTTGCAAAAACAAAAGCAAAAAGATGCAAAATTGTGAAAAGACTGAGAGAAACCTCCAAGTAATGACCAAAGGAAATCAAATTAAGAATTTCTCAAAAAAGAGACTCAAAACACCCAATTGATGAAAGCTAAAAGCAGGAATGCTAATGAAACAAGTTCAGGTGAAAATTTTTGACAGGGTACTAAAGGATCTGGGCAGAAAACACTAAGAAAAACCAAAATCTAAAAGCAATTAAAGCAAAAATGGAGTTTTCCTAAATTTTTACAGGAAGACGCAGGCCACCCGTTAGAACAGGCGCGGGCCCGCTCTGTGCAAACGGCAACAGCGCGTCCAAAGACGCACTGTGCAGTACTCAGAGGGTGCGTCCTTCTGGAAAAGTTAAGAAAAACCAAATCTAACTAAATCTAAAGCTAAGCCACCCAAATACTAATTCTCACAGTCAAAAACCAGAAAATACAAATGATTTTCTCAGAGCAAAGTTCACACAAAGGAAAAGACTTTCACATTAATGGATTCCCCAGTGGAGTCGCCAATTTGTCGTGGCGGAAAAAGTCGTTTGTGCGGACACAACTGACCTCCCTAGGAGTCTAAACTCTCTAGCGACAAACAAGACAAAATGGAGCGATCTTTCTCTAAATACACCTTTTAAAACATGAAAACTACAAGTGTTTAGGCTTCCCTTATTCCAAAACGCTGTTGTTGTAGTCCGTCCTTGCCGATCCGGATGAGCTCCTCCTTCACATCAATTCCTGCAACCACAAACAATCAAACAATTACCAAGCACTTGCATCTCATATAATAAAACATATATTCAACATGCAGACCAAGGAACACATGAAATAACTCATTAAAACAAGCTATTGAGAAAAATGAACCAGTTTGTATTAATAACGAAACAAAGAAACTCTTACAACCTGGCCTTGGTGTTGTGCAAGTTCCTCCCAGGGTCCATCAAGGGTTTTCCTCTACTTTGACAAAGCTCACCCACTTCCAAGTAGAATCAAGCAAAGACAATCTCTCCTCACAAGGTTCTAAATGGGAGTCCTAATTCCTGCAGCATTTACCCTTAGAAAATGTATAGCTTCAACCTCTCCTCCCTCTGGCTCAATGTCTTTATTTATAGTGCTGTAAAGAGGTTATTCAGGTCCACCATCAATGGGATAATCCCCCTCTTTGGGTGGGATAGCTCCCTTATTGATGGGATAAGTTCCTCCTTAATAGGGATACATGAACCAACTGGAGGCGCATCCATTTCATCAAACTGACCTCTAGAAAGTTCTAGAAGTAACCACAAGTAACTTTTTTAAGATGAAACTCGCGCATTTTGCCTTTTACAGAAGGACGCACCTGTCCCTTAACATACAGAGCGTCCAAGGACGCAACTTTTGTGAACATTGTGAGCGTCCCCGCAGGTAAGGCTAGAGAGAACCTACGACCCCAGAGATAAACACATTTTTTACAAGACTTTCTCTCTTCTTTGAGTTTGAGATGGATAGCAGAGGCATAAGACTTGCCTAAGAGGGTAGCATGACTGTTGATTTGAGCCATACTAACTGTAAGTAGTCATGGTGACATTTTTTAGTGTAACACTACTGTAGAATTAAATGTCTCAGAATGATAACATATGGGTTTACCGTGCTGTGTCAACACTGCTCCCATGGCATAATCATTGGCATTTGTTTGGATCTCAAATGGTCTTTGAAGACTAGGCACTGCTAGTACAGGTGTTGTACTAATCTTTTCTTTCAAGGTGTCGAAGGCTTTCTGCTATTTGCCTACCCACTGAAACACCTTGTTCAATCTTGTTAAAGCATGTAAGGGAGCTGCAATTAAGGAAAAGTTAGAAATGAACTTCCTCCAATATTGTGTTGCTCCTAAGAAGCTTCTAACTTCTGTAGCATATTTGGGTTTAGGCTAGTTCACAATGACTACCACTTTAGAGGGATATATCTTCAATTCACCACCCCCTACTATATGACCCAAATAATTCAGAGAAGTTTTGCCAAATTCAAATTTTGAGAGTTTAACATAAAGTTTTTCGCTTTTCAAAACATCTAGTGTCTGCTTAACATGCTTTAAGTGTTCTTCCCATGTTTTGCTAAATATCAGAATGTCATCCAGATACACAATAACAAAATTATCAAGAAAAGGTTTGAGTACATCATTCATTAATCTCATGAAAGTAGCAGGAGCATTAGTTAAGCCAAAAGGCATAACCAGCCATTCATACAATCCCTGCTTTGTTTTGAAAGAAGTCTTCCATGCATCTTGTTTTGCAACTTTGACCTGATGGTATCCACTGTGCAAGTCTAACTGGAAAAATAAATAGCTTCCTTCAACTGATCTAAAAGATCATCTGTGCGAGGAAGGGGATAACGATTTTTGATTGTTATCTTATTCAGTGCTCAGTAACCAATGCACATTCGCTATCTTATTCAGTGCTTAGTAATCAATGCACATTCGCTATCTTATTCAGTGCTCAGTAATCGATGCACATTCTCCACGAGCCATCTTTCTTTCTCATCAAAATGATTGGTGACCCACATGGTGATGTGCTAGGTCTGATGAACCCTTTCTCGAGAAACTCTTGCACCTGCTTCTTGATTTCAGCATTCTCTAAAGCAGACAACCTGTACATTCCAATGTTAGGCAATGGAGCATCTTGCTACAAAATAATATCATGTACTATTTCTTTTTTGGGTGGCAGACCTTTAGGTTCTTGAAATAAGATATCATACTCTAAAACAACCTTTTCTAAATTAGCTTGTTGTTTAGCATTACAACCCTCAAATACATTGGTTTTATCAGGTTTCTTTTCCTTTACAACCATCAGTAAGAAATGTTTACATGAATTTATCATTCGTTTCATCTACCCTGAGTTTATGAGAGTGTTAGGACCCTACATTGTCCCTTTTTTCTCATATATTTTTCTATCATTCCATCCTTTTTCAATCCATAATTAAATTTCATGTTATTACTTTAATCCATTTTCCAAAGGTATATAACATTTCTTCTCATTACTATATGTTTTATTTATTTTACAGATAATTTTACATTACCTTCATAATTAATCATTGATTGGATAGTTGCTGAAACAATTTGAAGACTGTAGATTTATCATTGCAGTCTACGTCGCTGAAATAGTTAGAACAGTGCGCAAATCCCGTTGCTGAAACATATCATGATTTGAATTTTAGATTCAGCAGCAACAGGAAGAGATCATCGAAGGAGCTGTTACACTGGCCGTAACAACTATATTCCTAAGTTGACATTGTCACAACCATTGTAACAACATTTTGTTAATGGAAGAATTGGTTATCCTATTTTAGAATATTAGGTCGAAGATAGGTTACATAATGTAATCAATTGTAATAGATGTCTCCTCTTTAAAAATAGGAGACATCAACATTAGAGGGGATAGACAGATTATGGGAAGATCTAGCTGGGAGTAAAGGAACTCGAATATTTTTGTAATGTGATACTTTGACAGATGAATAAAATATTGTTCTGAGCATTCCTTCTTAAGTTCCATTTTCTGGGGAATATTGTGAGAAGGAAAGGGCCCACCTTCATCACAATATTCACCCATTAATTCTTGTAGTGTGTTAAGTATTATTTTTGCATTCGTACCTTGTTAAACTCCATTTGCTGAATTTACTTATGTGTTATTGGAACTCTGTATGTATTGCTAAAACTCTGTTTCTAATTGATTATTGCATTGTTTCCATAAATTCATTCATAGATGATCAATGATTATTTTAATTGGTTTTCCAGAGTGAGTTTGTGAAGCATGGTAATCAGAAATAGGTGCTGAAGGTTCCTGCTTGATGAATAGGGTCTTTTTCTCTATTAGAGCACAACTAGTCTTTTCCTTTGCAGATTGATTTCCTTTCCTAGATTGTTCTTTTTAATGTGATCCAGGATTCTTTTGATTTGTGTCTGCAATAGAGATATTGTTCCTATTGTAACTCAAAGTAGAACTTCAGTTTGTTTAAAGCAAGGTGTGATTAGAGTAATTGTTACTACAACTTTTCATTGCTTTTGGGATTGAGCATATACAGTGTGTGATTTCCTTTGAAACAAACAGACTTCCTTGGGTTGACAATTCATGTAGCACTTGGTTGTTTAAATTAATAAGCAATTAAAGTGACCAACATTTTGGCGCCGTTGCCGGGGAAGGCAATTGTAGATTTCAAAAGCATTAATGTTTTTCTTTTAGATATGCAGAATGCATGAGAGGATGCAAGAAAACTAACCATACAGGTGGCAAGGGCAAAGGAGGAGGAAGAAAGACCTTTATTGACGATATCATATCAAAAGCTGAAACTTCTCAGAGGCTAAGCTCTCAGAAGCCAAAGCCTCAACTCTCCCTTCAAACAAACTACGAAACAGAGGAAGTTGTGGGCCCTGAAAAGGTTGAGGAACTAGTAGAAGACATTGAGGAACCAGTCGAAGACATTGAGGAACCAATCGAAGACGTTGAAGAGCCAACAGAAAACATTGAAGACAGAGTGAGTGCAGCAGGAGAACAACCAATGGAAGAGAAAAATGAAGGATTCTTTGGTGGAGGACAGGTAGAACCTAAAGGAAGAGATGAGAATTCTCTCTCTACCTTGGGATTTCCTATTGGTGATCTTCCCAGAGGAGCAACTCCCATGAAGAATATCCCACTTTCAGCCTTACCTAACTTCCATGGTTTATCTTCTGAAGATCCTGATGAGCTTCTTTTTGAGTTTGATATATTATGCAGAAGTTATGATTATGTTACTAATGCTAAAAGACTGAAGCTGTTTCGAACAACACTAAAAGGAAATTCACTAAGATGGTTCATGAGTCTGGGAGGCCATGTGATCACAACATGGGAACAGATGAAATAGAAGTTTCTACTCAAATATCAAGGCTACTGCCGGACGAGAGAAAAAAGGGAGGAACTATTTAAGATGGTACAAAAGGAGGACGAAAATCTGGAGGACTTTGTGGAAAGGCTACAATATAATTTGCAGAGATCCAATCATCCCGATGTAAGTAAAGATATTCTTAAAACAATATTGTTGAAAGGGGCGAGGGATGATTGTTTAGACATGTTAAATATGCTTGGTAAAGGGGACATATCTAAAGAATCATATGATGAAATTGTTAAACTCTACAAAGGATGTTCAAGAGGAGCTGCAAGGAATAGATCAAATAGCAAGGATAATACATACTCAAGAGTTCAAAAATCAGCCAATGGAGGAGCAACAAGAGCAGAAATAGGTAATTTACTTGAGGAATTTAAAACTGAAATGTTAAGTTCTTTTGCTTCACAGATTGACACCTTGCAGGTTAAAAAGAAACAAGCAGAAGCAGAAGCTTCTCTGGCTATCTTTTGTTCCAAATGTAGAGATAAACACCCACTAAGGGAATGCCCATTGGATAAAGTGCCAATTTGTACCCTTTGTGAGAGGGATCATGAAACACAAAAATGTCCTTCTTTACCAGGAATAAAAGTAGCATTGCAACCAATCGAAGAAGAAGCTGAAGCAGTCTATCTGCTGATAGAGAGAAGGCAATGGCAACCACGAGGACAAGGTATGAACTCTAATATTCCATTTTCTAATCGTTGGAACAATTATATTTCTTTTAGTCAAGTAAATTACCCTCCCTTTAACTAGATGCAATACATTCCCTTCAATCAAATGAATTACCCACCCATGCAACAACCAAACCCTCCCGTTGTAGACCCAACAATGTTGACTCCTTGGCCTCCACAATAACAATCTTACTTTAATCAATGGAATCCAAACTGGAGGGGTCAGCAACTCTTGTTTCCAAATCAATTTCCTCAGTTCCAGCAACCACTCCCTCTACCATCAGGCGCTGCACCAAATAATCAAATGATGAGACACCAGCTACTTGTACAACCAAACACTAACCCTAGTAATAAAGCTGTGCAAGTTATTGATATTCAGAACCAGCCTATACATTCTATTTTACTTGCACAATGTAATGATATTCATTTACGATCTGGGAAAATAGTCGAACCCATTATTGATGATATTACCCCTTCTGATTTTGATAAATAAGAGATAGAGAAAAATAATTCACATAAGGAGGTATAGCCACCCTCTAATAAGGGTGCTGAAACAATAGAGCCATCATTCCTTGAGCATTAGCTTTGACTAAAACACCTGAGCCACCTACTTTCAATCTTTTGGGGGCATTACAGAATCTTTATGTTAAAATTCCACTTTTACAAGCACTAAGAGATGTACCAATTTATGCTAGAACTATGAGAGATATTTGTATTAAGAAACCTGGTAGGAAAGCTAAAGATCCCCTTACAGTTCATGTTATGGGTGATCTATCAGCCTTAATGTTCGGTAAATCTACTCCTGTTAAATATGGTGATCCCGGCCATCCTACTGTTACAGTACAAATTGGAAAAACTATCATTTCACGAGTTCTATTAGATTTAGGTGCTGCTATAAATATTATGACTCTTGAAACTTCACAAATGTTACAACTGAAGAATGTGATCAGAAAGACACCAACCATTCTAGAGTTAGCTGACCGTTCCACAATCAAAACAGAAGGAGTCATTGAAGACCTAATCATCTTAGTTGAATCCTGGAATTACCCAGCTGACTTTGTGGTATTACAGACTAAAACAAAGTTGGGGGGACATCCTCTAATTCTGGGAAGGCCCTAGTTGGCTACAGCCAATGCCTTTATTAGCTGTAGATCTGGCTCAATGACAATTTCTAATGGATGTGAAACCAAGCAGATTACTCTCTACCCTCATGTAACACCTATGATTAATAATAATAATTCTATATGGTTGGACTATGATGATGATGCTACTCAACCTATTTTGACTATCGGACAAGCTTTAAGCCTTAAATATACCACTAAGGATGAAGTAATTAATAATTTTATTTGTGAACCTGCCTCGGTCACTTCTGAAACGCATAATCAGTTAACTGCAATTTTGGAATTTGATACCCAAGAAAAGCTTAAATTTGAAGATCTACATCAAAAATCAACTACCATCTCCTCTAAAAGCATAACAGTAGAAATCGAACTTGGCAAGACATTGAACATAAACCCCAACTTGACATATGCTGAAACACAACAGCTAATGAAGTTACTTTGTGAAAATAAGGAAGCATTCGTATGGGATTATACAGATATGGAGGGAATCTCTCATGAATTATGTACTTATCGCATCTATATCAAGGAGGGTTGCCGACCAATCTGTCAACCCCAGTGATGAATGAATCCCAATTTGAGGGAAATTGTCAAAGAAGAACTTCAAAAATTGCTTAATGCAGGGTTTATATATCCCATATCTGACAATGAATGGTTTTCTCCATTGGTAATAGTACCTAAGAAAAACAGGAAATGGAGGGTGTGTGTAGATTATAAAGCCTTAAAAAAAGCCACTCAAAGGATCACTTTCCCTTTCCATTCATTGATTAGGTGTTAGATAGTTTGTCAGGGAAGAAATTATTCTCCTTTTTAGATGGTTTTAGTGGGTATAATCAAATCAAAATTGCACCCCAAGATGAGGATAAGACCACTTTTACTAGTCCCTGGGGAACTTTTGCCTATAGAGTTCTCCCATTTGGATTATGTAATGCACTAGCAACCTTTCAAAGAGCAGTGATAGGAATCTTTTCTGATATGCTTAATGACTCTATGGAGATATTTATGGATGATTTTACCCCTTATGGTGCATCTTTTGAGGATGCATTACAAAACTTTGAAAAGGTACTTAAACATTATGTACAAGCTCACCTTTCCTTAAGTACTGAAAAATTTCATATGATGATGAATGAAGGAATTGTACTTGGACACTTTATTTCATTTCAGGGAATTCAAGTAGATCCATCCAAAATACAGGTAATTCAGAACCTTCCTATTCCTAGAACACAAACTGATGTGAGAAGTTTTTTAGGACATGCAGGATACTACAAAAGATTTATCAATTTTTTTCCAAAACAACTTCTCCTTTGTTTGTGTTACTTATGAAAAATGTTGAATTCAAGTGGACTGATCTTTGCCAGAAAGCATTTGGTGAACTCAAGCATCAGCTATCTACAACTCCTATTTTTAGGGGACCTAATTGGGCACTTCCCTTCCATATATCCTGTGATGCTTTGGATACTACAATTGGAGCTGTCTTGGGACAAGAGAAAAACCATCTTCCTTATGCTATCTACTTCATTAGTAAGAATATGACTCCTGCTGAGCTTAATTACAAAATTACTGAAAAGGAATTTTTAGCAGTCATTTATGCCATTAATAAATTTCGACATTACATTACTGGTTACTCTACTTTTGTCCATATTGACCACTCGGCTATTAAGTATCTAAAGAACAAATCTATCGCAAATACCCGAATTACCAGGTGGTTATTATTATTACAAGAGTTTGATATTACAATTGTAGATCGACCAGGTAAAGAAAATGTAGTTGTTGATTTTCTTTCTTGGTTAAAAGTTGATGATAATACTCTAGCAGATGATTCCTTTCCTGAAGAATATTTATTTGCAGTATGTGCTCACTCACCTTGGTATGCAGACATTGCCAATTATCTGGTTGCGGAAAAGTTACCATCACACCTATCACATCGAGAGAAAAGAAAGATCATTCAACAAAGTTCTCGGTATAGCTGGATAAGTGGGTGTCTTTTCTACACAGGACTAGATCACAAAATCTAGAGATGCATTAGAGAAGATGAGGTTTATGATATACTGAAATCTTGTCATGATGGCCCTTGTGGAGGGCATTTTGCTGATAAGAGAATGGCACATAAAATTATCAAGATGGGTTATTATTGGCCCTCACTCTTCAAGGATGCAAAGAAATATGTTCAGGCCTGTGATAGCTATTAGAGAATGGGTCAACCAAATCATAGAGATGAAATGCCATTGAATCCCCAGGTAATACTTGAACCCTTTGAAAGATGGGCTCTAGACTTTGTAGGGCCCATTAATACTCCATCCAATAAAAGAGTTTACATATTGGTTTGTGCAGATTATATGACTAAATGGATGGGGGCTAAGGCACTCATTAGAGCTAATGAAGAATCTGTTTTAGCTTTTCTATATGAAGAAATCTTTGTTAGATTTGGAGTGCCTAGAGAGCTAGTTATAGATGGAGGACGTCCTTTCAATTCTCATGGTTTTAAAACCACCCTTCAAAAATATCATATTCATCATAGAATGACTACACCATACCACCCCCAAGCCAATGGATAGGTGGAGAGTACAAAGTCATAGAAGCCATTCTAACAAAAACAGTGAAGGAAAACAAGAAGGATTGGTCTCAAAGGCTCCCCGAAGAACTATGGGCTTACAGAACTACTAGGAGGAATACTATAGGATTTTCTACCTATGAATTGGTTTATGGTAAAAGTGTTGTGTTTCCTGTGGAATTTGAAATTAAAACCTTAAGAACTGCTTTAGCTATTAACCTTGATTTGACTGATGCACAGACAACCAGGTTTCAGCAGCTTCAGGAATTGGATGAAAAGAGGTTTTATGCCATCCATCAAACAACTATGATCCAACAACAAAGGACAAGGTGGCATGATAAAACCATCAAGCATAAGTAGTTCCAAAAAGGTAATTGGGCTTTATTGTATGACTCTCAGTTTGAAAATTTTCATGGGAAACTATGTACAAGATGGTTGGGACCTTACGAAATAGATAGTGTTTTTCCCAATGGAACAATAAGGCTTCTAACAATTGATGATTCTAGAACACCATTATTAGTAAATGGTCATTGGCTTCGTCTGTACCAATGACCCATTTCCAAAGAGGATTTTAAGGCCATGTGCATGGTAGATTCACATTATCTCTTTTTTGGGGGAGCCTGCTTCCCCTCATTGCATTTAATTTCTGCATTGTATTTTTAGCATTAGATTAGATTTCTTAACTAATAATCCCTATCAAGGGTTGGCATGTTGCAATTGATTATTTTGTAGATTCCAGATTTAGGAAAGGCTGATTGAAAAGGAAGATCCTACTACAAGAAGATCCAAGCTTCATCCTGTGAAGCACTATCATCTCATTTCAATCCATCCATAGTTCATTTACCCATCTTCCAGAAACATTTCCATCATTTCCCCTCCTTTCTTTCCCCCATCTTTCCCATCATTTTTCAGTAACATTTTTCCTATTTTTCCTATCAATGAAATAATACCCTTCAGCAACATTTTCCATATTTTTCCCATTCCTGGAACAATATCCTTTAGCAACATTTTCCCCATCTTTCCCGTTGCTGAAACACCACCCTTCATCCATTTTCCCGTTGCTGAAACACTATTATTTACTCATTTTCCCCGTTGCTGAAACACCATTTCTTTTCAAAATACATCACCACACAGTACTTTCCCTCATGAAAATCACTTCTTCCAATTCTATGCTAATTCTGTCCTTTCACTGCCTTCTCCTATGATTACACAGACCTTTAATATAATCACCCTCATGCTTCAAAAGCTTCTTCCATGACTATTGGTGATCTATTGGCAACGAGCACTATATTTTTCGAAATATGGATTAAAGGTAAACATGAGGTATGTAAATATTATGTGTAAATACTATTAAACTATGGTTAAATGAGAAGATTATGCCATTATTACCATGATCCCCGTACATTTAAAGCTATTATTTCAACCGTAGTTGGGGGGGAATACCAAGATTATACGCCATCATTTCACAGCAAGCTAATTACCGTCATTTTTCTTACCCACTATCACGTCTTATCACCTCGCCTCTACGGTGTTACTCCATGTTCTCATTTGCAAAATTTACTATGTCCAAAGTGCGGTAACTCGGTTTTTGACTGTGAATTTTACTGAAGCAGGTTAACTATGGGAGGACCTACTATTCGACATGAGCCCAGCTCGATAGCTCTACTTGAATTACATCTAGAGATATATCAGATTTTTCAGCGGGCAGGCTAGGTAAATTATTTTTAGAGGCTCCAGGGATTCAATCCACAAAAGGTCCTTGAATTTTCATGTAATCTATGGGAGGGCCATTCTACTATTCAAGGAGTTTGAATTCTGGTCTCAGAGCATGACATAGCATCGGTTTTAGGCCTGCTAGTCACTGGAATTCGATGGTTTAGTTGCAAGCATATCATTCTCAATGCACAAATGGACTTTCTCCTGCTAGGAGAACAAGTCGAGCCCAAAGGCCGGGGTGTCTGACTTCACTCATTACCACCTCCATGGCCGACGGTTGCTGAATTCATCAAGCATTATCTCACTTGTGAAGGTCGCTACCAGGTAGTCTATCAGCATGATTTTGTCTTGTTAAATCATTTGAGACATGGTCAACTGTTGAATATTCCATATTATTTACTTGGGTGTCTAAAGAATATGTCACATTACTGTAGACAGGTAAAATTCCCACTCCTTTCCCTCACCCATCACCATCTTGTCCAGCTACTAATTCAGAGGGGTTTTGCTCAACAAATTCCCCCTCTCAATAATCCACCCCTAGACCCTGAGCAAGCTACTGAAATCCCTCAGCAAGTTGCTGAAAATCCTCAAGAAATTCTTGAAAATCCCCACGAGCAGCAACCAAAGAATATTCCTGATCCCCCAGAAGTCCCACCAGTAGAATCAGTCAATCCAATTGACCCTCCCACCACATCAACTCCATCCCACAATTTAGCAAAATCATCTAAAACTATCGTTCATATTCCTAGTGATGGTTCTGAAGATAACCTTCCCATCGCTATGCTAAAAAGAAAAAGGAAGATTAAGACTGTTTTCCTACCAAAAAGACAAATGAGGGCCTCAACCAAAGAAGCTTCCATTTCTGATAGCCCTCCCCCTTAGAAGAAACCCACTCATAAAAGGAAAATTACTGCTCTCCCTGCCTTTTTACCCCAAAGACGAATGAGGGTGTCAACTAAAGCGGAAACTATTGCCACCATCTTAAATTCCCCACCTATTCATCTAAAACCCCATACCCCACCACAGTCCCAAGTCCCTGAATCTTTACCTGTCTCACCCTCGGGCACTGAAACACAAGAACTAGATGCCTAGGATTTTACGACATCATTTCTTTCAGAGCAAGTAGCTATCACACAAGAACCGACTACTCATTTAGCAGCTGCCACACAAGAACCAACTGCTAATCCACAAAATCCTGATGCCCAGGATGTTGCACAACAGGTAGCTGCCACACAAGAACCAGCTACCCACTCTGTAGCTGCCCCACAAGAACTAGCTGCTGATAGACAAAACCTGGATGCTTAGGATGTTGCACATGGCGTAGCTGATACACAAGAACCAGCTACCCAACTAGTAGCTGCCCCACAAGAAACAACTGCTGATATACAAAACCTGGATGCTTAGGATGCTGCACATGATGTAGCTTCCACACAAGAACCAGCTACTCATTCAGCAGCTGCCACACAAGAACCAACTACTGAGACCATGACTAATACACAAATCCCAGTCACACTGGCTTCCCTTTTATAGGAAAACGAATTTCTAAAATTAGAACTTGAAGCCTATAAGTAGGAATTAGTAATGACAAGGGAAGCTTATGATAGAGAGCTTAATTTGTACACTTTAGGCCATGCAACATCCACAACCAAGAAAAGTACAGAGAAAGACTAGTACAAGGAATATATGTGCAGCCAATGTAGTAATATTTATCATCAAGCAGGGTATAAAGTAGTTGAAATTCCACTGCCTGGAGCCTCCCCTGCATCCACGTCTTCTGTAATCAAGGAGGAACGCCCTACTGTTACACAAGAACCAATAGGGCCCTCAAAAATTTATGCATCCATGTCTCCTGCAATCAAAGAGGAACGCCCTATTGTTACACAAGAACCAGTAGGGCCTTCGAAAACCTGTGAAAAAGAAGCCAAACCACAAATACCTTGGCCTACTATGCCTGTTAAAGCTGAAGATCAGGTACCTCAGCTTACAAAAATTGTTTTTACTCAGACTGAACCTCTACCTACAAAAACTGTTTTTACTCAGACTCCCAGTACTGAATAAAAAATTGATAAATGGAAGAAAGCATATGTTATGTTGCAAGATAAGATCTTGTAGGAGCATAAGTCATTCTGGAAAAATCATATATATTCAAATTGGGAAGCCTTAGAGCAAGTACTCCAGCAGTCTCACGCACAGAGGAAACTGAATAAAGAGCTAAAGAGTAAACTATTCCATATGTTTGATCTTGTTCACAAATTATTAGCTGCCAGGAAACCATCTTCCAATTATTCTCTTTTTCTTGTATAACGCCTAGCATTCTTTCAGATAAAGGCAATTAAAAATGGGAGACCTCATGAAGTATCTACACCCGAGCAGTTTGTGGATACTTTCACTGAAGCATCCACGACTTATCAACATTTTCTCTATGAGTTGTATCTCCACAATGAGGCTATCCCTGAAAATAGGAAGATCAATCTTAACCCTTTGGTTGGTGATGTTCAGATCAGGGCATTTGCCTCTTTCCTTGCCAATCATATCACATGGTAGACTGCCTTTCTTGCAGCAAAGCATAATGAAGACAACCGCCTCCTGTGGATTCGACTAGAGCCACAAAATCCTGCCATTTTCATTTGGGAATATTCTCAATTTTTGAAAGAACCAAGGATGGTTGAACACATCAGTCAACTACAAGCAATAGTGCTACAGGACTACCAACATTTTGTTAAGACTAAGGAAGTTGTTGCCTTAAAAGCAAACAATTTATTCTGGAAACAGTCCTCTAAGGAAAGGCAGGAGTATAACCCCTTTAGTCCCCCTAATCTTGAAGCAGCAATCTCAAGGGTACCTGACTATATCAGATGTGTTCAGCAATGTGCTGAAAAATGGATAGGATATCATTTTTGTTTTCCTCTTCTATGGATGCTAGCACAAGAATATAAGGCTCATTATAGGTTGACTAAAAAGGAAGAAGCAGTAGCATGGTAGAGGCTACAAAATGTGCACGGTTTTAGAGATCTAGCTGAGAATACCTTCTATAGTTACTGCCTAAGTAATTTGTACTCCAAGGCCTAGTACCCCAACTTAGATTCAGAGTGAAGTTGCATGAGGACATGGAACCCTTTCAGTTGGGGGGATGTTAGGACCCTACATTGTCCCTTTTTTCTCATATATTTTGCTATCATTCCATCCTTTTTCAATCCATAATTAAAGTCCATGTTATTACTTTAATCCATTTTCCAAAGGTATATAACATTTCTTCTCATTACTATATGTTTGATTTGTTTTACATATAATTTTACATTACTTTCATAATTAATCGTTGATTGGATAGTTGCTGAAACAGTTTAAATACTGCAGATTTATCATTGCGGTCTACATTACTGAAACAGTTAGAACAATGTGCAAATCTCGTTTCTGAAACATCTTGTGATTTGCATTTTAGATTCGGTAGAAACAGGAAGAGATCATCGAAGGAGCTGTTACACTAGCCGTAACAACTATATTCCTAAGTCGGCATTGTCACAACAATTGTAACAGAATTTTGTTAATGGAAGAATCAGTTATCCTATTTTAGCATATTAGGTCAAAGATAGGATACAAAATGTAATCAATTGTAATAGATGTCTCCTCTTTAAAAAGAGGAGACATCAACATTAGAGGGGATAGACAGAATACGGGAAGGTCTAGCTGGGAGTAAAGGTACTCGAATCTTTTTGTAATGTGATACTTTGATAGATGAATAAAATATTGTTCTGAGCATTCCTTCTTAAGTTCCATTTCTGGGGAATCTTGTGAGAAGGAAAGGGCCCACCTCCATCACAAGATTCACCCATTAGTTCTTGTAGTGTGTTAACTATTATTTTTTCATTCATACCTTGTTAAAATTTGTTTTCTGAATTTACTTATGCGTTATTGGAACTCTGTATGTATTGTTGAAACTCTGTTTCTATTTGATTATTGCATTGTTTCCATAAATTCATTCATAGGTGATCAATTATTATTTTAATTTGTTTTCTAGAGTGAGTTTGTGAAGCATGGTAAATAGAAACAGGTGCTGAAGGTTCCTGCTTGAGGAATAGGGTCCTGTTCTTTGTTAGAGCACAACTAGTATTTTCCTTTGCAGATTGATTTCCTTTCCTAGATTGTTCTTTTTAATGTAATCCAGGATTCTTTTGATTTTTGTTTGCAATAGAGAGATTGTTCCTGCTATACCTCAAAGTACAACTTCAGTTTGTTTAAAGCAAGGTGTGATTAGAGTAATTGTTACTACAACTTTTCATTGCTTTTGGGATTGAGCATATACAGTGTGTGATTGCCTTTGAAACAAATAGACCTCCCTGGGTTGACAATTCATGTAGCACTTGATTGTTTAAACTAATAAGCAATTAAAGTGACCAACAGAAAGTATAATTATTCTTGAGCTTATGAGCTCTTACAAAGTATTCGATTCCATCTTTAACAAGTAGATACTTGTTCTCAACTCTATAGAAAATAGATTTTCTGTCATACAAGTAAGGACTTCCTAAAACAATTCCACATATATCCAAAGGAATTATGTCTAACTCAACCTCATCTACAAATGCTGACCCAAAAGAAAACTTGTGTTTGCACTGTCTAGTCACTTGTAGTTGTGCTTTGTCATTTAACCATCCTAATGGGTATGGTTTCTTGTGAGGTGTAGTTACTAATCCCAACTTCTTTACAATTGCTTCAGAAATTAAATTTACTTGTGAGCCACTATCAAACAAAGTATCAATCTTTTGATGTTTGGAAATAACTCGAATCTGGAAAAGCTCATGTCTTTTTCTCTCATTTTCTTCATCAATAATAGATTGTGCAGAATTACTAGTAGATGCTTCAGAATTCTTACCTTTTATACCTGTGGCTGCAATAGTTGTCTCATCTCCTAAGTTTGACCCTAAATCCTTCTTAATATCTGCAATAGTCTTCTTCTTCTTTCCCTCGAACTTCTTAGGTCTTAGCTCTGGATGCAGAACCCAACAGTGCTCATCATCATGCCCATCCTTTTTATAGTGAGTGCACGAAGCCTTGCTTTTCTGTGCAGTATTAGCCTTCTTTTCTTTCCATTTTTGCTTTCTTTTCTCCTTATTATTGCTTGTAGTGGGTTGGGATGGTCCCCCGACTTCTGGACTTCCATTCTTTCCTCTAGCTTCTAGATGAGTATCTTGTACATATACCTCATCTATAATAGTGGGATTAAATATGAGGATAGTGTGCCTCATGTAGCTGTGTAGACCACCAATGTACTTCAACAGAGTCTCAGGTGAGTCTAGTGAGATTCCTAGAATCAATGCTCTCTTTCTAAATTCTTGAGTATACCCTTGCACACTTTGCCCTTTCAACTGTCAAAGATTTTTCCAACTCATCATGGCTTGCTACATGTAGGCCAATGGATAGAACTACTTTTTGATTGCAGAAACAAATTCACTCCAGACATAGATAGTCTTACCATGTCTCTTTATGTCAGCTTGGGTCCTGCCTTCCCACCAAACCATGACAGTGCCTCCAAGGCGTAGGCTTGCCAGCTGAATCTTGCTCTTGTTTGAATCAATACTCTGCACTCTACAATAAACATCAATTTGTCTAATCCAATTGTCCAACTTTTCTGCATTCAAATCTCCATCATATATAGGTAAATCAAATTTAACATCTAGTTTGATCAAAGATGCTTTCTTTTTATGTTTAGGGCTATTAGGAGGTGTGAGAAAGCTTTCCTCTTTCCCTTTTGCTTTTGAGTGGTCATGGAAGTGAGACTCATCTTCTCCTTTGTCTTGCTTGAAGCCTGATGAATCTTCCTCCTTATGTTTTCTAAAGTTCCTATACATTTCCTCTACCATGGACTTTATGGCTAGGAAACTATCTATGAATTGAGGTTCTGGTCCTACAAAACCTTCTTCTAACATTGTCTTTTGAGTATAGACTCTCCCAATTTTAGGATTAGTTTCAACCAACTCTCCTTCTCCCAACTTGAGCTTTGATCTAGTTAGCATTCAACAACTAAACCAACACAAGCTTGTCTAAGCTTAATAACCTAGGGCTCTGATACCACTTGATCTGAAAATCACCCTTGAGTGATCTCAGTTAAATATTTATTGAATGAAGGTAATACAGACTCATGTTCTGGTGTGTGTATATGTTATTTTAGGCAATAGATCGATCGGATTGCAAAATACACAGACACTGGAAAATGGAAACAGCAAGAGAAACACAGTAAGCAAAAGCAAGAACACAACAATTAATAAGGTGTTCACCCTATCCTCCAGGGCTATGTCTCTGGTCCAGCTTTCAATGGTGGCCTTCTTTTATTATGTCTTTAAAGCAGAGATTTACAATGAGGAGCTCAATTTGAGTCTCCTGAAATAAAAATGATGCTTGGCAGGGTGGTTCTTGGATTCCCCAAGCCACTAGAGTACAAGGACTCTTTTCCTATCCAAGTCTTGACTTCTCTAGTCTTTAATGGAAGGAGCCCAATGTGGTGCTCAATTCCCAAAAAATCCTCTTAGGGATTGCTTGAACCTCTCAAGCTCTTTGTCTTCTCGATTTTGCCTTATGCTACAGGTTAGCTCGGATTTCTATCTTTCTGCTTCTTTCTTTATTATCTCTTCTTTGCTCTTGCTTTCTCTGTCTTCGTTTTCTTTTTCCCGTTGTTTTGTTCTCTGTCTATTCATGGCTTAAAGCCACTCTATCTCATGACTGCTCGCTTCCTCTTCTGCCCCTTCGGTTCACCTACTGCTATTCGCTTGGAGTTCCCTGCCTCTGCATCTTCATCAACAGCTCACAGGGAGTGGCCACTTGTCCTCTTACGAACTACGCCAGCTCTTCCTCAACTGTTCGGTTTTTCAGTTACACTCTGGAATGAGTCATCCACCAACTCAACGGTCAAATCAGACGTCAAACTTCTTTATGTCACGGCTTAATTCCCCTGTCAATTCCAATTTCTTCATCAGGCGCAATCTCCACCGTCAGATCTGGAGCCCCCAGATCCTACGACATTCGCTCATTTCGCACGGTTGACTTGCTTGACCATTAGCGCATGATGAGCGGTGGTTTTCTCTCTCATCTTCCTGCCATGCATCAGGTGATGAATGGAATCGTTCACTTTCAGCCAAATCTGCTTACCGCCTGAGGGTGCCCTCGATATACTGCCGGTTTTGGAGCGTGGGACCCGCCTTTCGCCTTAGCGCTTTCCCCACAGTTTTCCTGGCTTCCATGTGACTGAGTGCCTCTGGGATTTTCCTTCTCAAGGGGTTTTTCCCAGCGTGCATCAAAAATGCCTTCTGTTTCCCAATCCAGGCTTCTCAAGTGCCAGTTTTGCCTCCTGCGCGGTCTACATGGGCCTTGGTCAGCGTGTTTTTACTGAGGCCCTTGTCGTTCCTTGCTGGCTGCAAGCTACCAACATCTAGTGGTCTTCCTGATCGCTCTGTGCTCGTAATTCGAAGTCTGTCTTGTTTTGATATAGCCATGGCTCTCTGATAATCTTTATGGATCCAATTCAGACCAAAGTCAAATAGGATTGGGTCTCTTAGCTATTGATCGAATCTAGTCTAGGTAGAAGATTTTGTAAAGGAGATCACACTCTATACATGTTTAATTTCTTGACTCTGAAGGGGTTGATCGATGATGTGAGAAGTCCACTTTATGTAAATGTTTTATCTAGTTAATATACATTTTGCAGCAGAATTATTTTTCTACCTGAGATTCAGTTTTTGCTTTATGTTTTCTTGTCATGCTTTTATGTTGTTATAAGTGTTCATAAAATATTGATTACTTGGAATTCATGTCAGATTGCTCCAACTTCCTTCAATTTGCTGTGTTTTACTGTAAATGTTTACTTCACACTAGTTTAAAGCCAAAAATGCCTCAACTTCCATTAAACAATGTTGTTTGTAATTGAATTTTTTATTAACTGATTCCATGCTGAATGGTGGTAGCCAACACACTCTCTTTCACCTGCAAAATCACATAAAAATCTAGAGTTAGCCATATGAAAAATTTGAGTTTTATACAGTGAATTTTATATGTATTTTGAGAGAGCCCTCTTAGATTGGAAGGGCTAACTTCCAGTTAAAAGTTGGTTTGAAATAGTTATGCTTGGTTGGAGGTTGACACAACTCAACCTGTTCTAACCTAGTGATAACACCAGGGATTATTGCAGAAGAAGTATAGGAAAATATAGACGATATTTACACAAATAATTACAATGGAGTCCTAAAAGATGTCAAGTTGTTAAAGCAAATAACATAAGCATTTTGGGGGTCCATCTCTACATTTGTTGACAGGAACCCAAAGAAGAGAGGTCAAGTGGTCAATGTTGTAGATACAATTGGTTCATTTCTTGGATTTGCAAGAAAGGAGCCTTGGATTGGGTATCTAGAAAAGACAAGGTTTTGCTCATCTAATTAAGAGAAGCTCCACACTCTCTTTGGATTTCTTTATGATTGTTTTAAGCTAGTTGTGGCTAATAATGAAATTGGGGGATTGAAGCAAGCTTTAGAGAGCTGTTATGTATTACCTAGACCTGGAGGTGATCCCATTAGAAATTGCAAGGTGCTTCCCACTGGGAAAAACATCCATGCACTGTATCCACACGTAATCCCAACAATGAAAACAATGCAGAGTGCCAAATTGGTAGTTGTATGACTTTTATAATGCCATAACACAAACAATTAAAGCAAACTATTGCCCAACTGAAGAAAACTTGTTGGAGTTTCTTGCTTTTCTAAAATTGTTAACCTTGTTCTGAAACTCTTATTATCATTACATCAATGTTAGAATACCAAAACAAGGCCATGGTATCAAACAAATATGTAGGATCAAAGTTTCTCTCGAGCCTTGTAGGGTTTCTTTGAAGTGGCTATAAAAATTTGTTTCTAACTTCTTGATATTGATGTATAGGAAATCCCCATGCACTTCATTAGCCTATTGAACAACTTTGTACAAGGGCTATCAAGTGGGCTCAGCTAAAGTGAATAGCAAAGGTGATCATATCAAAATTCCATTTCAATTTGTTTTGCATGTTACAACCTAATTGAGATAATTGAAGTTAGTTATAATGATAGTCTTCACTGATGAAATATATTATTACTTTCTGTAGGAGGACAAGTAAATAGCCATAATTTTATTTAGCTTCCCACCTGACAAAGGAAATGTTGGCACTGCAACTTACCTCAATGTATTCTCTTCAATTTTTTAGTCTATTACAGGAACTAAATAAAGATGGCTATAATGTAGAAGGTTTACCAAATAATTCTGAATCACTAATTGAAGACATAATTCATGAAAAAGAATCTAAGTTCAACAGTTGAAATCTTAATGTTGCTTAAAAAATGAATGTAAGAGAGTACCAACAGCTCACACCTTATTTTTTTTTTTTTTTTGAAAAAAACGGTAACCTTTTATTAAAAAAAATTTAATGAAAAGTTACACTAGCAGATGCAATGAAGCATTCCGTAAGAAGACACTTGGGCTCGAGTGCTTTCGCACCCAACACAGACGTGTACAAAGAAAAAGAACTGAGAAGAGAAGAGAAAAGAAAAGAAATAGAAATTTCAAGTTTTTCTCCCCTTCTTCTTTTCGACCTTACGCCACTCTCCTTGAGTGGGCTCGGTCGAGGCAATGACTAACTGGTTACCAGCATTCTGAGAGCCTGTTTCTTTGTCTAAGTTTGATGTGTCTGAGTGATGATACCGTTTTGTGCCTCCCATGCTTTGGTCCACGCTTGTCATCTGAACCTGTGAAGCCTTGTTGTCTGATGTGTTTTCCTTCTGATTCTCTGTTTCATCTTCCTCTATAGTGGTATCATCCTCTTCTGCTTCTGTTTCTTCTTCTTCTTTTCTCCGTGCGGCTTTCATTTCTGCTGCTCTCTTCTTTGCGACGTCATCTATGTTCTGCCATCCTTTTGGCTTCCTTTGGTGCGGCTTGCTCTTGTTTTGACTTTTGCATGCATTAAACAGATGACCTGTTTGTTGACATCCCCTGCATCTGAACGCTGTATTTTCATAATCCAGAGTTTGTTTCCACCGAGAGTTGTAACAGCTCACACCTTATGCTAAGGTTGTGGAAGAAAATTGGGGCAAGCCTCCAAGGAACCTTATTCTAATGCATAGAACTTGTTTGTATATGGAAAACAATTTGGCAATGTTTTTATTGGAGTGAAACCAGCTTTCATATATGAAACATCAACAAGTCCACACCATGGATTTGTTGCTTATTATTCATTTTTAGATAACATCTTTAAGGTTGATGTTGTATTGCATTTTGGAACTCATGGATCCCTAGAGTTTATGCATGGAAAGCAACTGGGGATGAGTGATGTGTGTTACCCAAAAACATTGATATGAAGTATCCCCAAGATATACTACTAGCTAAGTGAAAAACTAGTGAACTCGTAGCTTCATACTAGTCACTAAAGGACAATGGAAGAGATACATAGATTTCTGGATTTAGATGGACATAAAGATAAGCAATGTAATCTCTTCATTCAATAGTTTTAGAGTAGTTATATGAGGTCGAGTATGAAAAAAGATACACTTATATGGTCCAAAAGTCCCGCTAATGGATACTACACAACCAACACTAGATATTCAACAAGTTTTTTTATATTAGCAAGGAGAAGCCTATTTGTGGTGGAAGCCATCGTTGAATCTGCATGGCACATTTTGATGGATTTCTACTTCATTAAAGAAGTATGGGAAAATAATTATTATCTTATTTGGAAGTAAGAAGAAATGGGAAGAATGATCTCTGCTTATTCCAGTGTGTATGAATCATTAAGAATGCCAATCTCTTTGAAGGGCAGTCTTTCTCACTGCTAGAAATTTGTAATAAAATTAAATATGTTGATGATGTTAAGTCATATCCAAAGCTCAAATCTATGAGAAAAATTAGGTCATTAGAGATAATTAGGTTTCTTTGATGGTGCTAGCTAACGAATATATTTGGAGGTGTAGTGCTAGATCTTCCTTGTTTCTTTCAGGTTCATATAATATTTCTTTTAAACTATGCCTTGGGAGAGGTTATAATAATTGGGTAGAGTTGAAAGCTATGGTATCTTTGACTAGGATTGTAGTGAAAAAGGGTATACTATTGTCTCTAGGTAGTGTCCCTTAGATAATTTTCAACGTGGCTGTTGTTATCACTGAAAAAATTTCAAAATTTTTTTGACAACTCATTTGGTTCCAAAGCTTTATGATTAGTCCTGGTCAAATTCATTCTTATTGTTTTGTTTAAGGAGTCTAGAACAGAGCATGGAACAATCTCCTAGTTTTCAGGACAGATGAAGGAGAAGTTATTAGAGGCATAGCCGGAAGCAAGTGAGACAGGGGAGGTAGCAAAATTACATGAAGGACCTGTGGTTCCATCAGAAACATCATCACAACTGCACAAAAATCACAGAGGTAAGGCAATTATCACTTAACAGGAGGAATGTAGTTTTGAAGAATTGAAAAAGAAACTGAAGCTTGCAAATCTTGAAATTGCCAAACTTAGAAAAACCTCAAGGAAACATGTAATCAAAGAAGCTAATTTTAACAAAATGGAGGCTCTGTGGGAAGATAAAACAATTTCAATACCTGAAGTGGTTCGCTGTCATGCTCAATATTTCACCTGGACGGTCCTTGCAATAAAAGAAGCAAGATACATAAAAAAGGTCAATGTAAAATTGAGAGCTGGAATCCGAATTATGAAGAGGCAAATCAAAGATCTGAAAATACAGCTAAACCAGCCTGAAGGACATCCTCAACTAAGAAAAACTACATAGCAAGTAAGGCTAATCCTAAAATTTTGATGTGGATCACCTTTTAAAGTTTACATTGAAGAATCATATTAGTTTATTCAGTTTTTAACAACCCCATGGTATATGGAAAAGCCATTTAAATAGAAAGAAATATCAAGGAAGTCAAATTTTGGCATAAAACTATGTTTTTGAAATCACACAGCAGTTTCGTAGCGCACTACGAAACTACTGTAGGTGATGCCTAATGCACAGCAGTTTCATAGCACGCTAAGAAACTGTTGTAGCTACACATCATGATTTTGTGGGCCAATTTTGAGAAGAAAAAGGAACTCTTTTTGAAGATGGGCTTCTGAAAAGGATTACTTACAAGGTTTAAACATCAAGCAAGGGAAAAACAAGGAAAGGAAAGACATTTATGAACTCCAAGCTTTATGTTATGAAAATGGTCATTATTTCGTAGCTAGAACTATTCATGATGCTTCAGGCAACATTAAAGGAGTTTTTGTCTTACCACGTGTATAGGAGCAAGGTCTACAGCTTATGGAAAACAAGCTAATCCAATGCATTTTATGTAATTAAGAGGAACAACAGGGATAACAAATTTTGAAGATCGTTTTTGGAGACCAAAAGCAAAAAAACAAGAACAACTTCCTAATATCCAGGAATAGTCAAAGGACAAGGCATCAAGGGTTAGCAAGGAGTTTAAAGCCACCACCAAAGCCAAACTGAAGAAGGCCACTTGTTAGGGAATGAGTTTGTGTTGTAATCAATGCTACTACCAACATAATGAGGAGTTACACTCCTAATTGTTTTGGGTCTCTATAACTGCCAGTTAACAGTCAGATATACTAAATAGTTGGTTTTAAGTGTCAATAGGTGTCAAATTAGGAAGAATTCGAATTCCCCTCATGCTAGAGGAAGGAATCTAAGTCATGTAATGAACTCTATATATGGAAGAAAATCTAATGTATCAAGGGTTGGAAATTTTCAGAGAAACACTCATATTGTGTCATTGTAGAAGATTATGTTTTTATGAATACAGACTTTGGCTTTACTTCTCAGTATTCAGAAAGAGTTCAATGGTGGCTTGTTTATGTTTTTCCTTATTTCCTTATTTATAGTAGTATGAATGTATGATACTTAGAACTCATTGACATGCTCTAACTTACTTCATACATTTGTGGACTGTGTTTCTTACATGTCTCTATGTGTTAACTGATATATTGAACTTTTGATGCCCTGACTTCCATGTTTAGCTGATACTGTTGTCATACTAAGATTGTTTTGACTCCATAAGCCCAATGGATTTTTATTGACTGTGTTTCAACCATTTTCACTTATTCATTTGTTTCATAGAGTTAGCCATCTAATTTATTATCAAAATCTTTAACCTAGTGAGGGAGCCCTCTCAAGTTGAGGAGGCTAAGCCTTAGCCAAAAGTTGGTTTGAAATAGTTACTCAGAGTCTTCCTGATTAGTAGCCTGTCAGAGGTTGATTTTGTGATAACATTTTGGTGCGCCTACCGAGAGTCTGAAGATTATTCATTCCCAAAATCAAGAAGCTGAACTTCTGAAGGTAGCAGGAGCTCAGAAAGTTTTCGAGGCTGCATCTACCTTGGCGACTCCACACATCGAATAACAAATTGGAAGGTGAATCCACTACTAGAAGATCAGTAGCTTGATGAAGTTTCAAGATGAGTTCCATTACAAGAATGAATGCCAGGTATGCCCCTATGAATCGGTCTCATAACCCTCATTTTCCAAATCTTATGCCAAAGGTTAATTAGTTAGATGATCTTCCAATATTCAAAGATGAAAAGAAAGACAATGTTGCTCTTCATTCGGTTAGTTTCCATATGCATGTACGTAGTCTTAAGGTTCACTTCCCTAAAGATTGTCTCACGAAGATGTTTATGACCACTTTAGAAGGAAAAGCATGGTCTTGGTATAAAAGTTTGGAAAATGGTTCAATATATTCGCTTGCTAATTTTCATGATGAATTCTATGAGATGTATAAAGAATGTCATCCTTCCTTATTGCTCATCAAAGATTGTTGTAAATATTCTTTGAGTCTTATTCAATATTTGGAGGATTTTTATGATGATGATGAATCTATGGATGAAAAAATTCTAGAGGCTCTTCATAACAATACATTTCAACAACTAGAAGAAAGGATAACATCCCATGAAATGCAGCATGAAAATTAGCAAGAGTATACCTATGAAAATCATCTTACATCCTCTAAGATTGATGTAGAGATGCAACAGACTTGTCAATCTTCGAATCATAATGAAGATGAAAATAATTGCAAACACCAAGAAGAAGTACTAGAAGATAGCTTTTATAACCCTTAGGCAGAGGAAAAGGTTTATTTTTTATGTCATACTTTGCAGAAGCTTACATCAATGAATGATCTTAATAATGAGGAAAATTACATTGTTTGTGGGAATCATTCAGAAAAGCAGTTGGATAGAATATCAAAGAAATCATGTGTGGTTGAGGATCAGTTGTCTGAAGATGTAGAATGTTATGATGATCATCAAAATAACCATGTCCTATTTGACCCTATAAATGAATATATGGTAAAGCTTTGCACACCAATATTTCATTTTCCATTGCATTATGAAGATCAAGTACATTATAAGTTCATTTGGTCATCTCACTATCATGGTTATTTTGAGGTCGAATGCAGTCAAGAGCCTCAAATATCAGGAAATACAATTGATTGGATTTATTGGAAATATTATGTTGCCTAACCTAAAGTGGAAATTGTCGCTGATAGGGTAGGTAGGAATGTGAAAATAAGCTCAGGGTAGGTTGACTGAGCATTTTTTTTAGTAGGTGTAGGTTGAGTCCCTCTTGCAGAAATCATTAAAGCATGGAAAGCATATTGGGCAGCATTTCAAAATTCTATTCTAAAATATGGGTAGCAGCACTAGAACTGCAGGTTCTTAGTGCACCACAAGGACACACTATCCCAAGTGGAGCCATTGTTATCACTAAAAAAATTTCAAAAAAATTTGGACAACTCGTTTGGTTCCAAAGTTTTATGATTTTTCCTGGTCAAATTCATTTTTATTTTTTTGTTTAAGGAGTCTAGAACAGAGCAGGGAACAGTCTCCTAGTTTTCAGGACAGATGAAGGAGAAGTTATTAGAGGCACATCCAGAAACAAGTGAGATAGGGGAGGTAGAAAAATTACATGAAGGACCTATGGTTCCATCAAAAACATCATCACAACTGCACAAAAATGACAGAGGTAAGGCAGTTATCACTCAACAGGAGGAATGTAGTTTTGAAGAGTTGAATAAGAAACTGAAGCTTACAAATCTTGAAATTGCCAAACTTAGAAAAACCTCAAGGAAACATGCAATCAAAGAAGCTAATTTAAAGAAAATTGAGGCTCTATGGGAAGATAAAATAGTTTCAATACCTGAAGTGGTTAGCTGTCATGCTTAATATTTCACCTGGATGGTCCCTGCAATAAAAGAAGCAAGATACATCAGAAAGGTCAATGTAAAATTGAGAGCTGGAATCCGAATTATGAAGAGGCAAATCAAAGATTTGAAAATACAACTAAACCAGCTTGAAGGACATCCTCAGCTAAGAAAAACTACATAGCAAGTAAGGCTAACCCTAAAATTTTGACGTGGATCACCTTTTTGAAGTTTACTTTGAAGAATGGTATCAGTTTATTCAGTTTTGAACAACCCCATGGTATATGGAAAATCCATTTCAACATAAAGAAATATCAAGGAAGTCAAATTTTGGCATAAAACTGTGTTTTTGAAATCACACAGCAGTTTCGTCGCATGCTACGAAACTACTATAGGCAATGCCTAATGCACAACAGTTTTGTAGCAAGCTATGAAATTGCTGTAGCTGCACATCATGATTTTGTGGGCCAATTTTGAGAAGAAAAAGGAACTCTTTTTGAAGATGGGCTTCTGAAAAGGATTACTTATATGGTTTAAACATCAAGCAAGGGAAAAACAAGGAAAGGAAAGACATTTATGAACTCCAAGCTTTATGTTATGAAAATGGTCATTATTTCATAGCTAGAATTGTTCATGATGCTTCAAGCAACATTAAAGGAGTTTTTGTCTTACCATGTTTATAGGAGCGAGGTCTACAGATTATGGAAAACAAGCTAATCTAATGCATTTTATGTAATTAAGAGGAACAACAAGGATAACAAATCTCGAAGATCCTTTTTGGAGACGAAAAGCAGAAGAACATGAACAACTTCCTAATATCTAGGAACAGTCAAAGGATAAGGCATCAAGGGTCAGCAGGGAGTTTAAAGCCACCACCAAAGCCAAAATGAAGAAGGCCACTTGTTAGGGAATGTGTTTGTGTTGTAATCAATGATACTACCAACATAATGAGGAGTTACACTCCTAATTGTTTTAGGTCTCTAGAATTGCCAGTTTATAGTCAGTTACATTAAATAGTTGGTTTTAAGTGTCAATAGGTGTCAAATTAGGAAGAATTCGAATTCCCCTCATGCTGGAGGAAGGAATATAAGTCATGTAATGAAATCTATATATGGGAGAAAATCTAATGTATCAAGGGTTGGAAATTTTCAGAGAAACACTCATATTGTGTCATTGTAGAAGATTATGTTTTTATGAATACAGACTTTGGCTTTACTTCTCAGGATTCAGAAAGAGTTCAATGGTGGCTTGTTTATGTTTGTCCTTATTTCCTTATTTGTAGTAGTATGAATGTATGATACTTAGAACTCATTGACATGCTCTAACTTCCTTCATACATTTGTGGACTGTGTTTCCTACATGTCTCTATGTGCTAACTTATATATTGAACTTTTGATGCCCTGACTTCCATGTTCAGCTGATACTGTTGTCATACTAATATTTTTGACTCCATAAGCCCAATGGATGTTTATTAATTGTGTTTCAACCATTTACACTTATTCATTTGTTTCATAGAGTTAGCCATCTAATCTATTATCAAAATCTTTAACCTAGTGAGAGAACCCTCTCAGGTTGAGGAGGCTAAGCCTCAGCCAAAAGTTGGTTTGAAATAGTTACTCAAAGTCTTCCTGATTAGTAGCCTATCAGGGGTTGATTTTGTGATAAAAGATGTTATGAGAGATCAAATATCTATCTTCCTTTAATGAAGAGGCTATATAATTTTGGCCATAGGGGGAGAAATTTATTGACCCATAATTTTTGGAAATCAATATTATTCTTGAGAGCTCAGGAACTCCATAACTTGGAAATTGTGATATAAATTTCCTTATTAGGTTTTTATTTGTAAAGAGAGAGTCATTTTGCATTAGGGTTTACTTAGGGATGGATTGAAGATTTTAGCTTCAGAGACTTCGAAAAGTTTCCTCACAAAGGAAAGCATTATTATGTCTAGGATGATCTCCATGTGATGAGACCTCATTATGAGGGCTAGGATCACCAATGCTATCATGTTCAAAGCTTGAATCTGTTGGAGATGTCATGGTGGTGACCACAAAATCTTAGTTGGCACCTGATTTCTGCTGTGGAAATCATATCCATAGGTGGGACCTACCCCTCTTTCCATCCAAATATTTTTAGTTTATTGATTCACATTCTTTCTTTTTTCCAAGTAAGATCTTAAAGGAAAACCACCGGGTACTTCCTTGCATTTCAAAAATGGTATCCAACATAAACTTATTGGTGATAATTAGGGTTCTTGATCTAGTAGGAATATTAAGGCACACAACAAAGTTAACTAGCCTAGCGAATTGATCCCAAGATTTATTACATGAAGCTCAAAGCATTCAACCATTGGAGCAGTGCATTGCGTTATTATTCATTTTTATTCAAAGACAAAATTAAAAAATTATTGAATATTTATCAAGAGTGTAAGAAGGAACTATGGAAAGTGTAGGTGAAGATTAAAGTCATTTTTTGAAATGACTTTGTGTTGCAATTCCAAGTGAGCCTCATATTGCCAAGGGTAGATGCATTTCATGATTGAAAATTGCACCTTGAATAGCTTAGCAATGGACAAATTTCCTTGGTTTCATATCTTCTGAAATGTCTCCTACATTTTGAGTTTCATCATAATGTTGATTCATCCATAGGAAATGGCATGGATTAAAATTTTCCAGTCTATACTTCCAATGATAACCTCCTCAAAGAAATTCTTAATCTCAAACTTTAATGAAGTTATGGTGAACTAGATTTTCCTAGAAAGGAGGGGTTGTTATAGACATATTTGGGAACTTCAACCCCAAATCTTATATGTCGATAAACTAGGGCTCATAAACCCCTAAAAGATTTGTTTCATACCCTAAAAGAACATGGTCATCTGATTACATCATTCCCCAAAAGTTCCACTTGAAAAACCATCCAGAAATGGCCTAAACTGAACCATACTGAGTGGTACACTGGCCAGGTGCGATGCATACTGAGTGGTACACTGCTCAGGTGCAATGCATATTGATTAGGCCTTCTATAGGGTGTGATGGGTGAGGATGGACAAATGTTCGAGACAGTTTGCTAAGTGGAGGCTCATGGAATCTTCTAGAAACTTCTCCTATGACACTTGCCTCTCTGAATTCGCCCAAAGATGAGTAAGAGATCTAAACTTCAGTTATCTCTTCTCTTGTGGAACCAAATGTAACAAGTGGAATGACACTAATCAAAACCTAGAGATGACTCACACCCTTGCACACATCTATAAATGGATCCCTCATCTAAGAGATCCAGAGGCTGGAATATTGTGAATTGCAAGGAAGTGTTGATAGTTTGTATTTGAGAAAGAGCATTGTATTGTTGGGTGATCTTGCTATTTCATGAGGTGAAGAAGGCTTTGATGCTGGGAGGATGATGCTAGATTAGACAACTGGGTTGTAATTCTCCCTTCCATTCAATAAAGTTCTTCGCGTTTTCTTCCATATAACTGTGCAATTGTGAATGTTATTATTTGTGAATGCCATTGTATGTTCATTATATTTTTGATTCCGTAATGATTATGATATAATAGATCAAGATGCTTTGACGGTTCTTTGTTACTGTGTTTCTATAGGTACTCTCCAAGCGAGATAAGTACGGAGAGGCGTTGCAAGCTCTGTCAAAGGGGAGAGAGATCAAGTAAGGAGTTAAGCGAAAGATCCAGGCTGGTTCCTTTGTCTTTCTCTTATCTATTATACATAGAAGAAATCACGAATAGCTTTAAACTGTTGTTTCTAGGGTAGCTGCGAAACCTAAAGGGCTAGTCGATTGAAAAGACACTAGTTTTCCCAGAAACAAATTGGCAACTCCAATGGGGATTGAATAGATGTTTTTTTGTTGTTATTGTTTGTTTTATAAACTATAGACAAAGCTTGAAGTCAGCCAGGTAGCCTTTGAACTGCTCTTGCTCTGTAATTGCATAGTAGATGAATGATGCTTCAGTCAATCTCTAGTTTAGTTTATGAATTAAACATTTGACTTACAAACATTCTAGATGCCCTTTTGGTAGCTCAGTAACCTATCAAGGCATTCCTCTGTACTTTTCTCTTTACTGTCCATCATAGCTAAGCTTAACTCACTAAAACCAACTGTAAATTTGAACCAAAACCCACTTCAGTTGCGCTCCCTGGCCCATTGCACTGTCTGTCACTGTCAACTAGTATGCATCGCACCTCCCGAGTCTAAAAAGTGTGATGCATCCCTGTTTTTGTGAAGCCCAAGTGCGATGACTGATCGAACCTATTTCAATTCTTGAAATTTGGGATTTTTGTCCTTATTTTCATCTTTGTTTAGTTTTTTTTTACTGCTTATGAATAGTACCTCATTACTGAAGCCTTCTTGCATCACATAGATCAGCCTCCATTGATTAGGATTAGTAAATGATTTTATGTATTTGTTCATCATTTACAATCCTTTGTCGAAAAGTTGCTTAAATCGACCTATCGTTTTGGTACAAAAAGTGTCATAGCTATCATCTTATGTCAAAAAGAGAAGTGTCATGGAGTCTTCCTTCCCTGGATAGTCGATTGAACTTTTTGTCATGTATTTGATTTGATTTGTTGATATTTGAAGTGTTGAAAGCATTTTCTATTCGAAATTGAAAAGTGTCATTCAGTCTTCCTTTCTATTTTGAAAAGGAAATTGTCGAAAATGTCGCTTTGAAAGAAATATTTCAGATCTCTGATGCATTTAGTTTTCTTTTTTGGAATTTTTCACATTAAAGAGAATGAAAACAAATACATGGATTTGCATTTGCATTTAGTTTTTGTGCGAAAAATGATTTAGGAAAATGCACTAGTGTGTGCTCTTTGCTCTTTGTTTGAAATAATTGTAATTTTTTTTCCATAGTAGCTATGATTTTCATTGCTCAAAATAAACAATGATTGTTTATCATTATAGATTGCATTTTAGGAATTTCAAAATCATCATCAGGCGGTGAACCATTTAAAGGAAAACTTTAAATAAGATCAACTTTGAAATAAATTTCAATGAACTTAACAATGCTTTGGATCTTAACGCAACACATCTATAGGTCTAGGCTAGAGACGTGTTCTGGCATCATAAAATCTAGTAACTATCGTTTTCATTGAAGGTTGGGTGATTCCTCCTCCTTGATACAATGAGTGCTAGCATGGAATTGTGCTCCCTGTACCGTCACGTATATATTGGGAGACCACAATAGGCTTATATCCTTTATCCATAAGAAGCTGAGTCTACCGCCTTGTTGATCGCAATGCACTGAAAACAACATTCAGGAAGATTAACTGCCGTACATAAGTCCTTGGTAACTTCTTTTTAATTTATCACCAAGGTGTATATTGTAGTTTTGTGATTGGTTTGGTAATCCCTCTATCTAGATTTCTAGAGTAGTCACTTTCATTCCTTTTCAACTCTTTAAAAGAAAAGGTCCATCTGAGCACTTGTCACTTCAGGCTCATTAAAAATCAAAGGGGACTAGAGTCATCTTTAGCTTTTTCTCGACTCTTAAAAAATAAAAAAGCAAAGTTGTGTCAAAGCGTCATTAAAATTAATTAAATACGGAATAACATCCTTGTTCCTTAGTTGATCTTAGGTTGAGATATATGGAGTCCACCAATCAAGGAATCCCTCTTGAGGGGAATCCTAGTCCTTTTACTTCTTGGGGAAATATTGGTGCTCCTCATATGGCCACATTGTCCCTTCTGGGACTTACCATTGGCCTGCCAGTATGGCTGTTCTCAACCTCTGTGGTTCAAAATAACGTGATTCCTCAGCAATCGAATCAGCATCCAGTTGATACTGAAGTTGACCCTTCGCCTTCTTCTTCATTTGTTTCTCCCTCCCCTTCTTCCTCTTCGCTTGGTGAAAGTAGTGATGCTAATAACTAGGTGGCTAAGAAGAAGAAGAAAGGTAAGGAGAAGAAGAAGAAGCCAATTCAACAAGGGGGCAACCAAGCAACCATTGATTTGGATGCATCAACTATTGAAAACCTACACATTAAAGCTCCTAAACCCAGATTTCCATGCATAACATGTAGAGGAGACCATTTTCATCGAGATTGTCCTTGCTTTCCACGGATCTTGAGAGAATGGTCCCCCCGTTCACACCACCCGGTGTCATCAACCTTTGGTGATCATGTTGATAATACACCATCAACTAGTGATAATGAAGTTAATGGACAGAAAGGAAAGGTCAAAGTTCCATGTAGGTTATGTGAAGGGAACCACACCCTTCACCATTGTCCTTTTTTGGATGAAGCCAAAAGAGTATTGGATAACCATCTGCTTGACCACAGTGACTTCCATCTGGTTACTAGAAACTCTCCCCAATTCCTTGATTGGTTATAAAATTGGCTGACTTAAATCAACCGTCAGTCGAAACCACTCTCTCTGAAAGTGAAATTTATGAGTTTATACCAGACCAAATTCAACAGGTCGAGGTGACAATTGACCCAGTTTTACCTTCAGAAAATCGTACCCTTCACGAAGAGAGTGATAATGATACTGTTCAAATTCTGTTTGTTACATCAAATTCTGATGAACTTGGGGGAAATCCACCCATTCCTT
Source organism: Pinus tabuliformis (assembly GCA_031772625.1). Lineage (NCBI taxonomy): Eukaryota > Viridiplantae > Streptophyta > Pinopsida > Pinales > Pinaceae > Pinus > Pinus tabuliformis. The sequence continues at coordinate 765,598,837 of CM062815.1, forward strand.
CACAACAGGAGGAAAATCCTCCAGTTCTTGAAACTCAAGGGTTATTTCTCCTGTTTATTCGGTACCCCCTCCAAGTAGTCTAGTCACTTACTTTGATTGGAATCGACCAACAAGATCCTATCTTCCCTCTTATGTACCTTTCTAGATCATACTACAAGTTTACAAAATGATTGTATCTGGCACTATCATAGATGAAGGGGCTTCAGTGAGTATCCTTTCCTCAACTGCTTGGAAAGCGCTTGGTTCACCATCGCTTATGCCTATTACACAAAACCTGTTAGGCTTTAACAAAGGAACCAGTCGACCGTTAGGGATCCTTCCTAAGTTACCAATCACTTTGGGAAGGAAAGTCATTCATATGAACGTGATGGTAGTCCCAGGACCATTAGATTACAATCTACTCCTTGGACGTGACTATGTTTATAACATGGAAGCTATTGTTTCAACACTCTTCTGAGTAATTTGTTTCCCGCATGAAAGCAAAATTGTCACCATTGACCAGCTTTCATTTCCTAGTTCAAGCATAGCTCCAAGTCAATCATCATCCCTAAATGGTCCTTTTATATCAACGGTGTCTTTCCAACCTTCATTCCGTCCACCTAATTGCCATGAGTAGTTTGGTGATTGTAATGAAGCTTAGGGGGCATGCACCCTTGTCTATTCTGCGAACGAACCCAGTTGAAAAGATAAGTTTCCCTGTAGAGATAAGTTTACCTGTAGGTTATTTGATTGGTCTGACACACCATTCACCTTTTTCTATTCTGCGAACGCAGCCAAGGAAGTGTTTTGTCTATTTTGCGGATGAAAACATCCTGCCTAACCACATTAAGTTTCCATATAGCTGCTGGAGACTCTCCTTTTCACTATGTTGGGGGCATGCAAACTTTTCATTTCTTTTTTTCAATTTTCATTTCCTAGATTTTTAGCTTTTTCATTTTCTAGTTTTTTTTATCTTTGTTGTTTCTAGCTCTTTTAGTTTTGAGCTTGCGTAGAAATAGAAACTTGTTCAAGCATATCTTTTCATTTTAAGCTTGTAAAAAAATGAAACTGAAATCGAGCATAGTTCCCCCAGGATTCAAGCTTGTTAAAAAAGAACCTTCGGGTAAATACCCTTTGTGATTGCCATCCTATCAACCTTTTGAGCGTTGGTTGTGTACCTACCATCACTTCCATTCTTTTTTGCCAATCATACGCTTCCACTTGGTTGTTTACCCTTTTGAGGAACTGTTGCGATGAGTGGTCTTGTTAGCCAACCCCTTCCCAGAAACGACCACGTTTTGAGAAGTTCCAAATTTACTCAAAACCAGTTGCTCCCCTAGACACCACTCGTTCCTAAAAAAACGAGTCCTCTTTAAACCCTTTTCAGACTTGTTAAATATGAAAAGATGTTCGAGTCCTCTTTAAACCATTTTCAGACTCATTAAATATGAAAAAATCGTAGAGTCCTCATTAAACCCTTTTCAGACTCGTTAAATATGAAAATATTGTCGAGTCCTCTTTAAACCCTTTTCAGACTTGTTAAATATGAAAAGATCGCCGAGTCCTCTTTAAACCCTTTTTAGACTCGTTAAATATGAAAAGATCGTTGAGCATTATTTAAACCCTTTTCAGACTCATTAAATATGAAAATATTGACGAGCAATTGGCCTCTCGAGATCGTTAAAGTGATTGGAAGTGCCATCCCTCCTATATATTTTAATCTTTTTCAGACCTGAGGGATTATCTCATTTAAAAGTTCAAGCGCTTGTCTTTTTTGGCTCGTTAAAGTGATCGAAAAGTCATCCCTTTTGTATTATTTTAATCTTTTTCGGACCTGAGGGATTATTCTATGAAAAATAACTTCTGGAGTTTTCTTTTCATCCCTTTTCAAACTCTCTAAACATGAAAAGGACCGAGTTATCCTTGTCGTTAAACTCATTAAAACAATAGTGACAAACTCATCCATTCCTGGACGAGACAGAGTTTCCTTTTCGTCCTTTTTCAAACTCTTTAAACATGAAAAAGACCGAGTTATCCTTGTCATTAAACTCGTTAAAACAATAGCGGCAAACTTGTCCACCAAGATAAGAACGAGTTTCACTGTCTCTAGACTCGCTAAAACATAGTGACAGGTTTGCCTGATGGGAAAATTATAGAACAAGCATATGTTATCCTCCTCAAGCTTGACAAAAATAAAGAGGTACTGGTCAACAATGACTAGGGAAAAAGGGAAGAAAACTTGAAAACTTTATGTTAGCAGGTTTCTCTTGAACATGACACTTTCACTTCATCTCCGTGATTGAGCTGGGTTGGGTTATTCTGTTCACCTGTGGTATCACCATTGGTCTTTCACACCATCCATCTTTTGGGGTTAACGCTACCATTTCATCTCAGTGTCGCCGATATGTTCAAGAGAAGTCATCTAGTCAAGAATTCACCATCCAGTTAATGCCTCATCCACTACAATACCTTCAACCTCCATTTTTCATGACCGCCATTCCTGAACCTTGTGTCATCGATCGTTTTCACCTCCAGAAAATCATTTGCTTCATTTTGTGTCGTAGATGTGGGATACATTAAGGCCCTCCTACGATGAGTCACTTCTTGTCGACATCAGCTCATTATCCAAGAAGTTGACTTAGAAACAACCCTTTCAGTACTTTGAAGCTTGCATGCCTCAATGGCAAGTTTCTCACTTCCGGCGACAGGTTGACATCAATGGCCTTTGACCGAAAGATTTTGCGTGGTGTTCGACATCGGATCATATATTCACACCACATAAATTGTACTGTAGTACCTTGAGGGTCATTATCATTATCGGTGATTCCTCTCGCGTCTGTTAACAGCTCACATTACTGGCTGGTAATCAGGTGATGTCTTTCCATGTTCGACTTCAGAACATCTTTTCACATGGATCGACTTGTACATCGGGTGAAGATTGAATGAGTTTGAATACCCTAGATCTAGTTTCATCTATCAGCGCTGTGATATATTTAGGGATATAAAAACATCAAATGTACAAGGACATTGCAAAGATGGTCATCCGGACCAAGGATGATGACTCTACACCTAAAGAATCACCAGTCTGCATTTGCAGACAACTATTTGGTCTATATACATGAAATTAATTTATAAAGCTAAGCATGGGAATGCCTGCCTCAGCTAGATCATGAAAAAATTATATTATGATGATGTATTGTATTGTATCTTATACAGGTCACCTTCTAGTTTCAAAACCTCGGATCGTCATGATAAAGCATTTCACCGACATCAAGATTTACGACTTCATGCTTTAGGGGGAAACTTTTATAGACATATTTGGGCACTTCAACCCCAAACCTTATATGTCGATAAACCAAGGCTCATAAACCCCTAAAAGAGTTGTTTCATACCCTAAAAGAATATGGTCATCTGATTACATCATTCCCCAAAAGTTCCAGCTGAAAAACCATCCAGAAATGGCCTAAAATGAACCATACTAAATGGCACACTGGCCAGGTGCGATGCATACTGAGTGGTACACTGCTCAGGTGTGATGCATACTGGTTAGGCCTTTTATAGGGTACGGTGGGTGAGGATGGACAAATTTTTGAGATAGTTTTCTAAGTGGAGGCTCATGGAATCTTCTAGAAACTTCTCCTATGACACTTTCCTCTCTGAATTAGCCCAAAGATGAGTAAGAGATCTAAATTACAGTTACCTCTTCTCTTGTGGAACCAAATGTAACAAGTGGAATGACACTAATCAAAACCTAGAGTTGACTCACACCCTTGCACACATCTATAAATGGATCCCTCATCTAAGAGATCCAGAGGCTGGAATATTGTGAATTGCAAGGAAGTGCTGATAGTTTGTATTTGAGAAAGAGCATTGTATTGTTGGGTGATCTTGCTATTTCATGAGGTAAAGAGGGCTTTGATTCTGGGAGGATAATGCTAGATCAGACAACTGGGTTGTAATTCTCCCTTCTATTTAATAAAGTTCTTCGAGTTTTCCTCCATATAACTGTGAAATTGTGAATGCCATTGTATGTTCATTATATTTTTGATTCCGTAATGATTATGATATAATAGATCAAGATGCTTTGACGGTTCTTTGTTACTGTGTTTCTACAGGTACTTTCAAGTGGGATAAGTATGGAGAGGAGTTGCAAGCTCTGTCAAGGGGGAGAGAGATCAAGAAAGGAGTTAAGTGGAAGATCCAAGTTGGTTCCTTTGTCTTTCTCTTATCTATTATACATAGAGGAAATCACGAATTGCTTTAAACTGTTGTTTCTAGGGTAGCTACCAAACCTAGAGGGCTAGTCAATCGAAAAGACACTAGTTTTCCCAAAAACAAGGGCCAATGTGGAATATATGATTTATGAATAGTTGGAATCATGTTTTCTACATTAGAAAATATTGATAAACAACAGAGAGCTTCTATATCATTTATTTGAATAAAATATCCTGCAAAATTGTTGAAGCACTTGTGTCTCATAGGGTCATTCTTTACTTGTATGAATATTAATTTTTCTTTCTCAGGATAGTAATGGCTATCAGATGTCACTGGTTCTTGAGATTGAAGCACGATTGAAAACTAAATGTGACAAGTTTTCTGATGCCTTTCAAATGGATGAAATTGGTAAGAAAACTATTTTTAAAGAATCAATATAGAAGGAATGACATTTTTAGTTTATTTATGAACCATTATATCATCAATTTTCTTTTTGTTCTTATTAATTACAATCAAATTACATGCCTCAAATATGATTGGAGCCAATTCTCCTCAGAGCATGCACCTTCCGGAAAGGTCAATTTCATTTGAAGTGTGCTATCATTTTATAATATGCCTGTTGTGAGCTCAACACGTCACTTATGGAAATTGAAACTGAGTGGGAAGGACAAGAATAATTCCTCACAACCACCAGAGATAAATCTAATTGAAAAATTTCTTTGTGGATGTTATAATTAATATCATGATGACCACAACTTTTTTTTATTTATAGAAAAATCATTCTACTCTTTGAATAATTTAAAGTGCATTATTTTAACAAGGTATTGTGCTCTGCAACAATTCCCCATTTATTTTTATAAATAACTTAGGAGATTCTTGTATAAATAAATAGGGACCCTTAAAAAATTTAAAACCATAGGAATATAGTTTAGTCTAGGGATTTTGTTAAGAAAAAAAAAGAATTTTTAATAAACAAATCCTCATAAAAGATTGAATGACTTGAATAAGGATTACCTTAAAGAAAACTCGACAATATCGCATATCACAAAGTTTCATAGCAAAAAAGTTTGATTCACCCATTTGAAACTTGCGTTTGTGATAAAAGATAGCCCCCGGGAACCAAAACATATATATTCCTTTAAAAAATCTTAAGTATTAATGATATTCCTTTTTCAACAGAAATTGCCCGCATCAAAATCTTATAACAAAAGCGATATATAATAAGACTAAGGAACATCCTGATTGCGAACTGCGATAAGCCACCAGAATTGACAAAACAATAAAGCATACTCTTTAAAAAATATTGCATCCGGATAAATCGCAAGGGTATCAACATGCTCCCCACTTGTATCATCCCCAATCCCCCCAATTGCAATAAAGCTATTTTAAAGAACGTGCCTAAGGAAAATCATAAAGCTAAAGTTAAAAAATGAAAGGTGCACTTAATAATAAACCCATGGGCCCACTACAATGCCATGTCACCTCTCACAAAATTGAAATCTCTTAAAAGATTTTGGCCATATCATTCTTCGCTACTTTCGAAACTGCCTATTGCGATTATCGCAATTGCACATCTCTCACACTTAATAAACTAATACAATGATATCTCTATCGCATATCAGCAGGGTACTTGAAGATAAGTTTATTTACCATTTGAAGGGGTTTTTTGATGTGATATATTAATGAATAATAAATAACCACGCAAAGTCATGATTTCAGCTATTAAAGGATTCAAACGGCATGTATGACTTCAAAGCCCAAGGAGATTTGATGGCATGTTTGGATTGATTTTCATTTAAACTTCCCTTTCCATCATTTCAAAGCCTTATGTGATTGAATGCTTTTGTGTTTAACTCCTATTTCTCTTCATTTCTTTGTATTCTCAATTTGCTAGATTTTGCTCGAGAGAGAATTGTGTAGTAAGACGATTAAATCTATGAAAGGAAAGAAACCCAATGAAGCCACACAATCATCTACATCTTATGTAATAGAAATGCCTCCATTATTCTCAGATACAACATGCACTGTCGACAAAGGTACTTCCTCACGGGAAACCATGTACCATTTGCTGGAAAGCGAGGGTCCAAGAATAATTCAGAGTAAAGAAACAACAAACGTCACTACCTCTTCTAAAGTCTCTCACTTTGAAGCTGCAATTTCTTTCCTGCACATAATTGCTGCTAGACCTAAGATTTTACCATAAACTGATCTGGTAAAATGGATAATATACAATGTTAACATTGCCGATGGGGCATTCTAGACTTCAAGGAAAACAATTATTGGTTCCTTCACAGCAGAAGACCTGAAGAGAATATATCATATAACAGACCCACAGAAGGTATATGATAAAGCCTTCCTCGAGAATCTCGCAGTAGAGAATGAGGAACCATTAGACCCAATTAGGCAATGGAGGTCCAACTTAAACAAGCACAAACAAGAGAAATTGGGTATGTATCCTATAACACCTCTCATTGCTCCCTACTCTTATATCACAAATATTATGTATAGATTGTTTGGGTATGCCAATACAACCAAGTTTTCTGTTGATTGGGTTCCCCTAATAGATGCAACAGTAAACTCTAACATAATGGATTATGGCACTATCTTGTTTAACAACCTTGCCTTACAAATTCAGGAATATAGACAAAAATGACATGTCACCTCTAGAACAGTCCCACCATTTTTTATGAGTGCCTACATTATAGATGTAGTTTGTTTCTCTTCCAGTTTCCCAACTATGGGGTGGAAATGGACTATTCAAGATCATACCCCCATTCACATATATCAAAAAATATTGTGGGAATCAAATTTCCAAACCCATTTCTACAAAATCTGCGCCAAGGTTATCTGATGAGGCCAAGATTGATATTTTACAAATAGGTAGGTGGTTTGGGGAAGAACTGTTTACTTATGTCGAAGTCCTTGGAAGCATAGTAGCTCCCCATGTTCTCCCATGGTATGTGCCAGAAAAACTGCTTGCTAGAGAAATTGCTTACCAAACTGTAGGGGATGGAATAACCAATACCCTAAAAGAATCCAAAAGGTCTCTTTGGCCTTCCTTTCCCCTCCAATGTGGTGTATATGCATTATACGATTTCAAGGATGTTTTGCTTGAAATTGATCACATTACTTGTTTAAAGCTTGCCACCATCCTTGCTAGAGAGTTTTACCCCAATAAGGTTGCACAAAATTTCACTGCTTCGGTGAAAATAAGACATTTCATCCATGAGAAGGATGATTTTGATGACCTATTCGAGTCAGCATAGATGTTTTCACAAGTGCAACATTTGGATACTCTGAGATTGGAGCCATAAGATTTATCTAGTTTCCACCAGTACAGGATTAAAAGGTTACAAAAGGTCCCTTTGGATTTGTTAGAAATCCCTCAGCCAAATTCTCAAAAAGAAAAGAGATCAAGCCAAATGTTATAGAAGGGCTCAGAACATAGTTCTGAGCATGATTCAAAGAAGAAATCAGAACAAGGTTCTAAACAAGCCTTAGAGCAGAAATCGGCCCAAATTTCAGAGCAAGACTCACAACATGACTCAGAGCATAACAACAGAAGAGCCTAGAGAAGAGTCCTGAAAAGAACACTGAGAAGGAATCTGAAAATGCCACAACAGAGAAAGAAGTGGAAGATGTTTCCACCAAAGTGCATACAAATGAAATCCCATTAAAGAATCAACTGGATGAGGCATGGCAACAATTTTATGAATAACTAAGAGGACAGTGATGGGAAAAAGGTGTTGAAATGGAAATAATATTCAACACACTCCAAAACACTGGACAAAGCTCGCTCACTGATAGGGATACTGACAAAACTATCACAACACAAGAGATTGAAATCATCTCGACCTTTCCTTCAACATAAATTATTTTCAGAGTGGAGGAAATTCATCCTCTTGATGTATTTTATAGTCCCAAGCATCGGGCTGTAGTTAAAAGATAGAGGAAAAGAATGAATATGGAAGCACCATCAACAATAATTCCTGATAATGAATCAATGGATGTAGTATGGAAGGATACCCCCATGGATCCTTTAGAAAATCTGACCAAACTATCATAGTTTGCAGGTGCTTATGCATCTGCCACTATTGACAAGGCAGTGGAAGTCAAACAACTAGTAAGGGAGAAAGATGAAAGGATACAACAACTAGAGAAGCAGTTGGTAGAAGAGAGAAAAAACGTAGACCATCAAATGAATGCATAATGTAGGTTTTAACCCTGTACAGAAATTACCTGCATACGAATTCTAAAACACAGAAAATAATCAATGCGAGAGCATAACACATAAAACACATATACATAGAGATTTTCCATTGGATCCCAAAATCGGGACTACCAGCTTGATTTTTCTTTATGTTTCTTTCAATGTTACCATACATATTTATACATGTTGAGGCATCCAATACCATGGACCAAAAACCATCGCATCCAAAACCATGGACCGAAAACCATCGCGTCCAAAACCATGTGCAAAAATCATGCACAAAACCATAGGTAGGTCCGCCCAACCTAACATAGGGTCCAAAACCAAAATTTTCCGGGGCACTGCCCCAGACCCCATAGAGTGGGGTTACCTGCAGCCCTCAAATCCCCTGTGACCCCCCCCCGCTATGCAATCGATGCAATGAAGGGGGGGCTCCGTCCCCCTCCTAACCCCTCGGTTAACTACGTGGGCTAGTCGTGGAAAGCATATAACACAACCCAACATTCTCCCACTTGTTTTCTTTCCATAGGGGGCCACAAGAAAGCTTAGTCATTTATCCAGCCCTACAATGCCCATTGTTTCTCTACACCAAGGGAACTTCTTAGAGCTCACAGATTTTGTCAATGCATCTGCAGTATTCTTCAAAGTGTCCACCTTTTACTGGCAACACCTTTTTGTCTTCTATCATATCCCTCAGAAAGTTATAATGAACATCAATGTACTTTGTCTTTGAATGATATGCAAGGTTCTTTGCCAAGAAAATTCCGCTTTGGCTATCACAGTCTATCCTTATAGCTCCCTGTATTAACCCCATACTTGAACACAATCTCTGCAACCAAACTACTTCCTTGCTCGCATGAGTGGCTGCCATGTAGTTTGCCTCTGTAGTTGATAGTGCCACTACAGATTGTTTCTTACTCATCCAATTGACTGCACCTCCAAATAGGTTAAACACATACCCACATGTAGATCTTCTCTGATCCAGATCTCCAACCCAGTCCACATCAACAAAGCCATGGATATCCAAAACTCTATCCAATCCTAGTCTTCCTTGGTAGCACAAACCATAATCACTAGTGCCACACAAATACCTCAAAACCCGCTTCACTGATGTCCAATGCTCCTTCCGTGGTTTTGACATAAACATGCTCAATACTCCCACTACATGTGCAATGTCTGGTCTAGTACAGACCATCGCTTACATTAGGCTACCGACTGCACTTGCATATGGAACATGGGACATATCCTCTTCCATTTCTTGTGTCTCGGGACACTGTTCAGTAGATAAGTTTACATCTACAGGAATAGGAACCTTCATCGATTTACTATCCTGCATATTAAACCTCTGCAATATTTCCTCAACATACTTCCTTTGGTTTCACCAGAGCTTCCTCTTTACCTGATCTCTTTTAATTTCCATGCCCAAAATATAGTTTGCAAAACCAAGATCTTTCATGTTGAATTTGGAGGAAAATTGGGTCTTCAAATCTTGGATAATTTCTTTGTCATTTCCAACTAGCAACATATCATCCACATATAAGAACAGATAAATAACATGGTCACCAATTAATTTAAAATACACACAGTAATCTGCTTTGCTTCTGGTGAAGCCAAGTCCTCATATAAATGTATCAATTTTTTGATACCACATCCTTGGTGACTGCTTTAACCCATACAGAGACTTCTTTAACTTGCATACCAATTATTTCTTATCCTTCACCGCAAAGCCTTTAGTTTGCTTCATGTAGATCTCCTCTTCCAGATACCTGTGAAGAAACGTTGTCTTCATAGCCATCTGTTCTACCTCAAAATCAAAAGCAGCAGCAATAAATAAAAGTAATCTAATAGAAGCTACCTTGGCAACGGGAGAAAAAATATCACCAAAATCAATTCCCGGCACCTGGGAATAACCTTTTGCTACTGTTACACAGTAATTTGTCACTGTCTCCCTGTCAGTCTCCCTACTATGTCATGAATTCAAATCAATCATGCTCATGCTCTTTAATCTGGCCAAATGACCCACTTTGCCAAAGTTTTTTCTATTAGTGCGACTTTTGGCCAAATAACCGCGCTGATGGGCGCTCCTTAACAGACCGAATGCGTTGTCAGCGCGGAAGCACACGTGTTTTCCACGCTGATCGAATTTCATGAGCCAACGCATCCTATGTTTGTATTAAGTCGCGCTGACACAGCCTGCTCTGTTATTAAGATGCGATGTCAGCGCTCCAGGCCAGTTATGCACCCGCGCTGATCCTGTTTGGGCGAGTTTGTTCTAACAGCCGGCCTTCCAGATAACTCCAGACCTGGTTGTTAGCCTTGTGAGTATCGCCCTCCCTTCTATGGCATGTCTGTTCGTCATTTGGAACCACCTTCCTTGAAGATAAGCTTGTCCTCCCACCATCCATGGAGACTCCTTCTCTACTTAAACCTCCACCATTACCATGAGCAGCTAGTTTTGGAATAGCTTGGATTGTGTGGAGCTTATAGTGCTCAGATTGCTGCTACTATAGGCAGTTTGTGTGATAAGTGTGGAAGTGTTTGATTGCTTAGGGAAGGTTGTGTTGTTTTGCTTGGGTGAGAGAGAGAGAGTTTCTTGTCTTGGGAGAATCATTTCCAAAGGTGAATGCTTAAGAGACTTGCTGACTGGCCCCTCCTGAGAAGGTTACCGACGTCAGAACATTTGGTTGTACTCTTCTCTGCTTGATTAATAATAGATGACTACTATTATTGTTCCATTCTCATTTGTCTATGCAATGGTTAATGTGAATTACATCCTTTCTGACTGATGTATGGTTGCTTTTATTAGATTTCACGCTTGTGTTTGTCTGTCTCTTCGTGTGTGCAGGTATCTATTCACGAAGATCGTGGTAGATCGTGACCGGCTAGAGCGAAGGAGCGAGGGTGGCATCTCTTCATCAAACAACAGCGCTGGAATCCAAGTAGGTGCTCTTTGCCTACCTTTTTAATTGCAATTAGGGAATTGCATAGTAGCATTGACTGATTGTTGCTAGACCCATTCTGGGCTAGTAGGGATCGCCTCTATCCGTAGAGGGGATTTGCCTCTCCAACAATTTGGCGACTCCGCTGGGGAGCTGGCCTTTGTCCTTTTTCATTCATCCTTGTTTTGAGTTTGTTTGATTGCTCTCTTTTTGAAATTTTGGGGATTAATTATCAGTCCTTTGCGTTTCCTGGGCTGATCTGGGAAATGCCCCTGTTTGATTGAAAGATTGGCTGTTTTGATTTGGGAGCTTTTGATTTGCCTGTCACTATTTTTGACCTCCGTCGCGGATTTAATTTTAACAGTCGCGCTGACATCGCGCTCACCCTTTTGCAACATCCTGTTCATCGCTTAATTACGCCTAACAGTCGCGACGATCCTAGAAATCGGATCAGCGGGGAAAAGACGTGTATAGTCGCGACGTCAGCTAACTTTTTACCCGCGCTGACCTTGGGTTGATAGCTTAATTCCCACGACGACTATGTTTTTCTGAGATCAGCTCGGTTTTTTGGGCAAAAGTCGCGCTGACAGCGCGGGTGGCCTGTGTAAAAGTTGCGCTGACCCTTGATCATCTCGGGTTCTCAGTGTAAAAGTTGCGCTGATTCCTGAAAAGTTGTTTTTATAACTTTATCTCTTTAATTCATCAATCTTTCTTATCCCCTATTGTTTCTTGTCCCTCATTAACTTGTTTTGATTGCTTTTGGTTAAGGGACGCTCTCTCTTTGATTTCATTTGAGTGAGTCTTGTGTTTTTAGACCATGTGACCTAGCCCTTTAGAAGTTTCATCGAGAAACCATTTGCTTGGGTTACTTGTCTATTCAAGGTTCATCCACAACCCTCTTATTGATTTGCTTGAGGCTTTTTCACTACTTGTTGCTGGTTGATTTTTAGTGTCGATTATTGAACCAATTTTTTATGTTGATTCGATTTCTTCACTACCAAGCATAGATCACAATTGTTTGGATCGATCAGTTCACACTTGCTTGTTTGTCTTCTTGAATTCACAAAAAAAATTTTCATTCATTTAGCATACGAAAGTGAAAGTGCATTTGCATTACGAATTTTCATGTTTGAGAAGTTGAAAAGAAAAATTTAAATCTTTCATTAGTAGTATCGATGCATCGTGAGATTAGTGTATTGGTGCGTTGTGCCATTGGAAAAGAGATCAAACTAATATCTTTTGCATTCAATAGTTAATGGGAAGAAGAGAATTTCGTTGATTTGTGTTCTCAAAAGAAAAAGTTTTATTTCATTGCCATTAGCTGCATTAGGTTGCTTGTTTGATTGTATTCGTTTTGTTTGATTGAAAACTCTTAACCTTCTCATTGTTAGAATTCATCGAACGAAATGATGTCCTTTGGCATGTAGTTTGCATCTAGGTAATTGTGAGAGATCATACGGTAGGACTTGAAACCGAAACTTAACTCAAGATCAGCCATAAAATGAACTGAATGAACCTAAAAACGCATTGGAACTTAACACAAACATCTAGAGGTCTAGGTTAGAGACATGTTCCGGCGTCTTTAAACATAGTCACTATTGTTTCACATTACGGTTGGGTGATTCCTCCTTCTGTGACTCGATAGTGGTCTAACACGGACTGTGCTCCCACGTACCGTCGCGTATATAGGGAGACCCCACTAGGCTTTTATCCTTGATCCATAGGAAGCCGAGTCTGCCGCCTTGTGAACCGTAACGCACCGAACACAGCATTCGGGAAGATTGACTGCAGTACGGAAAGTCCTTGGTTCTCATACGATTGCCAAGGTGTATAAGCAGTTTTACGGATTGCTTGGTAAACCCTTTGCCTAGAATCTCCAGAGCAGTCACTTTTGATCCTTTTCGGACTCCCTAAATGAAAAGGTGCCAGTGAGCTTCTTGTCACTTCGTGCTCATTAAACATTCGAAGGAGACTAGAGTCATCTTTTCGTCCTTTTCTCGACTCTTGAAACATGAAAAGGTCAAGTTTAGTTCCTGTGTCTTAAAAATTTATTTGGCCACGATTAACATTACCTGGTTAGGTCTCGTGTTCGTGAGCTTGAGTAGGTTTCTTTTCGTTTGCGATGGCAACTTTTCCGGGATTCACTAACCCAAGTTCCCCTCCTGATGGGAATCTTGGTCATTTCCCTCCTCTTGGGAATGTTGGTGCTCCGTATATGGCAACGTTGTCCCTACCAGGGTTAACTGTTGGGTTGCCTGTTTGGTTGTTTTCAACCTCTTTGGTCCCTACCGTATCGGTTGTTATTCCATCAGTCCCTCCACCTGAACAATGTCATATTGATCCTAAGGTGGATCTCTCCCCTTCGACGCCTACTTCTACGTCTTCCTCTTGTACTTCGCCTGGTGAAACTCTCGATGCGGGTAACCAGGTGGCTAAGAAGAAGAAGAAGAAGACCAAGAAGAAGAAGTCCCCTAAGGGAGAGCTTACACGCGCCGTCCCCTCCTCAAATCCAGCTACCCCCTCCACTACATCCGAGATAGGGCCACCTTCCACTCCTCCACGGAAGGTTAAGTTTCCTTGTCGATTATGCAAGGAGGACCATCTTCTTCGCGATTGTCCTGGCATTCCCAGGGTACTAGAAGTATGGTCTCGCGATCCGGCCCGCCCCTCATCGTCCACTGAACCTCACGGCGATGCTACCTCATCAGTTGGGAATGGCAAGGGAAAAGGGAAGATTCGAATCCCCTGCAGACTTTGTGAAGGCAATCATCCCCTTCACCTTTGTCCACTCATGGATAAAGCCTCCACTGTTTTGGAAAGTCTCCCAGCTCCCTCACCCCAACTCCCCGTTGGATATCAACGTCTTTCTGCAGCTGCAGATCATCCGCCTCCCGACAATGAGATTGGTTCACATTCTTCTCTTGTCCAGGCTCCTCTTCCCGAACCTGGCTGTGTCCAGCCTGTTCCAGACCAACCATTGGTCGGAAAGAGTGTCGACTCGAGTCCGCCGCTCGCTCACTCTATTTCGGAAGAGCCAAATTCCCATGTTCTTCTCGTCTCATCAAATTCTCCTGAGCTTGATAATGGTTTTCCCATCCCAACCTCTCCGGAGAATTCTGATTCGGTTCCTTCCGAGCAGGGGGGCAACCATATGGTTCCCCCACCAAGTAGTTCGGTCGTTTCCTTCGATTGGAGTCGTTTGACTACCCCTCCCCTTCCATCCCATGTGCCTTTTTGGGTCACCGCCTATGCCTCCCATATGGCACTGCCTGGCACTGTGTTGGATGAAGGAGCATCGGTTAGTCTTATGCCCGTTACTACTTGGCGAGCTTTGGGTTCCCCATCGCTTGTACCTATCGCACCGCATCTCACTGCGTTTGACGGAGGAACGAGTCAGCCATTACGGATCCTTCCAACGATTCCTATCACTTTGGGGGGCAAGACTTTCTATATAGACGTCTCAGTTACCCAAGGTTCTTTAGACTTCAGTCTTCTCCTTGGTCGTGATTATGTGTATGCCATGGGAGCCCTTGTTTCTTCACTTTTCCGTGTGGTTTGTTTTCCACACGATGGAAGAATCGTGACGTCTGATCAATTATCGTTCGTTCGTCCACAAGCCCCTCCGGCGCACTCATCCTTCCCTCTTGGCCTTCATCCACAAGTTGCATCTGCCTCACCGCAAATCAACTACGTGGCCACCTACCCCGTGCCCGTACCCAGTGATGACACCATCGTGCATAGTGTCCTGGGGGCATTAGGTCCTGATTTCCAAGATGTCGGCCTTCCATCAGGAATCACACTCTTGGAAGCGCCGACTTCCTATTCATTATGAAGCAGTCTGGTCGGAGCATAGTTCACTTTCCTATGTCAAGCTCCCTAAAAAATGAAATTGGGTCTCAGCGGAGCATAGTTCCTTGTCTTGTGTCAAGCTCGTTAAAAAATGCAACAAGGGTTATGAGGATAGTTCTTTTACTGTGTCAACCTCATTAAAAAATGAAACACCTCCATTTCCAAATCGAGTCTTTTAGTTAAGATCTCGTAAAATACAAGTCGAGTCTTTCCTAGATCTCGAGAGTGAACCTTCATTCCATCCACTTTGTTGAATGCAATAAAGCTTGGGGGGCATGTACGTTGATTTGCGTTATTATGCTGGGGGCATGCGAACTTATAGCAAGCATAGTTTTTCGTTTCAAGCTTGTGTAAACATGAAACTGAATCCAAGCAGAGTTCTCCATGGTCCAAGCTTGTGTAAAAATGAACCCATACCCGATTTACATCTTGTGATTGCCATTTTTATCTGCTGACTTCTGCTAGATGAGCCTTGGTTGTTTCATTCCATTGCTATCATCTCTTTGGCCGATCATATGCTCTCACTTGGTTGTTTATCCTTTCCTGAGGAACCGCAGCGATGAGTGGTTTTATTAGCCAGCCTCTTGACCATTACATGTTTTGAGCAGTTCCACCATTGCCGGAACCAATTGCTACCCTTTATACCACTCGTTCCTCTAGGACGAGTCGCCTTTAAGCTCTTTTCTGACTCGTAAAATATGAAAAGATTGCCGAGTATTTTTCCCTTTTTGACTCGTTAAAGAGAATAAAAATGGAGGTCTGCTTGCAGCTCTTTTCTGACCGTTTAAAGATGAAAAGATTGCTGAGTCCCCCTCTCGACTCGTTAAAGAAATGAGAGGCGGTCGCCTTTAAAGCTCCTTTTTCGACTGTTTAAACTAAAAAGATTGCCGGGTGTTTGTCGTTTCGAACTCGTTATTGGCTCCAAAACGACGTACTTCTGACCGCTTTTCTACTTTTTCAGGTCGAAGTCACTACTTACGAAAAGTAATCCTCGATCATACTGGTCGGGCGGTTCTTTCGAGCATTGTTTTATACTTTTTCAGGTTCGAGAGACACAACTTTACGAAAAAGGACCCCCCTGGAGTTTTCTTTTCCGCTGTCTTTTCAGACTCTCTAAACAGGAAAAGATGCCGAGTTTTTCCTTTGTCAGACTCGTTAAAACTTAATGACATCGGATGTCATCGAAATGACGCTTTCCAAGCATATGCTATCCCCGTCAAGCTTGTCCTCCAAAAATAATCGGGGTACCTTCCAGAAATGGTGGGGACAATGGAACTGTAATAATTGTCGTGTTGGCAGTATGTCGCTCTTGAACATGGCACTAGTCTGCATTCGTGTCTGGGTGGGGATTTCTCATCTTGTCTTACACTAGCCTCCGTGGGTTTGGGTTATCCTCTTTTGACCTCTCATCTGCCCATTGCCTTGTCACCATGACCTCTGCTCATTTGATGTCAGATGCTGCCAAATCCGCTGTCGTGCCGCCGATATGTTCAAGAGAAGTTGACCTCCGCAAAATTACAACCTCCCTCTGATGTCTCACACAAAATATTTTATCCTTCTTTGTCTCGTGTCGATGATGTGGGAAACATTATGGCTCACCTTCGATCAAGGTTACTTCCTGTCGACTTCAGCTCATTATCCAGGAAAGTGACCTAGAGACTCCCTTTAGGTGCCTTAGAGCCTGCATGCCTCAATGGCAGGTTCTTCGTGTTCGACGCAAGGTTTTCATCATTGGCCTCCGATCGAATGATTCTGCGGGTGTTCGACACCAGCTCATTGATTCACACGCCGCGGATTGTACCTATAAGTACCTTGGGGACCATTGTCATTATTGATGGTACCTCTCGCGTCTGTTAACAATTTTCATCATTGACTGGTAATCAGACGATGTTCATGCATGTTCGATTTCAGCTCATGTATTCACATGCTTGGACTTGTACTTTGTTCGGGTTGGGATGGAGCGCAAGACCCTGGTTTCTGTCTGTTGCAAACCAGGTTGCGATTTTGTGGATTATTATTACATGACTCATTGATGGATGGTTGCGCCCATACCTAAGTCTTTTAGGATGGCTGCGACCATACCTTATTATCATCATGGTCTCTTCAGCTGGGTGGCTGCGTCCATGCCACAGACCTTCTTCGTATGTCTTTTGGGTGGCTGTGCCCATGCCTAGACTACATGTAATAGAGATATCAGCTGTACATATGTGCAGGCTCTTCCTGGTGGTGTTCCAGTTCAGCAGTTTTGTAAAGAATTTCACCCCTCCCACTCTCTCGGGCTTCATGCTTTAGGGGGCATCTGTTACAAAGTAATTTGTCACTGTCTCCCTGTCAGTCTCCCTACTATGTCATGAATTCAAATCAATCATGCTCATGCTCTCTAATCTAGCCAAATGACCCACTTTGCCAAAAAAATTTCTATCAGCGCGACTTTTGGCCAAATAACCGCGCTGATGGGCACTCCTTAACAGACCGAATGCGCTGTCAGCGCGGAAGCACACGTGTTTTCCGCGCTGATCGAATTTCATGAGCCAGCGCATCCTATGTTTGTATTAAGTCGCGCTGACACAGCCTGCTCTGTTATTAAGATGCGATGTCAGCGCTCCAGGCCAGTTATGCACCCGCGCTGATCCTGTTTGGGCGAGTTTGTTCTAACAGCCGGCCTTCCAGATAACTCCAGACCTGGTTGTTAGCCTTGTGAGTATCGCCCTCCCTTCTATGGCATGTCTGTTCGTCATTTGGAACCACCTTCCTTGAAGATAAGCTTGTCCTCCCACCATCCATGGAGACTCCTTCTCTACTTAAACCTCCACCATTACCATGAGCAGCTAGTTTTGGAATAGCTTGGATTGTGTGGAGCTTATAGTGCTCAAATTGCTGCTACTATAGGTAGTTTGTGTGATAAGTGTGGAAGTGTTTGATTGCTTAGGGAAGGTTGTGTTGTTTTGCTTGGGTGAGAGAGAGAGTTTCTTGTCTTGGGAGAATCATTTCCAAAGGTGAATGCTTAAGAGACTTGCTGACTGGCCCCTCCTGAGAAGGTTATCGACGTCAGAACATTTGGTTGTACTCTTCTCTGCTTGATTAATAATAGATGACTACTATTATTGTTCCATTCTCATTTGTCTATGCAATGGTTAATGTGAATTACATCCTTTCTGACTGATGTATGGTTGCTTTTATTAGATTTCACGCTTGTGTTTGTCTGTCTCTTCGTGTGTGCAGGTATCTATTCACGAAGATCGTGGTAGATCGTGACCGGCTGGAGCGAAGGAGCGAGGGTGGCATCTCTTCATCAAACAACAGCGCTGGAATCCAAGTAGGTGCTCTTTGCCTACCTTTTTAATTGCAATTAGGGACTTGCATAGTAGCATTGACTGATTGTTGCTAGACCCATTCTGGGCTAGTAGGGATCGCCTCTATCCGTAGAGGGGATTTGCCTCTCCAACAATTTGGCGACTCCGCTGGGGAGCTGGCCTTTGTCCTTTTTCATTCATCCTTGTTTTGAGTTTGTTTGATTGCTCTCTTTTTGAAATTTTGGGGATTAATTATCAGTCCTTTGCGTTTCCTGGGCTGATCTGGGAAATGCCCCTGTTTGATTGAAAGATTGGCTGTTTTGATTTGGGAGCTTTTGATTTGCCTGTCACTATTTTTGACCTCCGTCACGGATTTAATTTTAACAGTCGCGCTGACATCGCGCTCACCCTTTTGCAACATCCTGTTCATCGCTTAATTACGCCTAACAGTCGCGACGATCCTGGAAATCGGATCAGCGCGGAAAAGACGTGTATAGTCGCGACGTCAGCTAACTTTTTACCCGCGCTGACCTTGGGTTGATAGCTTAATTCCCGCAACGACTGTGTTTTTCTAAGATCAGCTCGGTTTTTTGGGCAAAAGTCGCGCTGACAGCGCGGGTGGCCTGTGTAAAAGTTGCGCTGACCCTTGATCATCTCGGGTTCTCAGTGTAAAAGTTGCGCTGATTCCTGAAAAGTTGTTTTTATAACTTTATCTCCTTAATTCATCAATCTTTCTTATCCCCTATTGTTTCTTGTCCCTCATTAGCTTGTTTTGATTGCTTTTGGTTAAGGGACGCTCTCTCTTTGATTTCATTCGAGTGAGTCTTGTGTTTTTAGACCATGTGACCTAGCCCTTTAGAAGTTTCATCGAGAAACCATTTGCTTGGGTTACTTGTCTATTCAAGGTTCATCCACAACCCTCTTATTGATTTGCTTGAGGCTTTTTCACTACTTGTTGCTGGTTGATTTTTAGTGTCGATTATTGAACCAATTTTTTATGTTGATTCGATTTCTTCACTACCAAGCATAGATCACAATTGTTTGGATCGATCAGTTCACACTTGCTTGTTTGTCTTCTTGAATTCACAAAAAAAAATTTGCATTCATTTAGCATACGAAAGTGAAAGTGCATTTGCATTACGAATTTTCATGTTTGAGAAGTTGAAAAGCAAAGTTTAAATCTTTCATTAGTAGTATCGATGCATCGTGAGATTAGTGTATTGGTGCGTTGTGCCATTGGAAAAGAAATCAAACTAATATCTTTTGCATTCAATAGTTAATGGGAAGAAGAGAATTTCGTTGATTTGTGTTCTCAAAAGAAAAAGTTTTATTTCATTGCCATTAGCTGCATTAGGTTGCTTGTTTGATTGTATTCGTTTTGTTTGATTGAAAACTCTTAACCTTCTCATAGTTAGAATTCATCGAACGAAATGATGTCCTTTGGCATGTAGTTTGCATCTAGGTAATTGTGAGAGATCATACGGTAGGACTTGAAACTGAAACTTAACTCAAGATCAACCATAAAATGAACTGAATGAACCTAAAAACGCATTGGAACTTAACACAAACATCTAGAGGTCTAGGTTAGAGACGTGTTCCGGCGTCTTTAAACATAGTCACTATTGTTTCACATTACGGTTGGGTGATTCCTCCTTCTGTGACTCGATAGTGGTCTAACACGGACTGTGCTCCCACGTACCGTCGCGTATATAGGGAGACCCCACTAGGCTTTTATCCTTGATACATAGGAAGCCGAGTCTGCCGCCTTGTGAACCGTAACGCACCGAACACAGCATTCGGGAAGATTGACTGCAGTACGAAAAGTCCTTGGTTCTCATACGATTGCCAAGGTGTATAAGCAGTTTTACGGATTGCTTGGTAAACCCTTTGCCTAGAATCTCCAGAGCAGTCACTTTTGATCCTTTTCGGACTCCCTAAATGCAAAGGTGCCAGTGAGCTTCTTGTCACTTCGTGCTCATTAAACATTCGAAGGAGACTAGAGTCATCTTTTCGTCCTTTTCTCGACTCTTGAAACATGAAAAGGTCAAGTTTAGTTCCTGTGTCTTAAAAATTTATTTGGCCACGATTAACATTACCTGGTTAGGTCTCGTGTTCGTGAGCTTGAGTAGGTTTCTTTTCGTTTGCGATGGCAACTTTTCCGGGATTCACTAACCCAAGTTCCCCTCCTGATGGGAATCTTGGTCATTTCCCTCCTCTTGGGAATGTTGGTGCTCCGTATATGGCAACGTTGTCCCTACCAGGGTTAACTGTTGGGTTGCTTGTTTGGTTGTTTTCAACCTCTTTGGTCCCTACCGTATCGGTTGTTATTCCATCAGTCCCTCCACCTGAACAACGTCATGTTGATCCTAAGGTGGATCTCTCCCCTTCGACGCCTACTTCTACGTCTTCCTCTTGTACTTCGCCTGGTGAAACTCTCGATGCGGGTAACCAGGTGGCTAAGAAGAAGAAGAATAAGACCAAGAAGAAGAAGTCCCCTAAGGGAGAGCTTACACGCGTCGTCCCCTCCTCAAATCCAGCTACCCCCTCCACTACATCCGAGATAGGGCCACCTTCCACTCCTCCATGGAAGGTTAAGTTTCGTTGTTGATTATGCAAGGAGGACCATCTTCTTCGCGATTGTCCTGGCATTCCCAGGGTACTAGAAGTATGGTCTCGCGATCTGGCCCACCCCTCATCGTCCACTGAACCTCACGGCGATGCTACCTCATCAGTTGGGAATGGCAAGGGAAAAGGGAAGATTCGAATCCCCTGCAGACTCTGTGAAGGCAATCATCCCCTTCACCTTTGTCCACTCATGGATAAAGCCTCCACTGTTTTGGAAAGTCTCCCAGCTCCCTCACCCCAACTCCCCATTGGATATCAACGTCTTTTTGCAGCTGCAGATCATCCGCCTCCCGACAATGAGATTGGTTCACATTCTTCTCTTGTCCAGGCTCCTCTTCCCGAACCCGGCTGTGTCCAGCCTGTTCCAGACCAACCATTGGTCGGAAAGAGTGTCGACTCGAGTCCGCCGCTCGCTCACTCTATTTCGGAAGAGCCAAATTCCCATGTTCTTCTCGTCTCATCAAATTCTCCTGAGCTTGATAATGGTTTTCCCATCCCAACCTCTCCGGAGAATTCTGATTCGGTTCCTTCCGAGCAGGGGGGCAACCATATGGTTCCCCCACCAAGTAGTTCGGTCGTTTCCTTCGATTGGAGTCGTTTGACTACCCCTCCCCTTCCATCCCATGTGCCTTTTTGGGTCACCGCCTATGCCTCCCATATGGCACTGCCTGGCACTGTGTTGGATGAAGGAGCATCGGTTAGTCTTATGCCCGTTACTACTTGGCGAGCTTTGGGTTCCCCATCGCTTGTACCTGTCGCACCGCATCTCACTGCGTTTGACGGAGGAACGAGTCAGCCATTACGGATCCTTCCAACGATTCCTATCACTTTGGGGGGCAAGACTTTCTATATAGACGTCTCAGTTACCCAAGGTTCTTTAGACTTCAGTCTTCTCCTTGGTCGTGATTATGTGTATGCCATGGGAGCCCTTGTTTCTTCACTTTTCCGTGTGGTTTGTTTTCCACACGATGGAAGAATCGTGACGTCCGATCAATTATCGTTCGTTCGTCCACAAGCCCCTCCGGCGCACTCATCCTTCCCTCTTGGCCTTCATCCACAAGTTGCATCTGCCTCACCGCAAATCAACTACGTGGCCACCTACCCCGTGCCCGTACCCAGTGATGACACCATCGTGCATAGTGTCCTGGGGGCATTAGGTCCTGATTTCCAAGATGTCGGCCTTCCATCAGGAATCACACTCTTGGAAGCACCGACTTCCTATTCATTATGAAGCAGTCTGGTCAGAGCATAGTTCACTTTCCTATGTCAAGCTCCCTAAAAAATGAAATTGGGTCTCAGCGGAGCATAGTTCCTTGTCTTGTGTCAAGCTCGTTAAAAAATGCAACAAGGGTTATGAGGATAGTTCTTTTACTATGTCAACCTCATTAAAAAATGAAACACCTCCATTTCCAAATCGAGTCTTTTAGTTAAGATCTCGTAAAATACAAGTCGAGTCTTTCCTAGATCTCGAGAGTGAACCTTCATTCCATCCACTTTGTTGAATGCAATGAAGCTTGGGGGGCATGTACCTTGATTTGCGTTATTATGCTGGGGGCATGCGATCTTATAGCAAGCATAGTTTTTCGTTTCAAGCTTGTGTAAACATGAAACTGAATCCAAGCAGAGTTCTCCATGGTCCAAGCTTGTGTAAAAATGAACCCATACCCGATTTACATCTTGTGATTGCCATTTTTATCTGCTGACTTCTGCTAGATGAGCCTTGGTTGTTTCATTCCATTGCTATCATCTCTTTGGCCGATCATATGCTCTCACTTGGTTGTTTATCCTTTCCTGAGGAACCGCAGCGATGAGTGGTTTTATTAGCCAGCCTCTTGACCATTACATGTTTTGAGCAGTTCCACCATTGCCGGAACCAGTTGCTACCCTTTATACCACTCGTTCCTCTAGGACGAGTCGCCTTTAAGCTCTTTTCTGACTCGTAAAATATGAAAAGATTGCCGAGTATTTTTCCCTTTTTGACTCGTTAAAGAGAATAAAAATGGAGGTCTGCTTTCAGCTCTTTTCTGACCGTTTAAAGATGAAAAGATTGCCGAGTCCCCCTCTCGACTCGTTAAAGAAATGAGAGGCAGTCACCTTTAAAGCTCCTTTTTCGACCATTTAAACTAAAAAGATTGTCGGGTGTTTGTCGTTTCGAACTCGTTATTGGCTCCAAAACGACGTACTTCTGACCGCTTTTCTACTTTTTCAGGTCGAAGTCACTACTTACGAAAAGTACTCCTCGATCATACTGGTCGGGCGGTTCTTTCGAGCATTGTTTTATACTTTTTCAGGTTCGAGAGACACAACTTTACGAAAAAGGACCCCCCTGGAGTTTTCTTTTCCGCTGTCTTTCCAGACTCTCTAAACAGGAAAAGATGCCGAGTTTTTCCTTTGTCAGACTCGTTAAAACTTAATGACATCGGATGTCATCGAAATGACGCTTTCCAAGCATATGCTATCCCTGTCAAGCTTGTCCTCCAAAAATAATCGGGGTACCTGCCAGAAATGGTGGGGACAATGGAACTGTAATAATTGTCGTGTTGGAAGTATGTCGCTCTTGAACATGGCACTAGTCTGCATTCGTGTCTGGGTGGGGATTTCTCATCTTGTCTTACACTAGCCTCCGTGGGTTTGGGTTATCCTCTTTTGACCTCTCATCTGCCCATTGCCTTGTCACCATGACCTCTGCTCATTTGATGTCAGATGCTGCCAAATCCGCTGTCGTGCCGCCGATATGTTCAAGAGAAGTTGACCTCCGCAAAATTACAACCTCCCTCTGATGTCTCACACAAAATCTTTTATCCTTCTTTGTCTCGTGTCGATGATGTGGGAAACATTATGGCTCACCTTCGATCAAGGTTACTTCCTGTCGACTTCAGCTCATTATCCAGGAAAGTGACCTAGAGACTCCCTTTAGGTGCCTTAGAGCCTGCATGCCTCAATGGCAGGTTCTTCGTGTTCGACGCAAGGTTTTCATCATTGGCCTCCGATCGAATGATTCTGCGGGTGTTCGACACCAGCTCATTGATTCACACGCCGCGGATTGTACCTATAAGTACCTTGGGGACCATTGTCATTATTGATGGTACCTCTCGCGTCTGTTAACAGTTTTCATCATTGACTGGTAATCAGACGATGTTCATGCATGTTCGACTTCAGCTCATGTATTCACATGCTTGGACTAGTACTTTGTTCGGGTTGGGATGGAGCGCAAGACCCTGGTTTCTGTCTGTTGCAAACCAGGTTGCGATTTTGTGGATTATTATTACATGACTCATTGATGGATGGTTGCGCCCATACCTAAGTCTTTTAGGATGGCTGCGACCATACCTTATTATCATCATGGTCTCTTCAGCTGGGTGGCTGCGTCCATGCCACAGACCTTCTTCGTATGTCTTTTGGGTGGCTGCGCCCATGCCTAGACTACATGTAATAGAGATATCAGCTGTACATATGTGCAGGTTCTTCCTGGTGGTGTTCCAGTTCAGCAGTTTTGTAAAGAATTTCACCCCTCCCACTCTCTCGGGCTTCATGCTTTAGGGGGCATCTGTTACAAAGTAATTTGTCACTGTCTCCCTGTCAGTCTCCCTACTATGTCATGAATTCAAATCAATCATGCTCATGCTCTCTAATTTGGCCAAATGACCCACTTTGCCAAATTTTTTTCTATCAGCGCGACTTTTGGCCAAATAACCGCGCTGATGGGCACTCCTTAACAGACCGAATGCACTGTCAGCGCGGAAGCACACGTGTTTTCCGCGCTGATCGAATTTCATGAGCCAGCGCATCCTATGTTTGTATTAAGTCGCGCTGACACAGCCTGCTCTGTTATTAAGATGCGATGTCAGCGCTCCAGGCCAGTTATGCACCCGCGCTGATCCTGTTTGGGCGAGTTTGTTCTAACAGCCGGCCTTCCAGATAACTCCAGACCTGGTTGTTAGCCTTGTGAGTATCGCCCTCCCTTCTATGGCATGTCTGTTCGTCATTTGGAACCACCTTCCTTGAAGATAAGCTTGTCCTCCCACCATCCATGGAGACTCCTTCTCTACTTAAACCTCCACCATTACCATGAGCAACTAGTTTTGGAATAGCTTGGATTGTGTGGAGCTTATAGTGCTCAGATTGCTGCTACTATAGGTAGTTGGTATGATAAGTGTGGAAGTGTTTGATTGCTTAGGGAAGGTTGTGTTGTTTTGCTTGGGTGAGAGAGAGAGTTTCTTGTCTTGGGAGAATCATTTCCAAAGGTAAATGCTTAAGAGACTTGCTGACTGGCCCCTCCTGAGAAGGTTACCGACGTTAGAACATTTGGTTGTACTCTTCTCTGCTTGATTAATAATAGATGACTACTATTATTGTTCCATTCTCATTTGTCTATGCAATGGTTAATGTGAATTACATCCTTTCTGACTGATGTATGGTTGCTTTTATTAGATTTCACGCTTGTGTTTGTCTGTCTCTTCGTGTGTGCAGGTATCTATTCACGAAGATCGTGGTAGATCGTGATCGGCTGGAGCGAAGGAGCGAGGGTGGCATCTCTTCATCAAACAACAGCGCTGGAATCCAAGTAGGTGCTCTTTGCCTACCTTTTTAATTGCAATTAGGGACTTGCATAGTAGCATTGACTGATTGTTGCTAGACCCACTCTGGGCTAGTAGGGATCGCCTCTATCTGTAGAGGGGATTTGCCTCTCCAACAGCTACTAATTGAGCTTTGTATTTCTCCACCTTTCCTTCTGCATTTGTCTTCTTCTTGAAGACCCATTTGCTGCCAATGGATTTCCTTTTATCCGGAAACTCCACCAGATCCCATGCCTCATTTTTGTGCAAAGATGCCATTCATCAACCATGGACTCCTTCCAAAGTTTTCCATCCTCTGAATCTACTGCTTCCTTCATAGTTCTGGGATCATCATCAGTAATAGATAAGGAAAATTTTGAATAGAAAGTAGATGGACGATACCTTTCTGGCTTATTTCTTTCTCGAACTAATCTTCTCACACCCGGAGTTTGTGGCTCTTCAAATTCTGATTCCTCTTCTGCTGTAGAGTTTGATTCTTCCTCCTTAAGCTCAAACTCTATCTTCTCATGTTCCTTTGGTTGGACTTCATGTTTAATAACATCTTTCACCTCTCTGAACACCACAGCTCAGCTGTACACATGCTTCCTTGTTACTGGGTTCCAAAGCTTATAACCCTTTAAACCATCTTTATACCCAATAAAGATGCACTTTTCAGATTTACTATCCAACTTGGTTCTTTTCTCCTTTGGAACATGCACATATGCATCACGTCCAAATACCCTTAGATGTGAAAGACAGGGTTTCTTACCAGTCCATACCTCTTGTGGAGTCTTATCCTCCAACACTGATGAAGGTGATATGTTGACCAAGTAACATGTTTTCTCCACCGCCTCTGCCCAGAATTCCTGTCCTAACCTGGCACCACTGAGCATGCTTCTTGCCCTTTCCATCAACATCTTTTTCATTCTTTCTGCAACTCCACTTTTCTCAGGTGTGCATGGGGTAGTCTTTTGTCATGCTATACCACACTTCTTATCGAATTCTTCAAATTCCTTATTGCAAAACTCTCCACCATTATCTGACCTCAACACCTTTATCTTCTTCTCTGTCTGGTTTTCCACCAGAGCCTTAAATTCTTTAAACTTGTTAAAGACTTCAGATTTCTTCTTAAGGAAATATATCCATGTATTCCTTGAGAAGTCATCTATAGATGATACACAATACACAGACTTACCCAGTGATGGAACCTTCACAAGTCCAAACACATCACTGTGAACAAGCTCTAATATCTATTTCACCCTCTTACCACCAGAGGGGAAACTCACCCAATTCTGCTTCCCATATACATAATTTTCACAAATATCAAAATACAGAGAGCTATTACTCATACCTTCTACCATACCTTTACCATGAAGTATTCGAAGGTCCTTCTCTCCAATATGTCCAAGCCTTTGATGCCACATCATGGTCTTCTCTCCAGAGACCACTAGATTTTCTGCTCCACTTTCAGGAACCATGGAACTGTTGCACCCATCAGCGATAGTGTTACCTTGCAGCTTGTACAAAGTTCCAATTCAAACTCCCCGTATCAATGCCAGTGCCCCCCGAACCATCTTGCAGGTATCCTTATCGACATTGTTTTTACACCTACATCATCCAGCTTGCTTACATAAATCAGATTTCTGGCTAATGCAGGAATATGCAGAACACCCGGAAGTGTTCTAACCCTTCCACCTTGCAACTTCAACTTTACTTTTCTGCGGCCAAATATTCTAGCCTTCCTGTCATCCCCTAAGAAGACATCACCACCATAATATTTCTCATACTCGCAGAACCACTCTCTATGGGGAGTGAAGTGAAAGGATGCACCTGAGTCCATCAACCATGCCTTATGATCTACATGTGTAAGTCTTGAAGAAGCCAAGTACACATCCCCACCTTCATCTATGTTGGTTTTCGCCTCTGTAGAAGGAGCATCATCAGATTCCTTTCCTTTATCAGGAGCTTTATATTTACAATCCCTTTTTCAGTTCACTTTCCTTTTTACATTTCCAACACACCACATTTATAGGTTTTCCTGGAGATTTAGATCTCCCTCTAGATTTATATCTACCACTAGATGACTTATTTTTGTTTTTGTTCTGGAACCGTCCTCGTACATACAAGGCATCACTATTCTGGCTCTCCATATTTTTCCATCTCATCTCCTCCGTCAACAAGGATGAGACTATTTCATCAAACTACAAGGCAGTTGTATTGCTACCTATTGCAATAACCAGATTATCCCACGAATCTGGTAGAGAACACAACAAACTGATGCACTTATCTTCATCTGAAATTTTAATATCAACAAATAATAACTG
The DNA here is from genome assembly GCA_031772625.1 of Pinus tabuliformis. NCBI lineage: Eukaryota > Viridiplantae > Streptophyta > Pinopsida > Pinales > Pinaceae > Pinus > Pinus tabuliformis. The sequence continues at coordinate 765,626,827 of CM062815.1, forward strand.
ACTTACCACATTATTAAATGTGTCCAAATTCTCTATCACAGAGTCTCCATCTTTCATCCTCAGGTTATACAGCTTTTCCACGGGAACAATTTATTCACCAGAGACTTAGATTGGTACAAAGTCCCTAACTTGTTCCACAAAGACTTCGTGTAGCTTCCCGTGATACATTCAACAATACTGAATCTGAGACACACAATGGTATTGTGCTCTTTGCCTTCCAATCCAACTTCTTACATTCTTCATCAGACACTCCCGTTGGTTTAGTACCTGGATCTGCCGTGATCCACTGAACTTTATCCACCAACAGATCCTCCATCTTGAGTTTCCACATCTCAAAACTCTGACCATTAAATTTCTCAATCTCTATCTTTCTACTGCTCGCCATCTTCTTTCACCACCAGAATTGATCCTGCAGATTTCCCACTAAATAGGGTCTACCACAAGCTCGAGCGAAACCCCTCAGCAACAAAGGCGTACCCTTGAAGCCAAAATAGCTCCAATACCAAATGTAGGTTTTAACCTCGTACAGAAATTACCTGCATACAAAATCTAAAACACAGAAAATAAAAAATGCGAGAGCATAACAGATAAAACACATATACACAGAGATTTCCACTGGATCCCAAAACTGGGACTACCAACTTGATTTTTAATTATGTTTCTTTCAATGTTACAATACATATTTATACATGCTGAAGCATCCAATAACGTGGATAGAAAACCATCGCGTCCAAAACCATGGACCGAAAACCATCACGTCCAAAACCATGTGTGAAAATCATGCACAAAACCATAGGTAGGTCTGTCTAACCTAACATAGGGTCCAAAACCAAAATTTTCCTGCACCCCTCAAACTCCCCCCACTATGAAATCGATGCAATGAAGGGAAAGAATATTGCACAACCCAACACACAGATGGCACAATTAAAATAGAGCTTTGAACAATTAAAGCTCAAATATCAAGTAGAAACAAGTGCCAAAGGTAGTCAAATACAACAACTGCAATTTTCTATAGATCAATTGATAGATAATCCTAAGATTGAGGATTTCATAAAAGAAGCATTAGAACTCAATTCTTTATTAGCTAAGAAACATGCAACATTCTGTTAGAAGCTATCAGTCATCAATCCAATGTGCAAGCAAAGTGATTTACTTATGAATCAAGCATCCGATCTCAGGATCACATTCAATGAGATTGATGAAAATATTTTAGGGTACATTACATAGTAGGATAATCTAGAGAGCAGAGCAACAAACCTTCCCAGGATAGAGGAATATCATAAATACATCCTCTTTACCGATTGGGATATCTAGCTAAAGCAAGAAGAAAGAGTAATTTCAAGAGCGACTGATGTTGCAAATAATATCATTGAGACCATCAATGATAATTTTGACAACGCTAGCTTGATACAGGAATTCCCACTTGAGTTACCCCCAATATCAGAGCCCTAGAAACAAACTGGCAAGAAAATTTCAGAGAAAGAGAAGAGGTGATCAAACAACTAACAAAACTTGACTGGGAAGTATATTGGAGATATCTGGTGAAGTCACACAGTCAGTGGCTAATGCTACACTGCCTTGCTGACTCATCCATGCACATGCTCCCTACTCCCTTAGATGCAGTGTATATAGGATATCTACACATGACGATAGGTCAGCTTCCTAAAGTGAAGATGGTGATGGATATCAATGAGCTTAGACAATGAATGAAGTAATAGACATTGTTACATTCTAGAGCTTGTCATTTTAATAATTTCTATTTTATGTAATTTTGTCAATTATTTTAGGGAGAGTTGTTTAAAACTCCTCGAAACTTTCATGTAATATCTATTTTTGTACTTTATTTTTATTATATAAACCCTTTCATGTCTTTGAAGAAAGGGTCCTCAATTTTATGAAGAAACAATTTAAAAGCTTGCACTTCTATACTTTAAAGTTATCTTAGTAAAATCATGGGATCAGAGTCGTGAAGTTTTGTGAAGAAGACTTTTGGAAGCTTGCACTTTTGTACTTTTGGAAACCATCTTAATGAAAAATACTGGACTGGAGTTATTTACTTCATGAGCATATTTATATGCATCGGGTACTTCTATCATTGTGTATTAATTTATTTTATGAATTGATAGCCATTTTCCTTTATCTTGTTTCTTATATGCATCTCTTTTCATGCAGTTATGTATTTATTCACTTCTGAACATGCTTGGACTGTTATATTTAATACATTGATGAGAAAGTGTTTAAGCGATATTTGATGCGATATATGTTTATCAATTATTTTGATTAACTATTTAATCAAAATAATTATTTCAAATGATTTTCATTTATGTAAGTGTTTGATTAATTTTCATTGTGATGCACTAAAGATAATCATTTTAGATCACACAAGTATAAATAAAATCCTAGGTAATATATAGATATGCTAGACATATATGAATTTCAGTTGAAAACCACCCCATCTATCACTTAGTTTTTGGTATTCAACACCCTATCCATCCTATCACATTTTTATTAGGAAACTGGTCCCATTATATCCAGTCGGAGCCACTAATCCAAACATAAAAGGGACGGTATTCAAGTCCTCGGGCGGGTGGTTTTCCCCCATGTTGTTGCAGTGATTTTTGAGGCATCAACATTTTGCCACTAGAATGAGGGCCAAGAATATGAATGACAAAGAGAACTCAATCTAAACTAATAAGCCATTCCAAGAGTCACTCCCCCTCAAGATCATCTCCAACTTCTTGATCCTCATCTAAAACTCCTATTTCTATATCATAAGTTGAGTAGTCACCTCCGAAATCTCCTAGTACAATTCCTAAAGCACCTTCTTCAGATTATAATCCTAAATCACCTGAGATCTAGAATTTAATAAATAAATTTGAGGAAATCTATATTTTAGCAAAAGAGCCTGTGCCATCTGAAGAATCTGAAGGAAGTATCACTTCAATTTTGCAGCCCACTAAGATTCTAACTCATTCTCAAAGTGAAAAGCTTGGAGTTCCTCCATTTGAATTTCCTCTTCCTTCTTTCAAAAAGAAGACTAAGAAATCTAAGTCACAGACATCAACTAGTGAGGTTTTATCAAATTCCTTTCCACAAACACCTTCATTTTCTCCATTCATTCCTCTTCATATCCATTTTTCTCAAGTTATTGGTGCTAGTTCATCCAAATCAAGTACACAACCTACCTCTTATTCCACACAAACTCCCTCAATATCTACTTCCCCTCAAACACCAATAATGGCAGGTCAACCACCACAACAACCACCACCAATCAGACCATGGGTGTTGGGCAGCGGTTCCCCCCATAGCGAGTCTTTGGGGCTTAAAGCTGAGTTTTTGTCAATGTAATGTAAAGACCCCGCAAAATGCGGGTGCGGAGCGCGAGAGTCTAGGGTTGTCCACCATAAAATATTGTAATTTAATATAGAATGTGTCGGCCTACCCATGGTACGTGGACCATGGGAATGTATAAATAGAGCGAGGCTCTAAGTGTAGAAGTCAGTTTTTGTTAGTCTTGATCTTAAGTGTTATGGATTTTTGAATAAGGAATTCACTCTGAGTCTGTAAGCTTGAGTCGTGGGGTGTAGGAATAGGAAGAGGAACTACAGCTATGTGCACAGAGGCCTAGTAGAGTCCGCAGCTGTGTCCACGGACCCCTAGAGCTGATTGCGTAGGGCGGAGTGGGATTGTACTAAAACAGAGGATTAATAAAAGATAAAGTTGATTTTGAAATATTTTGCATCTGCTCATAGATCTGTATGTTTATGCTTCTGTTATATCTTTACATATCTTTACAGTTTATGATTGTGCACACTTGTTATGAATATTGAATAACTGATGAGAATATTGGGCCCACATAATTAAGTTAAGATCTATAATAATAACACCGTGAGGATAAAGGATCTAGACATTGCCTCTTTGTGCTCATTATAGAGCTGTGCAAAGGTCAGACGACTACCCGGAGCAACGCAAGTGCACAGGATTGGATCGCAAACTTTCGAGACTTCATCAAGACATCCCTAGGGTGCAGAAACCTGGTTCCAGCACCCTCCCATACTACCTCGGGTGAGACCTCAGTTCGTGCTCTGCAGACTGTTGCTGAAAGGGCTGGTATTTTCGGGATTTGTTTGGATAAAACACTTCTGAACTTGGGTCAGGCCCCAACAAGCCAACAATGGGCCAATCCTGGAGCTGTGAAAATGGAACCACCCCTACATGATCTACCTAAGCATCTTGAAAGATGGCTGCTGAAATTTAATCCTGATGATGGATTTCCCACTAAAGAGAATCTCCATAATTATATGTTAGATATTAATCTGAATGGAGTGGCCGAAGTAGATTATGTAGTAAGATGATTTCCCTACACCCTCCAAGGATCATCATGCTCATGGTATTTCTCATTACCGCCAGGATCTATTACTAATTGGGACATGTTTGAAGAACAATTTTTAGCCAAATTTGGTGATGATCTCACAATTTCATCTCTTATCAATGATATTTCTAATTTAAAAGCTAAATCAGGTGAAAAGATCAAAGATTTCAATTCTAGATTTAATAAACTATTAAAAAAATACCAACCACATCAAGCCCTGATGTTGATATCTAGATTGAGTGGTATATTTGTTCTCTTCCTTCTAATATAGCAATTTTTGTAGATAGAGCCAATAAGGCTACTTTGGTAGAAAACATGAAAGAAGCCTTGTTTGTGGAAAAGAGAATAGTTGCATTAGAAAAGAAGGCAACCCAAGAAGTTCTACATGTTAATACTAGGAGTAAGGGCCCTGTTGATTCAACACAATCAACTCAAAAGCAAAATCCCTCAACCTCTGCTACCAAGGCAAAAGTGGCCAGTAAAAAGTCTTATCCCAAATCTCCTCAACCAACTCCATCCTCATCTAATCCTCCGTCTTCATCTAAAACTTTGGTAGTTACTGATACCATGGAGTATAACATAGTGGAGGACATGAAGAAAATTAGATCCAATATCTCTCTTCATGAGCTTAGTAAGCTTACACATTAGCAGAAGTTATTGTTGAAAGAATTGAACGTAGTACCTGCTTCTCCTCTTCCTGTTGCTGTGATATCCCAAGCTGCCAAAGGAATGGGTAAACCTCCCAATGATTCATCAAATAAGGTTGATCCTACATATGCTATCTTTATTGGTGATATATCCAATTCACATACTCCCCCTTTCCTCTTAACTTATGAAATATTCAATAAAAATATGCACAACTGCTTAATAGACTTAGGGGCCTCTTCAAACATTATGCCAAGAATAATTTGCACTAAATTAAATGTTTCACCCCAAAAGTCTGTTTTTCACATTGTACAACTTGATAGATAAAAATTTGAGGTCTTAGTAGAAATGAATTTAGTCACCATTAGACTCTCCTCTAATCCGAAAGTTTGTCAAGTAATTGATATATTAGTTGTTGATATCCTTGAGTTCTATGGTTTAATTCTTATTAGGGACTGGTCTGAAAAGCTCCATGACTAATTTGCAATATATCGGTATCACATGTGGCTACCTTACAATGGAAATCTAAATCAAATCATAATTGATCGAGAAAAGCATTTGAAGCACACAATAATTGATTTTGAAGATGAAAATGAGCCAATAACTTTTAACAACAATATCATTGGAAACTACTCTGCTAAGTCATTTTTTAGAGATTTCAATGCTCATAAGTCACCTTTTTTAGGTAACTCTGTTATTTCCCAGATTGAGAACATTTCTCAAATAGATTCTTCCAGATGTATAAATCTTGTAAATAAACCATTGGTTAAAAATTTGTTTTGGGCATTATATTTTGATGGATCTAAATCCATTGATGGTGTAGGAGTCAGATGTATATTAATTAGTCTAGAAGGAGAAAAAACCATGCTATCATGTAGGTTAGAAGCTGAATGCATAAATAATACCGCTGAATATGAGGCACCGATTCAAGGTTTGTATAAAGCAATAGGCCTTGATATAAAATATCTTCAAGTTTTTGGAGATTCAGAAATTGTTATGAAGCAAGTAAGAAACACCATTCATTGTCTCTCTGGTCATTTAAAACATTATCAATCATTAGTCCAGGATCTTACTTCACATTTTTTGGCATTCAACATCTCTCCTATACCTATAATTTAAAATGCAAGTGTTGACCTTCTGGCTAATATAACATCCAAGCTTATACCATCAGAGGATTACAGTCCAGATAGGTTTTCCATAGAAATAATCTTTTGACCATCCATTCCCGATAATGTCACCACTTTGTGAGTCTTTAACGATGACGAGGATATCATAAGATTTTTGACATTTGAAGGGTCATATGACAATCAAATAATTGATGAGGGTGAGCATGATAATCAATTAAAAAAAAAGTCCGATGAAAATCCCATACCTAAGTTTGTGGTAATAATCGAGGATCTCTATGATCTTAAGGACAAATTTAATAAGGTTACTAATTCTAAACTCCAAATTTCAACCTTAAGGTTTGAACTAGTAAACCTTGGAACTAATATCAAACCTCAAAACATCAATCTAGGGCTTGGTCTATCTCCTGATGAGAGACCAACCTTTATTCATTTGTTAAAAAATTATAAAGGCATTCTTTCATGGAATTATGATGATCTCGAAACATATGAAACCTCTATCACACAACACACCATTCCCATGATATCCAATGACAAACCTGTACAACAGAAATTAAGGAAAATTCATCCCAATTTAGAAAGTCAAATCAAGTCTGAGCTGAATAAACTCCTTAAAGCCAAGATTATCTTTCCTGTTAGGAATTCAAAATGGGTTTCAAACTTAGTACTTGTCAGGAAGAAGAATGGTGACATTTGCATCTGTATATACTTTAGAAATATCAACAAAGCTTGTCAAAAGGAAAAAATCCCATTACCAACTATGGAGCAAATACTACAATCAGTAGTTGGTTCAGAACTAATGTCTTTTCTTGATGGATTTTTAGGATATAACCAAATCTTGGTTCATCCAGATGATAGATTAAAGACTACATTCAGGACTAAATGGGGAACCTATGCCTACTAGAAAATGCATTTTGGATTAATTAATGTAGGGGCAACTTTCCAAAGAGCTATGGATATAGCCTTCAAAGGTCTGATAAACAAAACTGTTGTCATTTATTTGGATGATATAAATATTTATTCCAAGAAGAGAAATAACCATTTACATGACTTAAATAATATCTTTGAACATTGGAAAAAGTATGGAATTTCATTAAATCCAAAGAAGTCTTATTTTTATCTAAATGAAGGTAAGATTCTAGGGTTTATTGTATCCAAAAATGGCATTTGTATTGATCTAGACAGAATAAAAGAAATTGCTGAAATTTCTTTACCCCATAATAAAAAATATATGCAGTCTTTTTTAGGTCAGATAAATTTTGTTAAAATATTTGTCCCTGACTTTTCCCAAATTGTTTTACCATTACAAACCATGATTAAGAAGCATTCAATCTTTAAATGGGGACATAACGAAAGAGAAGCTTTTGATTTAATCAAATAAGCTATTATGAATGCTCCCTCTTTAACAACTCCAATTTTTTCTAATCATTTCATCTTGTATACATTCACTTCTGAAACATCTTATGATGATGTTTTAACACAACTTAATGATCAACAAATTGAATCACCAATCTCTTTCTTTAGTTCTAATTTTCAAGGTGCTAAACTAAATTATTCAGAGGTGGACAAACAATATTTTGCTATTTTCAAATATGTAAATCACTTCAGGCATTTTATCCTCAAAACCCATACTAAAATAATAGTCCCATTCTCAGCAGTGAGACAATTACTTATGAAAAGGGAAGTAGGAGAAAAAAGAACAAATTGGGTAACAACTCTGCAAGAATATTATATTGACATTAGACTAGCCAAAATTGTCAAAGGACAAGGTTTTTGCAGATTTTTTATAGGAGCTTCCAACCTACCAGCAGATGTGGAGTCAGATAACACTATACATATATAAGAGGTAAGCCTAAATGATTTAAAGTCCAAATATGCTGATCTTATTTTTATTTGAAAAATGGATATTCTCCCCTTGAACTTCAATAAAAGGAAAAGGTATTTAATATTGAAAGAAAATCAATATGAAATCATTGATGATGTGTTATTAAGGAGAAATTACGATTTTGTATTATTAATATGCCTTGAAAAGTCTAAAGCACAAAAGGTTTTGCAAGAACTCCATAATGGACCAACTGGTGGACATTTTGGAGGAAATACTACTCCACATAAGATCATGCATGTTGGGTACTATTGGCAAACTTTGTTCAAGGACACCCATGAATACGTGAGGAAATGAAAAGTATGTCAAACCGCTATTGGGAGACAACAAAAACCTGCCTTATCTCTACAACCAGTCAACATTGAACATGCTTTTGAACAATGGGGATTGAATATCATAGGTGAGCTTTTTCCTCATTCCTCAAAGAAACATAAGTATATCCTTATAGCTACAAACTATTTTACTAATTGGGTGGAAGCAATTCCACTAAAGGTATCCAATTATGATGCTACCATTGAATTCATTGATCAATTCATTATTACTAGATTTGGCTTACCAACTGCACTTATGTTTGATAATGCATCTTACATTTTAGGAAATACGTTGCCTTATTGGGGACTGACCCAGGTTCAGAGTTAAGTTAGCCAAACAAATCCCGGTACTACTGGCCCTTTCGGCAACAATTCGCGGAGCACGGACTAAGGTCTCACCCGAAGTAATATGGGAGGGTGCTAGAACCAAGTTTCCGCACCCTAGAGATGTCCGATGAGTTCAAGTGGTCCAAGGTTCGACCCTGTGTGTAGGTTACTTCACACACTTTCCTGTACCTCGCAGTCTGATATACTGCCTTCATGCAACCCTAAACAGGGGCTAAACGCCATGCTTCTGCATTATTACCCAAGACCTTACTGGTATTCCAATGTTAGTTGATTATCTTAGCCTACTTGCATGCTTTAAGTTATACTTAACAACATAAACCATTCATACAGGTGTGCACAGTAAATAAACAATATATTTGCAAATCATATCAAACATGCATTAACCCAAGAACAAATACATAGAAATATGGCAAAAATTCTCTTTATTAATTCCTTCCTTGGTTACAGACTTGACTCGCCCTGTGCACTCAGTTGCAGGGGTTCGTGCACTTAGTTGTAGACTACTAAGCCTCTGCACACTTAGTTGCAGATCCTTCTCCTACTCTATGACCCAAAGACACACTTTACACTTTGCCTTAGTCACTCAGACTTCTTTTCCTTCCTTACACTTAGAGCCTCGCTCTATTTATACAATCCCATGATCTGCAGACCATGGGTAGGTCTATCCAGCCGAAATTACATTACAAAACTAGGGTGAACAACCCTATGACTCTATCATATTTTTGTGCCCCGCGCTCACAATTCATGGAGCTTTACAACAATATTGGGTCAAAACTTGGGCTTTGAGCCCCAAAACATGCCTTGGGGGGATTCCATGCCCAAAAATCCCCAACACAAACATCATGACTCACCCTTGAGTCACTCTGTCAGCACAACGATGTTTGCGTGGAGTCCCTCCAACTCTTCTTGAACTGTGCTAAGGTTAGTAGCACACTGAGCTGCTGCTTGCTGGATATGTTGCATATGTTGTTCCGAGACCGCTGTGTCAGGAGTGCTTCTCTACATCAATGTGTGCATCCCTTGCATGTGGGCGAGCTTGAATTTGATGTCTGCCATGATGGTGAAGGCCTTGTCCATCCAAGGCTGGACACACACTTTTAGTACTGCTTCCTTATGTCGTGCCACATCCACCTGCTCCTTCAGCGCTTTAGCCTATTGCATCCACACAAGCCTCTGGGTGAGGACCATTATCTGCACAGTTCCTCGGACACTGTCATACTACTGTTGGAGTTCTTGCGCCTCTGTCTCTAAGCGCTGGATGTTGGGGTCATCCTGTAGAGTTATGAGGACCTCAAGTGATTCTTCCAACATGCTGGTGCAATCTCATACTGCACCTCCGATTTCCTCCAATCCCACTGTGATAGCACTAGCGTGCTGTTCTTTTATTTCTGGGGGAGTGGATGGCTGTGCCTTTAACCGCAGTTTGACAATCTGAAGATTTAGCTCTAGCTGAACCTTTGTCATTTCCTCCCTAGCCTAGCAGACCCCTACCGCTAACCTGTGGATCCGCGCCTTTGTTGGTATATCTACTGGGATGGCCAACTTCGGGACGCTTTTACAAGTGTCATCTATCACTTGCACCAGCTGTTGATTTACGACACCAATTTGTCGCGCTGCAAGCTTAGTTGTTCCATATTTATCTTTTGCTCACTGAGGACTTGGAGCGCACGACTCTCCATAGCTCGTAGCTCCGCAGTTATCCCATCCTGCAACACATATAATGTCTCACGCAGAAGGGTAGCTAGATTAACACTGAGACCTTTTAGCTTGCTAACCGAAGGCTTGTCGTTCTCATTTGATGTCACTAGTGCCCATTCTGGCAGCACTATTGTGTTCGTCATCCACATGCGCAACATCTGCTCTACTGCCGTGGATCCGACTATGAGGTTGGTCGAAAGGGTACCAACCTGAGGGGGGCACACCTATAATTCTTACAACTATGCTCTGAGGGCCCACAACACAATCTGATTCTCCTGCATAAAATCTTGGAGAGCCTCATTGGTGACATCGCATACCATCTCATCGATGTCATGCAGATCACCCTCGGTTAGGGTTATTGGGTCAATGGATAATTTCGAGGCCTTGACCTTCTTCTGCGACCCTGCCTGCTCTGCTGGGTGTTCGTGCTTTAGTTGTGTTGATGTGGTTCATGGGCCTGCACCTCCTTCTTCTGTTTCTACTTCCTGCCCCTACGAAGGTGTTGTTTGGCCCTTGCCCGCCTTCGCGGATGCTTCCTATGCTACTGCTGCTATTGCAACCTTTTCCTCCTTAGCTAATTTTTGTGCCACGTCCCGTGCTACCCGCACTTCTACTGTTGCTTTTTCCTTCCTTCATTTTTTGGCCAACTGTGCGATGCGCAACTTGGCCTCGTCTTTCTTCTTTTGCGCTACTGACTTCTCGATTTCTGCAATATTGAGGCACACCATTTCGACAGCCATGCCTCCAGGACATTGAAAATGGTGTTGTCGGTGGCTACAAAGGGTAGCTTGGTCCACTATTTAGTTGGGTCCTTGCACGCCATGATATATATGTTATACATGTCTGCCTTAAATTCTGCAAAGCTCTGTAGACTATTATAAACTATGGGTGACAACTGCGGCTTATGGTTGATCCACATTCTGAGGTTCATCTCCATGAACACCCAGAAGCTCTTGCTATCACATATCCTTTTAGCATCCTTCATGGCCCAGAGTGAAGCATACTTCGTGACCTCCGGTAAATCTTTGTTAATTATGGGGAATTGACTATCATCCGACAATTCCCCAGCTACGAGCACTATGGAAAGCAACAACCACACATAGTGGAACATTTTTCCCTGTTCCTGGGATTCGTGGAAATTCTCTAAAAATTCCATGCAGAGGAGTTTATATTAGTTAAACCAGACCCCCTCTGCGCATTTCTTGGCCAGTGCGATCACCGGCGTAGGTACCTCATTTGCGTGACACTTGCACATAACTTTTCTTGCGAATATTTGGGTTGCCACACGTACTAGTTTTTCCTCGATGCTAGAGATGGCGTAGCCCCTCTTCTTCTTTTCCAGCTTGTACTTCTTCTTCATGGCCTCCACGATGGCCAAATCATTGCCCTTCCCTTCTGATATGGCTGCATGGTCCTCTCCTTTGTATGGAAGCTGGGAGACGCGATGAATCAAGTCTTCCATGATGGGGATGGGCTCCTCCAGCCATAAACACCCATCATGCACCAGGCAGAGTAGCTGCTTGATGATGAAAATGGTTATTGGGGTCCGGTGGAAATGTGGCACCCAGAGTAGGTTCAGCAGTTCGGCCTTTTCCACTCTGCACAACCAATTTCGCGGTTCTAATGCTGTCACCACCCCCATGTTGTTCTACTTCATGAGATTTTTGGTCTCAAGGTGAGGGAACTTCTCGTGGTCAGCGAGGTTCCAATCTTCGAATTTTAGGATCGACACACTGCCTAGGTGTGTGCCTTCAAACATAATGCCATCTGGGAGGAGCAGGGTCTGGAGCGAGCTCTTGGTCTCGTCTAGGTCTTTGGACACTTTGGCCTTCCCTTTTTGCAGGGGGGACATAGGTGGGCAATTTTGTCACAAAGTGCGTAGGCTAAGTAGCCATCGCCATGGCTTCATCTTATTCTTTTGCAATGGTAAGCTCATGAAAATCTACTTCTTCTTCGTCTATTTCTATAGTGATGACTTTCCCCTTCTCCTCCATCAACAGTTTGTTGCATAGCAGGTTCCACGGGGACATGTGTATGGGAGCCATTGCTTGTTTTTCCTTCTTAGGTCTTGGTGTGCGCGGTGATTTCGAGATTTTTGCCACAATACTGGCACCTTCTGGAACATCCCCCATAGTTAGGGCCTACACGGCCTCCTCAGCGGTCACTTCTGCTATCTCCATGCCATCCTTAGTTGTTTCCATTCTGTGCTGCAATCTATCACTCACGAATTCAGGGGGTCAATCAATGCTCAGCTCACAACACTCAGGGATCTGCTCAATTGCGCAATTCAAAAATGACCAAGTGTTGTTTGCTAGGTAGCCCTTTGTATTTTATAGCACTTTTTTAATTTGAATTTGACCGTTCTCCCCAAGTTCGGTTCATTAATGCTTTCTTGGTGGCATAATTTCCCAAATCTTGCCCATAAATCACGTCTTAAATGCCTACCACCCGCTCCATTTGGATTTAAGTCAAGCATCCCATTGTGAATAGTGACTTCAACAGTCACTTTCTAGCCAACTCATGTGGAAATGCAACCCCCCATGTGCGATCGTGAAACTTTTGATTCTTTGCTTCTGCGCACATCTCCAATATCGCGCAGCTTCCAGACGGAATAGTTTATAGTCCTGCACTCCTTTCCAACTACATGGAGCATTAAGATTGTCCTTCCCTTGGCTAGTCAAGTGGCCGCACCACCCATGTAGAGTTCGATCCTGTGCTCCGTCATGGTTCCTGGAGAATCCCCACCTTTTATTGTTACAGTCAACATTGCGCACTTCACCATTTGCAACACGCTACCCTAATCACTATGCTTAGAAATATGCGGTCCAAGCCAAGGCATCAGATTAATCAATTCATGATGATAGTTCTCAAACTTGTCAGCATGATCGTACACACCTTGCCTTACCATCCTAGTTTTTTTGGCGAGAAAATCTTCCTTTATCTTGTTCTCCAGCTTCTTTACTTCCGCATCCACCAAAGCACTTTTCTTTCTTAACCGTACCCTTTCTTATTCAAGTTATTGGAGTCTAAGGTTTTCTTGTTTGATTTTAGCTTCCAAGGTTCCACGAACTATCATCCCTACCAGTGCTCAATTAGACTTTTCAAGTACTAGAGGGCCTACAACATTCATCTCATATTCCAGCCTTGGTAGTGCCTACATGGTCAAGTTCTTGCACGTGGTCCTATACGCCCATAGAACCGTTGGTACGCATAGGTCCCAGTCAGCTCGTTTCGCATTGTGGACCCTATTTAGTGCTTCGCATACTTTGGAAAAAGCTTCTACATGAATATCCTTCTGCGTGCTTGGTCTTACCATACTTCCTGGTCATCATTCGCATCATTGTCTTGTCTGCTCCTTCTTGTCAGTCGTGTTTCCTATCACGAGGATAGTGTGTGCTCGTGCAAGTTGCGCACCATATGCCTGTACCCATCTGGAAAGGTGGGTGAAATGGTTGTTTCCTATCATACTTAGCTTTCATCTGCATCTAAGGCTTTCCAAATTGCATGCGCATCATCTTTCTACATTCATGTCAATCCTCAAAACTTCTTTGATGCGTACCCCACCATCTTGTGGGCGTAGCGCGCAGTACCCATTTCAGAGCGTTGAAACGCCACTATTCTGGTACTTCTCTTTCAAATTTGTTCATGAAATCATCCACCTCGCTCAACCCGTCATAAATAGGAAGATATCTTACCTCTGTTGTCACACAACGCAACAACCTTGTCATCATGTTACAATTGAGTGTGGTTACCTCGTGTAACCGGTTCTGCCATCATTCTATTTCCTCATCCAAATCTGAGGTGCAGGATATTTCATGCTCCCATGAGAGTCTTGCATCTGCTCTTGGGTTCACCTAGTCCTACTCCCGCATAGTTATCTTGTAGATATAGTCTAGATCGTCATCTCTATTGTACAAGCACTGGTTCTGTGTAGCGCGATCCTTCCGCAGGGTCTGAAGGTACCACTACGCACAGTGAATTTTTCTTGAAAATCATCTTGTGCTTCTTTAGATTTATCACTCCATTCATGTCAATGGCCCAATCTATTCCTAGTAGCGCGGGATAGGGATTTCTATCATCAATAATCTCTATCACTTCGAAATCTGCAAACGCGCTCGCACCTTCGATATCTACTATTCTTCCATGCAATCTTCCCATAGGCATGATCTTTTGTTGGTTCGCCATTCACAATTGAATAAGAGACATTTGCAATGCAGGCCTGCCCATGCGCTCCCATGTCTACTTTGGCAAGATGTTCACGTCCGATCCTAGATCCAAAGTCACTTGATCCATTTCATGTTCCTCAATCTACGCGGTCAAATTCATCTCTCTTCCTGTTCACGTTGTGTTCTTTCCAAGCTTCTGGACTATGCATGGTTCTCCTAGCATTGTTCCAGCACATCTAGTGATGAGTTCTTGTAGCTCCTTCACAACTTTGCTGTCGCGCAACAACTTCATGCATGTCTCCAAAAATGTAGTGAGAATTGATGGGTCCATTTCTGATTCTAGTTTGTATTTACTTCATGAAGTGGAGGCATCCGCGAAGCTCTTCCTAGATTCCATGAATTTCTCCTTAGCGCGCTCTAAATCAAATTCTGGTTCCTTTGTTGGAGCTTTGCAAACCCATGCACTTTCTTTGGGCTACTTTCCTTTGTCACCTCATGTTGTGATACCAGTTCGGAGCATGATATTTACATTCAGGTCTTCCTCGCGCGGCTCAAACCTCATTATTTGCAGGTTCTGAGTTGGGGGAGGTTGGAGTGCTCCTCTATTGCATAACCTCACTATCAGCGTGGGATAGTCCTTTGTCTCATGATCAAACTAGGTACAATATAAGCTTGATGGTCTCGTCGGATTTGTACAATTGCGGGCATAATGCCTCGATCCTTCGCAATTGTAACATATCAGTTGTCCGCGATCTCTTCCTAGTCCCATTCCACCTCGACCTCATCTATGCCCTTGAAATCCAGAGTGCGCCATCCCTACATTTTGATTGAGGGCTCGAGTTTCAGTCCAAACTCTGTGGGTAGGAGTTTGAGCCATCATCAGTTCATAACTGCTACAGGTGCACTCATCATGGCCTACTGACGCGCAAAAATTACAGAACAACTGCTGGGAATTCTGCGTATACTTCTATAATAGATGGTAGTTATCTGTAGCATGCTTCCCTCCTATCTAAAAAATCACGCACCATAATGTAGGCTCCATGCTCGGTCCTTCTTGTGCCTTTGGTCTCAATGGCATTGGTCCTCCTTCCACCAGGTAGTTCGCGAAGCCTATATAATGGTCCTTTTCATGTCCCTGGCCTTTGCACTTTACACAACATACCTCCTTGCGCGCTTCTAGGCAAGCCGTCCTGTCTTGTTTCAAACTCTTCATCTCAAGGCACAAGTTTTTCAACTGTGCATGGATCTGTTGAACTCCCAGGTTAGGATCTTGTATCAGGGTCTTGTGCAGTCTCATTGTGATCTCCAAGGCCTCAGCCTGAGTGGTTAGCTTTTGTTGCGACAACGCGTTCCTTAGATGCATCGTTAGCAATGCTACAAACCATGCATAGTGTTGCCCATCCGTCAAGGTCATATTGGCTTCACGAATTGTACACTTCAGTCTTTGATCCAGCTCCTAGGGGGTCTCGCCTGGAAGCATCACGATTTCCTTAAATCCAATGATCGACTGTGTTTCTTATTTTGGCCTACTAAATTCCTTGTTTAGCGCAGCTTGGATATCTGCAATCCCTGCATTCGGATTGTCATTGGAATGCTTAATGTACCAAGTTAGTGCACGATCCTGAAAAGTGTTAGAAAATTATATATTACAAGAATGGAACACATAAAATATTGCAGAAATATAAACATAGAAAACGGATAAAAAAAGAGAGACACAGATATATGTGGTTCACCCTATTTAGGCTACGTCCATGGAGAAACAACCAATCCTTCCTCTTATATTATCCAGCAAACTGAAGAGATACAACCTACAGTAGATCCGATGTAACATCCTCTTCGCTCTCAATCTCCTCACTCTTCCTCACTCAGAATCCAGATATCCATAGACAGAATACAATTCCCTCATATATATTGAGGGGTTGCCTTCTAGGGAAAAAAACCCTAAATTAAAAATAACTTCTACCGTCAGATCATCCACCTAATGAAAGGCCTAGATTGACTAGAAATTACTAGACTTTTACAAGGCAATTTTACATCTATTTTTAGCTTTGGGGGCGCTGCCCTCGAACCCCCACCGAGGGACTGCTGGACCTTAGACCCTCGCAGGGGGGACAAGTCCCCCACGCACCCCCCCGCATGGAGGGGTGTACAGTCTTCCTAGGGTATACATCTGGCTGAAACCTTTGAATATAGAAGATAATCAGGCTCCACACCCAACAATCTCCCACTTGGAGACTGATTATAGCAACTCCACCACTGCTTCATTTGCTAGACAATTACTCCACTTTGGACCTGTTTGTTTCTCATCTTCTTCATCATACTTGAAGACCAATTGAAACTGAGCAGATTCTCAGTTTCTCCCTAGATACAACTTTTGTTAACATATCTACAAGATTCTGGCTAGTGTGTATCTTTTCCAGCTTCAACTGTCCATCTTCCAATGCTGACCATATGAAATGGTACTTGAGCTGTATATGTTTAGTCTTGGAATGAAATGCAGAGTTATTTGCAATATGTATGGCACTCTGGCTGTCACTGTATAACCTTCCCAACTCCTTCTTCTTGCCCAATTCATCCAGAAAACTTTGTAAACTAATCATTTCTTTACTAGCCTCTGTAGCAGCAACATACTCTGCTTATGTTGTTGAAAGTGCAACAACACTTTGGATTTTTGAAACCCAATTGACAGTTGTTCCACCTACAGTAAACACATACCCTGTTGTGCTCCTCCTGCTATCTCTATCACCTGCCATATCTGCATCAACATATCCTTGTAGAGAAATGTTTGAACCACCAAAGCATAATGCTTGATTTGTGGTACCTCTCAAATACCTGAGAATCCACTTCACCGCCATCCAATGTTCTTTTCCTAGATTGTTCATGTACCTACTTACAAATCCCACTTCATGTGCAATATCAGGCCTTGTGCAGACCATTGCATACATTAAGCTCCCAACTGCTGATGCATATGGAAATTTAGACATATGAGCCATTTCTTCCTGAGTCTTGGGACACGCCTCCTTACTTAATTTGAAATGGCTAGCCAAAGGTATACTAACTGGTTTTGCATTCTACATATTAAACCTTTTCAACACTTTTTATATGTACTCACTTTGAGACAATGTTAATTTGTGATTCTTCCTGTCTCTTGTTATTCTCATACCAAGGATTTGTTTTGCAGCACCCAAATCCTTCATTGCAAATGATTTTGCCAATTTCCTTTTGAGCACATTTATTTCCTGCATGTTAGAACTTGCAACAAGCATATCATCTACATACAATAACAATATAATATAGCTACCATCATTTTGCCTTTTGAGATAAACACGATGATCAGAGTGACATCTAGTATAACCTTGTTCAGACATAAACTTGTCAAATTTTAGATACCACTACCTTGGAGCCTGTTTTAAGCCATACAAGCTCTTCTTCAACCTGCACACTAGTTTCTCCTTCCCTTTTACCTCATATCCTTGTGGATGCTGCATATATATCTCTTCCTCCAAATCCCCATGGAGAAAGGTTGTCTTTACATCTAACTGCTCAAGATGCAAATCTTCAAATGCTACTAGACTTAAAATAGTTCTGATTGAAGTCATTTTAACAACAGGAGAAAATATTTCATCAAAATCAATACTTTTCTTCTGTGCAAACCCCTTTACTAAAAGTCTAGCTTTGTACCTTTGTTTTCCTCCATCTTCTTCCTTCAGCCTATAAACCCATTTATTCTGCAATGCTGTTTTACCTGCAGGCAACCTGACTAAGTCCCAAGTCTGGTTATGTGCTAAAGAGTCCATCTCTTCTTTCATGGCTTGCTCCCACTTCTTCCTGGTTTCTACCTGCACTGCTTCTTCATACATTCTAGTTCACTAAAATCAGTCAACAATACATAATATAATGAAGGAGAGTATCATTCAGGGGGTCTACTTATCCTGGTAGAACTTCTAATGCCACTTTCAGGTGTTTGAAGTGCTTTTTGCTGTTGTGGTTGTTGTTCTGGCTATTGATCATTATGATTTTCAGGCGCCATCACTTTTCCTATGATATCATCAAGCACTGTGTATTCTCTGTTTTCTTTTTCTTGTTTCTTTTCCTGCAATTGATTCTTATACAAGACCTTTTCATTGAATATTACATCTTTGCTCCTAATGATTTTTTGATTTTCATAATCATATAAGTGATAACCAAAATCATTAACACTATCCAATAAAGGTACATCTCTTTGATTTTGCCTCAAGCTTTGTTCTATTTTCTTTGTTAATGTGGACAAAAGCTTCACAACCAAAAGTCTTTAAAAATGAGTAGTTTACCTTTTTACCTGTCCATGCCTCCTCTGGAATACCACCATCCAAGGAACTTGAAGGCCCTTTGTTTATTAGATAAACAATAGTATCTACAGCATTTGCCCAAAATTGTAAAGGCAATCCTGCATGCTGTGGAGTACTAAAAAGGTATGTTTTTGATGATCATTTCAGTGGCTTTTCAGTAGAACTTGTAAACCTTTTTGCATCATGAACTTGGAAAACAATAAAGAATTATAACAAAACATGTGAGATTAATATGCAGGACTCAGCTGCTAACAATTTTCATTCTCTCGTGTAGGAAGGGGTGAAAACAAGGAGTTGTTGTTCCAAAAAAAATGACAAGGACAAGGTAACTGCTGTCCCTTTGACGGGAGACCGAGTGCAAACAAGGCTAAGCAGATCAAAGTAAAATGGCCCTGAAAAGGAGGAGAAGACACCAGCTCGACGTAGGAGGGAAAAGAGATGATTAAGGATTAACGGTTTGGAGAATCCCTCAGGATCCTTGATCCTGAGGGATCGCTGCTTTATCTATCTTGTTACTTAGACATCTCTGTCGTCACCCTTATATAAAGGGATATCATTGTTAGCTTTGAAGGGAGACATGATTATGCTTTTATGTAATTTCTGTTAAGATCAAAACTTTGATCATCGAGTCTTGATAAGAACTGGTTCATTGTACTTCTGTTTCATGCATTAATACAAACTTGGTGATTATTTTATCTCTGCGTCTGGATTAAACTAAAGTGGTGTACCCTTGGAGGCTAACGGCCCGGCCCCGGAGGACACTTTCTTCTGTATTATTACGATTTGATTTCCGCATGATTTGCTTATCGTCGTTATTTGGTAATCTGATATGCTTTATAAGTTTACATCACATGCTCTGTTAAGATTAATTCATTAAGATTTCTAAAGATAGAACTGTTGCATTTAATCTTCATTATAGTACTGTTCCTTTCAGAGTTGATTGAATATTATTTGTCTTAACCGAATATTGTTACTATTTTGTTACAGAGCTTTTGTGTTGTACATTCATGTTACAGAATTCATCTGAAAGTTGTGTTCTTTATGATTGTTGGATTCAAAAGTAATGCTGTTCTATTTTGAAACACAGTCGTATTCCTTTTAATTAAGATTGATGCTTAGATCATATTACTATTCAAGCGTGTTGTGTGCATATATGGTTTCCAAGCGCTATTCCATAAGTTATCAATAATTAGTGTTGTTCTATTAGTGTGTACTGCTTGATCTGCCTTAAGAGTGAAAGATTGTTGTTTGATTACGATTAATGCATTTAAGTTAGTAGATTAAGTTTGATTACTGCTCGCGAGACTTAGTTGTTTAACTGCTGTTCCTTTTAAGAATTGCTGTTCCATTTCATAATTGCTATTCCATTCCAGATTTGCTGTTCGATTTCTCATTTGCTGTTCCATTTTTCTATCTGCCATTTAATTTACTAGCATTTGTTGTTTTGGTGTGAGAGACGATCTAAGGCTGTAGTGAGCCTCGGCATTTACTGTCTAGCTCCTAGACCCGTGGTCTGTTCTCTAATTCCCTTTCCATCAGTTTCCAAAGGGATGGGTTATCGCTGCCGAACCCTTGATTGATAAGTTGCCTAGTTTTCTGAGTGTGTGATTTATTCTTTTGAAGTAACTTAGTTGTAGACAAGCATCCATTTACTCTTGTACTTTTGAATGTTGTACTACTAGCATTACTCTGACAAATGATAGCCTCAGACTGAGACACTCTTTGAAATAACACAACGTTCCCAGATTGACATATTAATGTGAGGTAATTAGAGGTGAAAGAGACCCTTTTTATAGCTCTACATTTTGGCGCCGTTGCCGGGGAAAGAGTGTAGCCATTTGTCTTTTTTTCAGAGTAGTGTACGAACCTGCTAGGGAAGAGTTGGATCTTAAAAATGGAAGGTAAGAACCTGCGTACGGAGCATGTAAAAGCCCTACTCCACTGTCCGCTTTCCTAACAGATTTGTTGTTGCTTTGTTTGAATAGAATTTAGTAGTTCATTTGAGTGCATGACTAAGCAGAAAAAACCAGAAAAAAATATCAAACCTCCACCCAAACCTGAAAAAGCTAAGGGGCCGGTGACCCTTGGCCGAACGACCTTCATAGATGAAATCTATAAGAAAATAGAATCTCAGCCATCAGTAGGACCCAGGAAAATCATTTCTAAACAGCCTACTAGTTCCCTTCAGGCCATAGGATCACCATCTGTAGCCTTTGCTGAGGTGCATAGTCAAACTGAAGAGCAGGACTTTCAAGAAATCGAAAATTCTACTCCAAAACTATTGCAGGAAGGGAATTTCAGCAATCTTTGTGAAGGAGAAGGAGAAATAGGGGAAACTGAGGAGCTAAGATCTCCTATTGGAACAAATCAGCCATTAAATAGCCTAGATAAGGGGAGCGCTGCAAAAATCATTGTTGAAGGAACCCAATCTCCTCAGACATCAGGTATTCTCATTATCCCAGATAGAGGAAGTGTTATTAATACTATCCCTGTCAAAGCCATTCCCTCTCAACCTAGGAATACCCTCCTAGATATCCCAGAAGGTTACTGGCATATATTCGACGCTATGGCTCAGAATCAGCCAAACACTCAAACTTCTACATTACAATACCCTATAGTGGATTCTGCAGCAAATGCACCCATGAAAGCAATCCCTCTTCAACATATCCCTACATTTCACGGTCTCACATCAGAAGATCCGGATGCATTTTTATTCGAATTTGATGTGTTGTGCAGGGGATATGATTACACCACCGACCCCCAGAAATTGAAATTATTTCCCTCTACATTAAAAGGGGCTGCTTTAAGATGGTTTATGGGATTAGGTGGTGGGGTCATAAACAATTGGGATCAAATGAAAGAATCTTTCTTAAAAAAATATCAGGATTATTGCAGGTCTAGAGAATTAAAGGACGAAATATTCCAAATGACAGCCAAACCGAATGAAACATTAGAGGAGTATGTGGAACGTTTTCAGTACAATCTACAAAGATCTCCTTATGCATCACTACCTTTACCTGATAATGTGTTAAAAGCTACATTAGAAGGGGCATGAAGGAACAATGGATTGAAACATTAAACATCATGGGAAAAGGGGATATTTATCAAGAGAATTTTGCTGACATCATTGATTTATGTATTAGGAGTTCGAGAGGCAGCACAAGAGTAAAACTGGCAGAACATGATCAGTTTGTAAGAGATAACAAAATATCAACAGAAGGAGTAACACGTGTAGAAATTGGAAATTTATTGAAAAATTTTAAAACTGATATTCTGGGGACACTAACTACACAACTTGATATTATGCAGGCTAAACAGAAGCAAATGGAGGCAGAACAGAACTTGGCGATCTTCTGTCCCCGATGCAGGAAAAAGCATAGTCACAAGGAATGTCCACTGGATACAGTCCAAACATGCGGGATCTGTACAAAAGATCACCTTACGGAGAGCTGCCCCTCACTTCCTGGATTGAAAGCGGTATATAAGGAAGTGGAAGAAGAATCAGAATCGGTGTACTTGATCAACCAGCGCCGCCAGTGGCAGCCGAGACAATCTGGTATGTTTCCAGACCCAACTTCTTCTTTTCAGCCTCCACAATATAATGCTCAACAATATAGTATGTGGCAAAGTCAGTCCCAACCCCCATTTTCAAACTAGTCACCACAGTCGTTTCCTTCTTCAAACCTGTGGCTGAATCAGGCAATCCAATTTGGTTGGCCGAATTTCCCTTACACTCCACCATATTGGCAAAGTAGCCCATATCCTCCATAATGGACCCCCCCTACTTCACAAAGTTCAGCCTGGTAGACAAACTGGCAGAGACCGATGCATCAGCCAGTAGGAACTATCCCACTCCCTCAACCTACACTGCCAGCCTTACAACAAAATCCCCAGTCTAATCTGAGACCACAACTCCCAGCCCAACCCAACCCCAATCGAAATAACAGACCTGTCCAAGCTCTCCAAATCATAGAATCACCAGAAATAAGACCCGACCTGAGGGAGTGTAATGATCTTCAGTTACGATCTGGACGTATTATTGAAATTGAGGGAGATAAAACAGTTCATATTGAAGATCAGTTACCAAGAGAACATCTGTTGCAAAAAGAGGATGTGAATAAGCAGCAGACTCATAATAAAGCAACCACATCCTCTCCTCCATTCCCAGAATGATTAGTCATACCTCGACCTTTACAATATCCTGATTTCGACATTCTGGGAGAATTACAAAATCTGTACATAAAAATTCCATTCCTCCAAGCCATTCAAGACATTCCTATATACGTAAAAACTATCAAAGAATTGTGCATAAAGAAACCAAGGAGGAATATAACAAATAATCCAAGAGTCCAAGTAGTCGGCACTTTATCTGATTTACTATCATGGAAAGAAACACCCATTAAATATGAAGACCCAGGAAATCCAATTGTAACTGTTCAAATTTATGGTTAGACCTTGTCTAATGCCTTAGTTGATCTAGGAGCTGCAATTAATATTTTAACAACCACTACTTGCCAAAAGCTCGGCATTACATCTGTAGAACCCACCTCTACTTTGCTAGAATTGGCTAACCGATCTGTGGTTAGGCCGGAGGGTACTCTACATGATGTCATGGTCTCTGTAGATTCCTGGGAATATCCAACCGATTTCCTGATAATTAATCCAAAAACCCGACTTGATGGACACCCGCTAATTCTAGGTATACCTTGGCTTGCCACTGTCGATGCTTACATTGGCCGTCGGCAAGGAAATATGACCATAACCAAAGGACCAAACATCAAGAATTTAGTTCTATATCCTCCAGCGCGGCCAAGTGTCACAATAATTAGAATTAACAAGTACCCTGTATCATACCTTACTGATAACATTATATCTCCATTAACTATACAAGAGGCACTTGATTTTAAAGACCAAACAGAAGATGATTCCATTAATAACTTCATCAGTCAAACTGAATCTGGATCCTGCACACAGTGTCACATGATAGAAGCAGCATTTGATAATGAATTAGAAGAAGATCCTATGAAAGATACACATGATCAAACAATACTTGTTACTTCTGTTGCAAATAGTAAAATTGTGGAAATTGGACCGGGAAAAACCTTAAACATTAATGCCAACCTCACACCTGAACAAGAAACTAAGCTCATCCATTTATTAAGAAAATATCAAGAAGAATTTGCATGGGATTACCCTGATATGAAAGGAATTGACCCCCAATTATGTACACACCACATTTACATAGAAAAGGATGCTAGACTTGTTCGTCAACCTCAAAGGAGACTTAATCCTCATCTAAAAGATGTGGTAAAAGCTGAACTTCAGAAACTTTTAGATGTCAATTTTATCTATCCTATCTCTGATAGTAAATGGGTCTCTCCGCTTGTGGTGGTACCAAAAAAGAATGGGAAATGGAGAATCTGTGTGGATTACAAGGAACTAAATAAAGCAACACAAAAAGACCACTTTCCTCTCCCATTCATAGACCAAGTATTAGATACTTTAGCAGGAAAGAAATTCTTTTCTTTCCTGGATGGCTTCAGTGGATACAATCAGATTTAGATTTCCCCTGAAGACCAAGACAAAACTACTTTTACTTGTCCTTGGGGAACATTTTCCTATCGAGTTCTACCTTCTGGCTTATGTAATGCTCCTGCCACATTCCAAAGGGCTATCCTTAGTATTTTTGCATATTTAATAAATGATGGACTTGAAGTATACATGGATGACTTTACATCATATGGAGATGATTTTGATCCAGCACTAGACAACCTAGAAAAAGTCCTACAACGTTGCATCACTACCAGGCTTTGTTTAAGCCATGAAAAATGTTACATGATGATGACCGAAGGACTTATCCTAGGACACTATGTTTCAGCAGCTGACATTTAGGTAGACCTGGCCAAAATCCAAATACTTTTGCTTATTCCCACTCCTACTACTCAAACGAAGGTACGCAGCTTTCTTGGATTTTCTGGTTATTATAGACGATTTATAGAACATTATTCGCACATTGCTGCATCTTTATATGCACTAACTGGTAACATTGATTTTCTTTGGATAGAAAAATGTGAGCGTTATTTCAAGGATTTAAACAAGCTCGTATCCACAGCCCCAGTCCTTCGAGGACCAAACTGGAATTTGCCATTCCCGATATCATTTGATGCCTAAGATACAGCCATTGGCGCAGTCCTTGGGCAGGAAGAGGATAAAAAACCATATGCTATCTATTACATCAGCAAAAATTTATCCCCTGCTGAATTAAATTACACTGTTACTGAAAAATAATTCCTAGCTGTAATACATGCCGTCAATAAGTTTAGACATTATATTACAAGATATCCTGTTATCTTGTATACAGATCATTCTGCCATAAAATATTTAGCAAATAAGCCCGTCACAAATGCCAGAATAACTAGATGGTTGATTTTATTGCAGGAATTTGATATCACAATCAAGGATTGGCCTGGCAAAGAAAACCCTATAGCCGATTTTCTCTCAAGAATGCCAAAGCCAATCGATGTAGCACTAGTTGAAGATCAATTTCCGGACGAACATATGTTTTTTGTTGCCGTTCAAACACCCTGGTATGCTGATTTTGCCAATTACCTCGCAGTAGGTAAACTACCAAAACACCTAACCCCTAATGAGTGCAAACAGATTGTTCAGAAGAGTGCTCGATTCTCGTGGATTGGGGGCTATTTGTTTCACACAGGGGCAGACATGCATATCAGGAGATGTGTTCGAGAAGATGAAATTTTTGACATCCTAAAAGCCTGTCATGATGGACCATGTGGTGGACACTTTGCTGAGCACAGAACTGGACATAAAGTACTGCAGACAGGATATTATTGGCCCACGATTTTTAGAGATGGAAATAAATTTGTCCAAGCCTGTGATAGCTGCCAGTGAGCAGGACGTCCTGGTCAATCTGAAGAGATGCCTCTGAAACCACAGTTAGTCATTGAACCATTCGAGCGATGGGATCTTGATTTCATTGGACCTATCAACCCATCATCAAATCAGAAAACATATATCTTGGTGGCAACAGAATATGTCACCAAATGGGTTGAAGCAAAAGCATTGCCAAGAGCCACAGAGGACTCTGTCATACAGTTCGTGTTCCATCTATTTGTACGTTATGTCCTTCCAAGGGAAATAATTACAAACGGAGGAACACAATTTGCTGGGAATAGATTAGCTGCAACACTCAACAATTATCACGTCCAGCATAAAATCACTACTCCATACCACCCAAGGTGAATGGACAGGTAGAAAGCAGCAATAAGGTAATAGAATCAATCCTAACGAAAACCATTGCGTCAAATAGGTGTGATTGGGCTGCCAGACTACCTGAAGCACTCTGGGCCTATAGAACAACATGGAGAAGCACCACTGGTTACTCACCTTATCAATTAGTGTTTGGAAAACAACCCATTTTTCCCATAGAATTCGAAATCCAAACATTACGAACAACACAGGAAGTTGGCTTAGATCTAAGCGAGGCACAGATTAATCGACTACAACAGATCAATGAGTTGGACGAAATTAGGCTCTCTGCACTTCAAAATACTGCCTTGATTCAACAGCAGCGAGCTAAATGGCATGATGCTCTCATTAAAAACAAAGTCTTCCACGAGGGAGACTGGGCTTTGTTGTGCGACTCTAGGTTTCAGGACTTCCCTGGGAAACTCCAGACTCGTTGGTTGGGAGCATACGAAATCCAGAAGGTACATGACAATGGAACCCTTACTCTAATCACTATTGGCGGTTCTGGATATGCCTTCAAAGTAAATGGCCACCGAGTTCGTCTCTATCGTAAACCACTCACTCGTGAATCCTTCTGCCAGCAGCTACGCCAGGACACTGATATGGAGATTTTGGGAGAGGAGGAGAAGTCTTCCTCACCTGTAATTCATTAAGGAATTCATTTCTTTTTACAATTTGTATATACGTTCTTTTCTTTGAGTCGTTTTTTGTACATATGTTTGAACTAATGTTTTCCTGTCATTTTTGCTGTTCCTTTTTTTATTCAAAAGAATAGCATTTCGATTTTTGCCGTTCCTTTTCCAAAAGGATGGTATTTGTGTGTTTCTGCATTCTTGATTTTCTGCTATTCCTTTTTTGAAGGAACATCATTCTTGATTTTCTGCTATTCCTTTTCTAAAGGAACAACATTCTTGATTTTCTGCTGTTCCTTTTCAAAAGGAACAACATTCTTGATTTTGTTCTGTTCCTTTTTTAAAGAAACGACATTTGCTTGTCCTGCTGTTCCTTTTCTAAAGGAACAACATTTCAATTTTTGTTGTTCCTCTTTCAAAAGGAATGGCACTGCTGTGTGTTTGTTGTCCCTTTTCCAAAGGAACATCATATTTTTGATTTCTGTTGTTCCTTTTCCAAAGGAACGACATTTTTGCGTCTTTTGCTGTTCCTTTTTCAAAGGAACAACATTTTTGGTGGCTGCTGTTCCTTTTTCAAAGGAACGACATTTCGAGTGTTTTGCTACCCTTTTCCAAAGGAATAGCATTTTTTTTTAATTTTTGCTATTCCTTTTTCAAAGGAACGACATTGGTATGTTCTGTTGTTCCTTTTTCAAAGGAACGACATTTGCATTTTTGCTATCTATGCTCCTTTGTTGTTCCTCTTTCCAAAAGGAACACCACTAGCATACTTTTTCTCTCCTTGTGAAACAGCTTATTCCTTTTGTTGATCTAAATTGAGGATGCTTCTTGCTCTTGTTCTTTCAAGTCTTTAAGATACAGCTATGCACCTATGCAATGAATACAAAATCACAACATACTGAAATCCCCAAATCATAAATCGCTATCCTTATAAGGCATTGTATTGGTAAGAGGACAAAAGGAAGGACACTTATTCATCATCTTTTGCTCTCATCATCTTACTAATTTTGCTCTGATTGGTTATCTTTAGCATGACGATCCCTTTAATCCTCTTTGATTATTATTTAGGAATAAGAGCAAAGGGTTTATATCTTCCTATTGAGATGATAAGACTTCTTCCACCATTCCCACTCTTAAGGAGTGTTGAAACACCCTTTATGTATAAATAAGGAAAAGTACTTTATGAAAAAGAAAAAAGTAAACATGAATTATAAGTTGTCAAATGCAGGATAGGGGGTCTCATCAAGAGCCAGCCTACCATGATCATGAGGATGGAAGTGAAGTGGCATTCCCACTATGGCCACCACACCAGGGATATGGTCCAAAAGGTATATCAAATAAACAAACCTTGGAACAGGAGGTCTCATCACGAGCCGACCTACCCACTTTTCGCTCCTTCCTCGTGAATGGCATTATGGTTAACTGGTTACCAAGCCAGCATAATGGCCTACATGTTGACATTATACACCTTAACATACACACAAAGGATCATGGTTCCAGGGGTGAAATAAACAACTCTGCCAAGGTTATGGACACCTGTCGGTAGCAGAGCACTGTTAATGGTATTGAAGTCACATTGGTTACACCAATAGGTAAGATACTAATACTCTTTTGTTTCTTATATCCTAAGAACTAATCATATATCATTTCACGACTTATATATCACATGAAAATTTATTACCACCAGTCATGGCAAAGTAAGTGACAATGACCACTTGAGATTTGGCAAGTACGACAGACATCCTATCCCCCCAGCCTCGCATCATATCACAACAGCCTCTTACATAATACGCGATCCAACTTTATGCCTCGATTTCGGTAATTCGTTGTTTTTCTAAACATGGCATATTTTCATATGATGTTCCTTTATGACTCTGTTGCAGATCGGGTGCTGCTCCTTTATTTGATGGCTGGGATAGCCTATCACATTGCGCGGGGGGGAGGTTAACCTCATTATTCCCTGGATTACGTGTCAGCTCACTATTCGGGAAAAGTTGTGTACTAGGGTATGGCACGACTTAACGGCATGCTATTTCTATTTTTGTTACACAAGTTGCTGTTCATAAGCCATTTTTGTTGCATACTCTGTTTTTTTTCAAAATCTTGTGACTATTACCCTCTCTGTGTTTCAAACAGCACAAGTAGTTGTTGTTCCATTGAGAATCCATAGTGAAATGATGGGAGGAAGATCGATTCGAAGGGAACCGCAGGTGTTGACAGTCTCCGCTGCTGCCCGGGAAATCTTGGAAAGAGAAGGGTGGCTGACTTATCTCAACCGCTTGCAGGAGTCTAACGAAACAGTGGCGATTGAATTCCTGCAGAATCTGCAGGAGGATTACTCCACAGTAAGGGGGACACAGATAGCAGTCACTAATGATATAATCGCAGAAGTCTCGGGACTACCAGCCACTGGACCTATTTAGACGCTAAAAAAGGAGAGACTACAGAAGATTATAGAAATCTTCCAGGACGAAGGACAGAGTTTGATGATTAAAGGGAAGGGAGTTCTGCCAACAACGCTAGGAGAGCCCTGGGCAGAATTAGCAAGAACCGTGCAAATCTACATCACCTGCGAGGGTAGGAAAGACGTGGTAAGACCACGACATCTTAAACTCTTAACTATTTTAAAGCAGAAATGCTCTGTAAATCTGCCTGCACTTTTGAATTCGTTACTTCATGACGTTGCACGAAGCTTAAAAGAGGCACAACATGTAGAGTCAGTTGTCAGTCACCATGGGTTAATTCGATTAATTGTTAGTCATAGCCTCACCCAGCAGCAGAGCAGCTGGGAAGAGATAATTTCAATGATTGAGGGGGGGTTGACAGCACCATCCCCAAAACGTAAGCATACTACTAGCACACTAGAACGACCAGAAAAATGCAGAGAATTAGTAAAACAAAAACATGTCACTAGTACACTAGAACGTCCAGAAACACGCCAGGAATCGGCAAAGTGTAAGCATACCACCGGTACACCTGAATAGCCAGAGAAACACAGGAAATCGGTCTGGTTAGCTCGGATACGAGGAAGGCTGGAAAAGCTCCAGGAAAGCACCAGCCAGCCAGTAGAAATTGAGGACGAGCAATCCTCACGGCCAGAAGAAGAAGCATATAAATTTGAAGAAGAAGAGAAAGAAGAGGCCAAGCAATCTGAAAGGGGAGGTCGAGCAATCCGAAGAAGAAAATGAGGAAGAAGCTGAGCATTCTAAAACAAAAGCTGAGCATTCTGAGGAAAAAGCTGAACAATCCAAGCAGGAGGGGGAAATGGGACAGCAGGAATGTTAAAATTGGAAACCAGGGCAAAACTTCATGTGGGTCATCTTATTCATGGCTAATAATATTTTTATTAGATTCCTCTCATCAAGAGGTGTAGGATTGATATAAATATCATCCAATTCCGATAAGTATTCATGAAGATATGAATTTATTTTGATTATGGAATTATTATCAAGCCGACCTACAACTCATGTAGGCTCAGAAGCCCAACAGTTGCATCTATTCACCCACCAACGTTGTGTATAAATATAAGAGGACTTTTCCTCATTTGGACTCACTCATCTCATCACATCTCTCTCTCTCTACTGCGCAGATATGAGTCTCTTCTCTACTGCGCTGAAATGGGTCTCTCTCTCTCACACATGTGAAGCCGGAAGCTGTTGAATTTGAAGCTGCAACTGCAGAAGTAAAGATTGACTTGCGTGGCCTAGAAGATCTCCTCTTTGGAACTGCACTGTAGGTTCATTTGAACCTCCTTTGAAAGCTGCAACTTTTGGTGGTGGAATGAAGTCAATCCAACGAACGGTTTGCAAGATATCGACTGCCCTTGTTTGAAGCCGGAAACTGCTGAAACTGAAGCTGCAACTGCAGAAGTAAAGATTGACTTGCGTGGCCTAGAAGATATCCTCATCTGAACTGCGCTGTAGGTTCATCTGAACTTCCTCTGGAAGCCGAAACTTTTGGTGGTGGAATGAAGTCAATCCGACTGTCGGTTTATGAGATATGGTCTGCCCTAGTTTGATAATGAAGCCGCTAATGCTGATGCTACTGATCTAGGGTTTGCTACTGCTGATATGAATCAGATTTATTGTACTATTTCTCTCTGCTGAATTATTGAAGATAAAAGAAGATTTGATCAAAGGGTTTCCCCACACATTGTGGGGTTTGTCCCTGGCTAGCCGCCACATCTTGTGTCTCTTGTCTTGGCTTGTTTTTTGTCGATCGTTTAATGTTCTATCTGCACTTTACTTTATGTACATGTGATTGCTAATCTGTGGAATATAATAAGAAAAAGAAGTAAACTATTATAAGCATAGAACATACCATAACTTAACATGGTATCAGAGCTGAGGTGAAGACAAAGCCCAAGCAAGAGCAAGAGCAATCATTGAAGAGAAGATTGACAAGGCTATCCTAAAAGAACTATGGGGTCCTCAACACTCTTTCCTACCGAAGACAAGCTCCGTGAGAAAGCTGACTATCACAGATGGAAGATGTCTATCGATCTAACCCTTGAAGATCAAGGAGTGCTGGACCATGTAAGAGGCAATATTGTTGAGCCTTCATCAAATTCATCCGCTGCTGCCTGGAACAAATGAAAAAAATGGAGAAGTCAAAACAATAGAAGATCATCTGGGACTCTATCGACAAGCACTTGGTGGCCTACATCAACTGGACACCTCCAAGGAAATCTACGATAGGCTGGTGAGTTTATTTAAAGTTAATGATGCAAATCAAGTTTTGTTTCTTAGAAATAAATTGAGGGAAATCAAGAAGGGTAAAGATGAAAGTATGCAAGCATACTTCTTAAGAATCACCGAGATCAAGAATGATCTCCTATCTATTGGGGAAACTATTACTGACAGAGAAATGGCACTCACAACTCTTGGAGGATTGCCATTTGAATGGTATGTGTTTAGGACTACTCTTTTGAACTATAATGTAATTCCTGGTTTCAAGGAATTAATGGCTAGATGCATTCAAGAAGAAACAAGGGAAGAAGTGCAAGAAATGCCCATGCCTAAAGGTCCTCCTGCTCCCTTTTCTTCTCATGCAAAGAAAAGAAATAATTTCGCGACTAAATCAAAGGGAAAGGCTGGAGCTAAGGCTAGAATAAAATGACGATGTTACATTTGCGATAAAGCAAGTCACTATGTATGAGATCATGAGCATCATGATGAATGAGATCATGGACATAAAGGGCAACATGAGATCATGGACATATAGGATAACATGATGATGATGCACACTAGTTTGAGCAGCATTATGATGGATAAAATCATGGACATGGGCAACATGATGATAATCATGATTAGAGAAGCATGGTACAGTATGCAGTGGTGCAACTCGAAATCCCTCTGATGGCAATCAAAGGAATGACAAATTCAACAACAAAGGTAAGAGGAAAGCTGGGAATCAAGGAAGAGGACAACCATTCAAGAAGGCTAGAAATTCTAGGATGTATTAAATGCACCTGACCTCAAAAAGAACCTAGTGTCCATCTCGGCAAAGGAAGACAGAGGCTACAAGGTAACCTTCAACAATGGCAAGGTATGTATTTGGAAAATTAATGTTAAAGATGCCTTTACTCTTGGGTTTAGTGTTGATTCATTATAACAGGTCGATGGAAGTCCGCTAGGTGTCATGTCTTGTGACACAACTCTTTAGTCCGAACTTTGGCATCGGAGGTTTTCCCACCTTCATTAGAAAGCTCTACCCGATGTAAGACAGATGGTAACAGGGATGCCCGAATTCCAAGTAGAGAAAGAAGGTGTATGTCCGGGATGTACCAAAGGAAAGCTCAAAAGGGGACCATTCCCCTCAAGCCAAAGCAAGACCTCCGATATATTACAATTGGTTTACTCATGCATACCTAAGGTTGGCATTAAGAGGGAGACTACTACACCACATACTCTTGAGCAGAATGGTGTGGTGGGAAGGAAGAACCACACGATGATGGAAGCTGTCCGGGCCATGCTACATGATCAAAGACTTCCAAATTTTCTATGGGCTGAAACTACAATCACCGCTGTATATGTACAAAATCGATGCCCTCATCAAGCATTGGGTTCCTAAACTCCTGAAGAAATGTTCACCACCGGTCAAAGGGAAGTTGTGATTAGTCATGATGTCACCTTTGACAAAGATATGGCTCTCAGCAAGGTGATCAATCTTCCGACTTTGAGGAGCTCTCAAGAAGCCGACACCAGGGAACCGAAAGAAAAGGATGATGAATCAATGCCTGATGTAGAAGAACCCATGGATCCGATTGATCCTCCTCCATATGAGCCTTCCTCTTCTAGGAAGAGGCCTTCATGGCTTAAGGGGTTACTTGATGATGCTGAAGGACATGCTGCACCCCGAGGAACCTTTCGTGAAAGTAAGAAACTTAATAGGTATCACGGATACCTGACCATCATGAGCACGATCATACAAAATGAGCCTTCATCATTCTCAGATGGCATCAAGCATTAACTATGGAAGGATGCTATGATCATAGAATATGAGTCTATTATGGAGAATGATGTCTGGGAAGTAGTTCCCAGACCCTGGACAAGACAATTGTTACTTCAAAATGGCTTTACAAGATAAATCATGCAGCAAATGGAAGTATGGAAAAGTATAAGGTTCATTTTTTTGCTCGAGGTTTCTCCCAAAAGGAAGGTATAGACTATGATGAGATATTTGCACCTGTTGCCAGATATACGACCATCCGCTCAATCATAGCCCTTGCCGCTTCACAAGGATGGAACCTACATCAGATGGATGTCAAGACTGCATTCTTGCATGGCCCAATCAAAGAAGAGGTCTACGTGGAGCAACCCGAAGGATTTGAGATTTATGATCGAAAATCTCATGTATGCAGGTTGAAGAAAGCTCCCTATGGACTGAAGCAAGCACCCCGAGCATGGTATGAGAGGATCGATAGCTACTTTATGAAGTTGGGATTCACTAGGAGTGAAGCCGCTCCTAACCTTTACTTTAAGGTTGAAGATGAAAAGCCTCTCATACTGGTGTTTTATGTGGATGACCTCTTTCTAATAGGTGTAGACCCTCTCATTCACAAATGTAAGAGGGAGCTGGCCTCTGAATTTGAAATGGAAGACCTAGGACTGATGCACTACTTCCTAGGACTTGAAGTGTGGCAAAAGCCAGGAGAAATTTTCCTATCTCAAGGAAAATATGTGGTGAAGATATTAGAAAGATTCGGAATGGTGGACTGCAAGCCTGTAACTACTCCGATGGAGCTTGACTTCAAGAAGTTAAGCAGTAGTGCTGCTGGACCTGTTTTACGAAATGCTACCGAGTATTGGCAACTCGTCGGAGCATTAATGTTCTTAGTGAACTCCCATCCAGATATATGCTTTGCAGTCAACATGTTGAGCCAGCATATGGTTGAACCCCACCACATACACTGGATTGGTGCCAAGAATCTGCTGAGATATCTTCATGGCACTATCACTTATGGGTTTAGATACATTGCCAGAGATGTGAGACTATTTGGATACACAGATGCTGACTAGGCAGGCAATGTGGAGGACCGTAATAGCACTTACGGGTGTTGTTTCTCCTTGGGATCTGCTTCGATATCCTGGATGAGCAGGAAACAAAAGTCGGTGGCTTTGAGCACCGCCGAAGCAGAGTATATTGCTGCTAGCATGGCTTCTTGTGAGGCAGTTTAGTTGCGAAAGCTCTTCAGTGAGTTGTTTGGATTCACATTGGATACCACTGTGATCCTTTGTGACAACCAAAGTGGGATTCGTTTGTCAGAGAATCCCGTATTCCATGATCGCTCCAAACATATTGATATCAGATACCATTATATTCGAGATATGGTGCAATGGGGAGCTATAAGGCTCCATCATATCGGTATAGATGAACAGGTCGCCGACATTCTGACAAAACCCCTTGGGAAAGTAAAATTTCTGACTTTCCGTGAACAACTTGGAGTTGTTCAAAGACCCTCCAATGACGGTCATGTATGATGCATTAAGCTCTAAGAGCTCTAGGGGGGTGTGGGGTGCTTCTTGGAGCAGCATATGACCACATGATTATTCACTATCCCCTGGTGGTATACATGTACACCCCGTGGCGACATTGTAGCAGGATTGATGTGTTCTCATGTGAGGCCTAGATTGATGTGTTCTCCATGGCAATTGTAGCAGGATTGATGTGTTCTCCTGTGAGGACAGGATTGATTAGTTCTCCTGTCGAGGCATCCTACCCATGCAGTCTGGGACTCATGGGAAGTACCTCTCATATGATCAATGAGCAGGGAAATGAAGTTAGGGACCATAGTAGTACCGATGGACGCATCGTTGTAACTACCGTACTCCCTACGCTAGGATGACCTCCATTGATCTGGGATCAATGATACTGGTCTGCGACCAGTGGTAGGAGTTGTACCATACTATGACGCTGACTTCGGGTCGGTTGAGACTGGTCTGGGATCAGTGGTACATACTCTGAGACTGACTTTGAGTCAGTGGAGGATGATATTGGTCTGGGACCATTGGAGTTGTACTCATTATGACGCTGACTTTGGGTTGGTTGAGACTGGTCTGGGACCAGTGGTACATACTCTGAGACTGACTTTGAGTCAGTATGATACATCCTCGATCATTTCTTCTTCTTCATAATTCGGACAAAAGCAGAGTAGAATAGAACAATGCAAGAGCAGAGCAGAACAAAATAAAACAGTACAGATCAGTGCAGGCTAGAAAAAGACAAAGCAGAACAGGCAAAATAGAGCAGAGCAGGGCAAGGGTTAGGCTGTACAAGGCAGTGCATTTGATGGATGAATAGTAACGACCGATAGACAGACTGCAGATGAAGTTCTCCATGGTTGAGAGGGAGTGTTAAAATTGGCAACCAGGGAAAAACTTGATGTGGTTCATCTTATTCATGGCTAATAATATTTTTATTAGATTCCTCTCGTCGAGAGGTGTAGAATTGATATAAAGATCATCCAATTCCGATAAGTATTCATGAAGATATGAATTTATTTTGATTATGGAATTATTATCAAGTCGACCTACAACTCATGTAGGCTCAGAAGCCCAACCTTCGCATCTATTCACCCACCAACATTGTGTATAAATATAAGAGGACTTTTCCTCATTTGGACTCACTCATCTCATCACATCTCTCTCTCTCTACTGCGCAGATATGAGTCTCTTCTCTACTACGCTGAAATGGGTCTCTCTCTCTCTCTCACATGTGAAGCCGGAAGCTGTTGAATTTGAAGCTGCAACTGCAGAAGTAAAGATTGACTTGCGTGGCGTAGAAGATCTCCTTTTTGGAACTGTGCTGTAGGTTCATCTGAACCTCCTTTGAAAGCCACAACTTTTGGTGGTGGAATGAAGTCAATCCGATGAACGGTTTGCAAGATATCGATTGCCCTTGTTTGAAGCCGGAAACTGCTGAAACTGAAGCTGCAACTGCAGAAGTAAAGATTGACTTGCGTGGCCTAGAAGATCTCCTCATCTGAACTATGTTGTAGGTTCATCTGAACCTCCTCTAGAAGCCAAAACTTTTGGTGGTGGAATGAAGTCAATCCGACTGTCGGTTTGTGAGATATGGTCTGCCCTAGTTTAATAATGAAGCCGCTAATGCTGATGCTACTGATCTAGGGTTTGCTACTGCTGATATGAATCAGATTTATTGTACTATTTCTCTCTGCTGAATTATTGAAGATAAAAGAAGATTTGATCAAAGGGTTTCCCCACACATTGTGGAGTTTGTCCCTGGCTAGCCACCACATCTTGTGTCTCTTGTCTTGGCTTGTTTTCTGTCGATCGTTTAATGTTCTATCTACACTTTACTTTATGTACATGTGATTGCTAATCGGTGGAATATAATAAGAAAAAGAAGTAAACTGTTATAAGCATAGAACATACCATAACTTAACAAGGAAGGTAGCCCACCACAGGACCCAGTTGGAGAAGACGAATTGGCCGCAGTTTTGGCCAATATGGGTGAATATGGCCAACCTTCCAGTCCATCAGACCTCCACTACAAACCCCAAGAGGAAAATGCATATGAAAAACCACATGCAAAACAGGTAGAAGAAGGAAATCTGCCTATTCATGATGAAGAAGAAATAAGAGATACTGAACAGGAACAATCTGTTCCTAAGGCACCGGAAGAAATTCCAGAGGAAGTAGGGGCAGAAAAAGAAGTTGCCTAGGAATTGACAGAACCAGTTAAGGTTCTTACCACAGAACAGCTGGAGTCGAACAATGAAGAAACACCCCAGGAGGAAGATCCAGGGACTAGTCACGGCCCAGACCGCAGCAGACAGCCTGTTGTTCCTTCTAATGAAATTTTGGAAATTAAAGAATTGCGAAAGGAACATCAGAGATTATTGAGCATAATATCCCAGCTCCACCAGCAGATCAGGATCCTAAAAGCAAGGCAGAGGGTAAGAAAGACTACAGGGAAGAAAAAGGTGACTACTCCAGTAAAACTCTGGAAGGCAAAAAGGCGGAGGACCAAAATTCGTCCTGTTGTTCAAAACCCTGTTGAAAATACAGCTGTTGTTCCAAATGATGCTGAAGAACAGACTGCTGTTCCATTTGAAAAGGAACAACAGCAAACTGATATTCATGTTAAAATAGAAATGGATGATATGATGACTTGTGACAAGGAAATTCAGACGGAGGCACCACCCTCAGGGGTGATAAGGGTTCTGAACTCAAAGCAATGCAATAAGAAAGTTCAGGTAAAAATCCCAGCCTCCACTGCTGCATGGAGAAGAGATCCAAAAACAGTAACCTTGCGCAAGGTGTTGAAACAAGCTCAACAAGAAGCAGAAAAGCTTAGAGAGCAAACGGTCCCTCGCGAGAAGTATGAAGAACTACAGCAGCAACTTAGGAACGTTAATCAATCCGAAAGCCAGGCCTTTGAAGGTTGGCGGAAGGAACAAGAGAAAGTTGCAAAGGTAACTCGTAGGCTAGATATTGTTATCAAGAAGATGGATACCTTGTGTTCTTTATACAATGACATTTTAGCATGTAGGGCCCCTGCCGAAAACTATGCCTTTTTTTTACTGGAACAGTATTTACAATTAAAAATAAAAGCTGTTAAAGCAGGTGCCCCCATACAAATTAACACTATCAATGACTTTATAGACTACTATAAACACTACGGGGTGAAGGTCCAGAGGTTGCTGTGCGAATTCTATTTGCATAACCTTGTACTAGATCAGGAGATTGGGCTGAACCCTGGCCCTTTTGCTGGAGACATCCAATTGCAAGCATTCATCTCATTCGGGGATAATCAGGTTAAATGGCTCAAAGCCTATAATATTTTTCAGAGGCAAGAAAATGGCCTAGATTTGTGGGTAAGGGCTGAGCCTAGGAACCCAGTGCAGTTGTGGAAAGCACATAGAAACCTCATGAGGACTCAGGGTGTCATTGAAACATTAGGACCCATGCATGAGGCACTCATTCGACAAGGATTAGAATATTTTCTTTCTATCAAAGACCTTACCATTGATGCAGCTAAATTTCGGTATCAAATCTCTAATCCAAATATCCAGCTTAGGGAACCGTTTAAGTATGAGAATTTTAAATTAGCTGCCAATCGTTTGCACCTTTATGGCGAAAGCATTTTGAGAGCAGGGCCATCCTGGTTAGGATATAGGTTCTGCAGTCCAATTATTTGGCACCCTACACCCGGATACCAAGCCCTATATGAGATGCCTGAGGGTCAAGCAAGTCATTTCTTTGACTACCTAGTTACTCATCACGGCTGTAGGCCTCCGCATGAGATTCCTTCTCCAGCCTATTCTCTCACTGCCTTGCATGTCAACTACAACGTTTTCATGAGGGCATGAAACAGGGTAAGCAGGGGGGTGTGTTGAGTACTAAAAAGGTATTTTTTGATGATCATTTCAGTGGCTTTTCAGTAGAACTTGTAAACCTTTTTGCATCATGAACTTGGAAAAAAATAAAGAATGATAACAAAACATGCGAGATTAATATGCAGGACTCAGCTGCTAACAATTGTCATTCTCTCGTGCAGGAAGGGGTGAAAACGAGGAGTTTCTGTGCCAAAGAAAAAGACAAGGACAAGGTAACTGCTGTCCCTTTGACGGGAGACCGAGTGCAAACAAGGCTACGTAGATTAAAGCAAATCGACCCTGAAAAGGAGGAGAAGACACCAGCTCGGCACAGGAGGGAAAAGAGATGATTAAGGATTAACGGTTTGGCGAATCCCTCAGGATCCTTGATCCTGAGGGATCGCTGCTTTATCTATCTTGTTACTTAGACATCTCCGCCGTCACCCTTATATAAAGGGACAACACTGTTAGCTTTGAAGGGAGACATGATTATGCTTTTATGTAATTTCTGTTAAGATCAAAACTTTGATCATCGAGTCTTGATAAGAACTGGTTCATTGTACTTCTGTTTCATGCATTAATACAAACTTGGTGATTATTTTATCTCTGCGTCTGGATTAACCTAAAGCGGTGTACCCTTGGAGGCTAAGGGCCTGGCCCCGGCCCCGGGGGACACTTGCTTCTGTATTATTACGATTTGATTTCCGTGTGATTTGCTTATCGTCGTTATTTGGTAATCTGATATGCTTTATAAGTTTACATCACATGCTCTGTTAAGATTAATTCATTAAGATTTCTACAGATAGAACTGTTGCATTGACTCCGCATTATAGTACTGTTCCTTTCAGAGTTGATTGAATATTATTAGTCTTAACCGAATATTGTTACTATTTTGTTACAGAGATTTTGTGAGGTACATTCATGTTACAGTATTCATCTGAAATTTGTGTTCTTTACGATTGTTGGATTCAGAAGTAATGCTATTCTATTTTGAAACGCAGCCGTATTCCTTTTAATTAAGATTGATGCTTAAATCAGATTACTATTCAAGCGTGTTGTGTGCGTATATGGTTTCCAAGCGCTATTCCATAACTTATCAGTAATTAATGCTATTATATTAGTGTGTGCTGCTTGATCTGCCTTAAGAGTGAAATATTGTTGTTTGATTACAATTAATGCATTTGAGTTAGTAGATTAAGTTTGATTACTGCTCGCGAGACTTAGTTGTTTAACTGCTGTTCCTTTTAAGAATTGCTGTTCCATTTCAGAATTGCTGTTCCATTCCAGATTTGTTGTTCGATTTCTCATTTGTTGTTCCATTTTTCTATCTGTTGTTTCATTTACTAGAATTTGTTGTTTTGGTGTGAGAGATGATCTAAGGCTGTAGTGAGCCTCGTCATTTATTGTCTAGCTCCCAGACCCGTGGTCTTTTCTCTAATTCCCTTTCCATCAGTTTCCAAAGGGATGGGTTATCACTGCCGAACCCTTGACTGATAAGTTGCCTAGTTTTCTGAGTGTGTGATTTATTCTTTTGAAGTAACTTAGTTGTAGACAAGCATCCGTTTACTCTTGTACTTTTGAACACTGTACTACTAGCATTACTCTGACAAATGATAGCCTCAGACTGAGACACTCTTTGAAATAGCACAACGTTCCTGGATTGACATATTAATGTGAGGTAATTAGAGGTGAAAGAGACCCTTTTTATAGCTCTACACATGAAATCTCATGCACCTTGCACGCTCCATGATTGTACTGTTCATCCTTTCTAACACACCATTTTCTTGTGGTGTTCCCGGAACTGTCTTCTCTCTGTGAATTCCATTCTTTGAATAGTACCTATCAAACTCTTTGCTACAATATTCACCTCCATTATCTGATCTGAGACACTTCAACCTTTTCCCTGTCTCATTTTCAACCAAAGTTTTCCATTTCTTGAAAGTATCAAATACATTAGATTTATTTCGAATACAATAAATCCAGGTTTCTCTAGTTGCATCATCAATAAAAATAACATAATACTAAGAGCCACCAAGAGATGATATCTGAGCAGGTTCCCATACATCTGTATGCAGAAGCTCTAATTTTTCGCTCTTCTTTTCTTTCCAAACTCTAAGGAATCTGACTCTCTTCTGCTTTCCATAAACACAATTCTCACAGAAGTCCAAATCAAAATTATTCAAACCCAGCAACAAATTCCTTGAGTGAAGAATATTCATCCCCTTCTCACTCATGTGTCCGAGCCTATGATGCCATAATGCTACATCTGCTCCTTTGGAAGTTAAAGCATTAACATAGTTAGAAATACCATTGCATAAATACAATGTACCAACCTTTTCACCTTTTGCTATTACCAAGGCTCCTTTGATGACCTTCCAAGCTTTATCTGTGAAATTTGTCACACAACCTTCACCACGTAACTGCCCTATTGAAATCAGAGTTTTCTTCAGATCTGGAACATGCCTTACCTCCTTTAGTAGCCATTGGTTTCCATTCTGGTGTTTTACAAGAACCTTACCCATTCCAAAAATTTTATAGGGTTTATCATCACCCAAATGGACTTGTCCAAAATCTCCTTGAACATAGTCATGAAAATATTTCTTATCAGGTGTGGCATGGATTGAGGCCCCTAAATCTACCACCCAGGAATTAGTAATATTTTTGAAAGAAAGAATCAAAGCATCTTGTAACATCTCACTTGTCACATTTGCTTCATGATTGTTTTCTTGCTGTGCATCTCCTTCTTTTCCCTTCCGAGATCTACAGTCTTTCTTCAGGTGTCCTTTCTTCCCACATTTCCAGTACACTATCCCCGATCTGGACTTGGATCTACCTTTTTCTTGACTTACTACGATATCCTGGGCTCTTTCCTCTTTCCATTTTTCTTCCCCTAGTTGCTGTAGTCAAAGCATTACCTGATGTCTCACCCAAGCTTTTCTGTCGCATTTCCTCACTAAGGATTGCACCGACAACACCATCAAACTTTAAAGTACTAGATCCAAGGACAGAGTTACTAATGGCCATAACTAAACCATTCCAACTTTCTGGCAATGAGCACAGAAATAACAGAGCCCTAACTTCATCATCAAAATTTACCCCTACAGAACTTAACTGACTTGTAACTTTATTAAAATAATTTAAATGATCTACAACAGATCCACCTTCTGACATCTTCATATTAAATAAACGCTTCATAAGAAATACCTTATTTGAGGCTGAGGGTTTTTCATATAGTTTGGCCAATGCCAAAATTAAACCCTGTGTTGTTGTTTCCTTTGAAATATTAAACGCTATCGATGCCGCTAGGCATAACCGTATTGTTCCAAGTGCCTTTCTGTCCAGAATATCCCATTCTGTGTCTTTCATACTCGTCGGCTTCTTTGTATTTACGCTCAATGGTAGGTACAGATCTCTCTGATACAGATAATCTTTCATCTTCATATTCCACAGCTGGTAGTTTTGGCCGTTGAATTTTTCAACCCTAAGCCTACCATCTTCCACCATTGCTCCCACTTGAACCAAGAACCCTTCTCTCCTGTGAGTTTATCAGCCAAATAGACCTTCGGCTCTGATACCAGTTGTTAGAAAATTATATATTACAGAGCAATGGAACACATAAAATATTGCAAAAATATAAACATAGAAAACTCATAAAACAAGAGAGTCACAGATATACGTGGTTCACCTAGTTTGGGCTACATCCACAGAGAAACAACCAGTCTTTCCTTTTATATTATCTAGCAAACTGAAGAGATAAAACCTACAATAGATCTGCTGTAACACCCTCTTCGCTCTCAATCCCCTCTCTCTTCCTCACTTAGAATCCAGATATCCATAGACACAATACAATTCCCTCATATATAGTGAGGGGTTGCCTTCTAGGGAAAAAAACCCTAAATTAAACATAACTTCTACCGTCAGATCATCCGCCTAATGAACGGCCTAGATTAACTAGAAATTACTAGACTTTTACAAGGCAATTTTACATCTATTTTTACCCCTACCGGGGGACCTCTAGCCCTCGGACCCCCGCACCCGCGCGTGGAGGGGTGTACAGTCTTCCTGGGGTATACATCCGGTTGAAACCTTTGAATAAAAAAGATAATCAGGCTCCACACCCAACGAAAAGCACTGACTAGCTTTGCTTTCTTTATATTGTCATCCATGACTCCCTGCGCTTCCCATACAGCCCTTACCACGAACCAAAATTGGTCCGTATCTTCATTCCCTACTCCTTTGAACACCGACAACTTTATCACACTTGCCATATTAAACTGTGGTGGTGGTGGAGGTGGTGTGGGTGAAGACGAGGGTGAAGATGGTGAAACTGGTGGTGGTGTAGGTTGGGGTGGTATGCACAGAATTCATTGCTTTATCAAACTCATTGCACTTCTTGGTGAGACCTTCACAAGCTCTTCCTTGCTTTCCCGTGGAGGTGAATTCAAGGGGCTAGTTTCTAGTTCTGCGCTACCTTCATTTCTGTAGATCCTCCCACTTCACGTAGCCCCAAACATCAATTTATTCACATAACTCACTTTTCACACAGTAGCATTTTAATCCAAATGTTCAAATATTTAACGTACTTACCTCACGGTCCTTTGAGGAAGTGTCATTTTGCCTTGCTATAGCTAACCGAAGTACCTACCACGAACTCAGTGATAAATCCTTCTATAATTTGATCGAGCCAGTGATCCACAGCACGCGCGATCTTATCTTCCGATTCTTCCTGTCTGCGCACCAACTCTGGAGTCCACACAATAGGTTTGTCGAGCCTACACCTTCCTTGACTATATGCTAGCTTTTTGGTCCACTCATACAACTTAGAGGGGAAGGATTCAAAGAAAATTTTGTGGATTTCTGTATATAAGTAGCAATCTAACCACTCTTCCTTTGATAATCATGATTCCTTTTTTCCTACACTGCGAACTTGTGAATCTTTCTGTCCAACCACTCTTTAATTCCTTTCTTTGTTGGATTCTAGTGATACGACATCAGACATCTCTATGCAGATCCCAGTCTCAAAAATGGAACCATTTGTTGGCTTATTAGGGCCTGACCTAGGTTCAGAGTTAAGTTAGCCAAATAAATCTCGGTACTACAGGCCCTTTTGGCAATAGTCTGTGGAGCGCAGACTGAGGTCTCACTCGAAGTAGTATGGGAGGGTGCTATAACTAGGTTTTCGCACCCTAGAGATGTCTGATGAGTTCAAGTGGTTCACGGTTTGACCCTGTGTGCAGGTTGCTTCCGGCACTTTCCCGTACCTCGCAGCTTGATAGACTACCTTCACGCAACCCTACCTAGGGGCTGAATGCTACACTTTTGTGTTATTACCCAAGACCTTACTGGTATTCCAATGTTAGTTTATTATCTTAGCCTACTGACATGCTCTAAGTTATACTTAACAACATAAACCATTGATACAGGTGCGTGCAATAAATAAACAGTATATTTGCAAATCATGTCAAACATGCATTAACCTAAGAACAGATACACAGAATTATGGAAAAAATTCTCTTTATTAATTCCATCCTTGATTACAGACTCGACTCACCCTGCGCACTTAGCTGGAGGGGTCCACACACTTAGCTGCGGACTACTAGGCCTCTGCGCACTTAGTTGCAGAGCCTTCTCCTACTCTACGACCCAAAGACACACTTTACACTTCGCCTTAGTCACTCAAACTTCTTTTTCCTTCCTTACACTTAGAGCCTTGCTTTATTTATACAATCCCATGGTCCACGGACCATGGGTAGGTCTATCTAGCCTACATTACATTACAAAACTAGGGCGGACAACCCTGTAACTCTATCATACTTTCGCGCCCTGAGCCCGCAATTTTCGGAGCTTTACAACAAGATTAAGTCAAAACTTGGGCTTTGAGCCCCAAAACATGCCTTGGGGGGATTCCATGCCCAACAAAATAATATGACTGAATTTTCTCTTAAGAGAGGTTTTAAACTTAAGTACTATACTAACTAATACCCTCAAGGAAATGGTTTAGTAGAATCAACCAACAAGAACCTCATAAGGATTATTAAAATAACTGTTGATCGGATCCAAAAGAATTGGCATAAATCTTTGAGATTTTCTCTATGGGTAGATCGAATAACTC
Source organism: Pinus tabuliformis (assembly GCA_031772625.1). NCBI lineage: Eukaryota > Viridiplantae > Streptophyta > Pinopsida > Pinales > Pinaceae > Pinus > Pinus tabuliformis. The sequence goes on from CM062815.1 coordinate 765,671,556, forward strand.
AGAAGGCCTCAATAGGCACTTCTCCATTCAAACTAGTATATGGGAAAGAAGCTATCATTTCTTCAAATTTAGCCCTTCCCTCATTAGCCTTACTCCAATTTATTGAAAAAACACCTTCTTATTCTTTACAACTAAGACAATCTCAAATTCTTAAATTAGAATAAGAAAGGGAGAAATCCAAACTTACACATACTCGCCATCAACAACTTATTGAATCTTCTTTTGATGCAAGTTTTGTTTCCACAAAATATTTTCAAATTGGAGATCTCGCCCTTAAATGGGACAAGGCACATTAGGAAAAAGGAAAGCATACTAAATTCTAGAAAATGTGGCTTGGACCATTTCAAATTGATGAACAAGTAGGTCCATCAACGCTCATATTGCAAGATTTATCAGGAAAGAGAGATTCTCTTCCTGTCAATGGGCTTATTTTGAAAATTTTATTTTCTTAGAAGATTACATCTTCTATTGTAACATTATTTCATTTAATTTTTATGTTTTCTTATGAAAATAATGTTAAATAGCATCACTTTTGGCTTTACAAATAAAATCTCTTAAAATATTTTGATCTTTCGCTTTGAAAGTAGAAATACTTAAGGAAGTGATCACAACATTTGAAAATGATCTAAGTATCATAAAAACTCCAAAATTTTCTTTTCCATTGAAGTTGTAAATTTTTTTAAAACCTCAACTTTATAAAATCCATTTATTCTATTATCAATGAAGAAAGGTTATCTTTAAGAAAGAAAAGACTATTTATAGCTAAGCATCTCCAACTCTACAATTTTCATCCAAAACTCTTAAGGATTCAATGATTCTCCCCATCCATTAACTTTACTATTTTTATAGTGTAATTTAAAAATATATTAACCTTAAAAGGTAAGGGGTCTCATCACGATCCTGCTTACCATGTTCATAAGGAAATAATAGACTAGAATTGCCAACACTGAATACCAAACCATGGTAATGGCTTATGATTATTTTAATCTTAATACAAGGGGTCTCATCATGAGCCAACTTGTTCAGCTCAATTACAACTAGTGAATGGCATTGTCACTTTTTGGTCACCAAACCAGGACAATGAATTTTAGGTAATAAAAAGTTGTTAAAATAAAAGTAAATAGATAAAAAATAAAAATAAAGTGTATATATACTTTTGAAATAATCTCTAAAGACTACACTCTTATATGGATGGGATTCTGAATCATGGATGGTTAAAAGGTAACCCTTTTGAGGCTATGAACGCTTCCTGGCAGCAGTGGCTCTAGCCGTGACAGATGAGTATATTAAAAACACTACGTTGTAAAAGCCCCATACTTTATCTTTACAAATAATGAATGACTAATATGTAAAAAAATGAATTTCATCAATAAGAGGACATAAAAAGAATTATAATTAAATTAGTTTTATGTTTACAGTAATGTTACTTATCTAAATATTTTGAAAATATTTTTTCTTTCCTGAATTAATTTTACTTAGAAAAGTTCTAGAAATTTCACTATTATCAGAGATAACTGGTTCTTCCGGTGAATCACAAATTGTTATGTTGTGCAACAATTCCCCATTTATTTTTATAAATAACTTAGGAGATTATTGTATAAATAAATAGGGACCCTTAAAAAATTGAAAAACATGGGAATATAGTTTAGTCTAGGGTTTTTGTTAAGAAGAAATTTGATTTTTTAATAAACAAATCCTCATAAAAGCTTGAGTGACTTGAATAAGGTTTACCTTAAAGAAAACCCAACAATATCGCATATTTCAAAGTTTCTAAGCAAACAAATTTTCATTCACCCATTTGAAACTTGTGATTGTGATACAAGATAGCACCAAGGAACTAAAACATATCTATTCCTTTAAAAAATCTTAAGTATTAATGATATTCCTTTTTCGTCGGAAATTTCCACATCACAATCTTATAACAAAAGCGATATATCATAAGACCGAGGAACATCTCGATTCCAAAATGCCATAAGCCACTAGACTTGAAAAAACAATAAAACATACTCTTTAAAAAATATTGCATCTAGATAAATCACAAGGGTATCGACATGCTCCCCACTTCTATCATTCCCAATTCCCCCGATTGTGATAAAGCTATTTTAACTAAGGAAATTCATAAATCTAAAACTGAAAAATGAGAGTTGTGCTTGATAATAAATAAATGGCCTACTACAATGCCACATCACGTCTCATGAAATCGCAATCGCTTAAAATATTTCGGCCATATCCATTCTCCACTACTCCTGAAACCGCTGATTGCGATATTGTGATAATGCGATTATCGCAATCACACATCTATCAAACTTATCAAACTGATACAATGATATCGTTATCACATGTCAGTGGGGTACTTGAAGATAAGTTTATTTACTATTTGAAGAGGTTTTGTGATGCTATATATTAATGAATAATAAATACCCACACAAAGCCATGATTTCAGTTATTAAAGGATTCTAACAATATTTATGATTTCAAAGCCCAAGGAGATTTGATGGCATGTTTGGATTGATTCGCATTTAAACTTCCCTTTATGTCTTTTCAAAACCTTATGTGATTGAATGCTTCTATGTTTAACTCCTATTGCTATTCATTTCTCTGTATTCTCAATTTGCAGGATTTCGCCCAAGAGAGAATTGTGTAGGAAGATGACTAAGTTTAAACAAGGAAAGAAACCCAATGAAGCCACACAATCTTCTACATTTGATGTAACAGAAATGCCTCCATTATTCTCAGATACAATATGCAATATCGACATCGGTACTTTCTCATGGGAAGCCATGTACCATTTGCTAGAAAGAGATGGTCCAAGGATAATTCAAAGTAAAGTAACATCAGGCGCCACTACCTCTTCCGAAGCCTCCCACTTTGAAGCTGCAAGTTCTTTCCTACACAAAATTACTACTAGACCTAAGATTTTACCATACACTGATATGGTAAAATGGATAATAAACAATGTTAACATTGCCAATAGGGAATTCCATACTTCAAGGAAAACAATTATTGGTTCCTCCACAATAGAAGACTTGAAGAGAATGTATCATATACCAGACCCACAGAAGGTATATGATAAAGCCTTCCTCGAGCATTTTGCAGTAGAGAATGAGGAACCATCAAACCTAATTAGAAAATGGAGGTCCAACTCAAACAAGCACAAGCAAGAGAAATCAGGTATGTATCCTATAACACCTCTCACTGCTCCCTACTCTTATATCGCAGCTATGATGTTTAGATTGTTTGGGTATGCCAATACAACCAAGTTTTCTGTTGAATGGGTTTCCCCTAATAGATGCAGCAGTAAATCACTTTATAATGGATTGGGGCACTATATTGTCTAACAACCTTGCCTTACAAATTAAGCAATATAGAAAAAATGATATTTCACCTCTAGAATAGTCCCACCATTTTTTATGAGTGCCTACATTATGGATGCAGTCTGTTTCTCTTCCATTCCCAACTATGGGGTGGAATGGACCATTCAATATCCTACCCCCATTCACATATATCAAAAAATCTTGTGGGAATCCAATTTCCAAACCCATTTCTATAAAATCTTCCAAGGAATTATGCTATCCATCCACCAAGATGTTTTTGACAAAAGGGCCCCAAGGTTATTTGATGAGGCCAATATTGATATTTTACCAATAGGTAGGTGGTTTGGAGAAGAAATATTTACTTATGTCCAAGTATTTGGAAGCATAGCACCTCCCCATGGTCTCCCATGGTATGTGGCAGACAAACTGCTTGCTAGAGAAATTTCTTACCAAACTATAGGGGATGGGATAACCAAGACCCTAAAAGAATCTAAAAAGTCTCTTTGGCCTTCCTTTCCCCTCCAATGCAGTGTATATGTATTACACGATTTCAATCATGTTGCTCTCGAAATTGATCACATTACTTGTTTAACACTTGCCACCATTCTTGGGAGACAGTTTGACCCCAATAAGGTCGCACATAATTTCACTGCTTTAGTGAAAATAAGGCAGTTCAACCACAAGGAGGATGATTTTGATGACTTGTTCCAGTCAGCTGAGCTATTTTCCCAACTGTAAACTTTGGATAACCTGAGATTGAACCCACAATATTTAGCACTTTTCCACCAGTATAGGAGGAAAATGTTACAAAAGGCCCCTTTAGATCTGTTATAAATCCCTCAGCCAAATGATGAAAAAGAACAGAGCTCAAGCCAAAATTTAGAGAAGGGATCAAAAAATAGTTTTGAGCATGATTCATAGGATAAACCAGAACAAGGTTTTGAACAAACCTCATAGTAGCAATCGACCCAAAGTTCAGAGCAAGACTCACAACATGACTCATAGCATAACTCATAGAAGAGCCTAGAGAAGTGTCCTTAAAAGGACACTGAGAAGGAATTTGAAAAGGCCTTAACAAAGAAAGAAGTGGAAGATGTTAACACTAAAGTGCATATAGATGGAACACCCTTAAAGAATCAACTGGATGAGCCATGTCAATAGTTTGATGAACAACTAAGAGGACATGAAGGGGGAAAAGGTGTTCAAACGGAAATAACATTCAACGTGCCCCAAAACACTGGAAAAATATTGCTTAATGATAGGGCTACTGACCATATGTAACCACAAAAGAGATTGAAATCATCCCAACCTTCCCTTCAACAAAAAATGTTCTCAGAGTGGAGGAAATTCCTCCTCTTGATGTCTTTTATAGTCCAAAGCATCAGGTTATAGTAAAAAGACAGAGGAAAAGAAGGAAAACAGAAGAATCATCAACAATAATTCCTAATAATGAACCAATGGATGTACTATGGAAGGAAACCCCCATGGATCCTTTAGACAATTTGACCAAACTATCATAGTTTTCAAGTGCTTACGCATCTGCCACTATTGACAAGGCAGTGGATGTCAAACAACTAGTAAGGGAGAAAGATTAAAGGATACAACAACTAGAGGATTAGTTTGCCAAAGAGAGACATAATGTAGACCATTAAATGAAGGCACAAATGGCATAAATACAATAGAACTTTGACCAATTAAAGCTCTAGTATCAAGCAGAAAAAAGTGCCAAATATAGTCAAATGAAACAACTATAGTTTCTATAGATCAGTTGAAAGATAATCCTGAGATTGAGGATTTCATAAAATAATAATTAGAACTCAATTCTTTATTATCTAAGCAACATGAAAAATTATGTCAGAAGCTATTAGTCATCAATTCAATGTGAAAGAAAAGTGTTTTACTTATAAATCAAGCATTTGATGTGAGGATCATATTCAATGAGATTGATGAAAATATTTTAGGGTACATTACATGGTCGGATACTCTAGAGGGCAGAGAAGCATACCTTCCCAGGATAAAGTAATCTCATAAATAAATCCTCTTTATCGATTGGGATATCCAGCTAAAGCAAGAAGAAAGAGTAGTTTCAAGAGAAATTGATGTTGTAAATAATATAATTGAGACCATCAATGATAATTTTCACAATGATAACTTGATACAGGAATGCCCACCTTAGAGTCTCCCCAATATTAGAGCCTTAGAAACACACTAGAAAGAAGCTTTTAGAGCAAGATAAGAGACGATCAAACAACTAATAAAAATTGACTGGGAAGTATATTGGAGATATATGGTGAAGCTGCATAGTCAGTGGCTAATGCTACATTGCCTCGCTGACTCATCCATGCACATGCTCCCTACTCTCTCAGATGTAGTTTATACAAGATAGATGCACATGAGGATAGGCCAACCTCCTGAAGTCAATCCAATGATGGATATATATGAGCTCAGACAAGGAATGAAGGAATAGACACTGTTACATGCTAGAGCTCATCATTTTAATAATTTCTGTTTTATGTAATTCTGTCACTTATTTTAAGGAGGGTTGTTTAAACCTCCTCATAACTTTCATGTAATATTTATTTTTTTACTTTATTTTTATTATATAAACCCTTTCATGTCTTTGAAGAAAGGGTCCCCGATTTTATGAAAAGAAACTTTAAAAGCTTGCACTTATGTACTTTAAAGTTATCTTAGTAAAATCATTGTATCAGAGTTGTGAAGTTTTGTGAAGAAGGCTTTTGGAAGCTTTCACTTTTGTAATTTTGGAAACCATCTTAATGAAAAATACTAGACTGGAGCTATTTAATTCATGAGCATATTTATAAGCATCAGGTACTTCTATCATTGTGTATTGATTTGTTTTATGAATTGATAGCCCTTTTCATTTATATTGTTTATTATATTTATCTCATTTCATGCAGTTCCATATTTATTCCCTTTTGCCATGCATGGATTGTTATCTTTATTACATTGATGAGCAAGTGTTTAAACTATATTTGATGTGATATATGTTTATCAATTATTTTGATTAACTATTTAATCAAAATAATTTTTCAAATGATTTTTATTTCTTTTAGTGTTTGATTAGTCTTCATTGTCATGCACTAAAAATAATCATTGTAGATTGCACAAGTATAAATAAAATCATGGGTAATATATAGATAGGTTATACATATATGTATTTCAGTTGAAAACCACCTCATCTATCACTTAGTTTTTGGTAATTAACACCCTATCCATCCTATCACATTTTTATTGGGAAACTAGTCCCATTATATCCAGTCGGAGCCACTAATCCAAATGGAAAAGGGACAATATTCAAGTCCCCCATGTCGTTGCAGTGATTTTCGAGGCATCAACGCAAGGTTAGGAGATATGTATGGATAACCAGGAAAAGAAGGTTTGGGATTGTCTGGGATATTTCGATTCTCATGTTTCTATATTCAAATACAAACTCAATTCAAATCAAACTAAAATAGAGAAGCCTAATTATGAAGATGTTTCTCTCTCCACTACCTTGGAATGACGTTATTTTTTTGAATTATACTTGAATTTCACTGATAATAACTTGGATTTATATATTTCTTTTCAACAACAAATTGACATCACTATAAACATATGAATATCCCATTAAGTATGACCTAAATATGGGTCAAAGAATCTCAACTTTATCCCATGTGCGTGGTAGAGTAATTCCTGAGGTGTGAATATTTATTAGAGGCACTGTTTGTTTGTTTGTTTTGGTTAGAAAAAGGGTTTTCTCTTGGTTTTATGTGATTGCCAATTTATCATTTGTAGCATGTTGAGAAACGGAAAAGAATAATGTGTGACATTTATCATGCATAAAGTGATGTTGAATGAAAGGATGCAAAGTTTAACCAAGCTATAGTCTACTTTAGTAAAGGCAAAAGAACATCTTAAAAAGCTGCCTATGAATACATCATATAAAAAGTTTGAACACATGTAATATATGGATTTTTCTTTTTCAGATATGTTATTTTTTCTACGCAAGATATCACATCAAGAAAATATTGATATTGTAGGAACTATTTGAGGTCCTGATTAAGGTCGATTTTTCTGATGTCTTGATTGATTCCTTCTCATGATAGGAAGGCTTTAAATATGAATTAATATGTTCCTAAAACAAAAAAAAATTAAATTTTATAGATATAAAAAGATAAAAGAAAATGTCAATGCCTTCATTTGATTTTTACTTGACTTTGGTGTGGGCAGGCTACAGGAAATGGGATTGGAAAAATGATGGGGAGACAATGTAGAGCATGTCTTGGATATGATTCACTTGTTGTTGGAGATCCTTTAGGCACCTGAGCCATCGACTTTGGAAATGTTTCGAGTAGGGATTCCTATGGTTTTTAATTTGTTTATTCTTTCACCTCAAGGTTATTTTGGGCAAGCAAATGTTTTAGGAATGCTAGACAAGGCACTGGTGGACATGTAAACAATTTTCTTATAATTGCAATGCTCATTCCATGATATCCTCTCTTTATTGTTTGATTGTATTTTGAATGTTTCTTTTGATTTTGCTTTGTCTTTTAACTATGAAATTGAAAATACTTGGTATCATGTCTATTTAAAAAACATTCAAAGCTTAAATATGAGTTTAGTATTACATGATATTAATTGAAATCCTTTTAGTTTTGTGTTAAAATATTTTCATGACTAAATTTTTTTACTTTCATGTTGTTATTTGAGCACATGTTCTCTATATACTTGAACAAGTTCACGTCTTAGAGAATGAAATGTTGTTGCAAATAAAACGACAAGGGTTAAACATCACACCTCATCTACAAGCTCATTTTTTTAACATGTAACTTAGTTGGCATGATTGTGCCTAAGATTTTTCTGAAGGTTGAATATAACTAAGTTACTAAGGTGTTATTTTCTATGGTGATGTTTTATTTACTTTGTTTATATAGGTCATATGGCCACATAATGGCCGCTATCCCCAACTGAAAAAAAACTTCTTCGAGTTTCTTGCTTTTATGGGGAAAATGACATTGACATTGCTGATGTCGAGGTATACGTCGTATAAATATTTGATAGTCTACTTTAGTTTATATTAAAGTGTTCATTGTCTTTCATGTTTTATACTCCGCATTGTATGTTATTTCATTTTCAATAGAGGATCTCAATATTGATGGTAAGAAGCAAGAATTGAAGAAAGAGGAGAACAATAATACTGGAGTGACAAATGCAAAATGAGAGAGAAGAGAATTGGTCTATACCCTTAGAGCAATATCTTGCATAAGACACACACATGGAGACTTATGGTCAAGTATTTAGAGTTGGTGAATTCACTTGCAATGCCTTGGAAACACATATATAATTTTTTGAAATGATGAAACAATATTTCATGTTTAAATTGTAGTCCAACCAATATTAAGTTGGAAACCTATATTGTAATACTTGAAATTTTATATAATAAAATTTATGTGGTTTAAATTATTTTTGTTTGCACTTGATATTATTTAGTTTTGTAATTAACATATGTAACTTTGTGTTATCATATTAAATGAACATGCACATTGTATGGAATTTTTTTATTTAATCGCAAAATCATACTAGTTAATTTATGTTGATTAATAATGAACACATAAAAGCAATCTAAAACTACTAAATTAGTAGTTTATATTAATTAATGATGAACACAAATAAAATGAATATATGAATAAATTAGTCATTTATAATGGCTATGAATGAAATTAAATGAAATGAAGAGAAACTACTAAATCAGTGGTTTATATAAAGATATGAAACTACCAAAAAAAGATAAATGACTACCGCAAATGATAAATTTGTGATTACAAATGATGATAAAATTTTGCATATATACGACTATTAGTAGCTAATTTACAATATCTTATAACACGACTAAAATTTAGTCATGTTTCTTTGGTCATTAATTGGTTTCAAATGATGACTAAAATTTTCATATATATGACTATTATTAGTTAATTTTCAGTATCTTATAACACAACAAATTTTGGTCATATTTCTTTGGTCATTAATTGGTTTTCTCGGGTAATCATATAGTAACATATTTTGTTGTATATTTGGTCATTAATTATGGCAATTAATGACTAAATCAATGACTAAATTAATGACCAAATTTATGACTAAATATACTACTGGATGATAAAATTGCTACAACTAATTAATGAATAAGCTAAAAATGACTAATAGTTGGTCGTGTTATAAGATACTGTAAATTAGCTACTATTGGTCACTGACTGAAAAATGGTTGTTTATATGAAAATATTAGTCATTTTGTTAGTAAATAATTAGACATTTTATACTAGTGATGGATGCAAAACATGGCATATACCAGTTGATATATGGCTAAAATAAATCTCGCGATTCTCTCTCTCAAGGAAATCTTGACTCATGACGATACATACAATCCATTTCATGGATCACTCAATCAAAACAATGAATACAAGGCTTTGATCCATGATTAAACATGAATAACTGCATGCCAAAAAGAGTGTGCACAACTCTCTTCAAATATTTTCTAGAACATGTACTGAACTAGCAATCTGCAACACCAATAGTTAGCAGCCCCAATAACACAAGCCTCCATGTATGTACTATAGAAGAAATGATCCATCAACTTGTAGTAATAAGTAATAAAACATTATAATCTCTAGCTGAATATCAAACAACAACATGCCTCTAACATCAAACAACTATCATATGACATAACATATATATGCCATCAACATTTGACACCAACAACACACATATATCATGAGAAATAATATGAACTAAAAACAATAATGAAAAAACAGTATATGCAAGTAATCCTCAAACAAAATTAGAAGTAGTAACCATGTAACCATGATTTTGTAGCCCAATCTCTAAGCATAATATGTGTTATAGACATTTTTGTGCCCTACAACTCCAAGCATGAAATGTCCATAAACCAAGGGCTCCTTAGTCCCTAAAAGTGTTGTTCTAACCCTTAAAGGAACAAGGTCAACAGATTACAGCTTCTCCCAGAAGTTCTCCACCAGAAACTGCTTAAAATTGGTCAAAACAGGATCATTGCAGCTGCTCCACTAGCTAGGTGCGTTGCATCTCACCCAAATGCACTGTGAGGGTGTGTTGCATTTCAAAACTCCCTTATGTGGGGTGTGATGGGCAAGAAATGACAAATGGCAGTGTCATTCCGCGAGGTGGAGAGGCAATGGAAGCTTTCAGAATCTTCTCCTGTGACACTTACCTCAATGAATTCGACCAAGGATGAGTAAGAGGCCCTCAGTCTCCAAGTGGAAGCAAGAACTGACAGAGAGAAGACACTAATCAAATCACAAGATGATTCATCCTCCTTACAGATATCTATATATGGATCCCTCATCCCAGAGATCCAGAGGCTGGAATTTTGCATATTGTAAGGAATTTCTGTTGGTTTCTAGAGACAAACATCAGATTGTTGGGTGATTTATGCTTTGCTTGAGGTGAAGAGGGGCTTCTTTGCTGGGAGGTTGATGCTGGGTCGGAACCACTGGTTGTAACTCCTCCTGGATCTTTTCTTATTTATCAATAAAAACTATTTGAGTTCTCCTCCATGCTTTTGTATCATTGATGCTTGTTACATTTGTATGGTTAACTTAAATCTGATCCTAAGTTGTTTATGAATATAGATCCATGTCTTTGTATAATGCTCTTTTTCTGTGATCTTGCAGGTACTTTGTGAAGCTGGGCATGCAAGGGAGCGGGTAGCTGGAGACTATCAAAGGAGAGAGGGATTGGATCAAAGAATTAGCGCAAGACACATGTTGGTTCTTTCTATTCCTCTCTATCTATAATTCATAAAGGAAATACAAAAGTAGCTTTTCTCTGTTTGTTTCTAAGGTAGCTGTCACACCTTAGTGGGATAGAGCAGTTCTAAATAGACACTTTTCCCTGTAACAAAATGGCGACTCCAAGGCATTCCAAGGCATGCTGCAAGTAAGATCGGTTGGCTACATGGAGAGCCGCACCACCGACCATCCTACCAAAAGTAAACAGAATGGTCCTGAGGGACCTGTCAGTGACATCACGGATGATGATCTTGCCGTCTTTACTCGGCTGAGATCCTTCTCTGCAGTACCGGCGGACATAATCTCTCACAGAATCGCCTCCTCAGGCCGAACCTGACAAAGAGATGGGGGCACCCCGCCTCGACAAGCCAGTCAAGGAATAGATGTCTACTACAGTCAAGGGGATAGATTTACCCCTGATCTGGAAAACCTGATTGGTAGGATCCCAAGCATCGAGCAAATACTGAAGTAAGTTGATCTGCTATCTCATGCTAGAAATGCGGAAGAACTTCAGCAAGCCATAGTTCCGCAGCGCGTTCACTGTAACTGGATCATGTAGGGCAAGCATGTCCTCTTCTTCATGCTCACGTTCTCGCCATGTAATGGTCATCTTACTCCAAAGATCTCTAAAAAACAAACAAGAGAGGAGTTAGATCCTGATTTTGGTGAGAAACAAGCAAAATTTCCATCAAAAATTGTGCATCAAATTCCCTTTTTGCGCCCAACGCACCTGCAGCAGTGTTCTAGGTGTGTTGAAGGTCAGATAGCCTTTAGACAGGCCAACATTCAACGCAGTTTTTGATACACTGAGGGTGCGCTGATGGCAGAACGAGTTCTTCAAACCCCAGGGACTCAGAAAAGCTAGGAATCAACCTCAAAATGAAAAATGGAAACCATGAAATGAAAGAGCTTAGGTTTAGCTCCTACCTGGTCCAGACGGCACCGAGAATCGTCCACAGAATCTCCCGAAATCAGCTGATGAAAATCGAGGGGGAAAAGCACCTCCAAAGCTCCAACAAACCAAGTTCAAATGAAATGGTAGAATGAGAGGTAAAAAACACTTTTTCATTACTTTTACGTAGTTCAAAGTAAAATATTAGTGTTCTAACTTGTTTTCAAGCATATATTGTTCATTTTGACTAGTTTGATGAAGCAATTGAAAATACAGTACGATCTTTGAAAGGACAAAGCTATTTATGGTAAAATCAAAACAAGGCCATTTAATCGAGCAGTTTTAGCACATAGTTCAAGCTCATTAAAAAATAAACATAAGACATGAGCAAATGTTTCCACCCGCGTTTAAGCTCATTAAAAAATGAACTATTTCGCCCGGTAAATAACCATCGTGAATGTAGTATTTCAGCCATTAAAGCCTTGGTCGTGTTTGCACCATCACCTCCACTTTTCATTGGCCGATCATTCACCTCCATTTGATTGTTTACCCATTTTGAGGAACAGCTGTGAAGAGTGATTTCACTAGCCATCCTTGTGACACTGCCGTGATTGGAAAATTCCAAACCTTACCTGGAATCAGCTGCTACCCATTTTATCACTCGTTCCTCAAAAGAAGAGTCTCCTTTAAGATCTTTTCAACTGACTCGTAAAATATGAAAAGATTGCCGAGCCATTGGCCTCTCCAGCTCGTTAAAGGGACAGGAAGTGCTATCCCTCCTCTAGATTTTAATCTTTTTGGACCTGAGGGATTATTAGACAAAAAGATCGAGCGCTTGTTTTGTTCGGCTCGTTAAAACTATCGAAAATTCATCCCTTCTGTATTGTTTTATACTTTTTCGGACTTAAGGGATTAGATGACGAAAAAGGAATTTTGGAGTTACCTTTACGTTCCTTTTCAGACTCTCTAAAATTGAAAAGGACCGAGTTATCTTTGTCGTTAAACTCGTTAAAAATATTAATAGCGACAAACTTGTCTTTAGACGAGAACGAGTTTCACTATCGCTAGGCTCGTTAAAACATAGCGATGGGTTTGCCCGAAGGGAAAATTATAGAACAGGAATATTTTATCCTCCTCAAGCTTGACAAAAATAAAGAGGTACTGGTCAGCAATGACTGGGGAAAAATTGGGAAGAAAACTCAAAGAAACTTTGATGGTAGCAAGTCGCTCTTGAACATGACACTTCCACTCCGTGTCCGAGTCGGGTTGGGTTGTTTCATTCACCGGTCACATCACCATGGTCACACCATACCATCCACATTTGGGGTTAATGCTACCAATCCATCACATCAGTGTCGCCGACATGTTCAAGAGAAGTCATCCAGAGAAGTCACCTGTGTCTCACCCACTACCATACATTATACTCCATTCTTTCATGACCGCCACCCTGAACCTTATATCACCAGATCGTTTTCACCTCCATCAAAATCATTTGCTCCGTTCCGTGTCATTGATGTGGGATTCATTAAGGCCCTCCTGTGACGGATCACTTCTTGTCGACATTAGCTCATTATCCAAGAAGTCGATCTAGGAACACCCCATTCAGTACTTTGAAGCTTGCATGCCTCAATGGCAAGTTTCTCACTTCCGGTGACAGGTTTACATCAATGGCCTTCGACCGAAAGATTTTGCGTGGTGTTCGACGCCAAGTCCTTTATTCACACCACGTGAATTGTACTGCAGTACCTTGAGGGTCATTATCATTATCGGTGATTCCTCTCGTGCTTGTTAACAGTTTACATCATTGATTGGTAATCAAGCGATGTCTTTCCATGTTCGACTTCAGAACATTTCTCACATGGATCGACTTGTACTTCGAGTGAAGATTGGATGAGATTGAAGACCCCGGATCTAGTTTCATCCATCCGGGCTGCGATATATATTCAGGGAAATAAAGACATTAAAAGTACAGCATTGCAGCATAGATAATCATCCTACCAAAAGGATGATGGCTATATCAGAATCATCAGTCTACACTCAGACGGTTGTCTGTCCTATGTACATGAAAATGAATTTATAAAGCTGAGCATGGGAATGCCCGCCTTAGCTAGATCATGAAAAATATTATGAAGATAATGTATTGTATTGTATCTTATTACAGGTCTTGTTAACACCCAGGTTGTTCCCTATGACTCCCAAGGGAATACGGCCGGGGTAACCACTAACCAATCTTTGGATCACTGTTTCTAGCCAAACTGTGATCAGAGAGGGCTCTCTCTTTATGATTTGTAACTGTTTATGATAGGGTTTTAGGCTAGCTATTGTGCACTGGTTTTGTTTATGTTTTGGTTGATGAAACTCCTTTTAGATTTCAGTGATGTAGTTTTCAGAGAGGTTGAGTACCATTGGGCAATGGAGTGTGTGGCTATATGTGTTTGAAACTTTTGAGATGAAAGATGGAACTTACAGGGCCATTTGAGTGCTTAGTAGAACAGATTTTTGATTAAATGACTGGAAACAGGTAACACAAACAGTGAAAGCATTTAAGAATTTTCACTTATTGTTTATATATTCCCAACAGACAGGTTTAAGAGGAAAAGACAGAGGTCTCAGGGGCAAAAATTGAATCCCTGAGAATGCCTATCACAGTTAAAGACACAGTTTTGAAATGCAGCAATTAAGAATTACAATTCTATCACTGTATCTGAGGAAAACATGTATAATAGCTCAGTTTGAGTCCAGGGTAATCATGGGTTAAGTCCTGGAACTATCCTTTCACCTTGCTATCAAGTGTAAAACATTTAAACAACAAAAGAGAACAAAAGACTCGAAAACATATAACAAAGAGATTTGAGAATACTTATTGTTTTATGCAACACCCTGGAATCCTGTAACATTCATCTTTCACCACAATACATCAAAGTACACCAAGCCTTGGTAATTCCATTCTTCCTTTGTATTACTTCTCTGAAAATATTACAGTAAGAGAGAGTTCTCAAAAGAAAATTACAACCCCTTTTTAACTGCTGTGAAGGGTGAATATATACTTGCGGTGATTTACAAAATATCTGAGTTCTGAGTTATCTCAGATTTTACATTCTTACCAACTACTTAAGATATTATGATCAAAATTTAATACAGCATTGATTACAGAGTACAGGCATTTTAATGCTCTGTCAGAAGATATTTTAGCCTTTGGGAACAGCTAAGTCGGTCGAGATATTCTGAATAAATGCTGGAAGACCTGTCTTTAAGGCTTGTACGCTGTATCCTGGACTTGCCAGCTGTGATTGTGACTGCTGCTTGTGGTGAGTCAATGGTCCTGCTGAGTTGGCTCAGCCTCTGCCTCGTCCTTGTAGATATCTTTCTTCAAAATTGTGCCTGCGCATGTATGCTCTTTTGCCTGGAGAATTAGCGCTACGGATTCTGGCCTGACAAAACTGTCTGTGTCAAATTTCTCCAGGCATCCTGTGTGGGCAGTTGGTGTGCTAAGATTGCCCCTAGAGTTTCATCTGCTTCTGTGAATTTGAAGAAGTTAGGTGGTGTATCAAACAGATGCTCAACTTCATTCATGAGGAAAAACAGGTTCTCCACCCTGTCATACATACTCTGCCCGGTGGCTGGCCCTGCCTCTGCTGAAGTGCTGGGCGGTTTTGCAATCTCTGCTACTGCATGGGCATCAATTCTCTTATTGTAATTGTCTAGGGTGAGCAGTCTTCCTACACTGCTTAAAATGCTGGGGAGGCCTCTGTTCTGTAGTGCCACGAATTTTTCCAGGAATCTGTTGATTTCAGTCTGCATATCCTGTGTCCTCCTCTCCAGTGTTCCAACCAAGTTCCTCAATGTTATGACTCTTTTGGCTACAGCAATTGTTTCTGTCCTGTTGGTGATTCCCATGACAGCTAATTGAGAGCTAGTCTTATAGTTCAGAATATTGATCATCCTAGTAGCAGCTTCTGGCATGTGTCCAAGGCTTGCCCTGGCTCTCTGTATTTCTCTGTTTTCTTTAGTGATGAGCACCATTTGCTCATCCATGGTCTCAATATATTGCCACTGGTTGGCAATGGACCGCCCAATGTTGCTCCATAGCACTGCTTTCATTTCAGCTGTCACTTTTTCTAGTGCAAGCTCTTTCTCTAGTTCAGCAATTCTCCTCTTAAGAGCTTTTACCTCTCTCTCCTTGGCTGCCTCATTCTGTTTGCTCTTGTCAAACTTTTCATTTACCTTAGCCAAGGTTTTCTTAAGTTCATCCAGCTCTTTCATTTGAGATTCCATGGCTTGGATCTCAGCTTGCAGCTTTTGCATGTCTAAACTAGTAGCCTGTTCCGATGTTGTAGTTGTTGTTGCTGTGGATGGCGCTGTAGTTGGTGCTGTAGCTTCTGTTTGCTGAGGAGGAGGAGTAGTCTTTGGAGGGACTTCCTCAAGATTTATTATCACAGGAGGAGGCTGGGAGGGTTGGCCCTCTTCTCTTTGCTTCAGTGCTTCTTGTAGTGCTGCCTTTGCAGCTTCAGTTTGTCCTAGCTGGTCTTGAGTCCTAACCAGCTCTTTGTATAGGGATACCAGCAGGTCTGTAGTATCCTTTTCTTGCCTTTGCTGGGCAACTTCATCTGTTTGTGGATGGATGGTGGCCGGGAGTTTGATTTTCTTTCTTAGGGCCGCCATGTCTGCATCCCTTATCTTCAGGAGTTCTTGGATGCCTTTGACATCTTTAGGATCATGCCCTATATCTATAATTACCTCTTCCAAGGACTTGATTCTATTGTCCTTGGCTTGTGATGATGCTCTTTCTAATTCCAGCTGAGAAGCTGTGTTATCCAGGCTGCTCTTTAGTTTGTAGTTCTCCAATGTCTCATCTGCCAGGGAGGCATACACCATTTCACCAGTTTGTTTATGTAATTCAATCTTGTCCATAGGGTGTATGTCTTTGGCAAGAACCTCCATGTTGGTTCTTAGATAGTCCGAGGTGGACTGAGGATGCAAAGTTGTGGGCATGAAGTGGCTCATTATCATTTTGCCTTCGCTCACATCGAAAGCAGACATGAGTCTCTGCTGGTTGCTAGGAGCTAGTTTTAACAAGTGATCATACAGCTGCACTTTTATGGGATCACTCCTCCTTTTGATGTCAATGAATTGCTGCTTTATACTTGACTGCCCTTCTCTATGTTGACCGGAGGAGCTGACCTCTCCTCCCATAGTCATGTCATGTCCACGCTGAGATGAGCTGGCCGAAAGTTCTCCACTGGGTGGGCCCATGCCCATGGCTTGCCTTACTGCTATGTCCTCCTCTTGGGAGTCATTCAGTCTTTGTCTCTTCTCTCCTCTGATGAAGGATGAGGTCTGGGGGGTCTCTCTCTCCCTTTTCCTGGTCAAGTCCTCCTTCTGTGGTGTTTGGAGGACTGAGGTGTCTACATTGGTGTCTGTCCTGGGAGGCACCTCTGTTTGGGGCTGCTGCTCAGTGTAACTAGGTTGATCTGTCCCCTTTTCCTGCTGCAAGGGCTGCTGTTCACTGGACTGTGCTTTTTCTTGTTGCTGCCCCAGTTCTTGCTGTTCCATTTCTTCTTGCTGCTGTAGCAAGGTGTCAACTTGTTCTTCTGTCAATATAGGTGGCTGTTCCACCTGTTTTCCTTTGTCTTTGCTTGCTGCCTGGGGTGTCTTCTCAGTAGTTTGCTGCTGTGCTGCTGAAGATTTAGCAGCTGTTCCAATTTGCTTTCTGTAGGAGAGGGGCACCTGTCCACAAGTTTCCAAGTCAGTTTCTTTTTGCACATTCCTAGCTTCTTTCTCAAGTAATTCTTCCTTAGTGACTTGTTCTACTAGTGTACCCTCTTCCCAATCTAGTGCATTGGCATACTTTTCAATTTCAGGTTGTCTTTTATGTGCATAGTTGCCCAGTCTGTATCTAATTCTCCTGAGGGAGATAGAATGATTGGGGTCATAGGGAATCCATTCAAAACTGGTCTGCAATCTGAGGCCTTCCAGGATGCTGTGTGCCTCTTTCCACCCTTCCTCTTTCCTGTTATATAGGAAGGAACCTAGCTGGCTTCTTACCTTCAATTGTGACTTCTTGTTTCTACTCTGAAAGTGAAGGTAATCTGAGTTCCCAAACTGCCTGAAATATTCTAAGGCAAAAAGCCTCATGGGGACATACCTTGGCAACCTAAATGGGTTCAATTCACAGCCATATATCCTAATGACTGTGTGGTTCTGGTAGAAGTACCAGTTGCCAATATTGTAAGATTTGTTCAAATGTAGAATCCTCTTCATATCATCGGTTAATCTAGGAGGAGGAGTACCTTGCAGCGCTGTTAGGGCTGGATGAACAAATAAATCAATAAACTCACAGTATGTATAGGGTGATACTGAGGTAGAATGAAAAACAGAGGTCCAGAAAACAACTGATCTTGGGATTCCTTGGGCATTGAGTGGCCTCAAAGGAACAGAGAAGGTAGCTGGCTGGTAGAAAAGGAATAAATGATATATATAGGAGGTGTACCTGAACAGTCTCTCCCTTTTCAAATTCATGAACTGCTCATGGATTTTCTCTGCTATGTAAGTTGCATAATCATACTGCACAGCTGGAGGCTTACCAGGGGCAAATATAGACAGCATTGCCATTATGCTGTCATCTACATCTTCCAGCCCCCTGAATCCTAGGACATAGCCAATTAGATCCACCAACATTCTGCCCAATTCATTTAGATATTGGTACCCAATAGGAGGGGTTCTGACTGTTTCAGAGCCTGGTGTGACAAACAGTTGGTTGATTTTGACAATCTGGTCACTGGACAGCTTGATCCCTTTGTTAATCAGATTCTGCATGGATAGAGGGGTCAATTTCTTGGCTGTCTTGAAGCGCAGCATCTGGTTTATGCTCTCTGGGGTGATCTGGAACAGGACTAGGCCTGTGGGGCTCATGACTGCTCTTTGGCTGGGGTCATAGCATTCCTGGCAGCTATAAATGAGCTCTGGCATAGGATTGACTTGGGGAAGGTTGTATATGGGCAAATTTGACTCCCAAATCCCCAAGATATCTGCCCCACTGAGGTGCTGGGCTCTTAATTCATTCAACATTTGAATATTGTACTTGGTTCCCATGGGGAACCAATCCAGCATTTGGTAGTCCATGTCTCCCAGGGCTTTCCATGCTAATTCCTGGTGAGGAGCATTGATGGGCTTAATATTCAGTGCAATAGGGGTCTCCATAGCTCTTCAAGTTGCAAGAATTGCAGGTGGACAGGTGGAATGGTAAAAACACAGTCTGGAGGCAGTTCTCTGTGGAAACAGTTGATGTTTTGAGTATCCAAGGGGAATTCTCTCAATAGCAATTGAAATACTACTGGAGTCTAGTGACAGAACTTCTCTGTGGTCTAACTGAACTCTCCAATCGGGTGAATTATGTCTATTAGGAACTCTGCCGGGAAAACGCAGACTTACAGAGGTTTTATGTGAATTGCAGGCTTCCAAAGCTCTGCAGGTACTTCTTGGCCCTCACAATGACAATGGTGGATGAACAAATGGAAATGAACGGTGCAAATAGCGTTTTTATGGTTCTACTTTCCCTCTGAGCAATTTCAAGCTTAATGAAGGTCGTATGGAGGGCGAAACGGTCTAAATACCTGTAATTTGATGAGCAGAGGTTGAAGCAAAGGTGCACAGTTGCTGCTTGAGGAGGTCGCCCGGGCTAATAGACTGGTTGGCGAAAATTGGAGTGCAAACGGTCATGCAGAGCGTCCAACAGAAATAACAGTGAAAGTGGTAAAAAACACGGGAAAATTGGTAAATATGGGTTATTTTACCAATTTGGCGCTTTTTTCTGCTGACGTCAGCATGACGTCATTGGTGGGTCATGGTGAGGTGACGTCAGCTGACGTCATCGGGCGACGTGGCAGTGGGTGACTGGTCAAAGGGGCGGCGAGGTGGCAACCCAGTCAGCAGTGAGGTGGACCCATAACAAAGGCAGATACGAGCGGATAAGGACGTGGCGGCGAGTCAGCGACGGGTAGGTGGCAGTCAAACCGCAGCGGTTACGGTTAAGGCTTTAACCGCCGCGGTTTCTCGGGGCGGTTTAGGTACGGCGCAGAAACTGTCAGACCCGGCTCCGAGATGGTTCATCGATCGACGCGTGGAGGAGGCGTGACAAGGCGCAACGTCACTTTCCCGGAGGTTAAAGTGCCGCCATAGGATGCGCTCCGATATTGATGTGGACCGTCGGATCTGATGGGCTTGATCCGACGGCTGGCGGAGGAGAAAGAGGCGCGCTTCATACTGCGGGCGGAAAAATTAAACTTTGTGGGTTTTTATGGGTTTTTTCAAATGTTTTGGCTTAACCCACAATGTGGTAGGATTGGGGAACGTGCCAGAGGCGGGTATTAACCTTTGCAAAGGTTTTTATAGGCAAAAGGGGTTTGGAGAGGGGGTTTTATCAATGCAGAGGTGATTTGAGGGTAAATTAACTTGCAGCAAAGGGGAAATAGGGTGGAATAGGTTCACCAAAGTGGCCAGATGCCATTTTGGTCCCTTTTGAAAAATACACGGCTATTATGCCTAGGGGAGGGAATATACATAAGATTTGGGGTTTTATACACCTTAGTGTTAGTATTATTAGGGGTGGGGGTAAGATAGGGGAGGTTATATAGTAGAATTAGGAGTTAATATGAATGAAGGAGGGGAATTAGAAAGGGGGTGTTAGTGATGGACTAGAGAGGGAAAGAAAAGAAGTTAGTGATCCTCTTTGCTGTGAGTTCATGGAATTCACCACTTTGTTTGCTGATAGATTTATTGCCTTGGCAAGAGACCTATTGATACCTGTGTAATGGTGATCATATTCTTTCTGCAACCACAACTGCCTACCCAACTATTTTGCCTAGCATTTTTGTTTCTTCTTGGAGGGGCACTTGGACTTGCAACCCTCAATTGCCTTTTCTTTTCTTTGGCTTTTTCCTTTTCTCTCTATCTACTTCTACCCTTATGTCTTCCAAGGTCCCAGATTAAACTTTTGGGAACCTTTGCTTCTCTACCTGAACTACTTGTCTGCCAAGATTAAGCTGTTTGGACAGACCTCTTTCTCTATTCTACAACTCAAAATTGAAACATGGCATGATCCAGTTTAGACTGTTGAATCATCCACAAAATTTGAAATAAGGTCCTCAATACTTGAAACACTTTACCCAGCTCTTGCTTTCTAGGAAATATGGGATCTTTGGGATACCAGAGCAGAGCATATTTGGCTTTTCTCTTGCCAATCATGAAATATGAAACCTATTACTATAGGTATCCAACAGTGGCTCCACATGGGGATGGTTTTTCTTTTGAAAGACCAAGAACAGCAGGTCAGATTGCCTTGTTCCTTGACTGCCCATCTTTGTCTTTGAAATCTGCTGCATGAATGTGTCAAAATAGTGTGCTTCTTTCTTGGAGAACCTCTGATTCTATCTGCCTGTTGCTGCTAGGTGCAGCACTTGGGAAAACTACTCTTTACAATTTAAATCAGAAAAGAATATGTACAACTGCATATATACAATGAACCTCTGAATTTCTATCATAGTGAACAGTCAAAATAGTGCTTCAGCATCCTGCCATTGACAGGACCTTCATCCAGTTCAGTTACAGTCAAACTTTTTAGGAAGTAGGTGTTATTACCTTGTACTGCTTGGACAGCAAATGGTCCTTTCCATAAAGAATCAAACTTCCCATGTTTTCCTTTCTCTTCTCTTCTTGCATCCCACTTTAAAACTTTGTCCCCTACATTGAAATCTTCTGCTTTAGTTCTTCTGTCAAAGGCCTTTTTTAGTTTCTCTTGTAGTATCTGCACTCTGCTGAAAACTTGTTCTCTGGTCTGCTGTAAACAGATTATCTGGTTAATCCTTCTTTGCATGTCATTTGGCTCTGCTTGGCTTTCTTGTAGGAGTTTCATAACCGGCACTCCTAGTGATGAAGGAAATCTGGCCTCTAATCCATAGACTAACTCATATGGGCTGGTCCCAATTGATCTTTTAGTGGTTAATCTGTCTGCCCATAAAGCATTTACTAGTTTCTTATGCCAGTTCTTTTTGTTCTCTTCCAGCACTTTCTTTATGATGTTTATCAGGCTTTTGTTTGATGATTCAGCAAGGCCATTTCCTTGAGGATAGTAAGCTGTAGAATGGCCCAAAGTAATGTGAAATTTATGGCAGAAGTTCACCATCTTCTTGGATCTGAAGGCAGCAGCATTGTCTGTTATTATCTTGTCTGGGCAGCCAAATCTAGCCAGTATATTGTTCTCCAAAAATTGAATGATTACTGAATCATTTGCTTGTCTGCATGGGACAGCTTCAATCCACTTGGTGAAGTAGTCTGTTGCTGTCAAGATCCATCTGTGTTGTCCTGAAGATGAGGGATGAATTTCTCCAATGAAATCCAAGCCCCATTGTTGAAAAGGTCTCTCTGTTGCAATGGGCCT
The DNA here is from genome assembly GCA_031772625.1 of Pinus tabuliformis. Taxonomy (NCBI): domain Eukaryota; kingdom Viridiplantae; phylum Streptophyta; class Pinopsida; order Pinales; family Pinaceae; genus Pinus; species Pinus tabuliformis. The sequence goes on from CM062815.1 coordinate 765,694,020, forward strand.
CAAAGGAAGTGGCAGCAACTGTCTTTTGCCTTCAAACAGTTGGCACTTGTGGCATGATGTTGTGAATTTCTTCACATCAGAGAACATAGTGGGCCAGTAATAACCAGCCCTTAATATCTTGTCTACAGTGGACTTCCAGTACAAATGTCCACCACAGTCTCCAGCATGGAATTCTTGCATGATATTGTCAGTTTCACTCTCAAGAAGACAGTGCAGCAAAATACCTTCATGGTTTTTCCAGAGTAGATTCTCATCTATCACACAAAATTTAGATGTTTTCATTTTTAGGAACCTAGACTTAGTTCTGGACAGTCCTGGGGGAGCACACAGGTTTTGTAACACATAACAGACATCAGAATACCAAGGAGATTGTTCAAAGGCTACATTGATCTTTGGAGTCGCCAGCTCTGTTTCACTGTCCAGTTGGTTGATATCTAAGGCTTGGAAATTTGCTTCTGTCATTAACTTGGCCAAACCTTGCCCTTTTATCAGCTTTGTAGGCTTTATTTCAATGTCAAATTCAAGTATGTTTGCAATCCATTTTCCTCTTCTACCCTCTAAGTTTTCTTGTGTGAGAATGTCTTTGACAATAGGACTTGGTACATAAGCCACAACATGGGAGTAAAGGATGTAAATCCTAAAGTCTTTGATAGCTTTGATCAAGGCATAGGCTTGTTTCTCCATTATTTGGTACTTTAGGGGGGCATCTCTAAGAGCTCTGCTGAAAAAAGCAATGGGCTTTTCATTCCCTTGGTCATCTTTCTGTAATAAAACAGCAGCAATAGTATGTTGGGAGGCAAAGGAGAAAATGATGAAGTCTCTGTCAAACTGAGGGTTAGTTAACACTGGGGTTTGAGTCAAGGCCAATTTTATACTTTCAAAAGCTTGTTTTGCTTCAACAGTCCATTTGACCTTTGAATCTTTCTTTAGCATATTGTTTAGTAATCTGATTAACTCTGCTAAATTTGGGATAAACCTTCTCAAAAAGTTGATTTTTCCTAAGAATCCTTGCAGCTCCTTGACATTCCTTGGGTGAGGCATTTGTAGGATAGCTTGTATCCTATCTGGATCAATTCTTATGCCATCTTTCGAAATGATGTGTCCTAAAAGTTTCCCTTCTTCCAAACCAAATAATGACTTCTTGGGGTTTAAGGAAATACCATATTTTCTGCATGTTATGAAGATTTGTCTTAAATGTTTCAAGTGTTCTTGGTCAGATTTTGAAAAGGGTGTAAGATCATCTAAGTAAATGACCAAGAAATCATGAATTTCCTTTGCAAAAGCAATGTCCATTGCTCTCTGAAATGTTGCCCCTGCATTTTTCAATCCAAAGGGCATCTTTACATACTTGAAAGTGCCCCATGGGGTAGTAAATGCAGTCTTGTCTTGATCATCAGGGTGTACCAGGATTTGATTGAAACCTGAGAATCCATCAACAATGATATCCTTGAAGCCCCTACTACCCTCTGAAGGATGTGATCCATTTTGGGTAAGGGGTAGTTGTCTTTGAGTGACACTAGGTTCAAATTCCTTAAGTCTACACAAAGTCTAATCTCACCAGTTTTCTTTCTTGTAGGGACCAAATTTGAAATCCACTCAGAAAACCTGATTGGTGCTATGATACCAGCTTTGAACATTTTTTGTAATTCCTTTTCAATGGAAGGAAGGAGCACAGGATTGATTCTTCTCAATTTCTGTTTGAATGGTTTTTGATTAGGCTTGAGGGGAATGGTGTGCTGGATAACAGAGGTATCATAAGACTTCAAGTCTTCATAACCCCAGGCAAAGACATCTTGGAACTCTTTAAAGAGATCAATATATTTGGGTTTTTGGTCAGGGGGCAAAGCAGCAGATAGCTTTATTATTTTAGGCTTGTCAGTGGTACCAATGTTACATTCTTCAATTGTTGCATCTAATGGCTGCATCTTTGGTTTCCTGGGGACATCATTTGAGTCAAAAATATCCTCTAGTGGGGTAAGGCCTGCTGGAAGGAGATTGTCTTTGAGTTGTATGATTTCATCTTCAGCGTTGCTCAGCTCTTCACAGTCAATTTGGTGAATTTGCTGAATGTTTTCTTTGTTGAAAAATGGTTGGACTGAGTAGTTGTTTTGCTGTCCTAGGTGACATTGGGTGGGCAGACTGTTGAAACTGTAATTGTGATTGACTTGCTCCATCAACTATTTGAGATTGACTTGCTGTCTCAAGGTCAATATTTAATCCTGTAAACTCTTGTTGCAAGGTTAAAAAGTTGTTTATTTGCATGTCATTCTCAAATACTTGCCACTCTTTGACATTGTTTGGAATAGAAGGCCTATATTTGACCTCTGCTGTGAAACAATTGTTGGGTTGTAGTGGGAATTTGAAGGTGCTGGCAAATGTTGCCAAGCTGTGAGCATGGAGATTGTGGCCCCTTGGAATCTTTGTGATAACAAACTCAGAGAAAGTCTCTAGTATTTCAATTACAGCAGACCTATAGGACCTTAATCTTTTGTCATTGGTGACAAAATCCCCTTTTACTTGTTGAATTACTAGATCAGAGTCCCCCATGATTGAGAGGCTATGTGCTTGTAATGATTTTGCAATCTTGAGGCCTAGTAGCAGAGCTTCATATTCTGCCATGTTGTTAGTGCATTTAAAGTTCAATCTATAAGCCCGGCCTTCTGCACAGCCTTTCTCTTTGTTATGTATCCATACTCCAGCTCCTGCCCCTAACTTGTTAACTGAGCCATCAAACTCTAGGACCCACAGACTATCTTGCTGGTCAGGAGATTTTAAATTCTTTTCATGGGATGGCAATGTGAGCATGAGTTGAGGTTTCTTTTCCCATTTGTCTCCTAGGATAATTTCATCATTTGTTTGACAATCTTTGACAACTAGAGGAGGGTTAATGGGTATTGTTGGGCTGATTAAATTTGGCAGGTGCTACTTGTTTGATCAATGTTTTGTTCTTGTATGGTGTTTCGGTCTTAATGTCATTGTTTGAGAAGCTTGCGCTGTCATTGAAGAGGATGAAGGAGTCTATGTCCGAATGGACAGCATATATTGGAAAATTTTGAGGCTTTTCTTCACTGCTGACCATATATTTCATGAGTGTTTCCCTATAAAGTCTTTTTGGTTGCCCAAATACAGAAATGGTTGCATATGACATGTCTAATTGCAGGGAGCCTTGGAGTTTGGCTCCCCATGATCTTGATAAGAGCATCCCATATTTGGGTGGGATATCAGCAACAACAACATCCATTAAAATGGTTTTGTTGGGAAATTGAACCAAGGACACACATAAATCCTTAATTAGGCCCAAGCATTTGACTTGACTAGAATCAAAAGAAAACAGGTCTTTGTATGGTCTTGTTATATCCAAGTTTAATCTTTCCATGACAGCTTTTGGCATAAGGTTGTGAGAGGCACCTGAGTCAAACATTGCATTATGCAGTATTTTATCATGAACATGCAAGCTGACATAAAAAGGTAAAACCCCTGTGACTACTGTTTTTCCATCTACCTCTGGGCCAAACAGTAATTCTGGAGTGTCATCTAGCACATTTACATCATCTTTGCTGTTGGTGAGCTGAAGGGATTTTTTGATCTGTTGCTTATATATGTCATGCTTGGCTAGCTCTGAAAGGGGAATTGCTATCTTTAACTTGCCAATCTCTGTTCCTAGGTCAAAGGGTTTATCAATTTGGATTTTGGAGTCACGGATAGCAGTCCTTTCTCTGTTCATTAAATCTTCTTGGTGGATTTCATCCTGATTTTGGAACCTGCCCCTTATGCCCATGTCTTGAGGGGTAATGTTCGGATTTGGGTGGGAGGATGAGGTTGCCGTGGGCTGTTGTGGTGTGGACAGTAATTCAGTGACTCCTCAACCACTACTTCTTTGTAGGTAAGTTTGTTTTGTCATTAGGTTCAGTGACTAAGGTTTCTTTAGATTGCTGTTTCTCCTTTACCTTCTCAGGCTGATTTGCATTTACAGTCCGACTTCTTAGTTTGTATTGTTTATGGACTTCATAGACAGCAGTATCATACCCTTGTTTAAAGTCAAAGGATTCTCCTGATTGTGTTTGGAATGTTTTGCTTTCATCCTCCTCATGGTCTTCTTGTGTTAAGAAAACCTGGCTTTTACCATCCAGACCTATTAAGTTGATCTCAGGATCTTCATTGAGCTGATTAGCTGAGGAAGTTTCTGCATAATTTTCTTGAAAAGGGGGTCTGATATCTTGGTCTGCACTTGTTTTTCCTATATTGGGGTTCTGTGTTCTCCTAAAATTTGGGTTTCTAGGAGGATTGTTTTGTGGTGCCTCCCATGATGATTTCCTTTCTACTGATTCCACTCTCTCTCCCAATCTCTTCATGCTATTTAGAATTGCATCTAACTTTTGATCAAAACCCGAGGGTTCTTCTTTGAAACCAGTCTTCTTTTCCAGCTTTGCCCTGTTTCTTTTGGCAATTAGGTTGGCCTCTACAGTGACTGCAACCCTTTGGGCTTCTGCAAGGGTTGGAGGGTCTCTTTCTCTCAACTGATAGGCCATATCAGAATCAAAACCATCAGGGAAGTTATAAAGGGCCAAATCAGGAGGGGGCCTTAAGTTCTGGGGGATAGCATTGTATATGTTGTTAAACCTAGCACAATACTCCAAAACCGTTTCTTGGGGACCTCTTTTAATAGTGTTATATTCACCAAGTATATGGTGCGGATCTCTCTTTTTCTCCCATCTGTTGGTAAATTCCTGGTATAGAACTTCAGGGGTTGCAATGGAATTTGCATTTAAGGATCTAAACCAAGTTCTGACATCCCCAGTTAAGCTTTGAACAAAGATTCTCATCCTGACACTGTCATCATCTATTTCATAGGTCTCAAAGTGGTCTTGCATCTTTTTAGCATGCTGGATGGCTGTCAAAGGGCCATGGGAGTCAAAAAATGAGAGTCTAGTTTGGTAGTCTTGGGGTAGAGCTGGAGCATTGGCTGGTATCTGCAGAGGTGCATATCTGTTAGCCATATTTATGGGGTTTATAGGGTTAATAGGAACAAATGGGACAACAGGGATTACAGGTGTAACCGGGTTAAGAGGATGGGTAATAAGTGGGGAACTGGTTGAGGGAGTATGTGCAGATGGTGAAGATGAAAGGAGAGGACTTTGAGGGGTTGATGGTGAACTGGGGGAATTGGGTGTGGAACGGAAAAGAACTTTGCAAGGAGTGGGAATGAGGATAGGTTGGTCCGAACTTATATTTGAATCAGCAGGCTTGTCCTGCTTTTGCTGTCTCCTTATGTTCTTTGGTATGATATTTGGATTATCAACAATGATGGGTTGATCAGGGTCAGGGTTTGCCCTAGTGTGCCTTGGGTTTCTTTTGGGAGCCAGCTTCTAAGTATTCTTTTAGAACTTTATACAGGAGGTTTTGTATGTACAAGGACTAGGTAAGAATTCTGGAATGACTATATATTTTTCAAAGCTAAGATGAAGATTCCCTAGTTAGCTCTTCCCTAAAGCTGTCCCTGTGTTTACAGAAACAGTCCTAAGGCCTCTTGGCTAGTTTCAGGCTTGATGGTAGCTTTTGAAAATAGATAGTAATTGAAAAAATCTTAAGTCCCCAGTGGAGTCGCCATTTATGTTAACACCCAGGTTGTTCCCTATGACTCCCAAGGGAATACGGCCGGGGTAACCACTAACCAATCTTTGGATCACTGTTTCTAGCCAAACTGTGATCAGAGAGGGCTCTCTCTTTATGATTTGTAACTGTTTATGATAGGGTTTTAGGCTAGCTATTGTGCACTGGTTTTGTTTATGTTTTGGTTGATGAAACTCCTTTTAGATTTCAGTGATGTAGTTTTCAGAGAGGTTGAGTACCATTGGGCAATGGAGTCTGTGGCTATATGTGTTTGAAACTTTGAGATGAAAGATGGAACTTACAGGGCCATTTGAGTGCTTAATAGAACAGATTTTTGATTAAATGACTGGAAACAGGTAACACAAACAGTGAAAGCATTTAAGAATTTTCACTTATTGTTTATATATTCCCAACAGACAGGTTTAAGAGGAAAAGACAGAGGTCTCAGGGGCAAAAATTGAATCCCTGAGAATGCCTATCACAGTAAAAGACACAGTTTTGAAATGCAGCAATTAAGAATTACAATTCTGTCACTGTATCTGAGGAAAACATGTATAATAGCTCAGTTTGAGTCCAGGGTAATCATGGGTTAAGTCCTGGAACTATCCTTTCACCTTGCTATCAAGTGTAAAACATTTAAACAACAAAAGAGAACAAAAGACTCGAAAACATATAACAAAGAGATTTGAGAATACTTATTGTTTTATGCAACACCCTGGAATCCTGTAACATTCATCTTTCACCACAATACATCAAAGTACACCAAGCCTTGGAAATTCCATTCTTCCTTTGTATTACTTCTCTGAAAATATTACAGTAAGAGAGAGTTCTCAAAAGAAAATTCCAACAACCCCTTTTAACTGCTGTGAAGGGTGAATATATACTTGCGGTGATTTACAAAATATCTGAGTTCTGAGTTATCTCAGATTTTACATTCTTACCAACTACTTAAGATATTATGACCAAAATTTAATACAGCATTGATTACAGAGTACAGGCATTTTAATGCTCTGTCAGAAGATATTTTAGCCTTTGGGAACAGCTAAGTCGGTCGAGATATTCTGAATAAATGCTGGAAGACCTGTCTTTAAGGCTTGTACGCTGTATCCTGGACTTGTCACCTGTGATTGTGACTGCTGCTTGTGGTGAGTCAATGGTCCTGCTGAGTTGGCTCAGCCTCTGCCTCTTCCTTGTAGATATCTTTCTTCAAAATTGTGCCTGCGCATGTATGCTCATTTGCCTGGAGAATTAGCGCTACTGATTCTGGCCTGACAAAACTGTCTGTGTCAAATTTCTCCAGACATCCTGTGTGGGCAGTTGGTGTGCTAAGATTGCCCCTAGAGTTTCATCTGCTTCTGTGAATTTGAAGAAGTTAGGTGGTGTATCAAACAGATGCTCAACTTCATTCATGAGGAAAAACAGGTTCTCCACCCTGTCATACATACTCTGCCCGGTGGCTGGCCCTGCCTCTGCTGAAGTGCTGGGCGGTTTTGCAATCTCTGCTACTGCATGGGCATCAATTCTCTTATTGTAATTGTCTAGGGTGAGCAGTCTTCCTACACTGCTTAAAATGCTGGGGAGGCCTCTGTTCTGTAGTGCCACGAATTTTTCCAGGAATCTGTTGATTTCAGTCTGCATATCCTGTGTCCTCCTCTCCAGTGTTCCAACCAAGTTCCTCAATGTTATGACTCTTTTGGCTACAGCAATTGTTTCTGTCCTGTTGGTGATTCCCATGACAGCTAATTGAGAGCTAGTCTTATAGTTCAGAATATTGATCATCCTAGTAGCAGCTTCTGGCATGTGTCCAAGGCTTGCCCTGGCTCTCTGTATTTCTCTGTTTGCTTTAGTGATGAGCACCATTTGCTCATCCATGGTCTCAATATATTGCCACTGGTTGGCAATGGACCGCCCAATGTTGCTCCATAGCACTGCTTTCATTTCAGCTGTCACTTTTTCTAGTGCAAGCTCTTTCTCTAGTTCAGCAATTCTCCTCTTAAGAGCTTTTACCTCTCTCTCCTTGGCTGCCTCATTCTGTTTGCTCTTGTCAAACTTTTCATTTACCTTAGCCAAGGTTTTCTTAAGTTCATCCAGCTCTTTCATTTGAGATTCCATGGCTTGGATCTCAGCTTGCAGCTTTTGCATGTCTAAACTAGTAGCCTGTTCCGATGTTGTAGTTGTTGTTGCTGTGGATGGCGCTGTAGTTGGTGCTGTAGCTTCTGTTTGCTGAGGAGGAGGAGTAGTCTTTGGAGGGACTTCCTCAAGATTTATTATCACAGGAGGAGGCTGGGAGGGTTGGCCCTCTTCTCTTTGCTTCAGTGCTTCTTGTAGTGCTGCCTTTGCAGCTTCAGTTTGTCCTAGCTGGTCTTGAGTCCTAACCAGCTCTTTGTATAGGGATACCAGCAGGTCTGTAGTATCCTTTTCTTGCCTTTGCTGGGCAACTTCATCTGTTTGTGGATGGATGGTGGCCGGGAGTTTGATTTTCTTTCTTAGGGCCGCCATGTCTGCATCCCTTATCTTCAGGAGTTCTTGGATGCCTTTGACATCTTTAGGATCATGCCCTATATCTATAATTACCTCTTCCAAGGACTTGATCCTATTGTCCTTGGCTTGTGATGATGCTCTTTCTAATTCCAGCTGAGAAGCTGTGTTATCCAGGCTGCTCTTTAGTTTGTAGTTCTCCAATGTCTCATCTGCCAGGGAGGCATACACCATTTCACCAGTTTGTTTATGTAATTCAATCTTGTCCATAGGGTGTATGTCTTTGGCAAGAACCTCCATGTTGGTTCTTAGATAGTCCGAGGTGGACTGAGGATGCAAAGTTGTGGGCATGAAGTGGCTCATTATCATTTTGCCTTCGCTCACATCGAAAGCAGACATGAGTCTCTGCTGGTTGCTAGGAGCTAGGTTTAACAAGTGATCATACAGCTGCACTTTTATGGGATCACTCCTCCTTTTGATGTCAATGAATTGCTGCTTTATACTTGACTGCCCTTCTCTATGTTGACCGGAGGAGCTGACCTCTCCTCCCATAGTCATGTCATGTCCACGCTGAGATGAGCTGGCCGAAAGTTCTCCACTGGGTGGGCCCATGCCCATGGCTTGCCTTACTGCTATGTCCTCCTCTTGGGAGTCATTCAGTCTTTGTCTCTTCTCTCCTCTGATGAAGGATGAGGTCTGGGGGGGTCTCTCTCTCCCTTTTCCTGGTCAAGTCCTCCTTCTGTGGTGTTTGGAGGACTGAGGTGTCTACATTGGTGTCTGTCCTGGGAGGCACCTCTGTTTGGGGCTGCTGCTCAGTGTAACTAGGTAGATCTGTCCCCTTTTCCTGCTGCAAGGGCTGCTGTTCACTGGACTGTGCTTTTTCTTGTTGCTGCCCCAGTTCTTGCTGTTCCATTTCTTCTTGCTGCTGTAGCAAGGTGTCAACTTGTTCTTCTGTCAATATAGGTGGCTGTTCCACCTGTTTTCCTTTGTCTTTGCTTGCTGCCTGGGGTGTCTTCTCAGTAGTTTGCTGCTGTGCTGCTGAAGATTTAGCAGCTGTTCCAATTTGCTTTCTGTAGGAGAGGGGCACCTGTCCACAAGTTTCCAAGTCAGCTTCTTTTTGCACATTCCTAGCTTCTTTCTCAAGTAATTCTTCCTTAGTGACTTGTTCTACTAGTGTACCCTCTTCCCAATCTAGTGCATTGGCATACTTTTCAATTTCAGGTTGTCTTTTATGTGCATAGTTGCCCAATTTGTATCTAATTCTCCTGAGGGAGATAGAATGATTGGGGTCATAGGGAATCCATTCAAAACTGGTCTGCAATCTGAGGCCTTCCAGGATGCTGTGTGCCTCTTTCCACCCTTCCTCTTTCCTGTTATATAGGAAGGAACCTAGCTGGCTTCTTACCTTCAATTGTGACTTCTTGTTTCTACTCTGAAAGTGAAGGTAATCTGAGTTCCCAAACTGCCTGAAATATTCTAAGGCAAAAAGCCTCATGGGGACATACCTTGGCAACCTAAATGGGTTCAATTCACAGCCATATATCCTAATGACTGTGTGGTTCTGGTAGAAGTACCAGTTGCCAATATTGTAAGATTTGTTCAAATGTAGAATCCTCTTCATATCATCGGTTAATCTAGGAGGAGGAGTACCTTGCAGCGCTGTTAGGGCTGGATGAACAAATAAATCAATAAACTCACAGTATGTATAGGGTGATACTGAGGTAGAATGAAAAACAGAGGTCCAGAAAACAACTGATCTTGGGATTCCTTGGGCATTGAGTGGCCTCAAAGGAACAGAGAAGGTAGCTGGCTGGTAGAAAAGGAATAAATGATATATATAGGAGGTGTACCTGAACAGTCTCTCCCTTTTCAAATTCATGAACTGCTCATGGATTTTCTCTGCTATGTAAGTTGCATAATCATACTGCACAGCTGGAGGCTTACCAGGGGCAAATATAGACAGCATTGCCATTATGCTGTCATCTACATCTTCCAGCCCCCTGAATCCTAGGACATAGCCAATTAGATCCACCAACATTCTGCCCAACTCATTTAGATATTGGTACCCAATAGGAGGGGTTCTGACTGTTTCAGAGCCTGGTGTGACAAACAGTTGGTTGATTTTGACAATCTGGTCACTGGACAGCTTGATCCCTTGTTAATCAGATTCTGCATGGATAGAGGGGTCAATTTCTTGGCTGTTTTGAAGCGCAGCATCTGGTTTATGCTCTCTGGGGTGATCTGGAACAGGACTAGGCCTGTGGGGCTCATGACTGCTCTTTGGCTGGGGTCATAGCATTCCTGGCAGCTATAAATGAGCTCTGGCATAGGATTGACTTGGGGAAGGTTGTATATGGGCAAATTTGACTCCCAAATCCCCAAGATATCTGCCCCACTGAGGTGCTGGGCTCTTAATTCATTCAACATTTGAATATTGTACTTGGTTCCCATGGGGAACCAATCCAGCATTTGGTAGTCCATGTCTCCCAGGGCTTTCCATGCTAATTCCTGGTGAGGAGCATTGATGGGCTTAATATTCAGTGCAATAGGGGTCTCCATAGCTCTTCAAGTTGCAAGAATTGCAGGTGGACAGGTGGAATGGTAAAAACACAGTCTGGAGGCAGTTCTCTGTGGAAACAGTTGATGTTTTGAGTATCCAAGGGGAATTCTCTCAATAGCAATTGAAATACTACTGGAGTCTAGTGACAGAACTTCTCTGTGGTCTAACTGAACTCTCCAATCGGGTGAATTATGTCTATTAGGAACTCTGCCGGGAAAACGCAGAATTACAGAGGTTTTATGTGAATTGCAGGTTTCTAAAGCTCTGCAGGTACTTCTTGGCCCTCACAATGACAATGGTGGATGAACAAATGGAAATGAACGGTGCAAATATCGTTTTTATGGTTCTACTATCCCTCTGAGCAATTTCAAGCTTAATGAAGGTCGTATGGAGGGCGAAACGGTCTAAATACCTGTAATTCGATGAGCAGAGGTTGAAGCAAAGGTGCACAGTTGCTGCTTGAGGAGGTCGCCCGGGCTAATAGACTGGTTGGCGAAAATTGGAGTGCAAACGGTCATGCAGAGCGTCCAACAGAAATAACAGTGAAAGTGGTAAAAAACACGGGAAAATTGGTAAATATGGGTTATTTTACCAATTTGGCGCTTTTTTCTGCTGACGTCAGCATGACGTCATTGGTGGGTCATGGTGAGGTGACGTCAGCTGACGTCATCGGGCGACGTGGCAGTGGGTGACTGGTCAAAGGGGCGGCGAGGTGGCAACCCAGTCAGCAGTGAGGTGGACCAATAACAAAGGCAGGTACGAGCAGATAAGGACGTGGCGGCGAGTCAGCGACGGGTAGGTGGCAGTCAAACCGCAGCGGTCACGGTTAAGGCCTTAACCGCCGCGGTTTCTCGGGGCGGTTTAGGTACGGCGCAGAGGCTGTCAGACCCGGCTCCGAGATGGTTCATCGATTGACGCGTGGAGGAGGCGTGACAAGGCGCAACGTCACTTTCCCGGAGGTTAAAGTGCCGCCATAGGATGCGCTCCGATATTGATGTGGACCGTCGGATCTGATGGGCTTGATCCGACGGCTGGCGGAGGAGAAAGAGGCGCGCTTCATACTGCGGGCGGAAAAATTAAACTTTGTGGGTTTTTATGGGTTTTTTCAAATGTTTTGGCTTAACCAACAATGTGGTAGGATTGGGGAACGTGCCAGAGGCGGGTATTAACCTTTGCAAAGGTTTTTATAGGCAAAAGGGGTTTGGAGAGGGGTTTTATCAATGCAGAGGTGATTTGAGGGTAAATTAACTTGCAGCAAAGGGGAAATAGGGTGGAATAGGTTCACCAAAGTGGCCAGATGCCATTTTGGTCCCTTTTGAAAAATACACGGCTATTATGCCTAGGGGAGGGAATATACATAAGATTTGGGGTTTTATACACCTTAGTGTTAGTATTATTAGGGGTGGGGGTAAGATAGGGGAGGTTATATAGTAGAATTAGGAGTTAATATGAATGAAGGAGGGGAATTAGAAAGGGGGTGTTAGTGATGGACTAGAGAGGGAAAGAAAAGAAGTTAGTGATCCTCTTTGCTGTGAGTTCATGGAATTCACCACTTTGTTTGCTGATAGATTTATTGCCTTGGCAAGAGACCTATTGATACCTGTGTAATGGTGATCATATTCTTTCTGCAACCACAACTGCCTACCCAACTATTTTGCCTAGCATTTTTTGTTTCTTCTTGGAGGGGCACTTGGACTTGCAACCCTCAATTGCCTTTTCTTTTCTTTGGCTTTTTCCTTTTCTCTCTATCTACTTCTACCCTTATGTCTTCCAAGGTCCCAGATTAAACTTTTGGGAACCTTTGCTTCTCTACCTGAACTACTTGTCTGCCAAGATTAAGCTGTTTGGACAGACCTCTTTCTCTATTCTACAACTCAAAATTGAAACATGGCATGATCCAGTTTAGACTGTTGAATCATCCACAAAATTTGAAATAAGGTCCTCAATACTTGAAACACTTTACCCAGCTCTTGCTTTCTAGGAAATATGGGATCTTTGGGATACCAGAGCAGAGCATATTTGGCTTTTCTCTTGCCAATCATGAAATATGAAACCTATTACTATAGGTATCCAACAGTGGCTCCACATGGGGATGGTTTTTCTTTTGAAAGACCAAGAACAGCAGGTCAGATTGCCTTGTTCCTTGACTGCCCATCTTTGTCTTTGAAATCTGCTGCATGTAATCTGTCAAAATAGTGTGCTTCTTTCTTGGAGAACCTCTGATTCTATCTGCCTGTTGCTGCTAGGTGCAGCATTTGGGAAAACCTCTTTACAATTTAAATCAGAAAAGAATATGTACAACTGCATATATACAATGAACCTCTGAATTTCTATCATAGTGAACAGTCAAAATAGTGCTTCAGCATCCTGCCATTGACAGGACCTTCATCCAGTTCAGTTACAGTCAAACTTTTTAGGAAGTAGGTGTTATTACCTTGTACTGCTTGGACAGAAAATGGTCCTTTCCATAAAGAATCAAACTTCCCATGTTTTCCTTTCTCTTCTCTTCTTGCATCCCACTTTAAAACTTTGTCCCCTACATTGAAATCTTCTGCTTTAGTTCTTCTGTCAAAGGCCTTTTTTAGTTTCTCTTGTAGTATCTGCACTCTGCTGAAAACTTGTTCTCTGGTCTGCTGTAAACAGATTATCTGGTTAATCCTTCTTTGCATGTCATTTGGCTCTGCTTGGCTTTCTTGTAGAAGTTTCATAACCGGCACTCCTAGTGATGAAGGAAATCTGGCCTCTAATCCATAGACTAACTCATATGGGCTGGTCCCAATTGATCTTTTAGTGGTTAATCTGTCTGCCCATAAAGCATTTACTAGTTTCTTATGCCAGTTCTTTTTGTTCTCTTCCAGCACTTTCTTTATGATGTTTATCAGGCTTTTGTTTGATGATTCAGCAAGACCATTTCCTTGAGGATAGTAAGCTGTAGAATGGCCCAAAGTAATGTGAAATTTATGGCAGAAGTTCACCATCTTCTTGGATCTGAAGGCAGCAGCATTGTCTGTTATTATCTTGTCTGGGCAGCCAAATCTAGCCAGTATATTGTTCTCCAAAAATTGAATGATTACTGAATCATTTGCTTGTCTGCATGGGACAGCTTCAATCCACTTGGTGAAGTAGTCTGTTGCTGTCAAGATCCATCTGTGTTGTCCTGAAGATGAGGGATGAATTTCTCCAATGAAATCCAAGCCCCATTGTTGAAAAGGTCTCTCTGTTGCAATGGGCCTCAAAGGAAGTGGCAGCAACTGTCTTTTGCCTTCAAACAGTTGGCACTTGTGGCATGATGTTGTGAATTTCTTCACATCAGAGAACATAGTGGGCCAGTAATAACCAGCCCTTAATATCTTGTCTACAGTGGACTTCCAGTACAAATGTCCACCACAGTCTCCAGCATGGAATTCTTGCATGATATTGTCAGTTTCACTCTCAAGAAGACAGTGCAGCAAAATACCTTCATGGTTTTTCCAGAGTAGATTCTCATCTATCACACAAAATTTAGATGTTTTCATTTTTAGGAACCTAGACTTAGTTCTGGACAGTCCTGGGGGAGCACACAGGTTTTGTAACACATAACAGACATCAGAATACCAAGGAGATTGTTCAAAGGCTACATTGATCTTTGGAGTCGCCAGCTCTGTTTCACTGTCCAGTTGGTTGATATCTAAGGCTTGGAAATTTGCTTCTGTCATTAACTTGGCCAAACCTTGCCCTTTTATCAGCTTTGTAGGCTTTATTTCAATGTCAAATTCAAGTATGTTTGCAATCCATTTTCCTCTTCTACCCTCTAAGTTTTCTTGTGTGAGAATGTCTTTGACAATAGGACTTGGTACATAAGCCACAACATGGGAGTAAAGGATGTAAATCCTAAAGTCTTTGATAGCTTTGATTAAGGCATAGGCTTGTTTCTCCATTATTTGGTACTTTAGGGGGCATCTCTAAGAGCTCTGCTGAAAAAAGCAATGGGCTTTTCATTCCCTTGGTCATCTTTCTGTAATAAAACAGCAGCAATAGTATGTTGGGAGGCAAAGGAGAAAATGATGAAGTCTCTGTCAAACTGAGGGTTAGTTAACACTGGGGTTTGAGTCAAGGCCAATTTTATACTTTCAAAAGCTTGTTTTGCTTCAACAGTCCATTTGACCTTTGAATCTTTCTTTAGCATATTGTTTAGTAATCTGATTAACTCTGCTAAATTTGGGATAAACCTTCTCAAAAAGTTGATTTTTCCTAAGAATCCTTGCAGCTCCTTGACATTCCTTGGGTGAGGCATTTGTAGGATAGCTTGTATCCTATCTGGATCAATTCTTATGCCATCTTTCGAAATGATGTGTCCTAAAAGTTTCCCTTCTTCCAAACCAAATAATGACTTCTTGGGGTTTAAGGAAATACCATATTTTCTGCATGTTATGAAGATTTGTCTTAAATGTTTCAAGTGTTCTTGGTCAGATTTTGAAAAGGGTGTAAGATCATCTAAGTAAATGACCAAGAAATCATGAATTTCCTTTGCAAAAGCAATGTCCATTGCTCTCTGAAATGTTGCCCCTGCATTTTTCAATCCAAAGGGCATCTTCACATACTTGAAAGTGCCCCATGGGGTAGTAAATGCAGTCTTGTCTTGATCATCAGGGTGTACCAGGATTTGATTGAAACCTGAGAAACCATCAACAATGATATCCTTGAGGCCCCTACTACCCTCTGAAGGATGTGATCCATTTTGGGTAAGGGGTAGTTGTCTTTGAGTGACACTAGGTTCAAATTCCTTAAGTCTACACAAAGTCTAATCTCACCAGTTTTCTTTCTTGTAGGGACCAAATTTGAAATCCACTCAGAAAACCTGATTGGTGCTATGATACCAGCTTTGAACATTTTTTGTAATTCCTTTTCAATGGAAGGAAGGAGCACAGGATTGATTCTTCTCAATTTCTGTTTGAATGGTTTTTGATTAGGCTTGAGGGGAATGGTGTGCTGGATAACAGAGGTATCATAAGACTTCAAGTCTTCATAACCCCAGGCAAAGACATCTTGGAACTCTTTAAAGAGATCAATATATTTGGGTTTTTGGTCAGGGGGCAAAGCAGCAGATAGCTTTATTATTTTAGGCTTGTCAGTGGTACCAATGTTACATTCTTCAATTGTTGCATCTAATGGCTGCATCTTTGGTTTCCTGGGGACATCATTTGAGTCAAAAATATCCTCTAGTGGGGTAAGGCCTGCTGGAAGAAGATTGTCTTTGAGTTGTATGATTTCATCTTCAGCGTTGCTCAGCTCTTCACAGTCAATTTGGTGAATTTGCTGAATGTTTTCTTTGTTGAAAATGGTTGGACTGAGTAGTTGTTTTGCTGTCCTAGGTGACATTGGGTGGGCAGACTGTTGAAACTGTAATTGTGATTGACTTGCTCCATCAACTATTTGAGATTGACTTGCTGTCTCAAGGTCAATATTTAATCCTGTAAACTCTTGTTGCAAGGTTAAAAAGTTGTTTATTTGCATGTCATTCTCAAATACTTGCCACTCTTTGACATTGTTTGGAATAGAAGGCCTATATTTGACCTCTGCTGTGAAACAATTGTTGGGTTGTAGTGGGAATTTGAAGGTGCTGGCAAATGTTGCCAAGCTGTGAGCATGGAGATTGTGGCCCCTTGGAATCTTTGTGATAACAAACTCAGAGAAAGTCTCTAGTATTTCAATTACAGCAGACCTATAGGACCTTAATCTTTTGTCATTGGTGACAAAATCCCTTTTACTTGTTGAATTACTAGATCAGAGTCCCCCATGATTGAGAGGCTATGTGCTTGTAATGATTTTGCAATCTTGAGGCCTAGTAGCAGAGCTTCATATTCTGCCATGTTGTTAGTGCATTTAAAGTTCAATCTATAAGCCCGGCCTTCTGCACAGCCTTTCTCTTTGTTATGTATCCATACTCCAGCTCCTGCCCCTAACTTGTTAACTGAGCCATCAAACTCTAGGACCCACAGACTATCTTGCTGGTCAGGAGATTTTAAATTCTTTTCATGGGATGGCAATGTGAGCATGAGTTGAGGTTTCTTTTCCCATTTGTCTCCTAGGATAATTTCATCATTTGTTTGACAATCTTTGACAACTAGAGGAGGGTTAATGGGTATTGTTGGGCTGATTGAAATTTGGCAGGTGCTACTTGTTTGATCAATGTTTTGTTCTTGTATGGGTGTTTCGGTCTTAATGTCATTGTTTGAGAAGCTTGCGCTGTCATTGAAGAGGATGAAGGAGTCTATGTCCGAATGGACAGCATATATTGGAAAATTTTGAGGCTTTTCTTCACTGCTGACCATATATTTCATGAGTGTTTCCCTATAAAGTCTTTTTGGTTGCCCAAAGACAGAAATGGTTGCATATGACATGTCTAATTGCAGGGAGCCTTGGAGTTTGGCTCCCCATGATCTTGATAAGAGCATCCCATATTTGGGTGGGATATCAGCAACAACAACATCCATTAAAATGGTTTTGTTGGGAAATTGAACCAAGGACACACATAAATCCTTAATTAGGCCCAAGCATTTGACTTGACTAGAATCAAAAGAAAACAGGTCTTTGTATGGTCTTGTGATGTCTAAGTTTAATCTTTCCATGACAGCTTTTGGCATAAGGTTGTGAGAGGCACCTGAGTCAAACATTGCATTATGCAGTATTTTATCATGAACATGCAAGCTGACATAAAAAGGTAAAACCCCTGTGACTACTGTTTTTCCATCTACCTCTGGGCCAAACAGTAATTCTGGAGTGTCATCTAGCACATTTACATCATCTTTGCTGTTGGTGAGCT
The DNA here is from genome assembly GCA_031772625.1 of Pinus tabuliformis. NCBI lineage: Eukaryota > Viridiplantae > Streptophyta > Pinopsida > Pinales > Pinaceae > Pinus > Pinus tabuliformis. The sequence continues at coordinate 765,711,470 of CM062815.1, forward strand.
GAAGGGATTTTTTGATCTGTTGCTTATATATGTCATGCTTGGCTAGCTCTGAAAGGGGAATTGCTATCTTTAACTTGCCAATCTCTGTTCCTAGGTCAAAGGGTTTATCAATTTGGATTTTGGAGTCACGGGTAGCAGTTCTTTCTCTGTTCATTAGATCTTCTTGGTGGATTTCATCCTGATTTTGGAACCTGCCCCTCATGCCCATGTCTTGAGGGGTAATGTTCGGATTTGGGTGGGAGGATGAGGTTGCCGTGGGCTGTTGTGGTGTGGACAGTAATTCAGTGACCTCCTCAACCACTACTTCCTTTGTAGGCAAGTTTGTTTTGTCATTAGGTTCAGTGACTAAGGTTTCTTTAGATTGCTGTTTCTCCTTTACCTTCTCAGGCTGATTTGCATTTACAGTCCGACTTCTTAGTTTGTATTGTTTATGGACTTCATAGACAGCAGTATCATACCCTTGTTTAAAGTCAAAGGATTCTCCTGATTGTGTTTGGAATGTTTTGCTTTCATCCTCCTCATGGTCTTCTTGTGTTAAGAAAACCTGGCTTTTACCATCCAGACCTATTAAGTTGATCTCAGGATCTTCATTGAGCTGATTAGCTGAGGAAGTTTCTGCATAATTTTCTTGAAAAGGGGGTCTGATATCTTGGTCTGCACTTGTTTTTCCTATATTGGGGTTCTGTGTTCTCCTAAAATTTGGGTTTCTAGGAGGATTGTTTTGTGGTGCCTCCCATGATGATTTCCTTTCTACTGATTCCACTCTTTCACCTAGTCTTTTCATGCTATTTAGAATTGCATCTAACTTTTGATCAAAACCCGAGGGTTCTTCTTTGAAACCAGTCTTCTTTTCCAGCTTTGCCCTGTTTCTTTTGGCAATTAGGTTGGCCTCTACAGTGACTGCAACCCTTTGGGCTTCTGCAAGGGTTGGAGGGTCTCTTTCTCTCAACTGATAGGCCATATCAGAATCAAAACCATCAGGGAAGTTATAAAGGGCCAAATCAGGAGGGGGCCTTAAGTTCTGGGGGATAGCATTGTATATGTTGTTAAACCTAGCACAATACTCCAAAACCGTTTCTTGGGGACCTCTTTTAATAGTGTTATATTCACCAAGTATATGGTGCGGATCTCTCTTTTTCTCCCATCTGTTGGTAAATTCCTGGTATAGAACTTCAGGGGTTGCAATGGAATTTGCATTTAAGGATCTAAACCAAGTTCTGACATCCCCAGTTAAGCTTTGAACAAAGATTCTCATCCTGACACTGTCATCATCTATTTCATAGGTCTCAAAGTGGTCTTGCATCTTTTTAGCATGCTGGATGGCTGTCAAAGGGCCATGGGAGTCAAAAAATGAGAGTCTAGTTTGGTAGTCTTGGGGTAGAGCTGGAGCATTGGCTGGTATCTGCAGAGGTGCATATCTGTTAGCCATATTTATGGGGTTTATAGGGTTAATAGGAACAAATGGGACAACAGGGATTACAGGTGTAACCGGGTTAAGAGGATGGGTAATAAGTGGGGAACTGGTTGAGGGAGTATGTGCAGATGGTGAAGATGGAAGGAGAGGACTTTGAGGGTTGATGGTGAACTGGGGAATTGGGTGTGGAACGGAAAAGAACTTTGCAAGGAGTGGGAATGAGGATAGGTTGGTCCGAACTTATATTTGAATCAGCAGGCTTGTCCTGCTTTTGCTGTCTCCTTATGTTCTTTGGTATGATATTTGGGTTATCAACAATGATGGGTTGATCAGGGTCAGGGTTTGCCCTAGTGTGCCTTGGGTTTCTTTTGGGAGCCAGCTTCTAAGTATTCTTTTAGAACTTTATACAGAAGGTTTTGTATGTACAAGGACTAGGTAAGAATTCTGGAATGACTATATATTTTCAAAGCTAAGATGAAGATTCCCTAGTTAGCTCTTCCCTAAAGCTGTCCCTGTGTTTACAGAAACAGTCCTAAGGCCTCTTGGCTAGTTTCAGGCTTGATGGTAGCTTTTGGAAATAGATAGTAATTGAAAAAATCTTAAGTCCCCAGTGGAGTCGCCATTTATGTTAACACCCAGGTTGTTCCCTATGACTCCCAAGGGAATACGGCCGGGGTAACCACTAACCAATCTTTGGATCACTGTTTCTAGCCAAACTGTGATCAGAGAGGGCTCTCTCTTTATGATTTGTAACTGTTTATGATAGGGTTTTAGGCTAGCTATTATGCACTGGTTTTGTTTATGTTTTGGTTGATGAAACTCCTTTTAGATTCCAGTGATGTAGTTTTCAGAGAGGTTGAGTACCATTGGGCAATGGAGTCTGTGGCTATATGTGTTTGAAACTTTGAGATGAAAGATGGAACTTACAGGGCCATTTGAGTGCTTAATAGAACAGATTTTTGATTAAATGACTGGAAACAGGTAACACAAACAGTGAAAGCATTTAAGAATTTTCACTTATTGTTTATATATTCCCAACAGACAGGTTTAAGAGGAAAAGACAGAGGTCTCAGGGGCAAAAATTGAATCCCTGAGAATGCCTATCACAGTAAAAGACACAGTTTTGAAATGCAGCAATTAAGAATTACAATTCTGTCACTGTATCTGAGGAAAACATGTATAATAGCTCAGTTTGAGTCCAGGGTAATCATGGTTAAGTCCTGGAACTATCCTTTCACCTTGCTATCAAGTGTAAAACATTTAAACAACAAAAGAGAACAAAAGACTCGAAAACATATAACAAAGAGATTTGAGAATACTTATTGTTTTATGCAACACCCTGGAATCCTGTAACATTCATCTTTCACCACAATACATCAAAGTACACCAAGCCTTGGAAATTCCATTCTTCCTTTGTATTACTTCTCTGAAAATATTACAGTAAGAGAGAGTTCTCAAAAGAAAATTACAACCCCTTTTTAACTGCTGTGAAGGGTGAATATATACTTGCGGTGATTTACAAAATATCTGAGTTCTGAGTTATCTCAGATTTTACATTCTTACCAACTACTTAAGATATTATGACCAAAATTTAATACAGCATTGATTACAGAGTACAGGCATTTTAATGCTCTGTCAGAAGATATTTTAGCCTTTGGAACAGCTAAGTCGGTCGAGATATTCTGAATAAATGCTGGAAGACCTGTCTTTAAGGCTTGTACGCTGTATCCTGGACTTGTCACCTGTGATTGTGACTGCTGCTGGTGGTGAGTCACTGGTCTGGCTGAGTTGGCTCAGCCTCTGCCTTTTCCTGTAGATATTTTCCTTCAAAATTGTGCTTGCGCATGTATGCTCATTTGCCTGGAGAATTAGCGCTACTGATTCTGGCTTGACAAAACTGTCTGTGTCAAATTCCTCCAGACATCCTGTGTGGGTAGTTGGTGTGCTAAGATTGCCCCTAGAGTTTCATCTGCTTCTGTGTATTTGAAGAAGTTAGGTGGTGTATCAAACAGATGCTCGACTTCATTCATGAGGAAAAACAGGTTCTCTACCCTGTCATACATACTCTGCCCTGTGGCTGGCCCTGGCTCTGCTGAAGTGCTGGGCGGTTTTGCAATCTCTGCTACTGCATGGGCATCAATTCTCTTATTGTAATTGTCTAGGGTGAGCAGTCTTCCTACACTGCTTAAAATGCTGGGGAGGCCTCTGTTCTGTAGTGCCACGAATTTTTCCAGGAATCTGTTGATTTCAGTCTGCATATCCTGTGTCCTCCTCTCCAGTGTTCCAACCAAGTTCCTCAATGTTATGACTCTTTTGGCTACAGCAATTGTTTCTGTCCTGTTGGTGATTCCCATGACAGCTAATTGAGAGCTAGTCTTATAGTTCAGAATATTGATCATCCTAGTAGCAGCTTCTGGCATGTGTCCAAGGCTTGCCCTGGCTCTCTGTATTTCTCTGTTTGCTTTAGTGATGAGCACCATTTGCTCATCCATGGTCTCAATATATTGCCACTGGTTGGCAATGGACCGCCCAATGTTGCTCCATAGCACTGCTTTCATTTCAGCTGTCACTTTTTCTAGTGCAAGCTCTTTCTCTAGTTCAGCAATTCTCCTCTTAAGAGCTTTTACCTCTCTCTCCTTGGCTGCCTCATTCTGTTTGCTCTTGTCAAACTTTTCATTTACCTTAGCCAAGGTTTTCTTAAGTTCATCCAGCTCTTTCATTTGAGATTCCATGGCTTGGATCTCAGCTTGCAGCTTTTGCATGTCTAAACTAGTAGCCTGTTCCGATGTTGTAGTTGTTGTTGCTGTGGATGGCGCTGTAGTTGGTGCTGTAGCTTCTGTTTGCTGAGGAGGAGGAGTAGTCTTTGGAGGGACTTCCTCAAGATTTATTATCACAGGAGGAGGCTGGGAGGGTTGGCCCTCTTCTCTTTGCTTCAGTGCTTCTTGTAGTGCTGCCTTTGCAGCTTCAGTTTGTCCTAGCTGGTCTTGAGTCCTAACCAGCTCTTTGTATAGGGATACCAGCAGGTCTGTAGCATCCTTTTCTTGCCTTTGCTGGGCAACTTCATCTGTTTGTGGATGGATGGTGGCCGGGAGTTTGATTTTCTTTCTTAGGGCCGCCATGTCTGCATCCCTTATCTTCAGGAGTTCTTGGATGCCTTTGACATCTTTAGGATCATGCCCTATATCTATAATTACCTCTTCCAAGGACTTGATCCTATTGTCCTTGGCTTGTGATGATGCTCTTTCTAATTCCAGCTGAGAAGCTGTGTTATCCAGGCTGCTCTTTAGTTTGTAGTTCTCCAATGTCTCATCTGCCAGGGAGGCATACACCATTTCACCAGTTTGTTTATGTAATTCAATCTTGTCCATAGGGTGTATGTCTTTGGCAAGAACCTCCATGTTGGTTCTTAGATAGTCCGAGGTGGACTGAGGATGCAAAGTTGTGGGCATGAAGTGGCTCATTATCATTTTGCCTTCGCTCACATCGAAAGCAGACATGAGTCTCTGCTGGTTGCTAGGAGCTAGGTTTAACAAGTGATCATACAGCTGCACTTTTATGGGATCACTCCTCCTTTTGATGTCAATGAATTGCTGCTTTATACTTGACTGCCCTTCTCTATGTTGACCGGAGGAGCTGACCTCTCCTCCCATAGTCATGTCATGTCCACGCTGAGATGAGCTGGCCGAAAGTTCTCCACTGGGTGGGCCCATGCCCATGGCTTGCCTTACTGCTATGTCCTCCTCTTGGGAGTCATTCAGTCTTTGTCTCTTCTCTCCTCTGATGAAGGATGAGGTGTGGGGGGTCTCTCTCTCCCTTTTCCTGGTCAAGTCCTCCTTCTGTGGTGTTTGGAGGACTGAGGTGTCTACATTGGTGTCTGTCCTGGGAGGCACCTCTGTTTGGGGCTGCTGCTCAGTGTAACTAGGTTGATCTGTCCCCTTTTCCTGCTGCAAGGGCTGCTGTTCACTGGACTGTGCTTTTTCTTGTTGCTGCCCCAGTTCTTGCTGTTCCATTTCTTCTTGCTGCTGTAGCAAGGTGTCAACTTGTTCTTCTGTCAATATAGGTGGCTGTTCCACCTGTTTTCCTTTGTCTTTGCTTGCTGCCTGGGGTGTCTTCTCAGTAGTTTGCTGCTGTGCTGCTGAAGATTTAGCAGCTGTTCCAATTTGCTTTCTGTAGGAGAGGGGCACCTGTCCACAAGTTTCCAAGTCAGCTTCTTTTTGCACATTCCTAGCTTCTTTCTCAAGTAATTCTTCCTTAGTGACTTGTTCTACTAGTGTACCCTCTTCCCAATCTAGTGCATTGGCATACTTTTCAATTTCAGGTTGTCTTTTATGTGCATAGTTGCCCAATTTGTATCTAATTCTCCTGAGGGAGATAGAATGATTGGGGTCATAGGGAATCCATTCAAAACTGGTCTGCAATCTGAGGCCTTCCAGGATGCTGTGTGCCTCTTTCCACCCTTCCTCTTTCCTGTTATATAGGAAGGAACCTAGCTGGTTCTTACCTTCAATTGTGACTTCTTGTTTCTACTCTGAAAGTGAAGGTAATCTGAGTTCCCAAACTGCCTGAAATATTCTAAGGCAAAAAGCCTCATGGGGACATACCTTGGCAACCTAAATGGGTTCAATTCACAGCCATATATCCTAATGACTGTGTGGTTCTGGTAGAAGTACCAGTTGCCAATATTGTAAGATTTGTTCAAATGTAGAATCCTCTTCATATCATCGGTTAATCTAGGAGGAGGAGTACCTTGCAGCGCTGTTAGGGCTGGATGAACAAATAAATCAATAAACTCACAGTATGTATAGGGTGATACTGAGGTAGAATGAAAAACAGAGGTCCAGAAAACAACTGATCTTGGGATTCCTTGGGCATTGAGTGGCCTCAAAGGAACAGAGAAGGTAGCTGGCTGGTAGAAAAGGAATAAATGATATATATAGGAGGTGTACCTGAACAGTCTCTCCCTTTTCAAATTCATGAACTGCTCATGGATTTTCTCTGCTATGTAAGTTGCATAATCATACTGCACAGCTGGAGGCTTACCAGGGGCAAATATAGACAGCATTGCCATTATGCTGTCATCTACATCTTCCAGCCCCCTGAATCCTAGGACATAGCCAATTAGATCCACCAACATTCTGCCCAACTCATTTAGATATTGGTACCCAATAGGAGGGGTTCTGACTGTTTCAGAGCCTGGTGTGACAAACAGTTGGTTGATTTTGACAATCTGGTCACTGGACAGCTTGATCCCTTTGTTAATCAGATTCTGCATGGATAGAGGGGTCAATTTCTTGGCTGTCTTGAAGCGCAGCATCTGGTTTATGCTCTCTGGGGTGATCTGGAACAGGACTAGGCCTGTGGGGCTCATGACTGCTCTTTGGCTGGGGTCATAGCATTCCTGGCAGCTATAAATGAGCTCTGGCATAGGATTGACTTGGGGAAGGTTGTATATGGGCAAATTTGACTCCCAAATCCCCAAGATATCTGCCCCACTGAGGTGCTGGGCTCTTAATTCATTCAACATTTGAATATTGTACTTGGTTCCCATGGGGAACCAATCCAGCATTTGGTAGTCCATGTCTCCCAGGGCTTTCCATGCTAATTCCTGGTGAGGAGCATTGATGGGCTTAATATTCAGTGCAATAGGGGTCTCCATAGCTCTTCAAGTTGCAAGAATTGCAGGTGGACAGGTGGAATGGTAAAAACACAGTCTGGAGGCAGTTCTCTGTGGAAACAGTTGATGTTTTGAGTATCCAAGGGGAATTCTCTCAATAGCAATTGAAATACTACTGGAGTCTAGTGACAGAACTTCTCTGTGGTCTAACTGAACTCTCCAATCGGGTGAATTATGTCTATTAGGAATTCTGCCGGGAAAACGCAGAATTACAGAGGTTTTATGTGAATTGCAGGTTTCTAAAGCTCTGCAGGTACTTCTTGGCCCTCACAATGACAATGGTGGATGAACAAATGGAAATGAACGGTGCAAATAGCGTTTTTATGGTTCTACTTTCCCTCTGAGCAATTTCAAGCTTAATGAAGGTCGTATGGAGGGCGAAACGGTCTAAATACCTGTAATTCGATGAGCAGAGGTTGAAGCAAAGGTGCACAGTTGCTGCTTGAGGAGGTCGCCCGGGCTAATAGACTGGTTGGCGAAAATTGGAGTGCAAACGGTCATGCAGAGCGTCCAACAGAAATAACAGTGAAAGTGGTAAAAAACACGGGAAAATTGGTAAATATGGGTTATTTTACCAATTTGGCGCTTTTTTCTGCTGACGTCAGCATGACGTCATTGGTGGGTCATGGTGAGGTGACGTCAGCTGACGTCATCGGGCGACGTGGCAGTGGGTGACTGGTCAAAGGGGCGGCGAGGTGGCAACCCAGTCAGCAGTGAGGTGGACCCATAACAAAGGCAGATACGAGCGGATAAGGACGTGGCGGCGAGTCAGCGACGGGTAGGTGGCAGTCAAACCGCAGCGGTCACGGTTAAGGCCTTAACCGCCGCGGTTTCTCGGGGCGGTTTAGGTACGGCGCAGAGGCTGTCAGACTTGGCTCCGAGATGGTTCATTGATCGACGCGTGGAGGAGGCGTGACAAGGCGCAACGTCACTTTCCCGGAGGTTAAAGTGCCGCCATAGGATGCGCTCCGATATTGATGTGGACCGTCGGATCTGATGGGCTTGATCCGACGGCTGGCGGAGGAGAAAGAGGCGCGCTTCATACTGCGGGCGGAAAAATTAAACTTTGTGGGTTTTTATGGGTTTTTTCAAATGTTTTGGCTTAACCCACAATGTGGTAGGATTGGGGAACGTGCCAGAGGCGGGTATTAACCTTTGCAAAGGTTTTTATAGGCAAAAGGGGTTTGGAGAGGGGGTTTTATCAATGCAGAGGTGATTTGAGGGTAAATTAACTTGCAGCAAAGGGGAAATAGGGTGGAATAGGTTCACCAAAGTGGCCAGATGCCATTTTGGTCCCTTTTGAAAAATACACGGCTATTATGCCTAGGGGAGGGAATATACATAAGATTTGGGGTTTTATACACCTTAGTGTTAGTATTATTAGGGGTGGGGGTAAGATAGGGGAGGTTATATAGTAGAATTAGGAGTTAATATGAATGAAGGAGGGGAATTAGAAAGGGGGTGTTAGTGATGGACTAGAGAGGGAAAGAAAAGAAGTTAGTGATCCTCTTTGCTGCGAGTTCATGGAATTCACCACTTTGTTTGCTGATAGATTTATTGCCTTGGCAAGAGACCTATTGATACCTGTGTAATGGTGATCATATTCTTTCTGCAACCACAACTGCCTACCCAACTATTTTGCCTAGCATTTTTTGTTTCTTCTTGGAGGGGCACTTGGACTTGCAACCCTCAATTGCCTTTTCTTTTCTTTGGCTTTTTCCTTTTCTCTCTATCTACTTCTACCCTTATGTCTTCCAAGGTCCCAGATTAAACTTTTGGGAACCTTTGCTTCTCTACCTGAACTACTTGTCTGCCAAGATTAAGCTGTTTGGACAGACCTCTTTCTCTATTCTACAACTCAAAATTGAAACATGGCATGATCCAGTTTAGACTGTTGAATCATCCACAAAATTTGAAATAAGGTCCTCAATACTTGAAACACTTTACCCAGCTCTTGCTTTCTAGGAAATATGGGATCTTTGGGATACCAGAGCAGAGCATATTTGGCTTTTCTCTTGCCAATCATGAAATATGAAACCTATTGGTATAGGTATCCAACAGTGGCTCCACATGGGGATGGTTTTTCTTTTGAAAGACCAAGAACAGCAGGTCAGATTGCCTTGTTCCTTGACTGCCCATCTTTGTCTTTGAAATCTGCTGCATGAATGTGTCAAAATAGTGTGCTTCTTTCTTGGAAGACCTCTGATTGTATCAGCCTCTTGCTGATTGGTGAATTACTTGGGAAAACTACTCTTTACAATTTAAATCAGAAAAGAATATGTACAACTGCATATATACAATGAACCTCTGAATTTCTATCATAGTGAACAGTCAAAATAGTGCTTCAGCATCCTGCCATTGACAGGACCTTCATCCAGTTCAGTTACAGTCAAACTTTTTAGGAAGTAGGTGTTATTACCTTGTACCGCTTGGACAGCAAATGGTCCTTTCCATAAAGAATCAAACTTCCCATGTTTTCCTTTCTCTTCTCTTCTTGCATCCCACTTTAAAACTTTGTCCCCTACATTGAAATCTTCTGCTTTAGTTCTTCTGTCAAAGGCCTTTTTTAGTTTCTCTTGTAGTATCTGCACTCTGCTGAAAACTTGTTCTCTGGTCTGCTGTAAACAGATTATCTGGTTAATCCTTCTTTGCATGTCATTTGGCTCTGCTTGGCTTTCTTGTAGGAGTTTCATAACCGGCACTCCTAGTGATGAAGGAAATCTGGCCTCTAATCCATAGACTAACTCATATGGGCTGGTCCCAATTGATCTTTTAGTGGTTAATCTGTCTGCCCATAAAGCATTTACTAGTTTCTTATGCCAGTTCTTTTTGTTCTCTTCCAGCACTTTCTTTATGATATTTATCAAACTTTTATTTGAGGATTCAGCAAGGCCATTTCCTTGAGGATAGTAAGCTGTAGAATGGCCCAAAGTAATGTGAAATTTATGGCAGAAGTTCACCATCTTCTTGGATCTAAAGGCAGCAGCATTGTCTGTTATTATCTTGTCTGGGCAGCCAAATCTAGCCAGTATATTGTTCTCCAAAAATTGAATGATTACTGAATCATTTGCTTGTCTGCATGGGACAGCTTCAATCCACTTGGTGAAGTAGTCTGTTGCTGTCAAGATCCATCTGTGTTGTCCTGAAGATGAGGGATGAATTTCTCCAATGAAATCCAAGCCCCATTGTTGAAAAGGTCTCTCTGTTGCAATGGGCCTCAAAGGAAGTGGCAGCAACTGTCTTTTGCCTTCAAACAGTTGGCACTTGTGGCATGATGTTGTGAATTTCTTCACATCAGAGAACATAGTGGGCCAGTAATAACCAGCCCTTAATATCTTGTCTACAGTGGACTTCCAGTACAAATGTCCACCACAGTCTCCAGCATGAAATTCTTGCATGATATTGTCAGTTTCACTCTCAAGAAGACAGTGCAGCAAAATACCTTCATGGTTTTTCCAGAGTAGATTCTCATTTATCACACAAAATTTAGATGTTTTCATTTTTAGGAACCTAGACTTAGTTCTGGACAGTCCTGGGGGAGCACACAGGTTTTGTAACACATAACAGACATCAGAATACCAAGGAGATTGTTCAAAGGCTACATTGATCTTTGGAGTCGCCAGCTCTGTTTCACTGTCCAGTTGGTTAATGTCTAAGGCTTGGAAATTTGCTTCTGTCATTAACTTGGCCAAACCTTGCCCTTTTATCAGCTTTGTAGGCTTTATTTCAATGTCAAATTCAAGTATGTTTGCAATCCATTTTCCTCTTCTACCCTCTAAGTTTTCTTGTGTGAGAATGTCTTTGACAATGGGACTTGGTACATAAGCCACAACATGGGAGTAAAGGATGTAAATCCTAAAGTCTTTGATAGCTTTGATCAAGGCATAGGCTTGTTTCTCCATTATTTGGTACTTTAGGGGGGCATCTCTAAGAGCTCTGCTAAAAAAAGCAATGGGCTTTTCATTCCCTTGGTCATCTTTCTGTAATAAAACAGCAGCAATAGTATGTTGGGAGGCAAAGGAGAAAATGATGAAGTCTCTGTCAAACTGAGGGTTAGTTAACACTGGGGTTTGAGTCAAGGCCAATTTTATACTTTCAAAAGCTTGTTTTGCTTCAACAATCCATTTGACCTTTGAATCTTTCTTTAGCATATTGTTTAGTAATCTGATTAACTCTGCTAAATTTGGGATAAACCTTCTCAAAAAGTTGATTTTTCCTAAGAATCCTTGCAGCTCCTTGACATTCCTTGGGTGAGGCATTTGTAGGATAGCTTGTATCCTATCTGGATCAATTCTTATGCCATCTTTCGAAATGATGTGTCCTAAAAGTTTCCCTTCTTCCAAACCAAATAATGACTTCTTGGGGTTTAAGGAAATGCCATATTTTCTGCATGTTATGAAGATTTGTCTTAAATGTTTCAAGTGTTCTTGGTCAGATTTTGAAAAGGGTGTAAGATCATCTAAGTAAATGACCAAGAAATCATGAATTTCCTTTGCAAAAGCAATGTCCATTGCTCTCTGAAATGTTGCCCCTGCATTTTTCAATCCAAAGGGCATCTTTACATACTTGAAAGTGCCCCATGGGGTAGTAAATGCAGTCTTGTCTTGATCATCAGGGTGTACCAGGATTTGATTGAAACCTGAGAATCCATCAAGCAGTGATATCCTTGAAGCCCCTACTACCCTCTGAAGGATGTGATCCATTTTGGGTAAGGGGTAGTTGTCTTTGAGTGACACTAGGTTCAAATTCCTTAAGTCTACACAAAGTCTAATCTCACCAGTTTTCTTTCTTGTAGGGACCAAATTTGAAATCCACTCAGAAAACCTGATTGGTGCTATGATACCAGCTTTGAACATTTTTTGTAATTCCTTTTCAATGGAAGGAAGGAGCACAGGATTGATTCTTCTCAATTTCTGTTTGAATGGTTTTTGATTAGGCTTGAGGGGAATGGTGTGCTGGATAACAGAGGTATCATAAGACTTCAAGTCTTCATAACCCCAGGAAAAGACATCTTGGAACTCTTTAAAGAGATCAATATATTTGGGTTTTTGGTCAGGGGGCAAAGCAGCAGATAGCTTTATAATTTTAGGCTTGTCAGTGGTACCAATGTTACATTCTTCAATTGTTGCATCTAATGGCTGCATCTTTGGTTTCCTGGGGACATCATTTGAATCAAAAATGTCCTCTAGAGGGGTAAGGCCTGCTGGAAGGAGATTGTCTTTGAGTTGTATGATTTCATCTTCAGCGTTGCTCATCTCTTCACAGTCAATTTGGTTAATTTGATGAATGTTTTCATTGTTAAAAATGGTTGGACTGAGTAGTTGTTTTGCTGTCCTAGGTGACATTGGGTGGGTAGACTGTTGAAACTGTAATTGTGATTGACTTGCTCCATTAACTATTTGAGATTGACTTGCTGTCTCAAGGTCAATATTCAATCCTGTAAACTCTTGTTGCAAGGTTAAAAAGTTATTTATTTGCATGTCATTCTCAAACACTTGCCACTCTTTGACATTGTTTGGAATAGAAGGCCTATATTTGACCTCTGCTGTGAAACAATTGTTGGGTTGTAGTGGGAATTTGAAGGTGCTGGCAAATGTTGCCAAGCTGTGAGCATGGAGATTGTGGCCCCTTGGAATCTTTGTGATAACAAACTCAGAGAAAGTCTCTAGTATTTCAATTACAGCAGACCTATAGGACCTTAATCTTTTGTCATTGGTGACAAAATCCCCTTTTAATTGTTGAATTACTAGATCAGAGTCCCCCATGATTGAGAGGCTATGTGCTTGTAATGATTTTGCAATCTTGAGGCCTAGTAGCAGAGCTTCATATTCTGCCATGTTGTTAGTGCATTTAAAGTTCAATCTATAAGCCCGGCCTTCTGCACAGCCTTTCTCTTTGTTATGTATCCATACTCCAGCTCCTGCCCCTAACTTGTTAACTGAGCCATCAAACTCTAGGACCCACAGACTATCTTGCTGGTCAGGAGATTTTAAATTCTTTTCATGGGATGGCAATGTGAGCATGAGTTGAGGTTTCTTTTCCCATTTGTCTCCTGGGATAATTTCGTCATTTGTTTGACAATCTTTGACAACTAGAGGAGGGTTAATGGGTATTGTTGGGCTGATTAAAATTTGGCAGGTGCTACTTTTTTGATCAATGTTTTGTTCTTGTATGGGTGTTTCGGTCTTAATGTCATTGTTTGAGAAGCTTGCGCTGTCATTGAAGAGGATGAAGGAGTCTATGTCCGAATGGACAGCATATATTGGAAAATTTTGAGGCTTTTCTTCACTACTGACCATATATTTCATGAGTGTTTCCCTATAAAGTCTTTTTGGTTGCCCAAATACAGAAATGGTTGCATATGACATGTCTAATTGCAGGGAGCCTTGGAGTTTGGCTCCCCATGATCTTGATAAGAGCATCCCATATTTGGGTGGGATATCAGCAACAACAACATCCATTAAAATGGTTTTGTTGGGAAATTGAACCAAGGACACACATAAATCCTTAATTAGGCCCAAGCATTTGACTTGACTAGAATCAAAAGAAAACAGGTCTTTGTATGGTCTTGTTATATCCAAGTTTAATCTTTCCATGACAGCTTTTGGCATAAGGTTGTGAGATGCACCTGAGTCAAACATTGCATTATGCAGTATTTTATCATGAACATGCAAGCTGACATAAAAAGGTAAAACCCCTGTGACTACTGTTTTTCCATCTACCTCTGGGCCAAACAGTAATTCTGGAGTGTCATCTAGCACATTTACATCATCTTTGTTGTTGGTGAGCTGAAGGGATTTTTTGATCTGTTGCTTATATATGTCATGCTTGGCTAGCTCTGAAAGGGGAATTGCTATCTTTAACTTGCCAATCTCTGTTCCTAGGTCAAAGGGTTTATCAATTTGGATTTTGGAATCACGGATAGCAGTCCTTTCTCTGTTCATTAAATCTTCTTGGTGGATTTCATCCTGATTTTGGAACCTGCCCCTTATGCCCATATCTTGAGGGGTAATGTTCGGATTTGGGTGGGAGGATGAGGTTGCCGTGGGCTATTGTGGTGTGGACAGTAATTCAGTGACTTCCTCAACCACTACTTCTTTTGTAGGTAAGTTTGTTTTGTCATTAGGTTCAGTGACTAAGGTTTCTTTAGATTGCTGTTTCTCCTTTACCTTCTCAGGCTGATTTGCATTTACAGTCCGACTTCTTAGTTTGTATTGTTTATGGACTTCATAGACGGCAGTATCATACCCTTGTTTAAAGTCAAAGGATTCTCCTGATTGTGTTTGGAATGTTTTGCTTTCATCCTCCTCATGGTCTTCTTGTGTTAAGAAAACCTGGCTTTTACCATCCAGACCTATTAAGTTGATCTCAGGATCTTCATTGAGCTGATTAGCTGAGGAAGTTTCTGCATAATTTTCTTGAAAAGGGGGTCTGATATCTTGGTCTGCACTTGTTTTTCCTATATTTGGGTTCTGTGTTCTCCTAAAATTTGGGTTTCTAGGAGGATTGTTTTGTGGTGCCTCCCATGATGATTTCCTTTCTACTGATTCCACTCTCTCTCCCAATCTCTTCATGCTATTTAGAATTGCATCTAACTTTTGATCAAAACCCGAGGGTTCTTCTTTGAAACCAGTCTTCTTTTCCAGCTTTGCCCTGTTTCTTTTGGCAATTAGGTTGGCCTCTACAGTGACTGCAACCCTTTGGGCTTCTGCAAGGGTTGGAGGGTCTCTTTCTCTCAACTGATAGGCCATATCAGAATCAAAACCATCAGGGAAGTTATAAAGGGCCAAATCCTCCTTTGGCTGGGTGATCAGCTACACAAGTCTTGCAAAGCTTGTTGGGATGGGAAACAAGCCTCTCTCTCCTTGGTGACAAGAATCTCCTCACTTAGATTTGGCCTTATGGATGCAAAGAAGGCTCTTGCAACTTCAATCTCTTGAACTCCTGGAATTCTTGCTATCATAGCACTATGCTGGAACTAGCTTGCTCAAGGCAAAAGAACAAGCTTTTATAGATAGAGGGAAGGAGATAGGATCAACCACAATATTCATGGGATTGGCTTTATCACTAAGAAGCTTCCATGAAAGGTGGCAAACCACTTCCCTTATATGGAGATTCGAAGCAAAACCATCCTAGCTCAACATAGATTCAGTTGATGAATGGGTTAGGGAGAACCTTCGAAAGTTTGTTTGTTAAAAACTTTACCCAACTGGGTTGGCGCGAGTGCGACTCTGAGACAGAGCGCCAACTGGTGCGCCCTCTTTAGAGGATTTCCCCCATTGGCGCGGGAAGTACATTGCGGACCCGCACTAATGCAAAAAGGGCTATTTTTATGGGTATACTGCAGCAGATGTCTTTAGGGCATATGAAGCTCACACATAGAGGAATATAATGCAAGTGGTTTCAAGTCATGCCACTTCTCACAGGTCCCGGAATGAGTCCTCCAGCGTGCGGGAGAGGGGTAACAGGGACGATGACAAACGGTGACAAATTACTGTGTAACAGATGCCCCTTAAAGCATGAGGCCCGAGGGAGAGAGAGGGGGGAAATGCTTTTACAAGAACATGCGTAACTGAAAACACTGCCACTGGAGAACCTGCGTAAAGAAGTACAACTGATATCTCAAGTACATGATATATGCGGTATGGGCGCAGCCATCCATAATAGAGCACACAAGATCCAAGGTATGGGCACAGCCATCTAGTGAGGATTGATAAATAGACTCAGGCATGGTCATAGCCATCCAGTGAATGAGTCATGTAATGATCATAATAATCCATAAAATCGCAGCCTGGATTCCAACAGACAAAATCCAGGGACTTGCGCTTCATCTTGGCCCAAACAGAGTACAAGTCCAAGCATGCAAATACAGGAGTTGAAGTCGAACATACATGAACATCGTCTGATTACCAGCCAATAGTGAAAGCTGTTAACAGACGTGAGAGGTACCACCAATAATGACAATGGCCCTCAAGGTACTATAAGTACAATCTACAATGTGCGAATCAGTGAGCTGGCATCAAACACCCGTAGAATCATTTGATCGGAGGCCAATGATAAAAACCTTGTGTCGAACACGAAGAAACTGCCATTAAGGCATGTAGGCTCCAAGGCACCGGAAGGGAGTCTCTAGATCCGCTTCCTGGATAATGAGCTGAAGTCGACAGGAAGTGACCTTGATCAAAGGTGGGTCATAATGTTTCTCACATCATTGACATGAGAGAGAGGAAGAATGTTGTGGTGAATCAGAATTATGTGAGGTATCAGAGGAGGGTCGTAATTCTGCAGAGGTCAACTTCTCTTGAACATATCGGCGGCACGACAGTGGACTTGGTAGTATTTGACATCAAATGAGCAGAGGTCATGGTGACAAGGAAATGAGCAGATGAGAGGTCAAATAGGATCACCCAAACCCATGGAGGCAAGTGTAAAAACAAGATGAGATGTCCCCACCCAGACATGAATGCAGATAGGTGCCATGTTCAAGAGCGACATACTGCCGACACGACAATAATTATGGGTCCATTTTCCCCACCATTTCTGGTGAGTACCCCAGTTATTTTTAACAAGCTTGACGGGGATAGCATATGCTTGTAACACGTCATCTCAATGGATTCCAATGTCATCAAGTTTTAACGAGTCTGAAAGAGGAAGAACTCGGCGTCCTTTCATGTTTAGAGAGTTTGAAAAGATAGTAGAAAAGAAGACTCCAGGGGTGTCCTTTTTCGTAAAGTTATGTCTCGCGAGCCCGAAAAAGTATGAAACAATGCTTGAAAGAACCGCTCGATCATTACGATCAAGGAGTACTTTTCAGATGTAGTGACATCGACCTGAAAAAGTAAAAAAGTGATCGATATCACGTCGTTTCGTAATCGTTAACGAACCTGAAACGAAAAAGACCCGACAATCTTTTGTTTTTTACACAGTCGGAAAAGGGTTTAAAGACGAATGCCTCTTATTTACGTTTAACGAGTCAAGAGGAAAACTTGGAAACCTTTTCATCTTTAAACGGTCAGAAAAGAGCTGAAAGCAAACCTCCATTTTTATTCTATTTAACGAGTGAAAAAGGGAAAAATACTCGGCAATATTTTCTTTTTTTACGAGTTAGAAAAGAGCTTAAAAGGAGACTCATCCTAGAGGAATGAGTGGTATAAAGGGTAGCAACTGGTTCCGGTGAATATTCCTAGAAAAGACGTCTCTCTCGTTCCTTTGCTTCGGCCGCTCACGATCCACACGATCTCTATGATTGGACACTTGCACATGCAAAGAACAACACAAATACAAGCATAAAATCTAATAGATGCAATTATATATCAGTCAGAAAAGATATAACTCAACGTCAATCATTACAAAGGACAATGAGAGTGGAACCATAATGATAGTCATATATTATTGATAAACAACAAAGAAGAATACAACCATACTTCTGACATCAAATCCTCCTTTGGCTGGGTGATTAGCTACACAAGTCTTGCAAAGCTTGTTGGGATGGGAAACAAGCCTCTATCTCCTTGGTGACAAGAATCTCCTCACTTAGATTTGGCCTTATGGATGCAAAGAAGGCTCTTGCAACTTCAATCTCTTGAACTCCTGGCTTTCTTGCTATCTTAGCACTATGCTGGAACTAGCTTGCTCAAGGCAAAAGAACAAGCTTTTATAGATAGAGGGGAAGGAGATAGGATCAACCACAATATTCATGGGATTGGCTTTATCACTAAGAAGCTTCCATGAAAGGTGGAAAACCACTTCTCTTCTATGGAGATTTGAAGCAAAACCATCCTAGCTCAACATAGATTCAGTTGATGAATGGGTTAGGGAGAACCTTCGGAAGTTTGTTTGTTAAAAACTTTACCCAACTGGGTTGGCGCGAGTGCGACTCTGAGACATAGCGCCAACTGGTGCGCCCTCTTTAGAGGATTTCCCCCATTAGTAGGGGAAGTACACTGCAGACCCGCGTTAATGCAAAAGGGCTATTTTTATGGGTATACTGCAGGAGATGTCTTCAGGGCATATGAAGCTCACACTTAGAGGAATATAATGCAAGTGGTTTCAAGTCATGCCACTTCTCACAGGTCCCGGAATGAGTCCTCTAGCGTGCGGGAGAGGGGTAATAGGGACGGTGACAAATTACTGTGTAACAGATGCCCCCTAAAGCATGAGGCCCGAGGGAGAGAGAGGGGTGAAATGCTTTTACAAGAACATGCGTAACTGAAAACACTGCCGCCGGAGAACCTGCATAAAGAAGTACAACTGATATCTCAAGTACATGATATATGTGGTATGGGCGCAGCCATCCATAATAGATCACACAAGATCCAAGGTATGGGCACAGCCATCCAGTGAGGATCGATAAATAGACTCAGGCATGGTCGCAACCATCCAGTGAATGAGTCATGTAATGATCATAATAAGCCACAAATCGAAGCCTGGATTCCAACAAACAAAATCCAGGGTCTTGCACTCCAACTCGACCCGAAAAAAGTACAAGTTCAAGCATGTGAATATGAGGGTTGAAGTCGAACATGCAAGAACATCGTCTAATTACCAGTCAATGATGAAAATTGTTAACAGATGCGAGAGGTACCACCAATAATGACAATGGCCCTCAAGGTACTATAGGTACAATCTAAGGCATGCGAACGAGTGAGCTGGCGTCGAACACCTGTAGAATCATTCGATCGGAGGCCAATGATGAAAACCTCACGTCGAACACGAAGAACCTGCCATTGAGGCATGCAGGCTCCAAGGCACCGGAAGGGAGTCTCTAGATCCGCTTCCTGGATAATGAGCTGAAGTCGACAGGAAGTGACCTTGATCAAAGGTGGGCCATAATGTTTCCCACATCATTGACACGAGATAGAGGAAGAATGTTGTGGTGAATCAGAATTATGTGAGGTATCAGAGGAGGGTTGTAATTCTGCAGAGGTCAACTTCTCTTGAACATATCGGCGGCACGACAATAGACTTGGCAGTATTTGACATCAAATGAGCAGAGGTCATGGTGACAAGGCAATGAGCAGATGAGAGGTCAAATAGGATCACCCAAACCCACGGAGGCAAGTGTAAAAAAAAGATGAGATGTCCCCACCTAGACACGAAGGCAGACAGGTGCCATGTTCAAGAGCGACATACTGCCGACACGACAATAATTATGGGTCCATTTTCCCCACCATTTCTGGCGAGTACCCCAGTTATTTTTAACAAGCTTGACAGGGATAGCATATGCTTGTAACGCGCCATCTCGACGGATTCCAATGTCATCAAGTTTTAACGAGTCTGATAGAGGAAGAACTCGGCGTCTTTTCATGTTTAGAGAGTTTGAAAAGATAGCAGAAAAGAAGACTCCAGGGGTGTCCTTTTTCGTAAAGTTGTGGCTCGCAAGCCCGAAAAAGTATAAAACAATGCTCGAAAGAACCGCCCGATCATTACGATTGAGGAGTACTTTTCATATGTAGTGACATCGACCTGAAAAAGTAAAAAAGTGATCGATATCACGTCGTTTCGTAACCGTTAACGAACCTGAAACGACAAAGACCCGAAAATCTTTTGTTTTTTACATAGTCGGAAAAGGGTTTAAAGACGACCGCCTCTTATTTACGTTTAATGAGTCAAGAGGAAAACTCGGCAATATTTTCATCTTTAAACGGTCAGAAAAGAGCTGAAAGCAGACCTCCATTTTTATTCTATTTAACAAGTCAAAAAGGGAAAAATACTCAGCAATCGTTTCATTTTTTAGGAGTCAGAAAAGAGCTTAAAAGGAGACTCGTCCTGGAGGAACGAGTGGTATAAAGGGTGGCAACTGGTTCCGGTGATGGTGGAACTGCTCAAAACATATAATGGTCAAGAGGCTGGCTAATAAAACCACTCATCGTTGCGGTTCCTCAGGAAAGGATAAACAACCAAGTGAAAGCATATGATCAACCAAAGAGATGGTAGCAATGGAATGAAACAACCAAGGCTCATCTAACAGAATTTAGCGAAATAACGGCAATCACGAGATGTAAAATGGGTATGGGTTCATTTTTACACAAGCTTGAACCATGGAGAACTCTGCTTAGATTCGGTTTCATGTTTACACAAGCTTGAAATGAAAAACTATGCTTGTTATAAGTTCGCATGCCCCCAGCATAATAACGAAAAATGAGGTACATGCCCCCCAAGCTTCATTGCATTCAACAAAGTGGATGGAATGAAGGTTCACTCTCGAGATCTTGGAAAGACTCGACTTGGATTTTATGAGATCTTAATCAAAGACTCGATTTGGAAAAGGAGGAGTTGTTTCATTTTTTAATGAGGTTGACACAATAAAAGAACTATCCTCATAACCCTTGTTTCATTTTTTTAACGAGCTTGACACAAGATCAGGAACTATGCTCGACCACCTTGTTTCATTTTTTAACGAGGTCGCCACAAGATCAAAACTATCCTCGGGACACATTGTTTCATTTTTTAACGAGGTCACCACAAGATCAAAACTATCCTCGGGACACATTGTTTCGTTTTTTAACGAGGTCGCCACAAGATCAAAACTATCCTCGGGACACAAGCTTGAACCAGGAAGGACTCTGCTTGTTGGAAATGCGCATGCCCCCAGTGCAATGGCGCAGGATGAGGTACATGCCCCCCAAGCTTCATTGCATTCAACAAAGTGGATGGAATGAAGCTTCACGAGATCTTAATTGAAAGACGCGATTGGAAAGGGGGAATTGTTTCATTTTTTAACGAGCTTGACACAAGATCAAGAACTATGCTCGGGACTCTTTGTTTCATTTTTTAACGAGCTTGACACAAGACAAGGAACTGTGCTCTGATGGAACTTCACCATAATGAAGAGGAAGTTGAGGCTCCCAAGAGTGTCACTCCTGATGGAAGGCCAACATCTTGGAAGTCAGGGCCCAATGCCTCCAGGACACTATGCACGACGGCGGCATCACTGGATCCAGGCACGGGATAGGTGGCCACGTAGTTGATCTGTGATGGGGCAGATGCAACTGGTGGATGAAAACCAGGAGGGGATGACAACTGCGCAGGAGGCACCCGGGGACGGATGAACGATAATTGATCTATCGTCACTATTCTTCCATCGTGTGGAAAGCAAACCACCTGGAAAAGTGAAGAGACCAGGGCCCCCATGGCATAAACATAGTCATGACCAAGGAGAAGACTAAAGTCTAAAGCACCTTGGGTAACCGATACGTCTATATAGACGGTCTTGCCTCCCAAAGTAATAGGGAACTGTGGAAGGATCCCTAATGGTTGACTAGTTCCTCCATCAAAAGCCGTCAAATTTGGTGCAACTGGCACAAGCTGTCGGTAACCCAAGGCTTGCCAAGTAGTGGCAGGCATAAGACTAACCGATGCTCCCTCATCCAACACAGTGCCAGGTATCGCCTTATTATAGGCATGTACCGTGACCCAGAAAGGCACATGGGATGGAAGGGGGGAGGTAGTCAAACGACTCCAGTCGAAGGAAATGACTGAACTACTTGGTGGGGGAATCATATGATTGACCCCCTGCTCTAAAGGAACTGAAGCAGGACTCTCGGGAGCAGCTGGGATAGGAGAGTCATTTCCAGACTCATAAGAATCTGAGGAGATGAGAAGAACATGGGAGTGATGCTCTTCCGAAACATAGTGATCGACGGGTGGTGAACTCGAATCGACATGCTTTTCGACCAATGGTTGGTCTGGAACAGGCTGGGAATAGCCAGGTTCAGGAAGAGGAGGCTGGACAAGAGAAGGATGTGAATCAATCTCTTTGTCAGCAGGGGAACGATCTGCGGCTACAGAGAGACGTTGATAACCAACGGGAAGTTGGGGTGAAGGAGCTGTAAGACTTTCCAAGACTATGGAGGCTTTATCCATTAGTGGACAAAGGTGAAGGGGATGGTTGCCTTCACAAAGTCTATAGGGGATTCGAATCTTCCCTTTTCCCTTACCATTCCCGACTGATAAGGTAGCATCGCCGTGAGCTTCAGAGGACGATGAGGGGCGGGCCGGATTGTGAGACCATACTTCTAGTACCTTGGGAATGCCAGGACAATCATGAAGAAGATGGTCCTCCTTGCATAATCGACAAGGAAACATGACCTTCCGTGGAGGAGCGGAAGGGGGCTCCACTTCAGGTGTACTTGAGGGGGTAGCTGCACTTGTAACCTCTCCCTTAGGAGCCTTCTTCTTCTTCGTCTTTTTCTTCTTCTTCTTAGCCACCTGGTTACTCGAATCTAGACTTTGACCAGGTGAAGTAGAAGATGAGGACGTAGAAGTGGGTGTAGAAGGGGAGAGATCCACCTTAGAATCAACATGATGTTGTTCAGGTGGAGGGACGGATTGACTAGACGGTGAGATGGCAGGGACCAAAGAGGTTGAGAACAACCAGACCGGCAACCCAACAGTTAACCCTAGGAGGGAAAACGTCGCCATATAAGGAGCACCAACATTTCCAAAAGGATCGAAATGACCAGGGTTCCCATCAGAGGGGATCCCTGGGTTGGTGAACCCGAAAAAGTTGCCATCGAGAATGAAAAGAAGAATACTCAAGCTAACACAAACAAGATCTAACCAGGTAATGTTAATCGTGGCCAAATCAATTTTAAGACGCAAGGACACAGCTTGACCTTTTCATGTTTTAAGAGTCGAGAAAAGGACAAAAAGATGACTCTAGTCTCCTTCGAATGTTTAGTGAGCCCGAAGTGACAAACGCTCAGATGAGCCTTTTCTTTTAAGGAGTCCGAAAAGGATCAAAAGTGACTACTCTGGAGAAACTAGGCAAAGGGTTTACCAAACAAATCTGTAAAACTGCATATACACCTTGGCAGTCATATGAAAACCAAGGACTTCCCGTACGGTAGTCAATCTTCCCGAATGCTGTGTTCGGTGCGTTACGGCTTGTAAGGCGGTAGACACGGCTTCCTGTGGATAAAGGATGATAACCTAGTGGGGTCTCCCCATATACTCGATGGTACGTGGGAGCTCAAGTCCATGCTAGACCACTTGTTGCGTCACGGAAGGAGGAATCACCCAACCTTAAGTGAAACAAAAGTGACTAGGTTTAACGACGTCAGAGCACGTCTCTAGCCTAGACCTCTAAACAGTGAGCATTATGTTCCAATGCATTTTTAAGTTCATTCAGTTCATTTTACGGTTGATCTTGAATTAGGTTTCGATTTCCAGGTCCTATCGTATGTAATTCTCTCACAATTCCCTAAATGCAAGCTATATGCCAAAAAGCGTCATTTTGTTCGATGAACACTAACTACGAGAGAGTTGAGAACTTTTCAATCAAACAAAATGACCATAAACAATCAAGAACCACTCTAATACAGCTAATGGCAATAAACGAAACTTTTCTTTAAAGTCACAAATCAATGAAAAGCTCTAATTTCCATTAACTAATTCAACGCAAAAGAGACTGTTCGTTTTCTTTTCAATGGCAAAGTGCACTAAAAAAATTTTGAGAGATAATAAAATCGAGTAAAAGAGACAAATTTCACTTAATGAGAACGCAATCAAGTCCCAAAAACACCAAGGCAGTCCTTCAAACCAAAAAGAAAACACAAATACCTCTATGAGCTAAGTGATCTAAGCCCAAACGAAGCCAAGCGAAATCCAAGCGGAAAAGAAGCAAATCGCTTGAATAACAAAATGGCTTTGACAACCACTGAGAAAGTGCAAAAGAGTAATCACGAATTCGACTGGATGATCAAATAACCCAAAACTTCAACACACAAAGCCACTAGATGTCCTAGGGCTAAAACGTGAAATCGATAGAAAATGGAAAACACCCAAAGTATGCAAATATAATCTATGCACACTTTTCATTCATGTCCTGAAAATGAGAATTCTAATTGTGCAAGTGTGATCTATGCAAGAGAATTCTCAAACACAAAATGATTGTAATCTAAGAATCAATCAAGTGCAAATCAAGAAAAACGGGTGAGAGTTCCAAAGATCATAAAATAAAAACACTCAAAGGCGATTAACACTCATACACAATTTAGCCCCCCCCCCCCCCCCCGATGAATGAGGGGGAAATTTTTTTTCAAAAACAAAAACAAAAAGATGCAAAATTGTGAAAAGACTGAGACAAACCTCCAAGTAATGATCAAAGGAAATCAAATTAAGAATTTGCCAAAAAAGACTCAAAACCAGTCAAACAAGACTCTGACACAGTCCAGTAATTGAAAAAGATGTGACAAGATACAAATCCAAGCTCAGAAGGTTTGCAAACAAGCAAACTGGAAAAGTTCACAAGCCTGGCGTGACTGTCATGCTGTAACTCGGGCTTTTAAGGGATTGGCGCAGGTTGTCTTTGAGAAACATGCGCCAACTCGTGCGACTGTTAGGCAAAAAGGCGCGCTAATCAAGCTTGCTAGGTCAAAAATAAAAACAAGCAGTCCAAGGCTTGGTTAACAGTATCCAGGCAGACCAAGAAGCGAGAGAAAGCAAGAAATCCAACCCAGAAAGCTATCTAAGCAATCCAAACAAGAGAAAACCAAAGAGACAAGACAAACTCCAAGTTGTTTAGTCCGCAAACCAAACCAGAGATTGACTGAAGTGGCTTTGATCTACTTCACTAATGCAAAGCAATAGCGTTTCGAAGGCTATCTGGCCATACTTCAGGCTCCGTCTAAAGTTTACAAATCAAACAACAAGCTAACTCCCTAGCAGAGTCGCCAAATTGCTGTGGAGGTAAATCCCCTCTGCGGATAGAGATGATCCCTACTAGCCCAGACAGGGTCTAGCAACAATCAAACAATGCTATCACGCAAGTTCCTAATTGCAAATTAAAGGTAGATGATGAGAACCTACTTGGATTCCAACGCTAATATTCGTAGAAGAGACGTCGCTCTCGTTCCTTTGCTTCGGCCGGTCACGATCCCCACGATCTCCGTGATTGGACACCTGCACATGCAAAGAACAACACAAATACAAGCATAAAATCCAATAGATGCAATTATATATCAGTCAGAAAAGATATAACTCAACGTCAATCATTACAAAGGACAATGAGAGTGGAACCATAATGATAGTCATCTATTATTGATAAACAACAAAGAAGAATACAACCATAGTTCTGACGTCAAATCCTCCTTTGGCTGGGTGATCAGCTACACAAGTCTTGCAAAGCTTGTTGGGATGGGAAACAAGCCTCTCTCTCCTTGGTGACAAGAATCTCCTCACTTAGATTTGGCCTTATGGATGCAATAAAGGCTCTTGCAACTTCAATCTCTTGAACTCCTGGAATTCTTGCTATCTTAGCACTATGCTGGAACTAGCTTGCTCAAGGCAAAAGAACAAGCTTTTATAGATAGAGGGGAAGGAGATAGGATCAACCACAATATTCATGGGATTAGATTTATCACTAAGAAGCTTCCATGAAAGGTGGAAAACCACTTCCCTTCTATGGAGATTTGAAGCAAAACCATCCTAGCTCAACATAGATTCAGTTGATGAATGGGTTAGGGAGAACCTTCGGAAGTTTGTTTGTTAAAAACTTTACCCAACTGGGTTGGCGCATGTGCGACTCTGAGACAGAGCGCCAACTGGCGCGCCCTCTTTAGAGGATTTCCCCCATTGGCGCGGGAAGTGCACTGCGGACCGACGTTAATGCAAAAAGGGCTATTTTTATGGGTATACTGCAGGAGATGTCTTCAGGGCATATGAAGCTCACACTTAGAGGAATATAATGAAATTGGTTTCAGGTCATGCCACTTCTCACAGGTCCCGGAATGAGTCCTCCAGCGTGCGGGAGAGGGGTAACAGGGACGGTGACAAACGGTGACAAATTACTGTGAAACAATATGTGATAGTATTCAAAGTGAGATACTCATGAAAATATGATATGCAAATAGAATGCATGGCTTCATGATAAAGCAATGTAAGATATATGAATCATGTGAATACACATGCAATGGACTCTCAACCATGCTACAACTGTACTGAATGATGCAACAATCTCCTTCAAAAAACTCACAAAAATTTGACCAACAACTTTCTAAAACACATGCATGTATCAAAGACCCTTCCTCATGAGAAAAATGACTCTCTAATGAAGTAATAGGGTGAGGGTTTCAATGAGAGTAACATTATTTTCACAAACTATCACCAAACTTCCCATGGAAGACATAATATCTTGCATGGCATAATTATTATACATGCAAATCATAAAGCCAAATAAAACTCTACCTAAGCATATGCCATCTTTCCATAAAAAATGTTGATTTCTACATGAAATTTTATTAGTGTGCATAAGAAAGAAAAATAATCTTCTCACAACATGGCTACAACTATCAACAGTCATGAGATAAAAGGATACAATAATATGTAATAAATAAAACTTGTATAACTTCCCCTGAATTCATGCACTCTCCTTCTAAGCCTCAAAAGGATCTTATGTACCTGAAATGAATAGATGCATGAGGCTTAAATTTCCTCCTTTTAATCACATGCACCTATCAATTTTGGCTTCTCTTGAAGCCATCTCCTATTGTGCACAAGATAAATATCTACTCCCCTTGAGTAGAATATCATTTTTCAAACCAATACATTCTTCTTTGGGGTCCTTTGAAGAGTTATTTCTTTACATCTCATCTTTTCTCCTCCATAGTTTATTTGTCTTCAATGGTGGGCCTGATCATGTCATATCTACAAGATACAACTTTGTGGCCATATTTTCCACCCTTGAAACAACGATTATCCAACAAATTTTGTTTTCTTGCAAAAAATTTACATTCTCTAGCATGATGAACAAAATGATTGTAAGAAAAAAATACTCATAAAATAAATATGGATACCTTGTGTTTTGATTTTCTGGACCATGAATGCTTGGCTGATTTCTTACTTTCTTGAACTACTGCATGTTGTGATTATGATCTTCTTGTCTTTGCTTCTGCTGATGATTTCTTTTCTCATTTTGCTTCCTTTGATGATGCTTCTTCATAAATCCTTGATTGAATTTAGAAGTGATGGACTTTTGATCGTTTTCTACTTGGATGTCCTCCATTTTCTCCTTTTATTTCACAAGGCATGATTCTTCCACAAAGCCCAAATCAATCTTAATGAGTGGAGATATTTGACTGATGAGGATTTCATTCAAAATTTTGTTGCTTTTCTCCAACTTTCGATACTAAGATAGCTGATTATTTTCCTTTCCAAGCTTACATCTCAAATAGGCTAGTTCATATTGTAATCTTGCAAAATAGGCCTCTTGATCTTGAATCTGATTTAATAATCTCTAATTTTCTATGATTACTTCATCATGTTGTCCTTTTACATCAATTGTTTGCATGTCATTACTCTCATGGCTACTCTCACTATCTTCTTTAGAGAAAACTGGATTTGCTTCTACTAAGAAAGTGGAGTCTTTTTTACCATTCCTTTTCTCTTCAAAAAATGCAATGGGGTCCTTCAACAATTTTTGAATCTTCAAATACTTCTCTTCCATACATACTATGCAGCGTGTCCATAATATCTTTTGCAGTCTTTCAATGTATCATTATAGCAACATCATGATGTAATAAGGTATTTAAAACGATCTTCTTGTTTTTCTCATTTGATTCATCATATGTATTATATTCTAATGAAAGAAAAACATCGTCATTGTTAGTGTCAGTGTCTTCACACTGCCATCAGTGATCAAAATTACTCTTTTGCATTTCATAATAGGTGTCCCATTCTGATGAATTGCATTCCATAAGGTCATGGATCAACTGATGGTAGGGTTCAATTCAATTTTTTCCCTCATGACATATATCTGCTGACCTATGTTCATACTTTTCAGGTTAATGGTTCATGTTTAAATAGGTCTTAGGTCTTAGGGTTTCAGTCTCATTAGGTCTAGGGTTTCCTCCATGGTCAAATTTCAGTGATTATTGCTAATAATGGTCAGCAAATACATGAGGAGGTTAATAACGATCAGAAAAGTCAAAATGTGTTAATTTGTAAGCTTAATGAAGGGCTCACCTCAAAACTAGTTTTGAGGTGAAAACAGAGCATTAGGATTTCATAGTTAAATTTAATGTAATTTTGTCCTTCTCATATGTAATAAATGGTTCCATGCTGCTCCTGGTCACCCGATGATATTGCCAAGCACCCGCCACTGCAAAAATCAAGTCATCTTGAGCACCAATCCGCCTGCAAAAGAAAAAGAGAACAAACCCTAATTTCCTCTCCCACTGAGCTAGGGTTGGCTATGGGATCAGAGATATCTGATTAGAGGAGGAATGAGAGATATCAGAAGGAATGAGGCCATCTCATATCATCAAACATCAGGTGTCCACCATTTTTCGAGAATTCATTCCAAGGAACAAGCCATTCATCACACATAAGGGATGGTTTTTCTTCAAACTATGTTTATGAGCAAGAAAAGATGAATTTGGAAAAAGTGAGAGGTTTTTTTGTCCAAAATAGGCCAAGGAAGAAAAACCTTCTTTAGTTTTTACACAGGTGTCATGGTTTTAGAGAAATGTCAAAAATATAGTTGCCTTAGGAGAGTTAATGCACCTTTGGAGTGACCTTGGGAAAATCAATGTTTCTCCTAGATGAAATGCCCAAATGACTTTCTTGATGATTCAAATGATAACTAGACAAAGAGAGATTCCAAATGAGCTATCATGAGCTCAATTTTGAGTTCAGGAACACCTTCAAAAGTTGACTGCAACAACACTCTCCATTTAGGTAGCTTCATTCTGCACATTTTGACCAGTATTGGGAGATTGGACTTTTTATAGGGCAAATGAACTCAAAATTGGAAAATTCAAGATGTTCTAGAAAGTAGACTTGATAATATTTCCAACGATCTATCACATGCCCAATTTGGACACCGCGAAGGCCTCCAAATGTGGTCTGCAAATGGTGCTGCGCATTGGGAGGTTGGCGCTGCGCATCAAAGCCATTTCTCCTTCACAAAATTGCACTAGCATTGCACATTGGAAAGGTGCTGCGCATTGGGTGGACTGCATTGCACATTGAGCTACCAAGCTTTTAAATCACCCAAATTCATCCTCCGTCACTTTTTTTGCCACATTCACCTCCCAACAAGTAAGTATCAACATATCTTGAGCTTAAATAGGGTTTTCATGTATGGTTCATGATTTTTGTCTCCTAAAAGTCAAACCCTAGTTTGCTTCTATACACTATTTCATACCATTGCAAACCATAATCCCTTGTCCCTTTTCCCAAATTCATTTTCCCTAAATCTACCCCTTGATCCCATTTTCCCTAACCCATTTTCCCTTTCCCTATTTTCCCTAAGAAACTAATCCCTTTATGAAACCCTGAGCCCCTCATACATCAAACCCTATTGTAGAAATTTTGAATAATTTAACACATATTCAACAGAGATTATCCTGATCATGTACTATTGCAGAATACATACATAATACATAAGCTCCTCTACGTTGATCATCAATATAGCAGCATCAATAACAATAAAACATCAAGAGCATTCACACATTAACATAGTATGTAACCCGGGGAAAGCATCTCGCTAAAAACCCCAACTATCTGTATATTAATGATTGAGACCATGTAACATTACAAAGTACAATGCTTATCACAAGCAATCCAGTACCAGCTCCACCTGTTACACACAATACAACTCAGATCTGATCTCCAAATCTATTCCACTGCTTGCCTGCCTCCACTGCTTAATACCTGCTCAAGAACTGATGAGAATGGCTTACCAAACTCGTATTTCACCTCAAAATAATCACTCACACTTTTATTGGATGTGATCAAAGGCTACAATACTGGGAAAATACGTGAGCAAACTCATTGGCATACTCAATCCCTTGATTGTACAAGATCTGGTGCACAACTATAGTCACAACTGATAGCAATCTGATTCTCTAACACCTGTCCCTGCTGAACTGAACATGCATTGACATGCAACTGAGTTAACTGATGTATTCATTAGTTGCATCATGATTTAATAATTATTTTAACAACTCATCATTAGTCTATTTGCAGTTAGACTAATTACAACTAGTTTAACTAAGTCAAATTGAACACAACTCCATCAACTCCACAATCAACTCCACCAAACTCAACTGATTGAGTTCTAACTGAAGTCATGCATGCAACAACTCAACTGACTCATAAGAAAAGTGTATTTCCTTCTGAAAGCTGCATGTGCCACCTCTGTAGCTCAAACTGAAGTGCTCCAAGAGAATAAGATCAAGTTTATAGTCCAAATATTATTATGAGACAATAATATTTGACTTTTCTATTTTTGACAGCCAGTCTAAAAATAGACTTTGATCACTCACACTGTGATCACTCACACTTTGATAAAAAATATAAGTCCATCTATTTTTCCAAACTTGACCAATCATCCATAAACAGCAACCTGCAATCCATAGACATGATCCATATGTCTAAAAATAGACATAGTCTAAAAATAGACTTGCGCCAAAAATAGCCTGCGGGCCCACTTAGTGAAGGTGACTCTTTTCACTAAGCTCCATCATCTTGTTGCAATCTCAACACTCCCTCTCGAAAAGATATGGATTATCAGCAACCCCTATCCTGCCTTGGTGGTACTTGAATTTGCTCCTGGTGAGAGCCTTCGTCAAAATATCAACATCCTAATCCTCCGTTGGAATGTACGAAAGTAACATGATCCTCCGCTGCACACAATCTCTGATATGATGGTACCTGATGTCAATATGTTTAGATCTATCATGAAATACAGGATTAGCCGAGAGTTTAATGAAACTTTGGTTATCACAGTAAATCACAGTAGGATCCAAATGAGAACTGAACAAACCAACCAAGATCTTCCTCATCCATATAGCCTCGCATGCAGCCAAACTTGCTGCCATATACTCGGCCTCCGCTGAACTGAGTGCCACGGATCTCTGCTTCCTGCTGTACCAAGAAACTACTGTCGATCCAATACTGAAGACCCCTCCTGATGTGATCTTTCTGTCCGTTGGGCTCCCTGCCCAATCTGCATCTGTGAAGCCACATAGCTTCACCTCATCCTCCTGTCTGTACCACAAACCATATCCCGATGTGCCTCTCAAGTAGCGTAATACATGCTTGCCTGCTTTCCAGAAGAGCTTGGTAGGCTTAACCATAGCTTGTGAAAGTTGGTTAACTGCATAGCATATATCGGGTCATGTATTGACCAAATACATCAGCGACCCCACCAACTGTCGATAAATAGTGGCATCCACTTCTTCTCCCGAAGTGGCATCCTCCTTCCTCCAACCTCCAGGAAGAGGAGTATCAACAGGCTTGCAGCCATGCATGTTGAACTTCTCCAGTATCTCCCGAGCATACTTGCCCTGAGAAACAAACAGTCCACCACTACGCTGCCATATTTCCAATCCTAGGAAATAGTGAAGGAGGCCCAAATCCTTCATCTCAAACTCTGTAGCAAGATCCTTCTTGCATGACAATATCAACAGCTCATCACCCGTTAGAATCAAATCATCAACATACAGTACAATGATAAGGAACTTACCCTCCACCACAATCTGGTATAGGTTAGGATCTACCTCGCTCTTGGAGAATCCAAGTCCTGTGAAATAGCTGTCTATTCGTGTGTACCAAGCACGTGGTGCTTGCTTCAACACATACAACGCTCTCTTGATCTTGCACACATGCGACTCGCTGCTGAAGACCTCAAAGCCTTCGGGCTGCTCAATGTACACCTCCTCCTCAATGACTCCGTTGAGGAATGCAGTCTTCACATCCATCTGATGAATGTGCCATCCCATCTGCGCTGAGAGAGCAAGAATCGTCCGTATGGAAGAATACCTTGCGACAGGTGCAAAGGTCTCCTCATAATCGATCCCCTCAATCTGTGAAAAACCTTGGGAAACAAATCTTGTCTTGTACTTCTCCACACTCCCGTCAGCTGCCTGCTTGACCTTGTAGATCCATCTCAAACCCACCACTGATTTCCCTTCCGATCTAGGAACAATCTCCCATGCACTGTTGCTGACAATAGAATCATACTCTTCCACCATGGCGTCTACCCATGCGGGATCCTCCACAGCTTCCTCGAAAGAGGATGGCTCAGTCACAACACACTTGCTCATCAGAGCCATGTATCTAGTGTACCGATCAGGTGACTGTCTCTGCCTGCTTTGGGTTGTAGGTGGTCCTACAACTTTCTCTGCATCTTGAGCCAGTCGCTCTGCTTCTGTCAAGCGCTTTCGCCCTCTGATGGTTGGCGCTGCATGAGTGGTCTCTTCCACTCCATGAACCTCGTCCTGTGGCTGATCCACGTCCTAAAGCTCATCCTTAGGAACTAATAGCTCCTCATCTGCATGCAAGTGTAGCTCCCTCTCAAGCGAACACTTCATGGCTTTCTCCTCCTGAAATTTTATATCCCGTCGCACAACAGTTTTACCACTGTCTGGAAAATACACACGATAGTTGTGGGGCGTATCAGTGTACCCCACAAATATCCCAACCTCTGCGGTCGGCTCCAACTTCTTCCTGGCATCCTTCGTCACATGCATGTAAATGTTAGCACCAAAAATCCTCAAATGAGAAAGATCAGGCTTCTTACCAGAATAAGCCTCCTCGGGTGTACTCATGCCAAGTATCCTATGAGGACAACGGTTCTGCACATAAACTACTGTATTGCATGCTTCTGCCCACAAGTGAAGGGGTAGGCTCATGCAACATTGCCCATGCAGCACCCACGATCGTTCCGTTCTTCCGCTCAGCTACCCCGTTCTGCTGTGGGTTATGGGGAGCTATGA
Source organism: Pinus tabuliformis (assembly GCA_031772625.1). Classification (NCBI taxonomy): domain Eukaryota; kingdom Viridiplantae; phylum Streptophyta; class Pinopsida; order Pinales; family Pinaceae; genus Pinus; species Pinus tabuliformis. The sequence continues at coordinate 765,744,282 of CM062815.1, forward strand.
GCTCTCTACGAATCCCTTCTACCTTGCAGAAATCCTTGAACTCATCCGAGATGTATTCACCACCATTATCGCTCCTAAGAGCCTTCACCTTCTTCCCTGACTCCTTCTCGACCAGTGCTTTGAATTCACAGAACTTTGAATATGTCTCGCTCTTCTTCTACATGAAGAAGATCCAGCACTTACATGGAGACAAGCATGGAAAGAGACAGTGACCCTGATTTTGAGGAGGACACCCTAAGTGACAGCTCTAGGGAAAAGATCTTGCAGTAGAAGAAACCTCACAAAGGTGGCAGAATTATCAGGGAGGAACCTATCAGCATAAGTGAACTACTTGTTTGCCCATTAGCCACCACATGCTTTAGATATTAGTCATGTTTTGAGTTTTGTGAGATGGTTGAGAGAGTTAAATTTCACCATGAGCTAGCAAGACTGTTTGTGACAAACATGGACAAAAATGTGGTACATCTTTCTGAGGTAACATTCACCTTGAGTGGCTTCTAAAGAAAGAAAATAGAGATAATAAGATGCTAAGGCATATGGCCCACCATTATTTGACTCGGAATAGGATATGCAATAGGAGGATCAAGCACCTTAAGGCAAGATTAAGGAGGGCCTTAAAAGGCAAAAAGAAGGACGATAAACTCAAAATTTTCACTGATGTTACTCTAGCCCAACAAAGCAACCAATGAAGGACCCTTGTGCCAAATCTGGGCAAATTTTGGTGAGTTTTGATCATTTTCCAATTTTGAAATTTTGCAACAAAGGAAATTGCAATAGGTGGCACTGTGCTTTTGATTGGGACATCTTTTGGAGAAATGGCTTATATATTTGGATTCAGTATCAATAGTACATCAATACCTGAAATTTTCATGAAATTTGGAGCAAATCTTGGTCACCTAGAGGTCAAAAAACCATAAAAAAAATGCCCTCTCTACCACTTTTTGGACACACAGGAAGCAATCTTGGTAAAATCCATGTTTGAGGGGGAAAATCACCTCCAAATCATAAAATTCAAGATGTTCCAGAAACTAGATAGGTAGAACGTTCCAACAAGCTACCTTGGGCCTAATTTGGTGGAGTGGAAGGCCTCCTAAAGTGGACTAGAAGCGGCACTACGCATATAGGAGATGGCACTACGCATAGGGCAAATTTTTCTAGTTTTGCTCAGAACTTCGAATTTCTCCTAGTTTGACTACCAGTCGACTTTTTCTCTTTTCCTTGGTAAATTTATGATTGTAAATGATGCAATGCTATGTAAATATGAATGTAAAATGACTTGAGGGTAGATTCATCATTTTGAGGTGGTTTGGGGTTGAATGAATCAGTTTCCATGGTTTTAAAGGCAAGTTGTTCCATTGCCTATATTCATGTTCTTAGTTTACATATGGTTGAAACCACCCCTATTCTCATGGATTTGACCCCTGATGACTAGCATAGGTGGTTTGTGTTAGGCCCCTATACTACTAGTGTAACCCCTTATTGTTATTAGTACAACCCCCTTATTATATTGTTATACCCATGTAGTCCCCATGTTGTTACTATTGTGCCCAATAGAAGCCCACTATTGTTATTATTATTCCCTTACATTATTATTGTTATGTTGGCTCTGATTATATTATGACCCCTTAGACTCCTATATATAGAAATGAGGTCTTGTCATTTGTATCATCCAAGAATTATTCATTTGTGTAATGTAAAGGAGGTTGCCCCCTCGAAGAGGCTTATTTCTAAGGTGTTCATCTATCTTTTCTATCTTTTTGTGAGCTGGTTTCATAACATTTGGTATCAGAGCTTTGGATTCTAGGGTTTTGCTACTCCAAATAGGTCATCGTGGAATTTTCACTATATCTTTTTTTCTGCGACGTTTCAGAAGGGAAAAATAAAACCTATTTGAGACGAAATCACACTAAACCTTGGTTCTGAATTTCAAATCTTTTTGCGCTATATTTGCAGAGATATGATCTTAGGAAGTTGGTCTTTTTGTAGACACCTGAATCACATTCCAAACAGGTGACCTAGGGAAAATCGTCATAACATTCTCTTTGAACATCAGATTGAAATTTTGTAAGAAGGTACAGAAAGAGGATGGACTGTAGTTTCTCGTATATATTTTTTAGAGCCAAAGGTTGAAATAGTGACACGTGGCACATCGTACAAGTTCGCTCTACTGAACTAGTCTATAATTAGGTCACTGTGGGAGATTTAGCATAACCCTTCCTTGGAGAATATAATTTGGATCAGACTGGTGGCATTGGAAAGAGGACATAGAGGGCTACTGCAGGTCGTAATTTTAGAACTGGAAGAACCAAAATTACAGAGTTATAGTCGTTTCAAGATCAAGCTCCTAAAATCAAGAAAAGGCGATATGAGGAAGTTTGATGCCAAGGATCCAGTAAGTTGGATACTTGAGATGGAGCAATATTTTGATCTACATGGTGTACCACTGTTACAAAAGGTATGTATTGCATCTTCATATTTAGAACTGGATCAATTTTTATGGTATAAAGGGATTTTTTCTCATAAACAACTTGTTACATGGTCAATTTTCACGAAGGAAATGATAGCACATTATGAGGATACAAAGAGCAACACCTTCTTTAGAGCAACACCACAACAATTGGAAAGAGTAAAAGAGCTTTGTTACATAGTGGAAAGTAAAATTATGGCAACAAGGAAGTCTACCCCTCAAAACTATAATAATGTAAGTGTTGTTTCTCTTAGCCTTCCACAACCTATAAGGGTTACACCACAACAATTGGAAAAGAAAAGAGAAAAAGGGCTTTGTTACATTTGTGATAGAAAATGCACTAAAGGTCATAAGTGTGTTGAGAAGAAATTATTTTACATAGATTATGAAGAGGAGGAAGAAAAGGATCAAGAAACATCAAAAGAAGAGTATATACACCAGGAACCAACCCCAGAGAAAGAAGAAATGAATCCGACCATATCTTGTAAAGCATTGACAAGAATTACCACTCCTCAAACTCTCAAGATAGAAGGACATATCAAGAAGAAAAATGTTCAAGAAGTGAAAGATCACATCGAGAAAGAAGAAATGAATCCAACCATATCTTGTAATGCATTGTTCGGAATTACCACTCCTCAAATTATCAAGATAGAAGGACATATCAAGAAGAAAAATGTTGAAGAAGTGAAAGATCACATCGAGTATCAAGAAATGAATCTGACCATATCTTGTAAAGAATGGGAAGAAATTACCACTCCTCAAACTCTCAAGATAGAAGGACATATCAAGAAGAAAAAGGTTCAAGTAGTGAAAGATCACATCGAGCATCAACAACAAGTTCTCCAACTTTTAAAGGATAACGCCACTTTGGTGCAAAATCGAATGAAACAACAAGTAGATCAACATTGTAGTGAAAAATATTTTGATGTAGGTGATTGGGTATTTTTACTGCTACATCTCAAGCAAGCTATTTATGAGATGGAAATGTTGGAAATACTACATGCACTTAAGAAATGGTGACCTTACCGAATGGGAAGACACTTCAAGGTAAAAATGGATCATGATAGTCTTAAATACTTTTTAGAACAAATATTATCTATAGAAGAATAGAAAAAATGGGTCAAAAATATATTGGGTTATGAGTTTGACATCATCTATAGAAAAGGGAAGAAATATTTTGTTGCAGATGCACTCTCAAGAAAGGATGAGGATGTGCAAACATTGTTTTGTGTTATTTCTATTATCCAACCAGATTAGATAAATGAAGCAAGGGATGAATGGAAGAAGGACAAAGAAGTGTGGCCACTCATTCAAAAGCTGTAGAAGATCCCAATTCAAACAATATTGCCAGAACTTGAAGAGGAAGGACAAATCATATTGGAACCTGGAGCAGTCACAGAAACAAGAACCCAACAACTACGAAATCGATCAATTTCAGAGTATCTCATCAAGTGGAAGAACTTACTCACTGAAGTTTCCACATGGGAGGACAAGAATTTTATACAGAAGCATCAAGAACTACTCAAGCGTTGAGGACAACACTTTTTGAAGGAGAGGGGCATGTTAGGCCCCTGTACTACTAGTGTAACCCCTTATTGTTATTAGTACAACCCCCTTATTATATTTTTGTACCCATGTAGTCCCCATATTGTTACTATTGTGCCCCATAGAAGCCCACTATTGTTATTATTGTGCCCTTGCATTATTATTGTTATGTCGGCTCTGATTATATTATGACCCCTTAGACTCCTATATATAGAAAGGAGGTCTTGTCATTTGTATCATCCAAAAATTATTCATTTGTGTAATGTAAAGGAGGTTGCCCCCTGGAAGAGGCTTATTTCTAAGGCGTTCATCTATCTTTTCTATCTTTTTGTGAGCTGGTTTCATAACAGTTTGATGCCTATATTATGTACTTTCTTAGTCATTTGTAAAGGTTGGACTCTTGTGGATGCTTTGAGCTTCATTGTACATCACTACAACAGTTTGGCAAGGAAATAAACCAGGTTTTGTAGCTATTTTTGTGGGATTCTTGTGGTAATGTGTCTTGGCATTGTTTCTCCTTCTGTCATTAGTTATTCCCATGTATCGTATGTGTGCCACAATCTTATTCATTCTTCTGATTAAATGAAATCAAGATAGATAGGTGGAATACATTGGTTACAGTGCTTTGCCTTGGGAATTCATTTAGTTTTTGATGTTTTCTACTGTTTGAAGAGGACTCATGATCTGCATGCCCTCCTCAGCTCCTCACCAATCTTAGACCTACCATCTTACTCAATTTCAAGTGCTTAAACACCTACCTACCTCGCCCCATAGAACACCCTGCATTTCTGAGTTGACTTCCCAGACCCAAAGCTGCCTGCTCCATTTGATCCAGCAACAAAACCTTCAAAATCAACCAAAAAATTTAGAGCTACTATACCTAGCCTAAAATCCATATTCAATTCAGTCATCTCAACTGAGATTGACAAGGAGAGAGCCCTCTCCGGACCTGGTAGGGCTAGCTACCAGGTTAAGCTTGGTTTGTGGTTATCCTAAGATTGCCTCCCTCTAGCCTGAGCCCGATCTAGGCTCTAACACTCATCAAGATCAATGAAGTATGCTTCCAATCTCACCTTCCATAATGCATAATTCGATCCATGAAGAATATGAAATCCATCAACTACAAATATATCTTGGTTACCCATGATATACCTTCCAACGATGAAGCTACACTATAAGGAACTATGCTATGATACCAATTGTTGGAACTAGGATCATTACTGGGGGGGGTGAATTAGTAGTGATAAAACTTAAACAATTTTACAATTCTTTCTCCAACATGTTAATGCATTCATTTCTTAACAAATAAGCATTAGATATGAAACATGCAACTTCAACTAGGATAAACACATGAGAGCCATAATCATAAGAAATAAACATGCACAATGAAACATAATAATCACATCACATAGGAACACATGATCTCTAGTGGAAAACCCCCTTTCGGGGAAAAAACCACCCTTCCTGCTGCTGCACTACTCAATGTATTTTATTAACCCAAAGAAAATAATTACATAGAGTACAATATGGAAAATATATGAAAGGAACTATGATCTCCATATACGACTCTACAAACACCCATATGCGCAACAAGCCTTGCCCAACACCCATTGTATTTATGAAGAAATTTGCTCTCAATCCTTGTTTTGCCAAAGCATCCACCCCAATTCTCTATGCAGTTCACCTTTCATACATTTTCAAACTGGAACACTAGAGATTCTCAACATGAACATCACAATAGAAATATCATCATAGCACAAAGCCAAAATTCTCAACACAAAACATCAATGGTTGATTCAACTCAAATCATAACCCTCTCTCTCATCCTCACATCACATGGCCTGAATACATTTTCTGCAAATAAACTAGATGAAAAAACTCAACAATGAAATGCATAACTTCCATATGAAAAACATGAGATACTACTGCAACCAATCTATCACAATCATATGAACTCAAACAATAATCCTATTCCCAAATCACAAATGCATTAGCAAAACCATTGTAGCCATGTCACATAAACTTAGTCTTCAACCCTGCATACTTATGTCTCTGCTATAGCTATACCTCCATGCACATTCTCCTTTAACCAAATCACACTCCTCACCAATGGCTCTCCAAACCACTATGACACTTTTATCACCCAAGAGAACCAGCCAAATGACCAACCTTTTTCCAGATATTTGTAGTTTATGAAGATGATTGAATCAGTTAATTCCAATCATGTAGTGGAGCTCTATTCATATGCTGGAAGTGGTTTGGTTCAATGATTCATGACTCAATCTATCCATTAAATTCATTTACTAATGAATATTCTATTTTAACCATCATCTAGAAGCACAATTATCTTTTTTCAGACCTTTACATGATGAGTCCTAAACAAGCCAAGCCTGAAAAACAAATAAACACTTGATGAGTGTGAGAAATGCGGTGAAAAACTCATGAAAACACCTTAGTCTCTCCCTTATCACTACATCCATGCGACTGAGAACTATAACCGCTCCCATAGGCTGACTTGCCAGTGACTAGGATTCTCCAGCCACTCCCTTGACCCAATATGTAAGCGACTATGACAGAGGATGCTAAAAAATAACTTTCCTTTGCTCATAATCTACCCAAACTTGCTCCAATTCTTGAAAACCTTTTTTAAGACCTCAAGAAGCCATTGTAGCCTTTGTAATACTCCAACAATCTATTGTAAGAAATCCATGATCATCACAAGTAAAACTACATTGACTTGAATGCTGTCCGTCAACTGCACTAACTCTTAAGTCATGAAACTTCACCACAACTACTCTAACATTTGAAACCATCAACGACAAACCTTGAAACTGATCATACAAGTTAAAACCCATCCATACATAAACCAAGTACCATAAACATGCTTGATAGTCTCCAATACGGTAAACTAGGTGTAGCAACTCCATATCCTACAAAGGCATCCATACATAGACAAGCCAAGAACCTGCACTAACAACTGCAACATTCAAGCTAAGGTATGCAACAAATGAACCATGTGCATAGACACATACAACCAGGTTTACATCAATTTAAACTATCATCATTGCATCACAACATCAATGCCACATCACAACATCAATGCCACATCACAACATTAATGCAACCTCTGACACCATGCTACTAGGTTGACATCAATGCCAACAAAACAACTCATCACAACATCAATGCCAACACATTATGTTGTAACTAATGCTGATGTTACCCTTGTAACTCATTTTTTTCTATTTTTCATTTAATTTATTTCAAATGACATATGTTCTATATGTCTAATGCATTCTATGATGTAATGCACTCATTTATAGGGATATAATTGCATAATAATGTCATCTAGATTACAATTCACACAAAACACAGCAAATAATACATAATTAGTTATTGTGGGATTCAAATAGCATTAAAAGTGACACTTATCTAACAAAAAATACCAATTGGATCCAAACATAAAAAAATTCACCCATCCATACACCACACTTTTCATATTTTGTCAACAACGGGTCACCCTAGAGCTAGGGATTAAACTCCATAGTGCATCAACTTATCTAAATCTAGGTAAATACCAATACCATACATAACCAATTCAAGGTAACAAACCCAGTAGCCTCCGATCAACAACTTCACATTCACCGTCATCCCCACAACCCAAGTAGTGCACACCCTTCTTTGTACCCACAATCCCTTAGGATGTGCAACTACCTCTAGGGTGTCCAATTCAACTGGACAAGGATTTTACAAATCCATATGGTTTCTAGGAGTTATTAATGCCTCAAGGGTATTTAGGTACCCCTTTGACCTCACACTGGGGAGCTTGTTCCATTTTTCCTCATGTGACAGGGTTGTCCCTGATTTCCCATCTAAGGTGTCCAGTCCCTTTCCCACAATCAGATGATGTAGAATGTGTCCCCCATAACACTATCACCTTCAATTTTATGTGCATGTTATTCTCTTGACACATGCACCCACTTGAATCCACTTTATATATTTAAGTTAAAACATGTGCACTTTTGACTTACGATCATTTTAATAATATATGAAGCCCCCCTTTTTCACACATGTAGTCTTAGCCCACTATACAATTTTCATTTGACATTGCATGTAGTAGTAATGTATTTTATTAATACGCATATAATTTTGTATATACACAACTAGGTTCTTTGGCTTCAAAATACATCAAAACATATGCAAATGGACAACCCCCCCCACCAAAAAAAAAGTATTAGATCACCAACCTAATTAATATCCACTGGCTCAAAAATATATATATTTTTATGTATATATTCATTTACAATCCAAGGGTCTATATGGGAGTATTACATTCCCCACTCCCTTATTTATACATTGTCCTCAATGCATTATATGCACACATATATACAAACAAAATATCCAAAAAGATGAGGGGACTCTCTCCTTATAGCATATTCATGCTCCCATGCAACATCCTCAGGACCTAAATATGTCTACTACACCTTTACAAAGGAGATGGATTGACTTTGGATAACCTTGAATTTCTTGTAAAAAATCCACACTAGTTAGACTTGAAAGCCTCCATCAAGATCCACTTGAATCATATTCAAGTCAATTACATGATTTCCATCATGAACATACTTTTTAAGCTATGAAATGTGAAATTCATTATGAATATATGAAACTAGGCTAATCCTATCTAGAATTTCAAATGGCCCACAAAATATAGCTATCAACTTTGCACAATTAACCAACTTCATTGAACTTTTATTTCCCTTCAATCACAAGAAGACATGATCATCAACTATGAATTCCCTGTTTAGTCTGTTCTTATCTGCATAACTTTTCTATCTATCCCGGGAAGCCTTCAAATTATAGTTGATTTTATTTACTTGATCTTCCATTTTCAAGAGTAATATTGGCCCAATAATTTCCAAACCCATTGCATTGTCCCAAATCATAGGTGTGTTGTATTTCCTACCATACAAGGCCTCAAATGGGTTAATATTCAAAGATGCTTGGTACCCATTATTATAAGAAAACTCCACCAAGTGAAAACACTCTTCCCATTTTGGTGGTTTGTGCATCACATACATTCTTAACATATCCTCAATCACATCATTTTTTGGTTTGACAACTCAATGAAAAATTCCAACCATGGGACTAGATTCCTCTTTTTTAGAGGACAAATTTTGACTATTGAAACACTCAATTTGGACAAGGGAAAGTGCATTTTTGAATTAAAGCCCACAATGTCACATTTGATCAAGTCAGCTTTAACAGGAAAATGGACACCCTCGGAAACCTATAAATACAGTGATCTCAAGCTCATTTGGACATCACCAAGCATCTTATTCTTCTCTTCTTCATTGATTGGTTTTCACAAGTTTGAGGTTGGGTCGAGAAAAGTGGTTCATACAGGTCTAAGATTACAGGGTTCAAAGCTTGCATGTGTTTTAGAGTTTTGGTTTCTGACCACAAGTTGCTCACAGGAAATTTTCAGTTACAACTGCAGGCTAGCAGGCTCAACAGTGCGGTTGGAAGGTCTCAATCACACACATCCTTATTCCTCCGTGTGGTTGGCCTCTAGGGCTAAAATTTGACATTTGTTTGCAATTGACTGCAAATAAGAAAAGTTGTCTTTGATCTATATTGACGATGGGACCATATGTTTGAACTGTTTTGGGTTAATTTTGCTGGATGATTTTGTATTGAACTCTCTACTGAACATTTTATGACAATCTAATTGAAGAATAATTTTCAAAGGGTTTTCCCCCTTGTGGGGTTTTTCCCTAGTTTTGACCAAATATGGTGTCTCTTGTTGATGTGTTGATTGTCTCCTTTTTCATTGCATTTATTGTTGTATCTTCAATTACCATTTATGGTTGAAAATTGAAAGATTTCTAATACAAGAATTGAATTGGGTTAAATTAATTGAAACAACATAGAACAATTTGAAAATTTAACATTGTATTAGATCTAGGTTAAGGACAAGCCCAAAAGGAGAGAAGAATTAAAGAAATCATCTTTGGAAAGTTGAAGGAGCCTATCTAATAAAGTTAACATGTCTTCCTCTTTCTTCAAGGAACATCAGAAGTTGGGTGACTTGTCTAACTTTGCTACATGGAAGATTAGGCTGGATATCATAGCCAATAACAATGATGTTTTGGAACGGATTCAAGGAAAAATACCCAAGCCTCCGGAGAACACTTCTGCTGCTGCCAAGAACAAGCACAAGAAAGGTGAGTTAAAATAAAAGAAAATTATAGCTGATGATTTACAAGATAATTTACTTGCATATGTTGGAAATTTGAGGAAGTCTAAGGACATGTATGATAAGATAGTTGGCATGTTTCAAGTCAACAATTTGAATGGAATCCTCTTCTTGAAACATAAACTCAAAGATATGAAGATGAAAAAGGAGAGTCTGTACAATCCTACATTATGAGGATATCTCATATTAGAGATCAATTGCAAAGAGTTGGAGAATCTGTGCCCAACAGGGAATTGGTGATTGTAACTCTTAGAGGTCTCCCTCCTATCCGAGAAACCATATTACTACTATAAGCAACAACCATATTTTTTCATCATTTGATGAGAATGTTGGAAAGATCACTGAAGAAGAATCAAGGATGGTTTCTAGAGGCATGATAAAAAAACATGAAGAAGGAGAGCCTGTTCCATTCATCACTCATGACAAGAAGAAGAAAGGAAAAGTGGGTCCATCAAATTCAAGAAAGCCTCCTCCTCAAAATTCAAATAGAAGGTTTGGAAGAGTTAAGGAATACTTTCAAATTGAATGCTTCAATTTTCGGAAGAGAGGCCACTATGCTCAATATTTCCCCAAGAATAACAATGGTCCATGCTACAACACTAGAAGTAACAACAATAGGTTTGATGATCAAAGAAGAAGATATGACCAGAGGAATGATCATAATGGAACAGATGGAATAAGGAGAGATACTCCAAGTGACCGTGAAGAATATGACCATTCTCAAAAGAAGTCAAGATATTCCAGGTATGAAAATAATGTTGCAAATCAATCTTAATATATTTTTATTTCTTCTCTCACTAGTTCCTCTCCTCCATATTCGTGGGATAGTTAGTTGGTTAATAGTGGGGCCACTCATCATTTATCTCGGTATAAAGAAGTTCTCTCCAATTTGGTAGAGTGGGAGTAAAACTTGAAAATTATTCTTGGAGACAACTCCAATCATCCCATTAAAGGCTTTGGGTTTGTCAGATTTCGTTGGAATATGTTTTGATCCATGATGTGATTATTATCACCAAAAAATGACCAGCTAGCCATTTCTAACTAGGTGGATTGAAATACACCTTGTCGATTTAATTTTACCATAGTAAAGTCATTTTCACTGTGGAAGATAATTTAGTAAACCACTTTTATTAAATTATTTTCTTATTTAAATAAAAAAACCCTTGAGAATAATTAGATAAATCATCATTTATTTAATTTTCTCTAGGAATTATTATTAAATCATTATTTAATAAGTATTCCTTGTCACATTTGACAAAATCCCTTAGGAATATTAAAATAAATCATTATTTATTTGAATTTCCATATTGCTATTATTAGAATAATTATTAAATCGCTATTTAGTAATTATTTTGATTTCAAACCTTTCTTGTTTCACATGAAATAATTACTAAATCATTTTATTTGTTAATTATTTCTAAATAAAGGAATTTAACCATTTTAAATTCCTTTTCCTTCTCCAATAAATATAATAAAGTATTCTAAGTAGTTAGATGTGAATTTTATCAATAATATTTTATTATTCTCCATTTTCGAGATTAATTCCATACTTTGCTATATACCAGAGGGTTTTTCATCCATTCTTCACCATGATCATTATGATTATCTGCATTGTCGTCATTTTCTTAAGCTCTAATTTGAGTTCTTCACTATTTTTTTGGTTTTTTTACATGATTGAGAGATGGAACCTATATCTGAAGCATCAAGGATATTAAAGGACCCATCCCATGGAGGGGGACTTGCAGACCAATATGTAGATCTCCTTCACCAGGTGTTATCAATAAATATTTATTCATTTAAAATTGTCTTTCCAATTGCGTTATTATTTTGGATACATTATTTTTCTACTATTTGTTTTGGATCTTGTTTTCTTTTACTACAAATTTTCCATTTGTATTGCAGATCTAGAATGATAGCAACCATCAAATTGTTGTTAAGGTCACTTGTCACCTAGTGACTTAAGTGAGTATTTTTGGTACACCTTCCAGGAATTTTCACACTAACAGTGATGTATATGATGGGATTGAAGAAGAATTTGATATCAATATCTGCTATGGAAGACAAAGAGATGAGGGTTTCCTTAATCAATGGAAATGTTCTTACTTTTCATATTGGATCACCTATGAGAGATGCCCTTACATTGGGATCAAGATTTGAAGGACTCTACAGAGTTACTGGTAAATATATTCTAGCATTAGTCCATGATACTAATCATCTAAGTGAGATATGGAACCGAATATTATCCCATATACACTATGATGCTTTTTTGAAATTGAAGAAATTGGTCTCTGGTATTCTCAATGTTCAATCCCAACATGGTGGAGTATGTATAGGTTGTGCTAGTGGAAACAATACAAGGGGACCATTCCCCTCTAGCGAGAATAAGACAATGACATCCTCCATCTCATTCATTCTGACCTATGTGGTCTGATGCCCATACATTCTATTTGTGGCCATCTCTACATCATCAAATTCATTGATGACTTCTCAAGAAAGACATGAATATTATTTGAAGCACAAGGATGAAGCCTTCAAAATGTTCAAGGAGTTAAAATCTTTGTTTGAAAATCAAACAAGGAAGAAAATTAGGATCTTCAGGTCTGATAATGGTGGAGAGTACATTTCGAATGAGTTCATCGATTTTTTCAAGAAGGAAGGTAATAGGTATCAAGAAAGAGATGATTGTGCCCTATACTCCTGAAAAAAATGGAGTATCTTAAAGGAAGAACATGTCTATTGTAGAAGCCTCTCATGCTATGCTCGACCAAAAGTTACCAAAGTTATTTTGGGGAGAAGCAAAAAATGCTACCATATATGCTCAAAACATGGTACCTCATCAAGCATTGGACAAGAAGACCCCCAAAGAAGTTTTCGAAGGTGTTAAGCTCGATGTTATCCATCTCCATATCTTTGGTTTCCCCATATAGTTTCACGTGCTGAAGGAAAAAAAGAAACCAGCAAGAAGCCATAGGAAGAAAAAGGTACGTTTTTTGGATATTATGAAAATTCTTAGGCATTTAGAATATATATCCCTAGTCAAAGGAAGGTTGAGATTAACAGGGATGTAACTTTCGATGAAGATGTTTACCTTGGAAAAGAAGGGGACCTTCCTCTGCCTCCTTCTCCCAAGAAGAAGAATGATTATATAGATATTTTATATGGTCCTTCCATGCCTAAATATGAGACAGATATTGTTGATGATCCCATGGAGCCCATGGACCCCTTAGATCCTCCTCCATGTGATACTCCTATTAGGAAGAGGCCACTTTGGATTCATGACACATTATAGGATGATGAGAGATATGTTCATGTTTGAATATCATTAGAAAAAGTAAGAAGCCATGTAGGTACCAAAGATATGTTGCAACCATGAGCACCATGATTCAAGATGAACCTCCCACTTTTGAAGAATCTGTGAAAGAAAAAATTGGAAGAATGCTATGGTTGAAGAATATGAATCAATTATGAATAATGACGTATGGGATGTTGTGCCGAGACTAAAAGGGAAATCTATGGTGATTTATTAACTAGTGATTTTTACCCCTTTGAGCCAGATAGAGACACATTTCAATAATATCGATGACGCTGACGTGGTTGGCATAATCACAACCTTTCAAATTTAAAATTTGGTTTTGGTGCTATTGGTTCATCTTTCAGTCAAAATGTAATTTTTGATGAGCTCGTTGTCACTAAATTTCTTTAGCAGACTATATATCGGATCAACAAAACACTGATATCCCCGTTATCAGTAATTTCCCTGTTGATTACATCAAAAACGTTGACACTAAAACTTTCTGCCTTTTCTGAAAAAACCTTTAAAAACAAAGTTTATTATGATAACAATTGGCTCCACAAGGATGTTTCCAATCAATGATGGCAACAAGTGATGAGCACCAGTATTGCAGCAAGAATGCTGCAACTCCTGCAGCTACCAACTTTACTTTATCAACCCAAGGTTTGTACATACTTGGAGGTGACAGTGTTGTATACACAAGTAGATGCAATGGGTCCACTCTTTGAAACTGTTGAGCTGGCGATAGACCACTAGCGTTTCTCAAACCATCCTTCCATTGATTACCAATCGAGAAAGGGGATTTCTACCCTAATTGTGAGAATTGAAACAGTGTCTACTGCAGTAATGAAATGTTGAAAGGAATGATTTAAAAAAACCACTCATATAGTTATTTTTTAAGAGATCTTGCTTCAGAAGAATTCTAAGCTAATACATTTGTAACCCTAACTATCTTAAGCATGCAATCTGAGATAATCAAACACTTTACTGCGGTGCATATGAATGAACACACTAACCTTTTTCTTTTTGTCCTTTCTATGAAAACATGAATGCCAATTCTTGTTGATTGTATGGTAGGTGGGTTAGGTGTGGAGAGAGATGGTTGTGAAGGGTCAAATGGCTTGAGAGGCAAGCATGGGTTTTCTCCTATATTTCTAGATGCATCTTCCACAAATCGGCCTCAAAACAGGCCACTACAAGTCGTCCTATAAGATGTCCTAATGCACCTATAGGATGTCCTAATGCACCTACAGGATCCCCTGTATTCCTACAGGATCTAGCCAAAAGCATAAGGAGTGATTTGGAAGGTGGTATAGGGATTAGGGAAGGTTAATGATGGAAGGAATAAGGTAAGGGAGTGGCTAGGACTTCCTCAGAACTCAAACCAAAGTTTGTGGGATGGTTGGATTTTCTTAACAAACATGGAAAGTTGTTCTTATGAAATGATAAATCGGTTTATGGACTTATTGGATTTTGGTGATTATGGATGGATGAGGTTAGGCTGGGGTTGTTGACATGAGATTCTTCCTACACTCTTGAAACTCTTGCAATATACATCATTGGCATTTACCCATGAATGATGTCAAGACAAGAAAGATTTCCAATCAACATAAGAAAACATAATTCCATCATTCATTTGCCTAGTTCATGCATGTAAATACTTGGAGAAGATTGTGAAATGCCATGAAATCTAATACAAAGTTGGAGATATCAGAAATTACAACTGCAGCCTATCCTTGAAAACTGAAAAGATGCTAGCCTAATTAGCAGAAAACCCTAAATTTCATAAGAAAACATAATTCTATCTTTTTGGGGCTGAATGGAAGATTTTCCTTCAAACCATCGTCCCTGAAGGGAGGAGTGAGGCAAGAAGCACATGTTATAAACCTTTTTTGGTATTCCTTCATCTCTCTAAACCTACTACTAAAGTTATGCACAAATGGAAGCAAACTAGTCAAATTCACTAATACTTGCAACAAAACAATGCCAACATTAATTCAACAAGTAATCTATGAAATAACCTAAGCATAGAAGTACAATAAGAGGAAAATCTACCACTAGGGTTGGGACCTAACCCAAGAGCTTCAACCCTCTTAGTCAACTCAATGATGGATCAAGGAAATGCTCATTTTCATTAACATATCAAAAAATACATCAGAGTGTTTTGCCACAATCTTTCAACTCAAAAATGCTTAGCTCTCTTACATAAAAAATCTGAATCCTAATGAGGCTCTAGGCCCCATTATTTAGACAAATTAAGTCTCCAAGAACTTCCTTAAATCTACGGAGGCTTGGATCCCAAACTCAAGATGAACTGGTTCTTAACTATCACTAGCTCGACAGCCAATGATCTTCATGACTCGATTGCCTACAACTCTGAGCTAATGTGATTTGATTGAGGGATATTTGAACGAGTGAGGATTTAATGAGGAATATCCATCTCCTATAATATCTCCTTATTGTCTCATTCGAGTTCCTTCACCTTAATTAGCCAAAACTGCCATGATTTTCTCCCAAAAACCTGTAATCAATGCACATTAGACCACTGGACATAACATCTTACTTTTACTCATCTCATTAAGTAAAATATAATTAAAACATGTAAGGAATTACAAGAAGAGTTGATTTTAGTAAGCTTGGAGGTGTACTAAGGTCCATATAGTTACCCAATGATGAGCCACATCATCACCCCCCTACTGTAAGTATTGATCATCCTCTGAGAAGCTTAATCTATGTCCATGTCCTTCATTGATTTGGTGGCTTCCCTGAAATCCCATTCTTCTGTTGTAGTTTCCTCTTCCTGTGAATAAAATCATGCCTTCCTTTCTATCTCTTCCTACTACTTTCTTTATTCTTATTCTTTCCTTCCTTCTAGCATTCCTAAAAGCAATGGTGGACTGAGTCTCAAGGCAATCCAATTGACTTTGAGTCTTTGTAGAGCTTTCTTATACATGGTTGTTCTATTTAGTGCTTCTCTCATTTTGTGAGGAGAATGATATTCTCTGTTTTTTAGGTTGTAATGCAAGGTGTTCCACCTCCTTTGGAAATCTTGCATGTTGTCATCTCCTAGAAATTTGAACATGTCTTCAAAGTGTGTGCCTGCTTGTTCTTGTGCAGAAAGGTCCCCAGGTGCAAGCTTAGGATAATTTGCAATGAAGATGTGGGTGCTGATAATAGCCATTGGGTTATATTGTTCAACTTTGATCATAAGGGGTTCTTTCTCTTCTCTTTTTATTACCTTTTTCATCTTTGTAGCTCTTGCCTGCTCATGATTCATCCATGATGCTAAGTCTATCAATTGCAAGTCTCCTAGTTTTGAATTTGGGTCCCACACATTCAAATCTATCAAGGCCAAGTTATGTAGGTAAAACTCATACATTTTTTCTTTATCTTCCAAGATGCTTTGATCACAGATATCAATGAACTGTCTATAGTATTTCAATGGCATAGTGCCTCTCTATGCTAAAGTCTTGATTTGGAATTGTAGCCATTCTTCCTTGAGATACAAGGCATAAGACTTTGTTGGCATCCTGCACTGGATTGCCTCGAAGGATAAACTGGCCATAGTTGCCAATTGGCTTTCCCTTTATTGTAGCTATCCCCTTAGCCATGCATTCTTTGCTTCTAAATTAGATTTCATCATTGCCTCTCTGTCCCTTATACTACTCAGTTCTCTGCCCATCTCCTTCAATTTCTCCTCCATGTGGCCTACATCCTCCGCTCCTTTTGATTTGGCAATTTGCATCCACCTATGTGTCCTTGCCCTCTCTTTTTCAAGTTCAAAGAATAAGGGGATGGAAAAATTCTGTGGGATTATCCTACCTCTTTCAATGAACCTGTAGTAGGAGTTTAGGTTGGGCTATGGACTAGGATCTCTCAATTCTTGGTCTTCTTTCTTTATTTCATACTGAGTGATACCTTCTTGGTCCATTTTCTGTGTTTCTTGTAGGTTTAACAGAGTTTCCTGTAGGATGGCCTCTGCTTCTTGTAGGTCTGTCTGTGTCTCCTGTAGGATGCCTTTTCCCTTTCATGAGGCTGAACTTGTGACCAGACTCCTAACATAAGTGATGGGAGATTTGGGAGAGGCTTGTTTTGATGATCCTTCTCCTTGATTTTTCTCTAGAGGAACTCCCTTTTCGTGCTGCTTTGGTGAATCTTCAATGACAATTGGAGTTTTGGTGGGGGTTTGAGGCCTCCCTTGTCCAATTCTAGTACTCTTTCTTATCCTGAAGTACAGTGGGGTTTGTCTTTGCCTCTTCCTTTTTGATTTGATAGGTGTACTTAGGGAAGTAATGTTATAAAATTACAGAGCAATTGTTGGCTTGTATGGGCTTGACCTAGGTTCAGAGGTGATTTATCCAAGAAAATCCCAGTACTATTGGCCCTTTCAGAAACATTCCACGGAGCGCGAACTAAGGTATCACCCGAAGTAGTATGGGAGGGTGCTAGAACCAGGTTTCTGCACCTTGGGGATTTTTGAGGAGCTTCTGGTGGTCCACGGTTTGACCTTGCACACATCGCTACGCACACCTATTAGTCCCTCACAACCTGTGATGCTTTTGTTGTGCAGCCCTACTCGAGGCGTGACCCGTATTATACCCTAGGTCCTTGCTATTTATTATGTTATTACCTGATTACTCAACTTGTTTGTGTAAGACTAGTGATAGTTAATAGTATATCCAACAATCATATAAGTGTGCACAGTAAACAAAACAGTATAAATGTAGGAAGGAAATACACAAGAAGATGCAAAAAAATTGGAATTAACTTCTCTTTATTATTCTTCGTTCAAGATTACAGACTCGACACTACCATGCGCACTCAGCTACAGGGGTCTGCACACTCAGCTGCGGACTCTACTAGGCCTCTATGCACTCAGCTACAGAGCCTCTTCCTACTACTATGACCAAATACACTTAGACCCTTACTCTATGCTCAAACCATGCGTAGTCATCTATCTCTCTAATGTTATCTTTACAACTTAGAGCTTCGCTCTATTTATACAATCCCATGGTTCGTGGACCATGGGTAGGCCGACATGACATTACATTACTTTACAATACTTACGACAGACAACCCTATGACTCATCTTATACTTCACGCTTCGCGCCTGCAATTCATGGAGTCTTACAATATATTTGACCAAAACTTGGGCTTTGAGCCCCAAAACATGATGTGGGGGGATTCCATGCCCAACGGGCCCCTAACACAATCATCATGACTCATCTCAAGTCACTCTGTTGGCACGACAATCTTGGCACAGAGTCCCTCCATTTATTCCTAATGGCTTGAATGTCGGCAACGCACTGAGCCATTGCCTCCTGTACCTGCTTCATTCTTGCTTCTGAATCATCCACATCTAAATTGTGTCCTCACCTTGCTACCAGCATCTGTTGCATGTGTTTATAGTCCTGTGCCTTTGTCTAGCTCCACGGGTCACGAATACTGTGCTTCGGCCAGTTAGTCAGAGAGCCAGCCCACTCGTGTAGGGTTTCAAGTGACTGTCGTTTACTTTTCCTGCTAAGAGTTCTCCATTTAGTTTGACTAGCTGGACCGTGCCTCCATTTGTGACCTCCTTAACCACATATGGTCTGAGCTAGTGCATTTTGAATTTTCCCAAAAAAATTTCAAACTTGTTGTCATACAATAGCACTAAGTCATTTAATTTGAAGGTGCGCAACTTGATATGGCAGTCATGCCAGGCCTTTTCTCGCTACTTTTGTACCTACTGATGAAATCCAGCTAGAAATCATTCTTCCTCGAGTTCTTCTAATTGCGCGAGCCTTTCCTCTAGAGCTTCGTGGTCCATCATGCTTGTGAGAACTGCTATTCGCAGACTAGGTATGATGTATTCCATTGGCATGACAACTTCCATACCATAGACTAACTGGAAAGGTGTTTGTCCCGTCAATTTCTTGCACGTTGTCACATACCTCCATAATACGGCAAGTACACACAGGTCCCATTTGTTTCACTGCGCGTTACATACTTTGGTCAATGCAATCTCCAGTATTTTGTTGAATGCCTCTACTCTCCCATTGGCTTGTGGGTGGTATGGTGTACTTTTCTGAAGATACACTTGGAACTCTTCTGTGAGTGTGATGATGGTTTCATTTCAGAAATGTTTTCCACGATCACTCATTAAGATTTTCAGACAGCCAAATCATGTCAACATGTTTTTGAACAAAAACTTCATAGCCATAGCGACCGTGCAGTCCTTGACTGGCTGCTCTTCCACCCATCGTGTCAGGTACTCCGTTGCGGTGATGATGTAACATGCGCCTATCTTTCCATGAGGTTTAATTAGTCCCACAAAGTTGATTGCCCATTTTTCAAATGGTTGCAGTGTCATTTGTGGATTTAGTGGTATCTCATCCCTTCGTGATGGTTTTCTAGTCTTTGACATATATTGCAGGCCTTACAGTGCACTTTTGAATCCTGGTGCAGGGTCAGCCACCACAACCCTCTGCGAAGAATCTTCTGTGCGGTTGTGCATCTTGCATAGTGTCCTCCTGCAGCGCCCCCATGTGCTTCCACAAGGATCTGACCATGTTCAAATTCAGGTACGTATCTTCGCAATATCTCATCACTACCCATTTTGTAGAGGTCACGTGCACCACCTATTCCTTCTTCTGTTGGACTAAGTATTCTTTCAGCACAGTCCCTATTTTTAGAAAATGGATTATATCCTTGAAGTGTCCGTCCGCAACGCGCACTGCACAGTGTTGTGCATCAAGTAGTCCCTCGTCTAAATTCATGGGTTCCTCGCCCGTCTCAATTCGTGACAAGTGATCCAGTCCTGCATTTAGGCATCTTGGCTTGACTATGACCTCAAAATCATATTCTTGAAATAGTAAGAGCCATCTTCATATGTGCCCCTCAAACACAGGCTTATTCACTAGGTATTTCAACGCATAATGGTTAGTATACATATACATCTTGAAATTTCCCCCAAGTAAATAGTGTCGGTATTTTTGGAGTGCGTACACCATTGCCAAACCCTCGCGCTCGTGGTAGAGTAGTTCTTTTTTTCTTTGGACAATCTTTGACTTGCAAATGTGATCGGGTGATCCACACCCTCCGTGCCCTCTTCTGTGAGTACAACTCCTAGCATGATACACGATGCATCAACATGTACATGAAATTCCACATCCCATTTTGGGAAGACTAGGATTGGAGTGGAAGCAAGTTTCCCCTTCAGGACATCCAAACTCGTCATGCAATCCTCATTCCAACAATATGTAACACCTTTTTTCAATAGCTTTTCCATCGACGCGGTTATTTGGCCATAACTTTTGATGAACTTCCTATAGTATCCAATGTGCCCCAAGGTAGCGCGCAGTTATTTAACACTTCACGATGCTTCCAAATTTAGGATATCGGCAATCTTCGTAGGGTCTACCATTAGGTCTTGTTTGCAGACCACATGTCCCAGCAGGTTTACAAAGGGAATGAGGAATGTGCACTTCTTAAGGTTCAGCGCAATCTAGTGTCGGCGGCAAGTATTTAGCATCAAGCGTAAGCTCGCTACATGGTGCTTAACTAATCCAAAGACAGTCCAATCATCTAGATAGACCTCGAAGAACTTGTGGATGTATTCTTTGAACGCGGCCACCATGATGCGCGAAAATATAGCTGGCAGGTTCTTCAGTCCAAATGGCATAACAGTGTATTGAAAGCATCCCCATTCTGTTGCGAAGGTTGTTTTTCTCCTATCTTCCGGTGCGATCTTGATCTGATGGTACCCTGCAAACCCATCCGTGAACGAGTATGCTTCCTGACCGCCAACATTCTCCAGTACTTCATCTGTGAATGGTCTTGGGAATGGATTGTGTACACAGGCGTCGTTCAACTTCCTAAGGTCAATGCATATTCTTATTTTTCCCTTTTGTTTTTTCCCCTGTACTACCATAGGACTTACCCAGTCAGATTCTTCCACTGGTTCAATAATTCTAGTTGCAAGCATTTTGTCTAACTTGTTGTAGACCTTTTCATTATACTTCGGATTCAAGCGGTGCAGCCACTGCTTAACTGGCTTCGCGTTAGGTTTCAAGGTGATCCTCATCATCCCTAAGTCACCAACAATCCATTTTAAGTTCATAATTTTGGTTGGGAACAAGTCTTCGTATTCACGGAGTAACTCAATGACCTTATCAACCATGGCATCGTCCCAATAGTCCCCAAGCATTGCATACTTCGGCTCCGCCTCCATTCCAATGTTGACCTACTTCATCTTTAGCAGTGCGGTGATGTCGAGGTCTTCAAGTGATGGTCCATGAATCTCACGACAGCCTTCCGTTTCTGAAATGTTAATGTTTCGTGGGTCCTTGTCATACTCCTCAACATTTACATTATAACACTCTAGTGTGCAGCTCAACTGTGTCGCCCATTCTGGCTAAAGTACTTCCATTGGCTCCTAGGGTATTTTGAAGATAGCTGCTTTTACTGCTTGTAGCGCATCATCAACAGTATCTGACCAACGATCTTCAAACGTGATGGTTAATAGAAATCCCTTGCGCAAGACATCCCATTCACTTGTTCCATGGTGAAGCTTCGTCTTAGTATACAAATTCATGGGTATGACATCCAGGGTATGATAGAATAAATGTACCCATTCAGGCTGTAGCTCCTCCCCATAGACCTTGGTCCATTTCGCGAGGTGTGTGTGTGGATCATCTCGTCCGTCATATTTTTCTACTAGCCATATCTGCAGTTTCCTAAATCGTAGGCGCATTATTCTTCTACATCCATTCCAATTCTTAAAACTTCCCTGATGCGTACCCCACCATCGTAGCGGGCGTTGCACACAGCGCCCACTTCGGAGCATCAAATCGTTGTTGTTATGGTACTGCGCTTTCAAATTTGTTTAGGAATTCATCCATCGCGGTCAACCCATCATATGTCGGAAGGTCCCTTTCCTTTGTTGTCATGCAACGCAGTGATCTAACCATCATGTTGCAATTAAGCATTGTTACTTTGTGCAGTCGATTCTGCCATCGCTCTATCTCTTCGTTTGAATCCAAAGTGCAAGAGCTTTCACGCTCCCACAAAATTCTTACATCTATAGTCGGATTCACGTAATCCTCTTCTCGCATAGTTATCTTGTAAATACAATTGAGATCGTCATCACTATCATCATTGCGCACCGGTTCAGTGTATCGCGCTCCTTTGGATGGATCTAATGGTACTATTACGCGTAGTGACTTTTTCTCAAAGATCATTTTTCACTTCTTAAGATTTATGACTCCATTCATATCGGTGGCCCAGTCTATTCCTAGTAGCACAGGATAGGGATTATTGTCATCGATAATATCTATCACTTCAAAATCCTCCTGCGCGCTTGCACCTTCAATATCTACTGTTAACCCTTGTAGTCTTCCCATGGGCAAGATCTTCTGTTGTTTCACCATTCGTAACTGAATAGGAGACCACTGTAGCGCAGGTCTGCCCATGCATTCCCATGTTTGTTTTGGCAGTGCAATCACATCTGATCTGAGATCCAGGATTACCTGATCCATTTCATATTCATCGATTTGCGCAGTCAACCTCATTTCCATTCCTGTGTGCAATGCATGCTTTCCAAGTTTCCAGATCACATGCAGTTCTCTTGACCCCGCACACCTAGTGATAAGTTCCTATAGTCCTTTTACTACCTTGCTGTCGTGTAGAATTTTCATGCATGGCTCCAAGAAGGTAGTGATTATTGAATGATCCATTCCTAGTTCTAATTGATCCTTACTACTTGAAGTGGAGGCCTCCATGAAGCTCTTCCTAGCTTCCATGAATGTCTCCTTCGCGCATTCTAAATCAAATTCACGTTCCTTAGTAGGAGCCTTGCGAACCCACACACTTTCTTCTAGCTGCTTACCTTGATCATCGCCAGTGGTCATACCACTCCTGAGCATCATGTTTACATTTGGGTCTTCTTCGCATGGTTCAGACCTCATCATCTGTAAATTCTGAGTCGAAGGGGGCTGATGTACCCCTTTTTTGCGCAATCTTGCTATCAATGTAGGGTATTCTTCTGCCTCATGATCAAACTATGTACAGTACAAACATGATGTCCTTGTCAGGTTTGTACAATTGCGGGCATAGTGCCATAGCCCTCCACAATTATAACAAATTAATTTTCTGCAACCCCTTCCTGGTCCCATTCCACCTCGACCTTGACTAGGCCCCTGAAATGCAACACACGCCATTCCTACATTTGAGTCAAGGGCTCACGTTTCGCTTTGCACAATGTAGGCAGGAGTCTGATCCACCATTAGTTCATAGCTTCTGCGGGTATGTTCATCATGTCCTACTGACCTGCAGAAGTTACAAAATAATTTCTGTGACGTCTGCATGTACTTCTGCAATAGATGACAATTATACTTAGTGTGCTTCCCTCCTATCTGATAGATTGTGCACCATAATGCAAGCGCCATGCTCAGCCCTACCTATGCCTCAGGTCTCAACGGAATCGGCCCTCCTCCTGCAAAGTAGTTTGCAAACACTAGAAAATGGCCCTTGTCATGCCCCTGGCCTTTGCATTTTATGCACCATACCTCCTCGCACGCCTTTGACCGAGGTGTCTTGTCCTATTTCAAAATTTTCATTTCCAGACACAGAATTTGCAGTTACGTGTGGATTTGTTGGACTCCCAGACCAGGGTCTTGTATAGGGGTCTCATACAAGACAAGGAAGGTTATAAGCTTTAGAACCCAGTAACAAGGAAGGTTATGTACAACCAAGATGTGGTGTTCAGAAAGGTGAAAGATGTTATTAAACATGAAGTCCAACCAAAGGAACCTGAGAAGATAGAGTTTGAGCTAAAGGAGGAAGAATCAGACTCTATAGCAGAGGAGGAATTAGAAGATGAAGAGCCACAAACTCTAGCTATGAGAAGATTAGTTTGAGAAAGAAGGTAGCTAGAAAGGTATAGTCCATCTTCTTTCTGTTCAAATTTTTCTTTGTCTGTTACTGATGATGATCCCAGAACTATGAAGGAAGCAGTGGATTCAGAGGATGGAAAACTATGGAAAGAAGCCATGGTTGATGAAATGGCATCTTTGCACAAAAATGAGGCTTGGGATCTAGTGGAGTTGCTGGCTAGAAGGAAACCCATTGGCAGAAAATGGGTGTTCAAAAAGAAGACAAATGCAGAAGGAAAAGTGGAGAAATACAAAGCTCAGTTGGTAGCAAAAGGTTATTCCTAGGTGTCAGGAATTGATTTTGGTGATATTTTTTCTCTTGTTGCCAAGGTAACTTCTATTAGATTACTTTTATCTGTTGCTGCTGCTTTTGATTTTGAGGTAGAACAGATGGATGTGAAGACAAAATTTCTTCATGGGGACCTGGAAGAGGAGATCTACATGAAGCAACCTGAAGGCTTTGCGGTGAAGGGTAAGAAAGAATTGGTATGTAGGTTAAAGAAGTCTCTACATGGGTTAAAATAGCATCAAGGATGTAGTATCAGAAATCTAATACATTTATATGGGGACTTGGGTTCACCTGAAGGAAAGCAGATCACTATGTGTATTTTAAATTAAATGGTGGCCATGTTAGTTATCTGGTCTTGTATGTGGATGATATGTTGTTGGTTGGAAATGAAAAAGAAATTACCTAGGATTTGAAGACCCAATTGTCCTCCAAATTCGACATGAAAGATCTTGGTGTTGCAAACTATATTTTGGGCATGGAAATTAAAAGAGATCAGGCAAAGAGGAAGCTCTGGTTAATCCAGAGGAAGTATCTCAAGACAATATTGCATAGGTTTATAATGTAGGATAGTAAACTAGTGAAGGTTCCTATTCTTGTAGGTGTGAGGTTATTTGTTGAACAGTGTCCCAAGACACAAGAAGAGGAAGAGGACATGTCCTGTGTTCCATATGCAAGTGCAGTTGGTAGCTTGATGTATGTAATGGTCTATACTAGACCAGACATTGCACATGCAGTGGGAGTATTGAGCAGGTTTATGTCAAAACCAGGGAAGGAGCACTGGACAACAGTGAAGCGGGTTTTCAGGTATTTGCATGGCACTAGTGATTATGGGTTGTGCTACCAAGGAAGACCAGGATTGGATAGAGTGTTGGATATTCATGGCTTTGTTGATGTAGACTGGGTTGGAGATTTGGATCAGAGAAGATTTACAAGTGGGTATGTGTTTAACCTATTTGGAGGTGCAGTCAGTTGGATGAGTAAGAAACAATCTATAGTGGCACTGTCAACTACAGAGGTAGAATACATGGCAGCCACTCATGCAAGCAAGGAAGTAGTTTGGTTGTAGAGATTGTGTTCAAGTATGGGGTTAGTACATGAAGCTATAGCGATAGACTGTGACAGTCGAAGTGCAATTTTCTTAGCAAAGAACCCCGCATATCATTCAAAGACAAAGCACATTGATGTTCAGTATCACTTTGTGAGGGATATGATAGAAGACAAAAAGGTGTTGCTGGTAAAGGTGGACACTTTGAAGAATACTGCAAATGCATTGAAAAAATCTGTGAGCTCTGAGAAGTTCTCTTGGTGTAGAGAGACAATGGGCATTTAAGGGTTGGAAAAATGACTAAGCTCTCTTGTGGCCCCCTGTGGAAAGAAAACAACAAGTGGGAGAATGTTGGGTTGTGTTATATTCTTTCCACATAGTTAATAGGGGGTTTGAGGGGCACCTGTAACCCCACTTTATGGGGTCTGGGGCAGCACCCCAAAAAATTTTGGGTTTTGACCCTATGTTAGGTTGGGCGAACCCACCTATGGTTTTGTGCATGATTTTCACACGTCTTTTGGACCCAATGGTTTTCGGTCCATGGTATTGGATGCTTCGACATGTATAAAGATGTATTATAACATTGAAGGGAACATAATGAAAAATCAAGCTGGTAGTTCTGGTTTTGGGATCCAGGGGAAAATCTCTGTGTATATGTGTTTTATGTGCTCTCACATTGTTTATTTTCTGTGTTTTAGAATTCGTATGCAAGTAATTTCTGTATGGGGTTAAAACCTAGACTTCCCACTTCGCGTAGTCCCAACCATTAATTTATTCGCATAACCCACTTTTCACACAATAGCATCTTAATCCAAGTGTTAAAAGATTTAATATACTTACCTCATGGTCCCTTAAGGAAATGTCGCTTTGCCTCACTGTAGCTAACGGTTGTATCTACTGCGAACTCAGTGATAAATCCTCCTATAATTCGGTCGAGCCAATGGTCCACAACTCGCGCGATATTATCTCTTGACGCTTCTAGTCTATGCACCAATTCCAAAGTCCACACAACTGGTTTGTCAAGCCTACACCTTCCCTGGCTGTCTGCTAGCTTCGTGATCCACTCATATAGCTTAGAAGGAAAGGATGCAAAGGAAATTTTGTGGATTTCCATATACAAGTAGTGCTCCAACCACTATTCCTTAGACACTCATGTAATTCTATTTTCCTACACTACGAACTCGTGAATCTTCTTGTCCAACCACTCTTCAATTTCTTTCTTTTTTGGATTCCAGTGGCATGACATTAGACATCCCTTATGCAGATCTCGGTCTCAGTAATAGCACCATTTGTTGGCTTGTATGGGCCTGACCCAAGTTAAAAGGTGATTTAGCCAAGAAAATCCCGGT
Organism: Pinus tabuliformis; assembly: GCA_031772625.1. Taxonomy (NCBI): domain Eukaryota; kingdom Viridiplantae; phylum Streptophyta; class Pinopsida; order Pinales; family Pinaceae; genus Pinus; species Pinus tabuliformis. Next base: position 765,771,438 of record CM062815.1, read on the forward strand.
ACTACTGGTCCTTTCTGCAACAGTATGTAGAGCACGGACTGAGGTCTCACCCGAAGTAGTATGGGAGGGTGCTAGAACCAGGTTTCCACACCCTGGAGATGTCTAATGAGCTTCTGGTGGTTCGCGATTTGACCTTGCACATGTAACTATGCGCACTTGTTAGTCCCTCGTAACCTGTGATGCTACTTTTATGCAGCCCTACTTGGGGCGCGACCCATATTATACCCAAGTTGCTTGCTATTTAATCTGTTATTACCTTATTACTCAACTTGTTTGTGTAAGACTAGTGATAATTAACAGTATATCCAACAATCATATAAGTGCGCACGATAAACAAAATAGCATAAATGTAAAGAAGGAAATACACAAGCAGATGCACAGAAATTGGAATTAACTTCTCTTTATTACTCTTCGTTCAAGATTACAGACTCGACACTGCCCTACACACTCAGCTACAGGGGTTCATGCACTCAGCTGCAGACTCTACTAGGCCTCTTCGCACTCAACTGCAGGGGTCTACTCACTCAACTGCGGACTCTACTAGGCCTCTGCACACTCAGCTATAGAGCCTCTTCTTACTACTACGACCCAATACACTTAGACTCTTAATCTATGCTTGAACCATGCGTAGTCATCTATCTATCTAATGTTATCTTTACAACTTAGAGGCTCGCTCTATTTATACAATCCCATGGTCCGCAGACCATGGGTAGGCCGACATGACATTACATTACTTTACAATAATTAGGGTGAACAACCCTATGACTCATCCTATACTTCACGCTTTGCACCCACAATTCACGGAGTCTTACAATACATTTGACCAAAACTTGGGCTTTGAGCCCCAAAACATCTTGTGGGGTGATTCCATGCCCAACAACAATGGAACACATAAAATATATTGCAGAAATATAAACACAGAAAACACATAAAACAAGAGAGACACAAATATACATGGTTCACGCAATTTGGGCTATGTCCACGAAGAAACAACCAATCCTTCTTTTTATATTATCCAGCAAAATGAAGAGATACAACCTATAATAGATCTGTTGTAATTCCCTCTTCGCTCTCACACAATCTCCTCTCTCTTTCTCACTCAGAATAAAGATCTACATAGACATAATACAATTCCCTCATATATAGCGAGGGGTTTCCTTCTAGGGAGAAAAACCCTAAATTAAATGTAACTTCTACCGTCAGATATCTGCCTAATAAATGACCCAGATTGACTATGAAATTACAACATTTTACAATGCAATTTTACATCTATTTTTAGCTTTGGGGGTGTTGCGCCCAATCCCCCACCAGGGGGGGGCTCCCAAAGATCATAGCCACCCCCTTGGACCACCCTTGCAGTGCAAATATTACGAGCGACAACGTGAACTAGGGTCCAATGTGGTGATACCTCTGAATAAAGAAGATAATGAGGCTCCACACCCAACAAGTAAGGGCAGTTGTTGCCTCTTTCTCTATGGGTTCTAGAGTTACCCTTGGTGATTCTTCCCCTTCTTTGACTTGAACTATAGACCTATGTTATTCCTTCTATTCTATTTCCTCTTTTCCATTTTCCTTCTCATTCATGTCTTCGTCTTCTTATTCTTCCTCTATTCCCTCACTTTTCTCATCTGTCATTTCTTTTGTTCCTTCTTCTGTCTCTTCTTCATTATCTTCTTCTTTTTATTACTCTTTTTCCTCCTCTATTTCTTCTTCATTTTCCTCCTCTGTTTCTTCTTCATTTTCCCCCTCTGTTTCTTCTCCCTTCTCACTAGCAGTGGGGCTTTTGTCATATTCAAGAGCTTGAATTGCTCCTCCTACCTGCATGTCTCTGAAGGTTGTCCATGTAATAGGGAGTCATAGTTTTTGTAGAGCATCTTCAAGGATGAGCTTGATCAACCCATGATGGGCTGGTTCTTGATTTTTTCCCTCCTGCACTTTGATGCTCATGTCTATCATTTATTGAAGAAGAAAATAGGGTATACTCGATCTGTTTTGAGGAGGCGAGTTTTCTCCAAATCGGAGTTCTTGGAGGAGTCTGACGTGGTATCCATACACCACATTGTATCTCCCTTCACATGATATGTATTTAATGAGGTGGTAACTAACTTCATTCCAAGGGTATGGAATGCTTTCCCTTCTAACCCCATTTTTGTCCTCCATTAGCTCCTCTCCTTCCAAAAAGAATATTTTCTTTGCAAGGGTGTTGTTACCCTTGTCCTCTTTTCTCCATGATAACCCTAAAGGGAGTGTAGTGATTCTGCTTATAACTTCAGGGGTAATTAATACTAATAGGCCTTTCACCACAACTGTGGCATGGGTCCTAGTGAGCGGTATGAGTGAGAGATCAAATTATCTGGCCACCTCATCATCATATCCTCTCATCCTCTCAAAGAACCCCATCCATTGGTGCCTTGTGAAAATGTTTACTACAGGAAGATGTTGGTGGATCCTTAATTTGTTTGTGGGTTCTCTCCTCTTGAAACCTCCTTTCATCTTTCCATAGTAATTGTAGAGGCTTGTGTGAATACAAGTCAAGAATTCTAGTAGGTGAGGTAGGTATGAATATTAATCTATACAGGCATGCAATACAATTCTCCTATAATGCAATTTCCTTAATAAGAGAATTTTTTATTTTAATTGGAAAACATAGAAGGTATAGCTCCTACCTCACTTTGCTACATTCTGGTGAGGAAAACCTTTGATTTCTCCTCCTTTAGTGCCCACTGATAATCCTATAGGTTGACTCCTCTATATCCTGTATGATTCCTGTAGGTTTTCCTGTAAATCTCCTACGCTATAAATGCTGACTGTCTCCTATAGGTGCTACTTCAAGAAGGCCTAGAGCAACTCTTTTTCGATGAATTCTCGAGATTGTGAATGCTCTTTTTGTATGGGAATCAATGTTTTATTTCCATATATGGATGATCGTGTGGGGTGGTGTGTTGGTTTTCTAAGTATGAGAACCTCCTTTTGGACTGTTGGTCCCACTATCAGTCCATCATTCCACCTTACCTCATAATCATCTACCACTTATTTCCTTCGTAACTTAATCATTTTTGGCCTTATTTCCTTTTTCTTTTGATTTGAATTTTTCCCTGTGTGGAGTGGTCTAACTATTTTCTCTTCGTCGACTGGCTGGAGGTGGCCAAGTTAACTGGCCACCTTTACTTATAAAACCAATTCTCACACAATACTACAATTTTGATCATATCGTACCAACAAGAGAGCATCAGTAAAATGACATACCCATGGGTAAGATGCTTTGATGATGATGCATGCTGGAGAGTGATGTTTATGTGTTGTGTTTTTGGTGCATATTCTTCTGTGTAATTTCCTCTTGTGATGTTTGTTTCTTTTGATGTGCAGGTGCTGGGGAGTGATGTTGGTGATCTTACTGCTACTGCTGAGCTCTACAAGAGATTCTTCATCATTGGAATCCTCCTGTTGAATATGGCTACAAACTTATGAAGTTTCCTTTGTGGGATAAGCTACTACATGTTTTCCTACAAGAAACCTACAAGATGTCCTATAATTGCCTCTCCCATAAAATTTCATACTTTTTCTCAACTCTCGAGCATGAGGGATGTTGACATGAGTGGAGAAGGGTTGTAGGGAATGGTAGGTGAGGGTTTTGGTCTCTAGGTATTGTTCTTGTTTCCTTCTTATCTCTCTCTTCAATTTTTTTTTTTTCTATTTTGTAAACTGTATTTTTTGGAATTGATTTATTGGATGGATGCAGGGGTGACATGGTGATGAAAGGCATGGCTATGATGTGGTGGAGTGAATGGTTTTTTTTTTAGACACAGGCTTATCATCCCCTTGCTCTCGGACCACTTTTCTTTGGATTTTCAAGGCCACTGTAATTCCTACAGGAAACTCCTGTAGGTTTACAGGGAATCTTGTAGGATTACAGGGAATCCTATAGAAAACACAGAGCCTATGTAAGTTGAGCTGGAGGGGTTCATAAATGGAAAAATGAATGAATAATGAAAAATATGAGATGGATGGATTGAAACATGGCTCTTGTAGGTCCTTCTGTCCCTCTCATGTTGTGCTTATCCTCCTCTTGATAACCTGCAAAACAAAAGTTCCAATTTTTTTTTTTTTTGTATCTTTTTCTCTTCTTTTTTTTTAAATAACTAGTCTACCTCCAAGGAGGTTTTCATCCTACTTACCTACCCTGGGTGCTTCAAAAGAGTTTTTCACCCAGAGATATTTTTATTTCCTTCTTTCTTTTTTACAACACCCTTGGGCCACCTCAAGAGGTTTTCAACCCAATAGCAGGACTCAGGTGCCTCATGGAGGTTTTCACCTAAGTCTCTTTTTTGTTTTTTTGTTTTTCTTTCTCTCTTTTGTTTAGGGACTTGGTGGGGTGGAAGCTGAGACTTGCTCCACCACCATCACTATCTTGCTGATGGTATTGATGAATCCTTGCTTTCACAAGCGCTTCTTGTAGATCTTTAATCTATACCCATTGACAAGTAAAGGGATATACTCTGCATCAATGGTTCTTATCTGTACAATGCCATTATCATGACATTTTTCTATGACATAAGGCCCTAACTATCTAGTCATTAACTTACCTTTAAAATCCTTGTACCGGGAATCATAAAACAAAGCCCAATCACCCTCTTGAAACTATTTGTCCCTTATATCCTTGTCATGCTAAATTTTCCTCTGAACTTGAGTCACCTTTGTGTGCAGGAGGGCTTGCATCATAAATTTATCTAACCCATTCAGATGAAACAATCTTTCTTGTTGTACCCTGATGAGATCTAGATCTAGTTGTGCTGCCATTCTTAGGGTGTTGTATTCAAATTCAATGGACAATAGGGCTTTGTTCCCATAGACCAACTCATAAGAAGTGAACCTAGTGGTGGTCTTCCAGGTGGTATTATAGGCCCAAGTGGCCTCAACTAATCTATCTGCCCAATCCTTTGTTCTGCTGCTAATCACTTTGGTCAGAATTCCTTCCAGCGATCTATTGGTTGCCTCCACTTGCCCATTAGCCTGTGGGTATTAATGAGTGTATGTTCTGTGCTTGATCTTGTGCTAGCTTAACAAATTCTCAATCATGTGAGATGTAAATTGACTGCCATGATCAATGACCAATTCTCTAGGGTACCCAAACTTATAAAACACATCTTCCCTTAAGAATTCAACCACTTTTTCTTCTATTGATGCTTTGATAGCCTTCACTTCAGCCCACTTGGTTAAATAGTCAGTACACACAATGATGTACTTATTTTGTCTAGATGGAGGGTCAATGGGTCTAATGAAATCCATGCCCCACTTCTGAAATGGCTTGAAAGTCACTTGAGGTTGTAGAGGCATTTCATCCCTTGGGGTAGGTTTCCCCATCCTTTGGCAACGATCACATTGACTGGTATACCTCCTCACATCTTTGTTATATACATTTTTGGGCACTGTAACCCCAAGCATAAATGTCCATAAAACAAGGGCTCCTAAGTCCCTAAAGGTGTTGTTCCAACCCCTAGAAGAACAAGGTCAACTAATTATAGCATCTCCCAGAAGTTCTCCATGAAAAACTACTCAGAATTGGTCAAAAATGGACCATTTCACCTGCTCCATAGGCAAAGTGCGTTGCATCCCACCTAAATAAACACAGTAGGTGCATTGCATGTCAAAAAGCCCTTCTATGCGGTGCGATGGGTGAGAAGGGACAAATGGCAGGGTCAATCCGCAAGGTGGAGAAGCATGGAATCTTCCAGAAACTTCTCCTGTGACACTTGCCTCTCTAAATTCGACCAGGGATGAGTAAGAGATTATCAATCTCCAAGTGGAATCAAGAACTATCAGAGGGAGGACACTAATCAAATCTCAAAAGCTGACTCACCTCCCTTGCAGACATCTATATATGGATCCCTCATCCCAGAGATCCAGAGGCTGGAATTTTGTATCTTGTAAGGAAGTGCTATTGGTTTCTTGGGGAAATATCATAGTGTTGGGTGATCTAAGCTTTTCATGAGGTGAAGAAGGGCTTACTTGCTGAGAGGATGATGCTGGGTCTGAACAATCGGTTATAATTCTCTTGGCTCTTTCTTGATTATCAATAAAGCTATTCAAGTTTTCCTCCATACACTTGTGTGATTGATGTTTTATGCATTTGTGTGGTTAATATACATTTGATCCTATATTGCTTATGATAATAGATCTATGTTCTCGTATAGTGTTATGTTGCTTTGATTCTATAGGTACTCTGTGAAGCTAGGTACACAAGAAAGCAAGTAGCAAAGGACTATCAGAAGAGAGAGGAATCGAGAAAGGAACCAAGCGCAAGACAGAGGTTGGTTTCCTTTATTCTTCTCTCATCTATCTCTCATAAAGGAAAACGAAAGTAGTTTTAGTTTGTTTGTTTCTAAGGTAGCTACCAACCTTAGTTGGATTAGCAGCTCTGCATAGACACTATTCCCGATAACAAAATGACGACTCCACTGGGGAGCAAGTAGATTGTTTGTTCATCTACATTTGTTTACTTCATAAACTTACAGACGGAGCCTGAAGTCAAGCCAGCTAGCCTTCAAACTTCATTTGCTATGCAATTGCAAAGTAGATCAACGTTGCTTCAGTCAATCTCTGGGTTTTTTTTATGAATTAAAAAATTGATTTACAAGCTTTCTAATTGCCCTCGTGGTGGCTCTAGTAACCTCCTTAGATCTACCCCTGTGATTGATATACTGATTACCACTTGCTTGGCCTAAATCCCTGAACTGAACTGCAAACTGTGACCCGGAATCCAACCAAAGTCTCGTCCTTGGTCCAGCGCACTGTCTGTTCTGTGAACTTCAAATTCAGCGCACTTCCCGAGTGTAGTAGGTGCGTTGCATTTCAGTTTCACTGTGTTACAGGTGCGCTGATCAGACAAGGCCTTGTTCCTAAATTTTGGTTTCTGTGTTCACTCTTTTTAGCTCTATTCAGGAGTTTTGCTGCTTGTAGTCAGTACACCTCTGTTTGAAACCCCTTTCCCTACTATTATTCCGCCTCCATTGTGCAAAGAACTGTAATGTTTTTATGTATTTTTTAGTCATTTTCAGTTCTCCTTTACAAATAAGTATCGTAATTGTACTATCGTTTCTTGATTTGAAAGTGTCGCAAGTGTCGTTTTCAGTCATAGAAGAGAATATAGTCGATTACACTGTTACTCTTGTATTTGATCTGAATTAGTAGTTTTTCCTAGTGTTGAAAGCAAGTTTTCAATTCCAAATCGCAAAGTGTTGTCATTGTCCTCATTTTGTTTTGAAAAGAAACTTGTTAGTAATTGTCGCTTCGGAAAATAATTCAGATTTGTGCTTAGCTTTCTTTCTATCATTCACACATTAAGAAGACTGAAAAAAATACATGCATGTGCATTTGCATTTAGACTGTTTGTTGGTTTGATTTAGGACAGTGCACATAGTGTGTTCTCTATGCTCTTTGTTGAAAGAACACCATCTCTCTTTCCTTAGTAGCTAGGATTTTCATTGCAGAAAGAATATTAAACGACTGTTTATCATCTTAGATTGCATTTTAGGAATTTTACATCTACATCACGCGGTGAACCTGAAAGGAAAATTTCTTAAGCAAGATCAACTATAAAATAAATTTAATGAATCTAAAAACGCTTTGGAACCTAACACACAACATCTAGAAGTCTAGGCTAGACACATATTCTGGCGTCGTAAAGCCTGGTAACTATTGTTTTCACTGTTGGTTGGGTGATTCCTCCACTTTGAGACGATAAGTGCCAGTACGAACGTGTGCTCCCACGTACCGTCGAGTATATTTTGGGAGACCACAATAGGCTTTATCCTTTATCCATAGGAAGCCATGTCTGCCACCCTATCGATCGCAATGCATTGAACACAACATTCGGGAAGATTGATTTCCGTACCGTAAAAAGTATTCTGGAGTTTTGTGATTGGTTTGGTAATCCCTCTGTCTAGATTTCCAGAGCAGTCCCTTTCGTTCCTTTTCAGAATCCTTAACGAAAAAGGTCCATATGAGCACTTGTCACTTCAGGCTCATTAAAAATCGAAGGCGACTAGAGTCATCTTTTGTTTTTCTCGACTCTTAAAAATTGAAAAAACAAGTTGTGTCAAAGCATCTAAAATTTATTTTAAACGGAATAATCATCACCTTTCCTACGTTGATCTCAAGTTGAGAAAAATGGAGTCCACCAACCAAGGAGTTCCCCTTGGAGGAAATCCCAGTCCCTTCTCCTCTTGGGGAGATGTTGGTGCACCCCATATGGCCACATTGTCTCTTCCAGGCTTGACAATCGGCTTGCCCATATGGCTCTTCTCGACTTCTGTTGTTCAGAACACCGTAATTCCTGAATAATCAAGTCCGCAACTAAACGATATTAGAGTTACCCCCCAACCTTATACTTCATCCAATTCTTCCTCTCCTCCTTCCTCTTCACTTGATGAAGCTGGTAAAGCCCAAAATCAAGTAACTGAGAAGAAGAAGGAGAAAAAGAAGAAAGAGAAGAAGAAGAAGGAGCTAAAGGCGAAAAGGGGCAACCAAGCATCGTTTAGTGAAAATCTACACACTGCACCAACCAGGCCTAAATCACCATGTGTCATTTGCAAAGGAGACCACTACCATCGAGAGTGTCCTTGCATCCCTCGAATCTTAAGGGACTGGTCTCCTCGTTTGCACAATCTGGTGTCATCAACCTCTGACGATCATGTTGAGCATACACCGTCAACTAGTGAAAGTGAAGCCCCTGGACAAAAAGGAAAGTATAAATTTCCTTGTAAATTGTGTGAAGGCGATCACGCCGTCCACCGTTGTCCCTTCTTAGATGAAGCTAAAAGAGTCTTGGACGACCGTCCGATTTCACCGTTATGGCTTCCTCTTGGATACAAGAAACTCTTGCAGAGTCCATCACTAGTTGAAAATCCGGCTAACACGCCCTTGTGGTCGGTCGAAGCATCTATCATTGAAGATAAACCATCTGAATCCATACCAGACGAAAGTCAAAAGGTCTAGGCGGCAGTTGACCCGATCGTGCCTTCAAGGGATCAATCTTCAGATAATATAGTCACCGAAGAGAACAAGAACGACACTGTTCAAATTCTCTTTGTAAACACAGACTCCGATGAACATGGGGGCAGTCTACCCGTTCCTTTACTGCAGGAAGGAAGTTCGTCAGAGTCATACCCGACCATCTATTCGGTCCCACCTCCAAGCAACCTGGTTGTTTCCTTTGACTAGAATCTACTAGGCAGACCCCGTTTACTGGCTAGTGTACCATTCTGAATCATCGCTCAAGTATATAGAATGGTTATGGTTGATACCATCATAGATGAGGGGGCTTCTGTGAGTATCCTTTCCTCAACTGCTTGGAAAGCTCTTGGTTCGCCATTGCTTTTGCCTGAGGTGAGAAATCTAACAGGTTTTGACAAAGGAACCAGTTGACCATTAGGGATCCTTCCTGATGTGCTGATAACATTGAGAAGGAAAATTGTTTGCATGAACGTAATGGTAGTCCAAGGACCCATGGATTATAATCTACTCCTTGGACGAGACTATATTTATTGCATGGGAGCCATTGTCTCCTCACTCTTTAGAGTAAAGTGTTTTCCGAACGAAGGAAGAGTGGTCAAGCTCGTAGACCAACTTTCATTCCCCAGATCACACATAGCAAATAGTCATATACCAACCCTGAATGGTCTTTTTACACAAGGAATGTCTCATCAATCCCCAGTCCGTCCTCCTGATGAGCACGAGTGATTCAGAGGGCATGACTGAAACCCAGGGGGCATGCACCCTAGCTTGTTTCGACATGAAAACTTCAGGTATAGGGTAGGTTTTCGCGAAGGATATCTGACTAGTCTGACACTCCCGTCCATTTAGGAAAAGGGGAGTAGACTAGAATAAGATTCCCTCGTCAAAGTTATGCGAGTGGAGGCATCTGCGCCACTCACCTTTGTCTATTTCGGTAGACATCGCCAAAGAAGTGTTTTGTTTGTGGCACAAATAGAACAATCTTTGGTAACCTGAAAAAGGTAGGCCTTTCCCGATAAAACAAATGTTTTGTCTGCAAATTGAGGGGTAACCTGAAAAGGTAGGCCTTTCCCGATAAAACAAATGTTTTATCTGCAAATTGAGGGGTAACCTTAAAAATCTATTTCACTATACCTGGGGGCATGTAAACCTTTTGGCATGAAAGAAAAGAGTGACCATTTATTTTTTAAATTTGTAGGCCCTCTAACCCTTTAAACTCATAGGATTGGTCATTTCCTAACTTGCATAAAGAAAGTATGTGGGGCAAAGCATTGAAATAATGTCGTTCTTATATATGATACATCCTTATTATGCGACTGGATTAATCGAGAAGTTTTAACGGGGAATTCAAGCTTGTTAAAAAATAAACATAAGCAATGAGCAAGTGTTTCCCCCAGAGTTTAAGCTCATTAAAAAATAAACCAATTTCCGGTAAATAACCATCGTGAATGTATTACTTCAGACTTTGAAGCCTTGGTTGTGTTCTCATCATCACCTACACTCTGTATTGGCCAATCATTCACCTCCACTTGATTGTTTACCCCTTTTGAGGAATAGCTGCGAAGAGTGATCTTGTTAGCCATCCTTGTGACATTGTCGTGATTGGAAAATTCCAAACCTTACCTGGAATCATCTGCTTCCTGAATCTATCACTCGTTCCTCAAAAAATGAGTCTCCTTTAAGCTCTTTTCAACTGACTCATAAAATATGAAAAGGTTGCAGAGTCATTGGCCTCTCCTGCTCGTTAAAGTGACCAGAAGTGCTATCCCTCCTTTAGATTTTAATCTTTTTGGACTTGAGGGATTATTACACAAAAATATCGAGCACTTGTCTTGTTCGGCTCGTTAAAATTACCGAAAATTCATCCCTTTCGTATTATTTTATAATTTTTCAGACTTAAGGGATTAGATGATGAAAAAGGATTTTTGGAGTTTCCTTTATGTTCCTTTTCAGACTCTCTAAAATTGAAAAGTACAGAGTTATCTTTTTCGTTAAACTCCTTAAAACCTAATAGCGACAAACTTGTCCATAACAGACAAGAACGAGTTTCACTATTGCTAGGCTCGTTAAAACATAGCGATGGGTTTGCCCGAAGGGAAAATTATAGAACAAGCATATGTTATCCTCCTCAAGCTTGAAAAAAATAAAGAGGTACTAGTCAGCAATGACTGGGGCAAAATTGGGAAGAAAACTTGAAGAAACTTTGTTGGTAGCAAGTCGCTCTTGAACATGACACTTTCACTTCGCATCGAAGTCGGGTTGGGTTGTTCCATTCACTTGTCACATCACCATGGTTCCATCACACCATCCACATTTGGGGTTAATGCTAGTAATCCATCATGTCAGTGTCGCCGATATGTTCAAGAGAAGTCACTCAGAGAATTCACCTGTGTCTCACCCACTATAATACATTTTCGCTCCATTCTTTCATGACTGCCACCCTGAACCGTATATCACCAGATTGTTTTCACCTCCATTAAAATCATTTGCTTCATTCTATGTCATTGATGTGGGATTCACTAAGGCCCTCCTATGATAGATTGCTTCTTGTCGACATCAACTCATTATCCAAGAAGTCGATCTAGGAACAACCCTTTCAGTACTTTGAAGCTTGCATGCCTCAATGGAAAGTTTCTCACTTCCGGTGACAGGTTTTCATCAATGGCCTTCGACGAAAATATTTTGCGTGGTGTTTGACGCCAAGTTCCTTATTCACACCACGTGAATTGTACTGCAGTACCTTGAGGATCATTATCATTATTGGTGATACCTCTCGCACCTGTTAACAACTTACATCATTGGCTGGTAATCAGGTGATGTCTTTCCATGTTCGACTCCAGAACATCTCTCACATGGATCGACTTGTACTTTGAGTGAAGATCGAACGATATTGAAGACCCCGGATCTAGTTTCGTCCATCCGGGCTGCGATATATATTCAGGAAAATAAAGACATCAAATGTACATCATTTCTACACAGATAATCATCCAATCTAAGGGATGATGGCTCTACTAGAATCATCAGTCTACACTTAGACGATTGTCTGTCCTATGTACATGAAAATGAATTTATAAATCTAAGCATGGGAATGCCCGCCTCAGCTAGATCATGAAAATAAAATGAAGATAATGTATTGTATTGTATCTTATTACAGGTCACCTTCCAGCTCAAAAAAACTTCGGATCCTCATGATAAAGCATTTCACTCGACATCAAAAAGATTAACGACCTCATGCTTTAGGGGGTAACTGTTATAGACATTTTTGGGCATTGCAACCCCAAGAATAAATGTCCATAAACCAAGGGCTCATAAGTCCCTAAAGGTGTTGTTCCAACCCCTAGAAGAACAAGGTCAACTAATTACAGCATCTCCCAGAAGTTCTCCATGAAAAACTACTTAGAACTGGTCAAAACTGGACCATTTCACCTGCTCCATAGGCAAAGTGCATTGCACCCCACCTAAATACACACAGTAGGTGCGTTGCATTTCAAAAAGCCCTTCTATGGGGTGCGATGGGCGAGAAGGGACAAATGGCAGGGTCAATCCGCAAGGTGGAGAAGCATGGAATCTTCTAGAAACTTCTCCTGTGACACTTGCCTCTCTGAATTCGACCAGGGATGAGTAAGAGATCATCAATCTCCAAGTGGAATCAAGAACTATCAGAGGGAGGACACTAATCAAATCTCAAAAGCTGACTCACCTCCCTTACAGACATTTATATATGGATCCCTCATCCCAGAGATCCAGAGGCTGGAATTTTGTATCTTGTAAGGAAGTGATGTTGGTTTCTTGGGGCAATATCATAATGTTGGGTGATCTAAGCTTTTCATGAGGTGAAGAAGGGCTTACTTGCTGAGAGGATGATGTTGGGTCTGAACAATTGGTTGTAATTCTCTTGGCTCTTTCTTGATTATCAATAAAGCTATTCAAGTTTTCCTCCATATACTTGTGTGATTGATGTTTTATGCATTTGTGTGGTTAATATACATCTGATCCTATATTGCTTATGATAATAGATCTATGTTCTTGTATAGTGTTATGCTTCTTTGATTCTACAGATACTCTATGAAGCTGGGTACACAAGAAAGCAAGTAGAAAATGACTATCAAAAGAGAGAGGAATCGAGCAAGGAACCAAGCGCAAGACAGAGGTTGGTTTCCTTTATTCTTCTCTCATCTATCTCTCATAAAGGAAAACGAAAGTAGTTTTAGTTTGTTTGTTTCTAAGGTAGCTACTAGCCTTAGTGGGATTAGCAGCTTTGCATAGACACTATTCCCGGTAACAATATTGGTGAAGAGTGGGCTAGTAATAACCAGCTTGTAATACCTTTAATGTTGTTCTTTTGGCTACAAAGTGACCTCCACACGACCCATCATGACAGGTCAGAAGGATTTCAAAGACTTCCTCCTCCTTAACACATATTCTCAGAATTTGACTCGGGCCTAGCTTGAAGAGATTTCCCCCAATCCAAGTGAATGGGGCACTCTTCCTTACGATCTTACTTTTTTCCTTGGAGGACAAATTTGGTGGAAACTGCCCAGACACAAAGTAATTTGCTATGTCAGCAAACCATGGAGAGAGAACCGAAATGGTGAATAAGTGTTCATATGGTAACTAATCATTAACCATTCCTTCCTCCCCTATAGCCAAAGTCAATAAGGATAAAAAATCTACAACAACATTCTCCTTTCTAGGCTTATCAATAATAGTTAAATTAAACTGTTGTAATAAAAGTAACCATCTAATAATCTGGGAATTTACATCAAGCTTATTCATCAAGTATTTAATTGCATAATGGTCAGTATGTACAAATGTTTGGTAACCAATAATGTAATGCCTAAATTTATTCAATGAATGCACAATAGCTAGGATCTCTTTTTCACTTACTGTGTAGTTGAACTTAACTTTGATAGATTATTATTGATGAAGTAAATGACATAAGGTAGCTTGTCATATATTTGGCATAGAGTTGTTCATGTCGCTTTGTGAGAGGCATTGGCATGTATATGGAAAGTAAGAGGCTAATTTGGGCCTTGGAGAATAGGTGCAGTAGTCAACTTTTCCTTTAGGGTGTCCAAGGCTTCTTGACAATTTTTTGACCATAAAAATGCAGAGTCTTTCACCAATAACCAAAATAAAGGAGAAGATAACTTACTGAAGTCTTTTATAAATCTCCTATAGTATCTGTACAAACCTAGAAAACTTCTGACATCCCTCTATTTTTGTGGAGCTAGGACCCTTTGGATGACGGATATCTTATTTGGGTCTACCTGAAGTCCTTTCTAGGATATCGAGTGACCTAGAACAATCCCTGCAGTCATCAAGAACTCACATTTTTCGGGACTAAGGGATAAGTTCATTTCAATGCATTTTTTCAGCACCTTACCTAGGTTGGAGAGAGCCTCATAGAAATCACACCTATAGGGTGTAAAGTCATCCATATAAATTTCCACTGCATCATGGACTAGCTCAGCAAAGATACTCAGGACTACCCTATGGAAAGTGGCAGGGACATTGCATAGACCAAAAGGAAGGACCCTATAAGAAAAAGTACCCCAAGGATAGGTGAAGGTGGTTTTATCCTAGTCCTCTGGGCTAATATGGATTTGATTGTATCCGTTGAACCCATCTAAGAAAGAGAAAAGCTTTTTCCCTACCAAGCCATCTAACACTTGGTCAATGAAAGGTAGAAGGAAGTGGTCTTTCTTTGTTGCTTTGTTTAACTCTGTAATCAACAAAAATCCTCCACTTCCCATTTTTCTTTGGAACCAGTACCAAAGGAGACACCCACTCACTATCTGAGATGGGGTAAATGAATCATGCATCCAACATCTTTTGCAGTTCTTGTTTGACTATATCCTTGTGAGCTGAATTAATTCTCCTTTGGGGTTGTCTTACTGGTTTGCAACCTTCTTTAATATAAATGTGGTGAGTACACACTGAGGGGTGGACTCCCTTCATTTCTTTGTAACTCCAAGCAAAGGCATCCAAATGCTTTCTTAGCATGTTACATAACTCTTCTTCTTGGTGTACAAAAATAGAGGGTTTGATTTTCAAAGTTCTTTTAGGGCTGAATTCTATTGTCTTAACATGAGTGGGGTTTGAATAAGCTAAGAATAGATCAATCCGATGGTTTCTCTTGGTTTCCTTCACTACTTCTTCTAAAGACAAGGTGTTGGGAGTTGGATTTTGGAGGATGTATTCAATCAAATCATCTTCATCAAGTTGTCCTCCTCCAATAGGAGTTTCTAAGGTATAGAGTTGAGTGGAGTAGACTTCATCTTCTTCCTCCTCTTCTAGCCATAAAGGTAAATCATGTTCTAAAGATGTCTAAGCAGGAGGGTACAAGACCAACTTCTTGGATAGATGCCCATTTTTGATAGTCATGTTTCCAGCCCTGCAACTAATGTAGGCATCGACAGTGGCTAACCAAATCCTCCCAGGTATGAGACGATAACCATTAAACTTAGCCTTAGGTTGGACAACTAGGAAGTTTGTAGGCTACTCCCAGGAGTTAATGGATACCATCACATCCTCAACAATCCCCTCAGGGGCTACTGTTGATCAGTCTACAAGCTGCAAGATTGTCGTTGTCTTTCTTAATGAACCCTGGAGATTCAACTTGAGCATGGTATCCTTAGTCATCACATTAATGGTAGCCCAAGGATCAATCAAGTTGTGTAGGACAATGGTTCCATTGATGTGCACATATACTACAGGGGTTCCAGGGTCGAAATACTTCAAGAAAATTACCTGCCCCAACATTAAGTCAGATAGTTGTCCAATGATATTAATGGTAGGGGTGTCTCTTTCACCTCTTTGGATGTATGAAACACTTTTCTTTAATCAGTTTGTTGTAAATAGGCACATCCTTAATGGCTTGGAGAAGTGGAATTTTGACACATAGATTTTTCAATTCACTGAGAAGCTCATTCTCTTCTAGGGTAGGCTAGAATAGATGAGTTAATATTTCAGGAAAGGGTGGTGGATTCGCTTTGGGCATACTTTCCTCTCTTTCCTCCTCACTATCCCTCAGTGGAGAGGGAGGTTGGTTGTCCGAGAGTACTCTCCTAGAACTTAGGTTTATTTCCTGAATTTCCACAGCATAAGCAGGCTAGGATGTCTCTCCACTGTACACCTATTGTGCCTGTCTGTTGTTCGGGTTTGAATTTGGTTGGGCAGGCTTCTGAGGTTGTTTAGGTGGAGCATGGTGTAAAAGCTGTGGTTGAGTAGGAGGTGAAGGAAATAAATTTGGACATTGAGGCTGTGGAGGAGTATATGGCTGGTTAGTCGGCTAGGAATGGTACTGAGGTGCAAAATACCAAGGAGAAGGTGTAGACCAGGAGGGATGAGCAGGGGGCCCCCAAGAGGGAATGGATGTGTTTTGGTTAGGGTTGTAAGATGCATAGGATGACCCTTGCATGCCTTGCTGGTATGGTCAAGGCCCATGAGGCCTCCTTTTATTTATGTAGCAGAGTTGTTCAGTCACCCCTTCAGTTTCCTGATACACAAATTTTAGTCTAGGTAGAGAATGGAACCTTTCTGTGGAGTGGTTTTCTTCATAGACCGAGAAGGTTTCTATAAGGTTTAATGGAGATTCATTCCTAGGGTGCCTCCTTGTACATTTGGGGTAGAGGATGGCTAATTCTCTCTCTAATTCCTCCTGATTCCTCTTGATGTGCATAGTGTCCATCTATAGGGCAAGGGTTTGTAGCATTTCACTCTTGAAATATTCCAGCATATTTCCAGTTTCACCTTTTATATATGTGTTGGAAGATGATGAGCTGGCCACTGGTTGAATACCCCTACCCTTTTTCCTAGCTGCCTTAGAATTGTTCTTAAAGACGATATTGATATCTTCATAGGGTAACTAGTAGATGTCCCCTCTTGCTAGCATGTTTAGGGTATCCAAAAGATATTCCCTGACCCCCCTGAGTAGGACTAGCTTCAGTGACTTGGGATCAATTATGCACCTGGCCCTTTTGTAGCTAAGCTGGAATATTTCCTCATAAGCTTCTAAGGACTCATCATGCCCCAAGGTCATTCTAAAAATGTCTTGTATAGTGTCTTTGGACCTGCAGTAGTCCCGATACTTCTTGTTGAAATCTTGCTACATCTGAGCCCAGGTGGTGATGCTATCCCTAGCTAAATGAATGAACCAGTGCAGAGATGCATCCTTCAGAGTGGATGGGAATAATTTCAACTTCTGGTCATCAATGGTGTAATCATAGGTTCTGCATATGAAATTGAACTCAAACAAGAAAGTATTTGGATCTTCTAAGGTCAGGCCATGGAAGTGAGGAAGAGTACAGGGGATTATGTTTTTCATCTTGGCATCCCCATTGGTTTCTCTAATGGGAAAATCACCCTCAATTCTTTCTCTATATCCTCTGTCATTTCTATTTTCAGCCATTAGGTTAGTGGGAATGGATTCTCCTTCTTCTTCCCCCCTGTAGGCTCTTCAAAAACATCTGGTTGTTCGCCTCAGGGGTCCTCCAATTCACATCCATGAAGGTGGGGGTATTTGGTAGATTTTTTCCTAAGTTATCCATATTCCTACGAGGCATGAAAGAATTTTTTTTGTTTTGTTTTATTTTTCAAGCTTTAAGACTAATTTCAGAATTGAAATGAAAAACTGAATTGAAGCTAACTGCAGAATGGAAAGGAAGGCAAACCAACTTACAACTACGTTTGCAAAAATGAAGCTAATAGCAGAATGGAAGAAAGAAGAAATGGAAAAAAGAAAGCATAAATCACATCTACTCAGACACTTCCCCTACAATGATGCCAAAAAGTGATGAGCACTTGTATTGCAGCAAGAATGCTACAACTCCTGGGGCTACAAACTTTACTTTATCAACCCGGGGTTCATACAAACTTGGAGGTGACAGTGTTGTATACACAAGTAGATGCAATCGGTCCACTCTTTTTCACTACTGAGCTGGTGATATACCACTAGGGTTTCTCAAACTAGCCCTCTATTGACTTAGAAAAAGTTTGATTACCAATGGATAAAGGGGGTTTTACCCTAATTGTGAGAATTGAAACATTATCTACTGTAGAAATGAAAGACTGAAATGAATTCTTTCAACACACCACTCATATAGCTATTTGTTAAGAGATCTTTCTTCAAAAGAATTCTAAGCTAACAAATGTGTAACCCTAACTATCCTAAGCATGCAATATGAGATAATCAAACACTTTACTACTGTGCATATGAATGAACAAAATAACCCTTTCCTTTTTGTCCTTTTTGTGATAACATGAATGCTAATTCTTCTTGATTTTATGGTAGGTAGGTTAGGTGTGGAGAGAGATGGTTTTGAAGGGTTAGATGGCTTGAGAGGCAGGCAATGGTCTTCTCCTATCCTTTTGGATGCATCTTCCACAAATTGGCCTCAAAACATGCCACTACAGGTCATCCTACAGGATGTCCTAATGAACCTACATGATGTCCTAATGCACCTACAAGATGTCCTAATGCACTTACAAGATGTCCTAATGCACCTACAGGATGTCCTAATGCACCTACATGATGTCCTAATGGACCTACATGATCCCCTGTATTCCTATAGGATCCAGACAAAATCATAAGGAGTGATTTGGAAGGTGGTATAGGGATTAGGGAAGGTTAATGATGGAAGGAATAAGGTAAGGGAGTTGCTAGGACTTCCTCAGAACTCAAACCAAAGTTTGTGGGATGGTTGGCTTTTCTTAACAAACATGGAAAGTTGTTCTTATGAAATGATAAATCGGTTTATGGACTTATTGGATTTTGGTGATTATGGATGGATGAGGTTAGGCTGGGGTTTCTGACATGAGATTCTTCCTACACTCTTGAAACTCTTGCAATATACATCATTGGCATTTACCCATGAATGATGTCAGGACAAGAAAGATTTCCAATCAACATAAGAAAACATAATTCCATCATTCATTCGCCTAGTTCATGCATAGAAATACTTGCAGCAGATTATGAAACACCATGAAATCTAATACAAAGCTGGAGATATCAAAAATGACAACTAAAACCTATCCTTGAAAACTGAAAAGATGCTAGCCTTATTAGCAGAAAACCCTAAATTTCATAAGAAATCAAAATTCTATCTTTTTGGGGATGAATGGGAGTTTTGCCTTCAAACCACGGTCCCTGAAGGGAGGAGTGAGGCAAGAACCACTTTTTATCAACCTTTTTGGGTATTCCTTTATCTCTCTAAAGCTAATGCTAAAGCTATGTAAAAATGCAAGCAAACTAGTCAAATTCACTAATACTTGCAACGAAGCAATGCCAACATTAATTCAACAAGTAATATATGAAATAACCTAAGCATACAAGTACAATAAGAGGAAGTTCTGCTACTAGGGTTGGGCCCCAACCCAAGAGATTCAACCCTCTTAGTCAACTCAATGTTGGATCAAGGAAATGCTCATTTGCATTAACATATCAAAAAATATATCACAGTGTTTTGCCACAATCTTTCAACTCGAAAATGCTTAGTTGTCTTACATAAAAAATTCGAATCCTAATGAGGCTCTAGACCTCCTTATTTATAAAACTGAAGTCTTAAAAAACATCCTTAGATCTAGGGAGGCTTAGATCCAAAACTCAAGATGAACTGATTCTTAGCTATCACTGGCTCGGTTGCCAATGATCTTCATGACCCAACTGCCTACAATTCCGAGCTAGTGTGATTTGATTGAGAGATATTTGAATGAGTGAGGATTTAATGAGGAAGATCCATCTCCTATAATCTCTCCTTCTTGTCTCATTCAAGTTCCTTCACCTTAATTAGCCAAAATTTCCATGGTTTTCTCCCAAAAACCTGCAATCAATGCACATTAGACTACTAGACATAACATCTTACTTTTACTCATCTCATTAAGTAAAAGATAATTAAAACATGTAAGTAATTATGAGAATAGTTGATTTTAGTAAGCTTGGAGGTGTATTAAGGTCCATATAGTTATCAATGATGAGCCTCATCAGCAAGAACCCCATAGACCAGTTGCCTCATCCATTACAATAACTAGTTTCAAAACAAAACTTTCACTAACTCAAAAAAAGAACTTCATCTTTTAAGAGATGATATTTTATAGACTTTGAACTTGAAAAAATATAATTGTCTAAAATTAAAACTTTATTCTTTGATGAATAACATAAGAACCTCAGGGCCTTAGCTTTGGGCATCAAGTTCCTTAGAAAAAATTTTCAAAATATATAGATATGTATAATGAAACCTAAAAATCATTCTTTGTTTAGGAGTCATAATATTTTAGGAACACACATTGACTAGACCTCCAGGCAGTAATTCTCCTTGCAAATCTTCTAGGATGAAAATGTTCTTACCACAGAAAGTTGCAATTCTGTATGGCCCTTTCGAAATGTTATCAAATTTCCTATGCTTACCATTATCCTCAATTCGGGAATCCCATTTTAAAACTAAGTCTTGGCATTTAAGGTCATATTCTTTAGTTTTCTTGGCAAAAAATTTCTTAATCTGATCTTGTACTTCCTGAGATTTTTCATATACTCTCTCTCTGGTTTCTTGCACTTCAATTAACTAATTTATCTTTCTTTATAGATGATTTGGTTCTTCTCCTAATTCTTGCAAATATTTCATAACAGGCATTCCAATTGAAACAAGAAACATTACATCGCCACCATATACTAATTGGAAAGGAGAAGCATTGATTGAACTCTTAGTACTAACTATATCTGCCCATAAGGAGAACTTCAGTTTTGTATGCCAAGCCTTCTTGTTGTCTTCTAACAATTTTTCAGTAATTCTGATCAAACTCTTATTTGATGATTCTTCCAATCCATTATCTTGAGGGTAATAGGTTGTGGATTGGCTAAGCTTGATATGGTAGTCTTCGTAGAATTTTACTAGTCTCTTATATTTAAAACACTGTGCATTATCAACAATAATTCTCTTTGGACAACCAAACGTAGAAAGAATATTTTCTAAGAATTGAATAACCACAATGTTAGTAGCTTGCATGCATGGAAGTTCCTCAATCCATTTTGTCAAGTAATATGTCCCTGTTAAGATCCATCTTTGTTGTGCTAACGATGCTGGATGAATTTTAGCTATAAAGTCAAGGCCCCATTGCTGAAAAGGTGCCTCCACGGAGATAGGCTTCAAAGGTAAAGACAATATTTTTGACATACCCTCAAATAACTAACATTTATGACAAGCTTCTACTTCTTTTCTAACAATAAAAAAAAAAAGTGGGCTAGTAAAATACAACTCTTAAGATTTTATCTGTTGTGGTCTTCTAGTAATGATGTCCTCCACAGGCTACTTAATGAAAGTCTTTACTCATTCTCTTGCCTTTGTCTTATAATAGGAAGTTCAATAAAATACCTTGAGGGTCATTCCAATAAAAATAACCATTAAAAGACAATACTTAATAGATTTCAATCTCAAAAATCTAGCTCGTGTCTTATCTATTCCTAGTGGTACTTGTAAATTATGCATAATGTAAACAACATCAACATACCACAAACTTGTTTGAAATAATATTATGCTTTAACCACTAATTCTTCACCTGAAATATCTGATAATTCAAGAATATAATTTATACCAAAAGTATCAAGTTTTGTTTCGGTCATTAGTCTAGCTAGACCTCGTCTTTAATTAACTTGGTATGATTGATTTCCAGGTCAAAATCTAACATCTTAGCAATCAACGTCCCTCTTCTACCATCACTGTCTGTCTATACTAAAATACTCTTTATTGCAACATATGACGCATATGCAATCACATGAGAATGCATAATAAAAACTCTAAAATATTTAAGTGCTTTGATTGACACATATGCCTGTTTATCTAGAATGTTGTACTTTAATTCAACATTCCTCAGTGCCCTGCTGAAAAACGAGATGGGACGTTCTTAACATGTCTCATTATTCTGAAGTAACACACCAGAGATGGTGTGCTCAGAGGTGAAAGAGAAAATCATTAAATCCTTTGAAAAATCTGGACTAATGAGTAGATGTGATTGGCCTAAATATCTCTTGATATCATTAAAATAAATATTTTCTTGCTTAGTCAACTTAATCTCGCTCCCTTTATTAAGAATACTCATTATTAATTTTAAAATTTCTGCAAAACATGGAATAAAATGCCACAAAAAATTTACTTTACCTAAGAAAGATTGCACCTCCTTCTTGTTCCTTGGCTACTCAATCTTTTAGATTTCCATCACTCTGTTGGGGTCTATTTGGATGTCATCCTTTGATACTATGTGTCCCAACAACTTGCCTTCATTCATGGCACAATAGGTCTTTTTCATATTTATAGAAACTCCGATCTCTCTGCACTCGCTAAAAACTATCCTCAGATGTTTAAAATTGGAAGATTCAGATTTTGAGAAAACAATAATGTCATCTAGATAAATTACCAAAAACTTATCTCTTTCGACAACAAAAGTTATATCCATTGCACGCTGAAAAGTAGCTCCCGCGTTCATGAGTCCGAATGGAATATTAAAATACATGAGTGTACCATATGCCATGGTGAAGGCAACCTTCTCTTGATATTTTGTGTCAACCAGGATCTAATTGTATCCTGAGAACCCATCCAACATAGAAATCCTTTACTAACCAACCACCTTTTGCAGAATGTGATCCATTTTTGGTAAAGGATAATTATCCTTCAGTGAGACTTTATTTAAATTTCTAAAATCCACACACAAGTGAATTTCCCCACTTTTCTTCCTCACTGGCACCAATTTTGCTACCCAATTGGAAAATCTGAGTGGAATGATGATCTTTGCAACTAACAATATTTTTACTTCCTTCTCAATTAGTTACAATAGCTTCAAATTGATCCCTCTTAACTTTTGTTTCAAATGTTTATGATCTTCCTTAAGTGGTATAGTATGCTGGATGATGGTATGTTCATAAATCTTCAAATATTTGTACCTTCAAGCAAATATATCAACAAATTCTTTCAATAATTCTGCATATTTTGGTTTCTTCTCCTTTTCCTAAGTGTTAGGAACTTTGACTACCTTTGGGTCATTGTCAGTCCCCAAATTGTAATATTCCATCTCACCATCGCTTGTAGAATTATTGGCTTAGCTGCTACATCATTTGAATCAAACAACCTTTCTAAAGGAACCAAGCCTCTAGGAATTATATTGGTACTTAATTGAATAATTTCTTGTCCAGTCACAATGTTAAAAAATAGTACTCATTCATAATTCTTATCTGTAGTTTCATCTTCATGTTTTTCTATTGGAGTGTTGAGAAATTCATTTTTTCTTTAAAGAAATATTTTAATTTGCTGATCATCTTCAAACACCTACCAGTGCTTGTATTATCTAGAATAAAATGCCTATGTCTAACATTGATATCATACTTTTCATTTGGAAATTGGAATCTTGAATGCACTAGCAATTGTTGCTAAAGAGTCTGCAATTCCATTCTCCTCTATTGGTACCAGAGAGATTTCATGTTCAAAAAGGAAGTTAGAAAATAAATCCCATACCTCATTCTTGTAGGCTCTGATTCTCAGATGCTTAGTTTCATAGGTACATTTGACTTGGTTAACAATCAACTCTGAATCCCAAAAAATGTGAATTTTGTACACCTTTTTCTCTCTTAACAAATTTATCCCAATAATGAGAGCTTCATATTCTACCACGTTATTTTTATAGCCAAAATGCAATTTAAATGAATGTAATTGGCTTCTACAATATGGAGGGACAATCCACACTCTTGCTCTAGAACCCTTCTCGCAAGTAGAACCATCAAAGTGTAATTTCCAAACTTAATCTGAAAATTTATGAACCTCTTCTTGTTGAATATTAGTTTCATTTTTTAATTTTGTTTCTGCCTCCAAACAACAATCGTTGAAGAAAATATGTGATCCTAGTTCCGTGTCCACTGCATAGATAGGATGATTATCTGACTGGGTTCTACTGCTCACAATATAGGCCATTTAGAACTCTCAGTATAATCTTTCATTTCACCAAACAAAAAGATGGAAGCATAGGACATCTCCATCTGATCGTCAGATAGATATTTCTAACGAGGTATTGTGCATGTGAAATAGAGAATGTATGCCAAAGTTATGACCTAGGGAAGTTGATGTAGCAATTTACACAAATAGGGCCCATAGTTTTGGTGCTTCATCTCCTAGAGTTAGGTTTTTGGATGTTTAGGGTTTTCCATTGTTTCTCAATAATAAATAGGCCTTCGAGCCTCATTGTAACAAAATTAAGAGGCATGTATCCACCACATATCTTCTAAGAGATGAGCTACCATTGCCCGAGCTAGTCTTATTTCCATTCTGTTTGTAAGCATATTTTAGTATTTGACATCAATGAAATGAAGTGTTATTGCTGCTACATCTTTGTATTTATGGTTATATCTGTAGTTTTTTGTGTTCCTTTTTAAGTTCGGATCACCATCTGTAAAGTTCCTCCCAATCTTTCCGCCCAAGATCAGGATAACAACATGCCAAATATGGCTAGAATGTCTACTACTACTATATCCATCAATACACCCTTAGCAGGAAGTTGAGCTAAGGTAAAAACTAAATCCTTTATCAACCCTAGGAAGTTTACTTTTCTAGAATCAAAAGAGAACAAATATTTGTAGGGTCTAGTAATTTGGAGTCCTACATGGTCCATGAATCACTTAGGCATGAGAATATATGAAGCTCCAGAGTCTAACATGGAATTGTGAAGGATCATATCATGTATATTCAGACTTAAAATGGGGGAACATCATCTTTTAAACTAGTGACATGTGGACCAAAAAAAAAATCAGGAGCATCATCATCTAGGTTTAAAGAATCTTATGAATTTGTGTTGAATTGATTAGTTTCTAAACTTTTAATAATAGTAAACATTCTTTTCCTATATTTCTCATTTCTTGACAGTTCAGCAAAAGGAATGGATACTTTCATATTTCTTATTTTAGATTCCAAATTAAAGGCTTGCAGTGATTTTTCTGAATCCTTAGTCTCCTTTTCTTCTTCTTTTTCTTTTCTTGGATTGTCCTTCTTAGGTTCCTATGGATTCTTCAATATCTTTTTTCTAGGTTCATCTTACTATTCAACATCTGTCTTTTGTGGCATAGCTTTAATAGGGGCACTTCCATTTCTGAGGTTGTACTTCCTTTGAAAATTTGCAACTGCATTATTATACCCCTGTTGATAAACAACTGAATCACAAAGATGAATGTTGTCTTTTTCTCCTGAACATCTAGTAGAAATTTCATGTTCTTCTTTGGTGGAAAATACTTTGGTTTCTTTATCATTGAAACACCCAATTTGACTATCTTCTTCACCAACGTTATCCTCATTAATGAAATATTCTGGAAAAGGAGGCTGAACAATAGGCTATTGTTCTTCAATACCTTTAAGCTTTCTAGGATGATTTTGAGTAGCCTGGGGTTTGAGATGTGAAATTACACTAACAATAGGAGTTAGTACAATGAATGTCACATGCACTGAGATTGTTAGAAAAATAGTTGATGCAATAGGATTTTGGAAACCCTCAGAGGACAAATGAGTAGTTGAGGCAAACAAAGATGGGATGAAATAAGGAAAAGTTGGAGATTTAGTAGCAACTTCCTGAAGTTCCTGGAATCTTTGTTCTAGTTTCTGAAAATGAGACCAAATCTCAAAATCTTGTGGTAATAGCACTACTTCTGGGATAGAGGGCCCGAGAGTGAAGGTCTTAAGATCTGATTAATCAAGAACTGTATCTGATAGACTACTTTTATACTTAGATCTGACTAAATTGATTTGAAATTTAATATCTAACACCAAGTCTTCAAAATCTTCAAGATTTTCACATAGAGAAAACTATCTTTCTAAATTGACCACACCTGTTTCCTTAGGAGATTTTTTCCTGAATAAATTTTATGGACTTGACCAAATATGAGGTGGATTTGGATCAGGGTTCCTCTGAATATAAACACCTATATGAGCTAGAATTTCATCAATAGTAACCCTTCATATTGTAGTGTGGAGTCGCCAGAGCAAACATCTTGCAGCCAAATTGACATACAAACATTTATTTTCCCTCAGATATCTGATCTTTAACAATCAAATCGTTTGGGGAAAAAATATGCTTCTCGTTCCCCAGTAACGACGCCAAAATTTTATCTATTAGAGGAAACCCGACTATGGGAAAAACTCTAAGGTAACCTCAAACCTATTTTATGTTGAAATTTGACCCTTCAATCTAGAGAGGGACCTCTCCCTAAAACTCAACTACTCTAAGTCACTGTAGTAGTAGGTTTCGCAATTGAGTTCTACGGCCAGATTTAGTTCATAGGACAAAATTTGATTTGGCTGTCTACAAAACACACCATTGGGCATGGAGTCCAGTTCTAACAAGTAATGCTATAGATATAATTAGAAATATACAAAAATCATGATAGAAGCAAATCCTTTGACAAAATGAGAGTTTGGAAGAAAATAATTTAAATCAGATAGAATTTATAGCTGATTGAGGTAACAAATACTAATGGCTGAGAAATTTGAGAAAAAGCATAAATGAATCTAGATCTAATACACTAAAATTTTTAGACATGAAGAAATTTTTTTATAACAAAGATAAAACTAACAGGGAACTACAACACATGAATTTCCTATAAAATTCTCATCAAAAAATGTTATATATTTAAGACGTCTCAAATATACTAGAATGAAATTGTTTTCAGTAAAATCCAACCCTTCTTCATTCTTCTAAAATTATCTTTATAGGACTTACATCAAATGATTCCAAAATAATATTCTTTATATTAATTATAATATTTAAAAAATATCTAAATATCTCCAAGTTCATGCATGTGAATAAAACCTTAAATATATTTAGTTTTCTCCTAAAAATATATGCTGGAAAATATTATGATATATAGGTTAAGTGAAATATATTTCAAACTATCTTCCTTGGAAATAGAAATAGGTCCCTAACTAATAACACAACATCCTTCTCGGTAAAACAGGCCCCTTTGCAAAACAGGATCGATTTTCCACCAAAATTCCTTTTCTTTTGATCTTTTCTTTGATTTCGACCTCATGGTGAAAATCAATGATACTTCCGCTGTCAGCTTTCTAGGTTTCCTTAATTGTAGCTTTTGCTAACAGATTAACTGTCAGTATTTCTTTCTGTCTGTTTCAAAAATGTTGTCAGCGGGAATGTCAGTTCTTGTCCTTGAATCATCTTCTATCACTAGATATACAATTTTGTTTCAAAATAGCTGATAGTGGAACTGTGAGCTTCACCAAAATTGATGACGATGGGAATTTCATCTTCTTGACCATTCCACTCTCTGAAGAAAACTATTAGGTTGACTGTCAATGATAAAAAAAAACCCTAGTTTGTAAAATAGATAGTCAAAATTATAAGTTATCTTCCCCAAGCCTCCTAGCTGAGGGTACTAGCTGCCCTGAGAAGTACATCCACCTTCTCCAATATTTGTTTCTTGCTCTTCCTTGTCTCCATAGGACCCTTCCTTTTAGTTTCTCTACATTTTCTCTTCTTAGAGCCTGCAACCTTCTTCCTGTTGATGATAAGGTCCTTAAGTGGCACATTTTCAACATCAATCACCTCTTTTGCCAACTCTGGGTTATTTCTGAGTTCAATTATATATCTTAGCTTGTTTGTTGGTCTTGTATGGGGTATTTCTCCACCTTTAAAAACTTCAGACATTGTTTCCTCCTCTTGGGTCTCAATCTCGACCTACTTGCCTTTAACAATTTATTGTTTAGCTATATTTGTAGGGGAGGCTTCAACCGATGGACTGACAACCTAGAGAGGACTGATATCAATAGATAGTTTTACAGGAGATGCAGAGTTTGTCTTACTGAACTTAACACTTTTTATTTCATAGACTCTATGGATTTTAGGGCGAAAGGATAGAGATGGGACCTATGGGTTTTTATGGCTGGGAGTTAGCTCAACAGAGGATGTTCCTTTAATGTTTTTCCCCTTTTTAGTGGTTTTTGTCCTTCCTCTTCATCTTTTAAGGAAGTAAGGTTGAAAACCTCCCCTAAACAGAAATTGGTTCCAAGTCCTCTTTGTGTTGGCTCACTGGTTTTCAATTAGAAGTTTTGTCAGGGCTTTGTCATATATGAAATGGGAGGAGGGGTCAGTTTGAGCCCTGAACCTAGCTTCCATTTCCCTAAGACTTTCTAGTAGATAAAAACAAGGATTAATTCTAATTTGACTAGCTAGATGTGAAAGGAAGTAGAAGTGATAGAGGTTTACCCGATTTAATCTCCCTTTTCAAGTGAAGTATTGCTAACAGAGGCAAAGACGAGTGTGCCATTTGTACTGTAACCATTCCTTTCGAACTTTGGCCCTCCAGTTCTAACACTTGAACTCATATTTCAAAAAGAAAATGACATCGATCCCTACCAACACGTGATTATGAAAAATCCTTTCTCCATTTGCCGGTAAGGCCGTGGCTGCAACAATTAACTGCTAACATAGATGAAGAGGGGTGTGCCATTTGTCATATAACCATTCCTTTCGAATGACGACCCTCCAATTTTGACCCTTGAGCTCCTCTTTCAAAAATAAAGGGACATCAATCCCTGCCAACATGTGAATGTGAAAAATCCTTTCTCCAGACGTAGGTAAGGTTGTGGCCTCAAAAATCAATTGCTCTATAACTGTAAAAGATAGACCCCCAACCTCCACATGATTTGCATCAAACCCCTGACTAAAAGACCAAGCCACTACATTGTGGTAGTCAGTGCAATGATGGAAAAACTCACTCCAACCCGCTTGCTGAAACTGTTAGCAGATCTTGGGATATATGTCAAACAAATCCGGTGCTTTGGGCTCAAAAGGATTTGCTTTACCTCCTTTTCCCATTACGCCATGTGGCCTTCCTAGGATTTTATCCTGAATCCCTGAGTAAGAGAGGTTCAACAATGCCAAGTGTGATTAAATCCAAACTGAAAATAATGGGACATGGTAAAATATATTGACATGTGGAATGAAATATCATAACTATGCAGGTGAATGATTACAGAGTTGAAGTGATAATTATGAATGAGGTTGATAACACATGGTAAAATCATTACAATAACATTCACTCATAGCGGGGTTGAGAAAACTTATTAACCAATAACTTTTACCCCTTCGAGCTAGATATAGACGTTTCAATGATATCGCTAATGCTGACATGGACAACATAATCACAACCTTTTAAATTTAAAATCTGGTTTATGAACTGACGGTTGGCCTGTAAGTCAAAAAGTAATTGTTGATAACCCTGTTGTTAGAGAATTTATTTAGGAGACTATATATCATATAACTAAAATGATGATAGCCTTGGTATCAGTAATTTCACTGTTTATTACATCAAAAACACTGACACTGAAACTGTTAGCCATTTGTGAAAAAACCTTTAAAAACAAAGTTTATTGTGATAACAACTGGCTCCACGAGGATGTTGTCGATCAATGATGGAAGCAAGAACTCCATATACCAGTTTCCTCATCCATTACAAATAGTGATTTCACTGACTCATAAAAATAACTTTATCTTTTAAGAGATGATCTTTTACAGACTTTGAACTTGAAAAAATATAAATGTCTCTAAAAAAACTTTATTCTTTTATGAATATCAGTGGAACCTCAGGGCCTTCACTTCGGGCTTCAGGTTCCTTATAATTTTCATCAACACCTACAAAATATGTTCAAAATATATGGATATGTACAATGAATCCTGATTTCATTCTTTGTTTAGGAGATATAATGTTTCAAGAAATGTACATTAACTAGACCTCTAGGAAGTAATTCTCCTTGCAGATCTTCTAGGATGAAACCATTCTTACCATAGAACGCTAAAATTCTGTATAGCCCTTTCCAAATCTTCTCAAACTTCCAATGCTTACCCTTATCCTCAATTCGAAAAATGCCATTTTAAAACTACGTCTTGGCATTTAAAGTCATCTTCTTTAGTTTTCTTGTCAAAACTTTCTTAATCTAATCTTGTACTTCTTAGGATTTTTCATACACTCCCTCTCTGGTTTCTTGCACTTGAATTAGCTGATTTATCCTTCTCTGCAAATGATTTGGTTCTTCTCCTCATTCTTGCAAATATTTCATAATAGACATTCCAATTGAAATAGGAAACATTGTGTCAACACCATATACTAAATGGAAAGGAGAAGTGTTGATTGACCTCTTAGTACAAACTATATTTGCCCCTAAGGCAAACTTGAGTTTTGTATGCCAAGCCTTGTTGTTGTCTTTTAATAGTTTTTAAATAATTTTGATCAAACTCTTATTTGAGGATTCTTCCAGTATTACCTTGAGGGTAATAAGTTGTGGAATGGCTAAGATTGATATGGTGGTCTTTGCAGAACTTTATTGTCTCTTAGATTTAAAACATTGTGCATTATCAATATTAATTCTCTTTGGACAACCAAACATAGAAAGAATATTTTGTAAGAATTGAATAACCACAAGATCAATAGCTTGCCTTCTTGGAAGTGCCTCAATCCATTTTGTGAATTAATATGTCCCTATTAAGATCCATCTGTGCTGTGCTGATGATTTCAAATGAATTTCACCTATAAAGTCACAGCCCCATTGTTGAAAAGGTGCCTTCACGGAGATAGGATTCAAAGGTAAAGACATTAGTTTTGAGTTACCCTCAAACAACTGACATTTATGATAGGCTACTACTTCTTTTATAACATCAGAAAATAAAGTAGGCCAGTAAATTCCATCTCTCAATATTTTATATGTTGTGGCTTTCTAGTAATGATGTCCTCAAAAGGATCCTTCTTGAAAGTCTTTACTCATTTTCTTGGCTTCGTCATCTAATAGGAATTTCAATAAAATACACTGAGGGTCCTTCCAATACAAACAACCATTTAAAAGACACTAATTAACATATTTCAATCTTGAAAATATAGCTCATGTCTTATCTATTCCTGGTGGTACTTGTAAATTCTACATAATGTAAACAACATCAACATAACACAAAGATTGTTTAAAACAATCTTTTTCTATAACCACTGATTATTGACTTGGCAGATCTAATAATTCAATAATAGAATTTATACCAAAAGTATCAAGATTTGTTTTAGTCATTAGTCTAGCTAGATTCTGTCCTTTAATGAACTTGGTAAGCTTGATTTCCAAGTCAAACTCTAGCATCTTAGAAATCCATCTCCCTCTTCTTGGCATCATTGTCTAGCTGTACTAAAATACTCTTTATTACAACATCTGGCACATATGAATTCGCATGAGAATTCATAATAAAATCTCTAAAATCTTTAATTTCTTTGATTAACACATATGCTTGTATGTATAGAATGTTTTACTTCAATTCAACATCCCTCAATGCCCTATTGAAAAAGGAGATGGGCTATTATTGACCTGTCTCATTTTTCTGAAGAAACACACCAAAGATGGTGTGCTTAGAAGCGAAAGAGAAAATCATGAAATCTATTGAAAAATATGGACTAATGAGTAGAGGTGCTTGGTCTAAAGCTCTCTTGATATCATTAAAAGAATTATTTTCTTGCTCAATCCAGTTAATCTCACTCCATTTCTTAAGTTATTACTTTTAAAATTTCTATAAAATGTGGAATAAAAGATCGTAGAAAATTTACTTTACCTAAGAAATATTGCACCTCCTTATTGTTCCTTGGTTTCTCAATCTTTTCGATTGTTGTCACTCTATTGGGGTCTATCTGGATGTCATCCTTTGATACTGTGCCCCAACAACTTGCCTTCCTTCATGGCGAAATGGGACTTTTTCAAATTTAGAGAAACTCTCAAATTCCTACACTTGCTAAAAATTGTCCTCAGATGTTTCAAACGGGTAGATTGAGATTTTGAGAAAACAATAATTTCATCCAGATAAATTACCACGAACTTATCTCTTTCGTGAACAAAATTTATATCCATTGCATGGTGAAAAGTAGGTTCGACGTTCATGACTCCAAATGACATCTTAGAATACGTGAATGTACCCCATGGCATGGTGAAGGAAATATTCTCCTGATATTTTGGGTAAAGGATAATTATCCTTCAATGAGAATTCATTTAAATTTTTGAAATCCACACACAGGTGAATTTCGCCACTTGTATTCCTCATTGGCACAATGTTTTCTACCCAATTGGAAAATCTGAGTGGAATGATGATTTTTTCAGCCATTATTATTTTTACTTCCTTGTCAACCAGTGGCAGTAGCTTTGGATTGATCCTCCTTAAATTTTGTTTAAAATGTTTCTCATCTTCCTTAAGTGGTATGGTATACTAGATGATGGTTGTTGGGAACGGGTCCCATGGGGTCAATTTTGGGGTTAAAAACCCAAGTTTTGGGGCAGAAGGCCCGAATTTTGTATAAAGAAATGTAAAGTCTCTGCATTTTGTGGTCACAGAGCGTGAAGATATCAAGAGTCAAAAATGGTTTCCGCCCTTAGTCTAGATAGGTTGTGTCAGCTCGATGAGATCCGCCCTTGGTCCGTGGACCATGGGATTGTATAAAAAGGAGGTCTTAAGAGGAGTCTAGGTAAGTTCAGTTAAGCAAAGTTGAGTCATTGATGAGTCTGTAAAGGGGCTAAGAGTGATAGTCTTAGCATAGGAAGTGTTACACAAAATATTGTCACCATGACATTCTGCAGTCAGTGTGAGTCTATCACCACTCATACTTTCCTCCTATGAAAGTCTTAAACCTCAGCTCTTCATGTCAAGCCTTGAAAAATGAGAGAAAGTCCTTGAAAATCTCTAAAACTCTGGTTCCACACTTTCTCTTAGCATTACCTGTGGTCCCGCACCCCCTGGTCATGTCCCCTATAGACCCGCCCACTCTGTTTCTGTGTAAATGGTGCAGACCCCTGTAAAAGTAAAAGAGGCGTTAGTTTATTCTTAAAAACTCACTTTGGGTTAATTCTGGATGCTTCTAGAAGGAATCTTGAGGTGGCAAGTTTGCTCCTAGGTGGTTCATGCATCCCATAACTAAAGAAGCTAACCCCTTGATGTGAGGAGCTTATCCCTTTGAAGAAGGACTCTATCCCTTTGAAGGTGGACCTGTAACTTCCTTCCTTTGCACTATAGAATGAGGCATTGGGCTGGTTACTAGGGAGGTTGAAAGCTGAATATTTTTGAGGGTAAATGTTGTTGGAATTTAGACTTCCTAATTGAGCTTGAGAGGAGAGATTACATACCTTTTGATCTCATTAGGAAGAGTGTGAAGCTTGTCAAAGTAGAGGAGATTCTTGCTTGGACCCTGGGAGGAGCTTGTACAACATCAAGGCACCAAGGTTGTAAAGTTCTTCTTTGTTTAAAGTTAATACAATCAAGTTTATTTTTCTCAATAAGTTGTCTCTTATGGTTTATTTCATGGATTCCTTGATCACCATGATGAATATGATTTATTATATTAGCTATGCAGGTGTTATTTGATGTGTGCTTGTTTGTGATTGCAGGTTCTTAAAAGGAAACTCTTTCAGGCGATTGAAGCGTGGCTGCCAAAAACTAGCGTTGGCCTTAAGGTAGGGTCTAAAACACCTCTTGGGTTTTATTAATAAATTGCAATATATTTAGAGAAAGGTAGATTTTCTTGTCCTGTTTGTTGCTAGATATCAGTTGATACTAGGGAGATCGGTCTTGTCTGCAAGAAAAATTTATCCAACTGACAAAATGGCGACTCTGCTGGTGATCAAACCCAGAATCTCTGGTTTCGCAGAGCATAGTTCCTTGTTAGGTAGATTGTAGACAGTATGTACCTCATATTGCGTCATTATGCTGGGGGCATGCAGACTTATAACAAGCATATTTTTTTGTTTCAAGCTTGCCTAAACATGAAACTGAATCCAAGTAGAGTTCTCTATGGTTCAAGCTTGTGTAAAAATGAACCTATACCTAATTTACATCTCGTGATTGCCATTTTTATCTGCTAAATTCTGTTAGATGAGCCTTGGTTGTTTTCATTCCATCGCCACCATCTCTTTGGCTGATCATATGCTTTCAATTGGTTGTTTACCCTTCCTGAGGGACCGCATCTATGAGTGGTTTTATTAGCCAGCCTCTTAATCATTACATGTTTTGAGCAGTTCCTCCATTACCGGAACAAGTTACTACCCTTTATACCACTCGTTCCTCTAGGACGAGTCCTCTTTAAGCTCTTTTCTGACTCGTAAAATATGAAAATATTGCCGAGTCTTTCCTTTTTAAACTCACTAAAATGGAATTAAAAGGACGGTCCACTTATAGCTCTTTTCTAACCGTATAAACATGAAAATATAGACGGGCTTTTGTCGTTTCAAGTTCGATATTGGTTATAAAACGACGTGTCTTTGATCGCTTTTTTACTTTTTCGGATCGAAGACATTAATTATGAAAAGTACTCCTTGATTGTAATGGTCAAGCGGTTCTCTCAAGTATTATTTTATACCTTTTTAGGCTTGGGAGACACAAATTTACGAAAAAGGACAACCACAGAGTTTTCTTAAGTTTTTTCTTCTGACTCCCTAAAATTGAAAAACACAGAGTTTCTCATATACTGGACTCGTTAAAATTTAACAGTAAAGGACCTGTTCAATTTTAAACAGGAACGAACCACTCCTTCTTAGGGTTCGAATTTTAAACTAAGTTGGACTCATCTAAAGGATGAGCTTATAACCAAGCAAATGTTATCCTCCTCAAGCTTGTCAAAAATAAAGAGGTACTTGCCAGAAATGGTGGGGGAAAAGAGAGAAAAATGAACCTGTTTGTTATACTTTGTGTCTCAGAAAAGCATTCAACCACTCTTGAACATGACACTTTTTGTTCACCTAGGTTGGGAAATCCTTTGCCTAACAGTTAATCAAACCATATTGAAAATCTTCAGCCGGTTTCTAGGTATTAGCTTTGGGTCAATTGTCACCAAACCATCTACAGTTTCGTTATGTGTTCAAGAGGTCAGTGCAAATAAATCATTCATCTACAAAATATCTATCATCCATCTTGACCATCCCTAATTCAGTCCTTGCAAATATATTTCTTCAGACTTGATCTATGATTTCGTGTTGTGGGCTTGCCTATGACGGATCGCTTTCTATCGACTTCAGCTCATTATCTAGAAATATGATCTAGAAATCGTCAGTACCTTCGAATCTACATGCCTTAAGGGCAGGTTTCTTGCCTTCGACGACAGGTTGCATCATTGACCTTCGATCAAAGGATTCTGTGACATGTTCGACATCAACTCATCTATTCACATTTCATGGATTGTACTGAGTACTTTGAGAGCCATTGACATTACTGGTGGTTTCTCTCACACTTGTTAACAGTTTACATCATTGAGTGGTAATCAAGTGGTTTCTACCATGTTCAACTTCGACACATTCATTCACATGGATAGAATCGTACTAGTTCGGGAAGCAGAAATCAAGACCCTGGATCTAGTTTCCACCATCCAGGCTACAAGGAATTTTGTTATTCATTATACAGTGGACTATTCATAAACAGATGGCTGTGCCCATACTGTGTCCACATATGTCTATACTTGTGATGTATTACAAGATCATTCCTATATCAAAGCAATTTAGTTAGTTTTCTAGTCAGCTTTGATCTGAGTATGGGAATGGCTACCTCATCGATGATATGTTCACATATATATATTTTGTATTGAATGT
Organism: Pinus tabuliformis; assembly: GCA_031772625.1. Lineage (NCBI taxonomy): Eukaryota > Viridiplantae > Streptophyta > Pinopsida > Pinales > Pinaceae > Pinus > Pinus tabuliformis. The sequence continues at coordinate 765,807,071 of CM062815.1, forward strand.
TTTTACAGGTTCCAACCAGGCTCTCCATGGGATGATCCTCGAAATGATAAAGTAATTCACTCTTCTTAGATGACAAATACTATCTATTACAGACTTCACACTTTAGGGGGCAATCTGTTACAAAAAATATTGTCACCATGATATTCTGCAGTCAGTGTGAGTCTATCACCACTCATACTTTCCTCCTATGCAAGTCTTAAACCTCAGATCTTCATGTCAGGCCTTGAAAAATGAGAGAAAGTCCTTGAAAATCTCTAAAGCTCTGGTTCCACACTTTCTCTTAGCATTACCTACGGTCCCACACCCCCTGGTCATGTCCCCTGCGGACCTGCCCGCTCTGTTTCTGTGTAAAGGGTGCGGACCCCTGTAAAAGTAAAAAAGGCACAAGTTTATTCTTAAAAACTCACTTTGGGTTAATTCTAGACGCATCTAGAAGGAATCTTAAGGTGGCAAGTTCGCTCCTAGGTGATTCATGCATCCCATAACTAAAGGAGCTAACCCCTTGATGTGAGGAGCTTATCCCTTTGAAGAAGGACTCTATCCCTTTGAAGGTGGACCTGTAACTTCCTTCCTCTGCACTATAAAATGAGGCATTAGGCTGGTTACTAGGGAGGTTGAAAGATGAATATTTTTGAGGGTAAATGTTGTTGGAATTTAGACTTCCTAATTGAGCTTGAGAGGAGAGATTACATACCTTTTGATCTCATTGGGAAGAGTGTGAAGCTTGTCAAAGTAGAGGAGATTCTTGCTTGGACCCTGGGAGGAGCTCGTACAACATCAAGGCACCAAGGTTGTAAAGTTCTTCTTTGTTTAAAGTTAATACAATCAAGTTTATTTTTCTCAATAAGCTGTCTCTTATGGTTTATTTCATGGATTCCTTGATCACCATGATGAATATGATTTATTATATTAGCTATGCAGGTGTTATTTGATGTGTGCTTGTTTGTGATTGCAGGTTCTTAAAAGGAAACTCTTTCGGGCGATCGAAGCATGGCTGCCACAAACTAGCATTGGACTTAAGGTAGGGTCTAAAACACCTCTTGGTTTTTATTAATAAATCGCAATATATTTAGAGAAAGGTAGATTTTCTTGTCCTGTTTGTTGCTATATATCTGTAGATATTAGGGAGATCGGTCTTGTCCGCAAGAACGATTTATCCGGCCGACAGGAAGAAGGCTCTGCAGCTGAGTGCACAGAGGCCTAGGGTAGAAGTCTGTGACTAAGTGCACGTACCCCTATAGATGTGTGCGCAGGGTGGTTAGAGTCTGTACTGAAAATCTGGATTATCAATAAAGAAGAGTATTATGAAATTACTGTGTATTTTACTTCTGTCAATTCCATGCGATTATGTTATGTTAAGCACTGGGTTTATGTTTTAATGCTAAATTGATGTGCGAACCTATATGTTTTCCTCTGTTATATGAACGCAAGTAGGGATATATGTTTATGCAATGATAATCTAAATTTCATGACATATTTGGCAAACACTTAAGATAATTGAGAGAACTATACATCAAAGTAATTATGGAGGCACGTAAGTGCCGAGATTGCTTGTTAGGGTTACGCAAAGGATGATCACAGACCTTCACGGAGGTTCTGAAAGACTAATATAGAAGTACATTGAGAAGCCCTAAAGTCTTATCGATCTACGCGAAGGCAATGTTAAGGTATAAAACAGACATCACAACCATCGCAGGGTGTGGAAACTTGGTTTCTGCATCCTCCCATACTGCTTTGGGTGAGACTTCAGTCTGCGCTCCGTGGATTGGTGACGAAGGGTCAGTAATGTAAGGATTTGCTTTGCTTACTAACGATGAACCTAGGTCAAGGCCCATCAAGCCAAAAAATGGTTCTGTTGCATTTGTTGGCTTGATGGGCCCTGACCCAGGTTCAACATTAGTCAACCAAGAAAATCCCTACACTACTGGCCCTTTTGGCATCAATCCACAGAGCGCGGACTAAAGTCTCACTCGAAGCAGTATGGGGGGATGTAGGAACCAAGTTTGCCCACCCTGAGATGGTTGTGATGTGGGTTTTATACCTTAACACTGCCTTCGTGAAAATCGATAAGCCTTTAGAGATTATCAATGCACTTCTCTATTAGTCTTTCAGAACCTCGGCGAAGGTCTAAGATCGTCCTTCAAGTAACCCTGAAAACCGATCTTAGCACTTACATGACTCTGTAACTACTTTGTTGTATGGTTTTCTAAATTATCTTAAGTGTTCACCAAATCTATCACACAATTTAGATTATTGTTGTGTAAAAATATATTCCTACTTACGTTCATATAACAGAAGAAATCATATAGGTTCATGCATCAATTTAGCATTAAAACATAAACTCAGTGCTTAAAATAACATAATCGCATGCAATTGATAGAAGTAAAATACACAGTAATTTCATAATACTCTTGTTTATTGATAATCTGGATTTTAAGTACAGACTTTGACCACCCTGCGCACACAACAGTAGGGGTCCGCGCACTCAGCTGTGGACTTCTACCCAAGGCCTCTGTGCACTCAGCTACAGATCCTTATTCCCACACTAAGACTCTTTCTCTTAGCCCCTTTAGAGACTCATCAATGACTCAACTTCGCTTAACCGAACTTACCTAGACTCCTCTTAAGGCCTCCTTTTTATACAATCCCATGGTCCACAGACTAAGGGCGGATCTCATCGAGCCAACACATCCTATATAAAATAAGGGCAAAAACCCTTTTGGACTCTTGATCTTCGTATTCCATGATCATGATCTGAAATGATCATATGTTAAAACTGAAGTAGAATTAATTATGCCAATAGTGAAATTAATGTTAACTTAAAGTGTTGAAATCGTGAGAACTGCTTGAGAAGAATGACTTTACGACAGTTGATAAAACATAAGTAAGATGAAAAACAAAAGTGAAAATAGAAAATACACAACGATACCAGACAACAAGGTTGATTACGGAGTTTGTCCCTGGTCGACTACGTCTCTAGGTCCGCTTTCAAGATGGGTGACCACTTTATTAGGATTGATACAGAAGAGGTTGATTACAGAGTAATTTGACCAAATGAAATGTGCACGCAGGCACTTCTAGTAATTTTATAAGAAAGTTCTTTGAACTCGCTTTCCAACGCCTATCACTTTTCCCAATTCTGACTCTGGATGCTTCTGTTACACTGAAAACAAAATAGCCTCTAACCTCCATAATCTGCACACAAAACTTCAATACCACTCCAATTCTCTTCAATGAGCAAAAACTCCTTTTGAAACCCTCCAAGTACATTCAAACTCCCTCACATCGAGTTTAGCAATGAGTTGTTGACTTTAGGGGTTAAATTTAGGGTTTTGTTTCCTTGGCCTTGTCATTGTTTGACACCTTAGGGTAAACACACATGGTCATTGAATTAGTTTTGCACCAAAAAACAAAAAAAAACCCAAAATAGCACTTTGGATAAAGGTACAACCATCAACGGTTTGCTAACTAGGTGGGCGGAGATAGCCAACATGTGATTGTCGTGGTCTAACCACAGGCTGCCACCTCTGCATTGATCCCCAGTGGTTCCGGCTTAGATTGTTCTAGCGGAAAACTATCTACGGTTTTCATGTGACAGCTATCATCTGACGGTTCCACTAACGGTCCTGAATCCTGGTGCTAACCTTGATGGCTAATCCTTGCAGCTAATCACATGGCCGCTATGGTTAATTCCCTTTGGTTAACTGTAACCTCCGCTGCTCACCATAACTGCTATCTCCCAACTGCACAGATCACACGGTTTGATACAATTCCCCGCGTGGTCTACTCCAATGCTAACCCTGACGACTTATTCACATCTGGTCACATCCATACGGCTCCAACGCGGCTAACTGCTATAGTTAGGGGACCTGTTATGTGTTTTACAATGTTTTTAATATGATTTCAATGTAATTCAATAGCCCGAGAGGGTTTTAGAACATAGGTTTAATGTATTAATACATGGATTTTGATAGGTTAGGTTCTAGGACTTAGGGTAATGGGTTTTAGACTTAAGTTTTGAAATTTTAATGCATGGTTAGGGTTTAGGATAATGCATGGTGTAGTTTGCATTAGTTTTGTATTAGGTTTATTTTAAAAATAACCCATTTACAACTAAATGTCACAAAGTGACATTAGCAACAAATGTCACATGAAGACAAACTCGCTGAAAACCAAATCCTTGTTGAAGCCCCAAAAATCGGGTCTACAACAAGGGGGATACCCACCCAGTCCGGACCTTGGTCAGCAACTCCTTTTCCGTTTGGTATAGTGGGTCCAACTGGGGATATGGAACCAGTTTCCCAATATATGTGTGTGCTTGTTGAGAATTGATATTTCTTTCCTAATGATTCCTAAGTAAATGCTTTTTATTCTAAATCTAATCTAACAACATGAAATTGTATTCTAATAAACAAAAATATCTAATTCTAAAATAACCCAGAATGTAATCTTTCCGTTATGCGATCTAAAATGATTTCAAATAACAGATGGTAATAAAGATCATTCAACTACTATGAGAAAAGAATTCAATAAAGATAAACCATTTCATATAAGAAGTTAGACGAAACAGTTGTGAAAAACATATCACATAATAAGCTACTCATATATTAAGCATAAATAAATAGCTATCACCATACAAAAGTGCCAAATGATAATTCAATCATTTAAGCATTCACATATAAATAACTAAACATGAATATCACCATAACACATAAGCAGAAACAGTTAATAGATAAAAGTACCATTTATAACTAGTCCTACTCATGGGCTCTAGCAATAATGATCTATATCTTTTTAATCCAACATCCACTAAGAGTATAAAAGTGAAACATCAGTAGTAGATATTAAACGTAGATATCAATAAATCTTGTTCCATTCATTCACCAAAACCTCCTCGGAGGGTGAAAAAGTGTTCTGAGGAAAAGTTTTTGATAAATTTTTGGACCCTTCTCTAAATGCATGAGAAGGGTTTAAATACTACTAACTAATTCTAAAAATAATCTATTGCAAAAATGTAGGATGTGGTTTAAATGACCGTCCTCATTTTAGGCAAAAATAAAGCAAAATTAAAACTAAAACTGAATCTAAAACTAAAATTAATAATTAACTATCTATGTATCTTCTCCTTGTAATCACAAGCGTTCAACATTTGCTTGAGGAGAGTTGGCTAGCCGACTTCTGATTTTAGTTGTCCTGTGAAAACAGAATTGGTAAGAGCTTGCACCATCTTCTCGACAGAGTTGATGATACATTTGAGAGTCATGCACTGGCTATGTGGTTTTACCAAGTACGCCCAGTAAGAATCCCAATTTAACTTGGTTAACCTTTGGATTGAATCTACCCTTTCTTGAGCCTTCTGTCTCCAACATGTTTGTAGATGTTGTACATTTGGTAGATATTTACATACTTTTTGAGGATAAATACCACTAGTTTTGAGTTCTAGTTTTACCTTCCATCTTTAGCGCTTTTTCCCTAAAAATTCCCAAGCTTATAGGCGACTGAGCAATTTGAGGCTTTCCATCTCGAGGGGTTTTGTCTAGCGATGCGTGATTAGCGCTAGGCGCCAATCACACATTAGAAACTGCCTCTATTTCCAGATCCGGGCTTCCCTGGTGTGATTTTCGCCTCTTGTGCACTTTTTGTTAGAGGATATAAAGCTTAAATTTTATGGAAAGAATGACTTAAACATTCTTAGTTCTGAGTTTTAAATTCTTTATACGTGATATCAGCATTATCTGATATCCACTTAACCATGTTCGTGTATGGAAGAATTTTGGGCCTCACCGCTATCCTGTGCAAGAACGAACATGCTAGATCTGTAATAGATGCCTCAGAAGACCCATGTGAGCCCGCAGTAGCCGTAATCTCCATTACCTTTGGATATTCTTCCTCAAGTAAACTATACATGCCTTCCCAAGTAGTAATACTAGCATCCTTGTTATATGTGGTGTCTGTGTACAGCGGAGTCATCTCTTTATCTTCAGAACTGGGAGCTTTACTCTTCTTTCCCATAATATCTTGAACTTTGCTCTGTATACTTCTCTGCTCTTCACTCCTACAGTTTACAAATGAGGTAAGAACGATGATAAGAAAAAGGTGACGGGAAAGCTTTAAATGCGGAAAACATATAAAATATATCACCTTATGTGAACTGGCTCCTTGATAAGATCAAAATCATATTTCATTAATGATTTCTAACTAACTCATTAATTAACATTAATGCGCATAACTAGACTTTGGTTTATGGAAAAATATTTTTCGAACAACAAGCCCTGAAGATCTGTGAAAAGGCAATTTTGCGATTTGCTTCGCAATATCACAGATCGCAGTATCGCAATGTTGTAATATCGCAATATCGCAATGTCGTAATATCACAAATCCTTTGCATGTGGTAATGATCTGTCAATGCGTTTTCTGTGAAATGCAATTCGCGAGATGCACCATCGCATATCGGCATTTTAAGGTACTTCAGCGTAAGTGATGTTTGAGGCATGCGATGTGATGAAGGTCTTTTGCATCGCAATTTCGGACTTTTTAGAATTTCGTTTGTAAGAAGGCATCGATTACCCTTTTTCTGGTGCGATGCATTTTAAGGAGTGATTTTATTCTAACTTATCACAAAACTTAAGTCTTTTTAGATTTTTGAGGGTATTCTCCTAAGTTTAAGATTGTAAGTTTTATTGAAAACGGAAATACAAGCATTAATTGATTTTTTAAATTTTTGAATAAGGGTCCCCACTTAGTTAGTATTAATGATAAAACTAAATAAGAAGGGGGGTTGTTGCTGGCCACAAGAATCCTGCAAAGTGGATGACAAACCCACGTCGATGACCAAATCTTGCAAGACGGATGACAATCACATATCAACGACCAAATCCTATGAGACAGATGACAATCACATGTCTTCAACCATATCCTGGTGGAACTAACGACAGCTAGGTACAAAAGCATATCCTTTGAATACCATGAAAACCATAGAAAACACCTAAACAACATGAACCATAAACAACATTGTCGAAGCTGAGGACACCAAATTGAATTCTGATGACAAAACTGAACCTGTGTAATTGATCTAACGAGATCCTCCTGGATTAGACCACAAAATGCAGAGACTTTACATTTCTTTATACAAAATTCGGGCCTTCTGCCCAAAACTTGGGAATCTAACGCCAAAATTGACCCTAGTGGACCCGTTCCCAACAAACCCCCAACAAAAACATGGTGACTTGCCCTCAAGTCACGCGGCCAATGTGGCATGAAGACCTCCTGGCTCTACTTGAACTACTGCAACTTCAGCAGTGCACTGCGTTGCTGCCTCCATCATCTTCTCAACTAGCTGCTCTGTTGCTGGCCCTGTACTTTCTGATTGTATCTTCTGCTAAGTCACCTGTAGACCAGCCAACTTACCTTCGATGGTGCCGGTGAGTGCGTAGCTTCATCAAGCCAAGGCTCGATTCTAGCCTTGAGGACGTTCTCTTTGTGTCGTGATGCATCCACCTGCTCCTTTAGTACCTTTGCCTCCTACAATTTGGCTAGCCTTTGTGTAAGGGCGATGGTGTGCACTGTGGCTTTGACTTCATCATATCATTTCTACAGCTCCTGGGCCTACATTTCCAACCTCTAAAAGGTGGGATGCTCTTGCAAATTTGTAACCACTTCGAGCACCTGTTTAAAGAGTGCGGTACATTCTATTATGATGTTGTTTATTACTGCCACGATCTCCTTCACAATTGTTTCGTGCCTCTCTCTGAATTTTAGTGGAGTTGAAGGCTGGGCATTCAACTGCAGTTCTGCGATCTTGAGGTTCAGGTCAAACTGAACCTTTGCCAAATCTGTTCTGGCATCGCGCACTCTAGTAGTGAGCTTCCGAATCCGCACATCTATGGCTCATCATCCAGAATGACCAGCTCTAGGATAGACCTACATGCCCCAGCCACCACCTTGGTTGTTCACTCATTTTTGTCTATGATGTCTTTGACGAGGTTGACATCAAAATCTCTTTGTACCATCATCTCAGCATTGTTGACTTTCTGCTCACTAATTACCTGTAACGCACGCTGTTCGCAAGCCTAAAGATTCGCAATCACGCCATCCTCTAAATTGTGAAGCACCTCACTAGGAAGTGTGGCCAAATTGAGCCCATTTCCTTTGAGGGAACTGATAGTGGTTCTATCAGCTTCAGTCTCTGCAGTTAGCACTCCCTCCGGCAACAGTATTTCCCAGGGATCCAGGATGCGCACCATCCCTGCTACTTCCAATGTGCCAAGCGCAAAACTAGTTGACATCACACTGCTTCATCCCACTCTAGTCTAGACCTGCAATGCTTGGATTTGTAGCTCGAGAAGACCCAACTGAATGGCACCCAAGTCTTTTTGCTATTGTGACTCAAACTATTGTAGTAGTTCTGTGGTGATATCTCTGATTGTATCACCGATATCATTTAAATCACCTTCTATTAAGGTGATCAAATCGAGAGAAGTCCCTCTGGACTTAGACTTCTTACATGGCCCTACCTTCTATGGATCTTTATTGTGCTTAACGCGGAATGGAGTGGTCTCTAGGTCCACTCCTCCCTAGTCTGACTGTTGTTCCTACTCCTATGTCTCTGGAGAAGGCGACTTCTGACTCCTATTACAGCTACACTCCTTTTCTTCCACCCATCCTCCTGCCTGCTTCACGGTGGCGCACTTTGCCTTGGCCTTGTCCTCCACCTCCTTTTTCTTTTTGCGGCCAACTGCTCCATATTCAGCTTGGACTCCTCCTTTTTTCGTTGTGTTGCGATCTTGCTAGACCCAGTTGTCTAGTCCGAGGCAGTGCACCAATCTGTCGGCCAATGGTCAAGGATCATTGTAATTGTGTCATCTGTGGCCAAGTGAGGCATGTCATACCATTTCTACTCAGGGTCCTTACATGGACGTATCGAGATCCGATGGAAGTCGGCCTTCAATTCCACATACTCTTGCAGTGTCTTGTACACCGTTGGTGATAGCCGTGTTTTGCGGTTGATGGCCATATGGATGCTCATCTCCATCAATATCCAAAATATCTTGTTGTCCTTGACCCTTTGAGGGTCCTTCATAGCCCACAGTGAAGTGAACTTTGCTACCTCCAGTAGGTTGGGCGTGACCATAGGAAATTGGTTATCCTCTAGTACCTCCCATGCGACCAACACTATAGACAGTAGTAGCCAAGCATAATGGAATGTTTTGTTGTGATCCTGCACCTCTTTGTAGTTCACAAGGAACTCTCCATAGAGGTAGCGCACCCAATTAAACTGTACGCCCTCCGTGCACTGGGCCACTAAGGCTACTACTAGTGTCGGCACTTCATCTGCCTGACACTTTCGCATAATGTTTCCTGCCAATATTTTCATTGCGACTTTGACTATAGGGTCAGCTATACTTGTGATGGAATAGCCGAGTGGCTTCTTAGTGAGTTTTAATTTGTTTTTCATTGCTTTAATGAGGTCGCACCCACCTGACCTTCCGCCAAACTCCATGGATGAATTTTCTCCTGAGTATGGAAGCCGAGCTATCCTGTGGATCAACATGTTAGTGATGGGTATCGACTCTTCTAGCCACAGACACCCATCATGCACCAAGCACAATAGTTGCTTGATCACAACCATGTTTATGGGTGTGTGGTTATAATGTGGTACCCACAACATCTTTAGCATACCCACCTTATCCACCCATTTTACCCACTTCCTTGGCTCTAGCGCGGTCACCCCAGAGTCTTTGTGGAAGACGCGGTGCATGAGCTGGTCCATCACCAAATGGGGGAAGAATTCTACATTAGCCAAATCCTATTCCTCCAATTCTAATAGGGGGATACTCCCCACGCACAGTCCTTCGAAGACAATTTGGTCTAGAAGTAAGGGTGTGTGCAGTGTGACCTTACTTTCATCAATATCCTTCGGAACCTTCACCTTGCCTCTACATGGAGGAATGTACTCGAGCGGTTTAGAAATGGGTTCAGACCCCTCCACATTAATGTCCTCCACCTCCTCCATATCAATATCATCCATGCCCACATGGAGTTCTTCAACCTCGGCTTTAGGTTCTAGGTCAATCACCTTACCCTTTTCCTACGTAGTGGGCTCTCCTGTCTATGGGTGCTTTTGGGGTGATGCGCGTACTGGATGTTGTGCTTTCTGCTTATCTTTCTTCGATTTTCAACCTTCCTGGGTCAGCGTAGGCCTCGGCTTGGGTGTCCTGGGGCATCTAAGCACTTCTGTCGGTACTTCTACACTTCCAACCTCTGGGTTAGTTCCCTCAGCTACCATTACAACCTCCGTGGAAGTTCCTTTGGCTACCATTGCGTCTCCTACACTCAAGGTTTCTGCGAGTGTTGACATTATGCTAGACAACAACACTTGCATCTATGTGGGAAACTTCTCAGAGACGAAATTTGCTATCAGGGCTTCAAAGAGCTCAAGGTTCATATGCGCGTGAGAGCTTAATACCTCAATTGTCAAAATGCCAAGTGTTTTTTTCTGGGCAGCCACTTGTAATTTATAGGCATTTTCAAATTGAAATCCGACCATTCCCCCCATAACATGTTCATAAATGCTATATTGGTGGCAGATTTTCATAGATCTTTCCCTTAAATTCTAACTTAAATTCTGCCCCTCGCTTCATTTGGCTGTTTTCTGACTATCAAGTCATGAACAGTGACCATAACGGTCACTTTCTAGATGCCCTGCGTGGTCCCTTCTCGGGTAGCGTAGCTTCCTGTGCATATCTGTTGATACTATGACATTCCTTCATTCAACTTCTTGCAAGTCATTCTATAAACCCATAGCACTGCGGGTACGCACACATCCCAGTCATTTGTTTGAGCATTTGCAAACCTTCATGAGCACATTATCAAATATTTTATTAAATGATTCCACCATCCCATTAGCCTGTGGATGATAGGGCATGCTCTTCTAGTGGTACACCTGAAACTCCTTCGTCATCGCGCTGATCATCTCATTAGGAAAGTTTGTACCGCGATCACTCATTAGAATTTTAGTACAACCAAACCTTGTCAATACATACTCAAAGATAAATTTTTCGGCTATCGAGCTCATGCAATCTTTCATAGGCTGCGCCTCTGCCCATTTGGTTAAATATTCAGTCGCGGTGATAATGTACCATGCACCTGTCTTCATTCCTGGCGATTGAATTCGTCCTACAAAGTGAATCACCCACTTCTCAAAGGGTTTTAGTGATACCTGTGGATTCAGTGATAGCTCATCCCTGCGGGAGGTCCTACTTGTCCTTTGGCATGTGTCACATGCCCTAAAATATTCTTTTTAATCCTTATGCAAGGTTGGCCACCATAACCCAATGCGCAGGATCTTTTGCTCTGTTGATTTTCCTGCGGAATGACCTCCCATGGCTCCATCATGAGCCTCAACAATTATGATGTTACATTCAAACTCTGGCACATAACATCACAATATTTCATTTGACACCATTTTTTACAAGTGACCTGCAATGATAGAAAAGTCTATCGCGCGCACCACCAGTTCCTTCTTCTGTTGGCTTGTATATTGTTCTGGAGCCGTGCCCATCATTAGGAAGTGTATAATATCTTCAAAGTGACTATCCGCAATGTGTACTACAAAGAGTTGCATGTCAGGTAGCCCTTCCTCCACATTAGTAGGTTCCTCTCTTGTTTTGATGTGCGACAGATGATTTGGTCTAGCATTCATACATCATGGTTTCACAATAACTTCAATATCATACTTTTGGAACAAAAACAACCACATACATATTTTTCCCCCCAACACAGGCTTGTTGACCAGGTATTTCAACGCAGAATGGTCTGTGTAAATCTTAAAGTGTCCATCCAACAAATAGTGTCTGAACTTCTGGAGCACATACACCATAGCTAAGCCTTTTCACTCTAATGTGGAGTAATGTTTCTCTGCTTTGGACAGCTTCCTACTTGCAAACGCTATAGGATGATCCAAGTCCCCTTCACTAGCCTGTGGTAGTACTTCTCCTAGTGCAATATATGACATGTCCACATGCACATGAAATTCCTTCTTCTAATCTGGGAAGACTAGGATCAGTGCGGTGACCATCTTCTCCTTCAGCACATCTAAGCTCTTCTGGAATTCTTCATTCCAACAAAACGTAACATGCTTTTTTAACAATTTTTCCATCGGCACGGTAATTTGGGCATAGCTCTTAATGAATTTCCTATAGTATCCCCAGTGTTGTGCAGAACTGTTTCACACTCCTTGGTTCCTCCAAGTTGATTATGACTGCGATCTTAGTTGGGTCTACCATCAAGCCTTGTATGCATACCACATGGCCTAGCAAGATCGCAAAAGGGACGCAAAACAAACATTTCTTCAGATTGAGTGTGATCTGGTATCTCTGGAATGTATCTAGCATCAAGCGCAGACTTTCTACATGGTGCTTCACCAGTCCAAACACTATCCAATCATTGAAGTATACCTCCAGAAATTTATGAATAAAATCCTTGAACAATGTGATGACTACACGCACAAATATTGCCGACGCGTTCTTCAGCCCAAAAGGCATCATTGTGTACTGGAATCATCCTCATTCGGTCGTGAAGGTTGTCTTACTCCTATCCTCCTGTGTGATCCTGATCTGATGGTGCCTAGAGAACCCATCAGTGAACAAATACGCTTCTTGGCCACCAACATTATCTAAGACCTCATCAGTGAACGGGGTTGGGAAGGGATCATGCATCTAGGCATCATTCAACTTCTTGAGGTCTAAACATATCCTTATTTCTTCCCTCTACTTCTTTTCCTGAACCACTATTGGTCTTACTATTATAAAGGAAAATGACCTCCACATCAGCTCAGAGGACAAGGACATGATGACTGAATGACTAACCAAGTTCACAGGCCCAATTGTCAAGTTAACGTTGTCTAGACACTATCAACCTACTTTACAAAGCTTCTCGACATGCCTAAAGGAGCATTAGTGCCTAGGATAACTCTACTTGCTACAGACTGTCTATGACTATGTCCGCCCCAGTAGTGTCTATGATTTGAGGTATCCTTAGTGACCATAATTTTAGGGACCAACATAAGGTGACTAGGTCAGGCTGCCTTGGTACCTAACAAAGATGAACCTACTTTGTCTTTGGTTTTTGGGGGGCTGATCATCTTCACGAGAGTACTTGGCCCCTTAATGTGAGGTTTGGGTGAAGCTCAAGAGTAATCATAACTGTACGTTTGGCCAAATCTTTCTATTATTCATTGTGATACTAGGTTTCATCTCCAGTGATCAGTGCTTATCAAACAGGGCCATTTCCCTCTGCTTGTTGATTGATTTCCTTAGTGTATTTTTTATTTTTTATTTTTAGGTGCCAGAGTGTTATCACCGAGACTTCAATAAAAATCACTGTAAAATTTACTGATAAAAATTATCAGCCACCGTTGTTACATTCAGCCCTCGTCGTCAATCTAGATGGTTGTTACGAATTCCCCCACTCACCATGGAGGATCTGCCAAGCTCCAGTTAACCGGATTCCTTGTCTTTGGGAAATCATTCTTAGAGATCTAACATAGAATCAATTTGGACATCCCACGATTCACGCTTACCAAAGGATTTCTTTACTGAAGGATTTCTTCCTCCATAGATCCTCCAATCACGAATCCATTGGGCCCACTCTTGGTTCCAGTTGCATCTATACCTCCTTTGTCTTCAGTTGGAACATTTCCACCCATCCCATCGACGACTAATGGGTCGTGGGCTTATGTGGAAACTTTTGTTCCACCACCACCTCCTGAGTCAATAATTAGTACCACACCTCTCATGGTGAACCCCGTTATCCCATCTGTCCTAGGTTCAAACCCTATCATGACACCCTCCACAAGTGGAACCCAATACATTCTAGGTTCTGCCCCTTTTGTTTCAGCCCCTAGACCTTTGACAAGTGATACATATAATGTTCAATATAGCATAGTTTTTGGCTTGTTGGGGCCTGAACCAGGTTCAAAAGTGTTTTAGCCAAACAAATCCCAAAACTGTTGGCCCTTTCGGTAACAGTCTGCGGTGAGCAGATTGAGGTCTCATCTGAGGTAGTATGGGAGGGTGATAGAACCAGGTTTCCGCACCCTAGGGATATCTTGATGAGGACAAGGAAGTTCGTGAACCAATCCTATGCGCTTGCATTGTTCCGTGCAACCGTCTGACCTTCGCGTAGCTCTGTAAATAGTGCAAAGAGGTGTTGTTTAGATCCTTTACCCTTACTATGTTATTATTATAGATCTTAACTTACTGATATGGGCCCAATATTCTCATCAATCATTTAACATTCATAACAAGTGCGCACAATCATAAACTGTAAAGAGATGCAAAGATATAACAGAAGCATAACCACACAGATCTAGATGCACAATATTTTAGAATCCACTTATCTTTTATTAAACCTTTGTTCAGATACAATCCCAACTCCACCTTGTGCACTCAGCTACAGGGTTCCGCACACATAGCTGTGGACTCTATCAGGCCTCTGTGCACATAACTGTAGAGCCTCTTCCTTCCTACAACCCAAGACTCAGACTTACAGACTCAGAGCCAATTCAGTCTTCAAACCCATAATACTTCTCCAAGCTAAGAATTGCCTTTACACTTAGAGCCTCACTCTATTTATACAATCCCATGGTCCACGGACCATGGGTAAGCCAACACTTTCTATATTAAATTAAATTATTTTAGGGCAGACAGCCTATTATCACTGTAAAAGTTTTCAAAAATTTTGGACAGCCCGCATGGTTCCAAAGTTTTTATGTTAAAAATGGTCAAGTAATTTTTATGTTTTTAGAGTCTAAGTCATAGGGTTAGAGTCTCATTTCCATCATCAAATAAAGTTCAACAAACTTGTTTATCCCCTTATGGATCCCATGTCATGTTTAAAGTTTCATGTGTCTGGGGATTTCAAAGTTTTTAATGCGCTACTAAATTGTCTAGGCGTTTTCATAGCACAAAGTGAGATCACACTAACTGCGCTACGAAATTAGGGATTCGTGTATAATCTTGTCTAGCTATCAAATCCACTAGAATCTGTTAGGTTTTCATCATCAGGTGTCAATCCATGAAATTTACCACTCACATGCAACCATTCATATCCATCAATAAATTCATTAGGGGTCATTTGTCCGCAGTCATTTGAAATTTCAAAAGAGGAAAGGGTTAGTTGATCCTGGTCATATCTGTGCTGATCTTGGTCATATTCATGCAAGAGACACTTGTTGTTGTTCTTAAGTTCAAAGTAAACAAACCCAGTATGAGCAGAGACCAGAATTCTTCCGTAGGTTTCAACCGAGGTAGCTCTTCATCAAAATCAAGCGAGGTAGCTGTTCAATTAAGCAAGGTAGTTTCTTCCAAGTTTTTCTATCTACAGGGATTTCAAAAGATAAACGTCAGAAGAAAGAAAGAATCACAGGTTAGGCCGATGTCTGAGAACTGAACCTGAATGCTTAGATGCTCTCACAAAGGATAAAACAGTGGAAGAAGTCTTCAAAAAAGTAGGTTGCTGGAGGTTTTGTGAGAAACTACAGGTAGGACATAGCCAAGTGACCAAGGAATTTTCTCTTAATTTCACAGGTTTACATACAAATATTGGAGTGTTAGAATTTCTAGTTTCTCTTGAAGTGATATCTTTAGTCACAAAAATTCCTAGAGGTCAGGAAAAGTGGTTTAAGAATTTCAAGTTTGAAATGGCACCCTCCAAGATATTCCTAAAGCCAGAGTTTGTAGACACAGATTTAACTAAAGCAGTGCTAAGGGGTTATGTCAAAGATTCATTTGCCAACTTACTCTCATGCATACAAAGGTACTTCACCTATGAAGGAATATACCATAAGGTGTATTCTTATCATTTCAAACTCCTATTGCATTTCACTAGGATAATATCTCTAGATCTACCTTTCTCTCTGTTTTGGAGCTTAGGTAAGATGTCTGATAAAATACAGTTGAAGAAAGAGGCATGTCAAACATCATTTTTCCATCATGGCTTATTTAAATTAATGGTCTTGCATGAACTTCAGAAGGTAGATAGAGAGTGGTCTTCATTTCTCTTTATGTCTGGTTTTAGAGCTCAAACAGGACTTAGCCCTAGGGCTAAGGAAATATCATCACCAGTGATTAGTCACCATGCAAAAGAAAGGTCAAGCAGGTTTGTTAAAATGAAGGCCAAAAAACAAGTTAAGGAGCCAGTGACTAGAACACCATTGTCTGTTCAAGATACTCCTTAGCATTCATAGAAGAAGAAGGTTCAGATTAAGGAAGCAGCACAAGAGCAGTCCATTGGTGAAACAATCCAGAGAAGGGTAACTAGAAGCCAAATAGCCAAAGAAAAGGGTAAAATAGTGGTCACTGATGAAAGCCCAATATCAAAGGGCAATTTGAATGATCTTCTCCAGGCAATTGACATTGAGGAGTCCCCTCTGGTCCAAGAAGACTTCATTGAATTAGGTGAGAGCACGTAAAAAAAGATGAAATCCTCCAAAAAGTTACAATTTGATGATCAAGTTTCAGAATTTGTTTTTAAGCCCAGAAGGCATATGACTAGGCAGTCAAAAAGGTTACGAGAGGTAGAGCCAGAGGTGAGTGATATAGGGGAGATATCAGGATTTTGTGAAGAGCCCGTGGTTCCACTAGTGCAACCATCACTCATGCATGAAGATGACAGAAACAAAGCAGTTGATACTCAAGAAGAAAAAAATAACTTTGAGGAAGTCAAGAAGAAATTGAAGCTTGCCAATCTTGAGATTGCTAAACTTAAGAAAAGGGCAAGGAAACATGCAATTGGAAAAGCCAATTTCAAAAGAATAAAAGCCATGTGGGAAGATAGAAAAGTTCCAAAACCTGAAGTAGTTGGCAGAGACGCTCAATATTTCACCTGGACTGTCCCTGCAATCAAGGAAGCAAGGTACATGAGAATGATCAATGACAGACTAAGAACTAATATCAGGATGATGAAAAGACAAATCGAAGACCTCAGAATTTAGCTAAGCAAGCTTGGAAGTCAGCCACAACACAAATGAACAAGAAAGTAAGTGATGAAACCCTAATAACAATTTTGGTTGAAACAAAGGGATTACTTTTGAAGAGTTTTCAAGGATGGGTGATTTTAGGTATAGATGGCATATATAAATGATGAAACAACTGTGAAGTATCCTCAGAAAGAAGGTTTTTGAAAAAATACTGTGTAAATTGATTCATACAGCAGTTTCGTAGCGTGCTATGAAACTGTTGTAGGTGACATGCACAGCAGTTTCGTAGCGTGCTACGAAACTGCTATAGGTGCAGTTTTGTTCTTTTTGGTAAATATTCAAAGGAAAGAAGGGGTTATTTTTGAAGAAGGATGATGCTACAGAAATTTAAGGAGATCATTTAAGAAGTTTTGAAGCCTAAGTAAAGAAAAACTCAAGGAATGAAAGATATATGCAAGAACTAAGCCTTGCGCTACAAAAACAATAGTTCATTTCGTAGCTCATCCAGTTTGACTTTCTTCAGACAACTTCAAGGAGTTTAGTGTTGGCACAAGTGTAAGAGCAAGGTTCTATGGCTAATTCAACATGTGTTACATGATTAAAGGGGCTAGTCTGGTCAGCAGGAGATTCGAGGAACATCATTGAAGACGAAGACTACACTGCAGGGGAAAGTTTCCTAATTTTCAGGACAGATGAAGGAGAATTTTTTGAAGGCCGGTAGTAGGGTTATGGTCATCACCAAGGTCAAAGTTAAGGAGGAGAAGTTGTCAAGTATTGAATTTATTTCCTAGTTTAAGTTGTTACTATCATAATAAGTAGTTTTACTTCTAATTATATTAGGACTCTAAGATTGTTAGATAACTGCAACTTGTAATTAATAGTTTGTTTTAGGAATGAATAGGTGTCAAGATAGGAAATTAAAATTCCCCTCATGTTGGATCAGGGAATCCAAGATTGTAATGACAAATCTATAAAGGACAAGAGGTGGAATTCCTCAGGGTTAGCAATTTTCAAAAGAAACAATCATACTGTGTTATTGTGGGAGACTGTCTTTTTATGTTAATATAGAGATTTTAGTTTCACTACTTAGGATTCAGAGAGAGTTTTAATGTTTGATTTTCTCATGGTTTTCTTCATTTACTCACTTGCAGTGGTATGAACACATGTTACTTAGAATTCATTGACAATGCTCTAACTTCCTTCATGTGTTTATAAAATGTGTTCCTCACATTATGTCTCTGTTTTGCTGATATATTAAGACTCTTTATGCCCTAACTTCCATGTTAAGTTGATCTTGCTGTGATATTGAAACATATTCTGACTCCATAAGCCCAATTTATGTTTATTGATTGTGTTCAACCATTTATGCCTTTTCACTTGTTTTTTTCCATAGAGTTAGCCATCTAAAACTTAATTGGAATCTTTAACCCATTGAGAGAGCCCTCTCAAGTTGAGGAGGCTAAGCCTCAGCCAAAAGTTTGGTTTGAAATAGTTACTCAAAGTCTTCCTGATGAACAGCCTATCAGGGTTTGGTTTTGTGATAACACAACCCTAGACTCTGTGCTTCATGCCCACATTTTGTGGGGTCTTTACTTTACATTGACCAAAACTCGGCTTTAAGTCCCCAAAAACCTAATATGGGGGGGATCTGCTACCCAACAGGCCCCTAACACAATCATCATGACTTGTCCTGAGTCACTTGGCTGGTGGGTGATCTTCGCGTGAAGTTTGTCCAGCAACCTCTGTGCTTCGCTTACGTCCGTGGCACATTCTTCCGCTATCTGCTATACCTGTTGTATGCGTATCTCCAATTCTTTGTTGTTAGGTGCAATTCCTTGCCTGAGTGCATATATTCCTTGCATTTGTGCCAGCTTTCCCTCGATCTTGGCGGTGACTGTGAATGCTTCCTCGAGCCAAGGCTGGATGCATTCTTTAAGCACTACTTCTTTTTGACGTGCAGTGTCCACCTATTCCTTTAGAGCCTGGGCCTCCCTCATCTTAACCAGTCGCTGAGTAAGGGTGACCATCAATGCAGTCCCCAGACGTTTTCATAGGTTTGCTACAACTCTCGCGGTTTTTTCTCTAACCACTATAGCGTTGGGTCTTCCTGAAGTGAAGTGAGGCTGAAGAGTGACTGATCTAACAAGCCTATGCAATCCTGTATGGCGTGCTCTATTGATTGCAACCCTGATTGAATGGCGCGGTACTACTGCTCTCTGAATTTTAGCGGTGTAGAGGGCTGCACCTTCAGCCTAAGCTCCGCGATCTGTAGGTTGAGGTCCAACTGGATCCTTGTTGCTTCCACCTTTTCCTCACAGAATCCACTAGCCAGTTTTTGGATCTATATACCTACTGTAAGTCTACTACAATCTCTAACTCAAGGACGCGGCAACATGGTTCCTCGATGATGTGCTCCAACTACTAAGTTTGTGCTACCACTTCATTGCATTGGAGGCTTAGCTGCTCGATGTTGATTCACTGTTCACTGAGCATCTATACTACACATCCTTACCTAGCACGGAGCTCTGTCGTCCCTCCATCTTGCAGCTGGTATAATATTTCTCGTGGAATGGTAGCCAAGTGTAGGCCAAGTCCCTTGAAATAGCCTATCACAACTCT
Organism: Pinus tabuliformis; assembly: GCA_031772625.1. Taxonomy (NCBI): domain Eukaryota; kingdom Viridiplantae; phylum Streptophyta; class Pinopsida; order Pinales; family Pinaceae; genus Pinus; species Pinus tabuliformis. The sequence goes on from CM062815.1 coordinate 765,826,668, forward strand.
ATCCTTCGTATTTTCCGCTCTCAGTGCTCCTTCTGGCATCGCGACAATATTTACCATTTTGGCCCGTAGCAATTGGTCATTTGTTGATGTACACGTAGCCCCGTAGATGGATACCATTCCCTGTTGTAGGGCCCGTACCTAAAGTTCCTGGAGTTGCACCCTAAGTGCTCCCAACACATTTTGATGCTCCATCATTGCCTCCTAGAGCGCCTCCCTGGTGACTTCACAAACTATGTCGTTGATGTCGTATAGGTCACCCTCGGTCAGTGTAATAGGCTCCCCATACAGCTTGGAAGCCTTGGTTTTCTTCCGTGGCCCTGTTCGTTCTATCCCGCGCAGCTGTTTCAATTATGTAGAGGTGGTGCTTGGGTCTACGCCTTCTGTCGTATCATCTATCCCATGCCCTGTGGTCAAGTCTGGGCCTCTTTCTTCCTGTGTCGTAGGGGCCCCGACTGCTACTTCCTTTTCCGTGCGGCCTTTGCTGCCTCCTGAGAAGCTCGTACTTCTTCAACTAGCTGTTCGTTCCGCTTCTGTTGTGCTAGCAGCTTGGTGGCAGCCTTTTGTCTTTAAATCTCCATCTCATCGTGCACCACCAAATCTAGTGTGTGCCATTCTGGTGCCCATGTGTAGAGCACCACAAAAACAATGTCATCTATTGCGATGAAGGGGAGTGTGGTCCACTTCTACTCTGGATCCTTCTGTGCCCTGATATACACATTGTGCATATCTGCTTTAAAGTCTACAAAGCTCTTCAGACTGTTGTATACAAAGGGGGATAGGTGTGGCTGTTTGTTGATCCATAATCATATGATCACCTCCATCAATACCTAGAAGATCTTGGTTTCTCATATTCACGTGGCATCCTTAGTCGCCCATAGCGATGTGCATTTTGCTGCCTCTGGCCAGTCCTGGTCAAGGGGAGGAAACTGACTATCCTTAGGTAATTCTCCTCTAACCAACAGAATGGATAAGAGCAACCACGTGTAGTGGAAGGTCTTACATTGCTCCTGGGCCTCCCTACAGTTCATCAAGAACTCCTCATAGAGGAACTGTGCCCAGTTGAACCATACCCCTTCTACGCATTGCTTGGCCAGCGCGATGACCGTTGCTGGTACCTCATTGCCACGACATTTTCTCATCACCTTTCTTGCCAACAATTGGGTAGCGAAGCAAACCCCTTTGTCCTGAATGCTAGTAATAACGTAATCCCTCTTATTTTTCTCCAACTTATATTTCTTTTTCATGGCCTCCATAATCGCCAAGTCTCCACTTGTACTAACTATTTCAGCGGAGTCCCTTCCCATACAGGGAAGCTGAGAAATCCTATGAAGAAGCTCCGCTATGATGGGAATGGGCTCCTCCAACCAAAAGTACCCATCGTGCACCAAGCAAAGCAGTTGCCTGATGATAGATATCACGATTGGTGCCCTATGAAAGTGTGGAATCAATAGGAGGTGGAGTAGCCCGGTCTCCTCCACCCCACACAGCCATTTTCGTGGTTGCAGTGTTGTAACTTCCCCCTCCGTTCTTTGTTCCATCAGTTGGCTAGTTTCCAAATGAGGGAACTTCTCACTATCCACGAGGTCCCAGTCTTCAAACTTCATAGTGGGTATGTGGCCCATAGCCGAACCTTCAAACAGAACTCCCGCGATGAGGAACGAGGTGTTGAGTGTGCTTTTAACGACATCCAAATCTTTAGGTACCTTTACCCTCCGTTTTTGTGGAGAAACATACTTGGGTAGATTTTTCTATGGCGCGTACTGGCTCAATGTCTTCTTCCATCTCTTCATCTAGTTCCATCTCTTCTACAAATCTCTCAGGATCCTCCTCCTCGTCATCTCTCTTAATATTAACTGTTTTTCCCTTTTCTTCCATCGACATTTTGCCAAACCACTGATTTCGTGGAGACATACGGATTGGTCCTCCTACATGTGCATCCTTTTTGGGCCTCGGCGTCCAGGGAAATTTTGGAATTTTCAGCACATCCCCCACCGGTGATATAGGGCCCAGTGCGGCTTCCTTGGTGGTCAACATTGCTCTGCTCAGAAGGTCCTGTGTCTCTTTTGGTAATGCTTCAAATACTAAACTTGCTTTCAAAGCCTCTAAAGTCGTAAAGTCCATATGCAATAACTAAATTCTCAAGATGCCAAGGGTTTTTCGGTAGATGACCATCTAGGATTTATAGGCCTTCTGGAATTCAAATTCGACCATTCCCCCCTTTTTTCTCATTAATGTTATATTGGCCGTAGATAATTTCAAATCTAGTTTTGACTTTGTGTCTTAATTGCCCGCTGTCTGCTCCTCGTTGCCTTAAATTGGATATCTTGTCATGAATAGTGACACCAATGGTCACTTTCCAACCTATCCGTGCGGCAGCACAGTTCCTTGTGCGTGAACGCAATTTGTGCATCATATTGATCCTACCTGCAACTTTCGGGTTGTGTAGCTCCCATACAGGCTTTTTTATAGTCTCGTGCTCTCTTTCAACTACTTGGAGTGCTGAGACTTGCTTCCTACGGATAGTTAGGTGGTTGTACTACTGGTGCAACGCTTCAAGTCACCTCCCGGCCCAGTCCACGGGCCTCCCTTAGTTACCCTTATGCTAATCAACATCTCACGTTCTTCCTTATGCAATGTGCTTCCTTGGTTGCTTTGCCTAATAAGGTCTGGTTGCAACCATGGTAGTATGGCAAAAAACTCCCGGTGACAATCTTCTAGTGCGGTGGTAGGGTTGCCCATAAATGGTTCCATCCTTTTGTCAACGTGTAATGCTTGCGAGATTTTGGTTTCCAATTTTCTGATATCCTCATCCATTAATATGCTTTCCTACTTCAGTCGTACCCGATCTTCTTCGAGTTCATGAAGCTCAAGGTTCCCTCGCTGAATGTCCTCTTGAATATGCATATGTTTGTCCTCATGCAGCTGCATAATCACTTCGCTCTAGTCCTCGCATGCTGGTGCAATTATGGGATTGATTGCGTGAGGACTCTATTGGCATTATCATACAGGTATTGTCCTTGATGGCAACTCACTCAGATGAAAGATCACAGTATAGCAGGTAAACAACAAATAATTACATATCAGTCTTCATATAATGAAGAAAGAGAGGTATACGCAGGTTCACCATTAACCAATCTGTGTATACACGCAAGTTCACTATATACAAGTCGTGTATACGTACGCACACACTTTAACAAAGGGAAAACTATGTATACCTTGGAAAACTAAGTTTTTGGTTCGAAGTATTTGGTCCATGGTATTTTGATCCATGGTATTGTTCCAAGGTGTCTGGTCCGAGGTATTTACCCTAGGTATTTGGTCCAAGGTATTGGTCCTAAGTGGTTTTGGTCCATGGTATTGAGGAAGGCCTAAAAATATAAAAGGAGAAGAAGATCATTAGGCCATTGTGTGCAAGTATCGAATATCTGATGAAGTGTGAGATCTAGTATGCAAATTATTGGGTTATGATGCATTACTGGATCTGAACCAAGGATGAACCTTAGCGGATGATGAGGGACTAGATCTAATGATGGATCGGGATCTTAAGGCATAAAATGAACTATCATTATGTGTTTTTGCTCATGAATATTCTAGATCTGAATACTAACGCATATATTATTTTGTAAATGATATGATCTGGGTATAACTAAAGTTTGGAATAGTTGCAGAATTATGAATTAATATTTGCAAATGTATACGCTGGTTGGCTTTAAGAAAAGTGTGTATACACGTAGGTTCGACACATGAAAGTAGTGTATACGTTATAAAATATGTTTTAGTTGCTATTGTTTGTTGTTGTAGAGTTCTGGGTTCTGGTTACTATAGTCTGGTGATAGTATTCTGAATGATCAGATTGATGGGCTGTCAAAGTGATTGATTGATTCAGTTGTGATTGGTTCAAAAGGTGATTGTTGATAAAGATATACACTTATGATGTTGTTGATGGATCTAGTTTTAAAATTTATGAAACGTGGTCCCTGGAGGAAGAAATAAGTTCATAGCCTTCTGTAGGTTGGCACCTATGTACTAGTAAACATATCAGCTAGTACAAGAGCTAGGGGGTTGTAGCTCCTGTTATCACCCCAAGAAACTCACCTAGGTTGTAAATCAGTGATGCTCAAGAACATTAAAAATTCAACAATTATGGTCAGATAAGATGATGGATAAATAAAGATATGCTGCACATTTAATCTAGATAACCACTCCTACTATGACTATCCCCAGACATGGGTGAAGACCCCCAAACTACAAGGCTTTCAACTACCAACCACTCACAGTTTAAGGTAAAGGCGATGATGGAGAAGACTAATCACACTTGCAGATACACATGACCCTGTGATGGCCAGCTGCAACCAGTTAGAAGATCTGTAAAACTATTGTTTAATACATAGACAGGATGACAGCTCCCTGGTATTAAAACAACAGCAATCTGCAAGCAATTTTAATGAACCACTAAATTATAACATAGAGGTGGGATGACAGCCCCTCTGATGTCAAACATTTATAGCACATCAAATATATGCAAGCAGACACAACCTAGAACAATAAAGAGAAGTGGAAAGTGAGCAAGTGACAGCAAAAGAAGCTTGTATTAGTTGGAAATCAAGACCAGAAGCTGCAGGTCTCATAGTATTTACAGTCTCTAGAAGTTAAAGGAAACAACAAAGCCTTCATTCATCAAACACTCATCAAACCCATTACATCTGTATTTTCAGTATATATGGTGTCTCATTACACAATCTCTCTGTTAGCTATGTGTGGAGGAGCCCATAAATGGCCACCAACTACATTTACATTCAGGAGTGGGCCTTTGGTACAAATCTGGCTGTGCTGTAAATGGATTTGACCACTCTGGTGCTCTGCAGTCCTCCTTTGAGCAGGTGGCATGAAATACCAATGGAACCATAACCATTGAATGCTCTGAACTCCCCAGAGGTGTCCTGCCTCCTCCTCAGCCATACTGCTGATTAAGTTTTGCTGCTGATCATTAAAAACAGCTCCATTATGACTGTGCTGCTTTAAAGCAGTGAAACGCTACCCAAACTGTTCATTCCCGCCCATCATTGATTCAACTTTGAATTTTAAGAGGTGCATGCATGGTTCATCCAACTATTGGGTCCGCCTTTAGGGTCGAAATTCATATTATAACAGACCCATCCTTTGTATTTTTTATATTTCCTTATACACAGAAAATGCGCCCAAAACCATTGAAAATGGCTTAAGCGTGGATTTGAAATTTTATAAGCAATGATTCATAAAATATCGGGTTCGACCCATTGGGTCCGAACTCCATCGCAATCGGCATCTTCCCAAGGCCTCCTTTGTAATTTCTTTATACAAAGAAAATACATAAAAAACATTAAAAATGTGAAGGGCGCGGACCCGAAAATCTATCAAAAAGAATTCATAACGCCATCGGGTCCAGCTTATCGGGTCAGAAGCATAACATATGTGAAGGCCCTGTCCCTTTGGCAACCCCGATAGTGAAATGCTGACGTGATCTCAGCCGTTGATCCCGATACGCGATCGACATTCCTCACCAAATCGCCGATCACCATCTCCATTGCCTCTTTTTAAAAGTGCCGATACGATACACTGATGCGATATCGGTGATCGCTCATCGGCAAGGTCTCCTTTTTCGCTGCCACTGCCTCCCCCGACTTGCGATATGCCGACACGATCTGGACCGTTGATCGGCCAGTTCCAACGCTTGAGATTAAAGCGAATCCTTAAGCCTGTAACTTTGATTTTTACATGGTTTTTTGGGGTATTTCCACCTCCCGATAGTGTATTTCTACCCTCTAAAGGGCTTTCCTCTTGCAATTTTTTCGATCGGTGGAATACTTTTATCCATAATTTGAGAATTTGAACAGCAACCATGGATACTTTGGCATATTATAAGTGTTTTTGCAGCCTCCGAGAGTGTTTGAATCCATTTTTGATAGTTTTGCACAGCAAAGCTAACAACTCCCTTCCAATAGAAGTTGGAGAACAAGAGAAGGTTGTAGCCTTCTGCAGGTAGAAGCTTGCGTACTAGTATAAGTCTGCGCCAGTACAAAAATTGTAAATAGATTTTCTTATTATTAAAAGAAGACAAAGACGACAGCAGCAGGTGGTTTTCACCCACATATCTTGGTGTGCATGTGTGTTGCTTATATGTGATTCTTTATTATGCTTTTACTGCATTGTCTAATCAATACCTGATATATTGGTTAAAGCTCAATTCATGATAATTTGGGTAAATCAAAAGATCTCTGCATATATGCTGGTTGCTTTAAATACAGTTGTGTATACATGCTAGTTCACTTAGCTGAAGTAGCATACAAATCAATTTTGAAAATTAAATTATTGATTTGATAATACTGATTCACGCCCCCTCTCAGTATTATTTCCAACAATTGGTATCAGAGCAGGTGCTTCAGAAGAAGCTTGATCACTTGAAGGAAGATCCATCATCATGAGTAATTAAGAAAGTTGAGGATCCATCAGACCGCCAATCTTTGATGGGAACAACTTTGTTTATTGGAAGATAAGAACCACAACCTATCTTCAATCTCTTGGAACAGATGTCTAGGAAATCGTGGAAGGAGGATATACATTTCCATCAGCAATTCCTACAGATACGATAGGTAAAAAGAAATATGAAACCAATGCCAAGGCTATCAATACATTATTGGGAATTCTGTCACAATCAGAGTTTGTCAAAGTTATGCAGCTCAAATCAGCCAAAGAAATATGGGACAAAATCATTCTAAGCTACGAAGGAGACTCTCAGGTAAAATGTGCTAAACTGCAAACTCTCAGAATTCAATATGAAACTCTTAAGATGCACAATGATGAAAGTATAGCTAGTTACTTCTTACGTATAGATGACGTTGTTAATTTCATGAAGAATTTAGGTGAAGAGATAAAGGAAGTTACCTTAGTTAAGAAAGTTTTAAGGTCCTTGTCTGCTAAATTCGAATCAAAAGTATTTGCCATAGAAGAAAAACAAGATCTACAGACTATTACTATGACACAGCTTCACGGGATCTTAACTGCCTTTGAGATGAGAGAAGGAGGCCCATCAAATATGAGAGAAGCCACATTTAAAGCTTTAGCAAAAGGAAAAGAAGAACTCAATGAATCAGGACATATTTCAGAAGAAGAAGATGAAGTAAACTTTGTCAAGAAGCTTCAACGGGGTTCCGGAAGATTAAGAGGTAAACTACCTTTCAAATGTTTTTCCTGTAGTAGAGTCGATCATTATGCTACCAAATGTCCCCATAAAGATAATATGATAAAGGGAAGGAATCTGCAAATGGAATAGAAAACAAAGTGTAAGTAAAAAGAGCTACTATACTCATGAAGATAGTGATGATTTATCAAATAGTGATGAAGATGAAAATAGTAATGACTATAGACTTTTGATGGCTTATGAAGATGATAATTTTTGGGATGCTTTAGATGAAGATGACATTTAAGAAGAAATCTCTAAACTCAAAATCTATTTAGAAGAAAAGAATATGATTATAGATACCTTGACATACCAACTTGCTAAGATAGAAAAACATAATGAAAAACTAGAATGTGAAATTGTGGGTCTAAGAAAGGCTCTTGAGAAAACAAAAGCTCTCAATCTTAGATTTGCTAAAGGATCAGAAACCTTAAATGAAATCATCAAAGTGCAGCATTCTCCTCTAATAAAGACAGGACTTGGATATATTGAAGAAGCATCTCAATCATAGAAGCCGTCAACCTCCACTAAAAGCTATCTTGATGCAACAAAGAACAGTGAACAATTTCACAATCCTCAACAAAGGCATAAAGCAGATCACTAGGTAAATCAGGCTAAACTTACTTCAAGGATGAATAGAAGCCACAACCAACCTCAGGTAAATCATACTCAATTTGCTTCAAAGATGAATATCAATAGAAACTACAATCACTGGGTTAGTAGATTCGATAATTGCAGGAACTTATTTAATGGTAAATGTTTTTCATGTCATAACTTTGGACACAAAGCTACTCAATATGTTGCTTATAAGACCATCATGACTAGAGAAGCATGAAATGAAAGGAATGAGACAGGGATCAAGAAAAGTTCCTACAATAACTTTTCTCTTCTTGAAAATGAAATAGAATGCTTAATCTGTAACAACTTCGGCCATGAATAATCTGAATGCATGAGTAAATTTTGGAAAATATCTCAAGAGGAAAGATGTGATATACACTTGTATGCAAAAGGACAAGAAAATCAGTGGTGCATTGATAGTGTATGCTCAAAACACATGACAAGTGACAAAGAAAAACTTCCCTCAGATAATGCCTTAGAAAAGGAAAAGAATGTCTCATTTCGAAATGACACTCTTGCTATCATAAAAGGTAAAGATCTGTTTTCTTGAAAGAAAAGGTTAAAGCCATGAATTTTATGTATGTTGATGGTCTAAAGCATAACCTATTGAGTGTCAGTCAAATGTGTGATCAATGAAATGAAGTGGTATTTCAATCAAACGGATGTGTTGTTCATGAGATTGATACAAGAGAAACTGTGATCAAAGGTACAAGAACTCCAAACAACTTATACATACTCAAGGGAGGACAACAACAGTGTTATCTAAGAAAAAATGATGAACACTGGCTATGGCATAGAATATTGGGGAATCTAAGCTTTTCTCAAATAAGAAAAGCATGCAGATTTCAGGTTGTTCATGATCTTCTTGATATCAACATTCCTGAAAATACAATATGAAAATCATGTCAATTCATTAAGCAAACCAGATCTCACTTCATTGAAAAGGAAGGGTCAACTAGTAAGCCTCTTGAACTTTTTCATACTGATTTATGTGGACCATCAAGGAAAAAGTCACCTCGTGGAGAAGAATACTTTATATTGTTCATTGATGATTTTTCCAGAATGTGTTGGATAGGTCTTCTAAAGCATAAAGATGAAGCATTTTAAAAATTCAAAGCCTTCAAATATTTGGTTGAAAATGAATCAGATCACAAAATAAAATGCCTCAGATCTGATCGAGGAGGTGAATTTATCTCAGATGAGTTCTTTGAATTTTGTGAACAACATGGAATAAAAAGGTAGTTCTCCACTGCAAGGACTCCTAAACAAAATGGAGTGGTAGAAAGAATGAACATAACTGTTCAACAAAAGGCTTGAGCTATGCTAAATGAATCTGGAACTCCTGCAACCTTCTGGGGTGAAGTTGCATTCATTTTCATCACGATTCTCAACCAAGCAAATGTTCGAGTAAACAACACTCAAACTCCACATGAACTTTGGTATGGTAAGAATCCTACTCTAAAATACTTCAAAGTTTTTGGAAGCAAATGTTACATCAAAAGGACTAATGAAAGAAAAATAATCCAGAAATGCAAATTTTAGGGGAAAAAGGGGCAGGTGTGTAGACAAGAAATATTGCAGAAGCCTCAAGTTATCTAGCATTACTATCTTCCACCGAACCTCAAAAGGTAAATGAAGCATGCAAAGATGAATGTTGGGTCAAGGCCATGAATGAATAACTTGAGCAAATTGAAAAGAATAATACTTGGGAATTAGTTCCTAGACCTCATGATAAAAATATCATGGCAACTAAATGGATATTCGAAAACAAGTTGAACAAAAATGGAGAAGTTATTAGAAACAAGGCCAGACTTCTTTGCAAAGGATATGCTCAACAAGAAGGTATAGATTTTGAAGAAATATTTGCACCTGTTGCTAGACTTGAAGCCATAAGGATGTTTCTTACTCTTTCTAGTTTTCAGAAATTCCAAGTATACAAAATGGATGTAAAATCTACCTTCCTTAATGGAGACTTAGAAGAAGAATTATACATTGAAAAACCAGAAGGATTCATTCTTGGAAATGATGGAAAACTTGTATGTAGACTTAGAAAGGCTCTCTATGGTCTAAAATAGTCTCCAAGGGCCTGGTATTACCGCCTAAACAAATATCTCCACCAGCAGGGTTTTTCAAAGGGGTCAACAGATAGCAATTTATATACAAAGATTGACACTGATAAATTGCTAATAATTTTGTCTATGTTGATGATATCATTTTTGGTAGCAATGAAGAATCCATGAGTCAAAATCTTGCTTCAGTAATGTAGCAAGAATTTGAAATGTCCTTTCTTGCTGAACTTACCTATTTTCTTGGTCTACAAGTCCAACAAAATAAAGATGGTATTTTTCTTTCACAAACCAAATATCTCGAACAGATCTTGAAAAAGTACAGCATGGAAGATTCTAAACCAGTATGTACCCCAATGGTAATAGGATGTAGTCTCAACTCAAATGATGAATCAGCAGTAGTACATCAACCAACTTACAGATCCATGATTGAAATTTTGCTTTATCTAATAGGTACCTGACCTGACAGCATGCATATAGTAGGAATAGTTGGAAGATTCCAAGCAAATACAAAGGAATCACACCTTCAGGAAGTCAAAAGGATTTTCAAATATCTTCAAGGAACACAAAACTTTGGTTTATGGTATCCTAGAGATACAGATCTTATTCTTCATGCATATACAGATGCAGATTGGGTAGGAAGTGTTGATGACAACAAAAGTACAAGTGGTGGTGCATTCTATATGGGTTCTAGGTTAGTGTCTTGGTTCAGCAAGAAACAACGTTCAATTGCATTATCTACAACTGAAGCAGAATATGTGGCTGTTGTATCTTGTTGCACACAATGACTTTGGATGATGCAAACATTGCAAGACTTTCAGATGACATGTACTCCACCCATCTCCATTCTATGTGATAATACAAGTGCTATCAATATTTCAAATAATCTAGTCATGCACTCCAAGACCAAGAACATACCCATCAAATATCATTTTCTACATGAACAAGTGCTTGAAAAAAAGGTCAAACTGGAGTATGTTCCCTCCAAGGAATAGGTTGCTGATATATTCACTAAACCACTGCCCAGAGAGACATTTGAATATCTCAAATAGAACCAGGGAGTAGTTGTTGCATCATCCTGCTGTTAAAATCCATTTTTTTAGAAAGGTTGTTATACACGAGTTTAATGAAGTGTAGTCGTGTACATACGCCAGTTTTTGTGGGCATGACCGCGTATATGTTGGTTTGAGGAAAAGCAGTGAGCCAGACTCAGGAGAAAGGGGTCTGATATGGTTTAGTAAATTATCTTCTCTGTTTGATGATGGTTACAATTTGCTGATGACATGTGGAAATATGTTGGTTATCATAAGTTTTTGATAACTTGATGTATATTTGATTAATGATGATGCCTTGATAATTCTTCTGATATATGCAATGATCAGATTTGACAGTGAACATCTAGCATAGGTTCAGGGGGAGCATATGCCTCTAATAATGCATTGTTTGCATTATCTTAGAAGATCTTGATATAAATCTACATAGTTGTTTTGATTCAGGTGATTCTTTTTTATGGACATATACAGGTTGATGGTCTAGATGCTATTAACAGATGCTTATGGAGCAGATCATACATCGCGTATGGTAGTTGATGATGACTGTCATGGTCTTGTTTAGATTTTTGGTCCCTGTTATAAATATCATGTATATCATTCAATGTTAAGGTCATATCAAGACCCATTATGTAATAATTTGTCTCTGTCTGTTAGTCTTTTGATGAGCCACTGTTGGTCATATGATGTAATTTGTACCCCCACTATGCATGGGAAGGATGATGTAATAACTACTATATTTTAGTCATGTATAAGCAATTGGTATATCCCCACTTGGTTGGGTGGATGATTAAAATTTGGTATATCCCCCCTTGGTTAGGAGATGGATGTATGTATGGGTCATTGGTGATAGGAAGGTTATTGGTATAGAGTCATCTTTTTGTAGACTTTGCTTGTGATGCAGGGGAGCATGGACTTGATCATGGGAGCTCAATCAGTACACTTCAGCATATCAGAGATTTCCGCATGTACTTGGTATACAGCAAATTGACCCCCTCATCAACTCAGAGGGGAAAGACATGATAGCTAAAGCAAAGACCAAAATCACATGCCTTGTTTCCACACTAACACTGGCTATGCACTGACAACCTACTTTATAAAGCTTCTCTACAAGCCTAATGTTAGAAAATTATATATTACGGAGCAATGGAACACATAAAATATTGTACAAATATAAACACAGAAGATGCACAAAACAAGAGAGACACAGATATACGTGGTTCACCCAGTTTAGGCTACGTCCACCCCGAACAGCCAGTCCTTCCTTTCTATTATCCAGCAAAATGAAGAGACACAACCTACAGCAAATCCGCTGTAATATCCTCTATTTTCTCTCACAGTCTCACCTCTCTGTTTCTCGCTCACCGTATACACATCTATTTCATAGCCTCAAATATAATACCCTCATACAAAGAGAGGGGTTGCCTTCTAGGGCAAAAAACCCTAAACTAAACATAAGTTCTACCGTCAGATCATCTGCCTAATGAACGGCCCAGATTGATTAGAAATTACTATACTTTTACAAGGCAATTTTACATTTGTTTTTAGCTTCGGGGGTGCTGCCCCCGAGCCCCAGTCGGGGGACTGCTGGCCCCCGGACCCCCGCTGGGGGGACAAGTCCCCCCCGCACCCCCTCGCGTGGAGGGGTGTACAAGACTTCCTGGGCTATACATCCGACTGAAACAAAGACCTTTGAACAATCATGCTCCACACACAACAATCTCCCACTTGGAGAATGATTGTAGCAACTCCACTGCTGCTTCATTTGCTGGACAATGACTCCTCTTTGGACTTGGCTGTTTTTCATCTTCATTGTCATCCTTGAAGACCAATTGAAACTGAGCATGTTCTCAGTTTCTCCCTGGTTACAACTTTTGTTAGCATATCTGCAGGATTCTTGCTTCGGGGGTGCTGCCCCCGAGCCCCAGCCGGGGGACTGCTGGCCCCCGGACCCCCGCGGGGGGACAAGTCCCCCCCGCACCCCCTCGCGTGGAGGGGTGTACAAGACTTCCTGGGCTATACATCCGACTGAAACAAAGACCTTTGAACAATCATGCTCCACACACAACAATCTCCCACTTGGAGAATGATTGTAGCAACTCCACTGCTGCTTCATTTGCTGGACAATGAATCCTCTTTGGATTTGGCTGTTTTTCATCTTCATTGTCATCCTTGAAGACCAATTGAAACTGAGCATGTTCTCAGTTTCTCCCTGGTTACAACTTTTGTTAGCATATCTGCAGGATTCTTGCTAGTGTGTATCTCTTCCAGCTTCAACTCTCCATCTTCCAACACTGATCGTATGAAATGGTACTTGAGCTGTATGTGTTTAGTCCTGGAATGAAATGCTGAGTTCTTTGAAAGATGAATGGCACTCTGAATATCACTGTATAACGTGCCCATATCATGCTCCTTACCCAATTCACCCATAAACCTTTGTAACCAAATCATTTCTTTACTAGCCTCTGTAGCAGCAACATACTCTACTTTTGTTGTTGAAAGTGCAACAACACTTTGGATTTTTGAAACCCAACTAACAGTTGTTCCTCCAACAGTAAATACATATCCTGTAGTGCTCCTCCTGTTATCTCTGTCACTTGCCATATCTGCATCAACATATCCTTGTAGGGAGATGTTTGAACCACCAAAGCATAATGCTTGATTTGTGGTACCTTTCAAATATCGAGAATCCATTTCACTGCCATCCAATGTTCCTTTCTTGGATTGTTCATGTACCTGCTTACAACTCCCACTGCATGTGCAATATCAGGCCTTGTGCATACCATTGCATACATTAAGCTTCCAACTGCTGATGCATATGGAACTTTAGACATATAATTTATGTCTTCTTAGGTCTTTGGGCACATTTCCTTGCTAAGTTTGAAATGGCTAGCAAAAGGTGTACTAACTGGTTTTGCATTGTGCATGTTAAATCTTTTCAACACCTTTTGTATGTACTCATTCTGAGACAATGTTAATTTACGATTTTTCCTATCTCTAGTTATTCTCATACCAAGGATTTGTTTTGCAGCTCCCAAATCCTTCATTGCAAATGAATTTGCCAATTTTCTTTTGAGCACATTAATTTCCTGCATGTTAGATCCTGCAACAAGCATGTCATCTACATACAATAACAATATAATATAGCTGCCATCATTTTTCTTTTTCAAATAAAAACAATGATCAGAGTGACATCTAGTATAACCTTGTTCAGACATAAACTTGTCAAATTTTAGATACCACTGCCTTGGAGCCTGTTTTAAGCCATACAAGCTCTTCTTCAACCTGCACACTAGTTTCTCCTTCCCTTTCACCTCATATCCCTGTGGCTGCTGCATATATATCTCTTCCTCCAAATCCCCATGGAGAAAGGATGTCTTTACATCTAACTGCTCAAGATGCAAATCTTCAGTTGCTACAAGACTTAAAATGGTTCTGATTGAAGTCATTTTAACAACAGGAGAAAATATTTCATAAAAATCAATACCTTTCTTCTGTGCAAACCCCTTCACCACAAGTCTAGCTTTATACCTCTATTTTCCTCCATCTTCTTCGTTCAGCCTGTAAACCCATTTATTCTTCAATGTAGTTTTTCCTACAAGCAACCTGACTAAATCCCAAGTATGGTTATGCATTAAGGAGTCCATCTCTTCTTCCATGGCTACCTCCCACTTCTTCCTGATTTCAACCTTGTATTGCTTCTTCATAACATTCGGGTTCACCGGAATCAGTCAACAATAAATAATATAATGAAGGAGAGTATCGTTCAGGGGGTCTACTTATCCTGGTAGATCTTTTAACACCACTTTCAGGTGTTTGGGGTGCTTGTTGTTGTTGTGGTGGTTGTTGTTGTTGTGGTTTTTGATTATTATTATTTTTAGGCACCTTTCCTTTTTCAGTGATTTCATCAAGAACTGTGTATTCCTTGTTTTCCTTTTCCTGTTTCTTTTCCTGCAACTGATTCTTATACAAGACCTTTTCATTGAATATTACATCTCTACTCCTAATGATTTTGTGATTTTCGTAATCATATAAGCGATAACCAAAATCATTAACACCATATCCAATAAAGGTACATTTCTTTGAATTTGCCTCAAGCTTTGTTCTATTTTCTTTATCAATATGGACAAAGGCCTCACAACCAAAAGGCTTTAAAATAGAGTAGTTTACCTTTTTACCTGTCCATGCTTCCTTTGGAACACCACCATCCAAGGAACTTGAAGGCCCTCTGTTTATTAGATAAACAGCAGTATCTACAACATCTGCCCAAAACTGTAAAGGCAATCTTGCATGCAATCTCATGCACCTTGCACGCTCCATGATTGTTCTGTTCATCCTTTCTGACACACCATTTTCTTGTGGTGTTCTTGGAACTGTCTTCTCTTTGCGAATTCCATGCTCTGAACAGTACCTATCAAACTCTTTGCTGCAATATTCACCTCCATTGTCTGATCTAAGACACTTCAATTTCTTTCCTGTCTCAATCTCAACCAAAGCTTTCCATTTCTTGAAAGTATCAAATACATCAAATTTATTCTTAATACAATAAATCCAAGTTTTTCTAGTTGCATCATCAATAAAAGTAACATAATAACGAGAGCCACCGAGAGATGATACCTGCGCAGGTCCCCATACATCTGTATACACAAGCTCTAATTTTTCATTCTTCTTTTCTTTCCCAACTTTGAGAAATCTGACTCTCTTCTGTTTTCCATAAATGCAATTCTCGTAGAAGTCCAAATCAACATTCTTCAAACCTGGCAACAAATTCCTTGAGTGAAGAATCTTCATCCCCTTTTCACTCATGTGTCCGAGCCTATGATGCCATAATGTTGCATCTGCTCCTTTGGAAGTTAAAGCATTAACAGAGTTAGAAATACCATTGCATAAAGACAATGTACCAACCTTTTCACCTTTTGCTATTACCAGGGCTCCTTTGGTGACCTCCAAGGTTTATCTGTGAAAGTTGTCACACAACCTTCACCGCCTAACTACCCTGTTGAAATCAGTTTTTTCTTTAGATCTAGAACATGCCTTACCTCCTTTAATAGCCATTGGTTTCCATTCTGCTGTTTTACAAGAACCTTACCCATTCCAATGATTTTACAGGGTTTATCATCACCCAGACGAACTTGTTCAAAATCTCCTTGAACATAGTCATGAAAGTATTTCTTATCAGGTGTGGCATGGAATGAAGCCCCTGAATCTACCACCCAGGAATCAGTAATATTTTCGAAAGAAAGAATCAAAGCATCTTGTAACACCTCACCTATCACATTTGCTTCATGATTGTTTTCTTGCTGTGCATCTCCTTATTTTCCCTTCCGAGATCTACAGTCTTTCTTTAGGTGTCCTTTCTTTCCACATTTCCAGCACACTATCCCCAATCTGGACTTGGATCTGCCTTTCCTTGATTTACTGCGATATCCTGAGCTCTTTCCTCTTTCCATTTTTCTTCCTCTAGACTCTGCACTCAAAGAATTTCCCGATGTCTCACTGGAGCTTTTCCGTCGCATTTCCTCGCTAAGGATAGCACCGACAACATCATCAAACTTTAAAGTACTAGATCCAGAAACGGAGTTACTAATGGCCATTACCAAACCATTCCAACTTTCTGGTAATGAGCACAAGAATAACAGAGCTCTAACTTCATCATCAAAGTTTACCCCTACATAACTTAACTGACTTGTAACTGTATTAAAATCATTTAAATGGTTTGCAACAGATCCACCTTCCGACATATTCATATTAAATAACCATTTCATAAGAAATACCTTGTTTGAGGCCGAGGGTTTTTCATATAGTTTCGACAACGTCTTCATCAAACCCTCTGTCATGGTTTCCTTCGAAATGTTGAAGGCGACTGACACAGCAAGGCACAACCATATTTTTCCGAGTGCCTTTCTATCGAGAAGGTTTCATTCTTCCTCTTTCATACCCGTCGGCATCTTTGTTTTTCTGCCCAATGGTAGGTATAGATCTTTCTGATACAGATAATCTTCCATGTGCATCTTCCACAGTGAGAATTTTTGGCCGTTAAATTTCTCGACCATAAACTTACCATCTTCCGCCATTGCTCCCACTCGAACCAGGAACCCTTCTTTCCTACGAGTTTATCAGCCAAATAGACCTTCGGCTCTGATACTAGTTGTTAGAAAATTATATATTACGGAGCAATGGAACACATAAAATATTGCAGAAATATAAACACAGAAAACGCACAAAACAAGAGAGACACAGATATACGTGGATCACCCAGTTTGGGCTACGTCCACCCCGAACAGCCAATCCTTCCTTTCTATTATCCAGCAAAATGAAGAGACACAACCTACAACAAATCCGCTGCAATATCCTCTGTTTTCTCTCACAGTCTCACCTCTCTGTTTCTCGCTCACCGAATACACATCTATTTCACAGCCTCAAATACAATACCCTCATATAAAGAGAGGGGTTGCCTTCTAGGGAAAAAAACCCTAAACTAAACATAAGTTCTACCATCAGATCATCTGCCTAATGAACGGCCCAGATTGACTAGAAATTACTATACTTTTACAAGGCAATTTTACATTTGTTTTTAGCTTCGGGGGTGCTGCCCCCGAGCCCCCGCCGGGGGACCGTTGGCCCCCAGACCCCCGCCGGGGGGGGGGGGGGGGGCAAGTCCCCCCCGCACCCCCCCGTGTGGAGGGGTGTACAAGACTTCTTGGGGTATACATCCGGCTGAAACAAAGACCTTTGAACAATCATGCTCCACACACAACACCTAAGGGTGCGTTAGTGACCCTACTAACTCAAGTTGCTAGTATGGGAACAACATTAGTGAATCCTAGTGAAGTTCTAAGGGTCAAAGGAACGAATTGACTCATAAATATCTAGATATTTTTTCCTAAAAATACTCAAGAAAAGCAAGTAAACATCCAAATTCGACCTATTTGGAGGATTTCTAATCCTAAAGAAGGAGGAAAATGGGAAAGAGCTGAAAAGCATGGAAACTTCATTTCTTTTACCCTAGGGAACTCAAGGAGGAACTTGGCAACCCTAACTGAATTGCTACATAAGCAGAGCTAGGGCTATGGTGATAGAGGTCAAAGCATTTGAAAGGATAGCATACTTGATTGTTGAGAATTGTCTCAAATCATAAGAAGTTGGCAAGAAGGGAGAGAGAGAGAGAAGTTGGAGGGGTAAGGGAAGGTTGATGCAACAGATGGTTGTAATCACTCTTCCAACATTAATATAGAACTACAGTTGTACTTTCTACTCCGTGGTGTTGGTACTATCATTCATTCAGTTGTTTGTCCAATACCTTTTAGCATGAGTAGCTTAGTTATGTATAACTAGATGTTCTTTTATGTATTCATGTATTAGTTATCAGAGTTGTATGTTGTGATTATGCTTGTCTCTTCTATGTCAAGGACTTGATCTGGAGCCGGCTCAGGGGATTTCCACCTAGCTACATTGTGCTCTCCAACAAATCTACACGGAGGCTTTAGGTAATATATTTATCCTACTTTGATAGTTAGTTATTGTTTATGAACATGCATGTAACTTTGTGGCGGTTGCAAATAACCTTACAGTCTACCGAAGGTCCCGGGAAGACCTTTGAGGGTATCTTCATTCTCCACACACCATGCATTTTATCCTATAGAAGAATTGGTGACTCTGCTGGGAGTATACATCTAGTTCCTGGTTTGCTCAAATAGTTCTCAATTTTCTCCTCCTTCTAAGAGCTCCTTATACTTCTGCATTCCCTTTCTAACCCACCAAAACATTGCTGCATCTTGCCTACATACATTCATCATTGAATCTGATCTAAGAAGCCCTGTTTTGAGCTATTTCCCCACACTAACGTAGGTTAGCAGACTACACAGTGCTTTATAAAGCTCCGTGTCTACATACAGAAAGAATTAATGGACCAAGTAACTCTTTGTGGCCACTGTTATAAAGCGTTAGTCTCCCAAAACCTTGATTTTCAGCTGTGTCTGTAAACTAAAAGGGATAGGAAGCCTACTCATGGACTGAAAGAGGATATGTCACAGAATTTTGTTAGCAAAATAGGTGTCCTAAAAGTTATTTTTGGGAAATAAGTTTTGTTTTTTCTTTCTTAAAATCATTTTTTATGAAAGAAAGATCCACATGTTTCACTCTTCTGTTTAGCTGGTTAAAAGCTACTCTATTTTTGGTTTCAAGTAGTTGTTAAGAAAACATTGGAAAGAAGTTCGTTGGTTATTCATGTGTTAAATGACTAAGATGCATGGAAAGAATATGAATATGTGAAAAACTGTCACTTGTAGAATACAACTTGTTTTCATCAAATTGAATTTTTTTTATACCATTGTCTTGTGTATGATTGTTGTGTCAGAGTCTCATTACATTTCATACATCAAATCCCCTACTAAAGACAATAAAAAAGTACACATAAAATTTACCTAAAATCAATCATTAACTCTTTATTGAGCAAACAAACATTAGTTCAGGCTAGGATCTTGGGATAGGCAGTGTGAGTAAACTGCCCAAGATCAAAAACGAAACTAGTGTCATTAAAAGAGAGAAAATTCCTTCTGCACTCATACTATCGGGACCACTCCAGTAAAAGTGGAGCTAAATATGAGACAACATCAGACTGTAAGTGAAGGTAGCTCACCTTCTCTTACAACTCCTTTGGGTATTCTGTGTATTGGGGATCCCTTCAGAGATTTAGGAGCTAAGTTGGGGACTCAGGTATCCTTCCCACACAGTGTACTATTTGTGACTATGTCCCCCTTGGTGGTGTCTATGGTCTGAGGTATCTTTAGTGGCCAAAATTTTAGGGACTTACACAAGGTGACTGCGACGGGCTTCCTTGGTACCTAACATAGATGGATCTACTCTGTCTTCAGTTTTTGGGAGGGTGCTCGTCTTCACGAGAGCACTTGGCCCCTCAATTTGAGGTTCGAGTGATTCTCTAGAGTAACCGTAACTGTACATCTAGCCAGTGTTCTCTGTTATTCATTGATATATTGGGTTTCATCTCCAGTGATCGGTGCTTGTTAGACAGGGTCATTTCCCTCTGTTTGCTGATTGATCAACTTAGTGTATTTTTTATACTTTTTTAGGCACCCGAGTGTTATCATTTGAGACTTTAACAAATATCATGATAAAATTTATTGATAAAAATTAAAGGTCACCGTGGCTACATCTGGACCTCGTCATCAATCTAAACGATTGTTAGGACTTACTCCACTCATTGTAGAAGATCCGCCAAGCTCCAGTGAACCAGATTCCCCATCTTCGGGGAATCAACCTCCTAGATCTCACACGGGACCTGTTTGGACAACTGACGATTCAAGTTTGCTAGAGAATTTCTTTACCAAAGGATTCCTTCCTCCCTTTAACCCTCCGCTCATGAATTTGCTGGACCCAATCTCGGCTCCCGCAGTACCTGTACTTCTTGCTTCTATAGTCAGAACATTTCCATCCATCCCGTCAACAACTAATGGGTCGTGGAAATTTGTGGACTCTTTCGGTCCTCCAACACTTCCCTAGTCGACAGTCACCACAACACCATCGATGGCAAACCCTGTTGTCCCATTTGTCCCAGGTACAACCACTCACATGACACCCTCTATGAGTGGAACCTAGCCGATGTCGGGTTCCACCCCTTTAGTGTCAAATTGCATATCTTCGACAAGTGCTACATACAACGCTCCCTATACTGTTCAATATAGCAATATTGGTGTGGTTCCCATCCACCAAAAATATGGTCGACCGCCATTGTACAGTTCAAACCCCCAGATTCAAGTATCTGGGGGCATTACCAATATGCACATGTTGGTAGGGAATGTAACAGTTCGCCCTCCATTCTTAGGCATGCATGGTCAGTCGCTAATTGACATGAGCATTCCTTATGTCAATCAAGGACAAATGGTCAGTTCTGTGATGAGCGAGAATTCTCAAGGAGGTCCCAAGCAATCCATGGGGGAACCCTACTCACAAATTCAAATGAGTCAAGGGGGCACCACTTATCCTAGGGGAAATTCTATACCCCAATATCAAAATCCCCATGGAAATCCACACTACAACGCCATACCTCAAGGAAACTACTATACCATGCAGCCCGTGTATAATATTGGGACTCAAACAATGGGAGGAGTGCAAGGCTCAAGTCATATGTCATCGCCTTGGTCTGAGTCAGGGGCACCACGCTCTCTTCCTTTCTTGGCAACGTTGGATAACCCCGACTTGTACAAGCTCACAAATGACCCCATCTAGCACAACTTACTTTGGTCACCGATCCCGCATAAAATACCAATAGACATCCCCAAGTTCGATAAGAAACAAGGGGAGGACCTGGGCACCCATATCACCACCTACCATCTTTGGAGTGTTTCTAACTCCATGGTGGATGATAGTTTCCGGTTACGTATTTTTCCTTGCACCCTCACTGGCAACGCAGCTAAGTGGTACATTGAGTTACCACGCATGTCTGTAAATACCTTTGACGCCCTATCGATGGAATTCTTAAAGCACTTCTAGCTAACCATCCACTATGAGACTGGGACAGAGCTCCTCACTTCATTACGTCAGGATACTGCCACCCACATCTCTGATCATATACATGAATGGATACATAGGTGGAGGTTAGTCAAAGCTCCCCTCCCAGACTATCTCTTAGCGGACTGGTTCTGCAAGTCCTTACTCTCACAAATCGCTAAAGATGTAGCTTTAGGTGGTGCGGTCATAGAAGACCAATCCATACGTCATGCCCATCACTTAGATCTGATATATTCATAGTCTAGCACTCTTTACGACATAATCCCCAATGTCCCTCGCAACTCCAATGTTTCCACTACTCAGCACGCGGAGTGCACGCCAGTGGGATTATCGGCGCAACCTCTGGGGCTACTGTAAAACAACTCAGTGGTCACATTGCCAATATGTGAGTGGACCCCTCTACCAAATTGACTTCTCTTCCTACCACCATGATAAATTCTATGCAGTCTATGCAAAAACCTGGTGGTAAGAACAATATGAATAAGAAAAAGACCGCTCCTTCTGAGGAGCAGTCAACAAAGCAACCAAACCCAAAATAGAAGGCTGTTGCACCTCCTGACAATGAAAAGGATAAACCCACCATATTTCCTTGCAAAATCTGTGTTGAAGACCACATGACCTATCATTGTCTGCGTCTTCAAAAATGCACAGAATACATTGCTAAAAAGGATACTGGTCAGACCCCCGCTGTCCTCAAAAATCCTTTTCTCGCTCGGCAGCAGCAAAACCTTATTGCAAACCAACCCCAACCCCCGCAAGGGGGCAACGATGGTTTGCAACAACCTTCAGCTGGTGAATGATTTTCTACTGTTTACACCTTTGAAACAGTAGATCTACAGACACGAGCCAAATCTTATGGAGATCCTATCACTCATGTAGAGTAACCTTCCTCAAGTAAAAACCCATTGCCACCTAACGATTTGCATATCGAAAGGCCGGTTGCTAACCTTGTAATTTTCCACCCCAAAGGGGCACTTCGATGCAAAATGCACAATACATCTGCACGTGCCACCCAAAACTACAGCATTGTAGAAGACTTGGTGCAAGCGCCATCAGCTATGTCAATGCTCAAAGTATTACAAACATGTCTAGCACAAATAAAAGCTTTGCTTTCAACAATTGGTGGTATCGACCCACAGGATTCCATGCTTGCAATTTTCGACATGGAAAAGTGTAAACCTCCCCTTTCTCACCAGCTTGCATTTCAAGTGCATTTTTTCTTGAAAGGTAAAGGTATACACAGAACTATCATCGATGAAGGTGCTTCTACCTGTGTCATGTTGGCTTCATGTTGGCTCGCCCTGGGTTCTCCAACCTATCCCTGCCATCAAATTCCCTTAAATCTTTGGACGGCCACACTTTCATCCCAAATGGTTACCTAGCTAGCTATCCCATCACCTTGAGTGGGAAAATGGTAACAATAGATATTGAAGTCATGGATCATAAACTCAGCTATAATCTATTTTTTGGCCGCACTTGGACTTATGCCATGAAGGTCGTCGTGTCTTCGGTCTTCTGTATCATCCTATTTCCCTTGGATGGAAAGATAGTCACAGTGGACCAGCTATCCTTTTTCACCCCAGATTACTCTCTATTACCTAGCAGCTCTGTACCCTTAGTGGGTGGTTTACCTGACCCTTATATTAGTATCGGTACCGGTCTACTGAAGGCCTCTTCCTTGATGGGTTTTTTCCCTCTTCAGCTGCCCAAGGTTTCACAAACGATCAACATGATTTTATCCATTCCTCATGAATAAACCAATCCATGGATCCTACCAGCTCCTTCAGACATTGACACATGTGGAGAACAAATTCCATTTTCACCAGCTGAATTGGCCTACCAAGCCATTCAATATGCATCCAAATCTCCGGTCACTTTGGTTACGGCCAATGGTACCAATGCCCTTCCCATAAACACTCATTCTTTCGATCCACTCACTCAAGTCCTACGTACAGATGAAGCTATTCAAGAAATCATAAGCTTAAAAGAGCGACCTTGGGAGGATTCGTACCATCATGTTTCGATATCTAATTCAAACATGATGCCTATTCAAATCCTGTCCCCTGACATACCAAAAATTGTTTCCTCACCATATAAGACTATCCAAACTTTGAACTCAGAAGGAAACATGGGCAATAGGTCGAAAACATTGCTCACTGATATTTCTGTCTAGACAGGCATCATGGAAAACATACAGATTGGAGCCAATCACAATCTTGAGGAAATTGCAAGCTTCACCTACCCTTTTAAGGACTTCTGTGATGTTTTTCCTTGGTCTTATGAGGAAACGCATGGCATAGACCCTTCTATTGTCAAGCATGAGATCAAGGAATACCAAGCATTCTTTTTATGGTATTTTTCTTGCTCATTAATCCGAAAAACCTCGAGTCTCCTTCTTTGGGCTCGTTAAACTACTACAAAGAAGATATGAGCATGTTCCTTTTTGGGACGTTTTCTTGCTCTTGAATTGAAAAAACCTTGAGTTTTTCATCATTGGGCTCATTAAACATATACGACGATGGTCTGAGCAACTCTTTTTTGCTCTTTTTCTAGATCATTAAACTGAAAAAGACCATTAGAGCATTATTTTTAGGCGCTTTTTTCTCACTCATAGAATTGAAAAAATCTTGAGTTTTGTCTTTAGGCTCATTAAAAGTTTATAAAGATGACCCGAGCATTCTTTTAGGTACTTTTCTCGGTCGTTAAACTGAAAAAAATTGAGTTTTTGTCACCGGGTTTATTAAAAATCTACAGCAGCAACAAGAGCACTTGCTTTTTTGGGACCATTTCTCGCTCTTAAAATCGAAAAATCCCCGAGTTTTTCCCCTCCTTCGGGCTCATTAAATATACGATAGAGGAATGAGCATTTATTTTACCTCTTTTTCCTCGCTCACTAAACTGAAAAAGATACCTTGAGGTTTCTTCATTTTACTCGTTAAAATTTAATGAAGATATTGAGTTTGTCGTTGTGTGACTCATTTAAAATTCACGACGAAAAACTAGTTCAATCTGTCTCCTCGTACTCATAAAAAAATGAGGTCGACATCTATTGAACGTAGCTTTCTCTTTATCCGGATTCAATAGATTAACTCACGGAAAGGTAACTGATTCGGGTATACTATTAACCTTTTGTTGCACTTGGTTTAAAACTGTGACAAAGGGACCACCATGGAGTCGTTCTTTACGATCTTTTCAGACTCTCTAAATATGAAAAGACCACCGAGTTGCCTAGTCTGGACTCTTTAAATTACACAGACAAGATATAGAGACGCTCTTTTTACGATCCTTTTCAAACTCTCAAAACATGAAAAGATCGACGAGTTTGCCTGTCTGGACACATTAAAATAATCAGATAAGGCACAAAGTTGCTCTTTTTGCGGGACTTTTCAGACTCTTAAAATATGAAAAGATCAACGAGTTTACCCGTCTAGACTCACTAAACTAATCAGATGGGAAAGTGGACAATACAACTGCATTCAGTATTAGAAAGCGTAGTTTGGCAGCAGTCATTCCCTTGAACATGGCACTCCCTCAGATAAACCTTCCTTGTGACGCCCTCTCAATATGAATCCTACCATCCTATGAGTTTAGCCTATATGCCCAAATGTTTTTGCATCTTTGTATCCTAACACTCTTTGGTGTTCCTGAGTCTAGTGCTTCATGGTTAAAACCATTGTAGTGCCTTCTATTGTTCAAGGGTTAACCTTTTGTTTCCTCCATCAACCCATCATGCGTACCCTTTCATCATTCCCTCTGTTGTTTAGACCCAATGCTCAAAGATTCCTAGAAAACACCAGATCATTCTTGTCCCGTTTTGTGTCTATTGACGTAGGACACATTATTGCCTACCTTTTGACAGGTATCTTCCTATCAACTTCAACACTCTATCTAGGAAGACAACCTAGAAACACATTTAGTGCCTTGGTATTTGCAGACATTAGTGGTAGGTTTCCTTGTGTTTGATTAGGGGTTCTCATTATTGGCTCCTGGTTAAGTGATTCTACGAGTGTTCGATGAAAAAAACATCTTTCACAGTCGTTATTTTGTACTATGCATCTTGGAGACCATCACCATTATTGGTGGCCCTCCTCGCATCTATTAACGGTCTCCATTATTGACTGGTAATCAGATGATTTCGTGCATGTTTGACATGAACGCATATATTCACATGTATCGATCTATGTTGTTCATTGAAGCGAAAATCAAGACCTTGGGTAGAGTCTTGCATCACTCAGCCTTGCTTCCTCTCCCAAGTTGCGTGTATTGCTTTTTGGAGACAACTTATCAGGATGGTTCTATTATGACACCAAATCCACATTGTGCTTATTGGCAGCTAGCATCGTCATATCTCTTTGGAGAAAATCACTCTGACATAGCTACTAAGCATGGGAATGCCCGACTCAGGACATGATTTTAGTAGTTTTATATATATGCATTGTATCAGGTTTCCCGTACTTTCCCATACCACCTGAAGCTTCGATCCTCTATCTCTTTTTGAAGGAAAATTATAGTTAAGTAAAGTATTTCGGCCATCATCGCAGCCTCTGATCTCATACTTTAGGGGGAATATGTTATACAGCAAATTGACCCCCTCATCAACTCATAGGGGAAAGACATGATAGCTGAAGCAAAGACCAAAATCACATGCCTTGTTTCCACACTAACACTGGCTATGCACTAACAACCTACTTTATAAAACTTATCTACAAGACTAAGGGTGCATTAGTCACCCTACTAACTCAAGTTTCTAGTATGGGAACAACATTAGTGAATCCTAGTGAAGTTCTAAGGGTCAAAGGAACGAATTGACTCATAAATATCTAGATATTTGTTCCTAAAAATACTCAAGAAAAGCAAGGAAACTTCCAAATTCAACCTATTTGGAGGATTTCTAATCCTAAAGGAGGAAAATGGGAAAGAGCTGAAAAGCATGGCAACTTCATTGCTTTTACCCTAGGGAACTCAAGGAGGAACTTGGAAACCCTAATTCAATTGCTACATAAGCAAAGCTAGGGCTATGGTGATAGAGGTCAGAGCATTTGAAAGGATATCATACTTGATTTTTGAGCATTGTCTCAAATCATAAGAAGTTGGTAGGAAGGGAGAGAGAGAGAGAGAGCAAAGCTAGAGGGGTAAGGGAAGGTTGATGCAACATATGGTTGTAATCACTCTTCCAACATTAATATAGAACTGCAGTTGTACTGTCTACTCCGTGGTGTTGGTACTATCATTCATTCAGTTGTTTGTCCAATACCTTTTAGCATGAGTAGCTTAGTTATGTGTAACTAGATGTTCTTTTATGTATTGATGCAATAGTTATTAGAGTTGTATGTTGTGATTATGCTTGTCTCTTCTATGTGCAGGACTTGATCTGGAGCCGGCTCAGGGGATTTCCACCTAGCTGTATTGTGCTCTCCAGCAAATCTACACAGAGGCTTGAGGTAATCTATTTATCCTACTTTTATAGTTAGTTATTGTTTATGAACATGAATGTAACTTTGTGACGGTTGCAAATAATCTTACAGTTTGTCGAAGGTCCCGGGAAGACCTTTGAGGGTACCTTCATTCTCCACGCACCATGCATTTTATCCTATAGCAGTACTCAGGGTGTGTCCCTTTGCCCTTGATGACACAGGGGGAGAGTGACCTGGTGTGGTTGTTGCCATCAAGCCCAAAGGGGGAGATTATTGGCATTATCATACAGGTATTGTCCTTGATGGCAACTCACTCAGATGAAAGATCACAGTATAGTAGGTAAACAACAAATAATTACAGATCAGTCGTCACAGAATGAAGAAAGAGAGGTATACACAGGTTCACCATTAACCAAGCTGTGTATACATGTAGGTTCACTGTATACAAGTCACGTATACATACACATGCACTTTCACAGAAGGAAAAGTTCGTATACCTTGGAAAACTAAGTTTTTGGTCCGAAGTGTTTGGTCCATGGTATTTTGATCCATGGTATTGCTCCAAGGTATCTGGTCCGAGGTATTGACCCTAGCTATTTGGTCCAAGGTATTGGTCCTAAGTGGTTTTGGTCCATGGTATTAAGGAAGGCCTAAAACTATAAAAGGAGGAGAAGATCATTTGGCCATTTTGTGCAAGTATCAAATATCTGATGAAGTGTGAGATCTAGTATGCACATTATTGGGTTATGATGCATTGTTGGATCTGAACCAAGGATGAACCTTAATGAATGATGAGGGACTAGATCTAATGATGGACCGAGATCTTAAGGCGTAAAATGAACTATCGTTATGTGTTTTTGCTCATGAATATTCTAGATCTGAATACTGACGCATATATTATTCTGTAAATGATATGATCTGGGTATAACTGAAGTTTGGAATCGCTGCATAATTATGAATTGATATTTGCATATGTATACATTGGTTGGCTTTAAGAAAAGCGTGTATACACGTAGGTTCAACACATGAAAGTAGCGTATACTTTATAAAATATGTTTTAGTTGCTGCTATTTGCTATTATAGAGTTTTAGGTTCTGGTTTGGTTTCTGGTTACTATAGTCTATTGACAATATTCCAAATGATCAGATTGATGGGTTGTCAAATTGATTGATTGATTCAATTGTGATTGGTTCAAAAGGTGATTGGTTGATGCAGATATACACTTATGATGTTGTTGATGGATCCAGTCTGAAAATTTATGAAATGTGGTACCTGGAGGAAGAAAGAAGGTCATAGCCTTATGTAGGTCGGTACCTACGTACTAGTAAACATATCAGCTAGTACAAGAGCTAGGGGGTTGTAGCTCCCTTCTAGTAGAAGGTGGATAACGAGAGAAGGTTGTAGCCTTCTGCAGGTAGAAGCCTGTGTACTAGTATAAGTCTACACCAGTACAAAAATTGTAAATAGATTTTCTTATTATTAAATTGTAAATAGATTTTCTTATTATGTGATGCTTTATTCTACTTTTATTGCACTCTCTAATCAATTCCTGATATACTAGTTAAAGTTCAATGCATGATAATTTGGGTAAATCAAAATATCTTTGCATATACACTGGTTTGTTTAAGTACAATTGTGTATACATGCTAGTTCACTTAGCTGAAGTAGCATATCAAAATAAGTTTCGAAAACTAAATTATTGATCTGATAATATGGATTCACCCCCCATCTCAGTATTATTTCCAATAGATTCTTTCCCAAAGCTATGGCCTTCACACTGCTCATCGTCTTCGAAACCATTTCCATGCTCCGATTTTCGCTTATGCCCCTATAGGCCCATTGAACCGTTGGTATGAACAGGTCCTAGTCAGTTCATCTTGCTTGGTGAACTCTGTTCATGATTCCGCGTAGCTTTTTGAATGCTCTGTCACGTAATATTTGTGGTGTGTGTCACCTTCCCTATTGTCGCGTCAGGTTTTAATTTTCAATCCTTAGTCTAGGAGGTGCTTGCACAACACACATCTGCACCCATTAACACAAGTGGGTGCACAAACTAATTCATCCTGGCTACCCGGCTCACATTCGATGCTGGGGCCTTCCAAACCGTAAGCACATCTATCTTCTACATTTGAGCCAGTTCCCCATAGTCTTCTAATATGCACTCCATCATCGTACATGTGTCGCACGTAATTCCTATTCCAGTGCACCGTACCACTCTATTCTGGTACTACACTTTCAAATTTATCTAAGAATTCATCCACCCCTGTTGCACCCTCATATGTTGATAGTTCCCTTGCTTCGGTCGTCACGCACCACAGTGACCTAATCATCATGTTGCAATTCAGCGTTGTCACTTCATGCAATTGGTTCTGCCAGCATTCTATTTCTTCATCCAAATCCAAATTACAGGAAATGTTGCACTCCAATGAGATTCTCCCATTTGTAGTCATGTTCACCCGATCCTGGTCTTGCACCGTTATCTAGTAAATGCAATATAGATCATCATCCCGTACAGGTTCAATGTCGTCCACTCCTTTGACTGGGTCTAGTAGAACTACTACCCGTAGGGACTTTTTCTCGAATATCATCTTTTGCTTCTTCAAATTGATGACTCCATT
Organism: Pinus tabuliformis; assembly: GCA_031772625.1. Classification (NCBI taxonomy): domain Eukaryota; kingdom Viridiplantae; phylum Streptophyta; class Pinopsida; order Pinales; family Pinaceae; genus Pinus; species Pinus tabuliformis. The sequence continues at coordinate 765,856,176 of CM062815.1, forward strand.
CATATCGGTGGCCTAGTCTATTCCTAACAACGCGGGATAAGGATTGTTGTCATCAACAATCTCTATCACTTCAAAGTCCGTCTGAGTGCTCGCGCCTTCGATACCCACCATTACCCCTTGCAACCTCCCCATGGGCAAAATATTCTATTGGTTCGTCAATCGTAATTGAATAGGGGACCACTGTAACACGGGCCAGCTATTGGCTTGTTGGGGCCTGACCCAGGTTCAGAAGTGATTTAGCCAAACAAATCCCGAAACTACCAGCCCTTTCTGCAACAGTCCGCGATGTGCGGACTGAGGTGTCACCCGAGGTATTATGGGAGGGTGCTGGAACCAGGTTTCTGCACCCTAGGGATGTCTTGATGAAGTCTGGGACATTCGTGAATCGATCTTGCGCTCGTGCCTCGCTCCGCGTAACTATCTATCCTTTGCGCAGCTTTGTAAAGAGCATGAAGAGGCACTGTCTAGATCCTTTATCCTTACGGTGTTCTTATTATAGATCTTAACTTAATTATGTGGGCCCAATATTTTGATCAATCATTCAACATTTATAACAAGAGCTCGCAATCATAAACTGTAAAGAGATGCAAGATATAACAGAAGCATAAACACACAGATCTATGAGCAGATGCACAATATTTCATAATAAAATTAATTTTTATCAATCCTCTATTATAGTACAAATCTGACTCCGCCCTACGCACTCAGCTGCAGGGGTCCACGCACACAGCTGTGGACTCTACCAAGCCTCTGCGCACACAGTTGCAGAGCCTCTTCCTATTCCTACAACCCAAGACTCGGACTCAAAGACTCAGAGTGAATTCTTTATTCAAAACCCATATACGGCTCATGATCCAGACTAAAAGCTAACTTCTACACTTAGAGCCTCGCTCTATTTATACATTCCCATGGTCTTCGGACCATGGGTAGGACGAAACATTATATATTAAATTACAATATTTTAGGTCAGACAACCCTAGACTCTCATGCTCCGCGCTCGCATTTTGCAGGGTATTTACATTACATTGACCAAACTTGGTCTTTAAGCCCCAAAAACCCACTATGGGTGGATTCGCTCCCCAACAGGCCCCCAACACAATCATCGTGACTTGTCCCGAGTCACTCAGATAGTGCGGTGATCTTCACGCAAATTTCATCTAGCAACCTCTGCACTTTGCTTACGTCTGCAGCACATTCTTCCGTTGTTCATTGTACCTGTTGTGCGTGTATCTCTGATGCTTCGTTGTCAGGTGAAATTCCTTGTCTAAGTGCATATATACCCTGCATCTATGCCAGCTTTCCCTCGATCATCGCGGTGACCGTGAATGCTTCTTCGAGCCAAGGTTGGATGCGTTCTTTAAGCACTGCTTATTTTTGCCACATGGCATCCACCTGTTCCTTTAGAGCTTGGGCCTCCCTCATCTTGGCCAATCGCTGAGTAAGGGCGACCATATGCACGCTCCCCTGAACATTGTCATAGGCATGCTACAACTTCAATAATGCTTCAAATACTGAACTTGCTTTCAAAGCCTCTAAAGTTGTAAAGTCCATACGCAATAAATGAATTCTCAAGATGCCAAGGGTTGTTCGATGGATGACCATCTGGGATTTATAGGCCTGCCAGAATTCCAACTCAACCGTTCCCCCCTTTTTTTGCTCATTAATGCTATATTGGTGGCAGATCATTTCAAATCTAGTTCTAACTCTGTGTCTTAATTACCCATCGTCTGCCCCTTTTTGCCTTAACTTGGACATCTTGTCATGAACAATGACACCAATGGTCACTTTCCAACCTATCTGCGTGGAAGCGCAATCCCTTGCGTGTGAACACAATTTGTTGTGCAACTCCCATACAGAATATTTTATAGTCTCACGCTCTCTTTCAACTGCTTGGAGCACTAAGAATGTGCTTCCTACAGATAGTCAGGTAGTCGCACTATTGGTGCGAGGCTTCAAGTCACCTTCTGGCTCGGTCCGCAGGCCTCCCTTAGTTACCCTTGCACTAATCAGCACCTCGCATTCTTCCTTATGTGGTGCACTTCCTTGGTTGCTTTGCTTGATAAGGTGCGACTGCAGCCATGGTAGTATGGCCAAAACCTCCCAATGACAATCTTCTAGTGTGGTGGTAGGGTTGCCCCTACGTGGCTCTGTCCTTTTGTCAACATGTAATGCTTGTGAGATTTTGGTTTCCAATTTTCTAATATCTTTGTCCATTAATATGCTTTCCTGCTTCAGTCGTACCTAATCCTCTTTGAGTTTACGAAGCTCAAGGTTCCCTCACTAAATGGCTTCTTGAATCTGCATATGTTTGTCGTCACACAGCTGCATAATCGTTTCGCTTTGGTCCTCATGTGGTGTCACAATTATGGGAGTGATTTCATGAGGATTCTTTCCCAAAGCTATAGCCTTGACTCTGCTCATCGTCTTCAGAACCATTTCCATTCTTAGGTTCTTGCACATGGCCCTATAGGCCCATCAAACCGCTAGCACACACAGGTCCTAATCAGTTCATCCTGTCTGGTAGAATCTGTTCATGATTCCGCATAGCTTTGTGAAGGCTATGATGTGGAATTTTTGCCACTTTTCCTCCTATCATGTTGGGTTCTAATTTTCGATCCTTAGTCTGGGATGTGCTTACACAACACACGTCTGTACCCATTGACACAAGTGCACGTGTAGATTGCTTCATCCTGGTTACCCATCTCGCATTCGACGTTGGGGAATTCCATATCGTAAGTGCATCCATCTTCTACATTCACACTAGTTCCCCATAGTCTTCTAATGTGTACTCCATCATCATGCGGGTGCCGCAAGCAACGCCCATTCCAGCGCATCGTACCGTTGTTGTTTCTGTACTACACTTTCAAATTTGTCTAAGAATTCCTCCACTCTTGTTACCCCATCATATGTTGGTATTTCCCTTGCTTCGGTCATCATGCATCGTAGTGATCTAATCATCATGTTGCAATTTAGCGTTGTCACTTTGTGCAACTAGTTCTGCCAGCGTTCTATCTCTTCATCTGAATCCGAAGTACAGGAGCTATCGCGCTCCCATGATATTCTCCCATCTGCAGTCGGATTCACCCAATCCTGGTCTTGCGTCGTTATCTAGTAAATGCAATCCAGCTCGTCGTCACTGTCATCGTTGCACACAAGTTCGGTGTAGCGTACTCCTTCGGCTAGATCTAGCGAAACTACTACGCGAAGGGACTTTTTCTCAAATATCATCTTCCGCTTCTTCATATGAGTGGCCCATTCTATTCTTAGCAACGTAGGGTAAGGGTTGTTATCATCAACAATCTCTATCACCTCAGAGTCCGTCTGCATGATCGCACCTTTGATACCAACTGTTACCCCTTGCAACCTCCCCATGGGCAAGATCTTTTGTTGATTCACCATTCATAATTGAATAGGGGACCATTGCAATGCAAGTCTGCCCATGCGTCTCCATGTTTGCTTTGGTAACACATTCATGTATGAACCCAGGTCTAGGATTACCTGATCCATTTCATACTCACCAATCTGCGCCGCCATTCTTATTTTCCTTCCGATGCGCAATACATGCTTTCCCAGTTTCCAGACTACGTGCGGTTCCCCTGACCCTGCGCACCTAGTTATTAACTCCTGTAGCCCTTTAACCGCCTTATTGTCCCACAGTAGTTTCATGCATGTCTTTAAGAATTTATTTAGCATAGAAGGATCCATCCATGTCTCTGGTTGATCCTTACTACCTGAAGTAGAGGCCTCCACGAAGCTCTTCTTAGCTTCCATAAATGTTTCCTTTGCATGTTCCAAGTCAAGCTCAGTTTCCTTTGTAGGAGCCTTGTGAACCCATGTATCTTCCTCAGGCTACTTCCCCTTATCTTCCCCTATGGTTGTGCCACTTCTGAGCACCATATTCACATTTGGGTCCTCTTCGCGCAGTTCAAACCTCGTCATTTGAATATTTTGAGTCAGGGTAGGCTGACGTACTCCTTTCTCACACATCTGTGTGATCAATGTAGGACAATCTACCATTTCATTATCAAAATGATCACAGTACAAACAAGATATTCTCGTTGGGTTAGTACAATCGTGAGCGTAGTGCCCCAGTCTTCCGCAATTGTAACAAATTAACTGTTCGCGGCCCTTTCCTTGTCCCAATCCTCCTTGTCCTCGACCTCGGCCCTAAAATCCAGCACGCGCCATCCCCGCGGCTAGATCGATGCCTTGCGTTTCTGTCTACATTCTATAGGCTAGGGTCCACTCCATCATTAACTCGTAGCTCTGACAAGTACACTCGTTGTGGCCCACCAATCTACAAAAATTACAAAACAGTTGTTGGGGGGTCTGTGTATTGCAACAAGTGACAGTTATTCGTTGTGTGCTTTCCTCCTATTTGACAGATCGCGCACCAGAGCATGGGTGCCACACTTGTCCCTGCCTGTGCCTCTGGTCTCAATAGCATTTGTCCCCCTCTTTCCAAGTAGTTCACGAATACTAGATAGTGATCCTTATCGTGGCCCTAACCTTTGCATTTTATGCACCACACTTCCTCGTGTGCATTAGGCTGGGGTGCCCTATCCTACTTCAAGCTCTGCATTTCCAGGCAGAGATTCTGAAGCTGCACGTGGATCTATTGAAATCCCAACCCTGGATCCTGTATTGGTGTTTCATGCAACCTCATTGCCATTTCCAACGCTTTGGCTTGGGTTGAAAGCTTATGTTGTGACAGCGTCGTCCTCAGATGTGGTGTCAGATATGCCACAAACCGTTCGCGATGATGTGCATCTGTTAGCGGCATATTAGCCTCACAGATCGTACTCTTCAGCCTATAATCTAGAACCTATGGAGTCTTGCCTAGAAGCATCACAATCTCTTTAAATTTGATGATCAATTATGTCTTTGATTTTGGCCAGTTAAATTCTCTATTCAACGCATTTTGGATCTCCGCTATTCCTACTTTGGGTGATCATTCGAGTGCTTGATATACCATGTCAATGCACGATCTTCCAGCGTGCTCACCAATGTGGCATTCTTAATGTTATCATCCATGACCCCTTGTGCTTCCCACACTGCTCTTACAACGAACCAGAACTGGTCTAGATTGTCATTCCCTACTCCTCTGAATACGAGTAGCTTGATCGTGCTCACCATGCTGAACTGTGGGTTTGGTGGAGGTGGGGTGGGTGAAGATGGAGGTGAAGTAGGTGAAGTGGGTGATGGCATAAGTGGAGGTGATAACTACGGAATGTGCTGCTTTATCAAACTGACTGCACTTCTCGGAGAAACCAGAGCACCCTCTTCCTCGCTCTCTCGCGAAGGTGAAATTAAGGGACTGTTTCCTAATCCTTCGATAACTTTGTAGAACCTTCCGCTCCACATTGTTCCAAACATTAATGTATTCACATTACCCATTTTTCACATAACAACATCTTAATCTAGGTATTCAGGGATTTGATGTACCTACCTCACGGTCCCTTGATAAAACGTCGTTCTGCGTCGCTATAGCTCACAGTAGTGTCTATCGCGAATTCAATGATAAATCCCCCTATTATCCAGTCAAGCCAATGGTCCACGCCTTGCGTGATCTTATATTCTAATGCCTCTAGTCTGCACACTAACTCTGGAGTCCACACTATCGGTTGATCAAGATTGTACCTTCCCTAGCTATCGGCTAGCCTTGCGATCCACTCGTACAGTTCAGAAGAGAAGGACGTGAAGAAGATCTCGTGAATTTTCGTATATACATAGAGATCTAGCCACCTTTTCTTAGATATCTACGGAGTTCTATTTTCCTATGTCATGAACTCGTGAAGCTTCTGATCCAACCAATCTTCAATTTCCTTCTTCGTAGGATTCCAGTGTTCCGACGTCAGACATCCCTTAGGCAGATCTCGGTCCCCGCAACAGAACCATTTGTTGGCTTGTTGGGGCTTGACCCATGTTCAGAAGTGTTTTAGCCAAACAAATCTTGAAACTACTGGCCCTTTTGGCAACAGTCCGTGGTGTGCAGACTGAGGTCTCACCTGAGGTAGTATTGGAGGGTGCTAGAACCAGGTTTTCACACCCTAGGGATGTCTTGATGAGGACAGGGAAGTTCACGAACCAATCCTGCGTGCTTATGTTGTTCCACGTAGTTGTTTGACCTTCGCGTAGCTCCGTAAAGAGCGTGAAGAGGCATTATCTAGATCCTTTACCCTTACTATGTTATTATTATAGATCTTAACTTACTTATGTGGGCCCAATATTCTCGTCAATCATTCAACATTCATAACAAGTGCGCATAATCATAAACTGTAAAGATATGCAAAGATATAATAGAAGCATAACCACACAGATCTAGATGCAAAATATTTTAGAATCCACTTATCTTTTATTAAACCTCTATTTAGATACAATCCCAACTCCGCCTTGCACACTCAGCTGCAGGGGTCCACGCACATAGTTGTGGACTCTACCAGGTCTCTGCGCACACAGATGCAGAGCCTGTTCCTATTCCTACAACCCAAGACTCGGACTTACAGACTCAGAGCCAATTTAGTCTTCAAACCCATAATACTTCTCCAAGCTAAGAACTGCCTTTACACTTAGAGCCTCACTCTATTTATACAATCCCATGGTCCACAGACCATGGGTAGGCTAACACCTTCTATATTAAATTACATTATTTAGGGTGGACAATCCTAGACTCTTCGCGCTTTGTGCCCACATTTTGCGGGGTCTTTATATTACTTTGACCAAAACTCGACTTTATGCCCCAAAAGCCCGCTATGGGGGGGATCTGCTGCCCAACAATAGCTAGCACGGGTCCCTTCAACCAACAATATGGTTGACATCCATTATATAGTTCTAACACCCTAGATTCAGGTATATCGGGGCACTGTTCCCAATATGCATATACCGGTCAGGAGCGTAATAGTTCCCCCTTCATTTTCAGGTATGCATGGTCATTCATTGATTGACATGAACCCTCCTTATGTAAGTCAAGGACCTATGGCTAGTTATGTAGTGAGCAGGAACCCTCAACAAGGTCCAAATCAATCCATAGGGGCACCCTACTCACAACCACAAATGAGTCAATCCATATGGAAACCCACAATACAATACCATACCCCAAGGCACTTACTATACCATGCAACCTATGTATAATATTGGAAACAACATGATGGGAGGATCGCAAGGATCCTCAAGTCATATGTCATCACCTTGGTTCGATTCAGGGGCGTCAAACACTTTTCCTTTCTTAGCAAGCTTGATATCCTTGACTTGTACAAACTTACAAATGACCCCATCTATCATAACTTACTTTGGCCGCCAATCCCACATAAAATACTAATAAACATCCTGAAGTTCGAAGGGAAACAAGGGGAGGATCTAGGTACACACATCACCACCAATCATCTATGGTGTGTTTCTAACTCCATAGTGGATGATAGTATCCGGCTATGTCTCTTTCCCTGCACCCTTACTGGCAATGCAACCAAGTGGTACATTGAGTTACCACACGCGTTAGTCAATACCTTTGGCGCTTTAGTGATGGAATTCTTAAAGCACTTCCAGCTACCCATCCACTATGAAACTGGGACGGAACTCCTCACTTCATTACGTCAGGATACCACCACCAACATCTCTGATCATATACATGAATGGAGATGTAGGTGGAGGTTAGTCAAATCTCCCCTCCCAAACTATCTATTAGTGGATTGGTTCTGCAAGTTTCTACTCCCGAAAATCACTAAAGATGTTTCCTTAGGTGGTGCGGTCACAGAAGACCAATCCATTTGTCATGCCCAACACTTAGATCTGATATATTCACAGTCTGACACTCTATATGACATCATTCCCAATGCACCTCGCAACTCCAATGCTCCCACTACTCAGCAACCCGGAGCGCACTGATGAGCCTCGGAAATGGGTAACTATATGGGCTCATTTTGCCTATTATTCTCATTTAATCCACCATTCTATATAGTGTTATGCGTGCTTTTGAATATATTTATGTTAATTGAGTGAATGGGAATAGTCACTTGACCACAAAGTCTAATACGTTCTTATTGCGGATTTTTGGACATTTTTGGACCAAGATCAGGCATTTATGAGCAAATTGGTAGCCAAATTCGAAGAAACAAGGCTGAGGATTTATAGGAAGGGTTCTCCTACACTAAATGACCCCTTCCTCAAGTTCTCCACCATCATCTCGAAGTTCAACAGCCCACCAAAGATGATTTCAAGGGGCAGTCGAGAAGGTCTAGTGAAGTGGTTGTTAACTGCAGTTTTGGGCAGCCAAGCTCCTAAAGTTAAGGAGGATTGTTGGGATTCCTCATTTACATAAGTAGGAAGGATTCAAGCCTTAGTATTTTAGCCATTTTATAGTCTATTTTCACACTTTAGTGCAAGCCTGTATCAGCACATTTTCGAGCTTCTTCTTGCAGACAGTTTTTGTGATGTAACTATTATTTTTTGATCAATGAAGATGAATCCAGCTTTGCACCAACTCTGACATTTCTTAGGAGGCTGTAGCTCTTGGGGTTGGGCCCAATCCAAGTTCCCAATACCTCCTTTGTGTACTTTTATGTGTTTTTACTGCATTCATAGAATAATTTTTGTTATATAGGCTAAATTTTGCTTTGTTACTTAGGTTGTTTTTTATGATTAAGATAGTTGTTCATGCTTCAGGTTGATTTGATAGTTTGATAACAAAAAATATCCACAAAAAGGTTACCAAGCAATCCTTGATCTCCTTTCTCCCTCCTTGGGACCATGAATTGAGACCAAGGCACACTTGCTGCCACAAAAATATTGTTTTTGCCTTCCAAAGCAATTGCTAGTGTTATATTTTGAGTTGGAAAAGTTGATATCAATTGTGTTTTCATGCTTATATCTGTTCTTAATTAGTTTCTATAGCTTTCTTGCATGATTTCCTATCTATAAACTTATGTTCATCATGTTTCTAGTTTCTAGGTCAGAATTAGGTCAAAATAGATAAATCTCTGTTTTTTTAGACTTTGCTTGGATTAGTTTTGGAAAGTAGTGTGCAGAACCCCTGTAAGACACTCTAGCCTATCCTTCCTCCATCATACAACCTACTCTAGTCCCTTGCTCAATATTTGTTTCCCTCATTCGCCACACTTTCCCAACTTGCCCTAATTTCTACATTTATGTGCAACGTTGCTTTCTTCATCCTTGAACAAATCCAACCATCTTCATCACTCGTAAGCTTCATTTACCAGGTTCTAGACATCTTAACATCCCTACCCATCCTTCATCTCCACTTTCCCACCAGTTTCCACCATCAACCCTATAAAAACCACTTTCGGCCTGTTCCTGTAGAATTTCCTGTAGAAGTTCACGCGAGTGATTTTTCAAGATCTGAGCATGATGGAAATCTCCAAAAGGGTGTGACGGACCCCTTAGGTCCTCTCCACACCTTCCAAACCTCCTGCAAACACCCACTCCATTTCCTTTCGCCAATAAAACTCCGCACAGTCAAAAATAGTTAAAACACATGCATAATAATTCTGCATAAAATTGCTCAAAAATCCAAAAAGATGTTTTTTCCATATTTTCCTTCAAAAGTAGCTTAGACACATGAATTTTACCTTTGCAATAGTCAATGGCATCCATTTTAGTAGCTTACATCTCTTTTCTTGCACAAGTAGGGTTAGTTGGTAAAACTAGGGTTTTCTAGGGTTTACATTTCCTTTCAGCTTTCATCTTCTTTCTGCAAGTAGACTAGCCTCTTTTGAGTTAGCGTTCATCCATCACAATCAAAAGCTTCTTCTAAGAACTCATAGAAGTTGCCTTAAGCTCCTAGTGAACTTGTGCCAGTTGATCAAGTGACAGCCTGCAGTAAGAGCTAGTACTTGTGCATATAGCACCATCACTTCCAAGTTTGTTACGAACTACCGGGTTGATAAAAGTAAAGTAGGGAGTCCCAGGAGTTGTAGCATCATTGTTGTAATACTGGAGTTCACCATATTTTTGGCACTGTTGACGGGGAAGCGTCAGAGTATTTTGTGATTACTGCTTTTCTTCTATTTTCTACTACAACCTTCTGCTAAGTATTTTATTTCAGCAAGAGTAGAGTAGTTGTTTCATTTCAATTCTACAATTTGAATTCTGCAAAAGTAGATTATACCATTTCTTGCTTTCATTTCAATTCTGCAATTTCATTTCAGCAAGCGTAGATTAGAATTTCCTGCTTTCATTTCAATTCCGCAATTTCATTTCAGCAAGCGTAGAATAGCATTTCCTGCTTTCATTTCAATTCCACAATTTCATTTCAGCAAGCATAGATTAGCATTTCTTGCTTTCATTTCAATTCTGCAATTTCATTTCAGTAAGTGTATGTTAGCATTTCCTGCTTTCATTTCAATTCTGCATTTTCATTTCAGCAAGATAGATTTAGTTAGTTGCAATTTGTTGTTAAATCAATTTCAGTTTTACAGGTACAAGCAGAAAAAAGAAACAAAAATCACCCGAAAAAGATATTTCCTTTCATGCCTCGTAGAAACAGAGACAATTTAGGAAAATTCCTACTCAACACCCCCACCACATCACTGAGTCACCCTTATCTCTTCTTTGGTGGCAGTGATCCAGAAGAACCTATAGGTGAACCTCCAGAGATATACGAAGATCCTATAACAGAAGAAGAGAAAGAAACCATTCCTCCTGAGACCATGGCTGAAAATAGAAATGGTAGAGGAAATGGGGAGAGAGTAGAAGGTGCCTTTCCCATCCGAGAGACTAATGGGGAAACAAAAATGAAAAACATAAGTCCCTCAGCCTTACCTCACTTCCATGGATTGACTACTGAATACCATTATACCTTCTTGTTTGAGTTTGTTGTCCTTTGTCGAACTTATGACTATGCAGAAGACGAGCAAAAGTTGAAACTCTTTCCTTCTACCCTCAAGGATGCAACACTACGCTGGTTCATGGGGCTACCTAGAAATAGTATCACAACTTGGGCTCAGATGCAGCAAGCCTTTAACAACAAATACCGGGACTACTGTAGGTAAGATACAAAGGAAGAAATCTTTTGAATACCATGGGAAGTGATGAATATTTAGAAGACTATGAAGAGAGGTTTCAACTGAGTTATAAAAGGGCCAGGTGCATACTTGACCCCGAATCTCTAAAGTTGGTTCTGCTCAGAGGAGTCCCAGAGGACCTTCTAGATACCCTCCATTTGCTGGCGGGGGGATACATCTACCAGATACCTTATGATGACATAACTACTGTGTTTAGAAACCATTCTAGGGCAGCCAGAAAGAGAGGTAGGGGAAGTCAACTCTTAGCCAATACCCCCTTATCTAGTTCATTCCTTAAAAACGAGTTTGCAAATCAGATGGAAGATTTCAAAAGCGAGATGAGACAGACCATTGCCATGCAAATGGATACCTTGTGAATCCAAAAGAAGCAAGAGGAAGCCGAGAGGGCTTTGGCCATCTTTTGTCCCAGGTGCACCAGAAAGCATCCTAGGAATGAATGTCCATTGCACTCTGTAGAAGTGTGTTTTGTCTGTGAAGAAGACCATCCTACAAATCAGTGCCCTTCCTTGCTCGAATTTAAAGCTATGTACCAAGGGGCTGAAGGAGCCAATGAACCACTTTACATCATGAACCAAAGGAGGCCACATGGACCCAGACCTTACCAGCAGGGAATGCAAGGGACATCCCAGACTTATTACAACCCCAATTGTTATAGACATTTTTGGGCACTGTAACCCCAATCAAACATGTCCATAAACAAAGGGCTCCTAAGTCCCTAAAAGTGTTGTTCCATCCCCTAAAAGAATAAGGTCAGCTGATTACATCATCTCCCAAAAGTTCTCCATGAAAAACTACTCAGAACTGGTCAAAACTGGACCATCTCACTTGCTCCATGGGCAAAGTGTGATGCATCCCACCTAAATGCACACAGGAGGTTCGATGCATACTGAAAAGCCCTTCTATGGGGTGTGATGGGAAAGAGTGGACAAATGGCAGAGTCAATTTGTGAGATGGATGATCATGGAATCTTCTAGAAACTTCTCCTGTGACACTTGCCTCTTCGAATTCGCCCAGGGATGAGTAAGAGATCACGAATCTCCAAGTGGAATCAAGAACTATCAGAGAGAGGACACTAATCAGAATCCCAGAAGCTGACTCAACCCCCTACAATCATCTATATATGGATCCCTCATCCCAGAGATCCAGAGGCTCGAATTTTGTATCTTGTAAGGAAGTGTTGTTGGTTTCTTATTGGAATATCTTAGTGTTGGGTGATCTAAGCTTTTCATGAGGTGAAAGAAGGGCTTTCATGTTGGAGGATGACGCTGGGTCAGAACAATTGGTTGTAATCCTCTTTGCTATTCTTGATTATTAATAAAGCTATTCAAGTTTTCCTCCACATTCTTGTATGTTTGATGACATATGCATTTGTGTGGTCAATATATATCTGGTCCTTTATTGTTTATGATCGTAGATCTCTGTTCTTCGATAGTATTATGCTGCCTTGATTCCACAGGTGCTCTTTGAAGCTGGGTAGATCAAGGAGAATCGGTAAGGATCTGTTCGAAAGGCGAGGAATCAAGCAAGAAACCAAACGCAAGACTGAGGTTGGTGTCCTTCATTCCACTCTTATCTACTTTTCATAAAGGAAAACGAAAGCGGTTTTAGTTTGTTTGTTTCTAAGATAGCTACTAGTCTTAGTGGGACTAGCAGATCTGAGTGGACACTAGATTTCCCGATAACACCAATCAAGCCACTTCCATGCCTTCTTGGGGTCCCCCTACTCATCCTTCCTGGTCCACACCCCCTCCTTGGTCGTATCCTCCTCAATACCATACTCAACCAGCTGCTCACTCATTTCATTCTCACGCTCAGCCACAACCTCAGTGGAATGCACCTCATCAGGGGTGGAGGCCCCAATGCAACTCTCCTCCCACTCTTTTGCCTCGACCACCTGCTCAACCTCAACCTCAACCATTACCTCCTACTCCTCCAAGACAACCCCAGATACCTGCTCAACTGAACCTGAACCCCAATAACAGACAGGCCCAACAAGTATATACTGGAGAAACAACATGCCCTACCTATGTTGTGGAGATTCAGGATATCAACCTACGATCTGGGAAAGTCCTCCCAGATATCCAACCTCCTCCTAAGGAGGATGAGGAAGAGAAACAGGAAAGTGAACCCAAAGCCATTCCACCCTTTCTTGAGAGACTAACTCGAACCACGCAACCAAACCCAGAAGAAACTAAACTTCTGAGAGAACTTAAATAGTTGTGTCTGAAAATACCACTTCTCTAGGCCATAAAAGATGTACCAATCTACAACAAGTTGATCAAAGAGAAGTGTTTCAGGCACCTAGATAGGCACAAGAGAGATGCCTCAAGTATCAATGTCATAGGACAACTATCTGACCTGATATTGGGACAGGTAATCTGTCCAAAATATCTAGACCCCGGGAGTCCTTTAGTTGATGTCCACATCAATGGCACCATAATCCCCCACACTTTGATTGATCTAGGGGCTACCATTAACATAATGACCAGGGACACTATGCTCAAACTCAACCTTCAGAGTGCCCTAAGAAATACCTCAACAGTACTGCAGTTGGTAGACTGCTCCATTGTGACTTTAGAGGGGATTGTGGAAGATGTCATGGTCTCCATTGATTCCTGGGAGTACCCTGCTGACTTCTTGGTCCCTTAGCCAAAGGTAAAACTCACTGGGTATCCCCTCATCTTGGGAAGGCCTTGGTTAGATACTGCAAATGCTTACATTAGTTGTCGAGCTGGGAGCATGACCATCAAGAATGGGCATATGTCCAAACGGCTAGTCCTATATCCTCCTGCCCAACCTCTGTTAGAACATGACTTACCTCTCTGGTTGGAGGAGGAAGATGATGATGAAGTCTACTCCACACCATTATTCATAGTGGAAACCACTAGGGGAGGTCCTCAAACCGAGGATGATCTTATTGAGAATTTGATTCAAAATCCACCCCCCACTGTGTTGCCATTAGAAGAGTTGGTGGAAGAAACCCAATCCAGTGCTTTAGTTGATCTCTGTGTGGCTGATCCAACCTCCCTCTGAGTTAAGAATGTGGAATTTGGCCCTGAAAGAACCTTGAAGATCAACTCATCCCTATCCATCTCTCAAGAGAAAGAGCTGTGTAGCTTATTGAACAACCATTTGGATGCTTTTGCTTGGAGATATAAGGAGATGAAAAGAGTCCACCCTTCAGTCTATACCCATCACATTTACATTAAAGAGGATTGTAAACTAGTCAGATAGCCTCAAAGGAGGATGAATCTAGCCCTTAAGGACATTTTCAAAGAAGAACTGCAAAAGTTGCTGGATGCAGGATTCATCTACCCCATCTTTGACAGTGAGCGGGTTTCTCCTTTGGTGCTTGTGCCCAAGAAAAACGGGAAGTGGAGAATCTATGTAGATTATCGAGAACTTAACAAATCCATCAAGAAGGACCATTTCCCTTTGCCTTTCATAGATCAAGTGTTAGATGGCCTGGCAGGGAAGAAGTTATTTTCCTTCCTAGATGGGTTTAGAGGGTATAATCAGATCCAAATGAGCCTAGAAGACCAAGATAAGACCACTTTCACTTGTCCATGCGGTAATTTTTCCTACTGGGTCCTTCCCTTTGGGTTGTGCAATTCTCCTGCCACTTTCCAGAGAGAAGTACTGAGTATATTCGTTGAGCTGGTTCATGATTCAGTGGAGATCTATATGGATGAGTTTACCCCTTATGGTTATAACTTCCAAGAAGCTCTGACTAACCTGAGGAAGGTTTTATCCAAGTGTATTGAAATGAACCTGTCCCTCAGTCCTGATAAATGTGAATTCCTAATGATTGAAGGGACCGTGCTAGGTCATACAATTTCTCAGCAAGGTTTACAGGTGGATCCCAACAAGATTGCTATCATCCAAATGGTCCCGCCTCCTCAAAAAGTAAGAGATGTTTGGATTTTTCTAGGCTTGGCGGGATATTATAGAATATTCATTAAAGATTTCAGTAAGCTATCCTCTCCATTGTTTGGTCTTTTGGGAAAAGATGCTGAGTTCATATGGACTGACAACTTTCAAGAGGATCTGGATGCTTTGAAAGGTAAGCTGATAACTACCCCAATCTTGAGAGGTCCAAACTGGGCCCTACCTTTCCATATTCACACAGATGCCTCGAACAAATCCATAGGATCAACCTTAGGTCAAGTTGAAGAGAAGCTACCATATTCCATATATTTTGTCAGTAAAAACCTGTCCAAGGCAGAGTTAAACTATATTGTAACCGAGAAAGAGCTCCTGGCTGTAGTCCATTCCCTAAACAAGTTTAGACACTACATCACTGGCTATCAAACATTCGTGCATACTGATCATGTTGTAATTAGGTATTTGATGAATAAACCTGATGTAAACGCTCGTATCATTAGATGATTACTTTTGTTGCAACAATTTGATTTGACCATTATTGATAAGTCAAGTAAGGAAACTGTTGTTGCTGATTTTCTATCTAGACTAGATTTTCCTGCAGGTGAAGAAGGGATGGTGGATGATCAAAAGCCAGATGAACACCTATTTGTTGTTTCAGTACTCTCTCCATGGTTTGTTGATATAGAAAATTATTTGGTTTCAGCATAGTTTCCGCCATACCTATCCTCAAAAGAGAAGAGCAAGATCGTGAGTAAAAGTGCCCCATTCACTTGGATTGGGGGAAATCTTTTTAAAATTGGCCCAGATTATATTTTGAGGCAATGTTTCAGGGAGGAGGAAGTTTTTGACATCCTCCTAACCTATCATGATGGGTCCTGTGGGGGCGACTTTGCCTCAAAGAGAACCGCCTTCAAAATTCTACAGGCAAGGTACTATTGGCCCACTCTTCATCAAGATGTTAGAAGATACATCTGCCAATGTGACAGATATCAAAGGATGGGGAAACCTACTCTAAAGGATGAGATGCCCTTGCAGCCTCAGGTGACTTTCGAGCCATTTGAGAAGTGGGGCATGGACTTTGTGGTTCCTATCAACCCTCCTTCAAAATAGAAGTCCTACATCATTGTGTGCACAGATTACCTGACAAAGTGGGCAGAAACAAAGGCAATCAAAGCAACAACAGAAGAAAAAGTAGCTGAGTTTTTGAGGGAAAATATCTTCTACAAGTTTGGCTACCCAAGAGAATTAGTCACAGATCAAGGAAGTTAGTTTACCTCTAACCTGATTGAATACCTACTCACTCATCACAAGATTAAGCACAAAACTTCCACCCCTTATCATCCGCAAGCAAATGGACAGGTGGAAGTCACTAATAGAGCTTTGGAAGAGATTTTAACTAAGGTAGTGAACAACAGCAGAAAATATTGGGCAGATCACTTGGTTGAGGCCACCTGGACCTATAAAACTACTTGGAAAACTACAGCAAGTTTCACACCCTATGAGCTAGTCTACGGAAGAAGGCTTTGATGTCCATAGAATTTGAATATAACACATTGAGGTTGGTAGCTCAGCTAGACCTAGATCTCAGCCATGCACAACAGGAAATATTACTTCAGCTAAATGGATTAGATGAATAGAGAATGCAGGCTATCATGCGGAAAGAGTCAATTTTGCGGACAAAACCGACCTCCCTAGAAGCTAAGGCTTTCTAGTGACAAACAAAACAATCAAGCACTATCTTTCCCTAAATATGCATTTAAAATAAAAGAAACCAGGTGTTTAAGGCTTACCTCTAGTCCAACGCTTGTTTGTAGTAGCCAAGCCTCTTCAATCCAGATGAGCTCCTTCTCCTTGAAACCTGCATTCACTAGCAAGCAAACGATTACATAGCACCTGAATAACTCATATAATAAAACATATTCATCATAAATACCAAGGAGTTTATGAAACAAATTATATACAACAACTTGTTGAGAAAAATGAACTTAATTGTATTAATTGGAAACAAAAGAAACCATTACAACCAGCGCCTTGGTGTTGTGCAGGTCCCTCCTAGCGTCCAACAAGAGTTCTCCTTTACTTTGATCAGCTCACCCACTTCCAAATGAAGCTAAGAAAGGATTGGACTCTCTCCTCTCAAGCTGAAAAAGGGAGTCCTAATTTCAGCAGCATCTACCCTTAGGAATGTTCAGCTTTCAACCTCTCCTCCCTTTGGCCCAATGCCTATATTTATAGTGCTTTGGAGGAAGTTAATCAGGTCCACCATCAATGGGATAAGCCCCTCTTTCAATGGGATAGCTCCCCTCTTGATGGGATAAGTTCCTCTTTCATTGGGATGCATGAACCATCTGGAGGCGCTCAATCCACGTCAAACCATCTTCTAGAATGCTCTAGAATCGACCACAAGTAAGTTTTTTGAAGTAAAACTTGCGCCTTTTTACCTTTACAGGAGTACGCACCCACCCCTTTACAGAAAGAGCGTACAAGTACGCAGGTGTTATGAACTTGAGGTGCGTACACGCAGGTAAGGGTAAGAGAAACTACGTAACCAGAGTTATAATGATTTTTGAAGACTTTCTCTCTTTCTTGGAGTTTGACATGAGGAGCAGAGGTATAAGACTTGCCAAGGAGGAAAGTATGACTATTGATGGAGCCATACTGACTGCAAATAGTCATGGTGACAAATTTTAGTGTAACAGATTGCCCCCTAAAGTGCGAAGCCTGTAGTAGATTAGGGTTTCATATCATCTAGGAAGGGTGAAGCACTTTATCATTTCAAGGATTATCTTGTGGAGAGCCCAGTTGGAACCTGCAAATATTCAACACAAAATACATGTATGAGATCATATCATCGCTGAGGTAGGCATTCCCATACTCAGATCAAAAACTTTAACTAACAAACTAACTACTGCTCGAACATGGTAGAAACCACTTGATTACCAGTCAATGATGTAAATTGTTAACAAGTGTGAGAGAGACCACCAGTGATGTCAATGGTTCTCAAATTACCCAGTACAATCCATGAGATGTGAATGAATGTGTTGATGTCGAACATGTCACGGAATCCTTCGATCGAAAGTCAATGATGTAAACTGTCATCAAAGGCGAGAAACCTACCATTGATGCATGCAGATTTCATGGTAATGACGATTTCTAGATCATCTTCCTAGATAATGTGCTGATGTCGATAGAAAGCGATCTGTCGTAGGCAAGCCCACAACACGAAATCACAGATCAAGTTGAAGAAATGTAGCTATAAGAACTGACTCAGGGATGGTCAAGATGGATGACAGGTATTTTGTAGATGAATGTTTTATTTGCAGTGACCTCTTGAACACATAACGACACAACAGATGGCTTGGTGAAAATTGGCCCAAAGTTAATACCCGGAACCCGGTTGAAGGCTTTCAATGTGGTTTGATCAACTGTGAGGCAAAGGATTTCCCGACCCAGGTGAATGAAAAGTGTCGTGTTCAAGAGTGGTGATAAGGTTTCTCTGAGACAAAGGATAACAAATAGGCTCATTTTTCTCTCTTTTCACCCACCATTTCTGGCAAGTACCTCTTTATTTTTTTACAAGCTTGAGGAGGATAACATTTGCTTGATTATAAGCTCATCCTTCGGATGAGTCCAACTTAGTTTAGATTCGAACCCTAAGAAGGAATGGTCTGTTCCTGTTTGTAATCGAACAGGTCCTTTAATGTGAAATTTTAACGAGTCCAGTATAGGAGAAACTCGGCGTTTTTCAATTTTAGAGAGTCTGAAAAACTTAAGAAGACTCCAGGGTTGACCTTTTTCGTAAGTTTGTGTCTCCCAAGCCCGAAAAAGTATAAATAATACTTGAGAGAACCGCTTGATCTTTACGACCAAGGAGTACTTTCATGATTAGTGTCTCTGACCTGAAAAGTAAAAAGCGATCAAGGACACGTCGTTTTATTTCCAATATCGAATTTGAAACGACAAAAATCCGGCAATCTTTTCATGTTTTTACGGTCAGAAAAGGGCTATAAGAGGACCGTCTTTTAATTCCGTTTTAACGAGTGTAAAAGAAACACTCGGAAATATTTTCATATTTTAGGAGTCAGAAAAGGGCTTAAAGATGACTCTAATGTTTTTGTTTGTAAAAAATGACAATTTTCCCTGAAAATCCTTTATCCTGCACAAAAACCAACACATTACTCATACATGTTGACGATAGATAAAAATACTTTGAAAAATACCTTTTCATGGTGAAAAATAAACAAATTTACCATTTATTTACCCAAAAAACCTATAAAAAGGGCTTTTACCAATTCATTTTTACCATTTTACTGTTGAGGAGAGAAAAAGGGCTTTTGGCAAGAAACTTCCCGTGGACATTGCGGAGAATCCGACCGTCGAAACCGAATGCCGTCTCTTTCAGGTATTCTACAACATCCTCCTCTTCATTTTCATCTATTTAGAATTCTTTTTTAGGCCCTAATTTCATTTTTTGGAGGCTTTGGGGTTTCAAGAACCGCTCCTCGGGGTACGCAGGTGCCACACTAGAGATCTGCGTACGCACCTTGCCTTAAGGGAACCCACGTACCCACGCTCTATTCCTAAAGGCGGGGTGCGTACCCCACAAAACGAGTTTTCAAACCCCAATTTCTCCAAAATAGACCAAATTTTTTTGATTTTATGGAATCTAATGGATGTTTTTTGGTGTGTAGATTGCTCACCATGCTTGATTAGCGCGAGAGAGAGCACGAAGATGTTGATTTGGCCGCCATTAATCATCAACCGTCAATTGATGCTTTGAAGGCATGCGGCCTTTATAAATACTGGGCCATACCTGGCATGAGGGCCCAAGTGAGATTTCTAGAGTGGCTGGTAGAAAGATGGAACATTCAGGACCAGTGTTTTTATATTGGAGGGCACCAGCTCGAGATAGAGCCCACAGATATTTACTTTCTCACCGGTTTGCCCAAGAGAGGCGAACACTTGACTCTGTTCGGGACTAGGCCGGGTGGCCAGTCCATCGCTAGTCTCCGACTAGAGTGGTGTAACACTCAGACTCAGGAGAAGGGGATAGAGATCAAAACTATATCCCACCCTGAACTTATGGTGATTGCCTTTACAGTTACCAGACTTTGCGGGGCTTCCGCTTTACACATTGCCACTAGATCCCAGATGCGGATGGCGATTGATTGCTATCGAGGTACCATTTTTAACTGGTGTGATGCTGTGCTGGCCAATGTAAAAGGCCAACTGACTCGAGCCAAAAATGGACAGCTGAAGACTTTTGGTTATGGGCCTTTAGTTGTGAGTTTTGGCTTAGAGAGGGTTCCGATGCTGATCCCACAGCAGCTCACTGTTGGTGTTGGGCTTCCTCGAGAGCCTAAATTGATGCGATGAGTTGCGGTTATGGCCCGTCATCCTGATGAGGGAATGGAGGTTGTTCGATTTACTCCGGAGTACTTTCACTGGTTAGAGGACCAGGTCTTTTCTATACAGGATTTTCCTTATGCCGACGTTGATTTTCGTGGAGATCCGGACATGGTTCTTCCGCCGGGAGAACAATGGGATGATACAGGTAACTTCATTTTCCACAAGTTTTTAAACTATCTATTTTTTGTTTTGTTTTTATATCGTCTCAAAACTGATAGTAGTAATTTTCAAAATGCAGATGTAGGCCCACGTCATCCATCCAATCTCCGGCCTTTCGAGAGGAGACTACCAGTTGCAGCGGCACCGGCCCCACAGGACGAGGCCACAGAGACTTTAGCTGAGTTGGAACATGACCTAGAGCGTCTTATAGTAGACATACCAGAGACTACCATAGATGAGATTCCTATCAGGCTTCAGCGCTATGTAGTCGGGGTCCCAGGACCTTTTAGGAGGTTCTTGTGTAGGGTAGCCCGTGTAGTGGTGTCATATAGAGATCATCAGCAGTGATTGGATGGTCATTTTGTAGACACATGTGACATTTTGGTTTTTTGTACTTATCATTTTTGCCGATCATAAGGTGTTTTTTCAACCTATGATCGAAGACGATGTATTTTTTGACACACTCCTATCTATATATATATATATCATTATTACCGGCTTATCTTGTAAATCATGTTATGGAATGGTTTTAAATTTACATGTATGATTATTGCAAATGTCTATTTAACACTCGAGAAGCAATTGCATCTGCTAATGTATTTAAAGACCTTGGAATATGTTGATATTCAATGTAATCAAATTCACATTCCAAGAGACGCACTCTCAAAAATAACCTTAATAACGCTGGATTTCTAATGGCATACACTCTATTAAGTTGTAATACAATGAGTTCAGAATATAACCTCACTATCAAACTCCGAATCCCAAATGAAATAGATTTAGACAATAACTCAATCACTGCACTGTATTCGGCAATGTTGTTTGTTGTTTGACCGAGGCTCACCCCATGCATAGAAACTAACTCGTCAGAGGGTGAATAGATAACCCAAGCTGCGGAAGAGATATTCCGTGTACTACGACAAGCACCATCAGCGAAACCAATGTATGTTTGGAGAGGCATCGGCATCTGCATCATCAAGAGTAAAACCAAGATAAGCCAGAATAACGACGGAAACACACTTTCTAAGCTAAGCACACTGTCTAAACTAACAAACACACCAGCTAGAAAGAAAAACTAACCTAACTAAAATCTCCATACCCATCTTTTAAGCATAATACCTCTTTAGGTAAAGTCCATTTCTGGGTTTACCCAAAGAGTCCCCGTCAAAGTCTACCAGCTCATAGGCCCCTTTTGCTAGCTTTCGCTTGATAATATAGGGCCCATGCCACATAGGAATGAATTTTCCAGCACCTAACTTATCATTAGCTTGATCATATAATAACACTAGGTCTCCTTCCGAAAAATTTCGAGGGGTCACATTTCGATCATACTGAGCTTTAATCCGTTTTGCGTGAGTCTCGATTGCCAATGCGGCATCACGTCGATTCTCATCTAATTGAGCTAAGTATAATAAACGCTTCTCCTCTTCGGAAGTAGCTGGAAGTAACTCGATGGCCATTTGCAGTGACGGGATTTCGCATTCAATGGGTAGCACAGCTTCCAAACCATAAGCTAGTTGGAAAGGAGTGAACCCTGTTGATGTTTTCACTGAGGTTCGGTACACCCAAAGCGCTGAAAATAACATGTTGTGCCAAGTCGACCGATGAATACCAATGATTCGTCAGATCATGATAACTAAAACTTTGTTGATGGATTCAACCAGACCATTCACTTATGGATAATAAGGAGTTGAACTATCGTGACGCAAACCAAGATAGCCTGTAAGTTCTGTCATCATAACGTTTCGAAAATGGCACCCATGGTCAGTGATTATCGCTTGTGGGACACCAAACCTAGCAATTATGTGATTGAATATTAAAATTGCAGTTGTCTTGCCGTCTGCCTCAAATGTAGGCATCGCCTCGGCCCACTTAGTAAAATAATCTACCGCAAGGATGATATACGCATGCCCCCCGGCTGAATGAGGGTTACATGTAATAAAATTGATACCCCATTTGGCAAAAGGACCAATGGAAATTATAGGGTGGAGAGGAGCAGGTGGAGCGCGCATCTTTCGATCAAACACTTGACAGTTGTGGCATTTTCGGACCGCAGTAATACAATCTTTAAACAAGGACGGCCAGAAGTAGCCTGCGCGCAATATCTTTTGGGCTGTGGCATACCCAGACATATGACCGCCACACACTCCAGAGTGACAGTCATTTAGAACCATTTTAGCCTCTTCGTGAGTTAAGCAACATCGAGAAATAGAGTCCGCCCCACGTCGATAAAGAGTATCTCCAATAATTTTATATTGTTGGGACTGGAATCGAATTTTCCGACGTTTTGACTTTGAAGCTTCGGGCCGAAAGGATTGGGTCTGGAGATAGATGATGATATCCCCATACCACGAATCTAAAGTGTTGATTAGAAACAGAGATTCGTCCGCAATGGGCTCCTCTACCACAGTTTTCCTGTCAGCACGCGGGAAGTCACACATTAACTCTGCAAAAACTAAAGATTTCTTAGACTTAGATTTTTCAAACTCCAAGTTGAACTCCTGCAGGATAACAATCCATTTGGAGTACTTGCCCCCTAGCAATTGTTTAGTCAAAATGTAGATCATAGGGTTGCAATCCGAAATGACTGTAGTTTTATGGAGTAAAATGTAGTGACAAAAACGTTGGACAGCTTGAACGGCTGCCAATGCCAATTTCTCCACATGTGAGTATTTTAGCTCAGTGGGATTTAACGTCCTACTAAGGTAATATATCACATGTTCCGTTCCGAATTCATCCTCCTGAACTAATACTATTCCAAAGGTGGAATGGGAGGCGGCGAGATACAAAAAGTAATCCTGGTTGTAGTTGGGAGGATGCAACAACGGTGCATGGGTCAACGCGTGTTTGAGTGCATCAAAAAATTTCTGAGCTATCTCATCCCAAGAGAATTGAGCGTTCTGTTTCAACAACCTTGTAAAACCCTTTGTAACCTCGGCGTAGTTAGGAATGAATCGTCGTAAAAAGTTTGCTTTCCCCTGCAAACTTTGGAGTTGGCGAAGACTCGAAGGAGGAGGCATTTTGATGATAGCTTCTACCTTCGAGGGATCGACGTGAATGCCGGCTTTCGAAACTACAAATCCTAGCAATCGTCCCACTTCTATACAGAAGACACATTTGTGTGGGTTCAACCGAATACGATAATGCCTACACCTCATGAAGATTGCTCGTAAATGGACAAGGTGATCAGCTCGATGTAACGAATGAGCAGGCAAATCATCGAGATAAGGTTGCACAATGTGTTTGATGTCATGAAACGCATAAGACATCGCCCTTTGAAAAGTTTCTCCGGCGTTCTTAAGCCCAAAAGGTAATTTGCAGTAAGAAAATGTCCCCCATGGACAAATGAAAGCGGTTTTTGGTTGATCGGCAGGTAGAATATTGATTTGATTGTAACCGGAAAAACCGTCCATAAAGGAAAATATTTCACTGCCAGCACAATCATCAATGATTTGATCGATATAGGGTGTTGGGTAGTTGTCCTTTGGACAACCTCGATTAATGTCCCTATAGTCGATGCATATTCTTATTGTTCCCTGTTTTTTGTTAACCGGAAAAATATTCGATACCCAATCCGTTAACGGGATCAAATAAATGAAACCTGCTTTCAACAGCTTTTCCACTTCTGCTTTAATTGCAGCAACTTTTCGTGGGTGAATCTGACACAAACGTTGCCGGACGGGTTTAGCGTTTGGGTAAGTCTTGATCTCATGAACAACAATCGCGGGATCAATTCCTGGCATTTCCTCATAGGACCAGGCAAACACGTCGCGGAATTCTTGAAATAGGGCCTTGTATGTCTGAATTTCATCATTTGTACACGAGGCACCTATATGAATGTTCTCAACAATTCCAGGCTTAACTGAAATGTCAATGGGAATAGTTTGAGAGATATTTCCCAAATTCAACTCTGAATCAGGATGTTTCATGGGATTCTGAGCTTCCTTGACATATTCAGCTGTAAAAATTGATGAGAAATCATTTTCAAAACGATCATCCTCAGGTAAAAACGAAGATCTATGATGGAGATCCTCCCATGGTAAATCATCTATACACAGGATTTCACGAAGTTGTTCGTCAGATGACACAACTTCGGGAAACGCTATTAACTCTGAGGTTGATGTGAAAAGTGATTCCTCACGGACCACATTCATTTGGTCGACTTTGGTTGAACACGGGTTGGTAAAAGACTGCACGACTTCATAGGCAATTTCATATGGACTTAACAACATAGAATTACCAAATGAGTCTATTTCAGATTCAGAAGGAACGATCCAAGGATCGTCGTAATAAATAGTGTCTGATGTAATCATATGAATGGTTGCAAATGAAGATGATGCGTTGAGCGGAGGAAAAGGAAAAGTTCCCAGTAAACCGACATCTTTAACTAATCCTACACCAACATCTTTATATGGGATAGTCGTTTTACCGACATGCTGGATACTCTCTGAAGAGGTTGGGTCGGATGAAAAGTAAGTCAGCTAGTCTATGGTTACGATCTTTCCATTATGTGGGAACTTTATTACTCGGAAGACCGATGAAACGACCGCTGTCATAGCGTAAGTCCAACTGCGACCCAAGAGAAGGTTGTAGTCTAGAGGGGCATCAACCACCTCCACATCTAGACTAACGGTTTTTCCTTCAACCCCTATAGGCAAATCCTGTAGAATGCCAAAAGGACAGAACCCATAGCCATCAAAGGCCTTAAGGATTGTCGGGGATTGATTTAGTGAAGGAGAACCAAGCGATCTCCAACACTGCATCGACATAATACACGTGGAAGCTCCTTCATCAATTACAGTCCGATGAATAGGCCTGTTTCTGACTATCACTGGGATCTGGAAAGCCATTTGATGAGGCAAACGCGGTGTACTATTTTCTAGATCAAAGATTATTAGGTTCGGGTCCTGAACATCAACAGCTCCTATAGCCGACAAAAGTAATTTGCGTTGTGCTAGGCACGATTGCAGCACTTCCAAAGCCGACATTGCTGAGGGTGAAACAGCTAAGTCCTCAACAATGTTGTAATTCTGGTCCGCTCTCGCATGTGGATTGAAAGCAGACCTTCGAAGTACACCCTTGGTGGGTGGTTTGATTACTAAGTCTGGGTTAGGCTTCTCGATCTGTAGTGGATCGGAACCGAGAGCTGAGGTTGATGGATTAGAATGAGAAGATTCTGCTTCTTTGCCATCAATAGGACTTTTACTACGATAATTTTGCGATCGAGTCGCAATCCTTACATGGGACATCATCAAAATGGGTTCTTCAGTGGCACTCGAGGAAGAACCTATCATTTTGCTATCTTTCGGAAATGGATCCTTCAAGACAACAGGAATTTGGGAACCTTTGATGATCTTCACAACCTCTGCTCGATGAGGGCAGTCTCTTGTAAAGTGTTCTTCTTCAAAAATAAGACATGGATAACGAGGCTTGCGTTTTTCATCATTAGATTCCGTCTTTTCAGTTTTCTCCTTTGGAGTTTTGTCTGCTTTATTCTTCTTCTTGCCTTTCTTCTTCCCACCGGATTTTGATTTAGCCGTAGATGACTCTACAGCGTGAATATCGGCGGAGAGTTCAGCAGACGAATCTCCTGTCGGGGAGTTTGGTAAGGTTATAATAGGAGAAGAATTCTTGGAAGACTTCTTCTTGCTTTTAGTGTTCACCGTACCAATCCTGCCATCAGCGGCATGAGATCCCGAAGGAGCAGCAGTGATTTGATTTGACTTAGGAAGATCTGGGATCTTTTCATGTAACGTACCTGACTGAGTATAAACTAAGTCAAGGTACCGCGCTTGAGCAATCACTTGCTCCTCAGTAACTTCTCTGGCCTTAGCTACGTCCTCAGTAATCTTCGGTAACAATGATTTAACAAACCATTCAGCTAAGATTTGGTCCGGGATAAAAACTTTCACTAACCGCCTTCGACGTCTCCATTCATGAATATGATCGGAAATATAAGTGGACGTCGATTGCTTTAATGAAGTTAGTAACTCCGTGCCATTATCATATCTGACCGGCAACTAAAAATGAGTTAGGAACGAGGTAGCTAACTGGCTAAAATTATAAAAAGAGGCCCGTGGTAACTCAATGTACCACTTGGCCGTGAGACCAATGAGAGTGCGCTGGAAAAGACGTAAGCGGATCAAATTATCCGAGATGGAATTTGAGGCACACCAGAGGTGGTAAGTCATCACATGATTCGACGGGTCCTCTCCAGATTTACCCTCGAACTTGGGAATGTCACTGGGCAACTTATTCGGCATTGGCGGCCAGAACGGAAGATAATTAATTGGATCATTCGTTAGGCGCGACAAGTCTGGTAAATCCAAAGTTGCGATAAATGGTAGCTGCCGATTAGGATCCCTAAAGCTCTGGGTCACTATACCAGCCCCAGGAGGAGGATATCCAGGATAACTAGGAATAGGAATCGCGTTCGGGATATTGTATCCTCCTGGAAAACCAGGATTAACCGGACCGTACTGGGGTTGTTGTGGTTGTTGATAAGTGTACCCAGGATATGGTTGATACTGGTAAACTGGCTGCTGGACAACAAGACCGAATTGGTACTGTCCCTGGTACGGTTGATAAGTGAATTGTGGTTGACTTGTGACAACCGTACTTAAACCAAGTTGTCCTACAGACATCTGAACCGTAGTTTGAATCGTGGATCCAGACGATGGTAAAGATGTCTGAGGAGTAGATACAGGGACAGTAGAAACCGGAGCTGTGGATACTCTAGAAGTAAGTGTGGTAGATGGAACAGATGTTGCGGTAGTTGCAGCAGTCGTTTGAGATGGAGTACGAGGCGAAATAGGCCCAGACTGAGAAACTACCAAAGGTACAGAAGTTTGAATATTAGACTGGACTGGTTGCTGGGATGAACCAGAAACTAAGGGTTGTCCAGTTTGAGATGACAACTGTACATTTGGCTGCAACACCTGTTGAACTTGCGATGGGTCCCACACTATGTTTATTCCGGGGTATTGACCCATAACAGGTTTAGGATATTGAGATCCATAACCGGGTTGAGGGTAGGATTGATAAGTGAAAGGTACATTTCCCGTACCTTGAACATAAGATTGACCTTGGGGTGGTTGGAAACCTTGACTCAAGTACTGACCTTGGGGTAGATACCCTTGAGGCATGTACTAGTACTGGGGTTGACCTTGAGGTATAAATTGGTACTGGGGTTGACCTTGGGGTACATATTGAGTCTGGGGTTGACCTTGAGGAATGTAATGTACTGTAGGCACGTACTGTCCTTGAGGTTGCCCCCCATATGCAAATAGTGTACCTTGAGGTTGCCCCCCAGGCGTTAATTGAGGCTACCCTGCAGGCGGTAACTGGCCACCTTGAGGTTGAGAAGCGGGAATAGAACCTGACATCATAAGAATGTCTTCTACACTCAATGGCTTTGCACCATTTCTTCCAGTGAACATCCTTTGTTCAATGGGTTGAGGAGATGCTCCCGAAAAAGTATCAGACAAAGATTGATACCCAGCAGGAACAGAAGGACCGCCGTACAAAAAAGATTCAGGCGATTTAGTAAACATGGACGACTGACCTGACATATTTACGGGAGTATAAATACCCCTAGGTGGATAAGAAACACGAGGTGGTGAAAAACTTGACACTGAGTTGTCCAAATAATTAGTTAAAGAAAGATACCAAGTAGTACTTCTAGGTGGACTGTAAAAAATCGATTCACGCTCCCTTAGATCAATAGTAGGTTGATCTTCAGGGATAGGGATGCCTATTTCTTCTTCCAGAGCAAGCTCTTCAATAGCTATCAAACCAGAAGGAAGATTTTCGGTGATGACTCTTTCTACCCTAGGTGAATTAGGAGCACTAGAAGTTGGAGAGACTAACCCCGATGTTGGAGTAACAGGTTCAGATATCTCAGGTTCTTCGCCTATATCACTAGTAGATGAAAAACTACCAGCAAGTTTGGAAACCGAAACAGCTTCAGGATTATAACCTGTTTCTAGACTTTGGTAATCAGGATGAACAACCAACGAAGACTCTCCTTCTTCAGGTGACACTACTTTACTGCCACTAGGAGTTACAAGGACTTTCAAACCTTCGTAATGGCCCGGGACGTCTTCAAGAGGTTGGCCCCGAAGTCTACGGGACTGTCTTGGTAATTCACCCACAGCTAAAAACTTTTAACTACTGCACACGCAAACAAAGTAAAATCTCAAAGAAAACTACCTAAAGTCTCTAAATAACCAAACAAATTCGAATCACACGCCTAAAGAATCTAGGGCGTCAAACCACACACAAACAGTAACCTTCCGGACCGAAAACACTAGTTGGTGATGAAATCCAACATCGCCGAATTCAGTACAGAAGTGGCGGGTGGAACAGTTACCCTGGCAACCTGCTTAATGAATAGACTGGACCAAGTTCCTCCACTTTAACCATCTCGAGTGAAGTGAACCCCCCAGAAAATCCAAGTGAGTCTAGCCGACGTCTGCTCCAGGTACAGTGGGATCTTCCCTCCACTGTCACCTTAGGAAGAATCCTAAAGATAATAGTCACTAAGGTCACCAACAGCAACAAATATACCTGGGGGAATAGTCTACGATCCAATAGCACGCAAGGGCAGAGTAACAAGCTCAATCCCCTTGTCGGCTACTTGACAATAATCTAAGGTTTACCGACAAGTGACCCCAGGCTCCTCGACAATGGTTAATCCGAGGTTTACCGTTTGTAGTACATGCGTATCTGGCGTCGTTCCCAATGAAGGAGGATTGATTCCCTCACTGGTTCGGACACGATCTCGTGCTTCTCCTTTAAGAGGAGCTTTCCCAGAGTACAAATGAAATAGTTGGATTTATCCTACCACAAGATAAGCTACTTGTTTGGTTTTACTGTCTTGGAGAGTTAATTACTCTCCTACTCCAAGACACTAGCCTGATCTATATTGGTGTTTCAGAGCCCTAGTAAATAAAAAGTTACTAAGTTGATTTTACTTTAAGCGTTAATTTTTATGGCTTTTCTTTAGGACAAAAGGTAGCGGAGATGAAACTGATGGTGTGTAGACTTGACTCAAATCCACTAAAATGATGCACCTAGGATGAAGCAAAACAATCTATCATTTTTAATGAATTCCCTAGCTAAGAGAGTTGGAGAATGCAAAATTTATAAAGACAACTTTCTTCACAATGAAAATCAAAGAAATAATTTCTTTATCTTTTCCAAAGCACACAACACATGACCACTAATTATTTCACGAAAACTTCCTTTCTCTTTTCAAAGACTTCAAACGCTACTAAAACGAACTTTCCTCAAAAGAGATTTTGTATTTTTCCTATTTAACAAAGCATGTAAAACTACTTAACAAAAATCAATCTTAAGATCTATAAAAATCAAATCAATTTTAAGATCTATGAAAATCAAATCAAGTTTAAAAACTATGAAAATCTAAGAGAAATTTACCTAAAAGCAACCCTAAGAGAAATTTACCTAAAAGCAAATATAATGAGGTAAAAGCCTACAAAATATAATTCCAGGATGTTTTACTCAGTTACAATCCAACCAAGGAATAATTCATGCAGAATCATAAACTAGTCAAAAACAAAAATAAAAAGTTTTTGTTCTTTTTCTTAAGAATGAAATTCACAGCTTAACCAACAAGCCTTCTCGAAATTCCGCAAAGAGACAACACAAAGGTAGGTTTCTCACAAAGGTGGATTTTACGAAAGGTCCGACTCCTAAGAAGACTGAAAAGACCAGGGAGATCCAAGGTTTTTACAACTTCTAAAGCCAAAGTCACTACAAGACCAATACAAAAATCAAACCTAGGGCTAGAATTTCTATGAACTTCACTTAAACCCTTGACGCTAATGAAACAAGCTTAGATGAAAACTTTTGACAGGTAACCAGTGGATCTGGGCAGCAATTAACAAGCTATAAACAAAATCTAATAGGAAAAAAGGAAAAAATTGAAATTTTCTAGGCTTTTGACAGGGTACGCAGGCAGCCTGTTTGCACAGGTGCGGCCACGCTCTGTGTACAAAGCAGAAGTGCGTACAGGTATGCACTGTGCTTAACGCAGAGGGTGTGTACTACTCTCAAAACCAAGAAAAATAAAATCTAACTCTACTCTAAGCTATTCCACCCAAATTCACAGTCAATCAGTCAAAAACTAGAAAGAAATCAGATTTTCTCAAATCAAAGTATCAATCAAAAGAGAAATCAATCAAATCCATGGATTCCCCAGCGGAGTCTCCATTTTGTCATGCGGAAAGAGTCAATTTTGCGGACAAAACTGACCTCCCTAGAAGCTAAGGCTTTCTAGTGACAAACAAAACAATCAAGCACTATCTTTCCCTAAATATGCATTTAAAATAAAAGCAACCAGGTGTTTAAGGCTTACCTCTAGTCCAACGCTTGTTTGTAGCAGCCAAGCCTCTTCGATCCAGATGAGCTCCTTCTCCTTGAAACCTACATTCACTAACAAGCAAACGATTACATAGCACTTGAATAACTCATATAATAAAACATATTCATCATAAAGACCAAGGAGTTTATGAAACAAATTATATATAACAACTTGTTGAGAAAAATGAACTTAATTGTATTAATTGGAAACAAAAGAAACCATTACAACCAGTGCCTTGGTGTTGTGCAGGTCCCTCCCAGGATCCAGCAAGAGTTCTCCTTTACTTTGATCAGCTCACCCACTTCCAAATGAAGCTAAGAAAGGATTGGAATCTCTCCTCTCAAGCTCAAAAAGGGAGTCCTAATTTCAGCAGCATCTACCCTTAGGAATGTTCAGCTTTCAACCTCTCCTCCCTCTGGCCCAATGCCTGTATCTATAGTGCTTTGGAGGAAGTTAATCAGGTCCACCATCAATGGGATAAGCCCCTCTTTCAATGGGATAGCTCCCCTCTTGATGGGATAAGTTCCTCTTTCATTGGGATGCATGAACCATCTGGAGGTGCTCAATCCACGTCAAACCATCTTCTAGAATGCTCTAGAATCGACCACAAGTAAGTTTTTTGAAGTAAAACTTGCGCCTTTTGACCTTTACAGGAGTACGCACCCACCCCTTTACAGACAGAGCGTACAAGTACGCAGGTGTTATGAACTTGAGGTGCGTACACGCAGGTAAGGGTAAGAGAAACTGCGTAACTAGAGTTATAATGATTTTTGAAGACTTTCTCTCTTTCTTGGAGTTGGACATGAGGAGCAGAGGTATAAGACTTGCCAAGGAGGACAGTATGACTATTGATGGAGCCATACTGACTGCAAATAGTCATGGTGACAAATTTTAGTGTAACACAGGCCCTTCTTCACTCAGAGGTAATCCAACTTCAAAGAAAGATATGGCATGACCGACACCTCAAAGAAAAGAAATTTCAGCCAGGAGATTGGCACTACTATATGATTCAAGATACAAGGATTTCAAGGGCAAGCTGAGGACAAGATGGCTAGGACCATATACAGTGGAAACATGCAATGACAATGGTTCAGTCCTTATTCAGACCATTGATGAAGAAGCCATCCACATGCTCGTCAATGGGCATAGACTGAAGATCTACAGGAAGCCACTTTCCAAGCAGGAGTTCATTGAGACTATTGGTAAATTAGTATTGGTAGTGGAGCAGGTCCTTGTCTCCACTCCACCTACACCATGAGCAAAAAAAGGGGCGGGGGGGGAACAGAAAAAAACACAAAAAAAAAGAAAAAGAAAAAAGGAATAAAAGATCCTTGGGTGAAAACCTCTTGGAGGTGCCTAGGGCAGACAGTGAGGGTGAAAACCTCTTGGAGGCACCCCAGCTGTATCAGACTAAAAAAAAATATGCCTCTTGGAGGTGCCCCAGCTGTCTCAGACTAAAAAAAAAAATGAAAAAAAAAGAAAAAGAAAAAGAAGAAAAAAAGAAAAAATAAACCTAATTTCTGTTGAATAAATTGTAGGCTGTAGGAAGGTCATTACAGGTTTTAGGAGGATCGCACAAGACAAAGACAGAGGACATGACTAGGTTGCATGCATCCCTCACAATCCATTCCTCCATGACCATTACCCTTTCCCAAGATCTGGTCTCATTTGGTCCGAAATTTCACATCCTACAGGAAGCTCTGTATCTTCTACAGGAGGATCTTGTAGAAACTACAGAAAAGCCAAAATCGATCTCAGAAGAGGGCCCGAGGGTTTGAAATATATCTATGAGGCCTATGAACCTCCTTGCCTCCATCCATCACCCTATGTCACCTTTTCCATCTCTGTACACCTTCATTACACTCATTTTTATGTCCCTGCACAGTCACACACAGAAATTCTATTTCCTTCATACTGCAAACACAAACAAAAAAATTTAATGACAAATCAAAGTAGCAGCCTTTTTCACTCACCATACCTGATACCTTCCATCCGTGATTCCTTGTCAGCTGAGACCCTCATCAGCATTTGTAGCCCTACTCATTTTAGATTGAATTTTAGAAGGAGAAGCAGCCATAGGAAATCCTACAGGATTCCTGTAGCAGTTGATCCATCTGAAAGACATACTCTAGAGACAGGGACAACAAAGTATGGCATGTGAAACATGCAAGGAGCTCTGGTTGAATTTTTGAACATCAGCAACAACCCGAGGCCAAGCATGCAGAGCGCAAGCAGCAATAGCAATGAAGAAATTGGTTCCAAAATCTGAAATATGCATAACACGGCCGCAACTGCACAGGTAAGTGCCTAAACCTATTCCTCAAATACATGAATCATATTTCAAGATTGTGTGACTATGGGAATGGTTTGGATTGAATGGAATCAGTGGCCAGTTAACTGGCCACCCTAGTTTAGTTACACATCCTCGTGGAATTCAAACAAGCCCCGTCAAATTCAAAATTGCCGATTAGATACGCAACCAGAACGTGTGGTATGTCCATTCAGGAAGAAATATTCGGGACTGGTAGTGGTGGTGGTGGATAACGGGAGTAAGGGAGGTGATGGTGGTCAAACAACATGTAGAAACATTATGACCATGACATAGGATCAACGGTCCAGTCCGTCCACCTCATATCCTCACCACGAATCATGCCAGACGTTAAAAGACACCTCAGTTAAGATATTCACCACCCTTTGTTCATTTTGCATTCATGACGTTTCTCTACTGGAGTATGCACCACTTCCAGAGCAGCTAACTAGTTGTCCTCTGCTAGTTTTCTACCTATTTTTTAAAAATCTCCTGTCTATCGGGCTCTACAGGAGCACTGTTTCATTCTATAGGAGCTGAGAGATTTCTACAGGAAAGGCAGAGAATAGCTTTGTAGAAAGAAAACCTGGGACTTTCGTCGAAATTCAAGCTCAAAATGAGGTAGGCTCGAGAAAAATTCTCTATGCATGATTTGTTTTAGTAAGGTGGTGAATAAAACACAACATTAGATTGAAAAAAAGAAAGTGAAAGTCTGCCTACACATTGAAAAAAGTGAAAGTCTGCCTGCATATTTCTCTGAGTCTACACAGTTTCTTCCTTTCTCTGCATCCGAAATCTCCTCATCCTTTTTCAAATTCTCCTATAAGGAAGATACATGTTGTTACACAAAATATTGTCACCATGACTTTTGCAGTCAGTGTGAGTCTATCACCACTCATACTGTCCTCCTTTGCAAGTCTCAAACCTCAGCTCTTCATGTCAAGCCTTAAAAATGAGAGAAAGTCCTTGAAAATCTATAAAACTCTAGTTTTGCACTTTCTCTTAGCATTACCTACGGTCCCGCATCCCTTGGTCATGTTCCCTGCGGACCTGCCCGCTCTGTCTCTAAAGGAATGGGTGCGGACCCCTGTAAAAGTCAAAAAGGCGCAATTATTAAAAACTCACTTTTGATGAATTCTGGACGCTTCTAGAAGGAATCTTGAGGTGGAAAGTTCGCTCCTAAGTGGTTCATGCATCCCATAACTAAAGGAGCTTATCCCTTTGAAGGAGGACTCTATCCCTTTGAAGGTGGACTTGGTAACTTCCTTCCTCTACACTATAAAATGAGGCATTGAGCTGGTTGCTAGAGAGGTGGAAAGCTGAATATTTTTTAGGGTAAATGTTGTTGGAATTTAGACTTCCTAATTGAGCTTGAGAGGAGATATTACATACCTTTTGGCTTATTTGGGAAGAGAGTGAAACTTGTCAAAGTAGTGGAGATTCTTGTTGGACCCTGGGAGGAGCTTGTACAGCATCAAGGCACCAAGGTTGTAAAGTTATTCTTTGTTTAAAGTTAATACAATCAGATTCATTTTTCTCAATAAATTGCCTTCTATGGTTTATTTCATGAATTCCTTAATCATCATGATAAATATGGTTTATTATATTGGCTATGCAGGTGTTATTTGATGTGTGCCTGTTTGTGTTTGCAGGTTCTTTAAAAGGGAGCTCATTTGGACAAATGGAGCGTGGCTTCCACAAACTGGCATTGTACTTGAGGTAGGGTCTAAAACATCTATTGGCTTTTATTTACAAATCATAATATTTAGAGAAAGATAGAATTTTTTTGGTTTGCTTGTCGCTAGATATCCATAGATACTAGGGAGATCGGTCTTGTCCGCAAGAACGATTTATCCACTTGACAAAATTGTGACTCCACTGGGGACTTGAATTTTTGGTTTTTGCCTTTGCTTTTACTTTGACTTGAGAAACTTTTTCTCTGTTTCTGGTTTTTTCTTGATGTGTGTGGGATTGGGTAATTTCTTTAGATTTTGAATTGTTTTTGTTTTTCACGTTTTTGGAAGAGGACCGCTCGTTCTGGTTGTAACACAGTGCGGACATCCCCATACTGTTGCTTTACCACACAGAGCGGTACCGCACCTGGTTATACTAGGGGCCTGTGGACCCTATCAAATTTTTGAAAAACTTAAAATCTTTTCATTCAGTTAAGCTTAGGATTTGTTTATGTGTTTTAGCCTCTGCCCAGATCTGCACGTGTCTTGTCAGAAATTTTTTGTAGGTGAATTCCATTGGCATTTAGGTTTTAGGTGAATTTCTAGAAGTTTTGTGTGTCTGGCTTGATTTTCGTTTGGTCTTTGTAGTAACTCGGAGCTTAGAAGCCTTAGAAACCTCAGATCACCCTGGTTTTTGCTAGTCTTCTTTATGAGTCTGACCGATTTGTAAAATTTGCCTTTGGTGAGGAATACATCTCGTTTTTCTCTTTGCAAAGCTTCAAAAGAACTTGTTTTGAAAGTTTTGGATTTCATTTTTAAAAAGAAAACAAAAGCTGCTTATTTTTTGATTAATTTGTTATTCTGAACAAATTAGTTCTTAGTTTGCTCATAACTAAGTAAAACATCCTCGAAAAGAAATTTTGTAAGCTTTTACTTCAATTAGTTTTCTAGAATTTATAGATCTCAAGATTAGATTTTTTATTAGTTTTGAGTGTTTTCTAGAAATTTTAAAAGAAAAAAAAATCTCTTTTGAAAAGTTTGTTTTTGTAGTATTTGAGCGTTGAAAAGGAAGGGATATTTTTTCGTGAGCATAATTAGTAGTCTTGTTTTTGACTTTATTGAAAAATACAAAAAAAAAGTTTTTGTTTTCATTTCTTTGTTAAGGAAAGATTTGTTTTTTTCAAGAAATTTCATTTTCAACTCTTTCTTTAGCTAGAACTTCATTAAAGAAAAAGGAGTGTTTATCATCTTAGGTGCATTTTTAGTGTTTTGGAGTCAAGTCTTCACACCATAAAGTTTCATCTCCACACCTTTTGACTTAAGAAACAACCATAAAAATAGCACTTAAAGTAAAATCAATCTAGCAATCTTTTTATTTCTAGGGCTCTTTATCACCAACACAACTTAGGCTAGTATCTTGGAGTAGGGAGTAATTAACTCTCCAAGATAGTAAAAACAAAGAAGTAGTTGTATCTTGCGGTAGGAGATAAATTCCAATTGTTACATCTATGCTCTGGGAAGCTCCTCTTAAAGGAGTCAAGCACGAGGTCATATCTGAACCAGTGGGGTAATCAATCCTTCTGTTGAAAATGCAACAAGGTGATGGAGCTTAGTGGAAAGGAGTCACCTTCACTAAGTGGGTCCGTGGGCTATTTTTGGCGCAAAGTCTATTTTTAGACTATGTCTATTTTTAGACATATGGATCATGGTCTATGAGTTGCAGTATGTTATTTGTGGATGATTGCTCATCTTGGTAAAAATAGATGGACTTCTATTTTTAGACATATGGGCGGAGTCTATTTTTAGACTGCCAGGCTAAAAATAGAACAATCGAATATTATTATCTCTTAATAATATTTGGACTATAAACATTATCTTATCCTCTTGGAGCACTTTAGTTTGAGCTACAGATGTGGCACATGCAGCTGTCAGAAGGAAATACGCTTTTCTTGTGGGTCAGTTGAGCTATTGCATGCAGGACTTCAATTAGAACTCATGTCGTTGAGTTTGGTGGAGTTGATTGTGGAGTTGATGGAGTTGTGTTCAGTTTGACTTGGTTGAACTAGTTGTATATTAGTCTAACTAAAGAATACTCTAGTGATGAGTTGTGTGAATTAAATTATTAATTAATTCACTAATTATTAACTCCTAAAGAACCTAAAGAATACATCAGTTAACTCAGTGCATGGACAGTTCAGTGGAGACAGGTGTTAGAGGTTGAGATTGCTATCAGTTGTTACTATAGATGTGACTATAGTTGTGCATGAGATTTGGACAATCAATGGATTGAGTAATGCCAATGAGGATTGCGTGGTTTAGCGAAGGAAATACGGGTTTGCTTCAGCCATTCATCATTATTCTCATGCAGGATTGCGCAGTAGAGGCAAGCAAGCAACAGAGGAGATTTGAACCTGTGATTGATTCAGATCTGAGCTAGTTTGTGTGTAACAGGTGGAGATGGTACTAAGTACTTGTGAGGAGTATTGTACTATGTATTGTTACATGTTCTCAATCATTATAATATATAGATAGTGTGGGGTTTTCAGCTGTATGCTTTCCCCGGATTACATACTGTGTTGCATGCGATTGATGTTTCATTGTTTTTAATGTTGCTAAATTGATGATCAACGTAGAGGAGGTTATGTATTATACATGTATTCCACAATAGTGTATAATCAGGATAATCTATGTGAATAAGTGTCATATTATTCAAAATTTCTACATGGTATCGGAGTAGAGTTGATCATCATATCTATTATTCAGAAAGTGTTTACATTTTATTTCTTCAGGCAAAGTCAGTAATCAGGCCAGGTAGCCTCTGGATTCATCCTTCTTTTGGAAGGTGAGATATCTGGTAAAAGCCCATACAGTCAATCTCTATACAAGAAATACTTTTTTCTCACGAATTTTAGATCAGAAGTGGTTGAGTTTTGAGCTGGTGGAATTCGAATTTGCAGCAGTGTTTTCTTGGTGTCAAAGTTGAAATGTCTTTCAACAGATTGTGATTGGAGTATTCCCTTGAGGGCAGCTCGAATTATATTGCATGGAAAGATAGGATGGAGGCAGCGTTAGATGACAATGGGTCGAAGGATTTCATAGATGTTGAGGTCCCAAAGCCTACTGATGCTACCGAAGCTGAGGTTTGGCAAAAGAAGACAACAAAGTGTCAAAGGATTCTATTGGAGGGCATGAAGGATCACATTGTGTCCAGCCTGCATGGTAAGACTTCTCCATACTTGATGTGGAAAGCATTGATAGATCTATTCCAAAGCAAGAGCAATCAGAGGAAGCTGGTGCTCAAGGATAAACTTAGAAACATTAAATGCGAGAAGGGAGACAGTATGCCCAAGTATCTCACGAAGTTCACTCAGTGCAGGGATGAGCTGGGAAGTGTGGGGGTGACTATCGATGATGAGGACTTGGTGAGCTTGGCTCTCCTTGGTCTTCTGAAGATTGGCATTCCTATCAGGACTCTGTCAATGGTTGGGAGAGACTTTGGTTGGATCTTGTGCAAGAGGAGATCAGACGGAGCACCAGAGACAGTTCTTCATCCATGCATGATGAGGAAAACTGTGCCTTAGCAAGTAAGGTGAAGAAGGGGAATGAGAAGGGTTCTCTTTCTGAATCCAGTTCTTCCAATGATGGGAAGAAGGTTGAAAAATCAAAAGTGAGATGCTTTCGTTGTCATGAGGTGGGCCATTATGCTACTAATTTCCCAAAGAAGAAATCCAAGAAGGGATCCAGGGAAGGATCTGGAGGTGAGGCACTTGCTTCACAGTTTGAGTTGGATTTCACACTCTTTGCATGCATGGTTTCATCCATGGTGGGAAGTGGCTGGTTTCTTGACAGTGGAGCTTCTTTCCACATGATTGGTGATAAGAGTTTTTTCAGTACTTTGGAGGAGAAAGATCTCCAGATACTCATAGCGATGGGTAATGATGAGAAGTATAGTGTCTCAGGTGAAGGCACCGTTATTTTTCAGAGGGAGCATGGAGCTCGCCTTACCTTGACCGATGTCAAGTATGTACTAGGACTGAAGAGAAACTTGGTGTCAATCATGATTCTAGAAGATAGAGGCTATGATGTAGTCTTCAGTAAGGGAAAGGTTTTCCTTGGACACATCATCACTAGACAGGTGAAGCAGATTGGTTCATGGGTCAAGAACCTGTATGCTCTTGAGGTTCAATATGCATGCAAAGCCTTGAGCAGCGAGGCAACTGATGGAGACTTGGTGGTTGAGAGGGAACGTATATTACCTCTTAACATGTAGAGCCAGAAGGAGTCTCAGACGATTGTGGAGGAGCCATGATTGGTGCAGTAGCTTTAGGAGGTTGTGGAACAGCCACAACTAGAGAAGCTGAGAGGAGATTGAGTAGAGACATCTACTCATGCAGAAACCTCCAGTAGGGGGAAACTTTGAGCCAAGTGGGCAGAGGGATCACATGCATTCATACCTCCAGGTAGGAGGTGGGGTGATGTGGATTGATTGTCCCAAGGAGGAGGGGCAGGATCCTTGAGGTACCCAACCTCTTGGATGAGACCTTGCTATGGGAGACCCGATGTGGAGTAGCAGGAAATGATTGATTGGGTAGAGACAGATGCGGATGGACTAGCAGAGAGAGTGACAATGTAGGGAATCTTAGGACAGCGCATAGCTAGCAGGCTGCAGCAATGCGAGAGGCACAAGTGTTTTGCACAGTGCTAGGTGGAACAGAGAAGTGTGCAATGGTGCGATATGCATGGAGATGTTGCCGTAGCATAGATTTCAAAGAGGGATCACTTGTCAGTAGCAGGTAGAGCTTCAGCATCAGAGTATGTTTCTAGCCCAACAGAGTGGTCAGTTGGGAGTGTTTTTGTTCCAAGTGTTGTTGGAGCAAGTGGATCAAGAAAATGTGTTGCATGCAGAACATTCCAGAGTTGCAGGATAGGGGTTGCAGATAATCCATATCTTGTTGAGAGGGAGTGTTGAAGAAGCAATAAGATGATGGAGCTTAGTGGAAAGGAGTCGCCTTCACTAAGTGGGCTTGCACGCTATTTTTGGCGCAAAGTCTAGTTTTAGACTATGTCTATTTTTAGACATATGGATCATGGTCTATGAGTTGCAGTATGTTATTTGTGGATGATTGGTCCTGTCGGTAAAAATAGATGGACTTCTATTTTTAGACATATGGGTGGAGTCTATTTTTAGACTGCCAGGCTAAAAATAGAACAGTCGAATATTATTAGCTCTTAATAATATTTGGACTATAAACATTATCTTATCCTCTTGGAGCACTTTAGTTTGAGCTACAGATGTGGCACATGCAGCTGTCAGAAGGAAATACACTTTTCTTATGGATCAGTTGAGCTATTGCATGCAGGACTTCAGTTAGAACTCATGTGGTTGAGTTTGGTGGAGTTGATTGTGGAGTTGATGGAGTTGTGTTCAGTTTGACTTGGTTGAACTAGTTGTATTTTAGTCTAACTAAAGAATACTCTAGTGATGAGTTGTGTGAATTAAATTATTAATTAATTCACTAATTATTAACTCATAAAGAAACTAAACATACATCATTTAACTCAGTGCATGGACAGTTCAGTGGAGACAGGTGTTAGAGGTTGAGATTGCTATCAGTTGTGACTATAGATGTGACTATAGTTGTGCATGAGATTTGGACAATCAATGGATTGAGTAATGCCAATGAGGATTGCATGGTTCAGCCAAGGAAATACGAGTTTGCTTCAGCCATTCATCATTATTCTCATGCAGGATTGCGCAGTAGAGGCAGGCAAGCAGTGGAGGAGATTTGAACCTATGATTGATTCAGATCTGAGCTAGTTTGTGTGTAATAGGTGGAGATAGTACTGAATACTTGTGAGGAGTATTGTACTATGTATTGTTACATGTTCTCAATCATTATAATATATAGATAGTGTGGGGTTTTCAGTTGTATGCTTCCCCTGGATTACATAATGTGTTAATGTGTGCATGCGATTGATGTTTCATTGTTTTTAATGCTGCTAAATTGATGATCAACATTGATGCAGGAGCATAGACTCGGAAAAATACCTTGTATTTATTAAAACTAAGGGGTCTCATGTTTTTGAGAAATTATTAATTTTATGTAAATATTTATGAGATTGTGAGAGGATTTGTAATGTTTCCAAACAACTGAAAACATGAGAGGAATTGG
Source organism: Pinus tabuliformis (assembly GCA_031772625.1). Lineage (NCBI taxonomy): Eukaryota > Viridiplantae > Streptophyta > Pinopsida > Pinales > Pinaceae > Pinus > Pinus tabuliformis. Next base: position 765,897,206 of record CM062815.1, read on the forward strand.
CCTTCAGATAATTAAGAATTAATGATGGAGCCTAAATTAGATTTAGTTTCAAGATTTTAGGGATAAAATCTAGATTGTAGGGGTGTTGAGATATTTGAGGACTTTGTTGAGTGATTAAAGGGATTTGAACCTAAATTGGTTCAATTCAATTTGTATAAATTTATGAGCCTCAAAGGCATGGAAAAAAAAAAAAGAGAGCGGGAGGGAGTGAGTGTGAGAAGTTCTCCTTCGAAGCCTTCGGGCAGTCGTAAAAGGGCCATGGATTTGCATATCTGGCCATGAAGAAAAATCTGTGTGAATGTTTGTCTTATGGTAAATATGAATATGTTGATTTCGATTTGTATGGACGGTTATGTTTTCTGAATGAAATTCTGGACGGCTGTGTTTGTATGAATGCACAATTACTGTGAACACGATGTGTATAATGTGAATTTGTATGGGCACTCCTTTATATACTATGAAATTGCATAGTTACGCAGGTGTTTTATGAAGGAAATTCGCCTTGAATCTTCATTTATTCCATTAAAGGGCCGTGCTTGTATGAAGTGCGATTGTAAATTTGTCCAATAACCAAGGTGCGAAAGAGCTCTTGGCTGTGTGCTAATCCGAATGCGCGGCATCATTAGTGCATAAGGTTATAAAGGAAGCGGCGTTGGTTGGTTAAGCCATCGTTGAATAACGTAACAAGTTGCTGTGGGTATTAATTATTGAATCCGCTGCGTTTCATGTGATGATACATTGCCTTGGATATTACAGTCACACTGGTGGTTTTCTGAGGACGTACCGCGTTGAATTGAATCTTGCCCTCGCAGAATTCTTAAATCCCCATCTCTGTTTATACTTGAAGGTTTATCATTTCTGTTTGATACCATACTGGCGGTAGAGGTTTGAAACTGTTCATATGTTCTTTCACATCGTGAAGTAAGTGGGCATAGTGACCATGGTTCTGCATTCACCAGACAGCATATATGCTGAATATATATAGCGATTATCTTGAAGAGATGTGCCTTTCTGCCTGATAACACTTGCCTATAACTATCGCCATATCAAATAAGGACAAGAACAGCTTGCGAATGTGTGGCAGAAAAAAAACTATATACGGGAATGTATGTTTAATTGGAGTGCATGCGTTCTATTTACAGTCATCGGCGGAACTGTATTGAGGGGGCGGATATATAGAGTCATCAGCGTTAAATCAGAACTTGCGCCGATGGATCGAGAGGATGCTGTGGATATATCTAAGGTAATATATATATCTTCATTTAGTTGTGTGATTTCTAACCTGTGGGTCATTAGATCAGCGGCGTAAGTGGAGGTATATATATGTTGTATACTTTGAAGATTCGTCATTTGTATGTGTCTGATGTATGTTAATTGACAAGGAAGTTGTCTTGGCGTATAAAGGTTCTATAAATCTGTTATGCTTGCACTTTAGTTACAAAACCATGACTGTTAAATGCATATAATCTGTAACAAAACCATACACACACAGCGTCATTACGAAAGTGGGATTTGCGCTCATTGCATCGACCGACGGGAAAGTGGAAGTGGGCTGAAGGCGTGGTAGCCTTAGGTATAGCAATGTTTCCGGCTGGATGTGTAACGCTATATGAAATAGCGTAGAGAGACATATATATATCATGGTATGGCCGCCAATTGAATATCGCCACTGTTTGATATAAGCAGCCTGGTTTAAAGGTAAGAGCGCAATCCAGCGAGTATATATGAGATTGGTTATGGAACTACTGAGTTGTGAATTGGGTCATGGTTTTTATAAATCATCTTTAAGTGTACACTCTTGTGTGTATTGAGATGCATGTTTTTATGCAAGGTAAGAGAAGATCTTGGTAGGAGTGGCCTGGGAGTGGCCTGGGCTTCATCATTTTTGGTATCAGAGCCTGGCTCTGTGGAATGTTTATTTTGAAGGTTCTGTTGAATTGAAAAATGTTTATTTTCTGAATGAGGACGAGAAGGTTTTATTGAAAACTGAAATTTATTTTTGACTGTATGATGAATGATGAAGGAAGATTAGAGTTTTAAATTTGATATGCAAACTACACAAGTGAACAGGGTTGCACGGAGGAAAAGATCATGCAAGATCTTAGGAGGTGAAATGATTTTTTTTTCTGATTTGAAATTTGTGATGAGAGTTTATGGTTGCAGAGAAGATGATGGCATTGAACCTGGCATTCAGCTAAAGGCTGAATAAGGAGGACAATTGTAGTGTCCTGAAGAAGAAGGTGAGTTGAAGAGATAGCCTGAAGAGAGCAGAGAGAGTGCTCGAAAGGTTCCAGAGGTAGTGAACCAAGTACTTACCAAAAGACTGAGTGAGGAGAGCTTGGTGAGGTAAGTGGCAGCAGAAGAGATTGTTGTCGTAGAGGCTAGTACAACTCATGGTGAGTGAGAAACTCATGGAGAAGATGATCATGGAGGATCAAAGAAGAGGTTCAGAGGAATGCCACAGCGATGAGATGACTGCAGAAGTCAGAGAAAGAGAGATTGCAGTAATGAAAGTGCAATTGCAGATACTAGAGGAATGGTTGCAAGAGCAGGAAAACCAAAATAAAGGATGGATCTTTCCACTGAAGGGAAAGAAAGTGAAGTGGCAGAGGCTACAACAGAAAAGAGATCGACAGATAAACATGCAGTTAACAGAAGAGCTGAGAAAGCTCGAGCAGATGATGGATGTACAATTGAGACGTGAAGAACTCAGAGCAGCTGAGTTGGAAGAGGAGGTTTCCATTGATGAAACAGAGGAGGAGATCATTGATGATTTCTTGAATTATTGGGCAGATCCAGATCAGCTGGATAATGTGAATTCTTGTGTTTTTATAGCTGACAGTTGTGATGTGATTACAGGTTTTGTTGAAGAGGAAGTTCATGTGAATAAAGAAGATGATCAGCTGGAAGAGCTGGTATATGAACCGACGATTAAAGCTGTTGAGACTTGTAGTTTTCAAACTGACAAGTTGTGTATGAATGCAGGGACTGTAAGTGATGGTGATGTTATGCTTCAGCAATGTCACAGAGAAATTGCATTGCTAGAATATTTGTTGAAGAATTCGGAGTATGATAGAGAGATGGCAGAAGAAAGAGTTCAGTACAGTGAACGAGTGCAGGAAGATATCATGGAAGCAGATGATGTGAGAGAAAGACTGGTTGACAGTCTTGAGAATTCTTCAGAGGATTCTTTGGGCGAAGAGAATCAGCATACTGATGTGTTGATAGTGGAGGAGAATTCAGAACAGCATACTGAAGTGCTGGCAAAGGAGGACAAGGCACTGATGCCTTCTGATTTTTATTCTAACAAGTGTTTTGTGAATGCAGGTATTGTTGCAGAACATTTGACTCAATTGAGAAGTCAAATAAAGGAAGAAGAAGTTTTCTGTTCTAGAAAACAAGAGGGCATGGATGATTGGGTGGCTGTGAAGACTGAACAAGTCAGAACAGAAACAAGCATAGAAGCAAGAAGTCAGCAAGTGACAGTACAGATAGAAAAAGTACAAACTGAGCAAGTCGTCTTAGCTCAGTAGACAGCAAGAAAACAGCAGCCGGGAGATTTATTGGACCGAGAGATTGAAAGTATCAGAAGACTGATGACAAAAGAATCCCGGAAGAGACCAGCAATAGCAAGGAAGAGAAGCAGCAGAAGCAACAACAAAATGAAAATAGAGACAGATTGTGAAAGTGCAGCAAGTGGAGCAAGACAGCACAAAATATGGAAACCTGGAAGACAACAGCAGATGACAACAATAGAAAAGCAATCGAAAAGTATGGGAAGATTACAAAATAAAATTTGGGATCCAGGAGGAGATATCCAGACTTATGACCAGGTGGTCATGAATTTTCTACCTTGGGAGTCTGATGCAGGAGCATAGACTCGGAAAAATACCTTGTATTTATTAAAACTAAGGGGTCTCATGTTTTTGAGAAATTATTAATTTTATGTAAATATTTATGAGATTGTGAGAGGATTTGTAAATGTTTCCAAACAACTGAAAACATGAGAGGAATTGGCCTTGAGATAATTAAGAATTAATGATGGAGCCTAAATTAGATTTAGTTTCAAGATTTTAGGGATAAAATCTAGATTGTAGGGGTGTTGAGATATTTGAGGACTTTGTTGAGTGATTAAAGGGATTTGAACCTAAATTGGTTCAATTCAATTTGTATAAATTTATGAGCCTCAAAGGCATGGAAAAAAAAAAAAGAGAGCGGGAGGGAGTGAGTGTGAGAAGTTCTCCTTGGAAGCCTACGGGCAGTTGTAAAAGGGCCATGGATTTGCATATCTGGCCATGAAGAAAACTCTGTGTGAATGTTTGTCTTATGGTAAATATGAATATGTTGATTTCGATTTGTATGGACATTTATGTTTTCTGAATGAAATTCTGGACGGCTGTGTTTGTATGAATGTGCAATTACTGTGAACACGATGTGTATAATGTGAATTTGTATGGGCACTCCTTTATATACTGTGAAATTGCATAGTTACACAGGTGTTTTATGAAGGCAATTCGCCTTGAATCTTCATTTATTCCATTAAAGGGTCGTGCTTGTATGAAGTGCGATTGTACATTTGTCCAATAACCAAGGTGCGAAACAGCTCTTGGCTGTGTGCTAATCCGAATGCGCGGCATCATTAGTGCATAAGGTTATAAAGGAAGCGACGTTGGTTGGTTAAGCCATCGTTGAATAACGTAACAAGTTGCTGTGGGTATTAATTATTAAATCCGTTGCGTTTCATGTGATGATACATTGCCTTGGATATTACAGTCACGCTGGTGGTTTTCTGAGGACGTACCGCGTTGAATTGAATCTTGCCCTCGCAGAATTCTTAAATCCCCATCTCTGTTTATACTTGAAGGTTTATCATTTCTGTTTGATACCATACTGGCGGTAGAGGTTTGAAACTGTTCATATGTTCTTTCACATCGTGAAGTAAGTGGGCATAGTGACCACGGTTCTGCATTCACCAGACAGCATATAAGCTGAATATATATAGCGATTATCTTGAAGAGATGCGCCTTTCTGCCTGATAATGCCTGCCTATAACTATCGCCATATCAAATAAAGACAAGAACAGCTTGCGAATGTGTGGCAGAAAAAAAACTATATACAGGAATGTATGTTTAATTGGAGTGCATGCGTTCTATTTACAGTCATCGGCGGAACTGTATTGAGGGGGCGGATATATAGAGTCATCAGCGTTAAATCAAAACTTGCGCCGATGGATTGAGAGGATGCTGTGGATATATCTAAGGTAATATATATATCTTCATTTAGTTGTGTGATTTCTAACCTGTGGGTCATTAGATCAGCGGCGTAAGTGGAGGTATATATATGTTGTATACTTTGAAGATTCGTCATTTGTATGTGCCTGCTGTATGTTAATTGACAAGGAAGTTGTCTTGGCGTATAAAGGTTCTATAAATCTGTTATGCTTGCACTTTAGTTACAAAACCGTGACTGTTAAATGCATATAATCTGTAACAAAACCATACACACATAGCGTCATTATGAAAGTGGGAGTTGCGCTCATTGCATCGACCGACGGGAAAGTGGAAGTGGGCTGAAGGCGTGGTAGCCTTAGGTATAGCAATGTTTCCGACCGGATGTGTAACGCTATATGAAATAGCGTAGAGAGACATATATATATTATGGTATGGCCGCCAATTGAATATCACCACTGTTTGATATAAGCAGCCTGGTTTAAAGGTAAGAGTGCAATCCAGCGAATATATATGAGATTGGTTATGGAACTACTGAGTTGTGAATTGGGTCATGGTTTTTATAAATCATCTTTAAGTGTACACTCTTGTGTGTATTGAGATGCATGTTTTTATGCAAGGTAAGAGAAGATCTTGGTAGGAGTGGCCTGGGATTGGCCTGGGCTTCATCAAACATAGAGGAGGTTATGTATTATGCATGTATTCCACAATAGTGTATAATCAGGATAATCTCTGTGAATAAGTGTCATATTATTCAAAATTTCTACGCAGATATACACGTATTAAAAATGGTAAACTTCATATTAACCATTGTCGAGGAGCCCAGGGTCACTTGTTGGTAAACCTTGGATTATGTCAAGGAGCCTTCAAGGGGATTGAGCTTTGCTACTCTGCCCTTGCGTGTGTATCGGATCACAGACTGTTCCCCCAGGTATATTTATTTCCATTGGCAACCATAGTGACCATAAGCTATAGGATTCTTTCCTAAGGTGACGGTGGAGGGAAGATCCCACTGTACCTGGAGCAGACGTCGACTAGACTCACTTGGACTCTCTGGGGGGTTCTCTTCACTTGAGACGGTTTAGTGGAGAAACTTGTGCCAGTCTGTTTCATTAAGCAGGTTGTCGGGGTAACTGTTCCAACTGCCATTTCTGTATTGAATTCTGCGACGTTGGATTTCATCACCAACTAGTGTTTTCAGTACGGAAAGTTACTGTTTGTGTGTGGTTTGACCTCCTAGATTCTTTAGGCGTGTGATTCAAATTGTTTGGTTCTTTAGAGACTTTAGGTGGTTTTCATTGAGATTTTTCTTTGTTTGCGTGTGAAGTAATTAAAATATTTAATCGTGGCTGAATTACCGAGACAGTCCCGTAGACTTCGGGGCCAACCTCCTGAGTTTTCACCAAGCCAGCTTAAAGGGCTACGAGCTCCTGTAACTCCTAGTGACAGTAGAGTTGGGTCACTAGAAGAAGGAGAATCTTCTTTAGTTGTGCATCCTGATTATCAAGTTAAAGCACCAGAGTATATTATTGAACCTATTTCATTTTCCGAAGTTATTGGTAGTTTTTCTCCTACTAGTGAGTTAGCCGAGGAACCTAAAATTTCTGAACCTGAAACTGAACCTGCTGCTACTCCATCATTAGGATTTGCCTCTCCAACTTCTAGTGGTCCTGGTACACCCAGGGTAGGAAGAGTCATTACCCAAAATCTTCCTTCTATACTTATTGCTATTGAAGAACTTGTTACTCCAGAAGAAGGTATACTTATCCCTAAAAATCAACCAAATATAGAACTTAGGGAGCGTGAATCAATCTTTTACAGTCCACCTAGGAGGGGCGCTTGGTATCTTTCATTGATCAATTTTCTAGAAAACCCGGGACTAAGTTTTTCACCACCTCGCATTCTTTTTCATCCAACACCTAGAGGTTATTATCCTCCTTTGAATATGTCGAGACAGTCATCCATGTTTTCTCAATCTCCAGAAACATTTTTATATGGCGGTCCTTCTGTTCCCTCTAGGTATCAGTCACTTACTGGTAATTTTTCGGGAGCATCTCCTCAACCTGTTGAACAAGGGTTATTAACTGGTAATAACGAAACTAAACCGTTGAGTGTAGAAGACATTCTTATGATTTCAGGTACCATTCCAAATCTGCAGCCTCAAGGTAGTCAGTTACCGCCTGGGGGGCAGCCTCAAGGTCCTCAATTATTACCTGGGGGGCAACCTCAAGGTACCCAATTACCGCCTGGGGGGCAACCTCAAGGATAGTACTTACCTTCGGGACAGTACGTACCTCAAGGTCAACCCCAGTATCAATATATGCCTCAAGGTCAACCCTAGTTTCAGTATGTGCCTCAAGGTTATCAACCTCAAGGTCAGTACCCAACCCAAGGTTTCCAACCACCTTCAGGTCAATCATTTGTCCAAGGAGTTGGAAATGTACCTTTGAATTATCAACCCTACCCTCAACCCAGTTATGGTCCTCAATATGCTCAACCTTCTATGGGTCCATACCCCGGAATGAACATAGTGTGGGATCCATCTCAATCTCAACAGATCTTGCAACCGAATGTGCAGTTGTCATCTCAAACGGGACAACCCTTGGTTTCTGGTTCAACCCAGCAACCTGTCCAGCCTACTATTCAAACTTCTGCACCTGCTGTAGTTTCTCAGCCTGGGCCTAGTTCGCCTCGAACTCCACCTCAAACAACTGCTGCAACATATGTTCCATCTACCCCACCTACTTTTGGAGTATCGACAGCTCTAGTTTCTACTGTTCCTGCGTCAATTCCTCAAGCATCTTTACCTCAATCTAGACCCACAATTCAGACTTCGGTTCAAATTCCTGTAGGACAACCTGGTCCAAGTATGGTTGTCACAAGTCAACCTCAATTTACTTATCAACCGTACTAGGGACAGTACTAATTCGGTCCTGTTGTGCAGAACCCAGTCTATCAGTATCAACTGTACCCTGGATATAATTATCAACAACCTCAACAAACCCAGTACGGTTTGGTTAATCCTGGTTTTCTGAGAGGATATAATATCCCAAATGCAATTCCAATTCCAAGTTATCCTGGATATCCTCCTCTTGCGGCTGGTCTCATGACCCAAGGTTTTTGAGACCCTAATCGTCAGTTACCATTCATTGCAACTTTGGACTTGCCTGACTTGTTGCACCTTACGAACGATCTGATTAATTATCTTTCGTTTTGGCTACCAATGCCGAATAAGTTGCCCAGTGACATCCCGAATTTTGAACGTAAATCAGGAGAGGATCCATCGAACCATATGATGAATTATCACCTCTGGTGTGCATCTAACTCCATTTCAGATGATTGAATTCGTTTACGTCTTTTTCAACGCACTCTAATTGGTCTTGCGTCCAAGTGGTACATTGAGTTACCGCGAGCCTCTTTTTATAACTTTAGTCAGCTAGCCACTTTGTTCTTAACTCATTTTCAACTGTCGGTCAGATATGACAATGGCACGTAATTATTAAATTCATTAAAACAGTTAACGTCCACTTATATTTCAGATCACATTCATGAATGGAGATGTCGATGGCGTTTAGTGAAAGTTTTTATTCTGGATCAGATCTTAGCATAATGGTTTGTTAAATCATTATTACCTAAAATCACTAAGAATGTAGCTAAGGTAGGATTTGTTACTGAAGAGAAAGTAATTGCTCAAGCTCAATACCTTGACCTTGTTTTTACGCAGTCGAGTACTTTACACGAGAAAATCCCCGACCTTCCTAAACAAAATCAAATAACTGCAGCTCCTTCAGGGTCTCATGCTGCTTATGGTATGATTGGTATAGTTAACACCAAAAGTAAGAAGAAATCTTCCAAGAATTCTTCTCCTATCATAACTTTACTAGATTCCCCGACAGGAGACTCTTCCATGGAAATTGCCGATACTCATGTCGTAGAGTCATCTAGGCCAAATCAAAATCCAGCGGTAAAGAGAAGGGGAAGAAGAAAAATAAATCAGATAAAAATTCGAAAGAGAAACCAGATAAAACAGAGTCTACTGATGAAAAACATAAACCTCGTTATCCTTGTCTCATTTCTGATGAAGAGCATTTTACAAGAGACTGCCCTCATCGCGCTGAGGTTGCGAAAATCGTCAAAGGTTCTCAAACGCCTGCTGTCTTGAAGGATCCTTTTCCTAGTCAAGATAGTAATATGATAGGTTCTTCCTCAAATGCCTCAGAAGAACCCATAATGATGATGTCCCATGTGAGGATTGTGACACGATCGCAAGAAAATGGAAGTAAAAGTCCTGTTGGTGGTAAGGAAGAATAATCTTCTAATTCGAACCCATCAACTTCAACTCCCGGTTCTGATCCACTACAGATCGAGAAACCTAACCCAAACTTAGTAATCAAACCGCCCGCCAAGGCTATATTTTGAAAGTCAGCTTTCAATCCACATGCAATAGCTGCTCAGAACTATAACATTGTTGAAGATTTAGCTATTTCACCTTCAGCAATGTCGGCTTTGGAGGTGCTGCAATCATGTCCAGCACAATATAAATTGCTATTGTCGGCTATAGGAGCTGTTGATATTCAAGACTTGAACCTTATAATCTTTGATTTAGAAAATAGTACACCTTGTTTACCTCATCAAATGGCTTTCCAGATTCTAGTGTTAGTCAAAAACATACCTTGCTATAGGACTGTAATTGATGAGGGAGCTTCAACGTGTATTATGTCGATCCAGTGTTGGAGATCGCTTAGTTCTCCTACACTCAATCAATCCCCGACGATTCTAAAGGCTTTTGATGGCCATGGGTTCCATCCTTTTGGCATTCTATAGGATTTACCTATAGGGGTTGAAGGCAAAACTGTTAATCTAGATGTGGAAGTGGTTGAGGCCCCTCTAGTTTACAACCTTCTTTTGGGTCGTAGTTGGTCTTACGCTATGACTGTTGTTGTTTCATTGGTCTTTTGGCTTATAAAGTTTCCTCATAATGGAAAGATCGTAACTATAGACCAGCTAACTTACTTTTCATCCGACCTAGCCTCTTCTAAAAGTATCCAGCATGTCGGCAAAACAACTATCCCTTATAAGGATGTTGGAGTAGGACTAGTTAAAGATTCTAGTTTACTAGGAAATTTTTCCTTTCCTCCTCCCAATGTATCGCCTTCTACTGCAACCATTCATATGATTTCATCAGACACCATTGTTTATGATGATCCTTGGATCGTACCTTCTGAATCTGAGATGGATTGATTTGGTGATGCTATGCCTTTGAGTCCCTATGAAATTGTGTATCAGGTTGTACAGTCGTTTTCCGATCCTTCTTCAACCGAAATTGACGTAATGAATGTGGTCCATGAAGAATCACTTTCAACATCAAACTCAGATTCAACGACATTTTCTGAACTTGTTCACACTGATGAGCAGATTCATGAAATTTTGTCTGTTGATGATTTACCATGGGAAGATCTTCATCATAGATCTTCATTCTTACCTGAGATTGATCATTTTGAAAATGATTTTTCATCTATTTTTACGACTGATTATGTCAAGGAACCTCATAATCCATTGCAAAATCCTGATTCTGAGTTAAATTTGGGAAATATTTCTCGAACTGTTCCTATTGACATTTCAGTTAAACCTAGAATTGTTGAAAACATTCATATAGGTGCCTCTTGTACGGAAAATGAACTTCAAACATATAAGGCCCTATTTCAAGAATTTCGTGACGTGTTTGCCTGGTCATATGAAGAAATGCCAGGAATTGATCCAGCAATTGTTGTTCATGAAATCAAAACTTACTCGGATGCTAAACCCGTCTGGCAATGTTTGCGTCAGATTCACCCGCGAAAAGTTACTGCTATTAAAGCAGAAGTTGAGAAATTACTTAAAGCGGGTTTCATTTATCTAATTCCCTTAACAGATTGGGTATCGAATATTGTTCTTGTTAATAAAAAGCAAGGAACAATAAGAATATGTGTCGATTCTAGGGATATTAATCGAGCCTATCCAATTTAAGACAATTATCAAACTCCCTATATCAATCAAATCATTGATGATTGTGCCGGCAGTGAAATATTCTCCTTTATGGATGGTTTTTCCAGTTACAATAAAATCAACATTCTACCTGGTGATCAACCAAAAATGGCTTTCATTGTCCATGGGGGACATTTTCTTACTGCAAATTACCTTTTGGGTTGAAGAATGCTGGAGCAACTTTTCAAAGAGCTATGTCTTACGCGTTTCATGACATCAAGCACATTGTGCAACCCTATCTCGATGATTTACCTACTCATTCATTACATAGCGTCGATCATCTCATTCATTTACGAGCAATCTTTATGAGATGTAGGCATTATCGAATTAGGTTGAATCCACACAAATGTGTTTTCTGTATAGAAATGGGTCGGTTACTGGGATTTGTTGTTTTAAAAGCCGGCATTCGTGTCGATCCCTCAAAGGTTGAAGCTATTGTCAAATTGCCTCCTCCTTCGACTGATGATTCTGATGATAATAAACCCATCATCTTTGGCAAAAGGAAAAAGCAGCAGGAAATTGTAACCCCACCAAAAAGAAGAAGAACCAGGGCTTCACTTAAAGAAGCTGCTATTGCCGATAGTTCTCCTATTTTAAAAGAAAGTAGGGGCAAGAGAAAAAGCACTGATTTTCCTGTCTCCTTACCAAGACGACGAACAGGATCGTCTGTAGCAACTGAAACCATTATCCCTAGTTCCCCACCCATCATCCTAAAATCCCGCATCCTAACAAGCCCTGAGCATTCATCCCCCTCACCCTCTGCTGCTGAAATGCAGAGCATTAACAGTTTTGTGACATTATTTTCTTTAAAAGAGGCAGTTGTTACACAAGAACCAGCTACTGAAAAATCCAAAATAGACACCCAAGATGATATTGGGCAAGTGGCTGTTACATAAGAACCAGCCACTGACCCAACAGGTGATACACAAGAACCACCTGTTGGGGAACAAGAAGATAATGACCTGCATGTGGCTGACAAACAAGAACCAGCCACTGACCCAACAGGTGATACACAAGAACCACCTGTTGAGGATGCCAATGACCAAAGAGATGATGAACAACAACCCCTTCCTCCACTCGAATCTGCAGATACACAAGCCCCAGCCACTTTAGCCTCCCTGCAGGAAGAAATTGAGTTTTTAAAGTCTCAAATTAAGGATTATCAGCAGGAGATAATAATGGTTAAGGAATCTGATCAAAATGAATTCAATTTTCACACCTTAGCACGGGTAGCATCTGTAGCCGAAAAAAGTCAATACAATGAATATATGTGCAGTGAGTGTCATGGAAAATTTTAGGGGCTAATGTTCGCCCAGTGGGCTAATTTTCCATGATTTTTCCACAAAAAAGATTCGCCAATTTCCAATTTTATAAAAGACGATTCGCCCAAATTTTAGAATATAAAACTATTTTACCTTAAAAATCGCCAACATTATAGAGAGACTATATATAAAATAATTATAAATTTGATTAATTTTACAAATATATCAATAAACATTTATAATTTGCATATTAGGGATTAGTGAGATTCGCCAATGTTTTAAACTTCAAGAAAATTTTCCATCCTTAAAATTTTCCTTGGTGAGTGTGGTGAGCTTTACACTCAGGTGGGATACAAGATAGTCGAAGTTCCGATGACTGGAACTAGCTCACAAACTCCCCCTGTTGTAATCAAAACAGAAAAACCTGCTGTTACACAAGAACCAGTAGGCCCTCTAAGAATGGCAAAAGAAGAAACATAACAACCTGCTGCTACACAAGAACCAGCAGGTCCCTCAAGAATTGTAGAGGAGGATATAAAACCACCCCGGCCTACCCAAACTATTACAGAACAGAAATCCTTTACTGATGCCTTTACACAGACTGAATCTCCCTGTGTCAACAATGCTCACACTGAGACCTCTAGTTTTCAAGAACTAAAGGATACATGGAGAACAGAATATGAGCTCTCACAAGGGAAAGCATTCCAACAGAAAAAATCAACCTGGTTCAGCTATGCATACAAAAATTGGGATGCACTTGAACAGTTTCGAGCTCAACGCAAAGAAAACAGGAAATTAAAAGAAAGGCTATCCAATATCTTTGACTTGGTCCAAAGGGTACTGGCTACAAGAAAACCCTCTTTTAACTATGCAGCATTTCTGAGAGAACGCTTAGCGTTCTTACAAATAAAGGCAATCAGAGATGGAAGACCTTATCAAGTTACCAGACCTGATCAATTTATTGAAACATTCACAGAGGCACCAAATAATGATCAAAACATGCTCTGTGAACTCTATCTTCACAATGAGGCTATGCCTGAAGATAGAGTGATGAATATACTCCCTATCACCGGTGATATCCAAATAAGAGCTTTCATCTCTTTAATTGCCAACCAACTCACCTGGAAAAATGCTTTTATGTCAGCAACACATAATGAGCAGAATTTCCTCCTCTGGATTCGAAGTGAACCACGGAATGCAGCCCTATTTATTGCACAACATCAACAGAATCTGACTAAACCATGCATGCTTGATCATATGAGGAAACTACAAGTAGCAGTCTTACAGGACTGCCAACATTATGTGAAAACAAAGGGAGCTATGGCCATCAAAGAAAACAATTTATTTTGGGAGCATTGTCCGAATGAGAGACAAGAATATCATCCTTACAATCCCCTCAATCTTCCAGTAGCAATGTCACAAATACCCAATTACGTCAGATGTATGGAACAATGTGCTGAAAAGTGGATTGGGTACTGTTTTCATTTTCTGCTCTTGTGGATACCTGGTCAGCAATATAAGGCTCATTACAAACTGACCAAAAAGGAGGAGGTGGCAGTATGGCAACAAATACAGAATGTTTGTGGGTTCAGAAATAAGATGGACAACACCTTCTTTAGCTACTGTATCAGCAACTTACACTCTTCATCCCAGTATTCCGACTCCGATTCAGAATAAACGTTGCATGAGGACATGCAACCATTTCAGCTGGGGGGGATGTTAGGACTCCATATTGTCTACTTTTGACATTGTATTTTGTCATTATATTACCCTCTTTAGCCCATAAGTTGAAAGCCTCGATAACATTTTGACCTAATTATTCCAAAGGTATGAAGTAACTCTCCTCATTACTATAAGTTTAATTATTCAACACATATTCATGTTATCTTTATAATTAATCCTTGGAAGTTGACTAAGTCGCTGACAATTGATGAAATTGTTTAAAGTCTGCAGAATTATAATTCACAGTTGCTGGAACACCAGAAACAGCAACTGTGCAGCTGCTGCCATACAAGAAACAATAACTGACTAAAGCGGGTAAATCCTCATTTTGCAATGGCCGAAACATCTAGAACAACAATTGCCTACCAGGAGCAGTAACCGTCTGAAACTTCCAGAACAATACGTTGCAGATGTTGATATAGCATGATCAGCCACTGTCCAAATTTGGCAAAACACAGTTACAGATATTGGAACACCAGGAGCAGCACGAGAACTTCACGTGAACAGTTAAGATTTACTAGATCAGCAACAATGGTGGAATAGCCAAGGATTGTACGAGGATCTCAAAGGGACGGTTGAAATCTACCAGCTTTGCAACATCAAAAGGATCCGATTAACAAAGATGATAAAATTACATATTGTTGTAACAGCATGCTGTAACAGGAACCGATTTCCTATTTTTTTGGACAAAAGGGTCAACTAAACGGGTAATGACAATCTATTGTAATAGATGTCTCCTCTATAAAGAGGAGACATCTACATTAGGGAAAGGGGGGTAACAGGGGTATTGTATTACAGAGCAAGTCTAAATATTTACTGTAACTTGACATTTTGACAGATGAATAAAGAATTGTTCTGAGAATTTTTACTTAGTATCTGTGTCCTGGGGAATCTTGTGAGAGGGACAGGGCCCACCTTCTTCACAAGATTCACCCATTTCTTTTCTGTTGAGTGTGTGTGTGAATTATGTGTGGCATTGCTTCTGATATTTCCCTTTGCTGATACTCTGTTTTCTTAATCAATTGGCACTGTAAAAGAGTGTGTCACCGTTGATTAGGGATTGCAGTGTGCATTGGCAAATTGATCATAGGGGCAGGTGTTGAACATCCTTACCCTGAGGATAGGGTCCTGATCCTCTGTTACAAGATAACCATCATTTCTTTCAGCAGATTTGTTACCTTTAGTTAATTGTTTTCCTTTCATTTCTGCAATAAATCATAACTGCTGTAACACAGAGTAAGGGTTTGATAAAAAGTAGATTTGTTTATACTACAGCCTTTAATACCTTTAGAATTAACTGCATACAGTACGAAGTCACCTTTGAAATAAAAGGACTTTCCTGGGTTGAAAATTTAATGTGGTACTCGACTGTTTAATAAATAAACAATTCGAGCAGCCAACACCAGGTTGCTCCCCATTCTTCCAAAAAATGTCGTTTAAGGCCTCAAAACGGCTCCAGAAGTTCAAAACCCGAAAAACTGCTAAAAATAGTAAACTGTGCTACAATTAAGGAAGCTGAAAAGCTGAAAGAAACAATGGTGGGGGTCCAAGTGGACTTGGTAGGTGGCCACCAATATCCACCTAGATCATTCCTCCCCACTTAGGAAGCAATGGTCCCCATTGCGTTGAGTTCCTCCATGAGATGAGGAAACTTCTGCTGAACTTGGTCCCTAGTGAGCCACTTTCCTTGGTGAAGGAGTTGGCCTACTTTGACAACTTGATACAATTGGAGATTCTATTGGCGAGTGCGCTTGATCTGTGTGTCCATGATCCGGTCAATTGCAGCTTGTTCCATGCAATCTGGATTTAACCTTGTGGGTGTGAGCTATTATGCAATGTCAGATGTGTCTAGTAATGGTGGAAAGTATGGCCAAAGGTGGTCTACATTGAACACTGGGTGCAGGCCAAGGAATGGGGGAATACTGAGCTCAAATGCATTATATCCCACAACCTTGGTAATGGTGTAAGGACCATAATGGAGTGGTCTAAGTTTCCAATAGGCTACGGTAAGGCATTCCTTTTGCAAATGCAACCAGACTTTGTCGCCCAACTGAAACTTGTGTGGCACCCAATGTTGATCATGTCGATGCTTGTACTTTGCATTTGATTTCTCCATAATGTCATGGACCTAGTGGCAAATATATTGCATGTGCTCAATGAAGTTGGTTGCCTTATCTATTTTAGACTGGACATGAGTTGAATCTGTGTGAGTAGCTGCAAATGGGATGGCCACATAAATGGGACATAGTGGTTGGAATCCCAAGCCCACCTGAAAAGGGTTGTAGCCAGTCGAGCTGTGAAGAGCCTAGCTGTAGTTGTGCTAAACATAGGGGAGGCTCTCATCCCATGTGTGTGGATGCTTTTAGTTGTACATGTGTAGAATGTGTACCTTGATCCTATTGACAACCTTTATGTGGCCATCAATTTGAGGATGGAAGGTTGTGGACTTAGTGAGTTTGGTGTCCAGCATCGACCAGAGACTGGACCAAAATGTATTGAGGAACCTGCTATCCCAATCTAAGATGATAGACTGTGGGATCCCAAAGTGTACCCACACTCATTCAAAGAAGAGTTTAGCAGTGGTTTTTGCTGTGATATTCTTCTTGTAGGCTGCCATAATGACCATCTTCGAGAACCTGTCGACAACCAAAAAAACACAGTTGTTTCCATGCTTAGTGGAAGGAAGGCCTGACATGTAATCCATGGAGATGGATTTCCAAGGTCAACTAGGGGTAGGCAGCGGGGTATAGAGGCCTTTCTTCTTGATGGTCAGTTTGGCAATGGCGCAGGTAGTACATGATCTGATCTACTTCCTGATATCCTGTTGAAGATTCTACTAATAGAAATACTTTTGCAGTACTGCCACCATTTTCTCAACCCCAAAATGCCCAGTAGCTTGACTGTAGTGTGCTTCCCAAATCATCTTGGCACGCTCGCTTGAAGGAACAAAAAGGTGACCCAAGTGACATAACAGGGCATCCTAG
Source organism: Pinus tabuliformis (assembly GCA_031772625.1). NCBI lineage: Eukaryota > Viridiplantae > Streptophyta > Pinopsida > Pinales > Pinaceae > Pinus > Pinus tabuliformis. The sequence goes on from CM062815.1 coordinate 765,914,426, forward strand.
TGGTGAAAATCTGTAACATGTTGACCCTCCAAGAGTGTCTGGTATGTGTGGCTGAATTATGGGTTGCTTTTGTAGAGAAGTGGCCAATCATAAGTCTCGTGCCCACAAGAATTGAGCACAGTGGTTAACGCCATGATCGGTGGTCGACTGAGGCAATCTGCAACATTATTGGTGCTGCCCTTCTTATACTTGATATTCAAATGGAATTGTTGTAGGAATGTGGACCACTTATGATGGTGATCATTCTATAATTTCCCTTAGGTCTGTATGAATTGCAGGGGTCAGTGGTTTGTGTGGATGACCATTTCCTTCCCCAAAATGTAATGCTTCCATTGTCGGTAGGCTTGCATAATGGAATACATGTCTTTGTCATAGGTGGGATACTTCTAGACTATGTCTGAAAGTGTCTCACTGTGATATGCCATTGGATGTCTGTGTTGAGTAAGGACTACCCCAATAGCATAGTCAGAGGTATCTGTCTTGACCTCAAATGGTTGTTGCAAGTCTGGTAATGCAAGCATTGGTGTTTTGTAGAGGTGATATTTCAACTCTGTGAATGCCTTCTATTGATATTTAGACCAAATAATTTTGCTTTCGCTCCTCCCTTGGTGACTTAACTCAAGGGCCAAGTGATATGAGAAAATCCCAACACGAACCTGCGGTAAAATTTGGCAAGACCTAGAAAGCTGCGGAGCTTTGTCTGAGTGGTTGGAGATGGCCAATCCCAAATGACTTGGATCTTGGCTGGATTCACATGCACCCCCTGTTCTTCAATAATGTATCCGAGATACTGAACCTGGGTCATGCCAAAAGTGCATTTGTCCAAATTGGCATATAACTTGTGTTGTTGCAGTGTTTGGAGAACTTGTCGAATGTGGTGGAGGTGCTCTTCCCAACTCTGGCTGAAGAATAGGATGTCATCCAAGCATACCAATACAAATGAGAAGGTGAATGGATCCAATATGTCATCCATTAGCCTCATGAAGGTTGCAGGAGCATTCGTTAATCCGAAAGGCATAACCGATCATTCAAAAAGACCCTCTTTAGCTTTGAAGGTAGTCTTCCACACATTGGAGGGTTCGATTGATACCTGGTGATATCGTGACTTCAAATCGATCTTGCTAAAATATTTTCCCCCTTTAGTTGGTCCAAGATGTCATCCATCCATGGGATCGAGTACCTATTATGAACAGTGATCTTTTTCAGTGCCTGATAGTCAATATGGAGTCTCCAAGTCCCATCCTTCTTTTGTACCAACACGATCGGGCTCCCATAGGGCGATGAACTTGGACGGATGTGACCTTTCTGCAACAGCTCCTAAATTTTCCTCTTGATTTGATCGTTCTCCAGAATGGAGCACTGATAGATTGGTCCATTAGGTAGCGGTGCACCTGGGGTTAGATCGATGGAGTGCTTGACTTGACAGTACAGAGGAACCCCTACAGGGGAGGTGAAGATGTGCTCGTACTCCTCCATGACCTTGTCCATCTGTAGTTGTCGTGCAGAGGGGCCTTGTTTGGAAGTCATGGCCACCATCTTCTTCTTTCCTTGAGGATGTATCATCAAGAAAACAAATTTCCTGGTTTTGGAAATGAGCTTACTGCATTTTTTGCAGTAGCCAAAGAGATAGCAGTAGGCGGTGCTACCTCTAGTATCCTGTACAACTTATTTCCCAAAGTAATAGTAATAGAACGAAGCCTTGATTCATACACATCATGTCGCTTCCACAAATATGGTTGTCCTAATAATACATCACAAACTTCAAGGGGAGCAATGTCACACAATACCTCATCCATGAAGGGCTTGATGTTGTATGGAAGGCTACACTGCTGGCTCACGCGAAGATCACGTCCTTGATGAAGCCACCTGATGGTGTATGGTTGTGGATGTGTTATGGTCGGTAAGCCCAGCTGCTTCACAACCTCTGCTGAAATGAGGTTCTTTTGGATCCCACTGTCGACAATGAACTGTAGCGAGGAGCCCTTTACCCACATCTGGGAGTGGAAGAGACACTTCTCCTCCTCTCGATCTTCAGGTTCCTCCTTCTATATCTTCATGGTGGAAACGGTGGCGTTGGGCTCCACATCGATAATTTGCTTCCATTTGTCATTCCCCTCGTCAAGTTCTGACTCAGATTCAGAACATGCATTTGATTCTAAAAACTTTAGCTTGGCCACCAGTGACTGCTTGGCCTGACACTCACTTACGTTGTGAGTGGAGCTCTTATGTAACTCACACCACTTTCCTGTGTCCTTTTTCGACTTCATGGCATTGTTCTTTGCTTGCAGCTTTGGGGGCACCTTTCCCTTGCTTCGAATTTGCAGATCCAAAGTCTCGCTTCTTGTGTTTAAACTTTTGCTCGACCTTGACGACATATCGGTATGTCATGCCGAGCGAGGGGATGTTCAGGAATTCTATTTCTTCCTGGATGTACTTGTGTAGGCAGCCACGGTATTTGTATACCAAATGCTGCTCTGAATCCTTGATACACAACTTTATGCGAATGGTATGGAAAATATTGGTAAACTCTGGCACGTCTTTGTTATAGACATATTTGGGCACTTCAACCCCAATCTTATATGTCGATAAACTAGGGCTCTTTAACCCCTAAAAGTGTTGTGTCATACCCTAAAAGATCATGGTCAACTAATTACATCATTCCCCAAAAGTTCCACCTTAAAAACCATCCAGAATTGGCCAAAACAGGACCATACTTACTGCTCCACTGTTAGGGTGTGATGCATACTGAAGAGGCCTTCTGTGGGGTGCAATGAGTGAGGATGGACAAATGTCCGAGATAGTTTGCTAAGTGATGCTCATGGAATCTTCTAGAAACTTCTCTTATGACACTTGCCTCTCTGAATTCACCCAGGGATGAGTAAGAGCTCCAAGAAATCTCAAAGTGGAACCAGAAACAACAAGTGGAATGACACTAATCAAAAACCCAGAGAGGACTCACACCCTTGCATACATCTATAAATGGATCCCTCATCTGAGAGATCTAGAGGCTAGAATTTTGTAATTTGTAAGGAAGTGCTGATAGTTTGTGTCTGAGAACGAGCATTATATTGTTGGGTGATCTTGCTTTTCATGAGGTGAAGAGGGCTTTGATGTTGGGAGGATGATGTTGGATCAGATAGCTGGGTTGTAATTCTCCCTTCTATTTTAATAAAGTTTTTTGAGTTTTCCTCCATACAATTGCGTATTTGTGAATGTTGTTATTTGTGAATACCATTGTATGTTCATTGTATTCCTGATTCTGCAATGCTTATGATATAATAGATCAAAATTCTTTGATGGTGTTTTGTTACTTTGCTTCTATAGGTATTCTCTAAGCGGGATAAGTAGGAGAGGAGGTGCAAGCTCTATCAAGGGGGAGAGAGATCAAGCAAAGATTTAAGTGGAAGATCTAGGTTGGTTCCTTTGCCTCTCTCTTATCTATCATACATAGAGGAAATCGTAAATTGCTTTAAACTGTTTGTTTCTAGGATAACTGCCAATCCTAGAGGGCTAGTCGATCGAAAAGACACTAGTTTTCCCAAAAAAAAAATGGCGACTCCACTGGGGATCCAATAGATGTTTCTTTGTTATTATTGTTTGTTTTATAAACTGTAGATGGAGCCTGAAGTTAGCCAGATAGCCTTCAAACTGCTCTTGCTCTGCAATTGCATAGTAGATGAATGTTGCTTCAGTCAATCTCCAGTTTAATTTATGAATTGAACATTTGACTTACAAGCATTCTATATGCCCTTTTGGTAGCTCAGTAACCTCTCAAGATCATACCTATGTGCATTGCTCTTTACTGTCTATCATAGCTCAGCTTAACTCACTAAAAGCAGCTGCAAATTTGAGCCAAAACCCATCTCAGTTGCGCTCCTTGGCCCATTGCACTATCTGTCACTGTCTACTAGTATGCATCACATCTATCAAGTCTGAAAAGTGCGATGCCTCCTTGTTTTTTTGAAGCCCAGGTGCGATGATTGACTGAGCCTATTTCCCTTCTTGAAATTTGGGGTTTTTTGTCCTTGTTTTCAGCTCTGTTTATTTGTTTTGCTGCTTATGAGCAGTACCTCATTACTGAAGCCTCCTTGCATCAGATAGATCAGCCTCCATTGATTAGGATTAGTAAATGTTTTTATGTATTTGTCCATAATTTACGATCCTTTGTCAAAAATTTGCTTAAATCGATCTGTCGTTTTGGTACAAAAGTGTCATAACTGTCGTTTTGTGTCAAAAAGAGAAGTGTTGTTGAGTCTTCCTTCCATGGATAGTCGATTGAATTTTTTGTAATGTATTTGATTTGATTTATTGATATTTGAAGTGTCGAAAGCATTTTCTATTCGAAATTGAAAAGTTTCGTTTAGTCTTCCTTTCTATTTTGAAAAAGAAATTGTCTAAATGTCGTTTTGAGTAAAAATATTTAAGATCTTTACTACATTTAGTTTTCTTTTTTGGCATTTTCACATTAAAGAGAACAAAAACAAATACATGCATTTTCATTTTCATTTAGACTGTGTGTGAAAAATGATTTAGGAAAAGTGCATTTAGTGTGTGTTGTTGGCTCTTTGCTTGAAAGAATCATAATCTTCTTTCCTTAGTAGCTAGGATTTTCATTGCTCAAAATAAACAACGATTGTTTATCATTGTAGACTGCATATTTAGGAATTTTAAATCTACATCATGCGGTGAACTATTGAAAGGAAAACATTTAAACAAGATCAACTCTAAAATAAATTTCAATGAACTGAACAACGCTTTGGAACTTAATGTTATAGATCTAACCCAGAAATACTATGATAATAGAAATAACCCAAGAATAACAAGATAGAAATAGATAGAAATGCTTCTTTATTATCAAACCCTTAAGGTAGGGCAACACCATACATTCACTCCTTAAGGAAGGAGAACACTCCACAAGCCATATTCCTGTTCATACAATAATCCTTGACTATCTTCCATGTGGAGTCTCTAGCCTCTATATAGGCCTCATACATACAATACCATGGGTCATTACCATGGTTCCCTCATACCATCAACTAATACCATGGGCCCATTACATTATTATTAACTACTTGTGGTCCCTTACATAACATGGGTTAACCACCTTATTTATTACTATGGCCCATCCCATTATTACATTATTACCTTGGGTACCTCCCTTGGTACCCCATATTATCCCCCCTAGGTATATAAAATTCCACCCCCCTAAGCATGTTTCGTCCCTGAAACATGGGAAGAACACAAATAATAAGATCTACTCAAAATAGTAGTCCACTGGTACCATGCACGTGCATCTAGCCATCCAAGAGAAAGGTGAACCCTCAATCTCACTGGTGCCTCGCTCGCTTGAGATGGAAGTTGACCGTGGCAGCTCTTCTGTGTTGATGTGTAGTGGGTGTATCTTCTCTTCTCGCTATCTGTCATGTGACTACTTGGTTTCCATCTTGATGGTTGTCTTGCAGGGTGATGTGGGTGATGATATGTTGAAGTTTTAACCCACGATGTCTTTTTCTTTAATTCACCCTGCTGTGGTGCCTGTTGTAGTGTCTTCTTTTCCAATATGACTTCAACCACTGAACCCTCATCAGATGTGTCAGCACCTGTTACCTTTTCGGCTTCAACCTCTGTTTGTGTTTGATTGTCGACCATCCACTGCTCATCATCTGAAATGTCAGTCCCTGTAACATCTTCTGCTTCAACCTCCTTGGACTCTACCTGCTTATTAATGGAAATATCCTGTAATGTAATTTTCTTCTTTTTATACCAAAGCTTCAGGAATTTCTTCTGCACATTAATATTTATAGTACCCACTAATTCCATCCAAGGGTATCCCAAAACAACATCCATATTATCCATATCTAAAGCATAAAAATCACCGTGAAACACATACTTATCCATAGAAAGTTTCAAATCCTTATAAATTTGAACATCCTTATCATCAACCTGTGTATTTTCAATATGTTTTGCTGGGACTTGCAATTTTTTTTCCAAATTAACATTGATAAAATTATGTTTACCACTAGATTGATAGAAACAATGATCTTCTCTTTGTGAATCAATCCATGAACCTGCAATAAGGAGACACCCATAGCAATTAACCCCTTATGTGTCTCATTCTCCTTTTTTCTAGCCCGAGACCATTTGTCCAAAAAGACTTTTTCAAATTCTGCATCTGGAAGTTTGATCAACTGCTGATAGTCAAGTGAATAATACCATTGTATAGCCTCATCTCTCATATTAAGCACCATTGGAAGCTTCCAACATGTCCCCTGTGTGGACTTGTATCTTTGTATGAATTCTTCAATAGTAGGACCGTCATCTTTTCCTGTAAAATATAGAACCTTGCTAGAAGCCATGAAGAGAGTTTTGAAAAAATTCACTTACTTGGCGAAAAGTTGAAATTGTCACAGTTTAGTCAATATTGCTCAGAATCCTTATTATGACCTGTTTTTGGAAATGGAACAACCATTTTGCATCTGCCCATGTGATAGAAATTTTGATCCAGGCAATGAAATTTCAAATCTGCACTGCAACTCTCCCGCCATCACCAAAATTTCTGCAAAAAAGAGCTGATTTTAAATCAGCAATATCTCCCTCATCTGGACTCCGATTCAACTGATTTTCTGTTTTGAAATTAGGTGATTTTTCACAAAGATTCCAGATCTACAATTAAATCTTGCAGATCTTGCACCAGGACGTCCAGATCTGCGCCGCAAACTTGCTGCCCTGAAAAATTGTCTGCAACCCCACTGATTTTTAGATCAGTGATATCTCCTTCATCCGGACTCCGATTCAACCGATTTTTTTTTTGAAATCGGCTATTTTTTCACAAGGAATACAGATCTGCAGTTATATTTTGCAGATCTTGCACCAAAACTTATAGATCTGATCTGCAACTCACCGCCCCTGAAACCCTGCAAAAAAAAAAAAAAAAAAATTCTCCACTGTTTGCCCAAGAAAGTGCTCTGATACCAATTGTTATAGATCTGATCCAAAAATATAAGAGAATAGAAATAAACCCAAGAATAACAAGATCAAATATAGATAAATGTTTCTTTATTATCAAACCCTTAAGGTAGGGCAACACCATACATTCACTCCTTAAGGAAGGAGAACACTCCACAAGCCATATGCCTGTTCATACAATAATCCTTGACTATCTTCCATGTGGAGTCTCTAGCCTCTATATAGGCCTCATACATACAATACCATGGATCATTACCATGGTTCCCTCATACCATCAACTAATACCATGGGCCCATTACATTATTATTAACTACTTGTGGTCCCTTACATAACATAGGTTAACCACCTTATTTATTACTATGGCCCATCCCATTATTACATTATTACCTTGGGTACCTCCCTTGGTACCCCATATTATCCCCCCTAGGTATATAACACTTAACGCAATACATCTAGAGGTCTAGGCTAGAGACGTGTTCCAATGCCGTAAAATCTAGTAACTATCGTTTTCATTGAAGGTTGGGTGATTCCTCCTCCTTGATACAACAAGTGCTAGCATGGACTTATGCTCCCCGTACCATTGCGTATATATTGGGAGACCACAATAGGCTTATATCATTTATCCATAGGAAGTTGTGTCTGCCACCCTATCAATTGCAATGCACTGAACATAGCATTTGAGAAGATTGACTACCATACATAAGTCCTTGGTAATTTCTCTTTAATTTATCACCAAGGTGTACTTTGCAGTTTTGTGATTGGTTTGGTAATCCCTCTGTCTAGATTTCCAGAGTAGTCACTTTCGTTCCTTTTCGACTCTTTAAAAGAAAAGGTCCATCTGAGCACTTGTCACTTTAGGCTCATTAAAAATCGAAGGAGACTAGAGTCATCTTTAGCTTTTTCTCAACTTTTAAGAATTGAAAAAGCAAAGTTGTGTCAAAGCGTCATTAAAATTTATTAAATTCAGAATAGCATCCCTATTTCCTTCATTGATCATAGGTTGAGATAATGGAGTCCACCAATCATGGAATCCCTTTTGAGGGGAATCCTAGTCCTTTTACATCTTGGGGAAATATTGGTGCTCCTCATATGGACACATTATCCCTTTTGGGACTTACCGTTGGCCTACCCGTATGGCTGTTCTCAACCTCTGTTGTTTAAAATAACGTGATCCCTCAACAATAAAATCATCACCCAGTTGATACTAAAGTTGATCCTTCACCTTCTTCTTCGTTTGTTTCTCCCTCCCCTTCTTCCTCTACGCTTGGTGAAAGTAGTGATGCTAATAACCAGGTGGCTAAGAAGAAGAAGAAAGGTAAGTAGAAGAAGAAGAAGTCAATTCAGCAATGGGGCAACCAAGCAACCATAGATTTGGATGCATCAGCTGGTGAAAATCTGCACATTAAAGCTCCTAAACCCAGATTTCCATGCATAATCTGTAAAGGAGACCACTTTCATCGATATTGTCCGTGCATTCCTCGGATCTTGAGAGAATGCCCCCGCATTCACACCAACCGTTGTCATCAACCTCTACTGATCATGTTGATAATACACCATCAACTAGTGATAGTGAAGTTCACAGACAGAAAGGAAAAGTCAAAGTACCATGTGAGTTATGTGAAGGGAACCATATCCTTCCTCATTGTACTTTTTTGGGTGAAGCCAAAAGAGTCTTGCATAACCGTCCTGCTTCACTGCAGTGACTTCCATCTGGATACAAGAAACTCTCCCCAAGTACTTTACTAGTTGAAAATCTGACTGACATAACTCAACCATCGGTCGAAACACCTATCGCTGAAAGCGAATCTTTTGAGTCCATACCAAACCAAAGTCAACAAATCGAGATGGCAGTTGACTCAGTTTTGCCTTCAGAATATCATATCCTTCCCGAAAAGAGTGAGAAGGATACTGTTCAAATTCTTTTTTTTACTTCAGAGTCGGATGAACTTGGGGGAAATCCACTCATTCCTTCACAATAGGAAGAGAATCCCCTAGTTCCTGCTACTTAAGGGGTTAATTCAACCATTTATTCGATACCCCCTCCAAGTAGTCTAGTCACTTCCTTCGATTATAATCGACTAGCAAGATCTTGCCTTCCTTCTTATGTACCCTTCTAGATCATAGTACAAGTTTACAAAATGATCGTGTCTGGCACTATCATACATGAGGGTGCATCAGTGAGTATCCTTTCCTCAACTACTTGGAAAGCACTTGGTTCGCCAATGCTTATGCCTGTCACACAGAATTTTTCAGGCTTTAACAAAGGAACCAGTCGACTGTTAGGGATCCTTCCTAAGTTACTGATAACTTTGGGAAGGAAAACCATTCACCTGAACGTGATGGTAGTCCCAGGACCATTAGATTACAATCTACTCCTTGAACATGACTATGTTTATAACATGGAAGCTATTCTTTCAAAACTCTTCCGAAAGATGTGTTTCTCGTTTGAAGGCCAAATTGTCACCATTGACCAACTTCATTTCCCGGTTCAAGCATAGCTCCAATTCAATCATCATCCCTAAATGGTCCTTTTATATCCACGGTGTCTCTTCAATCTTCATTCCATCCACCTAATTACTGCGAGTAGTCTAGTGAATATAACGAAGCTTAGGGGGCATGTGCCCTTGTCCATTTGGCAGACGAACCCAGCTGAAAAGATAAGTTTTCTTGTAGAGATAAGTTTCCTTGTAGGTTATGTGATTGGTCTGAGATACCTTTCACCTTCGTCTATTCTACGGATGAAGTGCAAGAAGTGTTTTGTCTGTTTCACGGAAGAAATCATCCTACATAACCACAGTAAGTTTCCATATGGTTACTAGAGACTCTCCTTTTCATCATGCTAGGGGCATGCAAACCTTTTTATGCAAGCTATAAATGACCATTTTCATTTTCTAGCCTTTTAGTTCTTTGTAGCTTTTTAGCTTTTTAGTTTTTTAGCTATTTAGCTTCTTAGGTTAGGTGATTGGTCTGATCACCATTCACCTTCATCCTCTTGATAGTCAAACGAAGCAAAGGAAGTGTTTGTCTAACTACGAATGAAACTATCCTAACTAACCTCAGTAGTTCCTTAGCTTTCTAAGTTTTTCTAGCTTTTTAGTTTTATTGTTTCTAGCTTGCATAAAAATAAAACTAAAAACTGAGCATATGTTATCGCACGGTTCAAGCTTGTTAAAAAATAAACCTACCCCTGAGCATAGTTTCCGTAAGGTTCGAGCTCATTAAAAAATGAACCCGCACCCACACTAAGCATAATTTCCACAAGGTTCAAGCTTGTTAAAAATTGAACCTGCATCCCACTAAGCATAGTTTCCACAAGGTTCAAGCTCATTAAAAAATGAACCTGCCTTCGGTAAAAAACTTTTGTGATTGCTATGTTATCATCTTTTGAGACTTGGTTGTGTTCCTACTATCACCTCCATTCTTTTTTCCCATCATACGCTTCCACTTGATTGTTTACCCTTTTGAGGAACAGCTGCGATGAGTGGTTTCATTAGTGAACCTCTTCACATCACCATGTTTTGAGAAGTTCCAAACCTATCCGGAACTAGTTGCTACCCTAAACACCACTCGTTCCTCAAAAGCGAGTCCTCTTTAAACCCTTTTTCAGACTCGTTAAATATGAAAATAATGTCGAGCTATTGGCCTTTCCAGCTTGCTAAAGTAATTGAAAGTGCCATCAATCATGTAGATTTTAATCTTTTTCAGATCTGAGGAATTATCTCACAAAAAAGTTCGAGCGCTTATCTTTTTCGGCTCGCTAAAGTGATTGGAAATTCATCCCTTTTGTATTATTTTAATCTTTTACAGACCTGAGGGATTATGCTACAAAAAAGAACTTCTGGAGTTTCCTTTTCGTCCCTTTTCAAACTCTCTAAACATGAAAAGGACCAAGTTATCTTTGTCGTTAAACTCGTTAAAACAATAGCAACAAACTTGTCCAGCCAGACAAGAACGAGTTTCATTATCGTTAGACTCGCTAAAACATAGCAACCGGTTTGCCCGAAGGGAAAATTATAGAACAAGCATATGTTATCCTCCTCAAGCTTGACAAAAATAAAGAGGCACTGGTCAGCAGTGACTAGGGAAAAAGGGAAGAAAACTTGAATAATTTTATGGTAGCAGGTCACTCTTGAACATGACACTTTCACTCCATCACCATGATTGAGTCGGGTTGGGTTATTCCATTCACCAGTCATTTCACCATTGGTATTTCACACCATCCATTTTTGGGGTTAACGCTACCAATCCATATCAGTGTCACCGATATGTTCAAGAGAAGTCATTCAGTCAAGAATTCACCATCCAGTTAATGTCTCATCCACTGCAATACCTTCAACCTCCATTTTTCATGATCGCCATTCTTGAACCTTGTGTCGTCGATCGTTTTCACCTCCAGAAAATCATTTGCTTCATTTTGTGTCATAGATGTGGGATACATTAAGTCCCTCCTACGAAGGGTCACTTCTTGTTGACATCAACTCATTATCCAAGAAGTTGACTTAGAAACAACCCTTTCAGTACTTTGAAGCTTGCATGCCTTAATGGCAAGTTTCTCACTTCCGGCGACAGGTTGACATCAATGGCCTTCAACCAAAATATTTTGCATGGTGTTCAACATCGGATCATATATTCACACCACGTGAATTGTACTGTAGTACCTTGAGGGTCATTATCATTATCGGTGATTCCTCTCGCTTCTGTTAACAGCTTACATTATTGGCTGGTAATTAGGCGATGCCTTCCCATGTTCGACTTCAGAACATCTTTTCACATGATTCGACTTGTACATCAGGTGAAGATTGAACGAGTTTGAAGACCCCAAATCTAGTTTCATCAATCCAGGATGCGATATATTTAGGGATATAAAGACATCAAATGTACACAGAAGCTGCACAGATAGTCATCTAAGCTAGGGAGGATGACTCTACATATGAAGAATCACCAATCTGCAACTGCAGACGATTATATGTTCTATGTAAATGAAATGAATTTATAAAAGCTGAGCATGGGAATGCCCACCTCAACCAAATCATGAAAATTATATATGATGATGTATTGTATTGTATCTTATAGAGGTCACCTTCCAGTTTCGAAAACCTCAGATCCTCATGTTAAAGCATTTCACCCGACATCAAAGATTTACGACTTCATGCTTTAGGGGGCAATTGTTATAGACATATTTGGGCACTTCAACCCCAATCTTATATGTCGATAAACTAGGGCTCTTTAACCCCTAAAAGTATTGTGTCATACCCTAAAATATCATGATCGACTGATTACATCATTCCCTAAAAGTTCCACCTGAAAAACCGTCCAGAACTGGCAAAAACAAGACCATACTGACTGCTCCACTGTCAGGGTGAGATGCATACTGACTTCTACACTATCCAGGTGCGATGCATACTGAAGAGGCCTTATGTGGGGTGCGATGAGCGAGGATGGACAAATGTCCGAGACAGTTTGCTAAGTGATGCTCATGGAATCTTCTAGAAACTTCTCTTATGACACTTGCCTCTCTGAATTCACCCAGGGATGAGTAAGAGATCCAAGAAATATCCAAGTGGAACCAAAAACAACAAGTGGAATGACACTAATAAAAAACCCAGAGAGGACTCACACCCTTGCATACATCTATAAATGGATCCCTCATCTGAGAGATATAGAGGTTGGAATTTTGTAATTTGTAAGGAAGCGCTGATAGTTTGTGTCTGAGAAAGAGCATTATATTGTTGGGTGATCTTGCTTTTCATGAGGTGAAGAGGGCTTTGATGCTGGATCAGACAGCTGGGTTGTAATTCTCACTTCTATTTTAATAAATTTCTTTGATTTTTCCTCCATACAATTGCGTATTTGTGAATGTTGTTATTTGTGAATGTCATTGTATGTTACTTTGTTTCTACAGGTATTCTCTAAGCAGGATAAGTAGGAGAGGAGGTGAAAGCTCTATCAAGGGTGAGAGAGATCAAGAAAAGAGTTAAGCAGAAGATCCAAGTTGGTTCCTTTGCCTCTCTCTTATCTATCATACATATAGGAAATCACAAATTTCTTTAAATTGTTTGTTTCTAGGATAGTTGCCAATCCTAGAGGGCTAGTCGATCGAAAAGACACTAGTTTTCCCAGAAACAGTCTTGGTTCCTCCGTTGCCGCAGTGTGGTCCATTTTATGTATTGATCCTCATAGCTTCCGACATGGTAGTACTTATCCTTGATGGCATCTCGAAATGAATCCCAAGTGGATGCAGCTAAAAGAAGTGAGCCTATACTTTCATCCTTCTACTCGCAGTAGGTTTCCCACCAGTTCTTGATGTGGGGGGCTACTTTGAGAAGAGAAAAAATAATATTTTCCCGACTGGAAAAATAATGAATAGAAAAATAACCCTCTAGCATATTTAACCATTTATCGAAGGCATATGCATCTATCTAACCCTCGAATATGGGGATTTCAAAATTAACTTGTACCTTAAACGGTGCGGCATTTCCAAAGTGGTTGTTGGAAGTCAATGCGTTGCCCCTAGGTAGCCGCTGAAGGATATGGGCAAAGTTGTCCATCATCGCGTTCCTTTGTCACTTGAGGGCTTCTTCGAGCAATATTTTGATAGGATCTCCTGCCCCCTCGTCTTTCTTTTTATCCACCATGGGAGGCCGTCGGGATTTGTGAGGCTGGTCTTGCAAAGGTTCGACCAGTTCAAGCCCTAACTCCTTATATCTCAACCTCGTTGGGGACACACAAAGAAAAACAGAGAAAAAGCAGACCGCTCTGATACCACTGATCCATATTTAAACAAGAATGCAACAAATTACAGGGATAACCATAAAGACAGAGATGCAATGGAAATAATAATTCATTTCATTAATGTAAAATACTGAAATATGCTTACAAACAGCAATGGAAATAAACCAGCTAGGGAGATGGTAGCTTATCTCTGAGAAGACATGTGGCAGCTACATGCCTTTGAATTGTGTTACAATGAGGCTCAAAGGCCTATTATTGTTGAGAAACAATGGAAAACCCTAAACATCCAAAACCCTACCCTAGAAAACGAAATGCCAAATTGTGGGCCTCGTTTGGGTAAATTGGTACATCAACTTCCCGGGGTCGTAACTTTGGCATATGATCTTTGTTTGACGCGCACAATATATCATTAGAAAGGTCTATCCAAGAACTACAACTTTGGGAAGAGAAACATCAGTCCATGGACCCATATTGCTCCTAGTATTCCCAAAAAACATCATTTAAGGCCTCAAAACAGCTCCAGAAGTTCAGGACCCAAAAAATGCTAAAATTAGTAAATTTTGCTACAATTAAGGAAACTAAAAATCTCAAAGAAACAATGGTGGGGGTCCAAGTGGACTTGGTAGGTGGCCACCAATATCCACCTGGATCAAACTAGGCGGAAGCCATGAAGGTAAACATGAAAAAACAACTATCCAAGTGCAAAATAGGAAACTTAAGGCAATTTGGATATGGTTCCATTATAGTGACCTTCTTCTTGGAACGGATCCCACTATTCCACTACCATATGGTGGAGGTGAACCCTCTAGTACCACGAGATCCATGGATGGTCCAATGGAGTGCGCTGATGCCTAGATCTGGAGGGGGCCAATAGATGTCCTACAGGCCTACCTTCTTTGTATGGATCATACGATAGTTGATCATGGTAAAGGATTGGCCATAGAACAGGACTGACTTCCACGATGATCCTAACATACCACTCCCAGGGGGAGAAGATTATGATGATGGAGGTGAGCAAAACAATTTTTTTTTTGGTTTTTTATTGTTTTTGCATATATGTATTCATGACATCTTGACTTTGTAACTGTAGATGTTGGACTAGAGAGGCAAGCAAGGATGTCCCCTATAGCTAGACACGTGGCTCAACAGTTCAAGGCCACTCCTTACCAGGAAGGAGTGGACAATGAAGAGGAGATTGCCCGAAATCTGGACGACATGACCAGAGGAATCCCAGAGTATGCACGGATCGAGGACATTCCTCATCGTTATTAGAGGCACACAGTAGGAGTGTTAGATCAGATTCGACAATTACTGACTCATGTAGTACGAGCAGTAACATGTTACCATGATCACCACATAGAATAGTCCATAGTTTAGCATTTACAGTTTCGAGGCCTGCAAGCCACAGATGTATTTGGAACACATATTATTTTTTGGATGTTGATGTATTACACTCAAACATTATGCTATATTTCTTGTTTATTATGATACAATGTTTTTTAACATATTGCGTAAATGTCTATATAAAACATAATTAGCCAATGCATCTGTTAATGTATTCATATGCCTAGGAATGGATGATATGTGATATAACCAAATTTTCTTTCCAATAGATGAATATGCAAATACATTCTCAATATCTGAGGGTTTATGACAGAATATTGCCCATTGAGCTGAAGAATAATAAGTTGTGAATTAAGGTTAACAACCATTTCTCGAATGTCAAGAGCAATGGCTTCTGACAAGAGTTCGATAACTGCGCTATATTCAACAATGTTATTATTTGTTTGACCCAAACAAATACCTTGAAGATAATTCAACTCACCATGAGGGTCATAAATAGCCCATGTCGCAGATGATAGATTTCGGGTACTATGGAAAGCACCATGAGCGAAACTGATGTAAGGAGTTACAGACATTTGCAAAGAAGGTGAAGGCATAATAACCAAGAAATTTGCTTGATAAAACACACCAAACCAAACTGCACAAAAATTAATAACACACTTATGTACACAAGTAATCATGCGAAATGACTCACGCATAATACTTTTTGAGGTACAACCCATTGCAGGGATTTCTTAAAGGGTTACTGATGAGCCTCATAATTGGCTAATTATATGGGCCTTAATTCACCTCCTAGCTTAGTCAAACCAACTTTTCTCATAACTTATTACATGTTTTTTATTATATTTTGTTTATAAGGTGAGTTAGAGTTGGATATTATTCTTAATGGATAAATATGCCTTGAATGCGGGATTAAAGGAGAAAATCAAGGAATTTTGGCAAAGACTAAGGTCAAAAATTGAATGGGACAAGGGAGAGGGATTGTAGGAGGTAAATCCTCCTCATTTACTATTCCTCCATTCGAATATTCGTCCATTCATCACATCAGATCGGAGTGCAAACAACCAAATCATGAGGACTAGTAGACAGCCGAACAAGTGAGAGACAAAGCACCAATTTATCTCAAGTTTGGGAGTCAAGCCTCCCTAATTTTAAGGAAGTCATCAAGGACTTTAGTTGTATAAGTAGAGAGGCATAGGACCTCAGTAGGATTGGATTTTTTTAATTGTAAAACTCTAATCTATTTTCGAGCTGCAATACTTGTGAAAGTTCCATTGATGTAATTTGATGTTTTGGTAATAAGAATGAGTTTTGTTTTGAGCCAGCATTGAGTTAACTCAGAGGGCTGAAGCTCTTGGGTTAGGGCCCAACCCTAGCAGCCATGGCTCCTATTTTTTTGTACATGTATGTTTAGTGTAGTGTCATAGCTTCATTGTTAATTTGCCTTTAGATGTATTTCCATTACAACTAGTGTAGATTAGATTGGTTGTTTATTAGTTTGCTTCCATTTGTGCCTTATTGCAAGTATCAGGTCAGCAAGGATAAAAGGGATCAACACAAGGTTGTTATTAGGTGTCTCAGCCTCACTTCCTCCCTCTGGGATCATGACTTGAGGAAGGGACCCTTAAGCAGCCCCAAAAACACATATTTCTAGTTCTTTTATGAGCTTTGGAGTTTTTTGTCTTTAATTTAGTATTTGGTTAGTTTTGTAAGGTAGGTTTCCATTGTCATCTTTTTCATCTCCATTTCTGTAGTAGATCTCATCCATGATTTCATTCCTTTCAGCAACTTTCTTCATGCATAGTATTGGCAGTTAATTCATTAATTTTTCTTTTCTAGTTTATGAAAATGTATCTTGTTTGCATAGAATTTTGGAAGACACGCATGTTTTATGCAAAGAAAGTTCTTTAGGAGGAGACTAAGACTTCATAGTTAGCAGCCACCTTCCACTCCATCCACCATAACCATCCATTGTTTCCACCATCACCTTCACTAATATCATTTTTCATAGAAATCCTTCCAAGCACATTGAGCGAATCCAGCCATCTACTATCTTTAATGTTGACTCCTTAGTGATCCTAGACCTTCTCCCACTCCATTCCACCCATCACACACCTTTCCTAGGCCTCCCATCACCTCCAACACCTCACATTTTTCTCTCGGCTATATCTTGTAGGTTCACTGTAATTCCGATAGGATCATCCTGTAGGTTTCTAGTACATCCTCTAGGTTTTCCTGAAATGGCCTGTTTGGAGGCAGAATTGATGGAAAACCTCTAGGGAGTCACCAAAATCCTCATAGGGGTCCTCCACACCATCCAACCATCTCATAGCCCTTCCATCCATCCTCAAACATCCTTAATTCACCTGCCACATCCACAAAAGTAATTAGTTTGCATACTTGATTTTGCATAAAAAGACAAAAAAAGAAAAAATAGATTTAGTTCAGTCTCTTTACTTTCAAATTAGTGATGCTTGATGCTTCTTACTTCTATAACTTAAATAGTAGCATTATTTTCATGTTGATTTAGCATTTCTTCTAAGCATAGTTCCTGAGTGTTTAATTAGGAAATGGTGTGATTTAGCATTACATGTCGACCTTCTCCATTATTGCAATAGAGTAACTCTCTCTTAGAGTAGAATTACCTTTCTTCCATCAAATAATTAAGCTTCTTCTGACTCCATAGAAGTTTTTCTTGGAACCCCAGTGGTCTCTCACCAGCTGAATAGTGACAATAGGCAGAACCATCACTTTTACTTGTGTATACATCATTGTCACCTCAAAGTTTGTATGAACCCCGGGTTGATAAAGTAAAGTTGGTAGCCTAGGAGTTGTAGCATCCTTGCTGCAATATTGGTAATCATCAGTTACCCTCATAATAAATTAGCTCATAGGCCCCTTTTTGTAATACATGCTTAACAATATAGGGCCATGCCACATGGGTTCAAATTTACCTACCCCTAGCTTATTGTTAGCTTGGTCATACATCAAGACCAAATCGCCTTCAGAAAAATAACAATTAGAGACCGAATGATCAAAATGGGATTTAACTCACTTTTTCTGGGCTTCAATGACTAAAGCAATGAGACGGAGGGTTTAATCCAGTCGTTCCAAATATAGGAGATGCTCTTCTTGAGGCAAGGTTTTAGGGAGTAGTTCGAAAACCAATTTGAGTGAGGGAATTTCACATTCAATCGGTAGGGTAGCTTCCAGACCATAGACGAGATGGGAAAGGTGTGAATCTATTTGTGTCTTTAGTCGAGGTTTGGTAGGCCCACATAGCTAAAAAAGGCATGAGATTCCAATTAGATTTGTTCACCCCAATGGTGCTTTGAAGTATAGTAATTAAAACTTTGTTCAATGCTTCATCTTGGCCATTGGCCTAAGGGTGATACGGAGTTGAGTTGTCATGACGCAAGCCCAATTTTGAAGTTAGCTCAACCATCATATAATCACGAAAATGGGATCCATGGTTAGTGACAATGACTTGAGGCACTCCAAACCTAGAAATCACATGATTGAATAAAAGTCACACTGTCATTTTACCGTCAGTTGAATATGTAGGCATCGCTTTGGCCCATTTGGTGAAGTGATCCATGAAAACGATAATATAACCATGCCCCCTACCCGAATTAGGGTTACATGTCATAAAATCAATGCCCCATTTGGCAAGGGGACCAATGGTATTAACAAGGCAAGGGAGAACGGGTGGGCCGCACATATTCCACTGATAAAACTGGCACTGGTGGCATTTGTGGACAACAAGAATACAATCCTTAAAGATGGGGGCCAAAAGTAACCAGTGCGAAGGATCTTTTGAGCAGTGGAATATTCAGACATATGAACACCAAATGCACTAGAATGGTAGTCATTGAAGACTCTTTCAGCCTCATCAAGAGTTAAACATTTGCAAATAATTGATTCAACACCAACGCAGTATAAATTATCCCCAATAATGCAATAAGGTTGGGATTGATGCCGAATGCGTCGGTGATCATCTTTGGAAAACGCAAACCGGAAGGTATAAGTGTGGAGATACATGATGATATCACTTACCAAGGATTTAGAGTGCTAATCAGAAAGAGAGTCTCATCGGGTGACTGCTCATGAGCACCAGTAGGGAGAGAAGCAGAGAGAAAAGAGAAAATCAACTCAGCAAATACAAGTGATTTCTTCGATTTGGCAGTAGTGAACACCAAATAAAATTCCTGGAGGATGAAAACCCACTTGGAATATTTGCCCCCAAGAAACTGACGAGTCAAATATAAGTCATGGGGTTGTAATCAGAAGTCACGGTTGTAGTACGAAGGAGAATATAATGCCGAAAGCGTTGAACAACTTGAAAAATAGGCAAAGCCAATTTCTCGACATGAGAATAACGGGTCTCAACATCGAGGAGATTGCGACTAAGGTAATAAATGATATGTTCATGACCTTCGTCGTCATCTTGCACTAGAACCATAGCAATAGTGCTAGAAGTTGCAACTGGATAAAGGAAATAATCGCGATAATAGTTCAGAGGGTGCAATAAAGGAGCATTAATGAGGACAACTTTCAAGTCATCAAAAGACTTTTGGGTAGTCTCATCCCAATGAAATGGATTTCCTTGCTTAAATAATCGAGTGAACCCTGAAGCTAGCTCAACATAGTTAGGCACAAAGAAATGAAGGAAATTCGCTTTCCCTTGCAGAATCTGTAATTGGTGTAATGAAGAGGGAGGGGGTAGATTGACAATAGCCTCGACTTTGAGAGGATCAAGACGAATACCATCCTTCAAAACAATAAAAACAAGTTGTCTGTACTCGATGCAGAAGACACACTTATGCGGATTAAGCCGAATGTTATAGTGTCAACAGTGAAGAAATATTTGTCGAAGGTGATCGTGATGGTCATGGCACTTACGTGAATGAGGAGGAAGATCATCCAAATAAGTCTGAATGAGGTTTTTAATGTCATGAAAATCATAAGAAATCGCTTGTTGGAAAGTATCCCCAACATTCTTAAGGCCAAAAGGGATCTTTTTATATGCAAAAGTCCCCCACGGACAGATAAAGGCGGTCTTGTGTTGATTAGTGGGTGCAGTGTTTATCTGATTATACTAGAAAAACCATCCATAAAGGATAAAATCTCACTCCCAGCACATTCATATATTATATAGTCTATAAAAGGAGTGGGATAATTATCCTTCGGACAAGCATGATTAATGTCACGGTAATCAACACAAACTCGAATGGTGCCTTGCTTCTTAGTCACTGGTATGATATTAGACACCCAATCAATCAGAGGAATAAGATAAATAAATTTAGCATTAAGAACTTTTTCAACTTCCCCCTTAATGGTGGCCGCTTTTCTAGGGTGCATAGGGTGAAGCTGTTGGTGAATGGGCTTCGCGTCAGGATAAGTCAGAATTTCATGCACAACTATACTTGGGTCAATGCCAGGCATTTCTTCATATGACCATGAAAAGACATCTCGAAAATATTGAAAAAGATGAGTATAAAGCTTGATCTCATCAGTATAACATGTTACCCCAATATGAACATTTTCAACAATACCAGGCTTAATAGAAATGTCAATAGGAATCGTTTGGGTAATATTACCCATGTTCCCTTCCAACCAAACTTCATGGGTTATGATAGGCATTTGAAGTGGTTGGGTTGGGAAACAAGAAGAGAACTTCTCAAGAAAGGTAAACATGGCTCCCTGGCCATGTAAGAACGAGGAATGATGATGAGTATCATTCCAAGGTGCTTCCTAAAGAGACATAATTTCTATGATACTTTTGTCAGTAAGAAAAGTCTCGATTAAAGGATCGGAGGAATCCAAAGGACCAAGCCAAGGGGATTGAAAATACACATCAAGAGACGTACCCAAAGTAGTGTGATCAATAGATACCGAGGCTGAAGCTGAAACAATCTCCACATAAATAATATTGGTAGGGCTTAATGGCATGACATCACCCCATGCATCAACCTGATCAGGAGGAGGAATGATCCAAGGATCAGACTTAACTGAGATCATGTTGATTAAGGCAACATGCGGAGGTGGGAGAGGAAAAATACCCATTAATTCAGGATCTTTGAAAATTCCAACCCCCACACTCTTAGATGGAGCACCGGTATGCTTCACGTAAGGAACATTGCCATCCGAGGAAGAAGAAGCAAAGAAAGACAACTGGTCAACCGTGATTATTTTCCCTTGATGAGGAAATCGGAGCATGCAGAACAGAGAGGAGACTACAACATGCATAGTATGGGTCCAACTCCACCCAAGTAGAATATTATAGTTGATATTTGCATCAACAATTTCTACTTCGACATTAACTGAATGGTCGCGAATCATGTCCATCAAAGGCTTCCAACATGTTAGGTGATTGGTTGAGGGTAGGAAAACCAATTGCCTTCCAACAAGACACAAACATGATGCAGGTAGAAGCACCTTCATCAATGATGGTCTTATTGATCTGAATCGGATCCATCAAGAATTGTCAAAGAACCATGATTGTATCAGGTCAGGACAAATCTCAAAGAATTCAGAACCATGATCAAAAACAGCCCTGAACCAGTGGCAAAGACAACTAGCATGGAATGACGAGGACCTCGGTCAAAGCACGCTGACCGAGGCCCATGGAGACTACGCGGGGAGGTCGAATTAGCCCCTTGGAGGCCCGGATCAGGAAACAGAGGTGGATTCTGATGCGCACGCTAAGCTGGGCAAACAGGGCCATAATGGGGGAAGCCTAAGCACTTGGTCACGTCGGGAACTGAAGAACCATGGGCAAAAAGGCAAAAGCACTAAACGTTCAAGGCAGGACCCGTGCTCTGGAAATTAGTGGTATTGATTGGGGTGCCCTCAAATGGTAAACAGTTTTGGATGAGGATGGAGCGATCCCACTCAACGATCGACGCATGGCGAGTGAAGGTGAGAGAAAACTGCCATTGATCGCACGTTATCAGTTGAGAAAGTCAATCGTGCGGGACGTGCTTATCGCGTCGGATCTGGAGGCCCGTAGATCAAATAGCTGAGATCAAACCCGATGGAGGAAGCAGAATCGATGAGGGATTACGCTGCGATTTGTGAAGATTTGGAATCCGTTTGACTGTGACCGTGGAGGAAGAATGCATCCATGACGTAACTGAAAGAAATGAACCGACGAAGCAGGTTGTCATGATTTAGAGGAGGACATGTGGCCATTCCCTGAGCATTCATGCTTACGTCGAACAGGGAACTCCAAGCGCAACTGCAGAAGGTGAATCAACAGTGGCGGAAGAGGAACCAAACCGGTATGAGTTCGAATGGCTAAAAACCATGAACAGGGAAACAGAAGGATGAGCCAAGTTTGAGAGATGAGAAAATACCAGAATCCTGAGAGGAGGAAGAAATACACAGAGAGAAGACAACAAAGCAAGAGAAAAGCAGGAAGGGACAGAGGGCCGAGCTGACCAGCGATAGCATCGAGCACCAGAGGCTTGAGGAATTCAAGCCATCCCATAGAGGATCTGCCCGGGCTAAGCACCATATTGGGCTCTTGACACTGTGGACCAGAAGGTCATAGAGCTGGTAGGAAGAAAAGAGTCTGTGTACTCCACTGGCTTGGGGAATCCAAGAACCACCCTGCTAAGCATACCTGCTTCAGGAGAACTCACATTGAGTCCCTACGTTGTAATTCTTCACTTAAAGGCACAATAAAACAAGGCCACCATTGGAAGCTGGACCGGAGACATAGCTTAAGGAAAATAGGGTGAAATACTTATTAAAAATTGTTTGTGTCATTGCTTACACATTTCTTTGTTGTCTTTCCATTTTACTACCTGTGTATTAGCAATTTGATCAATCCGTTGCTTCAATAACACAAAACACATGCACTAGCACATGAGTCTGTAATAACTTTAAACAATAAATCTTTAATTGATGTCACTCATAGGGTGAATATTAGATCAAGTGGTATCAGAGCTCTAGGTTGTAAGGTTAGACAAGCTTGTGTTGGTTTAGCTGTTGAATGCTCACTAGATCAAAGCTCAAATTAGGAGAAGGAGAATTGGTGGAAACTAATCCTAAAATTGGGAGAGTCTATACTCAAAAGACAATGTCAGAGGAAGGTTTTATGGGGCCATACCCTCAATTCATAGAGAGTTTCCTAGCTATAAAGTCTATGGTAGAAGAAATGTATAGGGACTTTAGAAAGCACAAGGATGAGGATTCATCAGGTTCTAAACAAGATAAAGAAGAAGATGAGTCTCATGACCACTCCAAATGAAAAGGGAAAGAGGAAAGCTTTCTCACACCTCCTAATAGCCCTGTGCATAATAAGAAATCATCTTTGATTAAGCTAGACGTTAAATTTGATTTGCCTATATATGATGGAGAGCTAAATGCTAAGAGGTTGGACAATTGGATTAGACAAATTGTTGTGTATTTTAGAGTGCAAAACATCAACTCAGACAAGAGTAAAATTCAGTTGGCAAGCCTACGCCTAGGACGCATTGCCTTGGTTTGGTGGGAAGGCAGAACCCAAACTGATATGAAGAAACATGGCAAGGCCATCTCTATCTGGAGTGAATTTGTTTTTTCAATCAAGAAGCAGTTCTATCCATTGGCCTACATGCAACAAGCCATGATGAGTTGGCAAACTCTTCGACAATTGAAAGGACAAAGTGTGCAAGGGTATACTCAAGAATTTAGAAAGAGAGCATTGATGTTTGGTATCTCATTAGACTCACCAGAGACTCTTTTGAAGCACATTGGTGGTCTACACAGCTACATGAGGCATACCATCCTCATGTTTAATCCCACTAGTATAGATGAGGTATCTGTACAAGCTGCTCATTTAGAAGCTAGAGGAAAGAATGGAAATCCAGAAGTTGGGGGACCATCCCAACCCACTGTAAGCAAGAGCAAGGAGAAAAGAAAACAGAAGTGGAAAGCAAGGAAGGCTAACACTGCACAAAAAGGCAAAGCCTCATGCACTCACTGTAAAAAGGAGGGGCATGATGATGAGCATTGTTGGATTCTGCATCCAGAGCTGAGACCTAAGAAGTCCAAGGGCAAGAAGAAGAAGACTACTACAGCGATTCAGAAAGATTTGGGGTCAAACTCAAGAGATGAAACAATTATTGTAGCCACGGGTATGAAAGGTAAGAATTTTGAAGCATCTACTAGTATTTCTACTCAAACTGTTATTGATGAAGAACATGAGAGAAAAAGACATGAGCTTTTCCATATTCGAGTTATTTCCAAACATCAAAAAATTGATACTTTTTTTATAGTGGCTCTCAAGTAAATATGATTTCTGAAGCAATTGTAAAGAAATTGGGATTAGTAACTACACCTCATAAGAAACCATACCCATTAGGATGGTTGAATGATAAAGCACAACTACAAATGACTAGACAGTGCAAACTCAAGTTTTCTTTTGGGTCAGCATTTGTAGATGAGGTTGAGTTAGACATAATTCCTTTGGATATATGTGGAATTGTGTTAGGAAGTCGTTACTTGTATGATAGAAAGGCTATTTTCTATAGAGCTAAAAACAAGTATCTGCTTGTTAAAGATGGAATCAAATACTTTGTAAGAGCTCATAAGCTCAAGAATAATTATACTCATAAATTCTGGGCAAATGAAAAGAATGATAAATTCATGCAAACAATTATTACTAATGGTTGTAAAGGAAAAGAAACCTGATAAAACCAATGTATTTGAGGGATGTAATACTCAGCAACAAGCTGATATAGAAAACATTGTTTCAAAGTATGATGTCTTGTTTCAGGAACCTAAAGGTCTGCCACCCAAAAAGGAAATAGTACATGATATTATTTTGCAGCAAGATGTTCCATTGCCTAACATTGAGATGTACAGGTTGTTTGCTTTAAAGAATGCTGAAATCAAGAAGCAGGTGCAGGAGTTGCTCGAGAAAGGGTTCATCAGGCCTAGCACATCACCATGTGGATCACCAATCATTCTAGTGAGAAATAAAGATGGCTCGTGGAGAATGTGCAGTGATTACCGAGCACTGAATAAGATAACAATAAAAAATTGTTATCCCCTTCCTCACATAGATGATCTTTTAGATCAATTGAAGGAAGCTATTTATTTCACGAAGCTGGATTTTGTAGAAATTTTGAATAATTTAACACATATTCAATGGAGATTATCCTGATCATATAATTATAAGCGGAACATGTATAATTCATAATCTCCTCTACATTGATCATCAATTTACAGAAGCAGAAACATTCACAGGCGCACATAGAAACATCAATCAAACTCATTAACACAGTATGTATCCCGGGGAAAGAATCTCGCTAAAAACCCCACACTATCTGTATATTATATTGATTGAATCATGTAACATTACAAAGTACAATGCTTATCACAAGCAATCCAGTACCAGCTCCACCTGTTACACACAATACAGCTCAGATTTGATCTCCAAATCTCCCCCGCTGCTTGCCTGCCTCCACTGCTCAATACCTGCTCAAGAACTGATGAGAATGGCTTCCCAAACTCGTATTTCACCTCAAAATAATCACTCACACTTTGTTGGACGTGAGCAAAGGCTACAATACTAGACAAATACGTGATCAAACTCATTGGCACACTCAATCCCTTGATTGTGCAAGATCTGGTGCACAACTATAGTCACAACTGATAGCAATCTGATTCTCTAACACCTGTCCCTGCTGAACTGAACATGCACTGACATGAAACTGAGTTAACTGATGTATTCTATAGTTGCATTATGAGTTAATAACTTGTGAATTAATCAATAACTAATTCACCCAACTCATCTCTAGTCTATTGATCAGTTAGACTAAATACAACCAGTTTAACAAAGCTAAACTGAACACAACTCCATCAACTGCACCTCCAGTCCACTAAACTCAACTCACTTGAGTTCTAACTGAAGTCCTGCATGCAAATATTAGTCATCCCATAGGTAACCACGTATTTCCCTCTGGGATCTGCATGTACCACATCCGTAGCTCATCCTGAAGTGCTCCAAGAGAATAAGATCAAGTTTATAGTCCAAATATTATTATGAGACAATAATATTTGACTTTTCTATTTTTGACAGCCAGTCTAAAAATAGACTTTGATCACTCACACTTTGATCAAAAATAGAAGTCCATCTATTTTTCCCAACTTGACCAATCATCCATAAACAGCAACCTGCAATCCATAGACATGATCCATATGTCTAAAAAAAGACATAGTCTAAAAATAGACTTGCGCCAAAAATAGCCTGCGAGCCCACTTAGTGAAGGCGACTCTTTTCACTAAGCTCCATCATCCTGTTGCACTCTCAACAAGCATTTCTTGTTGCACACTTTTCAACATATTTTCACAGTGGATACCATCAGGTCAGAGTTGCGGAGCAAGATGCATGGAAGACTACTTTCAAAACAAAGCAGGGATTGTATGAGTGGTTGGTTATGCCTTTTGGCTTGACCAATGCTCCTGCTACTTTCATGAGATTAATGAATGATGTACTCAGACCTTTTCTTAATGATTTTTTTATTGTGTACCTGGATGAAATTTTAATTTTTAGTAAAACATGGGAAGAGAATTTAAAGCATGTTAAGCAGACATTAGATGTTTTGAAAATAGAAAAACTTTATGTTAAACTCTCAAAATGTGAATTACATCTCTAAACTATTTGGGTCACATAGTATGGGATGGTGAACTGAAAATAGATCCCTCTAAAGTGGCAGTCATTGTAAACTAGCCTAAACCCAAGTCTACTACAGAAGTGACAAGCTTCTTAGGAGAAACACAATATTGGAGGAAGTTCATTTCTAATTTTTCCTCAATTGCATCTCCCTTACATGCTTTAATAGGATTGAACAAGGTGTTTCAGTGGAGAGGAAAACATCAGAAAGCCTTCGACACCTTGAAAGAGAAAATTAGTACAGCACCTGTACTAGCACTGCCAGATCTACAAAGACCATTTGAAATCCAAATAGATGCCAATGACTATGCCATGGGAGCAGTGTTGACACAGCACGGTAAACCCATATGTTATCATTCTGATACTTTTAATATTGCAGTAGTAAACTATCCTACATATGATAAAGAATTGTATGCATTAGTTCAGAGTGTGAAAAAGTGGAAACATTATTTAATGGGCAAAGAGATAGTAATACATACTGATCATCAACCACTTCAATATCTACACTCCCAAACTAAGTTGCAGCAATCAAGACATTACAAATGGATGGGTTTTCTACAACAGTTTCATTTAGTCATCAGATATAAAAAGTGCATACATAACAAGGTTGCAGACATGTTATCTAGACCTATTATAAATGCATCTACCATACTCAAGCATAATTCTGTACTACATGAAAGCTATATGGAACAATATGCTCAGGATATGGATTTTAAAGATGTATATGCAACTTTGAGTCAAGGAAAAAAGGTAGAAGAATTGGACTATCATGTGAAGGACTGACTCTTGTATCATTGTGGGAAACTCTACATTCCACAAACAGAGAGAGTAAAGATAATTAGAGAGGCACACACTTCTCTGATATCAGGTCATTTTGGGGTAAGTAAAACAATTTCACAACTGCAAAGGTTTTGTTATTGGCTGAAAATGAATGAGACAGTTTCTAGATATGTAAGAGGGTGTACTATGTGTGAAAAAAGCAAGCCCAGCAACAGAAAACTAGGCTTGTACACTCCTTTACCAGTCCCTTCTCACCCTTGGGAAAGTGTTTCCATGGATTTTGTTGGAGGAATGCGTAAATCTAGGAAAGGTCATGATTATCTATATGTGGTTGTGGATCGATTCAACGTAATGTGTATTTTGATACCTTGTAATAAACAGATTACAGTTGAACAGACTGCAAAGTTATTCTTTGAACATGTATGGGTTCATTTTGGATTACCCACTTCCATTATATCTGATCGAGACGCCTGATTTGTGGGGAATTTTTGGTCGATTCTGTGGGAACTGATGGACACCAAGTTGAAGAAAAGTGCAGCTTTTCATCCACAAATCGATGGCCAGACAGAAATAGTTAATAGGACAGTGATCCAGTTACTCTGGGGATATTGCAGCGAACATCCTAAGCTTTGGGATGAACATTTGTGTTATGTGCAGCATGCTTACAACAGGGCCAAACACTCTTCTACACAAAGATCTCCTTTTGAGAACTGTTTTAGTTTCACACCAAGGTCACCTTTGGATTTTGTCTTTGGTAAAGGTACCATGGTTGATGGACATAGTGACGTGGACAAGGCAACTAGGTTCATTGAGAAAATCCAGGAGATCCACCAGGCAGTACAGGAACAGCTGGAAAAGAGCCAAGCCAAGTACAAGGCTAGGCATGATAAGCATCAGATGGAGCATAGCTTTCAAGTTGGAGACTAGGTCTGGCTATATATCAACAAGGATAGGATGCAAGGTGAAGGTAAAATGCTAAAGCCTATCAGGTATGGACCCTTAAAGATACTTGAGAATATTGGTGAAAATGCTTTTTGCCTTGATCTATCAACTTACATGCACATCTACTCAGTCGTAAATGCAGATTGCTTGAACCTTCAATGATTGAGGACCCTGAAGAGCAAAGTTAATTGCATTCTATTGATGACCTACTACCTGAATATCTTAATGAATTGCGTGAAGACACAGTGCTGGACAGGAAGGTAAGGACAACGTGCAGAGGTGATGTTGAGTACCTTAGAATTGGACTCAAAGGTTTGAAGCCAAGCAGTGCAAAGTGGATTGAGATTGGACAAGTGAGATAGCAATATCCTCACTTAGTCGATGCTTGAAAGAAAACCAACTTTTGGTGGTACAAAACCTTTTTCAGTGGGAAGGCCGTGATTCGAATCGGATCCATCAAGAACTGTCAAAGAACCATGATTGTATCAGGTCAAGACAAATCTCAAAGAATTCAGAACCGTGATCAAAAACACCCCTGAACCAGTGGAAATGATAGCCAGCATGGAACGACAAGGTCCTCAATCAAATCGCGCTGACTGAGGCCCATGGATACTGCGCGGGGAGGTCAAATTAGCCCCTGGGAGGCCCAGATTGGGAAACAGAGGTGGATTTTGATGCAGGATTCGCTGGGAAAATAGGGCCATAATGGGGGAAGCCCGAGCACTTGGTCATGTCGGGAAACGGAGAACCGCAGGTGAAAAGGCAAAAGTTCTAAACGTACAAGGTGGGACCCATGCTCTGGAAACCGGCGATATTGATTGGGGCACCCTCAAATGGTAAACGGTTTTGGACCAAGATGGAGCGATCCCACTCAACGATTGACACATGGTGAGCGGAGGTGAGAGAAAACATTCATTGATCACGCGTTATCGGTCGAGCAAGTCAACCGTGTAGGACGTGTGTATGGTGTCAGATCTGAAGGCCCCCAGATCAGATGGTTGAGATCAAACCCAATGGAGGAAGTGAAATCAAGAAGGGATTACGTCGCGATTTGTGAAGATTTGGAATCTGTTTGACTACCACCATGGAGGAAGAATGCATCCATGACGTAACTGAAAGAAATGAACCGACAAAGCAGGCTGGTGCCGTTTAGAGGAGGACACATGGCCACTCCCTGAGCATTCATGCTTATGCCGAACAGGGAACTCCAAGCGCAACTGCAGAAGGTGAATCGCCAGTGGTAGAAGAGGAACCAAACCGGTATGAGTTCGAATGGCTAAAAACCATGAACATGGAAATAGAAGGACGAGTGAAGTCCGAGAGATGAGAAAAGACCAAAATCCTGAGAGGAGGATGAAATACATAGAGAGAAGGCAGTAAAGCAAGAGAAAAGCAGGAAGGGACAGAGGGCTGAGCTGACCAGTGGTAGCATCGAGCACTAGAGGCTTGAGGAATTCGAGCCATCCCATAGAGGATCTGCCCGGGCTGAGCATCACATTGGGCTCTTGCCACTGTGGACTAGAAGGTCACAGAGCTAGTAGGAAGAAAAGAGTCTGTGTACTCCAATGGCTTGGGGAATCCAAGAACCACCCTGCCAAGCACACCTACTTCAGGAGAACTCACATTGAGTCCGTGCGTTGTAATTCTCTGCTTAAAGGCACAATAAAAGAAGGCCACCACTGAAAGCTAGACCAGAGACGTAGCCCAAGGAAAATAGGGTGAACTCATTATTAAAAATTGTTTGTGTCTTTTCTTACTGCATTTCTTTGTTGTCTTTCCATTTTACTGTCTATGTATTGGCAATCTGATCGATCCGTTGCTTCAATAACAGAGAACACACACATTAGCACATGAGTCTATAATACCTTTAAACAATAAATCTTTAATTGATGTCACTCATAGGGTGAATATCAAATCACTTATGAATTGTCTTTTCATTAACGATCACTTAAATGAGAAATAAAATTTAATGGGGTAAGCGCGAAACATGGTTTTCCATATCAAAGCAAATGAGATTGGAATCAAATGGATCAACACCTGCAATGGTTGACAATAATGCTTTTTCGCTGAGAGGGACAACTTTGAAGGGCCTCGAGAAAAGACATAGCTAATGGTGCTTGAGCTAAATCCTCAACAATATTATAGTGCTAAGAAGCTCGAGCGTTCAGATTATACGAGGACTTTCGCAGCACAGATCAAGAGGGTGGTCATATAGCGGAAATTAGGATTAGGTCACTCTATATGGAGAGGACCCGAGGTCGACGGGATAGAGGAGGAATGGGTACTTTCTTTCTCTTTCCCTGTCGTTGGGGTTTGATAATATTTAGATCTAGTAGCCATATTTATAGGTGTGTTCATCGTAAACACTTGGGAACCTGAGGGAGTGGAAGACTAAGGTTGGTCTACCATTTGGGTTTGCTAGGATGGAAAGGGTTATTTTAAGATAGCCGAGGCCCATTTAAGCAAGCGACTAACTTCAAATCGTCAGGGTAAATTCTTAGTGTAATGATCCTCCTCGCAAATTAGGCATAAATACTTCGTCTTTCTTTGAGAAGAATTGCTAGGAGACGACTTAGGGGGGACCTGTTTCGGGGCATCAGCTTTGGCCTTGCCTTTCCCCTTCCTATTAAACTTAGAGGATTTGTCCACTGTAGTAGATTGAAAAATGTGAACCTCATAGGTTTTACCAGGACCAGGTGAATTTTGAGAGGGATCATTGGAACCAGTGTTCGAGACTGATTTCTGCTTGGAAGAAGACTTCACGGGAGTCTGAGACACGAAACCAATCACTCCATCAATAGGTGGTGTAGCCGGAGACTTCAATGTTGTCAGATCGGATGATGGTCTTGAAGCATCGAGTAACATCTCATACAATGTGCCAGATTGTGAGTAGACAAGGTCTAAATACTGGGCACACACGATGGCTTGCTCCATAGTCACACATCCACCCATGGATATGTCCTTAGCAATTTTGATAATGAATGATTTTCTGAACCATTCTATTAGCAATTGATCAACAATTTCAAACTTGACCAAGCGACACCAACGTCTCCATTCGTGGATGTGATTAGAGATATGGGTCGCAGTGTCTTTCTTAAGTGATGTAAGTAGATTGGTGTCAGTTTCATAGTGAACCAGTAGTTGGAAATGAGTGAGGAAAGCCATAACGAGAGTGTTGAGGTCACTATAGGTACCTCGAGGCAATTCAATGTACCATTTCACTACAGCCCTTGTGAAGTTCTTTGAAAAAGTCGTAGGCAGATAGAATCATCAGCGTACAAATTGGAGGAGCACCAGAGGTGATATGTCATCATGTGGGCTTGTGGATCCTCCTTCACTTTTCCTTCAAATTTCAGACAATAACTCAGACCTTTCGTTGGAACTGGAGGTCAGTAAGGAAAATGAAGGATAGAATCATTGGTGAGGCTTGAAACATCTAGTAGTTCCAACCTAGCCAAGAATGGAAATTGCATATTAAAAGGCATTTGGGGCCTTTGAACAGACCCAAACTGTGGAATCCCTCCTTATTAGTAAGGATTTTCCCCCACAGTGGAGGATTTTGTCCATATGGAATTTGATTTTGCCCCCATTGTAGGTTACCTTTCCCATAGGGAGGATTCTCTCCTGGGTAGACTTGATAATATCCTACCATAGGTCATTGATAAGCATATGGGTTAAAAGGTTGTTGATCCTATTGACCTTGGACATAATGATTTTGAAATTGCTGCCCTAGACATACGAATTTTGCACCTGCTACCCCTGGACATAAGGATTTTGAACCTGTTGCCTTTGGACATAAGGATTTTGCACCTCCTACCCTTGGACATAAGGATTTTTCCCCTGCTACCCCTGTACATTAGGATTTTGAACCTTCTACCCTTGGACATAAGGATTTTGAGCCTGCTACTACAGGGGTTGAACTTTCCCTTGCAAAGGTTAACCTTGGCCCTGAACGGATTGACCTTGTTGATATGCATAGATGGCCTGCTACTGCAAAAGCTGGCTCTACTACTGCAAAGGCTAACCTTGAGGCTACTAAAAAGGTTGGCTTTGCTACTGCATGGGTTGACCTTGTGGTTGCTACAAAGATTTCCCCTGTTGCTGCAAAGGCTGGCCTTGCGAGGATGAAGGTTGGGAGGATTGTTGAACAAACTATGTCTGCGACTGCAAAGGTTGTTGTGACTATTGCAAAGGTTTCCCTTTTGGTTGTAGCAATTTTCCAAGTTACTGCAACGAAGGTTGCCCTTGTTGCTGCAAAGGTAGCTAGACAGTTCTTGGATAGTTCCCGAATAAAATTTGGCCATACCCACTAGGCACAATGGGTTGGCCAGGATTAACATAATGTCCAGCTTGAAGACTGTAAGGCGGGGTAACCAATGCTTGTGAACCATATGGGACATAAGCCGGTTGGGACGAAACTTGAGCCACGTATGGCTGCTAGTATTGGACGTTACCCAACCTGGATGGATCAACAGGGTTAGGAATAGTGCATTAGAAAGGCTGATTTTTTCCAACCATGTGAATTTGTGATCCAATGACATTGGTTTGGCTGACGTCATAAATATATTCGTATCTTGGCCCCCAGGCGGTGGCACAGTCTATCCACTCACTAGAGGGGAAGAAGAACTTACCGATACCTTACTTACCGAGACTGTCAGTTGAAATGACGAAACAAGCAGAGACATAATGGTAAGTTGAACCAGAACTAAAGTGACTGCAGTTCACACAATTGGTCGAGAGGTTGTGTTCTAGACGAACGGACCTGATGTAGGCAAGGTACCAGAAGACCAAATAGGATTATGATACAATGACGAGGCGCTAGGAGTGCCCAAAACCAACTGAGCTAGATAGGTATAACAATGTAGTAATAAGGGCTCACTAAACTCAAGATAAACGCTAGATGGGATGCTTCCCGTATAAGGGAAACCTTCTGGAGGAAACTCATATGGTTGCTCATCACCCACTTGAGGATTGTGAGTGGCAGAAACTTCCAACTAACTCGGAGAGGAGAGTGGAATTTCTCCTTCTGACTCCATAGGAAACAACTGGCGACGTGTTGAAGATGAATGAGGAGACAACTCCAACAGAACACCAAGCTGATTGTACAGACTATAAGGATGTTGTGGAGATACCACAAAAGGGTCTATAACTAGTCCTTATAGCCTATCAAAAGTCTGAGGACTCTCAGGAGTCTGGATAGGATTATGAAGGGATTCTGGGTGAGATTCGTAAGGTGACCTAGTATCTGATGGAGGCGGATGAGAAGACAAAGGTTGAATACTCAGAACAATCCCAAGTTCAACACCTTGATCCTCAAGCACCTACGGAAGTTCAGAGAAAGCTTCTCCAGATGAGCTTCCAGATGGAGGAGAGGAAGAGGAACGAGGAAAACATGATCGTTTAGCCACGATGAATTTGTCTCAAAAAAAGGAGAAGAGATATTAATTTCAAGGGTTTAAAAATATATTAGGGATATACTCATGATGTTGTCCAAAATAAGACTATCAGGAATGTGATGTGATCGTGGGATTTTTTTTTAAGACACTGAAATAGATTGATGCCTTTTCATGTTTTAAGAGTCAAGAAAAAGGAAAATATGACTCTCATCTCTTTCATTTTGAACGAGCTCGAAAGGACAAGTGCTCAATGATATTTTAAATTTAAAGAGTCAAAAAGACCAAAATAACTGCTCAAGATAATCTAGGAAAAAGGGATTACTGGGTAACCGTGAACTGTAGAATACCTCCCAATGAACTGAGAAGTATGGGCAAGCAATCTCCATGAATGTTGTGTTCAGTGTATCACATTTACAAGGTGACAGACTCAGCTTCCTCTGGTTAAAGTATTTGCAAGCCTAGTGGGGTCTCCCTTTATATATGTGACGGTATAGGGAGCACAAGTCTGTACTAGCATTGTCTAATGCCGAAGCGAATGACAGATGCTAGGTTTAAAGATGGCGGAACACGTCTCTAGCCTAGACCTATAAATGTGAGAGTTTAGTTTCAAATGTGCCTTAGGTTAATTGAATACATTTTAGAATTTTATCTTGAAATTAAGTCTCAATTTTTAGGCCCTATCGATGTCAGGTGAAAAAATCCTATGTATGAGACAAAACCCTTTCAATTCAACGAATGCTTACACTAATTGAGAGAATAGAAAACAATCAATGCAACAAACAAGCAATCGAAAGTAAGATGACTCTTCACTACTTTGCTTTTCAAAACAAAATAATGAAAATTATTTCCACTTCCTACTATTCCTATTAGATGCACTTCAAATATTCCTTTTAATAGTAAAAGAAGTTCATTTCATTTCACATGCTCATGATGATGCAATTCTAGCTTTTGATGATGCTACTCAATGCAACATATCAATTAATCAAACTAGAATGATGTATTTCTTCAATGGAATTCTAAAATGAATCTTTCACATAAACATCTCAATGAATATTTCCAAAACACCCAAACACCAATCAAATGCAAAGCACGATAAAAAGAACTCCTTTCAAACCAAATGCAAAGATTCAGCAGAAACAAACCGAGCAATGTGATCTATGCTTGGAAAAGAGACGTTCAACAAGAGAAGAGAAAACATTTTTTTTTTCGACTTGTTTAATTGAAACCAAAGCAAGATAGATGCAAGGACTAAAAAACAAAATGCATGAAGTAGCAAACCAACAACTTTAATTGATGAGAAGACAAACAAATGAATGGACAATGACCTAGATGCCCTAGGGACACAAGCCATCCAAAAACTCAAAAAATGAAGGCAATCTCAAACCAATCAAGCAAACAAATCAAGCTAAAAAAGCACTATAGCTAGGTAGAATACAGGCAAACAAGCCAAGAAA
Organism: Pinus tabuliformis; assembly: GCA_031772625.1. Taxonomy (NCBI): domain Eukaryota; kingdom Viridiplantae; phylum Streptophyta; class Pinopsida; order Pinales; family Pinaceae; genus Pinus; species Pinus tabuliformis. The sequence goes on from CM062815.1 coordinate 765,949,708, forward strand.
CAAAATTTATGAGGACAAGACACACTGGCAATGATTTAGGAGAAACCCTGATTTTAACCTATAGACATCAGTGCTATTGTCTAACTAGAAACAAATGCCAGATGGGGTTGTTGCATGAATATTCAAGGGGAACTTGCGTTGGTCAGCGCTACTATTAAAATATTAACAATGTTGATTGAGGGATTTAGAGAAAAAAATAAAAAAATTCACAAACCAAAACCAAACCTATCACTCTAAATTCAAGAATCAAAGCAATAGATGACTAGAAGTACATATTACCAAAGAGAAAGAGTGAAACAAGAAAATTTGTGGCAAATCATGAAATGAAAAACAATCCAAAGAGAGGGATGGCTCCCCACTATGGTCGCCAATTTGTGGAGTAGGAAGATTCTCTCTATGGATAGAGACAATCCCTCTAACCTAGGGGAGAGGGTCTAGCCACAAACAAGACAATCTAATATAAGTTCCCTTAGATTGAGGATGGATAAGGTCCTACCTTTTGTATCGCTAATCCTTGTTTTTTGAAGTCCTAGTGCCTTTGCTCCAACGATCAGCTCCTTAGTGTTAATCAAACACCTAAAACAATAAGACAAGAAACCAAAGCACACAGGATAGCATACAAAATATTCAATCTACTTAAGAGGCTAAGGAGTATTAAGATACCAACTAACAGATGCAAGTGATATAGGAAACAAAATATCGGTTGTATTATTATGACAAAAAGGAAAGTACAACCTTCGCCTTAGCGTTGCAAGTCTCCTTCGATGTGTCCAGGTTCCAACACCACTGTTAGCATCTCATGATTCACCCTAAAAAAATGGAAGTTCAGGGCTTCTTCCTCTTTGCTCCTAACTAGAAAAACTACAAGCCTATTCTCCCTTCACAAACACAAACTAGAAGACTAAGGCTCTCAAGATGGCTATCAAGATTTGCAGATTATTCCAACCCTTACATTAGCTAGCTGAGCTTGTAAAAGGAGGAGTTTATATAGCTTTGATAAAGGGGAGATGGATCCTCTTATGATGAGAGAGGCATTATACCTTTTGGTTTGTTCCATTTTAATAGTGGAAAAGAGCCCAAATAGTCTCTCTCGGCCCTATCCTTCCCAACCATTTACCAGACTTTTGTTCACGAAGCTTCTAGACCTAGAAGCTTCGAATCCATTTTTAAAAATATTTCCAAAAGAGGGTCAACGCAGTTCATGAATGGATTACCAATGCCGTTCGGTGCTAGGCCCAATGTTAGACTCTACAGATTAGTGCAAGGAAGAAGCTGAGTGATAGCACCAGTCTTGAAAACTCAGTTTGAAGGAATAGTCTTGGGAAACGATGTAAGAGGGAAATGTTCTGCAGATTAAAAAGGATGTAAGGACATGTTCTTCATGACAAGGAAACACATGAGGGTCACTGTAGAGGTCCTCTAGGATCGAGGAACAGAGAGTATAGGGAAAATGACAAAATGTTGTGTAACACCCCTACAGCTGGGTACGCAGGGATAAGAAGTATGTTTCTGAACATTTACATCTTAATAAAGACTATTTTGAGCTGAATCTATGCACATGAGACTTTTTTATTTACTTCTATTTAATTTTATGTATCTTCTCTCTATGACCTGTTTTATGTGAATTAATGCTTAATTTCTGTGCGAAATGAATGCATCTGTAACATTTAGGCATAATAAGTATACACCTTCACGGAGATGGGGAAGTAGTTGGATATATCTACTTTAGTTAATTGTTCGGAAAGCGTAGATCTGCACAATGACAGATCTAGGTCATAAGGGCTTTAGAATATACAGTTTATTGAGCGAAAGTAGTGAATCTATATATTTTATGCATGTTAAGTAAAATCAGGCACCTTTGCAAATATCTGAAGTTCATTTCGATAGAATTGCAGTAGTTGACAATCGGAAGGGATAGATCTAAAAAAAGGTAGATATAAGCTATAAGATCCTTAAGAGGACCATCACACAAGCCTCTGGATGAAAAAACCTGGTTCTAGCATCCCCCAATACTACTTTGAGTGAGATTGCAGCCTGTGCTATGCAGGTTGTTTCCGAGAGGGCCAACAGTTAGGGTTTTGTTGGTTGGCGTGAATAACTTTGAAACTGGGTCAAGCCCCCTTAAGCCAAAAAATGGTTCCATTACCAAGACCAAGACGGATTTGAGGAATGTGTGATGTCGAATAAGTTTTTCCCTACTAAGAAGGAAATTGAGAAGTGGCTCGATCGAAAGTAACCCACGTTCGCAGCTCAGGAGAACAAAAACTCGTGGTTTTCCAAGGAACAATGGTCAAATAGATACCTATACTTAGACGAAACTGATAACTTTTTTCCCTTACGAATTGTACAAGTGGCTGTCTAGATTGACCAACAATCAGGGTACATGGAGACTTGATTACCCTATTGTGTGGACTCTAGAGCTAGTGAGGTGCTTCGAAGCTTCATAAAACAACATCACGTGGGTCGTTAATCATTGGATTGATCGCATACTCAGAGAATTTGTTACTGAGCTTGTGATCGATACGACTGTCAGGTATAGCGAAGCAGAGCACAAGCTCTTCAAAGGACTACGAGGTAAGTACTTAAAATCCATAAAATCTTGGATTAACATGCTATTGTGTGAAAAATGGGTTATGCCATTAACTTGATGTTTGGGATTACACGAAGTGGAGAACCCTTCAGAAGGAACAGTGAATCAGGCTCTAAATATAGTCCACTATCGGGATCCTTGTCAAGCGATGACGAAGGAACTATTCTGAATACACCACAAAGTGCGCTACATTTGGTAAGTAAGGGTATCCCGCAGATACCTCATCCATCCACTCCACATTCACCTACACCTTCACCTCCACCTCCACCACATACACCTACACCTTCACCTCCACCTCCACCACATACACCTACACCTCCATCTTCACCATTCAACATGGGAAACATAATGAAGATGTTGATATTCAAATGGGTATGAAGAAAAGATGTTGAACAATTCTGGTACATTGAAAATGTTGTGTGGACAACACAATAGATCAATGATGATAATATAAATAAAGAACAACTGGTCATAGAATTGCATGATAGATTTTTGACTTGGTATATCAAGTACTATCAAGATCACCCTAGCGTGACATTGGAAGATACTCAACAAGCATTGAACAATGAGTTTAAGAATCCTAAATCTCAGGTGAAGTATTTTACAGAGTTTGAGGAGATAAAAAAGTGGTGAATGAATCCTCATGGGATTTTGATCAGAGGATAAAATTCCTGATCTAGCAAGCTAACATGAACATCACAGATGAACAACACAAAGAGTGGTACGTTCCTTCATTGTTGCCCCACCTAAGATTACCATTATCGTAGCATAAGATAGCAACACAAGCAGAATTTGCGGAGATTGCAATGATATTGGAAGCCTTTCTAATACAAGATATGAACATTGGAGTACAACAAATTCACTTGCAGTTGGCAAGTCTGCACCTGGAGTTACAGAGCCTGAAGTTCATGCAAAAGTTTGATGCTCGAAATGCAAGGGCCATGGTCATGATAAGGACCATTGTCTGTTTATTAGAATTATCTTATTGGGGGGGGGGGGGGGGCTTGTCCCCTTGACGCCAAAAAATATCATTGGGTTGAGCGCAAGAGCAGCACCGTGGTGCGCTATTTGTAATGTCATAGGACAACATGTGACAGACAATTGTCATCTACTACAGAAGTTTGTACAGACCCCCTAGCAGTTTCTTTTCAATTTCTACAAGTCTCTAGGTCATGATGAGCACCATTGTCGAAGTTATGAACTAATGATGGACAGGACCCCCACCTACCGAATGCAGGTAGAAAAACGGCCTCAAGATTAGGCGTGGGTGCAGTGCGTGGAGGATTCCAAGGTCGAGGAAGAGGAAGAGGAGGAGGGGTTGGCAAAGGTCGCGAACAAGTTATTTGTTATAATTGAGGCGAAGATGGACATTTGTAGATCAATGTCAGAACCCAATGCATCCGTCTTGTCAATATTGTAGACAGTTCAAACATGTGATAGAAGATTGCTTGATCGTTATATCAAATATGTAAGAAAAGAAGACGCAGACCCAAAAACCTACGTAGAATATCTAGGTGATGAGGGTGGAGCCTTGCGAAGAAGATCATAGCATCAATATCGTAATGTGCGGTGGTATGGCCATAGGAGAAGATAAGGGGAAGCAGCCAGAGACTGCAGGGTGCGTAAGGCTGTTGAAAAGGAAGTCAAGTTTTATCTCAATCGGGCTAAATAAACTTTTATGGAGGCTAAAAGGAAGCTTGTTGAAGCTTCTACGTCCAGGAGTGAAGAGAAATCAGCTGGGAACAATGAAGTGCAAGATGTGGATCCTTCATTGTTAGCCACTTTTTTGAAGACCCGTATGAAGTTGTTGCATGATAAGAAGGTAGTATAAGGGATCCAAGAGCTAATATAAAAATGTGTGGGTAAGATTAAGGTTTCTTCAGAACAATGCACTATAAGGAGGCTAGGTAAGCATAAGAAGCAGACAGGGCATGAAATGAGGCTGACCACGCAGATAGGAGAGTGTGAAATGGACCAAGTAATCTTGGATCTGGGGTCAAATGAAAATTCACTGCCTAAATAGACATGTGAAAGGATGGGGAGACCTGCATTTCAATGGTCTCCTATATAGCTACGCATGGCTAATTAACATAAGATTATTCCTATGGGGCGCCTGTATGGGTAATGGTGGACATTGAAGGAGTGAGTGAATTGGTTGACTTCGAGGTAATTGAAATAGTCAATGACAACAATCCTTACCCTGCACTACTTGGAATTGATTGGGCCTTCGACTTGGATGTGGTGATTAATTTGAAGAAGTGGGAGGTGAAATTTGAGAGGAAGATGCTCAGGGTTATTATATCACTAGACCCTATTGAAGGAGCACGTTATACTGAACTAGTTCGCAACTTTGTGGAGGATGACGATGATGTAGACCAGATATACAAGATAGCAGTGCAAGACGAAGATTGGATCAACCCCACTACATATGGACGGATCGCATGGGATAGAGACATCTCTTGTATCGCAGATTCAAATGAAGATATCAAACACTAGAAGAATAGGTTTCATGAGGTCTCTACGCTACGTTGCAATATGATGACAAAATTGTTGTGTTGAATATCTACAAAGGTAAGGAAACTTCCACATTATGATGGCTTAAATTATGTTAATATATTTTTGGATGAGTTTGAAAAGGAGGTGCCCGAGGAACATCTATTGCAACTACTAGAATTGGCACTACGTGTTACGCCGGCCCGATGGTGGGGTACACATAAGGAAAACTTTGTTGACTGGAAGGAATACAAACAGATGATGAAGCTACGGTTTGGATATTCCAATATCTAGATGACTGAGAAATATAATGAGATGGATGATCTGCGCGAAGACTTGGCATGATGGACTAAAGCTTGGGGGGAAGAGTCGCATCCAGAGTGGGTGCATATCTTCTTTCACACCTTAGATACTATTCCAATGAATTGGTATTTGGAAACAATGCTACACCATGGGATAGACGAACAGGATACCTTGAGGGAAATCTTCTTATTAAATTTTAGATTTGAGGATTGATTTGAATGCATTGATGAATACTACAAGAAATTAATGCTGCCATTTTTAGAACCCCTGAAAAATTGGTGGAATGGGTACAACCATACTGGAGTACATAGTTGTGCGACATGATGGAATGCTACAATGTAACTGTAGAAGAAGAAGAAGATGATCCAAGAAAAAATAACATTTTAGAAACTTAAGGACATTGTGAGGTTGAAGGACCTAAGATAGAGAACCCTAATGTAATAAAACTGCTGAAAAACCGACAGGTAAATATTGGATACCATGCGTAGCCTAAGTTCATGAAGATAGGAGACTCTTGGGATGAAGATACAGTCGATAAGGTGGCCGAACTACTTCTTGAATACCAGGATCTAATCCAAATGAAGTTCTTGGATCTTAAGGGTATTGTAGGAGATCTGGGCATAATGAAAATTACTCTAAAACCTGATGTGAAGCCTGTAAAGCAAAGACCTTATCGGCTCAATCCGAAGTATGAAGAAAGGGTGCGCAAAGAAATGGACAAGATGCTGGAGGCAAGAATTATTGAGATAGTAGAAGAATCTGATTGGGTAATCCCAATGGTTGTCCAAGAAAAGAAACAACAAGGTGAAATTAGGATATGCGTAGATGTGAGGAAGCTGAACAATGCAAGTGTGCATGATCCGTTTCCAACACCATTCATAGATGAAGGTTTAGAAAATGTTGGAGGACAAGAAGCTTATTCATTCATTGATGGATTCTCAAGATACCATCAAATTGATATCATGCTTGAGGATCGTAGCTAGATGACCTTCGCGACAGTGTGGGGATGCTTTTAGTATACAATAATGCCATTGGGGCTGAAGAATGCACCCACGATCTTCTCCACGGTAGTAATCGCGGTGTTCAAGGAGTTTATTCATAAATTATTGGAGGTATATTTTGATGACTGGACTTTGTTCGGATTAGTGAAGCACCATGTTGCAAGTTTGCTCCACATGCTAGATACATGTTACAAATAATAGATCATTCTGAACTTGAAGAAATGTATATTTTGTGTGTGTTTTGGAATTTTGCTAGGCCATATAATATGTAAGCAGGGATTGATAGTGGACCTTGTGAAGATAGTAGTGCTTGTGAATTTAGAAGCTCCCAAGCATGTTAAGCAACTGCATGCAACACTGGGACACATAGGCTACTATAGGAATTTTATCAAGTATTATGCCCAGATAACCGCGCCAATGGAGAAAATATTAAAGAAGGATGTGATTTTTTGTTGTGATGAGGAGTGTCAACAGAATCTTGATGTGTTAAAGGATAAGATGGTGGTTGTGTCCATCTTAGTATTTCCAGATTGGAAGAAATAATTCCATGTGCATGTAGATGCATCATATGTATTGCACTGGATGCGGTATTGACCCAGACTGGCGAAGGTGATATTGATCATCCAATAGCCTTTCCAAGTAGGAAATTGTCAAAGGCCGAAAATAACTATTCCACTACAGAGCGCGAAAGGCTGGCGATGGTCTATGCACTGCAAAAATTTCGACATTATTTGTTGGGAACACATTTCAAAATGTACACGGATCACTCCGCTCTCAAGTACCTGGTCAATAAGCTTGTGTTGGGGGGGGGATCTATAGATGGTTGTTTTTGTTCCAAGAGTATGACTTTGATGTAATAGTGAAGCCTGGACGGTTGAATGCAAGACCAAATCACTTAAGCCAAATCAAGACAGGTGAAGAACCAACCAATTTGGAAGAAGGATTGTTAGATGGAAAACTCTTTTCTGTGCACGTTACAGATGACCACTTTGATGATATCATTCAGTTTTTGACCACGGGTACAACTCTGAAAGGCTATTCTACTCAACAAAAAAAGGAATTAGTGATCCTCGCAACTGCTTTTTTTGTTATAGCAGGACATTTGTATAACATGGGAATAGATGAAATATTGCATCGATATGTTTCAGAGTTTAAGCGTGCTAGTATCCTCACTAAGGCACATGAAGGAGTGGCGGGAGGACACTACGCAGGTAGGCCGATCGTGCTTTTTTTTTTACGTGCAGGATTATGGTGGCTGACAATGCATAACGATTCTAAGAATTTCTTTAAAGCATGTGATGCTTGTCAAAGGACAAGAAAGACTTCGCGAAGAGATGAATTTCCCTTAAACCCTCAAGTTTTGTTACAAGTATTTGAAAAATGGGAAATTGAATTTATAGGTCTAATACAACCACCGGGAAGGAAGACAGGCACGTGGTACATCATTACTATGATGGAGTACTCAACCAGATGGGAAGCAGTGTAACCAGTGAAGGACTATACTATTACTACAATTGTGAAGTTCCTATTTGAATACGTCTTAATACAGTTTGGGTTCCCCAAGGTATTGATGAGTGATAGGGGTACACATTTCCTAAATGAAACAATTAGTGCGATGCTCAAAGAATTCTCGAGTTACCATCAAAAGACTACACCCTATCATCCCCAAGCCAACGGTACAATGGAAGCATTCAATAAGATTCTGGAGAATGTGTTGACAAAGGTTTGTAATGCAAAGAGAAACTATTGGGATGTACGCATCTTGATGATACTATGGACATATAGGATGATGTGCAAGAATTTGACAAGCCAAACTCCTTTTAGATTGGTCTATGGGATCGAGGCGGTGATGCCCATGGCATATATTATGCCAATCCTATGCATTGCGGCTTTGACAGAGATGACGGATCATGAGACCTTGGAGGAATAACTCGCACAGTTAATGGACTTGGAAGAAGACTGGTTTCTTGCAATATTTCATCAGCAAGTGCAAAAGGAACATGAGAAGGCCTAGCAGGATAGGCATATTAAGCTGCACACTTTCAAGGTGAACGATTTGGTTCTTCTCTATGATAGTAAGTTCACAAAGTTTCCATGCAAATTCCAAATGCACTACTTATGCTCATATGTTGTTAAGGAAATCATAGATGGTGGCGCAGTTCATCTCACAAATATGAATGGCGAATTTTTCCCTTGAAGGGTGAATGGAAGTTGGTTGAAGTTATATACAGGGGATGCTGCTCCTGCGCAATAAATACATCGTAGCAATATAGTCTTAGCACTCCAGGAAGATGCAAGGGAGAGCGGGACTATAAACTACACTGCCGGAAGAAGAGGAAAACAAGGTAAGGGGGTTGCACGAGGAAAGAAAGCAATGTGCCAAGAGGGATGCGCGATGGAGGATGGTGCTATGCAGATGGGTCCAAAAGTAGTCACTGAACTCACTGTTCATGATTGGATTGTGAAAATCTCATTAGGAGGAGTGAGTAGGCGACATTTATGGTGAAAATTTTTGGATATCTACTGCCAAAGATGCATTTATGATTAGAAAATTGAGGGAACGATTGGATTTGAATTCAAAATCGCCTTTTAAATTTGGCTTGTTGACCTGCTGTAGAACAATTTTCCTTCTGAAAATCGTGTATGGGCCCTATTGTTTTCACTCTATTAATCAGAAGACTTGGGTGGATTTAGTTTCAAGCCAAACATTTGCGATACTTCCTGATTGGAACCAAAAGATTATCCTGGAACAAATGTCTGTTGAGCCTCTCAGTTTTGAAGTCGTTGTTTGTCAAGGGGAAAACCCTGAAGTTGCATCAATGGAAACTATGCCATATATGCCTATGGAATCACGGTCACCTAGGCTAAAGCAATCTCCTGCTGTTAGAAAATTATATATTATAGAGCAATGGAACACATGAAATATATTGTAGAAATATAAACACAGATAACACATAAAAACAAGAGATACACAGATATATGTGGTTCACCCAATTTGGACTATGTCCACGGAGAAACATCTAGTCCTTCCTTTTATATTATCCTACAAAATGAAGAGATACAACCTACAACAGATCCGCTGTAATTCCCTCTGCACTCTCACACAATCTCCTCTCTCATTCTCACTCAAAATATAGATCTACATAGACATAATACAATTCATTCATATATAGCGAGGGGTTTCCTTCTAGGGAAAAAACCCTAAATTAAAAATAACTTCTACCATCAGATCTCTACCTAATGAACGACCCAGATTGACTACGAAATTACAACATTTTACAAGGCAAATTTACATCTATTTTTAGCTTCGAGGGTGATGCCCCCTATCTGCTACCAAGGTTGGGCTCCCAAAGATCATAGCTGCCCCCCTGGACCCCCATTGTAGTGCAAATATTATGGGTGGCATTGCTTCCACATTATGAACTAGGGTCCAATGCAGTGATACCTTTGAATAAAGAAGATAATCATGCTCCACACCCAACAATCTCCCACTTGGAGACTGATTATAGCAACTCCATTACTACTTCATTTGCTAGAAAGTGACTCAACTTTAGACCTGACTATTTTTCATCTTCTTCATCATACTTGAAGACCAATTGAAACTGAGCAGAATCTCAGTTTCTCCCTAGTTACAACTTTTGTTAACATATCTGCAGGATTCTAGATAATGTATATCTTTTCCAACTTCAACTGTCCAACTTCTAATGCTGACCATATGAAATGGTACTTGCACTATATATGTTTAGTCTTGGAATGAAATGTAGAGTTCTTTGCAAGATGTATGGCACTCTGGCTATCACTGTATAACCTGCCCAACTCTTGCTTCTTACCCAATTCATCCAAAAACCTTTGTAACCAAATCATTTCTTTACTAGCCTCTGCAGCAGCAACACACTCTACTTCCATTATTGAGAGTGCAACAATACTTTGTAGTTTTGAGACCCAACTGGCAGTTGTTCCACCTACGCTAAACAAATACCTTGTGGTGCTCCTCCTATTATCTCTATCACCCGCCATATCTGCATCAACATATCCCTGTAGAGAAATGTTTGAACCACCAAAGATAATACTTGATTTGCGGTACCTCTCAAATACCTAAGAATCCACTTCACCGCCATCCAATATTCTTTTCCTGGATTGTTCATGTACCTGCTTACAACTCCCACTGCATGTGAAATATTAGACCACCCCCCTCGACCTCCCTTGCAATGCAAATATTACGGGTGACATTGTCGCCACATTACAAACTGGGGTACAATGCGATGATACCTCTGAATAAAGAAGATAATCAGGCCGCACACCCAACCCTTGCTAAGGAGAAGCAGAAGAAACCACAACCTGTATCAATGAGGTAGTCACCGAGGAAGAACCCCATGGAGGTTCGAAGGAAAGGGAGGATGGACAAGGAAAAGTAGCCGTATGAACCCATGGTTTTGGATGCAAAAGGACTCCACGATGGATTTGAGGAATTGGATGTTGACAAGGGAGATTCTATCACTAAGCTCCTGGCATATATCCCTCCATGAAAAGGGAAAGCAAAGGTACCCAAGGACTTTGATTCGGGAAATTTTATGATCTCTATGCCGCTACTACTAGAAGAAGTACTATTTGAAGGTGTGCTCTTAGCGCGTATCCCTGTGTTAAAACTAGAAGATTGGGATCTAGCCAATTGCGATAAATTTCCACATTTGGCAACCAATAAGTACATGACCAAGATTTACTATGAAGAGGCTGGGGTCACCAAGCTGGAACCAATGAAATGGGTAAAAGGGGTTGAGCAAGCCAGATTGCTACACATGATGTGTGTACCACATTTCCACATGTTGATTATCAATACCGTATGTGTGTGCCAATTTTTCACGCTGGTGCATGATGGGTGTTTGTGGTTAGGAGAACCCATCCCCATAACAAACATGCTGATCCACATAATTACGAAATTTCCCTATAAAGGGGCAAATCTAGCCAAGGAGTTTGGAGGCAAAAGCAAGGATAAGGAACTTGCAGATAAAATGAAAACTGAGTTTGAGCTAGTCATGAAGTCATGCGGATACTCTATATGCTCTATTACTGACCAAGCGGTGTTGTTTTCACTTAGATTTTGGCCAGGAAGGTCATGAAAAAATGTCACACAGACGAGGTTCCAACGCCAGTAATTTCATTGGCTGCACAGTGCACAAAGGTGGTGCAGTACAACGGGGAAAAATACCTCTGCAAGGAATTCTTAGCAAATTTCCGCGAAGCACAAGATGAAAGAAAGGAATTTCACTATGCCTAGATACTACTGTTGATTGTAGTCATTGCATGGAAATATCCAGAGGATAGTCAGTTCCCTCCGGAAGATGAGGATTTACCGAAGGTAGTGAAGTTTGCTTCGCTATGGGAGGTGAAGGATACAGAGAGGATCATAGAGTCAAAAGTCTTCTGGATACTGTTCAAGATGGACCTCCAAACAATGATCAGTCAAAGTACAAGGTTGTCTCCAACCTTGTTTGAGCAGTTGTGGGCCTTCGTGGAATTTAAGGCCAATTTTCATAATGTATCCATCCGCATGAGGTGAGACCCTAAGAAGATATGGCACAAGTTTCCATACCTAGTTACAGAGGCTGATGTATAGGAGATTGCGGGGACATGGCCAGCAAAGTGGAGAAAACCCACAAATCTTGGTGCAGGTACCTGAAAAAGCGAAGAAAGATCTTTCGCATAGATGATAGTTGCACAGAAATGGAAAGAAGAAACACAAGAAGCAGCATGAGAGTTGGTCGATCAGAAGAAGAAAGAAGTTGCTACTAAAGTAGCTGTTGCTAAGGCAGCTGCCGATAAATAGTGCATTGCAAAAGATGCCACAATAGAAGTCGAAGCATTGAATTCCCAACATACTGAAGAGAAGGAACAATCCGAGCAGGAAGGAGGCGGGGGTGACGAGCAGAGCACTCCTTTCAAATTGAAGAAGTGGACCAGGGAGACAACTTCTTGACCCAGGAAGAAGAAAAAATTGGATAAGTAGACACACACAGATCCAATGGTCCTCACTGAGGGGGACTTGGATGAGATCAGGGATAAGGTCTACGACACAAAAACAGAGTTGTGGACTCAATTTGAGCAGTAGTACATGCAGACACTAGGGAGCATCCACAAGGATCTACACGAGTTGCAAAATCAAGCAGGCAGAATTCAGGCGAGTGTGGGACAAGCAAGTAGAGTTCAAGTGAGTGAGAGCATAATGGAAATAGAACAGAATCTCGACCTCAAATTCATTCCCTTGCCATAAGGGATATTACGTCCAGATTCAGAGGAAGATAATGCTCAACTTGGAAAGATCAAGGGCGTGGGTATGAATTTAGTCGCACTACCCCTTTGGACCCTCTACGTGCTTCATCAAGGGGTGTCAGATGAGCTTCGATAAGAGAGTAGCACGCGCTATCGGTAATTAGCGAAGTCAAAATGGAAAATGAGAAGATATTCACCGAAAAGGCTCAGGCTCTTAAGGAAAAACAAGAGCTATCAGCATGAAGCCAAAGCCTAGAAGCACCAATTACACAAGTGCGTCATTTAGTACCAGAACTACACATTCAATAGGATGCGATAACTTCAACAAAGATTTGGAAATTGGTCACTGTAGTTTGACAATTTAATGATGAGATAGGCCAAGTTACTTTTGACTTTTAGATGAAGATCTCGAAACTGTAATTGAAACTACAGCCAACTACTCCACTAGAGCTTAGGGAGCAGCATGACACAACCATCAGAGAACACATGACTACTTTGGAGAATGCAATATCAGGCTGCAATGGTATTTTTTAAAATGAAATGGAGCTATGGACCACATTGCAGGACGAATCAAACCTGTAGTGACTGTGTACAAAGATTATAAAGGCACAACAGTAAGTTGATGAGATCAGGGTGACTACGTGCACTTTGCCACCATTCCAGCGCTTCGCACGCTTGTAAGAAATGAAATTAATGCAGGCATAGGTTGAGGAGCTACAACACAAAGGAGCAATTTTGAAGGCTTGGATTCAACCATGGATAGAGGAAACAAGCCAAATTAAACTGGACATCTAGGAAAAGCTGAAGACTTTCTGGCAGATAGAAATGACCATGCGCCTCATGATGGAGGGGCCAACTACAAAGAAGCTAGTTGAAGAAGTGCAGTAGGCTATAGTACAGAGCACAACAAACCTTAAAGTATTGAAGTTGGAGTTTAGTGACCTCCGCAATAAAGTGGAGAAGCCAGATGAGTGACTTGAGGGTGAGTCACCATATTTGTGTTGGGGGCCTGCTGGGATGGGATCCCTTGGGTCAATTTTTGTTAGTAAAGTCAATTTTTGTAATATTTTTTTAAAGAAAGTAAACTCTCCACGAAATGTGGAAGTGGAGTGCAAATCTAAGTAATATTCAAAGGGGCTTTAGTCCCTTATATGGGTAGGTGATAGGATAGTTTTGAGACCTGCCCATGGTATTATAATGAAAAGGCTATATATAGTTGAGTCATAGCGAGTCTAAGAAGATAACTTTTCATGAAGAATCATTGTAAGGTCAAGGTGCTAAGGTAGGAAAAGTTTGTTTCCTGTACTTAGGCAAAAGGGGAAGGCTCTTGCAGCTGAGTGCATGGAGACCTTGGTAAGTTCGCAGCTGAGTGTGCAAGCCCCTACAGCTCAGTGCACAGGGATAAGAAATCTTTATCTGAATTTTTACATCTTAATAAATACTATTATGAGTCGAATTTGTGCACATGTTCCTTGTTTATTTAATCATGTTTAAGTTTATGTATCTTCACTCTGTGATCTGTTCTATGTGAATTAATGCTTAATTTATGCGTGAAATGTATGGATCGGTAATGTTTAGGCATAATAAGTACAATTAACCACATTCGTAGCGATCAGGAAGTCGTTGGATATATCTAATTTAGTTAATTGTTCGGAAAGGGTAGATATATGCAACTACAAATATAGCTCATATGGGCTTCAGAATATACTGTTTATTACATGAAAGTAGTGAATCTGTATATTTTATGCATGTTAAGTAAAATAAGGTATGTTCGTGAATATCTGAAGGTCATTTCGATAGAATTGCAGTAGTTAACAGTCGGAAGGGTTAGATTTGTGCCAAGGCAGATCTAAGATATATGAACTTTGGGAAGACCATCACACAGGCCTCTAAATGCAAAAACCTAGTTCTAGCATCCCCGAATATTACTTCAGGTGAGAATGCAGCCTGCACTACGCAGGTTGTTTCTGAAAGCTCCAGTAGTTAGGGTTTTTTTGGTTGGCACAAAAAACTTTGAACTTGGGTTAGGCCCGATTAAGCCAACATCAAGGATTAGGAAGGATTTCTTCTTTTGGACCCTCTAAAAGGTATGCCCCTTTGCCCAAACACTTATGGATGATGTAAGGTCCTAGACCTAATGGTTGATATTTTCTATGCCCTAGGAAATCATGAGCTTGGTCATAAAAAAGAACAAGGTCACCTTCATGGAAGGTACGAGGGTGGAATTTTTGGTCATATTGAACTTTGGTAGGATTTTTTTCCACTTTAATGGTTTGCAATGCAACACAACAGTCGTCATTGGCATTCTCAATCATGATAAGTCATTGTTATAAAGGTTGGGTGTCTGAGAGGAGTTCTAAGACAAGGTGGAGGGAGGGGATTTCACACTCAAATGGTAATATACCTCCTCTCTAAAAAAAATGTGAAAAGGAGTGAACCCGGTGGCAATCTTGGTAGAAGTTCTATAGGCCCACAAACTAGGGAAGAGCATTAAGTGTGAGTTGGTCTTGTGTTTATTCACCATCCGCTAAAGCATAGTCTTAAGGATTTTGTTTACAACTTCAACTTGGCCATTGCCTTGGGGGTAACAACACAAAAATATTAATGTTCCAAGGTAAATAGAGAGGATAGCTCACACGATATCTCATCTTCAAAACCTCAGCCATGGTCAAAGACCAATTTTTTTGGGACCCCAAATTGAGCGATAACATAGTTAAAGAAAAAGAGGATTATAGTAGCTACGGTGTTATTGAAAGTTGGCATGGATTTAGCCCATTTGGTAAAATAGTCGATGGCCATGTTAATATACTTGTGATTATTATCAGATGGGGTTCAACACTCCATAAATTCAATAACCCATTTGCAGAAAGGACCGAATGTGACGACAAGGTAGAGATCACACCTTAGGGGTGTATAAATGGAAATTGGGATAGTGTTTGACTGCCTCAATACAATCGTTAAGGAGAGAAGGAAAGAAGTCACTGGCTTTCATGATTTTCTTGGTAGTATCCATGATGGAGAGGTGACCACCACAATCGCCACCATTGTAGGCATTGAGCACTTATGTAGCTTCAACATGGGCAAGACAACAACGGAGGATAGCTTGACACCGCGACAATATAGATTGTCATCAATGAGGAGATAGTGAGGGGCTTGCTATCGAATACGTCATCAATCATCATGAGTGAGGTGTAGGAAAAATTTCTGGGTTTGCAGGTAGGTAAGGATGTTTCCCTACCAAGGATCATCCATAGTAATGGTGAACGAGTTTTCATCTAGAAGATCATATCATCATTTACCGATGGATCAGATGCACCATTGGGAAATTCAGAAATGAGTTCAAAAAGGGCTAAACATTTTCTCCTCTTGGGTGTGACAAATTCAAGATCAAATTCTTGAATGATAATGATCTGATGGGTGTACTTCCCATTAATGATCCATTGACTCAATAGGAAGGACATGGGGTTAGAATTGGTCACAACTTTGGTGGTATTCGTAAGGATATAATGATGAATCTTTTGAACAAAGAACACAATAGCCAGTGCCAAATTTTATTTGTGTGAATAGGACATAGGGGGACCATTATGGTTCTTACTGACATAGTTTATGACATGCTCATTTCTAGTGGAATCTTCTTGTATTAGGACCCCGACAACCGAATAGGTGGACGCAAAGATATACAAGATGAAATCCCTTTTAAAGTTAGGTGGACTAATGAAGGGAGCATAAGTGAGAGCATGTTTGAGGGCATTGAAATACTATTGAGCTTTGTCTTCCCAAACAAACGGAATGTTAGATCGAAGGAGTCTAAAAAACCCATGTGCTGTGGTGGCATAGTTAGGTACAAACCTACAAAGAAAGTTAGATTTTTCCTTGGAGACTTTGTAATTAGTGAAGGGTATGAGGAAGAGGAATATAAATAATAGATTGAACTTTGAGAGCGTCAAGATTGATACTATCTTTGGACACAGTGAATCCCAAAAGTCGACTGGAAGGAACGCAAAAGACATACTTAAGTGGTTTGAGGTGAATGTTATACTTGTGGCATCGAAGAAATACAGTACGCAAATCATGAAAGTGTTGTGACCAAAGTTTGGAATGAGCGGTGAGATCATCTAGATATACAAGGGTAATATGAGCCAGGTTGTGAAAATAGTAAGACATGGCATGCTGAAAAGTGGCCCCAACATTCTTTAAACTGAAAGGCATGACCTTATAAGAAACATTTCCCTACGGACTAGTGATGGCAATTTTAAACTGATTGTCATAATAGATATGTATCTTGTTATATCTAGAGAATCCACCCATAAAGGAGAGAACCTCATGTCTCTCATACTCATCAATGACCTGGTCTATGAAGGGTGTGGGAAATTTGTCTTTGGGACGAGCTTTGTTCATATCATGAAAGTTCGTGCAGACATGAATGGTTCCTTGTTTCTTAAGAATTGGAATAGGATTAGACACCCATGTGGTGTATTCAGTAGGATAGATCAAACTAGCCTGCTTGAGCTTATCGATTTCAACTTTGATAGCTTCACATTTGGAAGGATGGATAGGCCTTTGATTTCGGAAGATAAGGATGGCATCAAGCCAAGTGTCGATGTGATGTTCAACAATGGTGGGATCATGTCCGGGCATTTCAACGTAATACCAGGTGAAAACTTCACGAAATTATTTGAATAACTTTGTGTAAGCATCAATTTCTTCTGAGGTGAATTGTGCTCCCAAGATGATGTTTTCTTCGATCCCTGGTTTATTAGAAATTTTGATTTTGATGGTAGGGGAAATGTTAGCCATATTTCCTTCTTCAAAAGCATCTGGTGCAAGAGTGGGATTTTTAAACCAATCAAATCCACCATGAATGAAGTATTTCGAGTCCACAACATATTGGTCATGGGTTTGATGTGAAAGGAAGTATGAACAATGGTGCATATCATCCCAAGGATAATTAGGGTTGGTCATGGCTTCCATGATGTATTCATCAAAATGGATGATGGGGAGACTAGAGGAAGAGAGACCACATGATGAAGAAGAGATACCTGAGGTATCTTCATGAGAGACAAGGTTCACATATGCATCGTCATGGTTGGGAGACACATGACTGGTGGATGGGATATCTACCGATGTTGAGACAAAAGTGTTTGTTGAAGAAGGTTCAACAAAATCATAGTAGGAGACATCAAGGGAGTTCCAATGCATTGATCTTATTGTTGAAGACAGATAGATAATAGTAGTGGTGATATCCACCATCTTGACATCAGGGGGAGGAATCACGGTGGGTGGTTGAGAGACCTCCTAGTCTGGTGTAGGAGTGTGACTAGAGTCTACAGGTAGAGGAGAGGTGGATTCACTATGAGCAGACTCTAATTCGAGAAGCACGTAAAGTGTATCATGAAAATATTTGAGACAGGGACAACGATGATAATAATATCAATAATTATCACACAAATCATAGGGGTGATTTGTGTGTAATTATTTATTCTTCTTAGCTTACTCTGTTAAGGTTACATGGATCTCGGGAATTTTAGAATTAGGGACAGTATCGAAGTCCACATTCTTGATATGAGGGAGCTCACGACAATTATTGGTGGCATGACCAACAACGTCACACAATACACGTGGAGGAATAGGTGTTGGTGAATTAGGAGGAGCTAGATTTGCTGGGGATGACTTGTATTAGTTCCCTTTTTCTGGGCTTTTCTCCCCTCACCAAATGCTTTTTCAACAAGAATAGGTTCCTATTGAGGTTGATATGGAACTGAAACAAAGGAAGGGGTAGGAACAATAGGTTGAACCGAGGTCAAAGTAGTGTAAAGCTTGAGTTGATTTGGGGGAGTGTTTGCAGGAGGACCAATGTACCAGAATGGGATCCCCAAGGTAATTTTATGTTAGGATATTCCGACACATAGGAAATAGTTAAGTACAACTTGGTCTAGTATAGAGTTAGGTAAAGTGTGTTTCTTTACTATGTACATTTTGTAAATTACAATCCGACGGTCACGATATGTAGTGACCCGATGGTTCATTCTCTCCTTGGTATTACCGACACTTGATCCGTGGCTTAACACCCGATTGGTCCATGATCTCTATTTAAAGAGAATGGAGGGTCATTTGTAGGGTAATTCGTCTATGAGAGAAGCATATGTAAATTTTCATTCTTTTATTAATAAATTGCCTGAAGTGGCCGTGTTGGCTCAGGCCGTGGACTGTTTCCCTCTTTGGGGGTTTTAACCACGTCAAAATACTAGTGTATTGATCTGTGATCTGTTTGTGAGTGGTGTCCTTTGGTGTTATGTCTGAGGAACTTACCCTATAAATTCCTACATGGTATCAGAGCTATTTGAGGGTCGCGTCCGTTGGTGATCCAAATCTGAAGCCGGTAGAACTGCATCTGACAACTGTTTCCTAGATCTACTATTTCTGACTACTTTCGGGCCGAGAGGACTACTCTGTTGTGTTGGGAGCATCTGTTCTAGTGAGGAGCCCCTTTTGTTTCACGCGAAAAGGTTTCCGGTAGCCCTAGTTGCATCATTTTTAAGATCTGGAGGTATACAGTGTTTATTTGCAGTTTACAGTCATTTTCTCTTTGTTTATTTTGGTTTTGGCTTATTTAGCCTTTTTTATTACCGGATTTGAACCTTTCATTTCTGCGTATGCTCTTTTCCCTGCGACTCTGTGCGATCTGGGCAAATCAGAAACAGAAAGGAAGGATTTTTCTCATGTGTATGCTCTTTTCCGCTGCACCTTAGTGTGATCTCGGAAAATCAGAAACATTGAGAAAAATATTTATTTTCCGGCTAAAGCTAACTTCGAGCCGTAAGGTTCATTTTTTTGTATTTCCGTGTTGGGTTTCGTGTTTTTTGTTTTGTAGGGAAAAAGAGCTTTCTCAAAGCAAGCACACAACCCAAAGCTTCACCCCTCTCTCTCTCTCTCTCTCTCTCTCTCTCTCAAACTTCTTGTATAGCTCACTTGGTCCAAAGCTAATTTATGAGAGTAGAGGTCTTGGGTTCAAGTCTCCATTTTGTGGGGGCGGATTTTTCATTTCCGCACATTCCTGCACTTTGTCGGCGACTTCATCAAATTTTCTTCAAAAAGCCATAACTTCTTCATCCGGAAGCCATTTTTAGAACCAGTTTTTTTGAAACAGCCTAATTTTTCGAGATCTTTCCATTGTAACACTTAGTTTCAGCATCTATAGCTTCATTTTTTTTTAAAATGGAAAGTCCATGCCAAGTTATTCTTGACAACACCAACTACTTCCAATGGTGGTCCTACATTGTGGATTTACTTAGAAGTAAAGGCCTTTACAAAATAGCCACATGCCAAGAGACCAAACCAAAAGATGAAGACAAGGCAGCTAATTGGGAAAATAGACAGGACCAAGCACGTGGGTTGATAGGGATTTCTATTTCTCCAGATCTTAGATTCCATATTGCAGAACTTGATACTCTTGATGAAGCAATGAAACAGATTACTAAAGTCTTTGGAATTAAAAATGAACTTAAAGCCCATCAACTTGAAAATGAATTGCTTACATTGGACCCCAATAATTTTTCTTGCATTGAAGATTTTTTGTCCAAGTTCAAGACCCTTAGACTTCTCTTGGAAGATGTTAAGGTTAAGAAAGAAGATAGTAGCCTTATCTACTCCATTCTTACTAAGTTGGGACCTGCCTATTCTGTGTTTGTTTCCACCTTCCATTCTACAAGAGAAGCCTTCATTTCTCAAGGAAAAACCTACAATTCCCCTTCCTTTGATTCCTTTTGTGATTCTTTAATAAGAGAATAAGAAAAACTCTTACACCTTGGTCTTCTTCATCTTGGAAACTCTTCTAAGAAAGCATTAGTCGCCCAGCAGCAACCAAATCCAAAGAATCCTAAGAAGCTGTATCCTAAAAAGAATGGTCCTAAACCAAACAAGGGTCCTAAGCAATTTCATCCTCAAAATGAAAAATCATTTCAACAAAATGATAAGAAAAATAAAAACAAAGGGAAGAAGACTGATAGACATTGCAACTTTTGTAATCGAGATGGCCACTTAGAATCCAAATGCTTTAAGAAGATGGAAGCCTTGGAAGCAGCAATGAAGAAGCATAACATCCATTTGGAGCACTCTTCAACTTCAACTTCATCTTCAGGAATGGCACTTTCTGCATGTGGTTGTCAAGCATCTCGCTCTGCCTATGCACTAAACATATCTTCTTCTTCTCATTCTCATGAGTGGCTCATTGATTCTGGAGCTTCTTATCACATGGCCAAAAACAAAGCCATGTTTTCTTCTTTAAATGATTGTAACACCAAAAATATATATGTTGGTGATGATAGATCTCTTAGTGTTGTAGGGACTGGAACTGTTCATATAGACAATGGTCAGTTTAATGATGTATTATGTGTTCCAACCTTATCCTGCAACCTTCTATCTGTATATCAGATAACTCATTCAGGTGAAGGTAAAATCGTTGAATTTTCACCTCACGATGTTGTAATTAAGGACCTAAGAGATCCTAGACAGATTTTAGCTACTGGCATTGCTGATGATTCTACAAGGTTGTATAAGTTTCACAACTTTGGGTCATCAAATCTTCCCTCAGTATTTGTTGCTCATAATGATGAAGTGAGCAAACTTTGGCATGAGCGATTTGGTCACTTAAACTATCGCTCTCTTCAGAATCTATGTAAAGAAAATATGGTGACAGGTCTTCCAATGGTATCTTGCAGAGGTGGTGTTTGTTCCGAATGTGTACTCATAAAACATCATCCGGATAGTTTTGAAAAACGTGCCTCTTGGCACGCCTCAGCCCCTTTACAGCTTGTGCATAGTGATTTATGTGGTCCACTTCTAGTTGCTTCATTCTCTGGCTACAAGTATTTCTTAACTTTCAATGATGATTTCTCCAGACGCACTTGGGTATACTTGTTAAAACTCAAGAGTGAAGTATTTAACATGTTCTTGGCCTTTAAGGCCTTTGTTGAAAAACAATCTGGACATCAAATTCTTAAGCTAAGATCTGATAATGGTGGAGAATATGTTAAAAACACATTCATCAACTTTTGCACTGAGAATGGAATTCAAATGAAACATACTGTTCCATATACTCCACAACAAAGTGGTGTAGCTGAAAGGAAGAATCGCACCTTAAAGGAAATGGCTAATTGTATGCTTCAATCTAAAGGACTTAGTCTTAATTATTGGGCAGAAGCAATTAACTATGCAAATTACATAATAAATCGCACTCCTACTAAGGTTTTAAAGCATATCACTCCAGAAGAAGCGTGGAGCTCAATTAAACCAGATGTAAGTCACTTTCGTGTTTTTGGAAGTGAAGCATGGGCCCATATTCCATATGAGAAACATAAAGCTTTAGAACCTAAGAGTGAAAAATGTATTTTTGTTGGATATTCTGAAGATGTCAAAGGATATAGACTTATTCCACTTAAGTCCAAAAATGTTATCATTAGAAGAGATGTAAAGTTTGCTGAAAATATATCGGCCTGCAAGCCTAGTTTGGCGGATGTGCCACCTCTCCCTATCTCTTCTACTTTTGAAAATATTTCTTCTACAGATGATGAAAGCGAGGATGAAACTCCTCCCCCACCTTCTCAGTTTCCAAAATGGATCTGTGCTACTCGGGATGCAGCAGGTGATCTTGTCAGTGATCCTACAGATCAGCGATGTACACGTTCTCAATTAGATAGAGCCTCTTCTTTACTGGCTCAAGCTTCAGTGAATTATGATCCTGACACCTTTGCAGAAGCTTCAGGCCATCTAGATTGGGAAGCAGCTATGAATGAATAATATCATTCATTATTGGCAAATGATACATGGGATCTTGTTCCTCTACCAAAGGGACGAAAACTTGTTAGATGTAAATGGGTTTACAAAACCAAATATGGACCAGATGGGAAAGTTGACAAAAATAAAGCTCATCTTGTTACTAAGGGTTTTTCACAAGTTGAAGGCATTGACTACACTGAAACCTTCTCCCCTGTTGCCAAAATGAACTCCATCCACCTTGTTCTTTCCCTTGCTGCTTCTTTCAAATGGGAAGTCCATCAGATGGATGTTAAATCCGCCTTCTTGCATGGGGACTTGCATGAAGAAATCTATATGGAACAACCTATTGGCTTTATACAAACAGACTCCAGCCTTGTATGTCGGCTTAAGAAATCCCTTTATGGTCTCAAGAAAGCTCCTTGAGCTTGGTATGCCAAAATGGATAACTTTCTTTTAGAATCTGGCTTCCCTAGGTGTCATTCTGACAATACTGTCTACACCAAGAAAGTGGGAAAGTCTCTTATCATTCTTGTTCTTTATGTTGATGATCTTATCCTGACTGGTAGTGATCCCAACCTTATAAACCATGTGAAGTCTAGCCTTAAAAGGAAGTTTGAAATGACAGACTTAGGACACTTACATTATTTTCACGGTCTTCAAGTCTTGCAATCCAAGGAAGGTATTTCCCTTTCTCAGTCCAAGTATGTCTGTGATATTCTACGCCATTTTCACATGGAAGATTGTAAGCCAGCCCCTTCTCCCTTTCAGTCTGGAGTCAAACTTTTAGCCACTTGTACTTCTCCTGAAGTTGATGCTACCTTATACCGTCAACTTGTAGGAAAACTTTTGTATCTAACCCATACTCGTCCTGACCTTTCCTTTGCCATTGGCCTTGTTGCTCGGTTTATGCAAAACCCACATGAAATTCATTGTAAAGCAGCTAAAAGAATCCTTAGTTATGTTCGAGGTACAGTTCATTTTGGGATTCATTACAGTGCCGAAGCAGCTCCTCTATTGCTTGGTTTCACTGATTCCGATTGGGCTCGTGACCCTGATGATCGGAAGTCTACTGCATGTTATGTGTTCACTCTTGGTTCAGGACCTATTACATGGGCTTGCAAGAAACAAGGTGCCATTTCTCTTTCTTCAACAGAAGTAGAGTATTGTGGTGCCGTAGAAGCTATTAAGGAAGCCTTGTGGCTTCGTCAGATCCTGTCAGAGTTTGGCTTTCAGCAGCAGCATCCGACTACACCTTGGTGTGATAATCAAAGTGCCATTCAGCTATGCAAAGATCCAGTCCAACATTAGTGCATCAAACACATTGAACTGCACATGCACTTCATCAGAAAGCTCATTCATGACCATGTTCTTGAAGTGCAATATTGTTCAACAGATGATCAAGTTGCAGACATCTTTAGTTTTAGTCACTAATTGTCTTAGTTTTAGTCACTGATGAGATATTGGACTGAGGTGAACTCTAAGATTTTGGATCATAGTATGTCAATTGATCGATGGTGAAGATATTTCCATTATGAGGGAAGCACAACTTACGGTGAACCGCAGATGTGATAGCTAACATAGCATAGGTATGACTAAGACCCAAAAGGATTTTGTAATATAATGGGGCATCGATGATTTCAATGTCAATAGAGATAGTCTTGTCATCAACACTGATAGGAAAGTTACGATATAAGCCAAGGGACTGTGAGGGATGACCATCCCAAGCACAAAGAGTGATTGTGGAAGGATACATGTTAGGCGAACCAAATTACCTCCAAACACTAGCAACCATCACAAAGGTTGAGGCACCTTCATCTATGATACACTGCTGAACAGTGGTGTTTCTTATGGAGAATAGTATTTGAAATGAAACAAATGAAGGTAGGAGAGGATTTTCTCACTTGTCAACATGAAATACAATCATATGATCATCATGGGGATCCACACCACCCAAAGCAAAGAGTAGCAATTTCTGTTGGGATGGGCATGTCTGGAGGACTTGTAGTGTTGACATAGCAGCCGAAGACTGTGCCAAGTCATCTACTATGCTATAGGTATGGGAGGATTTAGTAGAAGTATAATCTTGATGTAATGACCCTTTGGGGATCTTGGGAATAACATCTACCTTAGGTGGAGGGATTCTTAAGGTACCATTGGATGATGACAGAGGCTCAATGGAAACTTGGGGTTGGGACTAAGTTGCTGACTTAGTGGGTGGCTTGTCATATTGGCACAATCGAGTTTGGAGGTTGACTTGCTTTGTATTGACCTCATCAAAATTCATCATAAGAATTTGATAATAATTATGACCAAATGGTGAAGCTGGGGGAGATGCATGACCTTGCGTAGGTTTAGTAGCAAGATATCCTTGGTGAGGAAAAGGATTGGTAAACACAGCTGGTTGAGATGAAGCAAGATGAGGAGGAGGAGCTATAGATTGCGGTCCTCTAGAAGCAACTACTTGAACTTCCCATACATGACACATATGAGGTAAAATGGGATACTCATGAGTATAATGGCCATATACACCACAACAAGAAAAAGGTTTGTTCGTATGAAGATCCTTGTTTTGATTGGGTTGTCCGCCCTATTATTAGGTTGTGGTATTAGGCTGGTTTCCCTGAGGTGCATTAGGCGGTGGACCCTGATGACCTGGATTACCTTGAGATTGCTAGTTTCATTTACCTTTCACCTTTCTTCTTTTATTATGGTTGGGGGGCGTTGGCCATGCTCTACTGAGAATACACTTGACCTTGTGGAGGAGGTTACGATTATGGTATAGGTGGAGGAGGCATGGGGGATGGGGCACTAGTGTAGGCGGGCCTGGAGCACTAAGTGGTGCATACAAATAGTAAGGAGATGGGGAAACATCTCACCCTAGAATTTGTTGATGTAGATGGGGATATGCATATGGAATGCTGGGACATGGATAAGAGTTTCCATAAGAAAGATTGGGCAAGGGATTGATGTAAAAGGAACTGGTCCCTCCCTTTGGTTGACCATAACTCATCGAAGGTGGAGCATATGGTTGAACTTGGGGGTGTGAAATGGTTCCAATGATACCATCATCGAGATTATATGCTTGCGATGCATTAGCAGCATGAAGGTGAGGAAGATCAGGGATGACAGTATAAACATAACCTGACTGGGCATAGATCAGACCAAATTTCAAGGCTACTTGGGGCACATCTTCCTTAGCTTGAAGGAAGTGAGAAGAAACATCTTTAGAAATGGGGGCCAAAATCGATCTAAGGAACCAATCCATATAGACACAATCTTTGAATTTAGGAGCTCTACATATGCTCCTCCTCCTATGCTTTTCATGAACTTGGTCAGATAGGCAAGTGAGAGAAGTTTGGCGGAAAGAAGTCAATAGTTTGGTGCTAGTGTCATAACGGAGAGGTAACTGAAAATAGGCAGGAAAATATTTTGCAAGAGTCGCAAAATTGGAATGAGTGGCTTTGGGTTGATCGACATACCACTTAGCAGCAACTCTAGTAAGAGTGCATTGGAACAAATGAAGATGTATGTAGTCTTCATTAATAGAATTGGATGAACTCCACATATGGAAGGAGAGAACATGATTTGTGGGATCTTCTCCAAGATTAATTTCAAACTTTGGTATGTCGAAAGGAATTTTAGTAGGCATAGCTAACTAATTGGGATCATGGAGAAGAGGATCGTTGATGAGATGGCTAAAATCAAGGAGACTCAAACCAACCATAAAAGGAAGCAATGGAGGAGGAGTGACCCTACCAGTGGAGGTTACACTTGTGGGGTTACCCTGGTTGATAATTGGGTTACCACCTTGGTTTCCAGCACCCACGTTGGTGCTTGACATGGTGATGATACAGGGTTTAGAAGATGGAGAATTAAAGGAAATACTGGAAGAATCAATAGAATTAGAATCAAAATGATGACTTGATGGAGGACTAGGAGGATGTACTCTAAGTCAACAGGGAGGAGTAATATGTCCTAACGGGAGGTGAGGGCCAAGGCCTTGAATTCTCCACAAC
This sequence comes from Pinus tabuliformis, assembly GCA_031772625.1. Lineage (NCBI taxonomy): Eukaryota > Viridiplantae > Streptophyta > Pinopsida > Pinales > Pinaceae > Pinus > Pinus tabuliformis. The sequence goes on from CM062815.1 coordinate 765,976,152, forward strand.
AAACACCTAGGGGGTGTAATGATGTCAATACAATGATGACTCTAAGAACTAAAGGGTGATGATAGGAATAAAAAAGAAACAAATAGCATGAAAACACCTAGCGCAGTGGCACTAAGTGTAAATTAACGATATTAATGATGTTACTCTAATACAAAAAAACACGTCCTATCAAAGAAAAATACCTCTAGCCTATAGGTGGTCTAAATCCTCAAAAAATCCTAAATCTATTATTCATATGGCCTTCCAAATAACTTCTTACTTCATGGAATCTCATCCCCACAAGCAGAGTTGTACAGAGAAAGGTAGGGTAGAGAAGCAACTTCTTTCCACAACTAGACCTATAGGGTGTTTTCCTAATATTTTTAATTATGGTTACCTTCGTCCCATGGGGGTGGTCGAGTATTGAGCTTCTTGGTAGTCATCCAATGCACGGGATTTCATTCCATGGGTTGGGAAGCCCTGAGGAGAACTGCTCACACAATGACCTAGCTTAACCCCCTCTGAATCAGGTTTCTGAAGCACTATGGCATTGGACCATGGGATGGTGAAGGATTTTAAGCTCCCTAATATGTCAACTTATGTGTCTCAATGTAAGTTATCGATGGGTGTTATTTGAAGCCTATCACACTGATCCTACACCTAAACTACAAAGATTATTTGGCATTGGTGCCCAACTTGGCTTAATCTATGTACGTTGAGTTATTAAGTTGCAGTTTCAAGTCTTGGCTTGGTGGTGTTAACAAAACTCAAGTTCTCTTAGGGTGTGAGTATGTGAAAATAATGTGTCAAGTGGATGAGTTAATTGAGCATTTTTTATGATGCCATGTGCTGTTGAAAATAAAGTGCTGAAATACTGTAAATAAATATGAAAATGATAGAAAAATAAATAGCCAATCAAGCACACAAAACCCCACCCAAAAAGGCTATCAATAATTTAAATAAGATAGAGAAAAAAAGCTACTCAAAGACAGATAAAATTTATAAAATACCTAATGTCAAAGGGACTGAGATCTAGAGGCACTAATATGTTGTAAATGGTGTAGAAAAATAACAAAAACCAGAGGTGAAAAATGCTACAAAGAATAGGTATGAATCTCCAAAACCTAATATGCTCAAGGGGATCCTAAGAGGGAAAGGAAAACCCAAAAATGTAAAGGAATAAAAGGTTAAATAAACCTATCCAAAAGTGTTGTAAAGTAATGGATCAGACTCTAAAAACCAGTGGTTGAAAATGCTAAAACTCTAGACACCTCACTCAGCCAATCTCGTCCTAACAATGTGGAGGTGTACTCTAAACCCTAGGGGACATTTTCCTTCCTAAAAGAGAAAAATAAGACAATATAGTCCTAGGGGAGATTGAAACAAATATAAGGAACCCTTTCGGGTCTACACATAGCACTCTCAAAAAATCTGAAAAAATTTTGAAAATTTTCTGGAAAAAATTCAAAACGCAAGTATTTACGTGGAATAGTGGAAAATACAATTTTTGGCCCAAAAAGTGCGTTCAGGAACACAGATATGGGGCTGAAAAGTGTCTTTTTCTCTCATGATTCTAGGTTGACAGATCTCGCACATATTTTGTCATCTACTACTTAGGTGGTGTCTGTGACCTGTGGAAAGAACCAGAAAACCACTAGAATCCAAAATTTTGATAAAAGAATAATAATACTATAAATAGAAATTGAGAGGCTAAAAATAGTTGTAGAAAACTCTAAAATTTACTGAAACTTCAGTAACCCAAGAATTTTGTTATTACACAAGCACAATCGCCATTTTTTAGTGTGAAATTTCTTGGAAGGTGTACCAAAAATACTTCACTTAAGTCACTAGGTGACGTGTGACCCTAACAATAATTTGTAGCTACTTACGCTTCATATCTATAATAAAACTTGGAAAAAACCACAAAAAAACAACATATACGATCCAAAACATCAAATCAACTATACGTATTCAATACAATAATCCAAATGGAAAGACTTTTAAAAGGAATAAATATTTTATTGATAACACCTAATGAAGGAGACATACAAAAGGGTATGAAAATCCCCCTCTATGAGATGGGTACTTTGATGTCCTTGATGCTTTAGTAATCAATTCTCTCTCTCAATGTGTCAAAACCCAAAACAATGTGGAGAACTCAAATGGGAGCTCAAGTGAAAAGATATGATAATGGTGACTATGATAATGATCATGGTGAAGAATGAATTGAAAACTCTCCTATTTATAATAAAGTATTGACTTAATCTCGAAAATGGAGAATGATAAAATAATATTTACCAAATCAAGATTTAACCGTTAGGAATACTTTATTATATTTTTTGGAGAGGGAAAAGATAGTCAAAATGGTCAAACATATTTATTTAGAAATAATTAACAAATAAAATGGTTTATTCATTATTTTGCGAGGATTAAGAATGGTGTGGAATTGGAATAATTATTAAATAGTGATTTAACAACTTTTCCAATAATAGAAATAAGGGATAATAAATAAATAGTGAACTATTTAATTGTTCCTATGGGATTTAGTCAAATATGAAAAGGAATAATCATCAAACAATGATTTAATAATTATTCCTAGAGAAAATTAAATAAATAATGATTTATTCAATTATTATCTTGGGGTTTTTTTATTTTAATCCAAAAATAATTTAATAAAAAATGGTTTACTAAATTATTTCCCATGGTGAAAGTGATTTTACTATGGTAAAATTAATCCTACATGGTGTATTTTGATCCACCTAGTTAGAAATGGCTAGATGATCATTTTTTGGTGATAACCTATGAATACCTACTCATCCTTACCACTCTCCAGGTAACTAGGTCTTGCGGATATTTCTTTTGGTGGGTACTAGGGAAATGTCCTGAGAGAAGAGGTGATACTTTCAAACAACCGAAGGATCAACCAAGGTAATCAAATTAGGCTTGAGTGTTTCCCACACATTCACATATAGGGAAAGGATGCCCTAGATTTTTGCCACTAAAGTACATTCATCCCACGTGAGCATTCAAGTCTTTATCTTCTTGGTAGTTAGTTACCAGTACCGAGCACTACCCACGTGAGAATTCAAGTCTTTATCTTCTTGGTAGTGAGTTACCAGTACTAAGCACTATATGGGTTGGGTAGCCCCAAATAGTACTTCATGCATTGGACCTAAGTTGAACCCCCTCTTAATTGGGTCTCTTCCATGCTTAGGTATACTTTTCTGTGGGATGATTGAAGGATTTTAAGCACCCTAAAAGACAAATTATATGTTTCAAATATGTAACATGACCATGGTGTCTTATGGGATGCCTACCCCCAATGGTTTTAACCTGAACTACATTTTCTTTGGTGGCCCCTGTGTGGAAATTTAGTTGGTTCAAGCTATGGTTGTTTTTTTTAGTAGTCTTGATTCACTTAAGGTGTGATTTTGTAAGAAAAAATAAACTAAGTACACAATAAAGGTTTCCTTTTTCCATTATTTTTTTGATTTTCTTGCTTCATTAAGCATTATAATTATGTTTATATATTTGTTTTAGTTTATGCTTGTATATGCATTGTTTTAACCATTTGTAATGCTTTGTTTATCTCTATTTGTTCATTAACAATAATCAATCTATCTGTATTATTTTGTAGGTTACAACCAACTGCTAAGGAGGTGTCTTTTGGTACACCATTTCTACTAAAACACTACTACAAAATTGATGACTCCACTGTTTCCTTTTCTTTAATCTAACATTTGTATTTGTAGGACCCTCTCTTTGCATTATCACCTCATAGGGTGTCCAACATATCTCTCTAATTTTTGCAAGACCTTTTGGACTTGTTGTTTCTTGAGAAACTTGCATGTTCATAGTTTTTTTTGTCGATTGTGTGACTTTATTTCATACAGACGCACAAGCCACAACTTTTTCTCAGAAAAATGTGCAACCGCATTTGTGCGAAGTGAAACCTGCAGAGTTTCCACAAAACAAAAAATTATTTGTAATTTCAATTTTCTCAAGTGATTGGAAGCCTTTAGTGAATTTCCTTCACCTCTGTAAAAATTTTCCAATCAATTTTAATTGCTTAGCTAATTTACTAATCAAAATTATTAGAGTAATTAGATTATGTTTGCTTTTTGTTCACAATCATCACATATCTTAATTAAGGGAAAAATTTAGTGGCCACTTTCCACATGTATTTTTCATTTGATTTTTCTATCTTTCATAATTCACCTAGATTAATTAGTAAAGGAGTAAGTGGCCCATCATCCATAAATCTTATTACTAATCAAAGCATTACTTTTTTCATTTTTGTGACTAGGAGCAAGTATTATCACAAAAATCAAGTAATATTTGCTTCCCTTGCGTCTCTTAGACAAACCTGGACTTACATATGAAAACTTTCTTAAAGCACTTGAATTTCCATCTCCCTTCCTTGAAATTCACGTAGTATAAAATGGAAAAGAGTAAGTAGCCCATTATCCACACCATATTTCTTTTTCAATACAAGGAATGATCAAAACTTAGTGTAATTATGGGGATATTGTAAAGGATCATCATATATCTACATCTTATCACACTTTGTATGCTCACTTGCATCACACACTAAGATTCTATAAGATTTGTACTAGAAGGCATCCAGTTTTTGGAGCTTTGTGTACTTAGTTTATTTTTTCTTACAAAATCACACCTTAAGTGAATCAAGACTACTAAAAAAAACAACCATAACTTGAACCAACTAAATTTCCCCACAGGGTCCACCAAAGAAAATGTAGTTCAGGTTAAAACCATTGGGGGTAGGCATCCCATAAGACACCATGGTCATGTTACATATTTGAAACATATAACTTGTCTTTTAGGGTGCTTAAAATCCTTCAATCATCCCACAGAAAAGTATACCCAAGCATGGAAGAGACCCAATTAAGAGGGGGTTCAACTTAGGTCCAATGCATGAACTACTATTTGGGGCTACCCAACCCATATAGTGCTTAGTACTGGTAACTCACTACCAAGAAGATAAAGACTTGAATTCTCACGTGGGTAGTGCTCGGTACTGGTAACTAACTACCAAGAAGATAAAGACTTGAATGCTCACGTGGGATGAAGGTACTTTAGTGGCAAAAATCTAGGGAATCCTTTCCCTATATGTGAATGTGTGGGAAACACTCATGCCTAATTTGATTACCTTGGTTGATTCTTTGGTTGTTGGAAAGTATCACCTCTTCTCTCAGGACATTTCCCTAGTACCCACCAAAAGAAATATCCGCAAGACCTAGTTACCTGGAGAGTGGTAAGGATGAGTAGGTATTCATAGTTTATCACCAAAAAGTGATCATCTAGCCATTTCTAACTATGTGGATCAAAATACACCATGTAGGATTAATTTTACCATAGTAAAATCACTTTCACCATAGGAAATAATTTAGTAAACCATTTTTTATTAAATTATTTTTGGATTAAAATAAAAAAAAACCCCAAGATAATAATTGAATAAATCATTATTTATTTAATTTTCTCTAGGAATAATTATTAAATCATTGTTTGATGATTATTCCTTGTCATATTTGACTAAATCCCATAGGAATAATTAAATAGTTCACTATTTATTTATTATCCCTTATTTCTATTATTGGAAAAGTTGTTAAATCACTATTTAATAATTATTCCAATTTCACACCATTCTTAATCCTCGCAAAATAATGAATAAACCATTTTATTTGTTAATTATTTCTAAATAAATATATTTGACCATTTTGACTATCTTTTCCCTCTCCAAAAAATATAATAAAGTATTCCTAACAGTTAAATCTTGATTTGGTAAATATTATTTTATCATTCTCCATTTTCGAGATTAACTCAATACTTTATTATAAATAGGAGAGTTTTCAATTCATTCTTCACCATGATCATTATCATCGTTACCATTATCATCTCTTTTCACTTGAGCTCCCATTTGAGTTCTCCACATTGTTTTGGGTTTTGACACATTGAGAGAGAGAATTGATTACTAAAGCATCAAGGACATCAAAGTACCCATCTCATAGAGGGGGATTTTCATACCCTTTTGTATGTCTCCTTCGTTAGGTGCTATCAATAAAATATTTATTCCTTTTAAAATTATTTCCATTTGGATTATTGTATTGAATATGTATAGTTGATTTGATGTTTTGGATCGTATATGTTGTTTTTTGTGGTTTTTTCCAAGTTTTATTATAGATATGAAGCGTAAGTAGCTACAAATTATTGTTAGGGTCACACGTCACCTAGTGACTTAAGTGAAGCATTTTTGGTACACCTTCCAAGAAATTTCACACTAAAAAATGGCGACTCTGCTTGTGTAATAACAAAATTCTTGGGTGACTGAAGTTTCAGTAAATTTTAGGGTTTTCTACAACTATTTTTAGCCTCTCAATTTCTATTTATAGTATTATTATTTTTTTATCAAAATTTTGGATTCTAGTGGTTTTCTGGTTCTTTCCACAGGTCACAGACACCACCTGAGTAGTAGATGACAAAATATGTGCGAGATCTGTCAACCTAGAATCATGAGAGAAAAAGACACTTTTCAACCCCATATCTGTGTTCCTGAATGCACTTTTTGGGCCAAAAATTGTATTTTCCGCTATTCCACGTCAATACTTGCGTTCTGAATATTTTCCAGAAAATTTTCAAAAAAATTTCAGATTTTTCGAGAGTGCTATGTGTAGACCCAAAAGGGTTCCTTATATTTGTTTCAGTCTCCCCTAGGACTATAGTGTCTTATTTTTCTCTTTTAGGAAGGAAAATGTCCCCTAGGGTTTAGAGTACACCTCCACATTGTTAGGACGAGATTGGTTGAGTGAGGTGTCTAGGATTTTAGCATTTTCAACCACTGGTTTTTAGAGTCTGATCCATTACTTTACAACACTTTTGGATAGGTTTATTTAACCTTTTATCCCTTTAGATTTTTGGGTTTTCCTTTCCCTCTTAGGATCCCCTTGAGCATATTAGGTTTTGGAGATTCATACCTATTCTTTGTAGCATTTTTCACCTCTAATTTTTGTTATTTTTCTACACCATTTACAACATATTAATGCCTCTAGATCTCAGTCCCTTTGACATTAGGTATTTTATAAATTTTATGTGTCTTTGAGTAGCTTGTTTTCCCTATCTTATTTAAATTATTGATAGCCTTTTTGGGTGGGGTTTTGTGTGCTTGATTGGCTATTTATTTTTCTATCATTTTCATATTTATTTACAGTATTTCAACACTTTATTTTCAACAGCACGTGGCATCATAAAACATGGTCAATTAACTCATCCAATTGACACATTATTTTCACATACTCACACCCTAAGAGAACATGATTTTTGTTAACACCACCAAGCCAAGACTTGAAACACTGCACCTTAATAACTCAACGTACATAGATTAAGCCGAGTTGGGCACCAGTGCCAAATAATCTTTGTAGTTTAGGTGTAGGATCAGTGGGATGGGCTTCAAATAACACCCATCGATCACTTACATTGAGACATAGAAGTTGACATATTAGGGAGCTTAAAATCCTTCACCATCCCATGGTCCAATGCCATAGTGCTTCAGAAACCTGATTCAGAGGGGGTTAGTCTAGGTCATTGTGTGAGCAGTTCTCCTTAGGGCTTCCCAACCCATGGAATGAAATCTCGTGCATTGGATGACTACCAAGAAGCTCAAGACTCGAGCACCCCCATGGGACGAAGGTAACCATAATTAAAAATATTAGGAAAACACCCTATAGGTCTAGTTGCGGAAAGAAGTTGCTTCTCTACGCTACATTTCTCTGTACAACTCTGCTTGTGGGGATGAGATTCCATCAAGTAAGAAGTTATTTGGAAGGCCATATGAAACAATAGATTTAGGATTTTTTGAGGATTTAGACCACCGATAGGCTAGAGGTATTTTTCTTTGATAGGACGTGTTTTCTTGTATTAGAGTAACATCATTAATATCGTTAATTTACACTTAGCACCACTGCACTAGGTGTTTTCTTGCTATTTTTTTCTTTTTTATGCCTATCATCACCCTTGAGTTCTTAGAGTCATCATTGTATTGACATCATTACACCCCCTAGGTGTTTGTTGTGGGAATTCAAGGCCTTGTTCCTCACCTCCCGTTAGGACATATTACTCCTCCCTGTCGACTTAGAGTACATCCTCCTAGTCCTCCATCAAGTCATCATTTTGATTCTAATTCTATTGATTCTTCCAGTTCTTCCTTTAATTCTCCATCTTCTAAACCTCGTACCATCACCATGTCAAGCACCAACGTGGGTGCATGAAACCAAGGTGGTAACCCAGTTATCAAGCAGGGTAACCCCACAAGTGTAACCTCCACTGGTAGGGTCACTCCTCCTCCATTGCTTACTTTTATGGTCGGTTTGAGTCTCCTTGATTTTAGCCATCTCATCAACGATCCTCTTCTCCATGATCCCAATTAGTTAGCTATTCCTACTAAAATTCCTTTCGACATACCATAGTTTGAAATTAATCTTGGAGAAGATCCCACAAATCATGTTCTCTCCTTCCATATGTGGAGTTCATCCAATTCTATTAATGAAGACTACAATTATCTTCATTTGTTCCAATGCACTCTTACTAGAGTTGCTGCTAAGTGGTATGTTGATCAACCCAAAGCCACTCATTCCAATTTTGCGACTCTTGCCAAATATTTTCTTGCCTATTTTTAGTTACCTCTCCGTTATGACACTAGTACCAAACTATTGACTTCTTTCCACCAAACTTCTCTCACTTGGCTTCCAGAAACCAAACCACCTCAACCCTCAACCATAGTGATCTCACCTATATGGTCCAACAATCATTAACATCAACTAGATTGGTCTTTTCCCAAGCTATCAAGGGCTCCAAGGATTCCATCTCAATGCACAACCTCTAGGGACGCAAGTTGTTACAGGGCTCTAGAGAACTACCATCTCAACCCACAACCTCCAGGAACCCAAGTTGTTCTATGGATCTAGAGATCTTATCCCTACCCACATCCATATGGAACCTAAGAACCAATCAGAAAAATCCAAATGGGGAACCCATTACATCATGGGTATCCAAAAAATAAAAAGGGAAAGGTTGAAACCACTATCAATCTAGGAAATTCTCCATTCCAATGAAAGCACATAACCAAGGAACCACATGCATTTACCATGCATCCAAAAACCAACAAGGAAATCACACATGCAACATGTTACCTGCAAAGTATCCCTACTATAGTTATTGATCCAACCTTCTCCTCCATTGTCCACCAATTCCTTGTTTATCCTATGCCTTCTTTCTCCAAGTCCAAGTGAATATTAAAGTGATTCAAAAATTCTCTAAATGTTCAAGAGTGTATGGGAGTGTAAGGAGAGAACCAAGACTAAACTGACAAAAGTTGTGAATTGTTTTGTTGATGCCTTTTTATTATTGAGGTCTAGACTCTTCCTTTCATTTTTACTTTTTCTTTATTTTCCTTCATTTTTTCCTCTAATTTCCCTTACATGCATATTTGTGTTTATTCACCTTCCTTTTCTCCTATTTTCCTTTATTTTCATAATTAAATTCCATTTATTTCCTCTTTTCCTTTTCCAAAGCCTTTGCAAATTTCCATGGCCATTATCAAACCACAAGTGATGCCCACTATAATTTTTTCCCACTATTCAGCATATTCAACTTGGAATACATGTCTCATGACCTTGGTCTTATTTTATTTATGTGGAAAATCAACTAGGGGTTGTTACATAAATTGTGACGAGCCTTTATTTTGGATGGGCTCTTATCCCAAACGGTGTGAGGTTTAATTGGGACTTCATACCGTGGATACCACCTGTGTTGGAGGAATTCCAACACCATCAATTATTATTGCTAGAAGGAAGGCCAGATGAAAATATGAGCTTGTTGAGTCTATTTTTAATCTTCATCTTGAAAAGCTTGTCCCCAAATCATAATCTTGAGATGATTTTCTAATAGAGTGAATCCCCATGGAATTTTTTCATAACTTGTCTCAATTAAATTTTGATGGCAAGTGTGGAACATCCATAGTTGAACATACACTTTAGTTTTTGAAGTTTTGTGATTTTTATGTAGTGAATTGTGAATATGTTGCTTGTAAATTATTCATCCTCACACTTGAAGGTCAAGTTAAGCAATGGTTTCACACTTTACCAACTACTTCTATTGATTTGTTTGAAGAAATTATCAAGGATCTTGATCAAGGTTTTGAAAAATATAATTATCATGATGTATATAAGAGGATCAATCAGCTTAGAATGAAACACGATGAATAATTAGAGGAATTTGTTGATAGATTTCTTCACCTTTGCTATGAATTTTTTGAAGAATATGTGAATTTGGATTTCACGGGTGAAATTTTTCATCATTTGGTTCTATCCTTTTTGGAACCATTTGAATAGGAACCATCCTCAAGTCTCCAAAATTTTCTCAGCCTTGGGAAACTTAAAATACCAAAGGAGGAATCTTCTCCCCCTTTTATCACTTCTCCTCCTCCTTTCTCATTACTAAACAAAGTGGTTCCTCATAAAAAGGTTGACATTGGGAAATATGAAAATCAAGCTCATAATCCCCTTCTTCCACCTTCACCTACTTTTACTGATCAATATCTTATTCAGGAAAACTTTGAATGTTCTCGTAATCTCATAGATACTAGTGTGAATGTTGATCTCCTGATTTCTCAAGGTGAGATTAATGTGCATTATTTAAATCTTGAATATGATTTTATTGAAAGTATGGCTCCTAAAAGGGATACCTGTCATCCTCTATCATCCACATCTCATGGCTCTTTGTACCTAAATTCATTTAATCAATCCATTCCACCAGTAATTGATTCATATACTCTTGATTTTCAATTTGCTTATCCAAATGGAAATCAGGTACAAGGTGGTCACATATCACAAGTAAAGGAGAAAAAGGATGAAGATGCATTCTATCTCTCTTCTCTTTTTAAAATTACTGGGTGATCAAGAATCTTGTGATCTTGGAGATCATTTAGGTGAAATTTGAGCACTTGATCAAAAGGAGGGCTTAGGAAAGCATCACTGTGATGACAATGACTCCAATGATATACATGGTGATGAGTGCCTAAGCACATCAACCAGTTTCTCAATTCCTAAAGAATATTTTGATTTTCAAGGTTTAGATATTGAATATGATTCAATCATAGATGAATCTCTCACTGGAGTTTCTTCTTTATCCCACTTTCCCTTGTGTCACGACGGATGCAATGAAACAATTGATTATGAAAATATGCCATGTTATTTTGATTTTCCATCTGATGAACTAAATTTGGAATTAACACAAGGTGGTAAGTTCATCCATGATGAATAAGAAAGAAATGCAATCATTAAATTGCAATCTCCAACCTTTGAGGGAATTAACCCTTTAGTTTAGGATATTCACAAAACATTTCCGATCTACACATCCTCACATCCACAACCAAAATAATTTTATAACTTGACTAACTTTTCTATTGAGGTTGAAAAGAATAATCAAACTAGTGACATAGACAACTTCCATATGAATAATAATGACCTTGTTGAAATAACTTGGAATAGTTTTCCACATAATCTTTATGATCTGAATCAACTCTTAAAGTATAATTATTTAACATTTGAAAGTTTAGGGACTTGTTAGGAAGTTGAGGAAGTTCAATTTCCACTGATGGTTATATTAGGTTCTCGCCAGCCTAATGAGGTCCCTGAACTAGATCAAATATGTATTTTCTTGTAAAATTATTTCTCAACATTGTTTCATGTTGGGAACAAGATCCCCCAAGGACAGTTTTGGGGCTAAAATCCCATTTTTTGGGTCAAATTTTGTAATAAAGTTGTAAAGTCTTCGCATTTTGTGGTCACAAAGCGTGAAGGTGTCATGAGTCATAAAGGGTTGTCCGCCCAAATTTTGTAAAGTAAAGTCGACTATAAAAGATCTACCCATGGTCTGAGGACCATGGGATTGTATAAAAAGAGCTAAGTAAGTAATCTCTAGGTAGTTCTGATGAGTCATAAGTTGTAGTAGAAGTCTTGAGCGATAAGGAGGGAAGTCTAAGTTTCGGGTCATAGAGTATGTAGAGGCTCTGCAGCTAAGTGCGTAGAGACCTAGGTTAGAAGTCCGCAGCTGAGTGCATGGACCCCTGTAGCTGTGTGCACAAGGCAGATAGAGTCTGTAATCATCTGAAGATATCAATAAAGAGAAGCATTCTGCAAATTCTGTGTCTTTGCTTCCTGTTAATGCATCTTGTTGTATTATGTATGATTTTCATTTATAATGCTTATGTGATGTGCGAATGTATGTAATTACATTGGACAATTGAACGCAAACAAGGATATTTTTTTATAAGGTGCTAACTTTGATTGTTCAATAAAATAAGTAAGACACTTAATCTAGTTTTGGAATCTGCAAGATATGCTGCCCTAGCAACATGAAAGTACCTGAACTGTAGGTTAGGGCTGCGCGAAGGCCAATCGTACCCCTTCGCGGAGGTACTGAAGGGCGGAATAAAGGGATAGAATAATAGAGACCTAGAACTTAACGACATGCGCAATAGCAGGAATAGAAGGATAAATTGACATCACAGCCATCTCAGGGTGCGGAAACTTGGTTCCATCATCCCCCCATACTACTTCGGGTGAGACTTCGGTCCATGCTTCGTGGGTTGATGCCAAAAGGGCCAGTAGCGTAGGGATTTGTTTGGCTAACTAACGCTAAACCTAGGTCAGGCCCCACAAAGCCAACAAATGGTTCCGTTTCCAGGAACGGAATCTACATAAGAGATGTGTGATGTCGTATCACTGGAACCCAACTAAGAAATAGATCGGAGACTGGTTGGATAGGAAGATCCACAAATTCATGATGCAAGAGAACAAAAATTCGTGACTGAAAAAAGAACAGTGGCTGGACAGGTACCTATACACAGAGATCCATGAGATATTTTTCTGTCCCTTTTCGGTGAAGCTATATGAGTGGATTGTAAAGCTAGCGGATAACCAAGGAAGGTGGGGAATCGACGGTCCTATTGTCTAGAACCTGGAGTTAGTAGAGAGATTGGAAGCCTCTGAGGATAAGATAGACCACGCTGTCGATCATTGGCTCAATCACATCATAGGAGGATTTGTGACTAAATTCGCAGTCGATACCTAAGTCAACTACAGTGAGGCGAATCGACACGTTTTCAAAGGTCTGCGAGGTAAGTACTTGAAGTCTTTGAATACCTGGATTAAAATGTTATTGTGCAAAAAACAAGTTATTCAAATACCTTGATGTTCGGAGCTACACGAAGTGGAAAAACTTACAGGAATGAAGGAAGAGAGGGTCCTGAATATAGTCCATTGGTTTCACCTCCATTGGGTGATGAAGAGGGAGTAGCGTAGGCTTCTCCGTGAAGGGTTATCTAGTTAATAAGACAAGGATTCCTGCAACTACCACCTCCACCCACACCACCTCCAAATTCACCACCATCACCTATGACTTCACTTATACCACCTCCACCTCCACCGCAGTTCAGCACGACGAATTCAGTGAAGATGCCTTTATTCAAAGGCTTGGGAAATGAGGACCCGGACTAGTTCTGGTTCGTCATGAAATATGTATGAGAAGATCAGGGTGTTACAAATGATCACATTAAGAAGGAAACATTGGTTAGTGCTCTTTAGGATCACGCACTAACCTAATACATCATGTACTCTAACGATAACCCAAACACTGGGGTGGCAGACATCTAGACCGGATTGAATAAAGAGTTCAGTAGGCCTAAATCCGAGGCACAGTTGATTATGGGGTTTAAATAAATCACAAAGAAACTAGGAGAGACACCTTGGGAATTAGATCAGAGATAGAAGTGTAAAATATGTGAAGATAATATGAACTTAACAGATGGATAGCACCGCGAATGGTTCATGGCTTCGCTCCTGCCACACCTAAGGGTTTTGTTGTCACAACAAAATATAACAACTCAGGAAGAGGCCTTGGAGATTCCAATGAGACTACATGAAATATTGATGCAAGATCTGAATCTAGGGGTTCAACAAATCCATGCACAGTTGCAAAATATTTGCATTGGAATGCAAAGCTTGAAGTAGGACGAGACAGTTTGATCAGAGGTGCGCGGAGAGGTATGGTGCCTGAAATGAAAGGGTCAAGGGCATGACAAAGACCATTGCCCAGTCTTTGCAAAATATATTACAGGAGGAGGACCAATGCATTTAAGACCGGAGGCCCAAGTAGGACCAAGTGCGGGGCCTGCGTTGTGGTGCACTATATGTCAGGTAGTAAGAAAACATACGACAGATAACTGTCATTTTTTGCAGAAGTTTGTACAAACACCACAACAATTGTTTTGCAACTTTTTTAGGTCAGTAGGGAATGATGAGCACAACTACAGAAGCTATGAATTGATGATGGATAAAACACCCACATATAGGGTTCAGGCAGAGATGCAGCCCCATGACCAGAGCGAGGGATGGCGTGAATAGGCATTCAGGGGTGCAGATGAGGCCGAGGCAGAGGAGGACCTGGCAGAGGTCGGGGATAGATAATTTGCTACAATTGCAGAGGACTAGGACACTATGCCCATGATTGCACTAACCCAACACGTCTGTCGTGCAAATATTACACCTTATTTGACCATGAAATGGAGGACTGTCCTACACTAATAGCAAGGATATGCGACAAAGGGACACTACCACCTCAGCCGACTCAAAACCTACAAATGATGAGGTCTGAGCCTCGCTAAGAGGATCCAAATGTGAACATAGTGCTCTGAAATGGAATTGCAATAGGAGATGATAAGGGAAAACAACCCGAAGATAGTGTATGAGTTCACAAAGCTCTGACAAAGGAGGCTGAATTCGATTTGGAGCACGCATGTGAAACATTCATGAAAGCAAAGAAGAGCTTCATTGAGGCCTCCAACTTAGGGAGAAAGGATAATCCTGATCAAGAAATGAACCCTTATATGCTTACGACCTTTCTGGAAACCTGCATGAAGTTGTTGTGAGACAGTAAGGTTGTGAAGAGATTACAAGAGCTTGTAAATAGATCCGCCGGAAACACTTTGGGTAAATCCCTTGTGGTACAAAATATTGGTAAGCATAAAACAAGGACAAGATGAGAGATGAGACTGACCGTGCAAATAGGAGAGTATGAAATGGATCATGTTGTTTTGCATCTAGAGTCAGATGTGAATGTCCTACCGAAACAGACTTGGGAATGGATGGGAAGACCCATGCTGAAGTGGTCTTCGATTTAGTTAAGGATGGAAAATTAGCAAAATATTATCCCCATGGGGCAACTGCAAGGGGTGACTGTAGATATTGGAGGCATGAACGCACTGGCTAAGTTTGAAGTAATAGAAATTGTAGATGATAGAAACCCCTACTCTGCACTCCTTGGCATTGACTGGGATACTGATATGAACGGGGTGATCAACCTGAAGAAGCGAAAGATGATATTTGAAAAGAAATCGCTCCATGTAATAGTACCCCTAGATCCTGCTGAAGGGTCGCGCGATACTAAACCAGTCCGTGATTATGAGAGTGATGGCGATTTGGACTATATCTACAAGATAACAGTGCAAGTCTAATATTGGGTGAATCCAACAATGGATAGACAAATTACATGGGATTGCGAGAGTTCCTACACCTCAAACTCTGATGAAAAATTAGACCATTGGCAGAATCGGTTACATAAAGTAACCACGCTAAGCTATAACATGATGACCCGGTCGTTGCACTGTGTGTCGTCAGAGGTAAGAAATATGCCCACTTATGATGGTTTGAATGATGTAGATATATTTTTCGATGCATTTGAGAGGGAGGTATCATAAAAGTAGCGCTTCTAGGCTTTGGACTGTGGATTGCATGCTACACCCACAAGGTGGTTGGGTATGCACAAAGGTAGCTTTGAGGATTGGCACGAATATAGGAAGATGATGAAAACATGCTTTGGGAAGCCGAAGATATGAATGAAAGACAAGTATGATGGGAAGGATGATCCGTGCATGCACTTAGCCAAATGGGTCGAGGCTTATGGAGCGAAGCCCCAACCTAAATGGGTGCACTTGTTTTGTCACACCCTGGATGTTATCTCGATGAACTAGTACTTAGAAACGGAGCTCCACCATGGTACAGGTGAATGGGATATTTTGTACAAAGGATTCATAATGACATTCAACTTTGAAGATGGGTTTGACTGTATTGACGAAGTGCTACAAGAAGTGAAAGCAGTGATCTTTAGGATACCGCAGGATCCTTCGGACCTGATTCAACCTGATTGGACTACTTAGCTAATTCAAGCGTTGGAATGCTATAATGTGACCAATGAAGAAGAAGATGAGGATATGTGAAAGATTAACATCCCTAAAACAGAAGGTCACCACGAGGTTGAGGGACCACAGGTTGAGAATCCAAATATAATTGTGCCATTGAAAAAGAAATAGGTAAATATTGGTAAAGAGGTGGAGCCAAAATTTGTGAAGATTGGAGATTACTCGGATGACACAACGGTGGATAAGGTCGTTGAATTGCTCCCTAAATACCAGGATTTATTCCCTACCAAGTTTATAAATTTAAAGGGGATAATCGGGGACTAGGGTGTTATGAGGATCACGTTAAAGCCCGATGCAAAACTGGTTAAGAAAAGACCTTACCATCTCAATCTGAAGTATAAGGAGCAGGTCCGCTTAGAGCTAGACAAGATGCTTGTGACAGTGATTATTGAGCCCATATAAGAATCTGATTGGGTAAGCCCAATGGTGGTACAGGAAAAGAAGCACAAGGATGAAATAAGGATCTGCATAGATCTTAGGAAGTTGAATGATGCTTGCGTACATTATCCTTTCCTGACTTCGTTCACTGATGAAGTGTTGGACAATGTAGGTGACCAAGAAGCATATTCCTTCACTGATGGGTTCTCTGGGTACCATTAGATCAAAATCACAGTGGAGGATAGGAGAAAAATTACCTTCACGACTGATTGGGGATGTTTTCAATACACTGTAATTCCTTTCGGATTGAAGAATGTGCCTGCGATTTTTTTGTGCGTAATCGTTGCGGCATTCAAGGAATTTATTCACAAGTTCGTAGAAGTATACTTTGACGACTGTACTGTGTTTGGGCTGGTGAAACTCCATGTAGTAAGCTTGCACCTGATGCTAGATACCTGTTGAAGATACCATATCATGCTCAATCTAAAGAAGTTCCTATTTTGTGTTCCTTTTGGGACCCTGCTGGGTCATGTGGTTTTTAGACAGGGACTGATGGTAGATCCCACGAAGATTATGGTGATACTTAACTTATAGGCATCGAGGAGTGTGAAATAGTTGCGTGCTACCCTAGGGCATACTGGACATTACAGGAAGTTTATCAAGGGCTATGCCCAAATCACCGCTCTTATGGAGAAGTGCTGGCTTGTTGGGGCCTGACCTAGGTATTACCGGGAAAAGTGTCTATTTAGAACTGCTCTATCCCACTAAGGTGTGACAGTTGCCTTAGAAACAAACAGAGAAAAACTACTTTTGTATTCCCTTTATGAATTATAGATAGAGAAGAATAGAAAGAACAAACCTGTGTCTTGCGCTAATCCTTTGATCCAATCCTTCTCTTCTTTGATAGTCTCCAACTACCTACTCTCTTGCTTGCCTAGCTTCACAAGGTACCTGTAAGATCACAGACGAAGAGCACTATACAAAGACATAGATCTATATTCATAAACAACTTAGGATCAGATTTAAGTTAACCATACGAAATGTAACAAGCATCAATGATACAAAAGCATGGAGGAAAACTCAAATAGTTTTTATTGATAAACAAGAAAAGATCCAGGAGGAGTTACAACCAGTGGTTCCGACCCAGCATCAACCTCCCAGCAAAGAAGCCCCTCTTCACCTCAAACAAAGCATAAATCACCCAACAATCTGATGTTTGTCTCTAGAAACCAACAACAATTCCTTACAATATGCAAAATTCCAGCCTCTGGATCTCTGGGATGAGGGATCCATATATAGATATCTGTAAGGAGGATGAGTCAGCTTGTGATTTGATTAGTGTCTTCTCTCTGTCAGTTCTTGCTTCCACTTTGAGACTGAAGGCCTCTTACTCATCCTTGGTCGAATTCAGTGAGGCAAGTGTCACAGGAGAAGATTCTGGAAGCTTCCATTGTCTCTCCACCTCGCGGAATGACACTGCCATTTGTCATTTCTCGCCCATCGCACCCCACAGAAGGGAATTTTGAAATTCAACGCACCCTCACAGTGTATTTAGGTGCAATGCAATGCACCAAGCCAGTGGAGCAGCTGAAATGATCCTGTTTTGACCAATTCTGAGCAGTTTCTGGTGGAGAACTTCTGGGAGAAGCTGTAATCTGTTGACCTTGTTCCTTTAGGGGTTAGAACAACACTTTTAGGGACTTAGGAGCCCTTGGTTTATGGACATTTCATGCTTGGAGTTAGGGCACAAAAATGTCTATAACAGTTGCCCCCTAAAGTATGAGGTCGTTAACCTTTTGGTGTCGGGTGAAATGCTTTATTATGAGGATCTGGAGTTCTTTCAATGCTGGGAGGAGACCTGTAATAAGATACAATACAATACATTATCTTCATACTGTTTTCATGATCTAGCTGAGGCAGGCATTCCCATGCTCAGCTTTATAAATTCATTTCCATGTACATAGGACAAACAATCGTCTGAGTGTAGACTGATGATTCTGATAGAGCCATCATCCTTTTGGTAGGATGATTATCTGTGCTGCAATGCTGTACATTTAATGTCTTTATTTCCCTGAATATATATCGCAGCCCGGATGGATGAAACTAGATCTGGGGTCTTCAATCTCGTTCGATCTTCACTCGAAGTACAAGTTGATCCATGTGAGAAATGCTCTGAAGTCGAACATGGAAAGACATCGCTTGATTACCAGTCAATGATGTAAACCGTTAACAAGCACGAGAGGAACCACCGATAATGATAATGATCCTCAAGGTACTGCAGTACAATTCACGTGGTGTGAATAAAGGACTTGGCATCGAACACCACGCAAAATCTTTCGGTCGAAGGCCATTGATGTAAACCTGTCGCCGGAAGTGAGAAACATGCCATTGAGGCATGCAAGCTTCAAAGTACTGAATGGGGTGTTCCTAGATCAACTTCTTGGATAATGAGCTGATGTCGACAAGAAGTGATCTGTCACCGGAGGGCCTTAATGAATCCCACATCAATGACACGGAACGGAGCAAATGATTTTGATGGAGGTGAAAACGATCTGGTGATATAAGGTTCAGGGCGGCGGTCATGAAAGAATGGAGTATAATGTATGGTAGTGGGTGAGACACAGGTGACTTCTCTGGATGACTTCTCTTGAACATATCGGCGACACTGATGTGATGGATTGGTAGCATTAACCCCAAATTTGGATGGTATGGCGTGACCATGGCGATGTGACTGGTGAATGAAACAACCCAACCCGACTCGGACACGGAGTGGAAGTGTCATGTTCAAGAGCGACTTGCTACCAACAAAGTTTCTTTGAGTTTTCTTCCCAATTTTTCCCCAGTCATTGCTGACCAGTACCTCTTTATTTTTTTCAATATTGAGGAGGATAACATATTTTGTTCTATAATTTGCCCTTCGGGCAAACCCATCGCTATGTTTTAACGAGCCTAGCGATAGTGAAACTCGTTCTCGTCTATAGACAAGTTTGTCGCTATTAATCTTTTTAACGAGTTTAACGACAAAGATAACTCGGTCCTTTTCATTTTTAGAGAGTCTGAAAAGGGACATAAAGGTAACTCCAAAATTCCTTTTTCATCATCTAATCCCTTAAGTCCGAAAAAGTATAAAACAATATAGAAGGGATGAATTTTCGATAGTTTTAACGAGCCGAACAAAACAAGCGCTCGATCTTTTTGTGTAATAATCCCTCAGGTCCAAAAAGATTAAAATCTAGAGGAGGGATAGCACTTCCTGTTCCTTTAACGAGCTGGAAAGGCCAAGGACTCGGAAATCTTTTCATATTTTACGAGTCAGTTGAAAAGAGCTTAAAGGAGACTCGTCTTTTGAGGAACGAGTGATAAAACGGGTAGTAGCTGATTCCAGGTAAGGTTTGGAATTTTCCAATCACGGCAGTGTCACAAGGATGGCTAGTGAAATCACTCTTCGCAGCTATTCCTCAAAATGGGTAAACAATCAAATGGAGTTGAATGATCGGCCAATGAAAAGTGGAGGTGACGGTGCAAATACGACCGAGGCTTTAATGGCTGAAGTACTACATTCACGATGGTTATTTACCGGGGAATAGTTCATTTTTTAATGAGCTTAAACGCGGGTGGAAAAATTTGCTCATATCTTATGTTTATTTTTTAACGAGCTTGAACTATGTGCTAAAACTGCTCGATTAATCCAGTCGTATGATAAGAATATCTCATATAAAAATGGCAACTTTTAGAGTTTTGCCCCACATCCTTTCTTTATGCAAGTTAGGAAATGACCAATCCTACGGGTTTAAAGGGTTAGAG
Organism: Pinus tabuliformis; assembly: GCA_031772625.1. Classification (NCBI taxonomy): domain Eukaryota; kingdom Viridiplantae; phylum Streptophyta; class Pinopsida; order Pinales; family Pinaceae; genus Pinus; species Pinus tabuliformis. The sequence goes on from CM062815.1 coordinate 765,996,643, forward strand.
GTCCTAAAAATTTAAAAAATAAATAGTCGCTCTTCGCTTGCATTCCAAAAGGTTTGCATGCCCCTAGGTATAAAACAGAGTTTCAAGGTTACCCCTTCTTTAGTCCGTTAAAACATTTGTTTTACCGAGAGAGGCCTACCTCTTACAGGTTACCCAAATATTGTTCTATTCACAGCGCAAACAAAACACTTCTTCGGCAATGTCTACCGAGATAAACAAAGGTGAGTTGCAGTGCTCGCCAACTCACATAACTTTGACAAGAGAATCTTGTTCCAGTCCAACTCCCTCTTCCAATCACGGATGGGAGTATGCAGGTCATATTCTCTCGCAGAAACCTATCCTATACCCGAAGTTTTCTTGCCGAAGCAGACCAGGGTGCATGCCCCCTGGGTTTCAGTCATATCCCTCTGAATCACTCGCGCTCATCGGGAGGACGGACTGGAGATTGAGACATTTCTTGCGTGAAAAGACCATTCAGGGATGGTATATGACTATTTGCTCTGTATGATCTGGGAAATGAAAGCTGGTCCACGAGCTTGACCACTCTTCCTTCGTGCGGAAAACACATTACTCTAAAGAGTGAGGAGACAATTGCTCCCATGCAATAAATATAGTCTCGTCCAAGGAGTATATTGTAATCCAGGGGTCCTTGAACTACCATTACGTTCATGTGAACTGTTTTCCTTCTCAATGTTATTGGCACATCAGGAAGGATCCCTAACGGTCGACTGGTTCCTTTATCAAAGCCTGTCAGATTTCTCATTTCAGGCAAAAGCGATGGCGAACCAAGCGCTTTCCAAACAGTTGAGGAAAGGATACTCACAGAAGCCCCCTCATCTATGATGGTACCAACCATAACCATTCTATATATTTGAACAATAATTCTGAATGGTACACTAGCTGGTAAACGAGGTCTGCCTAGTTGATTCCAGTCGAAGGAGACAACTAAGTTGCTTGGAGGTGGGACCGAATAGACGGCCGGGTACGAATCTGACGAACTTCCTTCCTGCGGTAAAGGAACGGGTAAATTGTCCCCATGTTCATTAGAGTCTGTGCTTAAGAAAAGAATTTGGACGGTGTCATCCTTGTTCTCTTTAGTGATTGTATCATCTGAAGATGGAACCTCTGAAGGCAAGACCGGGTCAACTGGCGCCTCGACCTTTTGACTTTCGTCTGGTGTGGATTCAGATGGTTCATCTTCAATGACAGATGCTTCGGATGACCACCTGAGCGGGTCAGCCAGATTTTCAACTAGTGACGGACTCAGCAAGAGTTTTTTATATCCAGGAGGAAGTCGTAATGGTGAAACCGGACGATCATCCAAAACTCTTTTAGCTTCGTCTAAGAAGGGACAACGGTGGACGGCATGATCGCCCTCGCACAGTTTACAAGGAAATCTAGATTTCCCTTTTTGTCATGGGGCTTCACTTTCATTAGTTGACGGTGTGTTTTCAACATGATCATCAGAGGTTGACGACACCGGGTTGTGCAAATGAGGAGACCAGTCCCTTAAGATCCGAGGGATGCAAGGACAATCTCTGTGAAAGTGGTCTCCTTTGCAAATGACACATGGCGATTTAGGCCTGGTCGATGCAGTGTGTGGATTTTCGTTAGACGACACTTGTTTTCCCCCATTCGCTTTTGGCTCCTTCTTCTTCTTCTCTTTCTTCTTCTTTTCCTTCTTCTCCTTAGGAACTTGACTTTTGGCTTTACCAGCCCCATCAAGCGAAGAGGAAGGAGGAGAGAAAGAATTAGAGGAAGTAGAAGGCTGGTGGGCAACTCTGGACTCGTCTAATTGGTGATTCGATTGTTCAGGAATAGTGGTGTTCTGAACGACAGAGGTCGAGAAGAGCCATACCATCAAACCAATTGTTAGTCCTGGAAGCGACAATGTGGCCATATGGGGTGCACCAACATCTCCCCAAGAGGAGAAGGGACTAGGATTTCCTCCAAGGGGAATTCCTTGGTTGTTTGACTCCATTTTCTCAACCCAAGATCAACGTAGGAAAGGGGTAATGAATATTCCGTTTAAAATAAATTTTTATACGCTTTGACACAACTTGTTTTTTCAGTTTTTAAGAGTCGAGAAAAAAAAAAAGATGACTCTAGTCTCCTTCGATTTTTAATGAGCCTGAAGTGACAAGTGCTCAGATGGACCTTTTCCGTTAAGGAGTCTGAAAAGGAATGAAAGGGACTACTCTGGAAGTCTAGGTAGAGGGATTATCAGACCAATCGCAAAACTGCAGAATACTTTTTACGGTACGGCAGTCAATCTTCCTGAATGCTATGTTCAGTGCATTGCGATCGATAGGGCGGCAGACACGACTTCCTATGGATAAAGGATTTAAGCCTATAGGGGTCTCCCAAAATATACTCGACGGTACATGGGAGCACAAGTCCGTACTGGCACTTATCGTCTCAAAGTGGAGGAATCACCCAACCATCAGTGAGGACAACAGTTATCAGGCTTTACGACGCCGGAATACGTCTCTAGCCTAGACCTCTAAATGTTGTACGTTAAGTTCCAAAGCGTTGTTAGATTCATTGAATTTATTTTAAGTTGATCTTGCTTATGAATTTTTCCTTTTGGGTTCACCACGAGATGTAGATGTAATTCTTAAAATGCAATCTAAAGATGATAAACAAACTTTTATCTCTTTTGTGCAATGAAAATCCTAGCTACAAGGGGAAGAGAAAGACATAATATTTTCACAAAGAGCAAAGAGCACACTGTAAATGCACTTTCCTAAATCAAGCCAAACAGACTGTCTATATGCAAATGCACATGCATGTATTTGTTTTCGACTTTCTTAGTATTGATGCTAAAAAGAAAGTTGATATACAAATCTGAATTTCTTTTCAAGTGACAAATATAAACAAGCTCTTTTTCTGAAATCAAAAATAGAGATGATTACGACACCTTACGATTTTGAAATGAACACTTGTTCTTGACACTAGAAAATCACAAATTCAGACCAAAGGCAATAGTAACAGTATAATCGACCATCAATAGCAATCAAACTTTCTCCTATGATCGAAATTGACACTTGCGACAGATCCAAATCAAAGGACGACAGTACGACTATTCTGCTTTTGCAATGGAAAGCTGTAAACGACTCAACAAACACACAAAAACATCTACAGTTCTTTTGTACAAAGGAGGCAGAATAACAGCAAGGAAAAGAGGTTTCAAACAGACATATACTGATCACAGGCAGCAAAATCCAGGGATAGAACTGGAAAGAATGAAGCACAAGAACCACAGTTGCACAGAGCTAGTCTGATCAGCGCACCTGTAACACAGAGAATCTGAAATGCAGCGCAGGTTGCCCCTTCGGGAAGTGCGCTGAAATTCAGAATCTCTTAACAGTACCTGTGCTGGGCCAGAAATGAGACTCTGTCCGGGTTCTGGGTCACAGTTTGCAGTTCAGTCCTTGGTTTTTGGCCGAGTAGAAAGCAATCAGTAATGCAACAATCAGGGGTAGATCTAAGGAGGGTCTAAGAGCTATCACAAGGGAAATCAGATAGTTTGTGAATCAGTTGTTTAAATCATAAACAGATCCAGTGAATGGATTGAAGCAGCAGTTATCTACTTTGCATTTGTTATGGAAAATGCAATTCGAAAGCTACTTATAAGTTTATGAAACGAACAACAAAGAATGATACACAAACAAACTAATTAGACATTCCCCAGCGGAGTCACCATTTTGTTACCAGGAAAAGTGTCTATTTAGAACTGCTCTATCCCACTAAGGTGTGACAGTTGCCTTAGAAACAAACAGAGAAAAACTACTTTTGTATTTCCTTTATGAATTATAGATAGAGAAGAATAGAAAGAACCAACTTGTGTCTTGCGCTAATCCTTTGATCCAATCCTTCTCTTCTTTGATAGTCTCTAGCTACCTGCTCTCTTGCTTGCCTAGCTTCACAAAGTACCTGTAAGATCACAGAAGAAGAGCACTATACAAAGACATGGATCTATATTCATAAACAACTTAGGATCAGATTTAAGTTAACCATACGAAATTTAACAAGCATCAATGATACAAAAGCATGGAGGAAAACTCAAACAGTTTTTATTGATAAACAAGAAAAGATCCAAGAGGAGTTACAACCAGTGGTTCCGACCCAGCATCAACCTCCCAGCAAAGAAGCACCTCTTCACCTCAAACAAAGCATAAATCACCCAACAATCTGATGTTTGTCTCTAGAAACCAACAGCAATTCCTTACAATATGCCAAATTCCAGCCTCCGGATCTCTGGGATGAGGGATCCATATATAGATATCTGTAAGGAGGATGAGTCAGCTTGTGATTTGATTAGTGTCTTCTCTCTGTCAGTTCTTGCTTCCACTTGGAGACTGAAGGCCTCTTACTCATCCTTGGTTGAATTCAGTGAGGCAAGTGTCACAGGAGAAGATTCTGGAAGCTTCCATTGTCTCTCCACCTCGTGGAATGACACTGCCATTTGTCATTTCTCACCCATCGCACCCCACAGAAGGGACTTTTGAAATTCAATGCACCCTCACAGTGTATTTAGGTGCAATGCAACGCACCTAGCCAGTGGAGCAGCTGAAATGATCCTATTTTGACCAATTCTGAGCAGTTTCTGGTGGAGAACTTCTCGGAGAAGCTGTAATCTGTTGACTTTGTTCCTTTAGGGGTTAGAACAACACTTTTAGGGACTTAGGAGCCCTTGGTTTATGGACATTTCATGCTTGGAGTTGTAGGGCACAAAAATGTTTATAACACTAGGTTAGAGGCTAATTAGCCAAACAAATCCCTTTACTACTAGCCCTTTCGACAACAGTCTGCGGAGTGCAGATTGAGGTCTCACTCGATGTAGTATGGGGGGGTGTTGGAGCCAGGTTTCCACACCCTAGAGATGTCTGAGAGGTTGATTTGGTCCAACTGCTAGTCCCTGCACACAGGTTTCTTCGCGCACTTCCCTGGCGTTCGTGCCTTGATAGATTTTCCTTCCTGCAGCCCTAACCAGGGGTTGTGGGGCTTCCACACTGCTAGAGGAGCGTTCTACACTATTCCCCTAAATCACTCATGAGATCTTACTTGCTCTTCACTAACTCGCCACTTCGATCGAAGATGGCCTAGGCCGCAGAAGATAGGTTCCACGAACTATGACTCACTCCGTCGGAATATCCAACAAATTATTCCAATAGGTCTAACAACTGCAACAAATGTAAAATTGGGTCACTTAAGCAAAATAATTACCCTTAGCGAAAACAAAAATGTAACAAAAGCATAGGGTCACTATCTTGAGTCAAGCATATTAACGCTTAAGGTACAACCAGTTACGAGGTTGCGCTAGTGGAATCCCATCATAATCTACTAACTCGTAGGCTCCTTTTGCTAATACATGTTTAACAATATAGGGGCCCATCCATAAGGACTTGAACTTACCTGCTCCCAATTTATCGGATTCCTGGTCGTAAAGTAAGACTAGGTCACCTTCTGAGAAGACACGGGGTTTGACATTCTTGTCGAACTGCGCCTTGACTCATTTCTTATGGGCTTCGTTAGCCAAAGTGGCATCACGATGGGTTTCATACAATTGGATTAGTTCCAAGAAATGAGCCTCCCCTTCGAAGTTCCAGGGAGAAGGTCGACCGCGAGTTTGAGGGACGAGATTTCACACTGAACCGGTAAGATTGCTTCTAGGCCATACACCAGTTGAAAGGGTGTAAACCCGGTTGCATTCCTCACCAATGTCCGGTATGCCCACAAGGCTGAGTATAGGATCAGGTGCCAACTCCTTTTGTGGACTCCAATCATCCTTTGCAGCATCCACTTCAGGACCTTGTTGATTGCCTCAACTTGTCCGTTGGCCTGCGGATAATATGGAGTAGAGCTGTCGTGGGACAGCCCTAATTTGGTAGCCAATTCAACCATCATGTGATTGCGAAAATGCAATCCATGATCTGTGAATGTGGCCTGTGGAACGCTGAATCTGGAGAATACATGATTAAAAAAGAAGAGGGCAATCGTTTCGCCGCTATTGTTTAATGTAGGCATCACCTCGGCCCATTTGGTAAAATAATCTACTGCGACTATGATATACGCATGCCCCCCAGTTGAGGTGGGGTTACATGTCATGAAATATATGCCCCATTTGGCAAATGGCCCAACAAAAACTACTGGTTGCAGAGGTGCGGGTGGTATTCTAGTTTTTCGATCAAAGATTTGACATGCATGGCAACTTCTGACTGCGGTTATGCAATCTTCCAACATTGTTGGCCAGAAGTATCCTGCTCGTAAAATCTTTTGTGCCGTAGCATAACCAGATTGATGCCCCCCACATGCGCCTGAATCGCAATCATTCAGGACTTTTTCAGCCTCCTCGTGGGTGAGGCACCTCCTCAGAACTGTATTGACACCACGACGGTAAAGTGTATCACCGATGATCATGTAGTCTTTTGCTTGGTATCGAATGCGTCGTTGTTCCATGTGCGAGGTTAGACCTATATGTTTGGGTTTGGAGATAGATTATTATGTCTCCATACCATGGATTGCTTTAAGATAACAGAAACAAAGATTCATCCACGATTGTTTCTTCTGATGTTGCATCGTTGAACGACGATGGGAGATCACATTGTTGGAAATAATACTGAGAGGGGGGGTGAATCAGTATTATCAGATCAGATAAAACTTTTCAATTTCATACTCAGAAACATATACGCGACTTCAGTTAAGTGAACCCGCGTGTACACGCGACTGTGTCTAATGCAACTAGCGTATATCCAGAGATCTTATGATTTAGTTAATCTTATCTTCAGTAAATGCATCAGAACATTATTAAGCATATTAACAGTAAACAGGTGCAGTATAACAGAACAGATCATCACACAAAAGCCATACACATGAACACCATGATATAAGGTGGAAACCCAATGTGGGTGAAAACCACCTGCTGCAATTTGTCTCTTTCTTCTTTAATGAGAACTTCTTTTACAATGTACTGGTGCAGTCCTTTACCAGCACGCAGGCTACAACCTGCAGAGGGCTACAACCCTCTTAGCTCTTGTACTAGCCGATCCATTTACTAGTACGTAGGTGCCTACCTACAAAATGCTTCTTTACTCGTTTTCCAGCTGCTAGTGGAAGGGAGCTACAACCCCCTGGCTCTTGTACTGGCTGATATGTTTACCAGTACGTAGGTGCCGGCCTACGAGCTACCCGGGACCACGTTTCATACATTTTCATACTGGATCCATAAGACAATCATCATTGTAGTACAACCTGCATCATTAATCACTGAAACACCCAATTCTGAATCACTGTAACCCTATCAACAATAACCAAACAATCATAGCAACAACCAGATCCAGCTCCATATTCAAATATCATATTTCACATTGTATACGCTACTTGGATGAACCCAACCTGCGTGTATACGCCCTTTTACCAAAACCAACTCGCGTACAGATCTATAAATTCAACCTTAAAACTTTGCAACTATATCAGACATCAAAACATACCCAGATCATAATAATAAACACGCGTCAGTAGATCTGATCTATCCACAGGCAAACCATATGAAGATAATCATTCCAAGCTTTGAGATCTCGTTCCATCATTCATCATCCTCCATATGAGTGAAACCTTGGTTCAGATCACCAACCCATAACCAGCACTTGGATCACACACTTTCTCAGATCTTCATCACTCACCCTTGCTCCTTTGGCCTAGTGATCTTCTCCTTATATAGCCTTAGGCCTTGCTCAATACCAAGAGCCAAAACCATAGTAACACAATACCATCAACCTCGAAACTAGGGATCGACACGTCCGTCAAGACACCATGGTCCAAAACCATAGGCACAACTTCCAAGGACTAACTGCCACTGACCAAAGGTACGTTTTCACATGTACGCGCTTTTACTGAAGCCAACCTGCGTGTACACGCTGATTCTCCGTGATGAACCTGCGTATATCTCTTTCTTGTCCTGCTGTACTGAGATCTGTCCATTAGTTAAGTTGCCATCACCTGTACCAGTCTCTGAGCACCTGTACCAACTTCTGAGTGAGTTGCCATCAAGGACAACACTTGAATCATAATGCCAACAATCTCCCCCTTTGGACTTGATGGCAACCACCACACCAAGTCACTCTCCCCCTTTGACATCAAGGGCAAAGGGTGGACCAAGATATTCTCTTCTTTGGTATACCTTCTGCTGTCCATACTGCTGTCCATACTCCCCCTGAGTACATGCTGAAATCTCCAAATGTGCTCCCCCTTTGTGTATGCCAAAGTGTACCAATCTATCCATCCTGCTCTTGCTGAATTGTGCTGTTCATGCTCCCCTTGACTGTAGGCAAGATCTGCAAAAGATGTTCTTCAAGAAGAACAAAGACTTATACATCATAGAAGACCTTCCTATCACCAAAAGACTCAACATACATTCATCACCCAACCTAGTGGGGATATACCAATATTGACTCATCCACCTAACCATGTGAAGATACATGATAATACATGAACATTTCATCATTCATCCCAGGCATAGTGGGGAAACCAACATAGGCCGTTACATGACCTTGACATCATAAAAGAGATACATGACATAGTGATGAAATATCTAGACCAAGACTTATGAACGCCACCAACAGCATCATGATCTGTACCATAAGCATCAGCCTGCAATACCATTCCTAAACAGTAAGATGTATCATTTAGCTTCATAGACTTTATCAACACCTTCTAACCATAATGCCAACAATGCATTATTTGAAGAATATTCTCCCTCTGAGTGTAAGCCAACCATGTCTGAACCATTTCCTGAGTCTGTTCTGCTCCCCCTGAGCCTGAGCCAACCATGACTGAACCTGGGTCTGTTCTGCTGCCCTTTCTCCATATACGCGACTTTGCAGCCTGTAACTCGCGTATATACGCGGCTTTCCTTCATGAAACTTGCGTATGAGAATTAGAACACTGAAGTTTTACACCTTCAGCTCCCCCTGAGTTTGGTATGTCTGTGCTGTGCTGAGTACCCTACGCTGTGCCATATTTTTCTGACTGAACTTCCTTTTTCTTCCATATCTTCAAGCATGTTGATGATTTCTTCTTATCATGAGCTTTGTTCCTGCAATCTCTTGCTTTATGTCCAAACTTGTTACATGTATAGCATCTTACATGTTTCATATTCCTCCTGTAGCAATCAGCAGCTTTGTGGCCAAACATATTGCAAGAAAAACAATATCCATTAAAGTACCTCGAATGTGATGATCTTTTTGCATGATGGTCTTGAAACCTTCTTCTTCTACATATGGCTGCAACATGTCCAAGATTATGACATACATAACATTCAACATTATTCAGTGGAGGAAATAATCGTCTATCACGTCCATAGTTAGGAGTAAAGAATCTTCCTTGAGGAATTTCTTTCCTTGGTTGTTCCTTGTTGGGCATTTCAGATTTCTCATTAGAGTTTCTTGCCTCACCTTGTGAACTAGATTCACCCTCAACATATCCACGAAAACCAAGACCAGTCTTGATAGCAGGAGATCTTTGACTATTAAGAATATCATCCAAGACTTTAGTACTATCTTGAAATCGTAAAAGCTTATCCTTTTCTTCTATTTTACCTTTCAAGATATTTACCTCAACTTGATGTTGTTCTTCCTTTTCAAGACATTGCTTCTCCAAGGTCTCTTCAGCTTTCCTTCCTTCATCCAACTGACGCCTTAGTTTGAGGATCTCGTTTTCTTGCTCTTTATTCAGTGCTAGCAGCATTTCTCGAATTCTGGAGGCACATTCTAACTGATCTTCTAATCTGATGATTTCTTCCTTGAGGGCATTCTCCCTTTTGCTAGGTAGATCTTGTTGATCTATGATTTGATCTGATGCTTCATTTGCTTGTCCATCTTCGATCTGAGATGCTTCAAGATCTGAACACTTGCTTTCACTCAACGGCAGGTTGTCATTTTTCCTTTGAGCTGTCTTCTTCTTCTGACGTGCTTTCTTCCCCATTGTTCTACGAATCTCCTTCAAGCGATCAAGCTTCTCTGAAGGACCGGCTCTGATACCAATTGTTGGAAATAATACTGAGAGGGGGGGTGAATCAGTATTATCAGATCAGATAAAACTTTTCAATTTCATACTCAGAAACATATACGCGACTTCAGTTAAGTGAACCCGCGTGTACACGCGACTGTGTCTAATGCAACTAGCGTATATCCAGAGATCTTATGATTCAGTTAATCTTATCTTCAGTAAATGCATCAGAACATTATTAAACATATTAACAGTAAACAGGTGCAGTATAACAGAACAGATCATCACACAAAAGCCATACACATGAACACCATGATATAAGGTGGAAACCCAATGTGGGTGAAAACCACCTGCTGCAATTTGTCTCTTTCTTCTTTAATGAGAACTTCTTTTACAATGTACTGGTGCAGTCCTTTACCAGCACGCAGGCTACAACCTGCAGAGGGCTACAACCCTCTTAGCTCTTGTACTAGCTGATCCATTTACTAGTACGTAGGTGCCTACCTACAAAATGCTTCTTTACTCGTTTTCCAGCTGCTAGTGGAAGGGAGCTACAACCCCCTGGCTCTTGTACTGGCTGATATGTTTACCAGTACGTAGGTGTCGGCCTACGAGCTACCCGGGACCACGTTTCATACATTTTCATACTGGATCCATAAGACAATCATCATTGTAGTACAACCTGCATCATTAATCACTGAAACACCCAATTCTGAATCACTGTAACCCTATCAACAATAACCAAACAATCATAGCAACAACCAGATCCAGCTCCATATTCAAATATCATATTTCACATTGTATACGCTACTTGGATGAACCCAACCTGCGTGTATACTCCCTTTTACCAAAACCAACTCGCGTACAGATCTATAAATTCAACCTTAAAACTCTGCAACTATATCAGACATCAAAACATACCCAGATCATAATAATAAACATGCGTCAGTAGATCTGATCTATCCACAGGCAAACCATATGAAGATAATCATTCCAAGCCTTGAGATCTCGTTCCATCATTCATCATCCTCCATATGAGTGAAACCTTGGTTCAGATCACCAACCCATAACCAGCACTTGGATCACACACTTTCTCAGATCTTCATCACTCACCCTTGCTCCTTTGGCCTAGTGATCTTCTCCTTATATAGCCTTAAGCCTTGCTCAATACCAAGAGCCAAAACCATAGTAACACAATACCATCAACCTCGAAACTAGGGATCGACACGTCCGTCGAGACACCATGGTCCAAAACCATAGGCACAACTTCCAAGGACTAACTGCCACTGACCAAAGGTACGTTTTCACATGTACGCGCTTTTACTGAAGCCAACCTGCGTGTACACGCTGATTCTCCGTGATGAACCTGCGTATATCTCTTTCTTGTCCTGCTGTACTGAGATCTGTCCATTAGTTAAGTTGCCATCACCTGTACCAGTCTCTGAGCACCTGTACCAACTTCTGAGTGAGTTGCCATCAAGGACAACACTTGAATCATAATGCCAACACACATAGTAACTCCGCGAAAACCAGGGATTTCTTCGATTTGGATTTTATAAATTCCAGATCAAACTCTTGAAGAATTGCTATCCATTTTGAATATTTCCCCCCCAGCAACTGTCGCGACAATATATAAGTCATGGGGTTGCAATCTGACAGAATGGTAGTTTTTCGAAAGAGGACGTAGACTGTAGTGTCGAAATCTCTGTATCGCTTGAACAGCTGCGAGAGCTAGCTTTTCAATGTAGGAATACTTTCTTTTTGTATCATTTAAGTTTCTACTCAAATAATATATAGGATGTTCAATTCCATTGTCTTCTTGAACTAAAACCATTGCGATGGTCGTATCCTATGCAGTCAGATACAGGTTAAAGTCTTTTTGATAATCAGGAGCATACATTAATGATGATTTTATTAGGGATTCTTTTAAAGGAAGCTTGCGTGACCTGATCTCAGACAAAGGATACTTCTTTTTTCAATAGACGAGTATAACCTTTAGCAAGTTCGGTGTAATTAGAATGAACCTCCTCAGAAAGCTTGCTTTCCCTTAGAGTTTTTGAATCTGAAGCAAATTTGAAGGTGGAGGCAAATTAATGATTGCCTGAACCTTACATGGGTCGAGACGAATCCCATCCTTTGAGATCACAAAGCCAAGTAAACGACCAGAACTGACACAGAAAACACATTTGTGTGGATTGAGTCGTATCTTGTAGTGTCGGCAACGTAGAAATATCGCTCTCAAATGCTACAGATGATCTGTCCGCTTTCGCGAATGAGCTAGAAGATCGTCGAGATATGGTTGAACGATGTTTTTGATGTCATGGAAGGCATAATTCATTGCCCTCTAAAATTTTTCCCCTGCGTTCTTTAAACCAAAGGGTAGCTTGCGATATGCAAATGTGCCCCACGGACAAATAAATGCAGTCTTTGACTAGTCCTGTGGGAAGATATTTATTTGATTATACCCGGAAAATCCATCCATAAATGAAAATATTTCACATCCGGTGCATTCATCAATTATCTGGTCAGTGAAGGGTGTAGGGTAGTTGTCTTTCGGAAAAGATTGATTTACATCCCTATAATCGACACACACTCTAATCGTTCCTTTTTTTTTCATTACAAGAACAATATTTGATACCTAATCGGTTAGAGGAACCAAGTAAATAAAACTAGCATGGAGAATTTTTTCAACTTCTGCCTTGATGGCAATGGATTTCTTTGGGTCCACCTCCGTAGCCATTGTTGTACTGGTTTGACTTCTGGATACATCTTAATTTCATGTTCAACTATGCTCGAGTCAATGCCTGGAATTTCATCATACGACCAAGCAAAGACATCTCTGAATTCGCAAAAAATAGCATTATATATTTCCAGTTCTGAAGGAGAACAAGATTTACCGACATGAATATTCTCTACAACATCTGTTTTGGTCGAGATATTTATGGCGATAGTCTCTTCAATGTTGGAAAAGTTTCACTCGGAATCCACTGTGTTTACAGTATTTGATAGAAAATCAAAAACTGAGGGATGATGAAGGTCACTAGGAGTATCTTCTTTGTAATCTAGAAGATGGGAACGATGGTGGTAATCCTCCCATGGTGCACCATCAGTCATCATTGACTAGAAAATTCCTTCGTCTGTATAATGTACTTGCGACCAAGGATCTGAAGGGGTACCATATTCTTTAGATCTATCTATCCAAACGCTTGATGAGCATTGATTTGGGTTTGCCTCCCATGCCGAAAACATTGATTTCTACAAGATTTCCATTGGGCTTGGAGGCAATACCTGCAGATGATCCATGCTAATATCATTTTCAGAGATCTTTTGAATATAAGATATCATATTGTAGGTTCCCACTGTTGCCACCTCTGCCAGATTGATTGGAGGTGGTAGGGAAAAAGTCCCCATTAATATAGGGTCTTTTAGTAGGCCTACTCCCATATTTTGAAGCGAATGAGGGCTTTCGTGGATCATCAGAATGCTTCCCGTAACTTGTGAACTGTTGGGGAGAAATGTCTGTTGGTTGACGATTGTAATTCCTCCTTGAAAGGGAAATGAAATCTTCCTGAAGTAGGTCGACACAACGGCTGCCATAGCATATATCCAGGGCCTTCCTAGTAGGATGTTGTAATCAAGGTTTCCGTCAATTACTTCAACATCTATTTCTATTGTTTTGCCCCCTAGTTTGACTTGCAAGTTACTTAAAATCCCATATGGGGTGTATGTTCGTCCATCAAATGCTTTTAATTTTGTCGCAGATCGCGACAAGGTGGAGATCCTAAAGTTTTCCAGCAACTCGTCGACATAATACATGTAGATGCCCCCTCATCAATAATTGTTTTATGAACATTTTTGTTGAGGGCTTTCACTTGAATAAGGAAAGCTAGTTGAGCTGGTAAGTGAGGGTCATATCCTTTGTGATTAAAGGACACAAGATTGGAATCCGTTCGGTCAATCCCACCTATCGCTGATAATAAAGCCTGCTTTTGAGAGGGGCAATTTTGTAGTACCTCAAGTGTCGACATAGCGGATGGAAATTGGGCCAGCTCTTCCACTATATTATAATGTTGTGCTTCTCTGGCATGAGGATTAAATTTTGATTTGTGTACTACTCCCTTTGGTGGCTTTATCATTAGTTTAGGAATGATGGGTGGCACAACTTCGGTCAAAGTTGTTGTCGAACTACTGGGTTGATCATTGGCCTTATTGTCCGACAGTTGTGGATTCCCGTAATCTTTATTCCTTGTCGATATCAAAGCATCATTTTGCTGCTTTAAAACAGACAACATTAGCACTTGGGACGGGGAAGCATTGTCACTAGCAACCAGATTTGTTCTTCGATTTGGAAACGGATCAGTCAATACTGCCAAGGTTTTTGAATTCATAAAGAATTTTCTAATCTCAGCTTTATACGGACACTCTCTTGTCCAATGACCTTCATCACATATAAGGCATGGACGATTTGGTTTCCTATCTCCAGAAGGGTTTGCAGAAGGTTTTTCAAGGGATGATTCTTCCTATTTATTCTTCTTCCCTTTCTTTTTCTTCTTGCCTCCTGGTTGCTCGGTTTCTTTGTCTTTGTCAATCGATACGGCATTTACTTCTGAGGCGAGAAGTTCTTCATTTGCATTTTGACCTAAAACCATGCGGGCCTTCTTTGACTTAGCCTTTACGGTTTTCGTGTTGGTCATTCCTATCACATCGTCCCCGGCATGAGAATCTTTGTTCAATTTAGGAGAGGGAGGAATGGAAAATTCTGGTCTAGGAGCATCAGGGATTTTATCATAGAGCATGCCAGACTGAGTATATATCAAGTCTAAATATTGCACACGAGCAATTACTTGCTCTTCAGTGACAAATCCTCCCTTTGCCACATCTTCCGTAATAGAAGGTAACAATGACTTAATAAACCATTCAGCCAACAGCTGATCAGGAACATATGTTTTTACCATTCTATGACGACGTCGCCACTCATGAATATGATCGGATATGTGAGTGGCCATTGTTTTCTTGAAATTGGTAAGAAGCTCTGTTCCCATTTCGTACCTTATGGGTAACTGAAAATGGGTTAAAAAGGTTGTGGCTAGGGTAATGAAGTTATCAAATGAAGCTCTAGGCAATTCGATATACCATTTTGCTGCTGGACCAGTTAATTTTCGTTGAAAAAGGCGAAGCCTAATCGAATCATCATTTAGAGTGTTAGATGAACACCACAGGTGAAAGGTCATCACATGATTCGACGGGTCTTCACCCGAATTTCCATTAAATTTAGGAATATCTGATGGATGTTTATGAGGAATCGCTGGCCACCAAGGGGCGTAAGCGATTGGATCGTTTGTTAGTCAGTTTAGATATGGTAACTCTAAAGTTGCCACGAAGGACAACTGTTGATTCAAGTTCAGCGAAGCATACCTAGGATAAGATGGGATTGCCTGAGCAATGGGTCTTTGCATACCAGCATAGTGTATTTGATACTGATAACTTTGATAAGGTTGATGGGCATAACCATTATGAAATGGTTGATTTTGTCCGTTTTGAATATATGGCTGCCCATTACTTGCAAAGACTTGGTGCTCAGTTCCTTGGTAAACTTGTTGGAATTGTTGTTGTTGATATTGCACCAGCCATGGTTGTGAGACCATGTGTTGTTGTCCAATACTGGCTGTTTGATTGAGATGAAGGGTAATGGTACCCGTTTGAGCCTGGGTCACTCTAGTTAAGGAGCCACTAACCGATGATTGTGGTGGCGTTGCAGGGACAAGGGGGTGTTGGATTGCGACCTGAGAGACTTGAGGTTGGCATAAAACAGGTAACGCTTGTACTTGTGACACTATCACAATAGCTGGTGTAGTGGGGATATTTGACATAGGCATACTTTGTTTCATTGAGTATACAACTCTTGGTTGTTGAGGCAGTATTGGTATCCAACTACTGGATGTAATTCCAGCATAACCGGAATTTTGTTGCAAACTCTCGTATGTTTGACCTCCTAGAGGAGACAACGAAAGGGCATATTTCCCCCCATACGATGGTAGTCTGGTGCTTAATGGAATGATCTGCCTTTGAAGACCGGAATGCCCAAATTGACACTGCGAAGGATCAATTTGTTGGGACTCAACATAAGAGATTCCAGATATTATTCCGAATGAACAAAATGGAACAGACCATACTATCGAAACAGCCTCTGGACAGATTCCATCCAGTGATTGAGAGCTATTTACGATAGATGGTACACCGGCGAACATTATTGGAGTGGCAGTATGAAGTTCTATCGCTGCTGTGTCAGATGACACAGTCCTAGATGTCGACGGTTGTTCAGACATATCTAGTCTATCCAAAATATTTCCTAGCGAGTCTACAGGAACTTCCGATAATGGTAGACTAATTTCTGACAAAGAAAGATATAGGGTGATCCCAACTCCAAAATGCAATGTAGTACTAGATGGGGGATCCTCCACAATCTCTTCTATAGCAATCAAACCAGGTGGAAGAGGTAGACTGTCAAGTCCATAAAATATTTCCAGTGCCGAAGAAGGTATAGATTCTGCAACGACATATGTTTGGGGAATAACACCTTCTGAATCGGCTGTAGATGGAGCCGGTTCAGGTATAGAAGTGTTTACCCTCACACTAGGATCAGTTCTACTATCCTCTAGTGATTGCGGAACTTCTTCTGTAAAGGCAGGGGTACCAGAAATCTTTGGAGTAACCAGAGTCTCCGAGGGTGTCGGAACACTTGTTCCAACCCGACCAGGGGACTTTGAGCCAGTTAAACAAGTTCGCTTTGTCCAGAATAGTTTTGATTCTGGGGACAAAGACAGTTGACTCGTAAGTCTCTGCGAACGAAGGTGTTTCAATTGAC
The DNA here is from genome assembly GCA_031772625.1 of Pinus tabuliformis. Taxonomy (NCBI): domain Eukaryota; kingdom Viridiplantae; phylum Streptophyta; class Pinopsida; order Pinales; family Pinaceae; genus Pinus; species Pinus tabuliformis. The sequence continues at coordinate 766,013,516 of CM062815.1, forward strand.
TTTCTTCCATGATTTTGGATTACTCAATCAACTAAAAATAAAGGGGAAAATGTTTCCGAATTAAATGAATTTTAGACGCTTTGACACAACTTGTTTTTTCAATTTTTACGAGTCGAGAAAAAACAAAAGATGACTCTGGTCGCCTTCGATTTTTAATGAGCCTGAAGTGACAAGTGCTCAGATGAACCGTTTCCTTTAAGGAGTCTAAAAAGGAATGAAAGAGACTACTCTGGAAATCTAGATAGAGGGATTACCAAACCAATCGCAAAACTGCAGAATAATTTTTACGGTATGGCAGTCAATCTTCCCGAATGTTGTGTTCAGTGCATTGCGATCGATAGGGTGGAAGACATGGCTTCCTATGGATAAAGGATATAGCCTATTGTGGTCTCCCAATATATACTCAACCGGTACATGGGAGCACAAGTCCATACTGGAACTTGTCATCTCAAAGAGGAGGAATCACCCAACCAACAGTGAAAGCGAAAGTTACCAAGCTTTACGACGCCGAAATACGTCTCTAGCCTAGACTTCTAGATGTTGTGCGTTAGGTTCCAAAGCGTTTTTAGGTTCATTAAATTTATTTTACAGATGATCTTTCTTATGAAATTTGCCTTTCAGGTTCACTGCGTGATGTAGATATACAATTCGTAAAATGCGATCTAAGATGATAAACAATCGTTTAATCTTCTTTTTGCAATGAAAATCCTAGCTACTAAAGAAAGAGAGATGATATTCTTTCAACATAGAGCAAAGAGCACACACTAGAATCACTTTCCTAAATCAAACCAACAAGCAGTCTAAATGCAAATGCACATGCATGTATTTGTTTTTAGCTTTCTTAATGTGTGAATGACAGGAAGAATGCTAAGTACAAATCTGAATTACCTTTTCAAAGCGACAGTACTAACAAATTTATTTTCAAAAACGAAAGGAAGATAATGACGACCCTTTGCTATTTTGAATCGAAAACTGCTTTCGACACTTGAAAAATTACTAATTCAAATCAAATACAAGAGTAACTGTATAATCAACCATCAAGAACAATAGAATTCTTTTCTTTGACTGAAAACGACACTTGTGACACTTTCAAATCAAAAGATGATAGTTTGATTACGCTACTTCTTTGTAAAAGAGAATTGAAAATGGTGCACAATACATAAAAACATTCAAAGTTCTTTGCACAATGGAGGCGAAATGATGGAAAGGAAGGGAGTTTCCACAATGGTATACTGATCACAGATAGCAAAACTCCTGAATAAAGCTGAAGAGAGTGAACACAGAAACCAAAATCTAAGGGCAGAAGAGGTCTTGTCTGATCAACACACCTACAACACAGGGAAAGTGCGATGTAGCGCACCTACTACACATGGGAGGTGCGATGCATCCAGATTCCCAAGAGGAGAAGGTGCGATGGTCCAGGGACGAGACTTCAACTAGGTTCTAGGTCACAGTTTGCAGCTCAGTTCATGGATTTAGGTTGAGAAAGTGATGTATAGTAAACAGAAATCAGAGGGGTTGATCTAATGAGGTTACTAGAGCCACCACTAGGGCAATTAGAAGGTTTGCAAATCGGATTGTTCAGTTTATTAAAAAAACTCGGACATAGACTGAAGCAGCATTGATCTACTTTGAACTTGCATAGAAAATGAAGTTCGAAGGCTAGCTGGCTTAACCTCAGGCTCCATCTGTAATTTTATAAGACAAACCAATATAGACAAGCAAACAATCTATTCGTTCCCCAGTGGAGTCGCCATTTTGTTATCAGGAAATCTAGTGTCCACTCGGAGCTTCTAGTCCCACTAAATTGGTAGCTATCTGAGAAACAAACAAACTAAAACTACTTTCGTTTTCCTTTATGAGAAGTAGATAAGAGGGGAATGAAGGACACCAACTTCAGTCTTGCGCTTGGTTCCTTGCTCGATTCCTCTCCCTTCTGATAGATCCTTGCCACTTCTCCTTCGTCTACCCAGCTTCAAAGAGCACCTGTGGAATCAAAGCAGCATAATACTATTGAATAACAGAGATCTACAATCATAAACAATATAGGACCAGATATATATTGACCACACAGATGCATATATCATCAAACATACAGGAATGTGGAGGAAAACTTGAATAACTTTATTAATATCAAGAATAGAAAAGAGGATTACAACCAATTGTTCTGACCCAACATCATCCTCCAGCATGAAAGCCCTTCTTTCACCTCATGAAAAGCTTAGATCAGCCAACACTATGATGTTCCACCAAGAAACCAACAACACTTCCTCACAAGATACAAAATTCCAGCCTCTGGATCTCTTGGATGAGGGATCCATATATAGATGATTGCAGGGGGATGAGTCAGCTTCTGGGATTTTGATTAGTGTCCTCTCTCTGATAGTTCTTGATTCCACTTGGAGATTGATGATCTCTTACTCATCCCTGGGCGAATTCATAGAGGAAAGTGTCATAGGAGAAGTTTCTAGAAGATTCTATGATCATCCACCTCGCAATTGTCTCTGCCATTTGTCCACTCTCGCCCATCGCACCCTCCAGAAGGGATTTTCAGTATGCATCACACCTTTTACACTAGGCAGGTGAGATGCATCGCACCCTCTGCACTGGGCAGTCTGTATGGTCCAGTTTTGACCAGTTCTGAGCAGATTCCTATGGAGAACTTCTGGGAGATGATGTAATCAGCTGACCTTGTTCTTTTAGGGTATGTAACAACACTTTTAGGGACTTAGGAGCCCTTGGGTTATGGACATGTTTGATTGGGGTGCAGTGCCCAAAAATGTCTGTAATAGCCACCCATCATTCCTGAGCTTACGATAAAACTACCAAAGGGAGTAGTACACAAATCGACATTTAATCCTCATGCCAGAGTGGCACAGAATTATAATATAGTAGAGGACCTAGCCCAATCGCCATCTGCTATGTCGACACTTGAAGTACTACAAAATTGCCCCTCCCAAAAGCAGGCTCTATTATCAGCAATAGGTGGGATTGACCCAGCGGATTCCAATCTTGTGGCCTTTAATCATAAAGGATATGAACCTTAGTTACCAACTCAACTCGCTTTCCTCATTCAAGTGAAAGCCCTCAACAAAACTATTCATCGAACAATTATTGATGAGGGGGCATCTACATGTATTATGTCAATGAGTTTCTAGAAAACTTTAGGATCACCACCCTTGTCGCGATCATCAACAATGTTAAAGCATTCGATGGACGAACATACACTCCATATGGGATTTTGAGTAACTTACAAGTTAAACTGGGGGGGGAAATAGTAGAAATTGATGTTGAGGTTATCAATGGAAATCTCAATTATAACATCCTACTTGGAAGGCCTTGGATTTATGCGATGGCCGCTATTGTGTCAACCTACTTCAGAAAGATTGCATTCCTTTTTCAAGGAGGGATTACGATCGTTGACCAACAAACCTTTCTCCCCAACAATTCACAAGTTACGGGAAGCATCCCGATGATCCATGGAAGCTCTCACTTGCTTCAAAATATCGGAGTAGGCTTGCTAAAAGACCCTACATTGATGGGTACTTTTGCCCTACCGCCTCCAAACAACCTGGCGGAAGTGGCCACGGTGGGAACCTGCAATATGGTATCTTCCATACAGAAGATGTCCGAGCACGATATTAGCATGGATCATCATCAGGTATTGCCTCCAAGCCCAATAGAGATATTGTAGCAATCAATGTTCTCGGCATGGGAGGAAAACCCCAATGAACGCTCATCACTTGTTTGGGTAGATAGGTCAAAGGAATATGGTACCCCTTTGGATCCTTGGTCACATGTACATTCTATAGACGAAGGAATTGCTCAGTTAATGACCATAGAAGGGGAACCATGGGAAGATTACCACCATCATTCCCATCTTCCAGATTACAATGAAGATAACTCTAGTGACCTTAATCATCCATCAGTTTTTGATTTTCTATCAAATACTGTAAATACGGTGGATTCCGAGTGAAATCTGTCCAATATTGAATAAACTATCGCCATAAATATCTCGACCAAACCAGATGTTGTAGAGAATATTCATGTTGGCAAATCTTGTTCTTCTTCAGAACTAGAAGTATATTACGCTCTCTTTCCCGAGTTCAGAGATGTCTTTGCATGGTCATATGAAGAAATTCCAAGCATCGACTTGAGCATAGTTGAACATGAAATTAAGATGTATCCGGATGTCAAACTAGTAAGATAGGGGCTTCGGCAGGTGCACCCAAAGAAAGCCGCTACAATCAAGGAAGAAGTTGAAAAAATTCTCCATGCTGGTTTTATTTACCCAGTTCCTCTAACTAATTGGGTATCAAACATTGTTCCTGTGATGAAAAAGAAAGTAACAATTAGAGTGTGCATCGATTACAGGGATGTAAATCAAGCTTGTCCAAAGGACAACTACCCCACTCCCTTCATCGACTATAGATAATTGATGAATGTGCTAGATGCAGAATCTTTTTGTTTATGGATGGATTTTCCAGGTATAATCAAATAAATATCTGCCCACAGGACCAGTCACTGCATTTATTTGTCCGTGGGGCACATTCGCATACCGTAAGCTACCTTTTGGTTTAAAGAACGCAGGGGCATATTTTTAGAGGGCAATGAATTATGCCTTCCATGACATCAAGAAAATTGTTCAACTTTACCTCGACGACTTCTGGCTCACTCATGAAAGCGGACCGATCATCCGCAGCATTTGAGAGTAATATTTCTACATTGTCGACACTACAAAATAAGACTCAATCTGCACAAGTTTGTGTTTTGCGTTGGTTCTGGTCATTTACTTGGATTTGTAGTTTCAAAGGACTAAATTTGTCTCGATCCGTGCAAGGTTCAGGCAATCGTCAATTTGCCTCCACCTTCAAATTTGCTTTAGATTCAGAAACTCCAAGGGAAAGCAAACTTTCTGAGGAGGTTCATTCCAAATTACGCCAAACTTGCTAAAGGTTATACGCGTCTCTTGAAAAAGGGAGTACCCTTCAACTGGGACCAGGTTGCGAAGGCTTCCTTTCACGCTCTAAAGGAATCCCTAATAAAAGCATCATTAATGTATGCTCCTGATTATCAAAAAGACTTTAACCTGTATATGGCTGTAGCAGATACGACCATGGAAATGGTTTTAGTTCAAGAAGAGAATAGAATCGAACATCCTGTTTATTATTTAAGTCAAAACTTAAATGATACAGAAAGCAAATACTCCTATGTTGAAAAGCTGTCTCTCGCAACAGTTCAAGCAATACAGATATTTTGACACTATATTCTCTTTCGAAAAACTATTGTTTTGTCAGATTGCACCCCATGACTTACATCTTGTCGCGACAGTTGCTTGGGGGAAAATATTCAAAATGGATAACAATTTTGCAAGAGTTTGATCTCGAATTCATAAAATCAAAATCAAAGAAAGCTCTGTTTTTCATAGAGTTACTATGTGATTTCCCATCGTTGTCCAGTGATACAACATCCAAAGCAACAATCGTGGATGAATTTTTGTTTCTGATATATTCAAGCGATCTGTGGTATGGAGATATAATAATTTATCCCCAAACCCAAACATATAGGTCTAATACCTCTCGCTCAGAAAAACTACATACTCGATACCAAGCAAAAGACTACATGATCGTCGGTGATACACTTTACCATCGTGGTGTCAATACAGTTCTGGAAGGTGCCTCACCCATGAGGAGGCCAAAAAAGTCCTAAATGATTGTCATTCAGGCGCATGTGGGGGGCATCAATCTGGTTATGCTACGGCACAAAAAATTTTATGAGTAGGATACTTCTGGCCAACAATGTTCAAAGATAGCATAACTGCAGTCAGAAGTTGCCATGCTTGTCAAACCTTTGACCGCAAAACCAGAATACCACCCGCACCTCTGCAACCAATAGTTGTTGTTGGGCCATTCGCCAAATGGGGCATAGATTTCATGCAATGTAACCCCACCTCGACCGAGGGGCATGGGTATATCATAGTCGCAGTTGACTATTTTACGAAATGGGACGAGGCGATGCCTACATTAAACAACAACGGCGAAACGACTGCTCTTTTCTTTTTCAATCATGTAGTCTCCAAATTCGGCATCCCACAAGCTATAGTCATAGATCATGGATCGCATTTCCACAATCACATGATGGTTGAATTGGCTGCCAAGTTATGACTGTCCCATGATAGCTCTACTCCGTATTATCCGCAAGCTAATGGGCAAGTTGAGGCAATCAACAAAGTCCTGAAACGCATGCTACAGAGGATGATTGGAGTCCATAAACAGAGTTGGAACCTAATCTTGTACTCAGCCTTGTGAGCATACCGTACATCGGTGAGAAATGCGACTGGGTTTACACCCTTTCGGCTAGTGAATGGCATGGAAGCGATCTTACCAGTCCAGTGTGAAATTTCGTCTCTCAAGCTCGCAGTTAACCTCCTCCCCAGAACTTCAGAGGAAGAAGCTCGTTTCTTAGAATTAATCCAACTGGATGAAACTCGTCATGATGCCGCCTTCGCTAACGAAGCACATAAGAAATGATTCAAAGCGCAATTTGACAAGAATGTCAAACCCCGCATTTTCTCAAAATGTGACCTGGTCTTACTTTATGATCAGGAATCTGATAAATTGGGAGCAGGTAAGTTCCAGTCTTTGTGGATGGGTCCCTACATTGTTAAGCGTGCATTAGCAAAAGAATCCTACGAGCTAGTAGATTATGACGGGATTCCACTATCTCAACCTCGAAATGGGTTATACCTTAAACATTACTATGCTTAACTCGGCATGGTAACCTCTTCTTATGCTTTTGTTACATTTTTGTTTTCGTCAAGAGTGATCATTTTGGTTAGGTAATCCACTTTTGCATTTTGTTGCAAATGTCGAACCCATTGGAATCATTTGTTGGATACGTCGACGGGGCAAGTCGTAGTACGCGGAACCTATCTTCTACAGCTTGGGCCATGTTTGATCCAAGCGATGAGTTAGTGAGTTTCACGGGCGTATGTATTGGTCAATCAACGAACAACATCACTGAATATAGCGCATTGATAGAGCTTCTCTCTGATGCCATCATGCATGGAATACACCGACTTGTCATCAGGCTAGACTCACAGCTTGTCATTCTACAACTTACCATCATCTATTCCATTCGGAATCCAACTATCTATCGCATGTTCCTAAGGGTCAAGATTTTGGAAAGGCAGTTCGATTCTATTCAATATCAACATATTTCCAGAAACTTAAACACGTTAACCAATACATTAGAAAAAATGTGTGAGATAGACATTTGCAACATTTGTAAAAGAAAAGAATTTTATCAATAACTGCATCAGGATCATGTAACTTAACCAAAATTAAGCTCCGAAAATCAAAAATATATACATATAGCTATTTATAATTTGTACATAGTGTCCTGTGTTCAGGACAAAATCGGTCATATGACCCAAAAACTCAAAATGCAAGGGGGCACCCTAATCTAATGGTTCTCATGATAACTAGTCACCTCCTGTGCAATCATGTGCAAGAGCCTAGTCCATCGACTCGGAACGCCAGTGGTATGACGCTGTAATCTCAGAGGCAGCTCATCGGTCCTCACATCCGGAATACCAAGGGTGAGACCCTCGATCTGATCCTGCAACACTGCAAGGGTCTCGGATACATCCAAGTCGCAAAGAATGGCCCTCCCTACAACCTCTCCTGCTGGAACGGTATCTGCTCCTCTCGGGCACGCTGCTGGTTGCACTAGCCCAATATCTACATAAGCACATGAGTTTTGATTAGTCTTGATAAACATTTAAAAAAAAACACAAGAACATTATAAAAACAATAAACATAGATATGGTCAGATATTTTTACCTATGACACCCCACTGCTTGCTAGCCGGCAGCACCAAATCTGGGTCACCCCGGAAATCCATCCCAACATATGGATACTCGGCATAAACCATTTGTTGACGGTTGAACCACTCAAAGAAAGGATCAGAGAATGAAACCTGCGGTTGACCAGCATGTCTAGCCATAAGGTCAACCCATCTCTGCATCCGTGGCTCAGTCAGTGGTGGTAGGCCAAGTGAAATGTACTGTGGTTGCATCAGTGGAATCTTCTCCAAGGAAAAAGCAGTTAGAATAGAACCATAGCCAAATTTCTTGGATCTTCTATTTTTCACCTTGGTAAGTTGTTCTTTGATCACTAGAAGTACTACATCACACCAGTTGAATACCTTGGGTTTGAGGCATTCCAAGGCGTACTGCATATAGGACCTTCTAGCCAAGTGAAGGGTCGCGCTACTAGACAATCTAGCAAAGGTGAATAAAATAGTCCTCAAAGACTGGTCGGTGACATCTCGGATACTAATTTTACCGTCCCTGCTCGGCTGAGATCCTTCCCTACAGTATCGGCGAATATAATCCCTCACGGATTCACCCCCACGGGCAGAACCTGATAGTGAAAGAGGGGAACCACACCTCGATAAACTAGTCAAAAAGTAGATGTCCTCAACAGTCATGGGGATGGATTTACCTCTTATCTAGAACACTTGGTTGGTAGGATCCCATGCATTAAGGAAATATTGCAACAAGTTGATTTGTTGCCTCATTTTAGATATGCGAAAGAACTTGAGCAAACCACAATTCTGAAATGCAGTTACCATACCCCGATCATGTACGGAAACCATGCCCTCTTCTTCATGCTCACATTCACGCCATGTAATGACCATTTTGCTCCGATGAATCTCTGAAAAACAAACAATAGAAGAATCATGGTCCTGATTTGGCAAAAAAGGGGCAAAATTTCCATGAAAAATCAGTGCAAAAGTTTTCCTCCTTGCGCCCATCGCACCCTAGCTATGTACTGAGTGTGATGCATACATTCTGGCTAGTGGCTAGCTTAAGATGCATCACACCTTTCGATGTACACTAAGTGTGATGGGGGCAGAACGAAATGTTCAAACACCAAGGGCCCAAAAAAGCAGGAAAACACGCTCAGAATTCAAAAAGGAAAGAATGCAATTGAAGAGCTCAGGTTTAGCTCCTACCTGGTTTAGACAGTGCTAAAAATTGTCCATAGAATCTCCCAGAATTAGTTGATGAAAATCGAGGGGGAAAACACCTCTAGAGCTCCAACAGTCACAACTCCAAATGAAATGGTAAAATGAGGGGTAAAAAACTATTTTTAAGTTACCTTTCACGTAATTTAAGTAGGATATTAGTTTTTTAACTCATTTTTCAAGCATATGTCCTCATTTTTATTCAGTTTGATGGAGCAATTGAACAGGTAGTGCGACCATCAAAAGAACCTAGTGTTAACGGTGAATCGAATATCAATGACCATTGTCACGAGCAGTTTTACGTGAAGTTCAAGCTTGTTAAAAAATAAACCTAGAAATGACCATATGTTCCACCAAAGTTTAAGATCATTAAAAAATGAACCCACCTCCGGTAAATAACCATTGTGATGAAATTATTATCATCTTTGAGCCTTGGTCATGTTCTTACCATCACCTCCACTCTTTTTTTAGCTGATCATACGCCTCCATTTGATTGTTTACCCCTTTTTAGGAACAACTGCGACGAGTGATCCTATTAGCAACCTTCTTTACACTGTTATGATTGAAAATTTCCAAACATTACCTAGAACCAGCTGCTATCCGAAAACATCACTCGTTCCTCAAAAAACTAGTCTCCTTTAAGCTCTTTTCATCTGACTCGTAAAATATGAAAAGATTGCTGAGCAATTGGCCTCTCTAGCTCGTTAAAGTGATTGGAAGTGCCATCCTTCCTCTATATTTTAATCTTTTTGGACCTAAGGGATTACTACACAAAAAGATCGAGCGTTTGTCTTGTTTGGCTCGTTAAAAATATCGAAAAGTCATCCCTTTCGCATTGTTTTATAATTTTTCGGACTTAAGGGACTATATTACGAAAAAGGAATATCGAAGTCTCCTTTCCGTCTCTTTTCAGACTCTCTAAAATTGAAAAGGACCGAGTTATCCTTGTTGTTAAACTCGTTAAAACAATAGCGACAAACTTGTCCATTTAGACAAGAGCGAGTTTCACTGTCGCTAGGCTCGTTAAAACATAGCAACGGGTTTTCCTTAAGGGCAAATTATAGAACAAGCATATGTTATCCTCCTCAAGCTTGAAAAAAATAAAGAGGTACTGGTCAAAAATGACTAGGGAAAATTGGGAAGAAAACTTGAAAATTTATTCGTAATAGGTCACTCTTGAACATGACACTTTCACTCCATCACCATGATTGAGTCGGGTTGGGTTATTTCGTTCAATGATCATATTATCATTGGTCCACCGTACCATCCACTTTTGGGGTTAACGCTACCAATCTATTTCAGTGTCGCCGATATGTTCAATAGAAGTCACTTAGAGAATTCACCTGCCCAACATATGTCTCATCCATTGCAATACCTTCACGATTCATTCTTTCATGACCGCCACCCTGAACCTTATATCATCAGACCATTTTCACCTCCACAAAATCATTTGCTCAGTTCTGTGTTGTAGATTTGGGATTCATTAATGCCCTCCTATGATGGGTCACTTCTTGTCAACATCAAGTCACTATCTAAGAATTCGACCTAGGAACAACCCTTTCGGTACTTTAAAGCTTGCATGCCTCAATGGAAAGTTTCTCACTTCTGGCGACAGGTTTACATTAATTTCCTTCGACCGAAAGATTTTGCATGGTGTTCGACGTCGACTCATGTATTCACAACACGTAAATTTTACTGTAGTACCTTGAGGGTCTTCATCATCATCGGTGATTCCTCTCGTGCCTGTTAACAGCTTGCATCATTGGCTGGTAATCAGGCGATGTCCTTCCATGTTCGACATTAGAACATCTTTTCACATGGATCAACTTGTACTTCGGGTGAAGATTGAACGAGTTTTTGAAGACCCCAGATCTAGTTTCATCCATCCGAGCTGCGATATATTCAGGAAAATAAAGACATCAAATGTACATCATTGTTGCACAGATAATCATCCAAACTAAGGGATGATGGATCTACCAGAATCATCAGTCTGCACACAGACGGTTTTCTGTCCTATGTACATGAAAATGAATTTATCAAAGCTAAGCATGGGAATGCCCACCTAAGCTAGATCATGAAAAATATTATGAAGATAATGTATTGAATTGTATCTTATTACAGGTCACCTTCCAGTTCGAAAAACCTCGGATCCTCATTATAAAGAATTTCACTCGACATCAAAAAGGATTTACGACCTCATGCTTTAGGGGGCAACTATTATAGACATATTTGGGCACTACAACCCCAATCATACATGTCCATAAACCAAGGGCTTCTAAGTCCCTAAAAGTGTTGTTTCATACCCTAAAGGAGCAAGGTCAGCTGTTACATCATCTCCCAGAAGTTCGCCATGAAAAACTACTTAGAACTGGTTAAAGCAGGACCATACAGACTGCCCAGTGCTAAGGTTGTGATGCATCTCACCTGCCACATGTAAAAAGTGCAATGCATACTAGAAATCCCTTTTGTAGGGTGCGATGAGTGAGAGCAGACAAATGGCACAAGCAGTTTGCTAGGTGGAGACCCTGAGAATATTCTAGAAGCTACTCATTTGACACTTGCCTCTCTGAATTCACCCAGGGATGAGTAAGAGATCTGAAATCTCCAAGTGGAACCAAGAACTATCAGTGAAATGACACTAATCAAAATCCCAGAAGCTGACTCACTCTCCTGTAAACATCTATATATGGATCCCTCATCCAAGAGATCCAGAGGGCTATAATTTTGTAATTTGTAAGGAAGTGTTGTTGGTTTCTCTTTGAAGACATTGTTGGGTGATCTTGCTTTGTATGAGGTGAAGAGGGCTTTCATGCTGGGAGGATGGAGCTGCGTCAGACCAAGTGGTTGTAATCCTCTATTCTACTACTTCTATCAATAAATCTATTTGAGTTTTCCTCCATATTCTTGTATATCTCTGAATATTGTGTTGATATATGCATTTGTATGGTCAATATATATCTGATCCTATGTTGTTTACAGTGATAGATCTCTATGCTTTGATAGCATTATGCTGCTTTGACTCTACAGGTGCTCTTTGAAGCAGGACAAGTAAGGAAGGAGTGGCGAGATTTTGTCAAAGGGGAAAGGAAACAAGCAAGGTGCCAAGCAAAAGACTGAGGTTGGTACTCTCTGCTTCTTTCTCATCTATCTCTCGTAAATGAAAACACAAGTGACTTTAGTTTGTTTGCTTCTAAGATAGATACCCGTCTTAGTGGGACTAGCAGTTCTAAATAGACACTAGTTTTCTCGACGACAGTAATGCAGTGGATTAAGTGGTCTGTGATGGGGATGGGCTCCTCCAGCCATAAACACCCACCATGCACCAAGCAGAGCAGCTACCTGATGATGAATATTATTATTGGGGTGCGGTGGAAATGCGGTACCCAGAGCAGGTTGAGTAACCCTGCCTTTTCCATTCCATGTAACCACTTTCACGGCTCCAATTCGATAACCCCCGCTGCGGTGTTCCTCTTGGGATTCATGAGCTACACACTCTCTAGCTAAGGGAACTTCTCGTGGTCAGTGAGATCCTAATCTTCAAATTTCAAGCTCGGAACCTGTCTGAGGTGCGTTCCCTAAAAAATGATGTCGTCTAGGAGGAGCGGAGTCTGGAGAGAGCTCGTGCTCTCGTCGAGATCCTTAGGCACTTTTGCTTTCCCCTTCCGTGGGGGGATATAGGTGGGAAACTTTTTTGGAGGGTGCGCAGGCTCAGTTTCTTCCTCCATGTCTTCGTCCTTGTCTTCTTCAATTATAAGGTCCTCCAGGTCTTCCTCCTCCTCATCAATTTCTAAGTTAACAACTTTCCCTTTCTCCTCCATCGTTAACCTTGTGCGCAGTGGGTTTCACGAGGAAATATGGATAGGAATCATCGAATGTTTGTCTTTCTTTAGCCTCTGTGTGCATAATGATTTAGGGATTTCTACCACAATCCCGGTACCTTCAAGGGCATCCCCCACAGTCAGGGCCTGCGAGGCCTCTTCGGCAGTCATCTCTGCAATTTTCCATAACTTCCTCAAATGATGCCATCGTGTTCATCCAGAAATCTATCACTCGTGTAATCAGGGGCTCAATCAATGCTTTGCACAAGTCAAACAGGGCTCTACTCAGAATACGCAGGGTATACAATAGCTCAATTCGCAAATGACCAAGTGTTGTTTGCTAGGTAGCCCTCTATAATTTATAGTGCCTTTTGAATTTGAATTCGACCGTTCCCCCCAAATCCGGTTCATTAATGCTCCTTTGGCGGCATATTTTCCCAAATATTGCCCATAAATCGCGTCTTAAATGCCTTCTGCCCACTCCATTTGGGCTCAAGTCAAGCATCACATCGTGAATAGTGACTCCAATGGTCACTTTCCGTCCAACCTGCGCGACAGTGCAACCCCCCTTGCATGGTCGCGGACCTTGTGACATTTTACTCCTACGCGCAGCTCCAACATTGCGCAGCTCCCGGGCAGAGTAGTTTATAGTCCCGCACCTCCTTTCAACTACCTAGAGCGCTAAGACTATACTTCTCACGGTTAGTTAGGTGGTCGCACCAGTTGTATAGGGCTTCATCCGGTCATCCATCCGTTTTTCGGGAAAATACCACCCTTTGATTGTCACTGGCTATGTCATGCACTTTATCATCAGCATCGTGCCACCATGGTTGATCTGTTCGTTAATATGTGGTCCAATCCAAGGCATCAACCTGATCAATTCTCTACGATAGTCCCCAAATTTGTCAACATGATTGTGCACACCCTGTTTTATCACCTTGGTCTTCTTATCGAGAAAATCTTCCTTTATCTTGTCCTCAAGCTTCTTGACTTCCGCTTCCCCCAGAGCGCTTTTCTCCCTTAATCGCACCCTATCTTTCAATTGTTCTCGAAGCCTAAGGTCACCTTGTTGGCTTTCCTCGTCAGGTCCCAAGTATTTGACTTCGTTCAGCTATGCTATCCCTTCTTCCAAGGTTCTGCGAACCATCGTATCTGCTAGTGCTGCCATGCGTGGACTAGGAATTTTATGTTCTATGGGGATTACAACATTCATGTCATATTCCAGCCTCAGAGGCGCCTTCACCATAAATTTCTTGCACGTGGTCCTACAAGCCCACAGAACCGCTGGTACGCGCAGGTCCTAGTCAGTCCGCTGCACATTGTGGACCTTGTTCAGTGCTTCACATACTTCGTTAAAGGCTTCTACATGGATAACCTTTTGTGCACTTGTTCTTTCCCTACTCCATGGTTCCAACCGGAAGAGTCATTCATGCCATTGCCTTGCTCGCACCTGATTACTGATTGTGTGTTCTAACGCGAAGGCTGTGTACATCTGCGTAGGTTTCATACCATATGCTTGTATCCATCTAGACAGGTTGGCATGTGGACCCTTTCATCCAATAATCTTGTATGTTAATCACATCTGAGGCTTCCCAAACTGCATGCGCATCATCCTCATGCATTTGCACCAGTCCTCAAAGCTTCTTTGGTGCATACCCCACCACCTCACAGGCATTGCCCGTAGTGCCCATTTCAAAGCTTTGAAACATTGTTTTTCCGACACTTCTCTTTCAAATCTGTTCAAGAAGTCATCCACCTCACTTAACTCATGATACGTAGGTAGATCCCTTACCTCCGTTGATACGCATTGCAACGATCTCGTCATCATGTTACAGTTCAGCATGGTTACCTCGTGTAACCATTTCTACCATCGTTCTACCTCCTCATCAGAATCCGAGGTGCAAGAGCTTTCATACTCCCATGAGATTCGTCCATCCACGGTTGGATTCACCCAGTCTTGTTATCATATGGTTATCTTGCAGATGCAATCCAATTCGTCATCACTTTCATAGTCATGCACCGGCTCTGTGTAGCGCGATCCTTCTGTGGGTCTAAAGGTACAACTACGTACAACAACTTTTTCTGAAAAATCATCTTGTGCTTTTCACATTTATCACCCCATTCATGTCAGTGGCCCAATCTATTCCTAATAGCGCTAGGTAGGGATTGTTGTCATCAAAAATCTCTATTACTTTGAAGTATGCTAGCACGCTTGCTCCTTCGATATCCACTGTGATTCTCTACAATCTTCCCATAGTTAGGATCTTCTATTGGTTCATCATTCGCAGTTGGATAGGAGACCATTACAACATAGGCCTTCCCATGCGCTCCCATTTCTACTTTGACAGGACATTCGTGTCCGATCCTAGATCCAGAATCACTTGGTCCATCTCATATTCCCCAATCTACACTGTCAATCTCATTTCCTTCCCATTCGCATCGTGTGCTTTCCAATCTTTCAGACTACACGCAGTTCTCCTGGTGTGGTCCCAACACATCTATTTATGAGTTTTTGCAGCCCTTTTACAGCCTTGCTGTCGCGCAGCAGCTTCATGCATGTTTCCAGGAACATTGTGAGCATCGATGGGTCCATTTATGGCTCTGGTCTGTCTTTACTTTCTGAAGTGGAGGCATCAGTGAAGCTCTTCTTGGCTTCCATGAAGGTTTCCTTAGCATGCTTCAAATCAAACTCTGGTTCCTTCGTTGGAGCCTTGACAACCCAAGTACTTTCTTCAGGCTGCTTGCCTTTGTCATCCCCTATCGTGATTCCACTTCGGAGCACAATATTCACATTGGGGTCTTCCTTGTGTGGCTCAAACCTCATCATTTACAGGTTCTGAGTCGGGGGAGGTTGGAGTGCTCCTTTATTGTTCAACTTCACTATCAGTGTGGGACAATCCTCCATTTCATGATCAAAAAATTTACAATACAAACATGATGGCCGTGTTGGATTCATACAATCATGAGCATAATGTCTTGGCCCTCCGCAATTGTAACATATCAGTTGTTTGTAGCCTCTTCCAGGTCCTCCTCCACCTCGGCCTCGTCCATACCCCTGAAATTTGGTTCGCACCATCCCTGCGTTCTGGTCAAGGGGCCGCATTTTGGCCTGAACTATGTAGGTAGCAGTCCGATCCATCATCCGCTCATAACTTCTACAGGTGCACTCATCATGTCCCACTGATCTACAAAAATTACAGAAAAAATGTTGTGAATTTTGCATGTATTTTTGCAATAAATGACAGTTATATATAGCATGCTTTCCTCATATTTGACAAATCGCGCACCACAACGCAGGTGCTATGCTAGGTCCTGTTTGTGCCTCCGGTCTCAATGGCATTGTCCCTCCTCCAGCGAGGTAATTCACGAACACCGGGTAGTGGTCCTTGTCATGTCCCTAACCCTTGCACTTTATGCACCATACCTCGTCGCACACTTTTGGGCGAGTTGTCCTGTCTTGTTTCAAACTTTGCATCTTAATGCAAGTTTTTCAATAGCACATGAATCTTTTGAACTCCCAGGTTGGGATCCTGTATCAGGGTCTCATGTAATCTCATCGCTACCTCCAACGCCTCAGCCTAAGTTGTTAGCCTCTATTATGATAGCGTGTTCCTTAGATGAGGGGTTAACGATGCTACAAACCATTTACAATGTTGTCCATCCGTCAACGTCATGTTAGCTTCGCGAATTGTGCACTTTAGTCTCTAATCCAACTTTGAAGGGGTCTCACCTGGTATCATTGTGATTTCCTTGAACCCAATGATTGGCTGTGCCTCTAACTTTGGCCTGCTAAATTCTTTGTTTAGCCCAGTTTGGATATCCACGATCCCTGCATTTGGATTTTCGTTGGAATGCTTAATGTACCAGGTCAGCGCACAATCCTGCAAAGCACTAACCAACATTTCTTTCCTTATATTGTCATTCATAACTCCATATGCTTCCCATACAGCTTTTATCATCAACTAAAACTGGTTCGGATCTTCATTCCCTACTCCCTTGAATACTAGCAACTTTATCGCACTCGCCATATTGACTCGCAGTGGTGGCGGAGGTGGTATGAGTGAAGATGGGGGTGACAATGGTGAAACTGGCGGTGGTGTGGGTGGAGGTGGTATGCGCTTATCAAATTGATCTCACTCCTTGGTGAGACCTTTGCGAGCTTGTCTTCGCCCCCTCGCGGAGATGAAATCAAGGGGCTAGTTTCTAGCTCCGCTCTACCTTCATTTCTATATATTCTCCCACTTCGCGTAGCCCTAAACATCAATTTATTCACATAACCCACTTTTCACACAGTAGCATTTTAATCCAAGTGTTCAAAGACTTAACATACTTACCTCACAGTCCTTTGAGGAAGTGTCATTCTACCTCACTATAGCTAACTGACGTATCTACCACAAACTCAGTGATGAATCCTCCTATAATGCAATCGAGCCAGTGATCAACAGTGCAACGATCTTATCCTTTGATTCTTCCAATTTGCGCACCAATTTTGGGGTCCACACAATAGTTTTATCGAGCTTGCACCTTCCTTGGCTATCTGCTAGCTTCACGATCCATTCGTACAACTCAGTAGGGAAATATGAGAAGAAAATTTCATGGATCTCTGTGTATAAGTAGCAGTCTAACCACTCTTCTATTAATAGTTGCGGATTCCTATTTTCCTGCACAGCAAACTCGTGAATCTTCCTATCCAACCAATCTTCAATTCCTTTCTTTGTTGGATTCTAGTGATACGACATTAGACATCTATATGCAGATCATGATTTCGGCAATGGAACCATTTGTTGGCTTGTTGGGGCCTGACCCAGGTTCAGAGTTAATTAGCCAAACAAATCCCTTTACTACTGGCCTTTCGGCAAAAATCCGTGGAGCGCATGAGACTGAGGTCTCACTCGAAGTAGTATGGGGTGGTGCTGGAACTAGGTTTCCGCACCCTGGAGATGTTTGAGAGGTTGATTTGGTCCAACTAATAGTCCTTGCATGTAGGTTGCTTCGCGCACTTCCCTGGCCTTCGCGCCCTGATAAATTCGCCTTCATGTAGCCCTAACTAAGGGTTGTGGGGCTTTTGTACTACTGGAGCAGTGTTCTGCACTATTACCCTAATTAACTCCTAAGATCTTACTTATCTTCATGTAAATAGATGCCTTGTGTTATATTTATTTATACAACACATTCATATAAGTTTGCGTAGCAAATAAATAGTAAAGTTGCAGATTATTCCCAATAATACATAAAGCAGGAAAAGATACCCAGAAATATGGTAAAACTTCTCTTTATTAATTCTTCCCATGGTTACAGACTCGACCTGCCCTACGCACTTAGCTGCAGGGGTCCACGCACTCAGCTGCGGACTACTAGGCCTCTATGCAATCAACTACAGAGCCTTCTCCTACTCTACAACCCAAATACACACTTTACAGTTCGACTCAATATCTTAGACTTATCATGCTTCTATACTATTCCTTCGTTTTCTTTTTTCTACACTTAGAGCCTCGCTCTATTTATACAATCTCATGGTCTGCGGACCATGGGTAGGTCTATCAAGCCAACATTATATTACAAAAACAAGGGTAGGCAACCTTGTGACTCTATTATGACTTCGCGCGCCATGCCCACAAATCATGGAACCTTTATAATGGACTTGGTCAAAAATTGGGCTTTAAGCCCCAAAACATGCCTTGGGGGGATTCCATGCCCAAAAAGAAGTTGTTAAAAAAGGATGTCACATTCTGCTAGAACGAGGACTGTAAAAAAGCTTGGATGTATTGAAGGAAAAGATGGTCACCATGCCGATTTTAGTCTTCTTGGATTGGAAGAAGGAGTTTCATGTACATGTTGATGCGTCATGCATAGCGCTGGGAGTAGTATTGACACAGGCTAGCAGAGGAGACTTAGACCATCCTATAGCGTTCGCAAGAAGAAGGTTATCCAAGGCAGAGAAGAACTATTTCACCATCGAGCGTGAAGGGTTAGCCATGGTATATGTGCTCCAGAAGTTTAGACACTACTTGCTAGGTGGCCATTTTAAGATGTATACAGATCATTTTGTGATGAAATACCTGGTCAATAAGCCTGTGTTGGGGGGGAGAATCTGCACGTGGTTGTTATTTTTCCAGGAGTATGATTTTGAAGTTATTATGAAACTTGGATGACTAAACCTGGGACCAGACCATTTGTCACACATCAAACAGGGGAAGAGCCAACTAACTTGGAGGAGGGATTTCCTGATGCACAATTATTTTCACTTCCTAACAACAGGAACTGCCTCGGAAGGATACACTGCCCAACAAAAGAAGGAATTAGTGGTGCGCACGGCAGACTTTTCTGTCATTGCCGGGCATCTGTACAAAATGGGGTCTGATGAGATATTGCGGTGATATGTACTAGAGTTTGAACAAAGCGTGTCCTCATGAACACCCATGAGGGCACCATAGGAGGACATTATGCATGGAGAGCAACTGCGTAGAAGATTCTACGTGCAGGGTTGGGGTGGCCAACCCTCCATCAGGATTCCAAATCTTACTGCAAAGTGTGTGATGTGTGTCGAAGGACAGGCAGGCCATCGCAGAGGGATGAGCTGCCTCTAAATCCATAGATGACATTATAACCCTTTGAGAAATGGGTGATAGACTTTGTGAGACCCATTCAGCCCCAAGGGAAGAAGATGGGAACCAGATACATTATTACCGCAACAGAGTATTTGACTCAATGGGTGGAGGCATAGCTTGTGAAGGATTGCACAAGCGCGACTGTTGCAAACTTCCTCTTTGAGTATGTACTGACATGATTTGAGTGTCCAAATATTTTGATGAGTGATCGCGATACGCACTTTCTGAATGAAACGATCAGCGCATTGATGGAGGAATTTCAGGTATATCACGAGAAGAGCACACCTTATCACTTGCAAGCTAACAGGATGGTGGAAGCATTTAAGAAATTGCTGGAGAATGCACTGACCAAGGTTTGTAATGCTCAGTGAAGTGATTGGGACCTACACATACTCGCAGTACTATGGGCCTATCGGACGACATGCAAGAAGTTGACTGAACAAACACCCTTTAGGCTTGTCTGTGGTGTTGAAGCAGTGATTCCCATGGAATACATTGTGCCTAAACTACGCATAACGACACTCACGGGTATGATGGATCGCGGAGCCCTGGAAGAAAATCTCGCATAGCTGGCTAAGCTTGAGGAAGAGAGATTTCTAGCTGGATTTCACCAACAGGTCCAAAAGCAGCGCGAGAAAGCATGGCATGATTGGCACATTAAGTTGTGCACCTTTAAGGTAAATGACCTAGTTTTGTTATCTGAAAGCAAGTTTGATAAATTTCCAGGAAAATTCAGAATGCACTGGTTAGGGCCCTATGTCATTAAGGATATTATCGATGGACGAGTGGTGCAGTTGGTCAAATTGAATGGAGATCCCTTCCTAGGAAAGGTGAATGGCAGTCTCTTGAAGCCATACACTAGTAGTCTGACCATGTGACTATATGAAGGTAGCATAGTCTTAGCACCCCAGGCAGCTGAAAGGAGGCACGAGACTATAAACTACATTTCCCAGGTTGTGGAGCTGCACGATTGTAGGATTGTGCGAAGCAAGGAAGTGTCACAAGATTCATGCCAGCGTGAAGGCAGTTGCGCTACCCAGGAAGAAATCACGCAAGTCAGCTAGAAAGTGACCATTAAAGTCACTGTTCATGATTTGACGGTAGAAATGCTACCAAATGGAGTGGGCTTCCAGCATTTAAGACAGAATTTATGGGTCAGATCCTTGAAAATATGCCACCAATCCAGCATTAATGAACTGAATTTGG
This sequence comes from Pinus tabuliformis, assembly GCA_031772625.1. Classification (NCBI taxonomy): domain Eukaryota; kingdom Viridiplantae; phylum Streptophyta; class Pinopsida; order Pinales; family Pinaceae; genus Pinus; species Pinus tabuliformis. Next base: position 766,034,181 of record CM062815.1, read on the forward strand.
GGGGAATGGTCGGATTTGAATTCAAAATGCTCTATAAATTATAGGTGGCTGGCCAGTGAAAAAAACTTGGCATTTTGAGAATTGAGTTGTTGAGCTCTCAGGCACACATGAACTGAGAATTCTTCGAGGCTTTGATAGCGAGTCCATCATTTTCGAACTTACCAGAGACGTCACAAGAACTGTTGGAAAGCATTATGTCGGCACCCGTAGAAGCTATAGATACCGAAGAAGTAGCAGAGGAGTCGATGCCAGGAATTGTTATGGAGGAAGAAGAAGCTGCTCTGTAGGTTTCTGAAATATTAGTAGAAGTCCCTAAATCACCAAGGGCGCCGAGACCAAAGCCCACCCCAACCAAAGAGAGCACAAAGGATAAGAAAGGCAAGTAGCCTGCAATACCGGTGTGTGTGTCGCCAAGAAGAAACCCACCAAAGGACAAGCCCACCGCATAGGAGAAAGGAAAAGCCATCAATCTAGAGCCGAAGGAGGGAGAAATCGAAGACATCCCAATGGATGATGAAGTTGTGGGAATAGATGTGGAGGAAGTTGAAGCCCAAGGAGATGACCCTATCACTCAGTTGCCTGAGTATGTCCCTTCGCGCAAGGGAAAGACCAAGGTGTGGAAGGATATCGATGAGAGCAAGGTCCCCTTGCAAACCCATCTTCTGCCGAATGAAATTGTTTTTGAAGGACCACGCTTGGGGCTGGTTCCTCTGTTAAAACTTGAAGACTGGGACTTGGTTGACCATGAAAATTTCCCACACTTGGCAACTGAGAAGTTGATGCACCGCATTATCGATACAAACACCGGGATGACCGCATTGGAGCCATGGAGGTGGCTCAAAGGAGTAGACAAGGCAGGTCTACTCAATATGCTATGGGTGCCACACTACAACCACACCCTGATTACAGTCCTGGTCATCAAGCAGCTACTATGATTGGTGCATAATTGGTGTCTATGGCTAGAGGAGCCAATACCCATCACTGATAGATTGATCCACAGGATCACGCAGTTTCCCTACACAAGAGAAAATCTGGCCATGATATTTGGCGAAAAAGGTGGTGAGAAGGCCATCGCGGAGGCCATGAAAGAGAAGTTTAAGTTGGTAAGGAAGTCGCGTGGATATGCCATATCCAGCATCTGTGACCCTGATTTAAATGTGGCTACACATATTCTAGTAGGGAAGGTGATGAGGAAGTGTCACGCCGATGAGGTGTCGGAACCTGTCATTGCGCTAGAAGCCCAGTGCACCGAAGGAGTTCAGTTCAATTGGGAAGACTATCTTCATGGAGAGTTCCTAGAAAGTTGACGCGAAGCACAAGAGCTCAACAAGACATTCCACTACACATGGCTCTTGTTGTCTATTGTGTTGGTAGCATGGGAGCTACCAAAGGATAGTTAATTCCCTTTGGTCATGCCAGACCTACCAGAAGCAGCGAAGTATGCTTCGTTGTGGGTGACCAAGGATGTGCAGTGCATCAAGGAAAACAAGATCTTCTGGATCTTGATGGAGATGAACATCTGCATGGCTATCAATCGTAAACCACAGTTATCACCTACAGTGTTTGCAAACCTGCAGGGCTATGCAGAGTTTAAAGTAGATTTTCACCATGTGTCCATCAGGACATGGAAGGATCCTCCGCGGTCATGGTATGACTTTCCTTATCTGGCAACGGATGATGCCATTGATGCAGTACTTTATTGATGGCCGGTAGAATGGCGCACCACAGTAGACTTGGTGGTGGGAGGGAGCAAGTCTGCTACGCAGAAAAAGGAGGAGGCCAAGATCAAGATGACGCAACTAGCCAAAAAGAGAAAGAAGGATGTCGCTGATAAGGCCCAGGTGGAGCGCGATGTCTCTCAGCAGACGACGAAGCAAACAGGTGGAATAGAGCAGGGCTCTCACAAAGGTGTGAGGTCGTCTTCACCGGAGACAGAGGAGGAGACGGACAAGTAGACAGAACAGCATGGTGTGGACCCATAGGCGACATCCACCTGCATCAAGCATCCAAGGGAGCACAAGAAAGGAGGGTCCAAGAAGAAATCTAAGGCTACTAAGACATTGTTGGACCCAATCACCCTCATAGAGGGCAATTTGCATGACATCCGTGACACGATGTGGGATGTCACCATGGAGGCTCTACAACAGTTTGAGTAGTAGCAACAGAAAACAATTTTTGGGGGCTATCTAGATAGGTTTGTAGGAGTTGCAGTCCCACGTGTCATAAGCTAGCACGATGTCTACCATCCTTGCTATCAGCACTTCAGAAGTTGTAGTGATGCTACGCATGAAGGCCTCCAACACCATAGTGCTGCCTGATGGAGCAGTGACCACGGAGAATGAAGCTATCAGGCCCACTGTCAGCACCCTCAAGGGAGTAGGGTTGAATTTGGCAGCGCTCCCTGGTGAAGCGCTCCACCTCTTGCAGGAAGGAGTGATTGCAGAGCTGAGGGCCCATGAGCATTGTGCCCTCTGGGTGATTAGTGAGAAGTGCATTAATAATTAGCAGATGGTGCTACAGTGAGACTCTACCATCGCCACTATGACCGAGGTGACCAACCAGAACAAGTGTATAATGCAGGTCGTCAAGGAGGCATGCCGAATGGTCCCAGAGTTGGCCATTCCTGAGGAAGAACTAGTTGAGATGCGCATCCACAAACTAGCTACAGGGGTGCACAATGCTCATACAGAAATGGCGAGGGTTCAGTTGGAGTTAAACCTGCAGATCACAGAGTTATAGTTGAAGGCCCAACCTTCAACTCCATCAGAAGTGAAGGAGCAGCAGGCAACCATTATCACAGAGGCAATAGTGGCGGTTGACAGTGCAATAGCAAACTACACACAGCTTTTTGAGCAGTTGTTCAAGGTCCTGACGACCATGCAAGAGGACCCTAAAGTACAATGGTTCAAGACAAAAGTGTGAAAACTGTAGTAGCACTATGATGAGGTCAAAGGCACAACGTGAACCATCGCACTCAGACAGAGATTGGCGAAGCTGCAAGAGGCCAGGCAACTGAAAGAACAGGTGGATACAGTGTTCCACAAGGAATAAGTGCTGAAGGCACAACTGAAGCCCTGGTTGGATGAGACTTACACAATGACAACCTATATTGAAGGAAAGCTTGCAACTCTGCAAGAAACTTAGCAAAAGCTTCAGGTCGACAGTTCAAGAGCAGTGACCGAGCAGATGGTTGAAGACACAAAGCAAGCAACCGCACAGTGCACTCTCGAGCTGGTAGGTCTTCACACTAAGATCTCCGTGCCTGCTGAGTGACTCGAGGATGAGTCATGATGTTTGTGTCGGCGGCCTTTTGGGAATGGGATCCCCCAAGGATATTTTTGGGGCTAAAAGCCCATGTTCTAGGTAAAATTTTGTAATAAAGTTGTAAAGTCTCCGCATTTTGTGGTCATGGAGCGCGAAGCTGTCATGAGTCATAAAGGGTTGTTCGCCCTTATTTTGTAAAGTAAAGTCAGCTGTAAAAGATCTACCCATGGTCCGTGGACCATGGGATTGTATAAAAAGACCTAAGTAAGTAAGATCTAGGTAGTCCTGATGAGTCATAAGTTCTAGTAGAAGTCTTGATCAATAAGGAGGGAAGTCTAAGTTTCGGGTCATAGAGTAGTTAGAGGCTCTATAGCTGAGTGCGATGAGGCCTAGGGTAGAAGTCCACATCCGAGTGTGCGGGCCCCTGCAGTTGTGTTTGTAGGGCAGATAGAGTCTGTAATCATGTGAAGATATCAATAAAGAGAAGTATTCTGCAAATATTGTGTCTTTGTTTCCTATTAATGTCTCTTGTTGTATTATGTATGAATTTTATTTATAATTCTTATGTGATGTGTGAATGTATGTAATTACGTTGGATAGTTGAATGTAAATAAGGATATCTATTTGCGCGGTGCTAACTGCGATTGTTTAATAAGATAAGTAAGACACTTAAGCTAGTTTTGTAATCTTCACAATACGCTTCCCTAGCAGCACGAAAGTGCTTGAACCACAGGTTAGGGCTGCATGAAGGCCAATTGTACCCCTTCGTGGAGGTACTAAAGGGTAGAATAAAGGGCTAGAATGACCAATCCCTAGAACTTAACAACCTAAGCGAGAGCAAGAATAGAAGGAATAAACTGACATCACAACCATCTCAGGGTGTAGAAACTTGGTTCCAACATTCGCCCATACTGCTTCGGGTTAGACTTTGGTCCGCGCTTCGCGAGCTAATGCCGAAAGGTCCAGCAGTGTAGGGATTTGTTTGGCTAACTAATGTAGAACCTAGTTCAGGCCCCACCAAGCCAACATTTCACTGGATGTAAGCTCACTCGAAGGATTTTCAATTTTTTCAAGTTAATTTTCTTAATCCACAAGGTAGAGTATCTGATCAGATGGAAGATTTATGTTTGTTTAATTCTTCTTCATGCAAATATCTTGTATTAAATCCAGGGTTGGAATGCACATATTTCATAGGTGCACATATCTTTGAAGCCTACCATTCTTATTATTAGGATAAATATCATCATTGGCCAAAATATTTGTTTCTGATGAACCCCTCTGTGAGCAATGAACTCCTTATCCTTCTTTTCTATGTTTTGGAGATAATAATTTTTGCTCTAGTACAATCTATTATTTTTTAGGTTAGTAGATGCTTGATTCATTCAGAAGATCAAAACCCTCATGCTAGAAAATTAATTTCCCATGTTGATATGAATAATGGATTTTATTTAACACATTCTTCCAATCTTTTGTCAGCATTGTATCCTAACTAGTTTCCTCGATTTACGATGCTAGCATATGTTTTTAATTCATAGAGCTCTCTTATTGTTGGTCTAGTGTGTAACTTGATAAAAGTGGAATTGATAGATAATTGAGAATATTATATGCTAATACACCAATATGATCTTGACACTACTTCTAATAGATGTCTCTCAATTAATCAGTTTCCCACCAGTACATCTGATGATAGTTGTTTTACATAAGTTGATCTTATCAAGACCATTGATCATTATCATTTATAATTTAAATGCTAAAATACCTATCAAGAAGTTGAGGTACTTCAAATTTTTCTGATGGTTATGTTAGGACCTCACAACCCTGATAATAGTTTTGGAAAAGACCAGGTCAAATTTCCCTCTCAATATTCTCTCCATAATTTGATTGCACTGATTGAAAGCTCATCTTTGCAATAATTTCAAGATCTTCAAATTTTTTGTTTCAAATATCATGACCGAATCACTAAATGGTTAAAAGAATCATACATGGAAAGTTTCATTGCTAATAATAAGTTTCGACCTTGATGTTTTCTAAGACTAAAAACAAGGATGAATGTACACTCATGAGCATCCTTCAAGGTTTGTATGATCATTTTTCTAATCAACAAGGTCAAGTTACAGATTGGTTAAAGTGAGTTGTTATATCACACTTTTCTTCTTGTATACATGACCTTCATCTTTATGTGTAAGTGATCTAGGCAATTATTTTTATTGCTACACATTATTCTATATTGTCACTAATCATTTGTATCGCTCTACTTGTAGGTCGAAAAAAACTTAAATGGTTGCATTGGAAATTTTACTTCACATCATCTCACCTTCTATCTTAAATAGATTAGGGTCTAGGTCTAGTTGCATTCTAGTTACTTTTTCATTGCATTATCGCATTGTTCCTGCATTCTTCTTCTCGTTTTAGTCTTTAAATTTCACCTTGCTTTCTTATTTTCTTTCATTTATGTCATGCAATGTTTTCTTTCATGTCTTTTTTCGTGTTTTTTTTAATAAGACCATGTATGAAATTCATCTTGTTTGGCTCTATGGTAATATGGGAAAGTCAAGAGGGAAATTATGACAAATGAAAACACTTGGCTAACCTCGTATCTCCTTCTTTGTTCGGGTCTAAATATATTTCAAAATCAATGACGTTCGGATGAAAATAATGATTCATCTGAATGAAATCTTTTAGCGGAACTACAATGCTCGTATCTATTTTATAATTTTCATTCCTTGACTCAAAATTGTAATTAAATGGTGTTTTTACTTGCCACCTCAATCAATTAGAGAAGGGAAAGGAGAAAAATTTAAAGCGAGAAAATAAATTTCAGATATCTTTCGAATCCCTGCAAAAAAAGGAACAACTTCTCTTGCCCATTAAATAAGTAGGGATCCCTCTTCTGCCCTAGCAAGTAAAATGCCTAATAAATGCAAAAATCATATTGAAAATTAAATAAAGGGTGAAATAATAAGAAGGCTTCCTACATAGATAGGTTAGGAAAATAACTTCATTGTGGTACTGAATAGGCCTACTTGTAGCAAAGCAATGTTTGTTATTCCTTGCAGTGACTCTGTCGGGGTACTGAATAGGCTTTCTAGAAGCAAAGCAACACTAGAGACTGTGCTAAATTCTAAATATCATAAACTCATAGATACTTATTATCCTTCTCCCCAATTGAAGCAATCGGGATATGGAAAGGTTTTGTAAATGTATTTGATCCGAGAAAGAGAATAGGATAATATACATTTTTAACCACGATAAGTGGAGAAGCTAAAGTGGTCTACATGGTTAATCAATATTTTTCAAAGGATTACACTTTATGTGAAAAATTTAGACCTAAATTGAGAAGTTGGGGTTCTTCCATTGTGTCACCAAGTGTTGTAGCTGCTACAACCTCCTCCAAAAATTTTCCTACCTTTATATATTGGAGCCTCCTTATGATCATGCCATATTTCATTTCAAGCCATTAATGTCATGTTTGGTCATGTTTTCTAAGTGTTTAAGTCCTATTTTGAGAATATTAAGTGTCAAACCACTTGCTTTCACATGAACAACACTTGATGTCTTCACAAACACACTTTCCAAGATAGGCTAAAGTGCACTTCATAATGACAGTGTTGTGCACTCTCTGTTAGTAGTGATTGCACACTCCTTGCTAACAATCATTGCACACTCCTAGCTTGCAGTTAGTGCATACTTCTTGTTGATAGTGAAAACGCATTTATTCATGTCAGTGACATCACACCTTTTAGTGGCATTAAACCCACTCTTGACTCCTAGTTTCCCAACTGTTACACTAAAAAATGTCACCATGACTATTTGCAGTTAGTATGGCTCCATCCACTGTCATACTATCCTCCTTGGCAAGTCTCATGCCTCTGCTCTCCATGTCAAACTTCAAGAAAGAGAGAAAAGTCATTTAAAGTCAATTATCTCTAGTACGCAGTTTCTCTTAGCCTTACCTGCGGGTACGCAACCCAAGTTCACAATACCTGCGTACTTGTACGCTCTGTATGTAAAGGGGTGGGTGCGTACTCCTGTAAAGGTCAAAAGGCGCAAGTTTCACTCCAAAAAAGTTACTTGTGGTCATTTCTAGAGTCTTCTAGAAGCATGTTTGACGTGTATGAAGCGCCTCTAGATGGTTCATGTATCCCTACCAAAGAGGAACTTATCCCATCAATAGGGGAGCTATCCCATCCAAAGAGGGGCTTATCCCATTGATGGTGGACCTGAATAACTTCCTCTAGAACACTATAAATATAGGCATTGGGCCAAAGGGAAGGGAGGTTGAAAGCTGAACATTCCTAAGGGTAGATGTTGCTGGAATTAGAACTTCCTTGTAGAAGCTTGTGAGGAGAGATTACCATCTTTACTTGTTTCCATTGGGAGGTGGGTGAGCTGATCAGAGTAAGGGAGAACTCTTGTGGACCCTGGGAGGAGCTTGCACAACACCAAGGCTCAGGTTGTAATGGTTCCTTTTGTTACCTTTTAATACAAATTAGTCCATTCTTCTCAACAATTTGTTATTTATGAGTTGTTTCATATACTCCTTGGTCTATATGTTAAATATGTTTTATTTTATGTGATATTCAGGTGCTATTTAATCGTTTGATTGTTGGTGAATGCAGGTTTCGAAGGGAAGGAGGAGCTCATCCGGATCAATGAAGCTAGACTACTACAACAGCGTTGGATTACAGGTAGGATCTAAACACTTGATTTCTCATATTGTAAAAGCATATTTAGGGAAGGATTGCTCTTATTTGTCTTGTTTGTCATTAGAAAGTCTTAGGCTTTCTAGGAAGGTCGGTTGTGTCCGCACTAACGACTCTTTCCGCGTGACAAAATGGCGACTCCGCTGGGTACTCCATGAATGTGTTTGAGTTCTTTTTGATTTGATATTTTGGTCTGAGAAAAATTGCTTGTTTTCTGATTTTTAGTTGTCTAGCTGTGTATTTGGGTGGGTTAGCTTAGAGTCAATTTAGTTTTTTATTTTTCTTAGCCTTGCCAGTAGTATGCAGTCTCTGGGTTTGACACAGTGCGTACTTGTACGCACTGCGTCTTTGTGCACAGTGCGTACCCGCGCCTGTGTGAACAGATGACCTGCGTACCCTTGTCAATTTTGAGAAAATTTCAATTTTTGCTTTTTTGCTCTTTAGATTTTGTTTTCAATTTGTTTTTACTGCCCAGATCCATCAGTTTACTGTCAAAGATCTTCACCTGAACTTGTCCCATTAGTGTCGAGGGTTTTGGTGGAATTCATAGGGATTTTGCCTTAGGGTTTGATTTTTAACTGGTCCTGTAGTGACTTTGGCGTTAGAGGTTGTCGAACTTTGGATCTCCCTGGTTTTGATAAGTCCTCTTAGGAGTCAGACCTGTCATAGAAGTCACCCTAGTGAGAGACCTACCTTTGTGTCTTCCTTGTAGGCTTTTGTCCTCATTATTTTTTGCTTTTAGGTAAAATTCCTTTTAATTTGCTTTTGAGTGAATTTGATTTGATTGTCTTAGATTTGTTAAATTCGATTTGATAAAATAGTTTTACATGCTTTATTAACATAGAAAAAACACAAAAATTCTTTTGGAAAAAGTTTGCTTTGGTAGCATTTGTAGACTTTTGGGAGAAAAAGGAAATTTCGTAGAGTAATTAGTGGTCATGAGTTGTGTGTTTTGAAAAGATAAAGAGAATTGTTTCTTTGATTGTCTTTACTAAGAAAGTTGTTTTCTATAAAATTTTCATTTTCCAAATCTCTTAGTTAGGAGATTCATTGAAAAGGAAAAGTAGTGTAAATCATCTTAGGTGCATCTTTGTAGTGGTTGCGAGTCGAGTCTACACACCACCAGTTTCATCGCCACTACCTTTTGTCTTTAAAACAAAACCATAAAATTAACGCTTAAAGTAAAATCAACTTAGTAACTTTTATTTACTAGGGCTCTGAAACACTAATTTAGATCAGGCTAGTGTCTTGGAGTAGGAGAGTAATTAACTCTCCAAGACAACAAAACCAAACAAGTAGCTTATCTTGTGATAGAATAAATCCAATTGTCTCATTTGTACTCTGGGAAAGCTCCTCTTAAAGGAGAAGCACGAGCTCGTGTCCGAACCAGTGAGGGGATCAATCCTCCCTCGTTGGGAACGACGCCAGACATGCACGTATTACAAACAGTAAACCTCGGATTAACCATTGTCGAGGAGCCATGAGTCACTTGTCGGTAAACCTTGGATTATTGTCAAGGAACCGGCAAGGGGATTGAGCTTGATACTCTGCCCTTGCGTGCTGTCGGAGTGTAGACTGTTCCCCCAGGTGCATTTGTTGCGGTTGGTAACCTTAGTGACCATTATCTTTAGGATTCTACCGAGGTGACGGTGGAGGGAAGATCCCACTGTACCTGGAGCAGACGTCGGCTAGACTCACTTGGATTTTCCGGGGGGTTCACTTCACTCGAGACGGTTAAAGTGGAGGAACTTGTGCCGGTCTATTCATTAAGCAGGTTGCCAGGGTAACTGTTCCACCCGCCACTTCTGTACTGAATCCGGCGATGTTGGGTTTCATCTCCAACTAGCGTTTTCGGTTTGGAAGGCTACTGTTTGTGCTTGGTTTGACGCCCTAGATTCTTTAGGCGTATGTTTCAAATTTTTTTGGTTCTTTAGAGACTTTAGGTGGTTTGCTTTGAGATTTTACTTTGTTTGCGTGTGCAGTAGTTAAAAGTTTTTAACTGTGGTGGAATTACCGAGACAGTCCCGTAGACTTCGGGGCAAGTCTCCTGAGGTTGTTTCTGTGGCCGAATTGTTGAGAAAATCCCGTAGACTTCGGGGTGAATCTCCTCAAGACGTCCCAAGTCATTACGAAGGTTTAAAGGTCCTTGTAACTCCTCCTAGTGGCAGTAGAGTAGGTTCACCAGAAGAAGGAGAGTCTTCGTTGGTAGTCCATCAAGATTACCAAAGTCTAGAAACAGGTTATAATCCTGAAGCAGTTGAAGTTTCTGAGCTTGCTGGTAGTTTTTCATCTACTAGTGATATAGGCGAAGAACCTAAAATATCTGAACCTGTTACTCCAACTTCTAGTGTACCAGATTCACCTAGGGTAGAAAGAGTCATCACCGAAAATCTTCCTACTGGTTTGATAGCTATTGAAGAACTTGCTCCAGAGGAAGAATTAGGCGTATCTACCCTTGAAGATCAACCTACTATTGATCTAAGGGAGCGTGAATCTATCTTTTACAGTCCTCCTAGAAGTACTACTTGGTACCTTTCGTTAACTAATTATTTAGACAACTCAGGGGTAGGTTTTTCTCCACCTCGTACTCCTTTTCCACCTGGAGGTATTTATACTCCTGTAAATATGTCTGGTCAGTCGTCCGTGTTCACTCAATCTCCTGAATCTTTCTTACACGGCGGTCCTTTTGTTCCCACCGGGTATCAGTCACTTTCTGGTACCTTTGCGGGGGCATCTCCTCAACCCATTGATCATGGGTTATTAACTGGAAACAATGGTAATAAACCATTGGGTGTAGGGGACATTTACATGATGTCAGGTTCAGTTCCCGTTTCTCAACCTCAAGGTGGACAATTACCGCCTGGGGGGCAGCCTCAGTTAACGCCTGGGGGGCACCCTCAAGGTACACAAATTGTGTCTGGGGGGGCAGCCTCAAGGTCAGTATGTACCTATGATACAATACATGCCTCAAGGTCAACCCCAGCCTCAATATATACCCCAGGGTCAACCTCAGTATCAATATTTACCTCAAGGGTATCAACCCCAAGGGTATCAACCCCAAGGGGATCAACCCCAAGGGTATCAACCCCAAGGGTATCAACCTCAAGGGTATCAACCTCAAGGTCAAGGTCAACCCCAGTATCAGTATTTACCCCAAGCTTATCAACCTCAAGGTCAATACTCGAGTCAAGGTTATCAACCACCTCAAGGTCAGTCATATGTTCAAGGTATGGGAACTATGCCTTTCAGTTATCAATCCTATCCTCAATCTGGTTATGGATCTCAGTATCCTCAACCTGTTATGGGTCAATACCCCGGAATGATAGTGTGGGATCCATCACAGGGTCAACAAGTGTTGCAGCCAAGTATACAGTTGTTACCTCAAACTGGACAACCCGTAGTTTCTGGTTCACCCCAGCAACCGCAACCTGTCCAGTCAAACGTTCAAACTTCTGTAACTTCGGTAGTTACTCAGCCGCCAATTGCACCTAGTACTCCATCTCAAACGGCTGCTGCAACTACCGCAACATCTACCGCACTTACTTCTGGAGTATCGACAGCTCCGGTTTCTACTGTCTCTGCAACCACTCCTCAGACATCTTTACCGTTGTCCGGATCTACGATTCAAACTACGGTCCAGATGCCTGTAGGGAAACCTGGTTTAAGCACTGTTGTAACAAGTCAACCTCAATTTACTTACCAACAGTACTAGGGACAGTACCAATTTGGTCCTGCTGTCCAACAACCAGTTTACCAGTATCAACCATATCCTGGGTACACTTATCAACAACCTCAGCAACCCCAGTACGGTCCGGTTAATCCTGGTTTTCCAGGAGGATATAATATCCCGAATGCGATTCCTGTTCCAAGTTATCCTGGATATCCTCCTCCTGGGACTGGTCTTGTGACCCAGAGTTTTAGAGATCCTAACCGGCAGTTACCGTTTATCGCAACTTTGGATTACCAGACTTGACGCGCCTAACGAACGATCCAATTCAATATCTTCCGTTCTGGCCGCCAATGCCAAATAAGTTGCCCAATGATATACCCAAGTTCGAAGGTAAGTCTGGAGAGGATCCATCCAATCACGTGATGACTTACCACCTCTGGTGTGCTTCCAATTCTATCTCGGATGATTCGATCCGCTTACGTCTTTTCCAGCGTACGCTTATTCTTCTCGCGGCCAAGTGGTACATTGAGTTACCACGGGCCTCTTTTTACAATTTTAGCCAGTTAGCTACCTCGTTCCTAACTCATTTTCAGTTGTCGGTCAGATACGATAACGGCATGGAGCTATTAACTTCATTAAAACAGTCGACCTCCACTTATATTTCCGATCATATTCATGAATGGAGACGTCGAAGACGTTTAGTGAAAGTTTTTATCCTGGACCAAATCTTAGTTGAATGGTTTGTAAAATCATTATTACCGAAGATTACTGAAGATGTAGCTAAGGCCGGAGTATTTACTGAGGAGCAAGTCATTGCTCAAGCCCAGTACCTTGACTTAGTTTACACTCAGTCGGGTACGTTGCACGAGAAGATCCCAGAGCTTCCTAAGTCGAATCAAATTGTTGCTGCTCCTTCGGGGTCTCATGCTGCTGATGGCATGATTGGTACGGTGAATACTAAAAATAAGAAGAAATCCTCAAAGAATTCTTCTCCAATAATAACCTTACCGGACTCCCCGACAGGAGAATCTTCTCCTGAAATTACTGCCGATATTCATGCTGTAGAGTCATCTACAGCTAAATCAAAAAACGGTGGTAAGAAGAAAGGCAAGAAGAAGGATAAGGCAGACAAGGCTCCAAAGGAGAAAAAAGAGAAGTCGGAATCTAACGACGAAAAGCGCAAACCTCGCTATCCTTGTTTAATTTGTGAAGAAGATCATTTCACCAGAGATTGCCCTCATCGGGCAGAGGTTGTGAAAATCGTTAAGGGTTCCCCGACTCTTGCTGTTTTGAAAGATCCATTTCCGAAGCAGGAGAGTAAAATGATAGGTTCTTCCTCGAGTGCCAGTGAAGAACCCATATTGATGATGTCTCATGTACGGATTGCGACTCGATCGCAAGATTATGGTAGTAAGAATCCTGTTGATGGTAAAGAAGCAGAATATTCTCATTCTAATCCATCAACCTCAGCTCCCGGTTCCGATCCACTACAGATCGAGAAACCTAACCCGGACTTGGTAATTAAACCGCCCGCCAAGGGTATACTTCGAAAGTCTGCTTTCAATCCACATGCGAGAGCAGCTCAGAATTATAACATTGTTGAGGATTTAGCTGTTTCACCCTCAGCAATGTCGGCTTTGGAAGTGCCGCAATCATGCCCAGCACAACGAAAATTACTCTTGTCGGCTATAGGATCTGTTGATATTCAGGACCCGAACCTGATAATCTTTGATCTAGAAAATAGTACACCACGTCTCCCTCATCAAATGGCTTTCCAGATTCCAGTGATAGTCAAAAACAGGCCTATTCATCGGACTGTAATTGATGAAGGAGCTTCTACGTGTATTATGTCGATTCAGTGTTGGAGATCGCTTGGTTCTCCTTCACTGAACCAATCCCCGACGATTCTTAAGGCCTTTGATGGCCGTGGGTTCCATCCGTTTGGCATTCTACACGATTTGCCTATAGGGGTTGAAGGAAAAACCGTTAGTCTGGATGTGGAGGTGGTTGATGCCCCTCTAGACTACAACCTTCTTTTGGGTCGCAGTTGGTCTTACGCTATGACAGCCATCGTGTCATCAGTCTTCAGAGTTATAAAGTTTCCATATAATGGTAAGATCGTGACGATAGACCAGCTGGCTTACTTTTCATCCGACCCAGCCTCTTCAGAGAGTATCCAGCATGTCGGTAAAACGACTATCCCTTACAAGGATGTTGGTGTAGGATTAGTTAAAGATTCCGGTTTACTGGGAACTTTTCCCTTTCCTTCGATCAATGCAGACCCTTCATTCGCATCCATTCATATGATTACTTCAGACACTATTATTTACGATGATCCTTGGATTGTCCCATCTGAATCTGAAATAGACTCCTTCGGTAATGCAATGCCTTTGAGTCCATATGAAATTGCTTATGAGGCCGTGCAGTCTTTTTCCGACTCCAGTTCAACCCAATCCGACCAAATGAATGTGGTCCATGAGGAATCACTTTTCACATCAACCTCCGAACGGATAACATTTCCCGAAGTTGTGTCATCTGACGAAAAACTTCGCGAAATCCTAAGTGTAGACGATCTTGTTGTGGGGGAAAGTATCCAACTCGGAATGACCCTAACCCACTCTAAAGTTTCTTCTTTATGACATGCAAGAGATAAAAGGGAGAGATCCACTTACTGATGTCTTGCGCAAATGGTCGATCCAATCTCCTTTGATTGCCGCTTGCTCCCAGCTCCAAGTCTTTTCACGGGCCCGGCTACACGAGATCCTGCAAACAAGACAAGGAAAGGAAACTACAAGAAGCATGCATGCATAACTGATTCAAGGATTAGCATAAATCAAATACGCAAGTAAGACAATACATGATTGAAACACATGCGAATAGAAGAACCTCAAATGCTTTATTAATATATGGAAGTAAGGTTCAGGCGGTGATACAACCATGAGAGGTCCAATCCAGCATCACCTTCCCGACGGAGAGAAATCTCTTCTTCACCTCCCTCAAGCAATCACCCAATACTCTCAACTGTAAACCAATAGCAATTCTTTGCACAAAATTCCGGCCCCCTAGATCCCATGGGATGAGATCCTTATATAGAGTTTTGGAGTGAAGATAAGTCAGCTTGATGTGTGACTTGTTGTCCTCTTCAACCCCAGTTGTTCTTCAGTTCTTCACTTGGAGTTTCTGTCTTCCACTTGGAGTTTTAGAAGCTCTTAACTCATCATTAGGCGAATCTTATCATCAAGTGTCTTTTTAGAAGCTTCCTGGGCACTAGCACTTTGAGAAAAAGATTCCTCCACATGTCCAAGTACGCCCAACGCAGGTAGCCTTTGTTCTACTTGCTATGCAACGCAAGTAGCCTTTGTTGTACCTGCTATGCAGCGCAGATGCCTAGTGGAGCAGCTGCAATGATCCAAAACTGACCTGTTTTTGAGTGTTTTTCAGTGGAGAACTGATTTGCAGTGCTGTGGTTTGCTGACCTTGTTCCTCTAAGGGTAAGAACAACTTGTTTAGGGACTTTGGATCCCTTAGATTATTAACATTTCATGCTCTATGTTGTAAGGCACAAAAATGTCTATAACAGTTGCCCCCTAAAGTATGAGGTCGTTTATCGGGTGAAATGCTTTATTAGGAGGATCCGAAGTTCATTCAATCACCGGGAGGTGACCTGTAACAAAATACAATACAATACATTATCTTTTCATACTTTCTTTTCATGATCTAGCTGATGCGGGAATTTCCCATGATCAGCTTTATAAATACATTTGTCGTACATAAACATACGATCGTCTGACAAGAGACGGATAATTCTCTGCTTTTAATTATCATCCTTTTAGTAGGATGCTCATCTGCTGCACATGTCTATGTTTTTATCTCCTGAATATATATCGCAGCCCGGATGGATGAAACTAGATCCGGGGTCTTCAAACTTGTCCGATCTTCACTCTAGTACAAGTCGATCCATGTGAGAATTTCTTGAAGTCTAACATGGAAAGACATCGCTTGATTACCAGTCAATAATGTAAACTGTTAACAAGCGCGAGAGGAATCACCGATAATGATGATGACCCTCAAGGTACTGCAGCACAATTCACGTGGCGTGAATATAGGATCTGACGTCGAACACCACGCAAAGTCTCCCGGTCGAAGGTCATTAATGTATACCTATCGCCGGAAGTGAGAAACTTGCCATTGAGGCATGCAAGCTTCAAAGTACTGAGGGGGTGTTCCTAGATCAACTTCTTGGATAATGAGCTGATGTCGACAAGAAGTGATCCGTCAAAGGAGGGCCTTAATGAATCCCACATCAGTGACACGGAACGGAGCTAGTGATGATGGTGAAAACGATCTGTGAAATATGATTCAGGGTGGCGGTCATGGAAGGATGAAAGATGATGTATGGTAGTGGATGGGACCCGGTTGACACTTTCTGAATGACATCTCTTGAACATATAACGACACTGATGTGATGGATCGGTAGCATTACCCCATGTATGGATGGTATGGCGAGACCATGGTGAAGGGACCGGTGAATGATAATAACCCAACCCGATATTTACGGAGGCAAAAGTGTCATGTTCAAGAGCGACTTGCTACCATTAAGCTTTGAGGTTCTTCCCAATTTTTCCCCAGTCATTTCTAACCAGTACCTCTTTATTTTTGTCAAGCTTGAGGAGGATAACATATGCTTGATCTATAACCTGCCCTTCGGGCAAGCCCATCGCTATGTTTTAACGAGCCTAGCGATAGGGAAACTCGTTCTTGTCTAAAGACAAGTTTGTCGCTATCTAATATTTTTAACGAGCCCAGTGACAAAGACAATTCGGTCCTTTTCATTTTTAGAGAGTCTGAAAAGGGTACATAAAGTAGACTCCAGGGGTCCTTTTTCGTCATCTAATCCCTTAAGTCCGAAAAAGTATAAAACAATATAGAAGGGATGAATGTTCGATATCTTTATCGAGCCGAACTAGACAAGCGCTCGATCTTTTTGTGCACTAATCCCTCAGGTCCAAAAAGATTAAAATCTAGAGGAGGGATAGCTCTTCCGGTCCTTTTAACTAGCTGGAAGGCCAAAACTCGGCAAACTTTTCATATTTTACGAGTCAGTGAAAAGAGCTCAAAGAAGACTCGTCTTTTGAGGAACGAGTGATAAACAGGGATAGCAGCAGATTCCAGGTACAAGTTGGAATTTTCCAATCACGGCAGTATTACAAGGATGGCTAAGTGAAATCACTCTTCGCAGCTGTTCCTCAAAATAGGTAAACAATCAAGTGGATGTGAATGATCGGCCAAATGAAAAGTGGAGGTGACGGTACACAAACACGACCAAGGCTTTTATGGCTGATGAATTTACGGTCTCAAATGGTTATTTACCGGTTCATTTTTTCTGAATGAGCTTGAACACTGGGGGGAAGCTTGCTCACATGTGCGTTTATTTTTTAACGAGCATGAACACTTGCGAAAACTGCTCGGTTTTGCGTTTATTTTTTAACGAGCATGAACTTTGCCAAAACTGCTCATTTTTACCAGTCATAAAGTAGGAAGGTCTCATGGAAGATCACTATTTTTTAAAGAGCTTCATCTCCTTACGCTTTGCTCCATATCCTCTCTTTATGCAAGCTGGATATCGGCCTATCCTACGGGTTAGAGGGGTTAGTCCTACCTAAAACAAAAAAGCCGACCACGCTTGCATTCCAAGAGGTTTGCATGCCCCCAGGTGTAAGTCTAATTTCAAGATTGCCCCTACTTTTCTGTTAAAAACCTTTGTTTTCAACAGGTGAGGCTTACCTCTTTCAGGTTACCCAAAGATTGTTCTGTTAATTCTTTTAAACAGAAACTTTCTTCGGCGATGTCTATCATTAGGTTATCCAAAGATGGTTACAATTCGTTGCAGCAATAGAATTTCTTTCTTTGGAGGCTGCCCCTACTTATCCTTTAAAACATTTGTTTTAATGGGTGAGGCTTGCCTTTTATCCAAAGATGGTTACTACTTGCTGCCGCAAACGGATCCCCTTCTTTGGCAGAGCCTACCTATTTAGACAAAGGTGAATGACGACGCTCCGCCACGCACTTAACTTTAACAAGAGAATCTTATTCTAGAACAACCCCACTCCCAATTACCCCTTCTGAGAGCCCATCTCTCTCTTCGTCTTCTTGTCCTTCTTCTCCATGAAGATGGCTCAGAGGAAGATTCTCAAAGATGAAGGGGGGGATGGGGTACGGACTAGTCATATTCTCCCGCGGAAATTCTACTTTACACCCAAGGTTTTTTCTGCCTCCAGAGCAGACCAGGATGCATGCCCCCTGGGCTCCTGCGTTCCTTTCCTGAATCACTCGCATTCATCAGGAAGAAGAACCGGGGGAAAAGACCTTTCTTGATCGAAAAGATAATTGAGGATAGGTATGTGACTACTTGCGATGCGTGATCCCGTAAGTGAAAGTTGGTCTACGAGCTTGACCATCCTTCCTTCGTATGGAAAACACATTATTCGAAAGAGTGAGGAGACTATTGCTTCCATGCAATATATGTAGTCTCGTCCAAGGAGTAGGTTATAATCCAAGGGTCCTTGGACGACCATCAAATTCATCTTGACAGCCTTCCCTTTCAGTGTAATAGGCACATTAGGTAGAATCCCTAATGGTCGACTGGTTCCTTTGTCAAAACCCGAGAGATGCCTTGTCTCGGGCAAAAGCGTCGGGCAACCCAGTTCTTTCCAAGCAATAGAGGACAGGATACTCACAGATGCCCCTTCATCAATGATAGTTCCAGCCATCACCATTTTGTATATTTGGACTATAATTCTAAATGGTATGCTGGCTGGTAACCGGGGTCTGCCTAGTTGGTTCCAATCAAAGGACACAACTAGGTTGCTTGGTGGTGGGACCGAATATACGGCCGGATATGATCCTGACGATGCTCCTTCCTGCGATAAAGGAGTGGGCGCTTTGCCCAGATGCTCATCAGAATCGGAGTTGACGAAAAGAATATGGACGGTGTCATCCTTATTCTCTTCGGCGGGGGTGTCAACTGAAGATGAATCCTCAGTGACTGTGGTGTTTGAAGATGAAACTTCTGAAGGGAGAACCGGGTCAACTGCCGTTTCGACCTTTGGACTTTCGTCCGGTCCGGATTCAGTAGGTTCACTTTCAGTGATTGACACTTCAGCTGGCCCTCTGAGCAAGACAGCTGTATTTTCGACCAACGAAGGACCTGGCGCGAGTTTTTGATATCCAGGAGGAAGTAGTACCGGTGCCACGGTTGATCTTCCAAAACTCTCTTTGCCTCGTCTAAAAAGGGACAACGGCGAAGGGTGTGATCGCCTTCACACAGTTCGCAGGGGAATCTCATCCCTCTTCGTCGTCTGCGACCTTCACTTTCGTTGGTCGACGGTAAGCATTCAACCTGGTTGTCAGAGGTTGACGCTTCCGAATCGTGCAAACGAGGGGACCAGTCCCTTAGTATCCGGGGAATACTGGGACAATCATTGTGGAAGTGGTCTCCTCTACATATGACACATGGCGATTTGGGCCCAGTCCGTGCTGTGTGTGGGTTTTCGTTAGATGCCTTTTGCTTGCCCCCAGGCGCCTTTGGCTCCTTTTGCTTCTTTTCTTTCTTCTTCTTTTCCTTCTTCTTTTCTATGGGAGCTCCGCTTTTGGAGGCTTGACCTTTCGAAGAAGAAGGATCGGAGGAAGGCTCATAAGAAGTGGAAGGCTGGAGAGTAGCTCTAGACTGGTCTAACTGTTGACTCGACTGTTTAGGAACCGTGGTGGTCTGAACTACAGCGGTTGAGAATAGCCAAATTGGCAGGCCAATTGTCAGTCCTGGAAGCGACAATGTGGCCATGTGGGGCACACCAACTTCTCCCCAAGAGGAGAAAGGGCTAGGGGTCCCATGCTGTGGAATCCCTTGATTGGTGTGTTCCATGTTCTCAACCTTAAGATCAACGTAGGAATTAGGGGTGATTATGTTCCGTTTAAGATGAATTTTATATGACGACGCTTTTAGACACAACTTGCTTTTTCACTTTTTAAGAGTCGAGAAAAAGCTAAAGATGACTCTAGTCTCCTTCGATGTATTAACGAGCCCGAAGTGACAAATGCTCGGATGGACTTTTTCAGTTATAGAGTTTGAAAAAGGCCAAAAGAAACTACTCTGGAGTTCTAGGCAAGGGTGTGCCAAACCTTTCGTGAAACCACAGAATACGTTTTACGGTACGAGTGGTCGATCTTCGTGAATGCTGTGTTCACTGCATCGCGATCAGTAGGGCAGCCGACACGGCTTCCTATGGATAAAGGCTTTGTTCCTATAGGGGTCCCCCAATATACGCGACGGTACGCGGGGGCACAAGTCCGTATTAGTGCTATCGTCCCTCAGGAGGAATCACCCACCTTCGTAGAGATCAAAAGTCACTATGTTTAACGACGCCGGTTCACGTCTCTACCTAGACCTCTACTGTGTTTCGTTATGTTTCAAAGCGTTGTTAGATAAATTCAGTTCTTTTTAGGTTGATCTTTCTTAGCAGTTTGCCTTTATGGATCACCACGTGATGTATGATACAACTCCTAAATGCAGTCTAAGAATGATAAGCAAGCTTTTTCAATTCTTTTAACTTATGAAAACCTTAACTACTGAAGGAAAAGAAAGACATCATCTTTTCAAACAGATCATAGAGCACTCACTGATGCACTTTTCCTAAATCGACATGCAAACTGTCAAAATGCACATGCACAATGCAAGTATTTCTTTTCTTCTTCCTTAATGTTGATGTATTACAAAAAGAAAGCTGTTGTATAATTTCGAATTCAATTTCAAGCGAAAGAAAACAAGTTTTTGTCCAATAATCAAAAGAACACCTTAAGATTCACTCGTTTCAACACAAGAAATACTGAAATTCGAACCATATAACGAAAGCAAATGCTCAAGCAGCTATGAACAACAATAAACTAACTCTTAGAATCACAACGACACTTTCTCACAGGTCTAGATTCAAGAGGTCATAGCAAGACTAGTTCACTTTCGCTATGGGAAACTGTGAATGACAGCAAGAAATACAATAAGAACAATCATGGTTTCTTCATACAACTGAGGCGGAATGAAGGCAAAGAGAAGTGGTTTCAGCTGGGTATACAGGTTGACAACTGGCTGCAAAAAACAATACTGAAAACTGGGCAACAGACAGTGGAGAATCCAAGTTGCACAAGGCAAAACTGGATCAGCGCAGGTGCTGCACTGTGAATCTGAGATGCAGCGCAGGTAGCCCCTTCGGGACCTGCGTTGCAGTGCAGGCAGCCTTTGTGGCAGCTGCACTGATGAGACAAGTCACGTCTCTCTCAGATTCCGGGTCACAGTTTGCTCAAAAATGAGCGGTTTTTGGCCAAATCAGAGGCTGTTAGTCAAGTATACACTAGAGGATGATTAAAGGAAGATGAACACTATCACAAAGAGCTAAAAAGAGTCCCTGTGGATCAGCTCTTCAGATCATAAACATGCCCAGCACTGGGCTAGAGTAGCTGCCCTCTACCTTGCATTCGAAGGACTCGAATGCAGTTCGATTCGGTACTTCCTTTGTTTAAGAAATGAATAGCAATAAACACAAGCTACCAACAAGACACGATCCCCAGTGGAGTCGCCAGTCTGTTGTGGGGGAAAGTATCCAACTCGGAATGACCCTAACCCACTCTAAGGGTGACAGTTCCTTAGCAACAGCTGAAAGCAAAGCTATCTAAAGTTTCTTCTTTATGACATGCAAGAGATAAAAGGGAGAGATCCACTTACCGATGTCTTGCGCAAATGGTCGATCCAATCTCCTTTGATTGCCGCTTGCTCCCAGCTCCAAGTCTTTTCACGGGCCCGGCTACACGAGATCCTGCAAACAAGACAAGGAAAGGAAACTACAAGAAGCATGCATGCATAACTGATTCAAGGATTAGCATAAATCAAATATGCAAGTAAGACAATACATCATTGAAACACATGCGAATAGAAGAACCTCAAATGCTTTATTAATATATGGAAGTAAGGTTCAGGCGGTGATACAACCATGAGAGGTCCAATCCAGCATCACCTTCCCGACGGAGAGAAATCTCTTCTTCACCTCCCTCAAGCAATCACCCAATACTCTCAACTGTAAACCAACAGCAATTCTTTGCACAAAATTCCGGCCCCCTAGATCCCATGGGATGAGATCCTTATATAGAGTTTTGGAGTGAAGATAAGTCAGCTTGATGTGTGACTTGTTGTCCTCTTCAACCCCAGTTGTTCTTTAGTTCTTCACTTGGAGTTTCTGTCTTCCACTTGGAGTTTTAGAAGCTCTTAACTCATCATTAGGTGAATCTTATCATCAAGTGTCTTTTTAGAAGCTTCCTGGGCACTGGCACTTTGAGAAAAAGATTCCTCCACATGTCCAAGTACGCCCAACGCAGGTAGCCTTTGTTCTACTTGCTATGCAACGCAGGTAGCCTTTGTTGTACCTGCTATGCAGCGCAGATGCCTAGTGGAGCAGCTGCAATGATCCAAAACTGACCTGTTTTTGAGTGTTTTTCAGTGGAGAACTGATTTGCAGTGCTGTGGTTTGCTGACCTTGTTCCTCTAAGGGTAAGAACAACTTGTTTAGGGACTTTGGATCCCTTAGATTATTGAAATTTCATGCTCTATGTTGTAAGGCACAAAAATGTCTATAACAGATCTACCATGGGAAGATCTTCATCATAGATCTTCGTTTTTACCTGAGGGTGATGACTTTGAAAATGATTTTTCATCAATTTTTACAGCTGAATATGTCAAGGACGCTCAGAATCCCATGAAACATCCTGATTCAGAGTTGAATTTGGGAAACATTTCCCAAACCATTTCCATCGACATTTCAGTCAAAACCGGAGTTATTGAAAACATTCATACAGGTGCCTCGTGTACAAATAACGAAATTCAAACATACAAGGTCCTATTTCAAGAATTCCGCGACGTGTTTGCCTGGTCCTATGAGGAAATGCCAGGAATTCATCCCTCCATTGTTGTTCATGAAATCAAGACCTACCCGGACGCTAAACTCGTTCGGCAACGTCTGCGTCAGATACACCCTAGGAAAGCGGCTGCGATTAAAGCAGAAGTCGAGAAGCTATTGAAAGCAGGTTTCATTTATCCGATCCCGTTAACGGATTGGGTATCGAATATTGTTCCGGTTAACAAGAAACAAGGAACAATAAGAATATGTATCGACTATAGGGATATAAATCGTGCTTGTCCAAAAGACAACTATCCTACACCCTATATCGATCAAATAATTGATGATTGTGCCGGCAGTGAAATATTTTCCTTTATGGACGGTTTTTCCGGTTACAACCAAATCAATATTCTACCTGCCGATCAACCAAAAACGGCTTTCATTTGTCCTTGGGGAACATTTGCTTACTGCAAATTACCTTTCGGACTTAAGAATGCCGGAGCCACTTTCCAACGGGCAATGTCTTACGCATTTCATGACATCAAGCACATTGTGCAACCGTATCTCGATGATTTGCCTGCTCATTCTTTACATCGAGCTGATCACCTTGTCCACTTACGCACTATTTTTATGAGGTGTCGGCATTATCGAATTCGGTTGAACCCACACAAATGTGTCTTCTGCATAGAAGTGGGACGATTGCTAGAGTTTGTCGTTTCAAAATCCGGTATCCGCGTCGATCCCTCGAAGGTCGAAGCCATCATCAAATTGCCTCCTCCTTCGAGTTTGCGCCAACTCCAAAGTTTGCAGGGGAAAGCAAACTTTTTACGTCGATTCATTCCTAACTACGCCGAGGTTACAAAGGGTTTCACCCAGTTTTTGAAACAAAATACTCATTTTTCTTGGGATGAGATAGCTCAGAAATCTTTTGATGCACTTAAGCACGCGTTGACCCATGCACCGTTGCTGCATCCTCCCAACTACAACCAGGACTACTTTTTGTATCTCACCGCCTCCCACACCACCATTGGAATGGTCTTAGTTCAGGAAGACGAATTCGGAACGGAACATGTGATATATTATCTTAGTAGGACGTTAAATCCCACTGATCTAAAATATTCGCATGTGGAGAAATTGGCCCTGGCAGCTGTTCAGGCTGTCCAGCGTTTTCGTCATTACATTCTTCTCCGTAAAACTACAGTGATTTCGGATTGCAACCCTATGATCTACATTTTGACAAAACAATTGCTAGGGGGCAAGTACTCCAAATGGATTGTTATCCTGCAGGAGTTCGATTTGGAGTTCAAGAAGTCCAAGTCTAAGAAATCCTTAGTTTTTGCGGAATTGATGTGTGACTTCCCGCGTGCTGACACGGAAACTGTGGCAGAGGAACCCATTGCGGACGAGTCTCTGTTTCTTATCAGCACTTTAGATCCTTGGTATGGGGATATAATCGTCTATCTCCAAACCCAATCCTTTTGGCCCGAAGCTTCAAAGTCGGAACGCCGGAAAACTCGATTCCAGTCCCAACAATACAGAATTATTGGAGATACTCTTTATCGTCGTGGGGCGGACTTGGTTTTTCGTCGTTGCTTAACTCATGAAGAGGCAGAAAGGGTTTTGAATGACTGTCATTCTGGAGCATGTGGCGGTCATATGTCTGGGTATGCCACAGCTCAGAAGGTGTTGCGTGCTAGCTATTTATGGCCGTCCATGTTTAAAGATTGTATCATTGCGGTCCGAAAATGCCACAACTGCCAAGTGTTTGATCGCAAGATGCGTGCACCACCTGCTCCTCTCCACCCTATAATTGCCGTTGGTCCTTTTGCTAAATGGGGTATCGATTTTATTACTTGTAACCCTCACTCGGCTGGGGGGCATGCGTATATCATCCTTGCGGTTGATTATTTTACTAAATGGGCCGAGGCGATGCCTACATTCGAGGCAAGCGGAAAAACAACAGCGATTTTCATATTCAATCATATTATTGCTAGGTTTGGTGTCCCACAAGCGATAATCACTAACCATGGGCGCCATTTTCGAAACATTATGATGACAGAACTTACAAGCCAGCTTGGTTTACGCCATGATAGTTCTACTCCTTATTATCCTCAAGCAAACGGTTTGGTTGAATATATCAACAAAGTTCTAGTTATCATGATCCGACGAATCATTGGTATTCATCGGTCGAATTGGCACAACATGTTATTTTCAGTGCTTTGGGCATATCGAACCTCAGTAAAAACATCAACAGGGTTCACTCCTTTCCAACTAGTTTATGGTTTGGAAGCAGTGTTACCCATTGAATGCGAAATCCCATCACTTCAAATGGCTATCGAATTACTCCCAGCTACTTCTGAAGAGGAGAAGCGTCTGTTATACTTAGCTAAATTAGATGAGACTCGACGTGATGCTGCTTTGGCAATTGAGACTCACGCAAAAAGGATGAAAGCTCAGTATGATCGTAACGTGACCCCTCGTAATTTTTCGGAAGGAGACCTAGTGCTATTATATGATCAAGCTAACGATAAATTAGGTGCTGGAAAATTCGTTCCCATGTGGCATGGGCCTTATATTGTCAAGCGAAAGCTGGCAAAAGGGGCCTATGAGCTGGTAGATTTTGATGGGGACTCTTTGGGTAAGCCCAGAAATGGAATTTACCTAAAGAGGTATTATGCTTAAATGATGGGTATGGAGATTTAGTTAGTTCTAGTTAGGTTAATTTTCTTTCTAGCTGGTATGTTTGCTTAGTTTAGGCTGTGTGCTTAGTTTAAAGAGTGTGTTTTTATCGTTATTCTAGCTTATCTTGGTTTTACTCTTGATATTGCAGATGTCGACGCCTCTCCAAACGTACATTGGATTTGCTGATGGTGCTTGTCGTAGTACACGGAATATCTCTTCCGCAGCTTGGGTTATCTATTCGCCCTCTGACGAGTTAGTTTCTATGCATGGGGTGAGCCTTGGTCAAACAACAAACAACATTGCAGAATACAGTGCAGTGATTGAATTATTATCTGAATCTATTTCATTTGGGATTCGGAGTTTGATAGTGAGGTTAGATTCTGAACTCGTTGTATTACAGCTTAATATAGCCTATGCCATTAGAAATCCGGTGTTATTAAGATTGTTTTTGAGGGTGCGTCTCTTGGAACGTGAATTTGATTACATTGAATATCAGCATATTCCAAGATCTTTAAATACATTAGCAGATGCAATGGCGTCTCGAATGTTAAATAGACATTTGTAACAATCATAAATGTAAATTTATAAACATTTCATCACACATGTTTAACAAAATAAGCCGGTAATAATGATATATATATAGATAGGAGTGTGTCAAAAAATATACATCGTCTTCGATCATAGGTTGAAAAACACCTTATGATCGGCAAAAATGATAAGTACAAAAAACCAAAAATGTCATATGTGTCTACAAAAGTGACTAGCCAATCACTGGTGGTGCTCTCTATACGAGACCACTGCCCGCGCTACCCTACACAGGAACCTCCTGAAAGGTCCTGGGACTGCGACCACGTAGCGCTGAAGTCGGATAGGAATGTCATCTATAGTGGTCTCTGGTATATCCGCCGTCAGACGCTCTAGATCCTGTTCCAGCTCGGCTAAGGTCTCTGCGGCCGCATCCTGTGGGGCTGGTGCTGGTACAGTTGGTACTCTCCTCTCAAAAGCCTGGAGGTTGGCCGGACACCGTGGACCTACATCTGCATTTTGAAAATTTGTGCTATCAGTTTTGAGACGATATATGAAAAACAAAAAAAATACATAATTTAAAAACTTGTGAAGAATGAAGTACCTCTGTCATCCCATTGCTCTCCCTGTGGAAGAACCATGTCCGGATCATTGCGAAAATCCATTCCGGCATACGGAAAATCCTGAATCGCAAAAACCTGGCCCTCCAGCCAGTGAAAGTAACCATCAGGAAATCGAACAACTGCTGCTCCCTCGTCAGGATGCCGGGCCATTACCGCAACCCATCTCGTCAACTTAGGCTCCCGAGGAGCCCCAACTGGAACTGTAAGATGCTGGGGGATCAGCATTGGAACTCTCTCTAGGGCAAAGCTCACAACTAAAGGCCCGTATCCAAAGGTCTTCAGTTGTCCTCTCTTTGCCCTGGTTAGTTGGCCTTTCATATTGGCCAACACAGCATCGCACCAGTTGAAAATGGTGCCTTGGAAGCAATCTATAGCCATCCGCATTTGGGAACCAGTGGCTATGTGCAAAGCGGCAGCGCCGCAAAGTCTGGTAACTCTAAAGGCAATTACCATGAGTTCAGGTCGGGATATATATTTGATTTCTATCCCCTTCTCCTGGTTTTGATTGTTGCACCACTCTAGCCGGAGACTAGCAAGGGATTGGCCACCCGGCCTAGTCTCGAATAGAGAGAGTTGCTTGCCCCTGTTAGGCAAGCCAGTGAGAAAGTATATGTCGGAGGACTCTATCTCGAGCTGGTTTTCTTCGATGTAAAAACATTGATCCTGAATATTCCACCTTTCAACCAGCCACTCTAAGAATGGCACCTGGGCCCTCATGCCAGGTATGGCCCAGTACTTATAGAGACCGCATGCCTTTAACACATCAATAGAAGGTTGATGACCTATTGCGGCCAAATCAACGTCTTCGTGTTCTCTTTCATGCCAATCTAGCATGGTGAGTGACCTACACACGAAAAAACAATGATTAGAATTCATTAAACAAATTTTGATTGGTTAAAATTGGGGTTTGGGGTTCCAAAATCCGTGTTTCACGGGGTACGCACCCTGCGTTCAGAAGACAGAGCGGCGGTACGCAGCTGTTTTGAAGGTGGGCTACGTACCCCGACCTTTTTCCCATATACGAAAAACTCGGGGTACGCAGGTCGCCCATGGGGCACCTGCGTCCCCCGAGAAACGAATTTTAAAACCCTAAACCCTCCAAAAAATTAAACTAAAACTTGAAATGAAATTCTAAACGGATGAAATTGAAGAGGAGGATGTTGTGAAATACCTGAAAGAGACGGTGCTCGATTCTGACGGTCGGATTCTCCGCAAATTCCATAGGAAGTTTTCTTGCCAAAAGCCCTTTTCTCAACCTCAACAGTAAAATGGTAAAAATGACATGGTAAAAAGTCTTTTTATAGGTTTTTTGGATGAATAAATCCTAAGTTTGTTTATTTTTCACCATGAAAGGACATTTTTCAATGTATTTTTACCCATCTTAAACAGGTATGAGTAATGTGTCGTTTTTGTGCAGGACAAAAGGACTTTAGAGCAAAATCATCATTTTTCACGAACCAAAACATTAGAGTCATCTTTTAAGCTCTTTTCTGACTCCTAAAAACATGAAAAGATTGCCGAGCGTTTCTTTTACACTCGTTAAAACGGAACTAAAAGACGGTCCCCTTATAGCTCTTTTCTGACCGTAAAAAACAGGAAAAGATTGTCGGGTTTTTGTCGTTTCAAACTCGATACGGAAATAAAACGACGTGTCCTTGATCGCTTTTTACTTTTCAGGTCAGAGACACTAATCATGAAAGTACTCCTTGGTCGTGAGATCAAGCGGTTCTCTCAGGTATTATTTTATACTTTTTCAGGCTTGGGAGACACAAATTTGCGAAAAAGTTCACTGTGGAGTCTTCTTTAGTTTTTTCAGAATCTCTAAAAATGAAAAATGCCGAGTTTCTCCTATACTGGACTCGTTAAAATTTCACAGTACAGGACCTGTTCAATTACAAACAGGAACGGACCACTCCTTCTTAGGGTCCAAATCTAAACTAAGTTGGACTCATCCGAAGGATGAGCTTATAATCAAGCATATGTTATCCTCCTCAAGCTTGTAAAAAATAAAGAGGTACTTGCCAGAAATGGTGGGGGAAAAGAGAGAAGAATGAACCGATTTGTTATCCTTTGTTACAGAAGAACCTTATCACCGCTCTTGAACACGACACTTTTCATTCACCTGGGTTGGGAAATCCTTTGCCTTAAAAAGTTGATCAAACCACTTTGAAAGTCTTCAACCGTTTCCGGGTATTAACTTTGGGTCAATCGTCACCAAGCCATCTATTGTGTCGTTATGTGTTCAAGAGATCTCTGCAAATAAACCATTCATATGCAAAATACTTGTCATCCATTTGACCATCCCTGAGTCAGTCCTTACAGCAACATTTCTTCAACTTGAACAATGATTTCGTGTTGTGGGCTTGCCTGCAACGAGTCGCTTTCTATCGACATCAGCACATTATCTGGAAAGATGACTTAGAAATCATCAGTACCTTGAAGTCTGCATGCGTCAATGGCAGGTTTCTCGCCTTTGACGACAGTTTACATCATTGACTTTCGATCGAAGGATTCCGTGACGTGTTCGACATCAACTCATTCATTCACATTTCATGGATTGTACTGGATACTTTGAGAACCATTGACATCACTGGTGGTCTCTCTCACACTTGTTAACAGTTTACATCATTGACTGGTAATCAAGTGGTTTCTACCATGCTCGACATCAACTCATTTATTCACATGGATAGAATCGTACCAATTCGGGAAGTAGAAATGAAGACCCTGGATCTAGTTTCCACCATCCAGGCTGCGAGGAGTTTTGTATTCATTATACAGTAGACTAATCATAAACAGATGGTTGCGTCCATACTGTGTCTACAAAAGTCTATGATTGTGATGTACTGCAAAATCATTCTTGTATCAGAGCAGTAGTTAGATTATTAGTTAAAGTTTTCAATCTGAGTATGGGAATGCCTACCTCAGCGATGATATCATCTTATATATGTATTTTGTGTTGAATATTTGCAGGTTCTGACCGGGTCCTCCGCAAGATACTCCTTGAAATGATAAAGTACTTCACCCTTCCTAGATCATAAAAACCCTAATCTACTACAGGCTTCGCACTTTAGGGGGCAATCTGTTACACTAAAAAATGTCACCATGACTATTTGCAATTAGTATGGCTCCATCCACTGTCATACTATCCTCCTTGGCAAGTCTCATGCCTCTGCTCTCCATGTCAAACTTCAAGAAAGAGAGAAAAGTCATTTAAAGTCAATTATCTCTGGTACGCAGTTTCTCTTAGCCTTACCTGCGGGTACGCAACCCAAGTTCACAATACCTGCGTACTTGTACGCTCTGTATGTAAAGGGGTGGGTGCGTACTCCTGTAAAGGTCAAAAGGTGCAAGTTTCACTCCAAAAAATTTACTTGTGGTCATTTCTAGAGTCTTCTAGAAGCATGTTTGACGTGTATGAAGTGCCTCCAGATGGTTCATGTATCCCTACCAAAGAGGAACTTATCCCATCAATAGGGGAGCTATCCCATCCAAAGAGGGGCTTATCCCATTGATGGTGGACCTGAATAACTTCCTCTAGAACACTATAAATACAGGCATTGGGCCAAAGGGAGGGGAGGTTGAAAGCTGAACATTCCTAAGGGTAGATGCTGCTGGAATTAGAACTTCCTTGTAGAAGCTTGTGAGGAGAGATTACCATCTTTACTTGTTTCCATTGGGAGGTGGGTGAGCTGATCAGAGTAAGGGAGAACTCTTGTGGACCCTGGGAGGAGCTTGCACAACACCAAGGCTTAGGTTGTAATGGTTCCTTTTGTTACCTTTTAATACAAATTAGTCCATTCTTCTCAACAATTTGTTATTTATGAGTTGTTTCATATACTCCTTGGTCTATATGTTAAATATGTTTTATTTTATGTGATATTCAGGTGCTATTTAATCATTTGATTGTTGGTGAATGCAGGTTTCGAAGGGAAGGAGGAGCTCATCCGGATCAACGAAGTTGGACTACTACAACAGCGTTGGATTACAGGTAGGATCTAAACACTTGATTTTTCATATTGTAAAAGCAAATTTAGGGAAGGATTGCTCTTATTTGTCTTGTTTGTCATTAGAAAGTCTTAGGCTTTCTAGGAAGGTTGGTTGTGTCCGCACTAACGACTCTTTCCGCGTGACACCAACATGCACTAAGCACACTCAAAAACCTTAACCCTAATTGCATGTTTGCTCTCCCTATATAAAGAGACTAGCCCAGAGCTCATTTCACATTCATCTTTTATTTTTGAGCTCTACGCACTTTGGGAGTGCAAGGAACATTCTCTCACTCATGGTTGCAAGTGTCATATCATCTGGGTGAGTTTCTCAACTATTGTTTTTTCTTTCACATGTGTCACTTTTACTATCACATGAGTCATTTTTCTTTTAAAAGTGTCACTTTTTCCTACTTTCATTCTTACATGTTTTGCTTCATTTTTGTTTTCACATGTGCCACTTTTGATCTTTCATGTGTCCCTTTCTCTTGTTTTCTCATATATTGTTCAGACAACCTTGGAACACCTTCTAAAGGAATCTACAACACACTCTCTTTCACTAGTTGATGCCATTTATCACTAGAAAATGTGTTGGACACATTCCCATGGCATAATGCACCTTTTTGTTATAGTTGACACTTGTGTTGTAAACATGTGTACCCTAAGTGTTGCACTTGGAGACAAGTGTCACTTTGTTGTCATTTCATTATATGCATGTTAGATTTGGGTATTTTTCATCTTATTTTCATATGTGTGTGAGATCATGTTTAGGACTTGTTATGTATTCTCTTTCTCTCCTCATTGTTCCACTAATCTCACACTTAGTCAAATTCGAGATTCTTCCTTGTTCTCACATCACGCATAAGTTGCAAACACCTTTAGATTGTAGCTAAGTGATGAGCTCGTTGTGTGCCTTCAAGCATTAGTCATGAGCCTCTTTTTACTTATAATTTCCCTCTGCATCCATCTTGAGGACAAATCCCTTCACATTGCACAATTATGCACCCCTAGAGCATAGTCACTCAACCTTTGTTTCTTACACTTGCTTACGAAACAAATCTTTGATCATCCCTTCCTTGTGTTTCGCATTGAGCACTTCTAGTTGAAAATGAGGTCTCCTTCAACCCCTTGCAATATAAACATACACAATATCAAGGCCTCACTTCCTTCATTGTGCATTTATCATTACTAGGGAATAGTTTTCCAAGTTCCGACTGCTTACACTTTCCCTTTATGCAATTCCTTAATCAACCTTTCCTTTGTTGAAAATTTCACAATCCTAGTGGATAATAGGGTCATTCCTTAGCCCTTGCATTCGTGACCTATGCAATCCCTGGACCCACATTCTCAATCAGTGTGCATTGTGTAGTCACAGTGCCCAAACTTGTCACCCTTGTCTCCAAAATGCACCCACTACCCAGAGCCTTTATTCTTTCTCTTTCCATTTCACAATGCACACTTCCTATTCCCAAACCTCCATCCCCTTCCTCATAACTCTATGCTCTATTCCCAGCAAGGCCCCTCTCTCATTCGTTGCGCACTGTCCCATCATAGTTAGCACCTCACATGAGAAAACAAAGATAGAATATGTGATTTTGGGAATGGTGTTGTCTTGTCATTATTGAACTTCATTTGAAGGTGATATCATCTTATTATGGCAAGATGATGCTCAAGGATGTCATCAAGAAGAGGTTACAAAAGGGACACTTGTTAAGATAAGACAAAAAGATTCTATCATGTAGGAGTAAAGGAATCTTGGACCACGACTGAGAGATGGAAACTCATGTTGACTTAGAAGGATCCAAAACTTATCCAGACCCTTTGGAGTGTTAATATGAAGCACATCATATATTAATCATGATGGGTGGAGACATAACAAAAAAGAGAATAAAATGGAATTAATACATTACGATGAAGTCCCATGTCGTAGTCACCAAATTTTATCTCTTCAAAGTGTCATCACAAGAGTTGTTTCATATCATGTATTTTGCCACATTATTGGTGAAATGTAATTATGTAATTTGGAAAAGTGGAGAATGTAAAATTTGTGGAAGCCCAAGGGTCACACATGGAATATGAAGAGTAACTAGGAAGATCAAGAATCCATGAGGGAGGTTAAGAGTCATATGGGAGGTGAGTATTCACCTCATTTGTTATAAATAAACCCTCATAGCTCAAGAAAATGGACTTTTCACCTTGGCTTCTCTAGCTTGGCATAGGAGAGAAAACCATTCTTTGGAGAAGCAAGTAGTGGCTTAATGTTCCACTATTTGGAAGAAACTTTACAATTACTGAGAGAGAATAAAATCTATGCTAAACTTAGCAAGTGTGATTTCTTCCATACACATGGCAATCGATCCATGAAAGATCAAATCCATTATGGACTAGCCTACTCCTTAGAATGTGATAGAAGTCAAATCCTTCATGGGTTTGTCTAGTTATTATTGGAGGCTTACTTGGAATTTCTCAAACATTGGGCACCCAATCACATCTATCCAAAAGAAAGGAATTAAATTATAATGGATAGTAGAATGTGTAGCTATATTTGATTAGTTTAAACATATGGTCACACATGCACCAATATTAAGGATAACAAATTCAAAAAAATATTTTGTATTTTGTAAATATGCTTGCAAGGAAGGGCTAGGTGGATTCCTCATGCAAGAGGGATAGGTATTTTTTTATGAGTCAAGGAAGTTGAATGAGAATGATTGAAATTATGTCACTCGTGATTTGGAATTATTAGCTATAGTGCATGCATTAAAAATGTGGAGGTACTAACTACTTGGAAGGAACATTGTCTTAATGAAATATCATGGAGGGTTTAGGTACTTATTTGATCAACCCAAGTTGAATGAAAATAGGCAAGTTGGCTAACATTAATCAATAAATTTTATTTTAAAATCAAGTGCATCAAAGTCAAGGAAAACAATGTAGCTGATGCACTTAGAAAAAGGCTATAATTGGATCAGCTGGATCATGTGACAACCATCAATACTTGTGAAGTTAACGTCTATGAAAATATTGAGGAGGCACTAAAAAAATATTGTTGGGCGCAACCCAACTTCGCCTAGATTTTGGCAAAGACTGCACATTTTGTGGGGTAGAGCATGCAGTGGAGCGCACAGTGGAGCATTTTGAATATATTGTGTGGTGTCATAAGGGCTTCAGGGTGGGTTGAAGGCTATCTTTTTTGTAAAATCACACGATTTTTTAAGGGATCAATGGTTTTGGGACGATAGTTGCTTGTTTTAGGTAGTCCATGGTATTTGGACCATGGTATTTTGATGATGTAACCCTACAATGTAATAGTATATATAGAGTAAAATGATAAGAAGAGAATAATCGAATTGATACAGATCATTGTTATGGGAAAATTATTGTGATCTATAATTTGGTAGAGAAGATGAGGCTCTCCAGCTGAGTACACAGAGGTCTGAGTCTACATCTTAGTGCGCAGACAACCTGCAGCTTAGTTCGTAGGCCAAGACCTATTTGGTTTTCAAAGATATATTATATTAAGAAATGGTTCATGTGGACATATCCTTACACTGGGGTGAACCACGTTACATTGGTGTTTAGATGTGTATATTTTCTTATTATCTACTATAGAGTAGCAATTATTATAGTTGCGTTTTACTTTAGCACAATGATGGTTTATGGTTTTGTTTAAGTGATTAATCTAATGCAGCGAAGTGATTTATAAATGCTAAGAATAAGATAACATAATAATACCACATCTCCTAGTCCTTCAAGGCTGCAAAAGCCTAGTTCTGTATCCTCCCATAGTCACTTCGGGTGAGACTGTGATCTACTTGTAGGTCATTACTAAAAGGGCTAGTGATCTAGGGTTTTGTTGGTGCATAGTATAGAATGAACCTGGGTCAGCCCAAATTGAACCAACAAATGGTTCTATTGTTGGGACCGGGATCTATTTAAAGGATATGTGGATGTGGTACCCGCTAAAGAAAGAGATTCAAGATTGGATATACTTGAAAGAGCTAGAATTTGTAGATCAAGAAAACATAAACCCTTGTCTAACATTTGAAGCTTGGTTACAAAAGTATATTTTTACAGATCAATAAGATATTTTATTCACTTCATTTCCTATTGAGTTGTTCAAGTGGATATCGAGGTTGACTGAAAGGAAGAACTTTTTTAAAGGTGAAGAACCTACAATGTAGACTCCTGAACTGATATAGTGACTCAAGAGCACTGACAATAGGATCCCAAGGGCTGTCGATTTCTAGATTGATAGCATCCTGGGAGGATTCATTATCGAGTTCATCGTAGACTCAACTATGTCCTACAGTGAAGATGAACAATGATTCTTCAAAGGACTGTGAGGTAAGTATTTAAAATCTATAAAACTTTGGATTAAGATGCTTCTGTGTGAAAAGGGATTTTTACGAATGAAATCAGATTTCTAGTTTACTTATGTTTGGAAGAAGAGAGAATAAATTTGAGCAAGAGATCATAGTAACATGAAGTGGAAAGAGATATAGAGTAGATACCAGAAAGAGATCTCATGGACAAAACCCAAAGACCTTTGTAGAGATTGATTATAGTCCTCTCTTAAGTGAATCTAAAAGTGAAAGAGAAGAAATCCACCTTGATAACCACCCGGTAACTTCGCAGTATTCACCCTCCCAGCCTGAGAGTTTGCAAAAGCTAGAATCAAGTAATAGCCAGGCAGTTTTTGGCTTTCTCCCTCCCCCTGCCCCTCCAAGAAGAAGTATTGCTGACGATATTAAGCTACCCATTTTCAAAGGAACTGGATTGGAGGATCCAAAACAATTTTGGTTTTTATGTGAAGTTGTATGGAAAACGAAGTAGATCAACAATGAAAATATAAATAAAGTACATATCATTACGATGTTCCGAGATAGAGCATTGACATGGTATATGAAATATTCAAATAATCAGAACATAACATTTGCAAATGTTAAAACAACACTGATAAAAGAGTATATGAAGCCGAAGTCTGAGTCGCAGTGCATCACCTAGTTGAAAGAGATCAAATGGAAACCTACTGAGTCTGTTTGGGAGTTTGATTAGAGATTTAAGGTGTTATTGGATCAAGTAAGATTCAACATATCTCTGCAATAACATCAATAATGGTTTATAGCTACGCTAATACCTCATATTAGATTTCCATTGATGCAACAAAAGATAGAAACTCAAGTCGAAGCTCTACAGATTGCGATGAAATTGGAAGCTTCACCTATAGAAGATACTAATGTAGGCATGAAACAAATTCAGAATCAGCTAGCGAACCTAACCCTACATATACAATACATCAAGAAAAGAAAATAAGTTAGATAATAAGTATGGTGTACAAAATGAAGATCGAAGGGCCATTCTAAAGAACAATGCCCTATATTTAGGGATTAGATGGTTGGTGGAGCACTAAATCCCTTGAATGCAAGATCCAGCCTGTG
The DNA here is from genome assembly GCA_031772625.1 of Pinus tabuliformis. NCBI lineage: Eukaryota > Viridiplantae > Streptophyta > Pinopsida > Pinales > Pinaceae > Pinus > Pinus tabuliformis. Next base: position 766,070,012 of record CM062815.1, read on the forward strand.
GTGTGAAATATGTAAGATTAGAGGCCAACTTCATTCAAAATATTTTTATTTTTTACAAAAATATGTACAGACTCCGAGGAATCTATATTGCAAATTCTATAAATCAGTAATAGACAATGAGAATAATTATCGATCTTACAAACTAATGATGGAGCGTGGTGCTGATGTTTATAGAATGCAAGTAGAAGAGCATGGACATGAGAACAATAGACAATGCAGTGGTCGAGGAGGTTACAAAGGAAGAGGTAAAGTTGGTGGAGCTGGTAGAGGATGTGGACAAATCATTTTCTATAACTACGACCAACTAGGTCATTTTGCAAGAGACTGCCAGAACCCCACAACAACATGTAAGTATTGTAGGTCCTTTGACCATGTAATTGAAGAATATCATGTACTTATGGTGAAGATGAAAGAAAAAAGGAATCAACAACCGACACAGAATATTCAAATTATGACTTCTGAAAGGAGGATCGACGAACCTCAAATTAGTATTGTCACTAGAATCAGAGTTGTGATCTGTAGTGATAAAGCGGATGAAAATAAATAACCTAAAAGTGCATGGGTCAGAAAGACTGTTGAGAAAGTTCATATTGTTTATATTAAAAAAGAAAAGGTAGTATTTATGGAATCAAAGTGAATTTTTATGGATGTTGGAGCTTCGACCTCTAGTGCACAGCCAAAGCCCAATCAGAAAAGTAATTGCGATGTGTCAGCAACTTTGATACAGAACTGAGCTTCAACACAGGATCGAGCTTTGACACAATACCAGGATTCAACAAATCAAGTAGGTATTTTAAAAACTTTTCTGTAGACTTGTATGAAATTGCTAAGAGATGAAAAGGTTGTAGAAGGGCTTCAGGGGTCGATATATTCCTGTGAATCCAAATAAACACCACGAAGTGAGATGCGTGCAGTCAATAATTTGCATCGGCAGAAGAAAACTGGATGAGAAATGAGGCTTAGTGTTCAGATAGTAGAGTATGAGATGGATCAAATTATTCTAGATTTGGGATCTGATGCTAATATATTGACGAAGAAGACATGGGAATTAATGGGTAAGCCGAAGCTACAGTGGTCACATATTCAGTTAAGGATGGAAAATCAGCAAAAGATCTTCCCTCTCGGAAGACTACCGAGTGTCACAATGGATATTTAAGGAGTTCGCACTACTGCTGATTTTGAAGTAATAGAGATCGTCAATGACAGTAAGCCTTATCCTTCATTTCTTGGAATTGACTAGGAATTTGACAATATGGCCATAATTAATTTAAATAAGAGACAAATGATATTTGAAGGAAACAATATGAGAGTAATTGTTCCCTTGGATCCATCAAAAGGAGTAAGATATACAAAACCAGTGAAAGAATAATATTTTGCAGCTGACGTAGACAATATCTATCAAATGAAAGCGAAGGAACAGGGTTGTCTTAACCCTATTGTAGTAGGCAAGTTGTGTTTGGAGTGTTATAGTTCTTGTACCTCATACTTAGAAAAACAGTTGGATAACTGGTAGAATAGGTTGCATGAAGTATCCACAAGGTGTTGTGCAAGACTTACCAAATTAGTTTGTAGTATGATATCTAAGGTATGTAACCTGCCTTCTTATGATGGCTTAGGTGATGTAAATATTTTTCTTAATGATTATCAAGAACAATTTCTAGAAAATCAAAGGTTGTCAGCCTTAGATATAGCCCGAAAAGCTACTCGTGCTAGATGGTGGAATGCACAAAAGAAGAATATAGGAGGTTGGTAGGAATGTCAAATATTGATGGGGATAAGGTTTGGACAGATAGAAATAGAGATGGAGATAAAATATGATGGTGAAACTAATCCTAGGAAGCATATCTAGCTATGCACTACGTCATAGAAGGAGATTCCACAACAAGAATGGGTACATGGATTCATTCATACATTGAAGACAATCCCTAAGAGCTGGTACCTAGAAACTAAGCTTTGACATGGTACTGTGAAATGGGAAGGTATGGTTGATCGATTCATATTAACATTCAGCTTTGAGGATAGTTTCCCATACATAGATTTGTCTCTTCAAACAGTCAAGAAGAGGATCTTTGAGGATGTAACCGCATTGACATGGAAGCAACCTGATTAAGCTACACTAATAGAAAATACATTGGAGTGTTATAATGATCCAGGTGGATATTGGTGGCCACCTGCCAGGTCCACCTGGACCCCCACCATTGTCTTTCTCAGCATTTTCAGTTTCCTTAATTGTAGCACAGTTTACTATTTTTAGCAGTTTTTCGGGTCTTGAACTTCCGGAGCCGTTTTGAGGCCCTAAACGACGTTTTTTTGGAATTCTGGGGCAACCGAGCCCTATGTTGCCTCCCAAAGTGGTAGTACTCGGATAGATCTTTCTAACGAGCTATCGTACGCGTCAAACGGAGATCGTATGCCAAAGTTACGACCCCGGGAAATTGATGTACCAATTTACCCAAACGGGGCCCACAATTTGGCGTTTCATCTTCTAGGGTTAGGTTTCGGTATGTGAAGGGCTTTCCATTGTTTCTCAACAATAAATAGGCCTTCGAGCCTCATTGTAATAGAGTTCAGAACAGTTCAGAGGCATGTAGCCATCACATCTCTTCTCAGAGATAAGCTACCATCGCCCTAGCTAGTTTATTGCCATTTTTGTTTGTAAGCATATGTCAGTATTTTCCATTAATGAAATGAAGTATTATTTCCGCTGCATCTTTGTGTATATGGTTATCTCTGTAATTTGTTGCGTTCCTTCTTAAATCTGGATCAGTGGTATCAGAGCGGTCTGCTTTTTCTCTGTTTTTCTTTGCATGTCCCCAACAAGGTCGGGATATAAGGAGTTAGGGCTTGAACTGGTTGAACCTTTGCAAGACCAGCCTCGCAAATCCCGACGGCCTCCCATGGCGGACGAGAAGAAAGACGAGGGGGCAGGAGATCCCATCAAAATCTTGCTCGAAGAAGCGCTCGAGCGACAACGGAACGCGATGATGGACAGCTTTGCGCAGATCCTTCAGCGGCTACCCGGAAGCGGCGCATCGGCTTCCAGCAGCTCCTCTGGAAACGCCACACCCTTTAAGGTACAAGTTAATTTTGAAATCCCCATATTCGAGGGTCAGATAGACGCCGATGCCGTAGATAAATGGTTAAATCTGATAGAGGGTTATTTTTCTGTTCATGAATTTTCGAGTCGAGAAAAGATTGTTTTTGCTCTTCTCAAAGCAGCCCCCCACGTCAAGGACTGGTGGGAAACCTACTGCGAGCAGAAGGATGAAAGTACTGGCTCACTATTTTCAGCCGCACCCACCTGGGATTCGTTCCGGGATGCCATCAAGGAGCAGTACTACCCTGTCGGAAGCTATGAGGATGAATACATAAAGTGGACCACGCTGCGGCAGGGAAGGGACCAAGATGTGCCGGAGTTCACCAATCTTTTCCATACCCTTCGCACAAAGTTGGGTATCAAGGATTCGCAGCAACATTTGATACTCAAATACCGTGGCTGCCTGCACAAGTACATCCAGGAAGAAATACAGTTCCTAAACATCCCCTCGCTCGGCGCAGCATACCGGTATGCCGTCAAAGTCGAGCAGAAGTTTAAACAAAAGAAGCGAGACTTTGGATCTGCGAATCCAAAGCAGGGGAAAGGTGCCCCTAAACCACAGAACAAAGCACAAAGCCAAGGCGAGACAGCCCAAGACAACCAGCTGAAGCTGCAAGCAAAGAGCAATGCCGCGAAGTCGAGAAAGGACACTGGAAAATGGTGCGAGTTCCATAAGAGCTCCACTCACAACACAAGTGAGTGTCGGGCCAAACAGTCACTGGTGGCTGAGCTAAAGGTTTCAGAATCAGATGCATGTTCCGACTCTGAGTCAGAACCCGATAAGGGGTATGAAAAAGGGAAGCAGATCATTGATGCGGATCCCAACGCCACTGTTGCTACCGCAAAGATCCAGAAAAATGAACCCGAAGATCCAGAGGAGGAGGAGCGTCTCTTCCACTCCCAGATGTGGGTCAAGGGCTCCCCGATACAGTTCATTGTTGATAGCGGGAGTCAAAAGAACCTCATTTCGGCAGAGGTCGTGAAGCGGTTGGGCTTACCGACCACAGCACATCCACAACCATACACCATTGGGTGGCTTTACCAAGGGCGAGATCTTCGCGTGAGCCAGCAGTGTCGCCTTCCATACAACATCAAGCCCTTCACGGATGAGGTATTGTGTGACATTGCTCCCCTTGAAGGTTGTGATGTATTACTAGGACAACCATACTTGTGGAAGCGACATGTTGTGTATGAATCAAGGCCCCGTGCTGTTATTATTACATTGGGAAATAAGTTGTTCAGGATACCAGAGGTACCACCACCTGCCGCCATCTCTTTGATTACTGCAAAAAAATGCAGTAAGATCATTTCCAAAACCAAGAAATTTGTTTTCCTGATGATACGCCCTCAAGGGAAGAAGAAGACAGTGGCCGCGGCCTCCAAACGAGGTCCCTCTGCACAGCAGCTACAAATGGACAAGATTGTGGAGGAGTACAAAGACATCTTCACCTCCCCGGCAGGGGTTCCTTTGCACTGTCAAGTCAAGCACTCCATTGATCTGACCCCAGGTGCGCCGCTACCCAATGGACCAATTTATCGGCGCTCCGTTCTGGAGAACAATGAAATCAAGAGGCAGATTCAGGAGCTCCTACAGAAAGGTCACATCCGTCCGAGTTCTTCGCCCTGTGGGAGCCCGATAGTGTTGGTACAGAAGAAGGATGGGACGTGGAGACTCTGTATTGACTATCGGGCGCTGAACAAGATCACTGTCCGTAATAGGTACCCGATCCCGCGGATTGATGACCTCCTAGACCAACTAAAGGGGGCGAAATATTTCAGCAAGATCGATCTGAAGTCAGGATATCACCAGGTACCAATTGAACCCTCAGATGTGTGGAAGACTGCCTTCAAATCCAAGGAGGGCCTCTTCGAATGGTTGGTCATGCCTTTCGGATTGACGAATGCTCCTGCAACCTTTATGAGGCTAATGGATGACATCTTGCGGCCATTCACCAACTCCTTTGTAGTAGTATACTTGGATGACATTCTGATCTTCAGCCAGAGTTGGGAAGAGCACCTCCACCACATCCGACAGGTTCTCCAAACACTGCGGCAACACAAGCTATGTGCCAATTTGGAGAAATTCACTTTTGGCATGACCGAGGTCCAGTATCTGGGATACATCATTGATGAACAGGGGGTGCATGTCGATCCAGCCAAGGTCCAAGTCATTCGGGATTGGCCCTCTCCAACCACTCTAACAGAGCTCCGCAGCTTTCTAGGTCTTGCCAACTTCTACCGCAGGTTTGTGTTGGGATTTTCTCATATTTCTTGGCCCTTGAGTCAAGTCACCAAGGGCGGGGCGAAAGCAAAATTCTTTTGGTCTGAATCTCAACAGAAGGCATTCAGGGAGTTGAAGGATCGCCTCTGCACGGCACCAGTGCTCGCGTTACCAGATTTACAACAACCATTTGAGGTCGAGACAGATGCCTCTGACTATGCTATTGGGGCAGTCCTTACTCAACATGGACATCCAGTGGCATATCACAGTGAAACACTTTCAGACACAGTCCGGAAGTACCCCACTTATGATAAAGAGATGTATTCCATTGTACAGGCCTGCCGACAATGGAAGCATTACATTTTGGGGAAGGAAACGGTCATCCACACAGACCACCGACCTCTGCAATTCATACAGACCCAAGGGAAATTGCAGAATGATCGCCATCAGAAGTGGTCTACATACCTGCAACAGTTTCACTTGAATATCAAGTATAAAAAGGGCAGCACCAATAATGTTGCAGATTGCCTCAGTCGACCACCGATCATGGCGCTAACCACCGTGCTCAACTCTTGCGGGCACGAGACTTCTGATTGGCCACTTCTCTACAAAAGCGACCCAGAATTCGGCCACACATACCAGACACTCTTGGAGGGTCGGCAGGTTGCAGATTTTCACCTCCAGGATGCCCTATTATGCCACCTCGGTCACCTTTGTGTTCCTTCAAGCGAGCGTGCCAAGATGATTTGGGAAGCACACTACAGTCGGGCTGCTGGGCATTTCGGGGTCGAGAAAACAGTGGCAGTACTGCAAAACTATTTCTATTGGCCGAATCTTCGACAGGATGTTGGGAAGTACATCCGATCATGTACTGCCTGTGCCATTGCCAAACCGACCATTAAGAAGCAAGGCCTCTATACCCCGTTGCCTACCCCTAGTCGACCTTGGGAATCCATCTCCATGGATTACATGTCAGGCCTTCCTTCCACTAAGCATGGAAATGACTGTGTTTTTGTGGTCGTCGACAGGTTCTCAAAGATGGCCATTATGATGGCCTGCAAGAAGAATATCACAGCAGAAGCCACTGCTAAACTCTTCTTTGAACGAGTGTGGGTGCACTTTGGGATCCCACAGTCTATCATCTCAGATCGGGACAGTCGGTTTCTCAGCACATTTTGGTCCAGTCTCTGGTCAATGCTGGACACCAAACTCACGAAGTCCACAGCCTTCCATCCTCAAACTGATGGCCAGACAGAGGTTGTCAACAGGATGATTGTGCACATTTTGCGCATGTATAACTCAAAGCATCCACGCACATGGGACGAGAGCCTCCCCTATGTTCAGCACAGCTACAACCGAGCTCTTCACAGCTCCACTGGCCATAGCCCTTTTCAGGTGGGTTTAGGATTCCAGCCACTATGCCCCATTGATGTGGCCATGCCACTTGCAGCTACTCACATGAATTCAGCTCATGTCCAGTCCGAAACAGATAAGGCCACCAGCTTCATTGAGCGCATCCAACATATTCGCCAGCAGGTCCATGACATTCTTGAGAAATCAAATGCCAAGTACAAGCGCGACATGATCAACACCGGGTGCCACACAAGTTTCAGGTGGGCGACAAAGTCTGGTTGCATTTGCAAAAGGAACGCCTTACTGGAGCCTATCGGAAATTGAGACCACTTCGATATGGTCCTTACACCATTACTAAGGCTATGGGAGACAATGCATTTGAGCTCAGCATTCCCCCATTCCTTGGCCTGCACCCAGTGTTCAATGTGGACCGCCTTCGGCCATACTTTCCACCATTGCTAGACACATCCGACATTGCAGAACAGCTCAAACCCACAGAATTAAATCCAGATTGCATGGAACAAGCTGCAACTGATCGGATCATGGACACACAGATCAAGAACACTCGCCAACAGCATATCCAACTGTATCGAGTTGTCAAAGCAGGCCAACTCCTTCAGCAGGGCAAGTGGCTCACCAGGGAACAAGTTCAGCAGAGGTTTCCTCATCTCATGGAGGAGCTCAACGCAATGGGGACCATTGCTTCCTAAGGGGGGAGGAATGATCCAGGTGGATATTGGTGGCCACCTGCCAGGTCCACCTGGACCCCCACCATTGTCTTTCTCAGCATTTTCAGTTTCCTTAATTGTAGCACAGTTTACTATTTTTAGCAGTTTTTCGGGTCCTGAACTTCCGGAGCCGTTTTGAGGCCCTAAACGACGTTTTTTTGGAATTCTAGGGCAACCGAGCCTTATGTTGCCTCCCAAAGTGGTAGTACTCGGATAGATCTTTCTAACGAGCTATCGTACGCGTCAAACGGAGATTGTATGCCAAAGTTACGACCCCGGGAAATTGATGTACCAATTTACCCAAACGGGGCCCACAATTTGGCGTTTCATCTTCTAGGGTTAGGTTTCGGTATGTGAAGGGTTTTCCATTGTTTCTCAACAATAAATAGGCCTTCGAGCCTCATTGTAATAGAGTTCAAAACAGTTCAGAGGCATGTAGCCATCACATCTCTTCTCAGAGATAAGCTACCATCGCCCTAGCTAGTTTATTGCCATTTCTGTTTGTAAGCATATGTCAGTATTTTCCATTAATGAAATGAAGTATTATTTCCGCTGCATCTTTGTGTATATGGTTATCTCTGTAATTTGTTGCGTTCCTGCTTAAATCTGGATCAGTGGTATCAGAGCGGTCTGCTTTTTCTCTGTTTTTCTTTGCATGTCCCCAACAAGGTCGGGATATAAGGAGTTAGGGCTTGAACTGGTTGAACCTTTGCAAGACCAGCCTCGCAAATTCCGACGGCCTCCCATGGCGGACGAGAAGAAAGACGAGGGGGCAGGAGATCCCATCAAAATCTTGCTCGAAGAAGCGCTCGAGCGACAACGGAATGCGATGATGGACAGCTTTGCGCAGATCCTTCAGCGGCTACCCAGAAGCGGCGCATCGGCTTCCAGCAGCTCCTCTGGAAACGCCACACCCTTTAAGGTACAAGTTAATTTTGAAATCCCCATATTCGAGGGTCAGATAGACGCCGATGCCGTAGATAAATGGTTAAATCTGCTAGAGGGTTATTTTTCTGTTCATGAATTTTCGAGTCGGGAAAAGATTGTTTTTGCTCTTCTCAAAGCAGCCCCCCACGTCAAGGACTGGTGGGAAACCTACTGCGAGCAGAAGGATGAAAGTACTAGCTCACTATTTTCAGCCGCACCCACCTGGGATTCGTTCCGGGATGCCATCAAGGAGCAGTACTACCCTGTCGGAAGCTATGAGGATGAATACATAAAGTGGACCACGCTGCGGCAGGGAAGGGACCAAGATGTGCCGGAGTTCACCAATCTTTTCCATACCCTTCGCACAAAGTTGGGTATCAAGGATTCGCAGCAACATTTGATACTCAAATACCGTGGCTTCCTGCACAAGTACATCCAGGAAGAAATACAGTTCCTAAACATCCCCTCGCTCGGCGCAGCATACCGGTATGCCGTCAAAGTCGAGCAGAAGTTTAAACAAAAGAAGCGAGACTTTGGATCTGCGAATCCAAAGCAGGGGAAAGGTGCCCCTAAACCACAGAACAAAGGACAAAGCCAAGGCGGGACAGCCCAAGACAACCAGCTGAAGCTGCAAGCAAAGAGCAACGCCGCGAAGCCGAGAAAGGACACTGGAAAATGGTGCGAGTTCCATAAGAGCTCCACTCACAACACAAGTGAGTGTCGGGCCAAACAGTCACTGGTGGCTGAGCTAAAGGTTTCAGAATCAGATGCATGTTCCGACTCTGAGTCAGAACCCGATAAGGGGTATGAAAAAGGGAAGCAGATCATTGATGCGGATCCCAGCGCCACTGTTGCTACCGCAAAGATCCAGAAAAATGAACCCGAAGATCCAGAGGAGGAGGAGCGTCTCTTCCACTCCCAGATGTGGGTCAAGGGCTCCCCGATACAGTTCATTGTTGATAGCGGGAGTCAAAAGAACCTCATTTCGGCAGAGGTCGTGAAGCGGTTGGGCTTACCGACCACAGCACATCCACAACCATACACCATTGGGTGGCTTTACCAAGGGCGAGATCTTCGCGTGAGCCAGCAGTGTCGCCTTCCATACAACATCAAGCCCTTCACGGATGAGGTATTGTGTGACATTGCTCCCCTTGGAGGTTGTGATGTATTACTAGGACAACCATACTTGTGGAAGCGACATGCTGTGTATGAATCAAGGCCCCGTGCTGTTATTATTACATTGGGAAATAAGTTGTTCAGGATACCAGAGGTACCACCACCTGCCGCCATCTCTTTGATTACTACAAAAAAATGCAGTAAGATCATTTCCAAAACCAAGAAATTTGTTTTCCTGATGATACGCCCTCAAGGGAAGAAGAAGACAGTGGCCGCGGCCTCCAAACGAGGTCCCTCTGCACGGCAGCTACAAATGGACAAGATTGTGGAGGAGTACAAAGACATCTTCACCTCCCTGGCAGGGGTTCCTCTGCACTGTCAAGTCAAGCACTCCATTGATCTGACCCCAGGTGCGCCGCTACCCAATGGACCAATTTATCGGCGCTCCATTCTGGAGAACAATGAAATCAAGAGGCAGATTCAGGAGCTCCTACAGAAAGGTCACATCCGTCCGAGTTCTTCGCCCTGTGGGAGACCGATAGTGTTGGTACAGAAGAAGGATGGGACGTGGAGACTCTGTATTGACTATCGGGCGCTGAACAAGATCACTGTCCGTAATAGGTACCCGATCCCGCGGATTGATGACCTCCTAGACCAACTAAAGGGGGCGAAATATTTCAGCAAGATCGATCTGAAGTCAGGATATCACCAGGTACCAATTGAACCCTCAGATGTGTGGAAGACTGCCTTCAAATCCAAGGAGGGCCTCTTCGAATGGTTGGTCATGCCTTTCGGATTGACGAATGCTCCTGCAACCTTTATGAGGCTAATGGATGACATCTTGCGGCCATTCACCAACTCCTTTGTAGTAGTATACTTGGATGACATTCTGATCTTCAGCCAGAGTTGGGAAGAGCACCTCCACCACATCCGACAGGTTCTCCAAACACTGCGGCAACACAAGCTATGTGCCAATTTGGAGAAATGCACTTTTGGCATGACCGAGGTCCAGTATCTAGGATACATCATTGATGAACAGGGGGTGCATGTCGATCCAGCCAAGGTCCAAGTCATTCGGGATTGGCCCTCTCCAACCACTAACAGAGCTCCGCAGCTTTCTAGGTCTTGCCAACTTCTACCGCAGGTTTGTGTTGGGATTTTCTCATATTTCTTGGCCCTTGAGTCAAGTCACCAAGGGCGGGGCGAAAGCAAAATTCTTTTGGTCTGAATCTCAACAGAAGGCATTCAGGGAGTTGAAGGATCGCCTCTGCACGGCACCAGTTCTCGCGTTACCAGATTTACAACAACCATTTGAGGTCGAGACAGATGCCTCTGACTATGCTATTGGGGCAGTCCTTACTCAACATGGACATCCAGTGGCATATCACAGTGAAACACTTTCAGACACAGTCCGGAAGTACCCCACTTATGATAAAGAGATGTATTCCATTGTACAGGCCTGCCGACAATGGAAGCATTACATTTTGGGGAAGGAAACGGTCATCCACACAGACCACCGACCTCTGCAATTCATACAGACCCAAGGGAAATTGCAGAATGATCGCCATCAGAAGTGGTCTACATACCTGCAACAGTTTCACTTGAATATCAAGTATAAAAAGGGCAGCACCAATAATGTTGCAGATTGCCTCAGTCGACCACCGATCATGGCGCTAACCACTGTGCTCAACTCTTGCGGGCACGAGACTTCTGATTGGCCACTTCTCTACAAAAGCGACCCAGAATTCGGCCACACATACCAGACACTCTTGGAGGGTCGGCAGGTTGTAGATTTTCACCTCCAGGATGCCCTATTATGCCACCTCGGTCACCTTTGTGTTCCTTCAAGCGAGCGTGCCAAGATGATTTGGGAAGCACACTACAGTCGGGCTGCTGGGCATTTCGGGGTCGAGAAAACAGTGGCAGTACTGCAAAACTATTTCTATTGGCCGAATCTTCGACAGGATGTTGGGAAGTACATCCGATCATGTACTGCCTGTGCCATTGCCAAACCGACCATTAAGAAGCAAGGCCTCTATACCCCGTTGCCTACCCCTAGTCGACCTTGGGAATCCATCTCCATGGATTACATGTCAGGCCTTCCTTCCACTAAGCATGGAAATGACTGTGTTTTTGTGGTCGTCGACAGGTTCTCAAAGATGGCCATTATGATGGCCTGCAAGAAGAATATCACAGCAGAAGCCACTGCTAAACTCTTCTTTGAACGAGTGTGGGTGCACTTTGGGATCCCACAGTCTATCATCTCAGATCGGGACAGTCGGTTTCTCAGCACATTTTGGTCCAGTCTCTGGTCAATGCTGGACACCAAACTCACGAAGTCCACAGCCTTCCATCCTCAAACTGATGGCCAGACAGAGGTTGTCAACAGGATGATTGTGCACATTCTACGCATGTATAACTCAAAGCATCCACGCACATGGGACGAGAGCCTCCCCTATGTTCAGCACAGCTACAATCGAGCTCTTCACAGCTCCACTGGCCATAGCCCTTTTCAGGTGGGTTTAGGATTCCAGCCACTATGCCCCATTGATGTGGCCATGCCACTTGCAGCTACTCACATGAATTCAGCTCATGTCTAGTCTGAAACAGATAAGGCCACCAGCTTCATTGAGCGCATCCAACATATTCGCCAGCAGGTCCATGACATTCTTGAGAAATCAAATGCCAAGTACAAGCAGCGACATGATCAACACCGGGTGCCACACAAGTTTCAGGTGGGCGACAAAGTCTGGTTGCATTTGCAAAAGGAACGCCTTACTGGAGCCTATCGGAAATTGAGACCACTTCAATATGGTCCTTACACCATTACTAAGGCTATGGGAGACAATGCATTTGAGCTCAGCATTCCCCCATTCCTTGGCCTGCACCCAGTGTTCAATGTGGACCGCCTTCGGCCATACTTTCCACCATTGCTAGACACATCCGACATTGCAGAACAGCTCAAACCCACAGAATTAAATCCAGATTGCATGGAACAAGCTGCAACTGATCGGATCATGGACACACAGACCAAGAACACTCGCCAACAGCATATCCAACTGTATCGAGTTGTCAAAGCAGGCCAACTCCTTCAGCAGGGCAAGTGGCTCACCAGGGAACAAGTTCAGCAGAGGTTTCCTCATCTCATGGAGGAGCTCAACGCAATGGGGACCATTGCTTCCTAAGGGGGGAGGAATGATCCAGGTGGATATTGGTGGCCACCTGCCAGGTCCACCTGGACCCCCACCATTGTCTTTCTCAGCATTTTCAGTTTCCTTAATTGTAGCACAGTTTACTATTTTTAGCAGTTTTTCGGGTCCTGAACTTCCGGAGCCGTTTTGAGGCCCTAAACGACGTTTTTTTGGAATTCTAGGGCAACCGAGCCCTATGGTGCCTCCCAAAGTGGTAGTACTCGGATAGATCTTTCTAACGAGCTATCGTACGCGTCAAACGGAGATCGTATGCCAAAGTTACGACCCCGGGAAATTGATGTACCAATTTACCCAAACGGGGCCCACAATTTGGCGTTTCATCTTCTAGGGTTAGGTTTCGGTATGTGAAGGGTTTTCCATTGTTTCTCAACAATAAATAGGCCTTCGAGCCTCATTGTAATAGAGTTCAAAACAGTTCAGAGGCATGTAGCCATCACATCTCTTCTCAGAGATAAGCTACCATCGCCCTAGCTAGTTTATTGCCATTTCTGTTTGTAAGCATATGTCAGTATTTTCCATTAATGAAATGAAGTATTATTTCCGCTGCATCTTTGTGTATATGGTTATCTCTGTAATTTGTTGCGTTCCTGCTTAAATCTGGATCATATAACCTCACTATAGATGAAGAAGAATATCCTCTCAACATCGACATATTAGGGTCAGAAGGATATCGCGAAGTAACTAGACCTGAGCTATAAATACCAGACATAACGAAGCCATTGAAGACCAAGAAGTGAACATAGGATTAGAGAAGGAACACAAGTTTGCAACAATAGGAGACTACTGGGATGAAGAGATAGTTAGTAAAATTACAAAGTTACTTCATGAATATCAAGAGCTATTTCCCACCAAGTTTTCAAAGCTGAAGGATATAATACGATATCTAGGAGTCATGAATATTCCCCTTAAGCCTGATACGAAGCCAATAAAAGAAAGACCTTAGAGGATGAACCTGAAGTAATAGGAGAAAGTGAAGGTAGAGCTTGATAAGATGATAATAGCAGGAATTATTGAACCAGTAGAAGAATCAGAATGGGTGATTCCTATGATGGCACAAGAGAAGAAGACTCAAGGAGAAATTAGGATTTGTGTTGATCTGAGAAAGTTGAATGATGCATGTTCACATGATCCCTTCCCTACCCCTTTCACAGATGAAGTTCTATACAATGTAGGAGGCTAGGAAGCTTACTCATTTATGGATGGATTCTCAGGTTATCATTAGATTAGGATTGCACTTGAAGATCAACATAAGAACACATTTGCTACAGAATGAAGCTCATATCAATACATAGTAATGCCATTTGGATTAAAAAATGCCCTTGCTATATTTTCTAGGGTGGTGGTTGCAACTTTTAAGGAATACATCCACAAGTTTTTGAAGGTATTTTGATGATTGGACAAGTATTTGTATTGTTGAGCAAACATGTTGGAAGTTTAAGAATTATGCTCCACACATGTAGACAATATCAGATCTCTTTGAACCTAAATAAGTGCATACTTTGTGTACCTTTTGGCATATTTTTGGGACATATTGTCTGTAAGTAAGGACTAATGGTGGACCCTACTAAGATTTATATCATTGTGAACTTTCCTCCACCTAAGACAATAATATAGATTCACACTATGTTGGGACATACTAGGTATTATAGGAAGTTCAGCAAGGGGATGCTCATATCACTGTGCCTATGGAGAAGTTGTTGAAGAAGGATGTAACTTTTTAGTGGAATGAAGAATGTTAGAAGAGCCTCAACATATTGAAATAAAAAATGGTAGATGCACCTATACTAGTGTTCCTTGATTGGAATAAGGAATTCCATGTCCATGTGGATGCCTCTTGTATAGATTTGGGAGTGGTACTGGCACAACCTGGTGCAGGAGAGATTGATCGTGCTATAAATTTGCAAGTAGAAAGTTATCTAAAGTAGAAAATAATTACACCACTACATAAAGGGAAGGACTAGCAATGGTGTATGCTTTGCAGAAGTTTAGACATTATTTTCTAGGGTCACACTTTAAAATGTTTACAAATCATTCTACACTAAAGTATTTTGCTAATAAGTCTGTCTTAGGAGGAAATATTTGTAGATGGTTACTGTTATTCCAGGAATCTGAATTTGAGATCATTGTTAAACCAGGGAGATTGACTACATGACTGATAAGACTATTGAAGCATTGATTGAGGAGTTCCAAGGTTATCATCAGAAGAGTACCCCTTATCATCCTCGGCCCAATGGAACAATAGAAGCATTTAATAATAGTTTGGAGAATGCACTTACTAAGGTTGCAATGTCAATAGTGATGACTAGGACCTTAAAATTCCAGTAGTATTGTGGGATTATAAGACAAAATGCAAAAGGTTGACAGGTCATACACCCTTCAGGTTAGTTTATGGGAAAGTAGTTGTGATGCCCATGGAGTACATCATGCCTCGCTTGAGGATTGTAGCTTTTACAGATATGGAAGACCCTAATATAATGGAGGAAAGAATGTCGTAGTTGCTTGCTTTGGAGGAAGATAGATTTATAGCAGGATTCCATCAACATGTAAAGAAAGCAAGAGAAAATCTCTGGCATGACAGACATATTAAGCATAAGAAGTTCCGAGTAGAACACCTTGTTCTCCTTTATTATAGTAAGTTTGTAAAATTTCTAGGAAAATTGAAGATGAATTGGTTGGGCCCATACATTATCAAGCATATTATTGCTGGAGGCGCAGTTCAATTAGAAAAGTTAAATGGAGAATTGGTTCAAGGAAGAGTAAATGGTATCATGTTGAAGTTGTACAGGGACAGTCGTGCCCCTACAACTTCACACTGAAGAAAGGAGAAAAGGCTTAGTGCCACCCGCAGTTGAAAGTGGGCACTAGACTATAAACTACGTTGCAGAGAGAGCTTCGACATAGGAAGTTACTTCGATACCTTCTATATTATGTCGAATTTCGTAGGAGCCTCAACGTAAGAAGAGTTGCTTCGCTACAATATGGGATGCATCAAATCTCACCAGGAAAATATGACCATTAAAAAGGAAAGTTGTCATTGAAGAACGTGGAGCGATGAATTTATGAGGATAGATCGACCCGATATAGCAATAGATATGGAATTAAAGAACACAATATAAGCTAATGATGCGGTTATAAATTCATATTTGTTATACAAATCCATGTCGCACCCAGATTTCGCACTTTTCTATCCTGAGAGTTCGAATATTTCTATTGCGAAGAAGTTGCAGAAATTTTTGCATGGATGCCCTGACACCTAAAGAATTTATTTGTATATTTAGTGAGAAGGGCTTAGCTGGAGTCATGGAAGCAACATTAACTGATATACCCATAATAGCATCACCACCCACAAAAACATCAATTGATATGCCCAAAGCAACATCATCACGCACACAACGGAGATCCCCATGAGAGAAAATGACCAGAGAGTAGAGAACAAAGAATAAACAAGAAAAGAGACTTGTTGAGCCTCAGAAAGAGCCTGAACAAGTGAGAGATAGTGAGGAAGAAGCAGAGCAAGTGAAAATGGAAACAGATGGTGTAGCGTTTCCATCGCCTCTCCCACCATATATTCCACCAAGAAAACCAGATGCAAAACTAGTGAAAGAGTCAAAGGACGCGAAGTATGGCACCTTCACACCTTTATTGCTAGAGTCAGTGCGATTTACAGGAGAAACCCTTAGGAAGATTCCGCAGCTGAAGTTCATGGAATATTATTTCAATGACAGAAATGAATATATGCAATTCACACCAGATAGATACTTAAAACTATTACACTACCCAGAGAGTGGTGTGACAAGGTTAGAACTGCAGCAGTGGGCAATTGGATTGGTGCAGTCAGTCTTGATGAATATGTTGAATGTGTTGCAATTCGACAGAAATCGAGGAATAATAGCTTATGTGAGACAACTACTCATGCTGGTGCATGATTGATTTCTTTGTATGGGGAAGAGGATCCCTATCAACCCAATGCTAATATGGAGAATCACAAGACTGCCCTATCAAGAGCTGAACCTTCAAAGGAGTTTGTTGGGAAAGATCAGGATAGAGCCATAGTAGAAAACATGAAGAATAAGTTTGGAGTGACAAAAGGGAAGTGAGGTTATGATATCAAATCGATCAATGACTAGGGAGTTCACTTCATAGCATATATATTGGTTAGAAAAATCATGAGGAAGTGTTGGGCTAATGAAGTCCCTGCACTGATAGTTTCATTAGATGCGTAGTGCACTAATGGGGTTCAGTACAATTGGGTTGCATATCTTTGCCAAGAGTTTTTGGATGACTGTTGCGAGGCTTAGGGGAAAGGTACTCTATTTCACTACACATGGTTAATTTTGATAATTGTGATGCTTGCATGGAGAGAGCCGGAAGATTCATAGTTCCCTTGAATTGCCTCAGATGTTTTTGAAGCCATGCGATATGCCTCATTGTGGTATACCACTATACCAACACGAGCACAGGATAAATTTTTTTATTTATTTATTATATGGAATTACACATGTTGGTGAACCAACACCCTCACCTTTCACCAAGCCTATACAAGCAATATAGCTCTGTCGTGAAGTTTAAGGCTAACTTCCACAAAATTTACATACAAGCTCGCAAGGACACAAATAGGACATGGCATCCCCTGCCATATTTAGTGATAGAAGACGATATCCTGGCACAAATACAGTAGTGACCCATGGAGTGGATCATTATGCTGGAGACACAGATAGAGGATACTTCATCAGAGGAGGACACGCCGCAACACGAGGAAGTGAGTGGGAAGGATAAGGATGAGGAAGACTTAGAACAAGTTGAGCAATAAGACCAGGGTCACCAGGATCCTCCTAAAGAGGATGAGCAAAACAAAGGCTCTGAAAATATAGAGATATGCCAAGTTGTCGCAGAGAAGAGGAAGACACACGTTGAAGCTGCCACAAGAAGCAAAAAGAAGCAGAAGGCAGACAAGACAAAGGGCATAACGTCAATGGTCCTTATTGATGGGGACAAAATTCAGGAAGCAACGACGGAATCAGTGGAACAAATTAGAAGATTGCTACACCACACTTCTATCAAGTGTCAAGGAGCACATTGTAGAACTGAAGATATTGGCACGAATGGTCAGACAACTAGTGCAAGTAGAGGAAAATCTTGGAGAGGAAAGACCAATAGAGCCTACACTTGCAGCGTGGATAACACCGATACCTGTCAGAGCCCTGCAGTTTGACTCTGTCGAGGTACAACAACAAGCCAAAGAGTGGAGGTATGTGAACATGAACATCACAACAGTACCACTTTAAATTTACACAAGTTGCATCTAGAGATCATAAATGAGCTGAAGCTGCGCGAACAACACACTTCGCAGTTAAACATTCAAGTAGAGATAGAGTGAGATTCGTTGCAATAGAAGCTCGACTAGGTGATTCAGGAGAGGGATAAGATAGTACAACAACAACAGAAGTTGAAGGAGGTGGTCTAAGCAACATGTCGCGAGATTCTGGACACTGATGTCCGAGAAGAGGAACCAGTAGAGGAAAAGGTCATGAAGCTCGACCTTGTAATAAAAGGATATAAGGATAAGATCATGGATGTACAATTTAAATATGAGATGAATATCAACAAGATACAAATGAAGCTACAACCAACCACACCACAGGAAGTGCGAGGGAAGAGGGAGACCGACCTGAAGGCTGCAATGGCCGACATCTCCGTAGTAGTGCTAGATTGTGGGAAGCTATTGGATGAGAGCTTAAAAATTTGGACTTTGCTATAGGAAGATCCAAATGTGTTGAAGCTACAAGAGAATATTCAGCAGAAGAAACAATAGTTGGAGGAGATTCGAGAAATGGTGAGAACCTTACCAATCTCACAGAAGCTTGCAAAGGTCAATGAGGGAAATTCCCTCTAGAAGAAGATATAGGAGATGAGGAAGGAAGAGAATTCTCTGACAGAGAAAACTTAGCCATGGCAGAATGAGGCTTTCCAACTGTCCTGAGTAGCGGATGAGAAGCTTCAATACCTTCAAGAGAGAGAGAAAGAAGTGACGCCAAAGGCTATAGAACCTGCGATAGAAGCACTAATGGAGGAAGTGTGAAATAAAGAGAAACAGGTCACAAACATTCTGCATTAGTTCAACAGTGCCTACAATAGAATTGTCGGGAATATTAGAGGCAAATCGGTTAAGTGACTCTAAACGAGTCACATGTGAGTGTTGGGGGCCTATTGGGGGCAACCCAACTTGGCCTAGCTTTTCGAAAATACTCTGCATTTTGTGGGGCGGAGCGTGTAGTGTAGCGTGAAGTGGACTGCATAATGGATAATTTTGAATATACTGCACTGTGTCATAAGTGCTTCTGGGTGGGTCAAAACCCCTCCTTTTTGTAAAAGTGTGTGTTTTTCTAAGGGATCAATGGTTTTGGGACCATAGTTTCTTGTTTTAGGGAGTCCATGGAATTTTGATGATGTAAACCTACAATATAATAGTATATATAGGGTAAAATAATAAGTAGAGAATAATCAAATTGATCGAAATCAGTGTTATGGGAAAATTATTGTGATCTATAATTTTCTAGAGAAGGCGAGGCTCTGTAGCTAAGTGCGCAGAGGCCTGAGTCTATAGTTGAGTGTGTAGACAACCTCTTTCTTAGTGTGCAGGCCAAGAAATGCTTGGTTTTAAAATATTTATTATATTAAAAAACAATTCTTGTGGAAGTATCCCTACACCAGGGTGACCCACGTTACATTGATGTTTTGATGTGTATATTTGATTATTATCTGTTGTAGAGTAGCAGTTATTATAATTGCAATTTACTTCAGCACAGTGATGCTTTATGGTTTTTTTTAAGTGATTAATTTAATGCGGTGAAGTGATTTATAAATACAAAGAATAAGATAACATAATAATACCACATATCCTAGTCCTTCAAGGCTGCAGAAACTATTTCTGCATCCTCCCATAGTCACTTTGGGTGAGATTGTGATATGTTTGTAGTTCATTGCCGAAAGGGCCAATGATAAAGGGTTTTGTTGGTGCACAATATAGATAGAACCTGGGTCAGCCCAAATCAAGCCAACAAGGATGAACAATACCAACAAGTAAAATAAAATGTGTAGCATGAGCTAGAAGGAACATTGAGTAAATATTTCTCACTTACAAATGATGGTTTTCTGAAATTTCAAGGAAGGTGGTATATAACTTGCATGGGAAACTTGAAGAAGATCATCTTCGATGAATTGAATAAAATACCATATTATGGCCATCCTGGTTATCAAAAGATGTTAAAAACCATGAAAATGATATATTATTGGCCAAGTATAAAAATGGGTGTGGTCGGTTATGTTACTAAATGCTTGGAATGCTAATAAGTAAAAGTGGAATGTAGGCATCTAGTGAGATTTCTACAACCAATCCCCATTCCTGATTGGAAGTAGGAATTCATTTCAATTTAATTCATCACTAGGCTTCCAAGGGCATCTAGGAAGCATGATGCCATAATGGTGGTGGTAATTAAGTTAAGCAAGGTACCTCATTTTGTAGTTGTTAAATTGACTTACAAGGAAATTGAGATTACTCAGATTTTCATGAAGGATATAATTAGATTGCATGGTATACCAAAAATATTATTTCAAATTGGGATGCCAAGATCACCTCCAAGTTTTGGAAGGTGATTTTTACTATTTTTGGGATATATTTAGATTTTAGCACAACATAACATGCTCAAAAGATGGGCAGGTTGAAAGAGTTAACAAGGTGTTGAAGGACATGCTCAAAATGTATGTCACACATCAACCTAAAAGGTGGGATGAGTTTCTTCCTTTGTTAGAATTTTCATACAAAAATGGTTACCAAGAATCATTGAAAATGAGTCCTTTTGAGACCCTGTGTGGCAGGAAATGTAACACACTTATTAGTTGGAATGATCTAGTGAACAGGGTATTTCTTAGAACTGATATGCCGAAGGAAATGGAATAGGAAATAGTTGTTATTAAGTAGAATTTATAAATATCTCAAGACAAGAAAAATAATTATGTTTATCAATAGAGAAGGCACAAATATTTCCAAGTGGGAAAACATGTTTACCTCTACATCAAACTAAAGAAACGTTCACTGAAAATCAAGTCTTGTGCAAAGTTAGCATCCAGATTTGGTGGACCATTTCTTATTATTGAAAGAGTGGGGCTAGTGGCCTACACTTTGGCCTTGTCACCCATAGTGAAGGCACATGATTATTTCAATATTTATTTTCTTTAAAAGTATGTTCATGATGCTAATCATGTTGTTGATTGGTCTATGATACAGGTGGAATACAATGTAGAATTCCAACTAGAAGCATATTTCATTCTGGATCAGAGTTAGATCGCACTCTGGAATCGAGTAATCAAGTAGGTCAAAGTGCAATGGATACAATTTGGACCAGATGAAGCCACTTGAGAAAAGTTGGCTCTCGTTAACACAAAATTAGTTCTACTCTTGTGGGATGAGTTGGATCTAGTTGACACACAACAAAATGTCTGAAAGAAGGAGGCATCACACTTTGGTAAGGGATGTTGGAAAAAGAATAGACAAGAAGACAAGGGATTTTATGCAAATAGCGTATAGAGAGAAAATAACAAAAAAGGGGACTGTGTAAGATTAGTGTGAAGAGAAAGCACCGATAGAAAAGGTAGAAGCTCTTGAAAGAAAAGGAACAATAGGTGGAGCTACTATAGATGTGCTCTGGATTCTTGTGTGGTATAAAAGGTGGAGACTAAGATCAATAGATTCCCATAGAGCCTATTAGGTGGAGACAGTGTGCTCTATATTCTTGCAGGTGATAAGTGGAGGCACTATGGGATCTGAAATCCTGAAGTGGGAAGTGGGTGGACATACTATGGATGTTAGACTCCTATAGTGATTGATTGGGTGGAGCAACATGTGCTCTGGATTCCCTAAAGTGTTTGTTGGTTGGAGACACTATGTGATCCAAATTCACATGTGATTGTTAACTAAATTGGTGTGAATTTCCCTTGATCACTTCACTTCTTAGTCTCTGAATCTAGCTTGGTGGTGGTTAATTGCAAGAAATATTGTAATTGCAATTTTCCTATGGTTGGGAGGAGAGTTGTAGTCCTTGATCCAACTTCCATCTATCCAGTTATTAAGATAAAATGCTTACTTGTATCTATATGTGTATCTTTGCAATATGAATAATGATTGATGTTTCTATATGACAATGGGTGCATCAACAATATTAATGAGGAATATGTAATGTGTATTTGTAATGAGATGGTTTATATGATTACTCTCATGGTGTGAGGGAATTTTAGATATTTGTAGTTACTACTATATTTGTTGATTTATAGAGCTACTTACATGATTTTGGTATAACTCTCAAGGAGCCTTTGTTGTCTAAGGATGAAGGAATTATGTTGTTAAAAGTTGTATATGGCATGTTAAGAACCAACATGGATTTCAGTTAGATATGACTGACTGTTTGCTTCGTTTAGCCACAGACCAATAAATGAAATAATGAATTATATATCAAGAGATCTGATAGAAATGTTTAGATCCACTCTATAGAAGGATCTAGTGTTGTTGTAGTTGAACAATAGTGTGTTGTTCGCCATAGATTTGCTTGTTATAATTCCTGTTAATTGGTATCATTCACATCTCTATGGATGTATTATATATATGGTTAGTATGGGGAATTCATTGTGCTTGTGTTTGAAATATTGATATAGTGAATGAAGGCTCATTCCTGTTGTAATTGAGGATTTGAGCGGTGTGGAATAACAAGGTCATAGAAGTCCTTGAGACTTTGAGTCTGAGTTCACAGAGTAACGGGCTTGTATTCGAGTCGAATGAGTCTTGTTATATTCGTAAAAGAATTTGGAGTTTTTACCAAGGGTAGATGGATTAAGTAATCCTTGCGAGTTAACCAAATCATGGTTTAATTACGAGTATTTTCCATTAATCATCATAATTAATGCTAATTCCATGTTTCACTTCATCATTGGGTGGTAACTCTTTGGATTGGTGTGGAGTCAACAGAAAGCATGGGACATAATGTTTCCCATTTCTTGGCATAAAAATTTATGTCACGTTGTGCCTCACTCTAGTGTAATTTGGATAGGCTGTTGGGTTTGGTGATATTGATGAAGAGCTTAGAACATAAAATGTCCTTTGTGAAATGACGAAGAATTTACCATTGCCCTGCACCTAGTTTGACATAATGCATACCTCACATCTTCGTGTTGTGGTGCTATGGCATGGTGACATGGAGGCACGAAGGGTGGAATTACACATGATTTCTAAAATTATTGTACAACATGAAAGAGCAATTTTACACGAAGGGCCTAGCCCTCTAGGATCCCCTGGAATAGGCTGTGGTGGCAGGTGCCAAGTACACTAGGTGGGATTGTGAGGGCATCATGAGGGTAGGTGACATGGATCTATGATGATGTGACACCTATATGGCATGACATGTGGTATGTAGATTCTGCCCTGTTATATGGACAAAGAGATAGTTTTGGATGACATGTGGCATCGTTATATGATGCCACATGGCAGGGTGACATCACCCTGGCATAAGTGCAATAGAAGGTGCGACATCAAATTCGGTGATGAACGAAGGGAAAATTCTCATTAGCGCCTTCTGTCTAACACTCATAAAACCTCCATGGAAGAGCATAGACTAACAAAGAGCGCAAAATGGAGAATCCCTTCGTCCATTGATGTTGAAATCTCTATCTCACCACGTCGGTTTGGAGTAGTGTCATCATTCACCTTGGCGCAATGGTGTGATGGTGTTGGGAACAATAGTGTGGTGGGAGCTACATACGATGTGGTAGAGCCATGTGATGGTGCATGTTGATGTGGCATGGATTAAAGGGTTAAACTTTAAATGGCCATAACTTTTGATCTGAGCATCAGAGTAAGATGAAATTTATATCATTGAAAAGCTCTTGATGAGCTGGAGACAATGATGTTACCCAAAGTTAATCCCTTTAATTTTTGGATATAATATTTTTTATAACCCCATCTTCATAATAAAACATTAGAGATAAAATTAGTTGAAAGTAATACATCTCACTCAATCTCAAAAACTCTAAGAAAGTAAGAAAGAATGTTACATTAAAAAGGAGAAAAAGCATCTCTTAAAATAAATATATAGTAATAAAAATAATAATAAAAATATGGTATAAAAATACTAAAATATAAAAAAAAGAATATTAATTTTTTATATTAATTTATGTAGCAATTATGTTAAAATATGAAAATAAAATTTTAAATTGGAAAAAAATAATTAAGAATGTGGTATAGTGAAAAGTGATAGAATATTTTTAAAAAAGATATACAATTATATACTAATAACTAAAAATATATATCCATCTATCCCTATAATAAATTTAAATAACTGTAAAATTATTAATATAAATATATATCATAAGAATATATGAATTTAATATAATTTATTAAATATATAATTGATTTATATAATAGTAGTATACTAAAATATGAAATGAAATGAGATCCGAAGACAAAACACATAATTGAAAGTGTAATTTGGAAGAAGAATTTAAAAACAATTAATTTCAAATGAAATAGAAACTACAAGTCACGATAATGTAGTTTGTGATAATAAAATTAACTATAAGCATCATTCATAGATATATATACATTTAATTTGATATATATAATAATAATAATTTAAAATATGCAAATGAGATTTTTAAAGGGAAGACAAGTGAAAGTGAAGTACAAGTGAAAGGTGGAAGAGGGATTTCAAAAGGTTATTAAAAAAATTTGAGATTGACTATATAAAAAGAAATTTATATTTTTAAAGAAAATAAAATAAGATAAAATGATTTTTTTTATATTATTATTGGTATAAATTTATTAAAATTTTAAGATTATGTATTTATTAGATCTAGAATTAAGTCATATATTTAATGAATAATTATTATGTATATATTTTATAAAATTATAGTGAGATAATTTATATATATATATATATATAAAATTTATCAAAATTTTACAAAATAAATATTTATTGGATGTTTAATTTAATTTTAGATTCATTGAATGTGTATATTTAAAATTTAGTAATCCCACAATTAAATAAATTGAAAGTATGATTAAATTTTTGTTTTGTTTTATTTTTTTCTAAATTAATTATTTTTTTTTAACCTTATCATCTTAAATTTTATTAATTCTTATATTTAGCATTATCATCTTAATTTTTTTTAATTTTTTTTAAATGATATTAATGAGACCTGTTTTTTTAATACCTAAATTTCTTTAATAATTAAGTCTATATAGGTATAAATAAATAAATAAATAAATAATTAATTATAGATATATTAAGAACTATAAATAATAATAGATATTAAACATAAAAACATATAATTTTATTATAATAATAAATTTATAATTTAATTTATATAATAATATATTAAAAATATAAAATTGAAATAATTTTATTATAATAACAAATTTATAACTTAATTTATATAATAATATATTAAAAATATAAAATTGAAATTTGAAGAGGAAAAAAAATTAAAATATCATATAATCGGAAGGTGGAAGAAGAATTTCAAAAGAAATGTACAATTACATATTACTTTTATCTGTAATGTTATTATTTTATTTTTTATTAATTATTTTTTAAAAGATATTGATGATAAACTTTTTGAATTTTTATATTTTTTTAAAATATTAATGATAAATTTTTTAATTAATCCCAAAGATATGTTTAAGACAAATTTTTTGATGTGCAAAATTTTCATATATATAATAAATTAAATTATATATATATATATATAATAATTTTATTATAATAAAATATTATATTTAATTTTTATAATAATAATATATAAAATATTAAAATGTTATTTAATATAAAATAAATAAATTATAATTATAATATAATTGGAAGGGGAAGAAGAATTTCAAAAAAAATATACAACTTAATAAAAAAAGCCAAAAAAAATTACATTAAAAAAAATAATACCTCCACTAACCAATATATAAATAGAAATAAATTTAATAATATTTATAGTAACAAATTCAATAATATTTGTGAATCATAGAAATATACAGATTTAATTTAATAATATTAAATTTAAATAAATTTATATTTAAAATTATTTAATAATCACATTTAAAAATATAAAAATGAGATTTTTGAGAGAATGAAACGGCAATTCAGAATATAATACTAGTAGAAGGACAAAGCGGGAGAGTTTGAAAACGAAATTACGGATAAAGGAATGTGCATTCATGCATTTAAATATATATATATTTTAAATTTGTATAATAATAATATATTAAATATTTTAAATTTGTATAATAATAATATATTAAATATTTTATGAGTATTGAAAAATTTGTCAAGAAAGGAAGGGAAGGTTAGTCACTCCACTGTTACTTTATATATTAAATACGGGTTTTGTGGTCAACTAATCCATGCGTTCATACAAATTCAAATTTAAAGAGGTATGATATTCAAAACATTAAATAAGGGGCATGCACTCCCATCGCATTTTTCTGGTGTAATTGGTGGCGCGGTGCAGTTATCTAGAGTTTTTGCCATACATTTTGGCCGCTTATGGGATTTTTCCTCCCTTATGTCCGAACTTATGGTAAGAAGTTGAGGAAGGTCTAGATCCTTTTCGTCTGGCCTTCCATTTTCCCTCCCTTATGTCCGAATTTATGGTAAGAAGTTGAGGAAGGTCTGGATCCTCTTCGTCTGGCCTTCCACTTTTCATTTCACACTGTTGGTTTGGTATTCTGCAACTCTCAACTGTCCATTAAGGTGAACATGAATGGATTATGTGTTTGAAGGTGGAATGGAAAGTGTCAAGTTTATTTTAGGTTTGGATGGAATTTTTTTGAAAATGCAGCAAGAAAATCTCAGTTTGACCTTGCCTTGATCAAATTAGTGAAAATTTGAATTTCCACATCAGCGAAAATCTTGGAGGTAGTTAATTGAGGTGACATGGCACTTGTCACTCAGTTAACTCAGTTAATTTGAGTTGGGGAAGCTTGAGTTTAGTTCAGTATGATTGATTGCTAATTTGTAGTAATCCATTTCATTTAAATTGAGTTATGGTCAGTTAAACTAGTTCTAACTATTGGAGGAACTAGTGGAAGGTCAAGTTGTGGAATTGTAACTTCAACCATACTCAATGATCAACCAATTAACTAATCAATCAACCCAAAATAATTGATGCATGCAAAGAATTCGAGTTACGCAATTGAGATGGAGATTCCAAGGCAATGTATTATCAGTGTAGACTATTCCAAGGTGTACAGGTGGTGCATGCAGTAAGAGGATGAGCCCAAAATGAATTATGCAATTCCAATTGGGAAATTTCCTAATTAATGGGGGCTTAATTCCTCAAGGAACAACACAAGGAAATATGAGCTTGGAGGGCTTGAAAATTGGCTAAGTGTTGCCCAGAGTTAGTCAGTTAGACAAAGGTATAGACTATACACTTGCAAGTTGTGCTTAGGCTTGAGAAACATATGTAATTCATCTCTATTCTTTGATTAATGCAATACAAATAGGAAGGGGTTTTGAGCAGTTTCTTTCCCCTAGATAAATCTATGTGTATGTGTGATAATTCTTCTTACATGTTTATGATTTGTCCTCGATTTTGAATTGAATTCTACAAAGCAGTAGAGTAGATTTGAGTCTTGTGTTTTAGTAAATTTAATGAGTAGTTATAATAATTTCTAGATGTTATCAGAGAAGGATTCACAGTAGAGAAGAAATTTCGAAGATGTTATTGCAAGAGGATCAAATTTACAAGTTCAATTCTTCAGAGCTAGAAGGATGGATTTCTATGGACTAAGACTCAAGTATTCCCTTGACGGAAGCTCGAATTATGTT
Organism: Pinus tabuliformis; assembly: GCA_031772625.1. Classification (NCBI taxonomy): domain Eukaryota; kingdom Viridiplantae; phylum Streptophyta; class Pinopsida; order Pinales; family Pinaceae; genus Pinus; species Pinus tabuliformis. The sequence goes on from CM062815.1 coordinate 766,097,530, forward strand.
TCTTGGAAGGACCACATGGAGGCAAGGCTGGAAGACAATGGATTGAAGGAATTTGTAAATAATGATATCCCGAAACCAGGATCATTCGATACTCAGAATCTAGCAGAATAGAAAAAGTGTGTAGACAATACGAGGAGTCATATTGGAGGGAGTACGAGACCACATTGTCTCAAATCCCCATGACAAAGAGTCTTTGTATGCAATGTGGCAAGCACTGATAGATTTGTCCCAGAATAGTAGTGACCACAGGAAGCTGGCGCTTAAGCATGCACTTTGAAATATCAAGATGCAGAAGAATGACATTATTCCGCAGTACCTGAGTAGGTTCACACAATGTCATGATGAACTTGGTGGAGTTGGTGTTACTATTGTAGATGATTTGGTAAGCCTAACCCTTCTATGCCTTCCCAAGAGTTGGCACAACTACCAAGATTCATTGAATGGGAGGGAGAAACTACCCAATTGGGAACACTTATGGTTTGATTTAGTACAGGAGAAAATAAGGTGGAATACCAAAGATGGGACTTCATCCAAGGGTGAGGATGAAGAAAATTGTGCCTTATCTAGAAAGGAAAACAAGGAAAAAGGGAAGAAATCCCAATCCAAACTAGAATCTAGTCAAGGGGGCAAGAAGAAAGACTTGTCCAAAATCAAGTGCTTTCCCTATCATGAATTTGGGCACTATGCCACGAAGTGTCCACATAAGAAGGCAAGCAAGAATACCTTAGGAGGAGCGGTAGGTGAAGCCTGGGCTTCACAGTTCAAGCTTGACTTCACTCTCATCACATGCATGGTGAGCACAATGATGGGGAACATCTGGTACTTGGATAGTGGTGCCTTATTTCACATTACGAGGAATAGATAATTTTTCAGTGTCTTGGAGGAGAAATATATCTAGATGCACATTGAGATGGGAGATGATGGAAGGTATAGTACGATTGAGATTGGTACAGTCACCTTTCAAAAGGAGTCAAGCTCCCCTCTCAAATGCAAGGATGTCATGTTTGTTCTAGGGCTAAAGAAAAATCTCATCTTTGTTGCAGTTTTAGAAGACTGTGGTTATGATGTGATCTTTAGCAAAGGGAAAGCATTCCTGAGACACATAGTCATAGGACAGGTGAAGCAGATCGGGGTTCGTGTGAAGAACTTGTGCAAGGTAGATGTGGAAGATTTTGTTGCATTAAGCACGAAGGTGGAGAAGGTGCATAGTCGCGGTGTCGTTGAACTTTGGCATAAAATACTTAGCCATTTGCATCATGGTGCCAAGAAGATTATGGAGTAGATAACCATAGGCCTCCCCAAAAGAGCACTAGAGAAACATGATACATGCAAATATTTTACCTTGGGGAAGTACACAAAAACCACATTCCATGATTAGGACAAAAAGCACCTCTAGTCCTTGAAAGGATCCACTTTGATGTTTGTGGACCTTTCTCGACAACCTCCACTTCCAAGCATAAATATTATGTTATCTTTGTAGATAATTTCTCATGGAAGTGTTGGATCTTCTTCATGCAGAAGAAGTATGAGAAATTATCAAAGTTCGTTGAATTCAAGGCACTGGTTGAGAAAGAAACCAACAAGAAGGTGAAGGGTCTCAGGAATGACAATGAGTTTAATTTTTTTTTTCAAAGGAAGGCATTAGACGATAGTTGACAACACCCCAAAACCCACATTAGAATGGGGTAGATGAGAGGAAGAACCATAGCATTGTGGGAGCAACAAGGGAAATTTTGCACGACCAAGGCCTACCTTTGTTTTTGTGGGATGAAGCATGCGACACAATGGTATATTTTCAGAAAAAGAGTCCTCATCGAATTCTTGGTATGAGTACACTAGAGGAATATTTCTCAGGGAGGAATCTTCCTCGGCGAGGAAGTCAGACGTGTTGCACTTCAGGATTTTTGGAGCCTCTGTTTACTTCCATGTCTCCAAAGAATCAAGGAAGAAACTAGAGTTGACAATCGAGTTGGTGGTATTTTTTGGGTACACAAAAAACTCCTCACAACTACCATGTGTACTTGCCATCCCTGATAATGACATTTGTGCGAAGGTTTATAAAGTTTGATGAGGAGAATAAAATGAAATGTTCCCCTGAGAGGGAGATTTAGTTGCAACCAGATTAAGAGATTTTAGCTCCAAAGGAAAAACCTCAGGAAGTTGTGGAGCAACCACAAATTGAGGAGAAGAGACTAGATATAACCACTCAAGCAGAAACATCCAGAGAAGGTCACCTGATTGGTACACTAGCTACATGGCTCTAATGACTGAGCTTGTAGAGACTAAGCCATCCTCTTTCGAGGAGACAATAGAGAAACTTGTATGGGTTGATGAAATGGTAGAGGACTATGATTCCATTGTTAAGAATATTGTTTGGGAAGTGGTCCCAAGAACAACAGATAAATCAATGGTGGGTTTGAGATGGATATTCAAGGTAAATCATGCAGCAGATGGAAGCATAGAGAAGTACAAGGCCATATTTGTGGTCAAGGGATTCTCTCAAGTTGAGGGACTTGACTATTAGGATACCTTTGCTCCAGTAGCAAGGTACTCATTGATTAGATCAATTCTAGCACTAGTTGTGCAGATGGGGTAGAAGATCCACCAGATGGATATGAAAAAAAACATTCCTCAATGGAGTTATTGAGGAGGAGGTGTACATCAAGAAACCAAAAGGTTTCGAGACCTTTAATCGAGAGTCACATGTGTGTAGACTCAAGCGAGCTTTGTATGGACTCAAGAGAGCACCCCACTGTTGGTACACCAGACTTGATAGGTATCACACTGGGTTGGGCTTCATCAAAGGTGAAGAAAATGAAAATCATTATCATATTGTGGTAGAAGGTAAATTTTTTATTATTGCCTTATATGCTGATGATTTTATGTTAATTGGCGATGAGAAGTTGATCAAATCTTGCAAGGTCCTTTTGAAATGAAGGACATGGGACTCATGCACTACTTCCTTAGTTTGGAAGTATGGCAAGGAGATGGGGAACTATTTTTCTCTCAAGGAAAGTGTGAAAATGAGATACTGAAGAAGTTCTACATGGAAAGCAGCAAACCCATGGAGACTCCTCTAGTGACCAGTTGGAGGAATGAGGATGCCACTTCAGGTGAAGAAGTGGAAGCTACCACTTATCGACAACTTATGGGTTCACTAATGTATCTTGTGAACACATGGCCAAATATGTGCTCTTCAGTAAACCAGCTGAGTAAAGTTATGGTTAGGCCAACCAAATTATATTGGAAGGAATCTAAGCATGTTTTACGGTACCTCAGAGGCACTACCTAGTTTGGAATATGGTACAGATGGACAGAGGGAGTGAATATATGTGGATTCAGATGCAAATTGGGCGGGGAGTCCATCAAACCGGAAGAGCGAATCAGGAGGAATTTTCAATATTGGGTATGTAGTTGTTTCTTGGTACAATAGGAAGCAAAGATCTATGGAACTCAACTCAATAGAAGAAGAATACATGACTTCTAGTCAAGCAACATGTGAGGCAATCTGGATGAGAAAGATTATTGTGGGACTTTTTGGTTAGATGATGGATCCAACTGTGATCTACTGTGATAATCAGAGTTTCATCAATCTCTCTGAAAATCTTGTATTTCATGATCGATCCAAGCATATAGATATCTGGTATCACCATCTACGAGATTGTGTGCAGAGGCGGATTATGTTGTTGGAATACATTCCAACAGAGGAACAATACACAAACGTTTTTGACAAAGGCTTTGTCAAGAGGAAAATTTGAGTTCCATAGAGGAAGGATCAGGGTAAGTGATAATCCATTTCTTGCTAAGAGGGAATGTTGAGAAAGAAGCAAGAAAATATCAGTTTGACCCTGCCTTGGTTAAACTAGAGAAAATTTGAATTTCCACATCAACAGAAATATTGGAGGTAGTTAACTGAGGTGACATGGCACTTGTCACTAAGTTAAATGAGTCAATTTGAGTTGGGGAAGCTTGAGTTCAGTTCAGTATGATTGATTTATAATTTTTAGCAATCTATTTAAGTTAAATTTTGTTATGGTCAGTTAAACCAGTTCTAACCGTTAGAGGAGCTAGTGGAAGGTCAAGTTGTGGGTGTGTAACTTCAACCACACTTAATGATCAACCAATTAACTAATCAGTTAGCCCAAAATAACTGATGCATGTAGAGAATTTGAGTTACCCAGTTGAGATGGAGATTCCAACGCAGTGTACTATCAGTTGTAGACTATTATGAGGTGCACAGGTGGTGCATGCATTCAGAGGATGAGCCAAAAAGGGATTATGCAATTCCAATTGAGGAATTTCCTAATTAATAGGGTCTTAATTCCTGAACGAACAATGCAAGGAAATATGAGATTGGAGGGCTTGAAAATTGGCTAAGTGTTGACCATAGTTAGTTAGTCAGGTAGAGGGATAGACTATACACTTGCAAGTTGTGCTAAGGCTTGAGAAACATATGTATTTCATCTCTATTCTTTGATTAATGAAATACAGATAGGAAGGGTTTTTGAGTAGTTTCTTTCCCCTAGATAAATCTTTATGTCTATGTGATAATTATTCTTGCATGTTTATGATTTGTGTTCTCGACCGTGAGTTGAATTCTGTAGAGCGGTAGTGTAGATTTGAGTCTTTTGTTTTAGTAAATTTCATGAGTAGTTTCAGATCTACACAATAATTTCTACAAATTTTTCTCTCCCAAGATCGCAGGTAATAGTTTTTCCCTTTGGCCTTTCTAGGTGTTTCTTTAGTTTCAATGTCGTGATTCTTATTATCTGGTTCAAGAGGTTGGTTTTTACCCTTTGACTGGTGGTTGTAGCTTATTGCATCTTGTGTGGTGGGTGTCCAACCTTTCTCTAACCCAAGGAGGGTTTTTTTTTTTAATGCCTCTTTATGTTTCACTAAGCTTTGATTATACTTGTCACACATGTCACTAAAGCTCTTCACCCTGCTCACTTCGTGTTGGTCTCCCCTATGCCTTCAATCTCACACCCTTCTCCTCCCTCCTATGTTTACTCTAATTGTGCACCTTTTTCTCCCTATCACCATAACATAGCAATGCATGCACTCAAGGTGGTGCTCTGATGGTCGAGGCATCGCTAGCGCCTCGAGCCTGGTCTGAAGCTCAATCTGTAGTGTCTCTCTATCACTCATCCCCTCCGCCCCACAAAAAAAATAAAAAGTAAAAATCAAGAAGGAATTTGTTTACTTGAGGCTTAGGTGGTTCACGACAAGACTGCCCACTATGGCTCCAAGATTTAGGTCATTGTTTCAAATTGGATCCTAGACCCTGGACACACTAGGGGCTGCAGGAATCAAAACTTACACTCCATAAATTTGTATTATCAAATGAAAACCATGCTAGGATGTGTCATTTAGGAGAATCATGAAAAACACGATGAATTCATTGTCACCTCAATGATATCTAGTGGGTTGAAAAACATTCGTGCTCTTGTTTAGTCAACCTAGATGCTCGACTAACTCATAACGACATGCATTTATGTTGCAAGAGACATACCACACTAGGTCTAAGCTAAAAGGATCTCGCCCCTACAATGTTTTCTGAGGAAGGATGATAACCTAGGTCCATTTTGGTTTTATGTTTAGGTTTTCTGAATTTAATGTTGCAGTTTCCTATGTTTTACAATTGTGGCCCATGTTTCATACCTAGCTATTATTTTGTATCCTTTATGATGGCAATTCTAGGCATCTATCATTGTCTAGATATAGCTTTGTAGTAGATATGATATGGGTAATTTTGCTAGACATAAGAGCTTTGCATTTTCTTTACTATTGTAGGTTTGGTTTCCCTAATGATAGGCCATGACAGTGAATTTCTATTTATGTATAATTGAATTATGAATCAATGAAAATAAAAAAAAAACTTCAAATAATAATAATAATAATAATATGCCCACAGAGTATAGAATAGACAGTGATGGGATGCATTGTTAAGACACTCTGTGATGTGGAGGTCAACACTTCGAAACTTTGTTGGCAAAAATCCAACCATGTTAAGTGTTGTTGTGGTCCAGGCCGAGTGCGATACCTAGGTCATTTTGATGGCTTAGATGCCCATGAATCACAGTTTCTCAAACCAAAAGTTAAATGTGCAATCATCTTAAGATTCACACAACTTAATAAATAATAGTAATAATATATTGAAAAATAGAAAAAAAAAAAATTAAAGAAAATAATCATAATAATAAAAAAAAAATGCAATACAATTTAAAGTGAAAAACAAAATAATAACTTTAAAAAAAAGTAAAAAGAATTGACATTAAAAGAATTATAAATATCCCTTTTAATAATAATAAATAATAATAATTTTAGTAATAAAAAATCATAAAACAATATAAATTTCATGGAGCGTTATTTTATTTAAGTCTTGGCTGATAAATTAATAATATATTTAAAAAAAATAGTTTTTCAAATAAAAAAATAATTAAAAATAGGTTGCAAGTGTGAGAAGAACTTCAAAGGAAATATACAAATTATATACAACGAACCAAAAAATACATTAAAAACAAAATGAGTATCTCTCATATTAATACGAACATTCAAATACATGAATTTGATATCAAACTCAATTTTATGTTTTGGTTTATGTGATAATGATGTATTAAAGTATGGAAATGAAATTTTGAGGGAAAAAGAGTAATAGAGACTGGACCCTCGATTCCATTTTAGAGTGGACTTTTATTTCAGGTATATAGTTGCGTGTTTCTTTTAAGCTTGTTTTTTTCATTTTATTTTTAAATTTTTTGCCTTTCATTTATATTAAATTTTAATATTTTTTTTGCTTTTTCCAATTTTATTTTCATATTTTGACATCATTGTCACATAAATTGAAATTGAAATTTCATCATTTAATTTATTTTGAAACACACGATTTTACATTTTTAATGTGGTCATTATTTTAAATAATTTTAAAACATTTTATTGGATTATTTTTTGGTAGAAATAAAAATAACTTCAATCTTTTAAGAAAGATTTGTGATATTAAAAATAATTATTTTATTTCAATATATTAAAAGAGAGATTTAGTTATCAGACTATATGCATGCTAGAAAAACATTTATGCATATGTAAAAGAAAGCATACCAATATTATATAAATGTAGAATGTGGGTATACGAATGTGACATATTAGGTATATATGTCACATTAGATCTCAATTTCACAACCTTTGTTACAATACTGACCTTCCTAGCCTTTTACAATGCCAAAATTATAGTGAGCTCGGGAGGCTTCTCTCCAAGCTTTTTGAGCATAGGAATAAAATCTTAAATCAAAATAAATAATTTGTCTTTTTAGGTCCGATAGATCATTATTTGGTCTCAGCGGACGTTAACCATCATCATCATCATCATCATCATAAAAGTGGTGCATTTTGTATATATGCCTATAATTTAAAAGTGCATATATATATGAAAAACTAGTATATAGGTTCATTGCATGCTATTTATATAAATGGAAACACTTCCATAATTGTGCTTTTTCTGTGTTACTCATTTTATATTTCATAACATATTTTGTATGTCCTCGAAGGGAGCTATACATATACATGGAAGTGCTTGTGTATGCATTTATCTTGAAAAAACACATATATGGAAGTATTTATATGCATATAAAATCACATATATTAGAGCATTTTTACCTGCACATAAATATATAAATAATTTTGTATATGTGTTTTTGTATCTGTATATATGGAAACACTTTGGAAACACTTTCATATAATATGCATGTGTGAGATTTGGAGCATCCAATTGCATTTGTGAAATATTTACAACCAATCAAACACTACACTATTATTGACCGTGGAGGATTGAACATGGCTTATGCTTTGTAGAAGTATCGACATTATTTCTTGGGAAATAAATTTAAATTGTATATAAATCATTTAAAATTATGATACCTAGTGAACAAGCCTGTGTTGGGGGGCGCATTTGTAGATGACTATTATTGTTCTAATAGTACAATTTTGAAGTCGTTGTCAAACATGAGCAATTGAATGCAAGGCCATATCATCTATCTAGAATTCCTACAAGAGAAGAGGCTTGAAGTTTAGAAGTCAACTTACTCGGTGCACAATTGTTCGTAGTCACGATGACAGATGACTACTTTACAAAGATTGCATAGCTTCGTAGTATTGGTGTTGCATCAGTTGAGTACATTGTTCCGCAAAGAAAGAAATTAGTTGTCAAAGTTTCAAATTATCAATTGATTGCATGTCACTTGTACAAGTTAGGGGCCGATAGAATTTTATTAGGGTGTGCCTTACAACATGGGCACCCAATGATCTTGACCAAGGCACATGAAGGAGTTGCGAGATGACACTATGCAGGGTGAGATACCGCACAAAAGGTCCTACACGTGGTACTATGGTGGCCATCGTTGCATGGTGATGTAAAGAAGTTTTGTAGGAGTTGTGATGTTTTCCAAAGGGTAGGTAGGTCCTCAATAAGGGATAACATTCCTTTGGCCCCACATATCATGCTACAACCTTTTGAAAAATGGGTCATATATTTTGTGGGTCCTATTAACCCACATGCTAAGAGGTAAAGTGCGAGTTACATCATCACTGCACTAGATTTTTTAAGTAGATGGGTTGAAGTAGCACCTGAGAAAGATTGCAGTGTTGAAACTGTTGCACAATTTCTATTTGAGAATGTTGTTATTAGGTTCAGTTGTCCCAAAATTCTAATGAGTGATCAGGGGACATTTTTCAAACATGACCATTGTGGCATTGACATATGAGTTCGAAATTATTACCATAAGGGTTTTCCTTATCACCCACAAGCTAATAGCACGATAAGGATATTAACAAAATTCCAGATAATGCACTCACTAAGATATGCAATGAAAATTGAGATGATTGGGACCTTTGTATTCTAGATGTCCTTTGAGCATATTGCACAACTTGCAAGTGCCTGACAAGCTACACATACTTTAGGCTGGCATAGATGGGAGCTTTGTGATTTGCATAAGATTGCCATGAATGTAGTTAATGGCATCTTTTGGTAGCATAATACAATGGTGCAATGAGGAGTTTATAAAATGAGCAGGAGAGCAATGGTTTATTCATATGAAGAGAACTAAAGAAATGAGACAATGGAGAGTGGAGCCTATGAGGCAATTGAAGTGAAGGAGATGAAGATATGGAAAGTTGAACCAATGAAATGATGCAATGTAAGGCATCAATGAAAGTTTTGAAAGCATGGAGTTGCGATAGTGTATAGGCAAGAGACGAGAGCTCTAGTTGAATGGTGGAGATTTATTATGGTTTTTATGAACTTTGAGAAAGGAATCACATAACACTTTGAGAATATAAATGAGTTAGATAACATAAGGGGGAATAGGGCTGAGTTACATAGCTTATTTTTAAACTTCCTTCAGAGTATGGCTACGATAAAAATAGGAGTGGTGGTGTCGGGGTGGTCCCTATAGAAGGGGCCATAAAATCCAAAATGAGTCATTTTTGCATGCACAAGGGGGTGGAATGAAAATATTTGTGAAGGAGCAGGAGGAGCATATCACAACATTATAGATGAAAGAAGTTATAAACTTGATAGTCCATTAAGGTGCCAAAGTAGTTACTACTTGAAGGAAGACTAGTCTTCTATTTTGGATGTTGGATTGTTCCAGTTTGTAGAAATATGAGTTTAATTCATGAAGGAAAGGATCCTAGAAATAATGGAGATAGGAAAAGGAATAAGTGGCTCGGAATGAGCTAGAGATGTGTGTTCGTGGGTTGTTGGAGGTAAAGTTTTGGAGTTTTGGTTGTCCACACAAATAGAGGAGACATAATAAACATGTGGGAGGTTCATGTAGACATGACAGAGCATGCGCAACATCAAATAAGTGAAGGACCATGCAATAGACAATAGAATTATCATAGAGGAGAAACGAGGTGGAAAAACACCAGATATGAATGAAAATATCTTGCCAGTTTGAAAACAAATATCTCCTTCCCATGATTGTGGATCTGAGTAATTTGTGGTAATACTTAATTTTCCTTACTAGTGGTTAGTATTTTCACCAGGAAAATGCATGAGTGTAAATTATGTATAAAAATGGCAGAAGACGACTACGGTAGGGGATGTCTTCCGATAATTGTTACCATTGTTGCTATGATTTTTTGTTGTTGTGTGGTTGGAAGACGACTGTTTGTAGGGTTTTTACTATGGTTTTGTTGTTTTTCAAGCTAATTCATGGCAGTGGTGGTACTTTATACCTCTAAAGGTATTTAAATATGTAACTTTGTATGTATGATAGGTTGGTGAGTCGAGAAAACCCTTTTGCTCAGAATTGATGTACTACAAAAGGCATTTTTTCTTTTCATAATGGAAAGTAAAGGGATAAGTTCCACATATCCCATTCATTCTTGCATATATTTGATGTTTCCTTTTTAATAGCTATGATTATTTGGGTTTTTTATGGATGAATGTGATAAATATCTTGTATGAATATCTGGTGGACCCTTTCTTTTTAATTTTTTGTTGATGATAATGTGTTGGAACTATCTTGATTTCCATGAATGTGTTTAAATTATAATTGGGAGGTTTAAATACTGTGGAAAATGACACAAACTAAATTCCCATCCCCTTCCTAGCTATAGAAAACCTAGTGGTGAGCACCAGTATTGCAGCAATAATGCTGCAACTCCTCGGGCTTCCTACTTTACTTTTATCAACCCGGTAGTTCGTAACAAACTTGGAAGCGACAGTGCTATATGCACAAGTACTAGCTCTTACTGCAGGCTGTCACTTGGTCAGCTGGCGCAAGATCACTAGGAGCTCAAGCCAACTTCTATGAGTTTCCAGAAGAAGCTTTTAACTGTGACAAAGAAAGCTAACTCTAAAGAGGTGATTCTACTTGCAAAAAGAGAAAGAAGACTGGAATATAAAGCAAACCCTTGCAAACCCTAATTTTTCCAACTAATCCTACTATTGCAGAAAAAGAGATGAAAACTGGTGAAATAAGCGTCATTGACTACTGGGAAGGTAAATTACATCTATTTAAACTATTCCTAGAAGAAATTGAGAAAAGAACACCTTTTTGTGTTTTTTGAGTGTTTTTATGTGAAATTATTATTCTTCTAAATTATCAGATTGTGATCGTGGTAGAGGTTTGGTGCCGATGGAGGATGGATTTTATTTTTGCAGAGGTGGACGAAGTTGTGGAGAGGTATTAAGAAGCCCTTAGTACCTTTCTGAAGACTTCCCCCTCAATCGGACTTCAAAAAATCACTTATAGGAAATTCTATAGGAGGTTGCAGGGGATCTACAGGAGGATCTACAAGAGGAGGCCGAGAGCTATTTTTGGAGGTTTTGAAGATGGAAAAATGGTAGGAAAGGGTAACTGAAAGCTAGATGAAGGTGTTGAGGTGTCTGGAGCTTATCAAGGAAGATCAAGAGGGAACATGATGGTTGGATTTGTTCAAATGGCAAGAGGGAAGCTTATGGAGAAAAATGCAGAAATTAGGGCAGATTGGTGAAATGTTGCGAATGACTTGGGAAATATGTGAGAAGTGAGCTAATGCTGGCTGCTTTATGGATGTATGGTGAGATGAGGTGTCCAACAAGAGATCTACACATCTACTTGCAAAAACTGATCAAAGAAAGGACTAGCTATACCATGAAAACAAAAATTTCTCTAGCTTGACCTAATTTCTGACCTACAAACGGAAAATGCTGAACATTAACCTTTGAACAGAAAAGCATGCGAAGAGATCTATTGTAAAAGAACAGGAAATGATCTAGGCAACTGAATCTGAAGCAACACATTAACTTTTGAATCAAGTCATCACACTAGGAATTGCATGGAAGAGAAAAACTGTGTTTTTGGTGGCAGCAATGGCGCCATGACCTCAAATCATGATCCCAGGGAGGGAGAAAAAAGATCAGGGCCTATTGTTTGCCTTTTTGAATCTTATCCTATCACTGTGTGAATGTACTTCAGCAACTGAAACAAAAGCAACTATGCAAACCATCAAAAGCAACCTATTCTAAACAAGGTAAAATGAATCTATGTAATAGAAATTAACTCATGAGTTGAAGAAAAAACATATAAGTACAAAGAAAGAGGTGCTGGGTAGCTTGGGTTGAGACCTAACCCAAGAGCTTCAGCTCTCTGAAAGAGATCATTGTTGGCTCAAAAATTGTTTCATCTCCATTATCAAAAATAAAAGTCACATTACATAAACTGTTCTAAAAAAGGAAGCTCGAAAACGAGCTGCACAAGAGCTGCACAAAAGTGGGAAAATTCTACTAATAACTAGCTAACCTACTGAGGCTCTAAGCCCCCCTATTTATACAAATGGAATCCTTTAACAGCCTCCTAAAATTAAGGAGCTCAGCTTCCCAAAACTGCAGATAAACAACAGTCCTTCTTTACTTGCTCGACTGCCCCTTGGATGCACTAATGTGGCTACTTGTGCTCCGAGTTTCTAATGGAGAATTCGAGGTAAGGGTTCATAAATGAAGGGGACACCCCCTACAAATCCTCTTCCCTATTTTCCTCGAATATTGGCTACCAAATGCTCATAAATCCTTTGACTTTGTCCAAAATTGACCAAAAAATCTGCATAAAGCACACATTAGACTTCATGGCATAATGACTAACCCAATTCACTCTATTAGCATAAATATAATAAAAAAAATGCAATAAACTAATGAGAATGGTGGATTAAGTCAAATTAAGAGGCAAAATGAGCCCATATAATTACCCATTTCTGGGGCTTATCATTACCCCCCTACTGAAGGTGTTGCTCATCCTCTGAGCAACTAATCCATCTCCTCATCGTTGATGGCCTGGATGGACTCCCTGACATTCCATGGCTCAGATATGAGATCCTCTTCCCTATCATGGACTCCATCTTTTGCATCCAACTTTTCCCAATGCTGTTTTTCTTCTTCTTCCTTTGTGCCTTCTAGTAGTCCTAGCAGCAGTAGAGGACTCATCCTTAGACCAATCCAATGGACCTTCAGACTTTGCATAGGGTGCTTATACAGGGGAACTCTCCTTAGTGCTTCTCTCATTCTACTTGGGGAGTGGTACTCCCTGATCTGTAGGCTGTGGGGTAGTGTGTTCCACCTTCTCATGCAGGCATGGATGCAATCTTCCCCAAACAATCTTTTCATGTCTTCAAAATGTGCAATAGCCTGAGGTTGCTCATTGATGTATTTAGGGGCACTTTGAGGATCAGCTGCAAGTTGTTTGTGGGTGATAATGAGAGCCATAGGGTCTGATGGTTCTGCTCTAATCATCAGAGGTTCATTCTGCTCTTTTGCCATCATTTTCTGGATGTTTTCTGCTCTCTTGTCCTCATGACTCCTCCAGGATGCCATGGCCATTAACTGTAAGTCACCCAACTTTGCATTAGGGTCCCATAGGTTCATATCAGTAAGGGCCATGTTATGTAGATAAAAATCTGCCAACCTCATCTTGTCCTCTACTGAACTTTGTTCACACAAGTCTATGAACTACCCATAATTCTGGAAAGGTATTGTGACCCTTTGGGCCAGGGTCTTGATCTAAAATTTGAGCCATTGATCCTTGAGGTACACTGCATATGATTTAGCTGGCTGTCTACACTGTAGTGCCTCCATAGCCCAACTGGTCATGTAGGCTAATTGGGCTTCTCTTTCTTGTAGTTGTCTTCTTAAGATTAATATCTCATTTGCTGCCTGGGGTTCCCTCTGTTTCTTCATTTGTGGTCTTTCCTATCTCTGTTGGCTTTGTTTCTTCTATCCCTATTTTGGTTTGTTCCTTTTCTTGCTTAGTTTCCGCCTTCTCTGTGGTAGCCTTTTTCTGTACTATCTTAGGCTTTTTCCTTTCTATTCCAGGCCTCTTCTTTTTCTTTGTTGTGGTCTTGTTCTTCTCTATTCTTGGTTCCTTCTTCTTTTATGTTTTAGCCTTATCTTCCTTGGTGTCATGTTTATCCTTCCTAAAATTGTGTTACTCCTTTGTAGATGTGAGTATGAAGGTGGTGAAGGAGACAATATCTCAGAACAAAGAGCAGATGGAAGAGTGTTTTTTTTTTTTTTTTAAGAAACAGGCAGAATTTCGATTTCAATGCTCCTTCCTTTTCAACTCAATACTTGCTAGAAATCACATCACCCTTTGTATATATGGAAATGCAAAGTGGGTCTTCACCAAGCCTACCTTTTTCAGCTCGAATTTGAAAGAAAATCCCAGTTTTTCTTCTGCAATGCTGCTCACTGGCCCTCATGTAGAAAATTGTTTATGCTCCTGTAGAGCCCGATAAGCGGAAGGGTTTTGAAACTGATAGAAAGCGACTGTTTTGAGGCTCTGGAGGTGGTAGGTAGCTCGTTGCAGTCAAGAGCACAACGATACAAATGAAAACAAAGGTGGTGAGTGCAGTCGAGAGTGCATACTTAAACTTACGGGAGAGGGTTGCAGTGATGAGATGAGGTGGCAGGAAGGGTACGTTACCCTCATCCAGACCTTGGTCCCTACTTCAGTGTCATTATGAAACTTCATGCCGCCTGCCCGCAATCATTTCCATCATTCGCTTTGGATGCCACCACTACTTGTTTTGAGATTCTTACGAGTTGACTAGACACACGTGCTGAGTGCATCCACTAAGCGTTGTTTGAATTGAACGAGGGTGGCCAGTTAGCTGGCCACCAATCTAGTTTAATTGCAACCATCTCATTTGTCCATGCAGTTTTAGATCATACAGATGCAACAGAGGAATGGGTTTAGTCACTTACCTGTAAGTCGAGAATTGCGTTCTTCTGTGAGGTGCTATGGCTCCTTTGACTGCTGCATGCTTGTATTTCCCTTGCTACATGTTCTCTACTTTCTGATGTGTGGCTATTTTTCTTATGCAGGTATCCTCTAGCTGGATCTAAGCTGCAGGAGTCTGCTTCAACCTTCAGATTTTCACCCTCATGTTTTTGATGCTAGATTTTAATGGGACAATGACTTGTTTTGTCCATATCTCCCAAACGGTAGACTAGATTGACCTGAAAATTTCTGAGCATGTTTCCATCATCATTATGCAGCTTCGATAGAAAAATTATGGTCAATGGATGCGCAGATTTTAAGAAAAATTGAAAATGGCTGAAGGTGAAGGAGGCCGATTTCTTAGAAACCACGCATTAGAATTGGCTGAAATTTCTTGGGCATGTTACTATCACCCATATGCATCTCCCCATGAAACATGTTTTTAAATGGATGCACGGATATGGAGAAAATACAAAATTGGCTGAAGGTGATGGAGGTTGATTTCTTAGAAACCGTGCATTGGAATTGGCTAAAATTGCTTGGGCATGTTGCCATCATTCCTATGCAACTCCCCATGAAATAGTTTTTTAAATGGATGCACGGTTTTCAAGTTAGGGAAAAAAACAAATTTCTGCTCTATGTATTTTTGTATTAGAGCATTTTGCAGTTTTTTGGACAGTAAGAAAAAATGAGATTGGGCTGTAATGAAGACGTCAAAATGATGGAAGAGAGGTTTGAATACTATAGGGGAATTTAAAAACCCTTTATGAAGCTTCCCTATTCCCCAAACTGCTTTTAAAATCCATTTCTAGCTCTCTGTAATTTCTACAGGAGCCTCCTGTAGAAAACACAGTTTTTAGAAAAGAAGCACAGTGAGGTGGAAATAATATCAAGACTAATGGAGAAAGGTGAGGGAAGGTAGGATAGGTGTTGTTATTGGTTTCATAGCTTTCTTGGCACCTGCTGCTGCTTCCTGAAGTTCTCCTGCAAACCTGCAATACAACTGGAAATTCATTTTTCTTTTTCTTTTTTGAAAACAAGTAGGGTGCCTCAAGGAGGTTTTCACCCTAATTGCTTGTCCTGGACGCCTCCAAAGAAGGTTTTCACCCAGGAATCTTATTCTCTTTTTCTTTTCTCTTCTTTCCAACCCATTGACTGCCTCATGGAGGTTTTCAATCAATGAGCCAACTTGAGGCGCCTCTGAGGAGGTTTTCACCTTATATTTTTGTTTTTTCCTCTTATTTTTCATTTTTTCTTTTTTCTTTTCTTTTTTCTCTACCCTACCCTACTTGAAAAACAAAATCATTTTCAAGTATAAGAATACTTCCAATGGAGCCATGTGCACATCGAGATGGTAGAAAAGATGACGTGGAGGCTTGAAATGTATGCTTTGACATGTATTCGGATTTCAGAGACCAAATGATTTGACTTTGAAGGGGTCAAGAATAGTTGAAGAAGAGAGTACTATTGCAACTTAATGACTGTTTGGAACCATATTTGAATATAGTTGTGATGTCCTTGGTCCTTTTGCTGATCTGGATCATTCTCCAAGTCTTCTTCTATCATGACCTCCACATCTTCCTCTTTTTGTTGATTTTTCTCTTGAATACATGGAGGATTTGAGGGTAACCATGAGGGAGCTCTCTCGATCTTTGATTCTGATGTCTTATCTTCATCGAGTGCAGACCATGGTTCTTTGATATTCTCTTTTGCATTTTTTTCTGCTGGATGTGGTCTTTCAATGATATCAATATAATCTCTTTTTTGCAATACTCTTCCTCAACTATGGTGAATATCATTGAGCTCAAGAAGAGTTGTTTGGAAGTTTTGTACCTCAACATTGTAATTGGTTGAGCTACTCCAATGTGCGGGTTTGGAAATGGTGGTTCCCCACTATATACTTGCTAGGCTTGTCCGTTGTTTAGGTTCGGGTTCGACTGAGCAGGCATTTGGGGTTTCCTTGTTGGAGCAGGAGGCAATAGTTGTGGTTGAATAGGTGGTGGAGGAAAAATAATGGGAGGAGAGTTGTATTGGGGCCTCCACCCCTGATGAGATGCATTCCACTGAAGTTGCGGCTGAGAGCATAGGGTTGAAATGAATGGGTGGTTGGTTGGGCATGATATGGAGATGTGAAGGACCAAGGAGGAGGTGTGGACCAGGAAGGATGAGCAGAGGGGCGCCAAGAAGGTATGGATGTGACTTGGTTGGGGTTGTAGTATGCCTGAGATGTCCCTTGCATCCCCTACTAGTATGGTATAGGTCCATGCGGCTTATTTTGGTTTATGTAATAGATCTGTTCAGTGACTCCTTCGGTCCCTTGGTATACAACTTTAAGTTCGGGAAAGGAAGGACACTTGTCTATAGAATGATTTTCTTCACAGATTGGACAAACGTTTATAGAGTTCAATGGACATTCATTCCTAGGATGCAACTTGGTGCATCTAGGGAAAAAAAGGGTCAAAGCCATCTCTACTTCCTCTTGTTTTCTTTTGATATGCATGCCAAGAATCTACAGTATCTCACTCTTGAATTCTTCTAGCATGTGTCCAATTTCACCTTTAATGGATGAGTTGGAAGAAAAGGTACTGCTCCCAACATTTATGTTTTCAGCCATTGGCTCCAGAGGAATGTTTTCTTCTTCTTCTTCCCCTATAGGTTCTTCAAATTTGTTTGGTTGTTACCTAAGGGTGTTTCTTGATTGTAGCCACTAAAGAAGAGAGAAGGTTGGCTGTGTGAACCAGTGGGGGTGTTGGGAAAACATTTTATTGAATTATCTCTATTCTTACAAGGCATGAAATGAATCTTTTTGGTTGTTTTTTGTTTTCTTCATTGCCTGTACCTGCAAAACTAAAATTGGTTGAACAAACGAATTGAAACTACCTGAAATGAACTTGCTGAAATGAAATTGCAGAAATGAAAATAAAAGCAAATGAAATGCAGAACTGAAAGCAAGGAAATGATTAATCTACTTCTACTGAAATGGAAATTGCAGAATTGAAAGGACTAATCTACTTTTGCTGAAATGGAAATTGTAGAATTGAAAGGACTAATCTACTTTTGTTGAAATGGAAATTGCAGAATTGAAAATGGAAGCAAGGAAATGTAGAAATTGAAAGAACAACTACTCTACTTTTGCTGAAATAAACTACTTAGCAGAATGTTGCAGTAGAAAATAGAAGAAAAGTAGTAATCAAAAAATACTCCGACGCTTCCCCAGAAACAATGCCAAAAAGTGGTGAGCACCAGTATTGCAATAATAATGGTGCAACTCCTGGGGCTTCCTACTTTAATTTTATCTAACAAACTTGGAAGCGACGGTGTTGTATGCACAAGTACTAGCTCTTATTGCAAGATGTCACTTAATCAGCTAGCGCAAGATCACTAGGAGCTCAAGATAACTTCTATAAGTTTCCAGAAGAAGATTTTAACTGTGATGAAAGAAGGCTAACTCTAAAGAGGCGATTCTACTTACAGAAAGAGAAAGAAGACTGGAATATAAAGCAAACCCTAATTTTTCCAACTAATCCTACTGTTGCAGAAAAAGAGATGAAAACTGGTGAAATGAGTGCCATTGACTATTGGAAAGGTAAATTACATCTATTTAAGCTATTCCTAGAAGAAATTGAGAAAAGAACATATTTTTTGTGTTTTTTGAGTGTTTTTATGTGAAATTATTATGCTTGTAATTTATCGGATTGTGATTGTGGTAGAGGTTTGGTGGTGATGGAGGATGGATTTGGTTTTTGTAGAGGTGGAGGAAGGTGTGGAGAGGTCTTAAGAAGCCCCTAATAGCCTTTTTAAGACTTCCCCTTCAATCGGACTTTGAAAAATCACTTACAGGAAATTCTTCAGGAGGCTGCAGGGGATCTACAGGAGGATCTACAACAGGAGGTTGAGAGCTATTTTTGGAGGTTTTGAAGGTGGAAAAATGGTGGGAAAGGGTAACTGAAAGCTAGATGAATGTGTTGAGGTGTCTGGAGCTTGTCAAGGAAGATCAAGAGGGAACATGATGGTTGGATTTGTTCAAATGGCAAGAGGGAAGCTTATGGAGAAAAATGCATAAATTAGGGTAGATTGGTGAAATGTTGCAAACGATTTGGGAAATCTATGAGAAGTGAGCTAATGCTAGCTGATTTATGGATGTATGGTGAGCTAAGGTGTCCTGTAAGAGATCTGCACATCTACTTGCAAAAACTGATCAAAGAAAGGACTAGCTATACCATGAAAACAAAAATTTCTCTA
The DNA here is from genome assembly GCA_031772625.1 of Pinus tabuliformis. NCBI lineage: Eukaryota > Viridiplantae > Streptophyta > Pinopsida > Pinales > Pinaceae > Pinus > Pinus tabuliformis. The sequence goes on from CM062815.1 coordinate 766,116,525, forward strand.
GCTTGACCTAATTTCTGACCTACAAACGGAAAATGTTGAATAGTAACCTTTGAACAGAAAAGCATGAAAAGAGATCTATTGTAAAAGAACAAGAAATGATCTAGGCAACTGAATCTAAAGCAACAAATTAACTTTTGAATCAAGTCATCACAGTAGAAATTGCATGGAAGAGCAAAACTGTGTTTTTGGTGGCAGCAATGGTGCCATGACCTCAAATCATGATCCCAGGGAGGGAGAAAAGAGATCAGGGCCTGTTGTTTGCCTTTTTGAATCTTAGCCCATCACCTTTTTAACCTACTTCAGCAACTGAAACAAAAGCAACTATGCAAACCATCAAAAGCAACCTATTCTAAACAAGGTAAAATGAATCTATGTAACAGAAATTAACTCATGAGCTGAAGCAAAGAAATATAAGTATAAAGAAATAGGTGATGGGTAGCTTCAGTTGGGCCCTAACCCAAGAGCTTCAACCCTCTGAAAGAGATCAGTGCTGGCTCAAAAACTATTTCATCTCCATTATCAAAAATAAAAGTCACATTACATAAACTGTTCTAAAAAAGGAAGCTCGAAAATAAGCTGCATAAGAGCTGCACAAAAGTGGGAAAATTCTACTAATAACTGGCTAACCTACTAAGGCTCTAAGCCCCCCTATTTATACAAATTGAATCCTTTAACAACCCTCCTAAAATCAAGGAGCTCAACTTCCCAAAACTGCAGATAAACAACAATCCTTCTTTACTTGCTCGGTTGCCCCTTGGATGCACTAATGTGGCTACTTGTGCTCCGAGTTTCTGATGGAGAAGCCGAGGTAAGGGTTCATTAATGAAGGGGACAACCTGTACAAATTCTCTTCCCTATTTTCCTCGAATATTGTTTGCCAAATGCTCATAAATCCTTTGACTTTGTCCAAAATTGACCAAAAAATATGCATAAAGCACACATTAGACTTCATGGCATCATGACTAACCCAATCCACTCTATTAGAATAAATATAATAAAAAACATGCAATAAACTAATGAAAATGGTGGATTAAGTCAAATTAAGAGGCAAAATGAGCCCATATAATTACCCATTTTTGGGGCTCATCACCTGGTTCTCACAGCCCCCCTTAGGTTCCTCACATGAGGCCTTGCCTACCCCATATGCATTGCTGCAAGGGTCGGTACCAACAAGGATTTATTTCAGTGCTCGTGCACAATAACTTGGGTCATAAACTAATATTAGAACCTAACAATCACGCTTGCAATATTTTCACTGTCACTTTTCTCCTTTGAGTAGAAGTTCTTTTTCTTTCCTATTTGATTCTTCTTTCAATAGCTGGGTTTGAATCTTGAATCATCATTACTTTCATTCATCTTAGCATAAGGAAATTTAGATTCATAATGACCAATTCTTCCACATTCAAAATATTTTAAAGGAAGCATACCTTTGAACTTGTTGGTTCCTCTTTTGAGCTTTTGAACAAACTTGGCTTCTTCTTCATCAAAATTGGAGTCTTCTTGATATTTTTGCTTTTTCTCTTCCTTTTCTTCATTGAAAAATTCTTCCTTGACTCTTGAGTTGTACTCCTTGATTATTAACTCATGTGCATAGAGAGTTCCATGAAGTTAATCTACAAAAACCTTGTCTACTTGTTCTACTTCCTCACGGGCTAATACTTTTGGATTGAATCTTGATTGAAGTGATCTCAAATTTTTTTGCACAACATAGCTCTATGATACATCTTCACTAAGACTTGCAATGGACTCGACTATATTGTCCACTCAAAGGAAATATGAGGCAATGTCCTCATCCTCTTCCATCTTCAAAGTTTTGAATTGACCTCTTGGGGATTGTAATATAACTTCTTTAACTTTCTTATCCCCTTCATAATAAGTTTGGAGCTTATTTCATACCTCATGAGTTGAATTGCATTGCATTACTTTGAAATCTTTTTATTATGTCAAACTACCTAAGATAACATGATTAGCTTTCACATTAAATGTGTAAACTACCTTCTCTGCTAAATTTGTTGGATTAGCATTAGGAAATTTATATTTAGTTTTCACAATTTCCCATACTTCTACTCCCAAGGAGGTGAGATATGTCTCCATCCTTATCATCCAAAATGCATAGTTGGTTCCATCAAACATAGTGGGCTTCCTCATTGCTCTAGTTGTGGCAATTTCTTGTGTATCTTCAACCTTATAGTAGTTAGTTGTTCCTAAAGGCACTTCCTCTGATACCACTTGTGGCCCAAAGGTCACACTAAGAAGGTGGGGGGTGAATCAATGTGAGATCAATTTTACCGTTTTACAACCTTTCTTAATCACACAACCATATATCAATGAACCATAACAATTATATCATCAACTATATTAGTGCATCATCATATTAGTAACATATCAAGAAGCAATTAATAACACAAGAATCCATCACATCACAAGGAGACAATTTTTTTATGTGGAAACGCATAGGGGAGAAAACCACCAATCTTATTCTTCTTATTCTTCAATTCATTACATCAATTTATGGGCCCCAACCTGCTAGAGGCAACCATCCCAAAAAATTCAAGCTACCACCTATGGTAGGCTACTACCTAATTGAGGCACCAACTTCGAAAGATGCAAGAAGCTATTCACTGTAGTATACAACTAGATTGAGGCCCCAATCTTGATGGTGAGTTGGCTCCAAATTTCTCTAGGTTCCAACCTAATTGAAGCTCTAACCTTAATTACGAGTAGGATCCAACCTGTTCTAGGCTCCAACCTCCTTCTTCACCTTCCTTATGGACCTCTATTTCATCTCATTTTAAAAATGGATCCACTATCATCATATATCATTGAATCTGTATACAAAGAAATTGCCACAACCTACAAACATTACCACTGTTCTAATCACTATCTTTGTAACATGCAAACACTCCATTGCCACTATCAAAATCACTGTCACTACAACCTGCTAACCTTATATTATAATAAGAGCACATTAATTACTATTGTTGGTTGTTATACCATTGCCATTATTTTGGTGCTTCAACCAATTCATCAATATGGTCATTCAAGCCCCTTCTCGGAACTTTTTTACTTCGTATATCCAAAACATCTACAATATGGTCATAGACCCTCCAAGCCAATACACTAGATTTTTTTCATCAAACAATAGTTAAAAGAGCATCATACCCCTGTGGTTACAATCATCTCAAAATGCTGGTTGTCCAACTTCTCTCAAGACTCAATTTGGACACATAATGACTAAAAACTCATAAAAACCATATCAAAGCATATAACAAATTAACTATTGTACACATACTCACTTTATGGGCATGCTCTACAAATTGACAAAACTCTGGCCCCAAGTCTACAAAATTACCACTAACAACTAACTAAACATTCAACAAAATGGTGACATACATACATACGTATATATGTATCTATATCTATATATATATATATATATATATATACACACATATAAGTTAACTCAACTTGTTCATTGCCAATGGTTAAACCCATGACCACTAAAGCATAATGCACATGCCTTACCAACTCTGCGCTATGTGGCTTGTTAAGCCATCCACCTACCTTCCTCTTACTTTGTATGTTGCAACTTCAATGGGGCCAAGGATGTGGACCACCCCCTCGTGCCAAGTGAAAGTCAACGTGTCTAATCACCTCCTACCAATGAGCCAATGTAGTGGTCATGCAATAGTTCGAACCACCAATCAAAAGGGAGGGGTCAATTTACATGGCTTCATTAGAGGACTAGTTCCATAAGTTCTGCATTAGACTTTGGGGGTTATGAGTAATTTCAATACGTAGTCACACCATAACCATAATAGGTCTATGGCCAAACCATAACCATTTGAAAAGTTCTCATAACCAAACCGAATTACAACAAAACATTAACTAGACTTCTAGCATGTGATACCATAACCATAACCTTGGTGATGAAGGGAAAACTTCCATTTGAAACCAAAAACAACCTTTTTGCAAACATTCAATATTCAATTCATAGAGTTTATTGATTTCCCACACTCAATGTTTGAATAATGTCCCTTTGGAACTGAGTATGGTTCGTATATATCTATATAGATATATACACTAGTGCTTCTAGCCCTTATGGGGGCGATCTTAAGTGCCTGTAAAACTTTCTTTAATAATAGATCAACTAACATAATATTTTGTTAATGTTTGCATAATGGTTCCATGTAGCCATGCCATATGACCAAGGTTGATAAATGTAGAGAGGTACATGTCCATATGACCATGCCCATACAACCACAAAATAAGGTTCACTAGTCATTTCCTTGATGAAATCATTATGATGTCATCGATCCATGTGGCAGCCCAAGAGGGGTGCCACGTGTCACATTGATTCATACTTTTCACCAAATGAAATGTGAAAAATCACCTTGCCATGTGGTAGCCTTCGTTGGTGCCATGTCATCATGCTAACATCAGCAGGATCCATGTAATCATTTAATAAAATGTTACCATTTGTCGACATTCGATTGTTCCTAATAGAGACTTTAAACATCATGTAACTTTTCCTTCATCCGACCATTGACTTGTTCGAGGTACCATTGACTTGTTTAGAAAATGTACACATTTTAATGCCATTAAATATGCAGATATTTGCATGCCTAAGATCGTTTATTTGCTTTGTCACTAGTCGATCCAACTAGAACTTGCCCACTCTTTAAACCTTTAATAATTTGGGTTTGGCCATATAGTTTTCCCTTTCAATTTGTCCCAAATAACATTGATTTTCAAATGGCCATAACTTTTCATCCAAAAGGAGTTTTTCTGATCAGGATACACTATTAGAAAGGTATATATGATATCTATAGAAACTCTCCCTTATCCTTGATATTGACAAAGAATTGCTTCATGGAACAAGAATTCTTAGATTTAAAATATTCCATGTCTAAAAATATAGTATTAGTGATTTGATATTTTACCAATATTTTCCCCTTGAATGTGATGCCTTAGGCAGATGACATGGAGAATCACTCATGCAAGATGGGTTCCGTTTATCATTCACTAATAATTATTTATGTGATTGCATTTTCGGTGAATCCAAATGCAAGAAAAATATTATTTCCATCATACATTCCATAGAGAATTGACACTCATACCTCATCATTTGATGTTCCCAGATCAGAAATACCCATCATAGTCAAAAGTACATTCTTGAACAAATGTCATCATCGCTAGATTATTGTAAGTAGACCACCAAGCTAATAGAGTATAAATAACATATTTCCTTTAATAAAGGTAGATAAAATGTTGTGCCCAATGGCTTATCCTCACAATATGAGGAGGATGGATATCCTTTTACTTCATATTTACCCATTCTAGGTTGCCTTAAGGAAGCCTATTAAGAATGGCTAGAAAATGACAATATTATTCATCTCATTGTTCGGTCCCTATAATACTAGTGTAGCCCCCTTATTGTGATTGTTGTGCCCAATGTATTCCCCATATTGTTATTTTTGTGCCCCATAGAAGCCCACTATTGTTATTGTTGAGCCCTTACATTATTATTGTTATGCAGGCCCTGATTATATTTTGACCATTTGGGCTCCTATATATACCAAGGAGGTATTATCATTTGAATCATCTAATAGTTGTTCATTTATGTAAAGCAGACTCAAAGAGGCTTATATTAAATTCATTGATATATCTTTTCTTCTGTTTTGTGATTTGGTTACATAACATTTGGTATCAAAACTTTGGATCCTAGGGTTTCACTACTTCAAACAGGCCATCTTGGAATCTTTGATATAATGTTATTTTCTACAAGGATTCAAAAGCTTAAATTTATACCACGTGGAGACTAAATTTGATGAGCACCATGTAAAAATTTCAGAGCTTGGTTCACTATATTTTTGGAGATGTGATTCAAATAAGTTAGGGTCTTTCTATTCTCTAGAATTATGTCTTAAACAAGTGTCTTGGGGAAAATCGTTATAACTTTCATTTCGGGCATCCAAATTGAATTTCATAAAAAGTGGTTGAAATCAAACGAACTGTAATTTCTTGGGAATCATTTTTAGGGTTAAAGTCTGAAATAGTGACATGTGTCATTCAATACAAGTTCTCTATACTAAGCTAGTCCATAAGCAGGTCATCTTGGGAGATTTGGTCAAAATTTACCTTGAAGAATCCAATCTTGTTATAATTTGTGGTGTTGGAAAGAGGACGTACATGGATACCATAGGATGGAATTTTAGACCTTGGCAGGACGAAATTGTAGAGATACAATAGTTTCAACATTGATCTCCCATAACAAAGAAAAAGGTGTGTATTTGTTTTTAAACTCACATAACTTTTGTTTGGAAAATCAGTTTGAGGTGATTCAAAGGGCATGGTGAAACATAAATATCAGTTTTGGTTCCAATATTCCTCAAAGAAAAAAAAGTTACACCCAGTAAGAAACCAAAACGTTCTACTATGATGCATGAAGAAGAGGAAGAAATGCAACATGATATATCAAAATTACAGGACCAAGTGCAATGCAAAGAGTAACAAAAAATTATTTGGAAGCTAAGATGGATATTTTGAAGAAATATATAGAAGTAGACATGGAAGGTTTGAAGGATGGTTTAAAAAAAGAAATGAAAAGGGACATGGAAGGTTTGAAAAAGGTTCTACAAGAAATGCTTCCTAGTGGTGACAAGGTCCATGAAAATCACGACGAGGACAAAAAGAATATGAATTGTGATTTGAGAGACTCAAACATTGGATTTAATACCCACCACATTCCAAAGGTAGATATGAGGAAGTTTGTTGGCAAGGATCCAGTAACATGGATACTACATATGGAACAATTATTTGATCTATAGGATGTGCCACACACACAAAATACAAGAATTGCATTGTTATATTTAGAGCCCAATCATTTTGTGTGGGATAGATGGATTTGTTCTCATAAATCAATTGTCACTTAGACAATTTTTTACAGAGGAATTTCTAGAAAATTATGAGGATATAAATATCAATACCTTCTTTTGCCAATTGATAAATCTCAAACAAAAGGGTTCAATGGTGGAGCACATTGAGGACTTCCAAAGATTGAATATAAAGGCAACTAAGATTCTAGAGGAGCATATGATTGATTTGTTCATATGGACTTTAAAAGATAACATCCAACATGAGGTTTCCCTTCGGGAACCTAAGTCATTGGTGAATGCATTTAGTGTGGGAAATTTTTTTTGAAGGAAAATTTATGGCAACAAGGAAGTCTACCACTCACCACTATAAAGATGGAAGTGTTGCTGCTCCTAGCATCCCACAACTTACAAGGTTGACACCACAACACCTGGAGGAAAAAGGAGAAAAAAATATTTGTTATAGTTGTGATAGTTGTTTGACAAAAAATTATCTTACGCAGGAAAAAATGAATCCCCTAGATCTAGTGGCTGATATAGAAACAACAGAAAACAAAAAGGCTAATGTTTTCCTTAGAGAAATTAGAAAATGGAGGAAAGGCCTACCTAGGGTCCAACACAAGTACTCCTCTTCTTTTGGGTTGTAAACTTTATCTCTATCTCTAATTACTATAAATGGGACTTGAAAAACAATTACAAAAAGAAAGAGAACTACAAGATATATATATATATATATATATCATAGAATGATATCTCTAATCAATTAGTCAAGAGGGCATTGAAATACATATGGATCAATTAGAAACAAGTATAGGAAAACAAAGCTTTTTGTATTAAGGAAATGTAGGAAAATGTTACAACCCTTTTTCAGTTCTTAAAAATGTAGATGTCTCACACTAAATGTTTCCTTCCTTAGCCACAAAGCAAGCCTTCAATCATAGCTTGAGGATGTTAATGGATCCTTACGTAAAAAGCATAAGCATTAGGGCATAACTAAGAGTCTCCAAAATCCAACCTAGAATCTATGGGAGGTAGTGAATTTATAGGGTAAATAGGGTAGTTTTGGTTTTAGCAATCTAGGATTTAGATCCACATATGAAGGATGATAAGCCCTAGGGATAAGAGATAAGACCTCTAGAGTAGGAATTCAAGATCCTAATAAATAGTAAATGGTTAAAAACACCTTAGAAGCTTCTAGAAAGAGAAGTTTCGTAATTATTTTTGTCTTTCCTGAAATTCTAGAACCATCACACCTACAGCAAAGGCAACTTGCAATGGTCAACACAATTTCTCAGTTATGCAACATGCAACAATGCAGGTTGCATAGTAGACAAGGTATGATGGGTCCAAAAATGGGTTTTTAAGTTGATAAACCTATAATCTTTTTATTGTTTTTGGAGAAATAATGCTTAAGGCTTTGCAAAGGGATGATTGAAAGGTGTCAAGGATGTTGATTCATCTGGTTTCCAGGCCATTTGAGCAGATGTGACAAAATGAACTATAATAGATTGACCCCTAAAGTACAAAGTCAGAAGCAGTGGTTGAGGACTAAATTGCTTTACTTTGTGTCAAGTCCTGCTCAAGAAAGGTTGGTTGAGATCATCATCTGTTATAATACATTATCATCATGATATCATTGCTGAGGTAGGCATACTCATACTTAGCCTATAAGCCAATATTACATGTACAATAATAAAATTCATGTCCACTAGTAACAAATGGTGGACCCATGTTTAGATCACTTTCTTAACAATCATAACTATCGTAATCTGTGATCTGGTATGAATCCTGAAATCAAAACTCAGATGGATGAAACTAGATCTGGGGTCTCCTACCTCGTCACTTGATAGTATGAGTCTAACCATGTGAATAGATGAGTTGGAGTCGAACATGGTAGAAACCATCTGATTACCGACCAATGATGTAAGTCATTAACAGAAATGAGACAAACCATCGTAATGATATTGGTTCTTAAGGAACTACAATACATTCCATGAGGTGTGAGTGAATGAGCTGAAGTCAAACACCACACTAATATTTTGGTCGAAGGCCATTGATGAGAACCTATCACCAAAAGTGAGGAAACTTGCTATTGAGGTATGCAAGATCCTGGACACTAAAGGGAGTGTCCAAGTCAACTTCCTGGATAATGTGTCGATGTAGATAGGAAGAAACCTTGGAAGAAACCTATCGTAGGAGGGCCCTTATATACCCCCCATCAATGACATGAAATAGGTATTAATATTTTAGACAAAATGTAATGATGTAGAAATCATCTAGGAGATTCAGACACGAAGTTTGGCTTAAAGTATTATAACATAAATCAACTGAGGGTGGAATTTCTCTTGAACATATCGGTGATAATGATATGGAGTTGGCAACATTGACTCAAATACCCATAATGAAGGTGTGATCAACAGTGAGGAAAGTGTATTTCCCAACCGAAAGAAGTCATGCAAATGAATTAAAAGAGTTTCATGTTCAAGAGCGACTCACCTCCATAAAGATGTAAAATGCCATGTTTTCACAATTTCCTAACCATTTCTAGCCAGTACCTCTTTATTTTTTACAATATTGAGGAGGATAACATATGCTTGATCTAGAGTTCATCCTTTAGATGAATCCTTCTCAGTATTTTTAATGAACCCTAATGATTCAAAATGTTGTGGAAACTTGTTAATGTTATGCAATCTCCCTCATCAGTAATTTAAAATTTGTTTAGGATCATCTCAAATTAACCAAAATGTGAGGATTAGGTGTCAAGTATTGAGTTTCTTTTAAGAGAAATTCATGAGGTTAATTAGTTTTTTAATAACACATATACAACAATTAAATTGGAGAGAAGTAAAACACAACAAAACCATAACACAAAGCTAATAAAGGAGTTCACCCTTCCTGGGCTACATCTCCTTGGACCTGCTTCAATGGATAGGCCCTCTTTGGATTAATAGTCAATTCTCTGATTACATGCACCTACAGTGCTCCAATGGCTTGGAAACTTGCTCCATTGGATTCATAAGACTCAAAAATGACTTTCCACGCTCTGCAATTGGACTTTAGCTAATCTAGGCTTGACCTCCTCTCCTGGTGGCCCTAGACTTCCTTAAACTTAAACGTAGAAAAATCACATATATAAGTTCCTTTCTTCCTCTACAACCTATTCCATTGTGTTCATAGCATCTAAATCATATAGGAATGACTCTTTCTGAGCCAAAATTGGTTGAAAATTAAAGAAGTTATGGTCTCTTCTATTTTCCCTAGGAAAACTCCACCAAATCTAGAGAAACTCCAGTTGACCCTGCCAAAATTGGCACAACTTCGGATTTAGCGGGCCTGCCAAACTACCTCCAAGTTAATCCATAGGTTAATTAGTGGATAAACATGGTTAATTAACACCAATACTGTTTAATCCACGTGGTTAGTGTTAGCGCTGGCCGCTGGTTTGCAAGCTTGGTCACATGTGGAGGCTAAAGTTAGCACCCACCTCCCAAACCTTCAACGCTTTAACATTTAAAAAAAACGTGTGCCCATGATATGTTAAGGCATACGGTGGTGGTATAGTGGAAAGGCTTGGTGCTTGTGTGGGAGAGGTCACAAGTTTGGTTCCCCATCTTGCTGAAACAATTTTACCTGACCTTTGAGAGGGCATGTGGCAGCCTCGAGGCTTGCCACGTGTTAGCCTCTCATTGGTCCACCTAAATTCTCTAGACCAATCCGATGCTGAAACTTGTCATGACCCAATTGAGCCAACTATGGAAATATTATAGGAATATTCTAAGGAATATTCCATAGAATATTCTTTTTGCTGACTGGGCTGTACAGATTCCTAGTTAGCATCCCAGTTAGGTTGTACCCAAAATTTGCCTATTTGATAGACACACAGCAGGCTCTATCTTTCTCACACGAGCTCCATTTTGAGTGAAACAAGTTGTGTTAGGATCATATCACTGATACAGACGCGTTTGTTCAGGATTTGAGTGATTCCAAGCACTTTTATTTTTGAGCAAATTTTTTCCCCTAATCCAGATTTTGATCACTCATTCCCACTAACAAGATTTTGGAACCACAAAATTTGTTTATCTATTGAGAGCTAAATACTCTTCTCCTTCCCAAGTTCTATCAATTGATTCTACCCAGAAAAATATCCATGACAACCACTTGGGTTCACTAACATGCCTTGCCTTGCAAATGGCTTGACACTTCAACCAATGTTCTCCTTTTGTTGCTAACCCAATCCAACGCTTGTTGGTTGATTGTTTATTAAACACCCTGCTATACCAAAATGATCCCTCGGTGCTTGGAAAGATGACTGATGGCCTTCCCAATGAGAATCGTGTTCCTCCTTTGCAACACATGCATTCGATGCAAGCTTTTGCTTGGAAACCACTTTTCCAATTTAAGCCCCTCTGAGTGAACTAGAAACATAGAGTTCCAATATCAGTAATAACAAGAAAATAAATGACCATTCTTTTACCTCCACAGTTCCAAATTCCACATTTGGAAGAATGCATTCTCCATCTCTTTCACTTTTTGGTGGCAACACATCAAATAGTCTACAATGCCTGCAAATGTTTTTGGCAATTTTGTCCACTTTTACTTCTTGATTCCATCATCCTCCAGTATTAACATGCTGCTCATGTCATGATTTGAGAATGAAAGCTAATCATTAGCCTCTTGCTCAAGCGTGGACCTTCCAAAATCTCGCTACATCTTGTCACTAGAAACAACATTAACCTTGGAAAACACTCATGCAAGAATATAACTTGATGACCTCTTCCTTTTGCTTCTTCAAAGCAACAAATGTCACATCATGTGAACATCGCCATGTACTCTTTCATCTTGGTGTATAAACCATCGACTAAGCACAAGTTGACAAAACATGCCTCTTCAAACAACTGACTTTCAAGTCAAGCAAAAGCATGTACAACAACTTGACGATTTACAACAAGAATTCCACATTCTCATGAAATAATTCGTCACGTCTCCCTTTCATCTTTGGATAAAAAATGAACTCTTCCAAGTCGATATAACATACATGTAAAAATCAATCAACACACAAGCCAACACTTATGCATGTGAAAATGATGAACATTCTCAAGTTGACAACATACATGTTAACCAAGCAATCAACCAACACAAGTCAATCACTCATGCATGTTCAAACACAATGAAACTATTAAGAATTTCATTGTTCACACACACAAATTCTCATGCATGTATAACAATTCTCAACTCTCTCACAAGTACAATCACAAGTACAAGAATTGCATTGGTATGTACGAGTACTTAAGGAGCTGAAATGACTAAATTTTTTGTAATAAAGGGAGTCAACATACTCCACTTGCGAACACCTTCTTGGCATAAACATGCAAGTTCAAGAATGCAACATGCATGAAAATTTGTAGTTGCGAATTTCCATCTTTTCTGCAATTAAGTGAGTCAACATAACTCTACTTTTCCAACATCTTGCTTATTGCAATATGCAACATACTTTCAGGAGAAAAGAAAGGCATCCAAAAAACAAGGAAATGCATCAATAAGGAAAGATTTGCATTAATTAGCAAAATAAATGCAAGGCCTTAATTGGTTAAGAAATCTAACCACCTCTTTCCAAACAATTTCAATGATGCTTCTTTTAGCTACACTTCATCAGGTGTATTATCCTGACCCACATCAATTATGGAATCCTCTTTTCCATTCTTGCCAAAATCTCTCTGCACCTTCTTCAAATGTCGTGGATGACTTGTTGGATGCAAAGTCCAAAACTTGTCTACACGATGAACTTGCTTATGGCAATGAGTGAAAAATAATTGCATCTTCTTGTCAACATGGTTTCCATTATCGAATGGAACTTTGGATTTCTGTCTCTTTTGTTTTGAAAGTCTCCTTGTATGGCTATCCTCTTCCAACACCTCGAAACAATATGGTTATTCAAACCACAAAAGGGACATGTAAATTTTCTCCAAATATAATGTGAATATTTACCATGTTTATCATAATCAAAAGAAAATTGATTAAAGGAAGATTTATACCTTGCAAATTCACCTTTGTCACCTTCTTGAAGAGGTGAATTTGATGAGGTAGTGGCTCTCTTTGGAATACCAACAATGGTTTCAATGACCTTAGAGCTTTCAACATCCTCTTATTTGCCATTTCCACAAGTTGCATGCTTATGATCATCTTCTTACAAAGTGGGTATAAAAATTTTGCATTCCTGATGAACACAAAATTCACAAGCTTGAGGTAATGAACATCTAATGAAATTCGTTCTTGGAACACCTTCATGTGCCTCCTTGGCTTTGGAGCATTTTCCATCATATTGTGCATAACCAAGACCCAAACACCTAGGCCTTTCCTCAAAAACAATTGGCTCAACTATGCCTTGTGCATGTTTTCCTAACCCTTTACCTTCATAGCCCATCTTCATCAATAATTTGGACCCTATTCCTCTAATGTGTCATTCAAAGGAACCAAAACATTAATTTTGAGAGGAAATTGAAGATAAACTTGAATTGAATACCTCATTTTCATGCACATACTTGGCTAGGGTTTCCTTGACATCATGGAGTTGAATCTCCATCTCATGCATCTTTTCAATAAGATCTTGCTTCTCCTCCTTTATGGCCATCAAATCCTCTTGAAGTATAGTGTTCTCCTTCCTATATTCCTTCATCTCTTGCACCATATCTCTCATGATGATAAGCTCTTGCAACATCTCTAAATCAAAGAGTCTTTCTAAGGAAGATGGATTAGAAACATCACTTGTTTAAGCTTCCATCACACTTGTAATGCATCAAAAAGCTTCACAAATCTTACACACATAAACTTGCACACAGTTAAATTCTCCTTGCGCAAATACAAAGCCAATAATTAATTTTCTAGCTAACCTTGGAAAACCAATTCATGGTTAAAATGAGCTAACAATGCTCTGATACCAACTTGATATGAAATTTTGGGAATTTTTTTTAATGCTATGCAAGCTCCCTCATGAGTAATTTAAAATGTGTTTAGGATCGTCTCAAATTAACCAAAATATGAGGATTATGTGTCAAGTATTGAGTGTCTTTTAAGAGAAATTCATGAGGTTAATTAGTTGTTTAATAACACATATACAGGAAGTAAATTGCAAAGAAGTAAAACACAACAAACTCATAACACAAAGCTAATAAAGGAGTTCACCCCTCCTAGGCTACATCTCCTTGGACCTGCTTCAATGGCTAGGCCCTCTTTGGATTAATGGTAAATTCGCTAATTACACACACTTGCAGTGATCTAATGGCTTTACAACCTACTCCATTGGATTCATAAGACCCAAAAATGACTTTCCAAGCTCTGCAATTGGACTTCAGATGATCTAGGCTTGACCTCCTCTCCTAGTGGCCCTAGGCTTCCTTAAACTTCAACCTAGCAAAATCACATACATAAGTGCCTTTCTACCTCTACAACATATTCCATTGTGTTCATAGCATCCAAATCATCTATGCATGACTCTTTTTGAGCCAAAATTGGTTGAAAATTGAAGAAGTTATGGTCTCTTATGTTTTCCCTAGGAAAACTCCACCAAATCTGGAGAAACTCCAGTTAACCTCGCCAAAATTGGCACAATTCTAGATTTAGCGGGCTTGGAAAACTACTGCCAAGTTAATCCGTAGGTTAATTAGTGGATAAACATGGTTAGTTAACACTAATCCCATTTAATCCTTGTGGTTACTGTTAGCGCTGGCTGCCGATTTGGAAACTTGGTCATGTGTGGAGGTTAAAGTTAGCACCCACCTCCCAAACCTTCGACACTTTAACATTTAAATAAAATGTGTGCCCATGATATGTTATGACATACGGTGCTAGTATAGCAGTAAGGATTGGAACTTGTGTGGGAGAGGTCACGAGTTCGATTCCTCGGCTTGCCAAAACAATTTTACCTAACCTTTGAGAGGGCGCATGGCGACCTCAAGGCTTGCCACGTGTCAACCTCTCATTGGTCCACCTAAATGCTCTAGATCAATCTGATGTTGAAACTTGTCACGAACCAATTGAGCCACTTATGGGAATATTCCAAGGAATATTACCTAGAATATTCTTTTCGCTGACTAGGTTGTGCAGATGCCTAGTCAGCATCCCAGTTAGGCTGTACCCAAAATTTGTCTGTTTGATAAAATAGACAGCAGGCTCTATCTTTCTCATATGAGCTCCATTTTGAGTGAAACGAGTTGTGTTGGGATCGTATCACCGAGATGGACACATCAGTTTAGGTTTTGAGCGATTCCGAGCATTTTTATTTTTGAGCAAATTTTTGCCCCTAATCAAGATTCTGATCACTCCTTCCCATTAATAGGATTTTGGACCTGTTATCACTCTAGGAAGCTCTCCTTGGTTGTAGCTCAGAAATTCCTGGTAACATATAAATCTTCAATATTGTTCTCTGAACTATTGGAATGTATGATGGTTTGGATCAAGTCAGATGACTGTTTCAACTCTGTTTTCACTCAAGACATGCATGAACACCCTTAGCTTTACAAGGCTTTAGACCACTAATGCTCAATAGTTTATAGATTCAATGGATAGATGGAGAATACTGACTGTACTAGTAGATGCATACATAAACACATATGAATGGCTAGCTACAGGAAGTAAATGAATTTTTCAAATTTAATTTATCAACGTAGAGATAAGATGATAGTTATCTAGCATTAGACACAAAAGAAAACATAAATAACCTATTCAAGTGAAAGCTTAGAACAAAAGAGAAGATGAAAGTTGAACATATAACAGAAAAAGAAGCTTATATTGCTAGAATGAAGATGAGAAGCTAGAGTAGCAGAGTATCCATAGTCCCCAAAAGTTGAACCCTCGTTACTCTAAACTTTCAAATAATTATAGGCATTTTACAATGCTCTCGAGCCTTTGGAGGCTCAAGAGGTCTTAATCTATCCCCTCTATCTTTTTAACTGTTTGATGCCCTGACTAGGCACGCATGGGCTCGGAAGTTTCTTCTTCTGACAGCAGAGTAACTGCATTCTTGTAGTTTGCTGTGCTGTCTGGGAGCTCGCTCATGTAAGTGATGCTCCATGATCATTTGTTGGTTTGGATGAGTTGCGTTGTTGCCTTTTTATCCCTCTTGCCATTTGTCTCCTGGCCTCTGCTCTGTGATGGAATGGGTCTTCACCCTTTGAAATCCCTTCAAATACTAATAATGATTGTTTTCTGCTTTATACAGAAAAACGCTGCAACACTGTGAAATCCTAGAAAGCTTTGTTTATTTCAGACTTCAAAAGTCCTTAAACTCTGTCTATTCCTCTATCAGGTTCGTCCTTATCGCTATTGCAAGTCGCAAGTGGCTTGTTCCCTTTGTATTTTGAAATATGTCGAAAATGCTAAAAATCATGAGAAATTTGCTTTGGCGGACCTGAAACATTATATATTTTCATTCCCCAACCCCTTCGGGTCCAGGTTTTATCACATCGATGCTGCCCCTTTGTATTTCGTTAAATAATGAAAATATGAAAAATACATATGAAAATGCCTTTTGGCAGATTCAAATCTTATGAAATATTATTTAGAACACCGTCAGGTCTGGTTCATCGGGTCGCACACATATATGTGTAAAGGCCCCACCCCATGGTGTTTCTCCAATGCGATATAGTGATGCAATAAATCGCAATCGCATGTCGCTCATGCCCCGAGCCATTTGCTAGCGCTCTTTGTAATCTCCGATAGCGATCCTGCGATGCGATGTGGGCCGTCGATCTGCGCACTTGATTGACGGTCCACGTTGCATCGCCGATCACCATTGCAAGTTCCATTCGGTCCGCCCTCAATCTACTGATTTCCACCGCCGATTGGGACCTGCCGATCAGATCTGGACTGTTGATTGGAAAAATCTGACGGCTGCTGTGCAAAACATTGTTTATGCCTCCAATACTTGGTTTTTCACTATTTTTATGTGTTTTTGAGTACCGATAGTGCTTTTCCACCATTCCAAGGGTTCTTCTCCTGAGCTGGTTTTGATCTTTGGCATGATTTTGTTGGCTTTTGGAGAATTAAAGAGCATATTTTGATCCATTTTGGGCCACATGCTAACAAGGCTAACACTGGCTCCTTCTGGGGATGAAAGCCTCCTTGTGAGGTTTCAAGAACTGCAGAACAATGCCTTTCCTGTAAAACCAAAATCAAATCTTCTTCCTAGTGTTCCATTGGGAATGGAGTCTATTTTGCAATAAAATAAAAAATGAAAAAACATATTTACAATACCAAGGATTTAAAGCCTTAAATGAAATAAAGTTTCAAGAACCACCAATTGACTGGGCCACCAAAAACATCTTCTTTTTCCAGACTCTACAGAATAAAGGTATTGTTCTGCTAAATTTGAGTGATGACAAATGGACCTGTCCATAAGGAGTCAAAATTACTATGATTACCTTTCTTTTCCCTTAGTGCATCCCATTAGAGAACCCAATCACCAACTTAGAAACTGTTCACTTTTGCCTTCATGTCAAAGGTTTCTTTGATCCTCTTCTGATAAATTCTTTTCTCAACCAGCTGCTCTCTGATATGCTGTAATTCAACCAGGTTATTCATTCTCCTTATCATGTCATTCTCTTCATCTTGTTCTTCTTGCAAGAATTTGGACATAGGGAGAATCAGTTGGATATGAAAAACAACATAGGTGCCATAAACCAGCTTAAATGGAGAATTTTCTATGGAATTTTTGATGGTAACTCTGTCAGCCCATAGTGAAAACTTCAACTTGGAATCCAAACTCTTTTTGTTGTCCTCTAATAGTTTTTTGATTACCCTTACCAGACTCTTGTTAGATGATTCTGCCAGGCCATTGCCTTGAGGATAATATGAGGTAGAATGCACCAATTGAATTCCCATGGATTCAGTCATGTCCACCAGTTCTTTTTCCTTGAAAGCTACTGCATTATTAGTGACTAGTTTGGTTGGGCAACCAAATCTAGTGAAAATATTCTCATTCAAAAACTTTATGACAACTTCATGATTGGCATTCTTAGTGGGTATATCCTCAATCCACTTGGTGAAATAATCAGTGGCTACCAAGATCCATTTGTGTTGGCCACTGGAATGTGAGTTGATCTCACCTATAAAGTCCAAACCCCACTGCTAGAAGGGACCATTGACATGTACTGGCTTCAAGGGCAGAGATTTTAGTTGTTTTCTTCCTACAAACCTTGGACATTTGTCACAATATTTCACAAAAGAAAACACATCAGAGAACAGAGTAGGCCAATAATACCCAGCTCTCAGGATTTTATGGGCTGTGGTTTTCCAATAATGATTCCCTCCACAGATGCTAGAATGGAACTGGTGCATGACCTCCACAGATTATCCTTTATCTATACATCTCAAGAGGATTTTTGATGGGTCTTTCCAATAAAGCATATTTTTATTAATGCAGAATTTGGCTGATCTGAATTTAATGGCTCAGGCTTGAGTTGAGCTAAGCCCTGGAGGGACTTCTAGCTTCTGTAAAAAATGAACTATGGTGGAATACCATTCACAGGTGGCTAGATTTTCAGTGAAAGATTGATTCTGCATTTGCTCATCTACTGCTTCCTCTGTCTGCTCATCACCTGAATTTGGACCCATGAAATTGATGTCTAACAAACTGCAATTTTCCTCAGCCATAAGTTTAGCCAAGCCTTGGCCTTTGACAAGCTTAGTGGGCTTCACCTCTATGCTAAACTCTACGAATTTTGCAATCCATTTAGCTCTCTTTCCATCAATATCTGGCTGAGTTAATATATCTTTTACTGAGGCTGAAGGTACATATGCAACCACTTTGGAATGAAAAATATAAATTCTAAATGCATTTAAAGATTTTATGAGAGCATAAGCTTGTTTTTCAATAAGGTCATACCTTAGTTCAACATCCCTTAGAGTTTTGCTGAAAAAGGCCATGGGGTGCTCTATGGCTTCATCATTTTTCTAAAACAGAACTACTGCAAGTGTATCATAAGAGGAAAAAGAGTAGATATAAAACTCCTTAGTGTAATCTGGGCTGATTAGAGTGGGAGCTTCCATGATAGCCTTTTTGATGGCTTCAAAAGAGCTTCTTGCAACAATTGTACATTTTATTTCTGATCCTTTCTTTAGCATGGAAGTGATGTGCTTCACTAGCTTTGTAATGTTTGGAATGAACCTCCTTACAAAATTGATCTTACCCAGGAAGGATTGAATGTCTATTTTTGACCTTGGGATAGATAATGTCTGAATTGATTGAACTCTTGTTGGATCAATCTTCACACCTTCAGCAGAAACAATATGTCCCAGAAGTTTGCCTTCTTCTAGAGCAAACTGTGACTTCTTTGGGTTCACAGAAATTCCGAACTGTCTACACTTTAGAAACACCTTTTTCAAATGTTGTAAATGGTCCTTGTGAGTGTTGGAAAAGATTGTTATGTCATCAAGGTAAATAAGGACAAACTTGTCCTTCTCTCCCACAAAGGCTACATCCATGGCCCTCTGAAAAGTAACCCTAGCATTCATCACTCCGAAAGGCATCTTGGAGTACATGAAAGTGCCCCAAGGAGTAGTGAAGGAGGTCTTTTCCTGATCTTCTGGATGTACATAAATCTGATTGTAACCTGAAAATCCATCTAAGAAATACATGAGTCTAGCCCCTGAAATTTTTTGCAGCAAGTGTTCCATCTTAGGCAGGGGGTAGTTGTCTTTTTTAGAGCATTCATTCAGGTTCCTGAAGTCAAGACAAAGCCAGATTTCTCCATTCTTCTTTCTTACTACCACAAGGTTAGCTATCCACTTTGAATACCTAAGGGGAACTATGATCTTGGCATCCAACAACTTCTTGATTTCTTTCTCAATCAAAGGCAATAAGAGAGGGTTGATAGGTCTTAATTTCTACTTAAAAGGGATGGTGTCTTTTTCTAGTGGAATCTTATGCTGAATGATGTTTGTGTCATAGGTTTTAAGATCACTATATTCCCAAGCAAAAACATCAGAAAATTGCTTCATCAGGGTGTAATACTCGGAAATCTGGGTAGAAGACAAGTGAGTGGACAGATTTATATGCTTTGGATGGGCTGGAATCCCTACATTATGTCTATGAACAACAAACTCATTTTCTTTTTTGACAGGCTTATAAGGTACATCATTATGATCAAACAACTTCTTTAGGGGCACCAATCCTTTGGGTATATGGTTACTAGGCAACTGAATAATGTTGTCCTGACCAATCTCATCCTTTTGCTTGGAATGATCGCATTCTTCCATGGTTTCATTTTCATGGTCGATGTGCATTTCAAAAAATTCCTCAACGACTTGAAAAAACCTATTAATTTCATCATCATCTTCAAAAATTTTCTAGTATTTGACATTGTCAGGAAGAGATGGTCTATATTTCACCTGAACTTCATAAGTCAACTTAGGAAGAATACAGGCTCCAAAATCAGTGTCGACAGCATAGATGGGATGACTAGTGGGATTCTTCTCATCACTGATGATATAAGCCAACTGAGCCTCTCTGTATAATCTCCTACTCTCACCTCCAAAAACTAGGACAATAGCGTAAGATAGATCATTTTGTAATGATCCACCTAATCTCTTGATCCAACCTTGGGACATCAACATGCCAAACTTGGGGGGTACATCTGCTACCACAATATCCATCATCATGCTCTTCATGGGCAACTATGGCAAAGTGATGGCTAGGTCCTTGATTAATCCCATACATTTCACTTTTCTAGAGTCAAAAGAAAACAGGTCATGATAAGGCTTGGTAATGTTAAAACCCAACTCATCCATGACAGCCTTGGGCATTAGATTATGGCTGGCTCTAGTGCCTAGAAGGCAGTTGTGAAGGATTTTGTCATGAATAGTCAGAGAGACATAGAATGATGGGGAGTTGTCCTCATAATTTTGAATCATTGGGTTGAGAACAATAGTTGGTTTGTCATCTTGCAGTTGGTGGAGGCTTGGATGGCATTAGGATTTAGGGCCTCAACGATAGATCTCTTTAAGGACTCATTCTTCACTAGTTAAATTAGAGGTATAGGTATTCTTAACTTTTGAATTTCTACTTGAAAACTGAAAGGAGAAGGAGACTTGTCAAGGCCTCTTACCTCGTGAGCTGAAGCTTTGAGGATGATGGGATCAACTACCGTTCGCTTCTGCTTATTAGCTTGTTGTATTGCAGGGACAACAGCTCTTTGAATAGGAGTTTCGTTGGCATTATTCATCTTCGACCTCAGATTATATCTGTGCTGATCTATAGTTTGCAGAACAGCTTGACCATCCCATTATTGGTTGATCTGGTCATTGAATAATGACTTTTCATAGGCAGCTGAGGTCAAAAGGAGGCATTGCCTTTGTCTTCTAGACAATGGATCTCATCATCTTCTTCAAACTGCTCTTCTTCCATGACTACATTCTGGAAAGGGGTCTTCACCCTTTGATCTTCATTGGCATCTTGGCTTCTTTGAAAAATTTGCAACTGCTCATTAGCTCTTCTATATGGATTTGGATTTCTAGGAGCAAAGGTATTAGGAACTCTTCCTTTGCCAAGGTGCTGCTCAACCTTTAATTTGGAGATTTCAGAGGCTAGTGACTCTATCATCTTGGTCATTTTATCTATCTTGGGATCTGAAGATGATGAAGACTCGCCCCTCTGTCTCCTTCTATCAGAATTTCCCTTGAGCTTCTCTGCAACCATGATGTTTGATTCTACTTCCAAGGTTGCATCTTGCATATCAGCCAAAGTAGCACATCGCCTCTCCCTCAACAGTATATAGAAGTCAGAATCAAAATCATTTGCATAGGTGAGTTTAGCAGAGGTAGTGGTGGGTTTTACTTCGGCTGGTATCTTGCTGTACATGTGGTTAAATCTCTTATTGAAGTCAGATAAAAACTCCCCGTTTTCCCTCTTTAAGTTCCCAAACTCAGTGTGGTAGTAGAGTAGATCCTTCTTATCCCCCCAATGCTTTAGGAATGCATCATATAAAGCCTCAATATCTGCTATAGACCTTGGGATAGCTCTCTGAATCATTTCCTAGCCTCTCCATCTAGACTTTGGACAAAGGCTCTCATCCATACATCATCTTCACTAATGTCCAGGTTATCAGCATAGCTATAGAATGAGTCAAGATTATCTTCAATTGTAACACCTTCAGTCCCAGTGAACTTAGGCCTATATTTATGATATTCTCCAGTAGGCATGGAATTTGAAGGAGTGGGTAGTACTAGAGGTCCATCCCTAGCAGCTATGATTCTTTCCATTTTGGTAGGTTGTGGACTTGCCATAGCTGTGGTGGCTATAAGGGTACTGGAAGTCTGAATGACAAAGGTTTGAGGGGTGAATGATAGGACTAGAGGAGTATGATGGATAGGAGGTGAGGTTTCCTTTGGGCATACAACAAAAGAAGAACCTAAGGAATAAGGAGCTTTATGAATCTCTGAGATTTTTTATTCACTACTAGTATTAGATGCTATACTCTCAACATGTATTTGTTCTATGACAGGGTTTTCTTGAAGAGATATAGAATATTGTTTATATTTACTTGAACCTGATGCTCCTTTTTGTAATACCTTTCTTTCTTTGATGATTTTTTCAAGGTCAGATACTAGGTCAGCTTGTGGCTTCTGAGGATTTCTCCGAGTATGCCTCACAAACTGAGCTAGAACTATCAAGTGGAGTCACCAAGAGGTTTTTCCTTTAGTAGAGTCACCAGGTAGATGATTACAACCGAAAAAGTGCCTAGACTTTGTCTATCATCAAAGCTGGGTTTGTGTCGTCTTCCAGGGAAGTTGAGCTTCAGTCTCCTCTCCCTGGCAATGGCGCCAATTATGTTATCCGTCCAAGAAGCTCTCCTAGGTTGTAGCTCGGAAATGCCTAGTAACATATAAATCTTCAATGTTGTTCTTTGAACTATTGGAATGTATGATGGTTTGGATCAAGTCAGATGACTGTTTCAACTTTGTTTTCACTCAAGACATGCATGAAAACCCTTAGCTTTACAAGGGTTTAGACCACTAATGCTCAATAGTTTATAGATTCAATGGATAGATGGAGAATATTGATTGTACCAGTAGATGCATACATAAACACATATGAATGGCCAGCTACAGGAAGTAAATGAAGTTTGCAAATCTAATTTATAAATGCAGAGATAATATGACAGTTATCTGGCATTAGATACAGAAGAAAACATGAATAACCTATTCAAGTGCAAGCTTAGAACAAAAGATAAGATGAAAATTGAAAATGTAACAACAAAAGAAGCTTTTATTTCTATAATGAAGATGAGAAGCTAGAGTCGCAGAGTATCCACAGTCCCCAAAAGTTGAACCCTTGTTACTCTGAACTTTCAAATATTTATAGGCCTTTTACAATGCTCTCGAGCCTTCTGAGGCTCGAGAGGTCTTGATCTATCCCCTCTGTCTTTTTAACTATTTAATGCCCTGACTAGGCACACATGGGCTCGGAGGTTTCCTCTTCTGACAACAGAGTAACTACATTCTCATAGTTTGTTGCGTTGTCCGAGAGTTCGCTCGTGTAAGCGATGCTCCATGATCATTTGTTGGTTTGGATGAGCTGCGATGTTGCCTTTTTATCCCTCCAGCCATCTATCTCCTGACCTCTGCTCTGTGATGGAATGGGTCTCCATCCCTTTGAAATCCCTTCAAATACTAATAATGATTGTTTTCTTCTTTATACAGAAAAACATTGCAACACTGTGAAATCCTGCCAAGTTCTGTTTATTTCAGACTTCAAAAGTGCTTAAACACTGTCTATTCCTCTATCGGGTCCGTCCTTATCACTATCGCAAGTCACAAGTGGCTTGTTCCCTTTGTATTTTGAAATATGTTGAAAACACTAAAAATCATGGGAAATTTTCTTTGGTAGAACTGAAACATTATATATTTTCATTCCCAAACCCCTTCGGGTCCGAGTTTTATCACATCGCCACTGCCCCTTTGTATTTCCTTAAATAACGAAAATACAAAAAATACAAATGAAAATTCCTTTCAGCAGATTTCAAATCTTATGAAATATTATTTAGAAAAACGTCAGGTTTGGTTCATCGAGTCGCACACATATATGTGTAAAGGCCCCGCTCCATGGTGTTGCTCCGATGCGATATAGCGATGTGATAAATCACAATCGCATGTTGCGCATGCCCCAGGCCATTTTCTAGCGCTCCTTGTAATCTCTGATAGTGATCCTACAATGAGATGTGTGTCATCGATCTGCACGCTTGATCGACGGTCCATGTTGCATCGCCAATCGCCACCGTAAGTTTCGTTCGATCCACCCTCAATCGATTGATTGCCACCCCCAATTGTGACCCGCTAATCATATCTGGACCGTTGATCAGCTAGATCTGACGACTGTTGTGAAAAACATTGTTTATGCCTCCAATACTTGGTTTTTCACTATGTTAGGTTGTGTTATATTCTTTCCACGAGTAGCAAAGTATCCACAGTCCCCAAAAGTTGATACTTGGTTTTTCACTATGTTGGGTTGTGTTAAATTTTTTTTGGACCCTATATTAGGTTGGGTGAACCTACCTATGGTTTTTGGTCCATGGTTTTGGATGCGATGGTTTTTCGGTCCATGGTATTAGATGCTTCGGCATGTATAAATATGTATTGTAACATTGAAAGGAATATAATAAAAAATCAAGATGGTAGTCCCGGTTTTGGGATCTAGGGGAAAATCTCTGTGTATATGTGCTTTATGTGTTATGCTCTCGCATTGTTTATTTTCTATGTTTAAGAATTCGTATGTAGGTAATTTTTGTACGGGGTTAAAACCTACATTTGGTATCAAAGCTATTTTTGGCTTCAAGGGGATGCCTTTTTTGCTAAGGGGTTTCGCTCGGGCCTGTGGTAGACCCTGTTCTGTGGGAGATCTGTGAGATTGATTCTAGTGGTAAAAGAAGATGGTGAGCAGTGGAAAGATAGAGATGGAGAAATTTAATGGTTAGAGTTTTGAGTTGTGGAAACTCAAGATGGAGGATTTGTTGGTGGATAAAGATCAGTGGATTGCGGTAGATCTAGGTATTAAACCAACGGGGGTAACTGATGAAGAATGGAAGAAGTTGGATCGGAAGGAAAAGAAAACAATACCATTGTGTGTCTCAAATTCAGTATTGCTGAATGTATCAGGGTAAGCTACGACAAAGGCTTTGTGGGACAAGTTAGGGACTTTGTACCAATCTAAGTCTCTGGTGAATAAACTGTTCCTACAAAAAAATCTGTATAACCTGAGGATGAAAGATGGAGACTCGGTGGCAGAGCATATGAATGCATTTAATACTATGGTAAGTCAGTTATTATCTATTGATATCAAAATTTGAAATGAAGATAAGTGCATCAGTTTGTTGTGTTCTCTACCAAATTCGTGGGATAGTCTAGTTATTGCAATAGGTAGCAATGCAACTACCTTGCAGTTTGATGAAATAATCTCATCCTTGCTGATGGAGGAGATGAGATAGAAAAATATGGAGAGCCAGAATGGTGAGGCCTTGTCTGTATGAGGATGGTACCAGAACAGAAAAAAAAATAAGTCACCGAGTGGGAGAACTAAATCTAGAGGAAGATCTAAATCTCTTGGAAAACCTGTAAAGGTGGTGTGCTAGAAATGCGGAAAGGAAGGGCACTACAAAAAGGACCGTAAATCTAAAGCTCCTGACAAAGGAAATGGATCTGATGATGCTTCTTCTATAGAGGTGAAAACCACCTCAGATGAGGGTGGGGATGTGTACTTGGCTTCCTCATATACACATGTAGATCATGAGGCATGGTTGATTGACTCAGGTGCATCCTTTCACTTCACTCCCCATAGAGAGTGGTTCTGCGAGTATGATAAATATGATGGTGGTGATGTCTTCTTAGGGGATGATAAGAAGGCTAGAATTGTTGGTCGTGGAAAAGTAAAGTTGAAGTTGCAAGGTGGAAGGGTTAGAACACTTCCGGGTGTTCTGCATATTCCTGCATTAGCCAAAAATCTGAATTTTGTAAGAAAGCTGGATGATGCAGGCGTAAAAACAGTGTTCGAGAAGGATATCATCAAGATGGTTTGGGGAGCACTAGTATTGATGCAGGGAGTTCAGACTATAACTCTCTACAAGCTGCAAGGTAGCACTGTTGTTGATGGGTGCAACAATTTTGTGGTTCCTGAAAGTGGAGCAGAAAATCTAGTGGTCTCTGGAGAGAAGACCATGCTGTGGCATCAAATTCTTGGACATATAGGAGAGAAGGGCCTTTGAATACTTCATGGTAAAGGTATGGTAGAAGGTATGAGTAATACCTCTCTGGATTTTGATTTCTATGAAAATTGTGTATATGGGAAGCAGAATCGGCTGAGTTTCCCCTCTGGTGGTAAGAGGGCGAAATAGATATTAGAGCTTGTGCACAGTGATGTCTTTGGACTTGTGAAGGTTCCATCACTGGGTAAGTCTTTTTACTATGTATCATTTATAGATGAATTCTCAAGGAATACATGGATATATTTCCTTAAGAAGAAATTTGAAGTCTTTGACAGGTTTAATGAATTTAAGGCTCTGATGGAAAACCAGACAGAGAAGAAGATAATGGTGCTGAGGACAGATAATGGTGGAGAGTTTTGCAGTAAGGAATTTGAAGAAATCTATAAGAAGTGTGGTATAACACGAAAGAAGACTACTCCATATACACCTCAACAGAATGGAGCTGTAGAAAGAATGAATAAGACATTGATGGAAAGGGCAAGAAGCATGCTTAGTGGTGTTGGGTTAGGATAGGAATTCTGGGCAGAGGTGGTGGAGATAGCATGTTACCTGGTCAATAGATCACCTTCATTAGCATTGGAGAATAAGACTCCACAAGAGGTATGGACTGGTAAGAAACCCTCTCTTTCACATATGAGGGTATGTGGATGTGATGCATATGTATATGTTCCAAAGGAGAAATGAACCAAGTTGGATAGTAAATCTGAAAAGTACATCTTTATTGGGTATAAGGATGGTTTAAAGGGTTATAAGCTTTGGAACCCAACAACATGAAGGTTGTGTGCAGCCGAGATGTGGTTTTCAGAGAGGTGAAAGATGTTATTAAACATGAAGTCCATCCAAAGGAACCTGAGAAGATAGAGCTTGAGCTAAAGGAGGAAGAATCAGACTCTACAACAAAGGAGGAATGAGAAGATGAAGAACCACAAACTATGGGTGTAAGAAGATTAGTTTGAGAAAGAAGGCAGCCAGAAAGGTATAGTCCATCTGCTTTCTGTTCAAATTTTTCTTTATATATTACTGATGATGATCCCAGAACTGTGAAGGAAGCAATAGATTCAGAGGATGGAAAACTCTAGAAAGAGGCCATGGTTGATGAAATGGCATCTTTGCACAAAAATGAGGCTTGGGATTTGGTGGAGTTACCGGCTGGAAGGAAACCCATTGGAAGCAAATGGGTGTTCAAGAAGAAGACAAATGCAGAAGGAAAGGTGGAGAAATACAAAGCTCGGTTGGCAGCAAAAGGTTATTCCCAGGTGTCGGGAATTGATTTTGGTGATATTTTTTCTCCTGTTGCCAAGGTAAATTCTATTAGGTTACTTTTGTCTGTTGCTGCTGCTTTTGATTTTGAGGTAGAACAGATGGATGTGAAGACAACATTTCTTCATGAGGATTTGGAAGAGGAGATCTACATGAAGCAACCTGAAGGCTTTGTGGTGAAGGGTAAGAAAGAACTGGTACGCAAGTTAAAGAAGTCTATGTATGGGTTAAAACAGTCGACAAGGATGTGGTATCATCAATTTGATACATTTATATGGGGACTTGGCTTCACCATAAGAAAAGCAGATCATTGTGTGTATTTTAAATTAATTGGTGACCGTGTTATTTATCTAGTCTTGTATGTGGATGATATGTTGTTGGTTGGAAATGACAAAGAAATTATCCAGGATTTGAAGACCCAATTATCCTCCATATTCGACATGAAAGATATTGGTGTTGCAAACTATATTTTGGGCATGGAAATTAAAAGAGATCGGGGAAAGAGGAAGCTCTAGTTAAACTAGAGGAAGTATGTCGAGACAATACTGCAGAGGTTTAATATGCAGGATAGTAAACCGGTGAAGGTTCCTATTCCTGTAGGTGTAAAGTTATCTGCTGAACAATGTCCCAAGACGCAAGAAGAGGAATAGGATATGTCCCATGTTCCATATGCAAGTGCAGTCGGTAGCCTGATGTATGCAATGGTCTGTACTAGACCAGACATTTCACATGTAGTGGGAGTATTGAGCAGGTTTATGTCAAAACCAGGGAAGGAGCACTGGACAACAGTGAAGCGGGTTTTCAGGTATTTGCGTGGCACTAGTGATTATGGTTTGTGCTACCAAGGAAGACCTGGATTAGACAAAGTGTTGGATATTCATGACTTTTTTGATGCAGACTGGGCTGGAGATCTGGATCACAGAAGATCTACAAGTGGGTATGTGTTTAACCTCTTTGGAGGTGTAGTCAGTTGGATGAGTAAGAAACAATCTGTAGTGGCACTATCAACTACAGAGGTAGAATACATAGCAGCCACTCATGCAAGCAAGGAAGTAATTTGGTTGCAGAGATTGTGTTCAAGTATGGGGTTAGTACAAGGAGCTATAAGGATAAACTGTGACAGCCAAAGTGCAATTTTCTTAGCAAATAACCCTGCTTACCATTCAAATACAAAGCACATTGATGTTCAGTATCACTCTGGGAGGGATATGATAGAAGACAAAAAGGTGTTGCTAGTAAAGGTGGACACTTTGAAGAATACTGCAGATGCATTGACAAAATCTGTGAGCTCTGAGAAGTTCTCCTAGTGTAGGGAAACAATGGGCATTTCAGGGCTGGAAAAATGACTAAGCTCTCGTGTGTCCCCCATGTGGAAAGAAAACAACAAGTGGGAGAATGTTGGGTTGTGTTATATTCTTTCCATGACTATATTAGGTTGGGAGAACCTACCTATGGTTTTTGGTCCATGTTTTTGGATGCGATGGTTTTTCAATCCATGGTATTGTATGATTCGGCATGTATAAATATGTATTGTAACATTGAAAGGAATATAATAAAAAATCAAGCTAGTAGTCCCGGTTTTGGGAATCACGGGAAAATCTCTGTGTATATGTGTTATGCTCTCACATTGTTTATTTTCTGTGTTTAAGAACTTGTACATAGTAATTTCTATATGGGATTAAAACCTACACATTGTTTTTGTGTCCCGATAGTGCTTTTCCACCATTCCAAGGGTTCTTCCCCTGCACTAGTTTTGATCTTTGGCATGATTTTTCTGGCTTTTGGAGAATTAAACAACATATTTGGATCCATTTTGGGCCACATGCCAACAAGGCTAACAGGACCCACAAAATTTGTTTTTCTGTTGAGAGCTTAACACTCTTCTCCTTCCCAAGTTCTATCAATTAATTATACCAACAAAAGACTCCATGGCAACCACTTGGGTTCACTAACATGCCTTGCCTTGCAAATGGCTTGACACCAATGTTCTACTTTTGCTGCTGACCCAATCCAACACTTGCTCGCTGCTTACTGATTAAACACACTGCTATACCAAAGTAATCCCTCGGTGCTTGGAAAGCTAACTGATGGTCTTCCCACTGAGATTCATGTTCCTCCTTTGCAACACATGTATTCGATGCAAGCTTCTCCTTGGAAACCACTTTTCCATGTTAAGCCCATCTGAGTGAACTACAATAATGAGTTCCAATATCAGTAATAACAAGAAAAGGAATTACCATTCTATTACCTCCATGGTTCCAAATTCCACATATGGATGAATTCATTCACCATCTCTTTCACTTCTTGGCGTCAACACATCAAATAGTCTACAATGGTTGCAAATTTTTTTGGCATTTTTTTCCACTTTCACTTCTTGATTCCATCATCCTCCAGTATTAACATGCTTCTTATGTCATGATTTGAGAATGAAGGCTAATCATGAGCCTCTTGCTCAAGCGTGGACCTTCCAAAATCCTGTGAAATCTTGTCACCAGAAACAACGTTAACCTTGAAAAACACTCATGCAAGAATATAACTTGATGACCTCTTCCTTTTGCTTCTTCAAAGCAACAAATGTCACATCATGTGAAAATCACCATGTACTCTTACATCTTGGTGTATAAACAATCAACTAAGGACAAGTAGACAAAACATGCTTCTTCAAACAACTGAATTTCAAGTCAAGCAAAAGAATGTACAACAACTTGATGATTTACAACAAGAATTCCACATTTTCATGACATAATTCATCACATCTCCCTTTCATCTTTGGAGACAAAATAAACTCTTCCAAGTCGATATAACATACATGTAACAATCAATCGACACACAAGCCGACACTCATGCATGTGAAAATGATTAACATTCTCAAGTTGACAACATACATGTTAACAAAGCAATCAACCAACACAAGTCAATCACTCATGCATGTTCAAGCACAATGAAGCTATTAAAAATTCCACTGTTGACACACAAAAAATCTCATGCATGTATAACAATTCTCAACTCTCTCACAAGTACAATCACAAGTACAATAATCCCATTGGTATGTACGAGTATTTAAAGTGATGAAATGACCAAATATTCTGCAATAATTGAGTCAACATACTCCACTTTCAAACAACTTCCTGACGTAAACATGAAAGTTCAAGACTGCAACATGCATGCAAATTTATAGTTGAAAATTTCCATCTTTGCTGCAATTAAGTGAGTCAACATAACTCTACTTTTCCATCATCTTGCTTCATGAAATATGCAACATACTTTCAGGAGAAAAAAATGCATCCAAATAACAAGGAAATGCATCAATAAGGCAAGAATTGCATCAATTATCAAAAGAAATGCAAGGCCTTAATTGGTTAAGAAATATAGCCATCTCTTTCCAAACAATTTCAATGACACTTCTTTCAGCTGCACTTCATCATGTGTATCATCCTGACCCACATCAATTATGGAATTTCCATTCTTGCCAAAATATATTTCCACCTTCTTCAAATGTCGTGGATGACCTGTTGGATGCAAAGTCCAACACTTGTCTACAAGATGACCCTGCTTATGGAAATCAATGAAAAATAATTGCATCTTCTTTTCAACATGGTTTCCATTATCCAATGGACCTTTGAATTTCTGTCTCTTTTGTTTTGAAAGTTTCCTATGTATGGCTATCCTATTCCAACACCTCGAAATAGTATGGTTATTCAAACCACAAAAGGAACATGTACATTTTCTCCAAATGTTATGTGAAGATTTACCATGTTTATCATAAATATCAAAAGAAACTTGATTAAAGGCAGATTTATACCTTGTACATTCACCTTTGTCACCTTCTTGAAGAGGTGAATTTGATGAGGTAGTGGATCTCTTCAGAATACCAACAATGGTTTCAATGACCTTATATCTTTCAACATCCTCTTGTTTTCCATTTCCACTAGTCGCATGCTTATGAGAATATTCTTGAAAAGTGGGTATAAAACTTTTTCATTCCTCATGAACACAAACTTCACAAGCTTGAGGTAATGACCATGTAATGAAAGTCATTCTTGGAACACCTTCATGTGCCTCCTTGTCTTTGGAGCATGGCTAGGGTTTCCTTGGCATCATGGAGTTGAATCTCCATCTCATGCATCTTTTCAAGAAGCTCTTGCTTCTCCTTCTTCATGGCCATCAATTCCTCTTGAAGTATAGAGTTATCCTTCCTATCTTCATTCATCTCTTGCACCATATCTCTCATAATGATAAGCTCTCGCAAAATCTCTAAATCAAAGAGTATTTCTAAGGAAGATGGATTAGAACATCACTTGTTGAAGCTGCCATCACACTTGTAATGCATCAAAAAGATTCACAAATCTTACACACATAAACTTGCACACAGTTAAATTCTCCTTGCACAAATACAAAACCAATAGCTAATTTCTAGCTAACCTTCGCAAACCATTTCATAGTTAAAATGAGATAACAATGATCTGATACCAACTTGATTTGAAATGTTGGGAAAACTTGTTAATGTTATGCAAGCTCCCTCATCAGTAATTTAAAATGTGTTAAGGATCGTCTCAAATTAACCAAAATGTGAGGGTTATGTGTCAGGTATTGAGTGTCTTTTAAGAGAAATTCATGAGGTTAATTAGTTGTTTAATAACGCATATACATAAAGTAAATTGTAGAGAACTAAAACACAACAAACTCATAACACAAAGTTGATAAAGGAGTTCAGCCCTCTTGGGCAACATCTCCTTGGACCCGCTTCAATGGCTAGGCCCTCTTTGGATTAATGGTCAATTCTATGATTACATGCACCTGAATTGGTCCAATGGCTTTGAAACCTACTTTATTGGATTAAGAAGACCCAAAAACCCCAAAAATGACTTTCCAAGCTTTGTAATTGGACTTTATTTGATCTAGGCTTGACCTCCTCTCCTGGTGGCCCTTGACTTCCTTAAAATTCAACGTAGAAAAATCACATGTAGAGGTGCCTTTTTGCCTCTAAAACCTATTCCATTGTGTTCAGAGCATCCAAATCATCTAGGAATGACTCTTTTTGAGCCAAAATTGGTCAAAAATTGAAGAAGTTATGGTCTCTTTAGTTTTCCCTATGAAAACTCCACCAAATCTGGAGAAACTTTAGTTAACCCCACCATAATTGGTGCAATTCCGTATTTGGAGGGCCTGCCAAAATGCCACCAAGTTAATCCAAAGATTAATTAGTGGATAAAAATGGTTAATTAACACTAATCCTGTTTAATCTGCACGATTAGTGTTAGCGCTAGCTGGTGGTTTGCAAACTTGGTCACATGTGGAGGTTAAAGTTAGCGCCCACCTCCCAACCTTCGAAGCTTTAACATGTAAATAAAACATGCGCCCATGATATGTTAAGGCATACGGTGGTGGTATAGTGGTAAGGCTTGGCACTTGTGTGGGCAAGGTCATGAGTTTGATTCCCCAACCTGCTAAAATAATTTTACCTGACATTTGAGAGGGCACGTGGCGGCCTCCGGGCTTGCCACGTGTCAGCCTCTCATTGGTCCTCCTAAATGCTATACACCAATCCAATGCCGACAATTGTCACAACCCAATTGAGCCACCTATGGGAATATTCTAGGAATATTCCTTGAAATATTAGTTTTGTTGACTAGGCTGTACGAATGCCTAGTCAACATCCTAGTCAGCTTGTACCCAAAATTTTCCTTTTTGAGAAAACGGACAACAGGATCTATATTTCTCATACGAGCTCCATTTTGATTGAAACGAGTTGCATTGGGATTGTATTTCCAAGATGGATGCGGTCATTCAAGTTTTGAGTGATTTTGATCACTTTGATTTTTGAGCAAATTTTTGCCCCTAACCAGATTCTGGTCACCTAAGGAGTAGTTGGGTCTCTTCATGCTTAACGAGTCCATAATTGTTTAATAGTTTTACAAGTCAAGCTAAGGCACAACTTGATTCATTTTTCATGTTTAGATAATTTGAAAAAGAGGTTTAAAAGAAATTTCCAATAGGTTCCTTTTCATGAATTTATTCTCTTAAGTCCGAAAATGCATAAAACAATACTAGGAGAACCTTTTAGCCATGTTTGGCTAAAGTATTCCTTTTTCGTAAATAATCTATCCAGTCCAAAAAAAGGTTAAAATTATACTGGTCAAACATCTTTTCATTTAATTTAACGAGTTCGAAAAGACAAGTGCTCAACAATCTTTTCATGTTTTGGGAGTCTGAAAAGAGTTGAAAGAGGACTCGAGGGGGTTCCTTTTTCTTAGGTTTAATGACCCTGAAAAGGTGATAAAAGTGTACTCATTTATCAAAATGACTTTTGTTTAACTTATAATTTGCATTAAATCCTTCAGTTACCTTTTAACCTGCTCAAAACACCACAAAAATATTAAAAATACATTATACATGGTAAAAATTAGGTCAAAATATAAAAAAATATTGAAATAATGACTAATTTTGACCATAAATAGTGAAAAAGTAATTTATTTCTTACCATTTCCATTTTTACCAAGTTGAGTGAGCTCTAAGTGGGGTTTTACCTTCGATCTCCAACATTTGATTATGTCCAATCTGGTGGACCATTCAGTGTATCATCTATTCCAGGTAAGAGATCTAACTTTTCTGTTCCTTTCTGTGGTTTCCATTTCTCGTTTCACTCATTTTTCTGGAAATTTTTTGAAATTTTAGCTTTAAAAAGTTTCCCTCAACCCATCATACTCATCCTATATCGTGAGGGGCATTGGGTTATTAAAATTAATGCTAAGAAAAGGTGACCCAACACACTAACCAGTGGGGGTGAGTGCGATGTTTCACTTTGTCTGAAAAGTGACAGTGAGATTGGTGCACAGGGTTTTTAGAAATTTTATTTTTGAGTTATTTTTCTCCCAAAATTTTTCAAATGGCTGATTCTATGTGTCCTTCCATTTTATTTTGCAGACATTCACCAGAGAGAAATGCATTTGACTTGGAGATAAAGAGAGCATGAGGCTCAAGATATGGTTTCTTCCAATGATCCAACAACAATTTAGGCTTTGAGAAACTGTGGGATTCTCAATTTTTTCATGATTCTAGGTATGCTTCTAGGTATTTGGTCAGATGTTGGGACACATGGGGACAATACTTCAGGTTTGGGGTACATATTGTCACAATAGATGTTAAGAACATTTATTTCTTGATAGGGTTGTCATGGAGAGGAGCTCCCATTTTTCTATCTAGATTCAGGAGAGGTGGGGAGATAGGGAAGGATTACATTGCTATTAATTATCGACCTCATGAAGAAATAAGAAAAGGTAGGAAGCTTGAGATAAAATATATGGTATGGATTCCTCTCAGGACAATCATTTTCACTATTACCTAGGTTGCTGACAGCGCTTCTTTACATTTAGCCACTAAGACCGAGATGAATTATGGCATAGAGTTCTTGGAGCCTACAATATTTAACTCGTGTGAATGGTTTCTAGTCAACCTAGAGGAACAACTCAATCGAGAAAAGGCAAGATCACTGAAGAACTTTGGATATGGTTCTATCATAGTATTCTTTGACTTAGAGATGATACCATTAACTCGTCCTCAATAAATATCTTGTGAGTTTTTAGCACCTAGAGTGCCTCATATGTGACAATGGGTAGATCTCATGTCTCGTCATGGGGGAACACCTACAATGAGTTTTACCTCTAATTTTTTAAGATGGTTGCAAAAGAAGCTAATTATGGTCGAGGAGTACCCATATGCTAGAGTTTATTTCCATGGAGACCTGGATATTATCTCACCAAAAGGCAAGAAATTGGGTGATACAGGTAAAACAAAGTATTTTTGAATACTTTTGGTGTTTCTAGATTTTACAATTTTTTTTTGTTTTTATTTATCAGAGACTAATTATTGGTTTTTACATGCAGATATTGGACCTATGTGACCAACATGCGTTTCACATATTCATCGATGAGACAACCAAATCTTGTTTAGTTTGAGGTTGCAGGGGTAGGGGAGGAGATGGGTGCTCCCGACACTACAGAGATACTCACTGAGTTTGAGCATAATATTGAGGGTTTCAACCATAGTATACTGGACATAAGGATTAATGAGGTCCTGATCCATTTTTAGCAATACACCATAGGAGTTCTAGAGCGTATTAGTTGTTTTCTCTACAAAGTTCCTTAGAAGATTGTATGTTATCAAGAGAATCATAGGTATTAGTCACCTAGGAGGATTTACAACCATATTTTGTCTACATGTGTTTTGATACTATAAGTCATGTGATCATATGTGTCTCATACACAACTTTTGTAAAACCAAACATTATATACAATTTTCTATCTATGGATGTCTTCTACTTTTATTATACTCTCTTACACAATATATGATGATGGTTTGTGTATTTACATGTGTTGTAAATGTATGTCCAATACATAATTCACTAATGAATCTATTAATGTCTTAAGACTCCTAGGAACATGTTGATATTTGATATATACTGAGGGTTTGACCCACAACAGGGAAAATTTTAAGAACCCCCCCCTAAATTTACATGTATAATAAATGGGCGAATCTCCATGGTATATAGGAAAAATGGAAGGCAATTTTATCAATAATATGATATGTATATATAATTTTTTGGCGAATCTCTCACCAGGCATGGCGAATATTTTACTCAATTATAAAATCTTGTGTTTATTGAATACACAAATGAAATCATTGCATTTCTTTAAAATATCTTTTGAAACAAAATTACCGAAATTACATATCGATAACCTAGTGGGTGTAGGATAAAATTCACTCGTGCCATCCACAGAAAGCATGAGAAAAAACCTAATACTATATATAAAACCAAGAAAAATTCAAATTCATCACTTCTAGGGAGCTCGTAACCACCCTGCCAATACACAAGTATGTTCCCGTTTTCAATTAGAAAAGTTACCCAAATTACAATTTGTTTACTCCAGCATATGTTGGAAAGTTATAGAAGGATGACTAGTGCAATCAATCCATTCCTTTTAGCCCTGAATTTGTTTTAGTTTAAAATAGAAGTATACAAATATACTTGTCCAATGTCTATGCTTTAACCATTCACCTTAAGATGTTTTTACAATATAATTTCCTAAGTCTATTTAATATCTTCATTATCATAAAAAAACAACCTATATCCATCTTAACTCCACATCTACCACTCTTAGGGGGATGAAATCTATTTATCCCTCTGAGCACTTGGTAGACCCAGAATTAAGATGGATCTAAGATGATAGAATTTCCCCTTTAAATAGTCTATGCTCACATGAATACCATGGTATTACCATGGGTCAATACCATGGGTTATCATAAACCTGGAGCTTAAAAATTACTATTAGTAATTTATAAAAATTAATAAAATTAATAGTTGATTTTTATTTTATTTTTTATTTTAACCAAGCTAAAATGTTTAACATACATTAAATTACAACATCCATTTTTACTCTTGATCGGATCAAATATTTTTTCACTCTATGCTAGTTTGTATATCATAATATTTGATACCTCTCTGGGGTTAGTAGATCCAGAGTAAAGATGGATCTATGCTGGTTTGATTCCCCCATTTAAATAGGCTACATTCCAGGTGAATACCATGGGTCAATACCATGTGCCATTTTAGTGAATACCATGGGTCAATACCATGTGCCATTTTTATTTTTATTAATACTAATATTAGGGTTAATAAATTTTTTTGCATGGTATTAATAACAATCTAGTCCATGGTATTTGTCCCATAGTATTTTGCCCATAGGTTTCACCTAAATATAACGTATTTTTTGAGTGTTCTTAAATATAAGGTGACTTATGGAGTAAATATAAAAAAATGTTTTATTTTTTTACCATACCTCTCATTTATTTATATTTTTATTAATTTACCATACCTCTTTTACAAATATGGTATTTGGCCCATAGGATTCACTTAAATAAAACCTCTTTCTTGAGCCTTCATAAATAGAATGAGGGTTATGGACTAAATATAAAAAGAGGTTTTATTTATTTACCATGCGTCTAGTTTATTTATATTTTTATTTATTTACCATACCTTTTGAGTAAGTATAAAAAGACGTTTTATTTATTTACCATACCTCCACTTTACTTATATTTTTATTTGCTTACACCCTTGCATGTATATAAGGTGACTTATGGAGTAAATATAAAAAATGTTTTATTTATTTACCATACCTCTCATTTATTTATATTTTTATTAATTTACCATAACTCTTTTATAAATATGGTATTTGGGCCTTTGGCCCATAGGATTCACTTAAATAAAACCTATTCTTGAAAATGGGCGAATGGAAGGTTGTAACTCCTAATTTCAAGGGCTAAATTTACATTTTTTACCCTCTCCCTTAAAATAAGGTGGGCTATTTGAGGTGATTTGTAAAAATGTACTATGATACAAAATATTCGCCCACTAAAAATTTAAAACCCCTTAATTTCGCCAAAGGATGTTCACCCCTAAAACTATCTATGACCCACAATATACTAAACACAGGGAGTCACCAAGTTGTTTGATGAAAACATATCTTATGTGGACATAAGTGAATCCCCTACATCTAGTCGTTGATCTAGAAATAACAAAAACCAAACATGCCAATTTTTTCCTTAGATAAAATAGAAAATGGAGGAAAGGACTACCTAGGGTCCAATGCAAGTCCTCCTCTTTTCCTGGCTTGTAAACTTGAGCTCCAACTCCAATGACTATAAATGGTAACTGCAAAACAATTACAACAAGCAAGATAAGTACAAGATATACATAACTTATATTAATATCTGTAATCAACAAGACAAGAGGGAATTGAAATACATATGCATCAAATAAATACAAGTATAGGAAAACAAAGCTTTTTGTATTAATGAAATGTAAGAGAAGATCACGACCCTTTTGAAGTTTAGGGTTTAAGGTAGATCTATCTCACATAAATTTTCCTTCCTTAGCCACAAATAAAGCCTTCAATTACAACTCAAGGATGGTAATGGATCCTTAGGTAAAAATCAGTAGCATCAAGGTATAGCTAAGAGTCTCCAAAAATCAACCTAAACTCTATGGGAGGTAGTGAATTTATAGGGTGGTTTTGGTTTTACCAATGTAGGACTTAGATCCACATATTAAGGAGGATAAGCTCTAGGGATAAGGGATAAGACCTCTAGAGTACGAATTTGACATCAAAATCAATAGTAAATGGTTAAAGCTTCTGGAAAGCGAGGTTTCATAATTATTTTTTATTTTTCCATAAATTCTAGAACCATCATGCTTGCAACAAAGAAAACCTATGATGGCCAATGTAGTTTCTCAGTTATGCAACATGCAATAGTGAAGGTTGCATAGTAGATAGGGTGTGATGGGTACAAAAATGAGTTTTTAAGCTCTTAACCCATAATTTTTGAACTTTTGGAGAAATAATTCTTAAGAATTTGTAAAGGGATGATTGCAAGGTGTCAAGGGTGTTGATTAATCTGGTTTCCATGTCATCTGAGCATATGTGAAAAAATGACCTGTAATAATAGCAAATACACTAAAGGTCATAAGCATGTTGAGAATAAATTATTTTACATAGAATGTGAAGAGGAGGAAGAAAAGGAAGAAGAAAGATCAAAATAAGAGGACATACATAGGAACCAACCCCAAAGAAAGAATAAATGAGTCTGACCATATCTTGTAATGCATTGGCAGGCATTACCGTTCTTAAAATTTTCAAAATAGAAGGATATATCAAGAACTAAAAGGTAACAATGTTTATTGATTCAGGTAGTACCCATAATTTTATTGATTGTGAGATATCCAAGGAATTTAATTTCTTTCTATATCTAGAACTAGAGTGTCAAGTGATGGTTTCAAATGGAGGAACTATAAATTGCTCAGTGAAGTGCCATAAAATCAAACTAACCATGGAGGAATATTTATTGAATAGTCCAATGCTTTCCATCCAATTGGTGGTGTTGATATTGTATTAGGATTCCAATGGTTACAAAATTTGGGGATGACAACTTTTAATTTTCAAGAATTTTTCTTGAAATTTTTATAGGAAGGAAAGGAAATTGAATTAAGGGGTATCCCAGGAAAACCAGGTAAGATAATAAGCTCTAATGGCATGAAAAATATTTTGAAGAAAGAGAAATGAGGTGTAATAGTACAATTATGCTCTCTAGATATTAAGCCATTGAAATCAACCATTTCTCTAGATCTCCAAAGAGTCTTGGACAATCATTCCAAGTATTTAAGACTTCCAAAGGTCTCCCACCTATTCATAATCATAACCATAATATTCACTTGATTCCAGGAAGTGTTCCCAAAACATTAGACATTACAGATATCCCTATGCCCAAAAGTGTGAAATTGAACGTATGGTTGCATAAATTCTAGATGTAGATATAATTCAACCTAGAAAAAGTTCTTTCTCTTCTCTAGTAGTATTGGTGCACAAGAAGGATGGATCATGGCATATGTTTCTAGATTATAGAGAGCTCAATAAGCTCACTATTAAAGATAGATTTCCCATTCCTGTCATTGATGATTTGTTGGATGAATTACATGGACCAATTTACTTCACCAAGCTGGATCTTCATTTTGGATATCATCAAATTTGAATGAAGACAAACGACATTCCAAAAGAAACATTCTAAACTCATGATGGTCATTTTGAATTTTTGGTCATGCCTTTTGGCCTTACCAATTCACCTTCCACATTTCAAGGTTTAATGAATTCCACTTTCATATCCTTTCTTAGAAATTTTGTGTTAGTATTTTTTGATGATATACTAATCTACAACAAGTCTTGGAAAGATCATGTTCAACATGTTGAAAAGGTGCTTAAAATATTTGGGGAGAAGCAATTGTATGCAAATAATTCTAAATATTTTTTTGGGTACAAGATGTGGAATATTTGGGTCATATTGTATCTCATGAGGGTGTTGAGGTAGACCCTAACAAAATTAAAGCTATCAAGAAATGGAAAATCTCCACAACCCTAAATCATATTCGAGCATTTCGTGGGTTGACATGGTATTATCACAAGTTTGTTAATAATTATGGGAAAATAACAACACCTTTATCAAAAATACCAAATAAATATGCATTTTTTTGGACTCCAGAAGCAACTAAGGTCTTTCAACATATTAAATAGGCAATGTTCCAAGCTTCAGTCTTAGCTACACTAGGCTTCACAAAAACCTTTGTTATGGAATGTGATGCCCTAGGAAATGGAATTGGTTCTAATTTAATGGATGAAGGAAGACCCATTTATTTTTAAATTCATCCAATCAAGTAAAAGTATTTACACAAACCTAGTTATGATAAGAAAATGTTGGAAATACTACATGCCCTGAAGAGATGGAAACTCTACCTAATGGGAAGACACTTCAAGTAAAAATAGATTGTGATTGTCTTAAATACTTTTTGGAACAAATATTATCCTTAGAAGAGAAACAAAAATGGGTCACAAAGATGTTGGGGTCTCACTTTTAAATCATCTACAAAAAAAGGGAAGAAAAATGTTGTTGCAAATCCCTTGCACTCTCAAGAATGGATTTGGATGTGGAAGAATTTATCTGTTCAATTTCTATTATCCAATGTGATTGGATAAATGAAGCAAGGTATGAATGGAATAATGAAAAAAAGGTGTGGATACCCATTCAAAAGTTGTATCAAGATCCCAATACATCTGATACATTTATCTGGAAAAATGGTTCATTATTATACAAAGATCACTTATATCAATGTAAGAATTCCCAACTCAAAAAAAACATTATTTTGGAATTACACACCTCTCCTTTAGGGGGGCACTCAATATTTTAAAAACTTACCAAAGGGTCAAGAAAGATTTTTTTTAGGATGGCCTTAAATCCAATATTCAAAAGTTTGTGGCAAAATGTTTGGTTTTCCAACAAAAACAAACTTGAGACAATTAAGACCTCAGGACTGTTACAACCTTTAGACATTCCAAGTTAGCATTG
The DNA here is from genome assembly GCA_031772625.1 of Pinus tabuliformis. Taxonomy (NCBI): domain Eukaryota; kingdom Viridiplantae; phylum Streptophyta; class Pinopsida; order Pinales; family Pinaceae; genus Pinus; species Pinus tabuliformis. Next base: position 766,157,854 of record CM062815.1, read on the forward strand.
GGAGGAGGTATCTATGGATTTTATCATAGGTTTACCCAAGTCCGAAGGAAAGAGTGTCATCATGGTGGCAGTTGATAGAGTTACAAAGTATGCACACTTTTATGCACTATCTCATCCTTTCAAATCCAGTACAGTTGCTATTGCATTTATGGAAATAGTTCAAAATCTACATGGAAACCCAAAGATAATTGTAAGTGACAAAGATCCCATACTCATTGGAAATTTTTGGAAAAAAATATTTTCTTGTCTTGGTACTCAATTAGCTCATAGCTCATATTATCATCCTCAATCTGATGGGAAAACTGAGATAGTGAACAAATGTCTGGAAGGATATCTTCGTTGCTTTTTATATGATAAACAAACAAAATTGGTCAAGTGGTTACCTATGGCAGAATGGCAGTATAACATTTCCTTCCATACCACAACAAAAATGACCCCATTGATGGCACTTTATGCATATCATCCATCATCCATCACATCGTATTTAAGAGAAAATTCTAAGGTTCAAGTAGTGGAACATCACATCAAGTATCAACAACAAGCTATCCAACTCTTAAAGGATAACCTAACTTTGGTGTAGAATCGAATGAAACAATAGGCATATGAACATCAAAGTGAATTGTTTTTTGATGTAGTTCATTTGGTATTTTTATTGCTACAACCATACAAACAAATGTCCCTAAAGCAAGCTAAGAAGGATAATAAATTATCACCCAAGTACTATGGTCCTTACAAGGTGTTGCAAAAGATTAGTACTATGGCATACAAATTGGAGCTACATGCATCTTCCCGAGTACACCCATTTTTCCATGTTTCATGCTTAAAGAAGGTTATGGGTGATAAGCTCTCAGTTCAAACAATATTGCAAGAACTTGAAGAGGAAGGAAAATTAATATTGGAGCCTAAAGAAGTAACAGAAACAAGAACCTGATAGCTATGAAATAAATCAATTTCAGAGTATCCCATTGAGTTGAAGAACTTACATGTTTATGATTCCACATGGGAGGATACAAATTTTACACAGAAGCATCCAAAACTACTCAAGCATTGAGGAGAACACTTTTTGGAAGGATAGGGGCATGTTAAGTCCCCATAATACTAGTGCAATCTCCATATTATTATTGTTATGCCCCATGTAGTCCCAATGTTATTATTGTTGTGCCCCACAGAAGTCCACTATTGTTCTTTTTAAGCCCTTATATTATTATTGTTATGTAGGCCCTGATTATATTATGACCCTTTAGATTCCTATATATACCAAGGAGGTCTTATCATTTGAATCATCCAAGAATTGTTCATTTATGTGATGTAAAAGGAGTTTCTCCCTCGCAGAGGCTTATTTTCAAGTTGTTGATATATCTTTTCTTATATTTCGTGGTTTGGCTACATAACACTCATAAAGAAGCTTCAAGAATATTTCAACCCTCTTAAAGGGTATACATGACAGGTAAATAAATTGAAATATAAAGGAGACATTGTTATAGTAAATAAATTTTCCTTAATCAAAGAATCATATAAGAAGTTCATTCATTACCCAAAACATGTCAATCACAATTTCATAAATGGGTTAAATGTGAATCTGGGTAACACTTTTCCTTATTTTTTTACGTTTTTGTTTTTAGGTCTCTGTCAACATTTTCATACTTAGCAATCATTTTTGTCTAAGATTTTTATAGATAGAAAATTGTAGTATTACACGCAATGTTCACTAATTTTACATAATTATTTCTATTATTAGTTCTCCCAACACTTATTAACCATAAAACCCTAATTCCAAAAAGTGTTTCCCATTTTCACATTTTCACCCAACATATATGCAAACTAAGTGCTCATTCATTTAGGAGGGAATCAAAATTAACATATAAAATTTTGTGGCCACATATGACACATTTCAAAGAAAAAAGGGACATAGTAATGTGAGGGCTACTACCACTGATGAGCCTCGGTATTGCAACAAGAATGCTGCAACTCCCAAGGCTACCGACTTTAATTATCAACCCGGGGTTCATAGAAACTTAAGAGGTATCAACATTATATGTGTGACATACATTGTGTACATCCTTTGCTATCATGATGTAATGGAGTGCATGTACTGAAGCCAAATCCTAAACTAATTGTAGAAAATGAAATGTTCAAAATGAAACCTTAACTTATTGCAAGAAAGAAAGTACAAGGAAAGAAACCTATTCTAATTGCATAAAGATCATGAACTAAATGTACAAGAAACCTAGATTAACCCTATTTATCACATGTGCTGATTTAAACTAACTAAGCATGGAGTCCGATCTAGGGAGTATTAACTATTATGTGCATGTGTGAATATAAAATAATTATTTTTTTAAATATTTTTGCTTTATAAATGAAATGTTAATCTTTCCTTGATCTTTGGCAGGGGAGACAAGTGTGGAGCAAGAGGGTTAAAATGGTTTTGATGGCATGGAGGTCAAGTAGATGCCTAATCCCAACTTCACTGATGATTTTTCTCAATTCAGGCTCAAAATAGGCTTTCCTACAGGATGCTAGAGTGATTTCCTATAGGATGCTACAATGATTTCTTACAGGATCCCCTAATTTACTACAGGATGTTACAGATTTACTATACGACATTATAATTCATCGAATGACCAAGAATATCAAATAAAAATTGGATGGGACAATTTCCTTTTATTAAATAGGATGTCTTAGGTCCCCATTCCAAGTAGAATCACTCAAAAAGACCTCTTTAACCCATGCTAAAAAAATAGAGAAACATTACTAGTCGAGAACTAGTGAGATAGTAAATCTAAAAAATGCCTAACCTAATCAAGTGAAAATGTAGTGGGGTAATTTTTGTTATGAACTAGAATGTTTTTTTGATCTAATGCAATTGGAACCAACTCGATTGAAGCTCGTTAGCATGCTCTAAAAAATAACAGAAATTTACTATTGTTTGCCACAAAGGAGTTCCAGAAATCTAGATTTGGGAATAAGAAGACTAGTCCAAGTAGCTCAATGATTACTATGAACTTCCAAAGCTTTTCCAAGGATGAAATGATGCTTTTTATCCTACAAAAGAACTTACATTAACCACTTAACTCAATCCTACATCAAGAAATCATTAATACTAAAAGCAGAAGTAGAAGGAAATAAAAACAAGAGATGCATGTGAATAAGAAGAGAAAAAAAGGAAATAAAATGATATAAAAGGGCTCTGATGCTAATAGGATGGCCAAGCCCAAGGAAAATCAGAGACCTGTGGAGGAGAACAATATTTAGAAGCTAAACATGATACCAATCTTCATCATTTTCATAATACAATTACATCCCTGCAAGAAAATACAATGGAGCTGCAGAAATACGAGTTCTCTCCACAAGAACGCTAATGAAAATCTATATCTAGAGGAAAATTTGACTTGGTACTTATAAAAAATGATTAGGAATCATTCCACATAAAAGGAGGAAGCTTTCCCACAAAAATCCCTTGATTAGTGGATATGGTCCCCAATACTAGGAATTTGTATTAAATGGCAGGGAACACATTCCTAGATTTTCTCAATCATTGGAGTTCCACAATCTATGCCATAATTCCATAATACCTTGTTGATTTATTATTTATTATTGATCCTCCTGTAGTAGGGAGAAAGTTCCTAAATTATCTCCTCCTCCAAATCTTCATAATCTGCCCAATATTCTCATAATATTCCACAAAAATAAATAATAATAGGCACAAATATGCAATTATTCATAAACCTTCCTAATGAATATATTAAAGTTAAAAATACATTATATAATGCAGGAAGAGAGGTTTAATGTGCTGAAGAATGGTCATGGGCCTTAATTTATGTTTAATTTAGAGGCATGGGCATTAATTTATGTATAATTTAGAGGCCCATCATACCCCCCTGCTGAAAGTGTTGCTCATCCTCTGAGCAACTTAGTGACCTCATTGTGCCTCATTCATGGCCCTGGTGGCCTCTCTCTTGTGTGTTAAGAATCTTGGTTGTAAGTTCTACAAGGACATTGTTATGAAACCAGCTCACAAAAAGATAGAAAATACAGATCAATGCCTTAGAATTCAACCTCTTCGAGGGGGTAACTTCCTTTACATTACACAAATGAACAATTCTTGGATGATACAAATGACAAGTCCTCCTTTCTATATATAGGAGTCTAAGGGGTAATAATATAATCATAGCTGACATAAAAATAATAATGTAAGGGCACAATAATAACAATAGTGGGCTTCTATGGTGCACAATAATAACAATATGGGGACTACAAGGGCACACCAATATAATAAGGGGGTTGTAATAATAACAATAAGGGGTTACACTAGTAGTATAGGGACCTAACATGCCCCTCTCCTTCAAAAAGTGTTGTCCTCAATTCTTAATTAGTTCTTGATGCTTCTGTATAAATTCTTGTCCTCCCATGTGGAATATTCAGCGGGTAAGACTGTAAGTTCTTCCACTTGATGAGATACTCTGAAATTGATCTATTTCATAGCTATCAATTTCTCGGTTCTGTGACTGCTTCAGGTTCCAATATGATTTTTCCTTCCTTGTCAAGCTCTCACAATACTGTTTGAATTGGGATCTTCTGCAACTTTTGAATGAGTTCCCACTCCTTTGGGCATATGGATATCTGTAAGGCTTGATGTTTGGAGGAACATTTCTTGGAATCAAATGAATAGCATTATCATGATCATGGATAGGTGGGAGGCCTTTGGGATTCTCAAATACCTTGGAATGATTGTCCAAAACGTTTTGGATATCTGGATAAATACATGATTTCGATGTGGGATTGTCTAGTGAATATAATTGTGCAATTATGCCTCATTGTTCTTTATTTAGAAGCTTTGTCATGCTATTAGAGTTGATTATCTTTCCTGGTTTCCCTTTGATACCCCTCAATTCAACTTCCTTTCCTTCCCAAAAGAATTTCAAGAAAGTTTCTTGAAAATTAAAAGCTATCGTACCCAAAGATTGTAGCCATTGGACTCCTAGTAAAACATCAGCACCACCCATTGGAATGGACCCTTGAAATCATGACCCTTCATAATTTGACTTTTCAACATTGCATGAGCAAAGGAGTGAGCTACAATTAAATAGCTGAAGGTGGTTGAGACTGTTGACCCATCCTTAGCTTATAAAACCTCATCTCTCATGCATTGACAACAAATTTCTAACTATAATATGATCAAGAGAATAGGTCAAGAATATTTCATACATGTACCTACCTGATGGTTGTTGGAGAGACAAGCATGCTATTGCTGAGTTGATGTTGATGTGTAGGTATTGGATGGTGATGGTGATGAATCCTCACTGTGTTGGTGGGTTCCCTCTTGTTAGATCTCCCTATCTTGTTTCTCTGCTGGATGTGGAGGGTTGTATATGTATCCTTATCAAATTTAATGGATGAGTAATTTTAGATGAAAATTATGTGTATACAATTCCCCTAGACTGCAATATTTTTCCACACAATTGAACGCTTTTCTATATTATGTTCACTTGGAAAAATGTGGGAAAGTTCAACTCCTACCTCCTTATCACTCTCTGATGAAGCAAACCTCTATTTTTTCCCTTTAAAACTGCTCACTACTAATCTTGTAGGTGTTGTTCTGTATCCTGTAGGATCTTATAGGTTTTAAGGGAATCATGTAGGTTTACAAGACAACCTTTTGTATATGACTTCTTTTGTTCATATCTCCCAAACGGTAAAATGGGTTGACCTGAAACTTTCTAAGCATGTTTCCATCATCATTATGCACCTCCCCATAAAACAAATTTGGTAAGTGGATGCACGGATCTCGAAAAAAACTAAAAATGGATGAAGGTGATGGAGGTCGATTTCTTGGAAACCATGCATTGGAATTTGCTGAAATTGCTTGGGCATGTTACCATCATCCATATGCATCTCCCCATGAAACAAATTTTTAAATGGATGCACAGATATTGAGAAAATGAAAAAATATTTGTAGGTGATGGAGGGTGATTTCTCGAAAACTGCACTGAAATTTGTTGAAATTGCTTGAGCATGTTACCATAGTCCATATGCATATCCCCCTGAAACAACTTGGAAAATGGAAGCATGGTTTTCAAGTTATGGCGAAAGAAAATTTCTGCTCTATTTATTTTTGTATCCTATAGTAAAACATAACATCCTATAGCTTTTTAGGACAATAAGAAAATTGAATGGTAGAAGTTTGAGAATGATGGGTGGATGTTGAAAATAGATGAGGGTGATGGATTGGCATGGCCTTGGCCTTGTTGGTGCATTTGAGCAAAGGAGGAGAAAGTCAAAATTTGACTTCTTTTGACTAGGCTTGACCAATTTTCCTTTTGGTACCAACTTGTTCTTTTTGCTTGCATATGTTGGAGAGTACATGCATTCATCACAGAGATACATGAAGCAAAGATTTTTTTTTTCCTTCTTCTAGGCCTACTAGCCACCTCAAGGAGGTTTTCAACTAGTAGGTCCGCCTAAGCGCCTCAAAGGAGGTTTTCATAAATGAAACCATACTAAGAATTGGAATCATCTTAACTCGATTTATACCAAATTATTAGGCACTGATCCTCCATATATGATCACCTGAAAACATAATTTTATCACTTTTATCTCTTTCTCTCTATGTCTAGCCTATATAGGTCACCTAGGGCATCAATTATCTCACAATATATCCACCCAAACACTTCAATTTTTTGTCCACAATTGCAATGGAGTTTTCTCTAAAGGCCCTCCAAATTTGAAGAAAATTTGATGGTGGGATCTTGAGATATTGCAAACCCTAGCCCAAGGACCATTTCTTGCCCTAGGTTTCCTTAGCTAGTGACCTCATCTAGATCATTGCATTCCATTCCAATAATATTTTTTCATTGATCCTCTTCTCTTCCACAATTAGGTTAAGCCTCTCCTTGAGTGACCATTGCTCTTACTTGACTTAATTTTGGGTCCACTTGGGATGGGGTGGTTCCAAAACCTTTTGAAGCTAATCTCACATAGACCATTCTGGAACCAAGTTTCCACCAAGGTTTCTTGGACTTGGTTCCTCCTTCATAAGTCTTATTTGCAAACCATAGCCCTTGAAATCCCATTGGCCCTTCTTATAGATCCTTACACCTTCCTTCTCAAGAATGTAAGCCATACATTTGAGTCTCTGTTGTGAATAGGCCTAGGGAATCACTCCTTAACTCTTCATTGACTCATTCATTTATTTATTCTCTTCATACCACTTCTCCTCCCATTTTTGAAATTCTATAAATATTAGGGAGATTTAGCTGAGGTGACAGATGCAGATGCCCCTCCGTGATCCCCTTATAAGTCCCCTGCTAGTTTGAGTGGTAACATTTTGGTGTCGTTGTCGAGGACATGAGACATGTGTTTTGTTCCCCATATGACATATTGACATATCATTATTGGTGACTCCATTCTAAGAATTAATCCATAGTTCTTTATTGAATTTTAAGGTTGATGCTTTTAGGGTGAGGCAAGTAAATTTTTAGGCATCTTTAAATTCACCCTGACAACTCCTACATAATTTACATGTATACCTCAAATATGTTGTATTTCCTTGATTATTTTCCCACTTTGGACATCGCTAGCATCCATGGCCACCCTAATCATGTCACAGGAAGGATGGTATGTGGGGTGCCTGTGCTTTATGGTAATCCACTCTCTTCAATTGACCATGTAGAAATATTTAATTCACATGCTTCAAAAGAGAAAGTGATTCAATAGGATGTCTTTATGTTGTTGTTCATGGGATCTCTCATTAGTCATAACTCATGGTTGCATGATCATGAACATGAGAGAATCTCATCTATTGAGGATTTCATTGATGGATTTCTTAGACACTTTCAAGTATACCTTGCATTAAGCATCCAAGAAGAATCATTCATCGAGCATCATCAAGACATTGAGAATCTAAGTAATGAGCAGGAAGACGAGTCATCATTGGATCCACACAATGAAAAATATGAATCTAACAACATGTGTATAGGAAATAATGAGTCTATGGAAAGTGATTGGAGACTAACCTTACCTATATTAAGGATATTACTCCTAACGATTCTCCTTTTGAGAACCTTGAGGAAGGTGATCCCATTAGTCCCTTGGAAAATAACATTGGAAATCATTTCCATATTGAAAAGGAGAATGGGAAATTTTTGGTTCTCAATTTGATTTTTCTCCCATTTATGACATCAAGAATGAGGATGAGGTTGAGAGTGGTGCTCCCTTTCTCCCCAACATTTTTTATGATTACATATCCATTGATACTCTTGGGAAGGATAATTACCATTTTTCCTTGCATAAAATAGAGAAATTGGAGATGAGTGATTCTCATTTTTGGGAAGACCCTATCTTCGATACCAAAAATGATAGGATTGATAATGCTAGTGCTCATACCTACCTTCCTTGTGATTTTGGGAGTATATTCAAATCACTTGAGTCTCTATAGTTGGATTTTCAAGAAAAGGATCCCATTTAGACTTCACCTTCCACTTTTCCCTTTTCTATTGTTCGTCATCTTAAGTCTTCATCATGTGATTCCCTCACCCCTTGTCATATGATGTCAAACAACTATGATCCCTTCCCCCTTCTGAGTAAAGTGTCTAGGAATATCCCCTAATTGATTATACTTTACCTCCTTAGACACACCCTCAGGGTTTTTATCACTCCATGATTGCCCCTCTCCAATATGACCATGACCTTGAGAAATGTATTTGTTGCACTCCTTCTTTCCCTCACCCTTCATTCCCTCTCATCATAACCTTGGGGAAGCTACAAAGAACAATATTATGAGTGATGATTGGGATAAGAAGTTATTAAGGATAATCATTCATTCCACCATTGTTTTCTTAGACAGAAGGCTTTGTATTTTTAGATTGACTTGTGTTCCTTATCTTAGGGATTCCTCTTACCTCACATGGAAACTATATTTTACCACCTCCCACATGCATCATCCTCGATTTGTTTGGGCTTGCATTGGATTTGGGATTTGTTGAATGAATCATATAGGCATGCATATTTATATTGATTCGATGATATGTTGGTTTTACTAGCTTTGTGATTACACTTAATATTAGCTTCTTTATATGCATGTTAGGGTAGGATGCCTTGCATGCTCATTTTCTCATTAGAACTAACATCATATGATATTTCTCATGGTAGATTGGATTCATTTAAATTTAATTTGCATTATATTTACTTTATAGTTGATTTTATGGCCTAACACTAATGATGGGTGACCATAGGACACCATGGAAACATGTTTCCCCATACATTTAGTATTTGATATGTACAGGTAATAGGTCCAAGGTAACTAAGAGATTATTGGTGTTATGATGACATCCTGTTAGAGTAGCTTCTTCCACTTGTCGAAGAGCCCATGTCCTAGTTGGAGCCAAATGTTACCTACCATTTTGTGGGTGATATCATTTGGTAGCCACCAGTCCCTTGCAGCCACCATCTAGCTCATTATGATATTTCTCTGCCAACTGAGCCATCCATGTGGTCTCGCACCCATGTGCCATGATCATATGTTTGATGGTGGGCCTCCCAAACCTAAAGGTATGCCTTATCATTTGGTTATTGAGTATTTTAGTTTAATTATCATGGGAACTCTTGGGCATGGATTAATGGGGGGATTTCGCAGAAAGAGTGAACTAGGTCTTTTGTCTTGCCCCCTAAGCCTCTTTTGGATGTTAACCTTGGACCCCAGTCTTGTGGGATCTCTTTTACTAACCTTTTGGCTTTAGGGATGGTACTACATGGGAAACGTTGATTTTCATTGAGTGGTCCCACTCCTTGATCCAGATATATCACCCGCTTTCTACTCATTATAATCCCACTCATCACTCCTCCCACCTGGGTCAACATTCCTCCACTAGGTCCACAAAGGAACAACCACCCCCTCCCCTTTTCCCACACCCTCAGTCAAGCCTAGAATGATTCCTCGAGGTTGATGCAAAAGAAAAGAAAAGAAAAAGCATAATTGGACACGTTCAACATGAAATTGTACCAAAAAATTCAAAATATGGCCGGGACAAATAAATTTAGCATGTGGGAAAAAGCCAATACATGAGCTCTACCCCCTTCCATGGAAATCTCCTTGGTTCCTACAGGCCCTAGATGAGCCTCCTCTATCATTCAAGAACCCATGATTGTTCCAAACCTAGTGGAATATGAACTGCCACATCTTAAAGGGGGTATCCACTGCTATACTTTAAACATCATGCTCTCATTTCTTTGAGCCTCAAGCAATTAACCAAAGAAAAACCATAAAAGGAAAAAGACATATGAATAAGGGTGGAAAAATCAAGGTTGGGGTAACTCATGTGCCAGGAATTCTCCGTCCTACACATCATTTACCCAAGTATGTAATTCCCTTTCATTAGCCACCCTTGCACCGTGGCATGTGACCCAGATTTTCCCCTTCATCCCCTAATCCATTCCATCACTTTATTACATGCCACCACCATGTTAAGGATGTATCATGGACATACTACCCCCTTTAGAAGCATAAACCACCTAATACGGTGCTTGCTTAACCCCCCTTTGAGCTTGGAGATATTTGCACATGCCAAAGCCCACTATGGAGGGGAATTCCATTATGAAGTACCAACATATTTTCTATGGTTTGTAAATTATTTTATTAATTTCTTTAATGACTTGGTGTACTGGAGGGAAAGGGGATCCATTGGACCTTATGCAAGATTACATACGGTCTCCATTTTGGGTTTGGTCTCCCTATACGGGGTCGTAATCCTCTAGAGGGCTGAATTGGCACATGTAGGGTGTGTTTAGAGAGCCATGGGCCTCCAAAATAGTAGATAACATTACATGGATCCCCATAGTCATTCTAATATATCTCGTGGTTCATCTATTGGACAAGGAACATGCACCTTGTTCATTATGCCTAACCGGATCTGTTGGCTTAAGAGGGCCTGACCCAGGTTTAGAGTTGTTCGTACCAACCAACAAAACCCTAACTATTGGACCTTTCAGAAACAACCTACATAACACAGGCTTCAGTCTCACCCGAAGCAGTGTTGGGGGATGCTAAAACCAAGTTTCTGCATCCAGGGTCATGTGATAAGTGGTTCTCAATCTCTGGCAGTTCAGATCTACCTTCGCACAGATTGTTATCCTTATAGGGCTCATTACTGTAACTCATTTAAAACAGCTTCTAGACCTTTGCGAAGGTCTACAATCAATCTTTGCATACTGTAAACAGGAAAATTATCCACTTTCGCACATCAATTACTAACCCTAAATATGATTTCATGCAGATCTATCCAATTCATTAGAAAAAATAGCAGAATTAACCATTAACTTCATGAACACATATAATTACTTCAATCATGCAAAAATAATATAGATGCATTAGTTTCATGCATCTTTTATTCACTATTTCAGAGAAAACATATTATAAGCGACAAATCATAACATAAATAAAGTCAACAATAACGCTCAGATTGGAAGGTAATTATTCAAAACCAACCTTTATTCATTCTTGACATTCAAATTACAGACTCTTTCACCCTATGCAGCCAACTGCAGGGGTCTCAGCACTCAACTGTGGACTTACCAAGGCCTCATGCGCACTCAGCTGCAGGAACCTTCCCCTTTCACCTAACTACAGGAAGCAGAGCCTTATTGCCTTAGCACTTACCTAAAAGAGTCTTTATCTTACTTTCCCTTCTATTCATTACCTCTTAGACTCACTATGAATCAACTATATATAGTTGTTTTCAATATAATACCATGGTCCACAGACCATGGGTGAGTCTTAAAACCAACCTATTTACTTATCCAAACAAGGAGCTAAGACCCCTTTGACTCCTATCTACCTGCGTGCTCTGCATCCATATTTCGTAGAGACTTTACATCTTTTAAAAAACTTATACAAAAATTCAGGTTAACTAACCCCAAAAATGACCCTAAGGACCCTATCCCAATAGGCCCCCAACACAAATATCGTGACTCACCATTGAGTCACTCAGTTGGCACCTTGATTTTGTTGCGTAGACAACCAAGCTCAACCTGTAACACTGTAACTTCAGCAGTGCTTTACGCTGCAGCTTGTTGCACTTCTTCTACCAAATTGTTTGGTGTCTGGCCCTCCACTGCAAGGCACATGGTCCTATGTGTCTACTATAGCACCTTTAGATTTTCCTAAAGTGATAGAGTAAGATGATAAGCTTCCTCTAGCCACGATTGTAATTTGGCATTTAGAAGGGCCTCTTTCCTCTGTGATTCTCCTACCTGTGCTTGTAGTTGCTTCCCCTCCTATAACTTTGTGAGGTAGTGTTCACAGTCACTCGAACCTCATCACACTTCTATTACGTTTCTCTAAAATTGGTGTTCATATTTTTCAAATTTGGGTGTCCTGCAGATTTGTCCATAATTCAATTTCTACGTCAAACATCATGGCACTGTCTATGACTGCAGTATCCAATGTGTTCATCTTTTCCTTGATTGCTGCTTCGTGTTTCTCATGAACCTCACGGGGGATTCACTCAATGAACCTTTGACCTATCATGTGCATTCATGGAATATTAAAAAATACCCTTCATTTGACTAGATATTGGAAAATACCCCTAAAAATCACATTATTTAACCCCATACCAATACGAACCCAATACACCTTATCAATTAAAAAAAGCCCTACTTCCACTAGATATTGTAGGTATCCATTTTTTAATTAACATTTTTTATACCCCCTTATATTTTATGATTCATTTTGAGCTCCATTTTTTATAACTGTCAATATAAAAACCCTTTACCCCCTATATATCCCTTAATATATTATGCCATTTTTTCCTCAATATAAATCCCCCAAAATGAACCCATGTGGTGTGGTATTGCTCCCCCAATGAAGCCCCTGCATTGAACCTTTGGTGGAGTAGTTGGCTACAACTTCAACTGCAGCTCCGATATCTTCATTTGGAAATCAAAGATAACCCTTCCAACCACTTCTTTTAAGGCCCGTACTATGGAAACCAATTTCCTTACCTTTGCTTATGCTTCGGCATCCTCCGCGGTGTTCAATTATGGCGCTATTTTGCAAGCCTACTCTGTCCTTGTCTCCAGGCATTGACTTTGTTGTTGCATCTCCTCATTTTCCTGCAGCGTTTGTGCTTTCTCCACGAACATATGTTCATCATTTACCTTGAATTCGTTGATGACTATGAGGGCATGCTGCTGTTTGATCCGTAATTCATCTTAAACACCCTGATGCAATGCATGGAGGGTCTAGAGTGGTAGCATAGCCAAAATAACTCCCATTTCTTTCACTATACTAAGCACAACGTGATCCTCATTGGACTCTGCACGAATAGACCCTTTTGGAAATGGGATGACTCTAAGTTCTAGATTCCGTTCCAGCTGCACCACTGTTCCACTTCCCTGTATCAGGCTAGCTTGTACCTCACTCGTGTGCCTAACACCTGCCTAAATCCTGCTAGCCTAGATCTGCAACTCTTGCATATCCTTTTGGATGCTCCCCATCATCTACATATATTGCTGCTCAAACTATTGCAACACCTCACTCGTCATGGCTCTAACCTTGTCACCGATCTCATCGAGATCGGCTTCTATCATCACCATTAGGTTGGTGTGTGTCTATTGATCATACTTATGCTTCTTTCATTGTCTAACAGTCTACTCCTTTCTGCGCCTCTTCAAGGTGAAAGGAATACACTTCTCCTCAACACCGCCTCCTTCGTGTTCTGACAACTCCTGCTCATATGTGTGTTGTGAATCTAGACACTTACATGGCTCTGTAGTTATCCCTACTTCTGTTTCTACCCCGATTAGCTTAAGTAATGGTTAAATTCAACATGCATTATGATTATCTTCGCGTAAACAAATATTCTTACTTGCATTCATATGACAAAGTAAAATACATAGATTCATGCATCAATATAGCATTAAATCATAAAACCAATATTCAGCATAACATAATCGCATCATTCATAACAGAAGTAAAATAACTCATACATAGATATCTCCAGAATAATTCTCTTTATTGATGGTTCAGATCTCCACTACAGACACTAACTTACCTGCGCACATAGCTGCAGGGGTCTGTGCACTCAGTTGAGGACTTCTACCCTAGGCCTCTGCACACTGAGCTGCAAAGCCTCTTCCTATGCTAAGACTCTTCACTCTTAGCTCTCACAGACCCAAAAACTTACTTAGAACTCTACCGACTACTTCCCTTAGAGTCTTCTAAGACTACCTTTGACATGACTTACACAAAAGAAGGGAGGAAACCCTTAATGACTCTTTACACCTTCTCACTCTGTGACCACAAAATGTGGAGACTTTACATTCTTTGATACAAAATTTGGGCTTTTAACCCCAAAATTGACTCTAGGGGAACCCATTCCCAACAAGCCCACAGCAGAAACATGGTGACTCATCCTCAATTCACTCTGCTGGCATGGAGATCTTATCATGAAGACCTCCCATCTCCACCTATACCACTGTGACTTCGGTGGTGCACTGCATTTCCACCTGATTCAGCTTCTTGACCACCTTCTTCGTCACTAGCCCTGCATTGTCTACCTGCATTTTCTATTGTGTTTCCCGCAGACTAGCCAGTTTTCCTTTAATGGTGACCATTAGCACATATGCTTCATCTAGCCAAGGCTTCAATCGAACCTTTAATACTACCTCCTTTTGGTGTGCTGTGTTCAACTCGAGCTTTGTAATTTTAAGGTTTAGTTCAAACTAAACCTTAGCCAGATTTGTTCTCTCTTCACACACTCCAGTAGCGAGCATCTGAATTCTCACATCCACTAGCGCATCTTAAGGAATATCCAGTTCTGGAATAATCTTGCATGCCTCAGCCACCACCTTGGTCATGTGCTCATTATTTTCCATGATGGCCTTAAGAAGATCAATGGTAGAATTCTTCTCTAGAGCCAGCTGATCGTTGTTAACCTTCTTCTCACTGATAATAATCAGGGCACACTGCTACCATGCCCGAAGTTCTATGATCACACCATCTTGCAAGGTGTTAAGGGCTTCACTCAGAAGCGTGACCAAATTTAGCCCAACCATCTTGAGGGCACTGACAGTGGCCCTATCAGCTTCTTCTTATGTATTCAACACTCCATCCGGTAGTGCTATGGTTGGGGATCCAGCGTGCACACCATTTCTACTGCCTCTAAAGTTCCAGGCACCAAATGGCTTTGCCCCACACTGGTCTGTACCTATGACGTCTGGATTTGTATCTTGTGCAGACCCATTTGAATGGCACCCAAGGCCTGTTTCTACTGCTGCTCGAACTGTTGCAGTAGTTCCATGGTCACATCCGTCACCGTATCGCCAATGTCATTCAAATCACCTTCTATAAAGGTGATTGGTTCGAGGTATTTTTTGATGGCGTTGGACTTCTTCGCAACCCTATATTCTCCTACTCCCTGTTGCAATTAATCTAGAATGGAGTAGTCTCAAGTCCACTCCTCTCTATTTAGATTGCTGCTCTTCCTCTTCTATCTCCAGGGAAGGACATTTCTGACTCCTGTCAGAGTCACGCTCCTCCTCTTCTTTCTACCCTTCTGTCTACCTTTTGGCAATGTGCTCCACTTTGGCTTTTTCCTTAGCCTCTTTCTTCCTCTTTTTAGCCAACTATTCCATCTTTAGTCTAGCCTCTTCCTTATTATGCTTTGCTGCAGACTTGCTAGACCCATCTGTCAAGTCTGATGCCATGCACCACTCTGCTAGCTAGCAGTCGAGGACCACCGCGATTGTGTCATCTCTGGCCAGGTATGGAAGGTCATAGCACTTTCGATCAGGGTCCTTCCATGTTCAAATGGAGACATAGTGGAAGTTTGCCTTGAAATACACATACCCTACCAATTGTTCGAAGATAGTCGTTGATAACCGCGGTTTGTGGTTCATGGCCATGTTGATACTCATCTCCATCAAGATCCAAAATATCTTGTTATCCTTGACCCTTTGGGGGTCCTTGGTGGCCCAGAGCAAAGCGAACTTCACTGCTTCTGGTAAATCCTGCATGATTGGAGGAAACTGACTATCCTCCGGTAACTCCCATGTGACCAGTACTATGGATAGCAGTAGCCATGCATAGTGAAATGTTTTTCTATGATCTTGCACCTCTCTATAGTTCGCGAGGAACTCACTTTAGAGGTAGCGTGCCTAGTTCAATTGTACGCCCTCTGCGCACTGGGCCACTAATGATACGACTAGTGCCGACACTTCATCTACACAACACTTCCTCATAATTTTCCCAGTGAGTATCTCGGTGCCTACTTTGACCGCGGGGTTAGTTATACTAGAAATGGAGTCGCCGCACGGCTTCTTGGCGAGCTTAAATTGTCCTTCATTTTCTTGGGGAGTCGCACTCACCCGTCTCTCCGCGAAATGCCATGGTCAGATTTAATCCTGAATATGGAAGTCAAGTGATCCTATGGATCAACATGTTAGTGATCGGTATTGGTTCTTCTAACCACGGGCACCCATCGTGCACCAATAATAGCAGTTGTTTAATCACTATCATGGTTATGGGTGCACGATTTTAATGTGGCACCCATAACATGTCTATCAATCCTTCCTTGTCTACCCGTTTTATCCACTTCCTTAGCTCTAACGTGGTCACACCATAGTCCTTATAGAAGACACAGTGCATGAACTGATCAATTGCTAAGTGGGGAAGGCACTCGATATCGGCCAAATCCCAATCCTCCAGCTTTAAACGGGGGATGCGCACCAAGCACGATCGTTCAAATGCAACCCTATCTGGCAGCAACAATGTATGCTGTGTGACTTTGGTCTCATCAATGTGCTTTGGGACCTTTACCTTGGCTCGGTGCAGAGGAATTTATTCAGGCAGTTTAGAGATAGGGTTGGACATCTCAACATCAACATCCTCTGCCCCCATGCCAATGTCTTCCCACCCATATTGATTTCTTCATTGTCTTCTTCAGGTTCCAGGTCAACTACCTTGCCCTTCTCCTGCACGGTGGGCTTTTCCTCCTACGGGTGTTTTCTGGGTGACGCGCGCACCGGCAATGCTGCTTTCTACTTATCTTTCTTCATTTTTGGACCCTCTTTAGTCGGCATAGACCTCGGCCTGAGCGACCTCAGTGATTTTGGTACCTCTGTATGTAGTTTGAAACTTGCTATCTCTGGGACAGCTTCTTTAGCTTCCATTGCTACTTCTGGGGCAGCTCCCTCATCTACCATTGCTTCTCCAATACTCATGGTTTCTGCTAGCCCCGAAATCATGCTAGTAAAAAACTCCTATGTTTCCTTTGGAAACCTCTCAAATGCTGAACTCGCTATCAAAGCTTCAAATTTCTCACCATCCATACACTCCTGAGAGCTCAACACCTCAATTCTCAAAATGCCAAGTGTTTTTCGCTAGATAGCCATCTGCAATTTATAAGCATTTTTGAATTCAAATCCGACCGTTCCCCCCAAAATTTGTTCATAAATGCTAAATTAGCGTCAGATTTTCAAAGATATTTCCCTTAAATTCTAACTTAAATGCCGCCCCCCACTCCATTTAACCATTTTTTCATCGTCAAATCATGAACATTGACCATAACGGTCACTTTCCGGCTGCCCTGTGCGTTAGCTTCCTCGATAGCAGAGCTCCCCACGTGTTTCTGCTGACACTGTGACATTCCTTTGTTCCACGCAGTTGTCGAATCGTGTAGCTCCACAACTCAGGTAGTGTAGTTTATAGTCCTACGCCTCCTTTTAGTTGCTCGGAGCTTTAAGATTGTGCTTCCATCATGTAGTCATCTAGCCAGATCGTCGGTGTATGGCTTCAATCGGCTGCCATTCACCTTTCCTGGGAAGGGTTCTCCATTTAATTTTACCAACTGAACTGCTCCACCATCAGTAATCTCCTTGATGACATATGGCCCCAACCAATGCATCCTAAATTTTCCTGGAAATTTATCAAACTTGCTGTCATATAATAAAACTAAATCATTTGCCTTGAAGGTGTGTAGTTTGATGTGCCAATCATGCCATTCCTTTTCACACTCCTTTTGAACTTGTTGATGGAATCCAACTAGAAATATATCCTCTTCAAGATTTGTTAGCTGCGCGAGCCTCTCCTCCAGGGCTCTGTGATCTACCATTCTTGTGAATGTCGCTATGCGCAGACTAGGTACAATGTACCTCATCGGCATCACAACTTCTATACCATAAACCAGCCTGTACGAGGTTTGTCCAGTCAGCTTCTTACAATTTGTTCTATAAGACCATAGCACTACGGATATGCACACATCCTAATCATTTATGTGTGTATTGCAAACCTTTCTCAGCGTGTTTCCCAGTATCGTATTAAACACTTCTACAGTTCCATTAACTTGCAAGTATATGGCATGATCTTCTAATTGTAGACCTGAAATTCCTCCGTCATCCTGCTAACGGTCTCATTAGAGTTTTTGGACAACCAAACTTTGTCAGCGTGTACTCAAAGATGAATTTTTCTTCTATCGCGCTTGTTCAATCCTTCCCGGGCTGTGTCTCCACCTGTTTGGTTAAGTGCTCAGTCACGGTGATGATGTACCGCACACCCGTCTTCCTTCCTGGAGGCTGAATTGGTCCCACAAATTCAATCACCCACTTCTCGAAGGGATGTAATGATGTCTGCAGATCAGTGGCAGCTCATTCCTTCGTGACGGTATGCAAGTCCTTTGGCATGCATCGCATGTCCTACAATATGCCTTTGAATCCTTATGCAAGGTTGGCCACCACAACCGAGCACATAGAATCTTTTGTGCTATTGCTTTTCCTACATAATGACCTCCTGACGCTCTGCCATGAGCCTCAGTGAGGATGTTGTGTCATTCAAACTTTGGCACATAACGTTGCAATATTTCATCTGATCCCATTTTGTATAAGTGCCCTACAATGACAGAAAAGTCAGCCGCATGAACCACCAGTTCCTTCTTATATTGACTTGTATATCCTTCTAAAGCCATTCCTGTCATCAAGAAGTGTATAATATCTTCAAAGTGACTGTCTGTGACACACACTACAAAGAGTCGTGCGTCAGGCAGTCCTTCCTCCAAATTAGTAGGCTCTTCTCTAGTTTCAATGCACGACAGATGATCTGGTCCTGCAATCAATTGTCTTGGTTTCACAATGACTTCAAAATAATATTCCTGGAACAACAATAGCTACCAGCATATCTTCTCCCCCAACACAAGCTTGTTGAATAGGTATTTTAATGTGGAATGATCTGTATACATCTTAAAATGTCCACCCAACAGATAATGCATGAACTTCTGGAGCGCATACACCATAGCTAATCCTTCGTGCTCTATCGTGAAATAATTTTTCTTAGCTTTGGAAAAATTCCTACTTGTGAACACTATAGGATGATCCAAGTGCCCATCACCGGTATGTGTCAGTACTGCTCCCAGCACAATACATGACACGTCCACATGCACATGAAATTCCTTCCTCCAATCTAGGAAGACTAGGATCGGTGCGGTGACCATTTTCTCCTTTAGCACATCCAAGCTCTTCTCACATTCTTCATTCCAATAGAACGTAACATCCTTCTTTAACATTTTTTCCATCGGTGTGATGATCTGGACATAGTTCTTGATGAATTTTCTATAGTATCCCGTAATCCCCAACATTGTGCACAACTGTTTCACACTCCTTGGCGCCTCCAAATTGGTTATGATCGTGATCTTCACAGGGTCTACCATTAAGCCTTATCTGCATACCACATGACCCACCAAGATCCCAAAAGGGAAACAAAACAAAATTTATGTAGATTGAGCACGATCTAGTACCTCCGGCATGTATCTAGCATCAAGTGCAGTCTTGTCAAATGGCACTTTACCAATCCAAGCATGGTCCAATCATCAATGTATACCTCCAGAAATTTATGAATGAAGTCCTTGAACACTGTGATGACTATGCACAAAAAGATCGTTGGCACATTCTTCAGCCCAAAAGGCATTACAGTGTACTTAAATCATCCCTACTCAGGCATGATTTTGATCTGATGGTACCCTAAGAACCCATCAATAAACGAATATGCTTCTTGGTCGCGAACATTATCTAGCACCTCATCAGTGAATGGAGTTGGGAAGGGATCATGCACGCAGGTGTCATTCAACTTCCTGAGACCTACGCATATCCTTATTTCAACATTTTTCTTCTTTTCCTGAACTACTATTGGGCTCACTCAATCAGACTCTTCCACCAGTTCAAATAATACCTACTGCAAGCATTTTATCCAACTCTAAGCAGACCTTTTTTTTATACTTTGAATTGAGGCAATAAGGTCTTTGCTTCATAGGTTTCGCAACTGGTTTTAGGGTGATCTTCATGACACCCAAGTCCCCTATTATCCTTTTCAGATTTGAAAACTTCGTGGGGAACATATTTTGATATTCACAGATTAATTGGGTGACCTTATCTACTGTCGCATCATCCTAGTGGTCCCTAATCTTTGAAACCTTTAGTTCTGCCTCTATGAAAATGTTCACCTGTCTGGTTCTGAGTGGCTTGGTTATGTCTGGGTTCTCTAGTTGTGGTCCCTCAACTTTGCGGTGACCTTCAGTCTCTGGAATATTAATCTTCCTCGGCTCTTCATCTTCTTCTTCCGTTGTTACATTGTAGCACTTTAGTGTGTTGCTCACCTGGGTAGTCCAATCAGGTTGAATCAAATCTAGAGGATCCTACGGTATCCTGAAGATTTCTTCCTTAACCTCCTACAATGCTTTATCAATACATTCAAACCCATCCTCAAAGTTTAGCGTCATAAAAAATCCTTAGCGCAAAACATCCCATTCTTCATTGCCATGATGGAGCTCTGTCTCCAAGTACCAATTCATCGGTATAACATCCAAGGTATGAAAAAACAGATGGACCCACTTCGGTTGAGGTTTCGTTCCATACACTTCATTCCATTTGGCCAAATGGTTATGCGGATCATTCCTCCCATCATACTTTCCTTTTAGTCGTACTTGTGGGTGACCAAACCACACTCTCATCAATTTTATGTATACGTGTCAATCATCAAAACTGTCCTTGTATGTCCCCCACCATCTCATAGGCATAGCGCGCAATGCCTAATCTAGGGTCTAGAAGTGATGTTTCTATGGAAATTCTCTCTTAAATGCATCCAAAAAGTGATCAACATCAGTTAAACCATCATAGTAAGGCATATTTCTTACTTGTGATGATACACAGTGCAACAACTTGGTCATCATATTACAGTGCAAAATAGATACTTCATGCAGTTGATTCTGCCAATGCTCCATTTCTTCACCTGAATCCAATGTGTAGGAACTCTCGCAGTCCCATACAATACGGCCATATGCAATCGGATTCACCCAATCCATATCTCACGTCATTATCTTGTAAATCTTGTCCAAATCATCATCACTTTCATAATCATAGACTGGTTCAGTATAGCACACTCCTTCTGCAGGGTCTAGTAGCACCACTACACAGAGTGATTTCTTCTCAAATATCATCTTCTGCTTCTGCAAATTAATTACCCCATTCATGTCAGTGGCCCAATCAATCCCAAGGAGTGTGGGATAGGGATTGTTGTCATCCACAATTTCTATCACTTCAAATTAGCTAGTGTGATCGCACCTTCAATATCAAATGTTACCCCCTGCAACCTCCCCATTGGGATGATTTTCTGCTGATCCGCCATCCTGAATTGAATCGAAGACCATTGTAGCGTAGGTCTCCCCATTCTCTCCCATGTATGTTTCGGAAAAATGTTCACGTCTGACCCCAAATCTAAAATAACTTGATCCATCTCATATTCGCCTATCTGCATAGTAAGCCTCATCTCACGCCCCGTTATTGTCTTATGCATACCAATATTTATAACTACACGCAGTTTGTCAGTAGCGTTTTACTTCCCAGCACACCTTTAATCAGCTCCTACAATCCCTTCACAACCTTGCTATCGCGTAACAGTTTCATGCAGGTCTCCAAAAATGTGGTAATCATGGACGGGTCCATTTCTTCATTTGGCTTCTCCTAACTCCCTGAGGTAGAGGCCTCATCGAAGCTTTTCTTCGCTTCCATAAACGTTTCTTTTTCATGTTCTAGATCGAACCCTGTCTCCTTTCTAGTGATTTTTAGACCCACTCACCTTCTTCAAGTTGCTTCCCCTTATCTTCACCAGTCGTTGCCCCACTATGCAGCACAATATTTACCTTAGGATCTTCCTTGCGAGGCTCAACCCTCATCATCTCTAGGTTATGAGTCGACAGCTAAGGCTGCACCCCATTCTCGCATCTATGAGCTAACAATATAGGGCAATCCTCCATTGCATGGTCAATATGAGTATAATAGCGGCATGACACACGTGTGAGATTCAGGAAGTCTCGTGCGTAGTGTCTTGGTCCTCCACAATTGTAACAAATAACTTTCCCTCGACCTCTACTAGGTCCTCCTCCACCTCAACCTCATTCGTGCCCCTGATATTTGCTTCGCGCTCCTCTAGCGCCTTGTTTCGAAGGCTGCATTTCTTCATGCACCCTGTATGCAGATGTCCTATCCATCATTAATTTGTAACTCTAGAAATTGCACTCATCATGGCCCACTGATTGATAGAAGTTGCAGAACAACTATTATGGTGTCTGTACGAATTTCTACAACAAATGGAAATTTTCTGTCACATGTTTCCCAACTACTTGATAGATATAACACCATATCATAGGCCCTGTACTTGGCCCTGCTGTAGCTTCCTGCCTTAGAGGTATTGGTCCCCCTGCTGCAACATAATTTGTGAATACTGGACAGTGATCTTTGTCATGCCCCTGGATTTTGCACGTTAGGCACCAAACTTCTTTGCACGCCTCAGGCTGAGTTGTTCTATCCTTCTTCAGAATATACATTTCGAGGCAAAGGTTCTACAATTGCGCATGAATCTTCTGAACCCCCAGATTAGCATCCTGAATTGGTGACTCATGCAATCTCATCGTGATTTCCAGAGCTTCCGCCTATGTCCCAATATTCTGTTGTGATAGCTCAACCCTTAGATGAGGCAGGAGCAAGGTCATAAACCATTTGTGGTGTTGTCCATTAGTAAGATTCATGTTCACCTCGTGGATCATAAATTTCAATCTCTGATCCAAATCCCAGGGTTTCTCACTAGGCTTCATCATGATGTCTTTGAATCCCACAATTGTTTGTGCTTCAGACTTAGGTCTACTGAATTCCTTATTCACGTAGTTTGGATATCTTCCAACATAGACATCGGGTTATCAGTGTAGTACTTAATGTACCATGTTAATGCGCAGTCTTACAAAAAACTAACCAATGTTTCTCTCTTCATTTGATCATCTGTGATACCCTGAGCTTCTCATACAGCCTTCGCGGCGAACCAAACCTAGTCCGGATCTTCAATTCCCATGCCCTTGAACACAAATAGCTTTACAGAGTTCACAATATTAAACAGTGGTGGAGGTGGTGGTGGTGTATGTGAAGGTGTATGCAGTGGAGGTGAAGATGGAGGTGGTGCGGGTGGATGGGGTATTCACAGGAATCCTTGCTTTATCAATTGAACAAAGCCCTATGGAGATACCTGTGTTACTTCCTCATCGTCACTCAAAGGGGGTTCAATTATTGGGCTATATTCAGGGTCTGTTCTTCCCTTGTCCTTGAATTTCCTTCCACTTTCCATAGCCCCAAACATTAAGGTAGATGCATAACCCACTTTCCACACAAGAGCATCTTAATCCAATTATTTAACAATTTTAAATACTTACCTCGTGACCCCTTGAAGAAGTGGCACTCTGCTTCACTGTAACTGACTGAGGTATCGACCGTCAACTTTGTCATGAATCCTCCTATGATACGATCGAGCCAATGATCGATTGAACATGCAATCTTATCTTCAAAGGTTTCTAATCTCCTCATTAACTCTGGGGTCCAGACTATTAGACCGTCAAACCTCCACCTTCCTTGGTCATCTGCCAATTTCGCAATCCACTCATACAACTCAATCGAGAAGGAACAGAAGAAGATATTGAGTATTTCTATGTACAGGTATCTGTCCAACCACTATTCTTTCACCAATCTCGGATTCATGTTTTCTTGCACCATGAATTCGTGGATCTTTTTATCCAACCAGTGTTCAATCTCTTTCTTAGTTGGATTCCAATGATGTGACATCACACATATCACTATGTATATCTTGGTCCCCGCAATGGAACCATATTTTGGTTTGATGGGCCCTGACCCAGGTTCAGCATTAGTGAGCCAAGCAAATCCCTACACTACTAGCCCTTTCGGCATCAATTCGCGAAGCACAGACTGAAGTCTCACATGAATCAGTATGGGGGGATGAAGGAACCAAGTTTTTTCATGCTGAGATGGTTTTGATGTTGTTTTTATACCCTAACCCTTCCTTCGCACATACTTATAAGCCCTTTAGGGCTTATCAATGTACTTCTCTTATTCATCCTTGAAGCCTCTACGAAAGTCTCTAGTCATCCTTCACGGACCCTAAATAGCCAATTTAGATGCTTACGTGCCTCTGTAATTATCCTCACTTCTTTGTCTACCCCGATTAGCTTAAGTATTGGTTAACTCCAACATGCATTATGATTATCTACTCGTAAATAGATATTCTTACTTGCATTCATATGACAAAGTAAAATACATAGATTCATGCATGAATATAGCATTAAATCATAGACCCAGTATTCAACATAACATAATCACAACATTCATAACAGAAGTAAAATAACCCATACACATATATCTCTAGAATAATTCTCTTTATTGATGTTCAGAGCTCTAGTACAGACACTAACTTCCCTGAGCACACAGCTGCAGGGGTCTGCACACTTAGCTACGGACTTCTACCCTAGGCCTCTGTGCACTCAACTACATAGCCTCTTCTTATGCTAAGAATCTTCGCTCTTAGCTCTCACATACCCAAAAACTTACTTAGAACTCTACCAACTACTTCCCTTAGACTCTTCTAAGACTCCCCTTTTATACATTCCCATGGTCCATGGACCATGTGTAGATCTCTAAAGTTGACATGACTTACACAAAATAAGGGCAGAAACCATTAATGAATGTTTGCATATTCATGCTCCGCGACCACAAAATGTGGATACTTTACATTATTTCATACAAAATTTGGGCTTTCTGCCCCAAAACTTGGGCTTTTGACCCCAAAATTGAATCTAGGGGAACCCGTTCCCAGCACAATCGAGTGGAAAACTATGCAACATAGCTCTCTCCACCTTTACTTGTACCCACCCCAAGATTTGTAGGTTCACACCACTCTACTGGATAGGTCCCCATGATCTCCTGCACGTTTGTCTCAGAGACCAAGTATGACATCTTGTTCCATCAGTGCTTTGGGTCCTTCCGCGCTCTGATTGACACAGGTTGGAAATCAACCCTAAACTCTGCGAAGGCCTTCATGTTACACAAAATATTTCCACCATGACTTTCTGTATTCAGTGTGAGTCTATCACCACTCATACTGTCTTCCTTTACAAGTCTCAAACCTTAGCTCTTCATGTCAAGCTTTAAAAATGAGAGAAAGTCTTTGAAAATCTATAAAACTCTAGTTCCGCACTTTCTCTTACCATTACTTGTGGTCCCGCACCCCTTGGTCATGTTACCTGCAGACCTACCCGCTCAGTCTCTAAATGAGTGCGTGCAGACCCCTGTGAAAGTCAAAAAGGCGCAAGTTTATTCTTAAAAACTCACTTTGGGTTAATTCTGGATGCTTCTAGAAGGAATCTTGACGTGGTTGGTTCACTCCTAGGTGGTTCATGCATCCCATAACTAAAGGATCTATCCCCTTGATGAGAGGAGCTTATCCCTTTGAAGGAGGACTCTATCCCTTTGAAGGTGGACGTGGTAACTTCCCTCCTCTGCACTATAAATTGAGGCATTGGGCTGGTTGCTAGAGAGGTTGAAAGCTGAACATTTTTTAGGGTAAATGTTGTTGGAATTGAGACTTCCTAGTTAAGCTTGAGAGGAGAGATTATATACCTTTTGGCTTCTTTAGGAAGAGAGTGAAACTTGTCAAAGTAGAGGAGCTTCTTGCTGGACCCTGGGAGGAGCTTGTACAACATCAAGGCACTAAGGTTGTAAAGTTCTTCTTTGATTAAAGTTACTACAATCAGATTCATTTTTCTCAATAAATTGTCCTATGGTTTATTTCATGAATTCCTTGATCATCATGATAAGTATGATTTATTATATTGGCTATGCAGGTGCTATTTAATATGTGTGCAGATTCTTTAAAAGGGACCTCATTTGGATCAACGGAGCGTGGCTTCCACAAACTAGTACTGGACCTGTGGTAGGCCTAAAACACCTGTTGGCCTTTATTCATAAATTGCATATTTAGAGAAAGATAGAATTTTTTTGGTTTGCTTGTCGCCAGATATCATTAGATACTAGGGAGATCGGTCTTGTCAGCAAGAACAATTCATCCGCCCGACAAAATGGCGACTCCACTGGGGACTTGAATTTTTGGTTTTTGCCTTTGCTTTTGCTTTGACTTGAGAAATTGTTTCTTTGTTTCTAGTTTTTGCTTGCTGTGTGGGATTGGGTAGGTTTATAGATTTTGAGTTGTTTTTTGTTTTTTCACATTTTTGAGAGTGGACCACACCTGCTATTTGTAACACAATGTGGACATACCCGCACTGTTTGTTTACTACACACTACAGTACCACACCTGGTTCTACCAGGGGCCTGTGGACCCTATCAAAATTTTGAAAACCTTAAAATACTTTCATTCAGTTAAGCTTATGATTTGTTTATGTGTTTTAGCCTCTGCCCAGATTTGCACGTGTCTTGTCAGAAACTTTTCGTAGGTTAATTCCATTGGCATTTAGGTTTTAGGTGAATTTCTAGAAGTTTTGTGTGCCTGGCTTGATTTTCGTTTGGTCTTTGTAGTAACTTAGAGCTTAGAGGCCTTAGAAACCTCAGATCACCCTGGTTTTTGTTGGTCTTCTTATGAGTCTGACCGATTTGTAAAATCTTCCTTTGTTGAGGAATACATCTTGTTTTTCTCTTTGCGAAGCTTCGAAAGAACTTGTTTTGAAAGTTTTGGATTTCATTTTTAAAAAAGAAAACAAAAGCTGGTTGTTTTTTGATTAATTTGTGATTCTGGACAATTAGTCCTTAGTTTGTTCATAACTAAGTAAAACATCCTTGAAAAGAAATTTTGTAAGCTTTTACTTCAATTAGTTTTTTAGAATTTATAGATCTCATGATTAGATTTTTCAATAGTTTTGAGTGTTTTTATAAAATTTAAAAAAAAAATCTCTTTTGAAAAGTTTGTTTTCTGTAGTTTTTGATTGTTGAAGAAAAAGGATTTTTTCGTGAGCATAACTAGTAGTTTCGTTTTTGAGTGTATTGAAAAAGAAAAAAGTTCTTCTTTTCATTTGATTGTTAAGGAAAGATTTTTTTTTACAAGCATTTGGATTCTCAACTCTTTCTTTAGCTAGAAGTTCATTGAAGAAAAATGATTGTTTATCATCTTAAGTGCATTTTTAGTGTTTTGGAGTTGAGTCTTCACACCATAACGTTTCATATCCACACCTTTTTACTTAAGAAAAAACCAATAAAAATAATGCTTAAAGTAAAATCTATCCAGTAATCTTTTTATTTCTAGGGCTCTTTATCACCAACATAGCTTAGGCTAGTATCTTGGAGTAGGGAGTAATTAACTCTCCAAGAAAGTAAAACAAACAAGTAGTTGTATCTTGCGGTAGGAGATAAATTCCAATTGTTACATCTATGCTCTGGGAAGCTCCTCTTAAAAGAGTCAAGCACAAGGTCATATCCGAACCAGTGGGGTAATCAATCCTTCCTCATTGGGAACGATAGCAGATATACACGTATTAAAAACGGTAAACCTCGGATTAACCATTGTCAAGGAGCCTGCGGTCACTTGTTGCTAAATCTTGGATTATGTCAAGGAGCCTTCAAGGGGATTGAGCTTGCTACTTTTCCCTTGCATGTGTATCGGATCACAAACTGTTCCCCTAAGTATATTTGTTTCCATTGGTAACCATAGTGACCATAATCTATAGGATTCTTTCCTAAGGTGACGGTGGAGGGAAGATCC
Source organism: Pinus tabuliformis (assembly GCA_031772625.1). Lineage (NCBI taxonomy): Eukaryota > Viridiplantae > Streptophyta > Pinopsida > Pinales > Pinaceae > Pinus > Pinus tabuliformis. The sequence continues at coordinate 766,185,932 of CM062815.1, forward strand.
CACTATACCTGGAGCAGACGTTGGCTAGACTCACTTGGATTTTCTCGGGGGTTCTCTTCACTTGAGACGGTTTAGTGGAGAAACTTGTGCTAGTCTATTCATTAAGCAGGTTGCCGGGGTAACTGTTCCAACTACCATTTCTGTATTGAATTCTGCGATGTTGGATTTCATCACCAACTAGTATTTTCGGTACAGAAAGTTACTATTTGTGTGTGGTTTGACCTCCTAGATTATTTAGGAGTGTGATTCAAAATTGTTTGGTTCTTTAGAGACTTTAGGTGGTTTTCATTGAGATTTTTCTTTGTTTGCGTGTGAAGTAATTAAAATATTTAATCGTGGTTGAATTACCGAGGAAGTCCCATAGACTTTGGGGCCAACCTCCTGAATTTTCACCAAGCCAGCTTGAAGGGTTATGAGCCCTTGTAACTCTTAGTGACAGTAGAGTTGGGTCACCTGAAGAAGGAGAGTATTCTTTAGTTGTACATCCTGATTATCAAGTGCAAGCACCAAAGTATATTATTGAACATGTTTCATTTTCCGAAGTTACTGGTAGTTTTTCTTCTACTAGTGAATTAGCCGAGGAACCTGAAATTTCTGAACCTGAAACTGAACTTGCTGCTACTCCATCATCAAGATTTACCTCTCCAACTTCCAGTGGTCCTGGTTCACCCAGGGTAGAAAGAGTCATTACCTAAAATCTTCCTTCTGGACTTATTGCTATTGAAGAACTTGTTACTTTGGAAGAAGGTATAACTATCCCTGAAAATCAACGGGCTATTGAACTTAGGGAGCATGAATCGATCTTTTACAGTCCACCTAGGAGGGATGCTTGGTATCTTTCATTGACCAATTTTTTGGAAAACCTGAGACTAAGTTTTTCACCACCTCGCATTCCTTTTCATCCAACACCTAGGGGTTATTATCCTCCTTTGAATATGTCAAGACAGTCATCCATGTTTTCTCAATCTCCAGAAATAGTTTTATATGGAGGTCCCTCTGTTCCCTCTGGGTATCAATCACTCACTGGTACTTTTTTAGGAGCATCTCCTCAACTTGTTGAACAAGGGTTATTAACTGGTAATAATGGAACTAAGCCATTGAGTGTAGAAGATATTCTTATGATGTTAGGTACCATTCCAAATCCACAACCTCTATGTGGCCAGTTACCACCTGGGGGGCAACCTCAAGGTCCTTAATTATCCCTTGGGGGGAAACCTCAAGGACAGTACATACCTTCGGGACAGTACATTCCTCAAGGTCAACCCGAGACTCAGTATGTACCTCAAGGTCAACCCCAGTATCAATATGTACCTCAAGGTCAACCCCAGTATCAGTACGTGCCTCAAGGTTATCAACCTCAAGGTCAGTACCTAACCCAAGGTTTCCAACCACCTTCAGGTCAATCATTTCTCCAAGGAACTAGAAATGTATCTTTGAATTATCAACCCTACCCTCAACCCGTTATGGTCCTCAATATGCTCAACCTTCTATGGGTCCATACCCCAGAATGAACTTAGTGTGGGATCCATCTCAATCTCAATAGTTCTTGCAACCAAATGTGCAGTTGTCATCTCAATCTGGACAACTCTTGGTTTCTGGTTCAACCCAGCAACCTGTCCAGCCTACTATTCAAACTTTTGCACCTTCTGTAGTTTCTTAGCCTAGGCCTAGTTCGCCTCGAACTCCGCCTCAAACGACTGCTGCAACTGCTGCAACATCTGTTCCATCTACCCCACCTACTTCTAGAGTATCGACAACTCCGATTTCTATTGTTCCTGCATCAATTCCTCAAACATATTTACCTCAGTCTAGACCCACAATTCAGACTTCGGTTCAAATGCCTATAGGACAACCCGGTCCAAGTACAGTTGTCACATGTCAACCTCAATTTACTTATCAACCGTACTAGGGACAGTACCAATTCGGTCCTGCTGTGCAGAACCCAGTATATCAATATCAATCATACCCTGGATATACTTATCAGCAACCTCAACAACCCCAGTACGATCCGGTTAATCCTAGTTTTCCGGGAGGATATAATATCCCAAATGCAATTCCAATTCCTATTTATCCTGGATATCCTCCTCCTGGGGTTGGTCTCATGACCCAGGGTTTTCGAGACCCTAATCGTTAGTTACCATTCATTACAACTTTGGACTTGCCTGATTTGTCACTCCTTACGAATGATCCAATAAATTATCTTCCATTTTGGCCGCCAATGCCAAATAAGTTGCCTAGTGACATCCCTAAGTTTGAAGGTAAATCAGGAGAGGATCCGTTGAACCATGTGATGACTTATCACCTCTAGTGTGTATCCAACTCCATTTCAGATGATTCAATTCGTTTATGGATTTTTCAGTGCACTCTAATTAGTCTTGCAGCCAAGTGGTACATTGAGTTACCGCAAGCCTCTTTTTATAATTTTAGTCAGCTAGCTACTTCTTTTCTAACTCATTTTCAGTTTCCAGTCAAATATGACAATGGCACAGAATTATTAACTTCATTAAAATAGTCAACGTCCACTTACATTTCATATCACATTCATGAATGGAGACGTCAACGACGTTTAGTGAAATTTTTTATTCTGGATCAGATCTTAGCAGAATGGTTTGTTAAATATTTATTACCGAAAATCACTGAGGATGTAGCTAAGGCAGGAGTCGTTACTGAAGAGCAAGTAATTGCTCAAGCTTAGTACCTTGACCTCGTTTATACGTATTCGGGTACGTTACACGAGAAAATCTCCAATCTTCCTAAACAAAATCAAATAATTGCAGCTCCTTCAAGGTCTCATGCCACTGATGGTATGATTGGTACAGTTAATACCAAAAGTAAGAAGAAATCTTCCAAGAATTCTTCTCTTATCATAAGTTTACCAGATTCCCCGACAGGAGATTCTTCCGCGGAAATTTTTGCCGATATTCATGTTGTAGAGTCATATATGGCTAAATCAAAATCCGGCGGTAAGAAGAAAGGGAAGAACAAAAATAAAACAGATATAAATTCGAAAGAGAAACCAGAAAAAATGGAATCTACTGATGAGAAACACGAACCTCGTTATCCTTGTCTCATTTGTGACGAAGAGCATTTTACAAGAGACTGCCCTCATGTTTGGTCAATTTAGTGAGGTCTAAATTGCTACTTTAAAATGTCAACCCGGGGTTCGTAAACTGACGAAGTGAAGTGTACTATATGTACTAGATAACCATTTCCTTAGTCTTTTGTCGTTTTTAGTTTTTTAAGTTTGTTTTTGGATTTATCTTTACCTAATGTGAGATGATGAAAAGGTGATAAAGCAAGTGAAATATGGATGATTATGGTGATCTATAAGTGGTTTTCCAAAACATAAAAGAAAGAAAGCTTTAAAATAACTGCAATGAAATCAATTCTTAAAAAGAAATAAAGACATCAAACAATGAACTAATGATATCGGCCCAGTATCTTTGTTGCTGAATGAAAATGAAAGTGAAATCTACACTAAATTCAATTAAAAGTAAGAACAACTAATCCACACTATTTCAACTCTTCAACTCAATCTTCCTTGTGAAAAGATATCATGAAATGTTAAGCAATGTGAAATCTAAAAAGAAGTTAAACTGCATAAAAGAAACTAATCACACTACTTTAACTCTCTTGACCTTTTGCCTTTCAGCTCAATTTACCCTGTGAGAAACAATCATGAACAAGTCAAGAAATGTGAGATCTAAAGAAAACTAAATCAAGCTATAATGAGTGATATTCTGGTTCCTAATAAAGTTATTTGATTATAGAAAGAAATGGTTAACAGATGAATAGCATGATATCTAAGAGCAGAAAATAAATGTACAACTTAAGGAAATGACAGTACTGTAAATCAAATTTCAGAAAACAAGAGTCAGCGACAAAGACAAGATGATCTCATATGTCAGTAGTTATAAAAAGAAAAGGTGAAAAATTGCCCCGGGCTGCCTAAGAAAACCTGCAGAAAACACTGATCAGTTGTAACCATAAAAGACCAGCAATGAAAATGTAAATCAACAGAAATCAAAAAGCTTTGTTATGTACAGCTAATATACATGATGAAATAAAACGCAACATTTAAATGAAAAATGTACAGCTAATATACATGAACAGGAAAAAAAAAGTAATGCAAGAGTTAAAGGACAACTGTACAAGGCTTTAGTGAGCAGGGGCCCTCTGCCACTTTAGCCGATTCAACGAACAGCTACAAGCTTAAGTTTAAACCAGTCTTCTCATATATTAAACAACAACGTAAAAGTGCAGTGGGGAAATACAACAACTTCAAATTACATTACAAGAGATTAACTTTTTACAGCGTTCATGGACGCGTTATTTATAAGGAAAGAAAGATAAATAAATCAACTAAATCTACGCTATTAACCACGCTGCCAGAGACACGTAAATCCTCTTCAGCCCGGATCTAGGTAACTGTCATCATGTTTATTAAATCTGAAAGGTATGGCTGTTAGATTCACGCTACCAGGATGTCTTCGCGGCTAAGGACTGTGCCACGTAGCTTCACGTGCTAAAAAACAGAGCTACGCAGAGCCGTGCCACCGCTGAACACTTTCGTTGACTATCCTTTGCCCCTTGTTTGACCGCGGGCTTTTATGGGCGTGCTGGATGATCTGGAGGGACACGTTCCATGTCCTTGACTCCTGTAACTTTCCCATGTGGCTCGTTTCTTCAGAGGACACCTGTAGCATGGTGTTTGACAAAACGGTTGTGGAATCCTGTGCTGGCTGCAGAAATCTGGGTCGGTTGCGGAAACCTGTGTCGGTTGCGGAAACTGAGAAGCTTCCGCAACTGTCTGAACAAAATTATAAACCAAACAACAATCATCAGCGTAGTTAGAAAACCATGTCAAAAGCTCCTTTTTAAACTAAAATACAATGATTTAATCAACTTGGTGGATGAAATGAGTGGAAAAAGAAGGCTGAGAGGGTGTATAGGAAGGTACAGGTTCGAGGCTCAACATACCCCCACTGTGAAGGTGTTGCACGTCCTCATGCAACCAAAACTTAGTTATTTTCCCTTAATCCATATGCTCTGAGGCTTCTGCAAGAACTTCTAGCCCTCTTCTCTTTCTCTTTGATGCTAAAATGGTCCTTGGTTTCCTGACTAGACATTTGAACTTAAGATTAATCAATGCCCTGCTCAACTTTTTACACTTTTTCTTCAGCTTCCTGTTCTTCTTTTTCCACAGTCCTAAATGGAGCATAATGTTATCATGGAAAATCTTGTCTACCTTACTCTACTCTTTGAGTGCTTCGTTTTCCTGTTTGATGTGCCTATTTAGGACTTCCAATTCAAACATTTCCTGTTTTAAAGACTGTACTTGTGCATCAAGTGGCAAGGTGGTGCTTGGTCCTGCAGCTGATTGTTCCAAGGACTCTAGGTAGTTATATACCTCTTGCTGATTAGGATCTACTTCAGGTGTCTTTCTTGGGCTAGGCTCAAAATCAAAATCTGGAGGAGGAGGAAGACTGTCCTCTCTTTCTGGCCGAAAAAGGGCTTTCATCACGTGGAGGACTTGACTCAATGTCTGGCTGAGCTGGAGCTTTTTCAGGTGTTTCTTCACCTAAATCAATAAAGTGTGATTGTTTTTCTTGGGTTACACTCTTCTTTCCTTTTAGCCTACTGCTCCTCCTCACGTGTGGACTAGTGCTCTTTTCCTATGCACTCCGTTTTCCTTTTTGTTTCTTTGTTATGGCAGCAGCTTGAAGATGTACTAATCTTTCTGCCAAAGTTTGAGAATCTTCCTCTATGGATGGTTCAGGGGATGGATGGGTTTCTTGAATGGTTATTTTGCCTTTTTCCTTCTTCTGTTTCTTGTTTTTAGCTCCCTCTTCTTCTTCTTCTTTCTGAATAGTTTCCTGAATGTCTATTGTAGGAGAGTCTTGGGCTGTAATATTCTTTTCTTTCCTCCTACTTCTCTTTGGAATTTTTGGGGAGCTGCTTCCAGAGGTTTCAATCAGTTCTTGGAAGTGGTTTCTTGTCAAAAACTTTTCCCAAGTATCCTTAGTGTTTTTCATCTGATCTTCAATAAGGATTTTTATGAACACGTGATGGTAAAGATGGGGTTCAATATTGCCTACGTGTTTTTGAACAGTAGAGCTCATTTTCTTCAAGCTTGATAACAAAAAATAAGGCAAATTAAGGGTATAACCTTCCATAAAATTCATCATTAGCCCGGCATGATACATGTACATGGAACCAAAACGACCCTCGCATGTGATAAATTTATGGATAAGTAATTACAGAGGGGACCATTCTTCTTTTATTGCATGCACAGGGATTCCTTTTGTAAATACAGAGGTATCCATACCTGGGTTTTGGAGCATGATTCTCCATCCTTGATCGTCAACACTTCTGTTTTTGAACCACATTTCACCTTCTTGTGGAAGACTTGTTGCAGCTGCTATTGTGGCCTCGGTCACTGTAAATTTTAAGTCTCCTATCTCCACTACGTGTCCATTGAAGGACCGTGCAAAGGCTTTAGTCACTTCTTTGTTATAACCCCTGAACTTTTGAATGAATCTCAGCCACCTTGCTTTCTTCAACGACTCCTTCGTTTGAGGATAACCCTCCAGGTATTTTGGTCCTTTCGGTTCAGCTCTTAGTAGTTTTCCCATTCTTGGCTTTAAATTCTGACTGAAAATTCTACTGCGTATGAAGGTTCGGGAAAAAAATGGGCTGATTACGGGATTCTTAGGGTAACTGGAGTGGCCGTAATCGAAGTTCAGGGTGTATGTGGTGACTGTAGCCAGGGTTTGGAGCAAGCTGTAGTGGATGTAGCGGAAATGGAGAACAAGGAATGGTATGAGTATTGAGGGAGTAAAGGGTAAGCAACAGTAACGAGTTCAACATCGAATGCATGCGAGAGTGAAGTGATAAATGGGCAGAATAACGGCTGAGTCCTTTTGAATCGGATGACTTGCGCACATGTCTCGACAGACGGCTGCGGGAATTATGGTGAAGGAGAGCCATAGTACAGTCGGTCACGTCTCAAAAGTACATCCAATAAATGGGAGAGCAGTCCATCTCGAGTTTAAATTTAGAATGATCATGGGACCGTTAGAAATGAATAAGGTGTGTGGAAGAGGAGTGGTATGGGGCTTGCCGTATCAAAACATTGCATTTAGTGGAACTTGCCATGGTTTAATAACTATGCATAATAATGACATTGAATTGTTATTTGGTAGGGATTTTTGATCATACCTTTGGAAGTTTATCATTTCTTGATTCAGGCTTCTGACCCATTGTTGTTCTTTGATCTTGAAGATGCCCCATGTCTTTGCTGCACTTGGTGATGATGACACTAACCTTTGACTGTGATTTTTTTTTTAAAACAGAGTGATGCCAGCTGTAAAGACAGAGTGATGCTGGCTGCAGAAATCGTTTCTGGCTGTGGAAACTGGTTCTGGCTGCGGAAACGGTTTCCAGCTGCAGAAACTAAGACAACACCCCTTTAACTACACAAAGATAGTTAGAGAAGAACTAACTAAATAAAATAGTCCTGAGAGGGACTTTTATTGATGGAATGAAATGAAATGAGTGGAATGAGATGGAAATGAAGTGGAGTGAAGATGGAGATGAAAATGAGATGGATGAATTGAAATGGCAAATGAGGTGGAGTGAAGATGGAAAGAGAGAGAGATTTTTTTTTGTTTTTGGAAAATATAGAGTGTCAGGTGCCCCTGATTTTCACTCTACATTTTCTGTATAAGACTGCCAATCTATGATTGGTTTTCAGGCTTATACAAAAGATTTTTATTTTTTATTTTTATTTTTTTTCAACTGAAAGAAACAAAGACTAGGTTGATGGAGGAGAAGGATTCCTCTCCACCAGCCTCATTGCATAATTTTCTTGAAACATTTTGACAAATTCCTCTTTTGAGAGTGGCTTATGATAAATTTTCAATCGGTGGCCATTCACAATGAGAGGAGTTTGAAACTCATCAATGGTCTTGACTCGAACTGCTCCATTGCTAAAGACTTCGTCAATCTCATATGGTCCAAGCCAATGAGTCTGAAATTTTCCTTTGAAGTCTTTAAACTTGGAATCAAATAGTAACGCCCAATATCCCTTTTGAAATTTTTTCTCTTTGATATATCTGTCATGCCACTTAGTTCTTTGGTGCTGAACTAGATCAGTCCTTAAAATTGCATCTTGTCTTATTTCATCTAGATCATTTAGCTGCTCCATTCTGTGCTTTTGGGCTTCTGATAGATTCATCCCCAACTGAACTGCCATCTTGAAAGTCTTGACTTGAAACTCAATGGGGAGCAAGACTTCTTTCCCATAAACAAGTTCATAGGGAGAATGTCCTGTTCTATTCCTCCATGTAGTTCTATAGGCCCATAAGGCTTCAGGAAGCCTTTCTGCCCAATCTCTTCTATGTAGATGAACAGTTTTGGTGATGATTTTCTCAAGGACTTTGTTTGTAGGCTCCACTTGGCCATTTGCTTGCGGATGGTACGGAGTAGATTTTCTATGCTTGATTTTGTATTCTTCCATCAGCTTCTCCATCAAATTAGATGTGAATTGACTTCCCTGATCTGTTACAATTTCTCTTGGGACACCAAAACGAGTAAAAATATCCTCAAAAAGAAATTGAACAACTGAATTTTCAGTGGCAGAAGGCAATGCCTTGGCTTCTATCCATTTAGTAACATAATCAGTGCAAACCAATATATATTTCTTTTGTTTAGATGGTGGATTAATAGGTCCAATGAAATCTAAAGCCCATTTTTCAAAGGGTTCGATGAGTACCTGTGGCTGTAATGGCATTTCATTTGAAAGAGTTAGTCTCCCAACTCTTTGGCAGCTGTCACACCTCCTGACATATTGTTTTGCATCTTTGAAGAGAGAAGGCCAATAATATCCTAAAGAAAGGATTTTATAAGATGTCCTCTTGTCAGCGAAGTGCCCACCGCATGGCTCATCATGACATGCCTTGAGGATGTCAGGCATTTCATCTTCCCGAACACATCTTCTGATCACACAGTCTAGCCCTGTTTTGAACAATTCATTAGAAATCCATGAATAACTCGAACTCTCCTGAATAATTCTTCTCCTTTCATTAGGAAATAAATGTGGAGGTAGTTTCCCTGTAACCAAATAATTAGCAATATATGCATACCAAGGAGTTTTAGTAGTTACTGCAAACAAATATTCATCTAGAAACTTATCCTCTACAGGAGAATCTTCGTTAGTATTTTGGATTCTAGACAAGAAATCAGCTACTGTATTTTGTTTCCCTGGTCTATCTAACACAGTAATATTGAATTCTTGTAAAAGTAAAAGCCATCTTGTAACTCTGCCATTAGTAACAGGTTTGTTCATGAGATATCTAATTGCAGAATGATCAGTATGGACAAAAGTTTCATAGCCTGTTATATAATGTCTAAACTTGTTGATTGCATGAACAACAGCTAAGGACTCTTTTTCAATCATAGTATAATTTAACTCAGTGGGAGTCAAATTTTTACTGGTGTAGTAAATGGCATAAGGAACTAAATCCTTTTGACCCAACACAGCTCCTAGAGCTGTATCTGAAGCATCTGTAGAAATATGGAAAGGAAGTTTCCAATTCGACCCTCTCAAAATGGGTGCTTCAGATATTCTTGTTTTTAAAGTTTCAAATGCAGATTGACAATCAGGATCCCAATTGGATTCACAGTCTTTTGTAAGTAATTTGAAGAGCGGAGATGCTATCTTGGTGAAGTTTTCAATAAATATTCTATAATATCCAGTAAATCCAAGAAAACTTCTAACATCTCTTTGACAATTTGGAATAGGTAACTTGGAGATGACTTCAACTTTTGATCTATCAACTTTAATCCCATCTCCCAAAATATGATGTCCTAAAACAATCCCTTCAGTAAACATCATAAAACATTTTTCATGACTTAATGAAAGATTTGTTCGTTTACATCTTATAAGGACTTTTTCCAAATTTTCTAATGCCTCTTCAAATGAATTACCATAAACTGTAAAATCATCCATATAGACCTCTACACAATCATGGATTAGATCGGAAAAAATTCCTAGTACTGCCTTTTGAAATGCGGCAGGTGCATTACATAATCCAAAAGGAAGTACTCGGTAGGCAAAAGTTCCCCATGGACAGGTAAATGTGGTCTTGTCCTGATCTTCAGGTGCTACCTGAATTTGATTATAGCCACTAAAACCATCCAAAAATGAAAAATACTTTTTGCCTGCTAAAGTATCTAATACCTGATCAATAAAGGGTAGAGGAAAGTGATCCTTCAAAGTTGCTTTGTTCAATTCCCTGTAATCAATGCAAACCCTCCATTTACCATTCTTTTTAGGTACTATAACCAAGGGAGAAACCCATCGGCTATCTGAAATTGGATAAATGAAGTTTACATTAAGTAACTTTTGGAGCTCTTCTTTCACTATCTCCCTAAGGTTTGGATTCATCCTTCTTTGAGGTTGTCTGATTGGCCTACTATTTTCCTCAATGTAGATGTGATGAATGCAAGTCTTAGGGTCAATACCTTTCATATCGGTATACTCCAAGTTTTTGTTGATATTCAATGTTTTTCTTGGAAAAATCTCAATGGCAGAACTACCAAACTCTTCCATAGAGAAAAGAGACATTTGTCTAGATGATAGACACTCAATGTCAGAATCCAACTGAAATTGTGTGTGATCATATTCTGAAGATGGTTCAAAGTTTTCTAATGTGTTCAGAATTTGACTATCTTCACTGATCTCAGAAATGGTAAAGACAGGTTGTATAGTATCTTCATCATCAACCCACTCATTATCTCCTATTTCTGTAATTGCTTTTGCTGGAGGATACATATTGAACTTCTTTGTCGAATTACCATCAGAAATATACATATCCCCAGACCTACAATTGATAAAAGCATCAGCTGTCACTAGCCAAGGTCTTCCTAAAATAAGAGGATGTCCTCCTAGATTACTCTTGGGAGTTAAAATCATGAAATCGACTGGATATTCCCAAGAGTCTAAGGAGACTGGAATGTCTTCTAATACACCATCTGGTTTGATAATTGATCGATCTACAAGTTGCAGTAGAGTAGGTGCAAAGAGAAGATTAGGAAGTTTTAGTTGTTCCATAGTCTGTCTACTCATAATGTTGATAGCAGCCCCTAAATCAATCAGAGTATTTGGAATTTCAATTCCATTGATATGTGTTTTTACAATTGGACTACCGGGATCTATATACTTCTGCATGGTAATTTTTCCCATCATGATATCTGCAATTTTCCCTACCAGGTGGATTCTTCTTGTGTCTCTTGGTTTCTTTCCTGGTCTTTTAAGGCTCAACTCCTTTATTGTTTTTTCTAGAATAGGAATCTCTTTAATGGCTTGTAACAAGGGAATCTTGATACAGACATTCTTCAATTCATCTAAAAAATTATAGTCAGGCAACCAAATTTGTTTTTCCACTCCTTTGTCAATTTGTAATCTTTCAGGAAAAGGAGGTGTGGATAAAGATGCAGGTTGCTCAACTATGGGAGTTGTGGGGGTTAACTCTTTTTCTTTTTCTTTTTGAGTGTTTGGGTTTTGAAGAGATGCTTCAGAACCATTATTGGCTTCAAGAGACTCTTCCTCAAAAATGTCTTGTTTTTGGGCATCTATAGAAGGCTTATCTAAAATTCTATCGGATCTGAGTTGTACATCATTGAGAGGAACAATCATATAGGTAGGAAATTTTTGTCCTTCTACCATATAAGCATCTTGAGGGTTTTTATTATTGGGGTTTGGCAATGGCTGGGAAGGAAGTTGATTTGACTTCTGTTGGAATGGAAGCAAGAGTTGAGAATTTGGATTCTGTTGAGAAGGTTGTTGTTGTTGAAATGGTAATGATAATTGTGGATTTTGATTTGGAAATTGTAAAGCTTATTGATTTGGAAAAGATGGAGGATATTGATAAAATTGAGAAAATCTTCCATAAGGATTTTGCATACCTTGTGCCCATGTTTGAAAAGGATTTTGAGATTGGGACCAAGATTGCCAAGGATTCCAATTTGGTGGGTTTTGAAAGTTCATAGAGTTGTTAAACCCTTGATTTTGTTGCCCTTGCCAAGGTCTCCTTGCCACAAAACAGAGAGACTCAATTGTATTTGGATCTTCTTGAAAGACAACTTTAAGGCCAGGGATTGAAGGACAATCCTTGGTCTCATGATTTTCTGAACAAATTACACATGTGTCTACAACTTTTGCATCCAAGGGACATTCCCTTAGAGCATGTTTCTTCCTACACTTTGGGCAAAAGATGGCCAAAGCCTCAGCTTCTGCTTTCTGCTTATTGTGAATCTTAAGGGTGTCTAGTTGCTCACTAAGACTCCCTAAGATGTCAGTTTTGAATTCATCAAGCATGTTGCCAATCTCAGCCCTACTTACTGATCCAGTTGCAGATTTGTTTTCTATGATGAGAGAAGGATCTCTAGGCCCTTTTTGAGTTTTAGATTTCCCCCTTGAGAGATGGACACATAACTCTGCTATATCATGAAGTGGAAGTTGAGATATATCTCCCTTTCCCATCATGTTCAAAATATCTATCCATTCATCTCTAATGGCTTTTAATAGAAGGGCTTTCAAGGTCTCCTCATCTAAGTTACTCATTTTTGCTCTTTTCAGGTTGTATTGAAATCTTTCAAGTAAATCCTCCAAGTTTTCATCTTCTCTTTGCACCATTTTGAATACCTCATCCTTGTGATTGGTGGGCATACAATAGTCCAGGTACCTATCCAAAAATGTTTGTTTCATGTCATTCCAAGACCTAATGGATTGAGGGAGTAACCCCATGAACCATTTCAAAGCTGCTCCTTTCAATGTTGAAGGAAACAGTTTGAGTTTTTGAGAGTCTTCCAAATAATCATAAGTTCGACACACGACCTCAAACTCAAATAGAAATGTTTCAGGGTCCTCATTTCTTATCCCATGAAAGTTTGGGAGGACAGATGGTGAGATGTTTTTCATAGTTGCTCGAGAGTCTTCATCAACTATGGGAAACCCAAATGAGTTATCTCCATCTGTATTTCCCCCAATGTTACCTCTACCTTCTCCATTATTTCCTCCTCCACCTCCTCTACCTCTACCAAATCTGTTTACTCGTTCCTCTGTCATGATAGTTTCCCTAGAGACTTCAGAGTCCTCTGGTTCCTCTATTAATGGTGAATGAGGAAGAATTCCTCCCTCTTCTTCCTCAGGTGATTCTACTTCTTTAATTACAATTTGTCCTCCTGTGGAAGGAAGTAAAGGGTCTCTTCCTAATTCAGACTCGATAGATGGTGTGGGTGAGTCAACTACTGCTTCTTGAATTCCAGGGACCCTAGGACTAGGAGTGTGGGTTGGAGATGATGAATATTTCTCTTGTCTATCCCTTGAAGTGGATGGACTTGTAAAAATCGAACTCTTAGCCCTAGCTAAAAACCTTCCCCTAGAATCTCTTGCTCTATGCATGTCATTTTTATTTTTTCTTCAAGTCGGGGTAATAATTCCTTTTCTGATCTTCCAGGTCACTCTAGGTGCAAGAAGAGAGCATACTTAAGAAACTATTAAACCAATAACTTTCTCTTTTCTGATCCTCCAGATCACTCTAGGTGCAAGAGGAGAGCATACTTTGAGAGGTTATTAATTTTCCTTCCTTGAAATTTTCTTGTTATTATATCTTTTTTTTTTAAGAATTTGGCTACCTAATTTCACTTCCCCGGCAATGGCGCCAAAATGTTTGGTCAATTTAGTGAGGTCTAAATTGCTACTTTAAAATTTCAACCCGGGGTTCGTAAACTGACAAAGTGAAGTGTACTATATGTACTAGATAACCATTTCCTTAGTCTTTTGTCGTTTTTAGTTTTTTTAAGTTTGTTTTTGGATTTATCTTTCCCTAATGTGAGATGATGAAAAGGTGATAAAGCAAGTGAAGTATGGATGATTATGGTGATCTCTAAGTGGTTTTTCAAAACTTAAAAGAAAGAAAGCTTTAAAATAACTGCAATGAAATCAATTCTTGAAAAGAAATAAAGACATCAAACAATGAACTAATGACATCGGCCCAGTATCTTTGTTGCTGAATGAAAATGAAAGTGAAATCTACACTAAATTCAATTAAAAGTAAGAACAACTAATCCACACTATTTCAACTCTTCAACTCAATCTTCCTTGTGAAAAGATATCATGAAATGTTAAGCAATGTGAAATCTAAAAGAAGTTAAACTGTATAAAAGAAACTAATCACACTACTTTAACTCTCTTGACCTTTTGCCTTTCAGCTTAATTTACCCTGTGAGAAACAATCATGAACAAGTCAAGCAATGTGAGATCTAAAGCAAACTAAATCAAGCTATAATGAGTGATATTCTGGTTCCTAATAAAGTTATTTGATTATAGAAAGAAACCGCTAACAGATGAATAGCATGATATCTAAGAGCAGAAAATAAATGTACAACTTAAGGAAATGATAGTACTGGAAATCAAACTTCAGAAAACAAGAGTCAGCGACAAAGACAAGATGATCTCGTATGCCAATAGTTATAAAAATAAAAGGTGAAAAATTGCCCCGGGCTACCTAAGAAAACCTGCAGAAAACACTGATCAGTTGTAACCATAAAAGACCAGCAATGAAAATGTAAATCAACAGAAATCAAAAAGCTTTGTTATGTACAGCTAATATACATGATGAAATAAAACGCAGCATTTAAATGACAACTGTACAGCTAATATACATGAACTGGGAAAAAAAAGTAATGCAAGAGTTAAAGGACAACTGTACAAGGCTTTAGTGAGCAGGGGCCCTCTGCCACTTCAGCCGATTCAACGAATAGCTACAAGCTTAAGTTTAAACCAGTCTTCTCATATGTTAAACAGCAACGTAAAAGTGCAGTGGGGAAATACAACAACTTCGAATTACATTACAAGAGATTAACCTTTTACAGCGTTCATGGACGCGTTATTTATAAGGAAAGAAATCTAAACAAATTAACTAAATCTACCCTATTAACCACGCTGCCAGAGACACGTAAATCCTCTTCAGCCCGAATTTAGGTAACTGTCATCATGTTTATTAAATTTGAGAGGTATGGCTGTTGGATTCACGCTACCAGGATGTCTTCGTGGCTAAGGACTGTGCCACGTAGCTTCACGTGCTCAAAAACAGAGCTACGTAGAGTTGTGCCACCGCTGAACACTTCCATTGACTATCCTTTGCCCCTTGTTTGACCGCGAGCTTTTATGGGCGTGCTGGATGATCTGGAGGGACACGTTCCATGTCCTTGACTCCTGTAACTTGCCCATGTGGCTCGTTTCTTCAGAGGACACCTGTAGCATGGTGTTTGACAAAACGGCTGCGGAATCATGTGCTGGCTGCAGAAATCTGGGTCGGCTGCGGAAACCTGTGTCGGCTGCGGAAACTGAGAAGCTTCCGCAGCTGTCTGAACAAAATTCTAAACCAAACAACAGTCATCAGCGTAGTTAGAAAACCATGTCAAAAGCTCTTTTTAAACTAAAATACAATGATTTAATCAACTAGGTGGATGAAATGAGTGGAAAAAGAAGGCTGAGAGGGTGTATAGGAAGGTGCATGTTCGAGGCTCAACACCTCATCGCGTTGAGGTTACAAAAATCGTCAAAGGTTCTCAAACGCCTGCTGTTTTGAAGGATCCTTTTCCTAGTCAAGACAGTAAGATGATAGGTTCTTCCTCAAATGCCTCAGAATAACCCATAATGATGATGTCCCATGTTAGGATTGCGACACGATCGCAAGATTATGGAAGTAAAAGTCCTGTTGATGGTAAGGAAGCATAATCTTCTAATTTGAACCCATCAACTTCAACTCCCAGTTCCGATCCACTACAAATCGAGAAAACTAACCCAGAATTAGTAATCAAACCACCCACCAAGGGTATACTTTGAAATTCAACTTTCAATCCACATGCGAGAGCTGCTCAGAAATATAACATTGTTGAAGATTTGGCTATTTCACCTTCAGCAATGTCGGCTTTGGAGGTGCTTCAATCATGTCCAGCACAACGTAAATTGCTATTGTCGGCTATAGGAGCTGTTGATATTCAGGACTCGAACCTTATAATTTTTGATCTAGAAAACAGTATGCCTCGCTTACCTCATCAAATGGCTTTCCAGATTCCAGTGTTAGTAAAAAACATACCTTGCTATAAGACTGTAATTGATGAGGGAGCTTCAACGTGTATTATGTTGATCCAGTGTTGGAGATCGCTTGGTTCTCCTACACTTAACCAATACCTGATGATTCTAAAGGCTTTTGACGGCTGTGGGTTCTATACTTTTGGCATTCTACAGGATTTACCTATAGGGGTTGAAGGAAAAACTGTTAATCTAGATGTGGAAGTGGTTGATGCCCCTCTAGATTACAACCTTCTCTTGGGTTGTAGTTGGTCTTACACTATGACTGCTCTTGTTTCATAGGTCTTTCGGCTGATAAAGTTTCCTCATAGTGGCAAGATCATAACTATAGACCAGCTAACTTACTTTTCATCCGACCCAACCTCTTCTAAAAGTATCCAGCATGTCGGCAAAACAATTATCCCTTATAAGGATGTTGGAGTAGGAGTAGTTAAAGATTCTGGTTTACTAGGAACTTTTTCCTTTCCTCCTCCTAACGTATTGCCTTCTACTACAACCATTCATATGATTTCATCAGACACTATTGTTTATGATGATCCTTGGAACGTACCTTCTGAATCTAGGATAGATTCATTTGGTGATGCTATGCCTTTGAGTCCATATGAAATTGCGTATCAGGCCGTACAGTCGTTTTCCGACCCTTCTTCGACCGAAATTGACTTAATGAATGTGGTCCATGAAGAATCACTTTCAACATCAAACTCAGATTCAACAACGTTTTCCGAACTTGTTCACACTGATGAGAAAATTCGTGAAATCTTGTCTCTTGATGATTTACCATGGGAAGATCTTCATCATAGATCTTCATTTTTACCTGATATTGATCGCTTTGAAAATGATTTTTCATCTATTTTTACAACTGATTATGTCAAGGAACCTCAGAATCCATTGAAAAATCCTGATTCTGAGTTAAATTTGGGAAATATTTCTCGAACTATTCCTATTGACATTTCGGTTAAGCCTAGAATTGTTGAAAACATTCATATAGGTGCCTCTTGTACAAAAGATGAAATTCAAACATATAAGGCCCTATTTCAAGAATTCCGCAACGGGTTTACCTGGTCATATGAGGAAATGCCAGAAATTGACCCAACAATTGTTGTTCATGAAATCAAAACTTACCCGGATGCTAAACCCGTCCAACAACGTTTGCATCAGATCCACCCACGAAAAGCTGCTGCTATTAAAGCAAAAGTTGAAAAATTACTTAAAGCAGGTTTCATTTATCCAATTCCATTAACAGATTGGGTATCGAATATCATTCTTGTTAACAAAAAGCAAGGAATGATAAGAATATGTATCGATTATAGGGATATTAATCGAGCCTTTCCAAAATACAATTACCCAACTCCCTATATCGATCAAATCATTGATGATTGTGCTGGCAATGAAATATTCTCCTTCATGGATGGTTTTTCTAGTTATAATCAAATCAACATTCTACTTGCTGATCAACCAAAAATGGCTTTCATTTGTCCATGGGGAACATTTGCTTATTGCAAATTACCTTTTGGGCTTAAGAACGTCAGTGCAACTTTTCAAAGAGCCATGTCTTACGCGTTTCATGACATCAAGCACATTGTGAAACCCTATCTCGATGATTTACCTGCTCATTCATTACATCGAGCCGACCATCTCATTCATTTACGAGCAATCTTTATGAGGTGTAGGCATTATCGAATTAGGTTGAATCCACACAAGTGTGTTTTCTGTATAGAAATGGGTCGGTTACTGGGATTTTTTGTTTTGAAAACTAGAATTCGTGTCGATCCCTCGAAGGTTTAAGCTATTGTCAAATTTCCTCCTCCTTCGACTCTTCACCAACTCTAAAGTTTGCAAGCGAAAGCAAACTTTTTACGCCAATTCATTCCTAACTACGCCGAGATAACAAATGGTTTTACCAGGTTGTTGAAACATAATACTGCATTCTTTTGGGATGAGATAGCTGATAAATATTTTGATGCACTAAAACACGCGTTGACCCATGCACCGTTATTGCATCCTCCCAACTACAACCAGGATTACTTCTTATATCTCGTTGCCTCTCATTCCACCATCGGAATGGTATTAGTTCAGGAAGATGAATTCGGTAGTGAACATGTGATATATTACCTTAGTCGAACCTTAAATCCGACTGAGCTAAAATATTCACATGTGGATAAATTTGCCTTGATAGCTGTTCAAGTTGTCCAACGTTTTCATCATTACATTTTACTACGCAAAACTACCGTAATTTCTGACTGCAACCCTATGATCTATATTTTGACCAAACAATTGCTAGGGGGCAAGTATTCCAAATGGATTGTTATCCTGCAGGAATTTGACTTGGAGTTTGAAAAATCTAAGTCAAAGAAATCTCTAGTTTTTGCGGAGTTGATGTGTGACTTCCCGCGTGCTGATACTGAAACTGTGGTAGAAGAGCCCATTGAGGACGAATCCTTGTTTCTAATCAGCACTCTTGATCCATGGTATGGAGATACCATAGTTTATCTCCAAACCCAATCCTTTCGGCCTGAAATTTCAAGATCTCAGCATCGAAAAATACGATTCCAATCCCAACAATTTAAAATTATTGGAGATACACTTTATTGTCGTGGGGTGGACTCTGTTTTCTGACGTTGTTTAACTCATGAGGAAGCTGAAAGGGTTCTAAATGACTGTCACTTTGGAGCGTGTGGCGGTCATATGTTTGGGTTTGCCACAACCCAAAATATATTGAGTGCTGGCTATTTCTGGCTGTCTTTGTTTAAAGACTGTATTAACACGGTCTGAAAATGCCACAACTGCCAAATTTTTGATCGAAAGATGCACACTCCACTTGCTCTCTCCACCCTATAATTATTGTCGGTCCTTTTGCGAAATTGGGTATCGATTTTATTACATGTAACCCTCATTCGACCGGGGGGCATGCGTATATCATCCTTGCGGTAGATTATTTTACCAAGTGGGCCGAGGCGATGCCTACATTTTCGGCAGACGGTAAAACTGCTTCTATTTTAGTTTTCAATCATATAATTGCTAGGTTCGGTGTTCCACAAGCGATTATCATTGATCATGGGTGTCATTTTCGAAATATTATGATGACTGAACTAACAGACCAACTTGGCCTGCGTCACGATAGTTCAACTCCATATTATCCACAGGCTAATGGTCTGGTTGAAGCCATCAACAAAGTTCTAGTCATTATGATCCAATGAATCATTGGGATTCATAGGTCGAATTGGCATAACATGTTATTTTTAGTGCTTTGGGCATATCGAACCTCAGTAAAAACATCAACTGGTTTCACTCCTTTCCAACTAGTTTACAGTTTCAAAGCTGTGTTACCCATTGAATGCGAAATCCCGTCATTGCAAATGGCCATAGAATTACTTCCAGCCACTTCCGAAGAGGAGAAACGTTTATTGTACTTGGCTCAGCTAGATGAGAATTGACGTGATGCTGCACTAGCAATCAAAGCTCATGCCAAACGTATTAAAGCTCAGTATGATCGAAATGTTACACCTCATAATTTTTTGGAAGGAGACCTAGTCTTATTGTACGATCAAGCAAATGATAAATTGGGCACTGGAAAATTTGTACCCATGTGGCATGGTCCTTATGTTGTTAAGTGAAAGCTGGCAAAAGGGGCCTATGAATTGGTAGACTTTGACGAAGTCTCTTTAGGTAAACCCAGAAATGGTCTTTACCTGAAGAGATATTATGCTTAAATCTGGGTGTGGAGATTTTTAGTTAGGTTAGTTTTCTTTCTAGCTGGTGTGTTTTAGATTAGAAAAGTGTGCTTAGATTAGAGAGTGTGTTTGTCATTATTCCTGCTTATCTTGATTTTACTCTTGATATTGCAGATGTCGAAGTCTCTCCAAACATACAATGGTTTTGCTGATGGTGCTTGTTGTAATACATGGTACATTCCTTCCGCAGCTTGGGTAATCTATTCGCCCTCTGATGACTTGGTATCTATGCATGGAGTAAGCCTTGGTCAAACAACGAACAACATTGCAGAGTATAGTGCAGTGATTGAGTTATTATCTGAATCCATCTCATTTGGGATTCGAAGTTTGATTGTGAGGTTAGATTCTGAACTCATTGTGTTACAGCTTAATAGAGTGTATGCCATTAGAAATCCAGTGTTATTAAGATTATTTTTGAGAGTTCGTCTCTTGGAACGTGAATTTGACTATATTGAATATCAGAATATTCCAAGATATTTAATACATTAGCAGATGCAATTTCTTCTCGAATGTTAAGTAGAAATTTGCAATAATCAAACAAGTAAATTTAAAAACATTCCATAACATGTTTTACAAGGTAGCCAGTGATAGTGATATAGCATAGCATAGAAATGTGTCAAATATACATCGTCTTCGATCATAGGTTGAAAAACACCTTATGATCGGCAAAAATGATAGTACAAAAAGCAAAATGTCATATGATTCTATGACAGGTGATCATCTTATCATTGGTGATGATCATGATAAGAAATCACTGTACGGGCCACCCTACAAAGGAACTCCCGGAAAGGTCCTGGGACTCCAATCACATAGAATTGTAGCCTAAGAGGAATGTCACCTACGCTAGTCTCTTGAATGTCTACTGTCAAACACTCTAGATGGTTTTCCAATTCAGCCAAGGTCTCTGCAGATTTGTCCTGTGGGGCTAGTGCTCCTGCAGCTAGCTGTTTCCTCTCATAGGGCTGGAGAGTGGCTGGTTGCCGTGGACCTACATTTGCATTTGAAACTTTTTACTATCAATTTTGGGACGATTTAAAAAAAAAAAACGTTGAAAATGACTTTACCTGAGTCATCCCATTGCTCTCCTAGTGGAAGAGCCATGTCTGGGTCACCACGATAATCCATCCGAGCATAAGGAAAATCCTGAATAGAAAAAACTTGGTTCTCCAACCAATGAAAATACTCAAGAGGAAATCAAACAACCTTTGTTCCCTCCTGTTGTGGCCACCAACACCCCCCCTCCTTATTTAGTATTGGCAATAACACTAGATAAGTGGGGACCCTTAGTAAAAAATTCAAAAAATTTAATTAAAACTCATGTATTATACTCCTTAAGAAAATATCGCATCACGCGAAGAAGATAGGACATTTCCTTGTGAGTAGAATGATAAACTACGAGAATGTGACGCAAAATCCATCGCATCGCATGCATTAAGAAACGCTCATAAACGAAAACTTTAATAAATCGCCGACAACCGATATGCTACATCACATATCGCAACATCACAAAAGAAACACATAACTATATAACAAATTGTAACAATCTGTGATCTTGCGATAATGCGATCGGCGATCGTGCGATTGCGCGAAACAGCAACCTGCAATCCTGCGATCAGCGTGATCGGCTAACCCTGCGATAACACATATTGATAAAATGCGATAGCGCAATGATGCGATGTGAATCGCAGAGATCGTCCATCGCAGATTTTCCCCGGCTCAACATTCAAGAAAAATCGAATACGCGCGTTAATGAAAATTAATGAATGTATGCCAAGTGTTAATGAAAGACAGTTTTGTGTTTTTCGAAGAGTTAGTTCACATCAGGTGGCATGTTTTTGTACATCCGTAGAGCTCAGAGTTTTCTTGTCAATTTTTATTATCATTACACTCTCCTTATGTGTGAACTGCAGGAAGGAAAGACAGAAACAATATGAAGCAATGTGCAGGGAGCGATTAAGGAAAAAGGTAAAGCTCCGATGCTCGGAAGAAGAGAAGAAATGCCCTCATGAATGGATACCGCATGCAACAGAGCCGCAAATTTCAGAGCACTACTGAGTTATTCATTTACAGATCTATCACTCAGAGCCATGGTTCAATGAATGGTTGAACAATTCTGATATCAACATGCGATTTAACGCTCAAGGGTAGAAGTTCACAAAAGCAGGATGTTTGCAAAAATTTAAAGCTTATACCCGGTAAAGGAAAGGCGCTAAAGGCGAAAAACGCACCAAAAAGGCCTGGATCAAAGAATGGAGGCATTTTTCGATGCGCCCTAGCGCTAATCGCACATCGCTGAGAAAATTGCTTAAAAATCAAAGTCCTTAACTGATTAGTCACTCGTAAGACCGGAAACGCAAGAAAGCAAAGGTAGAGGCAATCTAAGGGTTAACCAAGTGGAATTTGGGTTATTACTGAGCATACACAGTAAATCCACATAGCCAGAGATGATTCTAAAGTATATCTGCTATTTTGCTGAAAAAAATGGTGCCAACACTTGCCATTTCTGTTTGTTTAGCTCAACCAAAAGAGAAGACAGTCAACCGACTCTACCCATGCAAATATTGAATGCTAGCAACATTAAGAAGAAAATACAGAAATAGTTAGATATTAGATTTAATTTTTAGAAATAATTTTGCTTAGAAAAAGGGCAGTCATTTAAACTGTATCCTGAATATGTGTAATTAAGTTATTTAGTTAGTAGTATTTAAACCCTTCTCATGCATTTAGAGAAGGGTCCAAAAATTTACCAAAAACTTGTCCTCAGAACATGCACTTTTGCACCCTCCGAGGAGGTTTTGGTGAATGAATGGATCAAGATTTGTTAATGTTTGCATTTGATATCTGCTACTGATGTTGCACTTCTGTACTCTTAGTAGATGTTAGAGCAAGGAGAAATAAATTATTATTACTTGAAGCTTATGAGTAGGACCAGTCATAAATGGTACTTTTATCTCTTGACCATTTCTGCTTATATGTTAAAGTGATATATAGTTTTTAGTTGTTTATATGTTATTGCATGAATGCTTGAGTTACCATTTGGAACTTTTGTACGGTGGTAGCTATTTATTTATGTTTAATGTATGAATAGCTTATCATGCGATATGCTGTTCATAACTGTTTTGCCTAACTTTTTATGCGAAATAGTTCATCTTAATTGATTTCCTTTCTTATAATCGCTGAATGATCTTTATTACCAGTTTCTATTTGAAATCTCTTTAGATCGCATAATAGAAGAGTTACTGATCCAGGTGGATATTGGTGGCCACCTGCCAGGTCCACCTGGACCCCCACCATTGTATTTCTCAGCATTTTCAGTTTCCTTAATTGTAGCACAGTTTACTGTTTTTAGCAGTTTTTCGGGTCCTGAACTTCCGGAGCCGTTTTGAGGCCCTAAACGATGTTTTTTTGGAATTCTGGGGCGACCGAGCCCTATATTGCCTCCCAAAGTGGTAGTACTCGGATAGATCTTTCTAACGAGCTATCGTACGCGTCAAACGGAGATCGTATGCCAAAGTTACGACCCCGGGAAATTGATGTACCAATTTAAACGGGGCCCACAATTTGGCGTTTCATCTTCTAGGGTTAGGTTTCGGTATGTGAAGGGTTTTCCATTGTTTCTCAACAATAAATAGGCCTTCGAGCCTCATTGTAATATAATTCAGAACAGTTCAGAGGCATGTAGCCATCACATCTCTTCTCAGAGATAAGCTACCATCGCCCTAGCTAGTTTATTGCCATTTCTGTTTGTAAGCATATGTCAGTATTTTCCATTAATGAAATGAAGTATTATTTCCGCTGCATCTTTGTGTATATGGTTATCTCTGTAATTTGTTGCGTTCCTGCTTAAATCTGGATCAGTGGTATCAGAGCGGTCTGCTTTTTCTCTGTTTTTCTTTGCATGTCCCCAACAAGGTCGGGATATAAGGAGTTAGGGCTTGAACTGGTTGAACCTTTGCAAGACCAGCCTCGCAAATCCCGACGGCCTCCCATGGCAGACGAGAAGAAAGACGAGGGGGCAGGAGATCCCATCAAAATCTTGCTCGAAGAAGCGCTCGAGCGACAACGGAACGCGATGATGGACAGCTTTGCGCAGATCCTTCAGCGGCTACCCAGAAGTGGCGCATCGGCTTCCAGCAGCTCCTCTGGAAACGCCACACCCTTTAAGGTACAAGTTAATTTTGAAATCCCCATATTCGAGGGTCAGATAGACGCCAATGCCGTAGATAAATGGTTAAATCTGCTAGAGGGTTATTTTTCTGTTCATGAATTTTCGAGTCGGGAAAAGATTGTTTTTTCTCTTCTCAAAGCAGCCCCCCACATCAAGGACTGGTGGGAAACCTACTGCGAGCAGAAGGATGAAAGTACTGGCTCACTATTTTCAGCCGCACCCACCTGGGATTCGTTCCGGGATGCCATCAAGGAGCAGTACTACCCTGTCGGAAGCTATGAGGATGAATACATAAAGTGGACCACGCTGCGGCAGGGAAGGGACCAAGATGTGCCGGAGTTCACCAATCTTTTCCATACCCTTCGCACAAAGTTGGGAATCAAGGATTCGGAGCAACATTTGATACTCAAATACCGTGGCTGCCTGCACAAGTACATCCAGGAAGAAATACAGTTCCTAAACATCCCCTCGCTCGGCGCAGCATACCGGTATGCTGTCAAAGTCGAGCAGAAGTTTAAACAAAAGAAGCGAGACTTTGGATCTGCGAATCCAAAGCAGGGGAAAGGTGCCCCTAAACCACAGAACAAAGGACAAAGCCAAGGCGGGACAGCCCAAGACAACCAGCTGAAGCTGCAAGCAAAGAGCAACGCCGCGAAGCCGAGAAAGGACACTGGAAAATGGTGCGAGTTCCATAAGAGCTCCACTCACAACACAAGTGAGTGTCGGGCCAAACAGTCACTGGTGGCTGAGCTAAAGGTTTCAGAATCAGATGCATGTTCCGACTCTGAGTCAGAACCCGATAAGGGGTATGAAAAAGGGAAGCAGATCATTGATGCGGATCCCAGCTCCACTGTTGCTACCGCAAAGATCCAGAAAAATGAACCCGAAGATCCAGAGGAGGAGGAGCGTCTCTTCCACTCCCAGATGTGGGTCAAGGGCTCCCCGATACAGTTCATTGTTGATAGCGGGAGTCAAAAGAACCTCATTTCGGCAGAGGTCGTGAAGCGGTTGGGCTTACCGACCACAGCACATCCACAACCATACACCATTGGGTGGCTTTACCAAGGGCGAGATCTTCGCGTGAGCCAGCAGTGTCGCCTTCCATACAACATCAAGCCCTTCACGGATGAGGTATTGTGTGACATTGCTCCCCTTGAAGTTTGTGATGTATTACTAGGACAACCATACTTGTGGAAGCGACATGCTGTGTATGAATCAAGGCCCCGTGCTGTTATTATTACATTGGGAAATAAGTTGTTCAGGATACCAGAGGTACCACCACCTGCCGCCATCTCTTTGATTACTGCAAAACAATGAAGTAAGATCATTTCCAAAACCAGGAAATTTGTTTTCCTGATGATACGCCCTCAAGGGAAGAAGAAGACAGTGGCCGCGGCCTCCAAACGAGGTCCCTCTGCACGGCAGCTACAAATGGACAAGATTGTGGAGGAGTACAAATACATCTTCACCTCCCCGGCAGGGGTTCCTCTGCACTGTCAAGTCAAGCACTCCATTGATCTGACCCCAGGTGCGCCGCTACCCAATGAACCAATTTATCGGCGCTCCGTTCTGGAGAACAATGAAATCAAGAGGCAGATTCAGGAGCTCCTACAGAAAGGTCACATCCGTCCGAGTTCTTCGCCCTGTGGGAGCCCGATAGTGTTGGTACAGAAGAAGGATGGGACGTGGAGACTCTGTATTGACTATCGGGCGCTGAACAAGATTACTGTCCATAATAGGTACCTGATCCCGCGGATTGATGACCTCCTAGACCAACTAAAGGGGGCGAAATATTTCAGCAAGATCGATCTGAAGTCAGGATATCACCAGGTACCAATTGAACCCTCAGATGTGTGGAAGACTGCCTTCAAATCAAAGGAGGGCCTCTTCGAATGGTTGGTCATGCCTTTCGGATTGACGAATGCTCCTGCAACCTTTATGAGGCTAATTTGACATCTTGCGGCCATTCACCAACTCCTTTGTAGTAGTATACTTGGATGACATTCTGATCTTCAGCCAGAGTTAGGAAGAGCACCTCCACCACATCCGACAGGTTCTCCAAACACTGCGGCAACACAAGCTATGTGCCAATTTGGAGAAATGCACTTTTGGCATGACCGAGGTCCAGTATCTGGGATACATCATTGATGAACAGGGGGTGCATGTCGATCCAGCCAAGGTCCAAGTCATTCGGGATTGGCCCTCTCCAACCACTCTAACAGAGCTCCGCAGCTTTCTAGGTCTTGCCAACTTCTACCGCAGGTTTGTGTTGGGATTTTCTCATATTTCTTGGCCCTTGAGTCAAGTCACCAAGGGCGGGGCGAAAGCAAAATTCTTTTGGTCTGAATCTCAACAGAAGGCATTCAGGGAGTTGAAGGATCGCCTCTGCACGGCACCAGTGCTCACGTTACCAGATTTACAACAACCATTTGAGGTCGAGACAGATGCCTCTGACTATGCTATTGGGGCAGTCCTTACTCAACATGGACATCCAGTGGCATATCATAGTGAAACACTTTCAGACACAGTCCGGAAGTACCCCACTTATGATAAAGAGATGTATTCCATTGTACAGGCCTGCCGACAATGGAAGCATTACATTTTGGGGAAGGAAACGGTCATCCACACAGACCACCGACCTCTGCAATTCATACAGACCCAAGGGAAATTGCAGAATGATCGCCATCAGAAGTGGTCTACATACCTGCAACAGTTTCACTTGAATATCAAGTATAAAAAGGGCAGCACCAATAATGTTGCAGATTGCCTCAGTCGACCACCGATCATGGCGCTAACCACCGTGCTCAACTCTTGCGGGCATGAGACTTCTGATTGGCCACTTCTCTACAAAAGCGACCCAGAATTCGGCCACACATACCAGACACTCTTGGAGGGTCGGCAGGTTGCAGATTTTCACCTCCAGGATGCCCTATTATGCCACCTCGGTCACCTTTGTGTTCCTTCAAGCGAGCGTGCCAAGATGATTTGGGAAGCACACTATAGTTGGGCTGCTGGGCATTTCGGGGTCGAGAAAACAGTGGCAGTACTGCAAAACTATTTCTATTGGCCGAATCTTCGACAGGATGTTGGGAAGTACATCCGATCATGTACTACCTGTGCCATTGCCAAACCGACCATTAAGAAGAAAGGCCTCTATACCCCGTTGCCTACCCCTAGTCGACCTTGGGAATCCATCTCCATGGATTACATGTCAGGCCTTCCTTCCACTAAGCATGGAAATGACTGTGTTTTTGTGGTCGTCAACAGGTTCTCAAAGATGGCCATTATGATGGCCTGCAAGAAGAATATCACAGCAGAAGCCACTGCTAAACTCTTCTTTGAACGAGTGTGGGTGCACTTTGGGATCCCACAGTCTATCATCTCAGATCGGGACAGTCGGTTTCTCAGCACATTTTGGTCCAGTCTCTGGTGAATGCTGGACACCAAACTCACGAAGTCCATAGCCTTCCATCCTCAAACTGATGGCCAGACAGAGGTTGTCAACAGGATGATTGTGCACATTCTGCGCATGTATAACTGAAAGCATCCACGCACATGGGACGAGAGCCTCCCCTATGTTCAGCACAGCTACAACCGAGCTCTTCACAGCTCCACTGGCCATAGCCCTTTTCAGGTGGGTTTAGGATTCCAGCCACTATGCCCCATTGATGTGGCCATGCCACTTGCAGCTACTCACATGAATTCAGCTCATGTCCAGTCCGAAACAGATAAGGCCACCAGCTTCATTGAGTGCATCCAACATATTTGCCAGCAGGTCCATGACATTCTTGAGAAATCAAATGCCAAGTACAAGCAGCGACATGATCAACACCGGGTGCCACACAAGTTTCAGGTGGGCGACAAAGTCTGGTTGCATTTGCAAAAGGAACGCCTTACTGGAGCCTATCGGAAATTGAGACCACTTCGATATGGTCCTTACACCATTACTAAGGCTATGGGAGACAATGCATTTGAGCTCAACATTCCCCCATTCCTTGGCCTGCACCCAGTGTTCAATGTGGACCGCCTTCGGCCATACTTTCCACCATTGCTAGACACATCCGACATTGCAGAACAACTCAAACCCACAGAATTAAATCCAGATTGCATGGAACAAGTTGCAACTGATCGGATCATGGACACACAGATCAAGAACACTCGCCAACAGCATATCCAACTGTATCGAGTTGTCAAAGCAGGCCAACTCCTTCAGCAGGGCAAGTGGCTCACCAGGGAACAAGTTCAGCAGAGGTTTCCTCATCTCATGGAGGAGCTCAACGCAATGGGGACCATTGCTTCATAAGGGGGGAGGAATGATCCAGGTGGATATTGGTGGCCACCTGCCAGGTCCACCTGGACCCCCACCATTGTCTTTCTCAGCATTTTTAGTTTCCTTAATTGTAGCACAGTTTACTATTTTTAGCAGTTTTTCGGGTCCTGAACTTCCGGAGCCGTTTTGAGGCCCTAAACGACGTTTTTTTGGAATTCTGGGGCGACCGAGCCTTATGTTGCCTCCCAAAGTGGTAGTACTCGGATAGATCTTTCTAACGAGCTATCGTACGCGTCAAACAGAGATCGTATGCCAAAGTTACGACCCCGGGAAATTGATGTACCAATTTACCCAAACGGGGCCCACAATTTGGCGTTTCATCTTCTAGGGTTAGGTTTCGGTATGTGAAGGGTTTTCCATTGTTTCTCAACAATAAATAGGCCTTCGAGCCTCATTGTAATACAGTTCAGAACAGTTCAGAGGCATGTAGCCATCACATCTCTTCTCAGAGATAAGCTACCATCGCCCTAGCTAGTTTATTGCCATTTCTGTTTGTAAGCATATGTCAGTATTTTCCATTAATGAAATGAAGTATTATTTCCGCTGCATCTTTGTGTATATGGTTATCTCTGTAATTTGTTGCGTTCCTGCTTAAATCTGGATCAGTTACACCCTGGGTTAGCATAGATTAGATGTGATGTTTTTATTATATTACAATAGTATAGAATTAAATTAAAGTTTGAATTAGAATAGCCTAGATAGTTACTGTTAGATCAGCAACATCCAATTCTACACACACACACCCATAGATTGGGAAACTGGTCCCATTATCCCCAGTCAGACCCGCTATACCAAACGGATAAGGAGCTACCAACCAAGGTCCAGACCGAGCGGGTATCCGCCTTGTTGTCGACCCGATTTTCGGGGCTTCAACATATTTGGCACTAGAAGGAGGGTCTGAACTATGAATGGAAAATAAATCTAAATCTGAATACCATTCTAAGAGTAAATCACCCTCATCATCTCCCCCGACTTCCCCATTACATTTAAATTTATAGTCAGAAGTCGCTCGAGTATCAACCACTGTTACACACCTTGTTATTTCAGACCAATCTACCATTGAACCTCCTGAAGTCGAATCCCTGATTCACAAACTTCAGCGATTTTCCATCTCCCCTCAGAGGTCTGATAAATCTCAAGGTAGCGTGACTTCACAGTACAACCCTACTCATCCCCTGACCAGGTTAAAGAGTGAAAAGTTTGGTGTTCAGCCCACTGAATTACTTCTTCCCACCAGGAAACGAGCAAGGAAATCACCGCAAGAGTCTGACAGTGAGACTCTTTCGTCCGCATCATCCATCTCAACTACTTCAACGCGAAGTCAACGATCCACACCTCCACTCTAGATCATCGTTCATCCATCCACTGGAACTCCCACAACCCCTCTTCAATCATCTACGATCATAATCCTCATCCTCCCAGCCACATACATCATCTTCTGTAGTTTCCTCTATTAGCAGTTCAATGATGGCCCAGTCTCCATGGAACAACCATGGGGCAGTCTTAATTCCTACACCCTTGAGTCAAATACCGGCCCATCCTGAGAAATGGTTGCCCAAATTCAATCCCGAGGTAGGTATTCTAGCAGAAGAACACATAAATAAATTCATGCTTTCCATTAATCTCAATGGGGTTACTAATGAAGATGCTGTTGTTTAGCGTTTTCCCTATACACTGCAAGGGACAGCTGGGTCTTGGTACTTTTCATTACCCTGCGGATCCATTACAAGTTGGGATATCTTCCAGGATCAATTCCTAACCAAGTTTGGTGATGACAGATCAACGACAACGTTAATCAATGACCTATCCAATCTTAAAGTCGAAGCTAGAGAGCCTATTAAGGATTTCAATTTACAATTCAACAAAATTTTCAACAAAATTCCTACTGCTTCTCAGCCCAGCGAAGAAGTACGATGCGAATGGTATATTACCGCTCTGCCATCGAACATAGCCATCTTCATGGACAGGGCAAATAAAAAAACCTTAGCTGAAAACATGAAAGAGGCGATAGCAGGAACGTAAGTCCAAAAAAGTCACCTTCAAGGAAGACTCCAAGAAGAAACAACCAAAATATCCTTTTGATTTAGAAGGATTGCAGAAAGTTCTAAAGACCATGTCCAATGAGATGGTTAACATAAAAAAGCAAGTAGCGGAAAATTCTTCGAAAAAGCCCTACAGAGCTTTTAAAAGAGGTCCTTCAACGGATGCAAAGCCACCCAATGCCATTTCAAATGCTGAATCCTAGGAAGAGGAAGAGGAAATTGCCACTGAAGGGCAGACTGATGATGAAGAAGTTGTGGAATTACAAGGAATGTGGGACTTCATCCTCCCACAAGAGGAAGATCAAGAAGTATTTCCAGTTAGCACACGAAGTAAAAATCAGCTTTATCCTCCCCAAACTACCCCTAAGCAAAAGAGCACAAGCTCTGCAACAAAATATAAAATCGCAACAACGAAAACGACATCCAAAGCGACTCAAACTAGCCCAGTCCAAGCAGATGAAACGACTCCACCAAAAGCAGAGTGTTGTGTCGGATGAAATGGAGTACAATATTATTGATGACATGAAAAAGACTAGGGCTAATATCACCCTTTACGAACTGAGCAAATTGAAACATCAATAGAAGATAATGATGAAAGAATTACACGCCGTGCTAGTTGCACCTTTGCCTGCTGCTGTACTTTCTCAAGCTTCCCACAACATGGGAAGACCTCCAACGAACGCGATCAGTAAGATTGACCCAAATGACATCGCCTTGATTGGAGGAAGATCAAGATCTCACACTCCCCCGTTTCTCCTTACTTATGAAATCTTTAATAAAAATGTGCACAATTGTTTAGTAGATTCTGGTGCTTCATCGAATATTTTACCCAAATCTATATGTGCCAAATTAAATGTTCAACCACAGAAATCCGCAGTGCGCATAGTTTAGCTCGATCGATCTCAAGTCGAAGTGATCGGTGAACTAAATCAAGTAACCATAAGATTGTCATCCAACCCGAAGGTATGTCAGGTTATTGACATTCTAGTTGCTGACATCCCAAAATTCTATGGCTTAATCCTTAGCAGGGATTGGTCAGAGAAACTCCATGGATACTTCGCAACTGATTGGTTGCACATGTGGATGCCCTACGACGGTAAACCGAATCAAATAAAAGTTGAACGAGAGCTACACTAGAAGTACATAATAACAGAGTTAGAGGGAGAAAATGAATCGGTAGCATATAACAGTAGTATCATTGGCAATTACTCAGTAGATTCCTTCCTCGGCAATTTCAATGCTCATGCATCACCTTATTTAGAAAATTCTGTTTTGTTCCAAGTTGAGAATTTTTCTCGAACTGATAGTTCAAAATGTATTAATTTTTTTGATAAACCTGTAAATACATATTTGTTTTGGAAATTATTTTTTGATGGCTGTAGATCTAATGAAGGAACAGGAGTAGGATGCGTTCTGATTAGTCCATAAGGAGAAAAGATCATGCTCACATGCAGACTCGAATTTGATTGCACAAACAATACAAAAGAATACGAGGATTTGGTTCAAGGCCTATACAAGGCAATCAGGTTAGATGTAAAGTATCTTCAAGTCTTTGGAGACTCTGAGATTGTGGTTAAGCAGGTATGTAACACTATACATTGCTTATCAGGTCACTTAAAACACTATCAATCTTTAGTACAAGACCTGACTGAGAATTTCATAGCATTTAATATTTCTTCAATCCCCAGACTCCAAAATGCAATTGCAGACCTTTTGGCTAACATAGCTTCTAAGCTTATTCCCTCCGAAGATTTTAGTCCAGATAGATTCTCAATAGAAGTAATCTTTAGACCGTCCATTCCTGACAACATCACAAATTGGAGAGTATTTAATGATGATCCAGATATCGTAAATTTCCTCACATCTAAAGGATCCTACTCCAATCAAATAATCGACAAAGACCAGCACGATCAACAATTGCAACAAAATACCACTAATAATGCTATACCAAAGTTGGTGGTTAAGTTAGAAGACTTATACGATTTGAAAGATTAGTTTAAGAGGTCTACCAATTCAAAACTCTATAGTTCAACTTTGAACTACGAATTAGTAAACCTAGGGACCGATGCTAAACCACAAAAAATTAATCTAGGCCTCGGCCTAGCCCCTGAAGAGAAACTAGCGTATATTCGACTTTTGAGACAATATAAAAATGTTTTTGCCTGGAATTATGATGAGCTGAAAACATACGACACTTCTATAATCCAACATACTATTCCTATGATTGATAACGAAAAACCTGTCCAACAAAAACTGAGAAATATCCACCCCAATTTAGAAAATTAGATAAAAATCGAGCTCAACAAGTTACTGAAAGCCAGGATAATCTTTCCCGTCAGACATTCCAAATGGGTCTCCAATATGGTACTCGTTAGAAAGAAAAACGGAGACATTAGGATTTGCATTGACTTTCAGAATCTTAACAAAGCCTGTCAAAAAGAAAATTTTCCTCTTCCACCTATGGAGCAAATACTGCATGCGGTGGCAGGTTCAGAACTAATGTCTTTCTTGGATGGATTTTTAGGGTACAATCAAGTGTTGGTACATCCTGATGATCAGTTGAAAACCACATTCAGAACTAAATGGGGCACATATGCATATCGGAAGATGCCATTTGGTTTGATTAATGCTGGTGCTACATTTCAGAGAGCCATGGACATCGCATTCAAAGGTTTAGTCAATAAATCTGTAGTAATTTATTTGGATGATATAACAATGTACTCCAAGAAGCGAAGCGACCATCTCAAAGACCTGAAGCAAATCTTTCAACGATGTTTAAGGTATGGAATTTCACTTAACCCAAAGAGATCTTTTTTCGCATTAAGTGAAGGGAAACTTCTAGGATTCATAGTGTCAAAGTCTGGTATTCACATTGATCCTGACAGAATCAAAGAAATTTATGAAATATCCCTACCCCATAACAAAAAAGCCATGCAATATTTCCTTGGTCAAATCAATTTTGTAAAGAGATTCGTTCCAGATTTTTCGCGAATCGTGTCTCCTTTGTAGACCATGATTAAAAAGAATTCAAATTTTAAATGGGGTCAAGATGAACATGAAGCATTCAACCTGATTAAGCAAGCTATTATTAATGCTCCATCTTTAGCAATCCCGAATTTTTCAGAATCTTTTATTTTATACACATTTGCCTCAGATAAGTCATATGCTGCGATAGTAACTCAAGTGAATCAAGAAAAAGCGGAAGCTACAATTGCGTTTTTTAGATCAAATTTACAAGGTGCTGAACTCAATTATTCTGACGTGGAGAAACAGGCTTATGCTGTTTTAAAAATGGTCAAATATTTCAGACCTTTCTTAATTAAAACCCATACTAAGATCATAGTACCATTTCTAGCGGTAAGGAATCTTCTAGTACAGAAGGATGTGGGTGAGAAAAGGGCCAATTGGGTTACTACCTTACATGAATACGACCTTGAGATAAAACCAACAAACATTGTAAGAGGTCAAGGCTTCTACAAAATGCTGGCTGGAGCATCGCAAATTTATGAAACTCCATCTGAAGAGGTACAAATGGGTGAGGTAAGCCTAAACGAAGTTGAATCATTATATGCTGATATCATTTATTATCTGAGAAATGGGTATGCTCCTTCACACCTTGATCATACTAAGAAAAGAGCTCTAAGATTGAAATCCAAACAATATCAGCTCATAAATGATATTCTTTTCAAAAAAAATTATGATTCTGTTCTTCTTAGGTGTCTTGAAAAAACTGAAGCTGAAAAAGTTTTGTAGGAACTCCATGATGGGCCAACAGGAGGAAACTATGCTAGAGATGCTACTGCACATAAAATCTTACGCGCAAGATATTACTGGCCCACGCTATTCAAAGACCCACACAGTTACGTGAGAAGATGTCAAGTCTTCCAAACTACTGCTGGGAGACAAAAGAAGCCGTCCCTGCCACTACAGCCGGTAAACATCGAGCAACCTTTCAGTCAGTGGGGCTTGGACATAATAGGTGAGATCGTTCCTCACTCTTCTAAGAAGCATAGATACATCCTCACGGCAATAGATTATTTCACAAAATGGGTAGAAGCAGTTCCGCTCAAGACAGCTAATTCTGAAAATATTATTGAATTCATAGATCAATTTATAATCACTAGGTTTGGATTTCCATCTGCTTTAATGTTTGACAATGCATCATACTTTTCTGGAAATGCAATGACTGATTTTTCACTTAAAAGAGGATTCAAACTTAAATATTCGGCCAATTACTATCTGCAAGGTAATGGGTTAGCTGAGTCAACAAATAAAAACCTAACTAGGATTACTAAAAGAACAGTTGACCAGAATCAAAAGAATTGGCACAAAGCTTTGGTATATGCTTTATGGGCAGATAGGATAACACAAAAAGCTTTAATCAGCACTTCTCCCTTTAATTTATTTTATCGGAAAGAAGTGGTTCTTCCAACTCACTTAGCCATTCCCTCTTTGTCTTTATTACAATACATTGATGAATTGCCCACTTCCTCCTTACAGCTGAGACAAATGGAAATAATTAAATTAGAAGAACAACGAGAACAAGCTAAGAAAACGCATGCTCATCATCAAGCGCTTGTAAAATCCTCTTTTGATTCAAACATAATGACCAGAAAAGATTTTCAGATAAGAGATTTAGTTTTAAAGTGGGATAAGGCTCATGAAGAAAAGGGCAAACACACAAAATTTCAAAGGATGTGGCTTGGTCCTTTTCATATTGTTGAAGTCATAGGTCCATCAACATTTGTGCTATAGGATTTAGCAGGTAGGAGGGATCCTTTGCCTGTTAATGGAAAAATTCTCAAGAAATATTTTCCATAGAAGATTATTCTTCTATTTTT
Organism: Pinus tabuliformis; assembly: GCA_031772625.1. NCBI lineage: Eukaryota > Viridiplantae > Streptophyta > Pinopsida > Pinales > Pinaceae > Pinus > Pinus tabuliformis. Next base: position 766,221,209 of record CM062815.1, read on the forward strand.
TGTAGAATAGTTTTTCTTTTCATAATAAAACCAGTTGTGAATGGTTACATTAGGTATTTACAAAAAGGACACAAATTCTCTTTCAGATTTTGAGCTTTTCACTTGTATAAATAGCAAATCTTTTGAAAAATTGATCTTTATTATTGATAGATACAGTTAAAAACTTTAGCCTAGATATGATACGAGTTTCAACTTCAAGGAATTTGATGAAAGAAACCTTTAGTGAAGAAATTGTTTTATATCAGCATAATGAAAGGTATCAATAACAAAATGAAGGTTCTCTGTAGAACAGTGTTTCCAAAAACTCTATTATTGTCGTCCGGGGCCATATTAAGGAAACAATGACTTCCTCCCTGCTAAAGGAAAATCGCAGCTTTCAGAGGGATAATCCAAGGATACACTATATCTTGAAGAATAAGAGGTCTCATCACAAGCTGGCTTATCATGATCACAGATATCATAACTTGCTAACTTTGCCAATACTGTCTACCACAACAGGGCAATGACTCAAGATTGTTACAATCAAAAGACAAGGGGTCTCATCACAAGCCAACTTGTTCAGCAAAGTTATGAATCAAGTGAGTGACAGTGTCATAATTTGGCTACCAAGCCAAGACATTGTTCTTTAAGAATAAAAAGAAAATCAAAGCAATAAGTGTAAATATGGATTTTTTTCTTTGAAAGTTGTGGGTCACCTTAAGTAGGATACAGGATCATTGCTGGGTAACAGGTAACCCTGTCGAGGCTATAAACGCCTGCTAGCAGCAGAGGCTCTACATACGACAAATGAGCATATTTTAAAACTGGTTTATAGAGGAGACTTTATTTTATCTTTACAAGACCAAGTAATGACTGATGTAAATACAAGGACTAGCCTAAGGAAGAAAATAATTAGAATGAAAAGAGGTTGAAACAAAATATCATTGACAGTTTAAAGCATAATATACTCTATCTGTCCATAACAAAGTTTAATTTTCTGAAAAATGTTCTGTTTTGGAAGTTTGAAAAATTCAATAGGAAAACAAAGATAACTGGTTCTTCCAAGTGAATCGTCAATTGTTGTGGCCACCAACACCCCCCCTCCTTATTTAGTATTAGCAATAACACTAGATAAGTGGGGACCCTTAGTAAAAAATTCAAAAAATTTAATTAAAACTCATGTATTATACTCCTTAAGAAAATAGCGCATCGCGCGAAGAAGATAGGACATTTCCTTGTGAGTAGAATGATAAACTGCGAGAATGCGACGCGAAATCCATCGCATCGCATGCATTAAGAAACGCTCATAAACAAAAACTTTAAGAAATCGCCAACGACTGATATGCGACATCGCATATCGCAACGTCACAAAAATAGCACATAACTATTTAACAAATTGTAACAATTTGCGATATTGCGATAATGCGATAATGCGATCGGCGATCGTGTGATCGCGTGAAACAACAACCTGCAATCCTGCGATCGGTGTGATCGGCTAACCCTACGATAGCACATATTGATAAAATGCGATAACGCGATGATGCGATGTTGCGATGCGAATCGCAGAGATCGTCCATCGCAGATTTTCCCCGGCTCAACATTCAAGAAAAATCGAATACGCGCGTTAATGAAAATTAATGAATGTATGCCAAGTGTTAATGAAAGACAATTTTGTGTTTTTCGAAGAGTTAGTTCACATCGAGTGTCATGTTTTTGTACATCCATAGAGCTTAGAGTTTTCTTGTCAATTTATATTATCATTACGCTCTCCTTATGTGTGAACTGCAGGAAGGAAAGACAGAAACAATATGAAGCAATGTGCAGGGAGCGATTATGGAAAAAGGTAAAGCTCTGATGCTCGGAAGCAGAGAAGAAATGCCCTCATGAACGGATACTACATGCAACAGAGCCGCAAATTTCAGAGCACTACTAAGCTATTCATTTATAGATCTATCAGTCAGAGCCATGGTTCATTGAATGGTTGAACAATTCTGATATCAACATGCGATTTAACGCTCAAGGGTAGAATTTCACAAAAGCAGGATGTTTGCAAAAATTTAAAGCTTATACCCGGTAAAGGAAAGGCGCTAAAGGCGAAAAATGCACCAGAAAGGCCCGGATCAAAGAACAAAGGCATTTTTCGATGCGCGACTAGCGCCTAGCACTAATCGCGCATCGCTGAGAAAATTGCTCAGAAAGCAAAGTCCTTAACTACTTAGTCACTCGTAAGCCCGGAAACGCAAGAAATCAAAGGCAGAGGCAATCTAAGGGTTAACCAAGTGGAATTTGGGTTATTACTGAGCATACATAGTAAATCCACATAGCTAGAGATGATTCTAAAGTATATCTGCTATTTTGCTAGAAACAAATGGTGCCAACACTTGCCATTTCTATTTGTTTAGCTCAACCAAAAGCAAAAGACAGTCAGCAGACTCTACCCAGGAAAATATTGAATGCTAGCAACATTAAGGAGAAAATACAGAAATAGTTAGATATTAGATTTAATTTTTAGAAATAATTTTGCTTAGAAAAAGGGCGGTCATTTAAACCGTATCCTGAATATGTGTAATTAAGTTATTTAGTTAGTAGTATTTAAACCCTTCTCATGCATTTAGAGAAGGGTCCAGAAATTTACCAAAAACTTGTCCTCAGAACATGCACTTTTGCACCCTCCGAGGAGGTTTTGGTGAATGAATGGATCAAGATTTGTTGATGTTTGCATTTGATATCTGCTACTGATGTTGCACTTCTGTACTCTTAGTAGATGTTAGAGCAAGGAGAAATAAATTATTATTACTTGAAGCTTATGAGTAGGACCAGTCATAAATGGTACTTTTATCTCTTGACCATTTCTGCTTATATGTTAAAGTGATATACAATTTTTAGTTGTTTATATGTTATTGCATGAATGCTTGAGTTACCATTTGGCACTTTTGTACAGTGGTAGCTATTTATTTATGTTTAATGTATGAATAGCTTATTATGCGATATGCTATTCATAACTGTTTTGCCTAACTTTTTATGTGAAATAGTTCATCTTAATTGATTTCCTTTCTTATAATCACTGAATGATCTTTATTACCAGTTGTTATTTGAAATGTCTTTAGATCGCATAATAGAAGAGTTACACCCCGGGTTAACATAGATTAGATGTGTTGTTTTTATTAGATTACAATAGTATAAAATTAGATTAAAGTTTGAATTAGAATAGCCTAGATAGTTATTGTTAGGTCAGCAACATCCAATTCTACACATACACACCCATAAATTGGGAAACTGGTCCCATTATCCCCAGTCGGACTCGCTATACCAAACGGATAAGGAGCTGCCAACCAAGGTCCGGACCGGGCGGGTATCCCCCTTGTTCTCGACCCGATTTTCGGGGCTTCAACACCTCCTTAGGATGATGGGCCATAACTTCAACCCAACGCATCGGTTTGGGCTCTTGGGGAAGTCCTGCTTCAACGGAAAGATGTTGTGGGACCAACATTGGGACCCTCTCTAGACCAAAGCTCACAACTAAGAAACCATATCCAAAGTTTTTCAGTTGTATGTTCTTTGCTCTAGTCAGTTGGCCTTTTACATTAGCCAAAACAGCTTCACACCAGTTGAAGACAGTGCCTGAAAAGCAGTCTACTGCCATCTGCATTTGGGATCCAGTGGCCATATGTAGTGCTGCACTTCTGCAGAGCCTGGTGATAGTAAATGCAATCACTTTGAGTTCAGGACGGTAGATGGTTTTGATATCAATCCCTTTGTCCTTGGTTTGGTCGTTACAAAACTCTAGCTAGAGGCTATCGACAGACTCGCCACCTGGCCTTGCTCTGAATAGAGTTAATTGTTCACCTCTCTTAGGAAAACTAGTCAAAAAGTAAATGTCTTCTCGCTCCATTTCGAGCTGGTGGCCGCCAATAAAGAAACACTAGTCCTGTACATTCCACCTGTCTACCAGCCATTGCAAAAAGTCCACCTGGGCCCTCATGCCAGGTATGGCCGAGAATTTGAATAAACCGCATGCCTTCAATGCATCAATCGAAGGTTGATGATTATTCGTGGCAAGGTCCACATCCTTGTGCTCCCTTTCCTGCTAGTCAAGCATGGTGTATACCCTACATTCAAAGAAAAGGCGGATTAGAATATATTAAATCAAATTTTTTGGGCAAAACTTGAAAATTTTGGAATTTTAGAACGTATGCCACGGGGACCACACCCTCTATGTTAGAAACAATGTGTAGGTCTGCACTCTGGCTATACAGCAGGTGCTGACCCCTAACTTTTTTCTGCATACGAAAAAGTTGGGGTCCACAGGTTTCGCATGCTGCGCCTGCGGACCCCTGTGTGCGGACCTTTAAATTTTTATTTTCCAAAAAATTAAAATATAAACCTAAAAACAAAATTTCAAATATGAAAAGATTGTCGAGTTTTTCTTTTTAAGCTCGTTAAAACAGAATTAAAAAGACGGTCCACTTACAGCTCTTTTCTGACCGTAGAAACATGAAAAGATTGCCAGATTTTTGTCGTTTCAAATTCGATACTGGTTATAAAACGACGTGTCATTGATTACTTTTTTACTTTTTCGGATCAGAGACACTAATTATGAAAGTACTCCTTGATCATAATGGTCAAGCGGTTCTCTCAAGTACTATTTTATACTTTTTCGGGTTTGGGAGACACAAATTTATGAAAAAGGACAACCATGGAGTTTTCTTAAGATTTTTCAGACTCTCTAAAATTGAAAAATGTCGAGTTTCTCCTATACTAGACTCGTTAAAATTTAACAGTAAAGGACCTGTTCAATTACAAACAGGAACGGACCACTCCTTCTTAGGGTTCGAATTTAAACTAAGTTGGACTCATCTGAAGGATAAGCTTATAATCAAGCAAATGTTATCCTCCTCAAGCTTGTCAAAAATAAAGTGGTACTTGCCAGAAATGGTGGGGGAAAAGAGAGAAAAATGAACCTGCTTGTCATACTTTGTGTCTCAGAAAAACATTTAACCACTCTTGAACACCACGCTTTTTGTTCAGCTAGGTTGGGAAATCCTTTGCCTAACAGTTAATCAAACCATATTGAAAGTCTTCAGCTGGTTTCTGGGTATTAGCTTTGGGCCAATTGTCAACAAACCATCTGTAGTGTCATTATGTGTTCAAGAGGTTAGTGAAAATAAACCATTCATCTGCAAAATATATGTCATCCATCTTGACCATCCCTGATTAAGTCCTTACAACTATATTTCTTCAAACTTGATCTATGATTTCATGTTGTGGGCTTGCCTACGACAGATCGCTTTCTATTGACTTTAGCTCATTATCTAGAAAGATGATCTAGAAATCGTCAGTACCTTGGGATCTGCATGCCTCAATGGAAGGTTTCTTGCCTTCGATGATAGGTTGCATCATTGACCTTCGATTAAAGGATTCCATGACATGTTCGACATCAACACATCTATTCACATTTCATGGATTGTACTGAGTACTTTGAGAGCCATTGACATTAATGGTGGTTTCTCTCACACTTGTTAACAGTTTACATCATTGACTGGTAATCAAGTGGTTTCTACCATGTACGACTTCAACACATTCATTCACATGGATATAATCGTACTATTTTGGGAAGTAGAAATCAAGACCCTGGATCTAGTTTCCACTATCCAAGCTATGAGGAATTTTGTATTCATTATATAGTAGACTATTTATAAAATAGATGGTTTTTCCCATACTGTGTCTACATGAGTCTATACTTGTGATGTATTACAAGATCATTCCTATATTAGGGCTGTTTAGTTAGTTTTCTAGTCAGTTTTGATCTAAGTATGGGAATTCCTACCTCAGCGATGATATGATCTCATATATATATTTTGTATTGAATGTTTTTACAGGTTGCAACTAGGCTCTCCACAAGATGATCCTCGAAATGATAAAGTAATTTACTCTTCTTAGATGATAAATGAAATCCTCATCTACTACAATCTTCACACTTTAGGGGGCAATCTGTTACACAAAATATTGTCACCATGACTTTCTGCAATCAGTGTGAGTCTATCACCACTCGTATTTTCCTCCTTTGCAAGTCTCAAACCTCATCTCTTCATGTCAAGCTTTAAAAATGAGAGAAAGTCTTTGAAAATCTATAAAACTCTAGTTCTGCACTTTCTCTTACCATTACCTGCGGTCCCGCACCCCTTCATCATGTTACCTGCGGACCTGCCCGCTCTGTCTCTAAAGGAGTGGGTGTGGATCCCTGTGAAAGTAAAAAAGGCGCAAGTTTATTCTTAAAAACTCACTTTGGGTTAATTTTGGACGCTTCTAGAAGGAATCTTGACGTGGTTGGTTCACTCCTAGGTGGTTCATGCATCCCATAACTAAAGGAGCTAACCCCTTGATGAGAGGAGCTTATCCCTTTGAAGAAGGACTCTATCCCTTTGAAGGTGGACTTGGTAACTTCCCTCCTCTTCACTATAAATTGAGGCATTGAGCTGGTTGCTAGAGAGGTTGAAAGCTGAACATTTTTTATGGTAAATGCTGTTGGAATTGAGACTTCCTAGTTAAGCTTGAGAGGAGAGATTACATACCTTTTGGCTTCTTTAAGAAGAGAGTGTAACTTGTCAAAGTAGAGGAGATTCTTGCTGGACCCTGAGAGGAGCTTGTACAACATCAAGGCACCAAGGTTGTAAACTTATTCTTTGATTAAAGTTAATACAATCAGATTCATTTTTCTCAATAAATTGTCCTATGGTTTATTTCATGAATTCCTTGATCATCATGATAAGTATGGTTTATTATATTGGCTATGCAGGTGCTATTTAATATGTGTGTTTGTTTGTGTGTGCAGATTCTTTAAAAGGGAGCTCATTTGGATCAACGGAGCATGGCTTCCACAAACTAGCACTATACCTGAGGTAGGCCTAAAACACCTGTTGGCCTTTATTTATAAATTGCATATTTAGAGAAAGATAGAATTTGTTTGGTTTGCTTTTTGCTAGATATCATTAGATACTAGGGAGATCGGTCTTGTCCGCAAGAACAATTCATCCACCCGATACTGCAACCGCACAAACAAGGTTGGGAAACACCTTGGCCTTTGTCTGATAACCATGTGAAGGTCCATCTCCATCAAGATCCAGAAATTTTTTGACTTCTTGATCTTTTCCTGATCGCTTGGTTCCCATGGGGGAAACTGGTTTTCCTCAAGCAATCTCCAAGAAACTAAAAAATGGACAGTAACAATGATGCATAGTGAAATGGATTGCTCTCTTCCTAAGCTTCCCGACATTTCGCAAGGAACTCCTTGCATAGATATTTTTCCTAGTTGTATTAAACTCCCTTTGTGCACTAGGTTGCTAGGGATACTACCGACAGTAGAAATTCGTCCATGCAACATTTCCTCATGATTTTCCCTGCAAGAATCTGGGTGGCGAATTGCATCATCTAGTCCTGAATATAGAAGATAGAAAATCCCTGCGACTTCTAACAAGCCCATATCCAACCTTCATCTTGTCTTCTAATTCTTTTTCCCCACTTTTCCCTCCAAACTCCTTGGCAAGGTCCGCTCTTTTGTAAGGCATCTTTGTTATCCAATGGATTAACATATATGTAATCGAGATTGGCTCCCCAAGACATGAACACCCATTGTGTACCAGCACAAGGAGTTGTCTCACACACATCATGTTGATAGTTGACCGTTGAAAATGTGGGACGCAAAGCATGTGCATCAATCTTGTCTCCTTGACACCTCTGACCCACTTCATGGGTTCCAACCACATAACCCCAGTCTATTCATAGTATATCTTCATCATATATTTATTGGTCATAAGACATGGCAACCTCTCATTTTCGCAAGGTCCCAATCCTCCATTTTTAGCACAATAATGCGTGATAATGGTGTGCCTTCAAATTCCAGTTGTTCAGGCAACAAGGTTGTCAAGACTGTGAATTTCCTGGAATATGGGTCCTTGGTAACTTTGGTTTTTCCTTTCCACATATGGATATACTAGGGGAGTTCTAAGATAGGCTTGACCTCTTCATCATCCAATTCCTCTATGCCTTAGTATTCCTCCTTCAATTCAACCACTTTCTTCAACTGTTTGACTTTTTCTCCCTTTGTCGCAATTCTGGATTCTTTCGTGGTGATTGTCGAACCCCCAATCAAATTCTTCTATTTTTCTTTGGCAGTAGATTTCTTCAACCTTGATGACCTTAGCATGGTAGGCACAAGGGTTGATGCTTCCATACTTGAACTCTCAAGGCCTGACGCATGAGAAACAACAGCGTTAGAACTTATGCCTTCGACGGGGTTTTTAGCAATCATTTGTTCTATGAATAGGGCTCGAGTTTCTGTGGTGTATTTGGCGAATGAAGGGTGCATTACGAACTCCTCCCAGAACTTACGTTTCATAAGCTTTAAACAACAAAGTGCCCAGACAACTCTCAGAATGTAAAGTGTTCTTTAATGGACCAACACGCATAATCTATAGGAAGTTTTGAATTCAAATCCGATGTTCCCCACAAATTTTGATAATAAATGCATCCTTGGCAGGAGATCTCCAAATATTTTCACCATAAATAGTACCTACCCGCTCCTCTTAACTCATTTTTGGCCATCACATCATGAATAGTAACGTCAATGGCCACTTTTGGGTGTAGTTCATCTAGCGCAGCATGACGTGTCGCACCTTAGTCATCCGTTGCATATACTCCCTACCACTCTTTTCACTTAGTCAGGCAGTGTAGATTATAGTCCTGCAATCCCTTGCAACTGCCTGGATTACTAAGACTGTCTTGCATCCATATAGTCATTGCATAGGGGCAGGATCCCTTGTGTACAACTTTAGCATACTTCCATTCACCTTTCCAGGGAATGGTTCTCCATTTAGCTTTATGAGCTGAACTGCACCACCATCCATGATCTCCTTAATAACATATGGCCCCAACCAATGCATTTGAAACTTTCCTGGAAACTTCGTGAAATTTTTGTCATACAAAAACACTAAATCCTCCACATTGAACATGTGCAGCTTAATATGTCAATCATGCCATGCCTTCTCTTGTTCCTTTTACACTTGCTCGTGAAATCATGCAAGGAAGTGGTCTTATTCTAACTCCATGACCTGTGAGAGTCGTTCCTCTAAGATCTTGTAGTCTGCCATCTCTATCAATGCCGCAATACATAAACTTGGCACAATATACTCCATAGGCATTATGGCTTCAATTCCATAAACCAACCTAAATGGCGTTTGGATTGTCAACTTATTGCAGGTCGTACTATAAGGCCATAACATAGAAGGTATGCGGAGGTCCCAATCATTTCTCTGCGTGTTGCATACCTTCATCAATGCATGCTCCAAAATATTATTAAAATACTCCACCATTCCATTCGCTTGTGGGTGATAGGGTGTGCTCTTCTGGTGATACACCTGTAATTATTCAAAAACCGTGATGATCATTTCATTCAAAAAATCTGTACCCCTATCACTCATCAAAATCTTAGGGCATACAAACCTTGTTAAGGCATACTCGAAGATAAAATTTGCAACGGTGGCTATGGTATAATCCTTCACTGGATGCACTTCCGCCCACCTGGTTAAATAATTAGTTGCAGTAATGATATACCACGCACATGTCTTGTTTCCTAGTGGTTGTATTATACCTATAAAGTCAATGGCCCATTTATGAAATACCTACAATGAGACTTGAGGATGCAAGGGAAATTTATCCCTTCACCAAGGATTCCCCTTCCCTTGACAAGCATCACACACCTTGTAGTATGCCTTAGAATACTTGTGTAATGTTGGCCACCATAGCCCAGCACGCAAAATCCTCTGCGTGGACGCCTTCCCTTCATAGTGACCTCCTACCACTCCTCTATGGGCTTAAGCTAGGTGTTATACAACAAAATGACCTCCTCATCAACTCAGAGGTGAAAGACATGATGACTGAAGCAAAGACAACAATTGTAGGCCTTGATTCCACACTAACAATGGTTGCACACTAAAAACCTGCTTTATAAAGCTTGTTACCAAGCCTAAGGGAGTGTTAGTGACCCCACTAACTCATGTTACTAGTGAAGGGGTAGCATTAGTGAAACTAAGGGAAGTTCAATGGGTCAAGCCAACGAATTGACTCACAAATATCTAGATATTTATCCCTAAATTTTCTCAAGAAAAGCAACGAAACATCCAAAATAAAGATATTTGGAGGATTTCTAATCTAGGAAAGGAAGGAAAATGGGAAAGAGCTGAAAAGTGGAGCAAGTTCATTGCTTTTACCCTAGTGAACTCTAGGAGGAGCTTGGAAACCATAACTCGATTGCTATATAAGCAAAGTGAGGGTTATTGTGAAAGGGGTCAGAGCATTTGAAAGGATAGCCCACTAAGTTGTTGTGAACTGTCATACACTTGAACAAATGAGCTAAAAGAGAGAGAGAGAGAGAGAGAGAGAGAGAGAGAGAGAGAGAGAGAGAGAATAAGAAGGGGCAAGGGAAGACTGATACAATGGATGGTTGTAATCGCTCTTCCATTATTAATACAGAACTACAGTTGTGTTCCCTACTCCATAGTGTCGGTAACATTGTTCATTGAGTTCTTCATTTCGATACTTTTTTAGATGAGTGGTTTAGTTGTATGCAAATAGATGTTCATTGTGCATTCTTATATTAGTTTCCAAGATTGTATGCTGTGATTGTGTTTACCTTTCCTTTGCGTAGGAATTGATTTGGAGTCGGCTTTGACAGAGTTCTTCTTGGCTGCATAGCGATCTCCAAAAAAATCTAGAAGGAGACTTGACGTAATCCTCTTTCCATACTTTGTTAACTTATATTTGATAGATGAACATGTGTATAACTTGGCAGCTTCTGTAGATAATCTTACAGTTTATCAAAGGTCCCAGGAAGGCCTTTGAGGGTAGTTTTCATTTTCCATACACCGTGCATTTTACCCGATAGAAGAATTGGCGATTCTGCTGGGGACTATACATCTAGTTCCTGGTTTACCCAGACTCTTCTCGGTTCTCTCTTCCTTATAAGAGCTCCCTATTCTTTAGCAATCCTTTTTTGATGCACCAAATCTCTTGCTGCATCCCACTAGTATACATTCATCTCAGAAACTAATCTTGGAAACCCTTGTTGTGAAAGATTTCCCACACTAATGCAGGTTACCAGGCTACATAGAGCTTTATAAATCACTGTGCCTGTGTACAGGGAGCGTTAGTGACCTTACTAACTCTCTGTAACCACTGTTATAGAGCATTAGTCTCCCTTTGTCTTCATTTCTAGTAGTATTTGTGAACCAAAAGGGATGGAAAAGCTTCTTATGGGCGGAAATAATATCTGTAACTATATTATGTCAACAAAATTAGTGTCCTAGAAATTTATTTTTAGGAAAAAGTTTTGGTTTTTCTCTCTTAAGAAACATTTTTTCTGAAAGAAAGATTGATATTTTATATTCATCCTTCTATTTTGTTGGCATTATGATTCAGGTGTTGTCCTTGATGGCAAACCCATTCAGGTGATAAATCAAGAAGGACGCAGGAAATATGTTCAGCAAGTGCGTCCCCGCAGGTATACCATACAGAACCCGCGTCCAGGGACGCAGGCCAGCCGTTCAGAAGGTGCGTCCGCCCAGTGCACACATTTCAAGGCAGAGAAAAGCACGTGGGGGTTTCTTGTGTGGTATCTAGCCGACGGTTTTGTGTTTCTATGGTGTCGGCTCGTGGTTTTGTTCCATGTTTTGGGGAGAAGCTTGCCTATATAAAGCAAAGGAGTTCATTTGGATTAGGCATCATCTTGGTTGAATATCTTTTGGTGAGATCTAGTCCAGATCTATGAAGGCGAATCTTCTAATGGACTGTGATCTCTATGGCGCATGATCAGATCTGTGGATCTGAGTGTTTGGGTTGGTTCTGAAGTCCTCATATCTTTTATATCTGAAGGGACGCAGGTTCAGTGAAGGGAAAGTGCGCCGGGACGCAGTACAGTAAAGGCTCAGGTGCGTCTCTGAGGCAAAGGACGCGGCGCGTCTGTGTTATTGGGTGCGTCTTTGAAGCAAAAGACGCGGCGCGATAGTGTTTCTGGGTGCGCCGGTCGCAGCAAAGCATAGAGGAACAGTGCGTCGGCACGCAGAACAGTGGAAGGTAGACTGCGTCCAGTCGCAGGCCATAGAAAGAAAATATGCGTCCCTGTCTTAAGATGATCTGTTGACTGTATATTTCTGTTCATAAGGTGTTCTGGGTTATTTCTGTAATTACTGATCTGATATCTGTAGTGGACTGTATCTGTTGTATACTTGTTGATCATTTGATTCTTCATGAAAAGAAGTAGGGGGTTGTAGCTCCCTTCCAGGAGAGACTGGAAAACAAGAGAGAGTTGTAGCTCTCTGCAGGTTGCAGCCTGCGTGCTGGTAAAGGACTGCACCAGTACAAAATCATTGTAAAAAGAATTTCTTGAAAGAAGATAGAGACATATTGCAGCAGGTGGTTTTCTCCCGCATTGGGTTTCCACCTTACATCTTGTGTTCTTTGGTGTGACTGTCTATTTTCTTTATTCATGCTCATTATTTTATGATACTGATATGCAAGAATAATTCAAAAAGATCAAATAAGGAAGATTTGGTAAATTGCTTGATAATACTGATTCACCCCCCCTCTCAGTATTATTTCCAACAATTGGTATCAGAGCAGGTCCTTCAGAAAAGCTTGATCGCTTGAAGGTAGATCGTTCATCATGAGCAACTACGAGAGAGAAGCATCAATCAGGCCACCAGTTTTTGATGGGACAAACTTCAATTATTGGAAGGTAAGAGTTACTGCATATCTTCAATCTCTTGGTACTGAAGTTTGGGACATTGTAGAAACAGGCTATGCTTTTCCTTCAGCTACTCCTACAGATCCAGCTGAGAAAAAGAAGTATGAAACAAATGCAAAAGCAGTCAGTACTCTATTAGGAAGTATATCCCAAACAGAATTCATGAAGGTAATGCACTTCAAATCAGCAAAAGAAATATGGGACAAAATGATCACAAGCTATGAAGGAGATGAACAGGTAAAACAAGCCAAACTTCAAACTCTCAGAATTCAATATGAGACTCTCAAGATGTATAATGATGAAAGTGTGGCTAATTATTTTCTTCGGGTAGATGAGATTGTAAATTGTATGAAAAATTTGGGTGAAGAAGTAAAGGAGTCTCTAGTAGTTCAAAAGATTCTAAGATCATTATCCCCCAAGTTTGAATCCAAAGTATCTGCAATAGAAGAAAAAGAAAATCTCCGTGTTCTTACTATGTCTCAGCTACATGGAATTCTAACTGCTTATGAAATGAGAAAGGGAGGACCATCAGACAGAAGGGAGGCTGCTTTTAAAGCATCAGGCAAAGAAGATTACTATGAAGCAAGCCATGATCCAGAAGAAGAGGAAGAAGAATCAAATTTTGTCAGAAATCTTCAAAGAGGTTCTGGAAGGTTCAGAGGTAAGCTACCTTTCAAATGCTTTGCTTGTGGAAGAGTAGGTCATTATGCTGCAAAATGCTCTTATAAGGATAAAGGAAAGGAACCAGTTAGATGGAACAAGAAACAAAGCGCAAATAAGAAAAGCTACTACACCCATGAAGATAGTGATGGCTTATCAAACAGTGATGAAGATGAACAAGGAAATAAATATAGGTTGTTAATGGCATTTGAAGATGATGATTATGAGGATGCTGTAGATGTGGATAACCTTTATGATGAAATTACTAGACTCAAGAGATGCATAGAAGAAAAGAACATGATTATTGATACTCTACAATTCCAAATTGATGAAAAGGAAAAACATCTTGAAAAATTAGAAGGTGAAATTGTTGGTCTTAGAAAAGAAATTGAGAAAACAAAAACTATTAATCTCAAGTTTGTCAAAGGATCTGAAACTTTGGATGAGATTATCAGTGTGCAGCGGTCTCCACTAAATAAGACAGGTTTGGGCTATAATGGAGAAACTTCTCAAGCATCCACTTCAAAAAGTTATCTTGATGCAGCAAGAAGAAATGAGCAAGAGCACAAGGAAGATCATCAGGTAAAGCAGGGACAAATGTCAAGCAGAAACTATCAGGGGCAATCCAGCTTAAGGGTGAACAAAAGCCACAACCAGCCACAGGTAAAATCTTCTCAATTTGGTTCAAGAATAGATGAAAATAGAAATTACAATCAGTTGGCTGGTAGATCCAATAATCGCAGAAGCTTCTTCAATGGACAATGCTTTTCTTGCCATAACTTTGGTCACAAAGCAGCTCAATGTGTTGCGTATAAAACAATCATGACTAGGGAAGCTCAAAAACAAAGAAGTATGACAGGGATTACAAAAAGGACCTATAACAACTTTTCAGCTCTTGAAAATGAAGTTGAATGTTCTATTTGCAATAATTTTGGACATAAAGACTTTGAATGCAGAAGCAGGTTTCCAGAAAGAAAGGTACAAGAGCAGAAAAAGGAACAAGCCTCAGGCGCCAAAACATGGAGAATAAAGGAACCTCAAACAGAAAGATGTGGGATAGCATTTTATGCAGAAGGACAAGAAAATCTATGGTACATTGACAGTGGATGTTCGAAGCATATGACAGGTGATAAAGAAAAACTTGAGTCTTATTCTAATTTAGAAAAGGGAAAGAAAGTCTCTTTTGGAAATGATACTCCTGCAACTATAAAAGGAAAAGGTATTGCTCCTTTAAAAGAAGATGTTAAGGCAGGAAATGTTTTGTTTGTTGATGGATTGAAGCATAATCTACTAAGTGTCAGCCAGATGTGTGATCAAAGAACCGAGGTTATATTCAGATCAAATGGATGCCTTGTTCGTGATCTTGATACAGGTAAAACAGTTCTCAAAGGAAAGAGAACTCCAAATAATCTATACATATTTGATGAAGGACAACAACAATGCTATCTAAGCAAGAATGAAGAGCACTGGTTATGGCATCGAAGGTTGGGACATCTAAGCTTCTCACAAATAAGGAAAGCTTGCAAATATCAGGCAGTTCGCGATCTTCCAGATATCAAAATTCCTGACAACACCATATGCAGATCATGTCAGTTTGGAAAACAAACCAGAACTAACTTTCCAGAGAAAGAAGGATCAGCCAGCATGCCTCTTGAGCTAGTACATACAGATGTATGTGGACCATTCAGAAAAAGAACACCTAGAGGAGAGGAATACTTGATATTATTTATTGACGATTTCTCCAGGTTTGTTTGGTTAGGACTTATGAAGCACAAAGATGAAGCATTCGAAAAATTCAAAACCTTCAAAGCCTTGGCTGAAAATGAATCAGGTCACAAAATTAAGTGCCTCAGATCTGACAGAGGTGGGGAATTTACTTCAAATGAATTTTTCGATTTCTGTGATGAACATGGGATAAGGAGAGAATTCTCTACAGCTAGAACACCTCAGCAAAATGGAGTTGTTGAAAGAATGAACAGAACAATCCAACAAATGGCTCGTGCTATGCTTGATGAATCAGGAACCCCCGCAACCTTCTGGGGTGAGGCTGCACATACTGCGGTTATTATTCTCAACAAGACAAATGTCCGGGTGAACAACACTCAAACCCCTCATGAGCTCTGGAGTGGTAAAACTCCTTCGGTAAAGCACTTCAAAATATTTGGGAGCAAATGCTATATCAAGAATACTGAGGAGCAGCTTGGCAAACTTGATCCTAGAGCAGATGAAGGCATTCTTCTTGGCTATTCTCCACATAGCAAAGCATACAAATGCTACAATAAAAGACTTGGCAGAATTGTTGACAGCATTGATGTAGTGGTTGATGAAAAGGGATATATTCCTAGGCAAATACATCGTGAAGACATCGAAGAAGATGAGAGCTACCCTCAAAGACAGAATGATGAAGAAGAAGAACCTCAAGAAGAATCTCAAGAAGAACCTCACGAAGAAGCAGAAGAACGGACAAGAATAGAAGAAAAGACTCCATCCAGATATGTTCAGAAGAACCATCCAGAATCTCAGATCATGGGACAAAAAGAAGCAGGTATACAAACTAGAAGAACAGTTGCAGAAGCTTCAAGCTATTTGGCATTACTTTCCTCCACCGAACCACAAAATGTGAAAGAGGCATGCAAAGATGAATGTTGGGTGAAAGCAATGGATGAAGAACTTGAGCAAATCGAAAAGAACAACACTTGGGAGCTGGTTCCTAGACCAAAAGATAAGAATGTTATTGGAACAAAATGGGTCTTCAAAAATAAATTGAATGAAAATGGAGAAGTAATTAGAAACAAAGCCAGACTCGTTTGTAAAGGGTATGCGCAGCAAGAAGGAATAGACTTTGAAGAAACTTTTGCTCCTGTTGCAAGACTTGAGGCCATCCGAATGTTCCTTGCTCTCTCAAGTTTTCAGAACTTCAAAGTATTTCAAATGGATGTGAAATCAGCCTTTTTGAATGGAGACTTGGAAGAAGAAGTGTACATTGAACAGCCAGATGGGTTCATTCTTGGAAATGATCCAAATCTTGTATGCCGATTGAAAAAGGCTCTCTATGGTCTCAAACAAGCTCCAAGGGCTTGGTACTACCGGTTGGACAAATATCTTCATCAACAAGGTTTCTTAAAAGGTTCAGCAGATAGCAATCTGTATATAAAAGTTGAAAATGACAAATTGCTAATACTTGTTGTGTATGTTGATGACATTATTTTTGGCAGTAATGAAGAAGCTATGAGTCAAAGCTTTGCCTCAGTCATGCAGAAAGAATTTGAAATGTCCTTGCTAGGAGAACTGACATATTTCCTTGGTTTGCAAATCCAACAGAAGGAAGGAGGAATCTTTTTATCTCAAACCAAGTATCTCAAGCAGATTTTAAAGAAATATGGCATGGAAGATGCAAAACCAGTATGTACACCCATGGTCACAGGATGTAGTCTCAGTGCAAATGATGAATCTGCAGCAGTACATCAACCAACCTACAGATCTATGATTGGAAGTTTACTATATTTGACAGGTACCCGACCAGACATCATGCATGCAGTTGGAATAGTTGGAAGATTTCAGGCAAATCCGAAGGAGACTCATCTTCAAGCAGTAAAGAGAATTTTCAAATATCTTCAAGGGACTCAAAATTATGGCTTATGGTATCCTAGAGATACAGATCTTACTCTTCATGCCTATACAGATGCAGATTGGGCCGGAAGCGTGGATGACAGGAAAAGCACAAGTGGTGGTGCGTTCTTTATGGGTCCCAGACTGGTCTCTTGGTTCAGCAAGAAACAGAGTTCAATTGCCTTGTCTACAGCTGAAGCGGAATATGTTGCTGCTGCATCTTGTTGCACCCAACTTCTTTGGATGATGCAGACTTTGCAGGATTATCACATCACTTGTACACCTCCTATTCCTATCTTATGTGACAACACAAGTGCAATCAGCATCTCAAAGAATCCGGTTATGCATTCAAAAACCAAGCACATACCAATCAAGTACCATTTTCTCCGGGAACAAGTACTTGAACAGAAGGTCAAGTTGGAGTATGTTCCTTCTAAGGAACAAGTTGCTGATATTTTCACCAAACCGTTGCCCAGGGACACTTTTGAATACCTCAGGCAAAAGCTGGGGGTTGTTGATGCATCATCTTACTGTTGATCATCTTCCTATTGGTGGTATAGGCTCAGGGGGAGCACATAATGCATTGTTGGCATTATGGAGAAGGAGATCTTGGAAATAACTGCAATATGTCTCTATCTCCTTCATGATGGATTTCTGGTTACAGATCTGGAGATGCATGAGCATAGGGGGAGCATACCCTTTGCCCTTGATGTCAAAGGGGGAGAATGAAGCTGAAGATTATGTGGTTGCCATCAAGTCCAAAGGGGGAGATTGTTGGCATTATGATTCAGGTGTTGTCCTTGATGGCAAACCCATTCAGGTGATAAATCAAGAAGGACGCAGGAAATATGTTCAGCAAGTGCGTCCCCGCAGGTATACCATACAGAACCCGCGTCCAGGGACGCAGGCCAGCCGTTCAGAAGGTGCGTCCGCCCAGTGCACACATTTCAAGGCAGAGAAAAGCACGTGGGGGTTTCTTGTGTGGTATCTAGCCGACGGTTTTGTGTTTCTATGGTGTCGGCTCGTGGTTTTGTTCCATGTTTTGGGGAGAAGCTTGCCTATATAAAGCAAAGGAGTTCATTTGGATTAGGCATCATCTTGGTTGAATATCTTTTGGTGAGATCTAGTCCAGATCTATGAAGGCGAATCTTCTAATGGACTGTGATCTCTATGGCGCATGATCAGATCTGTGGATCTGAGTGTTTGGGTTGGTTCTGAAGTCCTCATATCTTTTATATCTGAAGGGACGCAGGTTCAGTGAAGGGAAAGTGCGCCGGGACGCAGTACAGTAAAGGCTCAGGTGCGTCTCTGAGGCAAAGGACACGGCGCGTCTGTGTTATTGGGTGCGTCTTTGAAGCAAAAGACGCGGCGCGATAGTGTTTCTGGGTGCGCCGGTTGCAGCAAAGCATAGAGGAACAGTGCGTCGGCACGTAGAACAGTGGAAGGTAGACTGCGTCCAGTCGCAGGCCACAGAAAGAAAATATGCGTCCCTGTCTTAAGATGATCTGTTGACTGTATATTTCTGTTCATAAGGTGTTCTGGGTTATTTCTGTAATTACTGATCTGATATCTGTAGTGGACTGTATCTGTTGTATACTTGTTGATCATTTGATTCTTCATGAAAAGAAGTAGGGGGTTGTAGCTCCCTTCCAGGAGAGACTGGAAAACGAGAGAGAGTTGTAGCTCTCTGCAGGTTGCAGCCTGCGTGCTGGTAAAGGACTGCACCAGTACAAAATCATTGTAAAAAGAATTTCTTGAAAGAAGATAGAGACATATTGCAGCAGGTGGTTTTCTCCCGCATTGGGTTTCCACCTTACATCTTGTGTTCTTTGGTGTGACTGTCTATTTTCTTTATTCATGCTCATTATTTTATGATACTGATATGCAAGAATAATTCAAAAAGATCAAATAAGGAAGATTTGGTAAATTGCTTGATAATACTGATTCACCCCCCCTCTCAGTATTATTTCCAACATATTTTAAATAGTTGTGAGTTGCTTCATTTTGGTTTTCAGTAGTTGTTAGGAAATATTGGAAAATAATCTTTTGGTTATGCATGTGTTGAAAGACTATAGATGCATAGACAAAACTATGAATATGTAGAATAAAGCTTGATTGCATCAAATTGGAAAAAAATTTCAAAGCATTGTTTCTGCATGATTTATTGAGTCAATATTCTCACCATATTTCATACATCAACACCCCTACCGAATACAAATAATCAAGTACACATAAAATTTACATTGAAATCAATTAGTTACTCTTTTGAGCAAACTAATATTAGCTAGCCTAGGATCTTGGAATAAGCATGTGATTGAACTACCCAAGGTTGAAAACCAAAATTAGTGTGTTAGATCCCTATAATACTAGTGATTACCCCATTACTATTGTAGTTGTATCCATTATCAATATTGTTGTTCCCCTATTTCCCCCATATTGTTATTATTGTGCCCCATAGAAACCCTCTATTGTTATTTTTGTGGCTTTATAGAACTATTGTTAAGTCGGCTGGGTTATATTGTGACTCCTTAGACTCCTATATATAGAAAGGAGGTTTTGTCATTTGTATCATACAAGAATTGTTCATTTATGTAATGTAAAGGAGGTTTCCCCCTCGAAGAGGCTGAATTCTAACGTGTTGATCTATCTTTTCTATCTTTTCTTGAGCTGGTTTCATAACATTTGGTATCAGAGCTTGGATTCTAGGGTTTCGCTGGTCCAAACAGGTCATTGTGGTATTTTCGCTATAATTTTTCTTCTACAACGTTTCAGAAGCTAAAAAAAAACCCATTTGAGAAGATATTGCGCTGAATCTCGGTTCTGAATTTCAGATCTTTTCGCTCTATATTTGTGGAGATATGATAAGAGGAAGTTGGTCTTTTTGTAGACTCCTGAATTACATTCCAAACAGGTGACCTGGGGAAAATCATGATAAATTTCTCTCTGAGCATCGGATTGAAATTTCGTAAGAAGGTACAGAAAGAGGATGGACTATAGTTTTCTTTTATATATTTTTCAGAGCCAAAGTTCAAAACAGTGACTCGTGGCACTTCATACAAGTTCGCTCTACTGAACTAGTCTATAATCAGCTCATTGTGGGAGATTTGGCATAACTCTTCTGTGGAGAATCCAATTTGAATCAGACTGGTGGCATTGGAAAGAGGACAAAGAGGGCTATCGCAGGTTGCAATTTTAGAACTATATGATTCGAAATTATAGAGATACATTAGATTCAATATCAAGCTCCTACAAAGTGAAAAAAGGTGTGTAGTTTTTTTAAATTTTTGCATAAGCTTGGTTTGAAAAATTAGTTTGAAGGAATTCAAAGGGCATAGTAAAGCATTATTATCAGTAATTGATGACCCAAGGGGAGAAAATGCAAACACCTAGTAGGCAGCCTGAAAGCTCTAGCATGACTCATGAAGAAGAGGAAGAAATGCAACATGATATATCAAAATTATGAGACTGAGTGCAACAAGTGTCACTTGCACAAAAAGCAACAAAATCTAAGATGGATGGTTTAAAGAAAGATGTAGAAGCTAAGATGGATATTTTAAAGAAAGGTGTAGAAGCTAAGATGGATTGTTTGAAGACAAGCATGGAAGATTTGAAGACAGGCATGGAAGATTTGAAGATAGATTTGAAGACAGATTTGACAAAGTTTCTACAAGAAATTCTTACTAATGGTGAAAGGGTAATAAAGGAAACTCATGATGAGAACAAAAGAAATGTTAATCATGATTTCATAGACTCTAATGTTGGATCAAAGACCCACCATATTCCAAAAATCGATATGAGGAATTTTGATGGCAAGGATCCCGCAACATGGATATTACAGATGGAGCAATTTTTCGATCTCAATAATGTGCAAAACACACAAAAGGTACGTATTGCAACTTTATATTTGGAACCAAATCAGTTTGTATGGTATCAATCGCTTTGCTCTCTTAAACAAATTATCACTTGGGCAATTTTTACGGAAGAATTGACAAAGCATTATGAGGATAAAAAAAGCAACACTTTTTTTAGCCAATTGATAAGTCTCAAACAAAAGGGTTCAATAATGGAGCACATTGAGGAGTTCCAAAAATTGAACATAAGGGTAAAAAGTATTCCAGACGAGCATAGGATTGATGTGTTCATAGGGACTTTAATGGATAATATCCAACATGATGTTTGCCTTTGGGACCCTGATTCATTAGAGAAGGCATTCAGATTAGCAAGAAAAATGGAAAGCAAAATTATGGAAACCAGGAAGCATACCACTCACAACTATAAAGATGGAAGTGTTGTTGCCCCTAGTCTTCCACAACCTATAAGGTTGACACCACAAAAATTGGAAGAAAAAATAGCAAAAGGGCTTTGTTACGGCTGTGATAGAAAATACACTAAAGTTCATAAGTGTGCTGAGAAGAAATTATTCTACATAGATTGTGAAGAGGAAGAGGAAAACGAGCAAGAAAGGTCAAAAGAGGAGGATATACTCTAGGAACAAAGCCTAGATAAAGAAGAAATGAATCTGACCATATCTTGTAATGCATTGGCGGGAATTACCACTCCTCAAACCATCAAGATAGAAGGACAAATCAAGAAGAAAAAGGTAATAGTGTTGATTGATTCAGGAAGTACCCAAAATTTTATTCATTGTAAGGTAGCAAAAGAATTGAATTGCTTCTTATATCCAGCACCAAAGTGTCAAGTGATGGTTGCAAATGGAGGAACAATAAATTGCTCTGGAAAGTGTTATAATATCAAGCTATCCATGGGAGAATATGTATTGACTAGCCCAAAGCTTTCCATTCCAATGGGAGGTGCTGATGTTGTACTAGGAGTCCAATGGCTACAATCCTTGGGTACAATATCTTTTAATTTTCAAGAATTTTTCATGAAATTTTATGCAGAAGGAAAGGAAGTTGAATTAAGGGGTATTTCAGGGAAACCAGGAAAGATAATCAGCTCTAACGGTATGACAAAGCTTCTAAAAAAGGAACAAAGAGGTGTAATTGCACAATTATGTTTGCTAGATGTTTCCACATCGGAATCATATATTTCTCCAGATCCCCAAAAAAGTTTTGGAAAATCATTCCAAGGTATTTTAGACTCCCAAAGGTCTCCCACCTATTCCTGATCATGATCATGCTATTCATTTGATTCCAGGAAGTGTTCCTCCAAACATCAGGCCATACAAATATCCCTATTCCCAAAAGGAGCGAAATTGAACGTATGGTTGAAGAAATGCTAGAGGCTAGTATAATTCAACCTAGTCAAAGTTCTTTCTCTGCTCCAGTAGTATTGGTGCACAAGAAGGATGGATCATGGCGCATGTGTTCGAATTATAGGGAGCTCAACAAGCTCATTATTAAAGATAAGTTTCCCATTCCTGTCAATGATGAATTACTGGATGAATTGCATGGATCAATTTACTTCACCAAGTTGGATCTTCGTTCAGGATATCATCAAATCAGAATGAGGACTAAAGACATTCCGAAAACAGCATTTAGAACTCATAAGGGTCATTATGAATTTTTGGTCATGCCTTTTAGCCTTACCAATGCACCTTCTACATTTAAAGGTTTGATGAATTCCATTTTCAAACCCTTCCTTATAAAAATTTTGTTAGTATTTTTTGATGATATACTAATCTACAGCAAGTCTTGGAAGGATCATGTTGAACATGTTGATAGGGTGCTACAACTATTGGAGGAGAAACAATTATATGCAAAAATATCCAAATGTTTCTTTGGAGTACAAGAGGTGGAATATCTGGGTCATATTGTATCTCATGAAGGAGTTAAGGTAGACCCTAGCAAAATTAAAGCCATTAAGGAATGGAAAATCCCCACATCCATAAAGCATCTGCGAGGATTTCCCGGGTTGACAGGGTATTATCGTAGGTTTGTTAAGAATTATGGGAGAATAGCAGCACCTCTAACAACATTATTGAAGAAAGATGCATTTTCATGGACTCCAGAAGCAATAAAGTCCTTCGAACATCTTAAAGAGGCAATGTGCCAAGCACTGGTCTTAGCTACACCGGACTTCACAAAAACCTTATTGTGGAATGTGATGCTTCAGGAAATGGAATTGGTGTTGTTTTAATGCAAGATGAAAGACATATTGCTTTTGAAAGTCGTCCAATCAAGTGAAAGTTTTTACACAAAGCTATTTATGAGAAGGAAATGTTGGAAATACTACATGCACTTAAGAAATGGTGACCCTACCTAATGGGAAGACACTTTAAGGTAAAAATGGATCATGATAGCCTTAAATACTTTTTAGAAAAAATATTATCCTCTGAAGAGCAACAAAAGTGGGTCACAAAGATATTCGGTTATGACTTTGAAATCATCTACAAAAAAGGGAAGCAAAATGTGGTGGCAGATGCACTCTCAAGAAAGGATGAGGATGTGGAAGCATTGTTATGCGCCATTTCTATTCTCCAACCCAATTGGATAAACGAAGCAAGGGAGGAATGGAAGAATGATGAAGAAGTGTGGGCACTTATTTGAAAGTTACAACAAGATTCCAGTACATCTGATACATTTGGCTGGCAAAATGATTCGTTATGGTACAACGATCGCTTATACCTCTATAAGAATTCCCAACTCAAACAAAAGATTCTTATGGAATTGCACGCTTCTCCCTTAGGAGGGTACTCAGGATTTTTAAAAACTTACCACAAGGTTAAGAAGGAATTTTTTGGGATGGCCTTAAATCAAATATTCAAAAGTTTGTGGTGGAATGTTTGGTTTTCCAACAAAATAAAGTTGAAACAATTAAGACCCCGGGTCTATTACAACCTTTATCCATTCCAAGCCAACGTTGGGAGGAGGTTTCAATGAATTTTATCACAGGTTTACCCAATTATGAGGGAAAGAATGTCATCATGGTGGTAGTTGACAGACTTACCAAGTATGCACACTTTTGTGCATTATCACATCCATTTAAAGCCAGTACAGTTTCTACTGCATTTATGGAAACAATTCAAAAGCTACATGGAAATCCAAAGATTATTGTAAGTGACAGAGATCCCATCTTTACTGGAAATTTTTGGACATAATTATTTTCTTGTCTTGGTACTCAGTTAGCTCATAGCTCATCTTATCATCCTCAATCTGATGGGAACACTGAGATAGTAAACAAATTTCTAGAAGGATATCTTCGTTGCTTTGTCTCTGATAAACAGACACGATGGATCAAATGGTTGCCTCTAGCTGAATTGTGGTATAGCACATCCTTCCATATAGCAAAAAAAATGACCCCATTTATGGCACTTTATGGATATCAGCCACCATCCATCACATCATATTTAAGAGAAAATTCTAAGGTTCAAGCAGTGGGACATCACATCGAACATCAACAACAAGTCCTCCAACTCTTAAAGGATAACCTTTTGTTGGCACAGAATAGAATGAAACAATAGGCAGATCAACATCGCAATGAAAGAAGTTTTGATGTAGGTGATTGGGTATTCCTATGGCTAAAACCATATAAACAAATGTCCCTGAAGCAAGCTATGAAGGATAATAAATTATCACCAAAGTATTATGGTTCGTACAATGTGTTGCAAAAGATTGGTACTATGGCATACAAATTGGAGCTTCCTGCAGCTTCTCGAGTGCACCCAATTTTCCATGTTTCATGTTTAAAGAAGGTTATAGGCGACAAGCTCCCAGTTCAAACAATATTGCCAGAACTTGACGAGGAAGGAAAAATTATATTGGAACAGAAAGCAGTCACAGAGACAAGAACTAGACAGCTATGAAATCGATCAATTTCAGAGTATCTCATCAAGTGGAAGAACTTATCCGCTGAAGATTCCACATGGGAGGATGAGAATTTTATACAGAAGCATCCATAACTACTCAAGCGTTGAGGACAACACTTTTTTGAGGGAGAGGGGCATGTTAGATCCCTATAATACTAGTGATTACCCCATTACTATTGTAGTTGTATCCCTTATTAATATTGTTGTGCCCCTATTGCCCCCATATTGTTATTATTGTGCCCCATAGAAACCCTCTATTGTTATTTTTGTGGCTTTATAGAATTATTGTTAGGTCTGTTGGGTTATATTGTGACTCCTTAGACTCCTATATATATAAAGGAGGTTTTGTCATTTGTATCATCCAAGAATTGTTCATTTATGTAATGTAGAGGAGGTTTCCCCCTTGAAGAGGTTGAATTCTAAGGCGTTGATCTATCTTTTCTATCTTTTCTTGAGCTGGTTTCATAACATGGTGTCGTTAACGAGTGAAAAATTCCTTCTA
Source organism: Pinus tabuliformis (assembly GCA_031772625.1). Taxonomy (NCBI): domain Eukaryota; kingdom Viridiplantae; phylum Streptophyta; class Pinopsida; order Pinales; family Pinaceae; genus Pinus; species Pinus tabuliformis. Next base: position 766,246,523 of record CM062815.1, read on the forward strand.
CACTCATATTACCGAGACCACTCCACTAACAATGGAGCAAAATACGAGACAACATCGGATTGTAATTGAAGGTAGCCTACCTTCTCTTACAAATCCTTTGGGAATTCTATGTACTCAGTGTCCCTTTGGGGATTTCGAAACTGAGTCAGGGACTCAAGTATCCTGCCCACATAGTGTGCTATCTATGGCTATGTCCCCCTCGGTGATGTCTGTGATCTGAGGTATCTCTAGTGGCCAAACTTATAGGGACTTACACAAGGTGATTGGGATGGGCTTTCCTGGTACCTAACATAAACATACCTACTTTATCTTTAGTTTTTGGGAGGGTGCTAGTCTTCACGAGAGTACTTGGCCCCTAAATTTGAGGTTCAGGCAAAGCTATAAATTAATTGTAACTATACATCTGGCCATCCTTCTTTTTTATTCATTAAGATACCGAGTTTCATCTCCAGTGATTGGTTCTTATCAGACAAGGTATTTTCCCTCTATTTCCTGATTGATAGATTTAGTGTATTTTTTATATTAGGTACCTGAGTGTTAACATTTTGAGACTTTACAGAATATCACGATAAAAATTTATTGATAAAATTAACGGTCACCGTGGCTACATCTGGCCCTCGTCGTCACTCTAGACGATTGTTAGGACTTCCTCCACTCATTGTGGAGGATTCGCGAAGCTCTAGTGAACCGGATTCCCCATATTCGGGGAATCAGTCTCCTAGATCTCACACAAGATCTGTTTGGACAACTGACGATTCAATTTTTCCCATAGGATTTCTTCACAGAAGGATTTCTTCCTCATTTTAACCCTTCACTCACAAGTCAGTTGGACCCACTCTTGATTCCAGTGGCACCAGTACTTCCTGCTTCTTTAGTTGGAACATTTCCATCTATCCAGTCGACGACTAATGGGTTGTGGAACTTTAGAGACATTTTTGGTCCTTCACCACTCCGCCAGTCGATAATCTCTACAACACCGGTAATGGCGAATCCCGCTATCCTGTTTTTCCCAGGTACAACCACTCACACGACACCCTCTATGAGTGGAACCCAGAAGATGCGAGGTTCCACCCCTATGGTGCCACACTGCATACCTTCGATAAGTGCCACATATAGTGCTCCTTATAACACTCAATGCGGCACTATGGGCGCGGTTCCCATTTACCAAAAATATGGTCAGTCGCCAATGTACAATTCAAACCATAGACTCAAATACCTAAGGGGGTTCCCAATATGCACATGCCGATAGGGAATGTAACAGTTTCTCCTCTGTTCTTAGGCATGCATGGTCAGTTGCTAATTGACATGAGTGTCCCCTCTGTCAATCAAGGCCAAATGGTCAGTTACGTGCCGGGCAGGAATCCACATGGGGTTCCCAACCAGTCCATGGGGGCACCGTACTCACATACTCAAATGAGTCAAGGGGGCACCACTTATACTGGGGGAGATTTCATACCCCAGTATCAAAATCCTCATGGAAATCCACTCTACAACATCATACCGCAAAGAAACTACTACACCACGCAACCCATGTACACTATGGGGAACCAAATGATGGGAGGATCACAAAGCTCCTCAAGTCATCCGTCATCACCATGGTCCGAGTCGGGGGCACCTAGCTCTCTACCTTTCTTGGAAACATTGAGATACCCAACTTATACAAGCTAACAAATGATCCCATCCACCACAACTTACAATGGCCGCGATCCCGCATAAAATACCAATGGACATCCCAAATTTCGATGGAAAACAAGGGGAGGATCCGGGCACCCACATCACCACCTACCATCTCTGGTGTGTTTCAAACTCTATGGTGGATGATAGTGTCTGATTACATCTTTGTGCCTGCACCCTCATTGGAAACGCAACGGAATGGTATATTGAGTTACCACGCGCATCAATAAACACCTTTGACACTTTAGCGATGGAATTCCTAAAGCACTTCCAGTTACCAATCCACTATGATACTGGGATAGAGCTCCTAACTTCATTTAGTTAGGATAACACCACCCACATCTCCGATCACATTCATGAATGGAGACATCAGTGGAGGTTAGTAAAAGCTCCCATCCCAGACTTTGTCTTAACAAATTGGTTCTGCAAGTCCTTACTCCCGCAAATCGCTAGAGATGTCGCTCTAGGTGGTGTGGTCATAGAAGACCAATCCATACATCATGCCCAACACTTAGATTTGATATATTCACAGTCTAGCACTCTTTACGACATAATCCCCAATGATCCTGGGAACCCCAATGCTTCCGCCACTCAGCACCCTGGAGTGCATGCCAACGGGATTGTCAGTGAAACCTCTGGGGCTGCTATAAAACAACTTAGTGATTCCATTGACAAGTTGGTAGTGGACCCCTCTACCAATATGACTTCTCTTCCCGCCACTGGATTAAAATTTGTGCAGTCTACGCAAAATTCCAGTGGAAAGAACAAGAAGAATAAGAAAAATACCACTCCTTCTGAAGAGCAGTGACCCAAGCAGCCCAACCCAAAACAAAAGGTCGTTGCGCCTACTGATGAGGAAAAGAATAAACCCACCAGATATCCATGTAAACTTCGTTCTGAATACCACATGACTTGGCGTTGTCTGTAGCTTCAGGGATGCATAGACTACCTTGCTAAAAGGGATTCTGGTAAGGCACCTGCTGTCCTTAGAAATCCTTTTCCTACTAAACAGCAGCAAAATCTTATTGCCAACCAACCGCAACCCCCACAAGGGCGCAACGATGGTTTGAAACATCCTTTGGTTGGTGAAGGATCTTCTACCATTTACACATTTGAAATGGTAGAACTCGCCACAAGAGCCAAATCTTATGGAGCTCGTGTCGCTTTGGCAGCAGAACCATCCTTAGGTCAAAACCCATCGCCGCCCAATGATTTTCATATCGAAAGGCTGGTTGAGAACATTGTAATTAGACCCCCAAAAGGGGCACTTCAATGCATAACCCACAATACATCTATATGTGCCGTCCAACACTACAACATCGTAAAGGATTTGGTGCAATTACCATCGGCTATGTCGACGCTCAAGGTATTACAAACATGCCCAATAGAATGGAAAGCTTTGCTTTCAGCTATTGGAGGTATTGATGCAATGGATTCCATGCTTGCTATTTTTGACATGGACAAGTGTAAACCTCCCCTTTCTCATTAGCTTGCATTCCAGGTGCATATCACTTTGAAAGGTAAAGGTATACACAGAACTGTCATCGATGAAGGTGCTTCTACCTGCATCATGTCAGCTTCATGTTGGCTTGCCCTGGGTTCTCCAACCCTAACCCCGCCATCGACCTCCCTAAAAGCTTTTGACAGCAACACCTTTATCCCAAAAGGTTACCTAGCCAGTTTCCCCACCACTTTGTATGGGAAAACCGAAATGGTGGACATAGAAGTTGTGGACAAAAAACTCGACTATAATCTCTTGATGGGTCGTAGTTGGATATATTCCATGACAGCCATCGTATCTACTGTCATTCACATCATCCTATTTCCATTGGATGGAAAGGTAGTTACAATAGATCAGTTGTCCTTTTGCACCCCCGTTATTCACCATTACCAAGTGGCTCCGTACCCCTAGAAGGAGGTGGAACTGACTCTTATTTCAGTGTAGGTACCGGTCTACTGAAGGCTTCTTCTCTCATGGGGCTTTTTCCTCTTCAACCACCCAAGGTTTCACAGACGGTCAACATGCTTTCATCTGTTCCTCATGAACTGACTGATCCATGGATCCTGCCAGCTCCTTCTGACCTTGATACATTCGGACACCAAATGCCACTGTCACCAGCTAAATTGGCCCACCAATCCATTCAATCCACATCTCCGGTCATGTTGGTTATGGCCGATGGTACCACTTCCCTTCCCATAACCACTCCTCCTTTAGATCCATTCAATCAACTCCTTCCTACGGATGAAGCTTTTCAGGAAATCATGAGTTTTGGAGAGCAACATTGGGTCCCGATATTTGATTCAGACATGATGCCTTTTCAAATCCTGTCCCTTGACATACCAAAAATTGTTTCCTTGCCATACGAGATCATCCAAACTTTGGATGTGGAAGGAAACATGGGCGACACTTCCAGAACACTGCCCATAGATATTTTAGTCACGACAAGCATCGTGGAAAACATCCAAATGCGAGCAGATTGCAGTCCTGAGGAAATTGCGAGCTCCACCTACATATATGAGGAATTCCATGATGAATTTGTTTGGTCTCACGAAGAAATGCCTGACTTTAATCTATCGTTTGTTGCGCATGAGATCCAACTTTATGATGAAGCAAAACAAAATGGGTGGCCGATCCCTCCCCTAGAAATAGTTGTTGAATCCATACCCGACACCACGGCCAAAGAAGAACGCTTAATTTACCTTAAACAGATGGATAAAACCTGTTGAGATGCCAACTTGGCACTTGAGGCTCACAAGCGCCAGGTACAATCCTGATTTGAAAAAGAGCTTAAGTTTCCTCCTTACCAAGAGGGCGACCTTGTGTTGCTTTATCATCCAAAAGATAACCTCTTGGAGGCATGCACGCTTCAACCCAAAAGGCTAGGTCCCTATGTCATAACGAAAGTCCCCCCCATGGGGGCATATGAACTACATGACTAGGAAGGAGTCCCGCTCAAGGATCCCACATACGGGATCTATCTAAAAAAGTATTATGCCTAGTATCACATTGGTCATATGCTTTGTAATTTTATGTATTCATAAGTTTTGCTTTTAATTTTTGGTGTGATTGGATTGTCTTTTTATTTAGTGGAGTACTTGTCTCATGCATCCTTCTTGCAATGTAGATGTTGTCGTTACCTTTAGCATATGTAGGATATGCAGATGGTGGCAATTGTCACACACGGTACATTGCATCAACTGCCTGGGTCATTTACACACCCGAGTCAGAACTATTTTTCTCCGGGGGGGTCTTTCTTGGTATTGCCACCAACAATATTGCTGAGTACATGTCCGTTGTTTCACTTCTCACAGAAGCGTCGTCATGGGAGATCTCCAATCTGGTGGTTAGGTTAGACTCCTATTATGCAATTGAATAATCGTTATCACATTCGTAATCCAACCTTGTTGCGTCATTATCTAAAGGCGCAACTCTTGGAATGTTGATTTGAAATAATCACATATGAACATGTTCCTCGAGAATTAAATATAGTCGCTGATTCATTAGCTAACTATGTATTAGATTGCCACTTGTCTCATTCTTTATAGAAGCATGCATGAAAAGTAAAACATTTACTAAGTTAAACATTTGTTGCAAAAACATTTAAAAAACACATTTACACCACCAAAATACCAAAAATGTCTGTACATACATATAGATCGTCATCGAGTCTTTTACATCAAAATATTCCAAAACTTGGATGTTTTAAGTACAAAATGGCTATAAAATACCAGCTACAAACACTCATGTGGCTATGCCGAGACACCTGCTAAAAAGATCCTATTGCTCCAGAAATGCTAAAACCGCTCTAGCTACCCTCCGAAGAGGAACTAGAAACCGCTCAGGTACACTAACTGTGTGTCGTTTCATATAAGTGGGAATCTCCCTCATAAGAAGAGGGGGGGCACCCATGGTCAAACCCTCCAGGTTCATTAGAACCTCATGGACACTGTCAGCATCACCCCATCCAACAAGTAGTTGGTTGCCTCGTCGCACATGGAAAGGTTCGCCTGCAGGTTGTAATGGTGCCACATCTGTGTTAAGCATAAAAGTTTCATGTCAGTACTTATTTCGCCTATAAAAACATTACATAAACATTCAAAAGCTAAAAAACACTTAACATACTATCAGAATTATTCTCCCTTGAGGACACCAGTTGGTCCCGGGTGGTAGCATCAAGTTTGGGTCGCCGGTGAAGTCCATGCCTTCATAAGAATAGTCATCAATAATTACAATCTAGCTACGAAGCCACTAGAAGAAGTTTTCGTCGAAGAAATGCCAAATAGTCCTCCTCCTGTGCGAGGATTGAGTGATGACTAGTGACCCTGACTTGGCTCCCTCAGATCAAGGGGACCTAAGCTCATCCGTGGGCGCATGACAGGTACCCTGTCAAGGAAAAATGGGGTCTTGCATGTTGTCTGTCTTCAACTAACGAAGCACTGCTTCACACCAATTGAACATATGGGGCTGGACATAGTCAACTGCAAGCAACAACTGGGCCTTTGTCGCAACGTGGGGACTCTTTGATCTTGCCAACCACACAATCAACCATAAAACTACCCTCATAGACTAGGATCTTATCCTCTCTATGGGGACTCTATTGCTAACTAGTACACTCTCAAGGATGCAGTAAGTTTGTACTAGCTCTGAGGTAGATCATGGATCTGGCCTGCCATCGGTGAGGTTTTCCTGTTCCCCACAACATGACAAATGAGTAAAAAAAATATGTCATCCCGATCAATAGCCAGCACTTGATCTCCAATCCTGAACACTTGCTCGTGTTCATCCCAACACTGGATAATCCATCTCAGTAAATCCTCCTACCCTTTCATCAGCTCCAGCTTTGCATACTTTAGTAAACCACAGCGGCGCAATGCAAGTATGCATGCTGGATCATTTCGCATCAGCAATTCCTCATTATCATGGGCCCATTCTCTCCATAGGTGAGTCATTTCGGCTTGAAACCTGCACAAAATAACCCTAAAACCAGTTAAAATGGGGCAAAATCACCTAAGGAATCCATGCATGAGGGTTTTAACTGTGCCCTTTAGCTCTAACACTACCCCTAGTGCTGCACAGGGAGGATTAACACCCTCTAGTGGCTTGTACAGAGCATTTAATGCTCCCTACTGGCCATCTGGAGGGCGTTAGTGCGCAAATAAGGCTTTAGGGCACCTCAGATCTGCAAAATTCCACCCATAAAACTGTCAAGAAAGGTCATGTAATGCATAGAGCAAGGTTTTAGCTTTCACTTGGGACTGACAACACATCGAATGGTTGCCCGAATCTCCTGCAATGGTCCACGAAAAATCTGCTCCTCTTTAGCTCTAGAATGCTCTCACAAAATTCAAAATAGTGAAAATGATGCATGTGAAAGCTCCAAGCCTCTCCTTATATAATTTTGGAGATATGATTTTTTGAAAATAATTAAAGAGGAAGTAGTCCATTCTCCATGATTTTTTTTATCATGCATGAACCCATATTATAGGAATTGCTGTTTTTTAATACTTTTTACCGCTTTTGATTAAAGTACTTTCAAGAATGAAAAACAATACAAGCTGCGTGCAATTCTCAATAGAGCACTTTTTGAGATATTTTATTGCTCTTTAAAAAAATCAAAATCTCCGATTTTTCATCATTGAGCTCGTTAAATATATACAACAATGGTTAGAGCACTTTTTGTGATATTTTATTGCTCTTTAAAAAATAGAAACATCTCCAAGTTTTCATCGTTGTGATCGTTAAATCCATACAACGATGCTCTAAGCAACTCATTTTTGATCTTTTTGCAACTCATAAACTAAAAAAGACCAAAAGAGTATTCTTTTTAGGCAATTTTTTCTCACTCTTTAAACTAAAAAAAAAATCCTGAGCTTAGTCTTTCTGCTCGTTAAACTTGATGAAGATGACCCGAGCATTCTTTTAGGTACTTTTCTCGCTCGTTAAAACCCAAAAATCCTGATTTTTTGTTACCGGGCTCGTTAAAAATATACGACAGCAGCAAGAGAACTTTTTTTTGGGGACTATTTCTCGCTCTTAAATCGAAAAATCCCCGATTTTTTCCCCTCCTTTGAGCTCGTAAAACTATGAAGAAGGGATGAGTCATTCTTTTCCCTCTTTTTCTCACTCACTAAACTGAAAAAGATACCCTGAGTTTTCTTCATTTGACTCATTAAAAAATTATGATGAAGGTATTGATTTTGTCGTCGCATGACTCATTAAAAATTCAAGATGAAAAACGAGTTTAGTCCATCGCCTCGTACTCATAACAAAATGAGGTCGACATCTATTGAAAATAGGTTTCTCTTTATCCGAGTTCAATAGATTAACTTACGGAAACGTAATCGATCTGGGTATACTATTAACCTTTTGTCACACCCGGTTAACAACTATGACAAAGGGACCACCATGGAGTCCCTCTTTACGATCTTTTCAGACTCTCTAAAAATGAAAAGACCACTGAGTTGTCTAGTTTGGACTCTTTAAATTACACAGACAAGATATAAAGTCGCTCTTTTTACGATACTTTTCAGACTCTTAAAACATGAAAAAATCGATGAGTTTGCCTGTCTGAACTCACTAAACTAATTAGATAGGGAAAAGAGTCATTCTTTTTGTGATCCTTTTCAAACTCTTTAAACATGAAAAGATCGATGAGTTTACTCGTCTGGACTCATTAAATTAATCAAATGGGGAAAGTGGACAATGCAACTGTATTATGTATTAGAAAGTGTGGTTTGGCAGCAGTTGTTCCTATGAACATGGCACTCCCTCAGATAAACCTTCCTTTTAATGGCCTCTCAATATGAACCCTACCATTCTATGAGTTTTAGCCTATATATCCTGATGTAATTGCATCTCTATATCCTAACACTCTATAGTGTTTATGAGTCTAGTGTTGTCTGGTTAAAATCGTTGTCCTGCCTTCTATTGTTCAAGGGTTACCCATTTGTTTCCTCCATCAACTGATCAAACATATCCTTTCATCATGCCCTCTGTTGTTTAGACCCAAATGATCAAAAGATTCCTCAAAAAACAAAATCATTCTTGTCCCGCTTCGTGTCGATTGATGTAGGACACATCATTTCCTACCCTTTGACAGCTTTCTTCCTATCGACTTCAACACACTATCTAGGAAGATAACCCAAAAACACATTCAGTACCTTGGTACTTGCACACATTAGTGGCAAGTTACCTTGTGTTTGATAAGGGGTTCTCATTATTGGCTCCTAGTTAAGCGATTCTACGGTTGTTCAACGACAAAGAAATTTTTCACACTCGCTAATTTGTACTGTGCATCTTGGAGACCATCACCATTATCAGTGGCCTTCATCGCATCCGTTAGTGGTTTCCATTATTGACTGGTAATCATATGATTTCGTGCATGTTCGACATCAACACATATTTTTCACACGTATTGATCTATGCTGTTCGGTAAAGAAGAAATCAAGACCTTGGGTAGAGGCTTGCATCATTCAACCTTGTTTCCTCTCCCAAGTTGCGGATACTGTTTTTGGAGATAGTTGTTTTAGGATGATTCTATTATGACACTGGATCTACATTGTGCTTATCGGTGGCTAGCCTTGTTATATCTCTTTGGAGAAATTTATTCTAACATATCTACTAAGCATGGGAATGCCCAACTCAGGAGATGATTTTAGCAGTTTTATATATATGTGTTGTATCAGCTTTTCCTTGCTGCCCGAAGCTTCTCTCTCTCCACAAATTTTGACAGGAAAAATTACAATTTTAGTAAAGTATTTAGGCCATTGTCTTTGCCTCTGATCTCATACTTTAGGGGGCATATGTTATACAAAAAAATGTCCTCCTCATCAACTCAGAGGTGAAACACATGATGACTGAAGCAAATACCACAATTACAGGCCTTGATTCCACACTAATGCTAGTTTCACACTGAAAACCTGCTTTATAAAGCTTATTACCATGCCTAAGGGAGAATTAGTGACCCCACTAACTCATGTTACTAGTGAAGGGGTAGTGTTAGTGAAACTAAGGGAAGTTGAATGGGTCAAGCCAACGAATTGACTCACAAATGTCTAGATATTTATCCCTAAATTTGCTCAAGAAAAGCAAGGAAACATCCAAAATCAAGATATTTGTAGGATTTTTAATCTAGGAAAAGAAGGCAAATGGGAAAGAGCTAAAAAGTGGAGCAATTTCATTTCTTTTGCACTAGTGAACTCTAGGAGGAGTTTGGCAACCCTAACTCGATTGCTATATAACCAAAGTGAGGGTTATTGTGAAAGGGGTCAGAGCATTTGAAAGGATAGCCCACTAAGATGTTGTAAACTGTCATACTCTTGAAGAAGTGAGCTAAAAGAGAGAGAGAGAGAAGAAGAAGGGGAAAGGCAAGACTGATACAATGGATGGTTGTAATCACTCTTCCATTATTAATACAGAACTGTAGTTGTGTTCCCTACTCCATAGTGTTGGTAACATTGTTCATTGAGTTGTTCATTTTGATACTAGTTTAGATGAGTGGTTTAGTTGTATGTAAATAGATGTTCATTGTGCATTCTTATATTAGTTTCCAAGATTGTATGATGTGATTGTGTTTGCCTTTCCTTTGTGCAAGAATTGATTTGGAGCTGGCTTTGAGGGAGTTCTTCTTGGCTGCATAGCGATCTCCAAACAAATCTAGAAGGAGACTTGAGGTAATCCTCTTTCCATACTTTGTTAACTTATATTTGATAGATGAAAATATGTATAACTTGGTAGCTTCTTCAGATAATCTTACAGTCTGTCGAAGGTCCCGAGAAGGCATTTGAGGGTATTTTTCATTCTCCATACACCATGCATTTTACCCCATAGCACTAGGATACTAGCACATCCAAATTCTCGAACATACCTTTGCAATATCTCATCCAATCCCATCCTATATAAATGATCCACAATCACTAAAACATCTGCAGTGCGAACTACTAAATCCTTCTTTTGTTGAGTGGAATAACCTTCCTGGGATGTTTCGATCTTAGGAACTGAATAATATCAGCAAATATGTATAACTTGGTAGCTTCTTCAGATAATCTTACAGTCTGTCGAAGGTCCCGAGAAGGCATTTGAGGGTATTTTTTATTCTCCGTACACCATGCATTTTACCCCATAGCACTAGGATACTAGCACATCCAAATTCTGGAACATACCTTTGCAATATCTCATCCAATCCCATCCTATATAAATGACCCACAATCACTAAAACATCTGCAGCACGAACTACTAAATCCTTCTTTTGTTGAGTGGAATAACCTTCCTGGGATGTTTCGATCTTAAGAACTGAATAATATCAGCAAACTGATCGTTCGCAATGCACATCGTAAAAAGTTACATGTCTGGAATTCATTCCTCCAAACTACTAGTTCCTCACCTGTTTCAATCCTGGATAGATGGTCTGGTCCTGCATTCAACCTTAAAAGTTTCACAATTACTTCAAAGTCATACTCTTGGAACAATAGTGACCATTGCCATATCTTCTTCCCCAAAACAGGCTTATTGACTAGGCACTTCAGCGCAGAGTGACCTGCATACATTTCAAAGTGTCCACCCAACAAATAATGCCTAAACTTCTGCAGCACGTAGACCATCAGCAATCCTTCACGCTCTATAGTGGAGTAATTATTCTTAGCTTTGGATAAATTTCTACTCACGAAAGCTATCGGATGATCAATCTCTCCGTCACCTGCTTGTGTTAATACTACTCCTAGTGCAATACAGGAGGCATCAACATGCACATGAAACTCCTTTTTCAAGTCTGGAAACACCAAAATAGGCGTTGTCACCAGTTTCTCCTTCAAGACATCCAAGTTGCGCTGATAGTATTCATCCTAACAAAACATCGCTTCTTTCTTTAACAATTTCTCCATCAGCACGGTTATTTGGGCATACACCTTGATAAAATTCCTACAGTATCCAGTGTGTCCCAATCTTGCACATATATATTTCACATTCCTAGGTGCTTCCATGTTCACAATTAAAGCAAGATTTGCAAGGTCCACCATCAATCCTTTCTTACATACAACATGGCCAAGAAATATCCCAAAAGGCACACAAAATATACAGTTTTTCAGGTTGAGCATGATCTGATATGTTTGACATGTATTTAGCATTACGTGTGGAATCGCAACATGGAGCTTCACCAACCAAAACATGGTCCAATCATCAAAATATACCTCAAGGAACTTATTAATAAGCTCTTTGAACACCGTGATCATTACCTGGGAAAAGATTGCACATGCGTTATTCAATCTGAATGGCATAACTATATATTGGAAACAACCCCACTTAGTTGCAAAGGTTTTCTTGCTTCGATCTTTCAACACGATCTTGATTTGATGATATCCCAAAAATCCATTAGTAAATAAGTATGCCTCCTGTCTGCCAACATTCTCTAATACTTCGTCAGTAAATGGTGTTGGAAACGGATCATGCACACATGCATCGTTCAACTTTCACAGATATATGCATATGCAGATTTCGCCCTTCTGTTTCTTTTCCTAGACCACCATTGGGTTGACCTAATATGATTCCTCTATAGGCTCAATAATACCAGCTTCCAGCATTTTATCTCTTTCTTTGCACACCTTCTCCTTATATTTTGGATTCAGTCGATAAGGTTGTTCCTTAATAGGCTTCACATTTGGTCTCAATGTGATCTTCATAACACCTAAATCTTTGATAATCCCTTCCAAATATGAAAACTTATTTGGGAAAAAATCTTGGTATTTGTGTAGTAGCTCAGCTACCTTATCAACCATATATTCATCCCAATTGTCTCCTATCTTCGTAAACTTTGGTTCTTCCTCATATCCAATGTTTACTTGTCGAGTTTTTAGTGGCTCTGATATATCCAGGTTCGCCACCTTTGGTCCTTCGACCTCATGCTATCATTTGGTTTATGGAATGGTAATATTCTGCAAATCATCCTCTTCGTCTGCAGTAGTCACATTATAACATTCCAACACATGGCACAACTGTGTACTCCAATCTGGTTGAGTCCACTCTACCGATTCCTTCGGTGTTCTGAATATAGTTTCTTTTATTTCTTGTAGCACCTTATCAATTCTCTCAAACACATCTTCAAAGCTAAACTTTAATAGAAAGCTCTCCCTTAAAATGTTCCATTCAACAATCCCATGCCGAAGCTTCGTCTCCAAATACTAGTTCATTAGGATCGTATCTAGCATATGACATAAAATATGCATCCATTTTGGTTGTGGTTCTATCCCCCAGGCCTTAGTCCATCGTGCTAAATGATCACATGGATCATCCTTTGCATTGTGTTTTTCTGTCATCCTGGTATTAGCAAAGAGAAACCTTAACTTCATCATTCTTCTATATTCTCTCCATATCGTAAAGCTCTCCTTGTGTGTACCCCACCAATGGGCAAGTGTAGCTCACAACACCAATTCCATTGCCTGGAATCGATGTTCTCCCAGAACTTCACTTTCAAATTAATCCAGAAACAGATCCACATCAGTAAAACCATCATAATGTGGAAGATTTCTTACCTCAGTCGAGACACACCTCAGTGACTTGGTCATCATATTGTAGCGAAGTGTAGATACTTCATGCAACCAATTCTGTCAGTGTTCAAGCTCTTCATCTAAATTTGAGGCATAGGAACTATCACTGTCCCATGCAATTCGTCCTTTGGCTGTAGGATTGATCCAATCCTCATCTCGCACGTTATTTTGTATATTTGATCTAGATCATCTTTACTTTCTACATAATCACACACTGGTTCAATATAACATGCTCCTTCGGCAAGGTCTAGTGGCATTATAACCTTGAGTGACTTCTTCTCAAATGACATGTTCCACTTCTTCAAGTTGATTACCCCATTCATATTAATAGGATAGTCAATTCCTAGTAGCATGGGGTATGGGTTACGATCACCCACTATTTCAATGACCTCAAAGTTAGCCAGCGCACTGGCACCCTCAATATCCACCGTTACACCATATAAGTGCCCCATTGGAATAATATTCTATTGATTTTCAATGTGCAACTAAATAGGAGACCACTGAAGTGTAGGTCTCCCCATCCTTTCCCAGGCCTGCTTCAGTAGGATATTCGCATCAGACCCCAGATCCAAGATTACTTGGTCCATTTCATAATCACATATCTGCACAATTAGCCTCATCTCATGCCTTGTTCGCGTTTTATGCTTACCAATATTTCTTACTATGTGTTTTTTAGTAGGAGTATTTTCCTTATTAGCACACTTATCTATTAAGTCTTGCAATCCTTCTACTTCCTTCTAGTTGCCCAATAACTTCATACAAGTCTACAAGAAAGTAGCTAGTATTGAAGGATCTACTTCTTGTGTTGCACTAGTCTCTGGTGTCTTCTCACAACTTCATGAGGTCGAGGCCTCAACGAAGTTCTTCTTTGCTTCCATGAAGGTCTCCTTAGCTTGAATGAGATCAAAATATACCTCTTTCTCATGAGCCTTGCACACCCATTCTTCCTCCTTGGGCTGCTTACCTTTATCTTCACCAGTTTTCATACAACTTCTCAACACAATATTTATACTTTGATCCTCTTCGTGAGGCTCCACCCTCATCATCAAAATGTTCTGTGTAGGCTACTAGGGTTGTGCCTTATTTTCTTGCATATTTGTCATAAGGACCAGACATTCCTCTATGACATGGTCAAATTGTTGATAACACTAACATGAGGGATGTGTGGGGTTTGTACAATCTCGCGTGAAGTGCCCTGCTTTGCCATAGTTAAAGTATATTACCTTCCCATGCCCTTGACCCGGTCCAATACCTCTTCCTCATCCTCAGCCTTGGAATCCTACATGTGCTGCTCCTGTGACATGATCTTGAGGCCAGTTCTCTGCTTGCATTATGTAGGTAGGGATTCTATGCATCATCAGCTCATAACTCCTACAATGGAATTCATCATGTCCTACAGACTTGCATAAATTGCAAAATAACTTTTTAGGGGTATGTACAAACTTCTGCAATAGATAGTAGTTATCAGTAGCATGCTATCCTATAACCTGACAAATAGTGCACTACAGTGTAACTCTCATGCTTGTCCCAACATTATTCTCTAGTTTCAGGGGCACATGCCCTCCCCCTATAATATAATTCTTAAAGGCTGGGAAATGGTCCTTATCATGTCCATGGCCCTTACATTTCAGACACCAAATCTCAGTGCGCACCTCCGGTTGAGCTTCCCTTCCTTTCTTCAAGCATTGCAACTCCAAGTGCAGGCTTTCCAGATGTGAATAAATCTGTTTCACTCCCAGGTCCATATCCTGGATAGGAGAGGCATCCAGTCTCATCACAATCTCCAAGGCTTCCACTTGCGTTTCTATCTTCTATTATGACAGAGGTATTCTTAAATGTTGCAAGAGAGATGCTATGAATTTGAGATTACCATATTGGCCTATTTGATAAGGCATTTCAACCTCTGATCAAAGTCCCAAGGTGTCTCATTTATCTTCGGTTGAATTTTCTTGAATTCGATTACATACTGCCCCTCTAACTTAGGCTTACTAAACTCCTTGTTCAAAGCTAGTTGGGTATCTGCCAATGACACGTTGTGGTTATCAATGGAATAACTAATATACCACATTAATGGTTGGTCCAATAAGGTTGTAACCAACTGTGATTTCTTAATATTATCGTCTATGATACGTTATGTTGTCTCAACAACATCTGTGACAAACAAAAATTGTTCTAGATCTTCAGTCCCTGTTCCTTTAAAAATCGACATCTTCATCACGTTTTCCATATTGAATGGTGGAGGTGGAGTTTGAGGCGTAGGTGACTCGTGAGGGTGTATGAGGCAGAGGTGTAGGTGGAGGTGGAGTGGATGGATGAGGTCTCCTCATAACACCTTGCATTATTAATTGAACTACACTTCGCGACGTATTCAGCACTGCCCCTTTATCATCACTTGAAGGGGGTTCAATGAGCAGACTATATTCTGGGTTGGATCCTCTATTTCTTATAAATAATTTCCCACTTTGTGTAGTCCCAAACATTAAGGAAAATGAATAACTCTCTTTTCACATAACATCATTTTAATCCAAGTCTTTAGTGATTTTAAATACTTACCTCATAACCCTTTAAAACTTCTTCAATCTACTTCGCTATAGTTGATGTTTCTGTCGATCGTGAAATAAGTCACAAAGCTTCCCAATGTACGATAAATTGAGTGGTCCATAGCCCACACGATATTTCTTTTTGATGCTTCCAGGCGTCGCACCAGTTCAGGAGTCCACACTAAGTGCCTTCGAGCCTCCACATCCCTTGACTATCGACCAATTTCGACAACCACTCGTATAGTTCTTCAAGAAAGAAACAGAAGAACGCATCGGTCTTGTCTGTATACAAAAATATCTGCAACCACTTCTCCTTGGAAAATTTAGGGCTCATTTTCTCCTGAGCTGTGAATGTGTGCGATTTTTCAATCAATCTAGTTATCAAGGTCTTTCTTCATTGGAAACCATTTATCACACATCTCTCAGATAGATACCAGTCTCAAGAATGGAACCATTTGTTGGATTAAGGGGGCCTAACCCAAGTTAAAAGTTGTTCGCTCATCCAAAGAAACCCTAGCTACTGGACCTTTGGGTAGCAACCTACATAGCACAGGCTGGAGTCTCACCCGAAGTGGTGTTGTGGGATGCTAGAACCAGGTTTCTACATCCAGGGACATGTGATAAGTGGTTCTCAAGCTCTAGCAGTTCAAATTTGCCTTCACACAGATCAGTATCCTTCTAGGGCTCGTTACCGTAACTCAGCTAAAATGGCTTCTAAACCTTCGCGAAGGTCTACAATCAGTCTTTGTGGACCCTAAATATGAAAATTATCTACTCTCGCGCATCAATTACTAATCCTATATCTAATGTCACGTAGATCTATCCAATTCATTAGAAAGCATAACAGAATTAACTGTGAACTTCATGAACACAGATAATTACTACATTCATGCAGAAATAATATAGATTCAGTAGTTATGCGCATCAGTTATTCACTATTTCATAGAAAAAGTATTGTAAGCGACAAATGATAACATAAACATAATCAGCAATAATGCTTAGATTGCAAGGTAATTCTTCAAAACTAGTCTTTATTCATTCTTGAAGTTTATATTACAAACTTTTTCACCCTATGTACTGAGTTGCAAGGGTCCACACTCTCAACTGCAGAATTACCAAGGCCTCCTACACACTCAACTAGAATAGCCTTCCCCTTTCACCTACGTACAGGAAGTAGAGCCTTCCTACCATAGCACTTGCCCAGAACAGTCTCTATCTTTCTTTCCCTTCTATTTGTTACCTCTTAGACTCATTATGACTCAACTATATATAGCATTTTTCAATACAATACCATGGTCCGCAGACCATGGGTGAGTCTCAAAACTGACCTATTTACTTATCCAAACAACGGGCTAATACCCCTTTGACTCATATCTACCTGTGCCCTCTGCATCCATATTTTGCGGAGACTTTACATATTTCACAAAAGCTTATACAAAAATGTGGGTTAACTGACCCCAAAACTACCCCTAGGGACCCTATCCCAATAGGATCCATAATTACACCATAAAATTGGAAGATGATTTAGGATCTATATTATGATGTGGCATCACCTATACCATCATCTTAGCCCTTACAAATGGTATACATGAATATTCTATTTTTTTGGAGACCCATGAGGACACTTGTGTTCCCCCACATCCATTTGGAAGCACCACAAGTTTATTACTTGGAGAAAAAGGGGCCAACTAATGCTCGAGCATCAACCCAGGAGAAAATCATTGTAATTAAGTAGACATAGGGGTTCATGTATTTTTTAGGAAGTTGGATTCCTAAGTGATAAATTGATGTAATACTAGGTTGTGCATATAATATAAATTAGTTAATAGTGAGAGGAAGTTTTAAATGCTCTCAAATAAATGAGAACATGAGTGGTGAATAAATGACAAGAGTTAGAAGTCAATCATGACTCTTAAAACAGTTTTGTGATTCGAGGGATGAGAGAAAGCTTTTAGGAATTAATTGAAGTAGAAGTGGACAAAGGATTTAGGAGTCAGTTCAGAGGATTTAGGAGTCGAACCAGGATTAGTTCAACAAAACTTTCTGACATAAATGTAAGCCTATGGGAAGAGCAGAAGGAGGAGGCCACGATATTGGAGAACAGGCCTATGCGAGACACAGAGTCTCGAATATGTAATTGAATATTTATACTTATATAGAGAGAGATTTATTCCTGACTGTGTCAGTGCGTGGAATGAGTTTTTCATGAATGAATGGCTTATGAATTCATAGGTTTTGTAACAAGGTTGCAGGCAGAATTCTGAAGGACACAGAGAGGGAGCATAATGATTTAGAGGAATCATAAATGGGTCATTGAATCAAATTAAGGAAACAAAGTGGAGGGATAGTGAAGTAAGAATTCGTTGAGGAGTTAAGCTCAAAGGAGTTGAGCAATGAAAGCAGAAGATCAGAACCTTTTGAAGAAAAACCTGAACCATAGAGAAACGCTAAGGAAACAGTGTAAATTCTTAGTAAAAAGGAGGAACGGTGAAGTGAGGCTTCACTACATAGGAGCAGTTGGATCGATATGATCAACAGATAGGATCATATCATGGATACAGAGGAAATTAATATCACATTGGCAGGTTTACATATAGGAGTGGTATTTCGGGGGAGCGAGGAGTTGTAAGTGGTATTGAGGGTCGAGCACCCAATTCAACACATATCACAAAGGTGGTGAGGAGCAACCACTTTATTGGGCGGTTACACCCCTTGCATGTTGTCAACCTGAAACAAATGTAAAACATTGGATCTACTAAGTTTAGATGAACGACGGAATACTGTCAAGAGACCTTTGTAACAGGGAAGAATCTCGACCGTTGGATCGATCAGTAGATTAATGGTCAAGATTTAATCGGAGCTATCGGAATGAGGTTGGAATGACCCTTTTAAATATGGCGATAGCGATAGCAATTTAATCGCAACCGTTGGATGGGAAGCCAAATCTGCGGTCTTGCTTTAATCGGATATCGGTAGAAATAAGGAGGAACACTTCGGGAATGGTTGGAAGGTGTGGACCCGATGGAGTTATATGGCATGGTTAAATGGGTTTGAAGTCTGATATTGTGTTACCGCATATTGGATGCGATGAGGCACATATGTAATTTGACCGTGGAGGAAGCAATATTCTGATTGTGATAAAGTTAATCTCAGGAAGTGTGCAGAGGTCGTACAAGGCAAAAAGGTATGTTTTGGGAGTATTTCCTTTGTAAATGGGTTAAAAGGGAAAATAGTGCCGATGAGAGATTTATGTGTTAAAACCATATGTAACCAAAGTTAAGGAAGGTAAAGGTTATATATGTGGGTTTAAGGGTTACAAAGGGTTTAGAAAGGTTGTGAAGAGGTTTAAAGCCCCGATATGGGAATTATAATGAAAAGTTAGTAAGAGTCTAAACTAAGGTTTATGTAGGGTGATTAATTCTTGATGGGGAAGGAAACGGTGGGTTAATGATAGACTTGTGGGTCTATAAATTATTCTGCATGAGACTATAAAAAGGGAGCTTAACCATTAGAGATGGAATATTTGATTCCTGGGTGAGTTAAATACCTGTGACATATGTGTTTATGCATTTTATGCATACTGTGTGTGTAAGCGAGGGTAACCCTGCATCATTAGTGGTATCAGAGCAGATTAAAGAAGCTTTGTGTGAAAATTTCTTTGAAAGAATTGAGAACAAAGTTCTGTGTTAAGGTCTTTATGTAGGCAAGAGGAAGGATCAGATTCTAATCTGACAGATAGTAAGCACACAGAGGGGATGTGTAGCAGAACTTGTAGATGCAAGAGACAAAGGAAACCCATTCAAGATATAGGTGGAATGGTGAAACAAGATCATACTGAGATCTTGAAGGTGAGATGACATGTTTGTTTTAATTTGATTGAAGATTGTGGTTGCAGATGAAGAATCTCAGCATAGGATAGCAAGAGAAGCTGTGAGAGGAGAACCAAATGTGTTCTTGAAGGCAGAGTAAGGAGAATACTATGAAGGAAAAGTGGCAGTGAACCTAAGGAATCTAATCAGAGATTGGACAGAGAGGACAACTGAACTGTTCTCGAGAGAGAGTGAGATATTTCAGAAGTCGAGAAGGACCAAAGGTGTTTCTTATGAGGAGGTTCCAGACAGAGGACTATTCTTACCAAAATACTGAGTGAGGAGAGCTTAGTGAGGTAAGAGTGCAGCGAGGAGGACTAGCTGTTGCAGAGGCTTGTTGTAGATGAGTTGGGAGCTAATGAAGAAAGAGGAGAAGACGATGACTACTGATAGTCATAGCAGAGGTTCAGAGAGAAGCCACAGAAGAATAAAGATGAAGAAAGAGGATGCCAAGGAAAATGACAAGAGGATGAGTCAAGAGGAAATTGACAAAGAGATTGCCGAGTTAAAAGAACAACTCGATGCATTGAGAAGAATACTAGAGGAAAACAAAAGACAAGGTTGGGTATTAAGGAAGAAGCCAGTGGAATGGCATGAGATGCGAAGAAGGCTATAGCAAAAGAAAGTAAAGTGGCTGAGGGGAAAACTCAAGGAAGTTGAGTTGGAAATGGAAGAGTCCATTTGTGAACCAGAATAGGGAGAAATTATGGGAGAAAGTGAAGACTACACTGAATCTAAAGAATGGAGTTCAAGTGAAGATCTCATGGACTATTGGGATAATTCAAAAAAACATGAATAGATATTGACTGAAGATGAAGACTTGAAGAATAAAACTTCAAGTGAGACCAAAAGGTCTGATGATTTTAAATATGAAAATTTGTGTATGTTTGTAGGTGAAACATGTGAAGGACAATTTGTTGATATTGTCATAAAGGAGGAAGAAGACAAGCAGAATCTAATTTTTTTTCGGAAGAAGATGAGATAGAAAGGTCTCATATACAGTTGGGGGAAGATATCAAGAAACCAAGTTAAGGTCTTGAGAAGATTGAAGAGGAGGCAATTGAAAAATTTCTGAGTCATAAAGACAACTTGGAACAACAAGGAGACATGATGGTTGAAGCATCCAATGAGACCACATGGTCTTATGTTTTTAAAACTAATAGTTTGTGTATGATGGCAGGTATTGGAGGATAAAGCAACCTTTTGAAGATATCTTTAGAGTGGATGAAGATCTAGAAATAAAAGGTGACAAAGAAAACTTCTCAGAAGAAGAAGAATTCGATTGCATACAGAAGAAAAGGTCTATGGGTGAGTCTATAGAAGCTATCATGGAGATGAGGAATCAGGATCTTATTCTGATGAAGAATGAAGGAATATTGTCTCAGAAAGGTAATCAAATGAGTTTGATTAATGTTATTGATGAAAAACAAATGCAAGAAAATATTAATGCAGATGGTAAAACAAGGATAGCTCTTGGAGAAGGTAAACAACAAGAGATTAAAGGCAAACTTGAAAAAGAGACTATGTTAGCTAAAAACATAGTAAAGGATCATCAGTTCACTATGATGATAGGCACAGTGGAAATGGCCATGGAAACTTTTGAGACAGTCAGTAAGAAAGAAGGACATCTACTGAAAGATGTTAAGAAGGAAGAAACCTATGTAAAGGATTTAACCTTGGGAGAAGGAACACTAACAAAGGAGTGTTTTGCAGAGAATGAAAAATATTTTGAAGCTATCAGAAGTATGGAGAAGTATATTTCAGAAGATAAAAACTATAAAGTAAAAGAGGGTGGAGAATGTCTCTTGAATGAGAAAAGCAGTGACTTATTGCAGCAGAAAGAACTTAAAATTATAAGTGATGATGAAGTACTTATGAAGTGTCACAGAGAAATTCTGTTGCTGGAATATTTGTTGGAAAATTCAAAGTATGACAGTGTGATTGAAAAAGAAGAAGTTCACTACAGTGAACAAGAGTAGGAATACATCATTAGAGCAGATGATGTAGAGGAGAGACTAGTTGAAAGTCTTACGAATTCTTTTGAGAATTCAAAACAGCATACTGATCTGTTGATAGAGGAAAAAAGAAACAGAGCAACAAACTGAACTATTGACAAAGGAAGATAAGGCACAGAAGCCTTATGTTTTTTATTTTAACAAATGTTTTGTGAGTACAAGTTTTGTTGCAGATACTAAAGAAAATTTGGCATAGGTGAGCAGCCAAATATAAATAGAAGAAGAAGATTTTGTGGAAGAATTCAATCCATGGAATAGAGATGTGCAATTGCTGGAAAGTCATGATTTAGTGTAGAAAGAGATAATCATGAAAGAGGGTAAGGATGATAGGGAGGTAGTAAGCACAACAAGCAAAGAAAAAGTTGGAGCAAGCAAAGCAAAACTTGGAACAAGAGTAGAAGAAGAACAACAATAGATTGAAGAACTAGTGGATGACAACAACAACCTGAAGCAAAGAAAAAGAGGAAGAAGTAAGAAGCTGAATATGGACCAGTCCAAAGAAGTACTCGAGACAGAGATTGAAGAAATGTGGCAGCTGATGATGAATCGGTCCAAATGGAGGAAAATTGTAGCAACATGAAGAAAGATTAATCAGAACTTGAACCTGATTGACAAGAAGAAGAAGATGGAGCAGAAGATAGCAGAAATGCAACAACAACAAAGGAACAAGAAATTTGGGTAGTTACAACATAAAGTGTGGGATCCAGGAAGACAAAGATCAGAAGACACATGATCAGGAGATCATGAATATTTTCTACTTTGGGAGTTTGATGCAGGAGCATTCAACCCAAGAGAAAATCATCGTAATTAAGTAGACATAGGGGGTCATGTATTTTTTAGGAAGTTGGATTCCTAAGTGATAAATTGATGTAATATTAGGTTTTGAGTGCATAAAATAGAAATTAATTAGATAGTGATAGGAAGTTGTAAATGCTCTCAAATAAATGAGAACATGAGTGGTGAATAAATGAAAAGAGTTAGAAGTCAATCAGGACTCTTAAAACAGTTTCATGATTCGAGGGATGAGAGAGAGATTTTAGGAATTAATTGAAGTAGAAGTGGACAGAGGATTTAGGAGTCAGTTCAGAGGATTTAGGAGTCAAACTAGGATTAGTTCAATAGAAATTTCTGGCATAAATGTAAGCCTATGGGCAGAGAAGAAAGAGGAGGCCATCATATTGAAGAACAGGCCTGTGCGAGACACAGAGTCTCGGATATGTAATTGAATGTTTATATTTATATAGAGAGAGATTTATTCCTGACTGTGTTAGTGTGTGGAATGAGCTTTTCATGAATGAATGGCTTATGAATTCGTAGGTTCTGTAACAGGTTTGCACACAGAATTCTGAAGGACACGGAGAGGGAGCTGAATGATTTAGAGGAATCATAAATGGGTCATTGAATCCAATTAAGGAAACAGAGTGGAGCTCTGGAGGGATAGCGAATTAATAATTCATTGAGGAGTTAAGCTCAGAGGAATTGAGTAGCAGAAGCAGAATATCAGAACCTTTTGAAGAAAAACCCGAACCATAGAGAAACATTTAGGAAATAACATAAATTCTTAGTAAACAGGAAGAACGATGAAGTGAGGCTTCAATACATAGAAGCCGTTGGATCGATATGATCAATGGACAAGATCATATCACGGAGATAGAGGAAATTAATATCGCATCGGTAGGTTTACATATAGGAGTGGTATTTTGAGGGAGTGAGGAGTGGTAAGTGGTATTGAGGGTCAAGCACCCGATTCCACTCACCATTCAACATGTAGCACAAAGGTGCTGAGGAGAAACCGCTTTATTGGGCGGTTACACCCCTTGCATGCTGTCAACCCGAAACAAATGTAAAGCATTGGATCTACTAAGTGTAGGTCAATGGAAGAAGACCGTCAAGAGACCTTTGGAATGAGGAATAATCTCGATCATTGGATCGACTGCTAGATCAATGGTTAAGATTTAATCGAAGCTATCAGAACGAGGTTGGAACGACCCTTTTAAATATGGCAATAGCGATAGCGATTTAATCGCAACTGTTGGATGGGAAGCTGGATCTATGGTCCTACTTTAATCAGAGATTGGCAGAGAGAAGGAGGAATGCTTCGGGAATGGTTGGAAGGTGTGGACCTGATGGGGTTATATGGCACATTTAAATGGGTTTGAAGTTCGATATTGTGTTATTGCATATCGGATGCGATGAGGCACATATGTAATTTGACCGCAGAAGAAGAAATATCCTGATTACGATAAAGTTAATCTTGAGAAGTGTGCAAAGGTCGTACAAGGTAGAAATTTATGTTTTGGGAGTATTTCCATTGTAAAGGGATTAAAAGGGAAAATAACGCCGACGAGAGATTTATGTGTTAAAACCATATGTAACCAAAGTTGAGGAAGTTAAAGGTTATATATGTGGTTTTAAGGGTTATGAAGGGTTTAGAAAGGTTATGAAGAGGTTTAAAGCCCCGACAGGAGAATTATAATGAAAAGTTAATACAGTTAATTTGCTACAATTGCAAAGGACCAAGGCACTATGCCTGTGACTGTACCAACCTAATGAGGATATCCTGTATGTATTTTCCTCAATTTCATCATGAAATAATACATTGTCCTACATTGATCACAAACATGAGCGAAAATGGGGTATTCTGGCCTCCCTTGACTCAGAATATACAAATGATGAGGTCTGGGCCACGCGAAGAGGACCTGAATGTAAACATGATGCTCAGAGGTGGCGTGACCACGGGTGAGGATAAGGGAAAGCAGCCAGAGGAAAGTATGTGGGTTTGCAAGGCTCCTATAAGGAACCCAATTTTGACTTAGAACGTGCAAAGGAGACATTCATGGAAGCTAAGAAGAGCTTCATGGAGGCCTCCACTTCAGGTAGTAAGGATCTACTAGAGTCAGGAATGGATCCCTCAATGCTTACTACCTTTCTGGAGACATGCATGAAACTACTGCATGACAACAAGGTGGTTAAAGGACTCCAGGAATTGATCACCAGGTGCGCGGGATCAGGGGAATTGTGTGTCGTTCGGAAATTGGGGAAGCATGCATTACGCACTGGAAGAGAAATGAGGTTGACTGCACAAATTGGGGAATATGATATGGATGAGGTAATCCTAGATCTGGGTTCGAACGTGAATGTATTACCGAAGTAAACATGGGAAAGTATGGGTAGACCCGCATTACAGTGGTCCCCTATTCAATTATGAATGGTAAACCAACAGAATATTTTGCCCATGGGAAGGTTGCAAGGGGTAACAGTTGATATTGAAGGCACGAGCACATAGGCAGATTTTGAAGTGATAGAGATTGTCGATGATAGCAATCCCTATCCTGCGTTGTTGGGAATAGACTGGGCCACCAATATGAACAAATTCATCAATCTGAAGAAGTGCAAAATGATATTCGAGAAAAAATTGCTATGCGTAGTGGTCCCACTAGACCCAGCCAAAGGAGTGCGCTACACTGAACCATTGCACGACGATGAAAGTGATGACGATCTTGATTGTATTTACAAGATAACTACGTGAGACTAGGATTGGGTGAATCCAACAGTAGATGGGAGGATCTCATGGGAGCGTGAAATCTCCTACACTTCGGATTCAGACGAAGAAGTAGAGCGCTAGAAAAATATGTTGCACGAAGTGACAACAATGAATTGCAACATAATGATTAGATCATTGCATTATGTGACAACAGAGGCACGAGAGCTACCTACATATGATGGATTAACAGTGGTGGATGAATTCTTGAGCAAATTTGAAAGTGCAGTACCAGAACAGTAGTGGTTTGATGCGTTGAAATGGGCACCACGCACAACACCTGCAAGATGGTGGTGTACACATCAAGAAAACTTTGAGGACTGGCGCGGATGTAGAAGGATGATGCGCCTACAATTTGGAAGCCCCCAACAACGAATGAGAGTCGGGCAACTAGGACAGAGCAGCTTGTGCGCCCATTTGTATTGATGGGTACAGACGTGGGTTGTGAAGTACACACAAGCACACCCCAAACTCAGGATCAAAAATTAGAACTGGACACAACACCAGGAAAGACACTGCTCACCATAAATGTTCCATGTAGAGGCATTCAAGAAGGTATGTGGAATCCTGAATAGAGTTGACTAGGTGAGACAAACTGATTGGGACCTGCGTGTACCAGTGGTCCGATGGGCCTATAGGGCCATGTGCAAAAGCCTGAGCGCAGAAATGAGTCTGAAGTTGAAGAGCAGAGTCGAGACCATAGTTTTGGAGGTATGGAATCCTCCTGCAATAGCTCCCACGGTCGGGATAGTACGCGAAGACCACGACGAAGGAATTATGCGGTCACGCGAGGACGACCATATGTAGATATAGCAAGCCATTCGACGAGGGAACCTTAAGCTTCACAAACTCGAAGAAGATCGGGTACAACTAAGGAAGAAAAGCATGTTAATGGACGCAGAGATCAAAAAACTAGAAAACAAAATCCCGCAAACATGTCACGTCAAGAATCTAAGAATGAAAGGACAAGATATGAGCAATCGTACTACTACATTAGAAGATTGTCACCAAGAATTTGTGACTCTGCTACCATGGCTGTGACCACACCTTAATAAACAGAGTAACCAGGGGAGCACACCACATAAGGTGGAACACGTGGCGATGACTATCGCAAGGGTAACTAAGGGGTACCCACGGACCGGGCTGGAAGGTGAATTAAAGCCTCGCACAGGTTGTGCAACCACCTGACTATCCATAGGGAACACAGTCTCAGTGCTCCAAGTAGTTGAAAGAGAGCGTGAGACTATAAAAGAGTCGATATGGGAGCTGTGCAATAAGGAGGTTGCACGTAGGATCAGTATGTCACAAGGGTTGCGCCTGCACATAGGGAGTTGCGCTGCCATGTGGATAGGCTGGGAAGTGATCGTTAGTGTCACTATTGATGACAAGGTGTCAAATTTAAGGTGAAGAGGAGCGGGCGGCAGGAAATTAAGGCATGAATTAAGAGCTAAATTTGGGACGATCTATTGCCAAGAAGGCATTAATGACTCAGAAGTGGGGGGAATGGTCAAATTAAAATTCAAAAGATGCTATAAAATCCCTAGGGCTAGCCACCAAACAAAACTTGGTTGTGTGAGAATTGAGAAGTTACAGAGCAGTGAGTGTTGTGTACCCTTACCATCTTTGGCTATAGACACGATGTCTGCTGCCAGAACAAGAGTGTGATACACCGAAGATACCTCGGATCCCCATATGGCCAATGAGGAGCCTGGACAGGTGGTAGTTGTGCCAGAAGTTCCAAAATCACCAAAAATGCCATTGTTGGCTTATTGGGGCTCACCGAGGTGCATAAGTGATTTATCCAAACAAATCCCGCACTACCGGCCCTTCCGGCAACAGTCCGCGGAGCGCGGACTGAGGTCACACAAGGTAGTATGGGAGGGTGCTGGAAACAGGTTTCCGCACCCTAAGGATGTCTTGATGAGGTCTGGAAAGGTTGCAATCCGATCTTGTGCACCTATACTATTCCGTGCAGCTGTCTGAACTTCGCGTAACTCTTGTACTGAGCGTGAGGAGGCATGGTCTAGATCTTTTATCCTAATTATTTTATTATTATAGATCTAACTTACTTAATTTTGTGGGCCCAGTAATCTTATTAATCATTCAACATTCATTACAAGTGCATGCAACCATAAACTATAAAACGATGCATAATAATATAATAGAAGCGTAAACACACAGATCTATAAGCAGATGCACAATATTTCAGAATCCACGTATCTCTTATTAATCTTCTTTTCTATTACAATCCCAACTCCGCCCTACGCACTTAGCTGCAGGGGTCTGCTCACATAGCTACGGACTCTACCAAGCCTCTAAGCACATAGCTGCAGAGCCTACTCTTACTACTACAAACCACGACTCGGACTTACAGACTTGGAGCGAATATCACATTCAAAAACCCATAACACTTAAGATCCAAACTAGCCAAAAAAATTCCTTCTACACTTAGAGCCTCACTCTATTTATACATTCCCATGGTCCACGGACCATGGGTAGGCTGACACATTCTAAATTAAATTACAATATTCTAGGGTGGACTACCCTAGACTCTCGCGCTCCACACCCACATTTTACGGGGTATTTACCTCACATTGACCCAAAGCTTGGGCTTTAAGCCCCAAAAACCTGCTCTTGGGGGATCCGTTGCCCAACAGGCCCCCAACACAATCATCGTGACTCGTCATGAGTCACTCGGCCAGTACACTAATCTTTGCGTGGAGTCCATCCAACAACTTATGTGCATTGCTTATGATGGCAACACACTCCTCCGCTATCCGATGTATCAGTTAGGCGCGACTCTTTGATGCATCATCGTAAGGGGCACCATCTTGCCTTAGCCCAGATGCATTCTGCAACTGTTATCACTGTAAATGTTTTTAAAATTTTGGACAGCCTGCATGGTTCCAAAGTTTTTATGTTAAACATGGTCAAGTCATTTTCTATTGTTTTTGTTTTAGAGTCTAAATCATAGAGTTGGAGTCTTGTTTCCATTATTAAATAAAGGTCAACAACCTTATTTCTACTATCATAGATTCCACATTATTTCAAAAGTGTCATGTGTTAAGGCTGTTTCAAATTTGATATGCGCTACGACACTGCCTAGGATTTTTCGTAGTGCAAAACTCAGAAAATACATTATGTGCGCTATGAAATCAGGGATTCATAGTTAGGAGTTTTCGTAGCACAAAACCAAGAACTTACACTGGATGCGCTACAAAATCAGGGATTCGTGCCAAATCTTGTCTAGCTATCAAATCCGTCAAAATTAGTTAATGTTTCATCATTAGGTGTCAGTCCATGAACCTTGCTTATCACATGCAGCCATTCACTCTCATCATTAGATTCGTTAGGGGTTTTGTATGCACTCTTTTCAAATTTAAAAAAGGGTAAGGTAAGGTGAATCAATCTTGGTCTTTTTCATGTTCCTTTCATGTATAAGAGACGATTGGCAAGCTCAGGGATGACATTCACCAAAATTCTTTGAAAGCTCAATCAAGGCAGTTTTTCGTTGCAGCTCAAGCGAGGCAGTGTTCAAACTAAGACAGAGCAAGTTGTTTCAAGTCTCCTTGTAGGGGTCTCATAGAAATGTTTGAAGAAAAGAAAAATCATAGATCAGGTCGGTGTCTTAGAGCTAAGCCTAGAGGCTTAGATGTTCTCATGAGGAACAAAGAGGTTGAACATGCATTCAAACAGGTGGGCTGTTGGAGGTTCTGCGAAAAGCTTCAGGGAGGTCACATACAAGTAACCAAGGATTTTTCCTTTAATTTCACAGGCTTGAACTCAAAGGTTGGATTGCTAGAAATACTAGTTTCTCCTGAGGTTATATCTATAGTCACAAAGATTCCTAGAGGCCAGGAGAGATGGTTTAAGAATTTCAAAATTGAAATGGCACCTTGCAAGGAATTTCTGAAGCCAAAATACATAGACTCAGACTTAACCAAATCAGTGCCCAGAAGCTATGTAAAAGATTCATATGAAAACTTTATTTCATGCATCCAAAGATATTTTACCTGTGAAGGGAGGTACCATAAGGTGTACTCTTACCATTTTAAGCTTTTATTACAATTCACTGGAAAAATATCTCTAAACCTTCCTTTTTATCTATTTCGTAGCTTAGCAATATGCCTTATAAGATTCAATTGAAGAAAGAAGCTTGTGAAACCTTGTTGTTCCATCATGGTTTGATCAAATTGATTGTTTTACATGAGCTTCAGAAGATAGGCAAAGAATGGTCTGCTTTCTTTTTCATGACAAGTTTTCGAACTGAAACATGCCTTAGCCCTAAGGCTAAGGAAATATCTTCACCAACAGTAAGTCATCAGGAGGAAGCAAGATCAAGTAGGTTTGTGAAATTGAAAGCCAGAAAGTAGGTGAAGGAGCCTATGATACCACTAATGGTTCAAGATACCCCTCAACAGTCACAGAAGAAGAAAGTTTAGATCAAGGAAGTGGTACAAGAGCATTCTATTGATAAACGAGTCCAAAGAAGAGTAACTAGAAGTCAATTAGCCAAGGAAAAGGGGAAAGCAGTAATTACTAATGAAAGCCTAGCTTTAAAGGGATGTTTGAATGATCTCCTCCAGGCTATTGACATAGAAGAGTCCCCTCTGGTTCAAGTAGACTTATTTGAAGCAGGTAAGAACAAAACAAAAAGAGTTAAATCTTCTAAAACACTCCAATTTGATGACCAGATCTTAGAGTTTGTTTTCAAGCCAAGAAGGCCTATGACTAGACATTTAAGAAGATTACAAGAGGGAGAGCCAGAGGTAAGTGAGACAAGGGAGGTAGTAGAGTTCCTTGAAGAGCCTATGGTTCCATCAGTACAAATCACCACTAGTGCACAAAGATGACAGAAACAAGGCAGTTATCACTCATGAAGAAGAATGTAGCTTTGAGGAGGTCAAAAAATAAACTAGTGGCTGCAAATCTTGAGATTTCCCAACTCAAGGAAAGGGAAAGGAAACATGTAGTTGAAAAAGAAAATTTCAAAAGAGTAAAAGCTAGTTGGGAAGATGGAAAAGTTCCATGATATGAAGTAGTGGGCAGTCATGCTCAATATTTCACTTGGACTGTCCCTGTAATAAAGGAAGCAAGACATATTAGAAGGATCAATGGTAAATTAAGAACCAAGATCCGGATGATGAAAGAAAAAATTGAAGATTTGAATATTCAACTAAATGAACTTGAAGGATAGCCTCAGCATAAATGAACCAGACAGTGGGTGAAGAAGTTTTGACACAATTTTGATGTGAAACTTATCTTTTTGAAGATTGAAGATTGTTTTTGGATGGACAATGTCAGTTTTGTATGGCTCATTAACATATGGTGAAACCATTAAAAATCTCAGGAATGACAAAAACTGTGTGTTTTTGTTTCACATAACAGTTTCATAGCGTGCTATGAAACTGCTAAAGGTGACATATAATGCACGACAGTTTCGTAGCACACTATGTAACTACTGTAGCTGCTAGTTTTGTTTTTGTGGATCAATATTGAAATGAAAGGGGGATTATTTTGAAAGTATGCTGCTGCAGAGACATAAGAAGACCACCTAAGAAGTTTTGAACCTTAAGCAAAGGAAAATTCAGAATGAGAGACATATAGAAACCCCAAACTCTGCGGTACAAAAATAGTAGTCATTTTGTAGCTCAAACAACTTATCATGCTTCAGGCAGCATTCAAGAGGCTGGTTTTTGTCTTAGCATGAGTATAAGAGAAAGATCTGTAGTTAATTCAATGCATCACATGTTATTAAAGGAGACAATATGGTTAGCAGACATTGAAGAACCTCATTGGAGACCAAAGCAGAAATACAGGGGCAGTTTCCTAATATCCAAGAACAGTCAAAGGACAAGCAATCAAAGGCCAGCATGGAGTTTAAAGTTATCACTTAAGCCAAAGATAAAGAGGTCCAGCTCTCAAAGAACAAGTTTATTTCATAGTCAAGGTTGTTTCCAGCGTAATAAGGAGTTACACTCCTAGTTGTATTAGGTCTCTAGGATTGCTAGTTGTAATTAATAATTTGTTTAAGTATCAATAGGTGTCATGTCAAGTAAAATTCGAATTACCCTCATGCTGGAGGAAGGAATCCAATATTGTAATGAATTATATATATGACAAGAGGTGTAATGCACCAGGGGTTGGAAAATGTTATAGAAAAAGACTACTTTTGTAAATGTTGTGTAGGGACTGATATATACAGAAGCAGTTTGACTTTTCTGAAGCTGAGATTCTTAGTGTACTTCAGTGAGCTTTATATTTTATCTTTGATATGTTTTACTTCCATAGTCTTAATGCTTATTACTCAGAATTCAAGGACGAACATGCTTTGACTTCCTTTAAGTGTTAAACTATGGTGAACTGAGTTCTTAGGTCCTATCTTTGGATGTTTTTCTTCAATGTTTTAATACTTATTACTCGGAATTCATGGTTACTCATGCTCTGACTTCTTTTAAGTATTAAACTCTGATGAATCACTTTAAAGACTTTCCTTTTAAATACCTTGATGTATCATTACTTAGAATTCATGCCCACATGCTCTGACTCCTATGAACTTCAAGTTATTGAGACTTTCATGAATGTGTCACTCTTTCATTGAAGTATATACAAGCCTCAGTTTTATAAGAAGAGCTATTTGTTATCCTTACCTCTATCACTTACTCCATAGCCCAATGGTAGCAAGTATCCATCTTTCAACCTATAAACATATAAAATCACAAAACATAGAGTTATCCATCTATCTAATCTTTAAAATAAAATCTTTAACCTAGTGAGAGAGCCCTCTTAGGTTGAGGAGGCTAAACCTCACCCAAAATTTTGGTTTGAAATAGTTACTCAAAAGTCTTCCTGATCAGCAGCTTATCAACATCTAGTTTTGTGATAACATTTTGCTGTGTCTGCTAGGAGCCTAAAGATTATTCATTCTTGAAATCAAGAAGCTGAACTTCTGAAGGTAGCAGGAGCTCAGAAAGTTTTCGAGGCTGCATCTACATTGGTGACTCCACACATCAAATAGCAAATTGGAAGGTGACTCCAATGCTAGAAGATCAGTAGCTTGATGAAGTTTCAAGATGAGTTCCATTTCAAGAATGAATGCTAGGTATGCCCCTATGAATCAGTCTCATATCCCTGGTTTTCCAAATCCTATGCCAAAGGTTGATTGGTTAGATGATCTTCCAATATTCAAAGATGAAAAGAAAGACATTGTTGCTCTTCATTTGGTTAGGTTCCATATGCATCTACGCAGTCTTAATGTTCAGTTCCCTGAATATTGTCTCATGAAGATGTTTATGACCACTTTAGAAGGAAAAGCATGGTCTTGGTATAAAAGCTTGGAAAATGGTTCATTATATTCTCTTGCTGATTTCCATGATGTATTCTATGACATGTATAAAGAGTGCCTTTCCTCCTTATTGCTCGTCAAAGATTGCTGTAAACATTCTGCATGTTTTATTCAATATTTGGAGGGTTGTTATGTTGATGATGAATTTATGGATGAAGAAATTTTAGAGGCTCTTCATAACAATACATTTCAACAACTAGAAAAAGGATAACATCCCATGACATGCAACATGAAAATCAGCAGGGGTTTACTTATGAAAATAATGTTATATCCTCTAAGGTTAATGTAAAGATGCAGCAAACTTGCGAGTATTTTGATCATAAAGAGTATGAAAATGATTGCAAACACCAAGAAGAAGTGTTGGAAGATAGCTTTTATAACCCTCAGGCAGATGAAAAGGTTGAATTTTTATGTCATACTTTGCAGCATCTTACATCAATGGATGATCTTAATAATGAGGAAAATTACATTGTTTGTGGGAATCATTCAGAAATGCAGTTGGATAGAATATCAAAGGAATCGTGTGTGGCTGAAAATCAGTTGTCTGAAGATATAGAATGTTATGATGATCATCAAAATAACCATGTCCTCTTTGAACCTATAAATGAATACATGGCAAAGCTTTGCACACCAGTATTTCATTTTCATTTTCATTATGAAGATCAGATACATTATAAGTTGATTTGGTCATCTCACTATCATGGTTATTTTGAGGTCGAATGCAGTCAAGAGCCTCAATTATCAGAAAATAAAATTGATTGGATTTATTGGAAATATCATGTTGCCTGACCTAAAGTGGAAATTGTAGCTAATAGGGTAGGTAGGAATGTGAAAATAAGCTTAGGGTAGGTTGACTGAGCATTTTTAGTAGGTGCTGGTTGAGCCCCTCTTGCAGAAATCATTAAAGCTTGGGGAGCAGATTGGACATCATTTCAGAATTTTATTCTAAAGGATGGATAGTAGCACTGGAACTGCAAGTTCTTAGGGTACCACAAGGGCACACTATCCCAAGTGGAGCCACTGTTATCACTGTAAAACTTTTTAAAATTTTGGACAGCCCGCATGGTTCCAAAGTTTTTATGTTAAAGATGGTCAAGTCATTTTTTATTGTTTTTCTTTTAGAGTCTAAATCATAGAGCTGGAGTCTTGTTTCCATTATTAAATAAAGGTCAACAACCTTATTTCTACTATCATAGATTCCACATTATTTCAAAAGTGTCATGTGTTAAGGTTGTTTCAAATTTGACATGCGCTACGAAACTGCCTAGGAGTTTTTGTAGCGCAAAACTCAGAAAATACACAATGTGCACTATGAAATCGGGGATTCGTAGTTAGGAGTTTTCATAGCACAAAACCCAGAATTTGCAATGGATGCGCTACGAAATCGGGGATTCATGCCAAATATTGTCTAGCTATCAAATCCATCAAAATTCGTTATTGTTTCATCATTAGTTGTCAGTCCATGAACCTTTCTTATCACATGCAGCCATTCACTCTCATCATTAGATTCGTTAGGGGTTTTGTACGCACTCTTTTCAAATTTCAAAAAGGGTAAGGTAAGGTGAATTGGTCTTGGTATTTTTCATGTTCCTTTCATGCATAAGAGACAATTGGCAAGCTCAAGGACAACATTCACCAGAATTCTTTGAAAGCTCAAGCGAGGGAGTTCTTTGTTCCAGCTCAAGCGAGGCAGTGTTAAAACTAAGACAGAGAAAGTTGTTTCAAGTCTCCTTGTGGGGGTGTCACAGAAATGTCTGAAGAAAAGAAAAATCATAGATCAGGCTGGTGTCTTAGAGCTGAACCTGAAGGCTTAGATGTTCTCACGAGGAACAAAGAGGTTGAACATGCATTCAAACAAGTGGGCTATTGAAGGTTATGCGAAAAGCTTCAGGGAGGTCACATATAAGTAACCAAGGTTTTTTCCTTAAATTTCACTAGCTTGAATTGAAAGGTTGGAGTGCTAGAAATACCAGTTTCTCCTGAGGTTATATCTACAGTCACAAAGATTCCTGGAGGCTAGGATACATGGTTTAAGAAATTCAAATTTGAAATGGCACCTTGCAAGGAATTTCTGAAGCCAGAATACATAGACTCGGACTTAACCAAATCAGTCCCCAGAAGCTACCTAAAAGATTCATATGCCAAATTTCTTTCATGCATCCAAAGATATTTTACCTGTGAATGGAGGTACCATAAGGTGTACTCTTACCATTTTAAGCTTTTATTACATTTCATTGGAAAAATATCTCTAGGCCTTCCTTTTTATCTATTTTGTAGCTTAGGCAAGATGTCTGATAAGATTCAATTGAAGAAAGAAGCTTGTGAAACCTCATTGTTCCATCATGGTTTGATCAAATTGATTGTTTTACATGATCTTCAGAAGATAGGTAGAGAATGGTCTGCTTTCTTGTTCATGACAGGTTTTAGAACTGAAACAGGCCTTAGCCCTAAGTCTACTGAAATATCTTCACCAATAGTAAGTCATCAAGAGGAAGCAAGATCAAGCAGGTTTGTGATATTGAAAGCCAAAAAGCAGGTGAAGGATCCTATGACACCACTAATGGTTCAAGGTACCCCTCAACAATCATAGAAGAAGAAAGTTCAGATCAAGGAAGTGGTACAAGAGCAGTCTATTGATAAAACAGTCCAAAGAAGAGTAACCAGAAGTCAATTAGCTAAGGAAAAGGGGAAAGTAGTAATTACTGATGAAAGCCCATCTTCAAAGGGAAGTTTGAATGATCTCCTCCAGGCTATCGACATAGAGGAGTCCCCTCTGGTTCAAGTAGACTTATTTGAAGTAGGTAAGAACAAAACAAAAAGAGTTAAATCTTCTAGAAAACTCCAATTTGATGACCAGGTCTCAGTGTTTGTTTTCAAGCCAAGAAGGCCTGTGACTAGACATTTAAGAATATTACAAGAGGGAGAGCGAGAGATAAGTGAGACAGGGGAGGTAGCAGAGTTCCTTGAAGAGCCTATGGTTCCATTAGCACAATCATCACTAGTGCACAAATATGAGAGAAACAAGGCAATTATCACTCATGAAGAAGAATGTAGCTTTGAGGAGGTCAAAAAAGAAACTAGTGCTTACCAATCTTGAGATTGCCAAACTCAAGGAAAGGGCAAGGAAACATGTAGTTGAAAAAGAAAATTTCAAAAGAGTAAAAGCCAGTTGGGAAGATGGAAAAGTTCCAAGATATGAAGTAGTGGGCAGTCATGCTCAATATTTCACTTGGACTGTCCTTGCAATAAAGGAAGCAAGATATATCAAAAGGATCAATGGAAAATTAAGAACTAAAATCCGGATGATGAAAGAACAAATTGAAGATTTGAAGATTCGATTGAATTAACCTGTAGGACAACCTCGGAACAAATGAACCAGACAGTAAGTGAAGAAGTTTTGACACAATTTTGATGTGAAACTTACCTTTTTGAAGATTGAACATTGCTTTTGGAGGGACAATGTTAGTTTTGTATGGCTCATTATCATATGGTGAAACCATTAAAAATCTAAAGAATGAGAAAAAAAGTGTTGTTTATTCACATAGCAGTTTCATAGTGTGCTACAAAACTGCTGAAGGTGACATATAATGCATAGCCGTTTCGTAGCGCACTACGAAATTGCTGTAGCTGCCAATTTTGTTTTCATGGATCAATATTGAAATGAAAGGGGGATTATTTTGAAAGTACGCTGCTGTAGAGACATAGGAATACCACCTAAGAAGTTTTGAACCTTAATCAAAGGCAAATTCAAGAAATGAGAGACATATAGAAACCCCAAACTCTACGCTACGAAAATAGTAGTCATTTCGTAGCTCAGACATTTTATCATGCTTCAGGCAACATTCAAGAGGTTGGTTTTTGTCTTAGCACGAGTATAAGGGCAAGATCTGTAGTTAATTTAAGGCATCACATGTGATTAAAGGAGACAATATGGTTAGCAGACTTCGAAGAACCTCCTTGGAGACCAAAGCAGAAATACAAGGGCAGTTTCCTAATATCCAGGAATAGTCAAAGGACAAGCAATCAAAGGGTAGCATGGAGTTTAAAGTCATCACTTAAGCCAATGTTAAAGAGGGACAACTGTCAAAGAACGATTTTATTTCATAGTCAAGGTTGTTGCCGGCATAATAAAGAGTTACACTCCTAGTTGTATTAGGTCTCTAGGACTGCTAGTTAACGGCTAGTTGTAATTAATAGTTTGTTTAAGTATCAATAGGTGTCAGGTCAAGTAAAATTCGAATTCCCCTCATGCTAGAGGAAGGAATCCAAGATTGTAATGAACTCTATATATGACAAGAGGTGTAATGCACCAGGGGTTGGAAAATGTTATAGAAAAAAACTACTTTTGTAAATGCCGTGCAGGGACTGATATATAGAGAAGTAGTTTGACTTTTCTGAAGTTGAGATTCTTAGTGTACTTTAGTGAGCTTTATCTTTTATCTTTGATATGTTTTACTTGCATAGTCTTAATTCTTATTACTGAGAATTCATGGAGGAACATGCTCTGACTTCCTTTAAGTGTTAAACTACGGTTAATTGAGTTCTTGGGTTCTATATTTGGATGTTTTTCTTCAATGTTTTAATACTTATTACTCAGAGTTCATGGTTACTCATGCTCTGACTTCCTTTAAGTATTAAACTCTGATGAATCACTTTAAATAATTTCCTTTTGAATAACTTGATGTATCATTACTTAGAATTCATGCCCACATGCTCTGACTC
Organism: Pinus tabuliformis; assembly: GCA_031772625.1. Classification (NCBI taxonomy): domain Eukaryota; kingdom Viridiplantae; phylum Streptophyta; class Pinopsida; order Pinales; family Pinaceae; genus Pinus; species Pinus tabuliformis. Next base: position 766,283,767 of record CM062815.1, read on the forward strand.
CTATGAACTTCAAGTTATTGAGACTTTCTTGAATGTGTCACTCTTTCATTGAAGTATATACAAGCCTTAGTTTTCTAAGAAGAGCTATTTTTTATCCTTATATTTGTCACTGACTCCATATCCCAATGGTAGAAAGTGTCCATCTTTCAACCTATAAACATACAAAATCACAAACCATAGAGTTAGCCATCTATCTAATCTTTAAACTAAAATCTTTAACCTAGTGAGAGAGCCCTCTCAGGTTGAGGAGGCTAGGCCTCAGTGTTATAGACATATTTGGGCACTGCAACCCCAAACTCATATGTCCATAAACCAAGGGCTATTTAACCCCTAAAATTTTTGTTTCATACCCTAAAGGATCATGGTCATCTGATTACATCATTTCCCAGAAGTTCCACCTAAAAAACCACTCAGAATTGGCCAAAACTGGACCATACGGATTGCTCCATGGTCAAGGTGTGATGCATATTGGATGCTACACTAGCTAGGTGTAATGCATACTGAAAGAACCTTCTGTGGGGTGTGATGAGCGAGAATAGACAAATGGCAGAGACAGTTTGCTAAGTGGATGATCATGGAATCTTCCAGAAACTTCTCATATGACACTTTCCTCTCTCAATTCGCCCAGGGATGAGTAAGAGATCAATGAAATCTCCAAGTGGAACAAAGAACTATCAATTGAATGACACTAATGAAAAACCCAGAGCTAACTCACACCCTTGCAAGGCATCTATAAATGGATCCATCATCTGAGAGATCTAGGGGCTGGAATTTTGTAATTTGTAAGGAAGTGTTGTTGGTTTATCTGTGAGAAGAGACATTGCATTGTTGGGTGATCTTGCTTTTCATGAGGTGAAGAGGTCTTCTATGCTGGGAGGATGATGTTGGATCAGACAGCTGGGTTGTAATCCTCTCTTCTACTATTAATAAAGTTCTTTGAGTTTTCCTCCATATAATCATGTGTTCGTGAATCTTATTGTTTATGAATGCAATTGTATGGTTAATGTGTTTCTGATTCTGCATTGTTTATGATGTTTTAGATAGAGATGCTTTGATGGTTTTCTGTTACTTTAACTCTATAGGTACTCCTTAAAGTGGGACAAGTAGGAGAGGAGTGGAAAATTCTATCAAGGGAGAGAAATCAAGCAAGGATCTAAGTGAAAGATCTAGGTTGGTCCTCTTTTCTTCCCTCTTATCTATTACACTTAAAGGAAATCTCGAATTGCTTTGATTGTTTGTTTCTAAGATAGGTACCCATCTTAGTGGGACTAGAAATTTGAATCGACACTAGTTTTCCTGGAAATAAAATGGCGACTCCACTAGGGAATGAATAGTTTGTTTGTTTGTTATTGTCGTTTTCTTTATAAACTACAGACAAGCCTGAAGTTAGCCAGCTAGCCTTCGAACTGCCTTTGCTATGCAATTGCGAAGTAGATGAATGCTACTTCAGTCAATCTCCAGGTTGGTTTATGAACTAAACATATGACTTACAAGCATCCTAAGCACCCTTGTGGTAGCTCATAACCTCATAAGATCATACCCCTATACTTTGTTTTTACTGTCCATCATAACTCAGCCTAAATCACTGAACTTAGCTATAGATTTTGAGAAAAAACCAAAGTTAGTTTCGCTCCCTAGCCCATCGCATTGTCTGCAACTAGGAAGCCTGTATGCATTGCACCTCCCATGTGTTTCAGGTGAGATGCATCCCTGTTTCCCTGAAGGAAAGGTGCGATGATTGAGTGATACTAATTTTCTCTCAGAAACTTGGTTTTTCTTCCTTGTTTTCAGCTCTATTCAATAGTTTTGTTGCTCATGATTAGTATCTCATTATTGAAACCTCCTTCCTTTACATTATTCAACCTCCATTGATTAGGATTTGTAAATTTTTTTATGTATTTTTCAATCATTTACAGTCATCCTTTGTCAAAAGTAGCTTAATCGAACTATCGTTTTTGATGTGAAAAAGTGTCGTAACTCTCATTTTGAGTCAAAAAGAAGAGTGTCATAAAGTCTTCCTCCTCTATATAGTTGATTGTACTTTTGTCATTGTATTTCATTTGGATTGTTAATATTTGAAGTGTCGAGAATAGTTTTCCATTCAAAATCGAAAGTGTCATTTTAGTCTTCCTTTCGTTTTGAAAAGAAATTGTCGAAATGTCGCTTTGAAGAAAATAGTTCAGATCTGTACTTAGTTTTCCTTTTGAGCATTCTCACATTAAGGAAATGAAAAACAAATACATGCATTTGCATTTGCATTTAGACTATATGTGAAAGATGATTTAGAAAAAGTGCATTTAGTGTGTGCTCTTTGCTCTATGTTGAAAGAATTGTACTATTCTTTCCTTAGTAGCTAAGATTTTCATTGCTAAAACAAAATAAACGTCTGTTTATCATTTTAGATTGCATATTTAGGAATTTTACATCTACATCACGTGGTGAACCTTGAAAGACAAACTTCTAAGCAAGATAAACTCTAAAATAAATCTCAATGAACATAAAAACGCTTTGGAACCTAACACAACACATCTAGAAGTCTAGGCTAGAGACATGTTCCGGCATCATAAAACCTAGTAACTATCATTTTCATTGAAGTTTGGGTGATTCCTCCTATTTGATACGATAAGTGCCAGTATGGACTTGTGCTACCCGTACCGTCGAGTATATATTGGGAGACCACAATAGAATGATATCCTTTATCCTTAGGAAGCCGTGTTTGCCGCCCTATCGACCACAATGCACTGAACATAGCATTTGTGAAGATTGATTGTCGTATGTAAAGTCCTTGGTAATTTCTCTTTAATTTACCACCAAGGTGTATATTGCAGTTTTGCGATTGGTTTGGTAATCCCTCTGTCTAGATTTCCAGAGTAGTCACTTTCGTTCCTTTTTGACTCCTTAAAAGAAAAGGTCCATCTGAGCACTTGTCACTTCAGGCTCATTAAAAATCGAAGGCGACTAGAGTCACATTTAGCTTTTTCTCAACTCTTAAAAATTGAAAAAGAAAAGTTGCATCTAAGTGTCTAAAAATTTATTTAAATCGAAATAACATCCCTGTTCCTTTGTTGATCTTAGGTTGAGATAATGGAGTCCAATCAAGGAACCCCTCTTGGAGGGAATCCTAGTCCTTTCTCTTCTTGGGGAAAGATTGGTGCTCCGTATATGGCTACATTGTCCCTTATGGGAACCACAATTGGCCTACCAATATGGCTATTCTCAACCTCTGTCGTTCAAAATACCGTGATTCCTCAACAATCAAATTAGCAACTAGATGATACTGAAGTGGGCCCTTCACCTTCTACTTCGCTTGTTTCTCCCTCCCCTTCTTCCTCTTCACTTGGTGAAACTAGTGATACTAAAAACCAAGTAGCTGAGAAGAAGAAGAAAGGGAAGGAGAAGAAGAAGAAGAAGCTAGTTAAGCAAGGGGGCAACAATGAATCATCTGGTGAAAATTCACACATTAAATCTCCTAGATGTCCTTGTCTAATTTTCAAAGAAATCCATTTTCATCGAGATTGTCCTCACATTCCATGGATCTTGAGAGAATGGTCTCCCCATTTTCACCATCCGGTGCCATCAACCTCTGACAATCAGATTGATAGCACACCGTCAACTAGTGAAAATGAAAGTCCTGGATAGGAAAGAAAGGTAAAACCTCCATGTATACTATGTGAGGGAGACCATCACCTTCCCCATTGTCCTTTTCTAGATAAGGCCAAGAGAATATTGCATAATCATCTTTCTTCACCGCAGTAGCTTCCACCTGGATACAAGAAACTCTTACCAAGTCCATTGCTAGTTGAAAACCCGACTGACATAACTTAGTTGTCGGTCGAAACGCATATCGTTGAAAGTGAACCTTCTGAGTCCATACCGGACCAAATTCAACAGGTCGAGATGGTAGTCAACCCAGTCTTGCCTTCAGAAGGACCACCTTCAGATGATACAATTTCCAAAGTGAATAGGAATGGCACCGTTCAAATTACTTTTGTTGATACAGAGTTTGGTGAGCTTGGGGGCAATCACCCTGTTACAGACATTTTTGGGCACTGCAACCCCAAGCATAAACGTCCATAAACCAAGGGCTCCTAAGTCCCTAAAGGTGTTGTTCCAACCCCTAAAAGAATAAGGCCAACTGATTACAACATCTCCTAGATGTTCTCCATGAAAAACTACTCAGAACTGGTCAAAACTAGATCATTTCACTTGCTCCATGGTCAAAGTGCGATGCATCCCACCTAATACACACGAGAAGTGCAATGCATGTTGAAATTCCTTCTATGGGGTGCGATGGACGAGAAAAGACAAGTGGCAGAGACAGTTTGCGAGGTGGATGATCATGGAATCTTCCAGAAAATTCTCCTGTGACACTTGCCTCTCAGAATCGCCCAAGGATGAGTAAGATATCAATGAGATCTCCAAGTGGAATCAAGAATTATCAGAGAGAAGACACTAATCAAAAACCCAGAGCTGACTCACACCTCTGAAAATATCTATATATAGATCTCTCATCCTGAGGTTGGAGGCTGGAATTTTGTATCTTGTAAGGAAGTGCTGTTGGTTTCTTGGTGCAATATCATAGTGTTGGGTGATCTAAGCTTTTCATGAGGTGAAGAACGACTTACTTGCTGAGAGGATGATGCTGGGTCAGAACAATCGGTTGTAATTCTCTTTTCTCTTCTTGATTATCAATAAATCTATTCAAGTTTTCCTCCATATTCTTGTATGATTGATGATTTACGCATTTGTATGGTCAATGTACATATGATCCTACATTGTTTATGATAATGGATCTATGTTCTTGGATAGTGTTATGCTGCTTTGATTCTACAGGTACTCTTTGAAGCTGGGTAGACAAGGAAGCGAGTGGCAAAGTCCTACCAGAAGAGAGAGGAATCGAGCAAGGAACCAAGCACAAGACAGAGGTTGGTCTCCTTATTCTTCTCTTATCTATTTTTCATAAAGGAAAACGAAAGTAGTTTTTAGTGTGTTTGTTTCTAAGGTAGCTACCAGCCTTAGTGGGATTAGCAGCTCTGCATAGACACTATTCCCGATAACAAAATGGCGACTCCACTGGGGAGCGAGTAGATTGTTTGTTCATCTACATTTTTTTACTTTATAAACCTACAGACGGATCCTGAAGTCAAGCCAGCTAGCCTTCGAACTGCATTTTCTATGCAAGTACAAAGTAGATCAATGCTGCTTCAGTCAATCTCCGGGTTTTGTTTATGAATTAAACAATTGATTTACAAGCTTTCTAATTGCCCTCGTGGTGGCTCTAGTAACCTCCTTAGATCTACCCCTGTGATTGATTTACTAATTACCACTTACTCGGCCTAAATCCCTAAACTAAACTGCAAACTGTGACCCAGAACCCAATCAAAGTCTCATCCCTGGTCCAGCGCACTATCTGTTCTGTGAACTTCAAATGCAGCGCACTTCTCGAGTGTAGTAGGTGCATTGCATTTCAGTTTCACCGTGTTACAGGTGCACTGATTAGACAAGGCCTTGTTCCTAAATTTTGGTTTTTGTGTTCACTCTTTTCAGCTCTATTCAGGAGTTTTTCTGCCTATAGTTAGTACACCTCTGTTTGAAACCCCTTTCCTTGATGTTATTCCGCCTCCATTGTGCAAAGAACTATAAATGTTTTTATGTATTTTTGAGTCATTTTCAGTTCTCCTTTACAAAGAAGTAGTGTAATTGTATTGTCGTTTCTTGATTTGAAAGTGTCTCAAGTGTCGTTTTCAATCACATAAGAGAATCTGATTGTTCTTGATAGTCGATTACACTGTTACTCTTTTATTTTATCTGAATTAGCAGTTTTTCTAGTGTCGAAAACAAGTTTTCAATTCCAAATCACAAAGTGTTGTCATTGTCCTCATTTTGTTTTGAAAATAAACTTGTTAGTAATTGTCGCTTTGGAAAATAATTCAGATTTGCGCTTAGCTTTCTTTTTATCATTCACACATTAAGAAGGATGAAAACAAATACATGCATGTGCATTTGCATTTAGACTATTTTTTTGTTTGATTTAGGACAGTGCACATAGTGTGTGCTCTATGCTCTTTGTTGAAAGAACACCATCTCTCTTTTCTTAGTAGCTAGGATTTTCATTACAAAAGGAAGACTAAACGACTGTTTATCATCTTAGATTGCATTTTAGGAATTGTACATCTACATCACACGATGAACCTGAAAGGAAAATTTATTAATCAATATCAACCATAAAATAAATTTAATGAATCTAAAAATTCTTTGGAACCTAACGCACAACATCTAGAAGTCTAGGCTAGAGACGTATTCCGACGTCGTAAAGCCTGATAACTGTTGTTTTCACTATTGGTTGGGTGATTCCTCCACTTTGAGATGATAAGTGCCAGTACGGACTTGTGCTCCCACGTACTGTCGAGTATATTTTGGGAGACCACAATAGGCTTTATCCTTTATCCATAAGAAGCCATGTCTGCCACCCTATCGATCGCAATGCACTGAACACAGCATTCGGGAAGATTGACTGCCATACCGTAAAAAGTATTTTGTAGTTTTGCTATTGGTTTGGTAATCCCTCTGTCTAGATTTCTAGAGTAGTTTCTTTCGTTCCTTTTCAGACTCCTTAAAGGAAAAGGTCCATCTGAGCACTTGTCACTTCAGGTTCATTAAAAATCGAAGGCGACTAGAGTCATATTTTGTTTTTTCTTGACTCTTAAAAATTGAGAAAACAAGTTGTGTCAAAGCGTCTAAAATTTATTTTAATCGGAATAACATCATTGTTCCCTCGTTGGTCTTAGAAGTTAGTCTCCCTTCATCACAAGTTCTTGTAGAATCACTAGGAAATATTTTGGATAGACTAGATATGTCTGAACAACCGTTGACATCCAGGACTATGTCATCTGACGCGGCAGCGGCAGAGCCTCCTACTGCTACTCCAACGATGTTCGCCGGTATACCATTTGTCCCGGAAAGTTATCAACAACAAGCCGGAGTCTAATCAGGGACTGTTTCGATGACATGGTCAACTCCTATTTCTTCATCTGGATTATCATATGGTATTTCTTATGTTGAAACTCAACAAATTGATCCAATGTGTCTTCGAAGGCCAATCTACCCTTTAAGTACTGGATTGCCACCATATGGAGGGCAGTATGCCTTTTCATTGTTCCCTCCCAGAGAACAACCATATGAGAGTTTACAACAAAGTTCAGGTCAAACTGGAATTACATCCAGCGGTTGGGTACCAATACTACCTCAACAACTAAGGGTTGTATATTCAATGCAACCAGTCCACCCTGTGTCGAATATTCCCACTATACCTGCTATGGTGACTACATCGCAAGTAGAAGTGTTACCTATTGTATGTCAACCCCAAGTTTCTCAGGTTGCAATACAACAGCCTCTTGTCTCAATGACTCAATCACAACATCAGGTTAGTGCCTCCTTATCTGGAGCAACTCAAGCTCAAACAAGTACTATGACTCCTCATCTTGGTCAATCATCCAGTATTGGGCAACAACAAATGGTCCAACAACCATGGCTGATTTGATCTCAACAACCGCCATTCCAGCAATCATATCAAGGACCTGAGAAACAAGTCTTTGTAAGTAATGGGCAACCACATTTCCAAAGCAGTTATCAACAACCATATTATAATGGTTATGCCCATCAACCTTATCAAAGTTACCAGCATAAAATACATTATGCTGGTATGCAAAGACCCACGGCTCAGGTGATTCCATATTATCCTGGGTATGCTTTGCCTAACCTAAATCAACAGTTTCCCTTTGTAGCAACTCTAGATTTACCATATCTAAACCGTCTGACGAATGATCCAATTGCTTATGCCCCTTGGTGGCCGGCGAGTCCGCATAAACGTTCGTCAGATATTCCTAAATTTAATGGAAATTCAGGTGAAGACCTATCGAATCATGTGATGACCTTTCATCTGTGGTGTTCATATAACACTCTAAACGATGATTCGATTAGGCTTCACCTTTTTCAGCGAACGTTAATTGGTCCAGCAACAAAATGGTATATCGAATTGCCTAGAGATTCATTCGATAACTTTAGCACCCTAGCCACAACCTTTTTAACCCATTTTCAGTTACCAATAAGGTACGAAACAGGAACAGAGCTTCTTACCAATTTCAAATAGACAACGACCACTCACATATCTGATCATATTCATGAGTGGCGATGTCGTCGCAGAATGGTAAAAACATATGTTCCTGATCAGCTGCTAGCTGAATGGTTTATTAAGTCATTATTACCTTCTATCACAGAAGATGTGGCAAAGGGAGGAGTTGTCATTGAAGATCAAGTTATTGCTCGTGCACAATATCTAGACTTGATCTATACTCAGTCTGGTATGCTCTACGATAAAATACCTGATGCTCCTAGACCGAAATTTTATGTTCCTCCCCCTCCTAAATCAAAAAAAGACTCTCATGCCGGTGATGGCGTGATAGGTACGACAAGCAAGAAATCAACAAAGGCTACATCTAAGAAAGCCTGTAAGATTTCTGATCAAAATGCAAATGAAAAACTTCTCGCCTCGGAGGTAAATGCTGTGTCGACCGACAAGGGCAAACAACTAAAGCAACCAGGGGGCAAGAAGAAAAAGAAAGGGAGAAAAAAGAAGCAAGATGAGTCATCTCCTGAAAAAACTTCTACAAACCCTTATGGGCAAAGGAAACCCCCTGCGGGGTGTCAGATATGTGATGAGGATCATCAGACGAGAGATTGTCCACGTAAAGCTGAAGTTAAGAAACTCTTTAAGAGTTCAAAAACCTCAGCAGTATTGACTGATCTGTTTCCAAACCCGGGAACCAAACTGGTTGCTAATCAAAATTCTTCCCGATCCCAAGTGCTTATGTTGTCTATCTCAAAGCAGCAAAATGATGCTTTGACAAGGAATAAAGATTACAAGAATCCACAACTGTCGAATAACAAGGCTAATGAACAACCTAGTAGTTCGATAACAACTTTGACTGAAGTTGTGCCACCCATCATTCTTGAACCAATGATAAAGTCGCCAAAGGGAGTAGTACACAAATCAACATTTAATCCTCATGCAAAAGTAGCACAAGATTATAATATAGTAGAGTACCTGACCCAATCGTCGTCTGCTATGTCGACACTTGAGGTACCACAACATTGCCTCTCCCAAAAGCAGGATCTATTATCAGTAATAGGTGGGATTGACCCAACAGATTCCAATCTTGTATCCTTTAATCACAAAGGAAATGACCCTCAGTTACCAGCTCAACTAGCTTTCCTTATTCAAGTGAAAGCCTCAACAAAACTGTTCATTGAACAATTATTGATGTGGGGGCATCTACATGTATTATGTCGATGAGTTGCTAGAAAAATTTAAGCTCACCACCCTTGTCGCGATCATCAACAATGTTAAAAGCATTTGATGGACGATCATACACTCCATACAGGATTTTTAAGTAACTTGCAAGTTGAACTAGGGGGAAAACAGTAGAAATTGATGTTGAAGTAATCGACAGAAACCTCGATTACAACATCCTATTGGGAAGGCCCTGGATATATGCCATGGCCATAGTTGTGTCAACCTACTTCAGGAAGATTGCATTTCCCTTTCAAGGAGGAATTACAATCGTCGACCAAAAAACATTTCTCCCCAACAGTTCACAAGTTACGGGAAGCATTCCAATGATCCATGGAAGCAATCATTCGCTTCAAAATATCGGAGTAGGTCTCCTAAAAGACCCTGCCTTAATGGGTACTTTTCCCTACCACCTCCGAGTAATCTGGCGGAAGTGGCCACAGTGGAAACCTGCAATATGAAATCTTCTATATCTAATGGATTCAGAAGATTCCTAAACATTTTGTCAGCATGGATCATCGCCATTTTAGAAATAATGTAGCAATCAATTTTCTTGGCCTGGGGGGCAAACCCAAATCAATGCTCATCGAGTGTTTGGATAGATAGGTCTAAGGAATATGGTACCTCTTCAGATCCTGGGTCACATGTACATTCTACAGACAAAGGAATCATTCAGTTAATAATGTTAGGGGAGGCACCATGGGAATATTACCACCATCGTTCCCATCTCCCAGATTACAACGAATATTATTCCAAAGACCTTAATCATCCTTCAATTTTTTATTTTCTATCAAATACTGTAAATACGATGGATTCCGAGGACGGTTTTTATCTTGTGTCGACCTCGTTAAAAAATGAAACAAATCCCTTTCCAAATCTCAAAAGTAAACCTTCATTCCAACCATCGAGATGAATGCAATGAAGCTTGGGGGGTATGCGCTTTGATTTGCGTTATTATGATGGGGGCATGCAAACTTATCATGAGCAGTGTTACCGCAGGGTTCAAGCTCATTAAAAAATAAACCTTCCACAGGCAGTGTTACCATAGGGTTCAAGCTCATTAAAAAATAAACCCGCCTTGAGAAGTTTTAACGCGGAATTCAATCTCATTAAAAAATAAAAATAAGCAATGTGTTTCCCCTAGCATTTAAGCTCATTAAAAAATGAACCAATTTCCGGTAAATAACCATCGTGAATGTATTACTTTAGCCTTTGAAGCGTTGGTCGTGTTCTCATCATCACCTCCACTCTGTATTGGCCGATCATTCACCTCCACTTGATTGTTTACCCCTTTTGAGGAAAAACTGCGAAGAGTGATCTTGTTAGCCATCCTTGTGACCCTGTCATGATTGGAAAATTCCAAACCTTACCTGGAATCAGCTGCTACCCGAATCTATCACTCGTTCCTAAAAAACGAGTCTCCTTTAAGCTCTTTTCAACTGACTCATAAAATATGAAAAGATTACCGAGCCATTGGCCTCTCCAGCTCATTAAAGTGACTGGAAGTGCTATCCCTCCTTTAGATTTTAATCTTTTTGGACCTGAGGGATTATTACAAAAAAATATCGAGCGCTTGTCTTGTTCGGCTCGTTAAAATTACTGAAAATTCATCCCTTTCGTATTATTTTATACTTTTTCGGACTTAAGGGATTAGATGACGAAAAAGGATTTTTGGAGTTTCCTTTACATTCCTTTTCAGACTCTCTAAAATTGAAAAGGACCGAGTTATCTTTGTCGTTAAACTCGTTAAAACCTAATAGCGACAAACTTGTCCATAATAGACAAGAACGAGTTTCACTATTGCTAGGCTCGTTAAAACATAGCGATGGGTTTTCCCGAAGGGAAAATTATAGAACAAGAATATTTTATCCTCCTCAAGCTTGACAAAAATAAAGAGGTACAGGTTAGCAATGACTGGGGAAAAATTGGGAAGAAAACTTGAAGAAACTATGTTGGTAGCAAGTCGCTCTTGAACATGACACTTTCACTCCGCATTCGAGTCGCGTTGGGTTGTTCCATTCACTGGTCACATCACCATGGTTCCATCACACCATCCACATTTGGGGTTAATGCTACCAATACATCATGTCAGTGTCGTTGATATGTTCAAGAGAAGTCACTCAGAGAATTCACCTGTGTCTCACCCACTATAATACATTTTCGCTCCATTCTTTCATGACCGCCACCCTGAACCGTATATCACCAGATTGTTTTCACCTCCATTAAAATCATTTGCTCCATTCCGTGTCATTGATGTGGGATTCACTAAGGCCCTCCTATGACAAATCGCTTCTTGTCGACATCAGCTCATTATCCAAGAATTCGATCTATGAACAACCCTTTCAGTGCTTTGAAGTTTGCATGCCTCAATGGTAAGTTTCTCACTTCCGGCGACAGGTTTACATCAATGGCCTTCGGCTGGAAGATTTTACATGGTGTTTGATGCCAAGTCCCTTATTCACAACACGTGAATTGTACTGCAGTACCTTGAGGATCATATTCATTATCGTTGATTCCTCTCGCGCCTATTAACAACTTACATCATTGACTGGTAATCAGGCAATGTCTTTCCATGTTCGACTCTAGAACATCTCTCACATGGATCGACTTGTACTTTGAGTGAAGATCGAACAAGATTGAAGAGCCCGGATCTAGTTTCATCCATCCGGGCTACGATATATATTTAGGAAAATAAAGACATCAAATGTACATCATTGCTACACAGATAATCATCCAATCTAAGGGATGATGACTCTACCAGAATCATCAGTCTACACTCAGACAATTGTCTGTCCTATGTACATGAAAATGAATTTGTAAAGCTGAGCATGGGAATGCCCACCTCAGCTAGATCATGAAAATAAAATGAAGATAATTTGTTGTATTGTATCTTATTACAAGTCGCCTCCCAGCTCGAAAAAACTTCGGATCCTCATGATAAAGCATTTCACCCGACATCAAAAATATTAACGACCTCATGCTTTAGGGGGCAACTATTATATACATTTTTGGGCACTGAAACCCCAAGCATAAATTTCCATAAACCAAGGGCTCCTAAGTCCCTAAAGGTGTTGTTCCAACCCCTAAAAGGACAAGGTCAACTGATTACAACATCTCCCAGAAGTTCTCCATGAAAAACTACTCAGAACTGGTCAAAATTGGATCATTTCACTTGCTCCATGGTCAAAGTGCGATGCATCCCACCTAATACACACAGAAAGTGTGATGCATGTTGAAAAGCCCTTCTATGGGGTGCGATGGATGAGAAAAGACAAGTGGTGGAGACAGTTTGCGAGGCGGATGATCATGGAATCTTCCAGAAACTTCTCCTGTGACACTTGCCTCTCAGAATCGCCCAAGGATGAGTAAGAGATCAATGAGATCTCCAAGTGGAATCAAGAACTATTAGAGAGAAGACACTAATAAAAAACCCAGAGCTGACTCACACCTCTGAAAATATCTATATATAGATCTCTCATCCTAGAGATCCAAGAGGTTGGAGGCTGGAATTTTGTATCTTGTAAGGAAGTGATGTTGGTTTCTTGGTGCAATATCATAGTGTTGGGTGATCTAACATTTTCATGAGGTGAAGAAGGGCTTACTTGCTGAGAGGATGATGCTGGGTCAAAACAATGAGTTGTAATTCTCTTTGCTCTTTCTTGATTATCAATAAAGCTATTCAAGTTTTCCTCCATATTCTTGTATGATTGATGATTTATGCATTTGTATGGTCAATGTACATCTGATCCTACATTGTTTATGATAATGGATCTATGTTCTTGGATAGTGTTATGCTGCTTTGATTCTACAGGTACTCTTTGAAGCTGGGTAGACAAGGAAGTGAGTGGCAAAGACCTACCAGAAGAGAGAGGAATCGAGCAAGGAACCAAGCGCAAGACAGAGGTTGGTCTCTTTATTCTTCTCTTATCTATTTTTCATAAAGGAAAACTAAAGTAGTTTTTAGTGTGTTTGTTTCTAAGGTAGCGACCAGCCTTAGTGGGATTAGCAGCTCTGCATAGACACTATTCCCTCTAACACACCTGTTCTTTTAAAAAAAGAGGAAAGTCCCCCAGTTCATGAGGTTTATCCGGCCATTTATCTGGTACCTCCTCCGAGAAGTCTAGTCATTTTCTTTGACTGGAATCAACTAGCAAGACCCTTCCTTCCATCTAGTGTACCATTCCAGATCATAGTACAAGTTTACAAAATTATCGTGTCTGGCACTATCATAGATGAAGGGGCTTCAGTGAGTATCCTTTCCTCAACTACTTGGAAAGCGCTTGGTTCACCATCGCTTCTGCCTAAAACACAAAATTTGTCAGGCTTCAACAAAGGAACCAATCGCCCATTAGGGATCCTTCCAAAGTTGCCGATAACTTTGAAGAGGAAAACCGTTCACTTGAACATGATGGTAGTCCAAGGGCCACTAGATTACAATCTACTCCTTGGACATGACTATATATATAGCATGGAAGCTATCGTTTCCACACTCTTTCGAGTAATGTGTTTTCCACATGAAGGAAAACTGGTGCAATTTATCAACCAGCTTTCATTTCCGGGTTCAAACACAGCTACGAATCAATCGTCATCCCTAAATGGTCTCTTTGCATCAACAATGTCTCTTTAACCTTCATTCCATCCACCTAATTACCGCGAGTAGTTCGGTGAATGTAACTAAGTCTAGGGGGCATGCACCCTGGTCTACTTCGGCAGGCGAACCCAAATGAAAAGAGAGATTTCCTTGAAGGTTATATGATTGGATTGAAAAGCCATTTCCTTGTAGGTTATGTGATCGGTCTGAAACAACTATTTCCTTGTAAGTTATGTGATTGGAAGCTCACACCACTCACCTTCGTCTATTTCGATGGACAAAGCCAAGGAAGTGTTTTTATCTACCACTGACAGAAACAATCTTGCCTAACTACAGGGACTTCCATATGGTGACCTGGGATCTCTCCTTTTCTTAAATACGTGGGGGCATGCAAACCTTTGTATGAAAGTGAAAAATGACCAATTTTATTTCTTAGCTTTTTAGTGTCTTTTTAGCTTTTGAGCTTTTTAGTTCAACTTCTTAGGTTAGGCAGTTGGTCCAAAGACGTCTGCACACCAGACAAACCAAAGGAAGGGTTTTTCCCTCGGCAGAGGACAAAACCATACTACCTAACATCAGTAGTTCCTTAGAATTAGTGCAGTTAGCTTTATAGTTTGGTCATTTCTAGCTTACATAAAAATGCAATGAGCACATGTTATAGTAGAGTTCAAGCTCATTAAAAAATAAACCTACCAATAAGAGACATCTTTAAAACGACTGGCATGAGCAATGTTTCTTCAAGGTTCAAGCTCGTTAAAAAAAAAAACCCGTCACTGAGCAGAGTTTCTTCCGATTCAATCTCATTAAAAAGTGAGTCTACCCTCGATAAATAACCTTTGTGGTTTCCTTGCTATCAGCCTTTTGAGCCTTGGTTGTGTTCTTACCATCACCTCCATTCTTTTGGCCGATCATACACTTCCACTTGATTGTTTACCCTTTTGAGGAATAGCTTCGCTGAGTGGTTCTGTCAGCCACCCTCTTTACACTGCCATGTTTTAAGAAATTCCAAACTTACCTGGAACCAGTTGCTACCCAAAAAACACCACTTGTTCCTAAAAAACAAGTCTCTTTTAAACTCTTTTTAGAATCATTAAATATAAAAATATTGTCGAGCTATTGGCCTTTCCAGCTCATTAAAGTAAGGGGAAGCACCATACCTCCTATATATTTTAATCTTTTTGGACCTGAGGGATTATCAAACAAAAAGATCGAGCACTGGTCTTTTTTGTCTCACTAAAGCAATCGAAAAGTCATCCCTTTCATATTATTTTATACTTTTTCGGAATTAAGGGATTATGCTACAAAAAAGGACTGTTGGAGTTTCCTTTTTGTCCCTTTTCAAACTCTCTAAACATGAAAAGGACCATGTTATCTTTGTTGTTAAAATCGTTAAAACAATAGTGACAAACTTGTCCACCCAGACAAGAACGAGTCTCACTGATGCTAGGCTCGCTAAAACATAGCGATAGGTTTGCCCAAAGGGTAAATTATAGAACAAGCATATGTTATCCTCCTCAAGCTTGAAAAAAAAATAAAGAGGTACTGGTCCGAAATGACTGGGGAAAAAGGGAAGAAAACTTGAAGAATTTTATTGGTACCAGGTCGCTCTTTAACATGACACTTTCACTCCATCACCATGATTGAGTCGGGTTGGGTTATTTCGTTCACCGGTCATATCACCATTGGTCCTCCGTACCATCTATATTTTGGGGTTAACGCTACCAATCCATCTCAATGTCGTAGACATGTTCAAGAGAAGTCATTCAGAGAATTCACCATCCAGCAAATGCCCCATCCACTGCAATACCTTCACCCTTCATCTTTCATGACCGCCATTCCTGAACCTTATATCACTAGATCATTTTCACCTCCAGAAGATCTTTTTGTTCCTTTTCATGTCATAGATGTGGGATACATTAAGGCCCTCCTACGGTGAGTCACTTCTTGTCAACATCAGCTCATTATCTAAGAAGTTGACTTAGAAAAAACCCTTTTAGTACTTTGAAGCTTGCATGCCTCAATGGCAAGTTTCTCACTTCCGACGATAGGTTTACATCAATGGCCTTCGACCGAAATACTTTGTGTGGTGTTCGACATCAGATCATATATTCACACCACGTGAATTGTACTGTAGTACCTTGAGGATCATTATCATTATCAGTGATTCCTCTCACACCTGTTAACAACTTACATTATTGGCTGGTAATCAGGCGATGTCTTTCCATGTTCGACTTCAGAACATCTTTTCACATGGATCGACTTGTACATTGGGCGAATATTGAATGAGTTTGAAGACCCCGGATCTAGTTTCATCCATCCAGGCTGTGATATATTCAGGAAAATAAAGATATCAATTTTACAAAGAAGCTGCACAGATAGTCATCCAAGCCAGGGAAGATGACTCTTCATGTGAATAATCACCAGTTTGCAATAGCGGACGATTGTCTGTCCTATGTACATGAAAATGAATTTATAAAGCTGAGTACGGGAATGCCCACCTTAGTTGGATCATGAAAATAATATGATGATGATGTATTGTATTGTATCTTATACAGGTCACCTTCTAGTTCGAATACCTTGGATCTTCATGATAAAGCATTTCACCTGACATCAAATTATTTACCACCTCATGCTTTAGGGGGCAACTATTATAGACATATTTGGGCACTGCAAACCCAAACTCATATGTCCATAAACCAAGGGCTCTTTAACCCCTAAAAGTGTTGTTTCATACCCTAAAGGATCATGGTCAACTGATTACATCATTTCCCAGTTCCACCTGAAAAACCACTCAGAACTTGCCAAAACTAGAGCATACTGATTGCTCCATGGTCAAGGTGAAATGCATACTAGTTGCTACACTAGCTAGGTGCAATGCATACTGAAAGATCCTTCTGTGGGGTACGATGAGTGAGAATAGACAAATGGCAGAGATAATTTTCTAAGTGGATGATCATGGAATCTTCCAGAAACTTCTCATATGACACTTGCCTCTCTGAATTTGCCCAGGGATGAGTAAGAGATCAATGAAATCTCCAAGTGGAACCAAGAACTATCAGTGGAATGAAACTAATCAAAAACATAGAGCTGACTCACGCCCTTACAAGACATCTATAAATGGATCCCTCATCTGAGAGATTTAGATGATGGAATTTTGTAATTTGTAAGGAAGTGCTGGCTGTTTATCTGTGAGAAGAGACATTGTATTGTTGGGTGATATTGCTTTTCATGAGGTGAAGATGGCTTCTATGCTGGGAGGATGATGCTGGATCAAACAGCTAGGTTTTAATCATCTCTTCTACTATTAATAAAGTTCTTTGAGTTTTCCTCCATATAATCATGTGTTTGTGAATCTTATTGTTTACGAATGCAATTTTATGGTCAATGTGTTTCTGATTCTGCATTTTTTATGATGTTTTAGATAGAGATGCTTTGAAGGTTTTCTATTACTTTGATTCTACAGGTACTCTTTAAAGTGAGAAAAGTAGAAGAGGAGTGGCAAATTCTATCAAGGAGGAGAGAAATCAAGCAAGGATCCAAGCAGAAGATCCAGGTTGGTCCTCTTTTCTTCTCTATTATCTATTACACTTAAAAGAAATCTCGAATTGCTTTGATTGTTTGTTTCTAAGATAGATACCAATCTTAGTGGGACTATCAGTTTGAATTGACACTAGTTTTCCCAGAAACACTCAACCAAAAGTTTGGTTTGAAATAGTTACTCAAAGTCTTCCTGATCAACAACCTATCAAGGTCTGGTTTTGTGATAACAGCATCTATGCCAGCTTTTCCTCAATTGTGGCGGTGACTAGGAAGGCTTCCTCGAGCCAAGGCTGAATGCATGCTTTCAACATTACTTCCTTCTGGTGCACAACATCCACCTGTTCCTTGAGAGCCTGGGCCTCCTTCATTCTGGTGAGGCACTGAGTAAGGGTGATCGTTTGTGTGGTCCATCTAACATTGTCATATGCCTGCTATAGTTGCCATGCTTCTGCCTCTAACTGTTGTATGGTTGGATGTTCCTGCAATGAAGTGAGCGTGAGGAGGGACTGATCCAAAAATCCTGTGCAATCTTGTACCGCGTGCGCTATCACTTCAAACCCAGATTGAATTGCACGGTGGTGCTAGTTGGTTAGGATACTCAGCTCTCACCCGAGAGACTTAGGTTTAGGTCCCAGCAACAAAACCATTTGTTGGCTTATTGGGGCTTGACCCAGGTTCAAAAGTGATTTAGTGAAAAAAATCCCACACTATGGGCCCTTTCGGCAATAGTCCGCAGAGTGCGGACTAAGGTCTCACCCAAGGTAGTATGGGAGGGTGCTGGAACCAGGTTTCTGCACCCTAGGGATGTCTTGATGAGGCCTGGAAAGGTTGCGATCTGATCTTGCACACCTATATTGTTTCCCGCAGCTGTCTGAACTTTGCGTAGCTCTTGTACCGAGTGCAAAGAGGTGCGGTCTAGATCTTTTATCCTTACTGTGTTATTATTATAGATCTAACTTAATTTTGTGGGCATAGTAATCTTATCAACCATTCAAAATTCATTACAAGTGCGCGCAACCATAAACTGTAAAGATATTCATAAGAATATAATAGAAGAATAAACATATGGATCTATAAGTAGATGCACAATATTTCAGAATTCACGTATCTCTTATTAATCTTCTTTTCTATTACAATCCCAACTCTGCCCTACGCACTCAGCTGCAGGGGTCCACGCACACAACAGTGAACTCTACTAGACCTCTGCGCATACAGCTACAGAGCCTACTCTTACTACTACCAACCACGACTTGGACTTACAGACTTAGAGCGAATATTGCATTCAAAAACCCATAACACTTAAGATCAGAACTAGCCAAAAAAACTGTCTTCTACACTTAGAGCCTCACTCTATTTATACATTCCCATGGTTCGCGGACCATGGGTAGGCCGACACATTCTAAATTAAATTACAATATTTTAGGGCAGAATACCCTAGACTATCATGTTCTACACCCACATTTTGTGGGGTCTTTACCTCACATTGATCCAAAACTTGGGCTTCAAGCCCCAAAAACCTGCTCTTGGGGGATTAGTTGCCCAACAGTCACGACGGATAAAGGATAAGTAGAATATGGGCCCATTCCATGTATCCCCAAGAAACCCACAGTTTGGAAAATTGTCGATGGTAGAAAAGGAAAAAGCTGTCACTATTGAATGAAATGAAGAGGAGGAAGACTTGTAAGCTCTAATCGCTCAAATTGAGGTGCAAGACTATGGCGGAGGATGTCTCACCAATTCCTTGCGCAAGAAAGTTACCTATGTATGTCTCCCAATGGAAAGGGAAAGCCAAGATATTGAAAGACTTGGAGGCCATGAAGAGTGCGCTTGAGACCCCGCTCCTCCCCGACGATATAAGTTTTGAATGTCCACCTTTGGGATGAATACCTACCATGAAGTTTGAGGACTGGGACCTCATGGATAGTGAGAAGTTCCCACACCTAGCCATGGATATTTTAATGAAGTAGAAATGGTTGCGTGGTGTGGAGAAGGCTAGGTTACTCCATCTGTGATGGATACCCCACTACCACTGCACGCCGAACAACATTTTCGTCATCAAGCAACATCTATGCCTAGTTCATGATGGGTATCTCTGGCTGGAGGAGCTGATTCCCATCACGACCGACCTAATTCATAGAATTTCTCGACTGCCCTTCAAAGGACATGACCCCGCGTCCATAGCGGGAAAAAGCAACGACTTGGCCCTCGCAGAAGCAATGAAGGCCAAGTATAAACTAGAGAAGAAAAAGTGGGGGTATGCAATAGCAAGAATTAAGGACAAGGGGGTGCACATAGCCACCTAGCTACTGGCTGGTAATATGATGAGGAAATGTCACGCCAACGAAGTACTAGCGTCTATGATTGCGCTGGCAGAGCAGTGGGAGGAGAGGGTACAATTCAACTGGGTGTAGTTCCTCTGCGAGGAGTTTCTAAAGAACTCCTTGCAGGCCCAGGAGCAGGGTAAGACCTTCCAATACGCGTGGTTGCTCTTATCCATCTTGTTGGTTGCAGGGGAACTGCCAGAGGACAACCAGTTTCCTAGTATTGAGCATGATTTGCACGAAGCCGTGAGGTACACCTCGCTCTGGGCTACAAAATACGTGAAGAGGATTCATGAGGCAAAGGTTTTCTGGGTGTTCATGTAGGCAATCATCCGAATGTGGATCAATTGAAGGTCGTGCCTGTCTCCCACGGTTTATAACAGCTTGCAAATCTCGACAGAGTTCAAGGTGGATATGCATAACCTGTATATCTGGGCAAGCAAGGATCAAACACAGAAATGGGTGAAGCTTCCGTTAATTGCAATGGATGATGTGATATTCGCAGTAATGGAGTCATGGCCTTTGAAGTGGCGTGTCCTGGACTTGGTAGAAACAGAGAAGGCTGTAGCCTAGAAAAGAAAGAAGGACACCAAGCTATGCATTGCGCAACTCGTTGAAAAGAGGCACTAGGAACAAGAAGCAGCCACACAACAGAAGACGACTGATATAATAGTAGTGACGTGGATGGAAAAACCATAATAGTGCCAACAAAAGAGCCTGAGGGCCAGGAGATGTCCACAGGGCAGCAGACTAGCGAAGTGGACAGGATAGGAGAGCACGCAAACCCCGGTTTAGCATCGACCCAACTCAAGTGGCCATGTGTCCCTAAGAAAATAGCACCCAAGAAGAAGGTGAAGGTGACAAAAATGTCTGGAGACCCGATCACGCTCACAAAAGGTGATCTGTTTGACATTGGTGAAACGGTTCGTGAGGTCACAAAGAACGCACTCCAGGAAATGAGGATGGAGCAGAACATTATGTTGGGGTCGCTCAGCGCGCATCTATAAGGCTTATAGTTACACCCCCCCCTAGATAGGTACAATGGCTCTGTACATCACAACAGGAACCAAAAAAGCCAAAAAAATGTTGCACGCCTGTAGGGACAACCCTTTCGTGTTGCCCTAAGGCACCCTAGCAGTAGCAAGGGATGTTGACTGGGTTACGATGAGCAGCATGAAAGGCATCGGCTTAAACTCGGAAGCCCTGCCGCATGAAACCCTGTACTAGTTATAGGATGGGGTCATTGCAGAGCTTTGTGCCAGGGAAGGCTGTGCGATTGAGGTCTTGAATGAGAAGAAAATCAATATGGATCAGATCAGCCTCCTTTGTGATGAGTTGGCTACACAGGCTCATAGACTGGAGCAAGTGGTAGAGGATGCATGTAGGAGCATCCCAGAGTTGGCCATGCTGACAGAGCGGGTCCACAGATTGGCTGTCAGAGTCCATGAGGCAAGCAAGGAAACAACGAAGGTTGAATTGGAGCTAAACCTGCAGATCGTCAAGCTATGGTTAAAGGCATAACCTTCCATGCCCCCAAAGGTCAAAGAGCAGTGCACCCACGCTCTCCAAACAAGGTTGGAACAAATTGGCCAAGCGGTATAGGACTACACTGGGATGTTGGATCAAGCACTAACCATTCTTACATACCTGTAGGAAGATCCAAACCTACATCGCTTAGAGATAGAGGTGCGCGAGTTGCAGTAGGAATATGATAGTGTCTGGGGGACCGTGAAGATGGTCGTCCTTACTCAACGACTCACCAAACTACAAAGGCAAGGGAGCTGAAGGACCAATTAGACGCCGCACGACAAAAAGAAGCCCTGCTTAAAGCACGCATCCAACCATAGATCGATGAAGCTTTCATAATTACAGCTACCATTGAAGGAAAGTTGGCACAAATGCAGGAATTTTATGTGGGTAGATAGGAATGTGACCTTGCTCATGAAGGTTCAGAGATACACGTGTAGCAAGTATAGCAAATAGGAGAACAGTGTACCGTGGACACCGAAGCTGTGCGAGACCTACTGGATGGACTCTGCACAAAGATCAACGCACTAGCAGAGTGACTCGGGATGAGTCAGAATGATTATGTTGGGGGCCTGTTGGGCATGGGATCCCCTGCAGCAGGTTTTGGGGTTTAAAGCCCGATTTTTTGTCAATTTTATTGTTAGACTCCACGAAGTACGGGTGCAAAGCGCGAAGGTCTAGGATGAGTCATAGGGTTATCCGCCCTAAGAATTGTAAAATAATGTAAAGTTGTTTCGGCCTACCCATGGTCCGAGGACCATGGGATTGTATAAATACATCGAGGCTCTAAGTGTAAAGATAGTTAAGTTAAGCAAGAATGGGTCATTGATGTATACGAAGTAACTCGGAGTCTGTAAGTCTGAGTCTTGGGTTGTAGGAGTAGGTAGAGGTTGTGCAGCTGAGTGCACAAAGGCCTAGTAGAGTCCACAGCTGAGTGCACAAGGAAAAGTTGAGATTGTAATTGAGGAAGAGCATTAATAAATATAATTTTGATTCAGAATACTGTGTATATGTGTTTCTATTTACCTTTATGCACTTATACTATTTATGGTTGTGCGTACTTATATGAATGTTGAAAGGTTAATAAGAATATTGGGGCCACAAATTAAGTCAAGTATTAATCTAATAAGCGTGGTAAGTATAAAGATTAGGGTAGGACTTTCTGTGTGTTCCTTATAGAACTGCGCAAAGGCAGTTGCACAAGTTGCGAGGGACATACAGCTGCGTGGAGAAACGTGAGCATGCAGGTTCAACTGTGAACCTCTAGAAAATTCATCAAGACATCCCTAGGGAGCAGAAACTTGGTTCCAACACCCTGCCATACTACTTTGGGTGAGACCTTAGTCCGCGCTCCGTAGAATGTTACTGAAAGGGCTAGTAGTACTGGTATTTTCTTGGCTAAATCACTTCTAAACCTGGGTCAGGCCCCACTAATCCAACACTATGATGCCACATGGCCCTACTAGAGGAGAGAGAAAGAGCCCTCCTGCCTTTGGTTTTTCACAAAAATCCTTTGTTAAATATTTTTTGGCCCTCCGAACACTTTTTTCTATCCTATGGAAACATCATGATATCCCAGTGTTTTTGAGTTGTAACCCTTCTGTCACGTCAATCGTTGATTTTTCATGCCATAGACCCGTTTATCATCGATATGCCTAAATCATAGGAACTCCGATTGTGATTTGAGATATCAGAAATCAGTGACCATTGATCTCATTGCTCTTCCCCATTGATACTTCAAAAAATATGTCGATTTGCGATCACAATGAGCTCCCAGACCTCCAATTTGATTTTCTCCTTGACTTTAAAGGCAACATAACCTCTAAAATTTAACAGGAAATATCTTCTAATCCAGAAGTCCATTTTCAGACTTCCATATACTGTTGGAAACCTCATTTCGAGAAATATGCAATGGAGAGGGTCCGATTTATCTTTGATAGCTTTTAAGGATTGAAAAATGCATTCAAATTTCATTGCTATTTTCCACTTAGGACAACTGAACACTCATAATGCAGTGAGTGACAACATTGGCTCCAACTGGGGACAATGCCTTGCTGGTGAGGTGTTGAGAACCTACAAACCAGTAGCCTTCTTTCCATTGGGCATGGAGTCTTCTTAAATAAGTGAAAATTTTGTGAAAGTGGAACTTTCAAATAGAAAATTGGAAATTTCATATGATAATTACAAGATGCACAAGTATTTACAATGAGTGTAAGATAGTACCTATTAATTATGAAAATAAAGTTTGAGGAACTGAGAATTTATTGGGAGCTCCAATGATTCACCTTCTAGATTCTTGAGTAGGTAAGTATTATTTCCTTTTTCTTCTGAAATTCTGTAAGGGTTGAACCACAGCCCATCAAAGTTTCTGTGCTTATCATTTTCTTCATGTCAGACATCTCATCGAAGAACTAAATCTCTCAGTTGGAGAGGTAAATCCTTGGCCCTTTTGCAAAACAAGGATTTCATCTTCTACTGGTAATTTTCTAATTTAGTCCCCACCTATTCCCTATTTTCATGGAGCTCAACCAATTCGTTTATCCTTCATGCCAAAACACTTGGCTCCTCCTCAGCTTCTTGCAATAACTTAACTGCTTGTGTTGCTAATTGGATTGGGAATACTGCATCATTGCCGTACACAAGATCGAAAGGTGATTTTCCAGTGGAGAGTTTAGGAGTTACTTAGTTGGCCTAGAGTGAAAACTTCAATTGGGTGTCCCAATTCAAATGATTTTCAATGATGGTCCTCTTCAGCACTCTCACCACAGTTTTATTTGAGGACTCAAGTAATTCATTTCCATGGGGATAGTAAGTAGTGGAGTTCCCTACGATGATATTCAATTTTTGATAGAAGCTATTGGATTTTTCTGAATTGAATACATGGGCATTGCCAGTGATGATTTTGATGGGGCATCCAAAGCTCGATAATGTGTCCTCCTCCATGAACTTAATTACCTCTAAGTTTGTAGCATTTCTATCTAGGATGGCTTCTACCCACTTGGTGAAATAATCCATGGCCTTTATTATCCACTTATGCTGGCCACTCAAAGGTGGGTTGATCTCTCCTATGAAGTCTAGTCCCCATTGCCTAAAAGGTTCGTCCACATGCACTGGGATTAGGGGAAATAAGAGAGTTTTTGTCTCTTTGCAAAGACTTGGCACTTCTGACAAGACCTAACTTGTAAATGCACATTTCCAAACAGTTTAGGCCAGTGAAGCTCACATTGAATATTTTGTGAGCTATGGTCTTCTAGCTGTAGTGAACTCCACAAACTCCCCCATGAAATTCTTCAATCACTTTATGGGTTTTGCCCTCCACTAAGCATAACAAAAAAACTCTCGTTGGGTCCTTCCATTAGAGTTGACCATTGGATATGATATAATTTTGAGCTTTGCAGTGTTAAAGTCCTATACTTAGATTTATCTACCCCTAGTGGATGCCTCAAGAACAAGAGATAATGGATGATATTCTTGTACTAGGGTGACCCCTCATATTTAGCATAGATCTTTTGCTGTAATGTTTTAACCTCGTTCTACTGAACTTATGTTCTATCTTCCTCTATTATCGGGTTTATTCCCAAAGCTTGACAGTTGGATTCTGATAAAATCTTGGCCAACCCCTGACCCTTTATGAGCTTAGTAGGCTCTATGTCCAACTCATATTCATGTATCATTGCTATCCACCTACCCCTTTTCCCTTCACTGTCTCCTTGTATAAGGATGTCCTTAACTGCTGCCATTGGGACAAATGTTGTGATTTTTGACTATAGCACATACACTCCAAATGCCATCAGAGCTTTGACTACTGCATATGCTTGTTTCTCCAAGATGTTATATTTCATCTCAACATCCCTTAAGACTTGGCTAAAGAAGATGATGGGCTACTCATAACCATATTTATTCTTCTTTAGTAGAACTGTCGCAATAGTATGCGGAGAAGCAAAAGAAAAGATATAAAAAGGTACAAAGTATTTAGGGTTGTCTGGTACCGATGCTCTAGCAAAATATTCTTTGATTCTGGTAAAAGACTCTCAAGAGTTAGGGATCCCTTTGACTGAATTCTCCTTTTTAGCATATCATTGATACCCTTCACTATTTATGCATAGTTGGGTATGAACCTTCTCAAGAAACTGATTCTCCCCAAGAAGACTTGGACCTCTTTCTTATTCTTAGGTAGCAAAATTTGACTGCTATATTCAACTCACTTAGGGTCAATATTCACTCCTTCTTGTGCTACAATGCGTCCTAGTAGCTTCCCCTCACTTAACGTAAACTGAGACTTCTTGGGATTTAAGGACAACCCATACATCCTAGATTTCTCAAAGGTGAGCTTTAGGTGGAGGATGTGTTCTTCATCGATGTTAGAGAATACTATGATATCATCCAAATATACCACTATGAACTTGTCTTTCTCCCCTACAAAATATATATCCATAGCCCTCTAAAAAGTGGCCTCTGCATTCACAAGATCAAAAGGCATGCGAGCATACATGAAAGTTCCCAAAGGGGTAGTGAAAGCAGTCTTCTTCTGATCATCAGGGTGGACTGCCACTTGGTTGTAACCAAAGAACCCATCCATCATGGACATTCTAACTGATCCCACCACCTTTTGTAATATATAATCCATATTGGGAAGTGGGTAATTGTCTTTCAAAGATTCCATGTTAAGGTTATGAAAATCTACGCATAACATTACTTCCCCATTATTTTTTTGGACTGGGTCTAGGTTGGCCACCCACTCTGAGTACCTTAGTGGCACTATGATTTTAGCTTGTAGAAGTTTCCTCACTTATTTTAAATAGAGGGGAGTAAGAGTCGATTAATCTACCTGAGCTTATTCTTGGATGGTTTTATTACACTCTTTAATGGAATCATATGATGTATGAGGTTAGTATCAAATGATTTTAAATCCTCATAAGACCAAGAAAAAACATCATTATAGATTTTGAAAATATTTAAATACCTATGTTTTTATCGTGAGGGGATTCCCTTTGTTAGTCAGACCATCTGGGGTTCATCTTCTGGGTTGATATTGCAATCTTCTACTTTCTCGTCCATCTCCGGAACTATTGTTTTGGAGGCTACATCATTCTACTTAAATAATTTTTCCAATGGAACTCGCCCACGAGGAATAGTATTCCCTTCCAGCTGTATAATTTTCCGTCTAGTCACCATGTTCTCCCATGAAGTTTGTTCTTGATTTGCCTCTTTTTCCTCTTCCTGATCAATAGTCAAGCTAGTGAACTCCCCAACTACTTCTATAAACCGTTTGACCTACTGATTGTCCTTGAATACACACCAGTGCTTGACATTATTAGGTATAGAGGGTCTGTGTTTGAACTATAGCTCGTACCTGAGAAATGGATTTTGATGAGATTTGAAGATTCTTTCTGCTATAGTAAGGGAATCAACCATTATTTTTTCTTCTCTAGGCAGAAATTGGATATTAAAGGCTAGGAAGAAGTTATCAATTAAATCCCATACTTCACTCCAGTAAGTCCTTAATCTGGGGTGTTTGTCCTAACAATTGATTTTGGATCTGCTTTACAATCATCTCACAGTCTCCATGCACAGTTAAGCATTCAATATTCATATTCCTTATTGTTTGTAGCCCAAGGAGAAATGATTCATACTCTTCCAAATTATTGGTTGCCTCAAAATCCAACTTGAATCAGAGGTGCATCAAACTGCCCCCTGGACTTACCAACAATACTCCTGCCCTGTTTCCCTCTTTAGAATTAGCTCCATCAAAGTATAATTCACATACTTTGTTTGTATCTATGTGTTGGTCATCTAACTGCATTGTTAGATGTACCTGCGTTTCTTCTAATAGGGTCTCATCTTCTTTTAAGAGAAGAAATGAGAGGTCACTTTCTTTTCCATATACAAGATAATTTATAGAACCTTCAGTTGGGGTCATAGTCTTTACAAATCTATACCCTCGGTACAATGTCCTTCTTCGCCTCCAAAAGTTGGAATAATGGCATAAGTTAGATCTAATGTTATAGAGTCTCCCACCTTGGAACCCGAAGACCTAGATAGGAGCATGCCAAATCTAGGGGGAATATCTGCCACTACTATGTACATCACTACACTCTTCATAGAGATCTGAGCTAGGTTTACCAACAGATCTTTTATCATTCCCAAGAATTTGACTCTCTTAGAGTCAAAGGAGTATAAGTCCGTGTAGGGTCTAGTGATCTGCAAGCCAAGTTGCTCCATCACGGCTAAAGGCATGAAATTATGTGAGGCTCTAGAGTCCAACATACAGTTATGCAATAATATGTCATGGATTACCAGGGTCACATAGAAGGGTGTAATGTAAGAATCAAGTTCTTTAACATGAGGCCCAAAAATACCCACTAGTCTTTCTTCTTGGAGGTTTAAACAATCATGGGTCGGTATTGCGGTGGATGGGAGAATGAACTGTGAGACTTGAGATTTATAAGTGGGTTGTTTTAGAAGTTCAAGTAGGGGAACAATTATCTTTACCTTCTCAAGTTCCTTCTGAAGATT
This sequence comes from Pinus tabuliformis, assembly GCA_031772625.1. Lineage (NCBI taxonomy): Eukaryota > Viridiplantae > Streptophyta > Pinopsida > Pinales > Pinaceae > Pinus > Pinus tabuliformis. The sequence continues at coordinate 766,311,611 of CM062815.1, forward strand.
GAATGCAGACTCGCCCTTTTCTATGCCTCCCATCTCTACCTCTCTTTCTTTATCTTCGTTAGTTTTTATTAGAATGGGTTCCTTCTCTTTTGTATGTTCCTCAGAGATATTGCATCCCTTACTTAAGAAGGCTTTTACTTTGGATGTGTCAGGGTTAAACTTCCCTTTTCCTTTACTTAATACTGGGGGAATATTTTGGGGAGAAATTTCCTCTTGTTGTTCAGGTTCACTAGACCACTTTTTTGAAGATTTGAGATCATACTCTCGATGTATCTATGCTTGCATGAAATCTGAAAATTGTTTACAATAATCCCATATGGCCTCCTCAGTTACTGATGCTTCTTTATCAGGGCACATCTCATGGTAAGCCATGTTTCCCTGTTCCTCTTTAGAGAAGGAGGAATACAAGCTTCCCTCTGTCTCATGTGTATTTGGTGTTTTCTCATCTAGATCATCTTCTAAATATAGAGGAGGAGGAATATGATCGAGTTGATATTTTCTTTCCCTTTGAAGTATCTGCAATGGTGGCCTTCGTTACTATGGTTTGTAGCCTTAGTTTTTACCTTGAGAATTATGTTTAGGGAGATTCTTGTTCTCAATCTCAAGCTTCATGACTTTTTGCAATAAAATCTTAATGAGCTTATCCATTTCTTCCCACTTTAGATATAGTAATTCTTTATCTTGACCAGAGGAGGATGCTTCTTCTTTCCCCTTTTCTTCTCATGAGGATTATTCTTTCCTCTTGACTTCCCTACCAAGGTGAAATTTTCTTCCACCTCAACAACATCCACTTGGAGTTGATCTAAAGTACGAGACTTCCTCCCCCTCAGGGTAAAGCCAAATTCGGACTCAATGGATCCCACAAATACTACACGAGCATCAGCTTGAGGATGCTTTATCTCAACAGGAAGATTATTATATTGCTTATTGAATCTTTTTATGAATTCTAAAATGTTATCTTTTGGCTTCTTTCTTATAGCATTTAACTTTGTGAAGACATACTAATGATCTCTCTGTTCACCCCACTTTTGTGTGAAAGAGTTTTCAGGTTCTTCCCAGGTGGTGATGGATTCATTGGGTAGGACTTTAAACCACTTTCTGGCTTATCCATCAAGGAATTGCACAAAGAGTCTCATGACCCCATCCAATTGTTCAACATTTAGATTCTCATCAAAAGAGTGCTTTCATCTTCCCTGTTGAAACTAGGAGAAATATTTAGGTAGTCCTTAGGCATAGTAGTTAGTGGTTGAGGTAAATCAAGAGGGGCATATTTATTGAGTAAGAAATCTAGGAAAACCATCTGGATTAATGGAGGGGGATTGAGATTTTCTAGAGGGACTTGGGTTAAAACCACAAGGGTTGGAGTAACTATAGTGAGAATGGTATGACCGAGTGTATAATGGATATGGCTTTTATTTAGGATAGATTTACCTTTTTCAATCTCAGGGGGAGGAGGAAATGAAAAAGTAGGAGTCGTTACTGATATTTCTTCCTCTTTGATATCTACTGTGGGGGCACAATGCTCTAGATTATCTTCTTCAGGGTATGTAAGGACCTTAGGAGTTAGATATGAGCCGTGACTGACAATGTGTTGGGAGGTGGATGAGGAAGCTTCAAATAATGATGAGACAGTAGTATGGGTAGTATGATTTCTCTCCTTCTAGAATCTCTTGGAAATTAATTTCTCTTGATGAAATATAGAAGGGTTTTTCTACTCATAGGTATCTGAGTGAGTGTGAGGCTTTCTAAAATCGAAGATGATAAATGATAATAAAATTTGTGGAGTCGCCAAGGTGATGAGGATGCAATCAGAATGTTTTTTCACACCTACACAAATAGTGCTTCACTTGTCGTATCCCAGGATAAAAATCCTTCAATAAGTTCCATGACAACAACGCCAAAATATGATGTTGCTTCCAGAGACATCCTTAGATTTATTACAAGACCAATTCCTGGTAACATCTATCTTTATTTGTCTTATATGATCTTCCGGAAACCGGAGACATCATATACATATTATACACATAGTAATTACAAATATACAAATAGCAGTATGGGTTGGTTCTTTCATCCAAGGATATGTTGAAGCCTCGAAACTCATTGCTTCAACATGGGGGAAAACCACTTGGTCCGGACCTTGGTTGGCAACTCCTTTTCCATTTGGAGTAGTGGCTTCGACTGGGCATAATGGGACTAGTTTCCCAATCTATTTTATGATCGTGGTGATGATGTGATATGTGATATTTTGGAGTAATGTTTAAGCTAAAAGTAATCTAATCTAAACTAATAATCACATGCATTTTATCCTAATTTAAACACTATCTAATTATGACTATATCCAAGAATAAATTGGAGTATGCGCTCTACAATAATGTCTAAAAGCAATTGGTAATAAAGATCATTCAATTGCAATGAGAAATGAAATCGTTTAACAATAATCGTTTCGTATAAAAAGTTAGCCGAAACGATTGTGAAAGATATATCGCATAAAAAATTATTCATGTATTCATCATAAAATATAGGCCATCATCATACAGAAGTGCAATAATGCTTAACCCAGATTCAAACTTTCATACATAAACAACTTGAAGAGAAATTATTGCTTGATACATAAGTAAAAACAATTACGAGATAAAAGTACCATTTATAATACGCCCTACTCATGTGCTTCAACAATATTGATCTACTTTCAATCCATCCAACACCATCTAAGAGTAGAGAAGTGCAATTTCAGTAGAAGATGTCATATAAGATGTAAATAAATCTTGTTCCATTAATTTCACTGAAACTTCCTCAAAGGGACATAAGTGCATGTTTTGAAGATTGCTTCTGATAAAATTTCTAGACCCCTCTCTAAATGCATGAGAGGGGTTTAAATACTAAAATATAAAACTAAAAATAGATTATTACAAAAAAAGTTTAGGAGGTTTAAATGAACTTCCTCAACTTATGCAAAATAAAGCGAAAATAGAAATGAGCATGGTGACTAACTATTCTGGACTTGATCCTTTAGATTGCAAATGTCCGTCATGGGCTTGAGATGCATCGGTTGGCCGATTTTAGCTTTCAACTATCCAGTGAATATGGCGTCGGTTAGAGTTGGCACCATTTTTTCCATAGAAGTAGTTAGGAATTGTAGGGTCATCCACTGGCTGCGAGGTTTCACTAAATGTCACCAATATGCTTCCTAGTTTAACTTGGTCATTTTCCTAATTGCTTTTTCTTATCCTTCTGTTGCCTATCTCCACTGTAGTTGAAGCTTTTTTACATTAGGAAGAAAACTTGGAATGGATTCTGCTACAAAGTTGTCACTATGTAAATTTTCATTAATATTTTCGATAACACTATTTGTTTTCATTGTCGTGTCTGTTGTTGCCTCTTCTGCCTCTCTAAGCCGAGAATCCTAGTTTGAAAATAAGATTTCTTTGTGTGACTCCTCCAATTTAGGCATGTCGGATTTTCTCCCATCTTCTGAATTCTACCAAGTGATGAAATCGAAGAAATTTTTCAAGATTTCATCATATTCATGTCTCATTTCCATGACTTGAATTGTCAGTTTGTTGCTTGTTTCACAATACAATTCCATTGTGAAATCTTCTGGCATGATCATAGTTCTTTTCGGTGCATTAGCTAGGAGTTAAGGCTGAGCACTTCAGTAATAAAATGATAAATTTTTGTATCATCTTTATGTAAATTAGTTATTGCTTGTATTTGCGCTTAATTCTCTACTAAGCTGGTTTGATGTTTTATTTGAATTATATCAAACTCTTGTTGAAGCTTAGCTAACTGTATCTCTTCTTGCTGGTCAGATTTTGCTTGTTGTAATTGTTTTCCAAGTGAAAAATTTTTATCTTCTTTTTCTTTAAGGAAGATTTTCACCTCTATTTCTTTGTCGACGGTCACTATAGCATAGGCACCTACAAATTGTGACAGTCTAGTAAGGTTGGCAGATGGGTCAATGGGTGAGTCTTTCCAGACAACATCCATCGATTCATTATCAGGGGTAGTAATAGCTGTATAATCTAATTTCCTTTTCTTCCTTTGTCTTTTAACAACAGCTTTGTGTTGTGGGATATAAAACACATTTATAGGGGGAATCTCCTCAATTCTCATTGCTTCAACATGGGGGAAAACCACTTGGTCTGAACCTTGGTTGGCAGCTCCTTTTCCATTTGGAGTAGTGGCTTTGACTGGGCATAATGGGACTAGTTTCCCAATCTATTTTATGATCGTGGTGATGATGTGATATGTGATATTTTGGAGTAATGTTTAAGCTAAAAGTAATCTAATCTAAACTAATAATCACATGCATTTTATCCTAATTTAAACACTATCTAAATATGACTATACCCAAGAATAAATTGGAGTATGCGCTCTACAATAATGTCTAAAAGCAATTGGTAATAAAGATCATTCAATTGCAATGAGAAATGAAATCGTTTAACAATAATCGTTTCGTATAAAAAGTTAGCCGAAACGATTGTGAAAGATATATCGCATAAAAAATTATTCATGTATTCATCATAAAATATAGGCCATCATCATACAGAAGTGCAATAATGCTTAACCCAGATTCAAACTTTCATACATAAACAACTTGAAGAGAAATTATTGCTTGATACATAAGTAAAAACAATTACGAGATAAAAGTACCATTTATAATACGCCCTACTCATGTGCTTCAACAATATTGATCTACTTTCAATCCATCCAACACCATCTAAGAGTAGAGAAGTGCAATTTCAGTAGAAGATGTCATATAAGATGTAAATAAATCTTGTTCCATTAATTTCACTGAAACTTCCTCAAAGGGACATAAGTGCATGTTTTGAAGATTGCTTCTGATAAAATTTCTAGACCCCTCTCTAAATGCATGAGAGGGGTTTAAATACTAAAATATAAAACTAAAAATAGATTATTACAAAAAAAGTTTAGGAGGTTTAAATGAACTTCCTCAACTTATGCAAAATAAAGCGAAAATAGAAATGAGCATGGTGACTAACTATTCTGGATTTGATCCTTTAGATTGCAAATGTCCGTCATGGGCTTCAGATGCATCGGTTGGCCGATTTTAGCTTTCAACTATCCAGTGAATATGGCGTCGGTTAGAGTTGGCACCATTTTTTCCATAGAAGTAGTTAGGAATTGTAGGGTCATCCACTGGCTACGAGGTTTCACTAAATGTCACCAATATGCTTCCTAGTTTAACTTGGTCATTTTCCTAATTGCTTTTTCTTATCCTTCTGTTGCCTATCTCCACTGTAGTTGAAGCTTTTTTACATTAGGAAGAAAACTTGGAACGGATTCTGCTACAAAGTTGTCACTATGTAAATTTTCATTAATATTTTCGATAACACTATTTGTTTTCATTGTCGTGTCTGTTGTTGCCTCTTCTGCCTCTCTAAGCCGAGAATCCCAGTTTGAAAATAAGATTTCTTTGTGTGACTCCTCCAATTTAGGCATGTCAGATTTTCTCCCATCTTCTGAATTCTACCAAGTGATGAAATCGAAGAAATTTTTCAAGATTTCATCATATTCATGTCTCATTTCCATGACTTGAATTGTCAATTTGTTGCTTGTTTCACAATACAATTCCATTGTGAAATCTTCTGGCATGATCATAGTTCTTTTCGGTGCATCAGCTAGGAGTTAAGGCTGAGCACTTCAGTAATAAAATGATAAATTTTTGTATCATCTTTATGTAAATTAGTTATTGCTTGTATTTGCGCTTAATTCTCTACTAAGCTGGTTTGATGTTTTATTTGAATCATATCAAACTCTTGTTGAAGCTTAGCTAACTGTATCTCTTCTTGCTGGTCAGATTTTGCTTGTTGTAATTGTTTTCCAAGTGAAAAAATTTTATCTTCTTTTTCTTTAAGCAAGATTTTCACCTCTATTTCTTTGTCAACGGTCACTGTAGCATAGGCACCTGCAAATTGTGACAGTCTAGTAAGGTTGGCAGATGGGTCAATGGGTGAGTCTTTCCAGACAACATCCATCGATTCATTATCAGGGGTAGTAATAGCTGTATAATCTAATTTCCTTTTCTTCCTTTGTCTTTTAACAACAGCTTTGTGTTGTGGGATATAAAACACATTTATAGGGGGAATCTCCTCAATTCTCAAAACTTTTTTAGAGGTGGGAGTAACAGGAATGTGCTCTACCACTTGAGTATTTATAATCTCCTATGCTATAATTTCTTGAGTTGTTTTCTATTGTGGAGTTTGAAACTCTTTTGTTTGTTCTTCTGCATTGAGAATTTTATTAAATTTGTCCCATTCTTCCTCTAAATCGATCAGCAGGGGTTTTATTGGTTGTGTGGAGGTGGAATGGATCTCATCCTATTTGCTAGCTGAAGTTTGTTTAGCTGTCTTTTCTGTGGATTGGGCTGTATCTTTTTCTGACTCCCTACTTCTTATTTTCCCATTTTGTGATGACTTCTCTAATTCCCTGATCGATTTCTCTTGGGATTCTTCTCCAGAATTAGTTTTAGGATTTCCTTTAGAATCTCCTTCTAGACTTAGACTGGAAGTAGGCTCCCTTATTGGTTCAATCAATAATTGGTCCAATGGGATCTTTGTTAACCTACTTTCTCTGTACTCGTAAAAGGTTTCAAGATCTTCATGGTCAAAAACTAAAAACTTTTATTTTCACCATGGTGGTAAAGTCTTTGACAGCGCTGAATGGGTCATACTGCCTTCCAGAGAATTTAGGTAATTGCAGAGATAACATAGTCTCTGCTTCTTTAAATGCATGGCCCAAGTTGTGCAATGCAAATTCTCCACACTGTAAAGGGAAAGTAGGCCAAATGACCTTTTTTTGCTTCCTTTAATGTTTTGTTCATCCCTCCCTCACTAGATGTTTGATAGGCTATCTCTCTAGCCATCAATTTGTCCGGAACATAACATGGGAGGACATGGGGGGACGCAATGCTACCAAATACCCTAATATATGTAAATGTCTCCTCCCCAAACCATTTGGCCACTAGGAGGATATCTATCTTGGCTTCTTTAGAAAACTTGGGGGCATTGTTACACTAAAAAATGTCACCATGACTATTTCCAGTTAGTATGGCTCCATCAACTGTCATACTATCCTCCTTGGCAAGCCTCATGCCTCTGCTTTCCATGCCAAACTCCAAGAAAGAGAGAAAAGTCATTTAAAGTCAATTATCTCTGGGTACGCAGTTTCTCTCAGCCTTTCCTGTGTGTACGCAACCCAAGTTCACAATACCTGCGTACTTGTGCGCTCTGTCTGTAAAGCAATGGGTGCGTACTCCTGTAAAGGTCAAAAGGCGCAAGTTTCACTCCAAAAAAGTTACTTGTGGTCATTTCTAGAGCATTCTAGAAGCTTGTTTGACGTGTATGGAGCGCCTCCAGATGGTTCATGTATCCCTATGGAAGAGGAACTTATCCCATCAAGAGGGGAGCTAACCCACCCAAAGAGGGGCTTATCCCATTGATGGTGGACCTGATTAACTTCCTCTACAGCACTATAAATACATGCATTGGGCCAGAGGGAGGAGAGGTTGAAAGCTGAACATTCCTAAGGGTAGATGCTGCTGAGATTAGGACTTCCTTGTAGAAGCTTGTGAGGAGAGATTTTCATCCTTTCTTGTTTCATTTGGAAGTGGGTGAGCTGGTCAAAGTAAAGGAAAACTCTTGCTGGACCTTGGGAGGAACTTGCACAACACCAAGGCTCAGGTTGTAATGGTTTATTTTGTTTCCTATTAATACAAATAAGTCCATTCTTCTCAACAATTTGTTATTTATGAGTTGTTTCATATACTCGGTTTGTATGTTAAATATGTTTTATTTTATGAGATATTCAGGTGCTATTTAATTTTTTGATTGTTAGTGAATGCAGGTTTCGAAGAGAAGGAGGAGCTCATCCAGATCGACGAGGCTGGACTACTACAACAACGTTGGACTACAGGTAGGATCTAAACACTTGGTTTCTTATATGGTAAATGCATATTTAGAGAAGGATTGTTCTTAATTGTCTTGTTTGTCACTAGAAAGCCTTAAGCTTCTAGGGAGGTTGGTTTTGTCCGCAAAATTGACTCTTTCCGCATGACAAAATGGCGACTCCGCTGGAGAACTCCATTGATGTGAATGATTTTTCCTTTGTTTGAAACTTTGATCTGAGAAAAGTCTTTTTATTTCTGGTTTTTGGTTGTCTGACTGTGTGTTTGGGTGGGCTAGCTTAGGGTTAAATTAGATTTTAGTTTTTCTTAGTTTTGCTAGAAGTACGCAGCCTCTGAGTTCAGCATAGTGCGTACTTGTACGCACTGCGACTGTGTGCACAAAGCGTACCCGCACCTATGTAAACAGGTTACCTGCGTACCCTGTCAAAATTGAGAAAATTTCAATTTTCTCCTTTTTGCCTCTTAGATTTTGCTTTTAATTTGTTTTTTCCACCCAGATCCACTGGTTACCTACCAGAGATCTTCATCTGAACTTGTTTCGTCAGTGTCAAGTGTTTTAGTGGAATTCATAGAGATTTTGCTTTCGGGTTTGATTTTTACATTGGTCCTGTAGTGATTTTGGCTTTAGAAGTCGTAACACCTTGGATCTCCCTGGTATTTGCAGTCTTCTTAGGAGTCGGACCTTTCATAGAATCTACCCTTGTGAGACATCTACCTTTGTTTTGTCTCTTTGCCGAATCTCGGAAGAGTTTGTTGATTTAACTGTGAATTTCATTTTATAAAAAGAACAAAAGATTTTATGTTTGTTTTTGACTAGTTTTTGATTCTGCATTGACTAGTCCTTCCTTAGATCACGACCGAGTAAAACATCCTGGGATCATACTTTGTAAGTTTTGGCCTCATTAGATTTGTTTATTAGGTGAATTTCTTTTGATTTGCTTTTAAATAGCTTTGATTTCATAGATTTGTAAAGGTTTGCTTTTTGATTTTTAAATGCTTTGTTAAGTAGGAAAAAATCCAAAAAATCTCCTTTGAAAGAAAAGTTTGCTTAGTGGCATTTGAGTCTTTGAATGAAAAGGGCATTTTCGCAAAATAATTAGTGGTCATGAGTTGCATGTTTTGGAAAAGATAGAGAGATTGTTTCTTTGTTTTTCATTGCCAAGAAAGTTGTCTTTATAAAAATTTTGCATTCTCCAACTCTCTTAGCTAAGGAATTCATTGAAAAATAAAATTAGTATAAATCATCCTAAGTGCATCGAGTCTGGTAACTGTAAAGGCAATTACCATAAGTTCAGGTTGGGATATGTATTTGATTTCTATCCCCTTCTCCTGGTTTTGATTGTTGCACCACTCTAGCCGGAGACTAGCAAGGGATTGGCCACCCGGCCTAGTCCCGAACAGAGACAGTTGCTCGCCCCTATTAGGCAAACCAGTGAGAAAAAATATGTCAGAGGGCTCTATCTCGAGCTGGTGCCCTCCGATGTAAAAGAATTGTCCCTGGACATTCCACCTTTCAACTAGCCACTCTAAGAATGGCACCTGGGCCCTCATGCCAGGTATGGCCCAATACTTGTAGAGACTGCATGCCTTCAAAGCATCAATGGAAGGTTGATGATCTATTGCGGCCAAATCGACATCTTCGTGTTCTCTTTCGTGCCAATCAAGCATGGTGGGCAATCTACACACCAGAAAACACCCATTAGAATTCATTAAATCAAAAAGTAATGGTTTATTTTTGAGAGTTGGGGTTTTGAAATTGCTTTACGCAGAGTACGCACCCCGCGTTCAGAAACAGAGCGGCGGTACGCAAAGTCCACGAGAAGTTTCTTTCCAAAAGCCCTTTTCTCTCCCTCAACAGTAAAATGGTAAAAATGACATGGTAAAAAGTCTTTTTATAGGTTTTTTGGATAAATGAATGCTAGTTTTGTTTATTTTTCACCATGGAGAGATATTTTTCAATGTATTTTTGCCTATCTTAAACAGGTATGAGTAATGTGTTGTTTTTGTGCAGGACAAAAGGTCTTTCAGAGAAAATTATCATTTTTCACGAACCAAAACATCAGAGTCATCTTTTAAGCCCTTTTCTGACTCCTAAAACATGAAAAGATTGCCGAGCGTTTCTTTTACGCTCGTTAAAACGGAATTAAAAGACGGTCCCCTTATAGCCCTTTTCTGACCGTAAAAACAGGAAAAGATTGCCGGGTTTTTGTCGTTTCAAACTCGATACTGGAAATAAAACAACGTGTCCTTGATCGCTTTTTACTTTTCAGGTCAAAGACACTAATCATGAAAGTACTCCTTGGTCGCAAGATCAAGCGGTTCTCTCAAGTATTATTTTATACTTTTTCGGGCTTGAGAGACACAAATTTACGAAAAAGTTCAACCCTGGAGTCTTCTTTAGTTTTTTCAGACTCTCTAAAATTGAAAAACGCCGAGTTTCTCCTATACTGGACTCGTTAAAATTTCACAGTAAAGGACCTGTTCGATTACAAACAGGAACGAACCACTCCTTCTTAGGGTTTGAATCTAAACTAATTTGGACTCATCCGAAGGATGAGCTTATAATCAAACATATGTTATCCTCCTCAAGCTTGTAAAAAATAAAGAGGTACTTGCCAGAAATGGTGGGGGAAAAGAGAGAAGAATGAACCTATTTGTTATCCTTTGTCACAGAAGAACCTTACTACCACTCTTGAACATGACACTTTTCATTCACCTGGGTTGGGAAATCCTTTGTCTTAAAGTTGATTAAAACCACTTTGAAAGTCTTCAACCGTTTCTGGGTATTAACTTTGGGTCAATCGTCTCCAAGCCATCTGTCGTGTCGTTATGTGTTCAAGAGGTCTCTGCAAATAAATCATTCATATGAAAAATACTTGTCATCCATTTTTACCATCCCTGAGTCATTCCTTACAGCAACATTTCTTCAACTTGAACTATGATTTCGTGTTATGGGCTTGCCTGCAACGAGTCGCTTTCTATCGACATCAGCACATTATCTAGAAAGATGACTTAGAAATCGTCAGTACCTTGAAGTCTGCATGCATCAATGGCAGGTTTCTCGCCTTTGACGACAGTTTACATAATTGACTTTCGATCGAAGGATTCCATGACGTGTTTGACATCAACTCATCCATTCACATCTCATGGATTGTACTGGGTACTTTGAGAACCATTGACATCACTGGTGGTCTCTCTCACACTTGTTAACAGTTTACATCATTTACTGGTAATCAAGTGGTTTCTACCATGTTCGACATCAACTCATTTATTTGCATGGATAGAATCGTACCAATTCGGGAAGTAGAAATGAAGACCTTGGATCTAGTTTCCACCATCCAGGCTGCGAGGAGTTTTGTATTCATTGTATAAGTAGACTAACTATAAACAGATGGCTGCATCCATACTGTGTCTACATGAGTCTATGATTATGATGTACTGCGAAATCATTCCTGTATCAGAGCAATAGTTAGATTGTTAGTTAAATTTTTTAATCTGAGTATGGGAATGCCTACCTCAGCGATGATATCATCTTATATATGTATTTTGTGTTGAATATTTGCAGGTTCTGACTAGGCTCTCCACAAGATAATCCTTGAAATGATAAAGTACTTCACCCTTCCTAGATGATTTGAAACCCTAAATCTACTTCAGGCTTCGCACTTTAGGGGGCAATCTGTTACATTAAAAAATGTGACCATGACTATTTGCAGTTAGTATGGCTCCATCAACTGTCATACTATCCTCCTTGGCAAGCCTCATGCCTCTGCTTTCCATATCAAACTCCAAGAAAGAGAGAAAAGTCATTTAAAGTCAATTATCTCTGGGTACGCAGTTTCTCTCAGCCTTTCCTGCGTGTACGCAACCCAAGTTCACAATACCTGCGTACTTGTACGCTCTGTCTGTAAAGCAATGGGTGCGTACTCCTGTAAAGGTCAAAAGGCGCAAGTTTCACTCCAAAAAAGTTACTTGTGGTCATTTCTAGAGCATTCTAGAAGCTTGTTTGACGTGTATGGAGCGCCTCCAGATGGTTCATGTATCCCTATGGAAGAGGAACTTATCCCATCAAGAGGGGAGCTAACCCACCCAAAGAGGGGCTTATCCCATTGATGGTGGACCTGATTAACTTCCTCTACAGCACTATAAATACATGCATTGGGCCAGAGGGAGGAGATGTTGAAAGCTGAACATTCCTAAGGGTAGATGCTGCTGAGATTAGGACTTCCTTGTAGAAGCTTGTGAGGAGAGATTTTCATCCTTTCTTGTTTCATTTGGAAGTGGGTGAGCTGGTCAAAGTAAAGGAAAACTCTTGCTGGACCCTGGGAGGAACTTGCACAACACCAAGGCTCAGGTTGTAATGGTTTCTTTTGTTTCCTATTAATACAAATAAGTCCATTCTTCTCAACAATTTGTTATTTATGAGTTGTTTCATATACTCCTTGGTCTGTATGTTAAATATGTTTTATTTTATGAGATATTCAGGTGCTATTTAATCATTTGATTGTTAGTGAATGCAGGTTTCGAAGAGAAGGAGGAGCTCATCCGGAGCGACGAGGCTGGACTACTACAACAACATTGGACTACAGGTAGGATCTAAACACTTGGTTTCTTATATGGTAAATGCATATTTAGAGAAGGATTGTTCTTAATTGTCTTGTTTGCCACTAGAAAGCCTTAAGCTTCTAGGGAGGTTGGTTTTGTCCGCAAAATTGACTCTTTCCGCATGACAGGAATCTCAGTGATAAAGTTGTTTGTGGATAGGGAGCATAAATCCATGACAATTTTTGTAAAAATGTGGTTGAAAGTGAGCTTCCCACATGTCTTTAGGGTATATGTGAATGGGACGTGGATTCTGGATAGTCCACTTCCATCCCATGACAGGAAATTTCAAACCAAAACAAATTTCATCCATTACACAGGCGCTCATAGAAAATGGAGAGTGTTACACAGTAATTTGTCACTGTCTTCCTACCAGTCTTCCTACTGTGTCATGAGTCCAAATCATCCATGCTCATGCTCTCTAATGTTTCCAAATGACCCACTTTGCCAAAGTTTTACTATCATCGCGACTGTTGTAAAAATAAACATGCCGATGAGCGCTCCAAAATGGACCGAATGCATTGCCAGCGTGGAAGCACATGTGATTCCCGCGCTGGTCGAATTTCATGAGACAGCACGTCTGTTACTTATATCTGATCGCGCTGATATGACTTTCTTCGTTATTCAGCAGTGATGTCAGTGCTCCAGTGCAGTTATGCACCCACGATGATCCAGTCTGGGTGAGTTTGTTCTAACAGCCGGCCTTCCAGATGATTCCAGACCTCATTGTTGTCCTTGTAAATGTCGCCCTCCCTTCTCTGGCATGTTTGTTTCGTCATTTGAGCCACCTTCCTTGGAGATAAGCTCATCCTCCCACCATTCATGGAGATTCCTTCTCCTATTTAAGCCTCCACCATTGCTATGAGCTGCTAGTTTGGAATTCATAGTGTTTGGAGTGTTGCTGATAGTGTGCGAGCTTGATAGATAGCTAGTGTGACAAGTGTGGGATTGCTAGAGAGCTTAAGGAAGGTTGTGAAATTTTTTGATCTTGTGTAAACTTGTGTGAGAAAGAGTTTTGTCTTGGGAGATCTACCTTCAAGGGTGAATGCTTGAGGGACTTGCTGGCTGGACCCTCTTGAGAAGGATTTTACATCAGAACTATGGTTGTATTCTTCTTTGTTTATCAATAATAGACGACTATCATTATGGTTCAACTCTTATTGTTTCTATGATGGTGTTTGAGTTATATCCTTTCTGACTGATATATAGTTGCATCTATTGGATTTTATGCTTGTGTTTGTATCGTTATTTGCATGTGCAGGTGTCCGTGCACGAGGATCGTGAGGATTGTGACCAGCCGGAGCAAAGGAATGGGAGCATCAACTCTTCTACAAGTACTAACATTGGAATCCAGGTAGGCCTTCATCATTGGTATTTCATTTGCAATTAGGAACCTGCGTGTTAGAGTTGTTTGATTTTTGCTAGACCTTATTTGGACTAGTAGGGATCGTCTCTGTCCGCAGAGGGGATTTACCTCCACAACAATTTGGCGACCATACTGGGGAGTTTACCTTGTTGTTTGATTTGTAAACTTTAGATGGAGCCTGAAGCACGGCCAGATAGCCTTCGAAACACTATTGTTCTGCATTAGCGAAGTAGATCAATGCCACTTCAGTCAATCTCCGGTTTGGTTTACGAACTAAATAGCTTGGAGATGGCTTTTGTCGTTTTTGTTCATTTTTTCCTTGAGTTTGTTTTTTTCTCTCTTTTCAAAGCTTGGGGATTAGTTCTCTGTTTTTTGGGTTTCCCGGTTCGGTCTGGGAGGTGCCTTGATTGTTTAAAGTGTGATTGCCTTGGTTTGGGAGTTTTTGGTTTGATTGTGGCCATTTTTTAGCATCATCGCAGTTTATAATTAAACAGTCGCGATGTCATCGCGCAGCCCTTTCTGTGATTTCCTGATCATTGCGTTAATACACCAAATAGTCGCGACGGCTCTGAAAATCGGACCATCGCGGGTAAGGCGTGTACTTCTGCGCTGACATCGCATTGTTGCTACGCGTAATTTCTGATCAGCGCATTGTTGCTGTGTATCACCCGTGTTGATTCCTGTAGAATTGAATTTCTTCAATTCTACCTCCTAAGCCTGTTGGTCTTGCTATCCCCTGCTGTTTTCACTTGGTTTATGACTTGATTTTCATTGTCTGAAGATTGAAGCACTTTCTTGTGAGTCTTGTTGAGCGAATCTTGCTTTTTGTCTTGTGACCTAGTCTTATCATTCCAAGTTTGTTGGATCAGCTTTGTTTGGTTAATCTTTTGCAAAGGTTCGTTTACTGCTTGCTTTTCGTTTGGTGAAACCTTCCTCTTTGCTTGCTTTTGCTAGGTTGTTTAAGTGATTGTTATTGAACCAGTCTTCACATTGTTTCGAATTCTTCTCACTACCCGGACACGGATCACAGTTGTTTGGGGTCAACCGGTTCTTTTCACATTTGTTTGTTATTATTTCTCAAAAGCTTGTTTAATGCACTTTGCCATAAACAAAAAGAAAAATATCTTTTGCTTTGTATTAGTTAATGAGAACTAGAAGCTATTCGTTTTGATTAATGATTAGTGATCTCAAAGAAGAGTTTGTGAATTTCCATTAGCTGCATTAGGGAAGCTATTTGTTGTTTTGTGATCATTTCATTTGTGTGAAAGCCCTCTAACCCTCTCGTAATTAGCATTCATCGAATGGAATGACATATTTTGGCATATAGTTTGCATTTAGGCAATTTTGAGATATTTCATATGGTAAGGCCCGAAAACCGAAACCTAATTCAAGATCAACCTTAAAATGAACTGAATGAACTTAAAAACACATTGGAACATAACGCTCACTGTTTAGAGGTCTAGGCTGGAGACGTGCTCCGGCATTGTTAAACCTAGTCACTTTTGTTTCACTTAAGGTTGGGTGATTCCTCCTTCCATGACGCAACAAGTGGTCTAGCACGGATTTGAGCTCCCACGTACCGTCAAGTATATGGGGAGACCCCACTAGGTTATCATCCTTTATCCATAGGAAGCCGTGTCTACCGCCTTACAAGCCGTAATGCATCGAACACAACATTAGGGAAGATTGACTGCCGTACGGGAAGTCCTTGGTTTTCATATGATTGCCAAGGTGTATATGCAGTTTTACGGATTTGTTTGGTAAACCTTTTTTCCTAGCTCTCCAGAGTAGTCACTTTTGAACCTTTTCAGACTCCTTAAAAGAAAAGGCTCATCTGAGCATTTGTCACTTCAGGCTCATTAAACATTTGAAGGAGACTAGAGTCATATTTTTGTCCTTTTCTTGACTCTTAAAAAATGAAAAGGTCAAGTTGTGTCCTTGTGTCTTAAAATTTATTCGGCCGCGATTAACATTACCCGGTTAGATCTTGTGTACATTAGTTTGAGTAGGGTCCTTTCTCGTTAGTTCCCTTAGGTTTTGTTTTCAAGTTTGTCATCCTGGCTAAATCATCGATCCCATCTCCCATTCCAAGTGATCAAGGGTCTCCGTCTTCTATTGCTCCTGAGGTACCGGTTGTGAGTGATACTCTCCTTGTTATCCCGAGTATCCAACCAATTAACTCTCATGCTCCAAACGACGAGGATTACAAAATTCACTGGAACCCCATTTGGGAGCCTGACGAAGACGATATTCCTTTTACCCCTCCTGGTGTTTCGACCCCAATGTCTACCTCTCACATGGATGAGACATCTCCTAGAGTGAGTGAGACACCTGTTTTGTCGAGTATCGAAACTCCTATCCTGGCCACATCTCCGGTACCCTCACGCTATAAGTCGTTGAGGGATAATGCGGGTACTAGGGTCCCTGATTCAAGTACCATGTGGGACCTTCGCATCACTCCCACTACGTGATATTTTGTTTCACAAGTTCACAGTACACCCGTCACTTCAGTTCCAACTGTCCCGACTGTTTTTGTAGCACATTCAACACTGGTTGTTAGTGCCGTTACGACATCTTCAGCTGTGACTACTGGTGCTAGTCCACCTCATGGCCAAGTGAGTAGTGGCCAGCTGGCACATACACCCAGAGTTGTTCATCCTGCAAAAAGTGCACCACCCTCTTCTAGTCCCGTTCCAGGAGGGGGGCCATATGACCAATATATGCAAGCTATCCAGGATCCGCATGCGCAAGGTCCGTTTTATTACTACGATTCCACTGGTCAGTTCCTTTATCTTTCTAGACCCTTGCATACTCAACCTATTGTTGAGGTCTCGGTACCATTATCCATTGCTTGGGGCGCCACCACTTATCATGGGGGCCAAGCAATGCCTGCACAGCTTCAGGGACCGCCTAACCAAGGCCAGCCGTCTTACGTGCAAGGCCCCCAAGGGTAGCAATATTACGGCCAGTCTTACCCAAGGCAACCTGGGGGCCCACAAGGACAACCCTATAAGGGACAACCTTCGGCCGCTGGTGGTCCATCTTTCACTTATCTTACTCAACCTTTTGGTAATCCGGGGCAGCCTGGTACCCAGCAAGGTTACCCGTCTGGACAACCAGGACAACCTTACATCTAACAAGGTCAACCTAGTGTCCAGCAAGGTTATCCCTCTGGACAAGCAGGACAACCTTATATGCAACAATGACAAACTGAAATCCAACAGGGGTACCCTTCTAGGCAAGGTGGTCAGCCTTACGTATAGCAAGGCCAACCCACTGCCCAGCCTAGTCATCCATCTGGACAAGTTGGTCAACCTCAGTTTCAACCGGCCATCCAGCTCGCTCAACCATTTGTTTCGCAAGGACAACCCTCGGTTGTATAAGGACAATCCGACGGTCATGATATGTAGTGATCCGACGGTTCACTCTCTCCTCGGTATTACCAACACTTGATCCGTGGCTTGACACCCGATTGGTCCATGAGTTCTATTTAAAGCTCATGGAGGGTCATTGTTCGGGTAATCCGTGCATGAGAGAAGCTTATGTGAATTTTCATTCTTTGATTAATAAATTGCCTGTAGTAGCCACGTTGGCATAGGCCGTGGACTGTTTCCCTCTTTGAGGGTTTTAACCACGTCAAAAATACTGGTGTATTGATCTGTGATCTGGTTGTGAGCGGTGTCCTTTTGGTGTTCTTTCTGAGGAACTTACCCTGTAAAAATCGCACCTTAAAGGAAATGGCTAATTGTATGCTGCAATCTAAAGGACTCAGTCTTAGTTTTTGGGCCGAAGCAATTAATTGTGCAAATTATATAATAAATCGCACTCCTACTAAGGTTCTAAAGAATATCACTCCAGAAGAAGCTTGGAGTTCCATTAAACCAGATGTAAGTCACTTTCGTGTTTTTGGAAGTGAAGCATGGGCCCATATTCCAGATGAAAAGCATAAAGCTTTAGAACCTAAGAGTGAGAAATGTACTTTTGTTGGATATTCTGAAGATGTAAAAGGTTATAGACTTATTCCATTTAAGTCCAAAAATGTTATCATTAGAAGAGATGTAAAATTTGATGAAAATAAATCGGCCTGCGAGCCTAGTCTGGCGGATGTGCCACCTCTTCCTATCTCTTCTACTTTTGAAAACATTTCTTCTTCAGATGATGAAAGTGAGGATGATAATCCTCCCCCACCTTCTCAGGATCCTCAACTTCCAAGATGGGTCTGTGCTACTCGGGATGCAGCAGGTGATCTTGCCGGTGATCCTATCAGCGACGTACACGTTCTCAGTTTGAAAGAGCCTCTTCTTTACTGGCTCAAGCTCCAGTAAATCATGATCCTGACACTTTTGCAGAAGCTTCAGGCCATCCACATCGGGAAGCAACTATGAATGAAGGATATCATTCATTGTTGGCAAATGATACATGGGATCTTGTTCCTCTACCAAAGGGACACAAACTTGTTAGATGTAAATGGGTTTACAGAACCAAGTATGGACCAGATGGGAAAGTTGATAAACATAAAGCTTGTCTTGTTGCTAAGGGCTTTTCACAGGTTGAAGGCATTGACTACACTGAAACCTTCTCCCTTGTTGCCAAAATGAACTCTATCCGCCTTGTTCTTTCCCTTGCTGCCTCTTTAAAATGGGAAGCCCATCAGATGGATGTTAAATTTGCCTTCTTGCATGGGGACTTGCATGAAGAAATCTATATGGAACAACCCATTGGCTTCATCCAAACAGACTCCAGCCTTGTATGTCGACTTAAGAAATCTCTTTATGGTCTCAAGCAAGCTCCTCGGGCTTGGTATGCCAAAATGGATAGCTTTCTTTTAGAATCTAGCTTTTCTAGGTGTTATTCTGACAATACTGTCTACACCAAGAAAGTGGGAAACTCTCTTACCATCCTTGTTCTTTATGTTGATGATCTTATCCTTACTGGTAGTGATCCCAACCTTATAAACCATGTGAAGTCTAGCCTCAAAAGGAAATTTGAAATGACAGACTTAGGACACTTACACTATTTTCTCGGTCTTCAAGTCTTGCAATCCAAGGAGGGTATTTCCCTTTCCCAGTCCAAGTATGCTTGTGATATTCTTCGTCATTTTCACATGGAAGACTGTAAACCAGCTCCTTCTCCCTTTCAGTCTGGAGTCAAACTTTCAGTCTCTTGTACTTCTCCTGAAGTTGATGCTACCTTATACCGTCAACTTGTAGGAAAACTCTTGTATTTAACCCATACTCATCCTGACCTTTCCTTTGCTGTTGGCCTTGTTGCTCGTTTTATGCAAAACCCCCGTGAAAGTCATTGGAAAACAGCTAAAAGAATACTTCGTTATGTTCGAGGTATAGTTCAGTTTGGGATTCATTACAGTGCCAAAGCATCTCCTCTATTGGTTGGTTTCACTGATTCTGATTGGGCTGGTGACCCTGATGATCGGAAGTCTACTACCGGTTATGTCTTCACTCTTGGTTCAGGACCTATTACATGGGCTTGTAAGAAATAGGCTGCCATTTCTCTTTCGTCAGCAGAAGCAGAGTATCGTGGTGCCGTGGAAGCTAGTAAGGAAGCCTTGTGGCTTTTTCAGATCCTATCAGAGTTTGGCTTTGAGCAGCAGCATCCAACCACACTTTGGTGTGATAATCAAAGTGCCATTCAGCTATGCAAAGATCCAGTCTAGCATCAGCGCAGTAAACACATTGAACTACACATGCACTTCATCAGAAAGCTCATTCATGACCATGTTATTGAAGTGCAATATTGTTCAACAGATGATCAGGTTGCAGACATCTTCACAAAGGCTCTCACAGAGGCGAAGTTCACTAAATTCCGATATATGCTTGGAGTTCAGGAAGTTGTCACTAAGGGGGGAAAGGCTCTAGTGCCTCCTTCCTTCTCCTATTGTGTCATATTTGTAAATCCTTCAATCCTATCCGAAGTTGTTCTTAAGGGGGGATGTTAGGATATTCCGACACATAGGAAATAGTTAAGTTCAACTTGGTCTAGTATAGAGTTAGGTAAAGTGTGTTTCTTTACCATTTTACATTTTGTAACTTACAATCCGATGGTCACGATATGTAGTGATCCAACGGTTCACTCTCTCCTCGGTATTACCGACACTTGATCTGTGGCTTGACACCCGATTGGTCCATGAGTTCTATTTAAAGCGCATGTAGGGTCATTGTTCGGGTAATCCATGCATGAGAGAAGCTTATGTAAATTTTCATTCTTTGATTAATAAATTTCCTGTAGTAGCCACGTTGGCACAGGCCGTGTACTGTTTCCCTCTTTGAGGGTTTTAACCACGTCAAAAATACTGGTGTATTGATCTGTGATCTGGTTGTGAGCGGTGTCCTTTTGGTGTTCTTTCTGAGGAACTTACCCTGTAAACTCCTACACCTAATACCCAACAAGCTCATCCTTCTGGGCAAACGAGTCCATCCCAAACCCAACCAGGACAACCTTCCGGCCAGATGGTCCAAGCTCAACCTGTTCAAGGACATCCTTCTGGGCCCCAGACTCAAACTGGTCTTCAGATGCAAGGTGGGTTACAATCCCAACCTTCTTACCAAGCACAGCCTGGTCACCAGGCTCAGTATGGAGCTCAGCAACCGTATGGTTACCAGCAACCCCAGGGGCAAACTCAGTTAGCCCCGTATCAAAATTATCAACAAATGTAGGTCACCCCTTATTAGAATTATCAGCAATAGTATGTTGCGCCTGCAAGTCAAGTTGCTAATCCATGGGGTGCTGGGGGGCAGATCCAGAGTCAACCGTCTGCTTATGGACAGAACCCCTATGGACATAATCCATATGGGCAGAACCCTTATGGGCCAAGCCCGTCCGGACAAAGTCCATGGGGGAAACTGCCACCTGGTTGGAACTCTGGTATTAGCTCTTATCCACGGCCACAGATGTCCTTCAATCTTCAGTTACCTTTCTTAGCAACATTGGAACTACCAGATGTGTCCAAATTGACTAATGATCCCATTCTTCATAATCCATATTGGCCACCAGTTCCAACCAAGATACCCGGTGATTGCACAAAATTCGATGGCAAAGCTGGAGAGTACCCTCAAGCCCATGTCATGACCTATCACCTTTGGTGCTCGTCAAACTCGTGGCTTGATGATTCCATCTAGCTCCGCCTCTTCCAAAGGACTCTCATCGGCTCGACTGCTAAGTGGTATATTGAGTTGGATCACGGATCCTTTCAAGATTTCAACTCGTTGGCAATGACATTTCTGACTCACTTTCAGTTGCCCATTCGATATGAGACAGGGATGCATCTCCTTACATCTCTTAAATAGGACACGGACACACATATATCCGATCATATACATGAATGGAGATGGCGTCATCATTTGATCAAGTTCTGGATTCCTGATCAGCTCCTAACCGATTGGTTTACAACCTCCTTTGTTCCTACAATCGCGCGAGACATTGCTATGGGAGCTTGTGTAACTGAAGAGCAAGCTATCGCGCGTGCTTAGTACCTCGACTTAGTTTATTCTCAGTCAAGTACCTTATATGATTATTTGCCAGATGCCCTGAGACCCGGAACATCCAAAGCTCCACCAAAGCCATCTGTTGATGGTGTTATTGGCTCTGTAAACGCATCTTCAAAGAAATCATCCACGAACCCTCGGAAGCAAAAATCAAATGCTCCTAACGAAAACACTTCTCAGGGTCAATCTAATTCTAGAAACACTTCTGAGGTTAATGGCGTCTAGTCCACCACGGTAGATAAATCCTCGAAAGGAAAGAAGAAAGGGAAAGCTAAGAATCAATCGGAGCAGCCCAGATAGGACTCCCCTAAACCTCCACCCGAGGAAGGAGCCAAACGTAAACCTAAGTATCCTTGTCTTATCTGTGATGAGGATCACTATACTAAAGTTTGCCCCAGGTGGTCTGAAGTTAGTCGATTATTGAAAGGTGCTCCCAGGACTCCTGCTGTGCTTAAAGAACCTTTCCCTTCACAACAAACTCAAATGGTGGCAGATCCATCACAACCCTCTTCTTCATTTGGCTCTCAAGTATTTATGGCTGGGACGATTCCCGTCCACATCACTACTCAGGAAAAAGAATATCCGTCACATACCAGGAAAGAGCCTGAGGTCCCCTCCAGCACTCCTCCGTCCAGTTCTGGTCCACTCCACATCGAGAGACCTAGCACTGAGACACCTATCCGACCCCCTCCAAAAGGTGTACTCCGGAAGTCTTCTTACAACCCTAATGCTCGTGCTGCCCAGCACTACAGCATCGTTGAGGACTTAGCTCAGGCTCCATCTGCTATGTCCACCTTAGAAGTGTCCAGAGCTACCCCTCCCAGAGGAAGTCCTTGCTATCGGCCATCGGTGGCATAGACCCGGCTGACTCGGATCTGATTTCTTTTGACCTCGAAGGCCATACGCTGAGACTCCCTCACCAAATCGCTTTCCTCATACAGGTCATCATCAACACTAAAACGATTCATCGTACAGTCATTGATGAAGGTGCTTCAACTTGCATCATGTCCGTTTCCTGTTGGAAAGCTATTGGTTCTCAGACGCTGAGCCAGTCTCCTACAACATTGGAAACCTTTAACGGAAGAGAGTCTCGTCCTTATGGTATCCCCCAACGGTTGCCCAACTCTTTGGAAGGGAAGACGGTCGAAGTGGACGTCAAATTTGTCGATGCTAATCTTACCTATAACCTCCTCCTCGGACGTAGCTGGACATACACCATGCAAGCCGTGGCTTCCTCTCTGTTCCGTGTCATTCATTTGCCTCATCAGGGGAAGATTGTCACAGTGGACCAGCTCTCCTTCTTCGCCTCCCCTTCCAAAGGCAACGTGCCTTTCGTGGAGCATACCTCCAAATCATGTGAGAGTGTGGGAGCCGGACTCTTTAAAGATCCCGCCCTGATGGGTGTCTTTTCCCTCCCACCTCCTAATCTCGCTCCTATTAATATGATTTCAGTGCGCTCTGATCCATGGGTCCTTCCTCCCACTAATCAGATAGAATCTTGGGGCGATATGATGCCGTTGAGTCCTGTCGAGCTTAACTACGTTGAAATCGTTGCTGCATCGGCTCCCCCTCCCGAACCTGCTCCTCCGAGCGAGGTTCTCGACTCGTATGTTCATTCCCCTTGGCTTGGAGATGACACTACTTCGGATCCGTTAAAGGAAATATTTCCTTCCGATGAAGCCATTATCAAGACCATGTCTCTCGAGGAACCTCCTTGGTCTAATCATCACCACCGTTCCTCGTTTCTCCCTGCCCATCAGGAAATGATCGCCTGTCTCGAACGGTTTTCTTCTTGTATCCCATTTCAGCCCCTTCAAACACTTATTCAAGTTTATCAAGTGTCCTCTAAAGGCAATATGGGAAACATTATGCAGACCCAACCCATCGACATCTCTGCGAAACCAGGGATTGTCGAGCATATTCACATTGGAGTCACTTGTACTCTGGAGGAAATTCAGCTCTACACCGATCTTTTTCACGAATTTCATGATGTTTTCACTTGGTCCTATGAAGAAATGCCCAGCATTGACCCTAGCATAGTGGTGCATGAGATACCTAAGTATCCGGGTGCTAAGCCTGTTCGTCAACGTCTACGCCCCGTGCACCCCCGAAAGGTTGTAGCCATTAAAGCAGAAGTTGAAAAGCTTCTCAAGGATGGATTCATTTACCCCATTCCACTTACGGATTGGGTTTCTAATATTATCCCTGTGAACAAAAAGCAGGGTACCATTCGAGTCTGTGTTGATTACCGTGACATCAACCGCATCTGTCCTAAGGATAACTTCCCCACACCATTCATCGATCAGCTCATTGATGACTGTGCAGGGAGCGAAATCTATTCATTTATGGACAGTTTTTCTAGGTATAACCAGATCAATATTGCGCCCGATGATCAGCATAATACTGCTTTTATCTATCCTTGGGGCACTTTTTCTTACAAAAATATCCCTTTCGGTTTGAAGAATGCTGACGCTACCTTCCAACGTGCAATGTCCTATGCTTTTCATGACATCCGTCACTTTGTACAACCATATCTGGATGATCTACCAGCTCATTCAGTCAAATGCCAGGACCACCCTTCCCATCTCCGTGAAATCTTTCTCCGCTATCGACACTACCGCATCAGGCTCAATCCTCATAAATGTGTCTTCTGCGTTGAATCAGGCCAACTACTCTGGTTTATCGTCTCCCGAGAGGGCATCCATTTGGATCCCCTCAAAGTCAAAGCTATTCTGAATCTTCCTCCCCCTGCTTATTTGCAGCAGTTGCAGAGCTTGCAGGGCAAAGCAAATTTCTTGAGACGATTCGTTCCGAACTATGCCGAAGTGGCTAAAGGTTTTACACGGTTATTGAAGTGAGATACCCCCTTTCATTGGGATGCTATCGCTCAGGAGTCTTTCGAGCGTCTCAAGGGTCTCCTTGTTTCTGCTCCATTATTGTGACCTCCGAATTACCATCGCGATTATACTCTGTATTTGGCCGCCGCCGATACCACTATTGGCATGGTTCTCATGCAAGACGACGATGATGACACTGAGCATGTCATATATTACCTTAGCTGCAACCTCTTAGACACGGAAACTCGATATGCTTACGTCGAGAAGTTGGCATTGGCCACCGTTTGTGTCGTCCAACGTTTCCGGCATTATATCTTGTTGCGCACCACGACCGTGATTTCTAATTGCAACTCGATGACGTACATTTTGTCACGTCAGTTGCTGGGGGGAAAATACTCAAAGTGGATTGTTATCCTCCAAGAGTTTGACTTGGAATTCACTACTGCCAAGTCTAAGAAGTCCCTGGTATTTGCTGAGTTACTTTGCTCTTTTCCATCTCCTTCTACACCCTCTCACTCAGAGGATCATATCCCAGACGAAACTCTTTTTCTGATCAACACCCTCGATCCCTGGTACAGGGATATTATTGTATATTTGCAGACGTCCCCTTTCTGTCCCGCTGTATCCAAGGATGCTCGACGACGGATCCATCATCAGTCTCAACCCTACCGTATTATCGGGGACACCCTATACCGCCTCGACGTTGACTCCATCCTCTGCCGATGTATAACTCTCGAGGAAGCTGAGCGAGTCTTGAATGATTGCCACTCTGGCGCCTGTGGTGGTCACATGTCCGAATATGCCACAACTCAAAAAATCCTCCGCGCCGGTTATTTCTGGCCCTCCATTTTTAAGGACTGCATTCTTGTCTTCCGTTCGTGTCACGCGTGCCAGATATAACAGCGGAAGATGCATGCGCCACCAGCCCCGCTGCACCCTGTTGTCACCGTTGGCCCTTTTGCAAAATTGGGCATTGATTATACGAACTGTAACCCTCACTCGGCTGGGGGGCATGGGTTTATTATCGTTGTCGTCTATTACTTTACAAAATGGGCCGAGGCGATGCCCACATTAATTGAAGACGGTCACACAACGACGTAGTTTTTTTTCAACCATGTTATTACACTGTTCGGAGTTCCTCAGGCCATCGTCACGGATCACGGGAAGCATTTCCGTAATCACATGATGACCGAACTGACAACCCAACTAGGCTTACGACATGATAGTTCAACCCTGTACTATCCTCAGTCAAATGGCCAGGTTGAAGCCGTTAACAAGATTTTGGTTACGATGCTTCAACGTACCGTTGGCATGCATAAGTCTAATTGGCATCTAATGTTGTTTTCTGCCTTGTGGGCCTACCGAACCTCTGTGAAGGATGCCACTGGTTTCACTCCATTTCAACTGGTTTACAGACTAGAGGCTACCCTTCCTATCAAATTCGAAATCCCTTCGTTAAAATTAGCCATCGAGTTTCTTCCCAACACTACTTTGGTAGAGGAATGGCTTCTTTACTTAGAACGGCTGGACGAGACTCGTCGCCTAGCCTCCCTAGCTATCGAAGCACAAAAGAAGAGAGTTAAAACTCACTTCAACCATACCATACATCCTCGTTCCTTTGTTGAGGGAGATTTAGTCCTGCTATACGACCAAGCAAATGACAAGCTAGGGGTAGGCAAACTCGAGCCCATGTGGCTAGGCCCTTATACTGTAAAGAGAGTTTTGCGGAAGGGGGCATATGAGCTAGTTAAATACGAAGGTAATCCTCTCGATAAGCCCTGCAACGAGCTGTACTTGAAAAATTACTATGCATGATTCCATGCACTTCATTTTGTACATGCGTGTGTTTTAGCAAGTGTTGTGTGTGTGTGTGTTTTCATGTTTTTGGCTTGGTGTAAAGGCGTGATTGCCGCTTATTGTGTCTTTTGCTTCTTGTGCAGATTTCTGGTGCACCTTATGTTGGTTTCACTGATGGTGCCTGCCGCAGCACTCGCAATTTGTCTTCTGCAGCGTGGGTGATCTATGATCCTCACGGTGAGTTAATAGATCTTCAAGGTGTGTGTTTAGGTTGTACTACAAACAATGTCGCTGAATATAGTCCTGTGATTGAATTATTAGCCGAGGCAATTAATCTCAATATTCGTACATTGGCTGCTAACCTGGACTCTCAACTTGTCGTCCATCAGCTCAATGGGTGATATTCCGTCAGAGACCATCACATTTTAAGGTTGTATTTACGTGTTAAATTGTTAGAAAAGAATTTTGATTTCATTACATATCAGCATATTCCACGACGATTAAACACATTATCTAATGCATTGGCTAATCATGTATTAGATAGACATTTGCGTAATTTATAATCAAAACATCATACAAGAAAGCACATAAAAGCAGAATAATAAAGCACAGGAATATGTATATATATATATAAATATATATATATATATATATCGTGTGGCGCACCAAGGTGCTCAAAAATAAGTGTACATGTCTAGATAGGGCCTGTGTTCTCTGTACATCTGAGACACATGTCTCTCAAAAATCACCAGTAGGAAATAAAGACCTAGATGTCTACTGTGGTGGGTTGTGCTCCCTATAATCCGCAGCCGCCCGTGCCACCGGCCTCAAAAGGCGGTGCATCCTAGGTTCTACTCCCACTGTATGGATCTGAGACGCTATGGGGACCTCCTTTATCCCCTGGTAATCTGGAATCCCTGACAGAAAGCCCTCGAGGTTCCGTATCACGGTCTCCATGGTATCATCTCCCAGAGGAGCCAGGGCCAGAGCTCCAATGCCCTGTGCATCCCTCCGCACTTCTGGGGCCAGGCCGAGGGGTCTCGTCGGTCCTACATCTGCATACCATAGCGTTCATCGTTAGGACATGTACATGAAAAAAATCAAAAACATCACAAAATCAAAAATCAAAAAATGGGATCAAGTGTCTTACCACCGTCATCCCACTGCTCTCTAGCAGGCAGCGACATGTCTAGGTCTCCACGGAAGTCTAGGCTAGCATATGGCCAGTCCTCCACAAAAATAGTCTGCCTCTCTAACCACTCTCAGAAGTATACCCCCCATGCCACTGGTCGACCGCCACCTCCTCGTGGCATGACATGGCCCCATTGTGTGGCCCTCATCTCATAAGGGCCTCTAGGTGGGTCCACGACCATATCCTGCAGCTACAATGCTGGTACCCGCTCTAGCATGAGAAGGAGTAAAATCGACTCGTAGCCAAACTGCTTCGACTCACCTCGACGACAGTTGGTCAGTTGTCTCTTCATATTTGTCGCTATTACTGCTGCCCAGTTAAATATGGTAGGATTCAAGCATTCGAGAGCCAGTCGAAGATGGGTCTTCGAGGACTCGTGTTGGGCTTGGGAGCCCGCTGCGTGAGTCACCATGAAGAGCATAGTTCGAAGGATGATGTCTGCCACCGTAGGAATTGCTATCTTCCCGCTCCGTGACTTGCGTGCCTGTGGGCACACCTGAGCCATCAGCATGTCTAGAGTATCACCATCGGGTCGCTGCCCCTCTAGAATAGGCATCTCACCTCGACGTGACAACCCGGTCAAAAAATAGATGCTTGTGTAATCAAACTCGAAGTCTCGGCCTCGGATAACAAACTTCCCATCAGTGGGATTCCAGGCTCTGATCAACAGTTCCAGAAGGTCAGGTTGTGCTCGCAAGCGCGAAGTTAAGAAGAATTTAAGTAACCCGCACCCCCGCAATGCATTTCGGCACCCAGCGTCGGTAAATGTCGCTATGTCCTCGTTATCATGAGCGCATTCCTACCAAACGAATGCCATTATACCCTGCATGATCAAAAAATTTCATTAGCACCCTGCTCATAAAGTTTCACACGTTAATTTTATCAAAAAACTTGTTGCGCGGCGTCAGCGCGACTGGTTTTAAAATAGTCGCGCTGATCATGGGTGCCTTTGATATTTTTTCCAGGTCAGCACAGAAGTACATCACTCTTTCGCGCTGATCCGGGAGTGGCCTGTGGAAGTTTATTTCGATCAGCGCAGACCCAATAGGGAAATCCGCGCTGACCGAGAGCGGAATGTGTTTCAAAAAATCCGCTCAAATAGCCACTTCCCACCGTTAAAATGCCACAAAAAGACTTCAAAATGGAGCGTAAGGGAAGATGAACCTACCTGGAACTGACTGCAGGATGGGTGATGCACGTATGAGGTGGAATTTGGCTCATCAACCTCACAGATTCAAGTCGTTCTCCAAAGCTCCAAATGGTAACAATGGTAAAAATTTTGTTTACCCCCTTATTTATGGTAAATTTCTAAGATTAAATATTATTTTTCATAAATATGGGATTTTATGACGGTTTTTACCATATTCTTGGTTCCGATATAGTTTTACTATGTTTTTATGCATGTGGTCTATATTATTTCGAACACGTTTACGCGTGCAGTGTTCCTTGTGCAGATTCTCATGCTGGTGGAATTACGACAGTTCTATACGCACTTGGTCCCAAAACGTCGTCTTTAAGCTCTTTTTCGACGTGAAATAAGAAAAGATAGCCGAGTCTCCCTCTCGACTCGTTAAAAGAAGCAAGAGGCGGTCACCTTTAAGCTCTTTTTCGACCATTTAAAATTAAAAATATTGCTGGGTTTTTGTCGTTTCGAACTCGTTATTGGCTACAAAACAACATGCTTCTGGACGCTTTTCCACTTTTTTGTGTCGAAGTCACTACTTACGAAAAGTACTCCTCGATCATACTGGTCGGGCAGTTCTTTCGAGCATTGCTTTATACTTTTTCAGGATCGAGAGACACAACTTTACGAAAAAGGACCCCCCTGGAGTTCACTTTTCTGCTGTCTTTTCGGACTCTCTAAACAGGAAAAGACGCTGAGTTCTTCCTTTGTCAAACTCGTTAGAACTTAATGACATCGGATTTTGTTGAAATGATGCCTTTCAAGCATATGCTATCCCCATCAAGCTTGTCATCAACTCGCCAGAAATGGTGGGGAAATGGAACCACAATCATTGTCGTGTCGGCAGTATGTCGCTCTTGAACATGGCACTTATCTGCATTCGTGTCTGGGTGGGAACTTCTCATCTTGCTTTTACACTGGCCTCCATGGGTTTGGGTTATCCTGTTTGACCTCTCATCTTCTCATTGCTTTGTCTCCATGACCCCTGATCCTTTAATGTCAAGTACTGCCAAGTCCACTATTGTGCCGCCGATATGTTCAAGAGAAGTTGACCTCTACAAAGAATACTCAACCTCCCTCTGATACCTCACGCAAAATATCTTATCCTTCTCTGTCTCGTGTCGATGGTGTGGGAAACATTACGACCCACCTTCGATCAAGGTCACTTCCTGTTGAATTCAGCTCATTATCCAGGAAGTTGACCTAGAGACTCCCTTCAGGTGCCTTGGAGCCTGCATGCCTCAATGGCAGGTTCCTCATGTTTGACGCGAGGTTTTCATCATTGGCCTCCGATCGAATGATTCTGCGGGTGTTCGACGCCAGCTCATTGATTCACACACCGTAGATTGTACCTATATTACCTTGGGGACCATTGTCATTATTGGTGGTACCTCTCGTGTCTGTTAACAGTTTTCATCATTGACTGGTAATCAAACGATGTTCTTGCATGTTCAACTTCAACTCCTATATTCACATGCTTGAACTTATACATTTTTCGGGTCGAGATGGAGTGCAAGACCCTGGATTTTGTCTATTGAGATCCAGGTTGCGATTTTGTGGATTACTATGATCATTACGTGACTCATTGATGGATGGCTGCACCCATACCTAAGTCTTCATGGATGGCTGCGACCATACCTTTACTATCATCACGGTCTTATTAGCTGGGTGGCTGCGTCCATACCACAGACCTCTTTCGTATGTCTTTTGGATGGCTGCACCCATGCCTAGACTACATGTCATTGATTATCAGAGATATCAGTTGTACTTTCATGCAGGTTCTTCCTGGTGGCGTTCCAGTTCAGTCGGTTTCATAAAGCATTTCACCCCTCCCACTCTCTCGAGCTTCATGCTTTAGGGGGCATCTGTTACACAATAATTTGTCACTCTCTTCCTACCAGTCTTCCTACTGTGTCATGAGTCCAAATCATCCATGCTCATGCTCTCTAATGTTGCCAAATGACCCACTTTGCCAAAGTTTGCTATCATCGTAACTGTTGTAAAAATAAACGTGCTAATGAGCGCTCCAAAACGGACTGAATGCACTACCAGCACGGAAGCACACGTGATTCCCACGCTGGTCGAATTTCATGAGACAGCGCATCTGTTACTTATATCTGATCGCAGTTATATGACTTCGTTATTCAGCAGCGATGTCAGCGCTCCAGTGTAGTTATGCACACACGATGATCCAGTCTGGGCGAGTTTGTTCTAACAGCCGGCCTTCCAGATGATTCCAGACATATTCGTTGGCCTTGTAAATGTCGCCCTCCCTTCTCTGGCATGTCTATTTCATCATTTGAGCCACCTTCCTTGGAGATAAGCTCATCCTCCCACCATTCGTGGAGACTCCTTCTCCTATTAAGCCTCCACCATTGCCATGAGCTGCTAGTTTGGAATTCATAGTGTTTGGAGTGTTGCTGATAGTGTGCGAGCTTGATAGGTAGCTGGTGTGACAAGTGTGGGATTGCTAGAGAGCTTAAGGAAGGTTGTGAAATGTTTTGATCTTGTGTAAACTTGTGTGAGAAAGAGTTTTGTCTTGGGAGATCTACCTTCAAGGGTGAATGCTTGAGGGACTTGCTGGCTGGACCCTCTTGAGAAGGATTTGACGTCAGAACTATGGTTGTATTCTTCTTTTTTTATCAATAATAGACGACTATCATTATGGTTCCACTCTTATTGTCTTTATGATGGTTTTTGAGTTATATCCTTTCTGACTGATATATAGTTGCATCTATTGGATTTTATGCTTATGTTTGTATCATTCTTTGCATGTGCAGGTGTCCGTGCACGAGGATCGTGAGGATTGTGACCAGTCGGAGCAAAGGAACGGGAGCATCAACTCTTCTACAAGTAATATCGTTGGAATCTAGGTAGGCCTTCATCATTGGTCTTTCATTTGCAATTAGGAACTTGTGTGTTAGTGTTGTTTGATTGTTGCTAGACCCTATTTGGACTAGTAGAGATCGCCTCTGTCTGCAGAGGGGATTTACCTCCACAATAGAGGGTAAACCCTCGAATCAACACTTCTTTTCCTTCTATACTCCATTACTGTTCTTGCTAAATTATTAGACAAAATTTGTGCCCAATTCATTACAGTTGCATTTATAATTGCATCTATTAGTGGCAGCCATTCTGGGGAGAATTTAGTACTATTGGGTTTGCCAAATAGTCTACATAGGATGGCCACTGGAAAACTATGAGGGGGACAAATAAACGCAGTAGTGTACATACCATTCTTGTCTTTCTTGATTTTTCCCTCATTATTTGACCAGGTCTTGGTGCAGTCTTCTTGGTCCTTGTTTTCTTTGGAAAACTTATCGATGAACTACTTGTTGTAGATCACTTGTGGCTCTGGTAGGTGATACATGAGCTGTAGGTTATCTAGCGTAAAATATCCCATAACCTCTTGGCTTCTTGTCTTGAACTCTCTGTCTGAGATGTCAGATTCATCAATAACCCATTTAACCATGTCTGTATAAGGGATTATATTCAGACACACATATATGTGATGCAAAAATGAGGATGTTGTCTCAAACATGGAGGAATATAAGGAATCACATCCGCCAACTGTAACCTTTGTTTCTAGAATCCTTGGCTCCTCTTCCTCCAATATATTATACATGGCCTCCCACGTAGAGGTTCCTCCCTCTCCTTTGCATGTAGTATCTGTGAATATAGGAGTCATTTCTTACTTCTCAGAGATTACTGCATTGCCTTTCTTCACCATAGCTCCCAATGATTTGCTCTATGGATTTTCCCTGAAAGTGAATAACAACAGCTACCAAATACACAAAGATGATAATGAACATGAAATGAAATAATGTGGATAACCTATAAACGTGATAAAAGGAGCTTTATTTGAACACATGTAAAAAGATATCATATCACATTAAATGGATTTTCACAAATAAATGTAATTCTCTTACTAAATGCCCACTAATGCTTCATTATCCCTTAGCTTTAATGCTCATAAATGTCCACATCATAAATTGGGAAGAAAGCTTCTAGGGTGGCAAGCCTTTAAATTGAAATAATGGTGATTTTACAATTTGTGAAGCAATATCTCATATCGCAATATCACATTATACCATGTTGCTTTTCTTACCCTCCCTCACATTTCTACGAGATGCGAGATGTGATCCGCTTGTTTATTCTCTCAAAACATATCTACTTTGTCAGTATATGTAAAGACCCTTTTTAATAAGAGACGGACCTAAACATTTGTTCGTAATGTATTGAAGGAGTGGGTCTAGGTATTGATCGCATTTCGAAATATCAACTGATGATAGGTTTGCAGTGTTCTTTTGAATGCTGGAAATGCGATGCGATAAAGGTTGCAATGCCATCGCAATTTCACATTTCGCTTGTTTTTAGATAACCTTTGAAGGCGATCTCTTCATAAATAGAGATATGCAATGTGAGACTTGGTTTTGAAGAGAAAAGCTTAAGGACCTAGTTTATGTCAAAAATATGATCGTTTCAAGGTATAACTTATAGAGTTTTATTTTAATTAGTTTTACTAGATTTGGTGGGTTAGAAATGTCTTTTGATGATGCTTAATCATGTGATATGTAGGAAGGAAAGAATTTAGTATCTCTTTTGAAAAATGGGGTTTGATTGATATCTTGATTTATTCCAAAAGTAAAAGAAATTCCTAAATGCTAATTTTATTTTTTGGATGGATTTTTAAAGGGTCCCCATTTATTAATGTAATATTAACTAATACTATTAATAAATAGGGGGTTTTTGAATAGCACAACAATTGCGATTCACTTGGAAGAACTAGTTATCTCTGAGAGTTTTTTTTTTTAATTTCTAAAACTTCCAAAATAAAGATAGCTTTGAAAATAAAAATAAACTACATGGAATACAAGGTAAGTAATACTGTGCATTAATAATCAAACAACATCTACTTAATTGTCATTATTTTGATTATTCGTTTCTCATAAGAAAGTCACTTTGTCTACATCAGTCATTACTTGGTTTTAAAGATAAAAGCAAGGATACTCTCCTCAGATTAGTTTTTGGTATACTCATTTGTCATAGGTACAGCCTCTGCTGCTAGCAGCATTCATAGCCTCGAGAGGGTTACCTTTCAACCAGCAATGATTCAATATCCCACCTAGATCAGAATGAAATCTTAAAGATAAGCTAATTTTTATACTTATTTCTTTATTTAATTTCTGAAGTAATTCATTCTTCCTTCAAATTTTCATCTTTTATCTCTTAAATGAGAATGTCTTGGTTTGGTGGCTATTGGCTTGTTGAAGCCTGACCCAGGTTCAGAGGTGATTTATCCAAACAAATCTTGGTATTACTGGCCCTTTTGGCAATAGTCCGTAGAGCGCAGACTGAGGTCTCACCTATAGTAGTATGGGAGGGTGATAGAACCAGGTTTCTGCACCCTAGATATGTCTGATGATTTTAAGTGGTCTACGGTTCGACCTTGCATGCATGTCACTACGTGTACTTACCCACACCTCGCAACTTGAGATGTTTCCCTTGCACATCCCTACTCGAGGGCCGAACGCTATTATTACCTAATCCTTTACTAGTATTCTTTTATTAGTTAATTAACTTAGCTTACTTGCATGCATATTATATACTTAGCAATATAAATCATTCATATAGGTGTGCGAAGGAAATAAACAATACGTTTGCAATTATATAAAACATGTAAAACCCAAGAACAGATACACAGAATTAAGATAAAACTTCTCTTTATTATTTTCTTCCTCGGTTACAAACCCGACTCCACCCTACGCACTCAGTTACAGGGGTCCACGCACTTAGCTACGGATAACTAGGCCTCACTCAGCTACAGATAACTAGACCTCTTCGCACTCAGTTGTAGAGCCTTCTCCTAACCTACCACTCAAGACACACTTAGACATTTTCTCTGTGCTTCTACTTCGCTATCCCTTACTTCGTTATCTCTTACACTTAGAGCGTCATTCTATTTATACAATCTCATGGTCTGCGGACCATGGGTAGGTGGACATTACATTACAAGACTAGGTCGAACAACCCTATGACTCTAACATACTTTTGCGCTCACAATTTGCGGGGCTTTACAACATCATTTAGTCAAAACATGGGCTTTGAGCTGAGAAACATGCCTCGGGGGGATTCCATGCCCAATAGGCCCCCAACACAAACATCGTGACTTCCCCTCGAGTTCCTCCAACTGTCCTCGAACTGTGCTGATGTCGGTAGTGCACCGAGTCATTGCTTGTTGAATCTGTTTCATCCTCTCTTCTGACACCTCCGTGTCTGGGG
Organism: Pinus tabuliformis; assembly: GCA_031772625.1. Classification (NCBI taxonomy): domain Eukaryota; kingdom Viridiplantae; phylum Streptophyta; class Pinopsida; order Pinales; family Pinaceae; genus Pinus; species Pinus tabuliformis. The sequence goes on from CM062815.1 coordinate 766,346,296, forward strand.
AGCTTCTCTGCACTAATGTGTGCATCCCCTATATGTGCACAAGCTTTCCTTCGATGTTTGTCATGATAGTGAAAGCCTTGTTGATCGACGGCTAGACGCGTGCTTTGAGAATTGCCTACTTATGTCACATCACATTCACCTGCTCCTTTAGTACCTTAGCTTGTTGCATCCTTGCAAGCTGCTGAGTGAGTACTTATGCCTATGCAATTCCTTTGACATTGTTGTATTTCTATTGAAGTTCTTGTGCCTCCGTCTCCAGGCACTGGATTTTGGGGTCCTCCTGCAGAGTTGTGAGGACCTCAAGTGCTTGTTCCAACAAAGTGGTACAGTCTTGTACTGCACTTCCAATTTCTTCTAATCCTGATGCGATAGCACTAGTGTGATATTCTCAGAACTCTGGGGGAGTGGAAGGCTGCACCTTTAATGGTAGCTCGGCGATCTGAAGGTTCAACTCCAGTTGAACCTTGGTCATTTCTTCTCTAGCCTCGTGAACTCCATTTTCCAACCTATTTATCCGCACCTCTACTGGTAGGTCTTTTGGAATGGCCATCTCGAGGACACGTCGAAAAGCATTGTCTACCACCTACACCAACTATTGGTTTTGCGACACCAATTCATCACATTGCAAATTGAGTTGTTCTATATTTATCTTTTGTTTGCTGAGCACTTGGATCATGTTGCTCTCCCGAGCGTGCAGTTCTGTCGTTATCCCATCCTGTAGTAGATACAGTGTCTCATGTGGAAGGGCAGCCAAATTAAGGCCAAGGCCTTTGATCATGTTAGCTACAAATCTGTCGGCCGTATTTGATACTACTAGGGCCCCTTCTAGTAACACTATTGTGTTTTCCATTCGTGCACGCAACATCTGTTCTACTGCCAAGGATCCTACTACGAGGTGGGTGGAAAGGGTACCCACCTGAGGGAGATGCACCTATAACTCTTATAGCTTTTCCCTGAGGGCCCCCAACACAGTCTGGTGCTCCTGCATAAAATCATAAAGGGCCTCATTTGTGACATCGCGAACCATCTCATCGATGTCATGCAGATCAATTTTGGTTAAGGTGATTGGGTCAGTGGCCAATTTCGAGACCTTAACCTTCTTCCTCAGTCCTACATGCTCTGCCATGTGTGGGTGCTTGTTGAGGCTTGACCCAGGTTTAGAACTGATTTATCCAAACAAATCCTGAACTATCGGCCCTTTCGGTAATAGTCAACGGTGCTCAGACCATGGTCTCACCCGAGGTAGTATGGGTGGGTGCTAGAACCAGGTTTCCACACCCTATGGATGTTTTGATGAATTCTAGGAATCTTGTGGACTGAACTTGTGCGCTTGTGTTGCTTCGCACAGTCGTTTTCCCTTCGTAACTTGTGCAACTGCTTCTGTGCAGCTCTATAAAGAGCGCGAAGAAGTGCTATCTAGATCCTTTATCCTTACTGTGCTATTATTATAGATCTTACTTAATTGTGTGGGCCCAATATTCTCATTAATCATTCAACATTATTAACTAGTGCACGCAATCATAAAACTTTAAAGAGATGCATAAATATAACAGAAGCATAGACACACGATATTTCAAAATCAACTTATCATTTATTAAATCTATGTCCAAGTACAATCCCAATGATTCCCTGTGCACTCAGCTGCAGGGATCCTCGCACACAGCTGCAGACTCTACCAGGCCTCTGTGCACTCAGCTGCAAAGCCTCTCACCACTACTACAACAGAAGACTCGAACTTTACAAACTCAGAGCTCATTCATCATTAAAAACCCATGTGTCCCCCTTTACACTTAGAGCCTTGCTCTATTTATACAATCCCATGGTCCACGGACCATGGGTAGGCCAACATACCATACATTAAATTACATTATTTTAGGGCAGACAACCCTAGACTCTCGTGCTCTGCGCCCACATTTTGTGGGGTATTTACAATACCCTTGACCAAAATTTGGGCTTCAAGCCCAAAAAATGTACTATGGGGGATTCCGTTGCCCAATAGGCCCCCAACACAATCAACGTGACTCGTCCCGAGTCACTCTGCTGGCGCGACGATATTTGCATGAAGTCCATCCAACTGTGCGTGTGCTACACAGAGATCTGCAACACACTGTTATGTCGTCCACTGGATCCGTTCTACTTGTTTGGCCAAATGCTCATTGTCAGGGTCAAATTCTTGTCTCAGATCATGCATCGCTTTCATTTGTGTGAGTTTTCCTTCAATTTGGGCTATGATGAGGAAGGCCTCATCAATCCAAGGTTGGACACGTGTTTTAAGTACTGCCTCTTTTTGTCACGCTGCGTCCACTTTCTCCTTCAATGCATTTTCCTATTGTAGCCTCGTGAGCCATTGAGTTAGGACCACTATATGTGTCATCCCGTGCACACTGTCATATTGCATTTGAATCTCCTACGCCTCTGTTTCCAACCATTCTGTGGTGGGGTCCTCCTATAAGGTTGTGCAGACCCCAAAGGATTCTTCCAACAATGTGGTGCAACTCTACATGGCCTGTTCAATTTCTTCCAACCCTTTCCGGATATCACTGACGCGGTGATCTCAAACTTCTAAGGGCGTGGAGGGCTACGCCTTTAGTCGTAGTTCAGTAATTTGTAGGTTAAGTTCCATTTGGATCCTTGTATCTTCCTCCTTCGCCTCGCAGAATCCACTGGCCAATATGTGGATCCACATTCCCACTGTCACATCTATCGCAATTTCCAGTTATGGAATGCGGCAACATGTTTCCTCTATGATTTGCTCCAACTTCTAGTTCTAAGCCACCGCTTCATCACGTTGTAGGCTAAGCTATTCAATGTTGATTCTTTGTTCACTTAGCATCTGCACTGCGTGTCCCTCCCTAGCGCGGAGCTCTGATGTCGCTCTGTCTTGTAGCTAGTATAAAATATCCCGCGGAAGGGCAGCCAATTTTAGGCCAAGTCCCTTGATCTGTCCTACCACGGTTCTATCCTCAATGTTGTCCTTATCAGTTCTCCTTCCGGCAGCGTAACAGCGTTGGCCATTTTGGCCCACAACAACTACTCTGTTTCTGATGCTCCCATGGCACCGTAGGTAGCTACCATTTCGTCTTGCGAGAGTTACACCTGAAGCCCCTACATTTGTGCCTTGAGTGCCCCCAACACATTCTACTACTCCGTCATTTATTCTTGGAGAGCCTTCCTGATGACCTCACAAACTGTGTCACCGATGTCGTATAGATCACCCTCTATCAGTGTAATAGGCTCCCCATCTAATTTGGAAGCCTTGGTCTTCTTCCATGGCCCTGTTCATTCCGTCCCGCACAACCGTTTCAATTGTGTAGAGGTGGTGCTTGGGTCCATGCCTTTCGCTATATCATCTGTCCCATGTCTTGTGGTCATGTCCGGGCCTCTTTCCTCCTGTGTCATAGTGGCCCCCACTGCTGCTGCTTTTGCAGCGTCCTTGGTTTGCTCTGTGGTGGCCTTTGCTACCTCAAGGGAAACCCTTACCTCCTCGAAAACCTGCTCGTTCTGCTTCTATTATGCCAATAGCTTGGCGACATCTTTCTTTCTTTGTATTGCTACTTCATCACACACTACTATGTCCGGGGCACACCACTCAAGTGGCCATGAGTCAAGCACCATGAAAACAGTGTCATCGATTGCAATGAACGAAAGTTTGGTCCATTTCTGCTCTGGGTCCTTCCATTCCTTAATATACATATTGTGCCTATCCACCATAAAATTTGCAAATCTCGGCAGACTGTCATATACCGTGGTACATAGGCATGACCGTTTGTGGATCCACATCCATACGCTCGCCTCCATGAGTATCCAGAAGATCTTGATCTCGTGGATGCACATGGCATGCCTTGTCATCTAGAGCGATGCATATTTTGTTGCCTCTGGCAAGTCCTGGTCAAGAGGAGGATTTTGACTATCCTCCATCAATTCCCCTACAACCAACAAAATGGATAAGAGCAACCACGCGTAGTGGAAGGCCTTACCCTACTCCTGAGACTCCTTGCAGTTTGTCAAGAACTCCTTGTAGAGGAACTGCGCCTAGTTGAATTGTACCCCCTTGGCGCATTGTTTGGCCAACGTGATGACCGTTTCTGGTACCTCATTGCCATGGCATTTTCTCATCACTTTTCCTGCCAGCAGCTAGGTGGCTACGCGTGCCCCTTTGTCTTGAATGCTAGTAATGACATAGGACCTTTGCTTCTTTTCCAACTTGTATTTCTTCTTCATGGCTTCTGTGAGTGCCAAGTCTCCACTTTGTCCAGCTATTTCCACTGAGTCCCTTCCCATGTAGGGAAGGTTTGAAATCCTATGAATAAGCTCCACCGTAATGGTAATTGGCTCCTCTAGCCACAAGTACCCCTCATGCACTAGGAAAAGCAGTTCCCTGATGACAAGTATCATGATTGGTGCCCAGTGAAAGTGTGAAATCCATAGTAGGTGGAGTAGCACGGCATCCTCCACCCCGCAACCATTTCTGTGGCTGCAACACTGTAACTATCCCCTCCTTGATTTGTTTCATAAGTTGGCTAGTCTCCAAATGTGGGAAATTTTCACTGTTCGCGAGGTCCCAATCTTCAAATTTCATCATGGGCACGCGGCCCAGGACTGAACCCTCAAATAAAATTCCATATGGGAGGAGTGGGGTTTCGAGTGCACTTTTAATGGTATCCACATCCTCGGGTACTTTTTCTTTCCCCTTTTGTGGAGGGACATATTTGGGCAGTTTTGCTACAGCGTGCATTGGCTGAATGTCTTCCTCCATTTCTTCATCTGGTTCAATCTCCTTTAAAAAGGCCTAAAGATCCTCCTCCTCATCATCTAACTCAATATTAATCATCTTGCCCTTGTCTTCCATAGACAATTTACTGAACCATGGATTTCACAGAGACATATGGACCGGTCCTGCTGCCTGTGGATCATTTTTGGGCCTTGGTGTCCAGGGAGATTTAGGGATTTCCAGTGCATACCCTATCGACGACGTAGAGCTCTACGTGGCTCCCTTGGTTTTTGACATTATTCTGATCAGGGAATCATGTGTCTCCCTCGGCAATGTTTCAAATCATGTACTTTCTCTCATAGCCTCCAAATAAATCAGGTTCATACCCAATTGATAGCGTAACAACTGAATTCTCAAAACACCAAGGGTTGTTCAATGGAGAGCCACATATGATTTATAGGTCCCGTTGAATTCAAATTCAACCATCGCCCCCATATTCAGCTCATTAATACGAGATTGGCAGTAGATATTCCCAAATCCAGTCCTAACTTCGTGTCTTAATTTCCCACCATCCGCTCCTTGTTGCCTTAAATTGGTCATCCTGTCATGAATAGTGACACCAACGTTCACTTTCCAGCCTACTCGCGCAGCAGCACAACCCCTTATGTGCGAACGTGACCCCTATGATGTCCCGAATCTAAGCGCAAGCTTCGTCTCACACATCTCCCATAAAGACTTTTTTATAGTCCCACACTCTCTTCCAACTGTTTGGAGCACTGAGACTATGTTTCCTACGGATAGTCAGGTGGTCAAACCACTGGTGCGAGGCTTCAAGTTACCTGCCTACCCATTCCACGGGGACCCCACAATTACCATTGCATCCATCAACGCATCGCGTCCTTCTTTGTATGGTGCACTTTCCTGGTTACTTTGTCTAGTAAGGTGCAGTCGCAACCATGGTAGCAGGGTCACAACTTCTTCTAATGCAGTAGTATGGATAGCCATACCTTATCACATCATGCTTAGTTTCACGACACAACATGTTTGCGTGACTTTGATTTCCCATCTGTTGATTTCATCATCCCATATCATGCTCTTCTTTCTCAGCCGTAGCCAATCTTCTTCGATTTCGCAAAGTTTCAAATTCCCTCGCCGAATGGCTTCCTGTAATTGCATAATCCGTTTACCCAGGTCCTCGCGTACTATCCCAACTATGGGAGCTATTGTATGTGGATTCTTTTCTGCTCTTCTGGTTTCATCTTTTATCATCTGTGTTGGGGTTATTTCTGTGCTCCAATTTTTCCTTATGGCTCTACAGGCCCATCGAAATGCTGGTATGCGTAGGTCCCAGTCAGTTTGTCTCACCTAGTGAACTCTGTACAAGATTCTGCATAGATTTCTAAATGCTCCATCGAGGAATATTTGTGTTTTTTGTGTTGGGCGTGGAGCCTGATTATCTTCTATATTCAAAGGTATCACCACATAGGACCCCAGTTCGAAATGGGGGCAGCAACGCCGCACGTAAAATGTTCGCTGCAGGGGGGGTCCAGGGGGGGCGGCTGCGACCTTTGGGAGCCCCCCCCTGGCGGGGGGTTTCGGGGGCAGCGCCCCCGAAGCTAAAAACATCTGTAAAATTTCCTTGTAAAAGTATAGTAATTTCTAGTCAATCTGGGCCGTTCATTAGGCGAATGATCTGACGGTAGAACTTATGTTTAGTTTAGGGTTTTTTGCCCTAGAAGGCAACCCCTCTCTTTGTATGAGGGTATTGTATTTGAGGCTGTGAGATAGATGTGTATTCTGTGTGCGAGAAACAGAGAGGTGAGACTGTGAGAGAAAACAGAGGATATTACAGCGGATTTGCTGTAGGTTGTGTCTCTTCATTTTGCTGGATAATAGAAAGGAAGGACTGGCTGTTCGGGGTGGACGTAGCCCAAACTGGGAGAACCATGTATATCTGTGTCTCTCTTGTTTTGTGCGTTTTCTGTGTTTATATTTCTGCAATATTTTATGTGTTCCATTGCTCCGTAATATATAATTTTCTAACAGTTCGTCACCGCGTCTGGTTTTGATTTTCAATCCTTAGTCTAGGATGTGCTTGCATAGCACACGTCTACACCCATCAACACAGGTGGGTGCGTAGGCTGCTTCATCCTGGCTACCCGATCATGTCCGATGCTAGGGTATTCAAAACCACAAATGCATCCGTCTTCTAAATTTTGTTAGTTCCCAATGGTCTTCTGATGTGTACCCCACCATTGTGTGAGGGTTGTGCACAATGCCCATTCCATCGCATCGTACCGCTGTTGTTCTGCTATTGCACTTTCAAAATTTTCTAGGAATTCATCCACCGCTATCACCCCATCATAGATTGGTAGATCCCTTGCCTCTGTTGTCACACAATGCAGTGATCTAATCATCATGTTGCAATTCAGCGTTGTCGCTTTGTGCAGCCGATTCTACCAACATTCTACCTCTTTGCCTGAATCCGAAGTACAGGAACTGTCACCCTCCTAGGAGATTCTCCCATCTGCAGCTGGGTTCACTCGGTCCTGGTCTCACATGGTTATCTGGTAAATACAGTCCAACTCATCGTCGCGCACAGGTTCAGTGTAGCACACTTCTTCGGCTGTGTCCAGCGGAACTACTACACGTAGGGACTTTTTCTCGAATATCATCTTCTGCTTCTTCAGGTTGATGACTCCATTCATATCAGTGGCCCAGTCTATTGCTAGCAACACGAGATAAGGATTGTTATTATCAACAATCTCTATTACTTCAAAGTCCATCTATGTGCTCGCACCTTCGATATCAATTGTTATCCCTTGCAACCTCCCCATCGGCAAAATATTTTTTTGGTTCATCACTCGTAATTGAATAGGGGACCATTGTAACATGGGCCTACCCATGCATTCCCATGTCTGCTTTGGTAATACATTCACATCTGAACCCAGGTCTAGGATTACCTGGTCCATTTCATATTCGCCAATCTGTGCCATCAATCTCATTTCCCTCCTGGTGCGCATTGTATGCTTCCCTAATTTCTACACTACATGCGATTCTCCCAACCCCGTGCACTGAGTGATCAACTCCTGTGGTCCCTTCACTACCTTGTTGTCACGCAACAGTTTCATGCATGTCTCCATAAAGGTAGTAAGCATATAAGGATCCATCCCTGGCTCTGGTTGATCCTTACTACCTGAAGTGGAGGCCTCCATGAACGTCTCCTTTGTGCATTCTAAGTCAAACTCAGGTTCCTTTGTAGGAGCCTTGTGAACCCATGCATCTTCCTCAGGATGCTTCCCCTGATCCTCCCCTGTGGTCACACCACTTCTGAGTACCATGTTCACATTTGGGTCTTCTTCACGCGGTTCAGAGCTCATCATTTGAATATTTTGATTCAGAGGAGGCTGGAGTACCCCTTTCTTGCGCATATGTGCGATCCGCGTCAGGAAATCTACCATTTCATGATCAAACTGAGCACAATATGAACAAGTTACTCTTGTCAGGTTGGTACAATCGTAGGCGTAGTGCCTTGGTCCTCCATAATTGTAATAGATTAACTATTTGCAGCCCCTTCCTAGTCCCATTCCTCCTCGTCCTCGACCTCACCCTTGAAATCCAATGCGTGCCATCCCTGTTGCTGGGTCGAGGGCTCACGTCTCTGTCTGCATCCAATAAGCTGGGGTTTGATCCATCAATAACTTGTAGCTATGACAAGTACACTCGTCGTGGCCCATTGACCTACAGAAATTACAAAATATTTATTGGGGTGACGGTGTATACTTCTGCAGCAAATGACAAGTACCCATTGTGTGCTTTCCTCCTATCTGAGAGATCGTGCACCATAATGTGGGTATCGTACTTGGCCCTTCCTGTGCCTCTAGTCTCAACAACTTTGGTCCCCCTCCTGCCAAGTAGTTCTCGAATACTAGACAGTGATCCTTATCATGGACCTGGCCTTTACGTTCCATGCACCATACTCCCTCGTGTGCCTCTGGTTGTGGCGCCCTATCCTGCTTCAAGCTCTGCATCTCCAGGCAAAGATTCTATAGTTTCACATGGATTTGTTGAAATCCCAACCCCGAATCTTGTATTGGTGTCTCATGCAACCTCATCGCCATTTCCAACGCTTCGGCCTAGGTAGAAAGTTTCTGTTGCGACAATGTCGTCCTCAAGTGTGGTGTCAGAGATGCCACAAACCATGCGCGATGCTATGCATCCGTGAGCATCATATTAGCTTTGTGGATCGTACTCTTCAGTCATTGATCCAGATCCCAAGGGGTCTCGTCTGGAAGCATCGTGATCTCTTTAAATCTGATGATTGACTGTGTCTCCGATTTTTGCTGGCTAAACTCTCTGTTCAGCGTGTTCTGGATCTATGTTATTCCTGCATTTGGGTGATCATTAGAGTGTTTGATATACAATGTCAATGTGTGATCCTACAGTGCGCTCACCAATGTAGCCTTCTTAATTTTTTCGTCCAAGACCCCTTGCGCTTCTCACACTTCTCTTACCATGAACCAGAACTGGTTCAGATCCTCATTCCCTACTCCTCTGAATATGGGTAGCTTGATCGTGCTCGCCATGTTGATCTGCAGGGTTCGTGGAGGTTGAGTGGTTGGAGATGGAGGTGAGGGAGGTGAAGTGGGTGGTGGTGTGGGCGGGGTTGGTAATTGTGGAATTTGTTGCCTTATCAACCTAACTGCACTTCTTTGGGAGACCTGAGAAAGCTCTTCCTCGCTCTCTCGCAAAGGTGAAATTAATGGACTATTTCCTAATCTCTCACTACCTTTGTAGATCTTTTCGCTTCGTGTCATTCCAAACATTAATGAATTCGCATAACTCGCTTTTCACATAAAAACATCTTAATCTAGGTATTCATAGATTTAATGTACTTACCTCACGGTCCCTAGAGAAAATGTCATTTTGCTTTGCTATAGCTCACGATTGTGTCTATCGCAAACTCAATGATAAATTCCCCTATGATCCGATCGAGCCAATGGTCCATACCTTGCACGATCTTATATTCTGATGACTCTACCCTACGCACTAATTCTGATGACTCTACCCTACGCCCAAGACTCAGACTTTATAGACTCAGAGCTCATTCATCATTCAAAACCCATGTGTCTTACACTTAGAGCCTTGCTCTATTTATACAATCCCATGGTCCACGGACCATGGGTAGGCCGACATACCATAGATTAAATTAAATTATTTTAGGGTTGTCACCCTAGACTCTCATGCTCCATTCCCATATTTCATGGGGTCTTTACATTACGCTTGGCCAAATTTAGGTTTCAAGCCCCAAAAACATACCATAGGGGGATCTGTTGCCCAACAGATTTGTTCCATGTTTATCTTTTGTTTGCTGAGAACTTGGATCGCGTGGCTCTCCCAAGCGTGCAATTCTGTCATTATCCCATCCTGTAGCAGATACCATGTCTCGCGTGGAAGGGAAGCCAAATTAAGGCCAAGGCCTTTGATCATGTTAACCACAAATCTGTTGGCCTTATTTGATACTACCAGGGCCCCTTCCAGTAACACTATTGTGTTTTCCATTCGTGTGCGCAACATCTGTACTACTACTGAGGATCCTACTGTGAGGTGGGTGGAAAGGGTACCCACCTGAGGGGGAAGTGTTATAGACATTTTTGGGCACTACAACCCCAATCAAACATGTCCATAAACCAAGGGCTCCTAATTTCATAAAAAGTGTTGTTCCATACCCTAAAAGAACAAGGTCAGTTGATTACATAATCTCCTAGAAGTTCTCCATGAAAAACTTCTCAGAACTGGTCAAAACTGGACCATCTCACCTGCTCGATGGTCAAAGTGCGATGCATCCCACCTAATGCACACGGGAGGAGTGATGCATACTAAAAATCCCTTCTATGGGGTGCGATGGGCGAGAGTGGACAAATGGCAGAGACAGTTTGCGAGGTGGATGATCATGGAATCTTCCAGAAACTTCTCTTGTGACACTTGCCTCTCTGAATTCACCCAGGGATGAGTAAGAGGTCATCAATCTCCAAGTGGAATCAAGAACTATCAGAGAGAGGACACTAATCAGAATCCTGGAAGCTGACTCACCCCCCTGCAATCATCTATATATGGATCCCTCATCCAAAAGATCCAGGGGCTGGAATTTTGCATCTTGTAAGGAAGTGATGTTGGTTTCTTGTTGGAATATCATAGTGTTGGGTGATCTAAGCTTTTCATGAGGTGAAAGAAGGGCTTTCATGCTGGAGGATGATGTTGGGCTAGAACAATTGGTTGTAATCCTCTTTGCTTACTCTTGATATTAATAAAGCTATTCAAGTTTTCCTCCACATTCTTGTATGTTTGATGATATGTGCATTTGTGTGGTCAATATACATCTGGTCCTATATTGTTTATGATTGTAGATCTCTGTTCTTCGATAGTATTATGTTGCTTTGATTCCACAGGTGCTCTTTGAAGCTGGGTAGATGAAGGAGAAGCGAAAAGGATCTGTCAGAAAGGAGAGGAATCAAGCAAGGAACCAAGCGCAACACTGAGGTTGGTGTCCTTCATTCCACTCTTATCTACTTCTCAAAAAGGAAAACGAAAGTAGTTTTAGTTTGTTTATTTCTAAGATAGCTACCAGTCTCAGTGGGACTAGCAGCTCCTAGTGGACACTAGATTTCCTGATAACAAAATGGTGACTCCACTGGGGAGTGAATAGATTGTCTGTTTGTTTATATTTGTTTGTTTTATAAAGTTATAGACGGAGCCCGAAATCAAGCCAGCTAGCCTTCGAACTGCATTTGCTATGCAAGTGCAAAGTAGATCAATGTTGCTTCAGTCTATCTCTGGGTTTTGTTTATAAACTGAACAATCGATTTGCAAACTTTCTAATTGCCCTAGTGGTGGCTCTATTAACCTCATTAGATCAGCCCCTGTGATTTATATTTGTTTTACATCATTTACTCGGCCTAAATCCCTGAACTGAGCTGCAAGCTATGACCAAGAGCCAAGTAAAGTCTCGTCTTGGTACCATCGCACCCTCTCTTCAAGGAAATCTGGATGCATTGCACTTCCTGTGTGCAGTAGGTGGGATGCATCCCTGTTTCCATGTGTTACAGGTGCGATGATCAGAAAAGGCTAATTTTGCCTCCAGGTTTTGGTTTTTCTTCACTCTTTTCAGCTCTATTCTAGAGTTTTGTTGTCTATGATCGGTATACCACTATGGAAACCCCCTTCCTTTCCATCATTCCACCTCCATTGTGAAAATAACTATGAATGCTTTCATGTATTTTACGCCATTTTCGGTTCTCTTTTACAAAGTAGTAGCATAGTCGAACTGTCGCCTTTTGATTTTAAAGTGTCGCAAGTGTCGTTCTTAGTCAAAGAAAAGAATTCCAATGTTCTTGATGGTCGATTATACAGTTACTCTTGTATTTGATTTGAATTAGTAGTTTTTTAAGTGTCGAAAGTAGTTTTCAATTCAAAATAGTAAAGTGTCATCATTATCTTCCTTTCGTTTTGAAGATAAATTTGTTAGTACTGTCGCTTTGAAAGATAATTCAGATTTGTACTTAGCATTCTTCTTGTCATTCACACATTAAGAAAGCTGAAAACAAACACATGCATGTGCGTTTGCATTTAGACTGCTTGTTGGTTTGATTTGGGACAGTGCATCTAGTGTGTGCTCTTTGCTCTATGTTGAAAGAATATCATCTCTCTTTCTTTAGTAGCTAGGATTTTCATTGCAAAAAGAAGATTAAACGATTAATTATCATCTTAGATTTCATTTTAGGAATTGTACATCTACATCATGCGGTGAACCTGAAAGGAAAATTTCTTAAGAAAGATCAACTATAAAATAAATTTAATGAACCTAAAAATGCTTTGGAACCTAATGCACAACATTTAGAAGTCTAGGCTAGAGACGTATTCCGGCGTCGTAAAGCTTGGTAACTGTTGCTTTCACTGTTGGTTGGGTGATTCCTCCTCTTTGAGACGAAAAGTGCCAGTACGGACTTGTGCTCCCAAGTACCATTTAGTATATATTGGGAGACCACAATAGGCTATATCCTTTATCAATAGGAAGTCGTGCCTGTCGCCCTATCAATCGCAATGCACTGAACACATCATTCGGGAAGATTGACTGTCGTACCATAAAAAGTATTCTGCAGTTTTGTGATTGATTTGGTAATCCCTCTGTCTATATTTCCAGAGTAGTCTCTTTAGTTCCTTTTTAGACTCCTTAAAGGAAAAGGTCCATCTAAGCACTTGTCACTTCAATCTCATTAAAAATCAAAGGCGACTAGAGTCATCTTTTGTTTTTTCATGACTCTTAAAAATTGAAAAAACAAGTTGTGTCAAAGCATCTAAAATTCATTTAATTCGGAAACATTTTCCCCTTTACTTTTAGCTGATCGAGTAATCTGCAATCGTGGAAGAAAGTCAATTGAAACCCCGTCATTTGTGGAGACTTACGAGTCAATCGTCTTTTTCCCCAGAATCAAAACTATTTCGGACAAAGAGAACTCGTTTAGCCAGCTCAAAGTCCCCTGGTCGGGTTGGAACAAATGTTCCGACACCCTCGGAGACTCTGGTTACTCCAAACATTTCTGGTACCGCTGCCTTTACAGAAGAAGTTCCACAGCCGCAAGAGGACAATAGAACTAATCCTAGTGTGAAGGTAAACACTTCTATACCTGAACCGGCTACATCCGTAGCTGATTCAAAAGGTGTTGTTCCCCAAACATCAGTTGCTGCAGAATCTATACCTTCTTCGACACCGAAAATATTTTACGGACCTGACAGTCTACCTATTCCACCCGGTTTGATTGCCATAGAAGAGACTGTAGAGGATCCGCCATCTAGTACTCCATTGAAATTTGGAGTAGGGGTCACTCTATATCCTTCTTCATCAGAAATTAGTCTACTATTATTGGAAGTTCCTGTAGAATCGCTAGAAAACCTTTTGGATAGACTAGATATGTCTGAACAACCGTCAACATCTAGGACTGTGTCATCTGACACAGTAGGAATTTCCTGCTGCTACTTCGATAATGTTCATTGACGTACCATCTATCACAACTAGCTCACAATCATTGGATGGGATCCATCCAGGGGTTGTTTCGACAGTATGGTCTATTCCCATTTGTTCGTCTGGAATAATATTTGGAATCACTTATGTTGAGTCTCAGCAAATTGATCCTTTGCAATGTCAATTTGGGCAGTCTGGTCCTTAAAGGCAAATAATTCCCTTAAGCACTGGATTACCACCGTATGGGGGGCAATATGCCCTTTCATTATCTCCTCCAGGAGGTCAAACATACGAGAGTTCCCAACAGAATTCAGGATATGCTGGAATTACATCCAGTGGTTGGATGCCAATACTGCCTCAACAACCAAGAGTTGTATACTCAATGCAACAAAGTATGCCTATGTCAAATATTCCCACTACACCAGCTATTGTGATGGTGTCACAAGTACAAGCATTACCTCTTGTAGGCCAACCTCAAGTCTCTCAGGTCGCAATCCAACAACCCCTTGTCCCTGCGACGCCACCACAATCATTGGTTAGTGGCTCCTTAACTGGAGTGACCCAGGCTCAAACAGGTACCATTACGCCTCATCTCGGTCAAATGGCTAGTATTGGGCAATAACACATGGTCTTGCAACCATGGCTCGTGCAATATCAACAACCACAATTCCAACAAGTTTACCAAGGATCTGAGCACCAAGTCTTTGCAAGTAATGGGCAGCCGTATATTCAAAACGGACAACATCAACCATTTCATAATAATTACGCCCATCAACCTTATCAGAGTTATCAGCATCAAATGCAATATGCTGGTATGCAAAGACCCACTGCTTAGGCAATCCCATCTTATCCTGGGTACGCTTCGCCAAACCTGAATCAACAATTTCCCTTCGTGGCAACTTTAGAGTTACCAGATCTAAACCGGCTAACAAACAATCCAATCGCTTACGCCCCTTAGTGGCCAGCGATTCCTCACAAACTTCCGTAAGATATTCCTAAATTTAATGGAAATCTGGGTGAAGACCCATCGAATCATGTGATGACCTTTCACCTGTGGTGTTCATCTAACACCCTAAACGATGATTCGATCAGGCTTCGCCTTTTTCAGCGAACGTTAACTGGTTCGGCAACAAAATGGTATATCGAATTGCCTAGAGCTTCATTTGATAACTTCAGCACCCTAGCCACAACATTTATAACCCATTTTTAGTTACCCATAAGGTACGAAATGGGAACAGAGCTTCTTACCAATTTCAAGAAAACGACGACCACTCACATATCCGATCATATTCATGAGTGGCGACGTCGTCGTAGAATGGTAAAAACATATGTTCCTGATCAGCTATTGGTTGAATGGTTTATTAATTCATTGATACCTTCTATTACGGAAGATGTGGCAAAGGGAAGAGTCGTCACTGAACAGCAAGTAATTGCTCGTGCGCAATATCTAGACTTGATCTATACTTAGTCTGTCACGCTCTACGATAAAATACCTAATGCTCCTAGACCGGAATTTTCCGTTCCTCCATCTCCTAAATCAAACAAAGACTCTCATGTTAGGGATGGCGTGATAGGAACGACCAGCACGAAAAACGTAAAGGCTAAGTCAAAGAAAGCCTGTACGGTTTCAGGTCAAAATGAAAACAAAGAACTTCTCGCCTAGGAAGTAAATGCCGTATCGACTGACAAAGGCAAAGAAACCAAGCAACCAGGAGGCAAGAATAAAAAGAAAGGGAAGAAGAAGAAACAGGAAGAGTTGTCCCCTAAAAAATATTCTGCAAACCCTTCTGGAGATAGGAAACTAGAAAGTCCATGCCTAATATGTGATGAGGATCATTGGACAAGAGAGTGTCCGTATAAAGCTGAGCTTAGAAAATTCTTCAAGAATTCAAAAACCTCGGTAGTATTGACTGATCCATTTCCAAATCCAAGAACAAATCTAGTTGCTAGTGACAATGCTTCCCTGTCCCAAGTGCTAATGTTGTCAGTTTCAAAGCAGCAAAATGATGCTTTGATATCAACAACGAATAAAGATTATGGGAATCCACAGCTGTCGGACAACAAGGCCAATGATCAACCTAGTAGTTCGACAACAACTTCAACCAAAGTTGTCCCACCCATCATTCCTGAACTAACGATAAAGCTGTCAAAGGGAGTAGTACACAAATCAACATTTAATCCTCGTGCCAGAGTAGCACAACATTATAATATAGTGGAGGATCTGGCCCAATCGCCATCCGCTATGTGGACACTTGAGGTACTACAAAATTTTCCCTCACAAAAGCAGGCTTTATTATCAGAAATAGGTGGGATTGACCCAACGGATTCCAATCTTGTGTCCTTTAATCGCAAAGGATATGACCCTTAGTTACTAGCTCAACTAGCTTTCCTAATTCAAGTGAAAGCCCTCAACAAAACTGTTCATCAAACAATTATTGATGAGGGGGCATCTACATGTATTATGTCGATGAGTTGTTGGAAAACTTTAGGATCTCCACCCTTGTCGCGATCTTCGACAACATTAAAAGCATTTGATGGATGAACATACACCCCATATGGGATTTTAAGTAACTTTCAAATCGAACTGGGGGGAAAAACAGTAGAAATAGATGTTGAAGTAATTGACGGAAACCTCGATTACAACATCCTACTCGGATGGCCCTGGATATATGCTATGGTAGCCGTTGTGTCGACCTACTTCAGAAAGATTTCATTTCCCTTTCAAGGAGGATTTACAATCGTCAACCAACAAACATTTCTCCCCAACAATTCACAAGTTACGGGAAGCATTCTGATGATCAACAGAAGCCCTCACTCACTTCAAAATATCGGAGTAGGCCTACTAAAAGACCCTATATTAATGGGGACTTTTGCCCTACCGCCTCCAATAAATCTAGCAGAAGTGGCAACGGTGGGAACCTGCAATATGATATCTTCTATAAGATCTCTGAAAATGATATTAACATGGATCATCTGCAGGTATTGCCTCCAAGCCCAATAGAAATCTTGTAGCAATCAATGTTTCTGGCATGGGAGGCAAACCCAAATCAACGCTCATCGAGTGTTTTGATAGATAGGTCTACGGAATATGGTACCCCTTCAGATCCTTGGTCACAAGTACATTAGACAGACAAAGGAATTGTTCAGTCAATGATGATTGACGAGGCACCATGGGAAGATTACCACCAGTGTTCCCATCTTCTGGATTACAAAGAAGATACTCCTAGTGACCTTCACCATCCCTCGGTTTTTGATTTTCTATCAAATACTGTAAACACGGTGGATTCTGAGCGAAACTTGTCCAATATTGAAGAGACTATCGCCATAAATATCTTGACCAAAGCAGATGTTGTAGAGAAAATTCATGTTGGTAAATCTTTTTCTCCTTCAGAACTGGAAATATATAATGCTCTTTTTCGAGAATTCAGAGATGTCTTTGTTTGGTAATATGATGAAATGCCAGGAATTGACTCGAGCATAGTTGAACACGAAATTAAGATGTATCCAGATGTCAAATTGGTATGACAACGGCTACGGCAGGTGCACCCCAAGAAAGTCATTGCCATCAAGGCAGAAGTTGAAAAACTGCTCCATGCTAGTTTTATTTACCCAATTCCTCTAACCGATTGGGTATCGAATATTGTTCCTGTAATGAAAAAACAAGGAACGATTAGAGTGTGCATCAATTATAGGGATGTAAATCAAGCTTGTCCGAAAGACAACTACCCTACACCCTTCATTGACTAGATAATTGATGAATGTTCCAGATGTGAAATCTTCTCATTTATGGATGGTTTTTCTGGGTATAATCAAATAAATATCTGCCCACAGGACCAGTCAAAGACTGCATTTATTTATTCGTGTGGCACATTTGCATATCGCAAGCTACCCTTTGGTTTAAGGAACATAGGGGCAACATTTCAAAGGGCAATGAATTATGCCTTCCATGACATCAAAAACATCGTTCAACCATATCTCAATGATCTTTCGGCTCATTTTGAAATCGGACCAATCATCCGCAGCATTTGAGAGCGATATTTCTACGTCGCCGAGACTATAAGATACGACTCAATCCACACAAATGTGTATTCTGTGTCGGTTCTAGTCATTTACTTGGCTTTGTGGTCTCAAAGGATGAGATTCGTCTCAACCCATGTAAGGTTGAGGTAATCATTAATTTGCCT
This sequence comes from Pinus tabuliformis, assembly GCA_031772625.1. NCBI lineage: Eukaryota > Viridiplantae > Streptophyta > Pinopsida > Pinales > Pinaceae > Pinus > Pinus tabuliformis. Next base: position 766,364,210 of record CM062815.1, read on the forward strand.
CCACCTTCAAATTTGCTTCAAATTCAGAAACTCCAAGGGAAAGCAAACTTTTGGAGGAGGTTCATTCCAAATTACGCCAAACTTGTGAAAGGTTATACTCATATATTGAAAAAAGAAGTACCCTTCGTCTGGGATCAGGTCACGCAAGCTCCCTTTGATGCTTTAAAAGAATCCCTGATAAAAGCATCATTAATGTATGATCATGATTATCAAAAAGACTTTAACTTGTATCTAGCTGCAACGAATACAACCATCGCATAAGAAGACAATGGCATTGAACATCCTATATATTATTTAATTAGAAACTTAAATGATACAGAAAGGAAGTACTCCTACATTGAAAAACTAGCTCTCGCAGCTGTTCAAGCGATACAGAGATTTCGACACTATATCCTCTTTCGAAAAACTACCATTCTATTAGATTGCAACCACATGACTTATATATTATCGCGACAGTTGCTGGGGGGAAAATATTCAAAATGCATAACAATTCTACAAGAGTTTGATCTGGAATTCATAAAATCCAAATCAAATAAATCCTTGGTTTTCACAGAGTTACTATGTGATCTCCCATCATCGTCCAACGATGTTACATCACAAGAAGAAATCGTGGATGAATCTTTGTTTCTGATATCCTCAAGCAATCCGTGGTATGGAGACATAATAATCTATCTCCAAACCCAAACATATAGGATTAATACCTCTCGCTCGGAACAACGACGCACTCGATACCAAGCAAAAGACTACATGATTGTCGGTGATACACTTTATCATCATGGTGTCGATACAGTTCTGAGGAGGTGCCTCACCCACGAGGAGGCCGAAAAAGTCCTAAATGATTGCCATTCAGGTGCATGTGGGGGGCACCAATCTGGTTACGCTACGACGCAAAAGATTTTACGAGCAGGATACTTTTGGCCAACAATGTTTAAAGATTTCATAACCGCAGTCAGAAGTTGCCATGCATGTCAAATCTTTGATCGAAAAACCAGAATACCACCCACACCTCTGCAACTAGTAGTTGCTATTGGGCCATTTGCCAAATGGGGCACAGATTTCATGACATGTAATCCCACCTCGGCCGGGGGGCATGGGTATATTATAGTCGTAGTAGACTATTTTACGAAATGGGCCGAGGTGATGCCTACATTAAACAATAGCGGTGAAACGGCTGCCCTCTTCTTTTTCAATCATGCAGTCTCTAGATTCGACGTTCCACAGGCCATAGTCACAGATCATGGATGCATTTTTGAAATCACATGATGGTTGAGTTGGCTACCAAGTTAGGACTATCCCATGGCAGCTCTACTCTGTATTATTCACAGGCTAAAGAACAAGTTGAGGCAATCAAGAAGGTTCTGAAGCAAATGCTGCAAAGGATGATTGGAGTCCACAAAAGGAGTTGGCACCTGATCCTGTACTCAGCCTTGTGGGCATACCGGACATCAGTGAGGAATGCAACCGGGTTTACACCCTTTCAATTGGTGTATGGTCTAGAAGCAATCTTACCGGTTCAGTGTGAAATCTCATCCCTCAAACTCGCAATCGACCTTCTCCCTGGAACTTCTGAAGAAGAGGCTCGTTTCTTGGAACTAATCCAATTGGGTGAAACCCATCGTGATGCCACTTTGGCTAATGAAGCCCAGAAGAAACAAGTCAAGGCATAGTTTGACAAGAATGTCAAACCCCGTGTCTTCTGAAAAGGTGACTTGGTCTTACTTTACGACTAGGAATCCAAAAAATTGGGAGCAGGTAAATTCAAATCCTTATGGATGGGTCCCTATATTGTTAAATTATATTAGCAAAAGGAGCCTATGAGTTAGTAGATTATGATCAGATTCCCCTAGCGCAACCTCGCAATGGGTTGTACCTTAAGCGTTACTATGCTTGACTCAATATAGTAACCCCTATGCTTTTGTTACATTTTTGTTTTCACTAAGGGTAATTTTTTTGGTTAAGTGATTCGCTTTTACATTTGTTGCAGATGTCAGACCTATTGGAATCATTTGTTGGATATGCTGACGGAGCAAGTCGTAATTTGCGGAACCTATCTTCTGCGGCCTGGGCCATCTTCGATCCAAGCGGCGAGTTACTGAGTTTCAGAGGGGTATGTATTGGTCGGTCAACGAACAATATTGCTGAATACAACGCATTGATAGAGCTCCTCTATGATGCCATTACGTGTGGCATACGCTAACTAGTCATCGCGCTAGACTCACAACTCGTCATTCTACAGCTCACTGGTATCTACTCCGTACGGAATCTAGCTATCTATCGCATGTTCCTAAGGGTCAAGATTTTGGAAAGGCAGTTTGATTCTATTCGATATCAGCATATTTCCAGAAACTTAAACACATTAACAAACTCATTGGAAAATTATGTGTTAGATAGACATTCACAACATTTATAAATGAAGCATTTCATCAAATATTTGCATCAAGATCACATAACTCAACCAAAATAAAGCTCCAAAAATAAAAAATATATATATAACTATTTATGGTTCATACATAATGTTCTGTAACCAGGAAAAAATTGGTCAAATGACCCAAAAAGAAAAATTCTAGGGGGCACCCTAGTCTAATGATGCTAATGATAACAAGTCACCGCCTGTGCGATCATGCGTAAAAGCCTAGTCCATCGACTCAGCACGCTAATAGTATGTCGTTGCAACCTCAAGGGTAGCTCGTCGGTCCTCACGTCCAGAATACCAAGAGTGAGTCCCTCGACCTGATCTTGCAATGCTGAAAGAGTCTTGGCCACATCAAGGTCATGAAGGATAGCTCTCCCCACAGCCTCTCTTGCTGGAACAGCCACTGGTACTCTCAGACATACTACTGGACGAACTAGTCCAACATCTACATGAGCACATGAGTTTTGATTAGTCCTAATAGAAGAAAGCACAATAACATTATAAAAAGAAATGATGAACAAAGATATGGTCAAATAATTTACCGATAACACCCCACTTCTCACCAGCCGGCAACACCAAATCCGGGTCACCCCGGAAATCCATACTAGCATATGGATACTCGGAAAAATCCATCTCCTGACGGTTGAACCACTCAGAAAAGGTATAAATAAAGGAAACCTGGGATTGACCAGCATGTCGGGCCATAAGGTCAACCCATCTCTGCATCCGTAGCTCAGTAGGGAGAGGTAAGCCAAGTGAGATGTACTGCGGCTGCATCAGTGGGATCTTTTCCAAGGCGAAAGCGGTCAAAATAGAACCATAGCCGAAGTTCTTCAATTTTCCATTTTTTACCTTGGTTAGTTGTTCTTTCATCATAGGGAGTACTACGTCACACCAGTTGAACACCTTTGGTTCAAGGCATTCTAAGGTGTACTGCATATAGGACCTGTTATCCACATGAGGAGCTGCACTACCAGCCAGTCTAGTAAAAGTGAACAGAATGGTTCTCAAGGACCGGTCATCAACATCTCGGATGTTGATCTTTCCATCCCTACTCGGCTGAGATCCCTCTTTTCAAAACCGACGAATATATTCTCTCATGGGTTCGCCCCCACGGGCGGAACCTGATAGTGAAAGAGGGGCAACACGCCTCAATAAACCAGTCAAAAAATAGATGTCCACGATAGTCAAGGGGATAGATTTGCCTCTGATCTGAAACACCTGGTTGGTAGGATCCCATGCATCGAGAAAATATTGCAACAAGTTTATTTTTTGCCTCATGCTAGAAATGTGGAAGAACTTGAATAGGCCACAGTTCCGCAGTGCAGTTACTTTAACCAAATCATGTAGAGCAAGCATGTCCTCTTCTTCATGCTCGCATTCTCGCCATGTAACAACCATTTTGCAAAACAAGCAAGAGAAGAGTCAAGATCCTGATTTGGCAAAAAATAGGCAAAATTTCCATGTGAAAACAATGCAAAAACTTCCCTTCTCGCGCCCATCTCACCCCCAGCATTGTACTGGGTGGGATGCATCCTGACTGGCCAATGGCCAAGCCAGGATGCATTGCACCTTTCGATATAGAAAGGGTGTGATGGAGCCAGGGAAAATTTTTCAAAACTCAGAGGCTCAGAAAAACAGGGAAACATGCACAGAATTCAAAAAGGAAGGAATGCAACTGAATAGCTCAGGTTTAGCTCCTACCTGGTCTAGACGGCGCCGAGAATCGTCCACAGAATCTCCCAAAATCAGCTGGTAAAAATCAAGGGGGAAAAGCACCTCCAGAGCTCCAACAAACCAAAGTTCAAATGAAATCGTAAAATGAGGGGTAAAAAACCACTTTTAAATTACTTTTCACGTAATTCGAGTAAACTATCAGTGTTTTAACTCATTTTGAAACATATATTGTTCATTTCTAATCAGTTTGATGAAGCAATTGAACAGGTAGTACAACCTTCGAAGGAACAAAGTGATTAACGGTGAAATTAAATCAATGACCATTATCACAAGCAGTTTTTATGTGGAGCTCAAGCTCGTTAAAAATTAAACATAAGCAATGATCAAACATTCCCCCAGAGTTTAAGCTCATTAAAAAATGAACCAATTTCCAGTAAATAACCATTGTGAATGCATTATCATCAGCTTTTGAGCCCTGGTCGTGTTCTCATCATCACCTCCACCCTATTTTAGCCGATCATTCACCTCCATTTGATCATTTACCCCTTTTGAGGAACAACTGCGAAGAGTGATCCTGTTAGCCATCCTTGTGACACTGCCATGATTGGGAAAGTCCAAACCTAACCTGGAATCAGCTACTACCTGAAATTATCACTCATTCCTCAAAAAACGAGTCTCCTTTAAGCTCTTTTCAACTGACTCGTAAAATATGAAAATATTGCCAAGCAATTGGCCTCTCCAGCTCGTTAAAGTGACCGGAAGTGCTATCCCTCCTCTATATTTTAATCTTTTTGGAACTAAGGGATTATTACACAAAAAGATCAAGCACTTGTTTTGTTCGGCTTGTTAAAATTACTGAAAAATTCATCCCTTTTGTATTATTTTATAATTTTTCGGACTTAAGGGATTACATGATGAGAAAGGATTATTGGAGTTTCCTTTACAACCCTTTCAGGCTCTCTAAAATTGAAAAGGACTAAGTTATCTTTGTCGTGTTAACACCCAGGTTGTTCCCTTTGACTCCCAAGGGAATACGGCCGAGGTAACCACTAACCAGTCTTTGGATTGCAGCCTCTAGCCAAGCTGTAATCAGAGAGGGCTCTCTCTTTAAAGTTTAGCTCTGTTTTGATAGTATTTTAGGCTAGCTATGATGTTCAAGGTTTTTGTTTTTGAAATGTGTTTGGTGATGATTCCAATTAATATATATAGGTACTTACTAGCATGTCTTAGTCCATTGGGCATGGAGTCAGTGGTCCTTTAGTTTCTCTGATACTATGTGATAACTTAGTGATGCTGCAGAGCCAGATTTGTGTCTAAGGAACAACGTTTATAATAGTGATTGAGTGGGGTGTGTCCAGTTTATGCAAGGAAATTAAGAATCTCACAGAAAACTGCTAAAGAAAAGACGGTAGGAACATCAATCTAGAAGCAATGAAGAATTTCTAGTTAACATTAACACATATAGAATTAATAGACACATGAGCAGTTAAGGATTCATGTATATCGTTAATTCTGGAAACTAACATTCACAGCAGTAAAAATTGAGCACAAGGTGTAATGAAACAAATCCTGTACTATTCTTTTTCTTTACTGCTAGCTTAGTACAACATAAGTATGGTTTGATAAACACAAGAAGACAAGAAACATAGATTGAGGAAAACTTGTTATTTCATCAGACAGCACAGGAATTCTGCATCAGCACATCTAGCATCATCCATACATCAAATACTTTAGGAAATCACTGAGCTGGTTCAACCCTCTGTATTAGATAAAACTGAAAGTATACAATAGATTTTCCTTGGAGTCAAAAATCACCAACCCCTTATGCGTTACTAAGGGGAGTATTTATACAGAATTTACATGTAGAAAGATCAAGAAGAGGAGTTAATGGCTCATAAATGTTATGCCAACTCCTGGAGCTTGGTAGCTGAGAAAGTAAAAGCTGTAGTAACTTTTATTGCTTTAGCTGTCAAAAATAGTCAGAAATTGATGACTTGGTGGGTGTCGAAGTCGGCTAAGGCTAAGCTGTCCAAATATGTGCATTTGTTTATCCTTTAGGCTAGCTGTCATTGTCCTTATGCTGAGTCACCCTTTCAGCTGCCTTTATTTCTAACTTTGTCATGCTGTTTGTCTTGTAGTGACCTGGAGCTGGCAGTGGCTGAACAACTGAGGCTACCGTGGCAAAATCTGAAGCATCGCTTGCCACCAATCCTCCTTAGGCATTTGATGTCTCTGAATTTTTATCAAGGTCTCATCGGCCTCTGTATACCTATAAAAGTTAGGAGGAGTTTCAAACAGATGATTTACCTCATTTTCAATGAAGAACAGGCCTTCAAGTTTTTCATACAAGTTTTGTCCTGTGGGGGGCCCTGTTTGCTCAGATGTACTGCCAGATGCAACAATCTGATTTTCAATAGTGGTTGCCATTCTGTTGGCAAATTGATCTCGAGAGATCAGTCTTCCTGCACCACTTAGGAGGCTGGGCAGTCCCTTTGATTGCAGCACTACCATCTTGACTTTATATTCTTCCACCTCAGCTTGTATCTCATAGCATTTCCTCTCCACAGTTTGTACATAGTTCCTGAGAGTTAGTACCTTATTAGCAGTGAGGACAGCCTTGGTTCTGTTGGCAATGCCTATGGCTGCCAGTTCCTCCTTTTCTTGCCTGTTCAGGAAGTCTATCATCCTGTTGGCTTGTTCTGTCTTGTCTCCCAGTGTTGTCTTGGCCTTATGGATTTCTGCTTGTGCTTGGCCCATTAAGGCCATCTGTTCATGTATTGTCTTGATTGACCTCCATTTTTGATTGATGGAATGGCCAATTTTGTCCCATAGAATCCTCTTTATGTCGGCCATGGCAGTCTCTAGATTTAGTTCCTTCTCTAAGGCCTTGATCTTGTCTTTTAGGGCCTTTATTTCTCTGCCCTGCTTCGCTACAGTTACTTTTGACTTGTCATATTTGGCATCCAGTTCTGCCAATTTTTCTTTGGCCTTCTTTATTTCATTGGCCTGGAGCTCCATTTCCTTGACGGCCTTGGTCAATTCTTCTATACTTGCACTGGCATCTGGAGCTGCTGCTGTTCCTGCTGCTTCTGTTGTGGGGGCCACTACTGCCCCTGAAGTTGTTGTTGTTGTTGAAGTAGTTGGAGGAGCTTGGGAACTGGATTCTCCCTGTTTATCTTGTAATGCTCCTTCCAGCTCTTTCTCCAAATCCCTGATCCTCTAGTCTTGCTGCATTATGAGGTCTAATTGGTCATCAACCTGTTTTTGCTTTTGAAGCTCTGCGGTTTGAGGGTGCTCTGTGGGCTGCAGCTTCAACCTCTTCTTTAATGCATTCAGGTCATCATCTTTCTTCTTCATAAGGGCCTTCACACCCTTTGGATCACTAGGATCATGTCCAAGATCAATGATGATGTCCTCAAGAGACTTTATTCTATTGTCTTTGGCCAAGGAGGACATTCTCTCGAAATCCAACTGTGTATTGGTGTTTTTTAGGGATTCTTTCAGCTCATGGGCCATGGTTGCCCTCTCCACCAAGGTTGCATAAACCATTTCTCCAGCTTGCTTGTGGAGTTCTATTTCGTCCATGGGATGGATGTCTTTGGCCATGACCTCCACCCTTGTCTTCACAAAATCTGCAGCTGACTTAGGCTGCGGTATTGTAGGCTTAAAGTGACTGAGGATTATTTTTTCCTCTTTAATGTCATACACAGACATTAGCCTTTCTTGCTGGGCTGGTGTTGCATCTATAAATTGCTTGTAGACCTTAGCCCTCAGCAGATCATTCTGAGCTTTTATTTGTTTGAAAGAAGCCTTTGTGCTCTTGGGCTTCTTACTCTGCTGGGAGGAGGAAGACACCTCCAAACCAAGTTGCAATCCTTGCTCCTGCCGAAAGGAGCTTGTCCCTGTGTGCTGGCTGCCCTCCCTATTTTTCCTTGAGCTGTCAAGGAATTCTTCAGTGATGTCTTCTACCTTTGGGGAGTCTAGCCTTTGCCTTTTGGTGCCTGGTTGTTGGGAGGATCCACTAATTGGAGTGGATTCTTCTCTATCTCTTTTCATACCCCTTTCTTCATGTGCTGGGGTCTGCAAACTTGGAGCAGTCAATGGCTCAGTTTGTGGAGGTGGAGTTTGCATTACTGGAGCTGCTGGTAGCTCCGTTTGTTGAGGGGCAGTCTGCTCTTGCTGCTGTTCTATTTGCTGCCCTTGTTGGGGCTCTTGATGCTGCTCATTTGCAGGGGCAGTCTTTTCTTTCATTGTTTCCTCCTCTGCACCCATTATCCCTTTGCCTTTGTCTGCAGCTGGCGCTGCTGTGGAAGGTGCTTGTGTAACTGGTGCAGTCCTTGAGGCCGAGGTCCCTTCTCCTATTGAATAAGGCCACTTGAAAGGTACCTGCTGCATAGAGTCTAGGTCAATGGTTTTTTCAAGCTCCTTCATATTCTTTAGCATTATCTCTTCTTCAGTTAGCTTTTCAACTAGAGTACCTTGCAGCCATTCTTGCTGGTTGGCATATCTTTCAATGTGTGGGTATTGGCAATGCCTATAACCTAGAAGCCTGTATTTGTTCCTTCTGGCAGTAATGAAGCCCTCAGGGTCATAAGGGACCCACCGAAAACTATATGATAGTTTATATTTGTCCTTGAGGATGAGGTCAGCATCTTCCCATCCTTCTTTTTTATTCATGATGAAGGGGCCCAACTGGTGTTTGAACTTGAGGTGGGCCTTCTTTCTGGAGCTGTGGAAATGGGTGAGGTCAGACTGAATCAACTGCCTATAATATTCCAAGGCAAATATCCTCATGGGCACATACTTTGGGAGTCTGTAAGGACAGAGCTCACAGCCATAGACTCTGATGACTGTGTGATCCTCATATAGGTACCAATCACCTATTTTACATTTTTTGGAAAGCTGCAGAGCCTTCTGTATCTCAGTTGACATTCTGGGAGGAGGGGGCCTCATCAATAGGCAAGAGACTGGATACAAAAATTGGTCAACAAACTCACAATAGGAATAGGGTGAGTTTGTGACTTTGTGATAGACAGAGGTCCAGAAGATGACAGATCTTCTTTCCGCTCTATAATCCAACTTTTTGATATAGCATGGAAAAGCCTCAGACTGATAATACATAAAGAGGTGATAAATATAGGCCGAGTACTTGAAGACCCCCTGTCTATCCACTGCACCCAACTGATCATGGATTTTGTTAGCTATAAACTTGGCAAAGTTATATTTGCGGGCAGGGGGTTGGCCTGGGCTGTAAACAGCTAGTAATACTAGCATTGTCTCATCCACATGTTCGCTGGTTCTGTATCCCAGCACATAAGAAATCATGTCCAGGACTAATCTGCCTACTTCAGTGAAGTGGACATCTAAATAAGGAGGTGGCCCTGCAGGCTGGCACTCAGGTCTCATGAATGTCCTGGTGACCTTTTGAATCTCCTCACTGGTCATCTTGGCACCAGTGTCCAGCAGATAGTTCATGGAGAATGGGATTAGCAGCTCTGTCTGATCAAAATGTAGCATTTTGTTGATGGAATCCGGATTAATGTAGAAGAGGATCCTCCCAGATGGGGTGCTGATGGCTCTGTGCTGCACATCATAGTTTTCAGCACATAGGCAAATTATTTCAGGAAACAAATTTACAGAGGGGAGACAATAGTATGGCAGGTTGGACTCCCATATGCCATATGTATCATGACCATTAAGGTAGTCCTCTCTCAACTGCCTGAAGGTCTGCAGAAAGTCCCTGTCTCCCACATAGTCTTCAATAAGGCAGTCCTGGTCAGCAAGAGGCAAGGACTGCAGGTCTTTATTGGGTGGATTTAACGGAGCAACACTGAGAGCTGTAGGTGCAGGGGAAGCCATTGTATGATTTGATTTTGAGTAAGATGAGTGAAATGGTTTGCAAACCTTCTAAGAGCTCAAATGATAGGCCAACTGTGGACAATGTCTGAAATGTTTTTTTTTTTTAAAGTGGAAATGCAGGCTTGCCTCTGCAGATTTTGGTAAATTCACAGGGGTTGTGAATTGCTGGGGGTATGCGAGGTTATGGGAGGTCTACTTAGGAAAGAAGCTGCAGCTGGTCTACACCTGGCAAAAGGGAACAATACCGGGCCCCTCGAGGACAAATTTAGAATCTTGGTCCACGTTTTAACTGTTTTAGTGTTAAATTATGGTTCTGGGGTAATGCAGGTTACCTTAGCTCACTTTTAGGTAGTAGACAGAGCTTATATGGAATTTTGACAAGTGCTTTAATGGTGAATTTTACAGAGTAATGGTATGCATGGGCCAAATGGAAGAATTACGGTGAATACCTGGATAAAACGCTTGAAAAGCCTGCGGGCCGAACTGTGAAGGCTGAATTGATGAGTTGGTATGGTTGCAAATTTGAATTTGGAGGTCCGAAGGCGCTTTGGCAGTGAACCAGATGCAACGGCTATGTCTTCTTTTGCGTGAAAATGACATAAAAACGGCTCAAACCGTGACTTTAACGACAAATTCGGAAAAAATAGGTGATTGGCGCCTTCCCGCCGATGACGTCAGCATGACGTCATGGCGGGCCCGGGTACGGGGGTGAGGTGGCTGCTGAGGTGTGGGCCAGGGTGGCAGGACACGGTGGCGGGTGGATAAGGTGGCAAGACTACGTGGAGGGCCACATGGCGCGGGGGCGGGGAAGGGCGCTACGTCATGATGATGTATGCATGTCGTAAAGGGGAGGTGGTAACGGGATGGTGGTAAGCAGTTTCCCCGTACCACCTTTGGGGAAAGGCGGTATCGGGGAGGGGGGCTCCGAACAACCCCGCCGCCTGCCACGCGTCCCGTGTACGGGGCGGAAAACCACCGTTCCCCGGACGCTAAAGGTCGGCAGATCCGACACTAAAAATGCGCGCCCACTGTTGGATCGTGGGTGGCAGACGATTAACGGCTGGCGGGCCTTCCGACGGATCGTGCAGGTTGGGGGGGTCCCGCCAGCATATTTAAAATATTCGTTTTAATAATCTGGGCGGAGAACCTTAGGTTTAGTGCTTTTTGTGGGTTTTTTCGGGGCAAGGTTAATCCAAGGGGGGAAAAAAGGTTTAAAAGAGGGTTTTGAGCAGAGGGAAGGGGTTCTTGTGGAATTTATTGGACAGAGGTGAGGTGATGGCTTAGGGGGAGGCTGTCACTCCAACCTGAGGTCAGAGCAATCCCATGACAGGGTTGACCATAGTCCCTGGTGGACTAATGTCTCCCTTGACAAACTTATTTAGCTATAGTGCTAAAGGGAGGATATCTATACAATGCTGGGATTTATACACCATAGTGTTATTATAGTAGGGAAAGGGGGACATAGGGGATTTAGATAGTAAAGTTAAGGGTTAATATGGATAAAAGAGGTGAATGAGAAATGAAATCACTAAGTGTATTTGAAATCCACTTAGTTTTAGGGAGTAGATCAAAATGAAAAGAATTTTAGACAAGAAATGTGGCTTTTAAAGGAATAAGCACCAGCATAAAACCTCAAGTTCTCTTATGAACACAACTGATGAAGGGATGTTAGTTATGAATGGGAAAAAGGAAAATTGAATGTTAGACATGCTCCTTTGCTTTGCTGCCACCTGATGGAGAAGAAGAGCTTCTCAATCCATTGATGCTCCTTGGTGAATAGGTTAGCACATTTTCAATTGTAAGGAATGACATTTCTGCAACCCCATCTGCTTACCCATCTACTTGCCTAGCATTTTTTGTTTCTTCATGGAGGGTGCACTTAGACTTGCAGACCCTTATTTTCCTTTTCTTTTCTCTTGGCCTTTTCTTTTGATTTCCTATCTAGAACTACCCTTATTACTTCCAAGGTCCCAGATTAAGCAGTTGGGAACCTTAATTCTCTACCTAAGCTACTGGCCTGCCAAGATTAAACAGTTTGGACAGACTTCTTTCTCTATTTTACAACAAAAATTGAAACATGGCATGGTCCAGATTAGGTTTTTGGACCATCCATCAAAATTGAGTCAACATAAAGCTATATACACACAGTGTCTTCTCTTGGAAATATGGGATCTTTGCATCATCAAAGCAGAGCATATTTGGAACTTTCTTTGCCAATCATGAAATATGAAACCTATTGGTATAGGTAGCTAACAGTGGCTCCACATGGGGATGGTTTTTCCATTTGGAAGACCAAGAACAGCAGGTCAGAATGCCTTGGCCCTTGACTGCTTTTACCAAACTTGAAGTATGCTGCTTTGAAATGCCAAAATTGTGCTCTTCCCACCTTGGTGGATCTCTAAAACTATTTGCCTTTTGCTGACAGTTAATAAAAATTGAGAGACTACATTTTTACAGTTTAACAGAAAGTAATATATACGCCTGAATATGTACTAGGGAAACTCAGGCTGCACTTATGGGTAGTGGTCAAAATAGTGCTTCAGCATCCTGCCATTCACAGGACCTTCATCTAAATCAGTTTCATTAAGACTTTTAAGGAAATAGGTATTGTTTCCTTGTACTGCTTGGACAGCAAATGGTTCTCTCCAAAGGGAATCAAATTTTCCATGTTTTCCCTTATCCTCTCTTCTTGAGTCCCACTTGAGGACTTTGTCTGCAACATTAAAGTCTTCTGCCTTAGTTCTTCTGTCAAAAGATTTCTTTAGCGTTTCTTGTAAAACTTGAACTCTGTTGTACACTTGATCTCTAGTTTGCTGCAAACATATTATTTGATTTATCCTTCTCTGCATATCATTTGGTTCAGCTTGACTTTATTGAAGAAGTTTCATGACAGGAATCCCTAGTGATGAAGGGAATTTAGCTTCTAATCCATAGACTAACTCATATGGGCTGGTCCCAATTGATCTCTTGGTTGTTAGTCTATCTGCCCATAAGGCATTCACAAGCTTCTTATGCCAATTCTTTTTGTTTTCTTCTAGCACTTTCTTTATAATGTTTACCAGGCTTTTATTTGATGATTTAGCAAGGCCATTTCCTTGGGGATAGTACGCAGTAGAATGACACAAGGTAATGTGAAATTTGTGGCAGAAATTCACCATCTTCTTGGATCTGAAAGCAGCAGCATTGTCTGTTATTATCTTGTCAGGACAACCAAATCTAGAAAGGATATTGGTCTCAAGGAACTGAATGATAGTGGAATCATTTGCTTGTCTGCATGGAACAGCTTCAATCCACTTAGTGAAGTAGTCTGTAGCTGTTAGAATCCATCTGTGTTGGCCTGAAGATGAAGGGTGAATTTCCCCAATGAAATCCAAGCCCCATTGTTGAAAAGGTCTCTCTGTTGCAATAGGCCTCAAGGGAAGTGGCAGTAACTGTCTCTTTCCCTCAAACACTTGACATTTATGACATGAGGTGGTAAATTTCTTGACATCAGAGAACATGGTGGGCCAGTAGTAACCAGCCCTCAGTATTTTATCCACAGTGGACTTCCAGTACAAGAGTCCACCACAGTCACCTGCATGAAATTCTTTTATGATATTGTTAGTTTCATTCTCAATTAAGCAGTTTAACAATATCCCTTCATGGTTTTTCCAAAGTAAATTTCCATCCATAACACAGAATTTAGAAGCTTTCATTTTTAGGAACCTACACTTAGTTCTGGACAATCCTGGTGGAGCACACAGGTTTTGTAATACATAACATATATCAGAATACCAATGGGATTGTTCAAAGGCTACATTGATCTTTGGAGTCGCCAGCTCCGGTTCACTGTCCAGTTGGTTGATGTCCAAGGCTTGGAAATTTGTTTCAGACATTAATTTAGCCAGACCTTGTCCTTTTATCAGTTTGGTAGGTTTTATTTCAATGTCAAATTCTAAAATATTTGCAATCCATTTTCCTCTTCTGCCCTCTAATTTCTCTTGAGTAAGTATGTCTTTGACAATTGGGCTTGGTACATAGGCTATAACATGGGAGTATAGGATGTAGATCCTAAAGTCTTTAATAGCTTTGACCAAGGCATATGCTTGCTTTTCCATAATCTGGTATTTCACGGGTGCATCTCTAAGAGCTTTACTAAAGAAAGCAATGGGTTTCTCATTTCCTTGGTCATCTTTCTGTAATAAGACAGCAGCAATTGTGTGCTGGGAAGCAAAGGAAAATATGATAAATTCCCTATCAAATTGTGGATTTGTGAGGACTGGAGTTTGGGTGAGGGCCAATTTTATTCCTTCAAAGGTTTGACTTGCCTCTATCGTCCATTTTAATTTTGAATCCATTTTCAACATGTTATTCAGTAACCTGCTCAATTCGGCCAGATTTGGGATAAATCTCCTCAGGAAGTTGATTTTACCCAAAAAGGCTTGTAATTCTTTTATATTTCTTGGGTGAGGCATTTGTAAGATGGCCTAGATTCTGTCTGGATCAACCCTAATGCCATCTTTAGAAATGATGTGGCCCAACAGTTTTCCTTCCTCTAAACCAAACAGGGATTTCTTAGGATTTAAGGAAATTCCATACTTCCTACATGTTAGGAAGATCTGTCTCAAATGTTTCAAATGTTCTTGGTCTGATTTTGAGAAAGGTGTGAGGTCATCCAAATAAATGACAAGGAAGTCATGAATCTCTTTGGCAAAAGCAATATCCATCACTCTTTGAAATGTTGCCCCTGCATTCTTCAATCCAAAAGGCATTTTTACATATTTGAAGGTTCCCCATGGGGTTGTAAATTCTGTTTTGTCCTGATCATCAGGATGAACTAAGATCTGGTTGAAACCTGAGAATCCATCAAGTAGAGAAATTCTTGAGGCCCCCACTACTCTCTGCAAGATGTGATCCATCTTGGGTAAGGGGTAATTGTCTTTCAAGGATACTTGATTCAAGTTCCTTAGGTCAACACATAGCCTTATTTCACCGGTTTTCTTTCTTGTAGGGACTAAGTTTGAAATCCACTCAGAGAATCTGATTGGTGCTATGATGCCTGCCTTGAACATTTTCTGTACCTCTTGTTCCATTGCTGGGAGAAGCATAGGATTGATTCTCCTCAATTTTTGTTTAAAGGGTTTTTGATCTGGCTTGAGAGGGATAGTGTGTTGAATTACAGAGGTGTCATAGGATTTTAAATCCTCATAACTCCATGCAAAGACATCCTGGAACTCTTTAAAGAGGTCAATGTATTTAGGCTTTTGGTCAGGAGGTAAGGAAGCAGACAATTTTATTATTTTGGGTTGTTCAGCAGTCCCAATGTTACATTCTTCTATGGCAGTGTTGAGGGGCTGCATTTTTGGTTTGTTGGGAACATCATTGGAGTCGAAAATGTCTTCTAAAGGAGCTAAGCCTGTTGGAAGAAAATTTTCCTTCAGTTGTATCACTTCAGCCTCATCTTCGGCTGTCTCCTCATAACTAATTCGTTGAATTTCTTGTATGTTCTCCTTGTTGAAAATTGTAGGATTTAGTATTTGGTTAGCTGATTTGGGTGATATTGCTTTGTTAATCTGTCTACTCTGTATTTGTGATTGACTTGCTCTTTCAGGTATTTGTGATTGACTTGCTCTTTCAGTGTCAATGTTTAGTCCTGAAAATTCTTGCTGTAAAGTCAAGAAATTGTTTATTTGAGTATCATCATCAAACACTTGCCAATCCTTGACATTGTTTGGGACAGATGGTCTGTGTTTTATCTCGGCTGAAAAGCAGTGGTGGGGCTCAAAAGGTAGCTTGCAGGTGCTTGCAAATGTGGCCAAGCTATGGGCATGTAGGTTATGGGTTCTAGAAATTTTGGTAATTTGAAATTCAGTGAAGGACTGTAGTACTTCAGCAGCAGCAGATCTATAAGATCTCAGTCTTTTGTCATTGGTGACAAAATTTCCCTTTACTTGTTGGATAACTAGGTCTGATTCCCCTAGAATTGACACTTTTATGGCTTGTAAGGACTTTACTAGTTTAAGGCCTAGTAGAAGAGCTTCATATTCTGCCATGTTATTGGTGCATCTGAAATTTAGTCTGTAGGCTCGGCCCTCTGCATGACTGTGTTGTTTATTATGTATCCAAACTCCAGCTCCTGCCCCTAATTTGTTGACTGACCCATCAAATTCAAGAAACCATAGGTTCTCTTTTTCTAGGGGAGAGTTAATAAGTTCCCTGTGATCTGGGATCATAAGTTGGAGTTCTGGTTTTTCACCTGGTTTGTCTTCTAGGACAGTCTGACCACTTGATTGAATTTGCTTGATCTCTAGAACAGCAGTTTTGTTTAGTGATGGTTTAACCATTATTTCTTGTGTAGTAGTTTGTTCATCAATATCCTGGTCTTGCTCAAGTGTTTTGGTTTCAACATCATTATTTGTAAGACCTGTATTATCATTGAAAAGAATATATGAGTCTATATCAGAATGAACAACATATATGGGAAAATTTTGAGGTTTTTCTTCACTGCTGACCATGTATTTCATAAGTGTTTCTCTGTATAGTCTTTTTGGTTGCCCAAAGACAGAGATGGTTGCATATGACATGTCTAGTTGTAGGGAACCTTGGAGTTTAGCCCCCCATGACCTTGATAACAACATTCCATATTTGGGTGGGATGTCAGCAACTACAACATCCATCAGGATTGTTTTATTGGGATATTGGACGAGTGAGACATAGAAATCTTTGATGAGACCTAGACACTTAACTTGGCTGGAGTCAAATGAGAATAGGTCCTTATATGGTCTTGTGATGTCTAGATTCAATCTTTCCATGACTGACTTAGGCATCAAATTGTGAGAGGCACCTGAGTCAAACATTGCATTGTGTAATATCTTATCATGAACATGTAAACTAACATAAAAGGGTAAAATACCTGCAACAACTGCTTTTCCTTCAACTTCTGAACCGAAAAGCAATTCTGGAGTATCATCTAACACATTCACATTATCTTTATTACTAATTAGCTGAAGGGACTTTTTGATTTGTTGCCTATAAATGTCATGTTTGGCCAGTTCTGATAAGGGAATAGCTACCTTCAATTTTCCAATTTCAGCTTCTATGTCAAAGGGTCTATCAGATTGGATCTTGGTGTTGTGAGTGACAGCCTTTTCCTTGTTAACCAGGTCCTCCTCTTGTTTCTTATCTTGATCTGGAAGCTTGTCCTTCTTACTCACTTCTTGAGAGGTGTTACTTAGGTTGGGCTTCAAGGGTGAGGGATCTACTGGCTGCTGTTTTGAGGAAAAGGTTTCATCTATTTCCTCAATGGTTACCTCATCTGTATTTAGACCAGTTTTGTTACTTGGTTCTGTGACAATGGCTCTTTTGGGCTGCTGGCTGTCCTTTGTCTTTTCAGGCTAAGTTACATTCAGTTCTACTCCTTAGCTTGTATTGTTTATGGACTTCATAAACAGCTGTGTCATAGCCTTGCTTGAAGTCAAATGACTCACCTGATTTGGTTTTGAACAGCTTGATTTCATCATTCTCATGATCTTCTTGTGTTAAAAAAACTTGACTTTCACCATCCAAACCCATTAGATTAATGTGGGGATCTTCATTGGGTTCACTTGCTGTGGAAGTCTCAGCATAATTCTCTTGGAAAGGGGGTCTTATGTCTGGGTCAGAATTGGCCTTGCCAACGTTTGGATTTTGAATTCTCCTAAAATTTGGATTCCTGGGAGGGTTTTTTTGTGGTGCTTCCCATGATGACTTTCTCTCAACTGATTCCACTCTATCTCCCAATCTCTTCATACCAGTGAGTATTGCATCCAGTTTTTGATCAAAGGCTGAGGGTTCTTCTTTGAAGGTGGTTCTTTTTTCCAACCTTGCTCTGTGTCTTTTAGCAATCAGGTTAGCTTCCACTGTGACAGCAACCTTTTGAGCATCTGCAAGGGTTTCAGGAGCTCTCTCCTTCAACGGGTAGGCCATATCAGGATCAAAACCATCAGGAAATTTGTATAAGGCCAAATCAGGGGGAGGTCTTAAATTTTGTGGGATTGCGTTATATACATTGTTGAATCTTGCACAATACTCCAAAACAGTCTCTTGGGGACCTCTTTTGATAGTGTCATATTCGCCAAGTATGTGCAGAGGATCTTTCTTTTTCTCCCATCTGTTAGTAAAGGCTTGATACAGCTCATCAGGAGTTGTGATGGAATTTGCATTCAGAGATCTGAACCAAGTTCTTACATCCCCAGTCAGACTTTGAATAGACATCCTCATTCTCACATTGTCATCATCTATTTCACAGGTCTCAAAATGGTCTTGCATCCTTTTGGCATGCTGAATAGCTGTAAAAGGGCCAGTGGAGTCAAAATATGAGATTTTAGTTTGGTAGTCTTGGGGTAGAGCTGCAGCATTAGCTGGTAACTGCAAGGGTGCATATCTGTTAGCCATATTCACAAGGTTTGGGGGATTTACAGGAGCAACTGGGATAAAAGGAACGATGTGTACCACAGGGGTAACGGGTGTAGCAGCACCTAGAGTGTTGATCAAGGGGATTTGCGCAGTGGGTGAAGATGTGAAAGGAGGGCTTTGAGATGTTGATGGTGAACTGGGGGAGACAGGAGTTGACCGAAACAGAACCTTGATAGGAGTTGGAACCGGTTCAGGGAGAGCTGTCTCAGGACTCAAATCACTAGGATTTTCCTGCCTTTGTTGTTTCCTACTTATTTTGGGAATTGTATTTGGATTTTCAAAAACTGCTGGTGGATTTGGGTCAGGGTCTGACCTAGTGTGCCTGGCTTCCCTTTTAGGAGCCAGCTTCTGAACTTCTTTTTGGTATTTTTAAGATATTTTTTAGGATTGTTTTAAGGGACTGCTCAAGCTTTAAAACCACTGTCTTGGCAGACAACAGTTGAAAAAAAATATGCTCAGTTCCCCAGTGGAGTCGCCATTTATCTTTCCCCTCTATAATCCAGCTTTTTGATATAGCATGGAAAAGCCTCAGACTGATAATACATAAAGAGGTGATAAATATAGGTCGAGTACTTGAAGACCCCCTGTCTATCCACTGCACCCAACTGATCATGGATTTTGTTAGCTATAAACTTGGCAAAGTTATATTTGCGGGTAGGGGGTTGGCCTGGGCTGTAAACAGCTAGTAATACTAGCATTGTCTCATCCACATGTTCGTTGGTTCTGTATCCCATCACATAAGAAATCATGTCCAGGACTAATCTGCCTACTTCAGTGAAGTGGACATCTAAATAAGGAGGTGGCCCTGCAGGCTGGCACTCAGGTCTCATGAATGTCCTGGTGACCTTTTGAATCTCCTCACTGGTCATCTTGGCACCAGTGTCCAGCAGATAGTTCATGGAGAATGGGATTAGCAGCTCTGCCTGATCAAAATGTAGAATTTTGTTGATGGACTCCGGATTAATGTAGAAGAGGATCCTCCCAGATGGGGTGTTGATGGCTCTGTGCTGCACATCATAGTTTTCAGCACATAGGCGAATGATTTCAGGAAACACATTTACAGAGGGGAGACAATAGTATGGCAGGTTGGACTCCCATATGCCATATGTATCATGACCATTAAGGTAGTCCTCTCTCAACTACCTGAAGGTCTGCAGAAAGTCCCTGTCTCCCACATAGTCTTCAATAAGGTAGTCCTGGTCAGCAAGAGGCAAGGACTGCAGGTCTTTATTGGGTGGATTTAACGGAGCAACACTGAGAGTTGTGGGTGCAGGGGAAACCATTGTATGATTTGATTTTGAGTAAGATGAGTGCAATGGTTTGCAAACCTCCTAAGAGCTCAAATGATAGGCCAACTGTGGACAATGTCTGAAATGTTTTTTTTTTTTTAAGTGGAAATGCAGGCTTGCCTTTGTAGATTTTGGTAAATTCACAGGGGTTGTGAATTGCTGGGGGTATGTGAGATTATGGGAGGTCTACTTAGGAAAGCAGCTGCAGCTGGTCTACACCCGGAAAAAGGGAACAATGCCGGGCCCCTCGAGGACAAATTTAGAATCTTGGTCCGCATTTTAACTGTTTTAGTGTTAAATTATGGTTCCGAGGTAATGCAGGTTACCTTAGCTCACTTTTAGGTAGTAGACAGAGCTTGTATGGAATTTTGACAAGTGCTTTAATGGTGAATTTTACAGAGAAATGGTATGCATGGGCCAAATGGAAGAATTACGGTGAATACCTGGATAAAACGCTTAAAAAGCCTGCGGGCCGAACTATGAAGGCTGAATTGATGAGTTGGTACGGTTGCAAATTTGAATTTGGAGGTCCGGAGGCGCTTTGGCAGTGAACCAGCTGCAACGGCTGTGTCTTCTTTTGCGCGAAAATGACATAAAAATGGCTCAAACCGTGACTTTAACGACAAATTCGGAAAAAATAGTTGATTGGCGCCTTCCCGCCGATGACGTCAGCATGATGTCATGGTGGGCCCGGGTACGGGGGTGACGTGGCTGCTGAGGTGTGGGCCAGGGTGGCAGGACACGGTGGCGGGTGGATAAGGTGGTAGGACTACATGGAGGGCCACACGGCGCGGGGGCGGGGAAGGGCGCTACGTCATGATGACGTATGCATGTCGTAAGGGGGAGGTGGTAACGGGATGGTGGTAAGCGGTTTCCCCGCACCACCTTTGGGGAAAGGTGGTATCGGGGAGGGGGGCTCCGAACAACCCCGCCGCCTGCCACGCGTCCCGTGTACGGGGCGGAAAACCACCGTTCCCCAGACGCTAAAGGTCGGCAGATCCGACACTAAAAATGCCCGCCCACCATTGGATCGTGGGTGGCAGATGATCGACGGCTGGCGGGCCTTCCGACGGATCGTGCAGGTTGGGGGGGTCCCGCCAGCATATTTAAAATATTCATTTTAATAATCTGGGCGGAGAACCTTAGGTTTAGTGCTTTTTGTGGGTTTTTTCGGGGCAAGGTTAATCCAAGGGGGAAAAAAGGTTTAAAAGTGGGTTTTGAGCAGAGGGAAGGGGTTCTTGTGGAATTTATTGGACAGAGGTGAGGTGATGGCTTAGGGGGAGGCTGTCACTCCAACCTGAGGTCAGAGCAATCCCATGATAGGGTTGACCATAGTCCCTGGTGGACTAATGTCTCCCTTGACAAACTTATTTAGCTATAGTGCTAAAGGGAGGATATCTATACAATGCTGGGATTTATACACCATAGTGTTATTATAGTAGGGAAAGGGGGACATAGGGGATTTAGATAGTAAAGTTAAGGGTTAATATGGATAAAAGAGGTGAATGAGGAATGAAATCACTAAGTGTATTTGAAAACCACTTAGTTTTAGGGAGTAGATCAAAATGAAAAGAATTTTAGACAAGAAATGTGGCTTTTAAAGGAATAAGCACCAGCATAAAACCTCAAGTTCTCTTATGAACACAACTGATGAAGGGATGTTAGTTATGAATGGGAAAAAGGAAAATGGAATGTTAGACATGCTCCTTTGCTTTGCTGCCACCTGATGGAGAAGAAGAGCTTGTCAATCCATTGATGCTCCTTGGTGAATAGGTTAGCACATTTTCAATTGTAAGGAATGACATTTCTGCAACCCCATCTGCTTACCCATCTACTTGCTTAGCATTTTTTGTTTCTTCATGGAGGGTGCACTTAGACTTGCAAACCCTTATTTGCCTTTTCTTTTCTCTTGGCCTTTTCTTTTGATTTCCTATCTAGAACTACCCTTATTACTTCCAAGGTCCCAGATTAAGCAGTTGGGAACCTTAATTCTCTACCTAAGCTACTGGCCTGCCAAGATTAAACAGTTTGGACAGACTTCTTTCTCTATTATACAACAGAAATTGAAACATGGCATGGTCCAGATTAGGCTTTTGGACCATCCATCAAAATTGAGTCAACATAAAGCTATATACACACAGTGTCTTTTCTTGGAAATATGGGATCTTTGCATCATCAAAGCAGAGCATATTTGGAACTTTCTTTGCCAATCATGAAATATGAAACCTATTGGTATAGGTAGCTAACATGCCGTTAAACTCGTTAAAACCGAATAGCGACAAACTTATCCATATAGACAAGAACGAGTTTCACTGTTGCTAGGCTCATTAAAATATAGCGACGGGTTTGCCCAAAGGGAAAATTATAGAACAAGCATATGCTATCCTCCTCAAGCTTGACAAAAATAAAGAGGTACTAGTCAGCAATGACTGAGGAAAAATTGGGAAGAAAACTTGAAGAAACTTTATTGGTAGCAAGTCGCTCTTGAACATGACACTTTCACTCTGCATCCGAGTCGGGTTGGGTTGTTCCGTTCACTAGTCATATCACCATTGGTCTGTGACACCTTCCATATTTGGGGTTAACACTACCAATCCATCATGTCAGTGTCTCCGGTATGTTCAAGAGAAGTCGCTCAGAGAATTAGCCTCTGTCTCATCCGCCGCAATACATTCATGCTCCATTCTTTCATGACCGCCACCCTGAGCCCTGTATCATCAGATCATTTTTGCCTCCAAAATCATTTACTCTATTCTATGTCGTAGATGTGGGATTCATTAAGGCCCTCCTATGGTGAGTCACTTCTTGTCGAGATTAGCTCATTATCCAAGAAGTCGACTTAGGAACAACCCTTTCAGTACTTTGAAGCTTGCATGCCTTAATGGCAAGTTTCTCACTTCTGGCGACAGGTTTACATCAATGACCTTTGAGCGAAATATTTTACGTGGTGTTTGACGCCAAGTCCCTTATTCACACCATGTGAATTGTACTGTAGCACCTTGAGGGTCATCAGCATTATCGTTGATTCCTCCCGCGCCTGTTAACAGCTTACATCATTGGCTGGTAATCAAGCGATTTCTTTCCATGTTCGACTCCAGAACATCTTTCACATCGATCCACTTGTACTCCAGGTGAAGATTGAACAATTTTGAAGACCCCAGATCTAGTTTCATCCATCCGAGATTCGATATATTCAGGAAAATAAAGACATCAAATGTACGTTGTTACTGCACAGATGATCATCCGAATCGAAGGATGATGACTCTATTAGAATCATCAGTCTCCCACACATACGGTTGTCTATCTTATGTACATGGAAATGAATTTATAAAGCTGAGCATGGGAATGCCTGCCTCAGCTAGATCATGAAAAATATTATGAAGATATTGTATTGTATTGTATCTTATTACAGGTCGCCTTCCAGCTCGAAAAAACTTCAGATCCTGATGATAAAGCATTTCACCCGACATCAAAAGATTAATGACCTCATGCTTTTGGGGGAAACTGTTATAGACATTTTTGGGCACTGCAACCCCAATCAAACATGTCCATAAACCAAGGGCTCCTAAGTCCCTAAAAAGTGTTTTTCCATACCCTAAAAAGACAAGCTCAGCTGATTACATCATCTCTCAGAAGTTCTCCATGAAAAACTGCTTAGAACTGGTCAAAACTAGACCATCTCACCTGCTCCATGGTCAAAGTGCGATGCATCCCACCTAATGCACATGGGAGGTGCGATGCATACTGAAAATCCCTTCTATGGGGTGCGATGGCGAGAGTGGACAAAAGGCAGAGACAGTTTGCGAGGTGGATGATCATGGAATCTTCCAGAAACTTCTCCTGTGACACTTGCCTCTCTGAATTCACCCAGGGATGAGTAAGAGATCATCAATCTCCAAGTGGAATCAAGAACTATTAGAGAGAGGACACTAATCAGAATCCCAGAAGCTATTAGAGAGAGGACACTAATCAGAATCCCAAAAGCTGACTCACCCCCCTGCAATCATCTATATATGGATCCCTCATCCCAGAGATCTAGGGGCTGGAATTTGGTATCTTGTAAGGAAGTGTTGTTGGTTTCTTATTGGAATATCATAGCATTGGGTGATCTAAGCTTTTCATGAGGTGAAAGAATGGCTTTCATGCTGGAGGATGATGCTGGGTCCGAACAATTTGTTGTAATCCTCTTTGCTTACTCTTGATATTAATAAAGCTATTCAAGTTTTCCTCCACATTCTTGTATGTTTGATGATATATGCATTTGTGTGGTCAATATACATCTGGTCCTATATTGTTTATGATTGTAGATCTCTGTTCTTCGATAGTATTATGTTGCTTTGATTCCACATGTGATCTTTGAAGTTGGGTAGACGAAGGAGAAGTGGCAAGGATCTGTTAGAAAGGAGAGGAATCAAGCAAGGAACCAAGCGCAAGACTAAGGTTGGTGTCCTTCATTCCACTCTTATCTACTTCTCATAAAGGAAAACGAAAGTAGTTTTAGTTTGTTTGTTTCTAAGATAGCTACCATTATTAGTGGGACTAGCAGCTCTGAGTGGACACTATATTTCCCAATAACAGGAAGCACCTGTAACTCCTGTAGCTGCAGCTTGGGGCCCCCCAACACAGTCTGGTGCTCCTCTATAAAATCATGAAGGGCCTCATTTGTGACATTGCGAACCGTCTCACTGATGTCATGCAAATCACCTTCCATTAAGGTGATCAGGTCAATGGCCAATTTTGAGGCCTTGACCTTCTTCCTCTGTCCTACGTGCTCTGCCATGTGTGGGCACTTCAGTTATCTGGACACGGTCCCTGGGTCCATGCTCCCTTCTCCTGTTTCTGCATCCTCCACCTCCTGCCCCTGCGAGGACATTACTTGGCCCTCATCCGCCTTCACGGTTGCTCCCTCTGCCGCCTGTGCTATTGGTGCTACTTCTGCGGCCTTCTTCTGCTTGGTAGCTTTCTATTCTACTTCGTGTGTTGCCCTTACCTCAACAGCTGTTGTTTTCTTTCACCTTTTCTCAGCCAATTGTGTGATGTGTAGCTTGGCATCATCCTTCTTCTTCTGCGTTGCCACCTTCTCAAGTTCTGCTAGATCTAGGGCATGCCATTCTAGAGGCCATGTCTCCAAGACAGTAAAAATGGCATCGTTAGTGGCTACAAAAGGTAGCTTCATACACTGCTTCACTGGATCCCTATGAGCCCTGATAAAAATTTTGTGCATATCAGCTTTAAAGTCTGCAAATATCTATAGACTATTGTACACTGTGGGTGATAGGTGTAGCCTCTGATTGATCCACATTCAGATGCTCATATGCATGAGCACCTAGAAGATTTTGGTGTCGCGTATCGATTTCGCATCCTTTGTGGCCCAGAGCGAAGCATATTTCACAGCCTCCGGTAATTCTCTGTCAATGTTAGGGAATTAACTATCCTTCGGTAGTTCCCTCGCTATAAGCATTATGGATAACAACAACCATGCATAGTGGAAGGTTTTTCCCTGCTCCTCTGATTCGCGACAATTTTTCAAAAATTCCTCGCAGAGGAATTTGAAGTAGTTGAACTAGACCCCATCCATGCACTGCTTGGCCAATGCAACCACCGGCGTTGATACCTCATCGGCACATCACTTCCTCATAACTTTTCCATCTAGGATTTGGTTTGCTACGCATATCCCTTTGTCCTTGATGCTGGAGATGGCGTAACCCTTATTATTTTTCTCTAGCTTGTATTTCATCTTCATGGCTTCTGCAAGGGCCAAATCACTGCCCTTTCCTTCGGCTATGGTAGTGGGGTCCTTTCCTTTGTCGGGGAGCCAAGAAATGCGGTGAATGAGGTCAGCCATGATGGGGATAGGCTCCTCCAACCATAGATACCCATCATGCTCCAGCCAAAGCAGTTACCTGATCACGAAAATGGTTATGGGTGTGTGGTGGAAATGCAGCAACCATAATAAGCTCAATAGCCCAACCTTTCCACACCATGCAACCACTTCCATAGTTTAACGTTGTCACCACCCCTGTAGTGTTCTGCTTCATGAGGTTCTGGGTCTCTAGGTGAGGGAACTTCTCACGGTCAGCAAGGTCTCGATATTCAAACTTCATGGTTGGCACACGGCCCATGTGTGTGCCTTCAAACACAATGTCGTCTGAGAGGAGTGGGGTCTGGAGTGAACTCTTGGTTTCATCCAGGTCCTTTGGCACTTTGGTCTTCCCTTTCTGCAGAGGGACATATGCGGGTAGTTTTGTTGCAGAGCGTGTAGTTTGAATATCCTCCTCCATGCCTTCGTCTTCTTCCTCCACGATGATCAGGGCCTACAAATCTTCCTCTTCCTCATTTGTGTCTGTCGTGACAGCTTCCCCTTTTTGCCATCGATAGCTTGTTGCGCAGTGGGTTCCTCGAGGACACACGTACTGGAGCCATTGCTTATTTATCCTTCTTAGGTCTTGGCATATGTGGTGATTTGGGGATCTCTGCCGCAAACCCGACACCTTCTGGAACATCCTCCACCATTGGGGTCTGCGTGGCCCTGCCGGTGATTACCTCTTCAATTCCCAAACCATCCTTAGTCGCAGTCATCATATCTAGGCTGTATTTTGTCACTCGCGAACTCAGGGGTTGAATTATCATTTGGCTCTCAATGCTCAGTGCTCTGCTTAATCGCTCAATTTTGAAATGACCAAGTGTTGTCTGCTGGGTAGCCCTTGGTGTTTTATAGTGCCTTTTGAATTCGAATTCAACTGTTCCCCCCAATTATGTTCCATTAAAGCTTTCTTGGCAGACAATTTTCCCAAATCTTGCCCATAAATCACATCTTAAATGCCTGTCTCCCACTCCATTTTGCCTCAAGTCGCACATCCCATCGTGAATAGTGACCTCAATGATCACTTTTTGGCCAATATATGTGGTAGAGAAGCCCTCTGTGCGCGGTCGCGGACCCTGTGACACTCTGCTTCTGCACGCATCCCCAATATTGCGCAGCTCCCGGGTAGAATAGTTTATAGTCTTGTGCTTCCTTTCAACTCCTTGGAGCGCTAAGACTGTATTTCCCATGGCTAGTCAGGTGGTTGCACCACCCGTGTGGGGCTCCATCCCGTTCTCCACCATGGTTCATGGAGAATCCCCACCTTCCATTGTTGTGGTCAGCATCACACCCTTTACTACTTGTAATGCGCTACCCTGGTCACTACGTTTGGAAATATGCGGTCCAAGCCAAGGCAACAGACTAACCAATTCATGGCGATGGTGCTCAAACTTGTCAGTATGATCATACGCACCTTGCCTTACCATCCTAGGTTTTTTGACAAAAAACACTTCCTTTATCTCGTCCTCTAGCTTCTTGACCTCCGCATTCATCATAGAGCTTTACTTCCTTAATCGTACCCTTTCTTTTTCAAGTTTGCGGAGTCTAACGTTTCCCCTGTTGAAAAGTGTGCTACAAGAAATTCTTGTTGAGATTGCAACAAGATGATGGAGCTTAGTGAAAAGAGTCGCCTTCATTAAGTGGGCCCGCAGGCTATTTTTGGCGCAAGTCTATTTTTAGACTATGTCTATTTTTAGACATATGGATCATGTCTATGTTTATGGATGATTGATCAAGTTGGGAAAAATAGATGGACTTATATTTTTTGATGAAAGTGTGAGTGATCACAGTGTGAGTGATCAAAGTCTATTTTTAGACTGGCTATCAAAAATAGAAAAGTCAAATATTATTATCTCACAATAATATTTGGACTATAAACTTGATCTTATTCTCTTGGAGCACTTCAGTTTGAGCTACAGAGGTGGCACATGCAGCTGTCAGAAGGAAATATGCTTTTCTTATGAGTCAGTTGAGTTGTTGCATGCATGACTTCAGTTAGAACTCAAGTGAGTTGAGTTTAGTGGACTAGAGGTACAGTTGATGGAGTTGTGTTCAGTTTGACTTAGTTAAACTAGCTGTAGTTAGTCTAACTGCAGATAGACTAATGATGAGTTGTTAAACTAGTTATTAACTCATAATACAACTAAAGAATACATCAGTTAACTCAGTTGCATGTCAGTGCATGTTCAGTTCAACAGGGACAAGTGGTGTAGAATCAGATTGCTATCAGTTGTGACTATATTTGTGCATCAGATCTTGCACAATCAAGGGATTGAGTATGCCAATGATTTTTCTCACGTATTCGGCCCACATTTTAGCCTTTTCTCACGTCCACAAAGAGTGAGTGACTATTTTGCAGGTGAAATACGAGTTTGGGAAGCCATTCTCATCAGTTCTTGAGCAGGTATTGAGCAGTGGAGGCAGGCAAGCAGTGGAATAGATTTGGAGATCAGATCTTAGCTGTATTGTGTGTAACAGGTGGAGCTGGTATTGGATTGCTTGTGATAAGCATTGTACTTTGTATTGTTACATGATTCAATCAATATAATATACAGATAGTGTGGGGTTTTTAGCGAGGTGCTTTCCCCGGGATACATACTGTGTTTATGAGTTTGATTGATGCTTCTATGTACGCCTGTGAATGTTTCTGTTTCTGTAAATTGATGATCAACGTAGAGGAGGTTATGTATTATGCATGTTCCGCTTATAAGTGTATAATCAGGATAATCTCTGTGAATATGTGTCATATTATTAAAAATTTCTACATGGTATCAGAGGTAGATAATTGTAGAAAAAGTTTCTACATGGTATCAGAGCTGCTTGATTTGTAGAAGAGATTTTTACAGGATATCAAGCGAGGATTGATCATCATATCTACTATTCAGGAAGTGTTTACATTCTATTTCTCTAGGCAGAGCCTATAATTGGGCCAGGTAGCCTCTGGATTCATCCTTCCTTTGGAAGGTGAGATATCCGGTGAATGCCCATACAGTCAATCTCTGTACAAGAAATAATTTGTTCTCACGAATTCTAGATCGGAAGCAGTTGAGTTTTGTGCTGGTGGAATTCGAATTTAATTCCAAAGCAAGAGATAAAACTCAGAAACATTCAGTTCGAGAATGGAGATAGTATGCCCCAGTATCTCACGAGGTTCACTCAGTGTCGAGATGAGCTGGGAAGTGTGGGGGTTACTGTTGATGATGAGGATGGTGAGTCTAGGACTCCTTGACCTTCCTAAGAGTTGGCATAGCTACCAAGACTCGGTGAATGGAAGGGAGAAACTGCCAAATTGGCAACGACCATGGTCGGATTTGATGCAGGAGGATATTAGACAGAGCACTAGAGACGGTTCTTCATCCATGCAGGATGAGGAGAACTGTGCCTTAGCGAGTAAGGTGAAGAAGGGGAAGGAGAAGGTTTCTCTTTTTGAATCTTGTTCTTCCAGTGATGGGAAGAAAGTTGACAAGTCGAAGGTGCGATGCTTTTGTTGTCATGAGATTGGTTCATGGGTCAGGAACCTGTATGTTCTTGAGGTTCAAGATGCATGCAAATCCTTGAGCAGCGAGGCAACTGATGGAGACTTGGTGGTTGAGAGGGAGCGTATATTACCTCTCAACATGCAGAGCCAGAAGAAGTCTCATACGATTGTGGAGGAGCCACGATTGGTGTAGCAGCTTCAGGAGATTGTGGAGGAGCCACAACAGGGGAAGCTGAGAGGAGATCAAGTAGAGACATCTACTCATCCAGAGACCTCCAGTAGGGGGAAACTTCAAGCCAGGTGGGCTGAGGGATCGCATGCATCCATACCTCCAGGTAGGAGGTGGGGTGATGTGGATTGATCATCCCAAGGAGGAGGGGCAAGATCCTTGAGGTACCCAACCTCTTGGATGAGACCTTGCTACGGGAGCCCCGATGTGTAGTAGCAGGAACTGACTGATTGGGTAGAGACAGATGTGGATGGAGCGGCAGAGAGAGCGACAGTGCAGGGAATCCCAGGACAGCGCATAGCTAGCAGGCTGTAGCAATGCGAGAGGCACAAGTGTTTTGCATAGTGCTAGGTGGCACAGAGAGGTGTGCAATGGTGCGAGATGCATGGAGATGTTGCAGTAGCGCAGATGTCAAAGAGGGAGCACTTGTCAGCAGCAGGTAGAGCTTCAGCATCAGAGGATGTTTCTATCCCAACAGGGAGGTCAGTTGGGAGGTGTAGTGCGGATGCAATGCTGGGAGATAGAACCAGCAGCAACACGGATGCAGTCAGAGATCAAAGTGACAGAGGCTAGAGCAGTCAAATACTGAAGAGCACAGAGATGCAGAGTTTCAGTCGACAGAGGCAATAGCAGTCAGAGAATTTGATGACAGAGCAAGTGGACCGGACAGATGTGTTGCATGGAGAACATTCCAGAGTTACAGGATCGGGTTTGAGAGGAAGCCTTTCTTGTTGAGAGGGAGTGTTGAAAAGTGTGCAACAAGAAATTCTTGTTGAGATTGCAACAAGATGATGGAGCTTAGTGAAAAGAGTCGCCTTCACTAAGTGGGCCCGCAGGCTATTTTTGGCGCAAGTCTATTTTTAGACATATGGATCATGTCTATGTTTATGGATGATTGATCAAGTTGGGAAAAATAGATGGACTTCTATTTTTTGATGAAAGTGTGAGTGATCACAGTGTGAGTGATCAAAGTCTATTTTTAGACTGGCTGTCAAAAATAGAAAAGTCAAATATTATTATCTCACAATAATATTTGGACTATAAACTTGATCTTATTCTCTTGGAGCACTTCAGTTTGAGCTACAGAGGTGGCACATGCAACTTTCAGAAGGAAATACGCTTTTCTTATGAGTCAGTTGAGTTTTTGCATGCATGACTTCAGTTAAAACTCAAATGAGTTGAGTTTAGTGGACTGGAGGTACAGTTGATGGAGTTGTGTTCAGTTTGACTTAGTTAAACTAGTTGTAGTTAGTCTAACTTCAGATAGACTAATGATGAGTTTTTAAACTAATTATTAACTCATAATACAACTAAAGAATACATCAGTTAACTCAGTTGCATGTCAGTGCATGTTCAGTTCAACAGGGACAAGTGGTAGAGAATCAGATTGCTATCAGTTGTGACTATAGTTGTGCATCAGATCTTGCACAATCAAGGGATTGAGTATGCCAATGAGTTTTCTCACGTATTCGGCCCACATTTTAGCCTTTTCTCACGTCCACAAAGAGTGAGTGACTATTTTGCAGGTGAAATACGAGTTTGGGAAGCCATTCTCATCAGTTCTTGAGCAGGTATTGAGCAGTGGAGGCAGGCAAGCAGTGGAATAGATTTGGAGATTAGATCTTAGCTGTATTGTGTGTAACAGGTGGAGCTGGTACTGGATTGCTTGTGATAAGCATTGTACTTTGTATTGTTAAATGATTCAATCAATATAATATACAGATAGTGTGGGGTTTTTAGCGAGATGCTTTCCCCGGGATACATACTGTGTTTATGAGTTTGATTGATGCTTCTATGTACACCTGTGAATGTTTCTGCTTCTGTAAATTGATGATCAACGTAGAGGAGGTTATGTATTATGCATGTTCCGCTTATAAGTGTATAATCAGGATAATCTCTGTGAATATGTGTCATATTATTCAAAATTTCTACATCCCCATCGGATTTCCTCCTCAAGTCCTATGTGTTCTTTTTCTCACAATTCTGTGATTCCTTCATTCCGAGCTTCACGGTGTTCCGGGAATAATTAGTGTTTCTACAAAATTCTAACCCTCTAGGCTTGGTAGTTAGCCTAGAAACAATAGTCAAAACAATTCACTACTTTTCATATAAACAACAGATAAGAGAAAGACTATAAGAAACCAACTTGCAACTTTTGCTTGATCCCTCTCCCCATTGACCGATCTCACTGCCCCTTTCCATACTTAACACGCTTGGAAAGTACCTGCACAATTACAGAAACAAAGACCCATCAAAGCATAATGATCTATTGCTCATTAATAACACGGAATCTAAAGCATGATAAACATATGAATGCATTAACAGATTACACAAACATAAGGGAAAAATCTCGAAGAGCTTTATTGATAAGAGGAAATATTACAACCCACGAGCTCAATCTAGTGTCATCCTTCCAATTTCAACCCTTCTTCACCTCATGAACAACAAGACATTCCAACATTATCACAATACTTAGACTCAATTCTAATTTCATAACATCAGCATCTCCTTACAACTCAATATTTTTTAGCCTAGATCTCTTAGATGAGTGATCTATTTATAGATGAGTGAAGGAAGTTGTGTCATCAATAATGATGATGAATGCCTTTCTAGTTTTAGAAATTATCTCCATGAAAGAGGGGATAGGAGGTTGATGTTTCCTAATTCCCTTTTTCATCCAAGGGCGAACTCAGAGGGGCAGGTGGCACTTGAGAAACTTCTAGAGGTTTCCAATGGATAAGGAATCTTCAAGTCCTCACGGAAATTTTCCCAAGTTCGCTCATCTCAGGCTAAAGAGGGACTAAGTGCAATGCATAGCACTCAGTTATTGTAGCTCCTGCAATGCATTACAACCTAATAAAAGGCTTCCTACGCTAATCTCCTTAGGGGAACTTTTGGATGTTTTCTATGATGGAACTTCTTTGGGGGTAAGCCATTATGATGACTAACTTCTTTAGGGCATGTAACAACTGTATTAGGGGTTGATGAGCTCTAATAACATTGACCTGTAAGTTGGGGTTGATATGCTCAAATGGATCTGTAACAATTGCCCACTGAACCATGAGGTCGTAAATATTTATGTCGGGTGAAATGCTTTGTCATGAGGATAGGAAGTTTCGAAACGAAAGGCAACCTGCATCAATTACAATACAACACATCATGATAATTTGGTTTTATCTCGTGAACTAGCTGAGGGAGGCATTCCCATGATCAATTTATAAACTTTTATTACATGTACATAAATTAGATAGTCGTCTAGAGATATAGACTCATGTTTCTACAAATATAGACCCATGATTAAGATGACTATCTGTATATGGCCATTGTACATTTGATTTGGTACTCGTAAATATATCGCAACCCGGATGGATGAAACTAGATCCAGGGTCTTCAATATCATTCAATATTCACTCAATGTACAAGTCTAACCATGTGAATAGATGTTCTAAGGTCGAACATGGAGAGACATCATCTGATTACCAGCCAACATAGAAAATTTTAGGGGCGAATGTTCGCCCGTTGGCGAAATTTAGTGGTTTTAAATTTTTAGTGGGCGAATATTTTGTATCATAGCACATTTTTACAAATCACCTCAAATAGCCCACCTTATTTTAAGGGAGAGGGTAAAAAAGGTAAATTTAGCCCTTGAAACTAGGAGTTACAACCTTCCATTCGCCCATTTTCAAGAATAGGTTTTATTTAAGTGAATCATATGGGCCAAATACCATATTTATAAAAGAGGTATGGTAAATTAATAAAAATATAAATAAATGAGAGGTATGGTAAATAAATAAAACATTTTTTATATTTACTCCATAAGTCACCTTATATACATGCAAGGGTGTAAACAAATAAAAATATAAATAAAGTGGAGGCATGGTAAATAAATAAAACGTCTTTTTATACTTACTCAAAGGTATGGTAAATAAATAAAAATATAAGTATGGTAAATAAATAAAACCTCTTTTTATATTTATTCCATAACCCTCGTTCTATTTATGAAGGCTCAAGAAAGAGATTTTATTTAAGTGAATCCTATGGGCCAAATACCATATTTGTAAAAGAGGTATGGTAAATTAATAAAAATATAAATAAACGAGAGGTATGGTGAACAAATAAAACATTTTTTATATTTACTCCATAAGTCACCTTATATTTACGAACACTCAAAAAATGCGTTATATTCAGGTGAAACCTATGGGAAAAATACTATGGGAGAAATACCATGAACTAGATTGTTATTAATACCATGCAAAAAAACATTATTAACCCTAATATCAGTATTAATAAAAATAAAAGTGGCACATGGTATTAACCCATGGTATTCATCAAAATGGCACATGGTATTGACCCATGGTATTCATGTGGAATGTAGCCTATTTAAATGGGGGAATTAAACCATAGATTCATCTTTACTCTGGATCTACTAACCCCCGAGAGGTATCAAATATCGTGATATGCAAACTAGCATAGAGTAAAAAATATGTGATCCCTCTCGGGGGATCAAGAGTAAAAATGGATGTTGTAACTTAATGTATGTTAAACATTTTAGCTTGGTTAAAATAAAAAATAAAATAAAATTCAACTATTAATTTTATTAATTTTTATAAATTACTAATATTAATTTTTAAGCTCCAGGTTTATGATAACCCATGGTATTGACCCATGGTAATACCATGGAACTCATGTGAGCATAGAATATTTAAAGGGGAAATTCTATCATCTTAGATCCATCTTAATTCTGGGTCTACCGAGTGCTCGGAGGGATGAATAGATTTCATCCCCCTAAGAGTGGTAGATGTGGAGTTAAGATGGATATAGGTTGGTTTTTATGATAATGAAGATATTAAATAGACTTAGGAAATTATATTGTAAAAACATCTTAAGGTGAATGGCTAAAGCATAGACATTGGACAAGTATATTTGTATACCTCTGTTTTAAACTAAAAGAAATCCAAGGCTAAAAGGAATGGATTGATTGCACTAGTCATCCTTCTATAACTTTCCAACATATGCTGGAGTAAACAGATTGTAATTTCGGTAATTTTTCTAACTGCAAATAAGAACATACTTGTGTATTGGCAGGGTGGTTACGAGGTCCCCAGAAGTGATGAATTTGAATTTTCTTGGTTTTATATATAGTATTAGGTTTTTTCTCATGCTTTCTGTGAATGTCACGGGTGAACTTTATCCTACACCCATTAGGTTATCGATATGTAATTTCAGTAATTTTGATTTCAAAAGATATTTTAAAGAAATGCAATGATTTGATTTTTGTATTCAATAAACACAATATTCTAATGGAATTTTGCATTTGTGGTTTACCTATATAGATTCCATGGAGAAGTGTTAGTGGTGTGACATCAATTGTCCTCAAGCAAAGGCTTTAGTTTTACTCTTTTTGGAAGCAAATACTTTCTTCCAACATTTTTGAGTTCCATGAAAAATTTGAAAGTCCTAATAGTATTCAATTATGGGTTCAAGAGAGAGATAGTATTCAATTATGGGTTAAAGAGATCCACACTGAATGATCTATTGGCCTTATCTTCACTTAGTTTAAGATTATTCACTTGGAGAACCTACATGTGCCCACACTTCAAGAGCATAGTAAAGTCATGTAGCACTTAGAGAAGCTATCTTTAAGCTTTTAGTGAAGAATGGAAAAATGTATGGGTTCAATAACAACCAGTTGAGCATTAAGCTTCCAATAATGCTATATTTTAACCTGGAGCACTTTTGTGATTTGGAGGAGATGCCCCCTCGTATTTGTGACACATCTTCAGTTGTGAATTGGACTATTACTAATTGTCATTTCCTTCGAAAGTTACCTGATGACTTGGGGAACCTCAACTCTTTAAGAATGCTAAGGAAGGAAAGAAAGTACATTATGCTAAGTTCTCTTATGCTTTTCAAGTTTTTCTTGGATATCTACAACATTTCAGGTAGGAAAGTACATTCTCTTAATGAAAATTTGTCTTGATAGAAAGGCCCAATGTCAAATTCTAATGATTTCAAAAAACATTGTATAACTGTAATGTTTCTAAAAGAAAGCATATTTTTTCAATTTAAGTATCATGATCCCATATTCCAACTTATTTTTCAGTAACCCATTAGGCTTTGTAGCTTTGAATAAATCCATGTCTTATGATAAGATCCTCTTCCAACTTAGAACGCAGTTTCCTTTTGGAAATAAACGCATACAATGTCTTGATTTTGTTATTGAGAAAATAGAGGTTGTGAAACAAGCTTGTGCCATACAAGGACTTGATTCATTGATTATGTATCAATTATGGCTCTTGATGTAACAATGTCTTGATTTTGTTGCTTGAAAATAGAGGTTACGCTTTACTATTTCACAGAATTTCTTACAATCTTTCCATAAGTATTGATTTGTAATCTCAGCCTCTGAGGGATGACAGTAATGAAAAAGTTAATATTCCATCATTTGAAGTTACCCTCTTACTAAATATTTAAATATATCACCACAATTTAACTATTAGTTAAAGGAATTGTATTTGATTTGTAAACAATTCATTGCTTGATTTATAGATTTTGATTTTTTCCCTTTTTTATTTTTTTCCCAGATTTGGTATGAGATATCTTCCAACATTTGGGTTCCCTAGTTTCCCCACCATAGCTATGAGGTTCGGATGCTATCATTAAATATTCTGAGAATGTTACAACTTCTCTAGTAAGTGTACTTTGAAACATTGTTGTTGCTTTTCCATGGTGTTAATGCAAATAAGCACTCCAACTAGTGCCATTATTTAGATTAAGTGCCGAAATCTAGGTGGTCTTGTAATGATGGAGTGATTGTTTTCTATCTACTAATTCCATATGCATTTTTATCACTTATGTTGTCCTGATATATTCAAATTCAGAGTAGGAATTGAGGTCTCGTTTCCATTGTAGATTGCAGTCAGTTTCTTGAACATAATATATAGTAGATTATATTTTACTAATCAACTGTGGATGTGATCCCTTGTAGGAAAGGAAATTCAAAATGACTTTGATTTCACATTGATTTGTCAAAACGTCCACATGGGAAAGGAGATTCAAAGTGACACTGATTTCACACTGATTTGTCAAAATGGAGGCAAGATAAAAGGAAACTTTGTTTTCAACAATGCTCTTAATTTCATATGTACATACACAGACATATTAGTAGAAAATATTAAAGGGTTTCCTAAGTAATATTTTCCATTCCACTACATTATTTACAGCTTGTAAATAAATAACTCAGAACAATTCATTATACTACTTGTCATTATTTATTAATTAGTGGTTAATATTTTGATATTGAACTGGCTAATATTTTTCATCCTTCTGTGAAATTGTGTATTCTATAATGCTTCTTTTCCATTCACTATGTATAGCATATAAAGTGTGTCTAATGGAGTAGGAAGATTGGAAAGTCTTGTGATCCTTTAACTATGCTACAAGGCAGAAACCCAATGGGTAAGGGTAGGTGCATCCCCACGAAGGGGTCACAAATACCAAAGTTGGTATTGGCTAGTGCCTTAAGCTAGAAAATTTCCTTTACCCTTGTATTAACAGTGAATCCGGAGAGGATTCTAATATTATCTTTATAAGATTTATATTAGTTAAGATTGATGAATAAAATTCATGAGACATGAGCTAGGATGTCCTTGCAAGGTGGTTGTTTATTATTGGAAGCTATGATGGCCATTATGTCAAGTTAGGTGGTCGCACTCCCTTGATCGTGAGCACGATTGTGATCAAGATGGAAGACTTCATAGTCTGGATTGATTGTTTAGCAGTGATAATTAGTGGGCTCATTCACAAAAGCTTCTATTTCACTAATCCTTTTTATGGAGTTGTCAGATTCAATTTCCAAAGGTTTTAATTACACTATAGAGTTGAGTTCTGAGAGAGTTGTGATTCACAGTGTTAAGTATAGCAGCTATGACACCTGAATGAAGACAAGCATAGTAGATGTATCAGACTCTATTATAAGCTTACCTACATATTATAAGGGCCTTGGTTGGCTTTTTTATAATTTTATAAACAAGTTCCATTTCGTGGAAATGTGAAAAAAACAGTGATATTGCCACCATGTGGCTCTTTTCATATATGGTTTTATACTTTTTCAAAAAATTCTCTAAGAGTTCACAATGCTAAGATTCACTAGGACCTTACAAAGTTTTAGTATTTAGTGAAAGATTCACCAAGATCTTACAAGATTTTATAATTGAGTAGGATATTCGCCATGCCTGATGAGAGATTCGCCAAAAAATTATATATACATATTATATTATTGATAAAATCACCTTCCATTTTTCCTATATACCATGGAGATTCACCAATTTATTATACATATAAATTTGGGGGGGTTCTTAAAATTTTCCCTGCCAGCCAATCATGTAAGTTGTTAACATATGTGAGAGGAATCAACGATAATAATGATGACCCTCAAGGTACTACAGTACATTTCGTATGGTGTGAATAAATTATTTGATGTCGAACACCATAAAAAGTCTTACGGTCGAAGGTTATTGATGTCAACCTATCGTCGGAAGCAAGAAACCTACGATTGATGTATGCAAGCTCCAAGGCACTGAAGGGGTGTTTCTACATCAACTTCTTGGATGATGAGCTGATGTCGACAAGAAGTAACTTCGTCGTAGGAGGGCCTTGATGTATCCCACATCTATGACACGAAACAAGGTAAATGATTTTTGGAGATGAGAATTGACTGCCGACATAAGGTGCAGGAATGGCAGTCGTGGAAATGAAGGTTTACAGTATTGCAATGGATGAAGTCTTAACTGGATGAATTCTCTTGAACATATCGATGACACTGAGATGAATTGGTAGCGTTGACCAAAAACAAAAGTAATGGATGGTGTGATAGACCAACGGTGTGGTAATCATCAAGCTAAATGACCCAACCCAAATAGTTACGAAGATGAGGTGGAAGTGTCATGTTCAAGAGTGACTCGCTACCAAAAGTTTTTCAAGACTTTTCCATTCTCCCTAGTCATTGTTGACCAGTGCCTCTTTATTTTTATCAATCTTGAGGAGGATAACATATGCTTGTTCTATAATTCACCCTTCGGGCGAACTCATTGCTATTTGATGTTTTAATGAGTCTAGAAAAGGTGAAACTCGAACTTGTCTAGATGGACAAGTTTGTCGCTAGTTTATATTTTAACGAGTTTAACGAAAAATATAACTTGATCCTTTTCATGTTTATAGAGTTTGAAAAGGGAAAAAACAAAAGCTCTATAATTTCTTTTTTGTAAAAATAATCTCTCAAGCCCAAAAAGAATAAAATAATATGAGAGAGATGTCATTTCCATCCCTTTAATGATCTGGAATAGACAAGCGCTCGACAATCTTTTCTTATTTAGAGAGTCTAAAAAGATTTTAAAGAGGACTCTATGTTTTCTTTTCATTTTTATCAAAGCTCGAAAAAGAAACAAAAGTTTTCTTTGTGGTCAAAGATGCTTAATTCGCCATTTAGTATATTGGATTCTGATTCTAGTCGTTCATCATGCTCAAAACTCTACCAAAGATGATTAAAAATACATGTTTATGGATAAAAAATGAATAAAAACCAACATTCACTTGATCTACATGCAAAAGTAAATATAAAAACAAGTTTGGTAATTCATTTTAACCATTTCATTTTTATTGTTTGATTTGGAGCTCTGGAGCAATTTTTTCCCCAAACTTTACCAGTCGATTGCAGAGGATTCTGCGGATCGTTTCTCATGCCATCCAGACTAGGTAGGAGCTATCCGTGTTCTCTTCAATTTCATTCCATACATTTTCAATTTTGAGCAAAATTTTTGGATTTTTAGGCCCCCAGGGTTTCATTTTTTGTTCTCTGGATCATCGCACCCTTCTATGTCGAAAGGTGCGATGCATTTCATGCACCTAAAAGGAAGAATGCAATGTATCACATTGTCTCTAATGGGGGTGCGATGGGCGCAAAAACCAAAATTAAACAACGATTTTCTCCCAAAATTTTAACCGTTTTTTGCAAAAGTTGGATCCTAATTTATCTAATGGTTGTGTTTTAGACATTCATCAGATCAAAATGGTCATTGAGTGGAGAGAAAGAGAACATGAGGAACAACATGATTCCCCTAAAGAATTAGGGCACAATTGTTGCTTTAAGAAATTTTAGGCTTCTAAAATACTTTCGTTTATCCAGCATGAGACAACAATTTAAACTATTACAGTATCTTGTTCCTTCATGGGAACCTACTGATAAAGTTTTCAACATTAGGTAAAAAATGATCCCCTTTACCACCGAGGATATTTAATTTCTGACGGGACTGTCGAGGCGGGGTACCCCCATCTCATTATCAGGATTCACCCAAGGAGGTGAATCAGTGAGGGAGTATGTACGACAGTTCTGCCAGGTAGGATCTCAGCCCAGCAGAGACGGAAAGATCAATATTCAAGATGTTAATGATTTACCATTGAGAACAATCCTCTTCACCCTTGCCAAATTGGTTGGCAGTGCATCGTTACATTTGGCTAACAGGTCTTATATGCAGTATGCCTTAGAATGCCTGGAACCAAAGGTATTTAACTGGTGTGAGGCAGTTATTTCATTGATGAAAGACCAGCTGACCAAGGTGAAGAATGGGAAGACCAAAATTTTTGGATATGGGTCTATCTTGATTTCTTTCGCCTTGGAGAGAATCCCGCTTATGAAGCTGCAACACAATCCTCTGGGAGTACTTGAACCTAGAGACCCACGGATGGAGAGGTGGGTAGATCTTATGGCTAAGCATGCTGGCCAGTCATTTATCCCATTTTCATATTCTTTCCTCAAGTGGTTCGACTATCAGGAGATGGCCTTCGTGGAATATCCATACGCTGGTATGGACTTCCATGGTGATCCAAATCTGGCATTGCCAGTTGGGGTGCAGTGGAGCGCTATTGGTAAATTGATTCAACCACACATTTTTTTTCTTTTTGAAGTTTTTACTTTTTTGTGTTTTTTTTTAATTATTATTACCAAGAATAAATAAACTTGTATATGTATGCAAATGTTGGATCCGTTCAACCTATGGTACGTCAACGGGGGGCGGGTGCGCCAGTTCAGAGAGCTATTGGGAGGGCAGTTCTTAGAGATTTGGATGTAGTAGAGACCTTGGCTCAGCTGCAATATCACATAGAGGGTTTAACCCTCGGTATTCCAGATGTCCAAATTGAGGAGTTACCTATGAGATTGCAGTGCCATACCATTGGCATGCCGAGTCATTGGATGAGATTCCTGCGTATGATAGCATAGGCTGTGACCTGTTATCATCAGCAGTACTAGTCTATTGGGATATTTTCTGCATTCATTTTTGAGTTTTTTGGGTCAGATTACCGATTTTGTCTTGGACACAAACTATTTGTAAAAACTTCTATACAACTATTTATTTGACTTTCAGATTTTTATTGTAGTTAAGTGATGAAATCTTGTTCGAATGATGATGTGATTTGAAAATTCTTTCTTTACATATGTTGTAAATGTCTATTTAACACATAGTTTGCTAGAGAGTCAGTTAATGTGTTTAAATTTCTGGGAATATGTTGATATTGAATAAATTCAAAATGTCTTTCCAAAATTTGAACTCTAAGGAACATGCGATGAATTGCTGGGTTTCGGATGGAATAGATGCCAGTAAGCTATAGTATGACAAGTTGTGAGTCTAGCCTAATGATGATTTGGTGTATGCCAAGTGAAATGGCATCAGAGAGGAGTTCGATCAATGTGTTATACTCAACGATATTGTTTGTCGATCGTCCAATACATATCCCTCTAAAACTCACTAACTTGCCACTTGGAGCGAAAATGGCCCATGCTGCAAAAGATAAATTTTGTGTACTACGACTAGTTCCATTGGCATACCCAACAAATGGTTCCAAAAAGTTCAACATCTGCAACAAACGTGAAGTGGATTACCTAACCAAATGAAAACTCTAAAAGAAAAACACACACTCTAATGCAAATAAAGCATATATACAGAGTTTTTTACTACACTCAATTAAGCATAGTAATGTTTAAGATGCAACCCATTTCAGGGCTGTGCAAATCGAATCCCGTCATAATCTATTAACTTGTAGGCACCTTTCAACAACACATTTTTAACAATGTAAGGGCCCATCCATAATGGTTCAAACTTCCCTACTCCCAGTTTATCAAAATGTTGATCATAAGGCAAGACCAGGTCACCTTCTAAGAAGACACGAGGCTTGATATTTCTATCATATTGCGCCTTGATGCGTTTCTTATGAGCTTCATTAGTCAATGCTGCGTCATGATGGGTTTCATCCAAATGGATTAATTCCATGAAACATGCTTCTTCTTTAGAAGTATCAGGTAGCAGGTCGATTGCAAGTTTAAGGGATGAAATTTCGCATTGGATTGGTAAGTTTTTTTCCAAACCATACAACAACTGAAAAGGCATAAATCTTGTTGCATTTCTCACCAAGGTCTAATATGCCCACAAAGCCGAGTATAGGATTAAATTCTAATTCCTTTTATGGACTCAAACCATTCTTTGTAACATGCACTTAAGGACTTTGTTGATTGCCTCAACTGGTCCGTTAGCTTGCGGGTAGCATGGAGTAGAACTATCATGTGACAATACTAATTTGGTACTTAATTCAACCATCATGTGATTGTGAAAATGCAACCCATGATCTGTAATCATAGCTTGTGGTACACCAAACCTAGAAACTACATGGTTAAAAAAGAGAGAGTAGCTGTTTTGCCACTATTGTTCAATGAAGGCATCGCCTCGGTCCATTTGGTAAAATAGTCAACAGTGACTATAATATACCCATGCCCCCTAGCTAAGGTGGGGTTACATGTCATAAAATCAATGCCCCATTTTGTGAATGGGCCAACAACAATGATTGGATGCAATGGTGCAAGTGGTAATCTGGTTTTACGATAAAAAATCTAGCAAGCATGGCAACTTTTGACAGCAAGAATGCAATCTTTGAATATAGATGGCCAGAAGTAACCAGCTCATAGAATTTTTTGTGTAGTTGTGTAACCAGATAAATGCCCCGCACAAGCACCTAAATGACATTCATTCAAAGCTTCCTTGGCCTCCTCATGAATAAGTCACCTACGTAAGATCGTATCGACACCACGACGATAAATTGTATCACCAATGATTTGATAATCTTTGTCTTGGTATCGAGTACGTTGTTGTTCAGAGTGAGAGGTATTAGGCCAAAAAGCTTGGGTCTGGAGATAGACCAAGATATCTCCATACCATGGATCACTTAACGAAATCAGAAACAGAGACTCATCCAAGATTCATGCTTCTGATGTTAAATCATTGGAGAACAAGGGAAGATTGCAAAGTAGCTCAGAAAAGATGAGAGATTTCTTTGATTTATATTTGATGAATTCCAAATCAAACTCCTACAAGATAACTATCCACTTAGAATATATTCCCCCTAGCAATTGACGTGACAAAATGTATGTCATAGGGTTGCAATCTGATACAATGGTAGTTTTTTATAGGAGGATGTAATGACGAAATCTCTTCACATCTTGAACGACTGTTAAGGCTAACTTTTCAACATATAAATATTTACTTTCTTTATCATTGAGATTGCAACTCAAATAATATATAGGATGTTCAATTCCACTTCCCTCTTGAACTAAAACCATTCCAATGGATGTATATGCAGTGGCAAGATACAAGTAAAAGTCTTTTGATAGTTTGGGGCATACATTAATCATGCTCTAATCAGTGAATTTTTGAGAGCATAAAAAGAAGCTTGCGCAACTTGGTCCCAAAGGAAGGGTACCCCTTTCATCAATAGACGTATATAACCTTTAGCTAATTCCGCATAGTTTGGAATGAATCTCCTCATAAAGTTTGCCTTCCCTTGAAATCTCTATATCTGTAACAGATTTGAAGGTGGAGGCATGTCAAGGATTGCCTGAACCTTTATTGGATCAAGTCAAATTCCATCTTTCTAAACTGTGAATTTGAGCAATCGACCAGAGCCAACACAAAACACACATTTGTGTGGATTGAGTCTTATCTTGTAGTGTCGACATCATAAAAGTATTGCTCTCAAATGTTGCGGATGATCAATCTGTTTTCGCGAATGAGCAGGAAAATCATCAAGATAGGGTTGAACAATGTGTTTGATGTCATGGAAGGCATAATTCATCACCCTCTAAAATGTAGCCCTCACATTCTTCAAACCAAAAGGTAGCTTTCGATAAGAAAATGTGCCCCACAGACATATAAAAGTATTTTTTGATAGGTCCTCTGGGCGGATATTGATTTTATTGTAGCGAGAGAATCCATCCATAAATGAAAATATTTCACATCCGGCACATTCGTCAATAATCTGGTCAATAAAAGGTGTAGGATAGTTGTCCCTTGGACATGCTTGGTTTGCATTCCTATAATTGACACACACTCGAATTTTCCCTTGTTTTTTCATCACTGGAACAATATTAGATACCCAATCAGTAAGAGGTATAGGGAAAATGAATCCAGCACAGAAAAGTTTTTCAACCTCTGCTTTAATGGTAGCGACTTCCTTAGGATGAACCGGTAAAATCTATTGTCGTACTAGTTTGACATCAGGGCACATTTTAATCTCATGTTCAACAATGCTTGAGTCGATTCCTGGCATCTCCTCATAAGACCATGCAAACACATCTCGAAATTTACAAAAAAGAGCACAGTAATTATCTAGTTCTAATGGAGAACAAGATTTTCCAACATGAATGTTTTCTACAATGTTAGGCTTGGTCAAAATGTTTATAGAAATCATTTCTTCTATGTTAGACAAATTACACTAAGAATCTACAGTATTTACAGAATTTGACAAGAAATCAACGATCGATGGGTGGTTGAGTTCATTTGAATAATCTTCATTGCCATCTTGAAGATGGAATGATGATGATAATCTTCCCATGGTGTCTCTCCTATCATCATTGATTGGACGATTCCTTCATCCATAGAATGTATATGTGAAAAAAGATCCAAGGAGGTACCATATTCTAATGACCTATCTACCCATGCAATTTCTGAGTGTGGATTAGGGTTTGCCGCACAAGCCCGAAAAATTGATTGCTATGTCGATTCGATGGGGCTTAGTGGCATTGCCTCGCCATGACCATCACTTTCAAAGCAGTTGGAAATATTCTTAAAATCAGATGATGTAGAAGAAATCATGTTGCAGGTCTCCGCTCTGGCCACTTCTGTGAAACCAGATGGTGATGGGAGGGTAAAAGTGCCCATCAGGGAAGGATCTTTAAGGAGACCTACTCCAACATTCTTAAGTGATGGTGAGTTCCCGTGTATCAATGGAATGCTTCCCGTAGCCTGTTAACTATAGGAAAAGAAGTCTAGCTAATCGATGACTGTGATTCCACCCCTGAAAGGAAAGGCAATTGTTCGAAAGTATGTGGAAACAACAGTAGCCATAGCATATACCCAAGGCCTTCCTAGTAAAATGTTGTAATCAAGGAGTCTGTCAAGCACCTCGACCTCAACGTTTACTATTTTTACCCCTAGTTCAATTTGCAGGTTACTTAAAATCCCATACAGAGTGTATGTTCTTCCATCGAATGCTTTTAATGTAGTTGGTGATCGTGACAAGGGCAGTGAACCAAGAGTTTTCCAGCAGCTCATTGACATAATGCAAGTAGATGCCCCCTCATCAATAATAGTTCGGTGAACATTTTTATTCAGAGCTTTAACTTGTATT
The DNA here is from genome assembly GCA_031772625.1 of Pinus tabuliformis. Classification (NCBI taxonomy): domain Eukaryota; kingdom Viridiplantae; phylum Streptophyta; class Pinopsida; order Pinales; family Pinaceae; genus Pinus; species Pinus tabuliformis. The sequence goes on from CM062815.1 coordinate 766,409,180, forward strand.
AAGAAGGCTAATTGCGCTGGTAACTGTGGTGTATATCCCGCATGGTTAAAAACCACAAGATTTGAATCTGTAGGATCTATTCCACCTATTGCTAACAATAAATCTCGTTTCTAGGAGGGATAGTTTTGCAATACCTCGAGTGTCGACATAGTGGGAGTTGATTGAGCCAGATCTTCCACTATATTATAGTTTTGAGCTACTCGAACACGAGGATTGAATGTTGATTTGTGCACAACTCCCTTTGGTGGTTTTATCATCAATTCAGGTACAATTGGTGGGACAACTTCTGATGAAGTTGAGGCCAAAGTACTAGGTTGATCAATAGCCTGGTTATTCGACAATGATGGATTTCCATAATCTTTGTTCCTTGTTGACACCAAAACATCATTTTTCATATTTGCGATGGATAACATGTGTACTTGGGATGTGGAAGCATTATACATTGCAACCAAATGTGTCTCTGGGCTTGGAAACGGATCTGTCAACACTGCTGAGGTACTTGAAGTCTTTAGAAGTTTAGAGACCTCAGAGTTATGTAGGAAATCTCTTGTATAATGATCATAATTACATATAAGAGATGGATAACGAGGTTTCCTAGCCACAGTGTGGGATTCAAATGATTTCTCAGGAGTGGAATTTTCCTATTTATTTTTGTTATTCTTCCTATTTTTCTTACCTCCTGGTTGCTTTGGATTTTTCCCTTTGTCATATGACACAACATTAATCTCTGAGGCAAGAGTGTTTTCTGATGCATTTGCAGTTTGATGGGAAATAACAAGATTTTGACGAGATGGTCCTCTTGCCATCTATGTGCTTGAAGAACCAATCACACCATCGCCGGCATGTAGAGTCCCTACTCAATTTTGGAGGTGGAGGAACAGTAAAGTCTGGTCTAGGTGCATCGAGAATTTTATCATAGATCATGTTGGATTATGTGTAGATCAAATCCAAGTATTGGGCATGAGCGATAAATTTCTCTCCTGTGACAACTCTGCCTTTTGCCACATCCTCAGTGATAGATGGCAACAAGGACTTTATGAACCACTTAGCTAAAAGATGATCGGGAACATATGTCTTAACTATTCGATGACGATGCCGCCATTCATGAATATGATCTGATATATGGGTGGAGGTAGTTTGTTTAAAGTTGGTCAAGAGTTTCGTTCTAGTTTTGTATCTGATAGGTAACTGGAAGTGGGTAAAAAAGGTGGTGGCTAAAATGGTGAAGTTATCAAAAGAAGATCTTGGTAATTCAATGTACCATTTAACAGCTAGACCAATAAGCGTTCTTTGGAAAAGATGAAATCTGATTGAATCATCATTCAAAGTATTGGATGAACACCATATATGAAAGGTCATAACATGATTTGATGGGTCTTCTCTAGGATTTCCATTAAACTTTGGAATATCAGATGGTAACTTATGGGGAACCACAGGCCACCAGGGTGCATATGCAATTGGATCATTAGTGAGCCGGTTTAAATCTGGTAATTCTAAAGTTGCTACGAATGGCAACTGTCGATTCAAGTCGGGTTGAGCATACCCAGGATATGATGGAATTGCTTGAGCCATAAGTCTTTGCATACTAGAATAGGGCATCTTGTTGCACTAAAAATTGTCACCTTGACATTCTGCAATTTGTGTGAGTCCATTACCACTCATACTTACCTCCTTTGCAAGTCTAAAGCCTCAGTTATTCATATCAAGCCTTGAAAATAAGAGAAAGCTCTAAAAGCATTTAAAACTCTAGTTCTGCACTTTCTCTTTGCATTACCTACGGTCCCGCATCTAATGTTCATGTCCCCTGCGCACTTGACCACTATGTCCCTATGTTATGGGTGCAAACCCTTGTAAAAGTTAAAAAAACATGAGCACATTCTAAAATAAACTCGCTTTCAGTGATTTCTAGAAGCTTCTGGAAGGAATCTTGAGGTGGCAAGTTTGCTCTCTTAAGGTTCATGCATTCCATACCTTAAGGAGCTAACCCCTTGATGTGAGGAGCTTACCCCTTTGAAGGAGGATTATACCCCTTCATAGATGGACCTGTAACCTCTTCCTTTGAACTATAAAATGAAGCATTGGGCTGGTTACTAAAGAGGTTAGAAGCTGAATACTTTTGAGGTGAAATGCTTGTGGAACTTAGTATTCTTTAGTTGAGCTTTTATGAGGAGAGATTGCATACCTCTAAGATCTCATTTGGAAGAGTGCAAGGCTTTTCAAAGTAAAGGAAATTCCTGTTTCAGACCCCAGGAAGAGCTTGTTCAACATCAAGGCTGAAAAGGTTATAAGGTTCTTCTACTTCAAAGTTAATACAAATAAGTTTTTTTTTCTCAATAAGTTGTTTATTTATGGTTTATTTTATGGATTCCTTGATCAACATAATAGATAGGATTTATGATATTTAATATGCAGGTGCTATTTAATATTTGCTTGTTTGTGATTGCAGGTCTTTAAATATAACTCTTTTAGATGATTGAGGGATAACTACAATGAACAAGCGTTGTATCTAAGGTAGGATCTTAACACCTTTATAGTATTTATTTGCAAATCACATATGTCTAGAGAAAGATAGGTTTTTTTGTCTCTTTGTTGCTAGACTATCTTCTGATACTAGGGAGATCAATCTTGTCCATAAGATCGATTTATCCAGCCAACACTGTTGTGGGGAAAAATGCCTATTTAGGACAATCCTATCCACCTAAGGTGTGACAGCGCCTTAGCAACAAACGAATACAGCTATCATGATTTCTTCCTTTATGAAATATGTAAGAGAGGAGATCAGCAGACTTACCGTTATCTTCCGGTTGTCCCTCGAACTAGATCCTCTTCTCTTTGTGTGTCCACAGCTACTTGCCTCCTCGCTTGATCAAGAGAACAGCTACTTGAATCCCACGAGATCACAAGAGAACAACTACCTGTGACAAGAGAACAACTACTTGCAACAAGAGAAGAACACAATACAAAGGAAAATATACATATTCATAAATGATTCAAGATTAGAAGTAAATCAAATATACTAATGCAATTACACAAAATACACCAGCATATAGGAAAGAATCAAGATAGCTTTATTGAAAGTAACAGGGTTCAGGAAGAGATACAACCCATAGGGCTCCAACCCAGCATCTCCTTCCCAGCAGAATGGAATTCCCTCTTCAGCTCCTTTCAAAGCATAACACACCCAATATTTCTAGCCACAAACCAACAACAATTCTTTGCAAATACTAAATTCCAGCCTCCCTAGACCTCATGAGAGAGATCTATATATAGGAGTTTTGGAGAAAGGATGAGTCAGCTTGAGGCTGGCATGAAGCTGACTAGTGTCCTCTCCCACTTCAGTTCTTGAGTCCACTTGGAGGTTCTTGCTTCCACTTGGAGATTTGGAACCTCTTACTCATCACCAGTCGAATTCCCTGATCCAAGTGTCATTTTGGAAGCTTCCTGGGCATTGACACCTTGAGGAATGACTTTGCCACATGTCCAAACTCGCCCAGCGCAGGTAGCCTTCTTTGCAGTTGACATTCAACGCAGGTAGACAGTGGAGTAGTTGACATTCAGCCCAGATGCTCAGTGGAGCAGTTGACATGATCTAGAATTGCCTTGTTTTTGAGTGTTTTCAGGTGGAGAACTTTTGTTAGGTGTTGTGGTTTGCTGGCCTTGTTCCTCTAGGGGTAGGAACAACATGTTTAGGGACTTTGGATCCCTTGATTATTGACATTTCATGCTCAGTGATGCAAGGCACAAAAATGTCTATAACAGTTGCCCCCTAAAGTATGAGGCCGTTTATCGGGTGAAATGCTTTATCCAGGAGGGTCCGAATTTCATCCATCTGCTGGGAGGAGACCTGTAATAAAATACAATACAATACATTATGATTCATTCTGCTTTCATGATCTAGCTAAGGCGGGCATTCCCATGCTCAGCTTTATAAATTCATTTTTGTACATAGAACAGACGATCGTCTGATGGTAGACTGATAATTTTGGTGAAAATTATCATCCTTTGAGTAGGATGATCATCTACTGCAATGATGTACATGTCAAATGTCTTTATCTTTCCTGAATATATATCGCAGCCCGGATGGATGAAACTAGATCCGGGGTCTTCAAACTCGTTCGATCTTCACTCTAAGTACAAGTCGATCCATGTGACAATTGCGCTGAAGTCGAACATGGAAAGACATCGCTTGATTATCGGTCAATGAGGTAAACCGTTAACAAGCGCGAGAGGAATCACCGATAATGATAATGACCCTCAAGGTACTGCAGTACAATTCACGTGGTGTGAATAAAGGACTTGGCGTCGAACACCACACAAAATCTTCTGGTCGAAGGTCATTGATGTATACCTATCGCCGGAAGTGAGAAACTTGCCATTGAGGCATGCAAGCTTCAAAGTACTGAAGGGGTTGTTCCTAGATCAACTCCTTGGATAATGAGCTGATGTCAACAAGGATCGATCCGTCAAAGGAGGGCCTTAATGAATCCCACATCAGTGACACGGAACGGAGCTAATGATTTTAGTGGAGGTGAAAACAATCTGTGACATATGATTCAGGGTGGCGGTCATGAATGGATGAAGGATAATGTATGGCAGTGGATGGGACCCGGTTGACTCTTTCTGAATGACTTCTCTTGAACATATGGTGACATTGATGCGATGGATTGGTAGCATTACCCCAAATATGGATGGTATGGCAAGACCATGGTGATGTGACCGGTGAATGAAACAACCCAACCCGAATGTGATACAGAGGAAAAGTGTCATGTTCAAGAGCGACCTGCTACCATCAAAGTTTTCTTGATTTTTCCCAATTTTTCCCTAGTCATTGCTGACTAGTACCTCTTTATTTTTGTCAAGCTTGAGGAGGATAACATATGCTTGTTCTATAACCTGCCCTTCGGGCAAGCCCGTCGCTATGTTTTAACGAGCCTAGCGATAGTGAAACTCGTTCTCATTTAAAGACAAGTTTGTCGCTATTTAATAATTTTAACGAGTCTAACGACAAGGATAACTTGGTCCTTTTCATTTTTAGAGAGTCTGAAAAGGTACGTAAAGTTAACTCCAAAATTCATTTTTCGTCATCTAATCCCTTAAGTCCGAAAAAGTATAAAACAATACAAAAGGGATGAGTTTTCGATATCTTTAATGAGCCGAACAAAACAAGCGCTCGATCTTTTTGTGCAATAATCCCTCAGGTCCAAAAAGATTAAAATCTAGAGGAGGGATAGCACTTCCGGTCCTTTAACGAGCTGGAAGGCCAAAACTCGGCAATCTTTTCATATTTTACGAGTCAGTTGAAAAGAGCTTAAAGAAGACTCGTCTTTTGAGGAACGAGTGATAAACAAGGATAGCAACTGATTCCAGGTACAGGTTGGAATTTTCCAATCACGGTAGTGTCACAAGGATGGCTAGGTGAAATCACTCTTCGCAGCTGTTCCTCAAAATGGGTAAACAATCATATGGAGGTGAACGATCGGCCAAATGAAAGTGGAGGTGGCAGGTGCAAACACGACCAAGGCTTTTATGGCTGATAAATTTACGATCACAACGGTTATTTATCGGGATAGGTTCATTTTTTAGATAAAAATGAGATTAAACTCTGGAGGAAACATTGCTCACTGCTTATATTTATTTTTTAACGAGCATGAAGACCACGTTAAAACTGCTCGGATCTTGCGTTTATTTTTTAACGAGCATGAACTTTATGCTAAAACTGCTCGATCATATAGTCAAAATTTTGATTTTTACCATAAATAGCTTTTCTCTTTTCAAGGATAGTACTACATTCATAATTGCTGCAACAAACTTTGTTAGAAATGAATTATATTTGCATGAAAATGAGATTATAACCCTAATATTTCGCTTTAAACTACGTAAAAAGCCATTAAAAGGTGTTTTTACCTCTAATTTTACCATTTCATTTGAATTTGGTTTGTTGGAGCTCTGGAGGTGCCTCTTCCCCCTTGATTTTCACCAGCTGATTTCAGGAGATTCTGTGGACGATTCTCGGCGCCGTCTGGACCAGGTAGGAGCTAAACCTTAGCTCTTTCTTTTCATGGTTTCCTTTCTTCATTCTGTGCCTGTTTTCCAGTCTTTCTGAGCCTCAGGGGTTTTTCCAGGGCACCCTAACTTTAGCGCAGGTTGCCCATTCGAAACCTGCGTTGAATGTCAACCTGCCTTAAGGCAGCCTGACTTTCAACGCAAGTAGGACACTGTCTTCCTGCATTGGGCTCAAAAAACTGAGTTTCCAGCACCTTTTTAGATGATTTTTTTTCCAGTTTCTCATCAAACTCAGGAACTTACTCCTTCTCATGTTTGTTTTGCAGGGATCTTTGAGCAAAATGTCCCTTACATGGTGAGAACGAGAACATGAAGAGGAGGACATGATTGCCCTCCATGACCCTGTCACGGTGAACGCGTTGTGGAACTGTGGCTTGCTGAAGTCTTTCCGTATCTCTAGCATGAGAGCACGGATCACTTTGCTGCAGTATATGCTTGATGCTTGGGATCCCATTAACCAAGTATTCCAGATTAGGGGAAAATCCATCCCCTTGACCATAGAGGACATTTAATTCTTGACTGGATTGTCAAGGCGAGGTGCCCCCATTTCTTTGTCAGGTTCGGCTCGGGGGACTGACTCCGTGAGAGATTATGTCCGCTAGTATTGCAGGGAAGGTTCCCAGCCAAGCAGAGACGGCAAGGTTGTTGACAGGTCTCTCAGGTCCATTCTATATACCATTGGTAGGATGGCCGGTAGCGCAACTCTACATGTTGCCAACAGATCTTATGTGCAGCACGCCTTGGAGTGTCTCCAACTGAAAGTATTCAACTGGCGTGATGCAGTACTTGTTCAGATGAAAAGTCAGTTGACCAAGGTAAAGGACGGGAAGCTGAAGAACTTTGGATTTGGTTCTATTCTGATTGCCTTCGCCTTGGAGAAAATCCCACTGATGCAGCCTCAGTATATTATACTCGAATTGCCTTCTCCGACCGAGCCACGCATGCAGAGGTGGGTCGATCACATGTCTAGGCATGCTAGTAAACCTCAGATCACTTTCACTAATGCCTTCTTCAGGTGGTTCGAGCACCAGGAGATGGTATTTTGCGAGTATCCATATGTGGGTATGGATTTCCGAGGTGATCTGGATTTGGTGTTACCGGATGGCGAACAGTGGGGCGCTATTAGTAAACTCTTTGACCATATCACTGTTTACTGCTTTTATTCATAATGTTGTTGTGCTTTATTCTATTAAGACTTTTAATCATACTCTTGGGTGCATGCATATGTTGGTCCTGTTCGTCCAGCAGTTCGTCCGAGACCGCCAGTCGCTGCCCCGACAGTGGAGCCTGCTGGGAGGGTTATTCTTCGCGACCTCGACGATGCTGAGAGCCTTACAGCTGTGCAGGAGCAGGTTGAGAGCCTTACTCTCGGTATTCCGGATGTACGGATCGATGAGTTACCTTTACAGTTGCAGTGGCATACTACTGGTGTGCCTAGACGATGGACTCGTCTCTTGCGCATGATTGCACAGGCTGTGACATGCTATCACGAGCACCACTAGGCTAGGGTGCCCCCTAGCACTTTTGAGTTTTTGGGTCATATGACCGATTTTGTCTTGGTTATAGAACATTATGTATGAACGATAAACAGCTTATATATATTTTGATTTTCGAGTTTTATTCTGGTTGAGTTATATGATCCATATGTACAATCATTGATGATGTGTCTCTTTTATAAATGTCGCAAATGTCTATCTAACACATAATTTGCTAATGAGTCGGTTAATGTGTTTAAGTTTCTGGAAATATGCTGGTATTGAATTGAATCAAATTGTCTTTCCAAAATCTTAACCCTTAGGAACATGCGATAAATAGCTGGATTGCGAACGGAATATATACCATTGAGTTGTAGTATTACGAGCTGTGAGTCTAGCCTGACAATTAGTCAGCATATGCCACGTGTGATGGCATCAGAGAGTAGTTCTATCAACGCGCTATACTCAGCGATTTTATTCGTTGATTGCCCAATACACACACCTCTGAAACTTACTAACTCGCCGCTTGGATCAAAAATGGCCCAGGCTGCGGAGGATAGGTTCCGCGAACTACGACTCGCTCCGTCCGCATATCCAACATATGTCTCTAGAAGGTTCGACATCTGCAACAAATGAAAAAGGGATCACTCGACCAGAACAAATACTTTAGCGAAAACAAAATACAACAAAAGCATGCAGGTTACTATTTAAGCATAGTAACGCTTGAGGTACAACCCGTTGCGGGGCTGCGCCAGTGGAATTCCGTCATAATCCATTAACTCGTAGGCTCCTTTTGCGAACACCCTTTTAACAATATAGGGGCCCATCCATAAGGACTTGAATTTACCTGCTCCCAATTTATCGGATTCTTGGTCATAAAGCAAGACCAAGTCACCTTCTGAGAAGACACGGGGTTTGACATTTTTGTCGAACTGAGCCTTGACTCGTTTCTTATGGGCCTCGTTAGCCAAAGCGGCGTCACGAGGGGTTTCATCCAACTGGATTAATTCCAAGAAACGAGCCTCTTCTTCTGAAGTTCCGGGGAGGAGATCAATTGCGAGTTTAAGCGACGAAATTTCGCACTGGATTGGCAAGAATGCTTCCAGGCCATACACCAGTTCGAAAGGTGTGAACCTGGTCGCGTTCTTTACCGACGTTCGGTAAGCCCACAAGGCTGAGTACAGGATTAGGTGCCACCTTCTTTTATGAACCCCGATCATCCTTTGCAACATACGCTTCAGGACCTTGTTGATTGCTTCAACTTGTCCATTGGCTTGCGGATAATACGGGGTAGAGCTGTCGTGAGATAACCCTAGCTTGGCAGCTAATTCGACCATCATGTGATTGCGAAAATGTGATCCATGATCTGTAACTATAGCCTGTGGTACGCCGAACCTGGCGACTACATGATTGAAAAAGAAAAGGGCAGCTGTTTCACCAGTGTTATCTAATGTAGGCATCGCCTCGGCCCATTTGGTAAAATAGTCAATAGCGACTATAATATACCCATGCCCCCCAGTCGAGGTGGGGTTACATTGCATGAAATCGATGCCCCACTTGGCGAAAGGCCCAACAGCAACTATCGGTTGTAAAGGTGCGGGCGGTCTTCTGGTTTTGCTATCAAAAATTTGACAAGCATGGCAACTTCTGACTGCGATTATGCAATCTTTGAACATGGTTGGCCAGAAGTATCCTACTCGTAAGATTTTTTGTGCTGTTGCATATCCAGATTGATGCCCCTCACACACGCCTGAATGACATTCATTCAGGGCTTTTTCGGCCTCCTCATGGGTAAGGCACCTCCTCAGAACTGTATCGATACCACGATGGTAAAGTGTATTACCGACGATCATGTAGTCTTTTGCTTGGTATCGTATACGTTTTTGTTTGGAGTGAGAGGTGTTTGGACTGAATTTTTGGGTTTGGAGATAAACTATGATATCTCCATACCACTCATCGCTTGTAGATATCAGAAACAAACTTTCGTCCACGATTGACTCTTCTGATGTTTCATCGTTGGACGACGATGGGAGATCACACAATAATTCTGCGAAAACTAGAGCTTTCTTTGATTTGGATTTTACAAATTCCAGATCAAACTCTTGAAGGATTGCTATCCATTTTGAATATTTTCCCCCCAGCAACTTTCACGACAGTATATAAGTCATGGGGTTGCAATCTGACAAAATGGTAGTTTTCCGAAAGAGGACATAATGTCGAAACCTTTGAATCGCTTGAACAGCTGCAAGTGCTAGTTTTTCAACATAAGAATATTTACTTTCTGTATCATTTAAGTTTTTACTTAAATAATATATAGGATGTTCAATTCCATCGACTTCTTGAACTAAAACCATCGCAATGGTCGTATCCGCTGCAGCCAGATATAGGTTAAAATCTCTTTGATAGTCCAGGGCGTACATTAATGATGCTTTTACTAGACAATCTTTCAGAGCATCAAAGGAAGCTTGCGCCACCTGGTCCCAGACGAAAGGTACCTCCTTTTTCAAAAGACGAGTATAACCTTTAGCAAGTTCTGCGTAATTTGGAATGAACCTCCTCAGAAAGTTCGCTTTCCCTTGAAGTTTCTGAATCTGAAGCAAATTTGAAGGTGGAGGCAAATTAATGATTGCCTGAACCTTGCAGGGGTCGAGACGAATCCCATCCTTAGAGACTACAAAGCCAAGTAAATGACCATAACCGACGCAAAACACACATTTGTGCGGATTGAGTCTTATCTTGTAGTGTCGGCAACATAGAAATACCGCTCTTAAATGCTGCGGATGATCAGTCCGCTTTCGCGAATGAGCCGGTAGGTCGTCAAGATAAGGTTGAACAATGTTCTTGATGTTATGGAAGGCATAATTCATTGCCCTCTGAAATGTCGCCCCTGCGTTCTTTAAACCAAAGGGTAATTTTCGATAAGCGAATGTGCCCCACGGACAAATAAATGCAGTCTTTGACTGGTCCTGTGGGCGGATATTTATTTGATTATACCCGGAAAATCCATCCATAAATGAAAATATTTCACATCCGGCGCATTCATCAATTATCTGGTCGATGAAGGGTGTAGGGTAGTTGTCCTTTGGACAAGCTTGGTTTACATCCCTATAATCGACACACACTCTAATCGTCCCTTGTTTTTTCATAACAGGGACAATATTCGATACCCAATCGGTTAGAGGAACCGGGTAGATGAATCCAGCATGGAGAAGTTTTTCAACTTCCGCCTTAATGGTAGCGGCTTTCTTGGGGTGCACCTGTCGAAGCCGTTGTCTTACTGGTTTGACATCAGGATACATTTTAATTTCATGTTCAACGATACTCGAGTCAATGCCTGGCATTTCATCATATGACCAAGCAAAGACATCTCTAAATTCGCGAAAAAGAGCGTTATATATTTCTAGTTCTGAAGGGGAACAACCTTTGCCAACATAAACATTCTCTACAACATTTGTTTTAGTCGAGATATTTATGGCTATAGTCTCTTCAATATTGGATAAGTTTTGCTCGGAATCCACCGTATTTACAGTATTTGTTAGGAATTCAAAAACTGAAGGGTGATAAAGGTCACGTTGAGTATCTTCTTCATATTCAGGAAGAAGGGAACGATGGTGGTGATCATTCCATGGTGCCCCCTCAATTAACATTGATTGTAAGATTCCTTCGTCAGTCCCATGTACTTTCGACCAAGGATCTAATGGGGTACCATATTCTCTAGACCTATCTACCCAAACGCTTAATGAGCGTTGATTTGGGTTCGCCTCCCATGCTTGAAACATTGATTGCTACAATATTTCTAAAGGGCTTGGGGGCAAAACAATTGCATGATCCATGTCAACACTGTCTTTTGCGACCTTCAAGGAAGATATCATGTTGCAGGTTGCTACAAACGGTATATTTCCTATGTAAATAGGAGGTGGTAGCGCGAAAGTTCCCATCAATGTGGGGTCTTTCAATAATCCTACTCCGATATCTTGAAGCGAATGGTTTCTCTCATGGATCATGGGAATGCTTCCTGTAACTTTTGAATTATTAGGGAGGAAGTTCTGTTGATCGACGACCGTAATCCCTCCTTCAAATGGGAATGCGATCTTCCTAAAATAATTCGACACAATAGCTGCCATGGCATAAATCCATGGTCTACCCAGTAGGATGTTGTAGTCAAGATTTCCATCGATGACCTCAACATCAATTTCTATCGTTTTTCCTCCCAATTCAACCTTCAAGTTGTTAAGGATACCGTACAGGGTATAAGTCCTTCCGTCGAAAGCTTTCAATGTCATCGAAGATCGCGACAAGGTTGGAGATCCTAAAGTTTTCCAGCAACTCATCGACATAATACATGTAGATGCCCCCTCATCAATAATTTTTCTGTGAACAGTTTTGTTGAGGGCTTTCACTTGAATAAGGAAAGCTAGTTGAGCTGGTAACTGAGGATCGTATCCTTTGTGATCAAAGGATACAAGATTGGAATCCTTAGGATCAACCCCACCAATAGCCGATAACAAAGCCTGCCTTTGGGATGGGCAATTCTGTAATACTTCAAGAGTCGACATAGCGGATGGCGATTGGGCCAAATCTTAAACTGTGTTATAATGCTGCACCGCCCTGGCGCGAGGATTAAACGTCGACTTGTGTACTACTCCCTTTGGCAGTTTTATTGTTAATTTAGGAATGATGGGTGGTACAACTTCTGTCGAAGTTGTTGTCGAACTACTTGGTTGATCTTTACCTTTGTCGTTCGACAACTGAGGATTCCTGTAATCTTTGTTCCTTGTCGAAATCAAAGCATCATTTTGCTGTTTTGAAACCGACAACATAAGCACTTGCGACGGGGAAGCATTTCCACTATCAACCAGATTTTGACCTGGGTTGGGAAATGGATCAGTTAACACGGCTGAGGTTTGGGAACTTTTAAAGAACCTCTTTAATTCAGCTTTGTAGGGACAATCCCTTGTCCAGTGATCCGCTTCGTCACATATCATACATGGACTTTTTGGTTTCCCTTTCCCAGGAGGGTTTGAAGAATTTTTTCCAGGAGATGATTCACCCTGTTTCTTCTTCTTCCCTTTGTTTTGCTTCTTCTTGCTTCCTGGTTGATTGGTTTCTTTGCCTCTATCTGCTGATACGGCATTTACTTCCGAAGCAAGAATTTCTTCTTTTGCATTTTGATCCGAATTCTTACGGGCTTTCTTAGACAAAGCCTTTATCGATTTCGTGTTTGCCGTGCCAATCACGCCATCACCGGCATGAGAGTCACTATTGGATTTTGGAGGAGGAGGAATTGAAAATTCTGGTCTAGGGGCGTCAGGTATTTTTTCGTAGAGCGTGCCAAACTGAGTATATACTAAGTCTAGATACTGTGCACGAGCAATAACTTGCTCCTCAGTTACGACTCCCCCTTTCGCCACATCTTCCGTTATAGCAGGAAGTAACGACTTTATAAACCATTCAGCTAACAGCTGATCGGGAACGTATGTTTTCACCATCCTGCGACGACGGCGCCACTCATGTATGTGATCAGATATATGGGTGGCAGTTGTCTGCTTGAAGTTGGTCAATATTTCTGTTCCCGTTTCATACCTTATTGGTAATTGAAAATGGGTTAAGAAAGTCGTGGCTAGGGAACTAAAATTGTCGAACGAGGCTCTAGGTAATTCAATATACCATTTAGCTGCTAGACCTGTCAATGTCCTCTGAAAAAGGCGAAGCCTTATCGAATCGTCGTTCAGGGTGTTGGATGAACACCACAGATGAAAATTCATCACGTGATTCAATGGGTCTTCACCTGGATTTCCATTGAATTTAGGAATGTCAGATGGAAGTTTGTGAGGAATCGCTGGCCACCAAGGGGCATAAGCAATCGGATCGTTGGTTAACCGATGTAAATCGGGTAACTCTAAAGTCGCCACGAATGGTAACTATTGATTCAGGTTAGGCAAAGCATAACCAGGGTACAATGGAATGGCTTGAGCAGTGGGCCTTTGCATACCAGCATAATGTAATTGATGTTGGTATGACTGATATGGTTGGTGGACTTGACCACTGTAAAGTGGTTGGTTTTGACCATTTTGGATATACGGTTGTCCACTGTTCGCAAACATCTGCTGCTCAGAACCTTGGTATACCTGCTGGAATTGTGGTTGTTGGTATTGCACTAGCCACGGTTGTGAAGCCATGTTCTGTTGTGCTATGCTAACCGTTGGACCAAGGTGTGGGGTAATTGTACCCGTTTGGACCTGTGTCGCCCCACCAGTTTGGCGATTGTGGTTGTGACCCATGGTCAAGGGGCTGTTGCATTACAACTTGAGAAATCTGAGGTTGACATGCAACAGGCATCGCTTGAACTTGTGACACTGTTACAATAGCCGGTGTGGTTGGGATGTTCGTCATAGGTACACACTATTGCATAGAATATACAACCCTTGGTTGTTGAGGTAGCATAGGTACCCAACCACTTGATGTAATTCCAGTATAACCTGAATATTGTTGTGAACTCCTGTATGGGTACCCTCCTGGAGGGGGTAATGAAAGGGCATACTGCCCCCCATACGGTAGCAATCCGTAACTCAAGGGGATTGATTGTCCTTGGGGACTGGATTGCCCAAATTGACCTCCAAATGGATCAATTTGGCGAGTCTCAACATAAGAGTTGCCAGATATTACTCCGGATGAACAAACTGGAACAGACCACACTGTCGAAATAGTCCCTTGGTGGACTCCTTCTAGTGGTTGAGAGCTAGTTGGGACAGATGGTATGCCGGCAAACATTGTCGGAGTGACGGCAGGGGCTTCTGCCGTCGCTGTGTCGTTTGACACAGTCCTAGATGATGACGGTTGTTCAGACATTTTAAGTCTATCCAATAGATTGCCTAGCGATTCTACAGGAACCTCCACTTGTGGTGGATTAACTTCTGATGAAGGAAATAGAGTGACCCTGACTCCAAAATGGGTTGGAGTACTTGCTTGCGGATCCTCTGCAATTTCCTCTATCGCAATCAAACCCGGTGGAAGAGGAAGACCGTCAAGTCCGTAAAATATTTCTGGTGCTGAAGAATGGGTTGTTTCGACAACGACAGTTGTCTGAGGAACAAAACTCTCTGGACCGGTTACAGATGGAACTGGTCCAGTTACACAAGTACTTGCCCGCAGACTAGGATCAGTATTACTGTCCCTCTATGGCTGTTGAACTTCTTCTATAGAGGTAGGGTTTCCAGAAATGTTTGGAGTAACTCATATCTCAGATGTAGTTGGAACACTTGTTCTAACTTTGATAGGAGATTTTGAACTGGTTATACGAGTTCGCTTTGTCCGTACTATTTTCGATTCCAGAGACAAAGACGGTTGACTCGTAAGCCTCCGTGAACGATGGGGTTTCAATTGACTTTCTTCCACGATTGCGGATTACTCGATCAACCAAAATATTAAAAGGGGAAAATTGTGTTTCCGACCTGAATGAATTTTATTAGATGCTTTTAGACACAACTTGCTTTTTCAGTTTTAAAGAGTCGAGAAAAAGCTAAAGATGACTCTAGTCTCCTTCGATGTTTTAACGAGCCCGAAGTGACAAATGCTCGGATGGACTTTTTCTGTTATAGAGTCTTAAAAAGGCCAAAAGAAACTGCTCTGGAGATCTAGGCAGAGGGTGTGCCAAACTTTTCGCAAAACCACAGAATACTTTTTACGGTACGGGTGGTCGATCTTCGTGAATGCTGTGTTCACTGCATTGCGATCAGTAGGGTGGCCGACACGGTTTCCTAAGGATAAAAGATATATGCCTATAGGGGTCTCCCAATATATACGCGACGGTACGTGGGAGAACAATCCGTATTAGTGCCACTGACTCTCAGGAGGAATCACCCACCTTCTTCGAGATCGACAGTCACTATGTTTAACGACGCTGGAACACGTCTCTAGCCTAGACCTCTATGTTGTGCGTTATGTTACAAAGCGTTGTTAGGTTCATTCAGTTTATTTTAGGTTGATCTTTTTAAAGTTTTCCTTTCAAGGTTCACCACGAGATGTATGATACAAATTCCTAAATGCAGTCTAAGATGATAAGCAAGCTTTACAATCTTTCAACTTTGAAAATCCTAGCTACTAGGGAAAAGAGAGCAACTATCTTTTCTCAAAGAGCAATCAGCACACTCTAATGCACTTTCCCTAAATCCAACATGCAAACTTATCAAATGCAAAATGCACAATGCAGGTGTTTGTTTTCACTTTCTTAGTATAAATGCCTACAAAGAAAGCTTTTTGCACAACTTTGAATTTGCTTTTACAATGATCAAAATAAACAAGTTCTCTTTCTTCGAAATCAACAAGGGTAGAAGAGATTACAATCACTTTGCGATTTTCGAAACAAAGACTCGTTTTGATACTTTGAAAAGAACAAATTCAAACCAATAAGCAAAAGTAAAACTATAATCAATCTGAACAAACAACCAATGAACTCTCTTCTAAGATCACTCTCAATCAGATTTGAATCAAGGGCTACAGAAAGACTACTTTACTCATGCAAAGGAAGATTGTAAATGATGCCACAAACACATAAAAACATTCACAATCTTTTTGTACAAAAATTGGGGCGGAATTCAGGCAAAGAAAAGGGATTATCAGACTAGCACCTATACTTGGTTAAAGGCTGCAAAAACAGAGATCAAAACAGGGCAAAAAGGACAAAGAACCCCAGCTGCACAAGGCCACACTGGTTCAGCGCAAGTCCAACACTGTCAGTTTGACATTCAGCGCAGGTAGCCCCTTCGGGACCTGTGTTGAAATGCAGACTACCTTCACAGTGTCTGCGCTGAAAGGGAAAACTCTCGCTTCCCTTGGTTTCTGGGTCACAAAATGCTCAAAAATACACTGTTTCAGGCCAAATCAGAAACACAAGCAAGGTATAAACAGAGGGATGCTTTGATAGGGTACTAAAGACTATCACAAGGATCAATCAAATCGTTTGTGGATCTAGTTTAGATCATAGACACGTCCAACATACTGGATCAAAGAAGCAACTTTTACTTTGCATCCGGGAAAGATGCAGTTCAAGAATTGCTGTCAAGTTTATGAAGTAAACAAATGACGGAAACACAAACAAAATGAATAAACAAATTCTTCCCCAATGGAGTCGCCAATTTGTTGTGGGGAAAAATGCCTATTTAGGATGATCCTATCCACCTAAGGTGTGACAGCGCCTTAGCAACAAACGAATACAACTATCATGATTTCTTCCTTTATGAAATATGAAAGAGAGGAGATCGGCAGACTTACTGTTATCCTCCGATTGTCCCTCAAACTAGATCCTCTTCTCTTTGTGTGTCCACAGCTACTTGCCTCCTCGCTTGATCAAGAGAACAACTACTTGAATCCCACGAGATCACAAGAGAACAGCTACTTGCAACAAGAGAAGAACACAATACAAAGGCAAATATACATATTCATAAATGATTCAGGTTTAGAAGTAAATCAAATATACTAATGCAATTACACAAAATACACCAGCATATAGGAAAGAATCAAGATAGATTTATTGAAAGTAACAGGGTTCAGGAAGAGATACAACCCATAGGGCTCCAACCCAGCATCTCCTTCCCAGCAGAATGGAATTCCCTCTTCAGCTCCTTTCAAAGCATAACACACCCAATATTTCTAGCCACAAACCAACAACAATTCTTTGCAAATACTAAATTCCAGCCTCCCTAGACCTCATGAGAGAGATCTATATATAGGAGTTTTGGAGAAAGGATGAGTCAGCTTGAGGCTGGCATGAAGCTGACTAGTGTCCTCTCCCACTTCAGTTCTTGAGTCCACTTGGAGGTTCTTGCTTCCACTTGGAGATTTGGAACCTCTTACTCATCACCTGTCGAATTCCCTGATCCTAGTGTCATTTTGGAAGCTTCCTAGGCATTGACACCTTGAGGAATGACTCTGCCACATGTCCAAACTCGCCCAGCGCAGGTAGCCTTCTTTGCAGTTGACATTCAATGCAGGTAGACAGTGGAGCAGTTGACATTCAGCGTAGATGCTCAGTGGAGCAGTTGACATGATCCAGAATTTCCTTGTTTTTGAGTGTTTTCAGGTGGAGAACTTTTGTTAAGTGTTGTGGTTTGCTGGCCTTGTTCCTCTAGGGGTAGGAACAACATGTTTAGGGACTTTGGATCCCTTGATTATTGACATTTCATGCTCAGTGATGCAAGGCACAAAAATGTCTATAACAAACACATATGCATTTGGTAACCTTGGTAAGGTTGTTGGAAAAAACTAGTATAAGGT
Source organism: Pinus tabuliformis (assembly GCA_031772625.1). Taxonomy (NCBI): domain Eukaryota; kingdom Viridiplantae; phylum Streptophyta; class Pinopsida; order Pinales; family Pinaceae; genus Pinus; species Pinus tabuliformis. The sequence goes on from CM062815.1 coordinate 766,426,990, forward strand.
GGTTGTTGATAACCTGATTGGAATTGTGGTTGTCCATAACTTGAAAAGCCTTGTTGCCCAGGTCCTTGGTAAGCTTGATATTGACCAAAACCAGTTTGAGCTTGTGAACCAAGTCCAAACTGGGGTTGGGACTGTTGGAATTGGGGTTGTTGGAATTGTGATAGCCACGGTTGTTGAACCAACTGTTGCTACCCAGTAATGAAGGATTGAACAAGTTGTGGATCAACTACAATATTGTAAGCCTGGGTCATTCCAAATAAAGGTATACTAACTTGAGGTTGTTGTATAACAACTTGAGAAACTTGAACCTCTTGACTTGAAACTTGTGGCTGCAAGGAAGAAGGATCAGTTTGTATTGGTTGAGATACAACAGATTGAGCTTGTGACTATGGCACAATAGTAATAACAGGTGTAGTAGGAATATTTGACACAGTCTGGATTGGTTGTGTTGGATACACAAGTCTTGGTTGGGTTGGCATTACTAGTTTCCATTGACAAACTCTAATTCCAAGTTAACTCGAATATTGTGGGAAATTACCATATGGTTGTCCCCCGGAATAGGGAGGATATGGTGAATAAGCATACTTCTCTCCATATGGTGGTAATATAGTATTTAATGGATACACGAGTCTTTGATGACCAGATACTGATGTACAAGATCAAATTGTTGAGTTCCCATTTGAGAAAAGCCGGGTAGAATTCCAGACGAGTACATGGGTGTTGACCATGGTACAGAAGCAACCCCTGAGTGGGTTCCAGACAATGATTGGTAACCGACCGGGATGGACGATTCACCATAGAGGTGCAACTCAGGTGTAGAAGAAAACATCGAAGGTGTTACAACAGAAGATTCTGCTGCAACTGCATCGAATGATGCAGTCTTGGATGTTGACGATTGTTCAGCCATAGTTAACTAGGCCAAAATTTTTCCTAAATATTCGATGGGAACTTGCAAGGGAGCAGGATCATATGAAGCAAAGTAATTAGGAGTAGCAGGATAAATATTAATCCCTGTTCCAAAATGAAACGAGGTTCCAGGTGTGGAATCCTCTACTATCTCTTCCATGGCAATCAAATCTAGTGGAAGAGGTTGACTATCAGGTTCGTGAAAGATTTCTGGCATTGATTTCAGTGTAGTTTCAACAGTGACTGATGTTGGAGGGGTAAAAACTTCTGAATATTCAAATTCGAAGTCCAGAAGTTTAGGTAAATGAACAACAATTTCAAAGGGAGGTTGCTGAACAACTTCTAGTTCAGATGTAACTTCTATTTCAAGTGGGATAGATTCCGGACCAACTCCTGATGGATTTATTTTAAGTTCAGAAGAACTTCCTGTTTGAACAATTTCAAATTGAGTATCAACTTGTTGTTGGACAACCTCGGTTACTGTTACACTAGGATCAGTGCTAATGTCCTCAGGTAACTGTGAAACTTCCTCTTTAGAAATGGATGTACCAGAAATGGTTGGAGTGACTGGAGCCTCTATAGCTATTGAAACAAATGTTTCAAATAACCCAAATGAAGAACTAGGAGTTCTTGATGTACTAGACTCAGTTAAATGAGACCGCTTTGTCCGAATTGGTGTCGCTTCGGGAGGCAAATGCGGTTGAATTTTTGTTCTCCGCGAACGACGGGGTTTGGGTTTACTTTCCTCCACGATTGTTGATTACTTTATCAGCTTAAACTCAACTAAGGAATAAGGATGTTATTCATGGTCAATTAATTTTACGACACTGAAACAAAACTTCTCTTTTTTAGTTTTAAAGAGTCGAGAAAAAGCAAAAGATTACTCTAGTCGCCTTCGATTTTTAATGAGCCTGAAAAGAAAAGTGCTCAGATTATCTTTTTACTTTTAAAGAGTCAAAAAGTAATGAAAGTGACTACTCTAGAGATTCTAGACAAAACGGTTTACCAGACAAATAAAAAAACTGCAATATACACCTTGGTGATAAATGAAAGAGAAATTACCAAGGGCTTTACGTATGGTAGTCAATCTTCCCGAATGCTATATTCGGTACATTGCGATTGGTAAGGCGGCAGACTCGGCTTCCTAGGGATAAAGGATTTTATCCTATTGGGGTCTCCCACTATATACGTGATGGTACAGGGTGCACAAGTCTTTACTAGCACTTATCGGATCAAAGAGGAGAAATCACTCAACCTTCAGTGAAGACGACAGCCACTAGGTTTAAAGACGCCAGAACACATCTCTAGCCTGGACCTCTAGATGTTTTTCATTAAGTTCCAAAGCGTTGTTAGATTAATTTATGTTTATTTTAAGTTGATCTTGCTTAAAATTTTCCTTTGAAGGTTCACTGCGAAATGTGTTCTAAAATTCCTAAGAATGCAACTAGAATGAGAAGCACTCTTTTCATTTAATTTCAATAATGAAAATCCTAAACTATGAGGGATAGAGCATAGAAGTACTTTTTGAACAAACAACAAAGAGCACAAACTAATGGAATTCCCTAAACCATTCCTTTTAGCACACAAACTCAAGCTCTAAAATGCAAATTGCATGTATTTCTTTCCAGTCTTTCTTAATGTAAATGATGCAATAAGAAAAACTAGTTCACAAACGATTCAGAATTATTTTCATACAAAAGCGATGATTGCAATGATTTCATTCAAAGAGAAAGGAAGACTTGTATGACACTTTCAATTTTGAAGAAATGAAGCTTTTCGACACTTTGAATAAAAATAAAATCAAATGCACAAAATAGATCAATCTATTAGCTATGAAGGAGGACTTTATGAAACTTCACTTTTCGAAGAAAATGAGGACTTTACGACACTTTTCTGTCAACACAACAATCGATCAAAACTACTTTTCAACAATAAATTGCAAAAGATAAAACAAATACACAAAAAACATTCAACAATTGAGTCTATGTGAGGCCAAACTAAGGAGATGAGAGGTTGATTTCAGAGATGAGACATCATTCATATTCAACAAGCAATTCAAATATAATGAAAATTGACAAAAAATTTAGCTCCTAGATTGGAAACTAATCCTCAAGAGATCAGCGCAGGCTGTAATGATAGACAGTGCACTGAATCTCTCTGTACCAATGTGGGAAATGCAATGCATCGCAGGTCTCAGTTAAGGAAATCGCGATGATTATAGTGAGAAATTTTGAAGGTGTTTTTTGATCAAATTTGATTAAGTTTTCAGTGGATTATACTTGAATTCAATAAACGACAGCAAGTACAATGTATTGGAATGTTCTAAGAGGCTACTAAACTACCAAAAAAGGAAAAAGTTCCCCAGCGGAGTCGCCAGTTTGTTTAGGGAATAATTAGTGTTTCTACAAAATGCTAACCCTCTAGGCTTGGTAGTTAGCCTAGAAACAATAGTCAAAACAATTCACTACTTTTCCTATAAACAACATATAAGAGAAAGACTATGAGAAACCAACCTGCAACTTTTGCTTGATCCCTCACTTGATCCCTCTCTCCCTTAACCGATCTCGCTGCTCCTTTCCGTACTTAACTCACTTGGAAAGTACTTGCGCAATTACAGAAACAAAGACACATCAATGCATAATGATCTATTGTTCATAAATAACATGGAATCAAAATCATGATAAACATATGAATGCATTAACAGATTACACAAACATAAGGGGAAAATCTTGAAGAGCTTTATTGATAAGAGGAAAGATTACAACCCACGAGCTCGATCTAGTGTCATCCTTTCAATTTTAATCCTTCTTCACCTCATGAACAGTAAGACATTCCAACATTATCACAATACTTAGACTCAATTCCAATTTCATACCATCAACATCTCCTTACAACTCAGTATTTTTCAGCCTAGATCTCTTAGATGAGTGATTTATAGATGAGTGAAGGAAGTTGTGTAATTAATAATGATGATGAATGCCTTTCTATTTTTATAAATTAGTTCGATGAAAGAGGGGATAGGAGGTTTATGTTTCCTAATTCCATTTTTCATCCAAGGGAAAACTCAGACGGGTAGGTGGCACTTGAGAAACTTCTATAGGCTTCCAATTGATAAGGAATCTTCAAGTCCTCACGGAAAGTTGCCCAAGTTCATTCATCGCAGGCTAAAGATGGACTAAGTGCGATGCATAGCACTCAGTCAGTGTAGCTCCTGCAATGCATTGCAGCCTGATAGAGGGCTCCTACTTTGATCTCCTTTGAGGCACTTTTGGATGTTTTCTGTGATGGAACTTCTTTGGGAGTAAGGCATTTTTACGACTAACTTCTTTAGGGAATGCGACAACTATATTAGGGGTTGATGAGTTCTAATAACATCGACATGTAAGTTGGGGTTGATATGCCCAAAGGGATCTATAACAACAGACCGTTGTATCTATGGGCATTGCTATGTGTGGACTAAGCTTTGCATGCTCCATAGGGATTACAACCCCTGCTTCATACTTCAGCTTCAGAAGTTCTTGCATGGTCAGGGTTTTGTACATGTTCCTATAAGCCCATAGAACCACTGGTATGCACAGGTCCCGGTCAGTGCATCTCACATGGTGGATCGTGTTCAACACTATGCACACCTTGTCAAAGGCTTCCCCACAGATAATCTTTGGCGTGCTTGGTCTTATCATAATTCATCGTTCACGCCCTTGTCTTGCTCACTCCTGCTTGTTGGTCCTGTTTGTTATCATGAGGATGGTGTGCATTTGTGTAGGATGCGTACCATATTCCTATACCCATCTGGAGAGGTGGGCGCGTAGGTGTTTCTGGGAAAACTAGTGTCCAGTCAGAGCTACTAGTCCCACTAAGATGGGTAGCTATCTTAGAAACAAACAATTCAAGGTAACTTGTGTTTTCCTTTATGAGAGATAGATGAGAGAGAAGGAAAGAGTATGAACCTCAGTATTTCGCTTGGCTCCTTGCTTGTTTCCTCTCCCCTTTCATAGAGCTTCGCCACTCACTTCTCACTTGTCCCGCTTCAAAGAACACCTGTAGAGTCAAAGTAGCAAAATACCATCGAAGCATAGAGATCTATAACTATAAACAATGTAGAATCAGATGTACATTAACCATACAAATGCATACACAAATACAAGATTCAGAAATATACAAGTATATGGAGGAAAACTCAAATATCTTTATTGATAGAAGTAGTAGAAGAGAGGATTACAATCTAGCTTTCTGGTCTAGCATCATCCTCCCAGCATGAAAGCCCTCTTCACCTCATGAAAAGAAATACCACCCAACAATACAATGTCTCAAAGAGAAACCAACAACTTCCTTACAAATTACAAAATTCCAGCCTCTGGATCTCTAGGATGAGGGATCCATATATAGATGTTTTTAGGGGAGTGAGTCAGCTTCTGGGATTTTGATTAGTGTCATTTCACTAATATTCCTTGGTTCCACTTGGAGATTTCATGATCTCTTACTCATCCCTAGGCAAATTCAGAGAAGCAAGTGTCATATGAGCAGTTTCTAGAAGATTCTCTGAGTTTCCACCTAGAAAAATGCCTCTACCATTTGTCTACTCTCGCTCATTGCATCCTACAAAAGGGATTTTCAGTATGCATCACACCCTTTGTGTGTAGCAGGTGACATTCATCACCCACTCAGCATGGAGTAGTCTGTATGGTCTAGTTTTGACCAAGTTTGAGGAGTTTTTCAGGGAGATCTTCTGGGAAATGATGTAATCAGTTGACCTTGATCCTTTAGGGTATGAAACAACACTTTTATGGGTTTTAGAGCCCTTGGTTTATTGACATATTTGATTGGGGTTGTAGTGCCCAAATATTTCTATAACAGTTTCCCCCTAAAGCATGAGGTCGTAAATCTTCTGATGTCGGGTGAAATGCTTTATCATCAGGATCCGAGGTTTTTCGAACTGGAAGGTGACCTGTAATAAGATACAATACAATACATTATCTTCATAATATTTTCATGATCTAGCTGAGGTGGGCATTCCCATGCTCAACTTTATAAATTCATTTTCATGTACATAGGATAGACAACTGTCTATGTGGCAGACTGATGATTCTGGTAGAGCAATCATCCTTTTGCTTGGATGATTATTTGTGCAGCTATGGAGTACATTTGATGTTTTATTTTCCTGAATATATCGCAGCCCGGATGGATGAAACTAGATCTGGGGTCTTCAAACTTTTTCAATCTTCGCCCGATGTACAAGCCGATCCATGTGAAAATATGTTTTGATGTCGAACATGGAAAGACATCACCTGATTACCAGCCAATGATGTAAGTTGTTAACAGGCGCGAGAGGAATCACCGATAATGATAACGACCCTCAAGGTACTACAGTACAATTCACGTGGTGTGAATACATGAATCGATGTTGAACACCACGCAAAATCTTTCGGTTGAAGGCCATTGATGTAAACCTGTCGCCGAAAGTGAGAAACTTGCCATTGAGGCACTCAAGCTTCAAAGTATTGAAAGGGTTGTTCCTAAGTCAACTTCTTCAATAATGAGCTGATGTCGACAAGAAGTGACCCATCGTAGGAGGGCCTTAATGAATCCCACATCTACAACATGGAATGGAACAAATGATTTTGTGGAGGTGAAAACGGTCTAATGATACAAGGTTCAAGGTGGAGGTCACGAAAGAATGGAGTGTGAAGGTATTGAAGTGGATGAGGCATTAGCTGGGTTGGTGAATTCTCTGAGCGACTTCTCTTGAACATATCGGTGACACTGAAATGGATTAGTAGCGTTAACCCAAAAATAGATGGTATGGAGGACCAATGGTGATATGACAAATGAACGGAATAACCCAACTCGACTCAATCATGGTGATGGAGTGAAAGTGTCATGTTCAAGAGCGACCTGCTACCAATGAAGTTCTTCAAGTTTTCTTCCCTTTTTTCCCAGTCATTGTTGACCAGTACCTCTTTATTTTTTTCAAGCTTGAGGAGGATAACATATGCTTGCTCTATAATTTGCCCTTCGGGCAAACTTGTCGCTATGTTTAGCGAGCCTAGTGACAGTGAAAGTCGCTCTTGTCCGTATGGACAAGTTTGTCGCTATTGTTTTAACGAGTTTAATGAAAAAGATAACTCGGTCCTTTTCTGTTTTAGAGAGTCTGAAAAGAGACGGAAAGGAAACTCCAATAGTCCTTTTTCATAGTATAATCCCTTAAGTGCGAAAAAGTATAAAATAGTACGAAAGGGATGACTTTTCTAATCACTTTAGCGAGCCGAAAAAGACAAGCACTCAATATTTTTGTGTAATGATCCCTCAGGTCCAAAAATATTAAAATATAGAGGAGGGATGGCACTTCCAATAACTTTAAGGACCTAGAGAGGCCAATTGCTTGGCAATCTTTTCATATTTTACGAGTCTAAAAAGAGCTTAAAGGAGACTCGTTTTTGAGGAACGACTGATGTTTTCAGATAGCAACTAGTTCCAGGTAAGGTTTGGAAATTTTCAATCACGGCAGTGTAAAGAAGGTGGCTAATAGAATCACTCGTTGCAGCTATTCCTCACAAGGGTAAACAATCAAGTGGAGGCGTATGATCTGCTAGAAAGTGGAGGTGATGGTAAGAACAACACCAAGGCTCAAAAGCTGATAGCGATGCGATCACAAAGGTTATTTACCGAAGGTGGGTTCATTTTTTAATGAGCTTGAACTTTGGGGGAACATATGCTCATTGCTAGGTTTATATTTTAACGAGCTTGAACTTCGCATAAACATGCTCGTTCCAGTCATCTAATAAGGATGTCTCTCATCAGTGGGTTCATTTTTTAGGGAGCTTGCCCCATGCAAAACTTTGCTCCGAGCCTTTTGTATGCAAGCTAGGAATGACCAACTACTTCCCTAAGGGTTAAAGAACTACTGAGGTTAGGTAGGATAGTTTCCCGTCGGGAAACATTTCCTTACTCTGCCATCATCGTTGGTCCCGACAAAGGTGAATGGTGGATCAAACCAATCACCTAACTTAAGCAGTTGAAGTTAGTAAAAAAACTACGGGGTTAGAGTTACACTGGTTGCTTTTCACTTGCGTAAAAAAGGTTTGCATGCCCCCAGGTATAAATAGAAGTAGAGTTCCCAAGTTACCATATGGAAGTTCTTTCATTAAAGCAACGCTGTTTTGTCCACGTAGCAGCCAAAACAATTCCTTGGCTTTGTCCATCGAAATAGACAAAGGTGAATGGTGGGAGCTTCCAATCACATAACCTTCAATGAGTAAATCTTATTACAGATTGATCCCATTTTCCTAAACGAACGGGTGTGTCAAACTAGTCATATATCCTACGAGGAAACCTACCTTATATCTGGGGTTTTCCTGCCGAAGCAGACCAGGGCGCATGCCCCCTGGGATTAGTCACATTCACCGAATCACTCGCGATCATCAGGTGGACAGACTAGAGGTCATGAGACATTATTTATGCAAAAAGACCATTTAGGGATGGCATTTGACTAGTAGCCGTGTTTGAATTGGGGAATGAAAGCTGGTCTACAAGCTGTACCATTTTTACTTTATACGGGAAACACATCACCCGAAAGGGTGAGGAAACAATAGCTCCCATGCTGTAAATGTGGTCACGCCCAAGGAGTAGATTGTAATATAGTGGCCCTTGGACTGCCATCACGTTTAGATGAACGATTTTCCTTCTCAAAGTTATAGGCAAATTTGGAAGGATCCCTAACAGTCGACTAGTTCCTTTATTCAAGCCTGATAGATTTCGAATCTCAGGCAAAAGCGATGGCGAACCAAGCGCTTTCCAAGCAGTTGAGGAAAGGATACTCATAGAAGCCCCTTCATCTATGATAGTACCAGCCATGATCATTCTGTAAGCTTGTACTATGATTCAGAATGGTACATTAGAGGGTAGGCGGGGTCTCGCTAGTAGATTCCAATCAAAAGAAACGACTAGATTGCTTGGTGGAGGGACCGAATAAATGACCAAATGAATCTCTTGAAATGAGGAAATTCCCTCCTGTGGTAGAGGAACCGGTAGATTGCCCCCCTATTCATCGGATCCTATGTTAACAAAAATAATTTGAATGGTGTTGTTCTCATTCTCTTTAGAGACTGTATCATCTGAAGGTGGACTTTCTGAAGACCAAACTGGGTCGACTGCCATCTCAACCTGTTAACTTTGGTCCGGTGTGGACTCAGAAGGTTTACCTTCAATGATAGGCATTTCAACCGATAACAGAGCTGTGTTAGTCGGATTTTCAACTAGCGATGGACTTGGAAAGAGTTTCTTGTATCCAGGAGGAAGTCGCTACGGTGAAGTAGGACAGTTATCCAAGACTCTTTTAGCTTCGTCCAGGAAAAGGCAACGATGGAAGGCATGATCGCCTTCACACAACCGACAAGGAATCTTAAATCTTCCTTTTTTCTTATTGACTTCATTTTCACTAGTTGACGGTGTACTCTCAACATGATCGACAGATGTTGAAGACACCAGATTGTGCAAGTGGGGATACTAGTCTCTCAAGATTCGCGAGATGCAGGGACAATATTGATGATAGTGGTCTCCTTTGCAAATGACACACTGAGATTTGGGTTTGGATGGTGTAGTGTGTGGATTTTCACCAGATGATGCATATTTGCCCCCTTCCATTGTTGGCTTCTTCTTCTTCTTCTTCTCCTTCCCTTTCTTCTTCTTCTCAGTTACTTGGTTTTTAGTGTTACTAGTTTCACCAAGAAAAGAAGAAGAAGGAAAGGGAGAAACAAATGAAGTGGAAGGTGGGGGAGAAACTTCAGTATCATCTGGTTGTTGATTTTATTGCTGACGAATTACGGTGTTTTGAACGATAGAGGTCGAGAATAGCCATATTGGCAGGCCAATTATGAGTCCTAGAAGGGACAATGTAGCCATGTGTGGAGCACCAACTTCTCCCCAAGAGTAGAAAGGACTAGGATTGCCCCCAAGGGGAAATCCTTGATTGGTGGAATCCATTTTCTCAACCTAAGACCAATGAAGGAATAGTGATGTTATTCTGAATTAAATGAATTTATTGACACTTTGACACAACTTTATTTTTCAATTTTTAAGAGTCGAGAAAAAGCTAAAGATGACTCTAGTCGCCTTCGATTTTTAATGAGCCTAAAGTGACAAGTGCTAAGATGGACCTTTTCTTTTAAGGAGTCTGAAAAGGAACGAAAGTGACTACTGCGGAAATCTAGATAGAGGGATTACCAAACCAATCGCAAAATTGCAATATACACATAAGTGGTAAGTTATAAAGAAATTACCGAGGACTTTACATACGGCAGTCAATCTTCCCGAATGTTGTGTTCAGTGCATTGCGATTGATAGGGTGGGAGACATGGATTCCTAAGGATAAAAGATATCAGCCTATTGTGGTCTCCCAATATATACTTGATGGTACGTGGAAGCACAAGTCCATATTGGCACTTTTCATATCAAAGAGGAGGAATCACCCAACCTACGATGAAAATGATAGTTACCAGGCTTTATGATACCGGAATACGTCTCTAGCCTAGACTTCTAGATGTTGTGCATTAGGTTCCAAAGCGTTTTTATGTTCATTGAGGTTTATTTTGTAGTTGATCTTTCTTAAGAAGTTTGCCTTTCAAGGTTCACCACGTGATGTAGATGTACAACTCCTAAATATGCAATCTAAAATGATAAATAATCATTTATTTTCTTTTAGCAATGAAAATCCTAGCTACCAAGGAAATAAATATATGATTATTTCAACATAGAGCAGAGAGCACGCACTAAATGCACTTTTCCTAAATCAATTTCTGCATGCAGTCTAAATGTAAATGCACATGCATGTATTCATTTTTAAGTTCCCTTAATGTGAGAATGACAAAAAGAAAACTAAGTACAAATCTGAACTACTTTTCTCCAAAGCAACACTTTAACAATTTCTTTTCAAAAACGAAAGGAAGAATAAGACGACACTTTCTCTTTCGAATGGGAAACTATTTTCGACACTTCAAAGAATTGATAATTCAAATCAAATACAATGGAAAAAGTGTAATCAACTATCTAAAAGAGGAAGACTTTATGACACTCTTTTTCTTGACTGAAAATGACAGTTGCGACACTTTCAAATCAAAAGACGACAATTCGATTAAGCTATTGTTTGCAAAGGAGGACTGTAAATGATGAAAAATACATAAAAAAACATTCACAATTCCTTATCAATGGAGATTGAATAACGTGAAGGAAGAAGGTTTAAACAATGATATACTGATCATAGACAACAAAACTACTGAATAGAGTTGAAAACAATGAAGAAAAAACCAAAATCTGGAGGCAGAAACAGTCTCATTCAATCATCGCACCTGTCCTTAAGGAAAACAAGGATGAATCTCACCTGCAGCACATGGGAGGTGCGATCCATCCAGACTACCAGTGAGAGATAGTGCGATGGTCGAGGGATGGGACTGAGCTTGGTTTTCACCCACAGTTTGCAGCTAAGTTCATGGATTTAGGTTGAGCTTATGATAGACAGTAAACACAATGTATAGGGGCTGATCTAATGAGGTTATTGAGCTACCACTAGGGCACTTAGGATGTTTGCAAGTCAGATGTTCAGTTCATAAACCAACCCAAAGATTGACTGAAGCAGCGTTGATCTACTTTGTAGTTGCATAACAAACTTAGTTCGAAGGCTAGCTAGCTTAACTTCAGGCTCCGTCTGTAGTTTATAAAGCAAACAACAGTAACAAACAAAAAAACTATTCGCTCCCCAGTGGAGTCACCATTTTGTTTCTGGGAAAACTAATGTCCATTTAGAGCTTCTAGTCCCACTAAGATAGGTAGTTATCTTAGAAACAAACAATTCAAAGTAACTTGTGTTTTCCTTTATGAGAGATAGATGAGAGAGAAGCAGAGAGTCCCAACCTCAGTCTTTCACTTGGCTCCTTGCTTGTTTCCTCTCCCCTTTGATAGAGCTTCACCACTCACTTCTCACTTGTCCCCCTTCAAAGAACACCTGTAGAGTCAAAGAAGCAAAATACCATCGAAGCATAGAGATCTATAACCATAAAAAATTTAGAATCAGATGTACATTGACCATACAAATGCATACACAAATACAAGATTCAGAAATATACAAATATATGGAGGAAAACTCAAATAGCTTTATTGATAGAAGTAGTAGAAGAGAGGATTACAACCCAGTTGTCTGATCCAGCATCATCCTCACAGCATGAAAGCCCTCTTCACCTCATGAAAAGCAAGACCACCCAACAATACAATGTCTCAAAGAGAAACCAACAACACTTCCTTACAAATTACAAACTTCCAGCCTCTATATCTCTAGGATGAGGGATCCATATATAGATGTTTTTAGGGGAGTGAGTTAGCTTCTGGGATTTTGATTAGTGTCATTTCACTAATATTCCTTGGTTCCACTTGGAGATTTCATGATCTCTTACTCATCCCTGGGCGAATTCAGAGAGGAAAGTGTCATATGAGCAGTTTTTGGAAGATTCTCTGAGTTTCCACCTAGAAAACTGCCTCTGCCATTTGTCTACTCTCGCTCATCGCACCCTACAGAAGGGATTTTCAATATGCATCGCACCCTTTGTGTGTAGCAGGTGAGATGCATCACACCCTCAGCATGGAGCAATCTGTATGGTCCAGTTTTGACCAGTTTTGAGCAGTTTTTCAGGGACAACTTCTGGGAAATGATGTAATCAGTTGACCTTGATCCTTTGGGGTATGAAAAAACACTTTTACGGGTTTGAGAGCCCTTGGTTTTTCTACATATGTGATTGGGGTTGCAGTGCCAAAATATGTCTATAACAGTAGGCTGTTTTTTCCCTCATACACGGCCTCCATCCACATCTGAGGCTTTCCAAACCATATGAGCATCATCCTTCTACATTCTTGCCAGTCCTCAAAATTATACTGGTGCGTACCTCACCAGCTTATGGGCGCAGTGTGTAGTGCCCATTTTAGAGCATCGAAACGTTGCTGTTCCATTACTTCTCTTCCAAATTTGTTTAGGAAATCATCTACTGTGGTCAGTCCGTAATACATAGGTAGATATCTTGGTTTTGTTACTACACAGCCTAGTGACTTTATCATCATGTTGCAATTAAGTGTGGTTACATCGTGTAACCAATTTTTCCATCATTCTATTTCCTTGTTTGAATCTGATTTGCTGGAGCTTTCACGCTCCCACGAAATCCTGCCATCCAATGTTGGATTCACCAATTCCTGCTCCCACACAGTGATTTTGTAGATACATTGTAGGTCATCATCATGATCTGGCTCTGTGTAGCGCAATCCTTCTGCAGATTCTAAAGGTACCACTACGCGCAGTGACTTTTTCTCAAAATTAATTTTGTGCTTCTTTAGATTTATTACTTCGTTCATGTTAGTGGCCTGGTCTATTCCTAGTAGCGTGGGATAGGGATTTCTATCATCGATAATCTCTATCACTTCAAAATCTGTAAGCGCACTCGCACCCTCAATATCTACCGTTATTCCCTGTAATCTTCCCATTGGTAGGATCTTTTGTTGGTTTCCCATTCGTAGTTGAATAGGAGACCATTACAATGTGGGCTTTCCCATGTGCTCCCATGTCTGTTTTGGCAGGATGTTCACGTTTGATCCTAAATCCAGAATCACTTGATCCATTTCATATTCCTCAATTTGTGTAGTCAATCTCATCTACCTTTCTATTCGCGTTGTGTTCTTCTCGATCTTCCAGACTATGCATGGTTCTCCTGACCCAACACACCCAATGATGGGTTCTTGCAGTCCCTTTACAACATTTCTCTCGCGCAGCAACTTCATGCACGTCTCCAAAAAGGTAATAAGCATTGATGGGTCCATCTCTAGTTCTAGTTTGTCTTTACTACATGAAGTGGAGGCCTCCATGAAGCTCTTCTTAGCTTCCATGAATGTCTCCTTCGCGCGCTCCAAATCGAATGTTGGTTCCTTCGTAGGAGCCTTGCAAACTAAGGCACGCTCTTTGGGTTGCTTACCTTTATCATATCTTGTCGTGATACTGCTTCAAAGCACGATGTTAACATTTAGGTCATCTTCACGTGGCTTAGACCTCATCATTTGCAAGTTTTGAGTCGGTGGAGGTTGGATTGTTCCTTTATCGCGCAACCTCACTATTAGTGTGGAGCAGTCCTCCATCTCATGCTCAAATTGCGTACAATATAAACATCATTCTCTCATCAGATTTGTACAATCGTGGGCATAATTCCCTATCCTCCTGTAATTATATCAAATCAGCTATCTGTGACCCCTTCTTGGTCCAATTCTACCTCGACCTCATCTGCACCTCTGGAATCCAGTGCGCGCCATCCCTACATTTTGATTGAGGGCTCATGTTTCGATCTGAACTCTGTAGGTAGGAGTCTGATCCATCATCACTTAATAAATTCTATAGGTGCACTCATCATGGCCTACCAATCTGTAAAAGTTAAAGAACAACTCTTGGGACGTCTACGTATACTTCTGTAATAGGTGGTAGTTATCTATAGCATGCTTTTCTCCTATCTGATAAATCATGCACCATAATGCAAGTGTCGCACTCGGTCCTGCTTATGCCTTTGGTCTCAATGGCATCGGCACTCCTCCCACCAAGTAACTCGCGAAGACTGGACAATAGTACTTGTCATGTCCCTGGCCTTTGCACTTTATGCACCATACCTCCTTGCGCATGTCTAGGCAAGCTGTCCTGTCCTATTTCAAACTCTGCATCTCCAGACACAAGTTTTTCAACTGCATGTGGATTTGTTGGACTCCCAGACTAGGATCTTGTATTGGAATCTATTGAAGCCCCAAAAATCAGGTCGACAACAAGGGGGATACCCACCCGGTCCGGACCTTGGTTGGCAGCTCCTTATCCGTTTGGTATAGCGGGTCCGACTGGGGATAATGGGACCAGTTTCCCAATCTAAGGGTGTATGTGTGTGTGTGCAGAGTTGGATGTTGCTGATCTAAGAATACTTAAAGCTAATTTAATTCAAACTTTCAAACTAACTCTATGTTATTGTAATCTAATGAGAAACAACACATCTAAGCTATGCTAACCCGGGGTGTATTTCTTCTATTATGCGATCTAAAGAGATTTCAAACAATAACTGATAATAAAGATCATTCAGCTATCATAAGAATAGAAATCAATTAAGATAAACCACTTTGCATAAAAAGTTAGGCAAAATAGTTGTGAACAGCATATCGCATAATAAGTTATTCATATATCAGACATAAAATAAATGGCTCCACCGTACATAAGTGCCAAATGGTAACTCATACATTCATGCAATAACATATAAACAACTGAAAAATGTATATCACTTTAAGAATATAAGCAGAAATGGCCAAGAGATAAAAGTACCATTTATGACTAATCCTACTCATAAGCTTCAAGCAAAAAACGATTTATCTCTACTTGTTCTAACATCTACTAAGAGTACAAAAGTGCAACATCAGTAGCAGACATCAAATGCAAACATTAATAAATCTTGATCCATCCATTCATCAAAACCTCCTCTGAGGTGTAGAAGTGCATGTTCCGAGGACAAGTTTTTGACAAATTTCTGGACCCTTCTTCAAATGAAATGAGAAGGGTTAAAATACTACTTCCTAATTCTAATAATAGTGTATTTACAAAATTTAGGATGCGGTTTTCAAATGGCCGTCCTTTTTCTAATCTAATTTTAAAGAAAAAAAAACATTCTAAAATAAGGCTACTTCTGAATTTGGTCTTTAAAGCTGCAAGTTTTCATCATGGGCTTGAGGAGAGTTGGCTGGCTGACTTCTGCGCTGAGCTGGGCTGCGAAAACAAAATCTATGAGAGCTAGCACTACTTTTTCGGCCGCGTTTATGATGCATTTCACAGTCATCCATTGACTATGCGGCTTGACCAAGTATGCCCAGTAACACTCCCAATTTAACCTGTTTAATGCTTGGATCGCTTTTCCTTTTTCCTGCGCCTTCTGCTTCCATTCTGCTTCCAGTTGTAGTTTATTTGGTAGGTACCCCGGGGTGGTCTCTTCGATTAAATTGGCCCTGTGTAAATTATCGGGGACATACAGAGGCAGGACATGAGGAGGTACAGTGCTTCCAAACACTCTAATATAGGTGAACCATTCTTCCCCGAACCATCTTGCGATGGGGATGATATCTATCTGTGCCTCGGGTGAGCACCTCAGGGGGTCTTCATCATACATCATTCTATACAAGGGTAAGATAAGCCTGTGACAAATCTGGTAGAAGTGTGGGATGAACTGAGAATCCCATAACATCTTATGATAAACATGGATAGGTAATGGGTCCTGGGTAGTCCATTTCCAACCCACAGTGGGAAATTTAGACACATAACAAATAGAATCCATAACATATGGAGACAGATAAAAAGGAGGATAGATCCTTTGAGACAAGGATCTTTTAGACCGGTAATTGATAATAGCCGTGTATAGATTATCAGAAAAGATCTTGGCCCAATCCATAATATCGGCACTTGTGGCAGCATCTATTAATGGTAGCCATTTAGACGAAAACTTATTGATATCCGGCATCCCAAATAATCTACAAAGCATGGCCGCAGCAAAACAATACGGAGAGGTGAGGGAACCAGTGCTGTACATACAGTTTTTGTCTTTTTTGAGCGGCTCCTCTTTTCTGGACCAATCTTTGATGGTCTCTGCTAGGTTTGGGTTCTCTGCCACAAATTTCTTAACGAATTGTGCATTGTAAGTCGCCTGCGGTTCAGGAAGATGATACATAGCTTTAAATCTTGTGCAGCGAATGATCTGATGAGCCCATGTCCTTGAATCTTGAATTGTCTGTTGTTCATCTCTGCATTGTCAAGTATCCACTCGATCATATCCGTATATGGTAGAATTTTGGGCCTTGCTGCTATCCGGTGAAGAAATGAACATGCTAACTCCTCTAAGGACGCCTTGGAAGAGCGTTGTGAGCCCGCGACAGCAGCAACCTTCATTATTCTGGGATTCTCTTCTTCAAGCAGTCTGTACATGCTTTCCCGTGTCGATATCCCTGCGTCTCTGTTATAGGCTGTGTCTGTATACAAAGGCGCCATCTCCTTCGTCTTTTCCTTCGCCTCAGAGCCTTGAGCTTTATTTTTCTTTCCCATTTCTTCCTGCGTTTGGCTTTGAATCGTCTTTAGTTCTTCGTTCCTACAGCTTACGAGTGAAATGGAAATGACTAATCAAGAAAGGTGATGGGAGAGTTTTAAATGCAACAGATATATCAAATATGCCACCTTACGTGAAGTAATTCTTTACAAAATCATGCGTCTTCATTTCATTTAATAGCTGACAACTAATTCCTTTACTATCATTAAAAGTGCATGATCTTGAGTCAGATTATGGTAAGTGGCTTTTCTTTGAATAGCGTGCCCGAAGGATTCGTGATGAAGTGATTTATTATTTGCTTACGTAACATCGCAGATCGTGCCATCGCAAATCGCACCATCACAGATCGTGCAAACATACAAATATAATATCGCAGCGATCGGAACATCGCAGGTCGCAGAAGCTTAATGTTTTCCGAATCTTGTCAGCTCATTTCTGCGATATGCGATCTTGCGATCGGTGTTATCGCAGATCGGTAAATCTTGAAGTTTTTTCCTTATGAGTATT
Organism: Pinus tabuliformis; assembly: GCA_031772625.1. NCBI lineage: Eukaryota > Viridiplantae > Streptophyta > Pinopsida > Pinales > Pinaceae > Pinus > Pinus tabuliformis. The sequence continues at coordinate 766,444,533 of CM062815.1, forward strand.
ACTTTATTGCGATGTGATATTATGCTTAACACGATAGTCTTGCACATTCCGATATTATAGAGAAATGGAGGCATTTCCTATCTTTTTTGCAACGCGGCTCTAAAGATATTTCCCTTATCATAGACTTAGTTTAAAAAATATTCAAAAGACCTTTCTAAGCTTGCGATGGTAACATTATTTTGAAGAAAGAAAACTCTTGCTTTTTTTCTAAAATTTAACTAAGGGTCCCCATTCATTTAGTATTTTGGACAACACTTAAATGAACAAGGGGGGGTGTTGCTGGCCACAACAATTGGCGATTCACTTGGGAGAACCAGTTATCTCTGATCTTCTATTGACGTTTTCAAACTTCCAAAACAAAAAATTTTCTCAGAAAACTTAAACTTTATTATAAAAAGATAAAGCATATTATACTTCAAACTGTCAATGATATTTTGTTTCAACCTCTTTCTATTTTAATTACTTGTATCCTCAGCTTGTCCTTGCATTTACATCAGCCATTACTTGGTCTTGTAAAAAATAAAATAAAGTCTTCCCTGTGTAGCAGCCTTTTAAATATGCTCCTTTGTCGCAAGTAGAGCCTCTACTGCTAGCAGGCGTCCATAGCCTCGACAGGGTTACCTATTACCCAGTAATGATCCTTTATCCTGCTTAAGGTGATCTACAACTCTTAAAGAAAAAACCCAGATTGATACTTTTTCCTTTTTTTTATTCTTAAAGAACAATGTCTTGGTTTGGTAGATAAATTATGACACAGTCATTCACTTGATTTACACATTTGCTGAACAAGCTGGCTCGCGATGAGACCCCTTGTCTTGTGATTTCAATAATCTTAAGTCGTTGCCCTATTTTGGTGGACAGTAATTGCAATGTCAGCAAGTTATAATATCTGTGATCATGATAAGCCAGCTCGTGATGAGACCTCTTATTCTTCAAGATATAGTGTATCCTTGGGTATTTTTCTAAATGCTGCGATTTTATTTAGCATGGAGGAAGTCAATTTTTTTCCTTAAGAAAGTTCTGGACGACAATAATAGAGCTTTTTGGAAATGGCTGTTTCTACAGGGAATCCTTATTTTGTTATTGATGCCTTTCATTGTACTGACATAAAAAAATTTCTTCACTAAGATTTCTTTCTTCAAATTTCTTGGAGTTGAAACTAGTATCATATCTGGGTTAAAGTTCTATTGGTAATAAAGATCAAGTTTCCAAAAGATTTGCTATTTGCAGAAGTTCAAAATCTTGATAGAGAAAAGGTGTCTTTAGTAAATGTCAAATGCTGTTAACCATAGCAAATTTTATTATGGAGAAAAATATTTAATGAAATGAGAGGTAGACATTCCCTAGGATTATGTACAGAATAGGGATAATCTCTTCTCTTATTTTGCCTACCAACTATTAAAAGTAAACCTAATAACCTAGCTAAATTACTCCTACTCCTATTCTAACTATATACAGAAAATTAACTAGGTGAAATGATATTTCCAGTGGAACCATCTTTTCATTTTTATTCCTACACGTACGTAACTTTCAAACATCAGTGTTAAGAAAAAAAAATTTCTTGGACTATTAATGTTGGATGTGGAATAAGAATGTGTAACTTCAGTTGGAATTCTGTCTGAAATTTCTTTCTCATGAAAACTTCTTTCCAACTGGATACCTATTGGATCATAAAAATCAGGATGAATTTCTGTTATGGATTGATGATCTCGTAATAGGAAAGATGACAAGCCAGGTTGCGAATATGATTTTTTAGTTTTAATGGCTTGTAACCTACTGTGCGTTAAAGTCAAGCTTTTAGCAATTTCTTGTAAAAGGAAAGTTTCCATATATAAATCACTAAATAAATCAATGAAGAATAGATGGAAATTTCTGGAAAGAGATTTATCAATTGGTGCGAAATGCCGACAAGTTTCGAAAGGTACTTTCCTTCGTTGATGGTGTTTTGGATGCCAAAGAAGTTTTTTAAGGAAGTCTGATATTGATTGATCTTGGAATTGAAAAAGTTCTATACTTCCTTGACACAGTTTAGTTTTCAAAAATGGTAGCACATCTTTCAAATTTTCTTTGATAAGGTGCTCAACATACCATAGTAATCTATCAAAAGTCTGAAAATTTAAAACACAATCCGATTTTGTACAAAATGAGTGCAAGTGAGAAAGAAAGAAATGATTATCTGTACAAATAATGTTACAGCACAACTGGGATTGACTTGGAATATCTTGTTTTTCGCAAGAACTGGCCAAAATTATGGGATCCGAGCAATTTCGAATTCCGTCTTGTGAATCAGAAGACAAGTTATGATTGTGAACAGGCATGGGGGTTTCCTCATGATATGAATCATAGATCGAGGTATTGTCTTGGATAGTAAAATCATGCAAATGATCTTTTACTTTGAAATGAGGATTCACTGATATGATTCCTGAATTAGAATATCTCTCATTATCTGAGCTTTGTTGAGTTACTTGGGGTAAATCAACAACATCATCATTGTCAAAGTAGCTATCATAAATGATTTTACAGGTTTCCCTAGATTTCTCTTTTTCGTCATATATTTTCAGACAAGGAAGGTCAAGTGGTTCTTGTTTGAAAATGATCAAAGGATGTTCTATAGCTGTCTTTTTATCTTGAAAACCTAATGATGACTCATTTGAATAATCCTCTGTACTTTTTGAGATATCTTTAATATTGAGAGGGGAAAAATTATCATCACTAAAAACATCAGGATAAAGAGAAAAATGTGATTCTGGAACAATGCATTTGAAAATATCATCATGGAAAAATCTTTGTTCATCAGATTCATCATAGACATCGGGCTTTAGATCATACCTTTGTGTACTGATACTTTTTGAAAGAGAAATAGTTTGTTGTTCTAACCTTGGCATCTGCATTTGTTGATTTACAACGATATTATATGACCCTGTATCAAAGTCATCTCCTGGTTCCAAGGCAGGCTTTCCTCCAGCATTCTCGCTTTTGTCTTCTTGCATTAGAGCATGCATGTCTCCTAGGCTTTGTGAACTTTCTTCATCATGGCTGATTTGTATATTCAAATTGGAATTCTCATTCACATTAGAAGAAAATGAGACAAAGCTTGGACTAATTTCTGCTTGATCAGACATAGGAGGCAGGGAATGCTCAGCATAATCTGAAGATTCTTCATCCATGAGTTCACTTTCAAGATCATACTTTAGACAATTAAGATGAAATCGCATATTAAAATCCCTAACAGATTCATCTTGTTTCCGTATATAATCAATTTCATCATATACCTGGTCATATTCATAACATTCAAATTCACAAATGAAAGTCTTGACGAATTGGTCCCAGCTGTGAATTGAGGCAACTGGGAGGGTTCTGCACCATTTTCTAGCTTCCGCCGTGAATGTAAGAGTAAAAATTCTGCATAAAACGCCTTCATCAATTCTTTGAACATCCGAACTTGAAACTCTTTGAATAAATTGAAGAGCACGATTAAAAGCAGAAGAATTATTCTTACCATTGAATTTTACCTGGGACAAGAGTCTTACCACTTCAGGTGGAGTGTTGGAAGAGGTAGGAACATGGATGCAACTCCAAATGGGAAGTTTGTGAGCAGCCATCCTGATTCAAATGTTACAATTGAAAATCATTCCAACAGACACTATGTTCAGGCCCTCCTTCTAGCGCCAAATATGTTGAAGCCCCGAAAATCGGGTCGACAACAAGGGGGATACCCACCCGGTCCGGACCTTGGTTGGCAGCTCCTTATCCGTTTGGTATAGCAGGTCTAACTGGGGATAATGTGAACAGTTTCCCAATCTAAGGGTGTATGTGTGTGTGTGTGCAGAGTTGGATGTTGCTGATCTAAGAATACTTAAAGATAATTTAATTCAAACTTTTAAACTAACTCTATGCTATTGTAATCTAATGAGAAACAACACATCTAAGCTATGCTAACCCGGGGTGTATTTCTTCTATTATGTGATCTAAAGAGATTTCAAACAATAACTGATAATAAAGATCATTCAGCTATCATAAGAATAGAAATCAATTAAGATAAACCACTTTGCATAAAAAGTTAGGCAAAACAGTTGTGAACAACATATCGCATAATAAGTTATTCATATATCAGACATAAATAAATGGCTCCACCGTACAGAAGTGCCAAATGGTAACTCATACATTCATGCAGTAACATATAAACAACTGAAATCTGTATATCACTTTAAGAATATAAGCAGAAATGGCCAAGAGATAAAAGTACCATTTATGACTAATCCTACTCATAAGCTTCAAGAAAAAAATGATTTATCTCTACTTGTTCTAACATCTACTAAGAGTACAAAAGTGCAACATCAGTAGCAGACATCAAATGCAAACATGAATAAATCTCGATCCATCCATTCATCAAAACCTCCTCTGAGGGTGCACAAGTGCATGTTCCGAGGACAAGTTTTTGACAAATTTCTGGACCCTTCTCCAAATGCAATGAGAAGGGTTAAAATACTACTTCCTAATTCTAATAATAGTGTATTTACAAAATTTAGGATGCGGTTTTCAAATGGCTGTCCTTTTTCTAATCTAATTTTAAAGAAAAAACAACATTCTAAAATCAGGCTACTTCTGAATTTGGTCTTTAAAGCTGGAAGTGTTCATCATGGGCTTGAGGAGAGTCGGTTGGCTGACTTCTACGCTGAGCTAGGCTGCGAAAACAGAATCTATGAGAGCTGGCACTACTTTTTCGGCCGTGTTTATGATGCATTTCACAGTCATCCATTGACTATGCGGCTTGACCAAGTATGCCCAGTAACACTCCCAATTTAACCTGTTTAATGCTTGGATCGCTTTTCCCTTTTCCTACGCCTTCTGCTTCCATTCTGCTTCCAGTCGTAGTTTATTTGGTAGGTACCCCAGGGTGGTCTCTTCGATTAAATTGGCCCTGTGTAAATTATCGGGGATATACAGAGGCAGGACATGAGGAGGTACAGTGCTTCCAAACACTCTAATATAGGTGAACCATTCTTCCCCGAACCATCTTGCGATGGGTATAATATCTATCTGTGCCTCGGGTGAGCACCTCGGGGGGTCTTCATCATACATCATTCTATACAAGGGTAAGATAAGCCCGTGACAAATCTGGTAGAAGTGTGGGACGAACTGAGAATCCCATAACATCTTATGATAAACATGGATAGGTAATGGGTCCTGGGTAGTCCATTTCCAACCCATAGTGGGAAATTTAGACACATAACAAATAGAATCCATAACATATGCAGACAAATAAAAAGGAGGATAGATCCTTTGAGATAAGGATCTTTTAGACCGGTAATTGATAATAGCCGTGTATAGATTATCAGAAAAGATCTTGGCCCAATCCATAATATCGACATTTATGGCATCATCTATTAATGGTAGCCATTCAGACAAAAACTTATTGATATCCGGCATCCCAAATAATCTACAAAACATGGCCGCAGCAAAACAATACGGAGAGGTGAGGGAACCAGTGCTGTACATACCGTTTTTGTCTTTTTTGAGCGGCTCCTCTTTTCTGGACCAATCTTTGATGGTCTTTGCTAGGTTTGGGTTCTCTGCCACAAATTTCTTAACGAATTGTGCATTGTAAGTCGCTTGCGGTTCAGGAAGATGATACATAAGCTTTAAATCTTGTGCAGCGAATGATCCAATGAGCCCATGTCCTTGAATCTTGAATTGTCTGTTGTTCATCTCTGCATTGTCAAGTATCCACTCGATCATATCCGTATATGGTAGAATTTTGGGCCTTGCTGCTATCCGGTGAAGAAATGAACATGCTAACTCCTCTAAGGATGCCTCGGAAGAGCGTTGTGAGCCCGCGACAATAGCAACCTTCATTATTCTGGGATTCTCTTCTTCAAGCAGTCTGTACATGCTTTCCCATGTCGATATCCCTACGTCTCTGTTACAGGCTGTGTCTGTATACAAAGGCGCCATCTCCTTCATCTTTTCCTTCGCCTCAGAGCCTTGAGCTTTATTTTTCTTTCCCATTTCTTCCTGCGTTTGGCTTTGAATCATCTTTAGTTCTTCGTTCCTGTAGATTACGAGTGAAATGGAAATGACTGATCAAGAAAGGTGATGGGAGAGTTTTAAATGCAACATATATATCAAATATGCCACCTTACGTGAAGTAATTCTTTACAAAAGCACGCGTCTTCATTTCATTTAATAGTTGACAACTAATTCCTTTACTATCATTAAAAGCGCATGATCTTGAATCAAATTATGGTAAGTGGCTTTTCTTTGAATAGCGTGCCCGAAGGATTTGTGATGAAGTGATTTATGATTTGCTTACGTAACATCGCAGATCGCGCCATCGCAAATCGCACCATCGCAGATCGCACAAACATACGAATATAATATCGCAGCGATCGCAACATCGCAGGTCGCAGAAGTTTAATGTTTGCCGAATCTTGTCAGCTCATTTCTGCGATATGCAATCTTGCGATCGGTGTTATCGCAGATCGGTAAATCTTGAAGTTTTTTCCTTATGAGTATTACTTTATTGCGATGCGATATTATTCTTAACACCAGAGTCTTGCGCATACCGATATTATAGAGAAATGGAGGCATTTCCTATCTTTTTTGCAACGCAGCTTTAAAGATATTTCCCTTATCATAGAATTAGTTTAAAAAATATTCAAAAGATCTTTCTAAGCTTACGATGGTAACCTTATTTTGAAGAAATGAAACTCTTGCTTTTTTTCTAAAATTTAACTAAGGGTCCCCAATCATTTAGTATTTTGGACAACACTTAAATGAACAAGGGGGGGGGGGGGGGGGGGGGGGGGGGGGGTGTTGCTGGCCACAACAGAATGTCATGCAGTCTCATTGCAATATCCAAAGCTTCGTCTCGAGTGGATAGCTTCTATTGTGACAACACGACCCTTAGATGCGGCGTTAGTGATGCTACAAACTATGCGCGGTGCTGCCCATCCATCAGGATCATGTTGGCTTCATGAATCATCCCCTTTAGTCTCTGATCTAGCTCCCAGGGGGTCTCGCTTGGAAGCATCACAATTTCCTTAAACCCAATAATTGACTGTGTCTCCAATTTTGGCCTGCTAAATTACCTGTTTAGCATGGCTTGGATATCCACTATCCCTACGTTTGCATTGTCATTGGAATCTTTAATGTACCATGTATGTGCGCGATCCTACAACGCGCTTACGAACGTTGCCTTATTTATGTTGTCGTATGTGACTCCTTGCGCTTCCCATACAACCTTTACCACAAACCAAAATTGGTTAGGATCTTCATTCCCTACTCCTTTGAGCACTGATAATTTTATCGCGCTTGTGATATTGAACTATGGTGATGGCGGAGGTGGTGTGGGTAAAGATGGGGGTGAAGATGGTGAAGCTGTTGGTGGTGTAGGTGGAGGTGGTATGCGTGGAATTTGCTACCTTATGAGACTCATCACACTTCTTCATGAAACTTTCACGAGCTCCTCCTCACTTTCTCGCCGACAAGAAATCAAGGGGCTATTTTCTATCTCTATGGTACCTTCATTTCTATAGATCCTCCCACTTCGCATAGCCCCAAACGTCAATTTATTCACATAACCCGCTTTTCATAAATTAGCGTTTTAATCCAAGTGTTCAAAGATTTAATGTACTTACCTTATGGTCTGTGAAGTAGGAAAGTGTTCCCTCTACGGACAGATGCAACCCCTCTAGCCCTAGAGTGGATCTACAAAACAACAATTGATTTCCTTAAATAATCATCATTGGAGGCCTACCTCAAAACCGGTGTTTGGTGAAGCTTCCGTTGCACTGCTCTAGCTTCCGTTTCTTTCTCGTTAATGAGTAATTGAGCTAAAACACCATGAGAAAAAAATAGAGCATGTAACCGATAACACCAATGATCTATTTACTTAAAAGTTCAAGGAATCATAATCTGTCAAGTAAATTATACACAAGATATAGGAAATCGTTATTGATTGTATTAAAATAAATCAAGAGCAAAGCTTACAACCAAGCCTTCTTAGAGGGTTCAATCGATATGTTCCTTCAAGCATTCACTCTCAAGAATGGGTCTCCCCAATGGATGACATCTCTCTCTCACTCACAAAATTTGAATGCAAGGTTAAGACACTCCACAACCTCTTACCAAAATATCAGCAATTCCACACTTGTCAAACTCACACCAAAGATATCTAATCTACTTCAATCCAACTAGCAACCAGTAACTAGGAACTAGCTGATCATAGCAATGGTGATTGCTTTTATAGGAGGAGGAGCCTCCATGAAATGAGGGAGAGGGAGCTTATCCTCAAGGGAGGTTTCATAAAAGGTGGAACTACCATCCCAAGGGAGGAAAGATGAATCAATCGGACCTAACAACCAGCTCTAGAATCACCTAGAAGGCCGACTATTTGAACTAATTCGCCTAATATGGATCGTCGCAAGTCATGAACTAGGGATTAGCGATGACATTACAAGGGAGCAATGTGTTCGGACTAATCATTGCAATAAGCACCTATAAGACTTGCGCCAAGCCCTAAAATTCGACCATCGCAGGAAACAGGTGTACACCTGTGACGACATTGCAATGATACAATTCATGACAAGGAACCGTCGCACTTTTTAAGGGTTTACTTGCGACGATGCAGAAACTTAGGCAAAGAGGGTCAATCTTCAGCATTAGAAAGAACTTTCTTAATCTTCTTGCATGAGTAGGAAGATATGGACATGCTTATTTGATGTATGACACAACGGAGGGACTGAGATGAGGTCAGTGACAAATTACTGTGTAACAAATGCCCCCTAAAGCATGAAGCTCAAGAGAGTGGGAGGGGTGAAATGCTTTACGAGATCATAACCAAACTGGAACACCACCACAAATAACCTACAGGCACAAGTACAACTAATATCTCTGATAGTGAAATACACGTAGTCTAGGCATGGGCGCAACCATCCAAAAGACATAGGAAGTTTGGTCTGTGGTATGGACGCAGCCACCCAGTTAGTAAGACCATATATAAAAATAAAGGTATGGTCGCAGCCATCCATAAAGACTCAGGTATGGTTACAGCCATGCAATGAAAGAGTCATGCATGTAATCACGAACCAATCCACGCAACCCGAACATATGTAATTTTAGTCCGGGGTCTTGAAACCCAACCGATCATAGTACACATTCTAGCATGCAAACAGATGTGTTGAAGTTGAGCATGATAGAAATCTCTTGATTACAGGTCAATGATGGAAACCGTTAACAAGCGCGAGAGAGAGCACCAATAATGCCAATGGTTCTCAAGGTACTGCCAATACAATCCACTAAATGTGAAAGGTGATCTGAAGTCAAACACTCGTGGAATTACCCAATCGAAGACCAATAATGAAATTTCGTCATTAGGTGTGAAGAACTTTCCGTTGAGGCATGCAAGCTCCATGGTACCGAAGGGGATCTCTAGACCAACTTCCTGGACAATGAGCTGATGTCAATAGGAGGTGATCCATTGCAGGAGGGCCATAATGTTTCCCCCATCAATGACGTGAGACAAGGAACAAGTGGTAGATGGTGAAACCGAGAATCAGAGGAGGAGGTAACGGTGCAAACTGCAGAAGGATTATACTCTTGAACATATCGACGACATGACTCTGGAATGCGGTAGCATTTTGGGATCAAAGGATTAGAAGTTTAGTGGAGACAACATGGATCAGATGGAATGAGGCAAAATGACAACACAAAACCCCGGAAGGCCAATGACAATTTGAGGATATCCCAACCCGACGAGAAGCAAGAGTGTCAATGTTCAAGAGTGACTAGCTGCCATAGGTAACCAATAACGAATTCCAAATTTTCCCCCACCACTGCTGGCGAGTACCCCAATTATTTTTGAAAAACAAGCTTGAAGGGGATAGCATATGCTTGTGGTATAAGTTAAACCGTCAGACGAATCCAACCTAGTGATAGTTTAACGAGCCCTAGGGAGGAGAAGCTCGAGTCCCATCGTGGTGACAAGTCCAATGTCTTCAAGGTTTAACGAGTCTGCCATAGGTAAAACTCAGACTTTTTCATGTTTAGAGAGTTTGAAAAAGATACAGAAAAGAAAACTCTAGGGGGGTAATTTTTTGTAAATTTGTGTCCCTCGAGCCCAAAAAAGTAGAAAACAATACCCGAGAGAACTGCTTGACCGTTATGATCAAGGAGTACTTTTCGTAATTAGCGTTCCCGATCCGAAAAAGTAAAAAAGTGATCGAAGACACAACATTTCATAACGAAAAACGAGCATGAAATGAAAAAAGCCCAGCAATCTTTTCGTGTTTAAACAGTCGGAAAAGAGCTGAAAGTGGACTGCCTTTTTATTCCATTTGTAATGATTCAAAAAAGGGAAAAACTTGGCCATATTTTCATTGTTTTACGAGTCAGAAAAGAGCTTAAAGGTGACTCATCCTGGAGGAATGAGTGGTATAAAGGGTAGCAACTAGTTCCGGCAATGGTGGAATTGCTCAAAACATGTAATAGTTAAGAGGTTGGCTAATAAAACCACTCATTGCTGTGGTCCCTCGGGAAAGGACAAACAACCAAGTGAAATAATATGATTGGCCAAAGAGAGGGTGGCGATGGAATGAAATTACCAAGGCTCATCTAGCAGAATTTAGCGGATAAAAACAGCAATCACGAGGTGTAAATCGGGTATGGGTTCATGTTTATACAAGCTTGAACCATGGAGAACTCTGCTTGGATTTGGTTTCATGTTTACACAAGCTTGAAATGAAAAACTATGCTTGTTATAAGTTCTCATGCCCCCAAAATAATAACACAAATCGAGGTACATGCCCCCCAAGCTTCATTGCATTCAATGAGGTGGATGGAATAAAGGTTCACTTCCAAGATCTTGGAAATACTCGACTAAGATTTTACGAGATCTTAATCAAAGTCTCAATTTGGAAAACGGAGTTGTTTCATTTTTTAATGAGGTTGAAACAGTAAAAGAACTATCCTCATTACCCTTGTTTCATTCTTTAATGAGGTCAACACAAGAAAAGAACTTTCCTCGGGACGCTTGTGTCATTTTTTAAGGAACTTGACACAAGACAAAAACTATGCTCAAAACACTTGGTTTGATTTGTTAACGAGGTTGAAACAGGAACAAAATATCCCCGGACTTCTTGTTTCATTTTTTAAATTAGGTTGACACAAGATTAGAAATATCCTTGGGATGCCTTGTTTCATTTTTTAAATGAGGTTGGCACAAGATCAGAACTATCCTCAGGACGCCTTGTTTCATTTTTTAAATGAGGTTGACACAATATTAGAACTATCCTCGGGACGCCTTGTTTCATTTTTTAACGAGGTTGACACAAGATAATAACTATCCTTGGGACTCCTTGTTTCATCTTTTAACAAGGTCGATAGAAGATAAGAACTATCCTCATGACTCCTTCATTTTTTAATGTAGTTGACACAAGATAAAAACCATCCTCAGACACCTTGTTTCATTTTTTAACGAGGTCGACACAAGATAGGAATTATCCTAGGGACTCCTTGTTCATGGGCCATATGAGAACATAGCTCCCAAGAGGTCTTCACTGAATGGAAGAAATGCACTCTGGGAGGAATACATCTCATGAGGCACAAATGACAAATCAGGTTCCAATGCCCCCAGTACATGATGTACAAGACCAGCTGCATGATCATCAACAGATGTAGAGATGGAATGGGTAGCCACATAATTAACCTGTGGTGGGGAAGGTACTTCTTGTGAGCAAGAACCAATAGGGGGGATGGTGGTACAGGAGGCACCGGGTGACTAAAGAACGACAATTAATCTATAGTCACAATTCTTCCATCATGCGGAAAATAGACCACATGGAAAAGTGAAGAAACAAGAGCCCCCATGGCATAAATATAGTCATGGCCAAGGAGAAGACTAAAATCTAAAGCACCTTGGACAACCATCACATCTATATAGATGGTTTTTCCTCCCAAAGTAACAGGGAACTTTGGAAGGATCCCAAAAGGTTGATGAGTTCCTCCGCCAAAAGCTAACAGGTTCTGAGTGATAGGCACAAGCTATGGGGAACCCAAAGCTTGCCAAGTAGTGGAAAGCATGAGACTGACAAATGCCCCTTCATCTAAGGGAGTGCTTGGTACTGCCTTATCATAGGCGTGTACTGTAATATGGAAAGGCACATAGGATGGAAGGCGGAATGCAGTCAAATGACTCCAGGCGAAGGAAATGACTGAACTACTTGGTGGGGGTATCGTATGAGTGCCCCCTTGCTCTACAGGAACTGAAGAAGGACTCCCTTAATTAGTGGGGATAGGAGGGTCGATCTCAGATGTAGTAGGATCTGATGAGGCGAGAAGAACATGAGCAGAATGATCATGACATTCTTCAGGAACAAAGTGATCAGTAGGTGGTGAACCCAAGTCGACACTCTCTCTGACCAATGGTTGTTCTAGGACAGGCTTAGCACATCTAGGCTCAAGGAGAGGAGGACGGACAAGAGAATAATTCATATCAATCTCATTGTCAATGGGGAGAGGGTTAGAAGAGAGAATCTAATAACCAACTAGAAGGGGAGGAAAAGAATCTTTACGACCTTCCAGGATGGCGGAAGCTTTGTCCATTAGCAGGAAAAGGTGAAGGGGATGGTTACCTTCACAGAGTCTATTGGGGAATCGAATCTTCCCTTTCTTCCTACCACTGCCAATTGCTGGGGTAGCATCGTCATTAGCTTCAAAGGATGACAAGGGATGAGTCAGATCCTGAGACCAAACTTCTAAGATCCTAGGAATTCCAGGACAATCACGAAGAAGATGGTCACCCTTGCATAAATTACAAGGAAATTTAACCTTCTGTGGAGGATTAGAAGGTGTCATGATCTGTGACATACTTGGAACATTAACTGCTTGGGTGGCTTGACACTTATCCAACTTCTTCTTCTTCTTCGTCTTCCTTTTCTTCTTCTTAGCCTACTGGTTAATGGATGTAGAACTTTCACCAGGTGAAGGAGGAGAGGAGTATGAATCAATAGGGGAAGAAGGCATAGGCCCTGTTAGCACTTGAATTTGGCCTCAGGCTGAGGAAGGCAAAATCCAAGGCAACATCAAACCACTTAGCCTCGTAGCTAGCCCTACGGGGACAGGAGAGGGCTCTCTCCGGGTCTATCTCGGCAAAAAGGTTTTCAAAGGGAGGAGATGACCAATAAAGAACACTGATTTTAGGCTAGTAAACTGATTGAGAAAGTTTGATTTCAGATTTTTAGGGTTTTGGTGGAAAACAGGAGGAGAGCAATTTTGGGTGCGGGGATGGGACACAGCTTTTGCAGAGGTCTTTTTGGGGCAAGGTAGGAGATTGTCTTGATGCCTTTGATCTAAGTGAATGAATAGGAATGACCGGTGAGGAGCTAAAGAGAGCAAGAAACCATCCAGAATTCTCTTTAGACAGAGGAAAACATAGATATTAAGCAAACTTAAAGGCAGAGCATACAAATTATGAATTCTACCTTAACACTTCATTTACTTAATGTGCAAAAAAGAGAAGTAGGAAATTGATACACATAACAAATCTTACAAGTACATGAGAGAAGCACACCATCAACACAAATAACCACAGGAATCCCAAATAGTGCTGCAAAACCCTGGTCTTTCCTTTGCCAAAATTGCATAGATACAAAGTGTAATACAATAGAAGCTTATCCCTCCAAAGTCCAACCTCTCTAACCTCTGAAAATGATTGAGAAAATACATAATATAGGCAAGCCAACGTCTTCCCTTTCCTCTAGGGGTCGATCTCATCATCCTAGGAGTTGTTTCAACCAATTCTAAAGAAAGCACTATAATCTAGGCAGTCAAAACAACTTGCCTCTATAAGCTAGGAAACCAATTCATTCATTAAATGTTTGCTATTTTATGAATGAGTCTTCTAGAATAGGTAAATAAGTGTCATGTCAACATGAAATTACATCAATTACATCAACGAGGGTGAGAAAATCCCATCACAAGTCAAAACTGGTCAAAGCTGGGCAAATTCCTGAGCTGAAGATGAAAAATTGAGAAAATTTCCTGATGCGTAGCGCCCCAATCCTGAACGCGTAGCGCGCCTTTGACCCAACTTGTGAGGCACTTCCCGGCATCCAAAAGAGGCAAAAGCAGGCTTGTTGGAAAGTTTTGTATGTCTACTCTCCAACCCAAGTGGAATTTCTCAAGTTGGTGTCCATTTGCCCCTCCAAAATTGCAATCTCCCAAGACTGCTCCCTGTGTGTCCAAAAAGTGGCAGAAAGTCATTTTTTGCATGTTTTTTGACCTTCTGAGGGCTCAAAACCTGATGAAATGACTTGGTAATTGCTGAGCAAGTGTAATTTGTCATGAAAAATCCAAAAATTCTGAGTTTTTGAGAAATGGACTTGCCCATATTCAGGGTAGCGCGCCTGAGCCCTACGCGTAGCGCGCCTGAGCAATTTTGGGTGCGGGGATGGGACACAACTTTTGGAGAGGTCTTTTTGGGGCAAGGTAGGAGATTGTCTTGATGCATTTGATTTAATTGAATGAATAGGAATGACCGGTGAGGAGTTAAAGAGAGCAAGAAACCATCGAGAGTTCTCTTTAGACAGAGGAAAACATAGATATTAAGCAAACTTAAAGGCAGAGCATACAAATTATGAATTCTACCTTAACACTTCATTTCCTTAATGTGCAGAAAAGAGAAGTAGGAAATTGATACACATAAAAAATCTTACAAGTACATGAGAGAAGCACACCATCAACACAAATAACCACAGGAATCCCAAATAGTGCTGCAAAACCCTGGTCTTTCCTTTGCCAAAATTGCAGAGATACAAAGTGTAATACAATAGAAGCTTATCCCTCCATAGTCCAACCTCTCCAACCTCTGAAAATGATTTAGAAAATACATAATATAGGAAAGCCAACCTCTTCCCTTGCCTCTCGGGGTTGAGCTCATCATCCTAGGAGCTGTTTCAACCAATTCTAAACAAAGCACTATAATCTAGGCAGTCAAAACAACTTGCCTCTATAAGCTAGGAAACCAATTCATTCATTAAATGTTTGCTATTTTATGAATGAATCTTCTAGAATAGGTAAATAAGTGTCATGTCAACATGAAATTACATCAATTACATCAATGAGGGTGAAAAATCCCATCACAAGTCAAAACTGGTCAAAGCTGGGCGAATTCCTGAACTGAAGATGAAAAATTGAGAAAATGTCCTGATGCGTAGCGCCCCAATCCTGAACGCGTAGCGCGCCTTTGAGCCAAATTTTGAGGTCCTTTACGGCATCCAAATGAGGCAATCATAGCCTTGTTAGAAAGGTCTGGATGTCTAATTTCCAACCCAAGTGGAATTTCGCAATTTGGTGTCCATTTGCCCCTCCAAAATTGCAATCTCCCAAGACTGCTCCCTGTGTGTCCAAAACGTGGCAAAAAGTCATTGTTTGCATGTTTTTTGACCTTCTTAGGGCTCAAAACCTGATGAAATGACTTGGTAATTGCTGAGCAAGTGTAAGTTTTCATGAAAAATCCAAAAATGCTGAGTTTTTGAGAAATGGACTTGCCCATCTTCAGGGTAGCGTGCGGCGCACTACGAGTTGAACGCGTAGCACGACTTTCAGATGCTTGTTGGAGGTCTTCCAGGTGTCCAAATTGGGTGCAGAATAGCTCGTTGGAAAGGTATTTGAGTCTACTTGCCAACACAACTATAATTTTTAAATTCGGAGTTTATTTGACCTTTTAAAAATCAAATCTCCCAAGACTAGTCAAAATGTGCCAAATGAGGCTATCTCAAGGTAGAGTGTTGTTGCAGTCAACTTTTGAATGCCTTCCTCAACTCCAAATTGAGCTCATGATAGCTCATTGGAAAGCTATTTGTGTGTAGTTATCATTTGACACATCAAAAAATTCATTGGGCCAACCAAGCGAGGAGAAAACTTGATTTTCCCAAGGTCACTTTAGAGGTTCATTTGATTCTCCTGAGGCAACGATATTTTTGACATTTCGCTAAAACCATGACACCTGTGTAAAATGTGAAGGAGGTTTTTCTTCCTTGGAATGATTTGGACAGAACCCTCTCTCAATTTTCCCAAATTCATTTTTTATTGCTCAGAAACATCATGTGAGTAAAACCTATCCTGATGTGTGAAACAAGGGATTTTGTCGAAATGAATCGAAATGAAGGGGATAAGAGGCTTCTAAATTCTTGGGGAAATTTTTTGAAGTAGGGAGGGATGTTAGGGAGCAGGGGAAAGTGGAATCATGGAGATCAAGTGAGAGGAAGGAGTCCAAAAGGGAAAAACATAGGCCCAACCTAGAAAATTGCCAGGTTGTAGCAAGAAACTAGGGTTTGTGCGAAAATGAGGAATTTGCGGGATCTCAGAGATGGGAAGTGTTTGATAAGGTACTTTAAGGATAGGGGAAGGTGTATGAACATCAGGATACAAGTTTTGCCGATGATTTGACCGTCCAAGAGAAATTGCCTTCAAAACCCTAGGAGAGGGAAATGACCTTACCTATGCGCAACTGAAGCATGACCAAGGTGTAAAATGACTCATTAGACACTGACATGATAATGAAAACCCTATAAATGATGATAGAATCAGCTGAATAGTGACATAGATTGGCATTTGGGAAATTTTGAAAAGAGTGAAAGCAAACCCTAGACCTAATTCCTAGTGACCAAATTTTGCTTGAAGACTCACTGAAATGACAAAATTTGACCTCGACACTTCAAAATCACTTTGTAAGAGCACGTTTGATCACTGGAGGAAGGCTGGAAAGACTGACACTAACATTGGCTCCAATGGGGATGGTAGCTCCTTGGAGGTGTGTTATAGACATTTTTGTGCTTTACAGCTTTTAGCATGAAATGTCCATAATCCAAGGGATCCAAAGTCCCTAAAAGTATTGTTCCTGCCCCTAAAGGAACAAGGTCAGCCAATGACAGCTTCTCCCAGAAGTTCTCCACCAAAAACTACTTAGAATCAGTCAAATTAGGATCAATTCAAGTGCTCCACTAGCTGCCTACGTTGCAAAGCACCCCAGTACACTAGCTAGGTGCATTGCAACGCACCTAAATGCACTACCAGGGTGCGTTGAGCGAGAAATGCCAAATGGCAGTGTCATTCCGCGAGGTGTACAGGCAATGGAAGCTTCCAGAATCTTCGTCAATGACACTTGCCTCACTGAGTTCGACCATAGATGAGTAAGAGGCTCTCAGCCTCCAAGTGGAAGCAAGAACTGACAGAGAGAAGCCACAAGTCAAAACATAAGCGAACTCATCCTCTCTGCTTACATCTATATATGGATCCCTCATCCCAGAGATCCAAGAGGCTGGAATTTTGTACTTTGCAGAGAATTGATGTTGGTTTGAGATTGAGATTAGTGCATTGGGTGATTTATGCTTTGTTGGAGGTGAGGAAGGGATTCCTTTGCTGGGAGGTAGATGCTGGATCAGGACTCACTTGGTTGTATCTCCTCTTGGACTTTCTTATCATATCAATAAAACTATTTGAGTTTCTCCTACATGCTGTGTATCAATGATGCTTTGTTATATTTGCATGTTTAGCTTAAATCTGATCCTAAGCTAGTTATGAATGTAAATCTATGTCTTTTGTGTAGTTTCCTCTTTTGTGATCTTGCAGGAACTTGGTGAAGCTGGACTAGTAAGGGAGCAGGCAGCGGGAAGCGAACAAAGAGGAGAACGATTGGATCAACAAACTAGCGAAAGACACAGGTTAGTTACATCCTTCCTCTTCGTTTACATTCCATAAAGAAGAATACAAAAATAGTTTTCCTTGTTTGTTGCTAAGGAACTATCACACCTTAGAGTGGGATAGGGGCGTTCTGAATAGATATGTTTCCCAACAACAAAATGGCAACTCCTGCACAGTGTTCCACCTGCACACTGCACTATCGAACTGCATTTGCCATTTACAAATGCAAAGTAGAGATCTGCTACTCTAGTCCATTCACTGGGCCTGTTTATGATCTGAACAGTTGATCCACAAATGTTCTAATTGCCCTTTGTGATAGCTCTTAGTCCTCCTTTAAATCATCCCTCTAATTGTACCTTACTGATAGCTTTTATCCGGCCAAAAACCATAGATTAAACTACAAACCATGACCCAGAACCCAGAGAAAATTCTCGTTTCTGCTTCAGAGGAAAACACTTTTTAATTGCTTTTTACGTAGTTCAAAGTAAAATATTAGAATTTTAATCTCATTTTCAAGCAAATGTTGTTCATTTCTAACTAGTTTGATGAAGCAATTGAAAGAACAGTACTATCTTTGAAAAGGCAAAGCTATTTATGGTAAAAAATCAAAACTAGACCATGTTATCGAGTCGTTTTAGCACATAGTTCATGCTCGTTAAAAAATAAACATAAGATCGAACAAGTGTTTCAACCCGCGTTTAAGCTCGTTAAAAAATGAACTATCCTCTGGTAAATAACCACCGTGAATGTAACATTATCAGCCATTAAAGCCTTGGTCGTGTTTTCACCGTCACCTCCACTTTTCCATTGGCCGATCATTCACCTCCATTTGATTGTTTACCCATTTTTGAGGAACAGCTGCGAAGAGTGATTTCACTAGCCATCGTTGTGACACTGTCGTGCTTGGAAAATTCCAACCCTTACCTGGAATCAGCTGCTACCCATTTTATCACTAGTTCCTCAAAAGACGAGTCTTCTTTAAGCTCTTTTCATTTGACTCGTAAAATATGAAAAGATTGCCGAGTTTTGGCCTTCCAGCTCGTTAAAGCGACCGGAAGTGCTATCCCTCCTCTAGATTTTAATCTTTTTGGACCTGAGGGATTATTGCACAAAAAGATCGAGCGCTTGTTTTGTTCGGCTCGTTAAAACTATCGAAAATTCATCCCTTCTGTATTGTTTTATACTTTTTCGGGCTTAAGGGATTAGATGACGAAAAAAGACTTTCGGATTTAAATTTACGTACCTTTTCAGACTCTCTAAAAATGAAAAGGACCGAGTTATCTTTGTCGTTAGACTCGTTAAAAGCATTAAATAGCGACAAACTTGTCTTTAGACGAGAACGAGTTTCACTATCGCTAGGCTCGTTAAAACATAGCGATGGGTTTGCCCGAAGGGAAAATTATAGAACAAGCATATGTTATCCTCCTCAAGCTTGACAAAAATAAATAGGTACTGGTCAACAATGACTGGGGAAAAATTGGGAAAAATCAAAGAAACTTTATTGGTAGCGAGTCGCTCTTGAACATGACACTTCCACTCCGTGCCTGAGTCGGGTTGGGTTGTTTCATTCACTGGCCACATCACCATGTCTCGCCATACCATCCACCTTTGGGGTAAATGCTACCAATCCATCATATAAGTGTCGCCGATATGTTCAAGAGAAGTCATCCAGAGAAGTCACCCGTGTCCCATCCACTACCATACATTATACTTCATTCTTTCATGACCGCCACCCTGAACCATATATCATCAGATCGTTTTCACCTCCATCAAAATCATTTGCTCCGTTCCTTGTCACTGATGTGGGATACATTAAGGCCCTCCTTTGACGGATCGCTTCTTGTCGACATCAGCTCATTATCCAAGAAGTTGATCTAGGAACACCCCCTTCAGTACTTTGAAGCTTGCATGCCTCAATGGCAAGTTTCTCACTTCCGGCGACAGGTATACATCAGTGACCTTCGACCGAAATATTTTGCGTGGTGTTCGACGCCAAGTCCTTTATTCACACCACGTAAATTGTACTGCAGTACCTTGAGGGTCATTATCATTATCGGTGATTCCTCTCGCGCTTGTTAACAGTTTACATCATTGACTGGTAATCAAGCGATGTCTTTCCATGTTCGACTTCAAAACATTTCTCACATGGATTGACTTGTACTTAGAGTGAAGATCGGACGAGATTGAAGACCCCAGATCTAGTTTCATCCATCCGGGCTGCGATATATATTCATGAAAAATAAAGACATTGACATGTACAGCATTGCAGCACAGATAATCATCCTACCAAAAGGATGATGATTTCATCAGAATCATCAGTCTACCATCAGACGATTGTCTGTCCTATGTACATAAAAAATGAATTTATAAAGCTGAGCATGGGAATGTCCGCCTCAGCTAGATCATGAAAACAGTATGAAAAATAATGTATTGTATTGTATCTTATTACAGGTCTCCTCCCAGCATTGAAAGAACTTCGGATCCTCCTAATAAATCATTTCACCCGATAAACAGCCTCATACTTTAGGGGGCAACTGTTATAGACATTTTTGTGCTTTACAGCTTTTAGCATGAAATGTCCATAATCCAAGGGATCCAAAGTCCCTAAAATTATTGTTCCTGCCCCTAAAGGAACAAGGTCAACCAATGACAGCTTCTCCCAGACGTTCTCCACCAAAAACTACTCAGAATCAGTCAAATCAGGATCAATTCAAGTGCTCCACTAGCTGCCTGCGTTGCAAAGCACCCCACTACACTAGCTAGGTGTGTTGCAACGCACCTAAATGCACTACCAGGGTGCGCTGAGTGAGAAATTCCAAATGGCAGTGTCATTCCGCGAGGTGTACAGGCAATGGAAGCTTCCAGAATCTTCCTCAATGACACTTGCCTCACTGAGTTCGACCAAGGATGAGTAAGAGGCTCTCAGCCTCCAAGTGGAAGCAAGAACTGACAGAGAGAAGCCACAATTCAAAACATAAGCTGACTCATCCTCTCTGCTTACATCCATATATGGATCCCTCATCCCAGAGATCCAAGAGGCTGGAATTTTGTACTTTGCAGAGAATTGCAGAGGGTGATTTATGCTTTGTTGGAGGTGAGGAAGGGATTCCTTTGTTGGGAGGTAGATGCTGGATCGGGACTCACTTGGTTGTATCTCCTCTTGGACTTTCTTATCATATCAATAAAACTATTTGAGTTTCTCCTACATGCTGTGTATCAATGATGCTTTGTTATATTTGCATGTTTAGCTTAAATCTGATCCTAAGCTAGTTATGAATGTAAATCTATGTCTTTTGTGTAGTTTCCTCTTCTGTGATCTTGCAGGAACTTGGTGAAGTTGGACCAGTAAGGGAGCAGGCAGCGGGAAGCGAACAAAGAGGAGAGCGATTGGATCAACAAACTAGCAAAAGACACAGGTTAGTTACATCCTTCCTCTTCGTTTACATTCCATAAAGAAGAATACGAAAATAGTTTTCCTTGTTTGTTGCTAAGGCACTGTCACACCTTAGAGTGGGATAGGGGCATTCTGAATAGATACTTTTCCCAACAACAAGGTGCCAAGAACTGTAGATCTCTGTAAGAGCTAGACAGTGCCTTCATCCATTGGGCGACGGAGTCATTATTTGACAAACAATACAAGACTTTGACTCATTTATTGACTGAAACTTGATTCAAACCGACTCAATTATGAAACCTACATGACTGAAAACTAACTCACAAATGACTCGTGATTGACTTAACTAAAAAAAGAACTTACAAATCTTATTGAAGGGCAGCAGTCCATCAAGATTTGAAATCATGATGACAACCACCTGTATTTCTTACAAGACAATATACATCAAACTATATCAAAATGCCAATGCAACCAATCAAGCATATGCCTTCTTGATTGATTCTCCTGATTAGATCTTCTGGTCAACAATACAAACCTATCACTAGGCATCCAAAAACATAGTTGACCATGGCTGCAACACAACACTGTAATAAACACTTTCACTGCTGGCTGCAACAAACTTGCTAGAGGATCATAAAAAACATGAAGATTTGCCATTGCCACCTCCTGCTAAAAGATCAAGGTGTCCTTTGTTTCAAATTCTGATCCGCCTTCATCATGTGCTTTGGTAAAAGTATGCTCATGGGCTTCAAAAAACTCTGAACAAACGGATGGGCAGATTTCTTCTTGGAAAAGCATTTCAGCACATGAAACATATGAAGAGGAATCTGAATGGAAATCCTGAATGTTTTGTTCTTCTGTGGTGTGAATGTGCTGTGGGTAATTTGTATATGATATGACAGCCGGATTATCATCTTTGTGAAGGAAAACATTATTTGTTTGCTGATCTACAAGACAGTCATCTTTTTCAACAGAGGAAGAAGTTTTCCCAACACTTTCTTGACTATGTATGCACTGCAAATCTGTTGTAGCTTGGGCTGTAACAAGACCTTTCAAGAGCTGATCTATCTCATCTTCATACAAAGGAGACAATGCCTTTTGTTTTCTTCTGCTTAAACAGCAATTATCTTCATATGACAAGGCATTCAAACTATCATTTTTTACTGAATTATTGAAAGGAGATTCATCACTTACTTGCACAAAGATCTCATTCTCTTGTTCATGAACATCTGAATCCAAAACTCTGTCTATGATCTCAACAACAAAGCTCTCCTTTTCAGGATCACAATCTGAATGTAGTTCTGAAGTAGCTGATTGGACATTATCACAATCTACAATCAACACTGGACTTACTTGCATGCTGCTGTCTTCTGTGGGCAGATCTGAAATGTCATTCTCCCTTTCATCATTTTCAGCCATATTATCTTCAACCTGCTGATCTTGATTCTGCTGCAAAATGTCCTGATCATCTTGATGGGAATTCTCTAAGTTTTCTTTATGCTGCTGAAATGGATTCTCATACAGAGCCTCCATAATCTCAACGTCCATAAAATTATCATCTTCATAATATTTCTCAAGGCTTTCAATAAAAGTTGAAGCATGTTTGCAACAGTCATGAACTAAATTTAATGATGGATAAGATGCTTGATATCTTTCAATAAACAAGGCATGAAAATCCTTTAAACAGTAAATACAGGCCTGCGGCAAATTTTCATACCAGGATTGAGCTGCACCTTCTAGAGTGGCCAAGACTATCTTCATCCAGCAATCTTCAGGAAAATCCACCTTCAACTTGCGAATATGCATATGAAATCTAACTAGATGTAAAGCAGCATCCTTCTTACCATCATCTTTAAATGTAGGCAAATTCCTTGACCAATCTACCTTCGGAATTTTATTTGGAAAACCAGGGATGTGATCTCGGCTCAGGGGAGCGTATCTTCTTGCAATCCGATCCATCTTGAAAAGCTCAAAGCTACTGATCTCTCTGCAGTGAAGTCACCATGAAGCACATGTGGCTGTATTCTTCAGTGAAAAGAGTCGCCAGGTGAATGATTTCAGCCTTGTCAGTGTCTGATCGTTGTCCACTATCAACAATCAGATCTGAACTTGATACATGTACTGGGGTAAAATGCAAATGAAGTGATGTATTCACAAGCTCACGGAGATGGACTGAAGCAGCGTTTATCTACTTCCGCTTATGCAAAGCAAAAGAGTTTTGAAGGCTACCTGGTATAACTTCAGGCTCCGTCTAAGACTTATGAAACAAACACATCAACCCACAAACAAGTTTGTTCTCCCCAGTACGGTCGCCAATATGTTAGCACTTGAATTTGGCCTCAGGCTGAGGAAGGCAAAATCCAAGGCAACATCAAACCACTTAGCCTCGTAGCTAGCCCTACGGGGACAGGAGAGGGCTCTCTCCGGGTCTATCTCGGCAAAAAGGTTTTCAAAGGGCGGAGATGACCAATAAAGAACACTGATTTTAGACTAGTAAACTGATTGAGAAAGTTTGATTTCAGATTTTTAGGGTTTTGGTGGAAAACAGGAGGAGAGCAATTTTGGGTGCGGGGATGGGACACAGCTTTTGTAGAGGTATTTTTGGGGCAAGGTAGGAGATTGTCTTGATGCCTTTGATTTAAGTGAATGAATAGGAATGCCCGGTGAGGAGCTAAAGAGAGCAAGAAAGCATCGAGAGTTCTCTTTAGACAGAGGAAAACATAGATATTAAGCAAACTTAAAGGCAGAGCATACAAATTATGAATTCTACCTTAACACTTCATTTACTTAATGTGCAGAAAAGAGAAGTAGGAAATTGATACACATAACAAATCTTACAAGTACATGAGAGAAGCACACCATCAACACAAATAACCATAGGAATCCAAAATAGTGCTGCAAAACCCTGGTCTTTCCTTTGCCAAAATTGCAGAGATACAAAGTGTAATACAATAGAAGCTTATTCCTCCAGAGTCCAACCTCTCCAACCTCTGAAAATGATTGAGAAAATACATAATATAGGAAAGAAAACCTCTTCCCTTGCATCTAGGGGTCGAGCTCATCATCCTAGGAGCTGTTTCAACCAATTCTAAACAAAGCACTATAATCTAGGCAGTCAAAACAACTTGCCTCTATAAGCTAGGAAACCAATTCATTCATTAAATGTTTGCTAGTTTATGAATGAATCTTCTAGAATAGGTAAATAACTGTCATGTCAATATGAAATTACATCAATTACATCAATGAGGGTGAAAAATCCCATCACAAGTCAAAACTGGTCAAAGCTGGGCGAATTCCTGAGCTGAAGATGAAAAATTGAGAAAATGTCTTGATGCGTAGCGCCCCAATCCTGAACACGTAGCGCGCCTTTGAGCCAACTTTTGAGGCACTTCCCAGCATCCAAATGAGGCAAAAGTAGGCTTGTTGGAAATATCTGGATGTCTACTTTCCAACCCAAGTAGAATTTCTCAATTTGTTATCCATTTTCCCCTCCAAAATTGCAATCTCCCAAGACTGCTCCCTGTGTGTCCAAAAAGTGGCAGAAAGTCATTTTTTGCATGTTTTTTGACCTTCTGAGGGCTCAAAACCTGATGAAATGACTTGGTAATTTCTGAGCAAGTGTAATTTGTCATGAAAAATCCAAAATTCTGAGTTTTTGAGAAATGGACTTGCCCATCTTTGGAGGCCTTCCCGGTGTCCAAATTGGGCGTAGGATAGCTCGTTGGAAATTTATTTGAGTCTACTTTCCAAAACAGCTAGAACTTTTCAATTTGGAGTTCATTTTCCCTGTCAAAAAGCAAATCTCCCAAGATTGGTCAAAATGTGCCAAATGAGGCTGTCTCAAGGCAGAGTGCTGTTGCAGTCAACTTTTGAATGCCTTCGTCAACTCCAAATTGAGCTCATGATAGCGCATTGGAAATATATTTGTGTCTAGTTAGCATTTGATGCATCAAGAAAGTCATTTGGCCAACCAAGCGAGGAGAAAACTTGATTTTCCCAAGGTCACTTCAGAGGTGCATTTGATTCTCCTGAGGCAACGATATTTTTGATATTTCTCTAAAACCATGAAACCTGTGTAAAAAGTGAAGGAGGTTTTTCTTCCTTGGCATGTTGTGGAAAAAAACCTCTCTCCATTTTCTGAAATTCATTTTTTATTGCTCCGAAACATCTTGTGAGTAAAACCTATCCCGATGTGTGAAACAAGGGATTTTGTCGAAATGAAGCGCAATGAAGGGGATAAGAGGCTTCTAAATCCTTGGGGAAATTTTTGGAAGTAGGGAGGGATGTTAGGGAGCAGGGGAAAGTGGAATCACAGAGATCGAGTGAGGGGAAGGAGTCCAAAAGGGCAAAACATAGGCCCAACCTAGAAAATTGCCAGGTTGTAGGAAGAAACTAGGGTTTGTGCGAAAATGAGGAATTTGCGGGATCTCAGAGATGGGAAGTGTTTGATAAGGTACTTTAAGGATAGGGGAAGGTGTATGAACATCAGAATACAGGTTTTGCCGATGATTTGACCGTCCAAGAGAAATTGCCTTCAAAACCCTAGGAGAGGGAAATGACCTTACCTAGGCGCAACTGAAGCATGAACAAGGTGTAAAATGACTCATTAGACACTGACATGATAATGAAAACCCTATAAATGATGATAGACTCAGCTGAATAGTGACATAGATTGGCATTTGGGCAATTTTGAAAAGAGTGAAAGCAAACCCTAGACCTAATGCCTAGTGACCAAATTTTGCTTGAAGACTCACTGAAATGACAAAATTTGACCTTGACACTTCAAAATCACTTTGTAAGAGCACGTTTGATCACTGGAGGAAGGCTGGAAAGACTGACACTAACAGGCCCAACCTTTGAATCATCGTGTCATGATTCAAATGAAGGAGACAGCAGAAAAGGGGTCATGACGCTCGAGACCACTGAGGTTGAAAACAACCAAACGGGAAACCGATGGTTAACCCAGGCAAAGACAACGTTGCCATATACGGAGCACCAACATTTCCAAAAGTAGGAAACAAACCAGGATTCCCATCAGGGGGAGGACCTTGACCAGTAGACTCGGGGAAGGTTGCCATTGAGAACGAGCTTGAGAAACACTTGCACTATAATCAAGAACTGAAACTGTTGCCAGGAATATTTCGTGGGTAGTAAATTTTATGACATAGGAACAAAACTTGACCTTTTCATGTTTCAAGAGTCAAGAAAAGGATGAAAAGGTGACTCTATCTCTTTTGAGGTTTAATGAGCCTGAAAGGACAAGTGCTCAAATGATCCTTTTCTTTTAAGGATTTGAAAAGGAACGAAAGTGACTACTCTGGAGAACTAGACAAGAGGTTTACTAGACAAACCGTAAAATTG
The DNA here is from genome assembly GCA_031772625.1 of Pinus tabuliformis. Classification (NCBI taxonomy): domain Eukaryota; kingdom Viridiplantae; phylum Streptophyta; class Pinopsida; order Pinales; family Pinaceae; genus Pinus; species Pinus tabuliformis. The sequence goes on from CM062815.1 coordinate 766,470,991, forward strand.
CATATACACCTTGGTGATCAAATGAAAGAGAAATGACCAAGGATTTTTTGTACGACAATCAATCTTCCCAAATGCTATGTTTGGTGTGTTATGGTTCATAAGGTGGCAGACTTCAGTGACGATCTTACTTAAAGAAAAAGACAAAGTAAAAACACCTAAATGACACCAGATTGATCTTCCAAATAGTGAGATTGACTCCCATATTGACCCAGGTAACCTAGAAAACTGATGGTTTAACCCCAAGAGACACTATATCAAAACCAAACAAAAGGAAACAAGAGAAAAAACATACAAAGGAATCCCCGGCGGAGTTGCCAAGTTGTGAAGTAGGAAAGTGTTCCGTTTGTGGACAAAGGCAACCCCTCTAACCCTAGAGTGTGTCTAGTCACAGCAAAACAAAACAACAATTGATTTCCTTAAATAATCATTGTTGGAGGCCTACCTCAAAACCATTGTTTAGTGAAGCTTTCATTGCACTGCTCCAGCTTCCGTTTCTTTTTCCTTCATGAGTAATTGACCCGAAATACCACAAGAAAAAAACAGAGCATGTAACGAAGAAAAACAATGATCTATTTACTTATAAGGTCAAGGAATCATAAGCTATCAAGTAAATTATACACAATATATAGGAAATCATTATTGATTGTATTAAAATAAATCAAGAGCTACAACCAAGCCTTGACATCGCAAGCCTTCTCAGAGGGTCCATTCGTTATGTTCCTTCAAGCAGTCACTCTCAAGAATGGGTCTCCTCAATGGATGATATCTCTCTCTCACTCACAAACTTCTAATGTAAGGTTAAGGTACTCCATAACCTCTTACCAAATTATCAGCAATTCCACACTTGTCAAACTCACACCAAAGCTATCTAATCTGTTTCAATCCAACTAGCAGCCAGTAACTAGGAACTAGTTGATCATAGCAATGGTGAGTGCTTTATAAGAGGAGGAGCCTCCATGAAATGAGGGAGAGGGAGCTTATTCTCAAGGGAGGTTTCATAAAAGGCGGAACTACCATCCCAGGGGAGGAAAGGTGAACTAATCTGACACAACAACCAGCTCTAGAATCACCCAGAAGGCCGACTGTTTGAACTAATTCACCTAATCTGGATCGTCACAGGTCATGAACTAGGGATTAGAGATGATATCGCAAGGGAGTAATGCATTCAAATCAATCGTTGTAATAAGCATCTGGAAGACTTGCGTCGAGCCCTAAAATTCGACCGTCACAGGAAACAGGTGTACACCTGTGATGACGTCACAACGATATAGTTCATGATAAGGATCCATCATAATTTTTAAGGGTTTACTTGTGACGATCCAAAAACTTAGGCAAAGAGGGTCAATCATTAGCATTAGAAATCACTTGCTTAATCTTCTTGCATGAGTAGGAAGATATGGACATTTTTATCTGATGTATGACACAGCGGAGGGACTTAGATGAGGTTAGTGACAAATTACTGTGTTACATGGTCTTTTGGGGAAGTGTCATTCTACCTCGTTGTAGTTGACTAAAGTATCTACCATGAACTTGGTGATAAACCCTCCTATAATTTGATTGAGCCAATGGTCCACAGCGTGCACAATCTTATCTTTCGATGCTTCTAGTTTTTGCACCAACTCTGGAGTCCACACAATCAGTTTATCGAGCTTACACCTTCCTTGACTCTCTGCTAGCTTCGTGATCCACTCGTAAAACTTAGAGGGGAAGGATGCAAACAAAATTCCGTGGATTTCTGTATATAAGTAGCACTCTAACCACTATTCCTTCTATACTCATGGATTCCTATTTTCCTGCACTGTGAACTTGTGAATCCTTTTGTCCAGCCACCTTTCAATTTCTTTCTTTGTCAGATTCCAGTGACATGACATCAGACATCTCTTATGAAGATCCTGGTCTCGAAAATGGAACCATTTGTTACCTTGTTGGGGCCTAACCCAAGTTCAGAGGTGATTTAGCCAAATAAATCTAGTACCACTGACACTTTCAACAACACTCCGCAGAGCGCAGACTGAGGTCTCACCCGAAGTAGTATGGGAGGGTGCTAGAACCAGGCTTCTGTGGTTTGACCCTGCATGCACGTTATGATGCGCACTTACCCGCACCTCGCAGCCTGAGATGCTGCCCTCACACAGCCCTACTCGGGGGCGAAACTCTATTATTACCTAAGCCTTTACTAGTATTTCGCTATTAGTTGTTTAACATAGCTTACCTGCATGCGTAAACTATACTTAGCAATATAAATCATTCATACAAGTGTGCAAAGGAAATAAACAATACATTTTCAATTTATATCAAACATGTAATAACCCAACAACAGATACACAGAATTAAGATAAAACTTCTCTTTATTATTCTCTTCCTCGGTTACAAACCCGACTCCACCCTGCACACTCAACAGCAGGAGTCCACACACTCAACTGCAAACAACTAGGCCTTTGTGCACTCAGCTGCAGAGCCTTCTCCTATCGTACGACTCAAGACACACTTAGACACTTGCTCTTTGCTTCTACTTCGCTATCCCTTACTTTGTTATCTCTTACATTTAGAGCCTTGCTCTATTTATACAATCCCATGGTCTGCGGACCATGGGTAGGCCGACATTACATTACAAGACTAGGGAAAACAACCCTGTGACTCTAACATATGATTTTTCGGAAGCAAAAGTATATAAAATGAAATTATTTGAAAAATTCAGCGTTGCTAAACATGGGGCATTTATGATTGCTTGTTTTATCAAGTTAAAAGCTTCATGTTCTGAGTGTCCCCATTTGAACAGAGAATTTTTCTTTATCGTGGATTGAAGAGGTAAAATAATTATTGAGAAGTCAGGGAGAAATCCTTTAACAAAATTTGTTTGACCAAGGAAATATTGCATTGATTGTTTGTTATGCAGTAAATGTATTTCAGAGATTTCTCTAATTCTGTCAGGGTCAATGTGAATTCCTACTTCCAACATAATGAATCCAAGGAGATTTCTTTCACTTAATTTGAAAAAAGACTTCTTTGGATTAAGAGAAATCCCATACCATTTTTTCTACATTCAAAGATTTGCTTTAAATCCCTTAGATGATTACTGTGCTTTCTGGAATGTACAATTATATCTTCTAAGTAGATTACTACTGATTTGTTTACTAAACCTTTGAAGGCTATGTCCATGGCTCTTTGGAAAGTGGCACAGACATTAATAAGTCCAAATGGAATCTTTTGATAAGCATAAGTGACCCATTTTGTCCTAAATGTAGTTTTTAGCTGGTCATCTGGATGTACTAAGATCTGATTATAACTTGAGAATCCATCCAGGAAAGACATTAGTTCTGAGTCTACAACCGATTGCAATATCTGTTCCAAAGGGGGCAATGGGAAATTTTCCTTTTGGCAAGATTTATTGAGGTTGCATAAGTCTATACATATCTAAACATCGCCGTTCTTTTTTCTGACTGAGACAAGATTGGAGACCCACCACGAATTTCTGACGGGAAAAATAATCTTGGCTTTCAACAATTTATTCAATTCAAATTTAATTTGACTTTCTAAATTAGGATGGGTCTTCCTTAATTTCTGCTTAATAGGTCTTTCATCATATTTCATGGGAATAGTACGTTAAGTAATAGAGGTGTCATATGTCATAATATCTTCATAGTTCCACATAAAGACATTCTTGTACTTCTTCAACAAACCTATAAAGGCTGATTTTTCGTCTGACATAAGTCCGTGACCTAGATTAATATTTTGAGGCTTTAGGTCAGTCCCAAGATTAATCAATTCAGATGTCATAGTTGAACTCTAAAGTTTTGAATTGGTGGATCATTTAAATCTGTCTTTGAGGTCATATAAATATTCCAACTTAACTACAGATTTTGGTATAACATTACTGACCGTTTCTTGTTTAAGTTGGTTATCATGTTGGTCTTCATCAACTATCTCGTCATCATAAGAGCCTTCTGAATTCAGGAAGATTATGATATCCGGATTGTTATTAAAGACTCTCCAATTGGTGATATTATCGGGAATGGAAGGCATAAAACTTAATTCAATGAGAAATTGATCATGGCTATAATCCTCTGGTGTAATAAGATTGAAAGCGACATTAGCTAGAAGATCAACACTAGCATTTTGGAGTCTAGGAATAGGGGAAATATTAAACGTTGTAAGTGAAATGTCAGGCCTTGGAATAACGACTGATAATGTTTCAAATGTCCTGAAAATTAGTGTATAATATTTCTCACCTATTTTATTACAATTTCTAAATCTCCAAATACTTGGAGTTGTTTGATATTAAGGCCAATTGCCTTATACAAACCTTGAACTAGTGCTTCATATTCAGCAGTGTTGTTTGTACAATCAAATTCAAGTCTGCATGCTAACATAGTTTGTTCCCCCTCTAGGCTAACTAATATGCATCCTGCTCCTGCTCCATCATTGGATTTAGATCCATCAAAAAGTAGTTTCCAAAATAAATATCTAACTACAAGTTTATCTACAAAGTTTACACATTTAGAAGTGTCTATTTGGGAAAATTTTGCGACTTGCGATACAACCGAGTTTTCTAGGAAAGGTGATGTGTGAGCATTGAAATTCCATAGAAATGATTCTACTGATTAGTTTCTGATGATATTGTTACTATAAGCGACCGGTTCATTTTATCCTTCTAGCTTTATTACTATGTACTTTTTATGTTTCTAACGATAAACCCTTATTTGATTTGGCTTACCATTATATGGAAGCTGCATGTGAGACCAGTCAGTTGCAAAATAACCATGAAGGTTTTCTGACTAGTCTCTACTAAGGATTAAGCCACAGAACTCAAGAATATCAACTACAAGTATGTCAATGACTTGAAAAACTTTAGGGTTGGATGAAAGTCTGATGGTTACTTGGTTAAGTTCCCCAACAAATTTGACTTGAGATTTATCTAACTATACTAAACGTACAACAAGTTTTTGAGGTTGAACATTTAGCTTTGCACAAATTGTTCTAGGTAAGATGTTAGATGAAGCTCCTGAATCAACTAAACAGCTGTGTAAATACTTATTAAAGACTTCAAAAGTAAGGAGAATTAGAGGAGTATGATATTTAGATATTCCTCCAATTAGAGCGATGTCAGTGGATCGATATTGTTTAAAGAGGTGCTAGGGGGTCTTCCCATTTCTTGGGTGGCTTGTGAGATCACAATAGTTGGAAGCATTACAATAGGTACTGTTTTGAGTTCTTTAAGGAGTAGCTTTTGCTGATGCTTCAATTTGCTAACCTCATGAATGGTGATGTTTGCCCTAGTTTTCTTCATATCATCAACAATATTATACTCCATTTCATCAGAAACTATCATAGTTTTAGGTGAAGGTGAAGAATCCAATTAAGTAGGAGTAGTTTGCGTGGATTTTGGTGAATATTTCTTACTTGTTGTTTTGTCCCTAGGAGGTGGCATTGAAACCTTCTGCTTTGAAATTATTTGTGACAAATAAACATGGTTTTTACTTTGGGTAGTGACAGGGAATGCTTGTTAAGTTTCCCCTTTGGGAAGGATAAAATCCCACATTCCTTGTAACTCTGCCACTTCTTCATTGCCCGTTTGTTCTTCATTTGTTGAAACTTCATCCTCCTCTCCATCTGATTCAACATTTGATATAGCATTTGGAGGTTTAGGATCAACAAGGGAATTCTTTTTAAAAGGTCTAAAATATTTCTTAGAGGAAGTCTTTGCTACTTGTTTTTTGATATCAACCATTTTGTTAGACATCGTCTTGAGAAACTTTTGTAACCCTTCAAGATCAAAAGGATATTTTGGTGGTTTCTTCTTGGATTCATCCCTAAAATTCACTTTCTTAGACTTTCATTCTTCTAATGCGTTTTTCCCCGGCTATTGCCTCTTTCATATTTTCTGCTAAAGTTGGTTTGGAAGCTCTATCAATGAAGATAGTTGTGTTTGAAGGTAGATCAGAAATATACCACTCATTTTGGACCTCATCGTTGGGCTTAGACGTCGTTGGTATCTTATTCAATACTTTATTGAAGTGACAGTTGAAGTCCTTAATGGGTTCTTTTGGTTCGGCTTTCAAATTGGAGAGATCATTGATTAGGGTAGCTGTGGATCTATCATCCCCAAATTTATTTTAAAAATTCTCTTGAAAAGCATCCCAACTATTAATAGAACCTAATGGTAATGAAAATTACCATGATCCTATTGCTCCTTGAAAAGTATATGGGAATAATATTACAACTTCCCCTTCTTCCACTACTTCATTCAAGTTAATGGACAAAATGAAATTGTTTATATGTTCCTCGGCTAGTAAGCCATTATCAGGATTAAATTTGGGTAACCATTTCTCTGGATGAGCTGGAAATTGATGTAAAGGCCCAATCATCCTAACAGCTCCTGGGTTTGTCCATGGCCTTGGAGGATTTTGTGCCATTGCTGGTATGTGAGTAGGAGAAGGTGTAGTAGTGGTTGAAGGTGATTTGGTAGAGGGAGATGTAGTTCCTATACCTATGTGAATCATGATCTGGAGTGGCGAGGTGGATGATTGATCTTGTGATGGTATAGACGGAATGAATGAATATGATGAAAGGACCTTGATGTGAGATTTGGATGGTATTTTCTTAGCTTTCTTACGGCTTGGAAGAGGGAATTCAAATAGATGGATTCCAAGTTTCACTTTATGCTCTAGTTAACATTTGAGATGGGGTAAACTCAAAGATAACACTATCTTGGGATAACTCAGATTCTTGTTGAGACAACAAAATACCTTGTAATTTATGAATCAAATATTGGACTTCAGGGGCTTCGGTGGAAGAAGAATGATCTGGGTTTTTTGGGATTTCAACAATGGGTTCTATAATTTTCTTTGCAACTTCTCACTCAAGATCAGGGGATTTGGAATGCTTTTGAGAAGTTGGAGGTCATGATGAGGGAGTTTTGCTCTTAGAATGGCTTGTTTATTTGGATTTACTTGCCATTCATAGTTAGGCACTCCTTTTAGTGCCAAAAATGTTGAAGCCTCGAAAATAGTTGCTTCAACATGGGGGAAATCTACCCGGTCTAGGCCTTGGTTGGCAGCTCCGTTTCTGTTTGGAGTAGTGGCTCTGACTGGGGATAATTGGACTAGTTTCCCAATATATTTTATGATCGTGGTGATGAGGTGATATGTGATATTTTGGAGTATTGTTTAAGCTAAAAGTAATCTATTATAAAATAATAATCACATGAATTTTATCCTAATTGAAACACTATCTAATTATGACTATACCTAGGAATAAATTGGAGTATGCGATCTACAATAATGTCTAAAAGAAATTGGTAATAAAGAGCATTCAGTTGCAATGAGAAATGAAATCGTTTAGAAATAATCGTTTCGTATAAAAAGTTGGCCGAAACAATTGTGAAAGATATATCGCATAAAAAATTATTCATGTATTCAGCATAAAATAGAGGCCATCATCATACAGAAGTGAAATAATGATTAACCAAGATTCAAACTTTCATACATAAACAAATTGAAGAGAAATTATTTCTTGATACATAAGTAAAAATAATTACGAGATAAAAGTACCATTTATAATACGTCCTACTCATGTGCTTCATCAATATTGATCTACGTTCAATCCATCCAACACCATCTAAGAGTACAAAATTGAAATTTTAGTAGAAGATGTCATATAAGATATAAAAAAATCTTATTCCGTTAATTTCACAAGAACTTCCTCAAAGGGACAGAAGTGTATGTTTTGAAGATTGTTTCTGATAAAATTTCTAGACCCCTATCTAAATGCATGAGAGGGGTTTAAATACTAAACTATAGAACTAAAAATAGATAATTACAAAAATATTTGAGGAGGTTTAAATGACCTTCCTCAAATTATGCAAAATAAAACCAAAATAGAAATGATCATGGTGACTAACTATTCTACATTTGATCCTTTAGATCGCAAATATCCGTCATGGGCTTGAGCTGTGTCAGTTGGACGATTTCAGCTTTCAATTGTCCAGTGAATACGACATCGGTCAGCAGTGGCAACATTTTCTCCATAGAAGTGGTTAGGCATCACAGGGTCATCCACTGGTTATGAGGTTTCACTAAATGTCACCAATATGTTTCCCAGTTTAACCTAGTCATTTGCCTAATTGCTTCTAATTTTTCTTCTGTTACCTGTCTCCACTGTAGTTCAAGTTGTTTTACATTAGGAAGAAAACCTGGAATGTATTCTACTACAAGGTTGGTGATATGTAAATTTTCATTAATATTTTTGATAACATTGTTTGTTGCTGCTACCGCATCTATTGTTGCCTCTTCTTCCTCTCTAAGTTGAGAATCCCAATTTGCTAATAAGATTTCTTTGTGTGACTACTTCAATTTAGGAAATTCGGCTTTTCTCTCGTCTTTTGAATTCTTCCAGGTGATGAAATCATATACCTTTTTCAGGATTTCATCATATTCAAGTCTCATTTCCACGACTTGACTTGTCAATTTGTTGCTTGTTTCGCAATAATAATTCCATTGCGAAACCTTATGGATAATAGTTCTTTTTGGTGCATCAGCTAGGAGTTAAGGCCGAGTGCTTCGGTAATAAACTGATCAATTTTTGGATCATCTTTATGTAGATCAATTATTGCTTGTATTTTCGCTTCCTTCTTTGCTAATTTGGTTTGATGTTTTATTTGCATCTATTCGAACTCTTTTTGAAGCTTAGCTAACTATATCTCTACTTGTTGGTCATATTTTTCTTGATGTAATTGTTGTTCAAGTGACAAAATTTTATCTTATTTTTCTTTAAGCAACATTTTCACCTTTGTTGCTTTGTCGATGGTCACTGTAGCACAACCACCTGCAAACTGTGACAGTCTAGTAAGTTTGGTGGATGGGTTGATGGGTGAGTCTTTCAAGACAACATCCATTGGTTCATTATCAGGGGTAGTAACAACTGTAGAATCCAATTTCCTTTTCTTGATTTGTCTTTTAACAATAGCTTTGTGTTGTGGGCTATAACACACATGTAGAGGGGGAATCTCCTCAATTCTCAAAACTATTTCAGAGGTGGGAGTAATAGGAATGTGCTCTACCTCTTAAGTATTTAAAGTCTCCTCTATTGTAATTTCTTGAGTTGTTTTCTGTTGTGGAGGTGAAATGGATCTCAGCCTGTTTTCTTGCTGAAGTTTGTTCATTTGTCTTTTCTGTAGATTGGGTTGTATATTTTTCCGACTCCCTAATTCTTATTTTCCCATTTTGTGATGACTTATTTGATTCCCTGATCGATTTGGGATTCTACTCCAAAATCAGTTTTATAATTTCCTTTGGAATCTCCTTCTAGAATTACACTAGGAGTAGGCTCCCTTATTGGTTCAATCAATAATTGGTCCAATGGAATCTTTGTTAACCTCCTTTATTAGTACTCGTAAAAGGTTTCAAGATATTCATGGTCAAAAAGTAATTGTGCCATATTCTTCACCTCTGTGAAGGTGTTTTTCTGCAAAAATATGTCATCAAATCCATCTTACTCATTACTAAATACTTTTATTTTCACCATGGTGGTAAAGTATTTAATAGTGCCAAATGGGTCATATTTCCTTCCAAGGAATTTAGGTAATTGTAGAGATAACATAATCTCTGCTTCTTTAAATTCATGGCCCAGGTCGTCCAATGTAAATGCTACACACTATAAAGGGAATGTAGGCCGAATGGCCTTTTTTTCTTCCTTTAATGTTTTGCTCATCCCTCCCTCACTAGATGTTTGATAGGCTATCTCTCTAGCCATTAATTTGTCCAAAACATAATATGGGAGGACATGGGGGGAGGTAATGATGCCAAATACCCTGATATATGTAAATGTCTCCTCCCCAAACCATCTAGCCAATGGGAGGATATCTACCTTGACTTCTGTGGAAAACTTGGGGGCATCTCGATTATAAAGTCGTTTGTGGATAGGGATCATAACTCCATGACAACGTTTGAAAAATTTTTGTTGAAAGTGAGCTTCCTACATGTCTTTATGGTATATGTGAATGGGAAGTGGACTCTAGATAGTCCACTTCCATCCCATGACAAGAAATTTCAAACCAAAACAAATTGCATCCATTAGATAGGCGCTCATAAAAAATGGAGGGTAAACCCTCAAAGCAACACTTCTTTTCCTTCTTTACTCCATTATTGTTCTTGCTAAATTATCAGAAAAAATTTGTGCCCAATTCATTACAGTTGCATTTATGGCTGCAACTATTAATGGCAGCCATTCTGAGGAGAATTTAGTACTATTGGGTTTTCCAAATAGTCTACATAGCATGGCCGCTGCAAAACTATGAGGGGGACAAATGGACGCAGAAATGTACATACCATTCTTATATTTCTTGACTTTTCCCTCATTATTTGACCAGGTCTGGGTGCAATCTGTTGGGTCCTCATTTTCTTTGGCAAACTTCTTGATGAACTGCTTGTTGTAGATGACTTGTGGCTTTGGTAGGTGATACATGATCCGCATGTTATCTGGCGTAAAAGAACTCATAACCTCTTACCTTCTTGTCTTGAATTATCTGTCTAAGATGTTAGCTTCATCAATAATCCATTTAAACATGTTTGTATAAGGGATTATCTTCGGACGCACAACTATGTGATGCAAAAATGAGCACGTTGTCTCAAACATGGAGGCGTCTGAGGAATGATGCCCGTCAACTGTAAACTTTGCTTCCGGAGTCCTTGGTTGCTCTTCCTCCAGTATATTATACATGGCCTCCCATGTAGAGGTTCCTCCCTCTCTGTTGCATGTAGTATCTGTAAATAGACGAGTCATTTCTGACTTCTCAGAGACGATTTCCTTACCTTTTACCATAGCTCCCAACAATTTTCTCTATGGATTTTCCTGGAAAGTGAAGAACAACAACTATTGGATACACGAAGATGATAATGAAGATGAAATGAAATAATGCAAATAACTTGTAAAGGTGATAAAATGAGTTTTATTCGAACACACATAAGAAGATATCATATCACATTAAATGGATTTTCGCAACATAAATGAAGTTAAATCTTACTAAATGCCCACTATTGCTTCATTATCCCTTAGCTTTAATGCTCATAAATGTCTGCATTAGAAATTGGGAAGAAATATTCTAGGGTGGTGAGCCTTTAAATTGTGATAATGGAAATTTTGCAATTTGTGAAGCAATATCGCAGATCACAATATCTCATTGTACCTTTTCACTTTTCTTAACCTCCCTTGTGTTTCTGCGAGATGCGAGATGCGAGACGCTCATTTATTGTCTCAAAACATATCTACTTTGTCAGGTTTTTATATGTAAATACCCCTTTTAATACGCGGCGAACCTAAACTTTTGTTCGTAATGTACTGAAGGAGTGGATCCGGGTCTTAGTCGCATTTCACAATATCAACCGATGATGGGTTTGTGGTGTTATTTTGAATGCTTGAAATGTGAAGCGATAAAGGTTATGATGCCATCGCAATTTCACATTTCACTTGTTTTGAGATAACCTTTTAAGGCGGGCTCTTGATAAATAGCAATATGCGATGTGAGACTTGGTTTTGAAGAGAAAAGCTTAAGGACCTAGTTTATGTCAAAAATATGATATTTTCGAGCTATAAAGCATAGAGTCCTCTTTTAATCGTTTTTACTAGATTTGGTGGGTTAGAAAGGTATTTTGATGATGCTTAATCATGCAATATGTGGGAAGGAAAGAATTTAGCAACTCTTTTGAAAAAGGGGGTTTGATTGATATCTTGCATTATTCCAAAAATAAAAGAAATCCCTAAATGCTAAGTTTATTTTTTGGATGGATTTTTAAAGGGTTGCCATTTATTAATGTAATATTAAATACTACTATCAATAAATGGAAGGTTGTTGAATAGAACAACATGATATAAGCCATGTAATTCTGGTATCCTTTCACTTATACAACTAATAGGAATATAAGTAAAAACTAGTGGAGGCCAAATAATTCGAGGACTTATAGTTTAATCACCTTTTGTAGAGTAATGAAAGAAGAGAGGGGGAGACTAACTCATCACATAGAGCTTGAAAGCTCAAGATTTCTATACTTATCTGAGTTAAAGATAGGAATATGGATGTAAGAGAATTGGATGTTATGATTCATGGAGTGCAAATTTAAATATATAATCTCAGAATTACGTACAGGCATGTGCATTAACTAGTCAACACAAATGAATTTGAAAGAACATATGAGATATTTCCGGCAGCTACCATTGCATGAAATTAGAGATGAAAAGTGAACATAATGTAAGTTTAACAGAGAAATAACATAATTAATACTTGAAGGTTGGAATTACCACTACATTTATAATTTGAAAGATGAAAATCTGGAATTAACACAGTTTCAAAAATTACATCAAATTTTCCACAGAATTCAAAACGTTTTCTATGTCTTTCTTCCTCCCTTTTATAAGGAAAGGGGGAGCAAGGAAATCAATTACAAAAATATCTTCTGGTTGGAGTTTACAACTGTCTGTATGACTAGCTATCTCAGTGTGATGCCTCTAATTATTAAAGAAGTAAGATACCTTTCTTGAAAATAAAACAAAATAATAGAAACAGGGACCGAAAACAACAAAAATAGAATTTACTAGCAAAATTGAAATGATGATCCTAAAAATATCTTCACACGACTCTTCTTTGTTTGTCTCTAATCCAAGCATGTTTCTCCTAGATCACGTCTAAAACTGTCTCATCTGGTTCATTGTCAGTTTCATCCTTTAATAGTCTTGTTCCTTCACTTTCATAAAGAGGGATCAGTTACCCATCATGGCGATAATAGACATTGAATGTGATCCCCCCCCCCTCAACAATAAAGGGAAACATTGCAGGGGTGGCTGAAAAGGCCTAGGAGCCATCGATCTGGGTAGAGTAAATCTGGGTTGTCCAGAGATGGGTGGTGTTTAATCAATATGCATCCTTTGAGAAGGGACAGACCCAACTCCCTTTTAAATCTATTGTATAAAATATTGCATCCAGACTGAGATTTTGACTTGTGATATCTTCGATCGATGATTTGCGGGATTGATGGCGTCATCAGTGCCACATGTCACCTCCCGAGTAATGACACATGTCACCTGGATATACCCTGATAGGACCCCTGAAAATTTCAGATTTGCATGCCACGAGTCCTCCAAAAACATACCACCACGTCATGCTGACGTCAGCTGTCATGTGTCTTTCTCAGGAGAAATCTTGTGTTTCCACATGGCCCTAATGGCAGAGAAAGAAAGAGCCAGCATGACTGTGGTTTTTCACAGCAATCCTTTGTTAAATATTTTTTGGCACTCCCCGCACTTTCGACTATCATATCACAACATCATAAATCCCAATGTTTTGGAGTTTTAAACCTGGCATCATGTAATGCCCCACTTAAATCTTATCCTACAAATTTTGTTAATGTGTACATTATCTGAAAATATTGAGAAATATTGGTCTAATATAAAATTCATGATTTCCATTATTCAAATTCCCAACTTACCTTCTCAAATTGAATCTTAGGTAGGATATGGTCTCCTTCCATTATTCCAAATAATATATGTATTCATCTCACATTACCCAATGTACCCTCACATTTACTAGGGAGAAGACATGGTCCTCTCCATTTAATTACATCTCACATTCCCCAATGTACCCTCACATTTACTAGGGAGAAGACATGGTCCTCTCCATCTCATTATCAATATATACATTCATTTCACATTCCCCAATGTACCCTCACAAGGGAGAAGACATGGTCCTCTCCATGTAATTACATCTCACATTCCCCAATGTACCCTCACATTTACTTGGGAGAAGACATAGTCCTCTCCATTAAATTATCAATATATATTTTCATCTCACATTCCCAAATGTACTTTTAGATTTACTTGGGAGGAGAAACGGTCCTCTCCCATTAATTTCCCAATTTTATATTCATGTCACATTTCCAAATGTACTCCCAGCTTTACTTGGGAGAAGAGAAGTCAACTATAAGAATGGATAAGAAGTTATTGACATTAATGAGAGGTGGTAGAGATGGAGAAGAGAGGGAGGGTATAAAAAGGGAAGGGGGAAGGGAGAAAAGGGGAGGTTGGGGTCTTGCTTATGATTGTGGAGTTGGTTGTGATTTGAGGACTTGTTGTGTTTTTGGAGATCTTAGGAACCTGTGGAGGTTTCTTGGGTTGTTGAGAGGATGGAAATATTGTTATCTTAGTCTGGATCATTCATCCTGGACACACACACTAAATCTAGTTGGACTTGGGCTTGGAGGGCTAGGCAACCTGTGGAGGTTTCCTTGGCTAGGGATTATTTCCTAGTTGGTTGGGAGGTAAATCCAGTTGGGTCCATCAAGAGGAGCGTTCAGCAGGAGCAGCAGGACAAAGGCATCTCCATCAGCCACCGGTATAGGTATTCCTCCATAGATTACTCTTGTAAATTTTATTAGAATGAAATATTCACCTTATGTTATGCTGATTAGAATGTAAATGATAATTTTTTTTATTTTTAAGTCTTGTAAGTAAGTAAGCTATTGCCTCTTATTGCATTTAATTTTAGAAGAAATTAGATCTGTTAGCAGACCCTAGGGTAGATCTCTTACACATGGTATCAGAGCAAGTTTCAAACACTGAGACTTATGGAACAATCCACTTTTGTAATTTTTAGGTTGATGTTGGATTTTAGTTATAAAAAAAAAATTTAATTGAAGTACTCGGAAGCATGAAAATCTCTAATAATCACTCGTGAACAAGGGGCTTTCTCATTTTTTGGCCACATTTAAGATCTCAATGGAAGCCAGGGCAATTGCAATGATGGCTACTCTAAATCTAATGAAAAACCCCTTTTCTCCAGTTTCTCCTTCAATTATTCGTTAACACATTGGAATTGCTGCCCCATATTTAGGAATTCACAGCTCTCCTTTCTCCATTTCGAGGCCAATTTCAATAAAAATGTCCAAAAATTCTTCCAACATTTTGAAGCCGAAGATCGTTCGATCCATAGAGGGCGATGGCTCTTCGACCACTGTTGCAATCAATGAAGAGATTCCTATTGAAAAGAGATATCCTGCATTTCCAACTGTGCTTGACATCAACCAAATTCAAGATATTTTACCCCATGGATTCCCTTTTCTGCTTGTTGATCGAGTGGTGGAGTACAAACCTAGTTTTTTAGTTGTTGCCATCATGAATATGACGATAAATGATAACATTTTCCCTAGCCATTTCCCCGAGAGGCCAATCATGCCGGGAGTTCTCATGGCTGAGGCAATGGCACAAGTTGGAGGCCTTATGATGCTGCAACCTGAAGTGGGTTGTTCCTGTGAGAACTTATTTTTCGCAGGAGTAGACAAGGTGAGGTTTAGAAAACCTGTTGTAGCAAGAGACACATTGGTTATGTGCATAGAAATAACCATCAAATACATAATGGTATTGGGTTCATAATAATGGATAACTAACAAATTAGGTTCATAAAAAAAATCATACATCTACTAAGCCTGCCAATAGTCTCATAGTACATCAACACTTTGCCAAAGAAGGTTGGAGGGCCTATTTTAATTGATAAGTTTAGAATCGCTGCCTCCTTTGCTTTTGAGAGGATTTTGAAATCAAGGGTTTTTCTTTGAGGGTTTTTTAGTGAACCTGTTGGTTGCTTTCTAAGCGTTGAGATTGTTTGATAAAGAGCTGCTACAGGTCCTTATCTCAATACAACACTAAGGACTATCTCAGTAAGAAATAAGGACTTGTAATGTAAGTAATATTACACTTCTATATGTTTCTTGCTCATTTTTAAATATCTTATCCAAATATAATTCTAATATTTACAATTTTTTTTTTATCTGAGACCTGCTAACAATTCTGCTCTTTAGTTTTAACTTATTAACATTGACTAGTTTTGCTTTGGGGGCTAGATTCTAAATTGGTTGTGGCTACATTTACTTACTCCTTTTCTGGGCTGGCTGGATTGATTTTTCCTGTAGAGAGACAATTTGATTTTTTGTTCAATTTTAAATTGATTTTTTAGGTCCTTATTTCACTACTGCACATATCTCCATGTGTCATTAAGAGATTAACATCATATCGATTACAACCCTGCCATTACCATGAATTCTTTAATATTAAATTTCAGCATAAACCTGCCTACGCTAGCAAATAATAATATCTTTGGTGTAAAATAAATTGATTGTCTCTGTCAATCTCAAGGGACATTATTCCACAGAATATTTATGCAATAAACATATACCTGTGCTTTTGAAGCAATCAACGTTGTTGAGCCATTTCGAAGAGGTTTTGAAGGTTGTTTCTTGTTTGCAGAGCTCTGTCTAGTGGAAGTTCCTTTGTCTTCTACTAGACTCACTGACTTGTTTAAAGACATAGAAAGAGAGGTTTTACTCTTGGTTGTCTCTCCACTACTCGCCTCCTTCCTCATTCTGAGACCATTCTCCAATTTTCTTAAAGCCTTCAGAAGCCCCTTGGCAGGTTTGTTAGGCTCAAAAGAAACCAAAGGCTTTGATGCCCTAGATGTAGCATTTGATAATGATTTTGTTGAAATTGGAATATCTGGTTTTCAATGTCTAGCTTTAATATAATTTTAAAAACATGAACCAGGGATTCTTTGCTAGAGTGAAGAACATTGCTTTATCTCTGCATTAATTCTGAACCTTATTAAAATACAAATGCAAACTCCAAGAAGATAGATGAGAGAATATATACACATTACAAATATTATAACATCGGTCTGAGCTTTTGATTTGATGTTTTTATTGTCATCAAGCTCAGGATATTTGTTTTCACATAACTCTCGTAGTTGGAAAACAATGGATTACATTCTTTTTCTTTTGTGCTTCACTATATTTTCTTGTCATGAGATTCTAGGAATGGTAAACTATAGCAATTTTATATATGTGGATTGCATAGAATCACATAAGACTATCATTTGCAATATAGCGAGAGATTGCAATTTCTGCCAACAAATCTGGAGAGATTACATTATTAATGATTTAAAGACCACTTATAAGCCTTGAGATTGGTATTTCTGGAAGCTTTCATGGGATAATGATTTTGTTGAAATTGTTAATTTGTTGGGATTTTCTTGAGCTATCTTCTCTTTTGAAGAAGAAATATCCTGAAATTGGTTCGAATGAGCATGAAATAAATCCAATGATTACAGTGATAACAAAATAATGACATCAATGTAAAGGACTAGAATTCTATGCCATAGAAATAGAATCAGAATCAGAATTCTCACCTTACAACTAGGTTTCCTCTTTTGATCTTGCTTTTGAGAATCTGATAGGGCATGGTTATATGTCACTTCCTCCTTTGCCTCTTCCATGCTTGTTTCCACACCCTATGGTTCTTTAGGGCTATACCCATGTTCTAGTTCTTGTTTGAATGGCACTGGTTTTTCAAGTTCTCCCAGATCCAAATCTTCTAAATCTGCATTGTTTTCAAGTGTACAATGTTGTTTTCCATTCTCTTCAATCATCTTGTTGCTAGAAGAAATGACCTCTATAGCCATCTCATCTTGCTGAACATTATCCAACATCGAAGGTAGATGTTGGCTTACCTATGTTTCTCCTATATACATGCTGATAGTCCCTTCCTTTGTATCTGAAGTGTGAGGTATATTGTCATATTCTATTGACTGCGTATAAGGATTCCCTTTAGTTCCAAACCATTATGTTCAGCAGCATCTTGTAGAACCCTTGAGTCTTCATGACTATGACCTTCACTAAAAATCACATCATTATCTGTCTCTGAATGGACTTCATTTTCAATCTCTGAATGGACTTCATTTTCAGTCTCTGCATGGGTTTCCAGCTGAGCATATTGTTCGAAAGCCTTTTGAGCTACTATTTTTCTGAACCCAACGATCTTTTCCATGTTCTGTTATTTTATCATTGCCATCTTCATAGCTTGTATCCTTCAAAATTGTGGAATATTTCAAATACCTGATCAAGTCAATATCATTCAAAAGTAAAACAAGCACTCTTGGTTCACTCACCATTTAAACAAAAAATTCTATAGCACAAAAGACAGGTTTTTTTGCAAACACGCAGCATGAAAGTAGCAATGATTTCACTCACTTCAAAGGACTATATCTAAGAGATGGTGGCAATCATTTCTATACAAAAAAAGTACAACTCCCTTTTAATGAATTCTTAGGTTCCTCTTTCATGAAAAGCAAATCGCAAGGAAACTTACAAAAATTTAAGTTGTTAACGTGGATAACTTAAAACCTTTATGTATCATACAATGTTTTTTAGGGGGAAGGGGTATAGGCCACAAGACGGAAACTATTTGTTTGTTGCTCTTGTTAGTTTAAAAAAAAAAAAGATAATTCTCTCATAGGACTGCTTTGCTTTGGTTTTGAACCCAATATTTCTTGCCAATTATATCTGAAAACCACACAAAGACCGCCATGTTTCTTCTTTCTTTAGCTCTTTGTTTCACCTCTGATTTGGAAACATGGTATAGTTTAAACTTTCCTAAGATTCTGGGCAGATAACAGTTATGGAGAAAATGCAACAATAATTTTGAAAAATCCGCATTGAGATTATTTCCTCTGTATTTGGACATACTTATTTGAATCAGCTGAATGACCAAAAGGCCACTTCTGTGTATATTTTAACTAGTTGCTGGTTGTAAAATTAACACCTGTTTCATACTAATGAAGACTAAATTTGATGTATAATTTTCATTGGATTTGGTTCTCTTACACTCTCATTCGTTTTTTCCCTGTTAATGGATTCTTTCTCCTGCTATATTTCTGGCACATGACCAATTTAGTAAGGGCTTAAGAGTGTTTAGAAGAGGCTATAAATATTTATTTCTGGCGATTTGTTGCTTCAGTGTTTTAATTTTGTCACCTCTTTTTGTAAACTCAGCTAAAAAAATCAAAGTAATATTCTTTTTATTATTATTATCAATATTAATTATTTATTAGGCGTTAAGATAGGAAGTAATGTTCCTTTAATATTAATGTTAAATCATGTTTTAAGTGTTAAAAAAAAATAAAAAAATTGAGCTATTAAATATAAGGATTTTCATGAAGCCATTATGTGGAACCGAACCTTACATCATATAAAAATTGGAACCACAATGTCATGCACATGTTTTTTTTTTGTTGTTTGTTTGTTTGTTCATATTAGCCTATATCAACTCAATTAAGATAAAATGAAAATGAAACATAGAAAAAATTTATGTACAGGGCATTTATATCAAATATTAGATAAATATTATGGACAACTTAGATCATAACATCCACAACTTCAAGCAACAAGGTTATACATGGCAACAAGTCACATTGAGGTATAAATGGTTTATTGTTCTTATCAAAAGATTTGGATTGAAAATAGTGAGTCATAGGTGAATAGTGAGTCATAGGTGAGCTACAGTGATCACTTACATAGTGGCATAACTTGAATTGATATCTTGCTTAGGGTTCTCTATGGACTATCTAGAGTGTGGAAGAAAATGCTAGGAATAGTGCTAATAAGTCTTAGATATTGTGCAGATTTTGAACAAATCAAAATGGTGAGGACACAAAGGAACTAAGGGCCTGGAGAGTCTTCATAAAGACCTCCTTAAAATAACCCATTACCTTCAACCAAATTGACTCTCATCCTACATTCCTTGAAAGCAATTAATGAAACCTTAGGAGGGCACCAAACAAATGAAATGGAAGGGGAACACCCTTCATCAGAGTTAAAGAACCCCGAGGGATCTAGAGACTATGATAGAAAACCTCCAGTTGAGAACATTACTAGGGAGCTCCAGAAGATTAAGCTCCCAGAATTTGCAGGAGATCGTGACAGGGAGCATGCAGAAGCCTGGCTAGAGGGGATGGGAAGGTGTTTTGCACTAAGGGATTACAATTCCAATTCCAAAGCCAAAATAGCAATATTCCAACTCAGAGATAGTGCTCTGAATTGGTGGGGTAACTTGGAGCGTCAACTACACCTCACTCCAGACACAGTTACTTTGGAATTATTTGAGGAGAGGTCCAGGAAGAAGTACCTACCAACGTATTATGAAGAACAACAGGTAGGAGCCTTCCATGCCCTGATATAGGGAGGTCATACTGTAGAAGAATATAAAATTTGATTTATGGAATAGGTCAGGTATGTCTCCTACATGGATACTAACCAATGCCAAGTGGATCGTTTTATGTATAGATTAAGACCTAAGATTAGCGAAATGGTGCAGATATGGAAACCATCCTCAGTTGCAGAAGCTGTAGAACAGGCTTGTTATGTCAAAGAACACCTAGACTTAACGGGTGAAGGCAAAGCCATCTTTCCACGTCAAACAGGTTTTATGGGGAAGGCCCCTTGTACCTTCCCAAGTGGAGGAAGTCGGCAACCACCACCATATGGAAACAGGGTTATACCAAGAAAACTGAAAATAAGGATTTCAATGGTTTCTAGTGTAGCTTCACCCGCATCTTCAAGGGCACATACAAATCAAAGTCATACGCGAGGAGCAGCAAGTGGGGGTAGGGGTTCCAAGGGAAGAAACTCTTTCCAAAGAACTCCACAACATTCGGTTCAAGATCCAGCATGCATCACTTGTTGGGGATCCAAAGGACCTCATTACCAACGGGACTACCCTAAGTTTCAAACCAGTAACATCATAAGAGAGGGAAAAGAACTAATGGGGAGAGTAGGTAGCCACCACCGAATCTATGTGGCAGTTGACAATCAGCAAGTTGAACACCAGTCTACCATGGTAGAAACCTTAGGTATGATAAAAAAAATTAAAAGTTAAAATTATGTTTTACTCTGGTGCTACAGATAGTTTCATTTCACCAGTTGCATTAGAAAAATGTCGATTGGCAGCCTATGAGCACGATGACTTTAAACAAGTTGAGATGGCTTCTGGAATAAAACAAGCAGTAGGGCCTAGTGTTGACCAATTTCAAGTAAACCTCGAGGTGTGCATGACTAAGTTGAAGGCATACATCACAGCATTGGGAATGTATGATGTAATTACTGGAATGGACTGGCTAGAAGCTCATCGAGCTTTGGTAGACTGTTTCAAGAAGAAGGTGACCTATTTAGATGACGAAGGTAGGCCAATTGAAATTTTTGGAATCAAGAGGGGGGTATCCCTAGAATTCATATCCATGATGAAGGTAAAACATTGTCTCAGACAAGGTTGCAAACTATATTTGGTCAAAACTATAAGTGACCAGAAAGGACCTTCCCTGGATGAACATCTAGTCTTGGTAGAATTCAAGGATGTTTTTCGAGAAGAATTTCCTTGAATATCTCCTGTAAGAGAGATTGATTTCACCATTGATATGAAACCAGGTGCAGAATCAATATCTAAGACACCCTATAGGATGACAACTCCAGAGCTTTATGAATTATAGATGCAATTAAAGGAGCTCTTAGACTTGGGATTGATCAGAGCTAGTATTTCACCTTGGGGTGCACCAATAATTTTTGTCAAGAAGAAGGATGGTTCCTTGTGGCTATGCATAGATTATAGAGACTTAATCAGAGCCACGATAAAGAATAGGTACCCAATACCTCAAATAGATGACTTATTTGATCAAATAAAGGGGGCAGGGGTCTTCTCAAAAATCGATCTACGATCTAGGTACCACCAATTGAGGATAAAGGAGGAGGACATCTCAAAAACTGCATTTCGAACTCAGTTTGGGCACTATGAGTTCGTAGTTGTTGCATTTGGTTTAACCAATGCACCAGTAGTATTCATGAGCCTCATTAATGGTGTGTTCAAGAAGTATTTGGGCCAATTCATGCAAGTCTTCCTTGATGGCATTCTTATATATTCCAAGAATGAAAAGGAGCATGAAAAGCACCTAAGGGTAGTATTGACTTGTTTAAGGGAAAATCAATTGTATGGGAAATTGTCAAAATGTTCCTCCTTTCAGAAGAAAGTCCATTACCTTGGGCACATCATTTCAGGAGAAGGGATTTCAGTTCACCTGGAAAAGGTGAAAGCCATAATGGATTGGCCAGTACCAAAAAATGCCCATGAGGTACGTAGTTTTATGGGGCTAGCTGGGTATTATCACAGGTTTGTGGAAGGGTTTTTAAGGATTGCAAAACCCATCACCACATTACAGTGAAAGGGGGTTAGGTATGAATGGAAAAATGAATGTGATACTGCATTCACAAAGCTAAAGAGGTTACTAACTAGTGCATCGATCCTTCAAGTACCAAACATGAGAAAATACTTCACTGTCTGCACCGATGCTTTGGCACAAGGATTGAGTGCAGTATTGATGCAAGAAGGTAGAGTAATAGCTTACACTTCTAGAAAATTGAAGAAGCATGAAGAGTTATATGCTACCCATGACTTAGAATTGGCAGTAGTGATGTTAGCCTTGAAGTTATGGAGATACTACCTCATTGGGAGAAGATTTGAGTTAAGAATGGATCATCAAAGCCTGAAGCATCTCTTCACTTAAAGGGATTTGAATGCCAGACAAAGGCGATGGAGCAAATTCATGAGTGAGTATGATTTTGAAATCTCATACATTAAGGGAAAGGAAAACATAGTGGCAAATGGACTAAGCAGGAGGCCACGAACCTTCTCCCTAGTAGCCTTAAAGGTAAATTTAAGGGAGTGGATATTGGAGAAACTCTTTGAAGATAGTTGGTATCTAAAAGTCATCTCAGCTATCCAAAATGGGAAACAGATAGAACCAAAGTTTAAAGGGTATGTACTTGAACCAGATGGGTTATTGAGATTCCAAGGGAGAATGTACGTACCTAAGGAAGGGGGTATAAGAGAAACCATCCTCGGAGAGTCTCATAGAGCACTCTATTGTGCACATCTTGGGGTAAAGAAGATGCACGCAGACATAAGGAAACTCTTCTTTTGGGAAGGCATGAAGCATGACATAGTCTAGTTTGTCACCAAATGTCTTGAATGTCAGTGAGTGAAGGTTGATCATCATCACCTAACAGGACTCCTACAACCTCATGACACCCCTACATCTAAATGGGAAGTAATTTTTGTGGATTTTGTGGTGGGTTTGCCACTCACATCCTAGAGGAACAATGCTATATTGTTTATAGTTGATAAATTGACCAAAAGTTCCCATTTCATTCCAGTAAGGGACACTTATGATGTTACGGATGTGGTGTGAGTGTTTGTAAATGAAGTTATCCGATTGCACAGATTTCCCACAAAGATCATTTCTGATAGAGACTCTCGATTTACATCTAGGTTTTGGACAAGTTTGCATTCAACCCTAGGAACTTAGTTATACTTGACCACTGCATATCATCTAGAAACAGATGAGCAGACTAAAAGAGTAAATCAGGTTCTGGAGGACATGCTTAGGATGTACGTCATGGATAATCAGAATCAGTGGGAAAGGTACTTACCATTGGTAGAGTTTGCCAATAATAACAGTTATCACAGTTCGATCAGGATGCCTCCTTATCAAGCTCTCTATGGAAGGCATTATAGGATGCCATTGAGTTGGGAAAAGTTGGAGGACCGAGTGATAGTTGGGATGGAATTAGTTCAAGAAATGGAGGAATATGTAAAGCAGGTTCGACAAAGGTTAAAGGAAGCACATGATAGACAGAAGAGTTATGTTGATTCACATAGGATTGATTGCAATTATGAAGTAGGAGACCAAGTTTTTATTCATAACTATCCCAACAAAATCACCATCCGGTTTGGGAAGGGGATGAAATTGTCACCTCGATTCATAGGACCTTTTAGGATCAAAGAGAAGATTGGACCAGTTGCCTATCGTCTTGTACTACCGCCCCATTTGCATAAAACTCATGATGTTTTTCATGTATCTATTTTACGACATTATGTTTCTGATGAATCTCGCAAACTGGATTGGCAGGACTTGCAGGTCTCGGACATGGGAATCGTAATGGTAGAACCATTATGCATATTGGACCGTACGGTTTGACAACTCAGACGTCACACGATGGACCAAGTTAAGTTCTAGTGGGACAAGTATAGCCCAAGATCTACTACTTGGGAGGATGAAGATACTATGCGTCATGACTACCCCTCACTTTTTGAGCATCTATGATGCCTATTTTGACTTAGATAGCTACCTATGTTAAGGCTCTATTTTGCAGTTCCATGTTATTTAGTTATGAACATTATGTAATGTTGATGCATTTGGTTTGACACATAAAACTACTTATATGAATCAGTTGATAGATTTGATATTGATGATAGAAATGGTTGATGTATGGACTACATGTATGACTCACTTAGTGATGGATTATCTAGTGTGTAACTTATCAGAATTATTTTGGTTCATATATAGCTCAAGTGGATATGATTTATTTAAATGAATGAGTTAGTGAAAATTCCCAGATTGACATATGGATACTATACTTAATAATGTGATGATTATATGTCTTGTTGTTATATAAATGCATGAATGAGAGCTAACCCACAGGGGGAAAAGAACTATATGATAGCCAAGAGGGAAGGACGAGACATCTCATGAGGAAGGTATAATGTACATTATTTTACTACATTTGGTATCTACTTGATATGAACCCTTATGACAGGAGTAAAATGTAAATGACAGGTGGCAAGACGACCTGATTGGATTATTCGATGACAAGTCCAACCAACTCTGTAGTGTGGTCCATATTAGGGTATTGACCCTAGTTCTGCAGGAGGAGTGGAGGCATTTCCCACCATGTATCCTCCGAAACCTAGAATCGTGGGAGGGCAGTGGTGGACACGCTCCCCTAGATGTGTTATGATGATTGCCAGTTGCCTGCTGGGGAAGTTAGGTCAATGTATTCGATGATTCCACCATGTCAGTTTTATCAGTGGTTAGTATGGTTGTTGCCACTAATAAAGCAGTAGAGGATGGATAGGGTGGGAACAGAAGTAGGTCAAGATGGATAGGAAGATATAGATCAATTGGAGACTCATGATGGGAAGTAATTTCATTGTTTGACTTATCAAATTTTAATGCTATAACACTCTTTGGTTTGCTATACTTTCAAACTCCTTGCATCTTTTCATTCTAACTTTGGGACGAAGTTTTCTGAAGGAGGGGTGCACGTAATGCTCCACTTAAATCTTATCCTGCAAATTTTGTTAATGTTTACATTATCTGAAAATATTGAGAAATATTCGTCTAATATAAAATTCATTATTTCAATTACTCAAATTCCCAACTTACCTTCTCAAATTGAATCTTAGGTAGGATAAGGTCTCCTTCCATTATTTCAAATAATATATGTATTCATCTCACATTCCCAATGTACCCTCACATTTACTTGGGAGAGGACATAGTCGTCTCCATTTAATTATCAATATATATATTCATCACACATTTCCAAATGTACTTTCAGATTTACTTGGGAGGAGACATGGTCCTCTCCCATTAATTTCCCAATTTTATATTCATGTCACATTTCCAAATGTACTCCCAACTTTACTTGGGAGAAGAGAAGTCAACTGTAAGGATGGATGAGAAGTTAATGACGTTAATGAGAGGTGGTTGCGATGGAGAAGAGAGGGAGGGTATAAAAAGGGAAGGGGGAAGGGAGAAAAGGGGAGGTTGGGGTCTTCCTTATGATTGTTGGGTTGGTTGTGATTTGAGGACTTGTTGTGTTTTTAGAGACGTTATGAACATATGGAGGTTTCCTGGGTTGTTGAGAGGAGGGAAATATGTTATCTTGGTCTGGATCATTCATCTTGGACACACACACTACATCTGGTTGGACTTGGGCTCAGAGGGCTAGAGAACCTGTGGAGGTTTCCTTAGCTATGGATTATTTCCTAGTTGGCTGGGAGGTAAATCCAGTTGGGTCCGTCAAGAGGAGCGTTCAGCAGGAGCAGTAGGACAAAGGCATCTCCATCAGCCACCAGTACAGGTATTCCTCCATAGGTTACTCTTGTAAATTTTATTAGAATGAAATCTTCACGTTATGTTATGCTGATTAGAATGTAAATGATAAACTTTTATTTGTTTAAAAGTCTTGTAAGTAAGTAATTTATCACCTCTTATTGCATTTAATTTCAGAATAAATTAGATCTGTTAGCAGACCCTAGGGTAGGTCTCTTACACATCACGTCGATTGTCAATTTGCGATGCCGTAGACCCACCGGATTGTAGGAACTTTGACTGTGATTTGCAATATCGGTGATCATTGATCACTGATATCACTACTCTTCCCCATTTCTACTTCAAAAAAGACGTCGATTTGTGATTGTGATGAGCTCCCAGACCTCCATGATTTTCTCCTTCACTTTAAAGGCAACAAAACCTCTTAATTTTAATAGGCAATATCTTATGATCCA
Source organism: Pinus tabuliformis (assembly GCA_031772625.1). Lineage (NCBI taxonomy): Eukaryota > Viridiplantae > Streptophyta > Pinopsida > Pinales > Pinaceae > Pinus > Pinus tabuliformis. The sequence continues at coordinate 766,497,253 of CM062815.1, forward strand.
GAAGTCCATTTTCAAACTTCCATATACCATTGGAAAGCTCGTTCTAAGAACTATGAAATGGAGAGGGTACGATTTAGTTTTGAGAGATTTTGAGGTTTGAAAAATGGCTTCAAAAGTCACTTCTATTTTGGCACTTTGGGCAACTTAACACTCATAATGCAGTGGGTCATCATGACCTGCAGAAGGCCATGTCCTCCAAGAGGTTCTCATCGGATGGGAGAAAAATGTTCGAAAATGTATCAAAGTATTCAATGGAAATATTAAACTCCAATGCCCCCAGTAAGTGATGTACTACATCCCCTACTAGATCATTAGTAGATGTCATCATGGAACAACTTGCCACATAATTGATTTGTGGTGGGGGGGATACCACTTGCATATAAGTACCATTTGGGGAAGTTGGTTCATTGGGAGTCATATTAGGACCAACAAATGAAAGTTGGTCAATCGTCACGATTCTTCCTTCATGTGGGAAACACATCACATGAAAGAGTGTGGACACAAGAGCTCCCATGTCATAAACATAGTCATGCCCAAGGAGTAAATTAAAATCCAAAGGGCCTTGGACTACCATCATATATTTATAGATAGTATTTCTCCTAAAGTAATAAGAAACTAAGGAAGTACCCCTAACAGCTAACTGGTTCTTCTGTTAAAATCCAACAGATTCTGGGTAACGGGCACAAGATTTGGAGGACCTAAATCTTTCCAAGTAGTTGAGGAAAAATTACTAACATATGTGCCTTAATATATGACTATTAGGTATGGGAACATTATAAGCCTATATTATGATCTGGAAGGGAATGTAAGGAGGAAGATGATATCCTTCCAATTGACTCCAATCAAAGGAAGTGAACATACTACTTGGAGGCAGTGTCGTGGGAATGAGAGAAATTCTCCCTTGTGATATAGGAATGGGATAAATAATCCTCTATGTTATGGGAATGGGAGAACTATCCCCTTTTTCTATGGGAATAGAAGAATTACCTCCCAATTCTTGGACTCAGAAGAAATGAGAAAACATTGAGAAGTATGAAGTTCACTCTCTACGAGAAAAGGTATGATCAACTGAAGGTGGAATCAAGTCAACCGTTTTCTCAACCAATGGTTGGTTAGGAATGGACTCATTATATTCACATTTAAAAAGAGTAGGATTTACTAGATTCTAATTCTGATCAATCACTTCATTAGTTAGTGGAGGATTGGGTGAAAGATTTTGATAACAAGCCTGAAGATGAGGTAGAGAAGTTGTAAGGTTTTCCAACACTTTTGAGGCTTCATCCATATAAGGAAAAATGTGAATAGGATGATTCCCTTCACATAACCTACAGGGAAAATTAACTTTACCATTTGTTACACTAAAAAATTTCACCATGACTACTTGCAGTTAGTATGGCTCCATCCACTGTCATACTATCCTCCTTGGCAAGTCTCATGCCTCTACTCTCCATGTCAAACTTCAAGAAAGAGAGAAAAGTCATTTAAAGTCGATTATCTCTAGTACGCAGTTTCTCTTAGCCTTACCTGCGGGTACGCAACCCAAGTTCACAATACCTGCGTACTTGTACGCTCTGTATGTAAAGGGATGGATGCGTACTCCTGTAAAGGTCAAAAGGCACAAGTTTCACTCCAAAAAAGTTACTTGTGGTCATTTCTAGAGTCTTCTAGAAGCATGTTTGATGTGTATCAAGTGCCTCCAGATGGTTCATGTATCCCTACCAAAGAGGAACTTATCCCATCAATAGGGGAGCTATCCCATCCAAAGAGGGACTTATCCAATTGATGGTGGACCTGAATAACTTCCTCTAGAGCACTATAAATACAAGCATTGGGCCAAAGGGAGGGGAGGTTGAAAGCTGAACATTCCTAAGGGTAGATGCTGCTGGAATTAGGACTTCCTTGTAGAAGCTTGTGAGGAGAGATTACCATCTTTACTTGTTTCCATTGGGAGGTGGGTGAGCTGATCAGAGTAAGGGAGAACTCTTGTGGAGCCTGGGAGGAGCTTGCACAACACCAAGGCTTAGGTTGTAATGGTTCCTTTTGTTACCTTTTAATACAAATTAGTCCATTCTTCTCAACAATTTGTTATTAATGAGTTGTTTCATGTACTCCTTGGTCTACATGTTAAATATGTTTTATTTTATGTGATATTCAGGTGCTATTTAATCGTTTGATTGTTGGTGAATGCAGGTTTCGAAGGGAAGGAGGAGCTCATCTGGATCAACGAAGCTGGACTACTACAACAACGTTGGATTACAGGTAGGATCTAAACACTTGATTTCTCATATTGTAAAAGCATATTTAGGGAAGGATTGCTCTTATTTGTCTTGTTTGTCATTAGAGAGTCTTAGGCTTTCTAGGAAGGTCGGTTGTGTCCGCACTAACGACTCTTTCCGCGTGACAAAATGGCGACTCCACTGGGGATTCCATTGATGTGAATGTTTTTTCCTTTGTATCAACTTTTGATCTGAGAAAAGTCATTTCTTTTCTGGTTTTTGGTTGTCTGACTGTGTATTTGGGTGGGCTAGCTTAGGGTTAAATTAGATTTTAGTTTTTCTTTGTTTTGCTAGAAGTACGCAGCCTCTGAGTGGAGCACAGTGCGTACCTGTACGCACTGTTTCTTTGTGCACAGAGCGTACCCGCACCTGTGCAAACAGGTCGCCTGCGTACCCCTGTCAAAACTAAGAAAATTTCATTTTTCTTCTTTTTTTCCTTTTACATTTTGTTTTTAATTTGTTTTTGCTGCCCAGATCCACTGTTCACCTGTCAGAAGCTTTCATTTTGGTTAATTTCATTGGCATTCCTACTTTAAGCTTTCATCAATTGGGTGTTTTGAGTCTCTTTTTTGAGAAATTCTTAATTTGATTTCCTTTGGTCATTGCTTGGAGGTTTCTCTCAGTCCTTTCACAATTTTGCATCTTTTTGCTTTTGTTTTTGCAAAAAAAAATTCCCCCTCATTCGCCAGGGGGGGCTAAATTGTGTATGAGTGTTAATCGCCTTTGAGTGTTTTTATTTTTTGATCTTTGGAACTCTCACCCAATTTTCTCGTCTTGCACTTGATTGGTTCTTAGATTACATTAGAATCATCTTGTGTTTGAGAATTCTCTTGCATAGATCACATTTGCATAATTAGAATTCTCATTTTCAGAATATGAATGAAAAATGTGCATAGATTACATTTGCATACTTTTCAAGTGAATTGTGCATAGATTACAATTGCATAGTTTACATTCTGAAAAATCAATCATAGATTTAGATCAGTTTTCTTTGATTTGAATTTACACAAAAATAAAATAAAATAAAATAAAAAATGGTTTGGAATTGATTTGCATTAGTTTTTCTTGAAAAAATTAGTGCATTAGAGAATTTGTCATATTTTCTCTTAGTGATCAATTTTTTGCATTGTTGAAAGTGAATGGAAACTCTCTCCTTACTTTAATTAGGATTCATCGAATTGAAAAGATCACATTATCATATTCGATTGCATTCAGTTGAGTCGGGTCATAACACCATTGGTTTCATATCCATTTACCCATTTGAGTAATAACAGCCTTAATAACACAACGCTTAATTAAAATTCATCTAGTAATTTTTACATTTCTAGGGATCTGATACACCAACTAGCTTACGCTAGTGTCTTGGATTAGGATCTAGTTAACAATCCAAGACAGTAAAACAATCAAGTAGTCGATCTTGTGGTAGGATAAATCCAACTGTTTCATTTGTACTCTGGGAAAGCTCCTCTTAAAGGAGAAGCACGAGACCGTGTCCGAACCAGTGAGGGGATCAATCTTCCTTCATTGGGAAAGACGCCAGATATGCACGTACTACAAACGGTAAACCTCGGATTATTGTCGAGGAGCCTGGGGTCACTTGTCGGTAAACCTTGGATTATTGTCAAGGAGCCGGCAAGGGGATTGAGCTTGTTACTCTATCCTTGCGTGCTATCGGGTCGTAGACTGTTCCCCCAGGTATATTTGTTGCTGTTGGTAACCTTAGTGACCATTATCCTTAGGGTTCTACCCAAGGTGACGGTGGAGGGAAGATCCTACTTTACCTGGAGCAGACGTCGGCTAGACTCACTTGGATTTTCTGGGGGGTTCACTTCACTCGAGACGGTTAAAGTGGAGGAACTTGGTCCAGTCTATTCATTAAGCAGGTTGCCGGGGTAACTGTTCCACCCGCCACTTCTGTACTGAATTCTGCGATGTTGGATTTCATCACCAACTAGTGTTTTCGGTCCGGAAGGCTACTGTTTGTGTGTGGTTTGACTCCTAGATTTGATATCGCGTGTTAATTTGTTTGTTTTTACTTTTAGAGACCATAGGTGTGAATTGTGAATTTTAATTGTTAGGTGTGAATTGTGAATTGTTAATTTTAGTTTTAAAAATTGTTAATAAAATTCACTGAAGTTGAATATAATGGCAAATGCTCCGGAATTTACCAACCTAGGAACCCCTCCTAACGAGAATCCTAGTACTTTTCCTTACTTTGGAAATGTTGGTCCTCCTTATATGGCTACTTTTTCATTACCTGGATTTACAATAGGATTACCGATATGGTTATTTTCAACTTCGTTGGCCCAAAATACTCCAATTGCTCCATCTCAACCGGATGCTTCACCTCAACAGAGTTCACCATCTCAACATCACCAACCTTTTGTTGACCCTTTACCTTCTTCTCCTAATTTTTCTTCCTCCATTTCTTCCTCTTCGCCTGGTAAAAGCCTTGATGCTAGTAACCAGGTGTCTAAGAAGAAGAAGAAAGGGAAGAAGAAGAAGAAGAAGAAGAAGAAGCAAGATAAAAATGAAGTCAACCAACCAACCATGGCTGTAAGTGTTAGTTGTGTTGAGGAAAATTCCGACATGCATCGTAAACCCAAATACCCTTTCAAGCTTTGTAAGGGTGTCCACTTCCTTGTCAATTGTCCTGGTATTCCAAAGGTCTTGGAAGTTTGGTCAGAAAAATCACATCAACTTTCTATTGATCCATCAACCAGTGATAGTCAGGTTCCTGGGAAAAAGGGTAAAGTTAGGTTTCCTTGTAAGTTATGCAAAGGGAGTCATCAAACTCACATTTGCCCTCACATGGATGAAGCCTCAACATTGTTGGACAAACTTACTGTTCCATAGTAAGAATTTCCAACTGGTTACCCTAAACTTTCTCCCAACCTACCGTCAACTGACGGAGTGATTGGTCTAAATTCAAGTACAGTCGATCACACTCTTCCATTGGAGAGTGAAACTCATGTCACTCCGGTTGATGATCCATTAGTTGATCAAGTGGTCTATTCAATTTCACATTCGGTCGATCCCACTTTCCCTTTAGAGAGTGAACTTCATACCGCTCAGGTTCTTCTTGTTACATCAGATTCTTCTATGCTAGGGGGCATTTCACCTGTTTGTACAGAACCCCCTCCAAGTACTGAGGTCTTTTCCTTTGATTGGAATAGACTGACAGAACCTCGTCTTCCTTCCTCCATCCCTTTCCAAATCATTGTCAAGGCTGGTGGTAGGGACATACATCGTACTCAGGTAGATGAAGGTGCTTCTGTTAGTATTTTATCCTCAACTGTTTGGAAAGCTTTGGGTTCCCCTCAGCTTGCGCCTATTACGCAGAATCTGAAAGCTTTTAACAGAACCATTAGTGAACCTTTAGGGATCCTTCCTAAGTTTTCTATTACCTTGGAAGGTAAAACTGTCTGTGTTGATCTTATGGTAGTTCGAGGTCCCTTGGATTTCAATTTACTCCTTGGGCGAGACTATGTTTATGCAATGAAAGCTGTCGTATCGACACTCTTTCGCGTGATGTCTTTCCCTCACAATGGCAGTATTGTGATCGTGGATCAGCTTTCGTTCCCTAGTCCTGTTTCAACTACTAATAATTTGACACCCCTAAATGTTCCTGATTCTAAAGTGGTATCTACCCTGCCACGGGTTAATTATGTGGCAACTGGTCCCATGTTTTCAGTTACCGATGTAAGTGAGCCTCTCACTGTTTTCTCACCTTCCTTTGATTTAGATCCAGTAATTGACATGGAAAACTCTATGGGATTACTTGAACACGATGTTCTTATCCCTTTTGAGTCCCTTGACATGTGTTCCTTCCAGAGGAGTATTCTTCCTTCTGATGAAGACCTCTTGGAAGCCATGATCAAGGTGTGTCCATTGACATGTCTTTCTTCCAGTTGGAAGCCATGATCAGTGTCTGAGGATAGTTCTTTTACTGAGTCAAACTCATTAAAAAATGAATCAGGTAGATTTTAGGATATATAGGTAGATTGTAGGAACAAGGGTAGGTTAGTTAGGTAGAATGTAGAGAGTAGTCATGAGCATAGTTCCTTGTCTTGTGTCAAGCTCATTAAAAAATGAAACAAGAATTTTAGAGCATAGTTCCTTGTCTTGTGTCAAGCTCGTTAAAAAATGAATCAAGGTTTTTAGAGTAGAGTTTTTTGTTAGGTAGATTGTAGAGAGTAGTTATGAGCATAGTTCCTTATCTTGTGTCAAGCTCGTTTAAAAAATGAAACAAGGGTTTTGAGGATAGTTCATTTCCTGTGTCAACCTCACTAAAAAATGAAACAGCTCCCACAAGTCTTTCCAAGATCTTGAAAGTAAAGCTTCATTCCATCCACCTCATTGAATGCAATGAAGCTTGGGGGGCATGTACCTTGATTTGCGTCATTATGCTGGGGGCATGCGAAGTTATAACAAGCATAGTTTTTTGTTTCGAGCTTGCGTAAACATGAAACTGAATCCGAGCATAGTTCTTTTCCTGTGTCAAGCTCGTTAAAAAATGAAACAAATCCTCCTCTACTTGAATCGAGAATTTGACTAGACCTCATAGACGTTAGGTTGTATGTTTAGGTTAGTTATTTCAGTTTTTGCATAATTTTCTTATAGTTTTAGGTCGAGTCTTTCAAATGATCTCGTAACTGAACCTTCATTTCATCCAACTGGTTGAATGAAATGAAGCTGGGGGGCATGCACTCTAGCAGTTATGCTTAGGGGGCATCAAGCACAGTTTTATCTCTATTTCAAGCTTGTAAAAAAATGAAACTGCTTTGAAGCATAGTTTTTATCTGTTTCAAGCTTTTGTAAAAATGAAACCTATTTCGAGTCAATTTCAGTTATTTTCAAGACTCGTTAAACTCATGAAAATCCTGAGATTATTTTGCTATCTTTCATTCTCGTAAAACAAATGAAAATACCGAGTTATTTCCGTCTTTTCCTGCTCGTAAATTAAATTGAAAGTCGGCCATATGAGTACATTTTTATCATTTTTTCAAACTCATTAAAACTTACGAAAAAGTGAAAACCATGAGTACATTTTTATCCCTTTTTCGAACTCGTTAAAACTTACGAAAAAGTGAAACCTCAGAGTCATCTTTTAAGCCCTTTTTTGACTCCTAAAACATGAAAAGATCGCCGAGCGTTTCTTTTACACTCGTTAAAACGGAATTAAAACACGGTCCCCTTATAGCTCTTTTCTGACCGTAAAAACAGGAAAAGACTGTCGGGTTTTTGTCGTTTCAAACTCGATACAGAAATAAAACGACGTCTCCTTGATCGATTTTTACTTTTCAGGTCAGAGACACTAATCATGAAAGTACTCCTTGGTCATGAGATCAAGTGGTTCTCTCAGGTATTATTTTATACTTTTTCGGGCTTGGGAGACACAAATTTACGAAAAAGTTCACCGTGGAGTCTTCTTTAGTTTTTTCAGACTCTCTAAAAATGAAAAACGTTGAGTTTCTCCTATACTAGACTCGTTAAAATTTCATAGTAAAGGACCTGTTCGATTACAAACAGGAACGGACCACTCCTTCTTAGGGTCCGAATCTAAACTAAGTTGGACTCATCCGAAGGATGAGCTTATAATCAAGCATATGTTATCCTCCTCAAGCTTGTAAAAAATAAAGAGGTACTTGCCAGAAATGGTGGGGGAAAAGAGAGAAGAATGAACCGATTTGTCATCCTTTGTTACAGAAGAACCTTATCACCACTCTTGAACATGACACTTTTCATTCACCTGGGTTGGGAAATCCTTTGCCTTAAAAGTTGATCAAACCACTTTGAAAGTATTCAACCGTTTTCGGGTATTAACTTTGGGTCAATCGTCACCAAACCATCTGTCGTGTCGTTATGTGTTCAAGAGGTCTCTGCAAATAAACCATTCATATGCAAAATACTTGTCATCCATTTGACCATCCCTGAGTCAGTCCTTACAGCAACATTTCTTCAACTTGAACAATGATTTCGTGTTATGGGCTTGCCTGCAATGAGTCGCTTTCTATCGACATCAACACATTATCTAGAAAGATGACTTAGAAATCGACAATACCTTGAGGTCTGCATGCATCAATGGCAGGTTTCTCGCCTTTGACGACAGTTTACATCATTGACTTTCGATCAAAGGATTCCGTGACGTGTTCGACATCAACCCATTCATTCAAATTTCATGGATTGTACTGGGTACTTTGAGAACCATTGACATCACTGGTGGTCTCTCTCACACTTTTTAACAGTTTACATCATTGACTGGTAATCAAGTGGTTTCTACCATGCTCGACATCAACTCATTTATTTGCATGGATAGAATCGTACCAATTCGGGAAGTAGAAATGAAGACCCTGGATCTAGTTTCCACCATCCAGGCTGCGAGGAGTTTTGTATTCATTATACAGTAGACTAATCATAAACAGATGGCTGTGTCCATACTGTGTCTACAAAATTCTATGATTTTGATGTACTGCAAAATCATTCTTGTATCAGAGCAGTAGTTAGATCATTAGTTAAAGTTTTCAATCTGAGTATGGGAATGCCTACCTCAGCGATGATATCATCTTATATATGTATTTTGTGTTGAATATTTGCAGGTTCTGACCGGGTCCTCCACAAGATACTCCTTGAAATGATAAAGTACTTCACCCTTCCTAGATCATAAAAACCCTAATCTACTACAGGCTTCGCACTTTAGGGGGCAATCTGTTACACTAAAAAATGTCACCATGACTACTTGCAGTTAGTATGGCTCCATCCATTGTCATACTATCCTCCTTGGCAAGTCTCATGCCTCTGCTCTCCATGTCAAACTTCAAGAAAGAGAGAAAAGTCATTTAAAGTCGATTATCTCTGGTACGCAGTTTCTCTTAGCCTTACCTGCGGGTACGCAACCCAAGTTCACAATACCTGCATACTTGTACGCTCTTTATGTAAAGGGATGGGTGCGTACTCCTGTAAAGGTCAAAAGGCGCAAGTTTCACTCCAAAAAAGTTACTTGTGGTCATTTCTAGAGTCTTCTAGAAGCATGTTTGACGTGTATGAAGCGCCTCTAGATGGTTCATGTATCCCTACCAAAGAGGAACTTATCCCATCAATAGGGGAGATATCCCATCCAAAGAGGGACTTATCCCATTGATGGTGGACCTGAATAACTTCCTCTAGAGCACTATAAATACAGGCATTGGGCCAAAGGGAGGGGAGGTTGAAAGCTGAACATTCCTAAGGGTAGATGCTGCTGGAATTAGGACTTCCTTGTAGAAGCTTGTGAGGAGAGATTACCATCTTTACTTGTTTCCATTGGGAGGTGGGTGAGCTGATCAGAGTAAGGGAGAACTCTTGTGGACCCTGGGAGGAGCTTGCACAACACCAAGGCTCAGGTTGTAATGGTTCCTTTTGTTACCTTTTAATACAAATTAGTCCATTCTTCTCAACAATTTGTTATTAATGAGTTGTTTCATGTACTCCTTGGTCTACATGTTAAATATGTTTTATTTTATGTGATATTCAGGTGCTATTTAATCGTTTGGTTGTTGGTGAATGCAGGTTTCGAAGGGAAGGAGGAGCTCATCCGGATCAACGAAGCTGGTCTACTACAACAGCGTTGGATTACAGGTAGGATCTAAACACTTGATTTCTCATATTGTAAAAGCATATTTAGGGAAGGATTGCTCTTATTTGTCTTGTTTGTCATTAGAGAGTCTTAGGCTTTCTAGGAAAGTCGGTTGTGTCCGCACTAACGACTCTTTCCGCGTGAGACCATTTTTCCCATAGACCTTAATATCACTAGGTTATGGTTTATCACTAGGGAAAATTTTAAGGATGGAAAATTATATTGAAGTTTGAAAACATTGACGAATCTCACTAGTCGCTAATATGGATACTATAAAATGTTTGTTGATGTATTTGTAAAATTATTCAAATTTATAATGATTTTATATATACCCTCTATATAATGTTGGTGACTTTTGAGGTAAAATAATTTTATATTGTAAAAATTGGGTGAATCTATTTTTTGGAAAAATCATGAAGAATTAGCCCAGATGGGAATATTAGCCCCTAAAATTTTCCATGTTTATCACGACCATGATCTCTAGAGGCTAATGAAAAAGGCTGATGTAAGCGTATATACCACACTTATAATATCTTGGGAATACTAAGAAAATTTCTAAGAAGCTGGTCACCCTTACATAACTTGAAAGGGAATTTAACTTTGTGGGGCTTATTGGAATATTTTTCCATACTATTTGCATTTGTAGCAATGACTTCTTCATTTCCCCACTTCTTATTTTGATTCTTCTTCTTCATCCTCTTCTTTTTCTTCTTATCTTCCTTGTTAATAGAATCAAGGCTTTCACCAGGAGAGGAGGAAGAAAGGGATGAAGAATCAATTGGTGAATAAGGAAAAGAGTCAAATTTACGATCAACTTGAGGTTGATATTTTTCAGGTGGAGGTGAATTTTCTAAAGGATCGTTTTGGACATTCAGAACCATAGTGGTAAAAAAAACCAAATTGGAAAACCAATGGTAAATTCGGGAAGGGACAACATTCCCATATAAGAAGCACCAATATTTCCAAAATAAGGAAAAGGACTAATATTCTCTTCATAGGGGTTTCCGTGATTGTGGAATCAAGAACTATTGCCATTATTCTTAAGATATGATCCACTAAGGAGGTTTCACATTGTAAGGATTTTCGATTGCGATCAATTAATTGATTTTAGAAATTAAATATATAAAATAAAACAAAGAGGGGTAACTAGGAAAAAGGGTTTACCAAGCAACTGTGAACAACAATATACCACCTTGGTAAACCAAGGATTTACCTATGGGTTGGAAATCTCCCAATATGTTGTTCTCAGTGTATCACAGTGTACAAGGCGGCTAACTCAGTTACCTATGGTGGCATAGCAACCTAGGGTGGACTTCCAAAATATACTCGATAGTACATGGAAGCGCAATTTGTAGTAGTGTTGTCTAATGCATAACCATTCGATGAGACTATTGCCATATACTTATCATGCGTGGAGGGCCACCCAATATACCTGAAGGTACTTAGAGAACGAAATGATACACTTACATATGTGGAACGGGATATCACCCCCAAATTATAATATTGACAAAAAACAACAACTCATATGTTTAAAGACACCGAAACATGTCTCTAGCCTAGACCTCTATGTGTGTCGTTAAGTTTCAAATGCCCCTTAGGTTAATTGAGGTGAATTTTAAAGTTGATCTTGAATTACGTTTCAATTTCGAGGCTCAAAAATCCATGTGAGTTGAACATACCTATGACGAAACTAATATGACAACAAGAACTCTTTTCATTTTTTGTTTTAACAATGAAAGGCCTAAGTATGGGAAGAAGAAATAAATAAACAATGCAACAAACAAGTGATGTGACAATCAATGCCTTCAAATTCACTATTCCAATCAAAATCAAATCCATATATGCAATGTTGCATGATGCATAATATTTTTCTTCTGGATTCTACTAAATTTTCAGATGAAAAGTAAGATATTTGTCTAATTGTTGATAAAATAAACTATTCAGAATGATGACTATAATGCCAATTCTTTCAAGCACTCAATGATCAAACAATTTAGTTTTCTAATGATATAATGACAAGAACAAAGGAAAACCTAAAAAAATTCTTATCAAAGGCACTTAAAACCAAAATAAAACAAGATTAAGGATTATGAGAGACTAAGATACACTCAAGGACACAAGGAGGACTAACTCAAATAAAGGTAATCAGAGAGAAAATAAAGAAAGGAAAATTTTTGAATCAAACAGAGATCAATGCAAGTGCTAAAAGGGCTAGGGTGCATTGCAACGCAAGTGCTAAAAGGGCTAGGGTGCACTACATAGGTGCAAATGAGGCTAGGGTGCACTGCAATGTCAGTACAAACAAGGCTAGGGTGCACTGCAATGTAGGTACAAAGAAGGCTAGGGTGCACTGCAATGCACTGCCTCTAGACCAGAGGGTGCATTGATAAAGGAAACCCAGGGTCTGACACAAAAAAGGAAATTGAAACTCAATGAAATGTCTTCCTAGGTCTGTTCAGGATTGAGTGACATTATGAAGGTCTGTACAAGAGGCAAAATAAGTACTAGGTACAAAGAAATCCAACAAGGGATGGAACCGATACCTAGTATCATTTCCAATTTGCTATATGAAATCTACGATTATGGACAAAATTGTCTTCCCTAAACTTGGTGGTTAGGTCTAAAACAAAAAAAAATAAAAGAATGCAATGTCTTCCTTAAAATAATTTAATGATGGGATGAGGCCTACCTAGAATCCATCATAAGGTTCACTCCTTTCTCGACTTATACGCTCCAATCCTAGCTTTGATCACTATAATTAGAACCTACACAATCATACAACCCAAGCCAAAGATCTATAACATATATGTATCATAATCCAATCACTTCATTCAATAGATCAACATGGTATCAATATACATGAAATCATAACATCACATATAGGAAAACAACAAACTCTTCGTATTAATAGAAATGGAGAGAGTTACAACCAAATATAGGAGTTGATCTTATAGAAGAGCTCCCAAAGTTGACTTGTCCTTATTTGCCACAAAGTACACCTCTATGTCATCCTATTGCCATAGAATAATGAGTCTCAAGGTATCAGCATGAGGGTAGAATCCATCTCCAAAAGGCAACCCCTAGCTTATGGATCGTAGTAAATATATAGATGAGGGATCTAGTTTAGGAATTATTATTCATTTACCAATCTAGGCTTCGTACCCACTCGAGATGAGAGGATGAGATCAAGGGATAAGAGGTGAAATCTCCAAGGTAGGATTAGATAGGATTCAAAGTTCTTATTCAAGGTAAATGGTTGAAACAACCTTTTCATGCTTTTGGAACAGGAAGCTTCAGGATTATTTTTATTTTTCCCAAATTTCTAGAATTGGTGCATCCCCAATAAGGAGAAACCTCTAGGTGATTAGCGCAGGTGCAGAGAGGGTCAATTGGGTGGTCAACGTTGGTCCCTAAAGGGCCAAGGTACATTCGGCCTTAAAAGCTTGGAAAGGAGTTAGTCAAGGGTAAAAATTCAGGCATTCATAAGACTCATGCATAGGGATTTGTGTAGGGATGATGACAACGTGTTGAAGGATGTGAATTGATCTAATTTCAAGGCCTATTGACTAGATGCGACAAAATGGCCTATAACACTTGGTGTTGGATTAAATAAAGTTAAATTTCTTAATCATTCTGAAGTCTTGGACAACCTTCATTTTGCTAATTTTGACTCCATTATTGTATGTAATGATGGTTTCCCAAGTGCACCTATTTATCTTTCATTTTCTTAAGAGAACTTTATTTCTAAATATTTATATATTGAATTTAATTTTTAATTGACACATGGTGGTGAGATCATTCATGATGAAGAGGAAAGTACTAAAATCATCAAGTATTCATTCCATTCCTTATCATTTCTAGTCTTGCATGAGGAGAATTCCTTAGTACATGTTACTCATGAAATTCATTCAATCTATTCATCCTCAGAGGTGCAATCAGAAGAAATTTATAACTTGGGTAATATGTTTGTTAAATATGTAAATTCTGATCAAATTAGTAATGTAGATGGTTTCCAACTTGATACTAGTGATCTTGTTGCAATTATTGATGGTATTTTCCCATGCACCATGCATGATCTGACTCAATATTCAAAATGTAATTCTACAATTCTTGAAATTTCTAGGACTCATCAAGGATTTGAGGCACTTCAACTTCAATTGACGGTTATGTTAGGTTCTCACAACTCTGGTAAGGCCCCTGAACTAAATCATATTTGGATATCCTCACAAAATTATTCCCTTTGCAATAGTTTCATTGGATGTAAATTCCTTCTTGAAACAATTATGGTATTTTAGCTATAACACTTACGACCTTCAAGATTCAATTTATGATCAGATTGAAAAAATAATTCAGTCAACTTATCTTTACGAAAATCTCTTGAATCTGACTTGGGTTTGGAGTGTATACCTTCCTTGAATATACAAAGTGATGAACCTGGTCATTTTAAATATTATAATCAACCGAAATATCCATACCTATTAGATACTTTTGAAAATAATCATCTCCTAGTACTTCATGTGAATGTTATAATTCTACCATATCTCCTCTTGATTGTTAGTGAATTCTTATGTTATTTGTTGAATCAAGTTCCTCTTTTTCATTGATTTAATCTTGACTCATATTTAATGATACTAGTCTAGTTTGTCACCAATTAGAAGAGATTGGTTTTTCACATTCAACATATGAAGAAGATGATTATTTTTTCCTTGATTTTCCAAGTTGTTCAAATTGATTCATCCTTGTTCTCTTTTATCAAGGGTCTTGTGTTCTAATCAGTCACTCTAATCATGGTTCATTTTCTAACAATTGTCATCAAATTGATCATTTTCCCACTAGTATATCTCATGGCAGTTGTTTTACTTCAAGTGATCCTTATTTTCTATCTTTCCAATTTTTAGATACATGCCAAGAATTTGAGGCACTTCAGCCTCCATTGGATGGTTGCATCAGGCCCTCACTATCTTTACAAGCTTTCCGAAGCTAGTTAGATTCATTTTCCATTACAAGACTCCCATCTTGATTCTATGACATTAGTTGAAAATTTATCTTTACAAAAATATCAGGATCATCAAAAGGAATGTTTTGAATCTCATGATCCAATCTATCATCAAATGGAACCATATTACTTATAAATCCCTTTTGCTAAAAGCTAGTTCCAATCTCTCTTGATGTTTTCTAAGGAAGACAATGCAAATGAAGGTACATTCACAAGGACCCATCAAAGTTTGTTTGCTTATGTTTTTCTTCAAAAAGGTAAGGGGATAGGTTGGGCAAAGTTAGGTGACATGACACATATATGTACATATAACAAAGAACTTTGATCTTTTGTACAATATATTAAAGTTATTATATTTTCTGTTGCACATTGTATTACATTGGTTTTCATTTCTCATACCTTTCTGTTTGCAAGTTGGGAGAAATTATGATGGCTTCAATGGAAATATCATTACACTTATCCCTAACCTGGTAGCTAGTTAGGTTAGGAGTAGGCTTAGTTTCATTTAGTTCCTCTTGCATTACATCCACCTTCTTTCCTACTCTCCATATAATCTATACATCTATTTTATTTTTGTATGATGTTTTTGGCTTTAGTCTCCATTTGCTTTCTCTCTTATTTTTTATTTTGGTTTTGCATGTCTTTTCTTTCCGCTTTTCTTAATAAGACCTTGTGTCAAAGAGTGCATCGTCCTAAAGAATTTTTGTGTAATAAAAGAAAAGTGTGAAAAGCACAATGCTTGGCTTTCTATTGTTCTCCTTCTATTTTTGTAAAAATTCCATAGGTTGAGCTAAGGCCAGATGGAAAATACGATTTGTCAAATCAGAGAACCTTGAGGGGACCTATTAGATCCACACCTATGCTAGTATCTAAGCTACTCAACTTGGTATAAATCTACTTGTGTAGTAATTCTTGTCTAATCTAGTAGAGAGGGGATAAGGTGAAAATATAAATAGAGAAAACCAATACAAGAGGTCTTAAAATAGTTCTCTAAAGGGTAAACCTCGTCTACTCTCAATAAGCCAGGATCACTCTTCCACCTGTTCAAAATAATGTGTCGATGCATAATTATATTAAATAAATAAATGAAAGAAGATAAATGTTTCCTATGTAGGGAGGTCAAGCAAGCAAATTTGTCGGGGTACTGAACAGGCTTGCTAGCAGCAAATCAACATTTGTGCTCTTGAAATGACTTTGTTGGGGTACTATCTAGGCCTTTTGTAGTCGAAAAACACCATAGATGAAAAACCATACTCTGAATATCATAAAATCACCATGCACATTACCCTTTCGTGGATTGAAACAATTGTGAGATGGTGTATCTTCTTATGTGTGTTCAACCAAGTAGATGAAAGTGAGATGCTACGTAAAGAACTGGGTTAAACGAGCCAAATTGAGGAAATCAATACTTCTTGAAGGTATTACCTTTATCCAAAATATATTCCCAGATAGAGAAGCTGAGTTTCGCTCGATGTGTCGCCAAGTGTTGTCGATGCTACAATACCCTCCAAAAATTTCACTACATTCAAATTTTGGAGCCTACTATCATCGTCATATCTAATGTGTTTCCTTGATAATCAAATGTTGTCTCATGTTATTCTATGTGTTTGTGTATTCACATTGATTAGAAGATATTTAGGTGCATTTCATGGTCATAACATCTTTGTTGATGACACTTTTCAGTAGCAGTCACACACACTTCACTTATTGTACTTGGGGAATGCATGGAAAGTGGAATTTTGATGTATAATAATCATGTTTAAGCTTGTATAAGTTTTCTTGATGACTTGGTATGTGTTGTACAAGGTTGTATGTCTAAAACTCATCATGTTCACCCCTTTTCCTATATCTTGGACTTAGACAAATCTTTAGTTTCAAAGAAAACCCATTGAGGTCGAGAGTGGATGAGCTCACTTTGAATCCTTTATCAAGGATCCTTCATTGTTCAGAAGTTCACCATGCACCCTCCAAGAGTAGAAAATTCACTCCTTAATCCATCCTTCCCCATCCTTGTTCTGAACTGCACTCTTTGAAAAAGCTAAGTCTTCCTTTGAGTGCACTTCTTCGACTCAAATAAGTGTGCCCTCCTTGAGCACATGAGAAAATCTTGAAGTACTTAATCTCTACCATTCATTCTTCCACAATGTTCCATGTGCCCTCTTGAACCTATAAGTGCATGAGCCCACTCCAAATTCATGAAGCTTCATCCATTAGACTTCGGACTTGTGCCATGCACCCTCTTCTATCTCTTGAGTGCATGAGTGCACTCCGAAGGCACGAAGCTTCATCCTTCAGCCTTTGGACTTGCACCATGTGCCCTATTCAGTCTCTTAAGTACATCAACGCACTCTAAAGGCATGAAGCTTCACCCCTCATAATTTGATCCATGTGCCCTCTTTGGTCTCTTGATCACATGAGCACACTTTAAAGGCATGAAGATTCATCCTTAAACCTTTAGACTTGCGTCATATGCTCCCTTTTGTCCCTTGAGCACATGAGCACACTCTGAAGGAATGAAGCTTCATCCTTCAACCATCAGACTTGTACCATGAACCCTCTTTAGTCTCTTGATCACATAAGAGCACTCCAAAAGAAGGAAGCTTCATCCTTCAGCCTTCAGACTTGCGCCATGTGCCTTGTTCGGTCTCTTGAGCACATGAGCACAGTCCGAAGACATGAAGCTTCATCCTTCAGCCTTCGGACTTGTGCCATGTGTTAACACCCAGGTTGTTCCCTATGACTCCCAAGGGAATACGGCCGGGGTAACCACTAACCAATCTTTGGATTAC
Organism: Pinus tabuliformis; assembly: GCA_031772625.1. Lineage (NCBI taxonomy): Eukaryota > Viridiplantae > Streptophyta > Pinopsida > Pinales > Pinaceae > Pinus > Pinus tabuliformis. The sequence goes on from CM062815.1 coordinate 766,514,929, forward strand.
AGTTCCTAGCCAAACTCTAATCAGAGAGGGCTCTCTCTTTATGATTTGTCTCTGTTCTGGTAGTATTTTAGGCTAGCTATTATGCTCAGGTTTTTTGGTTTGTGTTTTGGTTGAAGTACTTTCTTTCAGTGCTTAAGATGTAGTGTTCAGATAGTAGTATATCATTGGGCAATGGAGTCTAGAGCTGTGAAATGCTTTGCAATGCTGGAGTGATGATGTTCAGACTGCAGGGCCTATTGGGTATCTCAAACAAACAAAATTTAAACTTAAGTGGTGATGTATGGTCAGCCAACAGAAAGCAATTAAGAATTTTCCATTAAGCTGGTGATATGAAAGTGAAACATGTTGTTCAGGAGCAAACTTGAATTCCTGAAACAAAGGTCACTGTGAAAGATATATTCTGAAAGTGCAGCAATTAAGAATTACACTTATCAAGATTATAGCTGAAGAAAACATTCATTAACAACATGGACTGAGCTCAGGGTATTGTATGAATAAATCCTGAAGGCTATTCTTTTTCTTTGTTGCTAAGTATTTAGAAACTAGAAACATATATGGATTGTAAAAGATTGAAACACATAACAAAGAGAGTTACAGAAAAACTTATTGTATTGTGAAGTACACAGGAATCCTGCAGTTTTCAACAAACACCAGAACGCATTCAACACTTCAGGACTTTGAGAAATTCCATCACTTTCTTTATTAAACTCCGAAAGGATTACGACATAACAACTTCTTCAAGAGAAATCAACAACAACCCCTGCAAGCTTGTGCGAGGGGAAAATATATACCATCCGTTTGTACAAAATATCTGAGTGCTAAGTTATCTCAGAAATGAATACGTTCACCAACTTTTCAAGATATTAGATAAGAAAGTTATTACATCATTGAATACAAAGTAAATGCATCTTTATGTCTGTCAGAAGATATTTTGGCCTTTGGAGGCCACTGAGTCGGTTGGAGTGATCTGCATTAATGCTGAGAAATGCGCTTTTGGAGCTGCTCTACTGTAGCTTCTCGGCCTGGACACCTGTAGCTTCTCATCTTGCTTTGTTGACCGTAAGTTCTGCTGAGGTGGCTCAGCTTTCATCTTTAATGCATGCTGATTCTTTTTAAACTGTCCTATGCATGACAATTTGCATTTTTCATGAACAAAATTTATTGAATGGCTTCCTGTTTATAAAATCATCTGTATGGCCTTAGTCCACCATTCTAGTGTAGGTAGTTGATGCCTGAGAATTGCATCCATAGTCTCCTCTGCCTCTGTATATTTATAAAAATTGGGAGGCACCTCAAACAGGTGTTTGATTTCATTCATTATAAAAAATAAACTTTCTACTCTGTTGTAGAGAGTTTGTCCTGTGGCTGGCCCTGTTTCCTCTGAGGTGCTGGGCTTCTCATTGATTTGACTTGTGGCAAATGCATTAACCCTTTTGGCATACTGCTCATGTGTGAACAGTCTCCCTGCGCTGTTCAGTAAGCTAGGGAGCCCTCTGTTTTCTAATACCTGAAATTTCTCCAAAAACCTGTTTACCTCAGTCTGCATGTCCTGGGTTCTTCTCTCTAATGTCTGTACCAAGTTTCTCAGTGTAAGAACTCTCTTGATTAACTGAATGTGCTCAGTTCTGTTTGAAATTCCCGTGGCAGCCAACTGAGTACTTGTTCTATCGTTAAGCACATTAATCATCCTGGTGGCAATTTCAGGCATATTGCTTAGAGCAGCTCTTGATCTCTGAATTTCAGTCTGCGCTTTTGGAATGAGCTCTAACTGCTCATGGATTGTTTCAATATACTACCATTGGTCATTAATAGATTGGCCAATGTTAGCCCACAGCACTATTTTAAGCTCAGCCACAACCTTGTCTAATTTGAGCTCATTCTCTAACTCTTTGATCCTGTCTTTGAGGGCTTTTATCTCCCTGCCCTTTTCTGCCACAGACTGCTTGGATTTGTCATATCTATCATTTACTTTGGCCAATTTATCCCTGGTCTCATTCAGCTCTGTCATTTGAGCTTCCAGGGCCTGGATCTCATTCCTCAGCTTTTGCATGTCCAGGCTTGGGGCCTGCTCTGTTGCTGGCGGTGCTGCTGAGGTGGATATTACTGACTGTTATGTTTGTTGAGGAGGAGGAACAGTAGTTGGAGCAGTTTCCTCCAGGTTTATTACTTCAGGAGGAGGCTGGGAGGTCTGACCTTCTTCTCTTTGCTTCAAGGCTGCCTGTAATGCTGCCTGTGCAGCCTCTGATTCTCCCAGCTTTTCTTGTGTCTGGATTAACTGCTTATATAGAGACACCAGCAAGGCTGAGGCATCTTGATCATGCCTCTGCTGGGCAACCTCATCTGTTTGAGGGTGAATTGTGGCTGGCATTTTGATCTTTTTCTTCAAAGCGACCATGTCTGCATCCCTTAACTTCAATATCTCCTGTATGCCCTTGATATCTTTGGGATCATGCCCAATCTCAATAATTATATCTTCTAAGGACCTTATTCTGTTGTCCTTTGCTTGTGAGGATGCCCTTTCCAACTCAAGTTGGGCGGCTGTATTATTAAGGCTATTTTCCAGCCTATAATTGTCCAATGTTTTGTCTGCCAAGGAGGCATAGACCATCTCACCCGTTTGTTTGTGTAGCTCAATTTTGTCCATCGGGTGGATGTCCTTGGCAAGGACCTCAAGATTGGTCCTTATATAATCTGCAGGGGACTGGGGCTGTGCTACAGCTGGCAAGAAATGACTCATGATCATCTTGCCTTCACTAACATCAAAAGCAGACATCAGTCTTTGCTGGTTAGTGGGAGCGATCTTCAGCAAATGATTGTACAACTGTATTTTTATGGGCTCATTTCTTTTCTTTATGTCTATGAACTGCTGTTTAATGTTCAGTTCACCCTCTCTCTGCTGGCTAGAGGAGCTGACTTCTCCTCCCACAGTTCTGTTCTGTTCCTTTTGGAAGGAACTTGCAGATGCTTCCCTGCTAGGTGGGCCCATGCCCAGAGACTGCCCTGTTGGCATTTCCTCATCAGAGAAAGGATTCAATCTCTGTCTTTTCTCACCATGACTTATTGATGTGGTCAAGGGAGTCTCTCTGTCCCTTTTTCTGCTAGTATCCTCCTTTTGTGGAGTTTGGAGGATTGATGCATCAACTGATGTTTCTTGCCTAGGAGGCTCCGTATTTTGTGCCTGCTGTTCTGTGAAAATTGGGGCCTCAACTGCCCCTTCTTGTTGTGGGGGCTGCTCTTTATTATGCTTCCCTTCTTCTTGCTGTAATTCCTATTGTTGTTGTTGTTCTACCTGCTGCTGCTGTTGTTGCACCTTCTCATGAGGTGGCTGTTCAGTCTCCATTTCCTTTTCCTTGCCCTTGCTAGATATATCTTCAGTGGCTTTGGGTGCTTGCTGATTTACAGTCGAGGAGGATGCAACTGCTCCCACTTGTGTGCTTGGCAGGGAAAACACCTGTGAACAAAGTTCAAGGTCAGCCATCTTTTTTAGATTCCTCACCGCTCTTTGATTCAACTCTTCTTGTGTAACCGGCTCTTCTAGGGTTCCTCTCCTCCATTTTGCTTGGTTTGCATGTTTTCCAATGTGAGGGATCTTTACATGATCATAGCCAGAGAGCTTATATTTGAGCCTTCTCAAAGTGATGAAGTGGTTGGGGTCATAAGGTTTCTAGAGGAAACTGGTTTGAAGGCCAAGGGACTCAAGCATCCTATCTGCTTCTCTCCAACCTTCCTCCCTCTGGTTATAGACAAAGTGGCCAAGTTGGTTCCTGCCTTTCAACTGTGCTTTCTTGCCTTTGCCTGAAAATTTAAGCACATCAACATTGCCAAACTGCCTGAAGTATTCTAGGGCAAACAACCTCATAGGCACATATTTGGGTAGCCTGTAGGGAGGCAATTCACACCCATATATCCTGATGACGGTGTGGTTCTGGTAAAAGTACCAGTCCCCAGTGTTGTATGATTTGGACAACTGCAGGATCCTGTGCATTTCATCAGTGAGCCTTGGAGGAGGTGAGCCCATCATCATTGACATAGTTGGGTGGATGAAGTGATCTATGAACTCACAATAAGTATAAGGAGACTCGAATCTACAGTGGAAAACAGAGGACCAATAGACCACTGATCTTGGATTTCCTTGGGCATCCTCTCTTTTGATTGGAAAAGAGAACTTCTGATGTTGATGATATAAGATCAAGTGGTAAATGTAAGAGGTATATCTGAACACTCTTTCTCTGGCCAGGTTCATTAGTTGCTCATGTATTTTGTCTGCTATATAGGTGGCATAGTCATAGCAGATACGAGACTTGCCAAGAGCAAACATGAGCATCATTACCAACACAGTTTGATCAACAAACTCAATTGAGTTGTAGCCCAAAATGGGACTAATCATGTCTGCAAGATCTTTGCCTAGTTGGTTGAGGTATACTTGATTGATAGGAGGATACTTCACAGAGTCAGAGTCAATGTATAGCTGGTTTAATTTGGTGACCTGAGCATCTGTCATTCTGGCTCCTTGATTTATCAGGTCTACAAGTGATAGAGGGACCAGTTTCTTCTCAGTCCTGAAGCAGAGCATATCCTTGATAGCTTATGGGGTGACATAAAACACAGCTAAGCCTGAAGGGTCGAGAACTGCCCTCTGAGTGGGGTCATACTTTTCAGCACACAGATGGATCAAATCAGGGAATTTTCTAACCTGAGGGAGCTTAAAAATATGGAGGAAAGACTCCCGTATGCCCAACACATCTGTTCCGGTCTCATGCTTGGCCTTCAATTCATTGAGCAGGTGAATGTGGAACTTTGTCCTCATCAGCATTTCCTCTGAAATCTGATAGTCCATGTCTGCCAGAGACTGCCATTCCAACTGTCTCTGAGGGGCATTCAATGGAGCAACGTTCAACGCTATAGGAGCTACTGGTGGATCCATGATTTCTTCTAGGATTATGGATGGAGTTGCTATGCAGAGCAAAGAGTTTTCTTTGATGGAGAAATGTGAATTTTTCAGGGATACAGGATAAATGATCAGCTGCAGCAATTGAAATACTGCTTTAAGGTATAGATAAGGCTAATGTCTGGTATCAATCTATCTCTTTTAGCAGGTATGTACAGTTTGAGTGACTGGTTCGCGATTGCGCAAACAGAGTACAGTTTCTTATGAAAATGTGGGCAAACAAGGCTCAGCTGGTGCTTTTAGACCTCACAGTTGCTAATGGGGACTAGGCACAGAGATTTTGCCGGTGAATTTGCAAGTTTTTTGTCTTTTAAGCTCTTTTGAGGGAATTCACAGACAAAGTAGGCATATGAAGGATTTATAAGGGAAAATACCTGGTAAACAGCGAGCAATGGTCACGAATGTCTGTAGAAATGGCGCGCCGGAGGTCTCCAAATTGATTTCAGCAAGGTGGTGCAGGTTTGGACGTAAAAATCATGCAGAGAAAGCAACAACGCTTTTGGCAAAAAGTATGAAAAAATGCGAAAATTGGCCTAAATATGGATTTTTGGCATATTGGCGCGTTTTTTGGATGACGTCAGCATGACGTCATCAGGTGGGGTCAAGGTCGGATGACGTCAGCATGATGTCATCGGGTGAGGTGGCAGGCTATGATTGGTCCACGGATATGATGAATTGGCAGACATATCAGCACGGGGGCAGACGAAGGGGCTGACGCGACGGTGGGGTGGCACTGACGTGGGTATGACATGGTGGTGATGTTGGCCGGGCGGATCGACCGAAAACCGGAAGCGGTTAGCAGTTTCTCATCGCACTGCTTTTGATACGGAAGGGGAATTGTCAGGCGTACCTCCGATGAGCTGTGGGGATGACGCGTGGCAGAGGCCTGACGTCACCTTCTGACAGATATTAGAAGGTATCTGTCGGACGTCGAGGCCGGTCCGATATGGATGAGGACCATCGGATCAAAGAGGTCCGATCCGACGGTTGACGGGTTAGTGAGATGATCGGACAATACAGAAGGGGGTGGGATTATTTTAATATTTATTTCGGGATCTGTGCTTGGCGGAAACCTCTTGGGATATGGCGGATTTATAAAGGTTTTTCAATGCCCTTTTAATATAAAAATAACATGGCGCCCATACTTTGGATAAATGAAAAAAGTGGGTTTTTTGTTTATTTTGCAAATTAAAGCGGGTATAGGTAGAACAAGGTCTTTTATAAGGTTTTCTTTAGCAAATGAAGGTTTTACTGGGCCAAATGAATTCAGAAGAGGGGAGGGGGGTTAGACTTAGGTTTATCAAAGTGACCAGATTTCATTTGATCCCTGACAGAGGACTTATTGGCTATTATGCCAAGAGGAGGGATATTTATACAATGTTTGGGGTTTATACACCATGGTGTTATAATACTAGGGGAAAGGGTAACATAGGGGAATTATATAATAGAGTTAGGGTTAATATGGATGAAAGGAGTGGATGAGGGGAGATAACACTAAGTTTATTTGAAAATAACTTAGCTTAGGGAGTAGATCAAAATGAAAAGAGTTTTAGACAAGAAATGTGGCTTCTAATAGGACCTAAAACCACCATAAAACCATCAATTCTTTCATGAATCTCAACTGATGATGGGATGTTAGTAATGAATGGGAAGAGGGGAAGAAGGGAGGTTAGACATGCTTCTTTGCTTTGCTGCCACCTGATGGAGAAGAAGGACTTCTCAATCCATTGATTTTGCTTTGTGAAATAGGTTAGCACACTTGCAATTTGTAAGAAATGATATTTCTGCAACCCCAACTGCCTACCCATCTTTTTGCCTAGCATTTTTTGTTTTCTTCTTGGAGGGTGCACTTAGGCTTGCAGACCCTTATTTGCCTTTTCTTTTCTTTGGCTTTTTCTTTTTGTTTTTCTATCTACTTCTACCCTTATTTCTTCCAAGGTCCCAGATTAAGCAGTTGGGAGCCTTTCTTCTCTACCTAAACTACTTGTCTGCCAAGATTAAATAGTTTGGACATATTTCTTTCTCTATTCTATAACTGAAAATTTAAAACATGGCATGATCCAGATTAGGCTGTTGGACCATCCATCAAAATTGAGAGAACATCAAGCTATATACACAGATTGTTTTCTCTTGGAAATATGTGATCTTTGCATCATCAAAGCAAAGCATATTTGGACCTTTGCTTGCCAATCATGAAATATGAAACCTATTGGTATAGGTAGCTAACACCATGAACCATTCTTAGTTTCTTGAGTTCATGAGTACACTCGGAAGGAACGAAGCTTCATCCTTCAGCCTTCGGATTTGCGTCATGTACCCTTCTTGGTTTCTTGAGCACGTGAGCTCACTATGAAGGCATGAAGCTTCATCCTTTAGCCTTCAAAATTTCACAATGAGCCCTTCTTAGTTTCTTGAGCACATGAGTGCACTCTAAACGCATGAAGCTCCATCCTTTAACCTTCAAGAGTGTGAACTTCACTGTCTATCTCTCCCTTGAGTGCACAATTCACTGAGAAGTCCAAAGCCTTCCCTTTCATCCTTCAAACTTGTACCATGAAACCTACCTCGATTTTCTCCCTCCCTTGAGTGCATGAGTCCATGTTGAATGTCTAAAGCCTCCTCCTCTTAGCCCTTTAGCCTTTCAAACTACACTTATGCACCCAGAACCCCCTTTTGCCCCTTTGGAGTGCACTTAAAAGGCATGAATAGAAAATAAGCATTAAACATGGTAGAATAAGATATTTTTATGCTGATAGTTTCTTTTGATGAGTGATTTGATATACATGTATTCCAGAAACAACATGGCAAGCACACATGAGGAAGATCAAGGAAAGAAAACAACCAAAGGAAGTATGGAAAGAACAAATAACAAACTTGAATCTTGACGATAAAAGTACCCTAAAGACTCCATTGAATCATGGACCATTTGGAGGGTATATACATGAACAATAGAAGCTACTTGAAGAATGAAGATACAAGTGGCTACCATGTCACCATTGGAAAAAGTCCATGTCATCTGTCACTATTAGTCCTAATCATTAGAGATAGTGACATGTCTTGTTCTCATCACACGATGATGTGGAAGTCATGATGTATTGTTGTAATCATTATAAAGGAAAATAAGTAGAATACCAAGAGTCATGTATGATCTAAAGATTCATGGAAGTCCAAAGGACATCTAATACCAAAATTCATATATAATTCCAAAGGTTGTAGAATTCCAAAGGTCACTAGAAGTTGGAAACTCAAGATTCATGAGGATGTGGAAAGGTCATTCCTCAAGTTATAAATAGATCCTCATTTCTCATGTAAAGGCCTTTTAACCTTTGCCTCTCCCACAAGGAATTAGAGGGACAAAGTAAGTACTTTTTTGGAGCAAGTAGTGGCTCTAACACTCCATGATTGGAGCTAGTGGTGTTCATTGTATTTATGTATCTTGGGGCTTTTGCTTAATACTTGAAGCCTTTTGGCTAGCACATTTTCACACATGGATTGTGGATTTTTCTAAGACTATTCTTTGAACGTTTATGATTCATATTCAATTTCACATGTATTGAAGTAATTGAACTATTTTCGTGACTTGGACACTTAATGTTATGAAACCAGCTCAAGAGAAGATAGAAAAGATAGATCAACGCCTTATAATTCAGCCTCTTCGAGGGGGAAACCTCCTTTACATTACATCAATGAACAATTCTTGGATGATTCAAATGACAAAACCTCCTTTCTATATATAGGAGTCTAAGGAGTCACAATATAATCCAGCCGACCTAACAATAATAATATAAAGCCACAAAAATAAGAATAGAGGGATTCTATGGGGCACAAAAATAAAAATATGGGGGTAATAGGGGCACAACAATATAAATAAGGGGTATAACTACAATAGTAATGGGGTAATCACTAGTATTATAGGGACCCAACATGCCCCTCTCCTTCAAAAAAGTGTTGTCCTCAACACTTGAGTAGTTCTGGATACTTCTGCATAAAATTCTCATCCTCCCATGTGGAATCTTCAACGGATAAGTTCTTCCACTTGATAAGATACTCTGAAATTGATCGATTTCGTAGTTGTCAAGTTCTTGTTTATGTGACTGCTTCCGGTTCCAATATAATTTTTCCTTCCTCGTCAAGTTCCGGAAATATTGTTTGAATTGGGAGCTTGTCGCCTATAACCTTCTTTAAACATGAAACATGGAAAATTGGGTGCAATCGAGAAGCTGCAGGAAGCTCCAATTTGTATGCCATAGTACCAATCTTTTGCAACACCTTGTACGAACCATAATACTTTGGTGATAATTTATTATCCTTCATAGCTTGCTTTAGGGACATTTGCTTATATGGTTGTAGTCGTAGGAATACCCAATCACCTACATCAAAACTTCTTTCACTGCGATGTTGATCTGCCTACTGTTTCATTCTATTTTGTGCCAACACGAGGTTATCCTTTAAGAGTTGGAGGACTTGTTGTTGATGTTCGATGTGATGTTCCACTGCCTGAACCTTAGAATTTTCTCTTAAATATGATGTGATGGATGGTGGTTGATACCCATAAAGTTCCATAAATGGGTTCATTTTTGTTGTTGTATGGAAGGAAGTGTTGTACCACCATTTAGCTAGAGGCAACCATTTGACCCATTGTGTTTGTTTATCAGATACAAAGCAACGAAAATATCCTTCCAAACATTTGTTTACTATCTCAGTTTTCCCATCAGATTGAGGATGATAAGATGTGCTATGAGCTGACTGAATACCAAGACAAGAAAATAATTCTATCCAAAAATTTCCAGTGAAAATGGGATCTCTGCCACTTACAATAATCTTTGGGTTTCCATGTAGCTTTTTAACTGTTTCCATAAATGAAGTAGAAACTGTACTGCCTTTAAATGGATGTGATAATGCACAAAAGTGTGCATACTTGGTAAGTCTGTCAACTACCACCATGATGACACTCTTTCCCTCATACTTGGGTAAACCTGTGATAAAATCCATTGAAACCTCCACCCAATGTTGGCTTGGAATGGATAAAGGTTGTAATAGACCCAGTGTCTTAATTGTTTCAACTTTATTTTTTTGGCAAACCAAACATTCCGCCACAAACTTTTGAATATCTGATTTAAGGCCATCCCAAAAAAATTCCTTCTTAACCCTATGGTAAGTTTTTAAAAATCCTGAGTGCCCTCCTAAGGGAGAAGTGTGCAATTCTATATGAATATTTTGTTTTAGCTGGGAATTCTTACAGAGGTATAAGCGATCTTTCTACCATAACGAATCATTTTTCCAGCTAAATGTATCAGAAGTACTGGAATCTTGTTGTAGCTTTTGAATAAGTGCCCACACTTCTTCGTCATTCTTCCATTCCTCCCTTGCTTCGTTTATCCAATCTGGTTGGATAATAGAAATGGCACACAACAATGCTTCCACATCCTCATCCTTTCTTGAGAGTGCATCTACCACCACATTTTTCTTCCCTTTTTTGTAGATAATTTCAAAGTCATAACCCAACATCTTTGTGACCCACTTTTGTTGCTCCTCAAAGGATAATCTTTGTTCTAAAAATTATTTAAGGCTATCATGATCTGTTTTTACCTTGAAGTGTCTTCCCATTAGGTAGGGTCACCATTTCTTAAGTGCATGGAGTATTGCCAACATTTCCTTTTCATAAATAGCTTTGCTTAAAAACTTTCCCTTGATTGGACGACTTTCAAAAGCAATGGGTCTTTCATTTTGCATTAGAACAGCACCAATTCCATTTCTTGAAGCATCACATTCCACAATAAAGGTTTTTGTGAAGTCCGGTGTAGCTAAGACCGGTGCTTGGCACATTGCCTCTTTAAGATGTTGAAAGGCCTTTGTTGCTTCCGGAGTCCATGAAAATGAATCTTTCTTCAATAATGTTGTTAGAGGTGCTGCTATTCTCCCATAATTCTTAACAAACTTGCGATAATACCCTGTCAACCCAAGAAATCCTCACAGATGCTTTATGGATGTGGGGATTTTCCATTCCTTAATGGCTTTAATTTTTCTAGGGTCTACCTTAACTCCTTCATGAGATACAATATGACCCAAATATTCCACCTCCTCGACTCAAAAGAAACATTTGGATCTTTTTGCATATAATTGTTTCTCCTCCAATAGTTGTAGCACCCTGTCAACATGTTCAACGTGATCCTTCCAAGACTTGCTGTAGATTAGTATATCATCAAAAAATACTAACACAATTTTTCTAAGGAATGGTTTGAAAATTGAATTCATCAAACCTTGAAATGTTGAAGGTGCATTGGTGAGGCCAAAAGGCATGACCAAAAATTCATAATGACCCTCATGAGTTCTAAATGCCATTTTCAGAATGTCTTCAATCTTCATTCTGATTTGATGATATCCCGAATGAAGATCCAACTTGGTGAAGTAAATTGATCCATGCAATTCATCCATTAATTCATCAATGACAGGAATGGGGAACTTATCTTTAATAGTGAGCTTGTTGAGCTCCCTATAATACGGATACATGCGCCATGATCCATCCTTCTTGTGAACCAATACTACTAGAGCTGAGAAAGAACTTTGACTCGGTTGAATTATACCAGCCTCTAGCACTTCTGCAACCATATGTTCAATTTCACTTTTTTGGACATAGGGATATCTGTATGGCCTGATGTTTGGAGGAACACTTCCTGGAATCAGATGAATAGCATGATCATGATCACACATAGGTTGGAGACCTTTAAGAGTCTCAAATACCTTGGAATGATTGTCCAGGACTTTTTGGAGATCTGGAGAAATAGATGATTCCAATGTGGAAACATCTAGCGAACATAATTGTGCAATTACACCTCTTTGCTCCTTTTTTAGAAGCTTAGTCATGCCATTATAGCTGATTATCTTTCTTGGTTTCCCTGTAATACCCCTTAATTCAACTTCCTTTCCTTCCATAGAAAATTTGATGAAAAGTTCTTGAAAATTAAAAGCTATTATACCCAAGGATTGTAGCCATTGGACTCCTAATACAACATCAGCACCTCCCATTGGAATGGAAAGCATTGGGCTAGTCAATACATATTCTCCCATGGATAGCTTTATATTATGGCACTTTCTAGAGCAATTTATTGTTCCTCCATTTGCAATCATCACTTGACACTCTGGTGCTAGATATAGGAAGCAATTCAATTCCTTTGCTACCCTACAATGAAAAAAATTGTGGGTGCTTCCTGAATCAATCAACACTATTACCTTTTTCTTCTTGATTTGTCCTTCTATCTTGATGGTTTGAGGAGTGGTAATTCCCACCAATGCATTACAAGATATGGTAAGATTTATTTGTTCTTAATCTAGGCTTTGTTCCTGGAGTATATCCTCTTCTTTTGACCTTCCTTGCTCCTTTTCTTCTTCCTCTTCACAATCTATGTAGAATAATTTCTTCTCAGCACACTTATGACCTTTTGTGTATTTGCTATCACAACTGTAACAAAGCCCTTTTGCTCTTTTTTCTTCCAATTGTTGTGGTGTCAACCTTGTAGGTTGTGGAAGACTAGGGACAACAACACTTCCGTCTTTATAGTTGTGAGTGGTATGCTTCCTAGTTGCCATAATTTTGCTTTCCATTTTTCTTGCTAACTTGAATGCCTTCTCTAATGAATCAGGTTCCCAAAGGCGAACATCATGTTGGATATTATCCTTTAAAGACCCTATGAACCCATCAATCTTATGCTCCTTTGGAATATCTTTTACCCTTATGTTCAATTTTTGGAACTCCTTAATGTGCTCCATTATTGAACCCTTTTCTTTGAGACTTATCAATTGGCTAAAAAAGGTGTTGCTTTTTGTATCCTCATAATGTGCTATCAATTCTTCCGTAAAAATTTCCCAAGTGATAAATTGTTTACGAGAACAAAGCCATTTATACCATACAAACTGATTTGGTTCCAAATATACAGTTTCCATACGTACCTTTTGTGCGTTTTGCACATTATTGAGATCGAAGAATTGCTCCATCTGTAATATCCATGTGGCGGGATCCTTGCCATCAAACTTCCTCATATCGATTTTTGGAATATGGTGATTCTTCGATCCAACATTAGCATCTATGGAACCATGATTAACATTTCTTTTGTTCTCATCATGAGTTTCCTTTACTACCTTTTCACCATTAGTAAGTATTTCTTGTAGATGTCAAATCTGTCTTCAAATCTGCCATGCCTGTCTTCACATTTGTGTTCAAATCTATCTTCAAATTGTCCATTTTCGCTTCCATTCCATTCATCTTAGCTTCCACGCCATTTATCTTAGCTTCTGTTAACTTTTGTGAGCGTGACATTTGTTGCACTTGTTCTTGTAATTTTGATATATCATGTAGCATTTCCTCCTCTTCTTCATGAGTCATGCTAGAGCTTTCAGGTTCCCTACTAGGTGTTTGCATTTTCATTCCTCGGGGCATCAGTTACCGATAATAATGCTCTGTTATGCCCTTTGAATTCCTTCAAAATAAATTTTCAAACCAAGCTTAAGCAAAAATTTTAAAAAATCTACACACCTTTTTTCACTTTGTAGGAGCTCAATATTGCCTCTGATGTATCTCTGTACTTTCCAATAATCTAGTTATGAATTTGTGACCTATAGTAGCTCTCTTTGTCCTCTTTCGAATGCCACCAGTCTAATCCAAATTGGATTCTCCAAGGAAGAGTTATGCACAATCTCCCAAGATGACCTGATTATAGACCTTTCCAGAAGAGCGAAGTTGTATGAAGTGCCACGTGTACAATTTTAGATATTTGGTTCTGAAAAAGATATACAAGAAACTAAAGTCTGTCCTCTTTCTGTACCTTCTTATGAAATTTCAATCTGATTCCCAGAGAGAAATTTATGACGATTTTCCCCAGGTCACCTGTTTTGAATGTGATTCAGGAGTTTGCAAAAAGACCAACTTCCTCAGATCATATCTCCGCAAATATCGAGTGAAAAGCTCTGAAATTCAGACCCAAGGTTCAACAAGATTTCTTCTCAAATGGGTTTTTTTTGCGACTTCTGAAACATCACAGAAAAAAGTTATTGAGAAAATGCCACGATGACCTGTTTGGAGCAGCGAAACCCTAGAATCCAAAGCTCTGATAGCAAATGTTATGAAACTAGCTCAAGAGAAGATAGAAAAGATAGATCAATGCCTTAGAATTCAGCCTCTTCGAGGGGGCAACCTCCTTTACATTACATAAATGAACAATTCTTGGATGATTCAAATGACAAAGCCTCCTTTCTATATTTAGGAGTCTAAAGAGTCACAATATAATCCAGCCGACCTAACAATAATAATATAAAGCCACAAAAATAACAATAGAGGGATTCTATGGGGCACAGAAATAACATATGGGGGTAATAGGGGCACAACAATATAAATAAGGGGTATAACTACAATAGTAATGGGGTAATCACTAGTATTATAGGGACCCAACACTTAACCTATTGGAAATGTGTTGTAATGGTTGTAACAATCATCGCATCTATGTGAACTATTTCGCTTGATGTCAGACAAGTATTTCTCATCTATGTGTGTCTCCATTAGGGTAATACTATTACTTATCTCCTAGAGGTTCACTTTATTTCACCACTTGCAGTAAAAGAGCCTTGATACATTTGCAATTGAACATTCGCAAGGCACATTCGCTGAATCATTCAAAAGAACATGTGTACTTATCTCTCATGATAATAGCTAAATCCAAGGCATATCTTTAAGAAAATGACACTTGATTCATATTCTCAATGGGCTCCTACTCTAAACTGTGTGAGGTTTAATTAGCACTTCACATCGGGGAGACATAATTGGTTGACATATTTCTAGAACCATCAAAAGTTAGTGCTAGAAGGAGGGCTATATGACAAGTTGTTTCCGTTGAGTCTATTTGAATCTCTTATCTTAAATGGATATTTCCCAAATCATAATCTCAAAGTGACAAGTCGTTCCTCAAGTTATAAATAGATCCTCATTTCTCATGTAAAGGACTTTTAACCTTGGCCTCTCCCATAAGGAATTAGAGAGATTGAGTTAGTACTTTTGGGGAGCAAGTATTGGCTCTAACACTCCACTATTAGAGCTAGTGGTGTTCATTGTATTTATGTATCTTGGGACTTTTTCTTAATACTTGAAGCATTTTAGGAAATAAATTTTCACACATGGATTATGGATGTTTCTAAGACTATTCTTTGAATGTCTATGATTCATGTTTTCTTTCGCATGTTTTGAAGTAATTGAACTATTTCAGTGACTTCAATGATTAACTTATGGCTTTCACACTCATTGGCTCATTCAAAATCACATGTGTACTTCTCTCTCATGCTAACAACTAAATCCAACTAATATCTTTAAGAAAACTATAGTCGGGTCATATTCTAGATGGGGCTTCTACTCCAAATAGTGTGAGGTCAAATTGGGGCTTCACATCGGGGAGACCCCCTTAATTGACATATTCCCAACACCATCAATATTTTTTATCAAGATTCCTCATTATGTGGCTCTGCATGACATACAGTAACCAATACATATTATTTAAACTTACATATAGTTCAATCATATTAATTTTGTATAGAATTTACAAAGAACTTGCATTTTTTTCTTTTATGGATGTGTTATCTTTGTGCCAATTAGTATTTTTGTTACTTGAAAACTTCTCAGACATTTTTTTATTACTATACAACCTGTAACATTCAATACAGAAGCCATTAAATATATTTTATAAATAAATCACATAATTTTGTGCCAAAAATAGGTCGGGTAACTAGTGTGCTTATGTGTGTAAATGCACCAGTGCGTTTAATTTAGTAAATGCACTAGGATGTTTAATTTAGTAAGTGCACCAGGGTGTTTAATTTTTGAGCACTAATAGTGAGAATTATTTTTTTTAAATAACTTTAAATTATGATGGTGTGATATGTACGGATAAAAGCACTGCCATCACAATAAAAAACAAAACATAAGAAATTAAACACAAGCTTTTTGGACTTAACAATGTTATTTGGCAAAGGCGCATTGGTGTAATATATTACTAAGGTGCATCAATAAAAAAAATACATTTTTTTTAAATGAAGAGGGTTGACAAGGTTTGGATCTCATTTAATAAGTTGTCCCCTTACTTTACAAGTCAAACTCCTAATATATAGTAACACAAGCCCATTAAAACTAAAATGCCTAAAATTAAAATCCGTAATTGTGAAGTGGTAGAGGGAGTTAAACCATCACGTTAAATTTGTAGTCACATAAGCAAGAAGAAGCAAGGGTTTAAGGCAAGCATTGATTTTTTTTTATTTTTTATTTATTTATTTTTATTTTTTTATTTTTTTTTCTGAATTTTAATTAAATCTAAGTAGGAATAGAGATTGAAAAAAGAAATTATTATTAAAATAAATAGTAAAATTTTTACTATGCAAGGTTTTTATTTTTTTCTAAAACTTAATTAAATCTAACAAAAATTGCAAAAATTTTTATTAGTAAAATTTAAAATTTTTACTATATAGGGTTTTGATTGAATCAGCATACCTTTCAAATTCTGATCTTCTGAATAGTTGTTTTGTTCCAAAGTATTATGCTACTCCAAAGTGCTTCCAGTATGTCTCTCTTTCAAATACCTCCCTCAAAATTTTGGGAAAAATAATGAAATACTAAATAACTTCTTGCTATTTATAATACTTTATGAAATTATATTTCAAAAAACAAATTACCACTCATTTTTCAATTTGAAAAAACCAAGATCGTGCCCTTTTTTAATTTTTAGCTTTTCAAAACGAAGGTGTCTTTCATAGTAAAAAACATCATTGTGTTTCATAGTAACATGAACTGATTAAGATAAATTATCTATGTGCTATATTATTTTAGTGCACCAATATGATATAATTCCTTTTTATTTTTGAAATCCCAGAAACTGGTGCGCTTATTATTTTAATGCATCATTGCAATTATATTTTAAACGCATCAGTGTGGTTAGTTTTACAAGAGCACCAATATGCTTTAAAAGTTATCTGAATATTTTTCTTACATAAAATGGCATATTCATTTGAAATTATCCTTTAGGATGCATCCACATGAGCTACAATAGTTCATATTATACATTTTCCACTTAAATTTGCCTTATTATTGAAAAATGATTTGAAAACTATATTGAAATTCATATTGTGGCTATATGCTTCTCAAAATTAATTTTAGGTATGTACAAAAAAAATTATTGCTGATTTTTCTCAAATGCAAGGAGAAAATCGCATAATATCAAATGGCCAATTCTTTAAATTCCATATCATTCCATATTTCTCAAAGTCCTTCACAGAGTTCTCCATTTCCATCTCTAGTAGGTTTAAATTTTACTTATATTTTGATTATCTAATTTTTTTTTTTTATGCATGTCAATTTGAATAAAAATGTATCCAAATTTGTAGGATCTTGATTCAAAATTGACTTCAGATGTATAAAATATTCCACCAGTTCAAAAATGTTGAAAGCTCTTATCAAGAACAACATACCACATATATTTGGTAAATGAAAATGGATAGTCACTTTACCCTACAAATTGGAATATGCCATCTTCTAGCTACAATATTAGGTCATCGATGGCAATAATTGTTTGGTATAATGTAATTTCAACAAACCAATTGCATTGTGCTTAATAATATCATTGATGTACTAATGTTCAATCTTTTCTGAAATTAAGATTATAGTGATAATGAGTGACCCACCTACCATCTTTCGGTGCACCCCACTACAATTTCAAAGAGAGAAGGTTGTATTAAGAGAAAAACTTGAAGAGGAAGCATACCAATTATGGTTAAATACACCACCTATTTAATTCCCACTACATCCATAATCACCAATTAGAAATGACTACAATAATAGTAGTTATTCATCACAAATTGGCAATGGAGCCAATCAAATAGAGTTTAGTATGGATGATTACTTATGTGATACGACTGCCATGGAGACATTGTTGTTAAATTTATTCCAGAATTATGAGCTAGGGGATGATGCTCATATCACTGATACCTTTTTTGAAATACTGAAATATGCTTCAACCACCCCTCTCGTTGGACCTGAAGGCTAGTCAAAGTTTACCCAATTGGGAACAAATATGTTATTGTACAACTTGAAAGAAAATTTTGGTATGTTGAATGCATGTTTCTTAACAATATTGAGGTAATTGACCATGATACAATTCCTTATATTTTGAGAAATCTTGTCACACAATCAACATTAATAATGGTCAATTTTATGAAAGTTAAATATTAACATATACATTTATATTTCCCACCAACTATAGGTTATTCAAATATAATATTCTTCCAACTGATAAAGTCCTTCCCGATAGCTGCAACGTGGAAAAGAAGTTGTTGAAAATGTTGGGTGTTATGTACATATCATATCATGCATGTCTGAATGATTATATTAAATATAGAGAAGAATATGCAAATAAAGATATATGTCTAAAATGTGGACATGACAGGTACCATAAATAAAAGCAGGGTAAATCACATGTTCCTCCTCATAATATATTGAGGCACATTCCTATAATCCCAAGGATGAAAAGGCTCTTTCATCTCAAGGAATTAACTATGTTGCAGGGATGGCATGCTTCACACAAAAGTAAGTCAAGAGTTATGTGAATCCCAATAGATTCAATAGCCATGAAGCATATAGAGGATACATGGGATGAAAAATTCAAGGATGAATTACGAAATCTATGACTCAGCATAGCCATGGATGGTGTCAACTCATATTCCCTACAAGACACCAACTATTTTTTGGGCCTATAGTAGTGATCAATAACAATATCACCCCATGGTTCTACGTGAAGAATGAGCATTTTATGTTGGCTCTCATAGTCCTTAATAGAAGAAAAGTGAAGAATATGGATGTCTACTTATAACTATTGGTTGATTAATTGAAGGAATTATGGTAAGGGATACATGTATATGATGTATCAAGACCCAACACAATAGAGAGGATTTTTATATTGTATGGCATATGCTCTTACACCAAACATGATTGTCTAGGCTTAGGAATTTTCTCTCATAAATTAAATGTTTATTAATTTTTTTATATATGTAACAATATTGTTTCACGTATTAATTTAATTCATTGCAATCATTTTCATATTCATGATCACTAACATGCCCTGTATACAATAATTTTGAGGTCTTATAATAAAAAGGTATCATGGATGTAAATGTTATGGACCTTCCTTGAAGGCTAGGTTGTCCAACCACCTACGAAATCCATTGTATGACTTCTCTAAGGTATTCCTCCCAGAAGAATGCCCTTACAAAAGAGAAACATCCACTTTCAATGGTAAACTGGAGATAACCTAAAGGCCTCCAATAATGACACTAGTTGAATGGATTAGAGAATTTTAGAGAGAGTAGGATAAGGATATTACATAAATTTTCAATTTAAATGGGGATCCTATGTTCGATAATCTAGAATTATCTGACACCTACGTTGAGAAATTTCCCATTGGGATGAAAAGGAAATCTTCTTTTTATGAGCTCCCATATTGGGATCATCTTAAGATTTCCCACTTACTATATCCCACACATATATTGAAAAATGTTTCATCTTCTTTATGGAGGCACATATCATCGAAAGAAAATGGCACATTAGTTGTTAGGAGATATCTCATTTCTTCAAAAACTAAAAAGAAATATTTTCCAAGACAAGAAAGTAGAGGGGAGGCTTGTCCCTCTTGGTATTTCAAAAAATGTGATGTCCCATGGATTTTAAAGAAATATGATATTCCTTTTGAAAAGGAAGTGATAATGGGTGTGTGGTTACCTCTCTATATGGGTCTTCACTACAATGCTACTTCACTATCGAACACCATTTGTTAGGGTTGAAATTGCATGAACGTTTGAACCTTCTAAGAGTACGTATGTCAAAAACATGATTTTATTATTTATTATTATTTTTATGCCATGGGATAAAACATAGTTAATTTTTGTATGTGTTTACTTTATAGTGGCATTATCCTTTGCTCATGTGTGGGTGTGTGAACCATGACTTCCCCCAAGACCTACAATTTTTCATCTATAAGTTACCAGCATTTGTACATCAGATCACATCAAAAGAGATTCATATCTCTAGCATTCCATGGTGGGGTCGAGATATAGCTAAATTGTGTATGAGTGTTAATCGCCTTTGAGTGTTTTTATTTTTTGATCTTTGGAACTCTCACCCAATTTTCTCGTCTTGCACTTGATTGGTTCTTAGATTACATTAGAATCATCTTGTGTTTGAGAATTCTCTTGCATAGATCACATTTGCATAATTAGAATTCTCATTTTCAGAATATGAATGAAAAATGTGCATAGATTACATTTGCATACTTTTCAAGTGAATTGTGCATAGATTACAATTGCATAGTTTACATTCTGAAAAATCAATCATAGATTTAGATCAGTTTTCTTTGATTTGAATTTACACAAAAATAAAATAAAATAAAATAAAAAATGGTTTGGAATTGATTTGCATTAGTTTTTCTTGATAAAATTAGTGCATTAGAGAATTTGTCATATTTTCTCTTAGTGATCAATTTTTTGCATTGTTGAAAGTGAATGGAAACTCTCTCCTTACTTTAATTAGGATTCATCGAATTGAAAAGATCACATTATCATATTCGATTGCATTCAGTTGAGTCGGGTCATAACACCATTGGTTTCATATCCATTTACCCATTTGAGTAATAACAGCCTTAATAACACAACGCTTAATTAAAATTCATCTAGTAATTTTTACATTTCTAGGGATCTGATACACCAACTAGCTTACGCTAGTGTCTTGGATTAGGATCTAGTTAACAATCCAAGACAGTAAAACAATCAAGTAGTCGATCTTGTGGTAGGATAAATCCAACTGTTTCATTTGTACTCTGGGAAAGCTCCTCTTAAAGGAGAAGCACGAGACCGTGTCCGAACCAGTGAGGGGATCAATCTTCCTTCATTGGGAAAGACGCCAGATATGCACGTACTACAAACGGTAAACCTCGGATTATTGTCGAGGAGCCTGGGGTCACTTGTCGGTAAACCTTGGATTATTGTCAAGGAGCCGGCAAGGGGATTGAGCTTGTTACTCTATCCTTGCGTGCTATCGGGTCGTAGACTGTTCCCCCAGGTATATTTGTTGCTGTTGGTAACCTTAGTGACCATTATCCTTAGGGTTCTACCCAAGGTGACGGTGGAGGGAAGATCCTACTTTACCTGGAGCAGACGTCGGCTAGACTCACTTGGATTTTCTGGGGGTTCACTTCACTCGAGACGGTTAAAGTGGAGGAACTTGGTCCAGTCTATTCATTAAGCAGGTTGCCGGGGTAACTGTTCCACCCGCCACTTCTGTACTGAATTCTGCGATGTTGGATTTCATCACCAACTAGTGTTTTCGGTCCGGAAGGCTACTGTTTGTGTGTGGTTTGACTCCTAGATTTGATATCGCGTGTTAATTTGTTTGTTTTTACTTTTAGAGACCATAGGTGTGAATTGTGAATTTTAATTGTTAGGTGTGAATTGTGAATTGTTAATTTTAGTTTTAAAAATTGTTAATAAAATTCACTGAAGTTGAATATAATGGCAAATGCTCCGGAATTTACCAACCTAGGAACCCCTCCTAACGAGAATCCTAGTACTTTTCCTTACTTTGGAAATGTTGGTCCTCCTTATATGGCTACTTTTTCATTACCTGGATTTACAATAGGATTACCGATATGGTTATTTTCAACTTCGTTGGCCCAAAATACTCCAATTGCTCCATCTCAACCGGATGCTTCACCTCAACAGAGTTCACCATCTCAACATCACCAACCTTTTGTTGACCCTTTACCTTCTTCTCCTAATTTTTCTTCCTCCATTTCTTCCTCTTCGCCTGGTAAAAGCCTTGATGCTAGTAACCAGGTGTCTAAGAAGAAGAAGAAAGGGAAGAAGAAGAAGAAGAAGAAGAAGAAGCAAGATAAAAATGAAGTCAACCAACCAACCATGGCTGTAAGTGTTAGTTGTGTTGAGGAAAATTCCGACATGCATCGTAAACCCAAATACCCTTTCAAGCTTTGTAAGGGTGTCCACTTCCTTGTCAATTGTCCTGGTATTCCAAAGGTCTTGGAAGTTTGGTCAGAAAAATCACATCAACTTTCTATTGATCCATCAACCAGTGATAGTCAGGTTCCTAGGAAAAAGGGTAAAGTTAGGTTTCCTTGTAAGTTATGCAAAGGGAGTCATCAAACTCACATTTGCCCTCACATGGATGAAGCCTCAACATTGTTGGACAAACTTACTGTTCCATAGTAAGAATTTCCAACTGGTTACCCTAAACTTTCTCCCAACCTACCGTCAACTGACGGAGTGATTGGTCTAAATTCAAGTACAGTCGATCACACTCTTCCATTGGAGAGTGAAACTCATGTCACTCCGGTTGATGATCCATTAGTTGATCAAGTGGTCGATTCAATTTCACATTCGGTCGATCCCACTTTCCCTTTAGAGAGTGAACTTCATACCGCTCAGGTTCTTCTTGTTACATCAGATTCTTCTATGCTAGGGGGCATTTCACCTGTTTCTACAGAACCCCCTCCAAGTACTGAGGTCTTTTCCTTTGATTGGAATAGACTGACAGAACCTCGTCTTCCTTCCTCCATCCCTTTCCAAATCATTGTCAAGGCTGGTGGTAGGGACATACATCGTACTCAGGTAGATGAAGGTGCTTCTGTTAGTATTTTATCCTCAACTGTTTGGAAAGCTTTGGGTTCCCCTCAGCTTGCGCCTATTACGCAGAATCTGAAAGCTTTTAACAGAACCATTAGTGAACCTTTAGGGATCCTTCCTAAGTTTTCTATTACCTTGGAAGGTAAAACTGTCTGTGTTGATCTTATGGTAGTTCGAGGTCCCTTGGATTTCAATTTACTCCTTGGGCGAGACTATGTTTATGCAATGAAAGCTGTCGTATCGACACTCTTTCGCGTGATGTCTTTCCCTCACAATGGCAGTATTGTGATCGTGGATCAGCTTTCGTTCCCTAGTCCTGTTTCAACTACTAATAATTTGACACCCCTAAATGTTCCTGATTCTAAAGTGGTATCTACCCTGCCACGGGTTAATTATGTGGCAACTGGTCCCATGTTTTCAGTTACCGATGTAAGTGAGCCTCTCACTGTTTTCTCACCTTCCTTTGATTTAGATCCAGTAATTGACATGGAAAACTCTATGGGATTACTTGAACACGATGTTCTTATCCCTTTTGAGTCCCTTGACATGTGTTCCTTCCAGAGGAGTATTCTTCCTTCTGATGAAGACCTCTTGGAAGCCATGATCAAGGTGTGTCCATTGACATGTCTTTCTTCCAGTTGGAAGCCATGATCAGTGTCTGAGGATAGTTCTTTTACTGAGTCAAACTCATTAAAAAATGAATCAGGTAGATTTTAGGATATATAGGTAGATTGTAGGAACAAGGGTAGGTTAGTTAGGTAGAATGTAGAGAGTAGTCATGAGCATAGTTCCTTGTCTTGTGTCAAGCTCATTAAAAAATGAAACAAGAATTTTAGAGCATAGTTCCTTGTCTTGTGTCAAGCTCGTTAAAAAATGAATCAAGGTTTTTAGAGTAGAGTTTTTTGTTAGGTAGATTGTAGAGAGTAGTTATGAGCATAGTTCCTTATCTTGTGTCAAGCTCGTTTAAAAAATGAAACAAGGGTTTTGAGGATAGTTCATTTCCTGTGTCAACCTCACTAAAAAATGAAACAGCTCCCACAAGTCTTTCCAAGATCTTGAAAGTAAAGCTTCATTCCATCCACCTCATTGAATGCAATGAAGCTTGGGGGGCATGTACCTTGATTTGCGTCATTATGCTGGGGGCATGCGAAGTTATAACAAGCATAGTTTTTTGTTTCGAGCTTGCGTAAACATGAAACTGAATCCGAGCATAGTTCTTTTCCTGTGTCAAGCTCGTTAAAAAATGAAACAAATCCTCCTCTACTTGAATCGAGAATTTGACTAGACCTCATAGACGTTAGGTTGTATGTTTAGGTTAGTTATTTCAGTTTTTGCATAATTTTCTTATAGTTTTAGGTCGAGTCTTTCAAATGATCTCGTAACTGAACCTTCATTTCATCCAACTGGTTGAATGAAATGAAGCTAGGGGGCATGCACTCTAGCAGTTATGCTTAGGGGGCATCAAGCACAGTTTTATCTCTATTTCAAGCTTGTAAAAAAATGAAACTGCTTTGAAGCATAGTTTTTATCTGTTTCAAGCTTTTGTAAAAATGAAACCTATTTCGAGTCAATTTCAGTTATTTTCAAGACTCGTTAAACTCATGAAAATCCTGAGATTATTTTGCTATCTTTCATTCTCGTAAAACAAATGAAAATACCGAGTTATTTCCGTCTTTTCCTGCTCGTAAATTAAATTGAAAGTCGGCCATATGAGTACATTTTTATCATTTTTTCAAACTCATTAAAACTTACGAAAAAGTGAAAACCATGAGTACATTTTTATCCCTTTTTCGAACTCGTTAAAACTTACGAAAAAGTGAAACCTCAGAGTCATCTTTTAAGCCCTTTTTTGACTCCTAAAACATGAAAAGATCGCCGAGCGTTTCTTTTACACTCGTTAAAACGGAATTAAAAGACGGTCCCCTTATAGCTCTTTTCTGACCGTAAAAACAGGAAAAGACTGTCGGGTTTTTGTCGTTTCAAACTCGATACAGAAATAAAACGACGTCTCCTTGATCGATTTTTACTTTTCAGGTCAGAGACACTAATCATGAAAGTACTCCTTGGTCATGAGATCAAGTGGTTCTCTCAGGTATTATTTTATACTTTTTCGGGCTTGGGAGACACAAATTTACGAAAAAGTTCACCGTGGAGTCTTCTTTAGTTTTTTCAGACTCTCTAAAAATGAAAAACGTTGAGTTTCTCCTATACTAGACTCGTTAAAATTTCATAGTAAAGGACCTGTTCGATTACAAACAGGAACGGACCACTCCTTCTTAGGGTCCGAATCTAAACTAAGTTGGACTCATCCGAAGGATGAGCTTATAATCAAGCATATGTTATCCTCCTCAAGCTTGTAAAAAATAAAGAGGTACTTGCCAGAAATGGTGGGGAAAAGAGAGAAGAATGAACCGATTTGTCATCCTTTGTTACAGAAGAACCTTATCACCACTCTTGAACATGACACTTTTCATTCACCTGGGTTGGGAAATCCTTTGCCTTAAAAGTTGATCAAACCACTTTGAAAGTATTCAACCGTTTTCGGGTATTAACTTTGGGTCAATCATCACCAAACCATCTGTCGTGTCGTTATGTGTTCAAGAGGTCTCTGCAAATAAACCATTCATATGCAAAATACTTGTCATCCATTTGACCATCCCTGAGTCAGTCCTTACAGCAACATTTCTTCAACTTGAACAATGATTTCGTGTTATGGGCTTGCCTGCAATGAGTCGCTTTCTATCGACATCAACACATTATCTAGAAAGATGACTTAGAAATCGACAATACCTTGAGGTCTGCATGCATCAATGGCAGGTTTCTCGCCTTTGACGACAGTTTACATCATTGACTTTCGATCAAAGGATTCCGTGACGTGTTCGACATCAACCCATTCATTCAAATTTCATGGATTGTACTGGGTACTTTGAGAACCATTGACATCACTGGTGGTCTCTCTCACACTTTTTAACAGTTTACATCATTGACTGGTAATCAAGTGGTTTCTACCATGCTCGACATCAACTCATTTATTTGCATGGATAGAATCGTACCAATTCGGGAAGTAGAAATGAAGACCCTGGATCTAGTTTCCACCATCCAGGCTGCGAGGAGTTTTGTATTCATTATACAGTAGACTAATCATAAACAGATGGCTGTGTCCATACTGTGTCTACAAAATTCTATGATTTTGATGTACTGCAAAATCATTCTTGTATCAGAGCAGTAGTTAGATCATTAGTTAAAGTTTTCAATCTGAGTATGGGAATGCCTACCTCAGCGATGATATCATCTTATATATGTATTTTGTGTTGAATATTTGCAGGTTCTGACCGGGTCCTCCACAAGATACTCCTTGAAATGATAAAGTACTTCACCCTTCCTAGATCATAAAAACCCTAATCTACTACAGGCTTCGCACTTTAGGGGGCAATCTGTTACACTAAAAAATGTCACCATGACTACTTGCAGTTAGTATGGCTCCATCCATTGTCATACTATCCTCCTTGGCAAGTCTCATGCCTCTGCTCTCCATGTCAAACTTCAAGAAAGAGAGAAAAGTCATTTAAAGTCGATTATCTCTGGTACGCAGTTTCTCTTAGCCTTACCTGCGGGTACGCAACCCAAGTTCACAATACCTGCATACTTGTACGCTCTTTATGTAAAGGGATGGGTGCGTACTCCTGTAAAGGTCAAAAGGCGCAAGTTTCACTCCAAAAAAGTTACTTGTGGTCATTTCTAGAGTCTTCTAGAAGCATGTTTGATGTGTATGAAGCGCCTCTAGATGGTTCATGTATCCCTACCAAAGAGGAACTTATCCCATCAATAGGGGAGATATCCCATCCAAAGAGGGACTTATCCCATTGATGGTGGACCTGAATAACTTCCTCTAGAGCACTATAAATACAGGCATTGGGCCAAAGGGAGGGGAGGTTGAAAGCTGAACATTCCTAAGGGTAGATGCTGCTGGAATTAGGACTTCCTTGTAGAAGCTTGTGAGGAGAGATTACCATCTTTACTTGTTTCCATTGGGAGGTGGGTGAGCTGATCAGAGTAAGGGAGAACTCTTGTGGACCCTGGGAGGAGCTTGCACAACACCAAGGCTCAGGTTGTAATGGTTCCTTTTGTTACCTTTTAATACAAATTAGTCCATTCTTCTCAACAATTTGTTATTAATGAGTTGTTTCATGTACTCCTTGGTCTACATGTTAAATATGTTTTATTTTATGTGATATTCAGGTGCTATTTAATCGTTTGGTTGTTGGTGAATGCAGGTTTCGAAGGGAAGGAGGAGCTCATCCGGATCAACGAAGCTGGTCTACTACAACAGCGTTGGATTACAGGTAGGATCTAAACACTTGATTTCTCATATTGTAAAAGCATATTTAGGGAAGGATTGCTCTTATTTGTCTTGTTTGTCATTAGAGAGTCTTAGGCTTTCTAGGAAAGTCGGTTGTGTCCGCACTAACGACTCTTTCCGCATGAGACCATTTTTCCCATAGACCTTAATATCACTAGGTTATGGTTTATCACTAGGGAAAATTTTAAGGATGGAAAATTATATTGAAGTTTGAAAACATTGACGAATCTCACTAGTCGCTAATATGGATACTATAAAATGTTTGTTGATGTATTTGTAAAATTATTCAAATTTATAATGATTTTATATATACCCTCTATATAATGTTGGTGACTTTTGAGGTAAAATAATTTTATATTGTAAAAATTGGGTGAATCTATTTTTTGGAAAAATCATGAAGAATTAGCCCAGATGGGAATATTAGCCCCTAAAATTTTCCATGTTTATCACGACCATGATCTCTAGAGGCTAATGAAAAAGGCTGATGTAAGCGTATATACCACACTTATAATATCTTGGGAATACTAAGAAAATTTCTAAGAAGCTGGTCACCCTTACATAACTTGAAAGGGAATTTAACTTTGTGGGGCTTATTGGAATATTTTTCCATACTATTTGCATTTGTAGCAATGACTTCTTCATTTCCCCACTTCTTATTTTGATTCTTCTTCTTCATCCTCTTCTTTTTCTTCTTATCTTCCTTGTTAATAGAATCAAGGCTTTCACCAGGAGAGGAGGAAGAAAGGGATGAAGAATCAATTGGTGAATAAGGAAAAGAGTCAAATTTACGATCAACTTGAGGTTGATATTTTTCAGGTGGAGGTGAATTTTCTAAAGGATCGTTTTGGACATTCAGAACCATAGTGGTAAAAAAAACCAAATTGGAAAACCAATGGTAAATTCGGGAAGGGACAACATTCCCATATAAGAAGCACCAATATTTCCAAAATAAGGAAAAGGACTAATATTCTCTTCATAGGGGTTTCCGTGATTGTGGAATCAAGAACTATTGCCATTATTCTTAAGATATGATCCACTAAGGAGGTTTCACATTGTAAGGATTTTCGATTGCGATCAATTAATTGATTTTAGAAATTAAATATATAAAATAAAACAAAGAGGGGTAACTAGGAAAAAGGGTTTACCAAGCAACTGTGAACAACAATATACCACCTTGGTAAACCAAGGATTTACCTATGGGTTGGAAATCTCCCAATATGTTGTTCTCAGTGTATCACAGTGTACAAGGCGGCTAACTCAGTTACCTATGGTGGCATAGCAACCTAGGGTGGACTTCCAAAATATACTCGATAGTACATGGAAGCGCAATTTGTAGTAGTGTTGTCTAATGCATAACCATTCGATGAGACTATTGCCATATACTTATCATGCGTGGAGGGCCACCCAATATACCTGAAGGTACTTAGAGAACGAAATGATACACTTACATATGTGGAACGGGATATCACCCCCAAATTATAATATTGACAAAAAACAACAACTCATATGTTTAAAGACACCGAAACATGTCTCTAGCCTAGACCTCTATGTGTGTCGTTAAGTTTCAAATGCCCCTTAGGTTAATTGAGGTGAATTTTAAAGTTGATCTTGAATTACGTTTCAATTTCGAGGCTCAAAAATCCATGTGAGTTGAACATACCTATGACGAAACTAATATGACAACAAGAACTCTTTTCATTTTTTGTTTTAACAATGAAAGGCCTAAGTATGGGAAGAAGAAATAAATAAACAATGCAACAAACAAGTGATGTGACAATCAATGCCTTCAAATTCACTATTCCAATCAAAATCAAATCCATATATGCAATGTTGCATGATGCATAATATTTTTCTTCTGGATTCTACTAAATTTTCAGATGAAAAGTAAGATATTTGTCTAATTGTTGATAAAATAAACTATTCAGAATGATGACTATAATGCCAATTCTTTCAAGCACTCAATGATCAAACAATTTAGTTTTCTAATGATATAATGACAAGAACAAAGGAAAACCTAAAAAAATTCTTATCAAATGCACTTAAAACCAAAATAAAACAAGATTAAGGATTATGAGAGACTAAGATACACTCAAGGACACAAGGAGGACTAACTCAAATAAAGGTAATCAGAGAGAAAATAAAGAAAGGAAAATTTTTGAATCAAACAGAGATCAATGCAAGTGCTAAAAGGGCTAGGGTGCATTGCAACGCAAGTGCTAAAAGGGCTAGGGTGCACTACATAGGTGCAAATGAGGCTAGGGTGCACTACAATGTCAGTACAAACAAGGCTAGGGTGCACTGCAATGTAGGTACAAAGAAGGCTAGGGTGCACTGCAATGCACTGCCTCTAGACCAGAGGGTGCATTGATAAAGGAAACCCAGGGTCTGACACAAAAAAG
Source organism: Pinus tabuliformis (assembly GCA_031772625.1). NCBI lineage: Eukaryota > Viridiplantae > Streptophyta > Pinopsida > Pinales > Pinaceae > Pinus > Pinus tabuliformis. The sequence goes on from CM062815.1 coordinate 766,544,345, forward strand.
GAAATTGAAACTCAATGAAATGTCTTCCTAGGTCTGTTCAGGATTGAGTGACATTATGAAGGTCTGTACAAGAGGCAAAATAAGTACTAGGTACAAAGAAATCCAACAAGGGATGGAACCGATACCTAGTATCATTTCCAATTTGCTATATGAAATCTACGATTATGGACAAAATTGTCTTCCCTAAACTTGGTGGTTAGGTCTAAAACAAAAAAAAATAAAAGAATGCAATGTCTTCCTTAAAATAATTTAATGATGGGATGAGGCCTACCTAGAATCCATCATAAGGTTCACTCCTTTCTCGACTTATACGCTCCAATCCTAGCTTTGATCACTATAATTAGAACCTACACAATCATACAACCCAAGCCAAAGATCTATAACATATATGTATCATAATCCAATCACTTCATTCAATAGATCAACATGGTATCAATATACATGAAATCATAACATCACATATAGGAAAACAACAAACTCTTCGTATTAATAGAAATGGAGAGAGTTACAACCAAATATAGGAGTTGATCTTATAGAAGAGCTCCCAAAGTTGACTTGTCCTTATTTGCCACAAAGTACACCTCTATGTCATCCTATTGCCATAGAATAATGAGTCTCAAGGTATCAGCATGAGGGTAGAATCCATCTCCAAAAGGCAACCCCTAGCTTATGGATCGTAGTAAATATATAGATGAGGGATCTAGTTTAGGAATTATTATTCATTTACCAATCTAGGCTTCGTACCCACTCGAGATGAGAGGATGAGATCAAGGGATAAGAGGTGAAATCTCCAAGGTAGGATTAGATAGGATTCAAAGTTCTTATTCAAGGTAAATGGTTGAAACAACCTTTTCATGCTTTTGGAACAGGAAGCTTCAGGATTATTTTTATTTTTCCCAAATTTCTAGAATTGGTGCATCCCCAATAAGGAGAAACCTCTAGGTGATTAGCGCAGGTGCAGAGAGGGTCAATTGGGTGGTCAACGTTGGTCCCTAAAGGGCCAAGGTACATTCGGCCTTAAAAGCTTGGAAAGGAGTTAGTCAAGGGTAAAAATTCAGGCATTCATAAGACTCATGCATAGGGATTTGTGTAGGGATGATGACAACGTGTTGAAGGATGTGAATTGATCTAATTTCAAGGCCTATTGACTAGATGCGACAAAATGGCCTATAACACTTGGTGTTGGATTAAATAAAGTTAAATTTCTTAATCATTCTGAAGTCTTGGACAACCTTCATTTTGCTAACTTTGACTCCATTATTGTATGTAATGATGGTTTCCCAAGTACACCTATTTATCTTTCATTTTATCAAGAAAACTTTATTTCTAAATATTTATATATTGAATTTAATTTTTAATTCACACATGGTGGTGAGATCATTGATGATGAAGAGGAAAGTACTAAACTTATCAAGTATTCATTCCATTCCTTATCATTTCTAGTCTTGCATGGAGAGAATTCCTTAATACATGTTACTCATGAAATTCATTCAATATATCCATCCTCATAGGTGCAACCAGAAGAAATTTATAACTTGGGTAATTTGTTAGTTAAATATGTAAATTCTGATCAAACTAGTAATGTAGATGGTTTCCAACTTGATACTAGTGACCTTGTTGCAATTATTGATGGTATTTTCCCATGCACCATGCATGATCTGACTCAATATTCAAAATGAAATTCTACAATTCTTGAAATTTCTAGGACTCATCAAGGATTTGAGGCACTTTAACTTCAATTGACGGTTATGTTAGGTTCTCACAACTCTGGTAAGCCCCCTGAACTAAATCATATTTAGATATCCTCACAAAATTATTCCCTTTGCAATAGTTTCATTGGATGTAAATTCCTTCTTGAAACAATTATGGTATTTTAGCTATAACACTTACGACCTTCAAGATTCAATTTATGATCAGATTGAAAAAATAATTCAGTCAACTTATCTTTACGAAAATCTCTTGAATCTGACTTGGGTTTGGAGTGTATACCTTCCTTGAATATACAAAGTGATGAACCTGGTCATTTTAAATATTATAATCAACCGAAATATCCATACCTATTAGATACTTTTGAAAATAATCATCTCCTAGTACTTCATGTGAATGTTATAATTCTACCATATCTCCTCTTGATTGTTAGTGAATTCTTATGTTATTTGTTGAATCAAGTTCCTCTTTTTCATTGATTTAATCTTGACTCATTTAAGGTGTTTTTCATATGGAAATTCCTTTTTTATTCTTTCAATGATAATGATACTAGTCTAGTTTGTCACCAATTAGAAGAGATTGGTTTTTCACATTCAACATATGAAGAAGATGATTATTTTTTCCTTGATTTTCCAAGTTGTTCAAATTGATTCATCCTTGTTCTCTTTTATCAAGGGTCTTGTGTTCTAATCAGTCACTCTAATCATGGTTCATTTTCTAACAATTGTCATCAAATTGATCATTTTCCCACTAGTATATCTCATGGCAGTTGTTTTACTTCAAGTGATCCTTATTTTCTATCTTTCCAATTTTTAGATACATGCCAAGAATTTGAGGCACTTCAGCCTCCATTGGATGGTTGCATCAGGCCCTCACTATCTTTACAAGCTTTCTGAAGCTAGTTAGATTCATTTTCCATTACAAGACTCCCATCTTGATTCTATGACATTAGTTGAAAATTTATCTTTACAAAAATATCAGGATCATCAAAAGGAATGTTTTGAATCTCATGATCCAATCTATCATCAAATGGAACCATATTACTTATAAATCCCTTTTGCTAAAAGCTAGTTCCAATCTCTCTTGATGTTTTCTAAGGAAGACAATGCAAATGAAGGTACATTCACAAGGACCCATCAAAGTTTGTTTGCTTATGTTTTTCTTCAAAAAGGTAAGGGGATAGGTTGGGTAAAGTTAGGTGACATGACACATATATGTACATATAACAAAGAACTTTGATCTTTTGTACAATATATTAAAGTTATTATATTTTCTGTTGCACATTGTATTACATTGGTTTTCATTTCTCATACCTTTCTGTTTGCAAGTTGGGAGAAATTATGATGGCTTCAATGGAAATATCATTACACTTATCCCTAACCTGGTAGCTAGTTAGGTTAGGAGTAGGCTTAGTTTCATTTAGTTCCTCTTGCATTACATCCACCTTCTTTCCTACTCTCCATATAATCTATACATCTATTTTATTTTTGTATGATGTTTTTGGCTTTAGTCTCCATTTGCTTTCTCTCTTATTTTTTATTTTGGTTTTGCATGTCTTTTCTTTCCGCTTTTCTTAATAAGACCTTGTGTCAAAGAGTGCATCGTCCTAAAGAATTTTTGTGTAATAAAAGAAAAGTGTGAAAAGCACAATGCTTGGCTTTCTATTGTTCTCCTTCTATTTTTGTAAAAATTCCATAGGTTGAGCTAAGGCCAGATGGAAAATACGATTTGTCAAATCAGAGAACCTTGAGGGGACCTATTAGATCCACACCTATGCTAGTATCTAAGCTACTCAACTTGGTATAAATCTACTTGTGTAGTAATTCTTGTCTAATCTAGTAGAGAGGGGATAAGGTGAAAATATAAATAGAGAAAACCAATACAAGAGGTCTTAAAATAGTTCTCTAAAGGGTAAACCTCGTCTACTCTCAATAAGCCAGGATCACTCTTCCACCTGTTCAAAATAATGTGTCGATGCATAATTATATTAAATAAATAAATGAAAGAAGATAAATGTTTCCTATGTAGGGAGGTCAAGCAAGCAAATTTGTCGGGGTACTGAACAGGCTTGCTAGCAGCAAATCAACATTTGTGCTCTTGAAATGACTTTGTTGGGGTACTATCTAGGCCTTTTGTAGTCGAAAAACACCATAGATGAAAAACCATACTCTGAATATCATAAAATCACCATGCACATTACCCTTTCGTGGATTGAAACAATTGTGAGATGGTGTATCTTCTTATGTGTGTTCAACCAAGTAGATGAAAGTGAGATGCTACGTAAAGAACTGGGTTAAACGAGCCAAATTGAGGAAATCAATACTTCTTGAAGGTATTACCTTTATCCAAAATATATTCCCAGATAGAGAAGCTGAGTTTCGCTCGATGTGTCGCCAAGTGTTGTCGATGCTACAATACCCTCCAAAAATTTCACTACATTCAAATTTTGGAGCCTACTATCATCGTCATATCTAATGTGTTTCCTTGATAATCAAATGTTGTCTCATGTTATTCTATGTGTTTGTGTATTCACATTGATTAGAAGATATTTAGGTGCATTTCATGGTCATAACATCTTTGTTGATGACACTTTTCAGTAGCAGTCACACACACTTCACTTATTGTACTTGGGGAATGCATGGAAAGTGGAATTTTGATGTATAATAATCATGTTTAAGCTTGTATAAGTTTTCTTGATGACTTGGTATGTGTTGTACAAGGTTGTATGTCTAAAACTCATCATGTTCACCCCTTTTCCTATATCTTGGACTTAGACAAATCTTTAGTTTCAAAGAAAACCCATTGAGGTCGAGAGTGGATGAGCTCACTTTGAATCCTTTATCAAGGATCCTTCATTGTTCAGAAGTTCACCATGCACCCTCCAAGAGTAGAAAATTCACTCCTTAATCCATCCTTCCCCATCCTTGTTCTGAACTGCACTCTTTGAAAAAGCTAAGTCTTCCTTTGAGTGCACTTCTTCGACTCAAATAAGTGTGCCCTCCTTGAGCACATGAGAAAATCTTGAAGTACTTAATCTCTACCATTCATTCTTCCACAATGTTCCATGTGCCCTCTTGAACCTATAAGTGCATGAGCCCACTCCAAATTCATGAAGCTTCATCCATTAGACTTCGGACTTGTGCCATGCACCCTCTTCTATCTCTTGAGTGCATGAGTGCACTCCGAAGGCACGAAGCTTCATCCTTCAGCCTTTGGACTTGCACCATGTGCCCTATTCAGTCTCTTAAGTACATCAACGCACTCTAAAGGCATGAAGCTTCACCCCTCATAATTTGATCCATGTGCCCTCTTTGGTCTCTTGATCACATGAGCACACTTTAAAGGCATGAAGATTCATCCTTAAACCTTTAGACTTGCGTCATATGCTCCCTTTTGTCCCTTGAGCACATGAGCACACTCTGAAGGAATGAAGCTTCATCCTTCAACCATCAGACTTGTACCATGAACCCTCTTTAGTCTCTTGATCACATAAGAGCACTCCAAAAGAAGGAAGCTTCATCCTTCAGCCTTCAGACTTGCGCCATGTGCCTTGTTCGGTCTCTTGAGCACATGAGCACAGTCCGAAGACATGAAGCTTCATCCTTCAGCCTTCGGACTTGTGCCATGTGTTAACACCCAGGTTGTTCCCTATGACTCCCAAGGGAATACGGCCGGGGTAACCACTAACCAATCTTTGGATTACAGTTCCTAGCCAAACTCTAATCAGAGAGGGCTCTCTCTTTATGATTTGTCTCTGTTCTGGTAGTATTTTAGGCTAGCTATTATGCTCAGGTTTTTTGGTTTGTGTTTTGGTTGAAGTACTTTCTTTCAGTGCTTAAGATGTAGTGTTCAGATAGTAGTATATCATTGGGCAATGGAGTCTAGAGCTGTGAAATGCTTTGCAATGCTGGAGTGATGATGTTCAGACTGCAGGGCCTATTGGGTATCTCAAACAAACAAAATTTAAACTTAAGTGGTGATGTATGGTCAGCCAACAGAAAGCAATTAAGAATTTTCCATTAAGCTGGTGATATGAAAGTGAAACATGTTGTTCAGGAGCAAACTTGAATTCCTGAAACAAAGGTCACTGTGAAAGATATATTCTGAAAGTGCAGCAATTAAGAATTACACTTATCAAGATTATAGCTGAAGAAAACATTCATTAACAACATGGACTGAGCTCAGGGTATTGTATGAATAAATCCTGAAGGCTATTCTTTTTCTTTGTTGCTAAGTATTTAGAAACTAGAAACATATATGGATTGTAAAAGATTGAAACACATAACAAAGAGAGTTACAGAAAAACTTATTGTATTGTGAAGTACACAGGAATCCTGCAGTTTTCAACAAACACCAGAACGCATTCAACACTTCAGGACTTTGAGAAATTCCATCACTTTCTTTATTAAACTCCGAAAGGATTACGACATAACAACTTCTTCAAGAGAAATCAACAACAACCCCTGCAAGCTTGTGCGAGGGGAAAATATATACCATCCGTTTGTACAAAATATCTGAGTGCTAAGTTATCTCAGAAATGAATACGTTCACCAACTTTTCAAGATATTAGATAAGAAAGTTATTACATCATTGAATACAAAGTAAATGCATCTTTATGTCTGTCAGAAGATATTTTGGCCTTTGGAGGCCACTGAGTCGGTTGGAGTGATCTGCATTAATGCTGAGAAATGCGCTTTTGGAGCTGCTCTACTGTAGCTTCTCGGCCTGGACACCTGTAGCTTCTCATCTTGCTTTGTTGACGGTAAGTTCTGCTGAGGTGGCTCAGCTTTCATCTTTAATGCATGCTGATTCTTTTTAAACTGTCCTATGCATGACAATTTGCATTTTTCATGAACAAAATTTATTGAATGGCTTCCTGTTTATAAAATCATCTGTATGGCCTTAGTCCACCATTCTAGTGTAGGTAGTTGATGCCTGAGAATTGCATCCATAGTCTCCTCTGCCTCTGTATATTTATAAAAATTGGGAGGCACCTCAAACAGGTGTTTGATTTCATTCATTATAAAAAATAAACTTTCTACTCTGTTGTAGAGAGTTTGTCCTGTGGCTGGCCCTGTTTCCTCTGAGGTGCTGGGCTTCTCATTGATTTGACTTGTGGCAAATGCATTAACCCTTTTGGCATACTGCTCATGTGTGAACAGTCTCCCTGCGCTGTTCAGTAAGCTAGGGAGCCCTCTGTTTTCTAATACCTGAAATTTCTCCAAAAACCTGTTTACCTCAGTCTGCATGTCCTGGGTTCTTCTCTCTAATGTCTGTACCAAGTTTCTCAGTGTAAGAACTCTCTTGATTAACTGAATGTGCTCAGTTCTGTTTGAAATTCCCGTGGCAGCCAACTGAGTACTTGTTCTATCGTTAAGCACATTAATCATCCTGGTGGCAATTTCAGGCATATTGCTTAGAGCAGCTCTTGATCTCTAAATTTCAGTCTGCGCTTTTGGAATGAGCTCTAACTGCTCATGGATTGTTTCAATATACTACCATTGGTCATTAATAGATTGGCCAATGTTAGCCCACAGCACTATTTTAAGCTCAGCCACAACCTTGTCTAATTTGAGCTCATTCTCTAACTCTTTGATCCTGTCTTTGAGGGCTTTTATCTCCCTGCCCTTTTCTGCCACAGACTGCTTGGATTTGTCATATCTATCATTTACTTTGGCCAATTTATCCCTGGTCTCATTCAGCTCTGTCATTTGAGCTTCCAGGGCCTGGATCTCATTCCTCAGCTTTTGCATGTCCAGGCTTGGGGCCTGCTCTGTTGCTGGCGGTGCTGCTGAGGTGGATATTACTGACTGTTATGTTTGTTGAGGAGGAGGAACAGTAGTTGGAGCAGTTTCCTCCAGGTTTATTACTTCAGGAGGAGGCTGGGAGGTCTGACCTTCTTCTCTTTGCTTCAAGGCTGCCTGTAATGCTGCCTGTGCAGCCTCTGATTCTCCCAACTTTTCTTGTGTCTGGATTAACTGATTATATAGAGACACCAGCAAGGCTGAGGCATCTTGATCATGCCTCTGCTGGGCAACCTCATCTCTTTGAGGGTGAATTGTGGCTGGCATTTTGATCTTTTTCTTCAAAGCGACCATGTCTGCATCCCTTAATTTCAATATCTCCTGTATGCCCTTGATATCTTTGGGATCATGCCCAATCTCAATAATTATATCTTCTAAGGACCTTATTCTGTTGTCCTTTGCTTGTGAGGATGCCCTTTCCAACTCAAGTTGGGCGGCTGTATTATTAAGGCTATTTTCCAGCCTATAATTGTCCAATGTTTTGTCTGCCAAGGAGGCATAGACCATCTCACCCGTTTGTTTGTGTAGCTCAATTTTGTCCATCGGGTGGATGTCCTTGGCAAGGACCTCAAGATTGGTCCTTATATGATCTGCAAGGGACTGGGGCTGTGCTACAGCTGGCAAGAAATGACTCATGATCATCTTGCCTTCACTAACATCAAAAGCAGACATCAGTCTTTGCTGGTTAGTGGGAGCGATCTTCAGCAAATGATTGTACAACTGTATTTTTATGGGCTCATTTCTTTTCTTTATGTCTATGAACTGCTGTTTAATGTTCAGTTCACCCTCTCTCTGCTGGCTAGAGGAGCTGACTTCTCCTCCCACAGTTCTGTTCTGTTCCTTTTGGAAGGAACTTGCAGATGCTTCCCTGCTAGGTGGGCCCATGCCCAGAGACTGCCCTGTTGGCATTTCCTCATCAGAGAAAGGATTCAATCTCTGTCTTTTCTCACCATGACTTATTGATGTGGTCAAGGGAGTCTCTCTGTCCCTTTTTCTGCTAGTATCCTCCTTTTGTGGAGTTTGGAGGATTGATGCATCAACTGATGTTTCTTGCCTAGGAGGCACCGTATTTTGTGCCTGCTGTTCTGTGAAAATTGGGGCCTCAACTGCCCCTTCTTGTTGTGGGGGCTGCTCTTTATTATGCTTCCCTTCTTCTTGCTGTAATTCCTATTGTTGTTGTTGTTCTACCTGCTGCTGCTGTTGTTGCACCTTCTCATGAGGTGGCTGTTCAGTCTCCATTTCCTTTTCCTTGCCCTTGCTAGATATATCTTCAGTGGCTTTGGGTGCTTGCTGATTTACAGTCGAGGAGGATGCAACTGCTCCCACTTGTGTGCTTGGCAGGGAAAACACCTGTGAACAAAGTTCAAGGTCAGCCATCTTTTTTAGATTCCTCACCGCTCTTTGATTCAACTCTTCTTGTGTAACTGGCTCTTCTAGGGTTCCTCTCCTCCATTTTGCTTGGTTTGCATGTTTTCCAATGTGAGGGATCTTTACATGATCATAGCCAGAGAGCTTATATTTGAGCCTTCTCAAAGTGATGAAGTGGTTGGGGTCATAAGGTTTCTAGAGGAAACTGGTTTGAAGGCCAAGGGACTCAAGCATCCTATTTGCTTCTCTCCAACCTTCCTCCCTCTGGTTATAGACAAAGTGGCCAAGTTGGTTCCTGCCTTTCAACTGTGCTTTCTTGCCTTTGCCTGAAAATTTAAGCACATCAACATTGCCAAACTGCCTGAAGTATTCTAGGGCAAACAACCTCATAGGCACATATTTGGGTAGCCTGTAGGGAGGCAATTCACACCCATATATCCTGATGACGGTGTGGTTCTGGTAAAAGTACCAGTCCCCAGTGTTGTATGATTTGGACAACTGCAGGATCCTGTGCATTTCATCAGTGAGCCTTGGAGGAGGTGAGCCCATCATCATTGACATAGCTGGGTGGATGAAGTGATCTATGAACTCACAATAAGTATAAGGAGACTCGAATCTACAGTGGAAAACAGAGGACCAATAGACCACTGATCTTGGATTTCCTTGGGCATCCTCTCTTTTGATTGGAAAAGAGAACTTCTGATGTTGATGATATAAGATCAAGTGGTAAATGTAAGAGGTATATCTGAACACTCTTTCTCTGGCCAGGTTCATTAGTTGCTCATGTATTTTGTCTGCTATATAGGTGGCATAGTCATAGCAGATACGAGACTTGCCAAGAGCAAACATGAGCATCATTACCAACACAGTTTGATCAACAAACTCAATTGAGTTGTAGCCCAAAATGGGACTAATCATGTCTGCAAGATCTTTGCCTAGTTGGTTGAGGTATACTTGATTGATAGGAGGATACTTCACAGAGTCAGAGTCAATGTATAGCTGGTTTAATTTGGTGACCTGAGCATCTGTCATTCTGGCTCCTTGATTTATCAGGTCTACAAGTGATAGAGGGACCAGTTTCTTCTCAGTCCTGAAGCAGAGCATATCCTTGATAGCTTATGGGGTGACATAAAACACAGCTAAGCCTGAAGGGTCGAGAACTGCCCTCTGAGTGGGGTCATACTTTTCAGCACACAGATGGATCAAATCAGGGAATTTTCTAACCTGAGGGAGCTTAAAAATATGGAGGAAAGACTCCCGTATGCCCAACACATCTGTTCCGGTCTCATGCTTGGCCTTCAATTCATTGAGCAGGTGAATGTGGAACTTTGTCCTCATCAGCATTTCCTCTGAAATCTGATAGTCCATGTCTGCCAGAGACTGCCATTCCAACTGTCTCTGAGGGGCATTCAATGGAGCAACGTTCAACGCTATAGGAGCTACTGGTGGATCCATGATTTCTTCTAGGATTATGGATGGAGTTGCTATGCAGAGCAAAGAGTTTTCTTTGATGGAGAAATGTGAATTTTTCAGGGATACAGGATAAATGATCAGCTGCAGCAATTGAAATACTGCTTTAAGGTACAGATAAGGCTAATGTCTGGTATCAATCTATCTCTTTTAGCAGGTATGTACAGTTTGAGTGACTGGTTCGCGATTGCGCAAACAGAGTACAGTTTCTTATGAAAATGTGGGCAAACAAGGCTCAACTGGTGCTTTTAGACCTCACAGTTGCTAACGGGGACTAGGCACAGAGATTTTGCCGGTGAATTTGCAAGTTTTTTGTCTTTTAAGCTCTTTTGAGGGAATTCACAGACAAAGTAGGCATATGAAGGATTTATAAGCAAAAATACCTGGTAAACAGCGAGCAATGGTCACGAATGTCTGTAGAAATGGCGCGTCGGAGGTCTCCAAATTGATTTCAGCAAGGTGGTGCAGGTTTGGACGTAAAAATCATGCAGAGAAAGCAACAGCGCTTTTGGCAAAAAGTATGAAAAAATGCGAAAATTGGCCTAAATATGGATTTTTGGCATATTGGCGCGTTTTTTTAGATGACGTCAGCATGACGTCATCAGGTGGGGTCAAGGTCGGATGACGTCAGCATGATGTCATCGGGTGAGGTGGCAGGCTATGATTGGTCCACGGATATGATGAATTGGCAGACATATCAGCACGGGGGCAGACGAAGGGGCTGACGCGACGGTGGGGTGGCACTGACGTGGGTATGACGTGGTGGTGATGTTGGCCGGGCGGATCGACCGAAAACCGGAAGCGGTTAGCAGTTTCTCATCGCACTGCTTTTGATACGGAAGGGGAATTGTCAGGCGTACCTCCGATGAGCTGTGGGGATGACGCGTGGCAGAGGCCTGACGTCACCTTCTGACAGATATTAGAAGGTATCTGTCGGACGTCGAGGCCGGTCCGATATGGATGAGGACCGTCGGATCAAAGAGGTCTGATCCGACGGTTGACGGGTTAGTGAGATGATCGGACAATACAGAAGGGGGTGGGATTATTTTAATATTTATTTCGGGATCTGTGCTTGGCGGAAACCTCTTGGGATATGGCGGATTTATAAAGGTTTTTCAATGCCCTTTTAATATAAAAATAACATGGCGCCCATACTTTGGATAAATGAAAAAAGTGGGTTTTTTGTTTATTTTGCAAATTAAAGCGGGTATAGGTAGAACAAGGTCTTTTATAAGGTTTTCTTTAGCAAATGAAGGTTTTACTGGGCCAAATGAATTCAGAAGAGGGGAGGGGGGTTAGACTTAGGTTTATCAAAGTGACCAGATTTCATTTGATCCCTGACAGAGGACTTATTGGCTATTATGCCAAGAGGAGGGATATTTATACAATGTTTGGGGTTTATACACCATGGTGTTATAATACTAGGGGAAAGGGTAACATAGGGGAATTATATAATAGAGTTAGGGTTAATATGGATGAAAGGAGTGGATGAGGGGAGATAACACTAAGTTTATTTGAAAATAACTTAGCTTAGGGAGTAGATCAAAATGAAAAGAGTTTTAGACAAGAAATGTGGCTTCTAATAGGACCTAAAACCACCATAAAACCATCAATTCTTTCATGAATCTCAACTGATGATGGGATGTTAGTAATGAATGGGAAGAGGGGAAGAAGGGAGGTTAGACATGCTTCTTTGCTTTGCTGCCACCTGATGGAGAAGAAGGACTTCTCAATCCATTGATTTTGCTTTGTGAAATAGGTTAGCACACTTGCAATTTGTAAGAAATGATATTTCTGCAACCCCAACTGCCTACCCATCTTTTTGCCTAGCATTTTTTGTTTTCTTCTTGGAGGGTGCACTTAGGCTTGCAGACCCTTATTTGCCTTTTCTTTTCTTTGGCTTTTTCTTTTTGTTTTTCTATCTACTTCTACCCTTATTTCTTCCAAGGTCCCAGATTAAGCAGTTGGGAGCCTTTCTTCTCTACCTAAACTACTTGTCTGCCAAGATTAAATAGTTTGGACATATTTCTTTCTCTATTCTATAACTGAAAATTTAAAACATGGCATGATCCAGATTAGGCTGTTGGACCATCCATCAAAATTGAGAGAACATCAAGCTATATACACAGATTGTTTTCTCTTGGAAATATGTGATCTTTGCATCATCAAAGCAAAGCATATTTGGACCTTTGCTTGCCAATCATGAAATATGAAACCTATTGGTATAGGTAGCTAACACCATGAACCATTCTTAGTTTCTTGAGTTCATGAGTACACTCGGAAGGAACGAAGCTTCATCCTTCAGCCTTCGGATTTGCGTCATGTACCCTTCTTGGTTTCTTGAGCACGTGAGCTCACTATGAAGGCATGAAGCTTCATCCTTTAGCCTTCAAAATTTCACAATGAGCCCTTCTTAGTTTCTTGAGCACATGAGTGCACTCTAAACGCATGAAGCCCCATCCTTTAACCTTCAAGAGTGTGAACTTCACTGTCTATCTCTCCCTTGAGTGCACAATTCACTGAGAAGTCCAAAGCCTTCCCTTTCATCCTTCAAACTTGTACCATGAAACCTACCTCGATTTTCTCCCTCCCTTGAGTGCATGAGTCCATGTTGAATGTCTAAAGCCTCCTCCTCTTAGCCCTTTAGCCTTTCAAACTACACTTATGCACCCAGAACCCCCTTTTGCCCCTTTGGAGTGCACTTAAAAGGCATGAATAGAAAATAAGCATTAAACATGGTAGAATAAGATATTTTTATGCTGATAGTTTCTTTTGATGAGTGATTTGATATACATGTATTCCAGAAACAACATGGCAAGCACACATGAGGAAGATCAAGGAAAGAAAACAACCAAAGGAAGTATGGAAAGAACAAATAACAAACTTGAATCTTGACGATAAAAGTACCCTAAAGACTCCATTGAATCATGGACCATTTGGAGGGTATATACATGAACAATAGAAGCTACTTGAAGAATGAAGATACAAGTGGCTACCATGTCACCATTGGAAAAAGTCCATGTCATCTGTCACTATTAGTCCTAATCATTAGAGATAGTGACATGTCTTGTTCTCATCACACGATGATGTGGAAGTCATGATGTATTGTTGTAATCATTATAAAGGAAAATAAGTAGAATACCAAGAGTCATGTATGATCTAAAGATTCATGGAAGTCCAAAGGACATCTAATACCAAAATTCATATATAATTCCAAAGGTTGTAGAATTCCAAAGGTCACTAGAAGTTGGAAACTCAAGATTCATGAGGATGTGGAAAGGTCATTCCTCAAGTTATAAATAGATCCTCATTTCTCATGTAAAGGCCTTTTAACCTTTGCCTCTCCCACAAGGAATTAGAGGGACAAAGTAAGTACTTTTTTGGAGCAAGTAGTGGCTCTAACACTCCATGATTGGAGCTAGTGGTGTTCATTGTATTTATGTATCTTGGGGCTTTTGCTTAATACTTGAAGCCTTTTGGCTAGCACATTTTCACACATGGATTGTGGATTTTTCTAAGACTATTCTTTGAACGTTTATGATTCATATTCAATTTCACATGTATTGAAGTAATTGAACTATTTTCGTGACTTGGACACTTAATGTTATGAAACCAGCTCAAGAGAAGATAGAAAAGATAGATCAACGCCTTATAATTCAGCCTCTTCGAGGGGGAAACCTCCTTTACATTACATCAATGAACAATTCTTGGATGATTCAAATGACAAAACCTCCTTTCTATATATAGGAGTCTAAGGAGTCACAATATAATCCAGCCGACCTAACAATAATAATATAAAGCCACAAAAATAAGAATAGAGGGATTCTATGGGGCACAAAAATAAAAATATGGGGGTAATAGGGGCACAACAATATAAATAAGGGGTATAACTACAATAGTAATGGGGTAATCACTAGTATTATAGGGACCCAACATGCCCCTCTCCTTCAAAAAAGTGTTGTCCTCAACACTTGAGTAGTTCTGGATACTTCTGCATAAAATTCTCATCCTCCCATGTGGAATCTTCAACGGATAAGTTCTTCCACTTGATAAGATACTCTGAAATTGATCGATTTCGTAGTTGTCAAGTTCTTGTTTATGTGACTGCTTCCGGTTCCAATATAATTTTTCCTTCCTCGTCAAGTTCCGGAAATATTGTTTGAATTGGGAGCTTGTCGCCTATAACCTTCTTTAAACATGAAACATGGAAAATTGGGTGCAATCGAGAAGCTGCAGGAAGCTCCAATTTGTATGCCATAGTACCAATCTTTTGCAACACCTTGTACGAACCATAATACTTTGGTGATAATTTATTATCCTTCATAGCTTGCTTTAGGGACATTTGCTTATATGGTTGTAGTCGTAGGAATACCCAATCACCTACATCAAAACTTCTTTCACTGCGATGTTGATCTGCCTACTGTTTCATTCTATTTTGTGCCAACATGAGGTTATCCTTTAAGAGTTGGAGGACTTGTTGTTGATGTTCGATGTGATGTTCCACTGCCTGAACCTTAGAATTTTCTCTTAAATATGATGTGATGGATGGTGGTTGATACCCATAAAGTTCCATAAATGGGTTCATTTTTGTTGTTGTATGGAAGGAAGTGTTGTACCACCATTTAGCTAGAGGCAACCATTTGACCCATTGTGTTTGTTTATCAGATACAAAGCAACGAAAATATCCTTCCAAACATTTGTTTACTATCTCAGTTTTCCCATCAGATTGAGGATGATAAGATGTGCTATGAGCTGACTGAATACCAAGACAAGAAAATAATTCTATCCAAAAATTTCCAGTGAAAATGGGATCTCTGCCACTTACAATAATCTTTGGGTTTCCATGTAGCTTTTTAACTGTTTCCATAAATGAAGTAGAAACTGTACTGCCTTTAAATGGATGTGATAATGCACAAAAGTGTGCATACTTGGTAAGTCTATCAACTACCACCATGATGACACTCTTTCCCTCATACTTGGGTAAACCTGTGATAAAATCCATTGAAACCTCCACCCAATGTTGGCTTGGAATGGATAAAGGTTGTAATAGACCCAGTGTCTTAATTGTTTCAACTTTATTTTTTTGGCAAACCAAACATTCCGCCACAAACTTTTGAATATCTGATTTAAGGCCATCCCAAAAAAATTCCTTCTTAACCCTATGGTAAGTTTTTAAAAATCCTGAGTGCCCTCCTAAGGGAGAAGTGTGCAATTCTATATGAATATTTTGTTTTAGCTGGGAATTCTTACAGAGGTATAAGCGATCTTTCTACCATAACGAATCATTTTTCCAGCTAAATGTATCAGAAGTACTGGAATCTTGTTGTAGCTTTTGAATAAGTGCCCACACTTCTTCATCATTCTTCCATTCCTCCCTTGCTTCGTTTATCCAATCTGGTTGGATAATAGAAATGGCACACAACAATGCTTCCACATCCTCATCCTTTCTTGAGAGTGCATCTACCACCACATTTTTCTTCCCTTTTTTGTAGATAATTTCAAAGTCATAACCCAACATCTTTGTGACCCACTTTTGTTGCTCCTCAAAGGATAATCTTTGTTCTAAAAATTATTTAAGGCTATCATGATCTGTTTTTACCTTGAAGTGTCTTCCCATTAGGTAGGGTCACCATTTCTTAAGTGCATGGAGTATTGCCAACATTTCCTTTTCATAAATAGCTTTGCTTAAAAACTTTCCCTTGATTGGACGACTTTCAAAAGCAATGGGTCTTTCATTTTGCATTAGAACAGCACCAATTCCATTTCTTGAAGCATCACATTCCACAATAAAGGTTTTTGTGAAGTCCGGTGTAGCTAAGACCGGTGCTTGGCACATTGCCTCTTTAAGATGTTGAAAGGCCTTTGTTGCTTCCGGAGTCCATGAAAATGAATCTTTCTTCAATAATGTTGTTAGAGGTGCTGCTATTCTCCCATAATTCTTAACAAACTTGCGATAATACCCTGTCAACCCAAGAAATCCTCACAGATGCTTTATGGATGTGGGGATTTTCCATTCCTTAATGGCTTTAATTTTTCTAGGGTCTACCTTAACTCCTTCATGAGATACAATATGACCCAAATATTCCACCTCCTCGACTCAAAAGAAACATTTGGATCTTTTTGCATATAATTGTTTCTCCTCCAATAGTTGTAGCACCCTGTCAACATGTTCAACGTGATCCTTCCAAGACTTGCTGTAGATTAGTATATCATCAAAAAATACTAACACAATTTTTCTAAGGAATGGTTTGAAAATTGAATTCATCAAACCTTGAAATGTTGAAGGTGCATTGGTGAGGCCAAAAGGCATGACCAAAAATTCATAATGACCCTCATGAGTTCTAAATGCCATTTTCAGAATGTCTTCAATCTTCATTCTGATTTGATGATATCCCGAATGAAGATCCAACTTGGTGAAGTAAATTGATCCATGCAATTCATCCATTAATTCATCAATGACAGGAATGGGGAACTTATCTTTAATAGTGAGCTTGTTGAGCTCCCTATAATACGGATACATGCGCCATGATCCATCCTTCTTGTGAACCAATACTACTAGAGCTGAGAAAGAACTTTGACTCGGTTGAATTATACCAGCCTCTAGCACTTCTGCAACCATATGTTCAATTTCACTTTTTTGGACATAGGGATATCTGTACGGCCTGATGTTTGGAGGAACACTTCCTGGAATCAGATGAATAGCATGATCATGATCACACATAGGTTGGAGACCTTTAAGAGTCTCAAATACCTTGGAATGATTGTCCAGGACTTTTTGGAGATCTGGAGAAATAGATGATTCCAATGTGGAAACATCTAGCGAACATAATTGTGCAATTACACCTCTTTGCTCCTTTTTTAGAAGCTTAGTCATGCCATTATAGCTGATTATCTTTCTTGGTTTCCCTGTAATACCCCTTAATTCAACTTCCTTTCCTTCCATAGAAAATTTGATGAAAAGTTCTTGAAAATTAAAAGCTATTATACCCAAGGATTGTAGCCATTGGACTCCTAATACAACATCAGCACCTCCCATTGGAATGGAAAGCATTGGGCTAGTCAATACATATTCTCCCATGGATAGCTTTATATTATGGCACTTTCTAGAGCAATTTATTGTTCCTCCATTTGCAATCATCACTTGACACTCTGGTGCTAGATATAGGAAGCAATTCAATTCCTTTGCTACCCTACAATGAAAAAAATTGTGGGTGCTTCCTGAATCAATCAACACTATTACCTTTTTCTTCTTGATTTGTCCTTCTATCTTGATGGTTTGAGGAGTGGTAATTCCCACCAATGCATTACAAGATATGGTAAGATTTATTTGTTCTTAATCTAGGCTTTGTTCCTGGAGTATATCCTCTTCTTTTGACCTTCCTTGCTCCTTTTCTTCTTCCTCTTCACAATCTATGTAGAATAATTTCTTCTCAGCACACTTATGACCTTTTGTGTATTTGCTATCACAACTGTAACAAAGCCCTTTTGCTCTTTTTTCTTCCAATTGTTGTGGTGTCAACCTTGTAGGTTGTGGAAGACTAGGGACAACAACACTTCCGTCTTTATAGTTGTGAGTGGTATGCTTCCTAGTTGCCATAATTTTGCTTTCCATTTTTCTTGCTAACTTGAATGCCTTCTCTAATGAATCAGGTTCCCAAAGGCGAACATCATGTTGGATATTATCCTTTAAAGACCCTATGAACCCATCAATCTTATGCTCCTTTGGAATATCTTTTACCCTTATGTTCAATTTTTGGAACTCCTTAATGTGCTCCATTATTGAACCCTTTTCTTTGAGACTTATCAATTGGCTAAAAAAGGTGTTGCTTTTTGTATCCTCATAATGTGCTATCAATTCTTCCGTAAAAATTTCCCAAGTGATAAATTGTTTACGAGAACAAAGCCATTTATACCATACAAACTGATTTGGTTCCAAATATACAGTTTCCATACGTACCTTTTGTGCGTTTTGCACATTATTGAGATCGAAGAATTGCTCCATCTGTAATATCCATGTGGCGGGATCCTTGCCATCAAACTTCCTCATATCGATTTTTGGAATATGGTGATTCTTCGATCCAACATTAGCATCTATGGAACCATGATTAACATTTCTTTTGTTCTCATCATGAGTTTCCTTTACTACCTTTTCACCATTAGTAAGCATTTCTTGTAGATGTCAAATCTGTCTTCAAATCTGCCATGCCTGTCTTCACATTTGTGTTCAAATCTATCTTCAAATTGTCCATTTTCGCTTCCATGCCATTCATCTTAGCTTCCACGCCATTTATCTTAGCTTCTGTTAACTTTTGTGAGCGTGACATTTGTTGCACTTGTTCTTGTAATTTTGATATATCATGTAGCATTTCCTCCTCTTCTTCATGAGTCATGCTAGAGCTTTCAGGTTCCCTACTAGGTGTTTGCATTTTCATTCCTCGGGGCATCAGTTACCGATAATAATGCTCTGTTATGCCCTTTGAATTCCTTCAAAATAAATTTTCAAACCAAGCTTAAGCAAAAATTTTAAAAAATCTACACACCTTTTTTCACTTTGTAGGAGCTCAATATTGCCTCTGATGTATCTCTGTACTTTCCAATAATCTAGTTATGAATTTGTGACCTATAGTAGCTCTCTTTGTCCTCTTTCGAATGCCACCAGTCTAATCCAAATTGGATTCTCCAAGGAAGAGTTATGCACAATCTCCCAAGATGACCTGATTATAGACCTTTCCAGAAGAGCGAAGTTGTATGAAGTGCCACGTGTACAATTTTAGATATTTGGTTCTGAAAAAGATATACAAGAAACTAAAGTCTGTCCTCTTTCTGTACCTTCTTATGAAATTTCAATCTGATTCCCAGAGAGAAATTTATGACGATTTTCCCCAGGTCACCTGTTTTGAATGTGATTCAGGAGTTTGCAAAAAGACCAACTTCCTCAGATCATATCTCCGCAAATATCGAGTGAAAAGCTCTGAAATTCAGACCCAAGGTTCAACAAGATTTCTTCTCAAATGGGTTTTTTTTGCGACTTCTGAAACATCACAGAAAAAAGTTATTGAGAAAATGCCACGATGACCTGTTTGGAGCAGCGAAACCCTAGAATCCAAAGCTCTGATAGCAAATGTTATGAAACTAGCTCAAGAGAAGATAGAAAAGATAGATCAATGCCTTAGAATTCAGCCTCTTCGAGGGGGCAACCTCCTTTACATTACATAAATGAACAATTCTTGGATGATTCAAATGACAAAGCCTCCTTTCTATATTTAGGAGTCTAAAGAGTCACAATATAATCCAGCCGACCTAACAATAATAATATAAAGCCACAAAAATAACAATAGAGGGATTCTATGGGGCACAGAAATAACATATGGGGGTAATAGGGGCACAACAATATAAATAAGGGGTATAACTACAATAGTAATGGGGTAATCACTAGTATTATAGGGACCCAACACTTAACCTATTGGAAATGTGTTGTAATGGTTGTAACAATCATCGCATCTATGTGAACTATTTCGCTTGATGTCAGACAAGTATTTCTCATCTATGTGTGTCTCCATTAGGGTAATACTATTACTTATCTCCTAGAGGTTCACTTTATTTCACCACTTGCAGTAAAAGAGCCTTGATACATTTGCAATTGAACATTCGCAAGGCACATTCGCTGAATCATTCAAAAGAACATGTGTACTTATCTCTCATGATAATAGCTAAATCCAAGGCATATCTTTAAGAAAATGACACTTGATTCATATTCTCAATGGGCTCCTACTCTAAACTGTGTGAGGTTTAATTAGCACTTCACATCGGGGAGACATAATTGGTTGACATATTTCTAGAACCATCAAAAGTTAGTGCTAGAAGGAGGGCTATATGACAAGTTGTTTCCGTTGAGTCTATTTGAATCTCTTATCTTAAATGGATATTTCCCAAATCATAATCTCAAAGTGACAAGTCGTTCCTCAAGTTATAAATAGATCCTCATTTCTCATGTAAAGGACTTTTAACCTTGGCCTCTCCCATAAGGAATTAGAGAGATTGAGTTAGTACTTTTGGGGAGCAAGTATTGGCTCTAACACTCCACTATTAGAGCTAGTGGTGTTCATTGTATTTATGTATCTTGGGACTTTTTCTTAATACTTGAAGCATTTTAGGAAATAAATTTTCACACATGGATTATGGATGTTTCTAAGACTATTCTTTGAATGTCTATGATTCATGTTTTCTTTCGCATGTTTTGAAGTAATTGAACTATTTCAGTGACTTCAATGATTAACTTATGGCTTTCACACTCATTGGCTCATTCAAAATCACATGTGTACTTCTCTCTCATGCTAACAACTAAATCCAACTAATATCTTTAAGAAAACTATAGTCGGGTCATATTCTAGATGGGGCTTCTACTCCAAATAGTGTGAGGTCAAATTGGGGCTTCACATCGGGGAGACCCCCTTAATTGACATATTCCCAACACCATCAATATTTTTTATCAAGATTCCTCATTATGTGGCTCTGCATGACATACAGTAACCAATACATATTATTTAAACTTACATATAGTTCAATCATATTAATTTTGTATAGAATTTACAAAGAACTTGCATTTTTTTCTTTTATGGATGTGTTATCTTTGTGCCAATTAGTATTTTTGTTACTTGAAAACTTCTCAGACATTTTTTTATTACTATACAACCTGTAACATTCAATACAGAAGCCATTAAATATATTTTATAAATAAATCACATAATTTTGTGCCAAAAATAGGTCGGGTAACTAGTGTGCTTATGTGTGTAAATGCACCAGTGCGTTTAATTTAGTAAATGCACTAGGATGTTTAATTTAGTAAGTGCACCAGGGTGTTTAATTTTTGAGCACTAATAGTGAGAATTATTTTTTTTAAATAACTTTAAATTATGATGGTGTGATATGTACGGATAAAAGCACTGCCATCACAATAAAAAACAAAACATAAGAAATTAAACACAAGCTTTTTGGACTTAACAATGTTATTTGGCAAAGGCGCATTGGTGTAATATATTACTAAGGTGCATCAATAAAAAAAATACATTTTTTTTAAATGAAGAGGGTTGACAAGGTTTGGATCTCATTTAATAAGTTGTCCCCTTACTTTACAAGTCAAACTCCTAATATATAGTAACACAAGCCCATTAAAACTAAAATGCCTAAAATTAAAATCCGTAATTGTGAAGTGGTAGAGGGAGTTAAACCATCACGTTAAATTTGTAGTCACATAAGCAAGAAGAAGCAAGGGTTTAAGGCAAGCATTGATTTTTTTTTATTTTTTATTTATTTATTTATTTATTTATTTTTATTTTTTTATTTTTTTTTCTGAATTTTAATTAAATCTAAGTAGGAATAGAGATTGAAAAAAGAAATTATTATTAAAATAAATAGTAAAATTTTTACTATGCAAGGTTTTTATTTTTTTCTAAAACTTAATTAAATCTAACAAAAATTGCAAAAATTTTTATTAGTAAAATTTAAAATTTTTACTATATAGGGTTTTGATTGAATCAGCATACCTTTCAAATTCTGATCTTCTGAATAGTTGTTTTGTTCCAAAGTATTAT
Source organism: Pinus tabuliformis (assembly GCA_031772625.1). Lineage (NCBI taxonomy): Eukaryota > Viridiplantae > Streptophyta > Pinopsida > Pinales > Pinaceae > Pinus > Pinus tabuliformis. The sequence continues at coordinate 766,566,285 of CM062815.1, forward strand.
GCTACTCCAAAGTGCTTCCAGTATGTCTCTCTTTCAAATACCTCCCTCAAAATTTTGGGAAAAATAATGAAATACTAAATAACTTCTTGCTATTTATAATACTTTATGAAATTATATTTCAAAAAACAAATTACCACTCATTTTTCAATTTGAAAAAACCAAGATCGTGCCCTTTTTTAATTTTTAGCTTTTCAAAACGAAGGTGTCTTTCATAGTAAAAAACATCATTGTGTTTCATAGTAACATGAACTGATTAAGATAAATTATCTATGTGCTATATTATTTTAGTGCACCAATATGATATAATTCCTTTTTATTTTTGAAATCCCAGAAACTGGTGCGCTTATTATTTTAATGCATCATTGCAATTATATTTTAAACGCATCAGTGTGGTTAGTTTTACAAGAGCACCAATATGCTTTAAAAGTTATCTGAATATTTTTCTTACATAAAATGGCATATTCATTTGAAATTATCCTTTAGGATGCATCCACATGAGCTACAATAGTTCATATTATACATTTTCCACTTAAATTTGCCTTATTATTGAAAAATGATTTGAAAACTATATTGAAATTCATATTGTGGCTATATGCTTCTCAAAATTAATTTTAGGTATGTACAAAAAAAATTATTGCTGATTTTTCTCAAATGCAAGGAGAAAATCGCATAATATCAAATGGCCAATTCTTTAAATTCCATATCATTCCATATTTCTCAAAGTCCTTCACAGAGTTCTCCATTTCCATCTCTAGTAGGTTTAAATTTTACTTATATTTTGATTATCTAATTTTTTTTTTTTATGCATGTCAATTTGAATAAAAATGTATCCAAATTTGTAGGATCTTGATTCAAAATTGACTTCAGATGTATAAAATATTCCACCAGTTCAAAAATGTTGAAAGCTCTTATCAAGAACAACATACCACATATATTTGGTAAATGAAAATGGATAGTCACTTTACCCTACAAATTGGAATATGCCATCTTCTAGCTACAATATTAGGTCATCGATGGCAATAATTGTTTGGTATAATGTAATTTCAACAAACCAATTGCATTGTGCTTAATAATATCATTGATGTACTAATGTTCAATCTTTTCTGAAATTAAGATTATAGTGATAATGAGTGACCCACCTACCATCTTTCGGTGCACCCCACTACAATTTCAAAGAGAGAAGGTTGTATTAAGAGAAAAACTTGAAGAGGAAGCATACCAATTATGGTTAAATACACCACCTATTTAATTCCCACTACATCCATAATCACCAATTAGAAATGACTACAATAATAGTAGTTATTCATCACAAATTGGCAATGGAGCCAATCAAATAGAGTTTAGTATGGATGATTACTTATGTGATACGACTGCCATGGAAACATTGTTGTTAAATTTATTCCAGAATTATGAGCTAGGGGATGATGCTCATATCACTGATACCTTTTTTGAAATACTGAAATATGCTTCAACCACCCCTCTCGTTGGACCTGAAGGCTAGTCAAAGTTTACCCAATTGGGAACAAATATGTTATTGTACAACTTGAAAGAAAATTTTGGTATGTTGAATGCATGTTTCTTAACAATATTGAGGTAATTGACCATGATACAATTCCTTATATTTTGAGAAATCTTGTCACACAATCAACATTAATAATGGTCAATTTTATGAAAGTTAAATATTAACATATACATTTATATTTCCCACCAACTATAGGTTATTCAAATATAATATTCTTCCAACTGATAAAGTCCTTCCCGATAGCTGCAACGTGGAAAAGAAGTTGTTGAAAATGTTGGGTGTTATGTACATATCATATCATGCATGTCTGAATGATTATATTAAATATAGAGAAGAATATGCAAATAAAGATATATGTCTAAAATGTGGACATGACAGGTACCATAAATAAAAGCAGGGTAAATCACATGTTCCTCCTCATAATATATTGAGGCACATTCCTATAATCCCAAGGATGAAAAGGCTCTTTCATCTCAAGGAATTAACTATGTTGCAGGGATGGCATGCTTCACACAAAAGTAAGTCAAGAGTTATGTGAATCCCAATAGATTCAATAGCCATGAAGCATATAGAGGATACATGGGATGAAAAATTCAAGGATGAATTACGAAATCTATGACTCAGCATAGCCATGGATGGTGTCAACTCATATTCCCTACAAGACACCAACTATTTTTTGGGCCTATAGTAGTGATCAATAACAATATCACCCCATGGTTCTACGTGAAGAATGAGCATTTTATGTTGGCTCTCATAGTCCTTAATAGAAGAAAAGTGAAGAATATGGATGTCTACTTATAACTATTGGTTGATTAATTGAAGGAATTATGGTAAGGGATACATGTATATGATGTATCAAGACCCAACACAATAGAGAGGATTTTTACATTGTATGGCATATGCTCTTACACCAAACATGATTGTCTAGGCTTAGGAATTTTCTCTCATAAATTAAATGTTTATTAATTTTTTTATATATGTAACAATATTGTTTCACGTATTAATTTAATTCATTGCAATCATTTTCATATTCATGATCACTAACATGCCCTGTATACAATAATTTTGAGGTCTTATAATAAAAAGGTATCATGGATGTAAATGTTATGGACCTTCCTTGAAGGCTAGGTTGTCCAACCACCTACGAAATCCATTGTATGACTTCTCTAAGGTATTCCTCCCAGAAGAATGCCCTTACAAAAGAGAAACATCCACTTTCAATGGTAAACTGGAGATAACCTAAAGGCCTCCAATAATGACACTAGTTGAATGGATTAGAGAATTTTAGAGAGAGTAGGATAAGGATATTACATAAATTTTCAATTTAAATGGGGATCCTATGTTCGATAATCTAGAATTATCTGACACCTACGTTGAGAAATTTCCCATTGGGATGAAAAGGAAATCTTCTTTTTATGAGCTCCCATATTGGGATCATCTTAAGATTTCCCACTTACTATATCCCACACATATATTGAAAAATGTTTCATCTTCTTTATGGAGGCACATATCATCGAAAGAAAATGGCACATTAGTTGTTAGGAGATATCTCATTTCTTCAAAAACTAAAAAGAAATATTTTCCAAGACAAGAAAGTAGAGGGGAGGCTTGTCCCTCTTGGTATTTCAAAAAATGTGATGTCCCATGGATTTTAAAGAAATATGATATTCCTTTTGAAAAGGAAGTGATAATGGGTGTGTGGTTACCTCTCTATATGGGTCTTCACTACAATGCTACTTCACTATCGAACACCATTTGTTAGGGTTGAAATTGCATGAACGTTTGAACCTTCTAAGAGTACGTATGTCAAAAACATGATTTTATTATTTATTATTATTTTTATGCCATGGGATAAAACATAGTTAATTTTTGTATGTGTTTACTTTATAGTGGAATTATCCTTTGCTCATGTGTGGGTGTGTGAACCATGACTTCCCCCAAGACCTACAATTTTTCATCTATAAGTTACCAGCATTTGTACATCAGATCACATCAAAAGAGATTCATATCTCTAGCATTCCATGGTGGGGTCGAGATATAGCTAAGATTGTTTGTAAGTTTGAGAAGGAACTATTGACGAGTTTCATGTACTTGCAGTTTCATCTTTTCATTCACCTCATAGATGAGGTTAAATTGGTTGGGGTGGCTTGTTGCCATTGGATGTTCTTCTTAGAGAGGTACATGAATAAATTGAAAGGTTTTTTTCAATAAAGGAAAAACCCGAGGGGTCTATGGCAGAAGGGTACATATTATATGAGCCTTTCTATTATGCCATTGAGTACATCAAGTGGATCAACAACACATCTAGTGCAGTGATTTCGGATGAAAAAGGAGATGAAGAAAAAAGATAATGGGAGCTTATCGAAATGAATGGAAAAAGACGCATGATAAAGAGTAAGTGTCTTATAAGGTGTCAAATTTATACACAGTAACTATTCACACTAAACTTAATAATGTATATTTTGATGTCATATATACTATTAGTGTCTGTTAGTCCTACTAGTCACCAGTGATCAAATGTGCTCTTTCAAAGTTTTTGTTAGGGTCCTAGGTCAAGTATTTTATGGTTTCATTAGGTCTTCAAATAAAAAACTTTAATCATTGGTTGGTGTGTCTAGGTTAGTGCTACTCCATTCAACATTCATGCGTATCATTATTCATCATGGTCATGTCATTTTTCAAGTGTTACAGGTCATGGATTAGTCAAATAATCATATAGGTCTTGGTCTAGGTCATCACTTGTAATTGTCATGATTATGTCGGTTTTAAGCTAAAAAGCCATGTTTATGGTATTTAGTCCACATATAAGTGATTTAGCATCTTAGAAGGAATATGTAATAAAGTGAAAGGTAATACTTCAGTTCATAAAGGTTTTGTTGCAAAACACCTCACTTTTGGTTTCAAAATGAAGGATGATGTCATGTCATGACATATGCAAAAAAGTGAATTTAAATCTTATAAAAGACCATACAAGAATTTAGTTCACTCATTCCATTGGAATTGAGAACTAATACACTAGAAAATGCCATATTAGTACAACAAGCATCAAAGGACACCCTCAAAAGGTGATTGGCACCCCCTCCAAAGCCCCACACTGCGTTTTCAGCCAACCACGTTGCATTTTTTACCCTTCGCTACATTTTCACTTCTAGAGGTAAAGAATACATCTCCAGATGTTTTATGTGGCCAGTGAAGTTTCCATCAGCCTATTGAAAAGTAAGTTAAAGTTCTTGCCACCTCCTATCAACATTTATTTCATCTTTTCAGTGGAGAAACCCTCCCACAGTGCCCATGCTACGTTTTTGGTGGGTGAGATCCATAGTTTGGGTTAAAAGAAAATATAACTAGTTCACTACCTATTATACCCTTATCCACACCAAAATACACTCCCGAAAAATGGCATTACCCTTCCTCACTCATTTCCCTAACCCCTAGGCCTAACCTTAGTCTCCACGTTGCATTTTTGGCAGCCTTAGGGTTAGGGCTGTGTTTAATTTCCCTATAGCAATCCCTTCACTATTTTCATCATTTTACACCTCACTAAACTTCCTAACACATCTCCCTATCTCCGGAATTTTTCTTCCCCACATATCTCTTCCCTAACCCCTTCACTCCCTCACCTAAATATACTAATCTCGATCCCCTCCTTCCTCTAAAAAAAAATTTCCCATCTCTGTGGTTGGGGTTTTTTCTTTGCAATTATAAATAATGGAGGGAGGAAAGATGCCATACAAAAAAGGAGGTCAATTGTCAAGGTTTGAGCCACTTGAAAACAAGGAATTGAGGTCTTCAACATTTTCCAAATAATGTTTCCAAAAGGTGGGTTGTTTAGGGTTTTGTGAGAAAATTCAGCAAGTGGGATACCATGCCAAGTTGATAATCCTCTTTTCCACCAACTTGTAAAGACGAAAAACAACAATATCAAGGATAGACTTCATCATATCAGTAGAGGTGATTGGCATAATTTTTAGGGTTCTGAGGTCATTTTCCACACATAGGGACAATCTTACTTCAAAATCAATTTCTGAAGTAAGGAAAATGAATTTGAAAAAAGTCAAAGACGTTTTTTTCAATAATAGAACAAGGAACAAAAAAATCCTTCGTGCTTTACATAGGTATCATATATTGGGATATATGAAACTTTGTTGGAGACATATTTTAGAAAATCAATTTTTCCAAGTTAATTTCATGTTTTAGTCATGATTGTGGGGCACAGAGTTCGAGCAAATGAAAATACATTTCCAACAAATGAGACAGTTTTTTCTTCAAAACCTCCTTGTGTTATAGACATTTTTGGGTGTTGCAACCCCAATCAAACATGTCCATAAACAAAGAGGTCCTAAGTCCCTAAAAGTGTTGTTCCAACCCATAAAAGAACAAGGTCAATTGATTACATCATCTCCCAAAAGTTCTCCATCAAAAACTACTCAGAATTGGTCAAAACTGGACCATCTCACCTGCTCCCTGGTCAAAGTGTGCTACATCCCACCTAAATGCACACGGGAGGTGCGATGCATAATGGAAAGCCCTTCTATGGGGTACGATGGGTGAGAGTGGACAAATGGCAGAGTCAATTTGCAAGGTGGAGGGTCATGGAATCTTCCAGAAACTTCTCCTGTGACACTTGCCTCTCCGCATTCACCCAGGGATGAGTAAGAGATCATCAATCTCCAAGTGGAATCAAGAACTATCAGAGAGAGGACACTAATCAGATCTCAGAAGCTGACTCACCTCCCTGCAATCATCTATATATGGATCCCTCATCCCTCAGATCCAGAGGCTAGAATTTTGTATCTTGTAAGGAAGTGCTGCTGGTTTCTTGGTGTAACATCATAGTGTTGGGTGATCTAAGCTTTTCATGAGGTGAAGAAGGGATTTCTTGCTGACAGGATGACGCTGGGTCAGAACAATTGGTTTTAATCCTCTTTCCTATTCTTGATATTAATAAAGCTATTCAATTTATCCTCCACATTCTTGTATGATTGATGATATATGCATTTGTGTGGTCAATATATATCTGGTCCTATATTGTTTGTGATAGTAGATCTTTGTTCTTGGATAGTGTTATTCTGCTTTGACTCCACATGTGCTCTTTGAAGCTAGGTAGGCGAGGAAGCGAGTGGCAAAGATCTATCGGAAGGGAGAGGAATCAAGCAAGGAACCAAGTGCAAGATAGAGGTTGGTCTCCTTTGTTCCCCTCTTATCTACTTCTAATAAAGGAAAACGAAAGTAGTTTTAGTTTGTTTGTTTCTAAGATAGCTACTAGTCTTAGTGGGACTAGTAGCTCTGCATAGACACTAGATTTCCTGATAACAACATGGCGACTCCACTGGGGAGCGAATAGATTTTTTGTTTGTCTAGATTTCCCGATAACAAAATGGCGACTCCGCTGGGGAGCGAATAGATTGTTTGTTTGTCTATATTTGTTTGCTTTATAAACTTACAGATGGAGCCTAAATTCAAGCCAGCTAGCCTTCGAACTGCATTTTCTATGCAAGTTCAAAGTAGATCAATGCTACTTCAGTCTATCTACGGGTTTTGTTTATGAACTGAACAATCGATTTACAAACTCTCCATTTGCCCTTGTGGTGGCTATGGTAACCTCCTTAGATCTACCCCTGTGATTTATTTACTGATTATCACTTGCTCGACCTAAATCCCTGAACTGTGCTTCAAACTATGATCAAGAACTGGATCAAAAGTCTCGCACTGTACCATCACACCCTCTCTTCAAGGATATCAGTATGCATCGCACTTCCCTGTGCTGTAGGTGGGATGCATACTGGAATCCCTGTGTAACAGGTGCTGGTCAGAGAAGGCTAATTTTTCCTCTAGACTTTGGTTTTTCTTCACTCTTTTCAGCTCTATTCAGGAGTTTTGCTATCTATAGTCAGTATACCTCTGTGGAAAGCCCCTTCCATGCCATTATTCTGCCTCCATTGTGCAAAGAACAATAAATGTTTTTATGTATTGTGAGCCATTTTCAGTTCTCTTTTACAAAGAAGTAGCGTAATTGAACTGTCGTTTCTTGATTTGGAAGTGTCACAAGTATCGTTTTCAGTCATAGAAGAGAATCCAATTGTTCTTGATAGTTGATTACACTGTTACTCTTGTATCTCATTTGAATTAGTAGTTTTTCAAGTGTCAAAAGCAAGTTTCCCATTCCAAATCGCAAAGTGTCGTCATTGTCTTCATTTTGTCTTGAAAAGAACCTTGTTAGTAATGTCGCTTTGAAAAATAATTCAAATTTGCACTTAGCTTTCTTTTTATCATTCACACATTAAGAAGGCTGAAACAAATACAGGCATGTGCATTTGCATTTAGATTGTTTGTTGGTTTGATTTAGGATAGTGCATATAGTGTGTGCTCTCTGCTCTATGTTGAAAGAATATCATCTCTCTTTCTTTAGTAGCTAGGATTTTCATTGCAAAAAGAAGATTAAATGATGGTTTATCATCTTAGATTTCATTTTAGGAGTTGTATATCTACATCATGCGGTGAACTTGAAAGGAAAATTTCTTAAACAAGATCAACTGTAAAATAAATTCAATGAAACTAAAAATGCTTTGGAACCTAACGCACAACATTTAAAAGTCTAGGCTAAAGACGTATTCTAGCGTCGTAAAGCCTAGTAACTATTATTTTCATTGCTGGTTGGGTGATTCCTCCACTTTGAGATGACTGGTGCCAATACAGACTTGTGCTCCCACATACCATCGAGTATATATTGGGAGACCACAATAGGCTATATCCTTTATCCATAGGAAGCTGTGTCTGCCACCTTATCAATCGCAATGCACTGAACACAGCATTCTGGAAGATTGACTGCCATACCGTAAAAAGTATTCTGTAGTTTTGCGATTGGTTTGGTAATCCCTCTGTCTAGATTTCCAGAGTAGTCTCTTTCGTTACTTTTTAGACTCCTTAAAGGAAAAGGTCCATCTGAGCACTTGTCACTTCAAGCTCATTAAAAATCGAAGGCGACTAGAGTCATATTTTGTTTTTTCTCGACTCTTAAAAATTGAAAAAACAAGTTGTGTCAAAGCGTCTAAAATTTATTTTAATCGGAATAAACATCACCTTTCCTACGTTGGTCTTAGGTTGAGGAAAATGGAGTCCACCAACCAAGGATTTCCCCTTGGAGGAAATCCTAGTCCTTTCTCTTCTTGGGGAGATGTTGGTGCACCCCATATGGCCACATTGTTGCTTCCAAGATTGACAATCGGCCTGCCTGTATGGCTCTTCTCGACCTCTATTGTTCAGAACACTGTGACTCATGAGCAATCAAGTAAGCAACTAGACGATACCAAAGCTACCCACCAACCTTCTACTTCTTCTGTTTCTTCCTCTCCTCCTTCCTCTTCACTTGATGAAGCCGGTAAAGCCAAAAATCAAGTAACTAAGAAGGAGAAGAAGAAGAAGGAGCCAAAGGCGAAAAGGGGCAACCAGGCATCATCTAGTGAAAATCCACACAATGCACTGTCAAAGCCTAAATATCCATGTGTCATTTGCAAAGGAGATCACTATCATCGAGATTGTCCATGCATCCTTTGGATCTTAAGGGACTGGTCTCCTTGTTTGAACAATCCCGTGTCAACAACCTCTGATGATCATGTTGAAAGTACACTGTCAATTAGTGAAAGCGAAGCATCGCGAAAGAAAAAGAAAAGTAAATTCCCTTGTAAACTGTGTGAAGGCGATCACGTCGTTCACCGTTTTCCCTTCCTAGACGAGGCTAAAAGAGTTCTGGACGACCATCCAGTTTCACCATTATGGCTTCCTCCTGGATATAAGAAACTCTTGCCAAGTCCATCACTAACTGAAAATCTGACTGAAACGCCATTGTGGTTGGTCGAAGCATCTATCATTGAAGATAAACCATCTGAATCCACACCAGACGAAAGTCAAAAGGTCGAGGTGGCAGTTGACCAGGTCTTGCCTTCAAAAGGTCCATATTCAGATGATACAGTCACCGGAGAGAACAAGAATGACACCATTAAAATTCTCTTCGTAAACACAAACTCCGATGAACATGGGGGCAGTCTACCCGTTCCTTTACCGCAGGAAGGAGGTTTGTCAGAGTCATATCCAGCCGTCTATTTGGTCCCACCTCCAAGCAACCTAGTTGTTTCCTTTGATTGGAATCTACTAGGCAGACCTCGTTTACCGGCTAGTGTACCATTTCGAATCATTGCACAAATATAAAGAATGGTCATGGCCGGTACCATCATAGATGAAGGGGCTTCTGTGAGTATCCTTTCCTCAACTGCTTGGAAAGCACTTGGTTTGCCATCGCTTTTTCCTGAAATGAGAAATCTAACGGGCTTTGATAAAGGAACCAGTCGACCATTAGGGATCCTTCCCAATGTGCCAATAACATTGAGAAGGACAACTGTTCACATGAATGTAATGGTAGTCCAAGGACCCCTAGATTATAATCTACTCCTTGGACGCGACTATATTTATTGCATGGGAGCCATTGTCTCCTCGCTCTTTAGAGTAATGTGTTTTCCGCATGAAGGAAGAGTGGTCAAGATCGTAGACCAGCTTTCATTTCCTAGCTCACACATAGCAATTAGTCAAATACCATCCCTGAATGGTCTTTTCACGCATGGAATGTCTCATCAATCACCAGTCCATCCACCTGATGAGCGCGAGTGATACGGGAGGACATGACTGAAACCCAGGGGGCATGCACCCTGGTCTGTTTTGGCAGGAAAGCTTTAGGCATAGGGTAGGTTTCCGTGAAGGATATATGACTAGTTTATGAGATTAGACTAGAATAATATTCCTTCGTCAAAGTTATGTGAGTGGAGGCAAGTTGCGCCACTCACCTTTGTCTATTTCGGTAGACATCGCCGAGGAAGTGTTTTGTCTACAATGCAGATGGAAAAATCTTTGGTAACCTGGAAATTTTTCGCTATACCTGGGGGCATGCAAGCGAAGAGCGATCATTTATTTTTTAAATTTGTAGGTCCTCTAACCCTTTAAACTCGTAGGATTGGTCGTTTCCTAACTTGCATAAAGAAAGGATGCGGGGCAAAGCTTTGTAAGGTGCAAGCTCCATAAAAAATTGCATCTTAGATGAGACATCATTATTATACGACTGGATCGAGCAGTTTTTATGTGGAGTTCAAGCTTGTTAAAAATTAAACATAAGCAATGAGCAAATGTTGCCCCCAAAGTTTAAGCTCATTCATTAAAAAATGAACCAATTTCTGGTAAATAACCATCGTGAATGAATTATCATCAGCCTTTGAAGCCTTGGTCATGTTCTCATCATCACCTCCACTCTGTTTTGGCCAATCATTCACCTCCATTTGATTGTTTACCCTTTTTGAGGAACAACTATGAAGAGTGATCTTGTTATCCATCCTTGTGACACTGCCGTGATTGGAAAATTCCAAACCTTACCTGGAATTAGTTGCTACCCCAATTTATCACTCGTTCCTCGAAAAACGATTCTCCTTTAAGCTCTTTTCATCTGACTCGTAAAATATGAAAATATTGCTGAGTAATTGGCCTCTTGAGCTCGTTAAAGTGACTAGAAGTGCTATCCCTCCTTTAAATTTTAATCTTTTTGGACCTGAGGGATTATTACACAAAAAGATCAAGCGCTTGTTTTGTTCGGCTCGTTAAAATTACCGAAAATTCATCCCTTTTGTATTATTTTATACTTTTTCGGAATTGAGGGATTATATGACAAAAAAGGATTGTTGGAGTTTTCTTTACATCCATTTCAGACTCTCTAAAATTGAAAAGGACCGAGCTATCTTTGTCATTAAACTTGTTAAAACCGAATAGCGACAAACTTGTCCATACAGACGAGAACGAGTTTCACTATTGCTAGGCTCATTAAAACATAGCGATGGGTTTGCCTAAAGGGAAAATTATATAAAAATCATATGTTATCCTCGTCAATCTTGATAAAAATAAAGAGGTACTGGTCAGCAATGACTGGGGAGAAATTGGGAAGAAAACTTGAAGAAACTTTATTGGTAGCAAGTCGCTCTTGAACATGACACTTTCACTCCGCATCTAAGTCGGGTTGGGTTGTTCGGTTACTAGTCATATCACCATTGGTACATCACGCCATCCATATTTGGGGTTAACGCTACCAATCCATCGTGTCAGTGTCACCGGTATGTTCAAGATAAGTCGCTCAGAGAATTCGCCTATGTCTCATCCACTGCAATACATTCACGCTCCATTCTTTCATGACTGCCACCCTGAACCTTATATCATCAGATCATTTTCACCTCCATTAAAATCATTTACTCCGTTCGGTACCGTAGATGTGGGATTCATTAAGTCCCTCCTATGGCGGGTCGCTTCTTGTCGACATCAGCTCATTATCCAAGAAGTCGACTTAGGGACGACCCGTTCAGTACTTTGAAGCTTTCATGCCTCAATGGCAAGTTTCTCACTTCCGGCGATAGGTTTACATCAATGGCCTTTGACTGAAATATTTTGCGTGGTGTTTGACGCCAAGTCCCTTATTCACACCACATGAATTGTACTATAGTACCTTGAGGGTCATCATCATTATCGGTGATTCCTCTCACGCCTGTTAACAGCTTACATCACTGGCTGGTAATCAGGTGATGTCTTTCCATGTTCGACTCCAGAACATATCTCACATGGATCGACTTGTACTTTGAGTGAAGATCGAACGAGATTGAAGACCCCGGATCTAGTTTCATCCATCCGGGCTGTGATATATATTCAGGAAAATAAAGACATCAAATGTACGTCATTGTTGCACAAATAATCATCCAATCTAAGGGGTTATGGCTCTACAAGAATCATCAATTTGCACTCAGACGATTGTCTGTATTATGTACAGGAAAATGAATTTATAAAGCTGAGCATGGGAATGCCCGCCTCAGCTAGATCATGAAAATGTTATGAAGATAATGTATTGTATTCTATCTTATTACAGGTCACCTTCTAGCTCGAAAAAACTTCAGATCCTCATGATAAAGCATTTCACCTGACATGAAAAGATTAACGACCTCATGCTTTAGGGAGAGACTGTTATAGACATTTTTGGGCACTGCAACCCCAATCAAACATGTCCATAAACCAAAGGATCCTAAGTCCCTAAAAGTGTTGTTCCAACCCCTAAAAGAACAAGGTCAGCTGATTACATCATCTCCCAGAAGTTCTCCATGAAAAACTACTCAGAACTGGTCAAAATTGGACCATCTCACCTACTCCATGGTCAAAGTGCACTGCATCCCACCTAAATGCACAAGGGAGGTGTGATGCATATTGGAAAGCCCTTCTATGGGGTGCGATGGGCGAGAGTGGACAAATAGTAGAGTCAATTTGCGAGGTGGAGGGTCATGGAATCTTCCAGAAACTTCTCCTGTGACACTTGCCTCTCTGCATTCACCCAGGGATGAGTAAGAGATCATCAATCTCCAAGTGGAATCAAGAACTATCAGAGAGAGGACACTAATCAAATCTCAGAAGCTGACTCACCTCCCTGCAATCATCTATATATGGATCCCTCATCCCAGAGATCCAGAGGCTGGAATTTTGTATCTTGTAAGGAAGTGTTGCTGGTTTCTTGGTGTAACATCATAGTGTTGGGTGATCTAAGCTTTTCATGAGGTGAAGAAGGGATTTCTTGCTGAGAGCATGACGCTGGGTCAGAACAATTGGTTGTAATCCTCTTTGCTATTCTTGATATTAATAAAGCTATTCAAGTTTCCCTCCACATTCTTGTATGATTGATGATATATGCATTTGTGTGGTCAATATATATCTAGTCCTATATTGTTTGTGATAGTAGATCTCTGTTCTTGGATAATGTTATTCTGCTTTGATTCCACAAGTGATCTTTGAAGCTGGGTAGACGAGGAAGCGAGTGACAAAGATCTATCGGAATGGAGAGGAATCAAGCAAGGAACCAAGTGCAAGACAGAGGTTGGTCTCCCTTGTTCCCCTCTTATCTACTTCTCATAAAGGAAAACAAAAGTAGTTTTAGTTTGTTTGTTTCTATGACAGCTACTAGTCTTAGTGGGACTAGCAGCTCTGCATAGACATTAGATTTCCCGATAACACCTTGTCTATAAACACCTCTCCTAATTTGGAAAAAATGTTCATGGTTAGAGAGATATTTCTCCATATTGGAGGCCTATTGTTGCAGAAAACCCAGAAAATTTACATAGTTTTTTGCCCAAAAAGGTAGTGTGCCCCACGCTATGTTTCTGTTCGGGGCCTCCACTTTAAAAAAGGTTTACATTTTTATTTACATAGTTTTTTGCCAAAATGTAGGTTTTAACCCTGTACAGAAATTACCTGCATACGAATTCTTAAACAAAGAAAATAAACAATGTGAGAGCATAACCCATAAAACATATATGCACAGAGATTTTTCCCTGGATCCCAAAACCAGGACTACCAGCTCGATTTTTCATTATGTTCCTTTCAATGTTACAATACATATTTATACATGCCGAAGCATCCAATACCATGGACCGAAAACCATCGCATCCAATACCATGGACCGAAAACCATCGCATCCAAAAAACATGTGCGAAAATCATGCACAAAACCATAGGTGGGTCCGCCCAACCTAACATATGGTCCAAAACCAAAATTTTCCGGGGTGCTGCCCCGGACCCCATAAAGTGGGGTTACGGGTTCCCTTCAAACCCCCTATTAACTACGTGGAAAGAATATAACACAACCCAACAATCTCCCACTTGTTGTTTTCTTTCCACAGGGGGCCACAGGAGAGCTTAGTCATTTTTTCAGCCCTGAGATTCCCATTGCTTCTCTACACCAAGAGAACTTCTCAGAGCTCACAGATTTTGTCAATGCATCTGAAATATTCTTCAAAGTGTCCACCTTTACCAGCAACACCTTTCTGTCTTCTATCATATCCCTCACAAAGTGATACTGAACATCAATGTGCTTTGTCTTTGAATGATAAGCAGGGTTCTTTGGCAAGAAAATTGCACTTTGGCTGTCACAGTATATTCTTATAGCTCCCTGTACTAACCCCATACTTGAACACAATCTCAGCAACCAAACTGCTTCCTTGCTTGCATGAGTGGCTGCCATGTATTCTGCCTCTGTAGTTGATAGTGCCACTACAGATTGTTTCTTACTCATCCAACTGACTGCACCTCCAAATAGGTTAAACACATACCCACTTGTAGATCTTCTCTGATCTAGATCTCCAGCCCAGTCTGCATCAACAAAGCCATGAATATCCAACACTCTGTCCAATCCTGGTCTTCCTTGGTAGCACAAACCATAATCACTAGTGCCACGCAAATACCTGAAAACCCGCTTCACTACTGTCCAGTGCTCCTTCCCAGGTTTTGACATAAACCTGCTCAATACTCCCACTGCATGTGCAATGTCTGGTCTAGTACAGACCATTTCATACATCAAGCTACCCACTGCACTTGCATATGGAACACGGGACATGTCCTCTTCCTCTTCTTATGTCTTGGGACACTGTTCAGCAGATAACCTCACACCTACAGGAATAGGAACCTTCACCGGTTTAATATCCTGCATATTAAACCTCTGGAGTATTGTCTCGACATACCTCCTCTGGTTTAACCAGAGCTTCCTCTTTGACCGATCTCTTTTAATTTCCATGCCCAAAATATAGTTTGCAGCACCAAGATCTTTCATGTCGAATTTGGAGGAGAATTGGGTCTTCAAATCCTGGATAATTTCTTTGTCATTTCCAACCAACAACATATCATCCACATACAAGACCAGATAAATAATACGGTCACCAATTAATTTAAAATACACACAATGATCTGCTTTGCTTCTGGTGAAGCCAAGTCCCCATATAAATGTATCAAATTTCTGATACCACATCCTTGGTGACTGTTTTAACCCATACAGAGACTTCTTTAACTTGCATACCAGTTCTTTCCTACCCTTCACCACAAAGCCTTCAGGTTGCTTCATGTAGATTTCCTCTCCAAATCCCCGTGAAGAAATGTTGTCTTCACATCCATCTGTTCTACCTCAAAATCAAAAGCAGCAGCAACAGATAAAAGTAATCTAATAGAAGTTACCTTGGCAACAAGAGAAAAAATATCACCAAAATCAATTCCCCTCACCTGGGAATAACCTTTTGCTACCAACCGAGCTTTGTATTTCTCCACCTTTCCTTCTGCATTTGTCTTCTTCTTGAACACCCATTTGCTGCCAATGGGTTTCCTTCCAGCCGGCAACTCCACCAGATCCCAAGCCTCATTTTTGTGCAAAGATGCCATTTCATCGACCATGGCCTCTTTCCAGAGTTTTCCATCCTCTGAATCCACTGCTTCCTTCACAGTTCTAGGATCATTATCAGTAACAGACAAAGCAAAATTTGAACTGAAAGTAGATGGACTATACCTTTCTGGCTACCTTCTTTCTCGAACTGATCTTCTCACAGCCGGAGTTTGTGGCTCTTCATCTTCTGATTCCTCCTCTGCTGCAGAGTCTAATTCTTCCTCATTTGGCTCAAACTCTATCTTCTCAGGTTCCTTTGGTTGGACTTCATGTTGAATAACATCTTTTACCTCTCTGAACAACACATCTCGGCTGTACACAACCTTCCGTGTGACTGGGTTCCAAAGCTTATAGCCCTTTAAACCATCCTTATACCCAATAAAGATGCACTTTTCAGATTTACTATCCAACTTGGTTCGTTTCTCCTTTGGAACATGTACATATGCATCACATCCAAATACCCTTAGATGTGAAAGAGAGGGTTTCTTACCAATCCATACTTCTTGTGGAGTTTTATCCTCCAACGCTGATGAAGGTGATCTGTTGATCAGGTAACATGCAGTATCTACCGCCTCTGCCCAGAATTCCTGTCCTAACCCGGCACCACTGAGCATGCTTCTTGCCCTTTCCATCAACGTATTGTTCATTCTTTCTGCGACTCCATTTTGCTGAGGTGTATATGGAGTAGTCTTCTGCCGTGCTATACCACACTTCTTACAAAATTCTTCAAATTCCTTGCTGCAAAATTCTCCACCATTATCTGTCCTCAGCACCTTTATCTTCTTCTCTGTCTGATTTTTCACCAGAGCCTTAAATTATTTAAACCTGTCAAAGACTTCAGATTTCTTCTTAAGAAAATATATCCATGTATTCCTTGAGAAGTCATCTATGAATGATACATAGTACACAGACTTACCCAGTGATGGAACCTTCACAGGTCCAAACACATCACTGTGCACAAGCTCTAATATCTGTTTCGTCCTCTTACCACCAGAGGGGAAACTCACCCGATTCTGCTTCCCATATACACAATTTTCACAGAAATCAAAATCCGGAGAGCTATTATTCATACCTTCTACCATACCTTTACCATGAAGTATTCGAAGTCCCTTCTCTCCAATATGTCCAAGCCTTTGATGCCACAACATGGTCTTCTCTCCAAAGACCACTAGATTCTCTACTCCATTTTCAGGAACCATAGAACTATTGCACCCATCAACAACAGTGCTACCTTGCGGTTTGTACAGAGTTCCAATCCAAACTCCCCGCATTAATATCAGTGCTCCTCAAGCCATCTTGCAGGTATCTTTCTCGAACACCGTCTTTACACCTGCATGATCCAACTTGCTTACAGAAATCAGATTTCTGGCCAATGTAGGAATATGTAGAACACCCGGAAGTGTTCTAACCCTTCCACCTTGCAACTTCAACTTTACTTTTCCTTGACCAATGATTCTAGCCTTCCTATCATCTCCTAAGAAGACATCACCACCATCATATTTCTCATACTCGCAGAACCACTCTCTATGGGGAGTGAAGTGAAAGAATGCACCTGAGTCAATCAACCATACCTCATGATCTACATGTGTACTTGAAGACGCCAAGTACACATCCCCACCTTCATCTGAGGTCGTTTTCGCCTCTGCAGAAGGAGCATCATCAGATCCCTTTCCTTTATCATGAGCTTTAGATTTACAATCCTTTCTGAAGTGCCCTTCCTTTCCGCATTTCCAGCACACCACCTTTGTAGGTTTTCTTGGAGATTTAGATCTCCCTCTAGATTTAGATCTCCCACTCGATGACTTATTTTTGTTTCTGTTCTGGGACCGTCCTCGTACAGACAAGGCATCACCATTCTGGTTGTCCATATTTTTCCGTCTCATCTCCTCCATCAGCAAGGCTGAGACTATTTCATCAAACTGCAAAGCAGTTGCATTGCTACCTATTGCAATAACCAGACTATCCCACGAATCTGGTAGAGAACACAACAGACTGATGCACTTATCTTCATCTGAAATTTTAATATCAACAGATAATAACTGGCTTACCACAGTATTAAACGCATTCAAATGCTCTGTCACCGAGTCTCCATCTTTCATCCTCATGTTATACAGCTTTTTCCGCAGGAACAGTTTATTCACCAGAGACTTAGATTGGTACAAAGTCCCTAACTTGACCCACAAAGCCTTTTCCGTAGCTTCCCCTGATACATTCAACAATACTGAATCCGAGACACACAATCGTATTGTGCTCTTTGCCTTCCGACCCAACTTCTTCCATTCCTCATCGGTCACTCCCGATGGTTTAGTACCCAGATCTACCGCGATCCACTGATCTTTATCCACAAACAGATCCTCCATCTTGAGTTTCCACAACTCGAAATTCTGACCATTGAACTTCTCAATCTCTATCTTTCCACTGCTCGCCATCTTCTTTCACCACCAGAATCGATCTCACAGATCTCCCACAGGCCCGAGCGAAACCTCTCAGCAACAAAGGCATCCTCTTGAAGCCAAAACAGCTCTGATACCAAATGTAGGTTTTAACCCTGTACAAAAATTACCTGCATACGAATTCTTAAACAAAGAAAATAAACAATGCGAGAGCATAACCCATAAAACACATATGCACAGAGATTTTTCCCTGGATCCCAAAACCGGGACTACCAGCTTGATTTTTCATTATGTTCCTTTCAATGTTACAATACATATTTATACATGCCAAAGCATCCAATACCATGGACCGAAAACCATCGCGTCCAAAGAACATGTGCGAAAATCATGCACAAAACCATAGTTGGGTCCACCCAACCTAACATATGGTCTAAAACCAAAATTTTCCGGGGCTCTGCCCCGGACCCCATAAAGTGGGGTTACGGGTGCCCTTCAAACCCCCTATTAACTACGTGGAAAGAATATAACACAACCCAACACCAAAAAGGTAGCGTGCCCCACGCTATGTTTCTATTGGGGGCCTCCACTTTACAAAAGGTTTACATTTTTGGATTCCTTATTACCCAGAAATTAAATTTA
Organism: Pinus tabuliformis; assembly: GCA_031772625.1. NCBI lineage: Eukaryota > Viridiplantae > Streptophyta > Pinopsida > Pinales > Pinaceae > Pinus > Pinus tabuliformis. The sequence continues at coordinate 766,585,101 of CM062815.1, forward strand.
TGTAACTGGAGATCCATGTAAGAAACTTTTGATAGGTCAAAAAGTCAAAAAAAGTACCAAAAAAACACCTTTCTACCATTTTTTTGAGAGGCAGGCTACGTTTTTGGAGTATCTGTGGAAGAAATGGTTTTTTGAGGTCTGGAAGTAGTATTATTTTAGTTCTTGGGGGTTCTATGATGTAGTAGACATGCAAAGATTTCTCCTGTATTTTAAAGATCCTGATTTGCAGCACAGGAACCCCTCCAAAAGCCTTTTGCAAGTAGCACACTACGTTTTCTACAGACATGATACGTTTTCAGGAAATTCACTACATCTTTTCCTGGAAGTGATTTTTTTTTCTTTTCTTAGTCAAGTTCGAGGTTTATTGATGTAATTTCTCATTTATGGTGTTGTAATGATGTATTTGGGTGTAATTATGTTTATTAAAGTAAAATTCGAGTATATTCATGCTTTTAAAGGTTTCCATGTTCAAATGAATCAGTTTTAGGCCAATTTGGGATTTTGTTTTAACCTGCCTAGTCATTAGGTTTGGTTAGAGAGATTTGTGTAAATTGATTCTATACTGAGGAATTTGGCCCCTGAGAGAAGGGGGATGTAGTTTTTGGTCTATGCATATGTTATAGACATTTTTGTGCCTTACAACATTGAGCATGAAATGTCCATAATCCAAGGGATCCAAAGTCCCTAAAAGAGTTGTTCCTGCCCCTGAAGGAACAAGGTCAACCAATGACAGCTTCTCCCAGAAGTTCTCCACCAAAAACCACTCAGAAAAAGTCAATTTAGGATAAATTCAGAGGCTCCACTAGCTGCCTGCGTTGAAATGCAGAGGCTACACTGGCTAGGTACACTGCAACGCAGGTGGAAGCACTACCAGGGTGCGCTGAGCGGGAAATGACAAATGGAAAGCTCATTCAACGAGGTGGAAAGACCATGGAAGCTTCCAGAATCTTCTCCAATGACACTTGCCTCAATGAATTCGACCAAGTGATGAGTAAGAGGTTCTCAACCTCCAAGTGGAAGCAAGAACTGACAGAGAGAAGCCACAAGTCAAAACATAAGCTGACTCATCCTCTCTGCTTACATCTATATATGGATCTCTCACCCAGAGGTTCAGAAGGCTGGAATTTTGTACTTTGCAGAGAATTGTTGTTGGTTTGAGATTGAGATTAGTACATTGGGTGATTTATGCTTTGTTGGAGGAGAGGAATGGATTCCTTTGCTGGGAGGTAGATGCTGGATCGGGACTCACTTGGTTGTATCTCCTCTTGGAATTTTATATCATATCAATAAAGCTATTTGAGTTTCTCCTATATGCTTGTATCTCAATGATGTTTTCTTATATTTGCATATTTAGTTTATATCTGATCCTAAACTAGTTATGAATGTAAATCCATGTCTTTTGTGTAGTTTTCCTCTCTTGTGATCTTGCAGGGACTTGGTGAAGCTGGACCAGTGAAAGAGTAGGAAGTGGGAAGCGAACAAAAGAGAGAGTGATTGGATCGACAAACTAGTGGAAGACACCGGTTAGTTACATCCTTCTTTCTCTATTTACATCTCATAAAGAAGAATACTCAGATAGTTTTCCTTGTTTGTTGCTAAGGCACTATCACACCTTAAAGTGGGATAGGGGCATTCCGAATTGGATACTTTCCCCAACAACAAATTGGCGACTCTGCTAGGGAGAGTATCTTGTTAGTTTATTTGTGTTTCTATTGCTATTCATTTCATAAACTCAAGAGTGCCGAATCGAACTGCATTTGCTATTTACAAATGCAAAGTAGAGATCTGCTACTCTAGTCCACTCGCTGGGCCTGTTTATGATCTAAACAGCTGATCCACAAGTGCTCTAACATCCCTTTGTGATAGATATTAGTCCTCCTTTAAATCATCCTTCTAATTGTACCTAATTGATAGCTTTTATCCGGCCAAAAACCGTAGATTAAACTGCAAACCGTGACCCAGAACCCAAAAACAACTCTCGTTTCTGCTTCAGCGCAGACTCTTTGAAGAGGTTCTGCATTTCAACGCAGGTCCCGTGAAGGCTACCTGCGCTGAAGTTCAGTTTCTCTGTGCTGAGGGTGCGCTGATCAGTCTTTGCCTTGTGCAGCTGTGGTTCTCTGTTTCTTTTGGCTCAGTTTTATCTCTGTTTTTGTAGCCTGTTATCAGTCAGTGTACCTATCTGAAACCCCTTTTCTTTGCCTCAATTCCACCTATTTGTATAAAGAAATTGTACTTTTTCTTTGTGTATTTGTTACATCATTTGCAGTTTCCCATTACAAAAGTAAACTAGTCATACTGTCGCCCTTAGATCTAGACCTGTCGTAAGTGTCGTTTTAATCTTAGGAGTGAGTTTGTTTGCTGTTCACAATTGATTTAGCTTTTACTTTTGTCTTTTGGTTTGAATTTATGCATTTCAAGTGTCGAAACAAGTAAATCATAAATTGTCGTAATCATCTTTTGATTTCGAAAAAGGAACTTGTTTGTGTTTTTCACTTGAAATCGAATTCAAATTTATACAACAGCTTTCCTTTTAGGCATCAATATTAAGAAAGTGAAAACAAATACATGCATATGTGCATTTGAGTTTTGACAGTTTGTATGTTGATTTAGGGAAAAGTGCATTACTGTGTGCTCTATTCTCTTTGAGAAAAGATGGTGTCTTTCTTTTCCCCTTGTAGCTAGGATTTTCATTGTTGAAAAGATATAAAAGCTTGCTTATCATCTTTAGACTGCATTTAGGAATTGTATCATACATATTGTGGTGATCCAAAAAGGCAAAATTCTAAGAAAGATCAACCTAAAATAAATTGGATGAACTTAACAACGCTTTGTAACATAACGCACAACATAGAGGTCTAGGCTAGAGACGTGTTCCGACGTCGTAAAACCTGGTCACTGGTCGCCTCACTGATGATTGGGTGATTCCTCCTGAGAGACGATAAGTGCCAGTACGGATTGTGCTCCCACGTACCATCGAGTATATATTGGGAGACCCCTATAGGCATAAAACCTTTATCCATAGGAAGCCGTGTCGGCCGCCCTACTGATCGTAATGCACTGAACACAGCATTCGGGAAGATTGACCGCCCGTACCTTAAAACGTATTCTGCGATTTTGCGAAAAGTTTGGCACACCCTCTACCTAGAACTCCAGAGCAGTTCCTTTTGGCCTTTTTCAGACTCTATAACAGAAAAATTCCATCCGAGCATTTGTCACTTCGGGCTCATTAAAACATCGAAGGAGACTAGAGTCATCTTTAGCTTTTTCTCGACTCTTTAAAATTGAAAAAGCAAGTTGTGTCTAAAGCGTCTAAAAATTCATTTAATTCAGAAACACACTTTCCCCTTTTGTATTTTGGTTGATCAAGTAATCCGCAATCGTGGAAGAAAGTCAATTGAAACCTCGTCGTTCGCAGAGGCTTACGAGTCAACCGTCTTTGTCTCCGGAATCGAAAACAGTACGGACAAAGCGAACTCGTTTAACCGGTTCGAAATCTCCTATCAAAGTTAGAACAAGTGTTCCAACAACATCCGAGATTCCGGTTACTCCAAACATTTCTGGAAACCCTGCCTCTATAGAAGAAGTTCAACAGCCACAGAGGGACAGTGATACTGATCCTAGTCTGAGAGCAAACACTTGCGTTACTGAACCAGTTCCATCTGCAACCGGTTCAGAGAGTCTTGCTCCTCAAACATCTGTCGCTGTCGATTCAACCCCTTCTTCAGCACCAGAAATATTTTACGGACCTGATGGTCTTCCCCTTCCACCTGGTTTGATTGCGATAGAGGAAATTGTAGAAGATCCGCAAGCAAGTACTCCAACACATTTTGCGGTCGGGGTCACTCTATTTCCTTCGACATTAGAAGTTAGTCTACCACCAGTGGAAGTTCCTGTAGAATCGCTAGGTAATCTTTTGGATAGACTCAAAATGTCTGAACAGCCGTCAACATCTAGGACTGTGTCGAATGACACAGCGACAGCAGAACTCCCTGTCGTCACTCCGACAATGTTTGCCGGCGTACCATCTGTCCCGACTAGCTCACAACCGCTAGAAGGAGTCCATCCAGGGACTATTTCGACAGTGTGGTCTGTTCCTGTTTGTTCCTCCGGAATAATATCCAGCAACTCTTATGTTGAGACTCGACAAATTGATCCATTTGGAGGTCAATTTGGGCAATCCGGTCCCCAAGGGCAAACAATCCCCTTGAGTTCCGGGTTACCACCGTATGGGGGGCAGTATGCCCTTTCATTACCCCCTCCGGAAGGATATCCATACGGGAGTTCTCAATAGTATTCAGGTTATACTGGAGTTACGACAAGTGGTTGGGTACCTATACTACCCCAACAACCAAGAGTTGTGTATTCTATGCAACAATGTGTACCTATGTCGAACATCTCGACAACACCAGCTATTGTAACAGTGTCACAAGTTCAAACGATGCCTGTTGTATGTCAACCTCAGATTTCTCAGGTTGTAATGCAACAGCCCCTTGACCCTGTGACTCAACCACAATCGCCAACTGGTGGGGCGACACAGGTCCAAACGGGTACAATTACCCCACATCTTGGTCTGACGGTTAGTAAGCACAACAGAGCATGGCTTCACAACCGTGGCTGGTGTAATACCAACAACCACAATTCCAGCAAGTGTACCAAGGTTCTGAGCAGCAGATCTTTGCGAACAGTGGACAACCGTACATTCAAAACGGTCAAAATCAACCACTTTACGGTGGTCATGTCCACCAACCGTATCAATCATACTAGCATCAACTACATTATGCTGGTATGCAAAGGCCAACTGCTCAAGCAATTCCATCGTATCCTGGGTATGCTTCACCTAACCTGAATCAATAGTTACCATTCGTGGCAACTTTAGAGTTACCCAATTTACACCGGTTAACAAACAATCCAATTGCATACGCCCCTTGGTGGCCAACGATTCCTCACAAACTTCCATCAAACATTCCTAAATTTAATGGAAATCCAGGTGAGGACCCATCCAATCATGTGATGACATTTCATCTATGGTGTTCATCAAACACCCTAAATGATGATTCGATAAGGCTTCGCCTTTTTCAGAGGATGTTAACGGATCCAGCGGTGAAATGGTATATTGAATTTCCTAGAGATTCGTTCAACAATTTCAGCACCTTAGCCACGACTTTCTTAACCCATTTTCAATTACCGATAAGGTATGAAACGGGAACGGAAATCTTAACCAACTTTAAATAGACAACGGCCACTCACATATCTGATCATATACATGAGTGGCGACGTCATCGTAGGATGGTAAAAACTTACATTCTCGATCAGCTTTTGGCTGAATGGTTTATCAAGTCGTTACTTCCTGCCATAACGGAAGATGTGGCGAAGGGGGGAGTCGTAACGGAAGAGCAAGTTATCGCTCAGGCGCAATATCTAGACTTGGTCTATACTCAGTCTGGCACGCTCTATGACAAAATGCCTGACGCCCCTAGACCGGAATTCTCAATTCCTCCTCCTCCTAAATCAAACAATGACTCTCACGCCGGCGATGGCGTGATTGGCACGACAAACGCGAAATCGACAAAGGCTGCCTCCAAGAAAGCCCGTAAGATTTCAGATCAAAATGCAAAAGACGAAATTCTTGCTTCGGAAGTAAATGCCGTATCAGCAGATAAGGGAAAAGAAACCAAACAACCAGGAAGCAAGAAGAAACAAAGCAAAGGGAAGAAGAAGAAACAAGGAGAGTCATCTCCTGAAAAAACTTCTTCAAACCCTCCTGGAGATAGGAAACAAAAATATCCATGCATGATATGCGATGAGGATCATCGGACTTTACAATGTCCATACAAAGCTGAGCTTAAAAGATTCTTTAAGAGTTCGCAAACCTCAGCTGTGTTAACTGATCCGTTTCCAAATCCAGGCACAAATATGGTTGATAGTGGAAATGCTTCCCCGTCACAAGTGCTAATGTTGTTGATTTCCAAGCAACAAAATGATGCTTTGATTTCGACAAGGAACAAATATTACGGGAATCCGCAGCTGTCAAACGACAAGGGTAAAGATCAACCAAGTAGTTTGACAACAACTTCGACAGAAGTTGTACCACCCATCATTCCTGAATTAATGATAAAACTGCCAAAGGGAGTAGTACACAAGTCGACATTTAATCCTCACGCCAGAGCAGCGCAACATTATAACATAGTGGAAGATTTGGCCCAATCGCCATCCGCTATGTCGACTCTTGAAGTACTACAAAATTGTCCATCCCAAAGGCAGGCTTTGTTATCAGCCATTGGTGGGGTTGATCCTAAGGATTCCAATCTTGTATCCTTTGACCACAAAGGATACGATCCTCAGTTACCAGCTCAACTAGCTTTCCTTATTCAAGTGAAAGCCCTCAACAAAACTGTTCACCGGACAATTATTGATGAGGGGGCATCTACATGTATTATGTCAATGACTTGCTGGAAAACTTTAGGATCTCCAACCTTGTCGCGATCTTCGACAACATTGAAAGCATTCGACGGAAGGACATATACCCCATACGGTATCCTAAATAACTTGAAAGTTGAACTAGGGGGAAAAACAGTAGAAATAGATGTTGAAGTCATCGATGGGAATCTTGATTACAACATCCTACTGGGAAGACCGTGGATATATGCCATGGCAGCTGTTGTGTCGACCTATTTTAGAAAGATTGCATTCCCTTTTCAAGGGGGGATTATGATCGTCGACCAACAAAAATTCCTCCCTAATGGTTCACAAGTTACAGGAAGCATTCCCATGATCCATGGAAGCCCCCATTTGCTTCAGAATATCGGAGTAGGCCTACTGAAAGATCCTATACTAATGGGAACTTTCGCTCTTCCACCTCCAATTGATTTGGCGGAAGTAGCATCGATAGGTACCTGCAATATGATATCTTCCACGAAGATCTCAGAAGACGATATCAACATGGATCATGCAATGGTTTTGCCCCCAAGCCCAATAGAAATATTGTAGCAATCAATGTTTCGGGCATGGGAGGCGAACCCAAATCAACGCTCATCAAGCGTTTGGGTAGAGAGGTCTAGAGAATATGGTACCCCTTTAGATCCTTGGTCGAGAGTGCATGGAACCAACGAAGGAATTCTACAATCAATGTTGATTGAAGGGACACCATGGAATGATTGCCACCATCGTTCCCTTCTTCCAGAATATGAAGAAGATACTCAAGATGACCTTTATCACCCTTCAGTTTTTGAATTCCTATCAAATACTGTAAATATGGTGGATTCCGAGCGAAACTTATCCAATATTGAAGAGACTATAGCCATAAATATCTCGACTAAAACGAATGTTGTAGAGAATATTTATGTCGGCAAAGGTTGTTCTCCTTCAGAACTGGAAATATATAACGCTCTTTTTCGCGAGTTCAGAGATGTCTTTGCTTGGCCATATGATGAGATGCCAGGCATTGACTCGAGTATCGTTGAACACGAAATTAAGATGTATCCAGATGTCAAACCGGTACGACAACGGCTCAGGCAGGTGCACCCCAAGAAAGCCGCTGCCATTAAGGCAGAAGTTGAAAAAATTCTCCATGCTGGTTTCATCTACCCGGTTCCTCTAACCGATTGGGTATCGAATATTGTCCCTGTTATGAAGAAACAAGGGACAATTAGAGTGTGTGTCGATTATAGGGACGTAAACCAAGCTTGTCCAAAAGACAACTACCCTACACCCTTCATCGACTAGATAATTGATGAATGCGCCAGATGTGAAATCTTTTCATTCATGGATGGATTTTCCGGGTATAATCAAATAAATATCCGCCCACAGGACCAGTCAAAGACTGCATTCATTTGTCCGTGGGGCACATTCGCATATCGAAAATTACCCTTTGGTTTAAAGAACACAGGGGCGACCTTTCAAAGGGCAATGAATTATGCCTTCCATGACATCAAGAACATCGTTCAACCATACCTCGACGACCTTCCGGCTCATTCGCGAAAGCGGACTGATCATCCGCAGCATTTAAGAGTGATATTTCTACATTGCTGACACTACAAGATACGACTCAATCCGCACAAATGTGTATTTTGCATCAGTTCTGGTCATTTACTTGGATTTGTAGTCTCCAAGGATGGGATTCCTCTCGACCCTTGCAAGGTCCAGGCAATCATCAATTTGCCTCCACCTTCGAGCTTGCTTCAGATTCAGAAACTCCAAGGGAAAGCAAACTTTCTGAGGAGGTTCATTCAAAATTACGCCGAACTTGCTAAAGGTTATACACGTCTTTTGAAAAAGGAGGTACCCTTCGTCTCAGATCAGGTTGCGCAAGCTTCCTTTGATGCTTTAAAGGATTCCTTAATAAAAGCGTCATTAATGTACGCACCCGATTATCAAAAAGAATTTAACCTGTATCTGGCTGCAGCAGATACAACCATCGCAATGGTTTTAGTTCAGGAAGTCGATGGAATTGAACACCCTATATATTATTTAAGTAAAAACTTAAATGATACAGAAAGCAAATATTCTTATGTTGAAAAAATAGCGCTTGCAGCTGTTCAAGCGATACAAATATTTCGACACTATGTCCTCTTTCGGAAAACTACCATTCTGTCAGATTGCAACCCCATGACTTATATATTGTCGCGACAATTGCTGGGGGGCAAATATTCAAAATGGATAGCAATCCTTCAAGAGTTTGATCTGGAATTTGTAAAATCCAAATCAAAGAAAGCTCTAGTTTTCGCAGAACTATTGTGCAATCTCCCATCGTCGTCCAACGATGAAACATCTGACGAATAAATCGTGGATGAGAATTTGTTTCTGATATCTACAAGCAATGAGTGGTATGGAGATATAATAATTTATCTCCAAACCCAAAAGTTCAGGCCTAACACCTCTCACTCTGAACAAAAACGTATACGATACCAAGCAAAAGACTACATGATCGTCGGTGATACGCTTTACCGTCGTGGTATCGATACAGTTCTGAGAAGGTGCCTCACCCATGAGGAGGCCGAAAAAGCCCTGAATGAGTGTCATTCAGGCGCGTGTGGGGGGCATCAATCTGGATATGCTACAACACAAAAAATGTTATGAGCAGGATACTTCTGGCCAACCATGTTCAAAGATTGCACAACCGCCGTCAGAAGTTGCCATGCTTGTCAAATTTTTGATAGCAAAACCAGAAAACCACCCGCACCTTTACAGCCAATAGTAGCTGTTGGGCCTTTCGCCAAATGGGGCATCGATTTCATGACATGTAACCCCACCTCGACCGGGGGGCATGGGTATATTATAGTCGCCATTGACTATTTTACCAAATGGGCCGAGGCGATGCCTACATTAGATAACACTGGTGAAACAGTTGCCCTTTTCTTTTTCAATCATGTAGTCGCCAGGTTCGGCGTACCACAAGCTATAGTTACGGATCATGGATTGCATTTTCGCAATCACATGATGGTTGAATTAGCTGCCAACCTAGGGCTATCTCACGACAGCTCTACTCCGTATTATCCGCAAGCCAACAGACAAGTTGAAGCGATCAACAAGGTCCTGAAGTGTATGTTGCAAAGGATGATCGGGGTTCACAAAAGAAGATGGCATCTAATCCTGTACTCAGCCTTGTGGGCTTACCGAACATCGGTAAGGAATGCGACCGGGTTCACACCTTTCCAACTGGTATATGGCCTGGAAGCAGTCTTACCAGTCCAGTGCGAAATCTCGTCTCTTAAACTCGTGATCGATCTCCTCCCTGGAACTTCAGAAGAAGAGGCCCGTTTCTTGGAATTAATCCAATTAGATGAAACCCATCGTGATGCCGCTTTGGCTAATGAAGCCCATAAGAAACGAGTCAAGGCGCAGTTCGACAAAAATGTCAAACCCCATGTCTTCTCATAAGGTGACTTGGTCTTGCTTTACGACCAAGAATCTGATAAATTGGGAGCAGGTAAATTTAATTCTTTATGGATGGGCCCCTATATTGTTAAATGAGTGTTAGCAAAAGGAGCCTACAAGTTAATGGATTATGACGGAATTCCACTGGTGCAACCTCGTAATGGGTTGTACCTCAAGCGTTACTATGCTTAAATAGTGACCAACCACCGAGTTGAATGCAATGAAGCTTTGGGGGCATGCGCCTCGATTTGCGTTATTATGCTGGGGGCATGCAAACATAAGATTCGAGCGGTTTTAGCACATAGTTCATGCTCGTTAAAAAATAAAAATAAGATTGAGCAAGTGTTTCAACCCACGTTTAAGCTCGTTAAAAAATGAACTACCCTCCGGTAAATAACTACCGTGAATGTAACATTATCAGCCATAAAAGCCTTGGTCGTGTTTGCACCGTCACCTCCACTTTTCCATTGGCCGATCATTCACCTCCATTTGATTGTTTACCCATTTTGAGGAACAGCTACGAAGAGTGATTTCACTAGCCATCCTTGTGACACTGCTGTGATTGGAAAATTCCAACCCTTACCTGGAATCAGCTGCTACCCGTTTTATCACTCGTTCCTCAAAAGACGAGTCTTCTTTAAGCTCTTTTCATCTGACTCGTAAAATATGAAAAGATTGCCGAGTTTTGGCCTTCCAGCTCGTTAAAGCGACCAGAAGTGCTATCCCTCCTCTAGATTTTAATCCTTTTGGGCCTGAGGGATTATTGCACAAAAAGATCGAGCGCTTGTTTTGTTCAGCTCGTTAAAACTATCGAAAACTCATCCCTTCTGTATTGTTTTATACTTTTTCGGACTTAAGGGATTAGATGACGAAAAAGGAACTTTGGAGTTATCTTTACGTACCTTTTTAGACTCTCTAAAAATGAAAAGGGACCGAGTTATCTTTTTCGTTAAACTCATTAAAAACATTAATAGCGACAAACTTGTCTTTAGACGAGAACGGGTTTCACTATCGCTAGGCTCGTTAAAACATAGCGATGGGTTTGCCCGAAGGGAAAATTATAGAACAAGCATATGTTATCCTCCTCAAGCTTGATAAAAATAAAGAGGTACTGGTCAGAAATGACTGGGGAAAAATTGGGAAGAAACTCAAAGAACTTTTATTGGTAGCAAGTCGCTCTTGAACATGACACTTCCACTTCGTGCCTGAGTCGGGTTGGGTTGTTTCATTCACAGGTCACATCACCATGGTCTCGCCATACCATCCACATTTGGGGTAAATGCTACCGATCCATCACACAAGTATCGCCGATATGTTCAAGAGAAGTCATCCATAGAAGTCAACCGTGTCCCATCTACTACCATACATTATCCTTCATCCTTTCATGACCGCCACCCTGAACCATATATCATCAGATCGTTTTCACCTCCATCAAAATCATTTGCTCCGTTCCGTGTCACTGATGTGGGATACATTAAGGCCCTCCTTTGACGGATCGCTTCTTGTCGACATCAGCTCATTATCCAAGAAGTTGATCTAGGAACACCCCCTTCAGTACTTTGAAGCTTGCATGCCTCAATGGAAAGTTTCTCACTTCCGGCGACAGTTATACATCAATGACCTTCGACCGAAATATTTTGCGTGGTGTTCGACGCCAAGTCCTTTATTCACACCACGTGAATTGTACTGCAGTACCTTGAGGGTCATTATCATTATCGGTGATTCCTCTCGTGCTTGTTAACAGTTTACATGATTGACTGGTAATCAAGCGATGTCTTTCCATGTTCGACTTCAGAACATTTATCACATGGATCGACTTGTACTTAGAGTGAAGATCGGACGAGATTGAAGACCCCGGATCTAGTTTCATCCATCCGGGCTGCGATATATATTCAGGAAAAATAAAGACATTGACATGTACAACATTACAGCAGATAATCATCCTACCAAAAGGATGATGATTTCATCAAAATCGTCAGTCTACCATGAGACGATTGTCTGTTCTATGTACAGAAAAATGAATTTATAAAGCTGAGCATGGGAATGCCCACCTCAGCTAGATCATGAAAGCAGTATGAAAAATAATGTATTGTATTGTATCTTATTACAGGTCTCCTCCCAGCATTGGAAGAACTTCGGATCCTCCTAATAAAGCATTTCACCCGATAAACGGCCTCATACTTTAGGGGGCAACTGTTATAGACAATTTTGTGCCTTACAGCATTGAGCATGAAATGTCCATAATCCAAGGGATCCAAAGTCCCTAAAAGAGTTGTTCCTGCCCCTAAAGGAACAAGGTCAACCAATGACAGCTTCTCCCAGAAGTTCTCCACCAAAAACCACTCAGAAACAGTCAATTCAGGATCAATTCAGAGGCTCCACTACCTGCCTGCATTGAAATGCAGAGGCTACACTGGCTAGGTGCACTGCAACGCAGGTGGAAGCACTACCAGGGTGCGCTGAGCGGGAAACGACAAATGGCAAGCTCATTCAACGAGGTGGAAAGACCATGGAAGCTTCCAGAATCTTCTCCAATGACACTTGCCTCAATGAATTCGACCAAGTGATGAGTAAGAGGTTCTCAACCTCCAAGTGGAAGCAAGAATTGACAGAGAGAAGCCACAAGTCAAAAATAAGCTGACTCATCCTCTCTGCTTACATTTATATATGGATCTCTCACCCAGAGGTTCAGAAGGTTGGAATTTTGTACTTTGCAGAGAATTGCTGTTGGTTTGATATTGAGATTAGTACATTGGGTGATTTATGCTTTGTTGGAGGAGAGGAAGGGATTCCTTTGCGGCGAGGTAGATGCTGGATCGGCACTCACTTGGTTGTATCTCCTCTTGGACTTCGTTATCATATCAATAAAGCTATTTGAGTTTCTCCTATATGCTTGTATCTCAATGATGTTTTGTTATATTTGCATATTTAGTTTATATCTGATCCTAAACTAGTTATGAATGTAAATCCATGTCTTTTGTGTAGTTTTCCTCTCTTGTGATCTTGCAGGGACTTGGTGAAGCTGGACCAGTGAAAGAGTAGGAAGCGGGAAGCAAACAAAAGAGAGAGTGATTGGATCGACAAACTAGCGGAAGACACCGGTTAGTTACATCCTTCTTTCTCTATTTACATCTCATCAAGAAGAATACTCAAATAGTTTTCCTTGTTTGTTGCTAAGGCACTATCACACCTTAGAGTGGGATAGGGGCATTTCGAATTGGATACTTTTCCCAACAACAACGTAACCCAGTCTAAGCCATAGAGAGGGTTGGATGCTTGAGAGTCTTTTGGAGCCTTTGTACTTGATCAATTTGTAGTAATATAAGGCAATTGCACCTATTATTTAGGAATTCATGTGGTATGATATTGTGGTAATGTTTTTCTTCTGTGATTCACTTTTATGAATGTTTAATGCATCTTCTTTCCATGTGTATGCTTTCAATTATCGTCATATGAGTTTGATGAACATAATTCTTAATGTTTAAGCTCTGTTTTGATAGGAATTTCATTGTTATGTTATCTATATTTTGATTAATGAACTCATGCTTTCCATGCTCATTTTGAACCTATTTTTTTCAACCCTAAACTACACTGACAAATCCTCGAAGTGCCATTGAGACATACCTACCTTGCTTCTTTTTATTTCTGCAACTGCGTTTTTCCTAAATCCCTAGCATTGGTTCCTTGATTCATGATTCATCGAGCAAACCCCTAAATTTCAAAACCTTACATGAGCTGAAATATCTAGCCTAATATATATTTCCCACTCTAGTCATCACTGGCTATGAGCTCATAGAGAGAGCCCTCTCTGGTTTGGTAGTGCTAGCTACTAAACCCTAAGTGGTCTAAGGTTACCTTGGTCAATCTCCTTTCTCATCCTTGTGACATTGTGGAGGATAACATGTACTACATATGTCAGTTTGATTTCATTAGTGAATTCATAAATTGAAGCCATCAACAAATTCATTCTTTACAATTCGGTAGTGACACAACCATGGGTCACATTATATGAACATAAGAGGAAGAAATAAGAGAGTTACAAGAAATACTTTTGACGGTTAAATGGTAGAAGTGTACCTTATCCTAATCATTTAAAATAAAATATGCTAATGATATGTCTCAATAGTTGGATTGGTGACCAAGTCAGAGAGAAATAGGGTGCATCTTGTCTTTACTTGCGCACTGAAGAGGATGCACTAAACACGGGGATTGGGTGCAAAAAGTCGGTAATATTCTCTTTCTATACTTTTTAAACTTTATAATGCAACTTTGAATTGTAACTTATAGATGTTATACTTTAGTTATGTTCGGTTTATTAGACACTTGACACTATGATTTTTTCACTTTTTTATAGGTGCATTTTTTCTCATTTATGTGGTCATGTGGACATCATTTTCACACAGAGGATGTCGATGATGGATGCATGACACAAGACTGTGGAGTGGAAGTCGAGTTTGACCAATATAGTCGTGCTAGCCACCACAATAAAAACCTAATACAGGTGCAAGTTATAGGACACCTTTTATCGGAATAATGTAAAGGAAGATCACAATAGTGGGTTGATATCTATCAACTCTACAAAAAAGTTGGATGAAAATGGGGAGCCTTATGTTTTCCCCAAACACTACAACCAGGTGTATTTTTACCCATATGTGTTGGATAGGGATTGGTGCTTGATATTAAGACACAAACCTAGACCAAAAGATATTTTTGAGAACAATATTGCTATTATGCCAAGCGAGGAAGAGAATCAGGGTGATGATAAGGGAGAGAGGTATGTCCTTGTGTTATTTCATCATTTATACTATTGTCATATGCTTTTGCTTTCTTTATATTCGTCTTCTTTGCATTTTATATAATCGGTAAAAGTCACAAATGTTTTCACACTTTTTTTTCTAATGGAAATGTTTTCACACTTAAAACTAAGTATTTCCAATTCTATAATTTATAATTTAAAAAATAAAATTTGAACATATTTGTTTAATTCGAACTTTGTAAAGTTTAATTTGCATTTTCTAATAATTTGGTTTTCAACTAGTTGTTTTTTAGCTTAAATACTTTTATCATTGCTTTTGGAAATATTCAAAATTATTCTCCCAATGTTAACTAAAACCACAATTAATGAATTAATTTAAAATTTTGATAGCAATAAACTTACGAAGTAATGACAAAAATAATAAATATAGGAATATTTGCATCCATAAAATTTTAGGGCTGATGGAATGCTTAGAATTGGAGATCATAAATTTTTTATAATATATTTTTTTAGGGTAGAAGAGTCTATTCAAAAAGAGTAAATATTAGAATGGAAAATAAAATTTATTTACATGTAATTATTTTTTGAAAATGAATTTAGATAGAATGAATATGTATGAACTATCTATACAATAGAAAAATATTTATGGTAATTTTACAATTATAGTTCCAACCATATTAAACTTTGTAATTTATAAAAATATCTTTGAATTTTTTATTTAAAGTAAGTCTTTTTGCATGTAATTTTATATATAAAATTTTGATATAAGTTCACCAATATATAATCTATAATGAATATAAGTCATTTCACAAAAATAAACATCATGATGATAACCATCTAACAAACATAAACAAAATTGAAAATACACATTGAAATTCACTAACATCGTCTCATTATATACACCTCTAAGTGCATATCAACATCATTAGCTAGCACATAAATCTAAAAATTTAACTGAGCATCATCATCATGATCACATCTAACAATATCCCATGCTAGTAGATCCCACGCTAATTATATTGTTTTTTATTCGTCATGTTGGAAATTTATATAATTGGTAAGATATTAAATTTAAAATTAAATGGGTAAGAGTTGCTATAAATATTAACTTTAAATTGCTTAAAACTCTGATAACGATAAATTAAATTTTATTAAAATACAATTTTTTAAGTTATATTAAATCTAAATTAACTATAAAAGGAAATTGACTTAAGTTTTTTTAAATTTAACAATAAATTCAATTTTATAAATAAAATAAAAATATTTTTGATATTTTTAAAATAGATATTATTGATAATAGTTTCTTGATTTCTTTAATTTAAACATTAGAAATAAAAAACATAATTTAAATTTAAATTTAAAAATTATATTTTAAATTACAATTATAATTAATAAATAGATTTTTTTTAATGATGCTTCATTCATAATTATTATTAATAAGTAAAATTTAATTTATTAAATTTATAAAATCAAATTAATTACAATGTTATTTTTATAATCCAACATTTTATGATTCTTTTTAATTATAGTTAATTTTATAGACCGATTTGTTATATATTTTAATTTTATTTTAAATATTTTAAAATTTGTATTTAATGTTACATGCTGCATTATACATTTTGAAAATTAATTGCAAATATTAATTAGATATTGTCTAACTCTTGTATTATAAGTACGTGTCACAACTTTTGGATTTCTACGCTTGACTATGTTGGAATCACAATTATTGTTACACCAAAACCCGCAGGTGTTAGTAAACAAACACATCACTAGAGTTAATGGGTCCACGAGAGGCAATTTACCGCATGTCGTGAAACACATGGGGAGTGTCAGTTTATCCAATTTCCAACAATCTCCCCCAACAAGGTGAGTCGGGTGTGATTCAAACTCGTGAACATTGGCTCTGATACCACTTGTTGGAATGCCAATTGTCGTTACACCAAAACCCACAGGCATTAGTAAACAGACATGTCACTAGAGTTAATGGATCCACAAGAGGTGTATAAGCACATGTCACAAAACACATGGGGAGCAATGGTTTATCCAATGTCCAAGAGAGTATGACTATAAAGGCGATTTTGTTTAGAGTTTTGTACAATTTAATTATGTGTAAATTTGATTTTGTTTTCTAGTAACTATTTTTTGGAATGTTTTATAAACATTTTTTTCTATGTTTCCTATAGGCAGAGCCTATGCTACTCATAACCCTTGTTTGAATAAGAATTTAGTTAGAATGAATATGTGTGAACTATCTATGTAATAGAAAAATGTTTATGGTAGTTTTCCAATTATAATTTATAGTTTCAACCATATTAAACTTTGTAATTTATAAAAATATCTTGGCATTTTTTATTTATAGTAAGTCGTTCTGCATGTAATAATAGGAGAAGTGTCCTTACACACACAAATTTTATTGAAATGGAAAAGAAAGTTACATAAAATCTGCAAGAGCTTACACAATCATTCAACACTCTTCCAAGAGAAGAGAGATAAGGTTTAAATAAATTACTTTCCTAAACTAATTTTCTTATGGATCACTTATTTCATTTACAAGTGTCCATTTACATTTAATTCTCTCATAACAAGACTCCTAATTATTTTCCTAAATTCGTTCCTTAGAAACAACATCTTTCTAGATGTCATATCTTTTACAACAATTAGTTATTCTAAAATGTCTCCAATATTTAATTAAATATTCTACATAATTGAATATTAGATTCTAAATAATTAATCTATATTTTATGTATTTTGGATCATCTAACATTCCCACCTTTCATCCAAAAGTACATTACAGCAAATACCAAGCTATTCCTGGAACTTAGTAAACTTAATCCTGTCAAGTGGTTTTGTCAAAATATCTAAGATTTAATCTTCTGAAGAACAATATACTGGTTTGATGACGTCCTTTGTGATGAGTATCTTGATGTAATGATACTTTGTGTCCACATGCTTTGTTTTGGAATGGAAAACTATAATTTTGGCAAGCTTTATGGCTGACTCATTGTCGAAAAATGAAGATGTGGCTTCTACTTAAGGAATGCCTTAGTCCTGCAAAACTCTGTGAAACCAAACAATTTCACATGTTGCTTCCCATTATGATATGTATTCTACTTCCACTGAAGAAGTAGGAATTGTAGCTTTCTTCTTGCAACTCCAAGAAACTGCAGTTAACCCCATGTTCATCAAATAACCTCATGTTGATGCCTGATCATGAATACTTCCAACAAAATATTCATCTGAATATCCACCAAGTACAAAGTTCTTAGTATTTTTGTAAATAAGAAAAAAAAATTGTCCCTTGGATATATCTCAGGACCCATTTTGTTTCATTCTGGTGCCTTTCACTTGGTTCATGGATAAATCGCGATATAATATTGACTGCATAAGATATGTCTAGACGATTGGTTTTCAAATATATCAAGTTGCCAATAAACCATCTATAAGTAGTACTGTTTACAAATACCCCCCTTCAATTTTTGAAAGTTTTAAGTTTTGTTCCATTGGGGTGAGAACAGGCTTGTAGTCTTGCATTCCAAATATTTGAAGAAGTTCAGATGCATACTTGCTTTGACAAATTAAAATATTATTTGCACATTGGAATACTTCAACTCGAAGATAGTAATGAAGTAATCTCAAAACAATCATCTTAAATCTATCCTGCAACTCCTTCTTTACCTGCAAAATATGATCATTATTGTTCCCAGTAATGATAAATTCATCGACATACATAACTAGAATCAAAATATTTTTACCGTGTTGGTGCATATAAAAAGTATCATCAGATTCACTTCACTTAAATCCTTCCTTGCAAAAATACTCATCCATTTTTTCATACCAAGCTCATGGAGCTTGTTTCAATCCATATAAATCCTTGATCAATTTACATACTTTGTGTTCCTACCCTTCAATCCCAAAACCTAGAGGTTGAGTCATATATACTTCTTTGTGCAAGTCTCCATTGAGGAAGGCACTTTTAACATCCATCTGATGTACATCCCATCCTTTTTGAGCTGCTCATGCAAGTGCTAATTTGATGGTGTTCTATTTTTCTATAGGTGCAAATGTTTCCACATATTCGATTCCTTCCTGCTATGCAAAACCTTTGTAAACAAGGCTCACCTTGTAACCAAGACAAGAAACTAATTATATTTTAGCAAGATGTATGTTTTACTATTTTAGGAGAAAATCATTCTATATAAGAGTTAGCAAGAGAAAATTAATCTCTAAAGGTGTGTACTAAGGAACAAAACCAAAAGCTAGAAGAATTTATATAGGTATACAAGGGTGTGTTTTAGGAGCTTAAAGGTATATCACCCTAGAGGTTAGTGAAGCAAAAGATATAGTTGTTGTTAGACTCCATGTTTCCAAAAAATGGGTACTACAAGCAACCTGTTATAGAATCAATTGAGGTGAAGAGGTAATTACAATAGTTATTGGAATAGGGTGTCCTTCAACCATGTAGCTCATCATGTGGGTCTCCCATCATCATTGTGCTAATGAATGATGTGACTTCAAAGATGTGTGTTGATTATAAGACATTAAACAAAATCACACTCAAGAACATGTAACCCACCCCTCAAGGTAGATGTATACACTACTGAGAGGGGGTGGTGAATTATTAGTGTACCTTATGATCAATTATTTTTTCCCTTTTAAACAATTACTGAATCTGCATCATTCAACTAAGAACACAATGTAGATTTTCATATCACATCATAATCATATAAATCATATTAGCAACATACACAAGTAATAAAACACATATAACCATCAAAGTACAACCACACAATAGATTAACACATGGGACACAAGATATAAGGTGGAAACTCGAAGGGTAAAAACCACCATCGACAAATAGTCTTCCTCTACACTTTTCTATTGATATCAAATATTCTTTTACATTTCAATCACTGCCACCACGAGTGTACAAGCCACAACTTGAAAATCAATGTGAGCCACCACTCCCATAAACCATGCAGAATACCACCTGCTGAAAGCCACCACCTTCACTAGTTTACACCACTAGAAGCAAGCCTCCACTCCCTGAGAAAGTTCTCCAGGCTCTACTCTCTTGGAAAGCCACCACTCACCTGAAAGCCTTTACCTCCATCATTAAAGGCCTTAACCTTCAAATCCACATGTGTCTAATTTCATCTATTTTCTAACTATCGCCCATACTCTGCATACAACATACATGAGCCTCATTTCATCCTATTTTCACATTAGACTCACAATAAAACAATATAGACATATCACAATCTCTCTGCAACAAAACCTTCACTAGTTTTCCAACCACCAATGAAAGGAAGTCTCTACTCTCTGAGCAAGTTCTCCAACCTCTACTAGAAGGAATCCACGACTCCCTTGTCAAATCACCACTCATCTACAAGCCAATACCTGCAACGCTGAAAGCCCCAACATTCAAATCCACATTGGTCTAATACATGGTTACTAGAATTATATATCATGGCTATATAATGCCTCCAAAAAGTTGATATATCGCTAAAACATGACTCCTCTCTCATGCCTAAACATCAGTCATATGACTTAACCAGTCGCCCATGAGAAAATCGTGATAGTACATGGCTACAATAATGACTCCAAGCTCGCACATGGATGAAACACAACATTTACCAGCCTAAACATGGTTGTAATAGCTCTCATCACTCAACGTGACTCACTTCAACTGATCCTTTGACATGACACATGACTCTCTCTCTTGACTCTAGGAGCAATCTGTCAATAACCAAATGATGAAAAAAACATGCTATAGGGCTTCATATTGAGAGTACATCGATGAAAATGATGTACTCCAAGTCTCATGACCCTCTTCTCCTTATGCGTAGTTGAAAATAATTATATACAATGTGAAAAGATATGGTTGTTACATCATGCTCATAAAAGTTCTTGTTGGGTGTGGAGCCTGATTATCTTCTTTATTTAGAGGTATCACCGCATTGGACCCCAGTTTGTAATGTGGTGAAAATGCCACCTGTAAATGTGCATTGTCAAGGTTTTCCAGGGGGGCGACAACAATTATTTGGAGCTTTGATCAATAAATTTGATGTATTTGATACTTTCAAGAAATGGAAAGCTTTGGTTGAAAATGAGATAGGAAAAAGGTTGAAGTGTCTCAGATCAGAAAATGGAGGTGAATATTGCAGCAAAGAGTTTGATAAATATTGTTCAAAGAATGGAATTCACAGAGAGAATATAGTTCCAGGAACACCACAAGAAAATGGTGTGTCGGACAAAATGAATAGGACAATCATGGAGTGTGCAAGGTGCATGAGATTGCATGCAGGATTACCTTTAGAATTTTGGGCAGATGTTGTAGATACTGTTGTTTATCTAATAAAAGGAGGGCCTTCAATTTCCTTGGATGGTGGTATTCCAAAGGAGGCATGGACAGGTAAAAAGGTAAACTACTCATTTTCAAATAATTTTGGTTGTGAAGCCTTTGTCCACATTAATAAAGAAAATAGAACAAAGCTTGAGGAAAAATCAAAGAAATGTATCTTTACTGGATATGGTGTTAATGATTTTGGTTATCTCTTTTATGATTATGAAAAAAACAAAATCATTAGGAGCAGAGATGTTAGATTCACTGAAAAGTTTTTGTATAAGGATCTGATGCAGGAAAAGAAATAGGAAAAAGAAAACAAAGAATACACAATGCTTGATGAGATCACAGAAAAAATGAAGGTACCTAAAAATCATAATGATCAAAAGCTAGAACAACAACAACAACCAAAACAGCAACAAGCATCTCAAACACCTGAAAGTGGTGTTAGAAGATCTACTTGAAAAAGTAAACCCCCTGTATGATACTCTCCTTCATTATATTTTGTATTGTTGACTGATTCTATTGAACCAAAATGTTATGAAGAAGAAATGCAGGTAGAAACAAGGAAGAAGTGGGAGCAAGCCATGAAAGAAGAGATGGACTCCTTAGCACATAACCAGACTTGGGACTTTTTCCTACAGGTAAAATACCACTGCAAAAGAAATGTGTTTACAAGTTGAAGGAAGAAGATGGAGGTAGAAAAATGTATAAAGCTAGACTTGTGGTGAAGGGTTTTTCACAAAAAAAGGGTATAGGATTTGATGAGATATTTTCTCCTGTTGTTAAAATGAATTCAATCAGAACTATTTTAAGTCTAGTAGCAACTGCAGATTTGCATCTTGAGCAGTTATATGTAAAGACATCCTTTCTCCATGGGGATTTGGAGGAAGAGATATATATGAAGCAGCAACAAGGATATGAGGTAAAAGGGAAGGAGGAACTAGTGTGCAGGTTGAAGAAGAGCTTCTATGGCTTAAGACAGGCTCCAAGGTAGTGGTATCTAAAATTTGATAGGTTTATGTCTAAACAAGGTTATACTAGATGTCACTCTTAACATTGTGTTTATCTCAAAAAGAAAAATGATGGCAGTTATATTATATTGTCAGTGTATGTAGATGACATGCTTCTTGTAGGTTCTAACATGCAAGAAATAAAGGTGCTCAAAAGAAAATTGGCGAACTCATTTGCAATGAAGGATTTGGGTGCTGCAAAACAAATCCTTGGTATGAGAATAACTAGAGACAGGAAGAATCAAAAATTAACATTGTCTCACAGTGAGTACATAGAAAAGGTGTTGAATATTTTTAATATGCTGAATGAAAAACCAGTTAGTATACCTTTGGCTACCCATTTCAAACTAAGTAAGGAGGTGTGTTCGAAGATTTAGGAAGAAATGTCTTATATGTCTAAAGTTCCATATGCATCAGCAGTTGGAAGCTTAATGTATGAAATGGTCTACACAAGGCCTAATATTACACATGCAGTGGGAGTTGTAAGCAGGTACATGAACAATCCAAGAAAAGAACATTTGATGGCAGTGAAGTGGATTCTCGGATATTTGAGAGGTACCACAAATCAAGCATTATCCTTTGGTGGTTCAAACATTGCTCTACAAGGATATGTTGATGCAGATATGATGGGTGATAGAGATAACAGGAGGAGCACAATAGGGTATGTGTTTACTATAGGTGGAACAAATGTCAGCTAGGTTTCAAAATTGCAGAGTGTTGTTGCACTCTCAACGACTGAAGTAGAGTATGTTGCTGCTACAGAGGCTAGTAAAGAAATGATTTGGTTACAAAATTTTCTGGATGAATTGGGTAAGAAGAAGGAGTTGATCAAGTTATACAGTGATAGCCAGAGTGCCATACATCTTCCAAAGAACTTTGCATTTCATTCCAAGACTAAACATATATAGCTCAAGTATAATTTCATACAGTCAGTGTTGGAAGATGGAAAGTTGAAGCTGGAAAAGATACACACTAGCCAGAATCTGGAAGATATGTTAACAAAAGATGTAACCAAGGAGAAACTGAGATTCTGCTCAGTTTCAATTGGTCTTCAAGTATGATGAATAATTTGAGAAACAACTAGGTCCAAAGTGAAGTCATTGTTCAACAAATGAAGCAATGGTGGAGTTGCTATAATCAGTCTGCCAGTGGGATATTGTTGTGTGAGAAAGAAGGGGGAATTGCAATGGATCTGATGTAGGTTGTATCTATTCATTTTGTTGGATAATATAAAAGGAAGGACCAGATGTTTCTCCATGGATGTAGCCCAAATTGGGTGAACCACGTATATCTATTTCTCTCTTGTTTTATGTGTTTTATGTGTTTATATTTCTGCAATATATTTTACGTGTTCCATTGCTCTATAATATATAATTTTCTAACAGTGATTTCATGGCCAAAATAATGTCTCCTCCTAATGCATGCCAACATCAAATGTTTCTTAACTAATGAACCAAATAAAATGTGTGTACATGGTGACAACAAAAAATACATCCTCAACATTAGTGAATCAATATGCCACCAATGAGGCTCAACAACAAGAAACATAATATTGTATCATCAACTTTGGTTCCAGCCAACAAATCAACAAGAAACAAAAGAATCACTAGTAATAGATAAGACAATATAGCAACAATCTATATAGCATCATCAACACATAGGCAAAATATGAAATGCATCGAAGAAGCACTAAGCAATAATAAAACAACATAAGGTTTTGCAATAAAACTCTATAATCATCTCATCAACTCTTCATCTCTGTAACCTGATGCTATGAAGGTCAGCACACTCTCTCCATATATAGAAATAGAAACAATCCTCAAGTAGAAAAAGGATATCAATCTCTCGAACCAAAACATCAATGGCACCATACATACTCTCGTGAGACTCAAGCAACATCATACTCCCTCCATGCATAAGCAACAATATAACTCTAATCCAACTCTCACAAGTGCATAAGGTCATCACAACTCAGTGATCCAAATGCAAAACATTTCGATAATAGCATGCATCATACAGTCGATATATAGACATGAGTAACAGTACGCACACTCTAGATTTTCCAACTCCAACACACCATAATCGGATCTCATAGCAACCACACACAAATGAAAATAAATGACATAAAAGTGATATAGCATTAAGAACACAAGAAATATATCAACCATGCCATGCAAGTATTCTAACACATTTGATCTCTATGAGGCAACCGCAACAAAAATTTTCTAAACGTCTTCTTGTAATAAGGCAATATCAAGAGAATGCATAATAAGCTCTTCTCAGTGCTCGTTGATGTAAATTCTAGCACTACAATTCTAACATGCTCTGCCTTTGGCATTGTCAACCTCAACCTGATCTCCATAACTTTCAGGTTGATCTCCCTACTATCTGTAATCTCCCTACTCGACCATCTTTCCATTCTTTCTCCTTCTTTGACATCAATGTCAAAGGCCAATATCAACACTAAAAAGTAATGGCAACAACATGAGGGACTAAGAGAGGTACTCCCCCTATCATTTTCAACACCATGCTGACTATAAGGATGATACAAAATGATCTTCTAATAAGAACATATATCTCTCCTACAATATGAGCATGTAAACCAATGAACTTAGTTGGCAACATATTTCTACCCAATACCAAGCATCCTCTCATGCTGACCATGCTCCCCTTAAACATCAATCCCTTGATATATATCAAATTATTAAAATATATCCCTCATTTATTCCCGCTATAAATTTTTGTAGCCTTAACCATTACTAATAGGAAAAAAATTATATGGTGCATTAAGACCTACAATCTTAAGAAAAAAGATTGTTTGATAATTTAATAAATATATATAGAATTAAAATCATAAATTAAAAAAATATAGTTGTGGACAAGAACTCCCTATTCTATAAAACTTTAATAAATTGTGTAGCAAGATTCAACCATTTTGTTACTCATATGTTGCACTAATGAAAATGTATAAATGATATTTTGTATGAAAAATAACATATTAATAAGAGGAAAACTCAAAGTTCATATAGTTAGACACAATTTCTAAAATAAAATCTATATACTTGGAAAGCTAATTCATTTGTCCACATAAAATTAATAATAATAATAATTTTAATTATAAAAAAATTAATAATTAAAAATATTATAATAATTATAAAAAATTATATGAAATTGTTGTTAACAAAAAACTATTTTAATTAAATATAATATATTTTAAATAATTCTATATCACCACCCCCTCCACACACCTATTCCAATAATAAATTAATAATATTACCATCACCTTGTTCACCTTTCTTATTTTTAAATATGACGGATGATTGTTCCCCCTCCACAGACCTATTTCAATAATAAATTAATAATATTACCATCACATTGTTCACCTTTCTTATTTTTAAATATGATGGATGATTGTTTTATTGGGAAAGGTGATAAAAAAAAAACATAGCAAAATTCCAAATAAAATGATCATCCATCATATTTAAAAATTGAAGAATGTGATGTCCATCTTATTATTTTATTTTATAATGGTTTCTTCCCTTACGCGCTTCCCTTTGAAGATGGTAGTGTCATTATACATTCAATAATGTCCAATATTATATTGCCGACGATTCTGTTGAATGAGATGCTCTGCACAATACAAACTAATGGTTTGGAATGGAGAACTTTATAATATCGTGGTACGCTCTCTCACGTTATACTTGTATAAATTTCAAGGTGAACAGTCACAGCGGAAGATTGTCTCTACGCTAGTGAAGAAGGAACGTGTCCAACATTTCGAGAAACAAAAAGCAGGAGTGCAGGCCTAGGCAATGCAAGATCTCAAACCTGGTGCGGATCTTGTTAGCTATAGTACTGCTGTTAGTTTTCAATTACATTTTGTCAAATTTAAGGTTTTGAATATTTATAATCAAAGTTTATATTCACTAAAACTTTTAAGTAAAAACATTTAAAAAACACTAAATGATTTCACCTTACAACAAAATGACATTACTCATATATATATAATATTGAATGATGTAAAATATAACATTATAATAATAATCAAACTTGTAAATTTTATATATTTGTATTTTTTGAAAGGTAAATTTTTATTTTTATTTAGTTAAATGAAATAATAATTGATTTATATTTATTTTAAATAATTAAAAAATTTATCACGATGAGTGTGTGTGCCTAGGAGGACAGCTAGATAGCTGATTACTTCTACATGGAGACATGACTCAAAACTTAATGTAAGGTGGCGGGAGGGCAAGTGAGTCGCCCCCCATATTGTTTCAATAATTATGTAAGTGTGTGACAATCGAGCCCCTATGGGAGGGTGGTGGCACAGTGAGATGGGTATAAGAGATTGGGAAGAATCCAGGCCGAGACATTTGGAGGTGAAGTCGTTGTGGAAAATAAGCTTTGCGGCTCCTTTTGTATACCATTGTGGGCCTCAAAAGAAAGTTGGTGCATGTCGACTGTGGTGTAGACAAGAATCCAAGAGACTCTGACAGTCTAGGAAGACTAGGACTCTAAGGTGGCAAGGTCCTTTTGGTAAGTTTGCTCGTCTTAGATTTTTTGTTCATGGTGCGTTCAGTCGTTTGGATTCTCTGTATATTGGTCTTTGAAAAAGGTTGGGGTGGTTTGGGTGTCGAACCAGTTTTATCAAGATCAAGTGTCACTCTGGTAGAGTGTACATTGGGTTCTTTGGGGTATTACCGATTTGTAGGCTCAATATTCAGATTTGCATACTAGGTTTTGGCTTGTTCGGTGTTCTGGAGAATGATCTCTCCTTTGCTTAAATTTTTAGTTTGGAATCTTACTGTGTTGGTGTTCGAGGTGCCTAATGAACTATGACAGGCAAAGGAGCTCTTCCTCCTAGTCGCAGTAAAGAAATGGCATCCCCAGTTTTGTCAATGCTCTGAGCTAGCTTGGGATCTTTGGCAGTGGGGAAAATAATGTTTGTGGTGGAAGTTGTGGAGGTTGGGTGTCTGGTGCACGGATGCACAATAGCCTGATAGGAATTAGTGGAGTGAAGTCAGGTTAGGGGGATAAATTGTGAATTTGAAAGAGTGTGGTGGTTTGGGAAAGGAAATTTCCCTGCTACTCCTCTTCGTGTGGTTACAGTTTATCTGGTTGAAGGGTCGTTGCACTTCCTAGGAGGTTCAACGTGGTTTCGAGGCGGTTGAAGTTTATTTGTCAGTATTCGTGTCTGTTGGTTCTCTGGTGGTGCTGGCGAGCCCAAAGCAAAGATGAATTTGCCTCTGAGGCCCTCACGTCGGGTCAAATCCTCCCCTGCTTCAGCTGGCTGTGATGGAAATGTTCAACGTGGGGGCATGAAGGCTGACCATGGTTGTGGAGGTAAAAATTCTCACAGGGGTCATGGTCGTGGCAATCGACCAGCTCGTCATAGTGGAAGGGGTGGTAGCAGGAGCCCTACTGGCCATGGACGTGGGCATGGGGGTCCTCCTTGTCTCGTGGCCTCTTCCAGGATATCAATGCATTATGTTCAGGAAATGTTGGAAGCTTAGGATATGACCCACTGTGGTTGGGTTCTCAAAATTAGGCTCAAAAAATCAAAGTATATGAATCTTGATAAACTTAGCTTCGGATCAAAGAGCTCGTCATTTTGATTCCAACGGTGCGAACGACACTCAAATTCGAGCTCATATGCAGAAGTTAGAGCAAGTCAAAGTTCAGGTTTGACTTGGACACATGACTAGATTGGATGATGTGGCAAGGTCCTTTAGAGAATGAGGAGGCACCAAGTGGCAAGCCGCCATTGGTCCCCGCATGTGACAAATCACGATCACAAGTGGGTCAGCATTAAAAATCGGCCCCAGAACAACCGGAGTTGTGATGCGATGGATCGCAATCGCACATCGGTGAAGGGAGGTGTTACAAAATCGGCGCCCGATAGGTACTGAGTTGCGATGCGATATCAAAATTGCAAATCACAACATTGTGCAAAGTCCCTCATATATAGGACCCCGGTTCTTCACTGATTGTGAAAGGACCCCGGATGCAATGCAATTATAAGCTCCAGTTAAGAATTCTGTCAAGTCTGCTGAATCACAATCACATATCACTCACCTATTTCATAGTCCATATGACTGCAAGACTCTATTGATTATGATTTGCAATGGGTAGTCGATGCCAATAGAATATGGTCCGCCGCATGGAGAAATTTTCGCCCAGTTAGCGCTTTTTTGGGGCTAATTTGTAGGATCATGCCAAAAATGGGGCAATTTGCGGAGCGAATAATGGGAAAACAAGGGGAAGTCATAACTTCTTCATTTTTTCACCAAATTGGATGCAAAAAGAGGCAAGCTAGCCATTTTTGGACATTTTGGATTGATTTGAGCAAGTTTCAGAAGCATTTGAGCACTTAAAACACACATTTTTACGCTTTTGAGCATAATAGAGAGGCCCAAGCTATTGGAAGTTGGACCAAGGAGACGTAGCCCAAGAGAGGTGAACTCCCTTATCATGTGCTTGTTGTAATGTGTTGTGGATGATGTTCTGTACATGTCTATGTTGTTGTTTAGTTTCTAGTTTCTGTTAAATTTCTCATAAAATTAACTTAAAAACTCTTCATTTCACATGCAAAAATTGATGAATCCTTAAGCACAATGAAAGAATTTTGTTTATAATCTGAGGAACATCTTAGTAATGCAAACTAATATTCTAAATCGGATCACACTGGGAAGAACATGAGGTTGTGATGACACCACTCTAGCAGCTGCAATACTTCCAATGCCACCTTTGTGAGCATGTGGTTGTGGTATCGCGTGGACAAAACCTACTGTCGGAAAAACTAGACATGTTGGAAGCATTGTTGACTCATCTGGAGTAGCATGTAGATTTCCTATATTTCCCTCCTCCCCCTAGGGACAGGGCCTCATAATCTGGCATCCATCACTTTCAATGACTAGGGTGACTAGGGTGCTATGTATTTTGCAGGATTTTTGGTGTATTTGGCCCTCTGTGATATGGGCAGTAGCCCTTAGTTTATTTTCAATGTTTTGTATTGATTAGTTATCGATGGTCAACAAACCTAGTCGGGGTGAGACCACTAGTTTTTTGGTGTTGTATGTAAAACCTTTTGGAAATTAATAGAAAGTATAATTCACAAAAAAATAAAAATAAAAAATAAAATCATACATTACAAATAATAATTAAAATAATTTTCATCACATTTACAACACCTAAAAATATTCCCTATGGGATGTGCACACGATCCAATGGAGTCTGGGGAATGGGCCCACCATCTCACCCACCTAAATGTGAGTAAATGAAGGAGGAGGGATGTGTCCTAGGCATGTTGCCACATACAACCACTCATTTGGCATTAAATAATAGCGGTTAGTTGATGTTATGCATTTTCATTTCGAAGGTGAAGGTGGAGGGTTTCTACAAGCATGAGGTCAAAGAGTCGACCTCCATGCTGCGAGCCCCTTCAAATTACTATGGTGTGGAGATATTTCAATCTAGTTTTTCCCTTGGCCTATTTTTTGTGAGATGGGTTTCTTGTTTGGAGTAGTAGAAGTAGAAGGTGGTGGAACTTTTTCTAGGCAAGAAACGAATTTGGTTGTAGAGGTTGGGGTGAATTCATGAATATGGGTTACACTTTTGGGCCAAATGTGGTGATGAAAATTCAAAAAATTATTGTTTTGTCAAATTGAATTCTTTGAAATTCATATAAACATTGTGAATTTTGATTCAGAGTAAAAAAGACAATGTGTGTAGAATTATATTGTTGTCCTAGTGATATTTTTTGCAAAATATTTTAGTGTCATATAATCTATTAATTTTCCATTAAATGAAATGTTTGTCCTTGCAAATTTTCGCACATCTAAGATGTATGCATTTGTTCACATAGCATAACTTAGTCTAAAATGTGTAATTTTTCATATATATATATATATATATATATGATCTATATGGAGAGAACTAAGTTATGCATATTAAAGTTTTATTTTTTTATGCAAAATTATATTTTTTATTATTTTTTGAAGTTGTCGAAGTAATACTTCAATTAAATTTTTGTAGACACATGTGTTCACGTAATATTTTTTTCAACTATTCAAATAAATTGAAAAAACAAGAGTACCCTTTCGAAGAGAACTCATAAATGAATATAGTGGTATTTAAAAAAAAAATCGTTGTATATATTTTATGTTATTGATTTTTTATTCAACCCCTTTCAAACTATCCAAACAAAATTCAAACATTATTTTTAAAAGAAATTATTAGAAATGTTGTTGGGTCAATATATTTTGTGATATTAAGGGAAATTTATTTGAAAGTTTCAAACTGATATTTCATTAGATAGGGGATTCTTTAATAAATCCAACATGACCAACTCCGCCACTTAAGGACAAAATTTTCCCTAAATCTGTCATGGTACAAAATGGTGTTGGAGAGAAATCTGCAGAAGGGGTGTTAAAACTATGATTTTTAGGACCTCAATAGCTCAATCAAGTGCTTGAGTACTAAATTTAAATAGCTCGATCGAGGGTTAAAGAAACCCTCGATCAAGCCTTCAACATGGTTAACCAGTAGCTCAATCAAGCTATAAGCTCGATCGAGCCATTGAAAAACTAACACCTTAACAACTGCACACCAATTTTTATTTATGGCATTGATATAAAATGATATAAACTAGGAGCTCCCTTCATCTCCCGCTACCACCCCCCAAAAAATAAAACAATACAAATTCAAATGTTCATGCATGAAAAAATAACAACAAACATTCATTCATAGAAAAATATTAGAATGTGGAAATTACACAAGAATTCACAACAAACATGGGAAATTGGATATTTCGATCTTGAAAAGGAGAGAAAGTACCAAGCATAGAGGAAGTGCGAGAAAAAGATAAGGAAAGCATGAAAAAAAGATGATAGGTATTGAGAGAACAATAAGATCATGTAATTCAACAAATTCAATCAAATACAAGTAATTCAAGTTGTCTCACTTCTCATATTACCTACTCCATGTTATATGCATTGGGAAATGTGATTGAAAAAAATAAAAAAATGGAGAATGAAACAATATAAAAAAGACAAAATAAGCATTGAAAGTAACACCGTGTAGTTACAACTTGAGATGTAACAACTAAAGAAATATCTCTTGGTGTGATTAATGGTTCATTGGAATTTTCTAAAACCACTTGAACTCATGAAAGTTATGAACTATTGATCAATTATATTAGTTAAGGATATCCCACAAAAACTAAGGATGTGATTTGACCAAAGAAAAATATTACATTTCCATGTATTATTTACATGAATTACAATTCATGGAAATTTATTTACAAGAGTGATTAGAAAGAATGGTTGTCACATAGGTGCTCCAAAAACTATAAACATTATTCTGATTGATGCTTTATATCCTTGTATGACTTAAAGAGAGAAAATGTGTTAAGATATAGAAGGAGCAAGAGTATCCCTCTTTCCAATGTGCATTTTGAGAAGAAATTCACTATTAAACATATAACAACATTAAATTGTTTTGACATCCATAATCACACATAACATTTAATGGTTCCTTTAATCCTAAATGATGAATCCTACATTCGAAAACCTCACAAGCTTCTTCTTTGAATCCTCACATGAAGGTTATGAGAATTTTTTAAAGAGAACATGTTTTTAAAAAATATACAAAGTGTTGTGTAGACTCGTGCTTGCACAAAAAGGAGTGTATTATTGCATATCACTAGAATGCTCCACGAAAGTCTCATGTGATTAATCAATATTAAATTCATAACTAATAAATGAAAAATAAATAAATTAGACACACATATTGATGATATGCTAGAAATGTTTACAACATTAATCTTCTTAGATTGAGGCAATCTAATGTCAATTAAATTCATATAGTTGTTTCTCAAGATGTAATCGTGAAATATATTGAAAAGTAATATGGTTCAAAAGTGAAAAAGAGGAACCTTATATTAAACTTTTTCAAGGTTTGATTAAAATAATTGAAAACATAAAAGGAACTGGGTATCCTTATTTTCACATGCATAAAAAAGATTCCTTGTAGAAACATATAGTTTTTTAAATTCACTTACCCCTCCTTGTGCCCAACTTTATTGTTGTGCTAAAATGTGCTAAAATTTCTATGTACATTCTCCAAAAAAACACTCAAATCACTTGTGCCCCTCTTCACCAAAAATAATAACAATGTACATCCATTGTTGATAAGACCTTGAATCATCTTCCTTGCTCTCTAAATCCACTAAAACCTTTGTCCCTTGATTTCTTTTTTTATCCTTATCAATAATTTCATTGGTCTTCTCATACTTCTCATCCCGCATTCTTCCACTTTTCATTTGGAATTGTGAAATTCTTGTAGTTATGATAAGTTGTTCCTCTAAGAAAGTTCTTACTATTGCTTTATAGTAATTTTAGTTACATTTCTTAAAACCCTAAATTATATGGTGCTTCTAATGAAGAATAAAATTTGCAACTAATTTGATCTTGTATCTAGTAGGCTTTCAACTATTAATGTACTTAAAAACTTGTTGACTCGGGTTCCTTATTATATCATGGAGTATGTATTTATGGTATGGCTTTCTAGTCACAAATTATCTTATATAATTAGATTTGTATAAATTTATAGATATAGATTTTTTTTCTCTCATGAAATAAACTCAACTCTTGAATTTGGTAATCACTAGCTTGATTTTTCAAGAATCTACAATTCTCTCAATTTGAAAAGATTCTCCATATCATTAAGTTAGTAATAAGTCCCTCTGCAATATGTATTTAGACTTCCTATATAATAATTTAAACTTTAATTTCTATTAGTCTTTAGTTCAACAACCTTGAAAATTATTATACAATATCTTTTTAATCAACTTTGCTAGATCTCCATCTTGTTCTCATTTTTGAGCCACTCTCTTTGACTTGTTTAGTAAACTCTTCAATTCTTCTAATTTTATTCATAACACCTATGCTTTTTTAATCACTTAAATCTATTTCATTCTCTTCTCATAATCCCTTTTACTTGGCATTGGATTTTAATTGAAATCTTTGGTAAATGAGATATATGAACAAAAATATAATATCATCCTTGTTAGAGTAGGGATCACTTTTAGTTTGGGATTTATATAGTCTTCTGAAGAAATGAAAAATTATTCCTAAGAAAAACTAATTTTGAAAATTTCAAATGCTTCACCTGTTAAATGTGACTTGCTGTGAAACCAAGCAATGCTTCAAACCTAGTAAATTTTTTGTGTTATATATAACAATAGATCACCTTTATAACACACCCTTCAATCATATGCCCAAATGGTTAAGTTTTTTCATTTCTTAAATATGTGTTGGGGGAGAGTGAAGAGAGATTATTGCTTGTAGGACTAGATTACTTAGGAAATAGGTATATTGACAACTTACTCTCCTGTTTTTCTAATTTTATTCTTAACACCTATTATTTTCAAATCATTTTTCTCTTTCCTTCTCTTCCCTCAATCCCTTTTAGTTGGAATTGGATTTTAATTCAGATATATGGTGAATGAGATATATGAACAAATGTACAATATCATCCTTGTTGTAGAGACTACTTTTAGTTTAGGATTTATATAGTCTATTGAAGAAATGAAAAATTGTTGCTACGAAAACTGATTTTGAAAAAGGTCAAATGCTTCACTTGGTAAATGGAGAGTTAGAGTTACACATATTAAAAAATCTAAAATATTAAAAGATATATATTTATAAATTTAATCTAATTTTTTTTTACATTATTAAATGAATAAATCAATTCCATTATTTTTAATAGTATGGTACATTTTCTTCAAATAATTGATTAAATACAATATTTTTATATAAAGAAGATTAAAATATATTAAAAATTTTGAATTAGATATTGGAATTTTATATATATATATATATATAGATATATATAGATATATATATATATATATATATATATATATATATATATATATATATATATATATATATATATATATATATATATTTAATATTGTATTTTATTAACATTTTATAGAAATATATAACACATTATAACTATATAATACATATTTCAAATGAACATTTTTAAACACTTAAATTATAATATATCATTAAAATTTATGTGTAATTAATTAAAAAAAAAAATTGCTAGCATAATCATAAATTTAACATAAAAGATAAATTTAATTTTTATCATTAAAATTTATATATAAATTAATTAATTGCTCATTGTTAACATAGGACTATATTTAAAACAAAAATATAAATTTAAGTGCAAATATTTTACAAATTGCATACCTTCAACTAGTTTGCCAATTTCTTATCCTTTACATGGCGATTCCTCTATTGTGTGTTCTTAATTATGGCATCCCTTGAAGTTAAATCATGATTTATTCATAAGTAACAAATTTTAGCTATTTTAATGACTTGTTTTCAATAAAATATTTTTTCATATTCTTAATCTATAATGGTTTCCTGTGACTCCAATTTGTTCTTGAAATCAACATGTATAAGTTGAGTAAATATTGAGAAAATGCACATTAATTTAGGTAAGTGTACATATATTTCAACGACTATTTTGGAATATTTAATTAAATAAGGTTACATAATTCAATTTAACTGGTAATGGCAATATAACGTTTCCAAAAGCATTAATTTTCCATCTCCCTATATGCTCACATAGCATAATTTGGAAAAGTAAGTGGCCCATTATTCACACATCTTTTCTTTTGCAAGGAACAAACATCAGATAGTATAATTAGGGGAATTGCATTAAAGGATCATGAGCTGTATATCCACATACTTGCGATTCAAAAACTTTGTATATGCACTAGTAAGCTCGCACACACCTTCACTACTAGCCAATTTTCTTTACTAACCATTATAAGTATGGTAATTGTTTACCTTTTAGTTTGACATTTTGCACATAAACATAGCTTAAAACTAGGAGGAAAGCAAGTGGTCCTAATCCACATATATTTTTTACTTCTTTTGCTCATTCCAATTCACACCACACCTAGATTAACTAAAAGGAAAGTAAGTGACCCTAAAGCCACACATTATTTTACTTGATTGCTAATTGTTGTAGCGGCTGCAACACCCTCCAAAATTTTGGCTTGTACTCAAATTTCAGAGCCTAGTGTGGATCATGTGATCGATCATTGTTTCGTCACTTATTGGTAAGTTGTTGATCTCAAGCTCCCCTCTTCGATCTTAAGAGTCTTTCATGCTTTTACCTTTATATAGTATGTGTCATCTTTGGGCATGAGGACTATCGCCTGTCATGCAAAGGGGATTTTGTCTTTCTTCAACTGGAAAGTTTTGTCAGAATGGGTTGTCCTCACCACATAGACATGTTTCACGCTCATTTAGCGCACTCTTACACAAGTTCCACCTTTATCCTCTTAAATTCTATCATCAAAGCCGCACTTGTCATAAGCTGCCACAAAGTTTGTTGCGTTAAGTGAAGTATGTGTTATATGTTCTGGATGGTCTATGTTGTATCACTAAGTGTTCAAGTGTGTGATCGTAGTCACATTCTATCATTGTTCACATCAGTTCCACTAATCCCACACTTATCCAAATTCTAGAATTTCCTTAGCAACCTAGCCTCATTGATCTTTCCTGAATTGCCCACTTCGCATCTGCAACCCTCAAGATTTTCCCTTAACTACTAAAACTACATAATGCATAGAAATCCTAGCCTACCTTAGCATTCAAAACTACGTAGTGGTTTCCTCTAGTGTCCTTCCCTCAGCCAGAACCTATCGTCTCTAGAAACTATGCAGTATTTTCCCTCAGCTGCCCAATCGGACTTGCATCCCAAAACTATGTAGATATGTCCTCCTAGGGCATCATCTTGCAGCAGTGCCTTGCATCCTAAATCTGTGTAGTTTTTCCCTCAGCTGCTCAACCTACCTTGCATCCTAAAATTGTGTAGATGTGTCCTCCCGGGGCCTCATTCTGCAGCAGTCACTGCCCGCTAAAACTACGCAATTGTGTCTCTCAAGGGCCACGAAGGAGGATGACATGCTATATGACTCTCAAGGAGCTAAAGAGAATGATAAGCAGACCAAGGAACCCAAGATATGATAGAATATCGGGACCGCATGAAGACTCCATCTAATGCATAACCCATTAGAGGGTAGGTATGGAAAAAAAAATCTCATATTTTGAAACACAACTCTTAGTATAGCTTGAAGCCTTATCATTGTCATATCATTTTGTCTTTACTGGCATGCATGTTTGCAAGCACTAAAATTCATTCCATGTCTTCCCTCTGCGTGTCTTGCTCCCTTTTGCTTGTTGGATCAATTGTCGTCTTTTGACATGTTTGGTTGTTAGCTAATGTTTGTGAACCATTCCGATGTACTTGAAGGTTTTTATTTATGTATACAAGTTGACCTAGCCATGTAAATACCTATTGCACTCATAAACAAAGTTCTAAACACTATTGCACAAGTGTCGCCACGGTCGTCCAAAGGTCTATCCCAAGTGTTTCACTTGCCACTTTTAACTCTAGATAGTATCATAAATGGAAATGCTTTGTCTTATTGTCCCAGTGGTCTATGTTGTCATGCTGTCAAATTATGTTAAGTGTTTGATCACAACGTTGAGTCCTCACAAGTTCACTTGCCTCCCACACTTAGCCATTTTCCTGAAAATCCTTCCCACTGAACAAATCCACTTCATAGGAACCCACCTGAGCTACATTGCATAGTCTTAGCCCTCAGTGATGATGATTCAATACCTGGAACTGCACAGTTCATGATGTTGTCCCCTAGGACAGTTGCACTACGCAATCCCAGAGGTGAGCAATCTGCCTTCCTTCCCATAATTGTGCAAAAACTGCCTCAAAGCCCGACCTGAGTTGCGCACTTTGCAAGATCAGTCATAAATCCTCCTCCCTACCTACTAGAACCCCAAAATGTGCATAAACATGAGCTTTCTTTGCCTCATAGAACTGTACAGATATGTTCTCCTAGTGACCTCCCTTAGTTGGTACCCACTGCTCCAAAAAATGGTGCAGAACTGTCCTCTCTAATCCCTCTATTGCCTTGTCTTGTCTTCCCACATAAAATTGCACAGAGGTGCCTCCCAGGGTCTCGCCTTGGAGCTTCCACTAGTGACCTCAACTGTGCAATCCTTCCTCCCAGTTCCCACTACGCAGTCTTCCCCGAAAAATGAAGATTATGCCTTCAAGTTTCTCATCCAAGTTTGAGATGTGCTCTATGAAGTCTTAGTGAGTAGTGTCCCTCCTTGTAACCTGGAACTGTGCAGTGCATAGTTACTGGGCCCTCTTCTCAGCCTGTCATCTATCACGGGCCCGGTCCATGGAAATAAATGTATCATCTTGGACTAGGAGGTTTTAGATTTAATGTCATCCTAACATGAGTGAATTGCAGGAACAGGTACACTGATAGATTGACATGGCGAGAAAACGAACGGGATGAAAAAGGAGTGAACAAGCTAGAACACTTACTTGCAGTTGAATGCATGACATAAGAGCAAGTTAAAGGAATACATGCATGTAACCATATTACATGACCAAGACCATTGAACACCCCACAACATCAAGCCATGCGGAGGTGAAGACAAAGCACATCCAAGAACACATCCATCACTTAGCAAGAACAGTAGCTTGACATTTCCACCATAACCAGTCAGTCCATTTCAGTAGTGTCATGTCAAGTTGTGTCATGAGTTGTCAAGGCCACATCACTACTATGGGACATATCTGCTGTAACCAAATGTAATGTAAAGTGAAAGTCCAATAGACATATAATGAAGATGAAGAGTCATGTTAGTTGAAAACTCATAGGAAGTTGAACGGTTATGAGGGTAGTCCAAGAGTCACAAGGGTCAAGCATCACCCTTGGCTATATATACCCCTTCCATTGTATGAGCAAGGAATTTTCACCTTGGCTCCTCCCATGAAGCATATATAGTTTTCAGTCAGTTCTTTGAGAAGCAAAGAGTTGCTCCAATGTCCCACTACTGGGGCTAGTGATGTTTGATGTACATATGTGTCTTGGAAGTTTTGCTTAATACAAAAGCCTATTCTAGAAAATACGTTTTTATGCATGTCTTGTAGATGTTTGTAAGACTATTCTTTCAGTATTTTTAATTCATGTTTGTTTCACATGTACTAAGATAGTTGAACTATTTTGGTTGTTTTAGTACTTACCTTGTTGAGAATGTGTTGTATTGGTTATTAATGTTGTCTCATCCTTGTGGACTACTCCATAGATACTAGAAATACCTTCCTCAATTACCGGTTATAACGATTGTCACATTGGTTGTGGACTACTATACTGGATGGTGGACAGGACTTCCCTTGTACTTTGGTTTTAATGACTATCACGTCCGTTGTGGACTATTTCGCTGGATGTTGGACAAACCTTCATGTTTCACATGTGTCTCTTCCTAGTTTGTACTATTACATCTCACTTAGAGACTCACTTTTCTCCCCCTTTTTGTAGTAAGAGAACCTTCAAATAGTTATGTTACACACTCACCAGGCACACGTACCTTGTTTTTTGAAGATACCAGCGTAACACTTTCATGTGCTAACAGCAAGAGCTGAGGCAGATCTCTACGTATATGGAAACCAGTCCTTTATACCAGATGGGACTCCTACACCAAATGGTGTGAGGTCTAGTTGGGAATTCATATCGGGATGATCCCCTTGGTTGACAGATTTCCAGCATCGTCAACAAAACATCGCTAGAAGGAGGGCCAAATGATAGGCTATTCCAATAGATTCTAGTTTGAATCTCTTATTTAAAATGACTCTTCCTGGAATCATAATCCGAAGATGGTTTTCTAAAACTCCTAACTGTACCATCCTTGTGGAAGTTATTCATGACCATTCCAAGTTGAAGTTCAATGGCAAGGTGGAACCATCTTTTCATGTGCATGTACTACTTCAAGTTATGACTATTTTCCATCCTCACCAAATAAATTCTGAATATGTGGGGGCTATATTACTCACCCTCACATTCCAATTTCGTGTTGAACACTGGTGTCATACATTACCCATTTCTTCTATTGATTCATTCGGTCATCTTTTCTAGCTGATGATGAAAGCTTTCGATAATTATAGCCACCACGATTTTTGTGAAAAAAATTGTCGTTTAAGAATGGAGCCTGCCGAATCAGTTGAGGACTTTGTTGATCGTTTCCTTCACCTTTGTTGAGAAATTCCTGACAAACTTTTGAACTTAGATTTCTTGAGACGAGAATTTAGATGTTTGGTTCATGTTTCCCAATACAATGAACCTCCTTATTTCCCTTCTTCCCCAACTCTTCAAATCATGAGTCACCTTACATAGGAAGAGGGGTAGAAAGGTGCGGACAATATCAATCTTCCCTCTCGGTTTCAAAATTTTCCACATCAAAACAATGAGATTCCATTCTTGAATGATTCCCAATATTCTAATCTCGATGGAACACCTTGTATAATCAATTATTTCAATCAATCCCCATCCTTGGATGGTAGACACCCCATTGATGATAACTCTATTTTCGTATGCCGTGACGAATGCCCAAGCACATCATGTGATCTTCTAGTTTCTCATGAAGACTCTAAATTTGATCTAGAATATGCTTCAGCCAAAAGAAGACATCCATATCGAAACTTCCTCTTCACCACACTTTCCCTTGCATCTTACCATTCACAACGCATCTACACGCGATGAAGATACTCCATGTTCTCTTGCATCTTCATCCAATGATTTATCTCCTTGATTGACACAAGGCAGTGAGGCTATCCATGATAAAATTGAAAACAGTCTAGTCATAGAGTATCCTTCCCGTTCCCAATTATTCCTTCTTTTGCATGAAGACACCTATTCAATTCAATTGATAAATCTGATTGCTGTTGAAACCTATTACAGATATGGCTCACATCTAGAGACGAGTTTTGAAATTAGAAAAAATAATGACTCTCAAGCCCTCCCTGATCTGGTTCAAGATTCAAAATGTGATTCTACAATTCTATAAAGTTTCGGGACCTGTCAGGTAGTCGAGGCACTTCAATGTCTGTTGATGGTTATGTCAGGACTTCAAGACTCTAGTAATCCCCCTGAACCAAATTAGATATGGTTTCCCATGCACAATCTTTCTATCAGCATGGTTGCACTCGATGTTAATTCATGTGTAAACAATGTTTGGTATTACGGGAGTGATCTCTCAAATTTTCACTTATGACCGAATGCACGAATCTATTACAGTGAATTCGTCTTCATTTACATCTCTCACATCAAACTCGGGTTGGGAATGTTCATCTCTCATGAGGTCATGGAATTGGGAAGTTGATCATCTCAAAGACTATCTTTATCCATAATCATGCTTATCAAATTCCTCCTTTAATGGTCATCTCCTCGGACTTCTTACAAATATTTTACTACAAATCTATGTGCTCATCACACTAGAAATATCCTTGGGTGATGATGAGCACACAGGTTATCACAAGAATCAAGTTTCTCTCCTTTAACCATGCCTCAAGTGGTTTCACGCATTCACCATGCTAGTATCCTTTTTAAATTCTTGTGATGACTATGATGCTTGTGCAATTGGTCACCAGTTTCAGGAAGGTGGTCTGTCATATCTAGCTCACAACGAACTTGGTTTGATTGTTCAGAGCATTCACAATATTATTCAAATGGAATTTTCTTTGTTCATTGCAAACTGGGAATCTGATGTCTCAACTAGCTCATCTGATCATTCGTCTATCTTGGGTGATTGTCATTCGACTCATCATTTTCCCATCAGCACAACCAATGATAGTTTCTTCGTTCTCTTTGATCTTCATTTCTTAGCATTCTCTCTTCGGATTTCTGTCAAGCAGGTGAGGCACTTCAGCCTTCATTGATGGTTATGGCAGGTCCTCACTTTCTTGGCATCACCATCGAGGATGATCAGATCTATTTTTCTTTACAAGGTTTCCATCATGATCTTTCTTCTCGAATCGAAAATTCATCTTTTCAAAGATCACGAGGCTTTCAAGAAGACCACCATGAATTTTATGATCGAATCAT
Organism: Pinus tabuliformis; assembly: GCA_031772625.1. Classification (NCBI taxonomy): domain Eukaryota; kingdom Viridiplantae; phylum Streptophyta; class Pinopsida; order Pinales; family Pinaceae; genus Pinus; species Pinus tabuliformis. Next base: position 766,626,095 of record CM062815.1, read on the forward strand.
TGAATGGTTGGAAGAATCTTACTTGGCAAGATTTTTTGCATGCAACAAGTTTCAATCCTTCCTCATGCTTGCTATGAAGCTTGGTGTAAATTAGGACACACTCACAAGAGGCTTTCCAATTTTGTTGAAAAGTGGTATCCATGAAAGAGGTAACCATGTGGACTGGGTAAAAGTAGTGGTTGTGACACATATTTATGCTCACAAGAAAGACCTTCCTTTCCTTGTGCAAGTTTTGGAAGTTTTCATATCTTATGTTGCACGTAACCTTTTATATGTTTCAATCATTCATATATTTGTGGATGTAGGTTAGGAAAGACTATGTTGGCTTCACTGGAAATTTGATTATATATAACCCCGATCGTCTAGATTTTAGGATAGGAGAAGGATTAGTCACATCTTAGTTTTCCTTTCCTTGTACTCATATTGCACTTGTTCTTGGTAGTTCATTCTAGTTTCTTATTATGGTTTTACATCATGTTCGCTTTAGTCATTCTGTTCTCTTGTATTTTGATTTTGTTTCCTCGTTTTGTGTCTTCTTCCTTTTTACATTGTTTTCTTCCTCATTGAGTTTTCATTCCATTTTCACTGTGCGAATAAGTATTGTGCCTTGAACTACAACCTAGTTTATGAATATGTATGTGGGTGAAGTTCAAAGAGTCTTATGACACTTCAACATTTGGCTAGTCCTGTGTCCAACTTCCTTGTTATTGGTCGTAACCTTTGGCCGATGAAGTCTTGATGGAAAATGTGATATGTTTGTAAGGAGAGCATTGGTCCAACCATGAACCTATGTCCAGTCTGGGAACCTTGTTCCTATACTCATATTTATAGTTTGGTATGTTCAAGCTTATCCAAACAGCAGAAATGTAGAAGGGTAAAAAATATAAATGAGCAATCCTAAATTAGAGTTATTTATATGATTATCTGAAGGAACAACCTCTCCTACTCTCAATAAGTTGGGATCCCTCTTTCACCCCAAAAATAAATAAATGTTGATGCACAGTTCTCTTTGAAAAATAACAAAGGCCAAAGAAGAGAAAGGCTTCCGGCACAGAGAGGTGAAGCAGGCAACTCCATTAGGGTACTATCTAGGATCGCTGGCAGTGGAGAAATGATTGTGTTCCTACGTGACTCTGTAGGGGCACTATCTAGGCCTACTAGCAGTAGAGCAACACTAGAGATGGAAAACTATACTCTGAAAATCTTAAGCTTGCGAGCCAAACTACCCTTCCCAATTTGAAATACTGTGATTTGGATGAATCTTATGTTATGTTCAACTAAGAGGGTACAAAGGAGACCATGTCTGCCTATGGGGTAAGTGTAGAATCCAAATTAATCTAAACAATGAATCAATATGCCCTGATGGACCAAGGCCCTGCACTAAAATTAAACAAGACAAATTAGTTTGGAATTAAACCAGTCTATCGCCAAGTGTTGTAGTGGCAGCAACACCCTTTAAAACTTTGGCATGTACTCAAAATTCAGTGCCTACTTATATCGATCCTATGATTTATCATTCCTTAGTCACTTATTGATGTGTTGATGATCTCAAGCTCCACTCTTCGATCTTAAGAGTCGTTCACACTTTTATCTTTATATAGTATGTGTCATCATTGGACATGAGGATTATTTCTTGCCATGCAAAGGGAAGTTTGTCTTTCTTCAAGGGGAAATTTTTGTGAGAATGGATTTTCCTCACCACATAGACATTTGTCACACTCATTTCATCCACTCTTATACAAGTTTCACCTTTATCCTCTTAAAGTCTATCATTGGAGCCACACTTGTCATAAGATGCCACAAAGGTTGTTGCATTAAGTGAAGTATATGTTATATGTTCTAGATGGTCTATGTTGTATCACTAAGTGTTCAAGTGTGTGACCATAGGCAAGTTATATCACTCTTCACATTAGTTCCATTGGTCCCACTCTTAGCCAAATTCAGGAGTTTCCTTAGCAACCTAGCGTCATCCATCTTTCCTGAACTGTGCACTTCACATCTGCAGCCCTCAAGCCTTTCACTTTCATACTGTAACTATGCAATGCATAGAAATCCTAGCCTCCCTTAGCATTCAAATTGCATAGTGGTTTCCTCCATTGTCCTTCCCTCAGCTGGAATCCACTGTCTCCAGAAACTACGCAGTTTTTTCCCTCAGCTACCCAATCTGCCTTGCATCCTGAAACTATGCATATGTGTCCTCTTAGGGTGTCATCCCACAACAGTCACTGCCAGCTGAAAATGTACAATTGTATCTCTCAGGGGCCACAAAGAAGGATGACATGCTAGATCACTCTCAAGGATTTGAGGAGAAACATAAGTAGACCAAGGAACCCAAGATATGATAGAAGATAGAGACTGCATGAAGACTCCATATGATGCATAACCCATTGGAGGGTAGGTATGAAAAACAAAGCTCATATTTTGAAGTACACCTCTTAGTGTAGCTTGAAGGACTTCTTATCATTCTTATATCATTTTGTCTTCAGTTACATGCTTGGTTGCAAGCACTGAAAGTCATTCCATGTGTTCCCTCTACGTGTCTTGCTTCCTTTCACTTGTTGGATCAGTGGTTGTATTTTGACTTGTTTGGATGTTATGCCATGTTTACGAACCATTCTAATGTCCTTGTAGGTTGGTATTTGTGTATACAATTTTTCCTTGCCATGTAAACACCTACTGCACTCATACACAAAGTTGTAAACATTTTCACACAAGTATCATCACGGTCTTCCAAAGGTTTATCCCAAGTGTCACACTTGTCGCTTTTAACTATAGATAGTCTCACAGAGGGAAATTATTTGTCGTGTTGTCCTGGTGGTCTATGTTTTCACACTATCAAAGTATGCTAAGTGTGTGATCATAATGTTGAGTCCTCACAAGTTCACTTGCCTCCCACACTTAGCCATTTTCCTGAAAATCTTTATGACTAAAAAAGTCCAGTTCATTGGACCTCGACTGAGCTGCATTAAGCAGTCTTATCCCTCAGTGATGATTTTATGCTGCCTGGAACTACACAATGTATGAGGTTGTTCCCCAGGACAATTACACTATGCAATCCCAGAGGTGAGTAGTATGCCTTCCTTCCCAGAATTTTGCAGAAACTGCCTCAAATGCCAACCTAAACTATGCACATTGTAAGATCAACCATCTAGCCTCCTCCCTTCCTACTAGAACCCCACAATGCATAGATACATAAGCCTTCTTTTCCTGTCAAAATTGTACAGATATGTCCCCCCAGTGACTTCCCTCAACCGGGACTCACTGCTCCCAGAAAATGCGCAGAACTGTCCTCTCTAGTCCCTCTATTTCCCTATCTTGTCTTCCCTCATAAAACACTGCACAATGGTGCCTCCCAGAGTCCCACCTTGCATTTTTGACCGGTGACCTCAAATGCACAATCCTGCCTCCCAGTGGCCACTGGGAAGTTTTCCCCGACAATGAAGATTGTGCCCTTGAATTCCTCATCCAATCTTGAGTTGCGCTTTTTGTAGTCTCAGTGACCAGTATCCCTCCCTATCACCTAGAACTCAATAGAACTATCCTCTTTGGTCCCTCTACTACCCTGTCTTATCTTCTTAGAAAAATATGTAGAGGTACCTCCCAGGGTCCCACCTTGTAGCTGCCACAAGTGACCACAACTATGCAATCCTGCCTCCCAGTAGCCACTACGCAATTTTCCCCGACAGTGAAGACTGTACGCTGAAATTCCTCATCCAAGTCTAAGCTGCACTTTGCCTAGTCTTAGTAACCAGTCTCCCTCCCTATCACCTGGAACTGTGCAGTGCACAGTTATTGGGCCTTCTTCCTAGTTTGTCATATGTCTCGGGCCTGGTCCATGGAAAGAAATGCATCATCTTAGACTAGGAGGTTTTGGCTTTAATCTCATCTAGTCATGAGTGAATTGAAGGAACAGGTACACTGATAGATCATGGAAAGATGATGAATGGGATGAAGAAGGAGCAAAAATGTTAGAAGACTTACTTGCAGTTGGATGGATGAAAGAAGAGCAAGCAAAAGGAACACATGCATGTAACCATATTACACGACCAAGACCATTGAAGACCCCACATCATCGATCCATGAGGAGGTGAAGACAAATCACATCCATCACTCAGCAACAACAATAGCTTGACATTTCCACCATAGCCAGCCAGTCCATGTCAATAGTTTCATGTCAAGTTGTGTCATGAGTTTTCAAGGCCACATGACTACTATGGGCCATACATGTTGAAATCGAATGTAATGTAAAGTGAAAGTACAACGTATAGACAATGAAGATTAAGAGTCATGTTAGTTGAAAATTTATAGGAAGTTGAATCGTCATGACGGTAGTCCAAGAGTCACAAGGGTCAAGCATCACCCTTGGCTATATATACCCCTTCCATTGTATGAGCAAGGAGTTTTCACCTTGGCTCCTCCCACGAAGCATAGAGAGTTTTAAGTCAGTTCTTTGAGGAGCAAGGAGTGGCTCCAATGTCCCACTACGAGGGCTAGTGATGTATGATGTACATATGAGTCTTAGAACTTTTTCCTAATACAAAAGCATGTTCAGGCTAGCACGTTTTCATGCATGTCTTGTAGATGTTTATAATACTATTCTTTTGGGATTTGTAATTCATGTTTGTTTCACATGTACTAAGATAGTTGAACTATTTTGGTTGTTTTAGTACTTACCTTGTTGGGAATGTGGTGTATTGGTTGTCACTATTGTCTCGTCCTTGTGGACTACCCCACAGGATACTAGACAGACCTTCCTCACTTACTGGTTATAACAATTGTCACATCCATTGTGGACTACTCTGCTGTATGGTAGATGGGTCTTCCCTTGTACTTTTGTTTTAATGACTATTACGTCCACTATGGCCTATTCTGCTGGATGCTAGATAGACCTTCCTGGTTCATGTGTGTCTCTTCCTTGGGTGGTACTATTACCTCTCACTTGGAGGCTCACTTTCCTCCCCCTTTTTGTAGTAGGATAACCTTGACATAGTTACGTTATGCACTCACCAGGCATAATTACCTTGTTGTTTGAGGATACCAGTGTAACAATCTCATGTGTTGACAGCTAGAGCCAAGCTAGATCTCTAAGTATATGGAAACCAGTCCCTTACACCAAATATGACTCCTACACCAAACTGTGTGAGGTTTAGTTGGGACTTCATATCAGGTAGATCCCCTTGGTTAACATATTTCCAGCACTATCAACACTAACCAAAGCCATTATTTCATTTTATTTTGGGACTAGGTGTGACATAGGCAAGTTCCCTTTGTGGATAGAGGCAACCCCTCTAGCCCTAGAGTGGGTCTAGTCATAGAACAGATAATGCCAAAGAAAATTTCCTTAGAAAGTTGATGCCATGAAGGCTTACCTTCAAACTGTCGTTCAATGAAGTTCCTATTGTGCTGCTCCAGCTTTCATTCTTCTAATCACTTGTACCTGAAAACAACATACAGAACACAAGCATGAACATAATAGAGTATGACAAAAACTATCTACTTAAAGAGTCAAGGAACTTCAACCTATCATTACGCATTTCGACATACGATATAAGAAATAAGTTGTTGATTTGTATTAATCTAAATCAAAGTAGAACTTACGACCAAGCCTTAACGTCGTAAGTCTCCTGGAAGGGTCCTGTCAGCATGTCTCCGCAAGAATTTAGTCGTATACTATCTCCCAAAAGGTGAATAACTATTTGTCCTACCCAAAAGGCTAATGCTAGAATACTCTTATAATCAAGTTAACTCCACTCAAAACCATCCCAAGCTAAATTACATGAGAGGCTACTTCCACACTCTAGCAAAAATTCTCTACTCTTACTATTGAATTCTTAGACTCTGAAGCTAGCCGATCTCAGTCATGGAGAAAGAATTTATAGGAGGAGGAGCATCCATAAAATATGGGAGAAGGAGCTTATCTCTTTGAGAGGTTGAACAGAAGGTGGAAAAACTATCCCAAAGGAGAGATGTGAGCTCATCTAATCCAACAACCAACCCTAAGATTGCCCATGAAGCTATTATGCTTCGAAGCTTCGACAAGTTGTTTAAAAGACTTGCCAAAAGTATCTCGTCGCTGGTGCAACATAGAGATAGACTGAGGACTTCGCTAGGGCTAGTGCAAACTTGGCCATCTTCGCAGGTGGAACAACTGCTGCCTCGCGATGACCCAGAAACACAAGTAAAAAAGGGTTTGCTCCAGGAGAAGTAAACTAAGATATTCTTCCTAAGATGATAAGGAATACCTTGACACATAATTTTCAACATGACACAAGGCAGATGCCAATAACAAAGACCGGCAATGTCTGGAATTAGGGAATGCGGGGTCAATGACAAATTACTGTGTAACAGATGCCACCTAAAGCATGAAGGCTGAGAGAGTGGGAGGGGTGAAATTCTTTACGAATCCATAACTGAAATAGAAAACCATTGCAGAGAACCTGCAATGCAAGTACAATTTATATCTCTGATACATGCATACATAGTGAAAGGAAATATATGTGCATAAGACATGGGTGTAGCCATCCATAAGATAAGCATAAATGAAACATGGTATGGACGCAACCATCCAATCAAAAGGACCATATGAAAGACTCAGGAATAGTCACAACCATCTAATAAAAAGAGTGATGTGTACAACCATGAACCAATCTGTGCAACTTGGACTCATGTAATCTAAACCTAGGGTCTTGAATCCTAACCTGATGAATGTTACAAACTCTAATATGCGAATAGATGCGCTGAAGTTGAGCATGCTAGAAAATCGCTTGATTACCAGTCAATGATGAAAACCGTTAACAAGCGCAAGAGAGACCACTAGTAATGTCAATGGTTCTCAAGGTACTGGTAGTACGATGCATGAAGTGTGAAGAATGATATGAAGTTGAACAACCATGAAATCACTCGATCGAAGGCCAATGATGAAAGCTTGTCATCGAATGCGAAGAACTTGGCATTAAGGCATGCAAGCTCCAAGGTACTAGAAAGGAGTCTCTAGATAAACTTCCCGGATAATGAGCTGAGGTCGATAAGAAGCGATCGGTCAAAGGAGGGCCATAATATTTCCCACATCATTGATGTGAGACAAAGGAACAAGATGAATGTGGATGAAACAGAGATTCAGAGGAAGATGTGTAAGGGCACAAACTGTAGAAGGATTAAGCTCTTAAACATATCAGCGACACGACTCTGGAGTGTGGCAGCATTTTGGTACCAAGGGATCAAAGGTCATGACAATGAAATAGGGATCAGATGGAATGAGGCAAAATGGATGACCCAAAACTTGGAAGGCCAAAGATAAAGTGAGGATATCCCACCCTGACACGAATCAGAAAGAGTGTCGATGTTCAAGAGCGACAAGCTGCCATAACAATTAATAAAACCAATAGATTACTTCCAAATTTCCCCCACCATTTCTGGCGAGTACCCAAATTATTTTTGAAACACAAGCTTGAAGGGGATAGCATATGCTTGTATTGTAAGTTTTTCCTTTGGAGAAATCCAACCTAGTCAATGTTTAACGAGCCCTAGGAAGGAGAAGCTCGGTCTTGTCATAACGACAAGTCCAATGTCATCAGGGTGTAACGAATTTGACATAGGTAAAACTTGGAGTTTTTTCATATTTAGAGAGTTTGAAAAAGACACAGAAAAGAAAACTCCAAAGGTCCCTTTTCATAAATTTGTCCCTCGAATCTGAAAAGGTAAAAAATAATACCCAAGGGAAACACTTGACCATTGCAGCCAAGGAGTACCTTTTTCGTAAATAACCTATCCTAGTCTATAAAATGGTTAAAATTATACTGGGTAGATGACGCTTCGTAGCCTTCAATGAGTTCAAAGAGACAAGAGCTCGGCAATATTTTTGTTTTTAAAGGGTTGGAAAAGAGCTAAAAGCAGACCCCCCATTTTTATTCTCTTTTACGAGTCAAAAAGGGAAAAAATATTCGGCAAGGTTTTCATCTTTTACGAGTTAGAAAAGAGCTTAAAGTTGACTCGTCCTGGAGGAACGAGTGGTAGAAAGGGTAGCAACTAGTTTTGGAAATGGTGGAACTACTCAAAACATGTAATGGTCAAGAGGTTGGTCAATAAAACCACTCATCGTTGCAGTCCCTCAAGAAAGGAAAAATAACCAAGTGAAAGCATATGATCAGCCAAAGAGATGGTGGCGATGGAATGAAACAACCAAGGTATATCTATCAGAAATTAGCTAATTAAAACAGCCATCACAAGATGTAAATTGGGTATGGTTTCATTTTTACACAAGCTTAAACCATGGAGAACTTTGCTTGGATTCAGTTTCATGTTTACACAAGCTTGAAATGAAAAATTATGCTTGCTATAAGTTCACATGCCCTCAGCATAATGACTCAAATCGAGGTACAACCCCCCCAAGATTCATTTCATTCAACTAGGTGAATGGAATGAAGGTTCACTGTAGAGATTGTGGAAAGACTCGACTGGGATTTTATGAGATCTTAATCAAAGACTTGATTTGGAAAAGGGAGTTGTTTCATTTTTAATGGGGTTAACACAATAAAAGAACTATCCTCTAGACCCTTGTTTCATTTGTTAACAAGGTTGACATAGGAAGAAACTATCCTCGTACCCTTGGTTTCATTTTTTAACGAGGTTGACACAAGATCAAGAACTTTCATCACCTCTTGTTTCATTTTTGAACTAGGTTGACACAAGAAAAGGAACTCTCCTCATACATCTTGATTCATTATTTAACGAGGTTGACACAAGACTAGGAACTATCCTCGGACATATGTTCATGGACCATATGAGAACATGGCTCCCAAGAGCTCTTCAATAGACGGAAGGACCATGCTCCAAGAGGAATACATGTCATTTGGTACCAACGATAGATTGGGTTCCAATGTCGCCAGTACATAATGTATTATATCATTTGCATGATCATCAACAGATGCAGATATGGAATGGGTAGCCACTTAATTGACTTGTGGTGGGGAAGGTACTGCTTGCAAACAAGAGCTGATAGGGGATGATGGTTGTAAAGAAGGTGCCTGGTGACCAATGAACGACTGTTGATCAATAGTCAGAATTTTTCCTTCGTGCAGGAAACAAACCACATGGAAAAGCGAAGAAACAAGAGCTCCCATGACATAAACATAGTCGCGTCCAAGGAGCAGACCGAAATCTAACGGACCTTGGACTACCATCACATCTATATAGATGGTCTTTCCTCCCTAAGTAATAGGGAACTATGGGAGGATCCCTCAGGGTTGACTGGTTCCTCTGCTGAAAGCCAACATATTCTAGGTAACAGGCACAAGTTGTGGGGAACCCAAAGCTTTTGAAGCAGTAGAAGACATGATGCTAACAAACGCACCTTCATCTACCATAGTGCTAGGTACTACCATATTATAAGCTTGTACTATGATCTAGAAAGGCACATAAGATGGGAGGTGATAAGAAGTCAAGTGACTCCAATCAAAGGAAACAACAAAACTACTCGGTGGGGGTAGCACATGATTGCCCCCATGCTCTACAGGAATAGAAGAAGGACTCTTTTGAACAACCAAGATGGGAGGTTCACTTTTCGATTCATGAGAAACTGAGGAGACGAGAAGAACATGACAAGTATGATCACTACGCTCTTCCGGAACAGAGTGAGCAATTGGTGGCAAAACCAATTTGACACTCTTTTCGACCAATGGTTGGTTGGGAATAGACACAAGAGAGTCAGGCTCAGGAAGAGCAGGATGGGCAAGAGATGAGTCCAAGTCAATCTCTTTACCAACCGGGAGAGGGCCAGAGGAAAGCCTCTAATAACCAACAAGGAGTTGGGATTGAGATGCTGTAAGGTCTTCCAAAACTTTGGAAGCTTTATCCATCAGCGAACAAAGGTGAAGAAGATGTTCTCCTTCACATAATCTACAGGGAAATCTAATCTTCCCTTCCTTGTTACCATCGCTACCTAAGAGTGTAGCATCGACATGATCTCTAGAGGTCGATGGGGATGGTCGATCCAAATTTTGAGACCATACCTCTAAGACTCTGGGAATACCAGGACAATCTCGGAGGAGATGGTCACCCTTACACAATCTGCAAGGGAATTTTACCTTCCATGGAGGTTCAGAAGGTTTGCCAATGGGAGGTGCATTTGGAGTAACAGCCGCACGGTCGGCCCCTTGCTTAGCTGAATTCTTCTTCTTCATCTTCTTCTTCTTCTTCTTAGGCTCTTGGTTACTTGATTTGAAACTTTCACCAGGCGAAGTAGAAGAAGAAGGTGAAGAAATAGGGGAAGAAGGTGAGGGGTCAACCATAGAATCATCATGTTGTGATTCGAATGAAGGAGATGGTGAGGCAGGAGTTGAGACACTTAGGATCACTGAGGTCAAAAATAACGAGACAAGTAAACCAATGGTTAACCCAAGAAGGCACAATGTTGCCATATAAGGAGCACCAACATTTCCAAAGGAAGGAAAAGGACCAGGATTCCCTTCTGAGGGGAACCCTTGACTGGTAGACTCTAAAAATGTTGCCATTGGAATCGAATTTTAAAGAATTACTAAGGAAGTCAACTTTTACCATGAATATTTCGTGGGAAGTTAATTTTAGAAAGTTGAAACAAAACTTTTCCTTTTCATGTTTTAAGGGTCGAAAAAAGGATAAAAGGTGACTCTATCACTTTCAATTGGAAATGAGCTCGAAAGGACAAGTGCTCGAATGATCCTTTTACTTTTAGAGAGTCGAAAAGGAATGAAAGTGACTGCTCTAGAAATCTAGGCAAAAGGTTTACTAGGCAAGCATGAACTGCAGAACACCTCCCTGCGAACCAAGAAGTATGAGCAGGCAATCTCCTCGAATGTTGTGTTCAATGTATCACGTCTGCAAGGCAGCCGACTGGGTTTCCTATGGATAACATGATTGCAACCTAGCAGGGTCTCCCATCATATATGTGATGGTAGAAGGAGCACAAGTCCGTACTAGTACTTATCGAGTCACAAAAGGAGGAATCACCCAACCTTAGTGAAAACAAAAGCCACTAGGTTTAAAGACACCGGAACACATCTCTAACCTAGACCTCTAGATATGAGCGTTAAGTTTCAATTCTTCCATAGGTTAATTCAATAAATTTTAACAGTTGATCTTGAATTAAATTTCAGTTTCAAGGCCCTATCGAATGTATCTTCAAAAACTCCTAGAATGCAACTAAATGATAAAAGAAACCATTCCTTTTCAATGAACAACTAACTAAAGAAAAGTGAGAAGTTCATTTCAAAACAAGCAAAGCAACAAGCAAGAAAATGCAAGAATGGTACTTTTCATAATTTCTCAAGAAAATCAATCAAGAGGAAAGAGTTATGCAAGCAATCTAATTAAGAAAATGAAAAATACATCCTTTGATTTTCAATGTCTAAATGTCAAGAATTTACTAATGCAAAAGATTGTTCTCATTTCCTAATGCAAAATGAATGTGAGATTTTGTTCTTTCGAATAGATGACAAGAAACTAAATGCAAAACTCAAAACAATGCTAGTTCTAAGTCCTTTCCAAATGAAATCATTCAATAAGTAAAGATAAACATTCCAATCGGAAACTAATCAAAGACTTAAAACAAAGATTATGTTTCTTTTTGCAAAACTGGAAAGCTTTCTCACTGACTGGGAAGCAATGGGATATATACCAAATGAAGGAAGGAAAAAAAATGAACAAGGCTTGAAAGTTTTGGTAACCAAACGTCATATACCAATCAAGAAGATGAAAAAACAATTAATAAAGAGAAGCCTAAAACAAAGCAAGGGATCGTGCCAAAGATAGCCCAACAATCCAAATGAACAAGTAACCCAAGAAAAGCTAATGTTTCAAGAAACCCTAAGGTAAATAGGTCACACAGTTCGAAAGGAGAAGTTTCAAGGGAACAAAACCTAGGATTAGATATTCTAGAAATCAACAATTTGACCACAGTAAAAGGTAGAAGAGAAGTTCAAAAGGACAGGACACACTGGCCAATCAACAAGCAAAACCTCAAAATTGAAACCTACAGGAATCGTCACGAGCATAAAATGGAAAAAATGCACCAACAATAAAATGTCGCACCTCCCTAACTAACGACTTGGCAACGTCGTCGCCAAAGTACACCAGTTAATAGCACTGAGCCGATCTCAAAGCTCTTCGCGACCGTGAGGCGACTTAATCGCGCCAAATAGTAGAAGGCGCACCTAAGTAGATAACTCAGGCACCAATATCTTCATGACTGTCAAAAAATAAACTACGATGACCTTAAAACAAATTAAAAAATTCAAAATCCAGCTGAGGGAAGGCCAGACCTATCACTTATGAGAGAGGGAAGAATACCAGGGGTAGTTAAAGAACCCATAATCATGAAGAATTCATCCCAAATGTAAAGGAGACAATAAATAAGTAAAACCAAATCAAATCAAGAGACAACAAAACTCCCATTGTGGTCACCAACTTGTGACATAGGCAAGTTCCCTCTACGGAAAGAAGCAACTCCTCTAGCCCTAGAGTGGGTCTAGTCACAACAAAGACAATACCAAAGTAAATTTCTTTAGAAAGTTGATGCCATGAAGGCTTACCTTCAAACTGTCATTCAATGAAGTTCCTATTGTGTTGCTCTAGCTTTCGTTCTTCTAATCACTTGTACCTGAAAACAACATACAGAACACAAACATGAACATAATAGAGTATGACAAAAACTATCTACTTAAAGAGTCAAGGAGCTTCAAGCTATCATTACACATTTCAACATACGATATAAGAAATAAGTTATTGATTTGTATTAATGTAGATCAAAGTAGAACTTACAACCAAGAGTTGATGTCATAAGTCTCCTAGAAGGGTCCTATTAGCATGTCTTCGCAAGAATTCACTCGTATACTATCTCCCAAAAGGTGAATAGCTCTCTCTCCTACCCAAAAGGATAATGCTAGAATACTCTTATAATCAAGTTAACTCCACTCAAAACCATCCCAAGCTAAATTACATGAGAGGCTACTTCCACACTCTAGCAAAAATTCTATACTCTTACTATTGAATTCTTGGACTTTGAAGCTAGCTGATCTTAGTCATGGAGGAAGTATTTATAGGAGGAGGAGCTTCCATAAAATAAGGGAGAAAGAGCTTATCTCTTTGAGAGGTTGCACAAAAGGTGGAAAAACTATCCCAAAGGAGAGATGCGAGCTCATCTAATCCAAAAACCAACCCTAGGATCGCCCATGAGGTTGTTATACTTCGAAGCTTCGACGAGTTATTTAAAAAAATTGCCAAAAGTAGCTCGTCACTGGTGCAACACAGAGATAGATCGAAGACTTCGCTAGGGCTAGTGCAATCTTGGCCATATTCGTGGGTGGAACAACTGCTGTTCCATGATGACCCAGAAACACAAGTGAAAAAGGGTCTGCTCCAGGAGAAGTAAACTGAGATATTCTTCCTGAGATGATAAGGAATACCTTGACACATAATTTGCAACATGACACAAGGCATATGTCAATAACACGGACTGGTAGCGTCTAGAATTAGGGAATGCGGGGTCAGTGACAAATTATTGTGTAACATTAGGAGTTGGTGTTAGTAAATAAAGAAAGTAGACACTTCCTGCCTTGCACCCTTGTTGTGAATATATGGAGACCATATCTGGAATATTTCTCAAAACACTAATTTTTCCATCTCCCTATATGTGAGCACATAGAATAATTAAGAAAGAGTAAGTGGCCCACTATGAATAGTTCTTTTATTTTCTTGGAAGGAACAAACATTACATAGTGTAATGAGGGGAATCATAAATTATCATCGCATATCCACATGATTTCAATTCACACTTTGTATGTTCTCAATTTCACATGTACACACCTTCACTCCACCCACTAAGCTCACTCAATCTTGGTATAAAGGGTATCCTATTTTGGAGTATTTGTACTTAGTTTCTTTGAGGTTACAATTTTTTCACACCTTAAGTGAAGAAAAGAATCTCTAAAAACATCCTTAAGTTGAACACATTAAATTGCCCATATGGTCCACAAGATAATTTATAGTTCGGGTTAGGACCATGTGGGTAGGCAACACATAAGTAACTGTGGTTGTTTTCGACATGAAACATAGAAGTTGTCTTTGATCAAATATTGATCCAGGACCTTAAGGACCAATCAGGTGCCGACATGTGGCAAGATTGGAGGCCACCATGTGGCCCTGGAATGGTTATGTAAAATATGTTCGGGTTTGACAAAATCTAACCCATGACCTCCGACAAGACAGGACAACGCTCTAGCACCTTTGCCAAACGTTGTTTCTTAACAAACCATGGATGCAGTGCATATTTGTTTTGTATCAGATGGAGGTTTGTTTATAAAGTACTTCAATCCGCGCCAACGATCTGACCTTTCTAGATCCAACAAATATCATGTCGTCCGCTCACAACTAGCCTAGATGATCTCAACCGTTGATGTATTCCACTCATTCTAATGGTTGTCATGCAATCTTGCGCAGATTCATGCATGACAGTTAATACTCTGAAAGCATGTGAGAAAAGTGGTTTTCCCGTGCTACGTGTCATCCGCTCGAGTTAATCATGTGAATTTTGAAAATACTAGTTACAGCCTTTTAGGCATGCGAGATACCACTCTCCACTTATCAATACTGCAGTTGAAGGATTAACCACGACTGCTAAATATACGCATGATAAGGTCTTATCCCTCATGTATGCGCCCAATGGTTATAGTAACAGTTACCTCTAATGGTTAGCCTAGCGGAGCGGATAAAATTAGGTGGATATGTTATGTTTAGCTGAAGATAAGTGCAGTTCGCATATATTAGAGGAGTATCCCTAGAGGATATTACATAAAAGTACTCCAAGAGAAGTTTTCGACAGAAAATAGAGGAGAGACAGAGAAGCTCAAAGAAGTAGAGAGAGTGGAACAAGAGGTTAGCTAGGCTAATTGGAGCCTTCTGAAGCCGATGGAATAGTCTAGAGAAGCTGAGGAAGTCATATTCATGGAGAATTTCATCCAGGAAGATTGATTGTGGAGCTCAGAGCCACTAGGGGTTGGAGGCAGTTGTAGGAGCTACCAGTACTCATTCTCAGCAAACCAACAGTTGTTCCTAGCTGTAATGAGCATTCTGAATCCATTGCAGGGATTTGCAGAAGCATTTGGAGACTTCTAAAGGCCACGATGCTACACAAAATTTTTAGTCAGCAAATCATCAAATGATCAGTTTATTTTTGGTGTCTGATATGTGTTGGGGACAGTAGAAGAAGTTTCAAAGCACTGATTGAAGGAATCAAGTCTAAGAAAGCTTAGATCTGTTTGCAGAGTGATGATAGCCATGACAAGAATATAGATGGTATTCTAACCCCACTGGTTCAGTTCAATGACCTTTGGAGTTAAGTGTGGAACTTGTAAAAGAAACTTTGCCATAATCCCAAAGAGCCAAGTCAAGATGACAAAAGCTCATGGAGACATAGCCCACGATATTTGGGTGAACTCGTAGATTAGATTTGATTGTGTGTGTTGATGTTTATTTGTTGTTTTATATCACTATTATATATGTGAATAATATCAGCATAAACACATAAGCACTTAAACAGTTAAAAACAACCAACATACACCTATCTTAAGTATTCAATTCCGCAAATGTCATACATAAGCTAGATAAATTATTTATTAAGCTTTGGAGTGGGATGTTCTTGTAAGCATAACAAGTTGGTAAACCCATTTCAGATCAGTCTTTTAGGGAGCTTAAAATCCTACATCATCTAGTGAAAATTCCAATAATGAGAAGAAACACATGAAGGGGGTAAGCCTTAGGTGGCAGATTATAACGAACCTCCTTGTTGTCTCTCGACACTTGGTGGGTTCTAGGTCCAAAAATGACAACTAGAAACTAAGAATCACTCATTCCCACTAGACGTAGGTAACTTGGTTGACAAATATTAGGGAATCCTTCTCTATATGTAGTGGGTGTGGGAACATAATCCACTTGAGAAAATTTTGTTCAGGTCACAGGAACCATTTCTATCTCTTTGAGGACATAGCCCTAGTACATCAGTCCATTATAAGCCTCTCCATACCTTGGTTAGTTTTTTGGCTACTAGAAGTGTCACCAGTGACATTCATGATGTGGCCCTAATACCTTACTCTTAAATATTCAAAAGGCCCTATTACTACTTGAGTGGAAGGGAATTAGGTATTTTTAAGATTTTTTCTCATACATAAAACCTCATAGAACCATTTTTCTTGATTGTTTCACACATTAGAATTAAAGGGAAAATTAACCATTTATTTTTCTCTTTGTCTTATGCATGTGATTCATTTGGTTTTCCTAAAGAAAATACCCCTGACCATATTTTCCCACAAACTTACTAGGGAGCCATAGGGGACCCAAGGGTTACCTGTCACTCTAGACACCTATAAGATCTTCTACCATTACTGGTAGGAGTGCTTGGTCTCTCACCTTTATGGAATAGAAGATAAGACGAAGCCATATTGTTTGCACATCCATTCTTGGAGCCACATTTTTGGGATCTAAATCCTCTCAAAGCACCCCCATCACTAGCCCTCAAGTCAATATAAACACTACCCTGCAAGGTACTCCAACCAACCCCACATTGCAAGGTACCCCAACCAATACTACCCCATAAGGTACAACAATACCAATACCAACAACAACACACAAGGTTATTACATCACAGCTAACACGAAAAAGATATCATTTGTGACTTCTTTAAATCTCCCATATTTGATGAAACTTGCAAATGATCCCATTTCTCGTAATCAGCAATGCCCCCCCATGCCAACCAAGTTACCATCAAATATCCCTAAATTCCAAGGAAATTAGAGGGAATACCCTGCTAAATTATATCATGACCTTCCACCTATGGTGATTTATTAAGTAAGTATGTGTAGATATACTATTCACTTGTCTTATGACGTTGATTCACTTGACTTACATGTATATTTTGTATTCCACTATGGAGGGATGGGAATTGATTAGCCACATGAGAAACAAGATGTGCCCTATCAAGTTGATCAACCACTAGAGGAACAAGTTGTTCCCTATTGAGCTAATCAACCACTAGAGGAACAAGATGTGCCCTATCAAGTTGATCAACTTTCACATGGGGAATAATATGTGACCTATCAAACTAATCAATCACTAGAGAAAGAATTTGCGCCCTCTTAAGTTGATAGGATAATAGGGAGTTGCAATGATTTGGAAAGGGGTGGAAGGTTTTCATAAAATTTGGATGCAAACACAATAGAGGACCTTGGGGATCATATCCTTGCTTGCACTATTATAGAGCATGTCAATAACATAATTCGACAATATTTTGAGAAACATTCAATTGTTGCACAAGCTCAGATACTACATGGGTTGATAAAACATTGGGTATCCAAGATGCTAAAAGTAGGAATATATGTATGAATGTCACTGGAAATATATCAAAGGCATTCTCTATGTTTGAAAAGTCAAGAGAACTTGATATTCGAGCTGCTCAAGGGGAAATTACAACTGTTATTATTGCACCGAGTACATCAAGACGACAAGAGTTGGCAACAATGTCAAAATTGTTCCATGTCTCGAGAAAAACATTGCACAAGCATGCCAAATTCAGGGTTCGAGTAAATGAAAATGATGAATCTACTTGTTGGGCTCTTATCATCAGGAAACCCTACCAAGATAAGTTTACAACAGGAATGAGAGCACTTGTGGTAGAGTTTTGGGAGATAAATTCTCATGTTATTCCAAATATAAAGCATGTCATACGACATCACATAGCGAAAGGTGAGTATATAGATCACACTATGCACATTGTAGAAATTAAAAAAGTTGCATTGTTCAAGGCATTCTAGGAAAGTAGTCACCACGTGAAGATATCCATAATGTTGTTTCAGAAATTGAAACCATGGTTTATTAGGCCTAATACAACCTATGACACATGTTTTTTTCAATATTGTTACACAGTAATTTGTCACTGTCTCCCTGTCAGTCTCCCTACTGTGTCATGAACCTCATTTGATCATGTTCCTGCTCTCTAAACTGGCCAAATGACCCACTTTGCCAAAGTTTTCATCATCAGCGTGACTGTTATTAAAATAACCGCGCTGACTGGCGCTTCATAACAGATCACATGCGCTGCCAGCGCGGAAGCACATGAGTTTTCCGCGCTGGTCGAATTTCATGAGCCAGCGCAGTCTCTGTTTGTATTAAGTAGCGCTGACATGGGCCAGTCTATTATTACTTTGCGATGTCAGCGCTCCAGTCCAGTTATGCACCCGCGTTGATCCAGTTTGGGCGAATTTGTTCCAACAGCCAGCCTTCCAGATGACTCTAGACTTGGTTGTTGGCCTTGTGAGTATCGCCCTCCCTTCTATGGCATGTCTGTTCGTCATTTGAAACCACCTTCCTTGAAGATAAGCTCATCTTCCCCCATTCATGGAGACTCCTTCTCCTATTTAAACCTCTACCTTTGCCATGAGCAGCTAGTTTTTGGATAGATTGGATTGTGTGGAGTTTATAGTGTTCAGATTGTTGCTACTATAGGTAGTTGGAGTGATAAGTGTGGAATTGCTAGATAGCTTAAGGAAGGTTGTGGAGTGTTGCTTGTGTGAGAGAGAGTTCTTGTCTTGGGAGATCTATTTCTAGAGGTGAATGCTTGAGAGACTTGCTGGTTGGACCCCCTGAGAAAGATATCGACGTCAGAACATTTGGTTGTACTATTCTCTATTATTGATTAGTAATAGATGACTACTATTATGGTTCCATTCTCATTTGTCTTTGCAATGGTTAATGTGAATTACATCCTTTCTCACTGATGTATAATTGCTTTTATTAGATTTCACGCTTGTGTTTGTCTTTCTCTTCGTGTGTGTAGGTATCTATTCGCGGAGATCATGGAAGATCATGACCGGCCAGAGCGAAGGAGCGAGAGCGGCATCTCTCTATCAAACAATAGCATTGGAATCCAAGTAGGTGTCCATTGCCTACCTTTTAATTGCAATTAGGAACTTGCATAGTAGCATTGACTGATTGTTGCTAGACCCGTTCTGGGCTAGTAGGGATCGCCTCTATCCATAGAGGGGATTTACCTCTCCAACAATTTGGCGACTCCATTGGGGAGCTGGCCTCTGTCCCTTTTCATTCATTCTTGTTTTGAACTTCCTTGATTGCTCTCTCTTTGAAGATTAGGGGTTAGTTCTTTACTTTTGGATTTCCTGGTTCAATCTGGGAAGTGCTTTAATTGTCTGAAGAACCCTTGCCTTGGTTTGGGAGCTTTTTGTTTGATTTTGCTTGTTTTTTAGCCTCAGCGCGTTTTTAATTGAAACAGTCGCGCTGACATCGCTTGCCTGTTTCTTGAGTCTCACGGTCATCGCGCTTTCTCATTGAACAGTCGCGACGGTTCTGAAATCGAACCAGCACATATAACCCGTGTCCTTCTGCGCTGACAGCGCATTGTTGCTACGCATGAACTCTGGTCAGCGCATTGTTGCTGAGTTCTACCCGCGCTGATCCTGTAGAATTCATTTTGATTCAAATTTGCCTCTTGAGCCTGTTGGTTTGGCTGCCCCTTACTCTTTCCACTTGGTTTATGGCTTGTTTTTCATTGTTTGAACTGTGAGACACTTGCTTGCGAAGTCTTGTCGGGCAGATTTTGTTTTGTGTCCGGCGACCTAGTCTTGCCATCCCGTTTTCGCTGGATTGATTTTGTTTTATCGCTTGTTCACGAAGATCCATTGCTACTTGCCTTTGCTTTTGTGAAAACCTTCCGCTTTTGCTTTCTTTGCTTGGTTGTTTAGGTGATTGTCCTCGAACCAGTCCTTCAGTTGTTTCGATTACTTCTTGCCACCCAGACATAGATTACAAATTGCTTGGGTTCAACCAGCTCTTTTCACGCTTGTTGTGTTTTTTCATTGAGTGATTTTGTTTCCTTTACTCGGTGTTGCTGTCTCTCAAAATTCGTTGTAAGTGCATTGTGCCATTGAAAAAGAAATCGAACTAATATCTTTTGCATTCAATAGTTAATGAAAAGAAGAGCATTTTATTGATTTGCATTCTCAAAAGAAAAGTCTCATTTCTTTGTCATTAGCTGCATTAGATTGTTTGATTGTTTGAGTTCGTTTTGTTTGATTGAAAGATCTTAACCCTCTCATAGTTAGAATTCATCAAACGAAATGGTGTTCTTTGGCATATAGCTTGCATCTAGGTAATTGTGAGAGATCACACGATAAGGCCTGAAATCGAAACTTAAATTCAAGATCAACCATAAAATAAACTGAATAAACCTAAAAACGCATTGGAACTTAACGCAAATATCTAGAGGTCTAGGTTAGAGACATGTTCCAGCGTCTTTAAACATAGTCACTATTGTTTCACATTACGGTTGGGTGATTCCTCCTTCTGTGACTCGATAGTGGTCTAACACGGACTGTGCTCCCACGTACCGTCGCGTATATAGGGAGACCCCACTAGGATTTTATCCTTGATCCATAGGAAGCCGAGTCTGCCGCCTTGTGAACCGTAATGCACCGAACACAACATTCGAGAAGATTGACTGCAGTACGGAAAGTCCTTGGTTCTCATACGATTGCCAAGGTGTATAAGCAGTTTTACAGATTGCTTGGTAAACCCTTTGCCTAGAATCTCCATAGCAGTCACTTTTGATCCTTTTCAGACTCCCTAAAAGAAAAGGTGCCTATGAGCGTCTTGTCACTTCATGCTCATTAAACATTCGAAGGAGACTAGAGTCATCTTTTCGTCCTTTTCTCGACTCTTGAAACATGAAAAGGTCAAGTTTAGTTCCTGTGTCTTAAACATTTATTTGGCCACGTTAACATCACCTGGTTAGATCTTGTGTGTGTTAGCTTGAGTAGGCTTCTTTTTGTTTGCCATGGCAACTTTTCCAGGTTTCACCAACCCAAGTTCCCCTCCTGATGGGAATCTTGGTCATTTCCCTCCTCTCGGGAATGTTGGTGCTCCTTATATGGCAACGTTATCCCTTCCGGGGTTAACTGTCGGGTTGCTTGTTTGGTTGTTTTCAACCTCTTTGGTCCCTGCCGTATCGGCTGCTAGTCCATCAGTCCCTCCACCTGAACAACATCATGTTGATCCTAAGGTGGATCTCTCCCCTTCGACGCCTACTTCTACGTCTTCCTCTTGTACTTCGCCTGGTGAAAGTCTCGATTCGAATAACCAGGTGGCTAAGAAGAAGAAGAAGAAGACCAAGAAGAAGAAGTCTCCTAAGGGAGAGGCTACAAGTATAACTGTTACTCCCTCAAATACACCTGAAGTCGGGCCCCCTTCTGCTCCTCCACGGAAGGTTAAGTTTCCTTGTTGGTTATGCAAGGAGGACCATCTTCTTTGCGATTGTCCTGGCATTCCCAGGGTACTAGAAGTATGGTCTCGTGATCCGGCCCACCCCTCATTGTCCTCTGAAGCTCACGGTGATGCTACCTCATCAGTTGGGAATGGTAAAGGGAAAGGGAAGATTCGAATCCCCTGTCGACTTTGTGAAGGCAATCATCCCCTTCACCTTTGTCCACTCATGGATAAAGCCTACAGTGTCTTGGAAAGTCTCCCAGCTCCCTCACCCCAACTCCCCGTTGGATATCAACGTCTTTCTGCAGCTGCAGATCATCTACCTTCCGACAATGAGATTGGTTCACATTCTTCTCTTGTCCAGGCCCCTCTTCCCGAACCCGGCTGTGTCCAGCCTGTTCCAGACCAACCATTGGTCGGAAAGAGTGTCGACTCGAGTCCGCCGCTCGCTCACTCTGTTTCGGAAGAGAATCACGCCCATGTTCTTCTTGTCTCTTCATATTCTCTTGAGTCCTGAAATGACTCTCCTAACCCAGCTGCTCCCGAAGGTTCTCCTTCGGTTCCTTTAGCACATGGGGGCAATCATACGATTCCCCCACCAAGTAGTCTGGTCGCTTCCTTTGATTGGAATCACCTGATCGCCGGTCACCTTCCGTCTCATGTGCCCTTCCAGATTACAGTACTTGCCTGTGATAAGGCAGTACCTGGCACTGTTCTGGATGAAGGTGCATCAGTCAGTCTTATGCCGTACACTACTTGGCAAGCTTTAAGTTCCCCGCAGCTTGGGCCAGTCACTGAAAATCTGTTGGCTTTCGACAGAGGAGCCTGCCCATCTCTAGGAGTTCTTCCGAAGTTCCCTATTACTTTGGGAGGAAAAACCGTCTACATAGACGTCTTGGTTACCCAAGGTGTTTTAGACTTTAGTCTTCTCCTTGGTCGCGACTATGTTTACGCCATGGGGGCACTTGTTTCTTCGCTTTTCCGTGTGGTTTTCTTTCCACACGATGGAAGAATTGTGATTATCGATCAATTATCGTTCGTTAGTCCCCCAATGCCTCCTGCGCAGTTGTCGTCCCCTCCTAGTTTTTATCCACCAGTTGTATCTGCCCCACCACAGATCAACTACGTGGCCACCTATCCCATGCCTGGATCCAGTGATGCCGCCATCGTGCATAGTGTCCTGGGGGCATTAGGTCTTGACTTTCAAGATGTGGTCCTTTCACCGGGAGTAACACTCTTGGAAGCCCCAACTTTCTATTCATTATGATGAAGGTTTGGCGGAGCATAGTTCTTTTCCTGTGTCAAGCTCCTTAAAATATGAAACTAGGTTTGGGATGGAGCATAGTTCCTGATCTTGTGTCAAGCTCATTAAAAAATGAAACAAGGGTTATGAGGATAGTTCTTTTACTGTGTCAACCTCATTAAAAAATGAAACACCTCCCTTTCCAAATCGAGTCTTTTGATTAAGATCTCGTAAAATACAAGTCGAGTCTTTCATCGATCTCGAGAGTGAACCTTCATTCCATCCACTTTGTTGAATGCAATGAAGCTTGGGGGGCATGTACCTCGATTTGCGTCATTATGCTGGGGGCATGCGAACTTATAACAAGCATAGTTTTTCGTTTCAAGCTTGTGTAAACATGAAACTGGATCCAAGCAGAGTTCTCCATGGTTCAAGCTTGTGTAAAAATGAACCCATACCCGATTTACATCTCGTGATTGCCATATTTATCCGCTGAATTCTGCTAGATGAACCTTGGTTGTTTTCATTCCATCGCCACCATATCTTTGGCCGTTCATATGCTTTCACTTGGTTGTTTTACCTTTCCTGAGGGATCGCAGTTATGAGTGGTTTTGTTAGCCAGCCTCTTGACCATTACATGTTTTGAGCAGTTCCACCATTGCCGGAACCAGTTGCTACCCTTTATACCACTCGTTCCTCTAGGGCGAGTCACCTTTAAGCTCTCTTCTGACTCGTAAAATATGAAAATATTGCCGAGTATTTTTCCCTTTTTGACTCGTTAAAGAGAATAAAAATGGAGGTCTGCTTTTAGCTCTTTTCCGACCGTTTAAAGACAAAAAGATAGCCGAGTCTCCCTCTCAACTCGTTAAAAAAAAAAAAACGAGAGGCGGTCGCCTTTAAGCTCTTTTTTTGACCGTTTAAACTAAAAAGATTGCTGGGTTCTTGTCGTTTCGAACTCGTTATTGGCTCCAAAACGACGTACTTCTGACTGCTTTTCTACTTTTTCGGGTCGAAGTCACTACTTACGAAAAGTACTCCTCGATCATACTGGTCGGGCGGTTCTTTCGAGCATCGTTTTATACTTTTTCGGGCTCGAGAGACACAACTTTACGAAAAAGGACCCCCCCTGGAGTTTTCTTTTCCGCTGTCTTTTCAGACTCTCTAAATAGGAAAAGGCACCGAGCTCTTCCTTTGTCAGGCTCGTTAAAACTTAATGACATCGGGCATTGTCGAAATGACACTCTCCAAGCATATGTTATCCCCATCAAGCTTGTCATCCAAAAATAATCGGGGTACCTGCCAGAAATGGTGGGGAAAATGGAACAGTAATAATTGTCGTGTCGGCAGTATGTCGCTCTTGAACATGGCACTCGTCTGCATTCGTATCTGGGTGGGGATTTCTCATCTTGTTTCACACTAGCCTCCATGGGTTTGGGTTACCCTATTTCGACCTCTCATTTGCTCATTGCCTTGTCACCATGACCTCTGCTCATTTGATGTCAAATACTGCCAAATCCGCTGTCGTGCCGCTGATATGTTCAAGAGAAGTTGACCTCTGCAAGCTTACAACCTCCCTCTGATGTCTCACACAAAATATCCTTCTCTGTCTCGTGTCGATGATGTGGGAAACATTATGGCCCACCTTCGATCAAAGTTACTTCCTGTCGACTTCAGCTCATTATCCAGGAAAGTGACCTAGAGACCCCCCTTCAGGTGCCTTAGAGCCTGCATGCCTCAATGGCAGGTTCTTCGTGTTCGACGCGAGGTTTTCATCATTGGCCTCCGATCGAATGATTCTGCGGGTGTTCGACACCAGCTCATTGATTCACACGCCGCGGATTGTACCTATAAGTACCTTGAGGACCATTATCATTATTGGTGGTACCTCTCGCGTCTGTTAACAGTTTTCATCACTGACTGGTAATCAGACGATGTTCATGCATGTTCGACCTCAGCTCATGTATTCACATGCTTGAACTTGTACTTTGTTTGGGTTGGGATGGAGCGCAAGACCCTGGTTTTTATCTGTTGCAAACCAGGTTGCGATTTTGTGGATTATTATTACATGACTCATTGATGGATGGCTGTGCCCATACCTGAGTCTTTTGGGATGGCTGCGACCATACCTTATTATCATCATGGTCTCTTCAGCTGGGTGGCTGCATCCATACCACAGACCTTCTTCGTATGTCTTCTGGATGGCTGCGCCCATGCCTAGACTACATGTAATCGAGATATCAGTTGTACATGCAGGTCCCTCCTGGTGGTGTTTCAGTTCAGCGAGTTTTGTAAAGCATTTCACCCCTCCCACTCTCTCGGGCTTCATGCTTTAGGGGGCAATCTGTTACACAGTAATTTGTCACTGTCTCCCTGTCAGTCTCCCTACTGTGTCATGAACCTCATTTGATCATGTTCCTGCTCTCTAAACTGGCCAAATGACCCACTTTGCCAAAGTTTTCATCATCAGCGCGACTGTTATTAAAATAACCGCGCTGACTGGCGCTTCATAACAGATCACATGCGCTGCCAGCACGGAAGCACACGAGTTTTCCACGCTGGTCGAATTTCATGAGCCAGCGCAATCTCTGTTTGTATTAAGTTGCGCTGACATGGGCCGGTCTGTTATTACTTTGCGATGTCAACGCTCCAGTCCAGTTATGCACCCGCGCTGATCCAGTTTGGGCGAATTTGTTCCAACAGCCAGCCTTCCAGATGACTCTAGACTTGGTTGTTGGCCTTGTGAGTATCGCCCTCCCTTCTATGGCATGTCTGTTCGTCATTTGAAACCACCTTCCTTGAAGATAAGCTCATCTTCCCCCATTCATGGAGACTCCTTCTCCTATTTAAACCTCTACCTTTGCCATGAGCAGCTAGTTTTTGGATAGATTGGATTGTGTAGAGTTTATAGTGCTCAGATTGTTGCTACTATAGGTAGTTGGAGTGATAAGTGTGGAATTGCTAGATAGCTTAAGGAAGGTTGTGGAGTGTTGCTTGTGTGAGAGAGAGTTCTTGTCTTGGGAGATCTATTTCTAGAGGTGAATGCTTAAGAGACTTGCTGGCTGGACCCCCTGAGAAAGATATCGACGTCAGAACATTTGGTTGTACTCTTCTCTGTTATTGATTAATAATAGATGACTACTATTATGGTTCCATTCTCATTTGTCTTTGCAATGGTTAATGTGAATTACATCCTTTCTGACTGATGTATAATTGCTTTGATTAGATTTCACGCTTGTGTTTGTCTTTCTCTTCGTGTGTGTAGGTATCTATTCGCAGAGATCGTGGAAGATCGTGACCGGCCAGAGCGAAGGAGCGAGAGCAGCATCTCTCCATCAAACAATAGCGTTGGAATCCAAGTAGGTGTCCATTGCCTACCTTTTAATTGCAATTAGGAACTTGCATAGTAGCATTGACTGATTGTTGCTAGACCCGTTCTGGGCTAGTAGGGATCGCCTCTATCCGTAGAGGGGATTTACCTCTCCAACAAATATCATGGTGAATTTCAGCTTCATTATGGCACTTTCTGGAAAATTTTCAAGAAGAACTATCACAAAGACCCTCCTCCTCCTATAGTGTGTGACTTTGTTTCATCAATATTGTGGAGAAGAGAGACAGAAGAGTTTTTTACAAGAAAATTTGTATCAATGTGGGAGAAGATGTGCTAAATGAACATAGTTACTAATCAAATGGGAACTATTACCTCAAAACGGGTACTATAGCCGAAAAATCCCAAAAAAACATGAAAAACAAGTTGAAAATGAAAAGTGTTGATGCTAGAACAACATTTTTTTTGGGTACATTTTCAACATTTTTTAAAAATGGCAGTAGAAACCAAATTTTTGTGTGCAAAAACACCCTAAAAAAAAAAAAAAAAAAAAGTGTTGATGTTGGAATAATGTATTTTTTTTCAGGGTTAATTTTCAACATTTTTTAATAATGTTGTTAAAAATAAGATATCATGACTCTGAAAATCCTAAAATTTCCAACGATTTTCAAGCATGAACTTCCAAAAAAATACTTATAAAAACATTAAAAATCTTGACAATTTTTCAACCATGGAATTAAAACAAAAAATTATAATTACAAAAAAATCTTAAGTTTTCAAAATATTTCAAACATGACATTATGGAAAAACTTTATGACTCAAAAACCTTTAAAAATGAACACCTAAATGAAAGAGTTATTATAGCAAGAGTAATTTATTTTTTAAATGCTAAATGTGTAGAAATTTTAAAATCTTAGCATAAGACAACTTGATACATTGCAACAAAAATTAAAAAATCAACCATCAAATTGACACACAGTGTACGTGAACTGGACCCATTGTAATGAAAACTTAGAAACCAACCATGAAATTGACAAATTGTGGATACAAACTCGATTCATTACAACGAAAAATTTAAAATCAACTACCAAATTGCACATAATGGGATTGGGTAGCTAGAAGAGCATCGACGTGGTCATTGCACGAAAAAAAAAAACAAACAAATTAATAAATAGATAAATAAATAAAAATGAAAAATACAAAAGACAAAAAAATCAAATATTGAAAAAAATAAAAACAATAAAAAGAACACAAAAAAAAAAATAATAATAAAAATAATAAAACATAAAAAATAAAAATAAAAAACATGACAAAAAAATCAAATATATAAAATATATTAAAAAAAAGGACAAAAAAAGACATTAAAAAAATCAAAATTAACTTATAAAATTTAAAAATTTAAAAAAAATGGTAAAATATTTTAAAAATACACATAATTTAAGAAAATATACTCAAAACTTAACGGAAAAAAAAAATAATAATAATACTAAAAATAAAATAAAATTATTTTGAAGATTAAAAAAAACACAATAATGAAAAAGAAATTAAAAAAAAAGAAGGAAAAATTAAACATTAAAAGGAAAACCATTTAAAACAAAAAAAAAATTAAAAATTAAAAATTAAAATTAAAATAAAACATTATAATAAAAATCATATATATATATATATATATATATATATATATATATATATATATATATATATATATATATATTAAAAAATAATAATTTAAATATATAAACTTTAAAAAATGCCCTTGGGTAGCAGGGGCCGAATCGGCCCCTGCCACCTAAGGGCGTTTTTTCGGTTTTTTATTTTGTCTTTTTTATAGGTTAATTTTTATTTTTTTTTTTTTATTTTTATTTTTTTTTAAATTTAAATTTAAATTTAAAATTTTTTATTTATTTATTTTTTATTATTTTTATTACAATGTTTTATTTTTATTTTTTTTCTTTTTTATTTAATGTTTAATTTTTTTATATTTTGTTATTTTTTCATTTTTATGTTCATTTTTTTAATTATTTTGTTTTAAATTTTTTATTTTTTATTTTTAACTTCAGTTCTTTTTTGTTAATTTTTTTTTCTTGAACTATGTTATATTTTTGAAATATTTTCATTTTTATTTTATTTTTTTTGTTTAAATTTTAAAATTTTAGAAGTAAATTTTGATTTATTTTTACATTTTATAGTTTTTTTTGTATATATATATATATATATATTATGTTTTCTCTTTTTTATTTTATGTTTTGTTACTTGTTATTATTATATTTTTAATTTGCGTTTTTATTTTTAATTGTTTTTTATTCTTTTTCAATATTTGAAATTTTGTTTTCCTTTGTATTATCTTTTGTGTTTTTTTATTGTTCTTATTTTTTTTAATATTTGAATTTTTTGATCTTTTTTTTTCTTTATTTTTTTTAATTTTTATTTTTACAAGTTAATTTTTATTTTTAGTTTTTTTCTTTCTTCTTTTCTTTTTTATATATTTGATTTTTTTGTTATGTTTTTTATTTTTTATTTTATGTTTTATTATCAACATGAAAATCACCAACATTTAAAAAATATATCTACACTTAACACATTAGAAAATTTGAAGTGTAAAAAATAAGCCCTTTAAACAAAAAGGATTGGTATTGTGTAAACACTTTCCAAAATCAAGATGGAAATCACTAACAAAAAAAAATGTTCATACTTGATACATAAAGAAATTTAAAGTGTCAAAAATAAGCCCTCTAAAAAAATGTGTTGATGTTGCATCAACACTTTTCAAAATTAGCATGGAAATCTCTAACATTTAGAAAAAAATGTTGATACTTGATACATAAGAAAATTTAAAGTGCCAAAAATATGCTCCAAAAAAAATGTGTATTCTGAATCAGCACTTTTTAAAATCGAGTGATTTTTTTCTCCCTCAAAAAAAGGGGTACCAGGTAATTTTCTCATTTGATCGGTAACTATGTTAATGTGGTGATTTGACATTGTTACATAGGAACTTTGTATCGATCCCAACCATTTTGGGATGTCAGATGTCAACATCACATGGAAGTGATATGAGTATTCCGTGGGAAATCAACCATCTCCTTCAACTATGACATCTAGGAGGATAAACTATGTTGAGGATGAGATTCCTATTTCACAATTCATGGGAGTGTTTTAGAACCAAATCTATAAATATATCAAACACTCGCACTGGACGAGGAGGAAAACTTCTGAATTTAAGCATTCTCGTGAAGTATTCTATCTAGGGTCAATCTTATCAGTGGTAGACTTCGTTGAGAATTACACATTTTATCCTCAGAAAGAGATCTAGAGTGAGTAATATCACTCAAACCAAGTGTGCATATTTTTACATGTTTTGTACAGACATGCACCGTTGAATGTTGATGATAGAGATAGCGCTAACAAATCACGAGATGTGATTAAGGAGTATCACTTTCACATCAGTGATGATCGTGAGCATGACACATTGTTTGTGCAACATTTCTTTGACTTGATTCATGAATCTTTAAAAAAAATGGCATATCATTAGAAATCATTGGCTATGGTTAGATGGTTTTGCATGGCAGTTCAAGTTAGCACACAATATTTATTTGTTGAGCTGACTACACAAGAAGACAAAAAATCAGCATACTTGGAGATATTTTCAAACGAGACATGGAAAGGATGAGAATGATGGTGTAGGTGCTTGTGTGAAGTAAGCACTTAGGAGGTACCAAATGAGTCATGATGTAGATCGACTCAAATCATTAGTAGAGGTGGTCAACTGGTGTAGATCCCATTTAGGACATGAAGGTCACAAATCTATTAGCCCTATGCATAGGTTCTTCTGGAATGTTGAACATGGAAATGTGAATAGATACATTCCTTGATACTGTAATACTATAGAAGGAACAAGGTAATTACACTCAATGCAGAGCAAATACATGGGGGAAATATTTTCCATCCAGACAAGAAAAATGACATGTTTTTGAGTTTTTCATTATTGTTGATGGATGTAGACTTGATCAATGTTAAAAACATAGGTATGTGAAAGGATGGAAATATTGCCCTCTTAATCCAAAGGGAACTCATCCAATTTCGATGTGGCAAGAGGTGCATGATGAAGAGGTCATCATTTCACTTGACCATAATTGAGTCTATGGTGTTGTAAGGGAAGGTATGTGGTCTATCTATCATTAACAGTATCATCTATAAATTGAAGTCTTGGATGTATTTAATTAATACATAGTTTATATTTTGGTTGTAGGCGATCTTTTTTCTATCTTTTCCCGCTCTAGAAATGAAGAGAATGTGGCGTACTATGTGATATGATGCACACAGGTTAAAATAAGGTTGGTGCAATCATATAAAGATGGACAGTTCACATATTAGTTACATGGATGTGGTGGGCCATTTTTTGAAAAGGATAAAATATGGTCTTATCACATCATTTATAGAAATTTTATGCCTAAATATATATCTCTCCAATACATTCATTTAGTCATAGTAGCTCGGATTAGTCTCATAGAAATAAAAAACGAAGAAATGTGAACCAAGGAGATGGAAGATGACATAATCATACCATGAACGTATTAAGGAGAGTTTCATTCCTATGAGCCATTAAAAAATTAGTAGATGATACAAATGGAAAAACATAAAGCTAATTCTATAGTAGTAAAGTGTAATCTAATCTAGTATAAGAGATCAACATATGAATTTTGTAATTTAGAAATGTGACAATCGAATACTCTTGTAATTTTGTAATTTTGAATAGAGAAATGTTTCCCGCTAATCTAGGATAGATTCGTAATGATGTATATATATTATATAATCTTTAGTTTCCTTGAGATGCTTAAGTTTCTAAAGTTTCCCAAATTTCAAGGAGGTTTTATTTTTAGGGATAGGATCATTATGTGAACCCCATAGATCTAAAATTTAATTAAAATTTAGAATCAAGTGGGATTAAGAGTTAGATTTGATTAAAATTTTTGATATTATTTTTTTCTAATGTCATGTGTAGTATTCATGTTTAGTATGGAACAAATCTTATAAATATACATCATAATGGGTTCTAGAAAATCCATTTCAGTATCTAACAACCAAGTTAATAAAATATTATTTTACTTAAAATGGAAATTCAACTATCTAGCTTATGAACAACATTAAAATATTTTTATGTTATTAATAAATACCATGTCTCAGTTTGATGTAAAGCATGGAAAGAGTTACACACATGCTTGATATTGGATTGGAAAAAGTGCTATATATATATATATATATATATATATATATATATATATATATATATATATATATATATATATATATATATATATATAGATATATATATATATCTATATATATATATATATATAGATATATATATATATCTATATATATATATATATATATCTATAGATATATATATATAGATATATATATATATATCTATATATATATATATATATCTATATATATATATATATATATATATATATGTGTGTGTGTGTGTGTGTGTGTATATATATATATATATATATATATATATATATATATATATATATATATATATATGCTATGACTATTAAGCTCTTGTAGATAACCTCAAAAGAAATAAAATCGAAAGAAACTTATTTGTAGTTTACATCTTGACATATTTTAAAACCAATGTAATTTAACATACGTTGACTGCATTAAAAATCACTTTCTACAAGCCAATATGATGACACATTTGTAATTCTTTCCACGCTCAATATTAAATTGATACATGATATATTTTAGTTCATTTTAAGTATCAACGTGACGCATCGTATTACGATTGTAATTATTTTGTTAGTCTATGAAACTAGAAAGATTCAAAATTGTTAAATTTTATAGAATTTAACTTCTTGAATGTCCTTAATTGAAAGTCTTTAGGTAAGGAATTGATTGAAATATTTGGATAGCCAAGTAAATTTATGAAAGTTCATAAAAGTATATAAAATTATCTAGAAACATACCATTAATTGGTTTTTTGTGTATTAAATTCCAATGCATATGACTTATATCATGTTGTTGGCTTAAGGAGGCCTCACCCAAGTTCAGAGTTGTTTGCGTCAACCAACAAAACCCTAACTGTTGGACCTTTTGGCAACAACCTACATAGCACAGGCTGCACTCTCACCCGAAGTAGTATTGGAGGATGCTAGAACTAGGCTTTCTCATCCAAAGACTGTGTGATAAGTAATCTTAGGCCCTTGTAGCTCAGATATTCCTTCATGCAAATTTATGTCTTCCTATGGTCCGCTACTACAACTCTAAGGAAACGGCTCTTAGACCTTCGTCAAGGTCTGCGATCAGGCTTTACAGACCTAAAACAAGCAAATTGACCACTTTCACACACTAAATAGTAACCCTAGATATACCTTCGCGCAGATCTACCTGATTCAATAGAAGTCGTGACAAATTTAACCAGTACCTTCACGAAGAAAGATCATTACTTATTTCATGCATAGACAATTAAGATTCAATATATTCACGTAGAAATCACACTTAATTTTAGAGAAAATAGATCATTAAGACATAATCCATAACGTGAAGAAAAATAATAGTAAGACAAAGAGGAAATATATTTATTCCAAAATCTATCTCTATCAGATTCAACGTTCAATTTATAGACTCTTCGACCTTGCGCACCCAGCTTCAGGGACCCACGCACTCAGCTGCAGACTTTGCTAAGGTCTCCACACACTCAGTTGCAGGAGCCTTCCCCTTTTGCCTAAGTACAGGAAACAAAGCTTTCATGCCTTAGAACTTGCCTAAAGCCGTAATCTTCTATCTTAGTTATCATATCTAGACTCGCTACAACTCAAATATATATAAAATTTCTACTTACAATACCATGGCCCGCAGCCTATGGGTGAGTCTCAAAACCGACCTATCAATTACCCAAAATAGGGTCTAAAGCCTCGTTGACTCCTACTTAGTTGCATGCTCTGCTTCCAAATTTCATGGATACTTTACATTCTTTGCAAAATTCTTCTCAAAAATTGGTTAAACTAACCCAAAATTGGCCCTGAGGACCCTATACCAAAATGCCCCCAACAAAAATATGGTGACTCACCCTTGAGTCACTCTACTGTCACTTTGATCTTGTTGCGGAGGTCACTGAACTCAACTTGCAATGTTTCTACATCAACAGAACCCTGTACCACGACATGTTTCACTTCCTCTACCAACTTTTCTATCATCAGGCCTTCTACTGATAGGCACATCATTCTCTGTGTCTGCTGAAGTGTCTTTAACTTCTTATGAATCAACAGAGTAAGATGACAGGCTTCCTTTTTCCATGGCTTTATCCTCATTTTGAGAAGGGCCTCTTTCCTTTGTAGCTCTTTGATTTGTGATTGTAGTTGTTTTCCCTCCTACAATCGCGTGAGGAGTTGGATTGGACCGAAAGTGTGCGCAGTCGCCCTGACTTCATCAAACCTTCACTATGTCTCCCAAATATCTGTGTTAAGTTTCTGTAGGTTTGGGTCCTCCTGCAAAGTCATCCATAGCTCCATGGCTTGATTGAATACCGTCGCATAGTCTGTGACTGATGTATCCAAAGTGCCCATGTTTTCCCTGATAGTTGCTCCACGCTACTCCCGGACCTCTAGCGGAGTGGTTGACTGTAATTTCAATTTTAGCTATTATATCTTCATCTTGAAGTCAAACGTGACTTTTTCGATCTCATCCTTGGAAGTGCGGACCGTAGCAGCCAATTTCCTGATTTTTGTTGTAGCTACGGTATCCTCCGGAATGTTTAACTCTAGCACTAAATTGCATGTCTGCGTTATTGTTGTTTCCAAGCTCTGGCTTCGTGCTTGCATCCCTTCCTTTTCTTTCAGAGCTTGAGCATTCTTCATAAACATCTGCTCATTGTTTACTTGTAATTCGTTGATCACTACAAGCACCGCTGCTCTTTGATCCTAAGCTCGTTTGAAACCCCCTGATGCAGTGCATGGAGAGTCTAAAGGGACAATGCAACTAATTTCACCCCAATGCCTTTAATTGTGCTCAACAAAGCGTGGTATTCTTCTAATTCTGTGTGAACAAATCCTTCTGGTAAGGATATGGTTCTAAGGTCTAGAGTTCGTTCCAGCTCCAAAACTTTCTCGCTCCCTTGTGCCAGGCTCATT
The DNA here is from genome assembly GCA_031772625.1 of Pinus tabuliformis. NCBI lineage: Eukaryota > Viridiplantae > Streptophyta > Pinopsida > Pinales > Pinaceae > Pinus > Pinus tabuliformis. The sequence goes on from CM062815.1 coordinate 766,660,101, forward strand.
TTCACCCCACTCGCTTGAATTCAACCTGTTTGGATCTACAGCTCGCGTAGATCCTTCTAGACACTCCCTAACATCTGCAGGTACTATTGTTCAAATTGCTGCCACAACTCTGTTGTGGTGTCTCTGACTTTGTCTTTGATTTCATCTAGATACCCTTTTGTGAGGATCATCGGGTCTATGTGCACTTGTTTATCGGATTTGTGCTTCTTCCTTGGCCGGGAAATTGTCTCCATACTGTGCTTCTTCAATGTGAAGGGAGTGCTTTGTACCTCTCCTCCATCTTTTCCCTATTCCAACAATTCCTACTCCTCAGTATGTTGGGAAGTCAATGCTTCGACTTGCTCTATGTCAGTGCGCTCTCTCTCGGCACACTCTTTCATAGTGCACTCTTTTTCTGCAGCTACCTTAGCAACAACTTCTTTATTTTTATGCTCATCCAAAGCTTGCACCGTTTTTTGTGCTGCTTACTTCCGCCTTTGCACAGCTGCCATCTAAATAGCATAGCTTTCTCCACCTTTACCAGTACTTGCACCAACATCCATGGGTTCATTCCACTCTGCTGGAAAACTGCAACACAATCTCCTACACATCTGTCTCTAAGTCTAAGTATGGCAACTTGTGCCATATAGGTTTAGGGTCCCTCATCACCCTAATTGTTACATAATTGAAATCGTCCTTGAACTCCACGAAGGCCCTCAACTTCTCGAACAAGGTTGGAGACAACCTTGGCTGCTAACTGATTACTGTGTGAAGATCCATTTCCATTAATATCTAGAAAATCTTCAATTCTTTGATCCTCTCTGGATCCTTTGTTGACCACAGCGAAGCAAACTTCGCTGTCTCTGGTAAATCTTCTGCCTGCGAAGGAAACTGACTATCCTCCGGCAATCATCATGCTATTAGGACAATGAGCAACAAGAGCCAAGCATAATGAAAGGGCTTACTGTTCTCCTGTGCTTCATGACAGTTCATGAGGAATTTCTTACATAAATATTGTGCCTAGTTATATTGTACTCCCTTCGCACACTGGGCATCCAACAACACTATGGGCATCGAAACTTCGTCCGTGTGGAATTTCTGCATAATCTTCCCTGCTAGAATTTGGGTGGAGAACTGCACTACCTGGTCTTGAATGGAGCGGATAGAATATCTGCGTGACTTCTTGATTAACCCAAATTCAACCTTCATCTTATCTTCTATCTCCTTTTCTACACTTTTCCCTCCAAACTCCTTGGCAGGGTCTGCCCCTTTATAGGGCAACTTCATAATCCTATGGATGAGAATATATGTGATAGTGATGGGTTGTCCGAGCCATAAGCAACAATAATTTGCTAGCGCGAGTCACTGGCGCACACATAGAGTGTTGATAATTGACCTGTGAAAATGTGGTACAGAAAGCATGTGCAACAACTCGACCTTCTCAACACTTCTCACCCATTTCATGGGTTCTAGCCGCATAAATTTTGTTTCTTCATAATAGATCTTCGTCATGTATTTGTGAGTAGCCAAATGAGGGAATATTTCATGGTCCACGAGATCCAATCCTCCATCTTCAGCACTGGAAGGCATGCTAATATCGCGCCTTTGAATTTGACCTGTTTGGTAACAGGGGCGTCGAGACCATAAATTTTCCAGAATCGGGGTCTTTCGTTACTTATGCCTTAACTTTCTGCTGAGGGATATACTTTGGGATCCATGTGACAGGCTCACCCTCCTCAGCATCTAATTCCTCCACTCCATGGAATTCTTCTTCCTCCAAGTCCACAATTTTCTCCGATTTCTTATCCTTCTTCTCCTTCTTCCAAACCTCTTATCTCTTCCTCGATGAATGTCTCAACAGTAAAGGTTTCTTCTTCTTCTCTTTTGTAGCTAGTTTCTTCTGCCTAGGTGATCTCGCTGTCATAGGAACAAGGGGCATAGCTTCCATAGATACAATTTTAGGGCCTTCTTCTGGAGAAACTACGGCTTCAAAACTAGTTGGTAGAGACATTTTTTCAAGGACAATCCTCTGGTTCCACAAAGGTAAGGTTGCAAATATTGGGCTTGAATCTAAATCATCCGAGAACTTTTGACTCATATAGCGGGAACAAGAGGGCTCATACATAGTTTTCATAATGAAAATTTTTCTTCGGCGGACCAGCATGCCTAATTTAGAGGAGGTTTTGAATTCAAATCCAACAATTCCCTCCAATTTCTAATCATAAAAGTGTCTTTGGCGGCATATCTCCAAATATTGTCACCATACATGGTGCCTACCCACTCATCTTAATGGGGTTTTTTCCATCAAATCATGAATAGTGACTCCAATGACTACTTTTGGACCTATTTGTGCGGTAGCATCCTCCATGGCGTAGCTCATACAACGCAACTTCACCTATCGCACTCATGTCTTCTATCACACAACCTCCCTACTATGTTTTTCTCCTCTTTGAGCATCATAGTTTATAGTCCTACAATCCCTTGTAGCTGCTTAGATTACTAAGACTGCCCTGCTACCATGTAATCATTGCGGAGGGGTAGGATCCCTGGTATACAACTTCAGCCTACTTCCATTCACTTTCCCAGGGAATGGTTCCCCATTCAACTTCGCAAGCTAAACTATGCCACCATCCGTGATCAACTTAACAACATATGGCCCCAACCAGTGCATTTGAAATTTCCTTGGAAATTTTGTTAACTTCTTGTCATATAGAAACTCTAAATAATCCAACTTGAAAGTGTGCAGCTTGATATGACTATAATGCCATGCTTTCCTATCTTCCTTTTGCACTTCCTAGTGAAATACTGCAAGAAAGTGGTCCTCTTCTAACTCCATTAGCTATGCGAGTTGTTCGTCCAAGGTCTCGCAATCTGCAATCTTTGTCAAAGCTACAATATGTAAACTTGGCACAATATACTCTATAGGCATCATTGCTTCAATCCCATAGACCAACCTAAACAGTGTTTGGTTTGTCAACTTCTTGCAGGTCATTCTATATTCCCATAGCATTGTTGGGATGTGCATATCCATTCCATTCCTTTGTGCGTTTCATACCTTCATCAATGCAATCTCCAAAATTTTGTTAAATTCTTCCACCATTCCATTCGCCTATGAATGATATGGCATGCTTTTTTGATGAAACTGTTAGGTTCCTATACCAATAGGTGTCATAATTTTGAATTGACTTTTCCTCAAGCTTGTAATATGTACATACTTTTCTTTAAGAAAATAGTTTTCCATATTTAAAAAATAAAAAGACGGTATGTCCTAAAAGAATAATCAAATGAAAAAAAAGAAACAAAAGGTCAAAAAAAAAGAAAAATTGAAAAATATATATATGAACCCCAAAATAAAACAGATCATGAAAGTGTGCAAGTCCAAATGCCACTACTATTTACTTTTTTATGCAAAATAATGATTGTGTGCACCCATGAAGAAGAAAAAATATTAGGGTAAGAAAGAGTAAGTAGAAGAAACTTGCAGAATGGACCATGTGGTCAAAATATTAACCACATTTTACATGCTCAAATCATAATGTGTAGGTACATTCATCAAAGTACAAAGCTAAGAAAAGATGAGTTTAACTAACTCCCCCTCCTTTCACAAGCTTCTCCCTCTCATGTTTATTAATTTCCCCATCATTTCTTAAAATACCCCTTTTCCCCTCCATTTTTACCCTTACTTCATTATCCCATATTTTCCCCTAGAAATTCCTTTTAAAATCCCTTCCCCCTTGCTAAAATCATCATTATGTTCCATAAATCCCTATTCCTAGGGTGAAAACCCTTTTCCCTCCTTTTGTGAAAATTTATTTTCCCCTTTTATAATCTAAAAACCTATAAAATCAACTTATCCTAAGTTGAAAACCCTTCTGCCTTGCAAAAACCCGCCCGATGGATCATTTAAGTTAAGTTGCAATTTAAAAGTAAATTAAACAGGCTTAAATGCATTTGATAAGGCGGGCCCCTCCTTAACCATTCCCCCAATCCCCTCCATGCATCTTTTCAGTGCAACCACCATCCTATCAACACTCATCTCATCTAACGGTTATCACTCCATTTCGCATGCATTCCACTTCCGAGCTTTAACGACCCAATAGCGCCCAAAATGGGTGGTTTTTCCCGAACCCACTATAGTGACGTGTCACCATCGCATCATTTCACATCCCCTCCAAAGTTTACCACCCTTCCCCCAAAAGTGGTGGGAAGAGGAGATAAACCACCCTCTCTATACCAGTCACTGTTCATACCCATTTTTCTCGCTTTTCTCAGTTCTCACCCGATAAAGCCCCACAAATGCCATTTTTGAATTTTGTTGGCCATCTGCACATTAAAAGCCTAAGCTTTCTTGCACCCCTAAAATCTACGACTGATAATTGACTACTAGTCGCCATCTTGCCTCCAACACTCGTCCAAAGCCAACATCGGTCGTTTGTGACCTAAAACCTTGACAAAGTTCACAACACCAACCTCCAGTTTCAAGTATTCCGCAAAGTACACCATAGTTGCCCCTTTTTAATATAAAAGTTAAATTAATTCAAATATTGAATAAATTAAATTAATTTTTCTACCCTTGAATTAATTGATTTGCACCTAGACCCTTAAAAAACCTGCAAAACCCAGACCACTCGTCGAACCCTACCAAGTCAATTTCGGATTTTTACCTCTATTTTCAATGCAACGTCTACCCACATTTCCCTGAATGTTAAGCCTATTTCAACCCCCCATCTTGGCCAAGATCACCTACCCTTGGCTGATAGGGATTTTCATATTAAAGATACATTTGTTGCCTCTGAAAGAATGAAGCTCCACTTCTGGAGCAAAGACATATTTTTAAACCATGCTAATGACGCTCACCTATGGGAGTCAAATCTCCCCCTCTACTCATTCCCAGAAGTCCATATTCTCCCAGACATTATCCACTATTATCAGAAATGTTACATCCCTAGCCAGAGAGCTGTAGTAGCCCCCAATCAACATCTGCTATGCACTATCACTCTAGAATCCATCAATTAGATGTTACAGGTCCAGCCCACCCCATATTTAGCTCCTTTGTCCATTAGAGGACTTCTAGAACTGTATAATTCTATTGATGAGGATAAATCTAAGCAAGTGTTAAAGAATTTCATAGTTGCAAAAGAACATACACCAAGTTTTACTCCTCCATACATAGCCCCCATATTTTCACAAAATGCTAGGCATATTATCACCATGGTATATTCCATCCTTGGATACAGGATAGATGAACATGTAGATGAAGTCACTTCTGCATTCTTGTCCCTTTTTACCCTTGGTAAACCTCTTGCCATAAAGTTTGATTATGCTTAGTTCATTGCAGACAAAATGCATGAACAACTCATCAGATTGCCCATTGAAAGAGTGTTTAAGTTCTCTACAGTATTATATTATCAGTTTTTGTACTACCAAACTGATAAATTCCCCATGAAGATCATAAAATGTGACAGTAAAGGAAAAGAGAGGTTTGTTCTCTATTGGACACCTATTGTCCAGAAATATTCCACTCTCTGATTATAAGGACTTCATCAATTCCTTTGTCCACCTAGTGATGAATATGCTGACAGGGACTATGCAACCTAGGATTAGTCCTCAGATCAAAATGGTACTTCAGCTAGCTAATAATAGTAAGATAGGAGACTGGTACTTGTACCAGAATCACACATAGATCAAATTCTATGGCTGCCACCTGCCTCCATATAAATTTCCAAAGTATCTTCCCTTGAGAATTTTTGCCTTGGAGTATTTCAGGAAAATCATCTACTCAAATGATGTCCACTTCATGGCTGCAAAGAAGAAGACCCAATTCAGAGTCAAAATTGAACTGGGCCCCTTTATTTGCAATAATAGACAAGCTGGACCAGAGGTAGACAGTATGTTACAGGAGTTTAAATTTACCAAGGGTTTTATGTGGTAGTATGACCCTCATGAAGTAATAAGCAAAATGAGAACCAGGGTCAAACTAGTTCCTTATGCACATTATTCAGTACCGGAAATTGAAAGATATGCCAACCAAAATGAACGGTTGGAAAACACTTTGGTAGATAAATACAACACAATTATTGATGTTGAAAATGCTCTGTATAATATTGAGCAACAGATTGACCTCAGTGAGTTCCTACAAGTCCCAGATCAAAGTCAAAGGATGGATGCTCCCTATGCATTGCAAATACTTCTGAATAAGGAGAAAAACCCTACAAACAGAGAAGAGACTTCTAGTTCCTAGATGGAAACAGTGGATCAACAAACAGACCCAAGGAAAAGGAGAAACCTAAATCTTGTTTCTAAACAGGGGCAAAACAGTGAAGCAGAAAGGGCAAAGCCAGAAATAGAGCCAGAACTAATGCCAGAGACAGTGCCAGACATAGTAGGTCAGAAAGGAAAAGAGGTGATCAATGAACCCTCAACTTCTAACACTCAGCTATTAGAGAGATAGAAGTCAGCAGAAGTGTCTTCCTTTGTCAGACCAGCTGACAAAGAAAGAACCATCAAAGATAGATATAAGGAGATCAAATTAAGAAATGAAAAATTGAAAGATGAGACATATGCTCAGTGTTTCAAACATTTAGCTCCTAACCAGAGAATACTAATGTCTGCATTTGGTATTGAGGAAGGAAAGATGCAAATATCATATCTGCATCTAACAATGCCACAACCCAAATCCACAACAGATTGTAAGAAGGCCACATTTGAAGTGTTGGCAAAGGACATCCATTCCGTGGACCAAATAGAGTTTCACAAACAAGCTGGAGAAATGATATACTCCACATTGACTGGTAAGGCCATGGATGCATACAGGTTACAAGAGTCCTTAAATAATATAATTGCACAAATGAAGCTAGAAAAGACCTCCTCTCAGGCCAAGGGCAATAGGATTAAATCCTTAGAAGACCTGGTCATAGAATTGGTCCATGATCTTGCAGATATTAAGGCAGCTGAAAAACTGATCAAAAAGAAAAATGAAGATATAGAAGCTTTGAAGAAATAGTTAAAACTACCTTCTTCATTACACCCACAGACCACAGAGGTGTTCGAAAGCCAAAATCTCCATGAGGAAATGCTTGACTTGGTGTTAAAATTGAACACCGAGCTGAAAGAAATGGACAAGTTGACCAAGCAGGCTAGCCTCCAAGAAGCTGCAACCACTGTCTTCCCAACAGTCACCACAACAGTACCATCTACATTGGCTGAAACATTAGCTCCTATAGCCCCATTGGGCACTGCATTGCCTACAACAACACCATCTACTTCAACAACAGGGTCAACCATAGTGGATTCTATAGGTGAAGAAGAAAATAGGTTGGCTAAAGCAATGGAAGAGGTGTCCCTCAAAACTAATGAAATCAGAAAACTGGAAGAGAAAGTAAACAGTTTGGAGACAGACTGTAAAATTGCTCAAATTATGAATAAAGAGGAACATCAAAAGGTAGCAAGGTTAATAGAGAGGATAATGAAACTAGAGAAAGAAATGACTCTAGGTGAGCCATTGGGATAGGTAAAAGAAAAACTTTGGACCCATATCATTGACTCTGTCAATGATATTTGGCCATCATTCGGATAATTTTTTAGCAGATTGACCTAGTTGAAGAGGCCACATAGGCCATTCAAAAAGTCAAAACAAAGCTAGAAGGGATGCCAGAAGAGGCAACCAGAATCATTAACCTTTTGAATTGTAAGAAAAAATATGAACTGGAATAATTGAATATTAATGATGAGACAGGGACAATCCTAGAAGTAAGAAGAGTCCTTACTAAAAGGAATTTGATGCACAACTTAGAATACAAGTGTTAGACCATGCAATTTTCAATAGATAGATTTAAGTTCGAGTTTGACACTTTGATATAGAAAGGTTTACCAAGTCCTTTAGTAATTAACAATAAATTTATGACATAGGAGGACTACAACAAGAAGCTCAGACAAGTGGCCAAAAATCAAGTCAACAATGCAGCCATCCACAACACAGCAAAACAGGGGATGCCCTCTGGTAAACTCCTTTACCAAGCTTTGGAGAACTTGTTTTACCTCCAACATGAGGTAAAACACCTTTTTGTAAATAAGCCTACATTTTCTAAGTACATAAAGGCTAATGAGATCTTCAGAAAGTTGAACATTCAGTTACCAACTGAAGAGAGATGGGAACAGCTAAATGATTTACTTTAGTTCAAACTAAGTCCAACAATTAACATAGTTTGGTGAACATAGAATGGTGAAAGTAAATGGGTAGTTGTCCCAGTCAAAGAGTATCAGAGAAAGAAGATAAGTCGAAGAGAATCAGATGACAGCTAAAAGATCAATCAGCTAAATAACAAAAGAAATCAGATATAATAGTGCCAGAAAGAAAGTAGTTAGAAAGGTGGCATTAACTTTTTAGAATTAGATATTTTTTCCCTAAAATAAATCCAAATTCAGTTTGGGATATTTTGTAAATAATTTTGTATAAATACTTCATAGTTCGAAGTATGTAGGGGGGATTTTACTACACATTTCTATAGACTTTTTGATGAGAAGACCCAAAGGGTTATTGTATCATTTGCTGAGCCAGCAAGCTGGATTGATAAATAAAGATCAGATATTTCAAAGGATTCATGTGTTGAGCGAACTTCAGAGAAGTATTATCATGTGTTATCATTATTTTTCTCAAGTTATTTATAATCTTTAATGTATTTCTGAATCTAAATGTTATAACTGGAATAATACGTCAAAATTTGTTTAATTACACTCTGTCTTAGCAGTTATACATTTGAATGTTTTTTATTGATATCTAAGTTAAGGAATTATTAATTGTCCCTTGGTTTAGATTGATTTCTTGAATGTCAAGGTTAAAGGATTCTTAATTGCCCTTGATATCGATTACCTCTTCATTCCTCATTCATTATCCAGTCTAAGAACCCTTAATTTCTCACTCACCCCTAGTGAAACCCTTTCACCCCTCTGTTTTAAAGATCTGAAAAACACTCTGCTATCTTGCCCTTTGAACATTCCCTTTAGTGAGTTAATCTAGTTTTGCTTCCTTATTGTTTGACTCCATAGCCCAATGGTCTAAAAGACATCATTTTATCCATCTGTCTAAGTAATCCCACCACCCAATCTCAAATACAAATCAAAATCCCAAGAACAATCATAACTAGCCTAAAATCAAAACAAACAAAGTTAAATCATACAGAGAGAGCCCTCTCTGAGTCTAGGTTGGCTAGAACCTATGCTCCAAAGTTGGTTAGTGGTTACCTCGGAAATTTCTTTCTTCTGACAACTTCTAGAGAAAATTAATGAGTGATAACATAGTGGTGGATCCACTGGGGATCTACATTTTAAGCCTCTTAAAGTCATTTGGTAGAAGCTATTCTTAAAAAATTCCTCAAAAAACATTTAAAAAATTGAAATTCTGGCTTCTAGGAAGACTCATTATACTAGGGCTAATCTAGATCCAAACCCTGCCCTAGTAGTTGATAATCCAAACCTAATTTCAAGAAAATCTAAAAAGGAAGAAAGTCAGGTCAGCAATATACCATTAGTTAAAGCTAATTCGTGCCCTGATGATTGGTTAGTTTTAGAAGAACTTCCATTTGATTTACCATTTGATTTATCATTGTTTAGAACAAAATCTGAAAGTGCAATTTATGAAATTGTTTTAGATCTTGAGTTTATTGCATATATTGAAGTTCAACAAGCTAATAAATCAATTGATGAATACATTCTAAAATCTCCTCAATCATCTATCGTTACTGCTGCTACCCCTGAGCTTTCTGAACAATCTTCCATTACTTTATATTCACCATTATTCACCTCAACTTCATCCATAATATCCTCTAAAATTCATTCTTCACACCCATTTATACCTACACTCCCTCGCCAGCCTATAATTACTCATTCATCATCTACTATCCCCAGTACCTATTCCACCATAACTGGTACATCTGCCAGTATTCCTATTGCATCCACAAACACACCTATTGTATCATCTAGCATCCTTATTATATCTGCAAGTTCCTCATCCATTGTTGCATCATCTACAAGTATTGCAACCCCACATCTCAGTCAATCCCAACGTACAACTATGGCAGCCAGATATGCTCCCTTGAACTTTAATGTAGCCCTGTCTCCTATGCCAGCAGATTACCAAAGTAAAATTGTTCAATTTGATGGCACAGGACATTACACTGCAAAACAAGTCAATAAGAAGATAGATTACTTTGAGTTGCACGAAATTGACATAGATGATGTTCAAATGAGGTTTTTTGCCGAGAATTTAACTATTGATGTTAGGAAATGGTTTAGATCATTGCCTGCTATTATAGACATATTTGGGCACTCCAACCCCAATCTTATATGTCGATAAACTAGGGCTCTTTAACCCTTCAAAGTGTTGTTTCATACCCTAAAATATCATGGTCAACTGATTACATCATTCCCCAAAAGTTCCACCTGAAAAGCCATCCAGAACTGGACTAAACTAGACCATACTGACTGCTCCACTGTCAGGGTGCGATGCATACTGACTTCTACACTAGCTAGGTGTGATGCATACTGATGAGGCCTTCTGTAGGGTGCGATGAGTGAGGATGGACAAATGTCCAAGACAGTTTGCTAAGTGGATGCTCATGGAATCTTCCAGAAACTTCTCCTATGACACTTGCCTCTCTGAATTCGCCCATGGATGAGTAAGAGATCCAAGAAATCTCCAAGTGGAACCAAATGTAACAAGTGGAATGACACTAATCAAAACCTAGAGATGACTCACTCCCTTGCACACATCTATAAATGGATCCATCATCTAAGAGATCCAGAGGCTGGAATTTTGTAATTTGTAAGGAAGTGCTGATAGTTTGTATCTGAGAAAGAGTATTGTATTGTTGGGTGATCTTGCTTTTCATGAGGTGAAGAGGGCTTTGATGCTGGGAGGATGATGCTGGATCAGATAGCTGGGTTGTAATTCTCCCTTTTATTTAATAAAGTTCTTTGAGTTTTCCTCCATACAATTGTGTATTTGTGAATGTTGTTATTTATGAATGCCATTGTATGTTCATTGTATTTCTGATTCTACAATGCTTATGATATAATAGATCAAGATGCTTTGATGGTGTTTTGTTACTTTGTTTCTACAGGTATTCTCTAAGTGGGATAAGTAGGAGAAGAGGTGCAAGCTCTGTCAAGGGGGAGAGAGATCAAGCAAGGAGTTAAGCGGAAGATCCAGGTTGGTTCCTTTGCCTCTCTCTTATCTATCATATATAGAGGAATCGAAAATTGCTTTAAACTATTTGTTTCTAGGGTAGCTACCAATCCTAGAGGGCTAGTCGATCGAAAAGACACTAGTTTTCCCAGAAACAAAATGGTGACTCTGCTAGGGATTAAATAGATGTTTGTTTGTTGTTATTGTTTGTTTTATAAATTATAGGTAGAGCCTAAAGTCAGCCATGTAGCCTTCGAACTGCTCTTGCTCTGCAATTGCATAGTAGATGAATGTTGCTTCAGTCAATCTCTGGTTTAGTTTATGAATTAAACATTTGACTTACAAGCATTCTAGATGCCCTTTTGGTAGCTCAGTAACCTCTCAAGATCATTCCTCTGTACTTTTCTCTTTACTGTCCATCATAGCTCAGCTTAACTCACTGAAATCAGCTGCAAATTTGAGCCAAAACCAACTTCAGTTGTGCTCACTGGTCCATCACACTACCTGTCATTGTCTACTAGTATGCATCGCACCTCTCGAGTCTGAAAAGTATGATGCATCCCTGTTTCTGTGAAGCCTAGGTGCGATGACTGACTGAGTCTATTTCCCTTCTTGAAATTTGGGGTTTTTGTCCTTGTTTTCAGCTCTGTTTAGTTGTTTTGCTGCTTATGAACAGTACCTCATTACTGAAGCCTCCTTGCATCAGATAGATCGGCCTCCATTGATTAGGATTACTAAATGTTTTTATGTATTTATCCATCATTTACGATACTTTGTCGAAAATTTTCTTAAATCGATCTGTCGTTTTGGTACAAAAAGTGTTGTAACTGTCGTTTTGTGTCAAAAGGTGAAGTTTCATTGAGTCTTCCTTCACTGGATAGTCGATTCAACTTTTTTCATGTACTTGATTTGATTTGTTGATATTTGAAGTGTCGAAAGCATTTTCTATTTGAAATCGAAATGTGTCGTTTAGTCTTCCTTTCTATTTTGAAAAAGAAATTGTTGAAATGTTGCTTTGAGTAAAAATATTTCAGATCTTTGCTCTACTTAGTTTTCCTTTTTTGGCATTTTTCACATTAAGGGGAATGAAAAACAAATACATGCATTTGCATTTGCATCTAGACTATGTGCGAAAAATGATTTAGGAAAAGTGCATTTAGTGTGTGCTCCTTGCTCTTTGTTTGAAAGAATCGTAAACTTCTTTCCTTAGTAGCTAGGATTTTCATTGATCAAAATAAACAACGATTGTTTATCATTGTAGATTGCATTTTTAGGACTTTCAAATCAACATCACGCGGTGAACCATTGAAAGGAAAACTTTAAACAAGATCAACTCTAAAATAAATTTCAATGAACTTAACAACGCTTTGGAACTTAATGCAACACATCTAGAGGTCTAGGCTAGAGACGTGTTCGGGCGTCGTAAAATCTAGTAACCATTGTTTTCATTGAAGGTTGGGTGATTCCTCCTCCTTGATAAGACAAGTGCTAGCATGGACTTGTGCTCCCCGTACCATCAAATATATATTGGGAGACCAAAATAGGCTTATATCCTTTATCCATAAGAAGCCGAGTCTATTGCCCTATCGATCGCAATGCACTAAACACAACATTCGGGAAGATTGAATGCCGTACATAAGTCCTTAGTAATTTCTCTTTAATTTATCACTAAGGTGTATATTGCAATTTTGAGATTGGTTTGGTAATCTCTCTGTCTAGATTTCCAAAGTAGTCACTTTCATTCCTTTTTGACTCTTTAAAAGAAAAGGTCCATCTAAGCACTTGTCACTTCAGGTTCATTAAAAATCAAAGGGGACTAGAGTTATCTTTAGCTTTTTCTCAACTATTAAAAACTGAAAAATCAAAGTTGTGTCAAAGCGTCATTAAAATTTATTAATTCAAAATAACATCCCTGTTCCTTTGTTGATCTTAGGTTGAGATAATGGAGTCCACCAATCAAGGAATCCCTTTGGAGGGAAATCCTAGTCCTTTTACTTCTTGGGGAAATATTGGTGCTCCTCATATGGCCACTTTGTCCCTTCCGAGACTTACCATTGGCCTACCCATATGGTTGTTCTCAACCTCTGTGGTTCAAAATAACGTGATTCCTCAGCAATCGAATCAGCATCCAATTGATACTAAAGTTCAACCTTCGCCTTCTTCTTCGTTTGTTTCTCCCTCCCCCTCTTCCTCTTCACTTGGTGAAAGTAGTGATGCTAATAACCAGGTGTCTAAGAAGAAGAAGAAAGGTAAGGAGAAGAAGAAGCCAATTCAGCAAGGGGGCAACCAAGCAACCATAGATTTGGATGCATCAGCTAGTAAAAATCTACACATTAAAGCTCCTAAACCCAGATTTCCATGCATAATCTATAGAGGAGACCATTTTCATCAAGATTGTATGTGCCTCCCTTGGATCTTGAGAGAATGGTCCCCCCATTCGCACAACCAGGTGCCATCAACCTCTGCTGATGATGTTGATAATACACCATCAACTAGTGATAGTGAAGTTCACGGACAGAAAGGAAAGGTCAAAGTACCATGTAGGTTATGTGAAGGGAACCATACCCTTCCCCATTGTCCTTTTTTGGATGAAGCCAAAAGAGTATTGGGTAATCGTCATGCTTCACCGCAGCGACTCCCATCAGGATATAGGAAACTCTACCCAAGTCCTTTACTAGTTGAAAAATCGACTGACTTAACTGAACCATCAGTCAAAACACCTATCACTGGAAGTGAATCTTTTGAGTTCACACCCAATGAAAGTCAACAAGTCAAGGTGACAACTGACCCAGTGTTACCTTCAGAAGATCATACCCTTCCTGAAGAGAGTAAGAATGATACCATTCAAATTATTTTTGTCACTTCAGAGTTAGATGAACTTGGGTGCAATCCACCTGTTCCTTCACAATAGGAAGAGAATCCCCCAGTTCTCGCTACTCAAGGGGTTAATTCAACCATTTATTTGGTAAACCCTCCAAGCAGTCTAGTCACTTCCTTTGATTGGAATCGACTAGCGACATCTCGCCTTCCTTCTTATGTACCTTTCTGGATCATAGTACAAGTTTACAAAATGATTGTGTCAGGCATTATCATGGATAAGGGTGTGTTAGTGAGTATCCTTTCCTCAACTACTTGGAAAGCGCTTGGTTTGCCATCGCTTAGGCTTGTTACACAGAATTTGTCAGGCTTTAACAAAGGAACCAGTCGATCGTTAGGGATCCTTCCTAAGTTATCGATAACTTTGGGATGGAAAACCATTTACCTGAACATGATGATAGTCCCAGGACCGTTAGATTACAATCTACTCCTTGGACGTGACTATGTTTACAACATGGAGGCTATTGTTTCAACACTCTTTCGAGTGATGTGTGTTCTGCATGAAGGCAAAATTGTCACCATTGACCAGCTTTCATTCCCCGGTTCAAGCATGGCTCCAAGTCGATCCTCATCCTTAATGGGTTCTTGTATATCAATGGTGTCTCTTCAACCTTCATTCTATCCACATAATTACCACGAGTAGTCTGGTGAATGTAACGAATCTTAGGGGGCATGCACCCTTGTCTATTTAGCGGACGAACCCAGCTGAAAAGATAGGCTCCCCTGTAGGTTATGTGATTGGTCTGAGACACCATTCACCTTTTTTTGTGCTGCAGACGAAGCCAAGGAAGTGTTTTGTCTACTCTATGGATGAAACCTTCCTACCATATGAATTTCCCTATAAGTTAATTGATTGGTCTGACACACCATTCACCTTTGTCTATTTGGCGAACAAAGCCTAGGAAATGTTTTGTCTACTCTGCGGACGAAACAATCCTGCTTAACCACAGTAATTTCCATATGGTTACTGGAGACTCTCCTTTTCATCATGTTGGGGGCATGCAACCCTTTTTCAATTTCATTTTCTAGCATTTTAGATTTTTATCTTTTTAGCTCTTTAGTTTTTTAAGTTTTAGTTTTGTAAAACCCTAAAGGTTATATGCGTCCTTTGAAAAAAGGAGTACCCTTCCACTGGGATTAGGTTGCGAAAGCTTCCTTTCATGCTTTAAAAGGTTCCCTGATAAAAGCATCATTAATGTATGCTCTTGACTATCAAAAAGACTTTAAGACTTTTAGTTTTGTCTTTTCTAGCTTTTAGTTGTTGTCGTTTTTAGCTTGCATAGTTAGAAAACTAAAAAACTGAGCATATGTTTTCGCATGGTTCAAGCTCGTTAAAAAATAAACCTACCACTGAGCATAGTTTCCACAAGGTTCAAGCTCGTTAAAAAATGAACCCGCCTCCAGTACTGAGCATAGTTTCCGCAAGGTTCAAGCTCATTAAAAAATGAACCCACCTCCAGTAAATAACCTCTGTGATTGCCATGCTATCAGCCTTTTGAGCCTTGGTTGTGTACCGCCCATCACCTCCATCCTTTTGGCCGATCATACACCTCCACTTGGTTGTTTACCCTTTTGAGGAACATCTGCGATGAGTGGTCTTGTTAGCCAACCTCTTCACATCACCATGTTTTGAGAAGTTCCAAACTGACCCAGAACCAGTTGCTACCCTAGACACCACTCCTTCCTAAAAAACGAGCCTTCTTTAAACCCTTTCAGACTCGTTAAATATGAAAATATTGTCGACAAATTAGCCTTTCCAGATCATTAAAGTGATGGGAAATGCCATCCCTCATGTAGATTTTAATCTTTTTCGGACCTCAGGGATTATTTCACGAAAAAGTTTGAGCGCTTATCTTTTCCGGCTCGCTAAATTGATCGAAAAGTCATCCCTTTTGTATTATTTTAATCTTTTTTGGACTAAAGGGATTATGCTATGAAAAAGAACTTCTGGAATTTCCTTTTCATCCCTTTTCAAACTCTCCAAACATGAAAAGGACCGAGTTATCCTTGTCATTAAACTCGTGAAAACAATAGCAGAAAACTTGTCCTAGAAGAGACAGAGTTTCCTTTCCATCCTTTTTCAAACTCTTTAAACATGAAAAAGAGTGAGTTATCTTTGTCGTTAAACTCATTAAAACAATAGCGACAAACTTTTCCCCCAGACAAGAACGAGTTTCACTGTCGCTAAAACATAGCGACAGGTTTGCCCGAAGGGCGAATTATGGAACAAGCATATGTTATCCTCCTCAAGCTTGACAAAAATAAAGTGGTACTGGTCAGCGATGACTGGGGAAAAAGGGAAGAAAACTTGAAAAATTTATGGTAGCAGGTCGCTCTTGAACATGACACTTTCACTCCATCACCATGACTGAGTCGGGTTGGGTTATTCCGTTCATTGGTCATTTCACCATTGGTCTTTTACACCATCCATTTTTGGGGTTAACACTACCAATCCATCTCAGTGTCGTCGATATGTTCAAGAGAAGTCATTCAGTCAAGAATTCACCATCCAGTTAATGTCTCATCCATCGCAATACCTTCAACCTCCATTTTTCATGACCGCCATTCCTGAACCTTATGTCGTTGATCGTTTTCACCTCCAAAAAATCATTTGCTTCATTTCGTGTCATAGATGTGGGATACATTAAGGCCCTCCTACGATGGGTCACTTCTTGTCGACATCAGCTCATTATCCAAGAAGTCAACTTAGAAACAACCCTTTTAGTACTTTGAAGCTTGCATGCCTCAATGGCAAGTTTCTCACTTCCGACAATAGGTTGACATCAATGGCCTTCGACCGAAAGATTTTGCATGGTGTTCAAGATCGGATCATATATTCACACCACGCGAATTGTACTATAGTACCTTGAGGGTCATTATCATTATCGGTGATTCCTCTCGCATCTGTTAATAGCTCATATTATTGGCGGGTAATCAGGTGATGTCTTTCCAGGTTCGACTTTAGAACATCTTTTCACATGGATCGACTTGTACATCAGGCGAAGATTGAATGAGTTTGAAGACCCCGGAACTAGTTTCATCCATCCAGCCTACGATTTATTTAGGGATATAAAGACATCAAATGTACACAGAAGCTACACGGATGGTCATCTAAGTAAGAGAGGATGACTCTACATATGAAGAATCACCAGTCTGCAACTGCAGACGATTATCTGTTCTATGTACATGAAATGAATTTATAAAGCTGAGCATGGGATTGCCCGCCCCAGCTAGATCATGAAAATTATATTATGATGATGTATTGTATTGTACCTTATACATGTCAACTTCCAGTTTCGAAACCTCGGATCCTCATGTTAAAGCATTTCACCCGACATCAAAGATTTACAACTTCACGCTTTAGGGGGCAACTGTTATAGACATATTTGGGCACTTCAACCCCAATCTTATATGTCTACAAACTAGGGCTCTTTAACCAATAAAAGTGTTGTTTCATACCCTAAAAGATCATGGTCAACTGATTACATCATTCCCCAAAAGTTCCACCTGAAAAACCACCCAAAACTGGCCTAAACTAGACCATACTGACTGCTCCACTGTCAGGGTGTGATGCATACTGACTTCTACACTAGCAAAGTGTGATGCATACTGATGAGGCCTTCTGTAGGGTACAATGAGCAAGGATGGACAAATTTCTGAGACAGTTTGCTAAGTGGATGCTCATGGAATCTTCCAGAAACTTCTCCTATGACACTTGCCTCTCTGAATTCGCCCATGGATGAGTAAGAGATCCAAGAAATCTCCAAGTGGAACCAAATGTAACAAGTGGAATGACACTAATCAAAACATAGAGATGACTCACTCCCTTGCACACATCTATAAATGGATCCATCATCTAAGAGATCCAGAGGCTGGAATTTTGGTAATTTGTAAGGAAGTGTAGATAGTTTTTGTCTGACAAAGAGTATTGTATTGTTGGGTGATCTTGCTTTTCATGAGGTGAAGAAGGCTTTGATGCTGGGAGGATGATGCTGGATCAGACAGTTGGGTTGTAATTCTCCCTTTTATTTAATAAAGTTCTTTGAGTTTTCCTCCATACAATTGTGTATTTGTGAATGTCGTTATTTGTGAATTTCCATTATATGTTCATTGTATTTCTGATTCTGCAATGATTATGATATAATAGATCAAGATGCTTTGATGGTGTTTTGTTACTTTGTTTCTACAGGTATTCTCTAAGCGGGATTAGTAGGAGAAGAGGTGCAAGCTCTGTCAAGGGGGAGAGAGATCAAGCAAGGAGTTAAGTGGAAGATCCAGGTTGATTCCCTTGCCTCTCTCTTATCTATCATACATAAAGGAAATCACAAATTGCTTTAAACTATTTGTTTCTAGGGTAGCTGCCAATCCTAGAGGGCTAGTCGATCGAAAAGACACTAGTTTTCCTAGAAACACCTGCTAGTAGTATTGATAGTTTAGATATGTTTTACCAACAATTTTTGAACAGATGGGAGAAGAAAAAGAATCCCCTGCAAATACTTTCAGAATATGATAGTATTAAAAGGGGACCTAATGAAACTATTCAACATTACTGCACTATATTTAATAACATATATAATTCTATTCCAGTCAACCTTAGACCCCCACCAGATTTAGCGTTAATAAACTTCCCTGATGGTTTTGACACTAACATGGAATTCCAACTTAGGGAAAGAAACACCCCAACATTAGAAGAAATGCAAAGTGTAGCAGTTAGGGTAGAGGCTAATCTATTAGCTAAAAGAGCTAGAGTTAGAAATGAAAGAAGAGTAACTATAAAAGAGGAAACATCATCATCAGACATTAAAATAGATAGTTTAGCCAAAAGTATGAAACAATTAATGGATAGGTTAGATAACATAGAAAGGAAACCCCAATGGGATAACTAGTAAGGTCCTCAAGTTAGAAACCCAAATTTTAGGAAAAACCAAAACACTGGAAAACCTAGGGAAACTAGGCTAGATCAGAACATCAGGCCACCTTTTCAAGAAAAATATGTTGAGAGTTCCCATCAATAGGATCTAGATCAAGACATGCAAATAAACTTAATGGGAATAAACGATGAAGACCCTATTTTTATGACCGAAGATGAACATGAATTATATATGTTGCAGCAATTACAGTTGCATTCTGGTGAGTCATTGGACTATAAACAGGGATATAACTCTGCTATCTTTGACGTTCATAAATAGTATAATCTTAGGAGCAAAAAGAATGATTATCTCCCTGATCAAACTAAGAAAACAACGCAAAATCAAACTAAGAAAATAAAAGAAGCCCCTACTTCAAAAATACTCCAAATTCTCCCTAGGGAAAACACAAAACCTTCTAGCCCTAGAATTGTAGACATAAACCCTGATCAACCTTCTGCATCCACTTCAAATCAAGTTGTTCCACCTAAGATACAAATAGAAAAAGCTCAAAAAAATAGAACTGAAGTCTCATAAAAGGAGGTATCCAATGAAGAAAATCAAGACAAATCTACTCAAACCTCTACCCCAAGAATTCAAAACCTGCAAAAAAAAAAATATCCCTTCCATTCAACTTAAGAATAGAGATATCCAAACTAAAAATATAAGTTCCTTTAACCAAACTGATCAAAAATGAAAATTATAAATCGCAGAGAACCCAAACTCTAGACATTGCTAAAAATGAGGACTTTGTCAATCTGTTTGATGACCAACCATAACTCATATTTGGTCTAGATGTTAATGGCAAACCACAAGAAGGAGGAGTTCCACAGTTTTACATTTTTTTTTTTTTTTTCTAGGTTAAGACTAAACTAAGTACCCACGGGGAATTGAACCAGTGACCTATCGCAAGGAGTGCCTTAACAGTGCACCCATTCACCGTCAATCCAAAGCCCCGTGGGCAAAAGGTAGTGGGCTTGGCCCGGTTTAGACTAACTACTCGCACGACGAGCTACGACCTTGCTCGGGATCGAACACAAGACCGGTCCGTCATGACGAGGCCGACTTTACCACTACGCCGCCTCCACGACCTTGTTCCACAGTTTTACATTAGTCTTGATATCCATGACAAAATTCTGCATAACGCAATGTTAGATTCTGGGGCATCTCACAACTTAATGCCCAAAATAGTGATGGAGAAATTAAACCTTGACATTACAAGACCTTACAAAGATTTATTCTCATTTGACTCCAGTCAGGTAAAATATCTAGGATTGATTAAATATCTGTGTTAATTTAGTCTAGTATCCTGCCAAAAGCATCCTTATGGACATTGTAGTTGTTGATATCCCACCAAAGTATGGGATGTTGTTATCCAGATCATGGGGATCCAAACTTCATGGATCTTTACAACTAGATATGTCATATGCAAAAATATCTGTTTTTGGTCAACCCAAGAAATTATACAGAGAAACCTTAATGAAGTATATGATAAGTAGCTAGGATCGGCCTCAAAACTTTCCTATCTACTCCGTACACTCTGATATGGATTCTTTTATCCTATATAATGTTGATCAAACACAAGAGAAAATTACAGACAGGGCTAATCAAGAACTAAATGAAATTGCAGTTTCTACAAAAAATGAAAGAGAGCAAACCACAGAATTATTAAATGGACAAAACAGTCAGATTTCTGTAGTTGATGAAAAGTTTGTCACACCAGATAGTGTAAATATAGATCATGAAATGTTGTGGCATTTATATTTTGATGGATCAGTCAATAGATTAGGAGCAGGAGCAGGAGTTTTGATATATAATTTAGAAAATGATTACTCAAAAGGTCATGCATATAGATTAAATTTCAAATGTGCTAATAACATGGTTGAGTATGAAGCTTTAATTTTAGGTCTTAGGTTAGCTAAAAATATAGGAGATAAAAGAGTTTTTGTCATGGGAGACTCTGAACTAATTGTAAAGCATATTAATGGTGTATATATGAAGAAAGACCCTAAATTAGGTTGTTATAGGGAAACTATTGTAGAATTACATAACACTTTCCTTGAAACAAAGCTTGCAGTAATTCCTAGAAAACATAATATGCAAGCCCATAGTTAAGCTATGTTTTCTAGTACCTGCAAATTACCTTTCTAGCCCAACCATCAGGACACTGCTAAAGTTAGGCATAGACCTGCAATTCCAGATAATTTAAAGAATTGGAAAATATTTTCTGATGATAAACAAATAAATAACTTTTTGATTTTCGAGGAGGAATTTAGCAATAACAATATAGACATTGATACATCAATAGATCTTAACATTAGGAACGAAATAGAAATAAATGAGATAGAAGGTGATGAAATAAATAGATTTAACCCTACTAAATTCACAAAATCAGATGTAAATAACTTAGAGAAAATTGAGATTGATGAAATAATCAGTGAAGAAACTGAAGAAATTAATCTCAAAGATAATTTCTTACCTAAGGGGTTAACCCCTCTGGAAGACTTATTTGATTCAAATGATGTTCCTAGGAAGCCTAAGATGGAACCTTTAAGGTCTCACATCGAACAATGTAATATAGGCACGGATGAAAATCCTAAACTCATTAGACTTTCAAAATCATTACCCCTAGCTGAGAAAGTGAAATACCTTGAACTATTGAAAGAGTTTCAGGATGTCTTTGCTTGGAGTTATGACGACCTTAAATCCTATGACACCAACATTATCCAGCACATAATTCTTATTAAGGAAAATCAAAAGCCTTTCAAACAACAACATAGGAGGATTAATCCTATCTTATTATCGAAAATTGAAAAAGAAATACAGAGGATGTATGATGCCAAAATAATAGCACCAATTATATTTTCTAATTGGGTCTCAAACTTAGTACCAACTAGGAAGAAAACTGGTGAGATCAGACTCTGTGTTGATCTTAGGAACCTCAACAAAGTGTCACTGAAAGGCAACTACGCTCTTCCCAAAATGGACCACATTTTACATAGAGTAGTTGGAGCATCTAGAATCTCATTGTTGGATGGGTTTTCTGGTTACAACCAAATCCTAGTACATCCTGATGACCAACCCAAAACTACCTTTACTACTCCTTGGGGCACATTTATGTATGTAAAAATGCCTTTTGGACTAATGAATGCAGGAGCCACTTTCCAGAGGGCTATGGATATAGCTTTCGCAAGAGAAATCCATGACTTCCTTGTAATTTATCTAGATGATATTATTGTATTTTCAAAATCTAACAATGAACATCTAGATCATTTAAGGCAAGTTTTTATTAAATGCAGGAAATTTGGTATTTCCTTAAACCCCAAAAAATCATTGTTTGGGTTAGAAGAAGGAAAGTTTTTAGGTCACATAATTTCAAAATATGGTATAAGAATAGACCTTGCTAGAATAGAAGCCATCCTGCAAATAAATCACCCTAGGAACATTAAAGAGTTACAAGCTTTCTTAGGTAAAGTTAATTTTCTTAGAAGATTTATATCTAATTTAACAGAATTAATTAGATCATTAAATAACATGCTGAAAAAGGATTCCACCATAAAATGGACTGTTGAGGCTAAAAAATCTTTTGAGGAAATCAAACTAGCCTTGACCAAAACATATGTGTTAATCAATCCTAAATTTGACAGAGATTTCATCTTGTTTTCCTTTGCTTCTGAGCATACAATTGCTGCAGAAAAATGACCAGGGCTATGAACAACCCATTACTTTCTTTAGCAAAGCCCTTAGAGATGCCACCTTGAAATATAATATAATGGAAAAACAAGCTTTTGTTTTACTCAAAACCATTAAGGACTTTAGGGTATACATCTTATATTATCATATAGTGGCCTACGTTCCTAATTTAGTCATTAAGGACATCCTAACTCAGGATGGTCCTGATGGAAAAAGTGGAAAGTGGATTGCCACTATGTTGGCTATGTGGGGCCTGACCTAGGTTCAACAATGAGTTTAGCCAAGAAAATCCCTGTAGTATTGGCCCTTTCGACAACAGTCCATGGAGCGTGGACTGAGGTCTCACCAAAAGTAGTATGGGAGGGTGCTGGAACTAGGTTTCCGCACCCTAGGGATGTCTTGATGAAGGTTCTGGAGGTTCGCGATCCTAATCTACACACTGCATTGCTCCGCGCAACTTTCTATTCTTCGCAACCCATGCACACCTTTGTGAATACAGTATTATTTCGATCTGATCCTTACTATATTATTATGTTAGTGCTTAACTTAGTCTGTGCGGGCCTAATATTCTTATTACTTGTTCAACTTTCAGATAAGCGCGCGTACTCGAAAGCAATATAAGTGCATAAAGATAACCAGAACATAGAAATATAGATCTACAAATATACACACAATATTCTAAATCGATCTTATCTTTATTAATACTCAAGTTTAGTTACAGACCCGACTCCTCCCTGCGCACTCAGCTGCAGGGGTCCGTGCACTCAGTTGCACACCCTACTGGGCCTCTGTGCACTCAATTGTAGAGCCTCTACCTACCACTATGACCCAATACACTTTAGCTCCACTTATATCTTCTAACCATGCCTTCGCATCTATCTATTACTTGTCAAAAACTTAGAACTCTCTTTTCACTTATAGGCTCGCTCTATTTATACAATCATATGGTCCGCGGACCATGGGTAGGCCAACATACTATACATTAAATTACATTATTTTAGGGTGGACAACCCTAGACTCTTGCACTTTGCGCCTACATTTCACAAGGTCTTTACATTACATTGACCAAAACCTAGGCTTTAAGCCCCAAAAATATGCTATGGGGGGATCCGTTGCCCAACACACTATTTTAGAGTATGATATAGAAATCAAACCTACTAAGATAATCAAGGGCCAAGGTTTAGCCAAACTCATTGCTAAATTGAACTGTCTGTACTTAGATATAAACTTTATTGTAGCTATAGATAATGAAGAGGAGATGGTGACTCCACTGATCAGCCAGACCTTTCTTGATTCACCTTGGTATGCTGATATTATTTGTGTTTTACTAAATTTACAAGCTCCTCCTAAATTATCTAGAACCAAAAGTAGGTTTTTGAAGATGAAATCCTTGAAATTTTGTATATTAGATAATGCTCTCTTTTGGAAAGATCATGAAGGTACTCTTCTTAATTTTTTATTAAAAGATGAATCTAATAAAGTGATGGAAGAGTTTCATGTAGGTGACTATGGAGGACACCTTTACTGGAAGAATACGGCATATAAAATCATTAGAGCTAGTTTTTAATTGCCTACCTTGTTTGCTGATGTCAAAAAGTATGTGACCTCCTGTCATAAATGCCAAATATTTGAGGGGAAGAAAAGCCTCTTACCTTTACCCCTCAAACCTATCTCTGTAGAAATACCTTTTCAAAAATGGGGTTTAGACTTCATTGGTGAAATTCACCCACCCTCCTCTGCCCAGCACAAATGGATCCTCACTGCCACAGACTACTTTACAAAATGGATAGAGGCCATACCTTCAAGGCAAGCCACAGATACTGTAATCATAACCTTCCTTGAAGCCAATATTCTATCAAGATTTGGATGCCCAACTAAGCTCATTACTGATAATGCAGCAACCTTTAAATCCAAGAAAATGATATATTTCTGTAATAAATACCATATCACCCTTGGCCATTCCACAACCTATTACCCTCAAGGTAATGGACTAGCAAAATCCTCAAACAAAAGCCTAGTAAACATTATCAAGAAATTACTAGAAGACAACAAGAAAACATGGAATAAAAAGTTAGTCAATGCCTTATGGGCAGACAGATTAACTACAAAGAAATCAATTGGTACTTCTCCCTATCAACTTGTATATGGGATGGAAGTTGTTTTTCCATCCTCCTTGGGAGTACCAGTAATGAAAATACTTCAAGAGTTGCAGGTTGAACTGAATAGTATTCAAAGAAGAATCAATCAAACTATTCATCTACAACAAACCCCAGAGGAGGTCTATGTCAGATCTCAAATTGTGTAGGAAACAATTAAAAATATCTTTGACAAAAGAACCAAGGATGAAGATTTCTACATTGGTGACAAAGTGCTCAGGTGGGATTCAAGGGAAGAAGATAAAGGTAAACATGGGAAATTTGATTTCCTATGGAAAGGCCCTTAAGTCATTTATGCTTACAGAGGTAATAATGCTTTCTTCCTTAGAGAAATTAATGGTACAGATGCAGAAGGTGGGCGAGTGAATGGTCGATTGCTAAAACATTATTTTCCACCATGTTAACCAACATGTTGCTAATTATCATTTTCCATCGTACATACCTTATTAACCAAGTCTAGTTTGGATTGGATGATTATCTTATAAATTTTAGAGTAAAATCTAAAGTTATTAAGGTATAACATCATAGAGTGAAAAATAAAACCATTTGCAAGCTAAGCCAGAGTCAATCATTTTAAGGCCACTGATCTTCAAAGTTCTTGACATCTTCCAAAATATGCCATCCCCAAGTGGAGCCACTATTAGGTTCCTATACCAATAGGTGTCATAATTTTGAATTGACTTTTCCTCAAGCTTGTAATATGTACATACTTTGCTTTCAAAAAATAGTTTTCCATGTTTAAAAAATAAAAGGAGGGTATGTCCTAAAAGAATAATCAAAGGACAAAAAAGAAACAAAAGGTCAAAAAAATAAAGAAAATTTGAAATATATATATATGAACCCCAAAATAAAATAGACCATGAAAGTGTGCAAGTCTAAATGCCACTTGTTAGCCTCCTATACCAATAGGTTTCATATATCATGATTGGCAGGGGAAATTCCAAATATGTTCTGCTTTGATGATGCAAAGGTCCCATATTTGTGTGTAAAAACACATCTGTAAACAATTTTGTTGATGTCCTACTTGTTGATGGGTGATCCAACAGTGTAATTTGGATCATGCCATGTTTAAATTGATGTTGTAGAATAGAGAAAGAGAATCTGTCCAAACAGTTTAAGCTTGGTAGATCAGTAGTTAGGTAGAGAACAAAGGCGCCCAACTGCTTAATCTAGGCCCTGGGAAGTGATAAGGGTAGTTTTAGATAGCAAATCATTTAAAAAAAAAAAAAAAGATCAATTGAGGGTTTGCAAGTCTAAGTGCACCCTCCCTGAAGTAACAAAAAATGCTAGGTACTAAGATGGGTAGGTAGACAGGGGTTGCCGAAGCCTGATTTTCTTCATGTGTTAGCTTGACAAAGAAAGTTTATATTGGCAAGAACATAAATGTTTATTCAGCATTTTGATAACAAAATATGGAAGCATGTCTAATTTCCCCTTTTCCCAATAAAACCTCTTTCTAACATCCCTCCATGGACCATTGGGTTCTTCTCAACAAAGTCCTGCTATCACTTTCCATTTTGAGAAACATCAAGTCAAAGAGTTGGTTTCCATCACACAAGAAAGCCACATTTCCTGTGTAAAATCATTTCCCACTCTCCTCTGCTTCCAAACCTAAGTTTACTCCTTAAACTTAGCTCCCAGTTCCTCTTTCACATCCCAAATTCATATTAACTTCTAAACTTACTATATAGCTCCCTATGTTTTCCCCTTCCCTTATTATTATAGCATTTTATGTACAAATCCCAAAAACATGTACATATCCTCCCCTTGGGCAGTTTAGCCATATATCCCAAAGTTTGGAAGTATGATGAAGTCGGAGTCCCATGTAAATATCTGTTCATACTATAATCGGGAATTAAGTTAACACCTGGTTAATTTAATAACCCTTACCCACCTTATAAACTGTAATGTCATGTTTTCCCCGTTTATTATGTAAATTTTCACAAAACCCACAATTATAATTTATCCAAAGTTTTTATGTCTCGGCGCGTTTAATCGAAAAAAGAGAAATAATTAAATATTGGCTGGTGTTGAGTCTTGAAAATGTCATTCATTTGCATTACACTTTCACTATTATGTCCATTATATCATTTCCATTTCACCTCCATTTCACTACTATGTCACCACATTCATCCCACTTTCATTATCATTGGGCCACCTTTAACTTTTTCCAATCTTTATTATTTCTAAGCCTTTTAAGTGAATTTGTGGTTAAACATTAGAAAATAATGTGCATATGCTTATACCTAACAAATGGGTTGAGGTTGTTGACATGTGTAGGTTGAAAGGAGACTTCTAGAAGACCCTTATGTGGCACCCCAAGGCCAAATTCGAATTTGGTTGGAAAGAATCATGGGATCATGAGGATATGTGTCACATCTCCTAATTGTATTGTAACTCTAAGAAGGCATGTGTCTTATCAATTCCTATTCTGATTAGGACTCTAGAGGTAGAGGGAGAGATTCATGGATTCTCATTAATGAGATGGCTCTCATCTTTTTGTATAAATAGGAGATCTCTCTCCTTCATTTGTTAGTCTTCCCTTTTAGTCTTTTCTTAGTCCTTTTAGCTTGTTAGTCCCATGGCTTTTGAAAGCTTTTGTACTTTGTACTTTTGAAGAAATTGAATAAAGCTTTGATGTTCTCAACATGGAAGGAGATGTGAAGTAGATGTCATGGAGCATATTAGGATGTAAGTAGAGTAGATTTCATTTTGTAAATATTGCTTTGTAGAATGTAAGGTAGATTAGATTTTTCATTCATGCAATTTCAATTCATGCAAGTGTGTTTAATTTTGCTTTGATTTCATGACTAATGGCATATGTGATCATCTTGTCTATGTTGCTGACCTTTATTTTTCTAGTTTGATTTTCATTATTATCATTTCTTTAACTTGCACTTTACTTTCTGCTCTTAGATATCAAGTTGTTCATCTATTGATGGTTCTTTTTCCATAATCAAATAACTTTATTGGAGCCAAAATATCACTTAGTACAGCTTGGTTTAGTTTGCTTTAAGACTCACATTGCTGACTTGTTCATAACTAGCTGAAAGGCAAAAAGGTTAAGAAAAGGTTAAAGTAGTGTGATTTGTCTCCTTTATGTAGTGTCACTTAGATTTCACATTTCATTTTCATTTTAAATCAGCAACAGAGATACTGGGCCGATGTCATTTAGTCCTTTATTTGATGTCTTTATTTTCCTTTAAGCATTTGATTTCATAGGTGGTAGGGGGCCCTTGCCTTGTATAGTTGTCACTTTAATTTCTTGTATTTCTTTTTCTGATTTTCATGTATATTAATGTACAGTTTGAATTACTGCATTTTATTTTCTTTTTAACATGTATATTATTGTACATAAATCGCTTTCAAGTTGATTGTAGATTAGTGATGCACATAGCCTTTTAATGAACTAATGACGTGATAGAATCATCTTGTCCTTTTGCTGAAGTAGCAAGGATACTGGGTCTCATAGTCATTCTTTCATTATTTGATTATTGCATTTTATTTCGATTGAACTAGTTGCATTAAACACTTTAGAAAAGCAACAAGAACAAAACCCCAAAAACAACATAAACTATAAAACAACGAAGTAAGAGAAAGGTTAACTAAGCACATATAGTGCACCACACTTCATCAGTTTACGATCCCCGGATTGATAATTTATGTAGAGCAATTTAAGACGTTAAATTGACTAGACAGCTGGGTCCTGCCATAATTGCGCTGGCTGTTTCGTCTCCCGTCTATCGTCGGATCTGGGCCCTCCCATCCGACGGTCATCAGGCATTTCAGAACCCCTCCTTCGTTCGACCGTTAGCACCCGAAATTGTCAGACTGCTGACGTATTGCCAAGGACGCGTGTCCATTTCTTATTGAATTGGGCGGCCTCTGACAGATACTGGACCCATACCACAAGCGGTCCGATAAAACCACTTACCACTGTTTCTTTTCCGCCCATGTCACCGTTGCGTCATAATTACGTCAACAGTCGTGTCAACTCCCATTTCGCTGTTTATCCAACATGGCCACCGCGTCATCCCAGTCACGCATTTCCATGTCACCTGTCGTACCTGGACCTAACCAGTGACGTCATGCTGACGTCATTTATTAAAAAGGCGCCAAAATCTCATTTTTTCCATATTTTGCGCAAAATCACGATTTTTCTCACTTTTTCATTTGACGAGCGCTTTACCACCTGCATGTTGTTTTCACATTGTTGTCCGCCAACTCCAGAATTGAACTCCTGAGCTGCTGCCACTATGGATTCACCACTGTCGACACCTCAGGCCTCATAATTATCAGGTATTTACCGTTTCCTCTGCGCAACCTAGTTTTCCAGTTTCCCTGTATTAAGAAATTCTAAACAAGTGGTCAAATTCCCTGTGTTCTCAGACCCTGT
This sequence comes from Pinus tabuliformis, assembly GCA_031772625.1. NCBI lineage: Eukaryota > Viridiplantae > Streptophyta > Pinopsida > Pinales > Pinaceae > Pinus > Pinus tabuliformis. The sequence continues at coordinate 766,689,291 of CM062815.1, forward strand.
GGTTGCCAAATTAAACTAGAGCAAATCTGAAAGGGGGTCCCGGGTCCCATTCTGCTCCATCCTCACAATTCTTGCTCCATTTCCAACTCAAATCCGTTAGCAAACACATTCCACTTCGCAAGGCAGCCCGATGGATTACAATTTACCCCCTTCCACCTCTTTCAGCGGCATTTTCACTCTGTTAACCCAATTCACCTTCATTCTCCTCTCTGCAAGTTATTTCATCGACCACAATTGACTGTTCAGTGCCAGCTTTGCTAAACCAAAGCACAATTCAACTCCAAGTGACAACTAAGCAATGGAGACCCCTGTGGCATTGAATATTGCACCCCTGAATGCCCCACATAAGAACCTAGAATGGTTGGCCCTTGCTGACAGGGATTATCAAATGAAGGAAACGGTTGAAATAAGCAACAAATATCACATAGAAACTGTTTGTGAGCTAAAGAGGAAACACAGAAGCGGTACTTATGATATGGGTATCTGGGAGTCCAACTTGCCCATCTATTATCTTCCACAAGTGAATGTATTCCCAGACTTCATCCATCAATGTTGTGAACACTATGAACCCACTCAAAGAGCAATTTTGGCTCCATCTGGGACTGTTTTATTTCACATCACTCCTCAATCCATAAATGAGATGCTAAGTTTTGAGCCAACTAAGCCTTTGGTGCCCCTTTCTATGAATTTTCTGCTCAAACAAGGTACCAAGCTGCCCAGCTCAGAGGTCACAAGGATTGGCCAATTGTTCATGCAGCTAGATTACCAGCCCCGGCAACCTCCTCCTTATCTACATGTCTGGTTCAATCAAACAAGTAGACTGCTAGTAGATATGATATCCTGCATCCTGGGTTACAATACCAATGAGTATGTGGATGAAACAATCTTGGTAATGCTATCCATGTTCACTCCAGGACAGCCCCCTGTTGTCCAGTATGATTATGCCACATTCATTGCTGACAAAATTCATGAGCAATTCATGAATCTGGAGAGAGAGAGAGTATTCAAATATACCTCATACATATATCATTTGATATTATACAATCAGCCTGACAGTTTCCCTATTTTCTTCAAAAAGCTGGATGCAAAAGGAAACAGGAGATCAGTGATATTCTGGACACCAGTCTATCACCATATCTTTTACTCTCCATACAACTACTGTGAGTTCATTGATCTGTTCATTCATCCAGCCTTGTCCCTGCTACAGAGTTCTCCTCCTCCTAGACTCACCGATGAAATGTAGAAGATCCTCCAGCTTTCAAAGAACTATAGCATTGGAGATTGGTACTTTTACCAAGACCACACAGTAATCAGAGTATATGGCTGTGAGCTAGCCCCATACAGACTGCCAAAGTACGTTCCCATGAGACTTTTTGCCCTAGAGTACTTTCGGCAATTTGGCAATTCAGACATGGTACACTTCCATAGCAAAAATAAGAAAGCACAGCTGAAAATTAAGCACCAACTGGGTCCATTCATTTTTAATAAGAGGGAAGAAGCTTGGGGAGAGGCATACAAGATCCTAAAAAGCTTCCAGCTCAAAACAAGCTTCTATTGGGCACCATACGATCCTAATCATTTCATAAGCCTTAGAAGAATCAAGTATAGGCTTGCTACCTATGATCACCTTAGAATTCCACAAATTGAAAAATATGATAACCAACTAGAGTGGAGAGAAGGCACATTAGTGGAGAATTATTCTGAAGAAGAATTAACAGAAAGAGCAATTAAGAATTTAGAAAAAGCAGTTGACTTGGAATATTTTGGATAGGTTTGGTCTCCAGCCCCTCGACATCTTGGAGAAAGTGCCTCATCTTCCATGGTTCCCCAGCAGTTTGCCCAAGCAACTGGCCAAGCAGCAACCACAGCTAAAGAAAAGGAAATACAGCAAGAACAGCCACTCCCCAATTTGGAGCAACCAGAGGAAATGGCTGAGCAACCTGCCTCCACAGACCAGCAAACTCAAGAAAAAATACCTCCAATGCAGGAAGCAACAGTTGAAGCTACAGTTTTACAAACACCAGCAAATGAGGAAAGAATGAAGAAAAGGGATAGACAAGAGGAGACTCCTCCTAACACTTCAACAGATCAGCAAGGTGAGAAAAGGCAAAGACTTAATCCTTTCTCTGAGGAGGAAATGCCTGACAGACCAACTATGGGCATGGGTCCTCCTAGCATAGAAGCATCAGCCAGCTCCTTTCAGCAGGAGCAAGAGAGACAGCAAGGAGGGGAGGTCAGCTCCTCAGGGCAACAATTAAGACCAGAATCAGGCATCAAAAAGCAGTTCACAGACATAAAAGCAAGAAATGAGCCGGTTAGATACCAGCTCTATAACCAGCTGCTCAGAATGGCACCAACCAATCAAGAAAGGCTCATGTCAGCCTATGATATTCAAGAAGGAAAGATGATTCTCAGTCATTTTAGACCTACCATACAGCAACCTCAGTCAGCTGCAGACTACATCAGAACTAACTTGGAAGTGTTTGCCAAAGACATCCACCCCATGGACCAGATCGAGCTACACAAGCAAACAGGGGAGATGGTCTATTCTACATTGGCTGATAAAACTCTATTAGCACACAGATTGCAAAATTCTCTACATAACACTACTGCCCAGTTAGAATTAGAGAAGGCTTCATCTCAAGCCAAGGACAATAGAATCAAGTCCTTGGAAGAAATTATTATAGAGCTGGGACATGATCCAAATGACCCTAAGGGTGTGCAGGCATTAATGAAGAAAAAAGATGAAGACATAGCAGCTTTGAGAAAGCAAATTAAGCTATCACCTACCCTTCACCCTCAGACTGAAGGTGTTGCCCAGCAAAAGAAAGATGAAGATGTGGTTGCTTTGCTCTTAGCCCTACATAAGAGGCTGATAGAGACAGAGGGTGCTTTGGAGGCAACCCTAAAGCAAAGGCAAGAAGCGAAAGCACTTCAGCTACCACAAGCAACCATAAATATTGAGGATACTCCTCAAATAATAACTCCACCAGCTCCTCCCACAGGGAAAACATCAGAGGTAGGCCCTTCAGGCTCAGCACCAGCATCAGAAGTGACAGCACAGGTAGCAACATCAGAACAGGTACCCAGCCTCAGCATGCAGAATATGATGAAGGAGCTTGAAGCTCTAGAAGTACAGATGGCTGAACTGAAAGAGGCTAAAGAAAAGTTAGCCAAGCTTGAAGAAAAATATGACAAATCCAAGCAGAATTTGGCTGAAAGGGTAAGAGAGATAAGAGCTCTTGAAAAAAGGATAAAGGAGTTAGAAAAAGAGCTTACTCTGGACAAAACTATAAGTGAAATCAAGAAGATTCTGTGGGCCAACATTGGTCAATCCATTACAAACCAATGGCAGTCCATTGAAACTATCCATGAGCAGATGGATCTCCTAAGTAGGGCCAGATCAGAAAATCAAAGGGCCCAGGCATCCCTAGGGAATATGCCTGAAATAGCCAACAGAATGATTCAATTCCTTAACAATCGCACTGGCCTTTAGCTAGCAGGAATGGGTATCAGAGACAGGACTGATACCATTTTACTAATAAAGAGGGTGCTTACCTTGAGGAATTATGTGCAGACATTGGACAAAAAGTGTCAAGAAATGCAAACAGAGGTAAATGAATTTATTGCAAAAATCACAGCATTGCATAACAGAGGTCTTCCCAGCTTGGTAACTAGTGCAGGAAGGTTATTATCACATGAACATTATGCCAAGAGGGTCAACAATTATGCAACAAATCAAATAACAACATCCGCAAGCGTTTCAGAGGAAACAGGGCCCCCATCTGGGCAGAGACTCTATGAGAAGTTAGAAAATTTGTTTTTTATTGAGCATGAGATCAAGCACCTTTTTGAAGTGCCTCCAAATTACTACAAATACACTGAAGCTGATGAGACTCTGATTAAAATGCAGAGACACCAATTGCCTACTGAATATTGGTGGAGAGGCATGATAGAAACATTACTTTGATAAATCAAATTTTGGTTGAAGTCTTTTTGATCAATCTCGAGTCAGCATTTTCAAATGACTCACATGTTCAATCTACCTGGGCGGTAATAAAAAGAGCAGCTGAATAACAAGGATAGTGACTTGGCACAAATGAATGAGTACAGATGACGGGGCTAAAGCAGCCGCACCGTGACAAGGTAGCAGAAGGTGAAATTCCTCGAAATGGATGCAAAGCACTCGGCCGGCCAGTTTGGTTGCAAAGTCAAAGAACTATGACAGAAATGAACAGCTGTTGTTTGTCTATTTTAATAGCAATAACTATTGTATCTACTATTTTTGGAAAGTTGGTAAGAAAGTTATGAGTTAATGACTCATCTTTCAGATATTTTGTGAAACACTTGTGTATATATATCCCCACGCATAACTTATTTGGGGTTGTTGATTTTATTATGGAGAGCTCAGCTGTATCTTCTCAGAGTTGAATACAAGAAGCTGTTGGTTTTCTCAATTTTGCTTTGCATGGACATGTTGTGATGAGATTGCTAGCTACTGCAGGATTCCCGTGTTATCTCATGATGCAATAAGTTTTTCTGAACCGTGTTTTGTCTTTTCTTTGTTTACAGAAACCATCTATGTTCTATGTTTGATACTCTTAGCAGTAAGGAAAAAGAATAGTTCAGGATTTGTCCATTGAGGCACCCTAAACTCAATCTTTGTTGCTAATTATGTTTTCTTCAGAACTAGTTATAAATGTGGAATTCTTAAATGCTCCCATTTACTCTAACTTTTCCATGGTGAAATCTATTCAGGAATTCTTAATTGCTCTTGAATAGCATTCAACCCTTTATTCTCATTTTCACAGTGAAAGAAATCTTCATTGCCTTTCATTGTGTGGGTTCATACTGTTTTTCCTTTAAATCGAATGTTTGTTTCATGAATACCTATCTGGCTCTGCAGTGACACTATCTTTATCACATACTCTAAGCGACACACAATCATGGACTCCCATTGCCCAATGGAATAAAACTCTCTGAATATTGCATGCCCCTCTTTTAGAAGATATCATTCAACCAAACTTCAAACAAAATTCAGTGTTTCATAGCTAGCCTAAAATTCCCAAAACAAAGCTAAATCAGAAAGAGAGAGCCCTCTCTGATTGCAGGTAGGCTAGGACCTGCAATCCAAAGATTGGTTTGTGGTTACCTCGGCCGTATTCCCTTAGGAGTCAAAGGGAACAACCTGAGTGATAACACCACTATTATTTACCTTTTTATGCAAAATAATGATTGTGTGCAGCTTGTTGAAATGTCATAATCCATGATAGTCAAATAGTGTAATCTTGACTATTTCATGTCTTAAATTTCATGTTATAGATAGAGAACAAAGTCTAGCCAAACTTTTTAATCTTGGCAGATTAGTAGATAGGTAGAGAAATAAGAATGAGCTCAACAATTTAATCTGAGCCATTGGAGAAATAAGGTTAGATTTAGATAGTTTTATTCAAATAAAAAATAAGGTAATAAAGGTTTTTCTAGCTCAAGTGCGCCCATGAATAAGAAGAAAAAGTGTTAGGGTAAGAAAGGGTAGGTAGAAGAAACTTACAGAATGGACCATGTGGTCAAAATATTAAGCACATTTTACATGCTCAAATCATAATGTGCAGGTGCCTTCGTCAAAGTACAAAGCTAAGAAAAGATGATTTTAACTAAATCCCCCTCCTTTCACAAGCTTCTCTCTCTCATGTTTATTAATTTCCCCGTCATTTCTTAAAATACCCCTTTTCCCCTCTATTTTTACCCTTACTTCATTATCCCATATTTTCCCCCATAAATTCCCTTTAAAATCCCTTCCCCCTTGCTAAAATCATCATTATGTTCCATAAATCCCTTTTCCTAGGGTGAAAACCCTTTTCCCCCTTTTGTGAAAAGTTATTTTCCCCTTTTCTAATCTAAAAACCCATAAATCAACTTATCCTAAGTTTAAAACCCTTCTGCCTTGCAAAAACCCGCCCGATGAATCATTTAAGTTAAGACACAATTTAAAAGTAAATTAAATAGGCTTAAATGTATTTGATTAGGCGGGCCCCTCCTTAACCATTCTCCCAATCCCCTCCAAGCATCTTTTCAATGCGGCCATTGTTCGATCAACAGTCATCTCATCTAACAGTTATCGCTCCATTTTGCGCGCATTCCACTTCCGAGCTTTAATGACCCGATAGTACTCGAAATGGGTGGTTTTTCCCAAAACCAATGTAGTGATGTGTCACCATCGCATCATTTCACATCCCCTATAAATTTTACCACCCTACCCCGAAAAGTGGTGTGAAGAGGGGCAAAACCACCCTCTCGATACCAGTCACTGTTCATAACCATTTTTCCCACTTTTCTCAGTTCTCACCTGATAAAGCCCCGCAAACACCATTTTTTCATTTTTTCAACCATCTGCACATTGAAAGCCTGAGCTTTCTTGTGCCCCTAAAACCTACTACTGCTAATCGACTACCAGTCACTATCTTGCCTCTAGCACTCGTCCAGAGCCAACACCCATCATCTGTGACCTAAAACCTCGACCAAGTTCACAACACCAACCTCCGGTTTTAGGTATTCCATAAAGTACACCACATTTGCCCCTTTTTAATATAAAATTTCAATTAATTCAAATATTGAATAAATTAAATTAAGTTTTCTACCCCTGAATTAATCGATTTGCACCCAGACTGTTATCGGGAAATCTATTGTCCACTCGGAGCTGCTATTCCCACTAAGACTGGTAGCTAGCTTAGAAACAAACAAACTAAAACTACTTTCATTTTCCTTTATGAGAAGTAGATAAGAGGGGAATGAAGGACACCAACCTTAGTCTTGCGCTTGGTTCCTTGCTCGGTTCCTCTCCCTTTTGACAAATCCTTGCCGCTTCTCCTTCGTCTACCCAGCTTCAAAGAGCACCTATGGAATCAAAGCAGCATAATACTATCGAAGAACAGAGATCTACAATCAGAAACAATATAGTACCAGATATATATTGACCACACAAATGCATATATCATCAAACATACAAGAATATGGAGGAAAACTTGAATATCTTTATTAATATCAAGAATAGCAAAGAGAATTACAACCAATTGTTCTAACCCAACATCATCCTCCAACATGAAATCCCTTCTTTCACCTCATGAAAAGCTTAGATCACCCAACACTATGATGTTCCACCAAGAAACCAACAGCACTTCCTTACAAGATACAAAATTCCAGCCTCTGGATCTCTGGGATGAGGGATCCATATATAGATGATTGCAAGGGGGTGAATCAGCTTCAGGGATTTTGATTAGTGTCCTCTCTCTAATAGTTCTTGATTCCACTTGGAGATTGATGATCTCCTACTCATCCCTGGGCGAATTCAGAGAGGCAAGTGTCATAGGAGAAATTTCTGGAAGATTCTATGATCATCCACCTCGCAAACTGTCTCTGCCATTTGTCCACTCTCACCCATCGCACCCTATAGAAGGTATTTTTAGTATGCATCGCACCCTTTACACTAGGCAGGTGGGATGCATCGCACCCTTAGCACTAAGCAACCTATATGGGGTCCAGTTTTGACCATTTCTGAGCAGTTTCTTGTGGAGAACTTCTGGGAGATGATGTAATTAGCTGACCTTGTTCTTTTAGGGTATGGAACAACACTTTTAGGGACTTAGGAGCCCTTGGTTTATGGAAATGTATGATTGGGGTTGCAGTGCCCAAAAATGTCTGTAACAGTTGCCCCCTAAAGCATGAGGTCATTAATCTCTTGATGTCGGGTGAAATGCTTTATCATGAGGATCAGAAGTTTTTTTGAGCTGGAAGGAAACCTCTAATAAGATACAATACAATACATTATCTTCATAATATTTTTCATGATCTAGCTGATGCGGGCATTCCCATGCTCAGCTTTATAAATTCATTTTCATGTACATAAGACAGACAACCATCTGTGTGGCAGACTGATGATTCTGATAGAGTCATCATCCTTTGGTTCAGATGATCATCTATGTAGCGACAATGTACATTTGATGTTTTTATTTCCCTGAATATATCACAGCCAGAATGGATGAAACTAGATCCGGGGTCTTCAAACTCATTCAATATTCACTCGGAGTACAAGTCGATCCATGTGAAAGATGTTCTGGAGTCGAACATGGAAAGACATCACCTAATTACTAGCCAATGATGTAAGTTGTTAACAGGCACGAGAGGAATCACCGATAATGATGATGACCCTCAAGGTACTATAGTACAATTTGCATGGTATGAAAAGGGACTTGGCATTGAACACCACGCAAAATATTTCGGTCAAAGGCCAAGGATGTAAACCTGTCGCCGGAAGTGAGAAACTTGCCATTGAGGCATGCAAACTTCAAAGTACTGGAAGGGTTGCTCCTAAGTCAACTTCTTGGATAATGAGCTAATGTCGAAAAGAAGCGACCCATCGTAGGAGGGCCTTAATAAATCCCACATCTACACCACAGAACGGAGTAAATGACATTGGAGGTGAAAACGATCTAAAGATATAGGGTTCAGTGTGGCGGTCATGAAAGAATGGAGCGTGAATGTATTGCAGCGGATGAGACACAGGTGAATTCTTTGAGCGACTTCTCTTGAACATACCAACGACACTGACATGGATTGGTAGCATTAAAACCAAATATGGATGGTGTGGTGGATCAATGGAGATATAACCGGTGAACAGAACAACCCAACCCGACTCGGATGAGGAGTGAAAGTGTCATGTTCAAGAGCGACTTGCTACCTTTAAAGTTTCTTCAAGTTTTCTTCCCAATTTTTCCCCAGTCGTTGCTGACCAGTACCTGTTTATTTTTTATCAAGATTGAGGAGGATAACATATTCTTGTTATATAATTTTCCCTTCAGGCAAACCTGTCGCTATGTTTTAACGAGCCTAGCGACAGTGAAACTCGTTCTTTTCTCTATGGACAAGTTTGTCGCTATTCGGTTTTAACGATTTTAACGACAAAGATAACTTGGTCCTTTTCAATTTTAGAGAGTCTAAAAGGGATGTAAAGGAAACTTCAATAATCCTTTCTTGTCATATAATCCCTTAAGTCCGAAAAAGTATAAAATAATACGAAAGGGATGAATTTTCGGTAATTTTAACGAGCCGAACAAAACAAGCGCTCGATATTTTTATGTAATAATCCCTCAGGTCCAAAAAGATTAATATCTAGAGGAGGGATAGCACTTCCAGACGCTTTAATGAGTTCGAGAGGCCAATCACTCGGCAATCTTTTCATATTTTATGAGTCAGGTGAAAAGAGCTTAAAGGAGACTCGTTTTTTGAGGAACGAGTGATAATTTCAGGTAGCAGCTGATTCCAGGTAAGGTTTGGAATTTTCCAATCATGGCAGTGTCATAAGGATGGCTAATGGGATCAATCTTCGCAACTATTCCTCAAAAGGGGTAAACAATCAAATGGAGGTGAATGATCGGCTAAAACAGAGTGGAGGTGATGATGAGAACACGACTAGGGCTTAAAAGCTGATGATAATGCATTCACGATGGTTATTTACCGGAAATTGGTTCATTTTTTAATGAGCTTAAACTCTGGGGGAACATTTGCTCATTGCTAAGGTTTAATTTTTAACGAGCTTGAACTTCGCATAAAAACTGCTCGTGCTAGTCGTATAATAAGGATGTCTCATCGATAGGTTCAATTTTTAGGGAGCTTGCACCATTCAAAACTTTGCTCCGGATCCTTTCATTATGAAAGCTAGGAATGACCAATCCTACGAGTTTAAAGGGTTGAGAAACTACAAACTAAGAAAATAAATGGTCACTCTTTGCTTGCATGCAAAAAGGTTTGCATTCCCCTAGGTATAGCGAAAAGTTTCCATGTTACCATATGAAAGCTCCCCATCTGCGTTGCAGACAAAATGCTTCCTTAGCGATGTCTACCGAAATAGACAAAGGTGAGTGGTGCGGTTGCCTCCACTCACATAACTTTGATGAGGGAATCTTATTCCAGGCTAATCCCATTTTCCTAAATGGACAGGTGTGTCCAACTAGTCATATATCCTCCGTGGAAGCCTACCTATACCCAAGGTTTTCCTGCCGAAACAGACCAGGGTGCATTCCCCATGGGTTTCAGTCATGTCCTCCCGAATCACTCGTGCTCTTCAGGTGGACGGACTGGAGATTGATGAGACATTCCTTGCATGAAAAGACCATTTAGGGATGGAATTTGACTATTAGCTATGTGTGAGCCGGGGAACGAAAGCTGGTATACGAGCTTGACCACTCGACCTTCATGTGGAAAACACATTACTCTAAAGAGTGAGGAGACAATGGCTCCCATGCTATAAATATAGTCACGTCCAAGGACTAGATTATAATCTATAGGTCCTCGGACTACCATTACATTCATGTAAATGGTTTTCCTTCTCAACATTATGGGCACATTGGGAAGGATCCCTAATGGTCGACTGGTTCCTTTGTCGAAGCCTGTCAGATTTCTCATTTCAGGAAGAAGCAATGGCGAACCAAGGGCTTCCCAAGTAGTTGAGGAAAGGATACTCACAGAAGCCCCTTCATCTATGATGGTACCAACCATGATCATTTTGTAGGCTTGTACAACGATTCAGAATGGTACATTAGTCGGTACACGGGGTCTGCCTAGTAGATTCCAATCGAAGGAAATGACTAGGTTGCTTGGAGGTGGGACTGAATAGACGGCCAAATATGACTCTGACAAACTTCCTTCCTGCGGTAAAGGAACGGGTAGATTGCCCCCATGTTCATCAGAGTCTGTGTTTACGAAAAGGATTTGAATGATGTCATTCTCATTCTCTTCGGTGATTGTGTCATCTGAAGATGACCCTTCCGAAGACAAGACCAGGTCGACTGCCGCCTCAACCTTTTTACTTTCATCTGGTATGGATTCAGCGGGTTTATCTTCAATGACAGATGCTTCGACCAACCATAATGGTGTGTCGGTTAGATTTTCAACTAGTGATGGAATCGGCAAGAGTTTCTTGTATCCAGGAGGAAGCCGTAGCGGTGAAGTTGGACGGTTATCCAAAACTCTTTTAGCTTCGTCTAGGAAGGGACACTAGTGGAGGACGTGATCATCTTCACATAGTTTACAAGGAAATTTACATTTCCTTTTTTGTCCAAATGCTTCACTTTCACTAGGTGATGGTGTACTTTCAACATGATCTTCAAAGGTTGATGACACCGGATTGTGCAAACGAGGAGACCAGTCCCTTAAGATCCGAGGGATGCAAGGACAATCTCGATGATAGTGGTCTCCTTTGAAAATGACACATGGAGATTTAGGCTTGGATGGTGCAGTGTGTGGATTTTCACTAGACGATGCCGGGTTACCCCTTTTTGCCTTCAGCTCCTTCTTCTTCTCTTTCTTATCCTTCCCCTTCTTCTCCTTCTTTGTTACTTGATTTTTGGCTTTACCAGCTTCATCAAGTGAAGAGGAAGGAGGAGAGGGAGAATCGGATGAAGTAGAAGGTTGGGGGGTAACTTTAGTATCATCTATTTTCCGACTCAATTGTTTAGGAATTATGGTGTTCTGAACGATGGAGGTCGAGAAGAGCAATATTGGCAAGCCAATAGTCAATCCTGGAAGTGACAATGTGGCCATATGAGGTGCACCAACATCTCCCCAAGAGGAGAAAGGACTAGGATTTCCTCCAAGGGGAAATCCTTGGTTGGTGGACTCTATTTTCCTCAACCTAAGACCAACGTGGGAATGGTGATATTATTCCAATTAAAATAAATTTTAGATGCTTTGACACAACTTGTTTTTTTAATTTTTAAGAGTCGAGAAAAAACAAAAGACGACTCTAGTCGCCTTTGATTTTTAATGACCTTGAAGTGACAAGTGCTCAGATGGACCTTTTCCTTTAAGGAGTCTGAAAAGGAACGAAAGAGACTACTCTGGAAATCTAGACAGAGGGATTACCAAACCAATCGCAGAATACTTTTTAGGGTACGGCAGTCAATCTTCCCAAATGTTGTGTTCAGTGCATTGCGATCGATAGGGCAGCAGACACGGCTTCCTATGGATAAAGGATATAACTTATTGTGGTCTCCCAATATATACTCAATGGTACGTGGGAGCACAAGTCCGTACTGGTAGTTTTCGTCTCAAAGAGGATGAATCACCCAACCAACAGTGAAAGCGACAGTTACCAGACTTTACGACACCAGAATACGTCTCTAGCCTAGACTTCTAAATGTTGTGTGTTAGGTTCCAAAGAGTTTTTAGGTTCATTAAATTTATTTTATAGTTGATATTTCTTAAGAAATTTTCCTTTCAGGTTCACCGTGTGATGTACATATACAATTCCTAAAATGCAATCTAAGATGATAAACAATCGTTTAATCTTCTTTTTTGCAATGAAAATCCTAGCTACTAAAGAAAGAGAGATGATATTCTTTCAACATAGAGCAGAGAGCACACACTAGATGTACTGTCCTAAATCAACCAACAAGCAGTCTAAATGCAAATGCACATGCATGTATTTGTTTTCAGCTTTCTTAATGTGTGAATGACAAGAATAATGCTAAGTACAAATCTGAATTATCTTTTCAAAGCGACAGTACTAACAAATTTCTCTTCAAAAATGAAAGGAAGATAATGATGACACTTTTCTATTTTGAATTGAAAACTACTTTCAACACTTGAAAAACTACTAATTCAAATCAAATACAAGAGTAACTGTATAATCGACCATCAAGAACAATAGAATTCTTTTCTTTTACTGAAAACGACACTTGCGACACTTTCAAATCAAAAGATGACAATTTGATTATGCTACTTCTTTGTAAAAGAGAACTGAAAATGGCACACAATACATAAAAAAATTCACAGTTCTTTGCACAATGGAGGCAGAATGATGGAAAGGAAGGGAGTTTCCATAGTGGTATATTGATCATAGACAACAAAACTCCTGAATAGATCTGAAGAGAGTGAACACAAAAACCAAAATCTGAGGGCAGAAGAAGTCTTGTCTGATCAATGCACCTGCAACACAGGGAAAGTGTGATGCAATGCACCTACTGCACATGGGAGGTGCGATGCATCCAGGTTCCCAAGAGGAGAAGGTGCGATGGTCCAAGGACGAGACTTCAACTGGGTTCCAGGTCATAGCTTGGAGCTTAGTTCAGGGATTTAGGTCGAGCAAGTGATGTACAGTAAATAGAAATCACAGGGGCTGATCTAATGAGGTTACTAGAGCGACCACTAGGGCAATTAGAAGGTTTGCAAATCGATTGTTCAGTTTATAAACAGAACCCGGAGATAGACTGAAGCAACATTGATCTACTTTGCACTTGCGTAGCAAATGCAGTTCAAAGGCTAGCTGGCTTGACTTCAGGCTTCGTCTGTAAGTTTATAAAACAAACAAATATAGACAAACAAACAATCTATTCACTCCCCAGTGGAGTCGCCATTTTGTTATCGGGAAATCTAGTGTCCACTCGGAGCTTCTAGTCCCACTAAGACTTGTAGCTATCTTAGAAACAAACAAACTAAAACTAATTTCGTTTTCCTTTATGAGAAGTAGATAAGAGGGGAATGAAGGACACCAACCTCAGTCTTGCGCTTGGTTCCTTGCTCGGTTCCTCTCCCTTCTGACAGATCCTTGCCCCTTCTCCTTCGTCTACCTAGCTTCAAAGAGCACCTGTCGAATCAAAGCAGCATAATACTATCGAAGAACAGAGATCTACAATTATAAACAATATAGGACCAGGTATATATTGACCACACAAATGCATATATCATCAAACATACAAGAATGTGGAGGAAAACTTGAATAGCTTTATTAATATCAAGAATAGCAAAGAGGATTAAAACTAATTGTTCTAACCCAGCATCATCCTCCAGCATGAAATCCCTTCTTTCACCTCATGAAAATCTTAGATCACCCAACACTATGATGTTCCACTAAGAAACCAACAACACTTCCTTACAAGATACAAAATTCCAGCCTCTGGATCTCTGGGATGAGGGATCCATATATAGATGATTGCAGGGGGGTGAGTCAGCTTCTGGGATTTTGATTAGTGTCCTCTCTCTGATAGTTCTTGATTCCACTTGGAGATTGATGATCTCCTACTCATCCCTGGGCGAATTCAGAGAGGCAAGTGTCATAGGAGAAGTTTCTGGAAGATTCTATGATCATCCACCTCGCAAATTGTCTCTGCCATTTGTCCAATCTCGCCCATCGCACCATACAAAAAGGCTTTTCAGTATGCATCGTATCCTTTAGACTGGGCAGGTGGGATGCATCGCGCCCTTAGCACTGAGCAACCTGTATGGTCCAATTTTGACCAGTTCTGAGCAGTTTCTTGTGGAGAACTTCTGGGAGATGATGTAATCAGCTGGACTTGTTCTTTTAGGGTATGGAACAACACTTTTAGGGACATAGGAGCCCTTGTTTTATGGACATGTATGATTGGGGTTGCAGTGTCCAAAAATGTCTATAACACAGACCCTTAAAAAAACTGCAAAACCCAGACTACTGGTTGAACCCTGCCAAGTCAATTTCAGACTTTTACCTATGTTTTCCACGCAATTTCTACCCACATTTCCCTAAATGTTAACCCTATTTCAACCCCCCACCTTGAACAAGATCACCTACCCTTGGCTATTAGAGATTTTCCGATTAAAGATACATCTTTTGCCTCTGAAAGAATGAAGCTCCACTTCTGGAGCAAAGACATATTTTTAAACCATGCTGATGACATTCACCTATGGGAGTCAAATATCCCCCTATACTCATTCCCAAAAGTCCATAATCTCCCAGAAATTATCCACTGTTGTCAGACTTGTTACATCCCCAGCCAGAGAGGTATAGTAGCCCCCAATCAACATATGCTCTCCACTATCACTCCAAAATCCATCAATCAGATGTTACAGGTCTAGCCCACCCAAAATTTAGCTCCTTTGTCCATTGGAGGACTTCTAGAACTATATAATTCTATTGATGAGGACAAAGCTAAGCAAGTGTTCAAGAATTTCATAGTTGCAAAAGAACATACACCAAGTTTTACTCCTTCATACATAGCCCCCATATTTTCACAAACTACCAGGCATATTATCACCATGGTATCTTCCATCCTTGGATATAGGATAGATGAACATGTAGATGAAGTCACTTTTGCATTCCTGTCCCTTTTTACCCCTGGTAAACCTCTTGCCATCAAGTTTGATTATGCTCAGTTCATTGCAGACAAAATGCATGAACAACTCATCAGATTGCCCACTGAAAGAGTGTTTAAGTTCTCTGCAGTATTGTATTATTTGTTTTTGTACTACCAAACTGATAAATTCCCCACGAATATTATAAAATGTCACAGTAGAGGAAAAGAGAGGTATGTGCTATCTTGGACACCTATTGTCCATAAATATTCCACTGTCTCTGATTATAAGGACTTCATAGATTCCTTTGTTCACCTAGCGATGAATATGCTGACAGGGACTGTGCAACCTAGGATTAGTCCTCAGATCCAAACGGCACTTCAGCTGGCTAAGAACAATAAGATAGGAGACTAGTACTTGTACCAGAATCACACAGAGATCAAAGTCTATGGCTACCACCTGGCTCCATATAAATTTCCAAAGTATCTTCCCTTGAGATTTTTTTCCTTGGAGTATTTTAATAAAATCATCAACTCAAATGATGTCCACTTCATGGCTACAAAGAAGAAGACCCAATTCAGAGTCAAAATTGAACTGGGCCCCTTTATTTGTAATAATAGACCAGGTGGACTAGAGGGAGACAGTATGTTACAGTAGCTGAAATTTACCAAGAGTTTTATGTGACAATATGACCCTCATGAAGTAATAAGCAAAATGAGAACCAGGGTCAAACTAGCTCCTTATGCACATTATTTAGTACCTGAAATTGAAAGAGATGCCAACCAAACTGAATGGTTGGAAAACACTTTAGTAGATAAAGATAGAACAATTATTAATGTTGAAAATGCTTTGTATGATATTGAGCAACAGATTGACCTCAGTGAGTTCCTGCAGGTCCCATATCAAAGTCAAAGGATGGATGTTCCCTCTACATTTCAAAAACCTCTGAATAAGGATAAAAACCATAAAAATAGAGAAGAGACTTCTAGTACCCAGATGGAAACAGTGGATGAACAAGCAGACCCAAGGAAAAGGAGAAAACTGAATCATATTCCTGAACAGGAGGAACACAGTGAAGCAGAAAGGGCAGAGCGAGAAACAAACTTAGAACTAATGCCAGAGATAGTGCCAGACACAGCAGGTCAGAAAGGAAAAGAGGTGATCAATGTACCCTCAAATTCTAACACTCAGCTGTTAGAGAGACATAAGTCAGCAGAAGTTACTTCCTTTGTCATACCAGATGACAAAGAAAGAACCATCAAAGATAGATATAAGGAGATCAAATTAAGAAATGGAAAATTGAAAGATGAGACATATGCTCAGTATTTCAAACATTCAGCTTCTAACCAGAGTATACTAATGTCTACATTTGATATTGAGGAAGGAAATATGAAAATGTCATATTTGCATCCAATAGTGCCAAAACCCAAATACGCAGCAAGTTATAAGAAGGCCACGTTTGAAGTGTTGGCAAAGGACATCCATCCCATGGAACAAATAGAGTTTCACAAACAAGCTGGAGAAATGATATACTCCACCTTGACTGGTAAGGCCATGGATGCATACAGGTTACAAGAGTCCTTAAATAATATAATTGCATAGATGAAGCTTGAAAAGGCATCCTCTCAAGCCAAGGACAACAGGATTAAATCCTTAGAAGACCTAGTCATAGAATTGGGCCATGATCCTGCAGATATTAAGGCAGTTGAAAATTTGATCAAAAAGAAAAATGAAAATGTAGCAGCTTTGAAGAAACAGTTAAAAATCCCTTCTTCATTACACCCAAAGACCACAGAGGTGTTAGAAATCCAAACTTTCCATGAGGAAATGCTTAACTTGGTGTTACAATTGAACACCCAGCTAAAAGAAATGGAGAAAGAAATGGACAAGTTGACCAAGTAAGCCAGCCTCCAGGAAGTTATAGCCACTGTCATCCGAACAGTCACCATAGCAGTACCATCTACATTGGCTGAAAAATTAGCTCCTACAACTCCATTGGCCACTGCATTACCTGCAACAGCACCATCTACTTCAGCAACAGGGTTGACTGCAGCGGATTCTACAGGTGAAGAAGCCAATAGATTGGCTAAAGCAATGGAAGAGATGTCCCTCAAAGCTAATGAAATCAAGAAACTAGAAGAGAAAGTAAACAGTCTGGAGATAGACTGTAAACTTGCTCAAATTATGAATAAAGAGGAACAACAAAAGGTATCAATGTTAACAGAGAGGATAAAGAAACTAGAGAAATAAATGACACTAGGTGAGCCATTGGGACAATCAAAAGAAAAACTTTGGACTAATATCATTGACTCTGTCTACGATATTTGGCCATCCATCCAGATAACTTTGCAGGAGATTGACCTGGTTAAAGAGGCCACAGAGGCCATTCAAAAATTCAGAACAGAGCTGGAAGGTATGCCCAGAAGAGGCAACCAGAATCGTTATCTTTTTTATATCTAAGAAGAAATATGAACTGGAAAAATTGAATATTAATGATAGGACAGTGACAATCCTAGAAGTAAGAAGATTCCTTACTAAAAGGAATTTGATGCACAATTTAGAAGACAAGTGTCATACCATGCATCTTTCAATAGATATATTTAAGTTCAAGTTTGACACTTTGATACAGAAAGGTTTACCAAGTCCTTTGGTAATTAATGATAAATTGATGACACCGGAGGACTACGACAAGAAGCTCAGAGAAGTGGCCAAAAATCAAGTCAATAATGCAACCATCCACAACACAACAAAACAGGGGATGCCCTCTGGTAAAGTCCTTTACCAAGCTTTGGAGAACTTGTTTTACCTCCGGCATGAGGTAAAACACCTTTTTGTAAATAAGCCTACATTTTCTATGTACACAGAGGCTGATGAGGTCTTCATAAATTTGAAGAACATTCAGTTACCAACTGAAGAGAGATGGGAGCAGCTAAATGATTTACTTTAGTTCAAAGTAAGTCCAGCAATTAACACAGTTTGGTGAAAATAGAATGGTGAAAGTAAATGGGCAATTGTCCCAGTCAAAGAGTATCAGTGAAAGAAGATAAGTCGAAGAGCATAAGATGACAGCTAAAAGATCAATCAGCTAAATATCAAAAGAAATCAGATATAATAGTGCCAGAAAGAAATAAGTTAGAAAGGTGGCATTAACTTTTTAGAAATAGATATTTTTTCCCTAAAATAAATCCCAATTCATTTTGGGATATTTTGTAAATAATTCTGTATAAATACTTCATAATTCAAAGTATGTAGGGGGGGATTTTACTAGACATTTCTATAGACTTTTTTATCAGAAGACGTAGAGGGTCATTATATCATTTGTTGAGCCAGCAAGCTGGATTGATAAATAAAGATCAGATATTTCAAAGGATTCATGTGTTGAGCAAACTTCAGAGAAGTATTATCACGTGTTATTGTTATTTTTCTCAAGTTATTCATAATCTTTAATGTATTTCTAAATATAAATGTTATAACTGGAATAATACTTCAGAATTTGTTTAATTACACTCTGTCTTAACAGTTATACATTTGAATGTTTTATGTTGATATATGAGTTAAGGAATTCTTAATTTCCCCTTGGTTTAGATTGATTTCTTGAATGTCCAGGTTAAAGGATTCTTAATTGCCCTTTGATCTTGATTACCTCTTCATTCCTCATTCATTATCTGGTCTCAGAAACCTTAATTGCTCTCTCACCCCTAGTGAAACCCTTTCACCCCTCTGTTTCAAAGATCTAAAAAACACTCAGCTATCTTTCCCTTCGAACATTCCTTTTAGTGAATTAATACAATTTTCTTCCTTGTTGTTTGATTTCATTGCCCAATGGTCTAAAATACATCATTTTATCCATCTGTCTAAGTAATCCCACCACCCAATCTCAAATACAAATCAAAATCCCAAGAACAATCATAACCAACCTAAAATCACAACAAACAAAGTTAAATCATACAGAGAGAGCCCTCTCTGAGTCTAGGTTGGCTAGAAACTATGCTCCAAAGTTGGTTAGTGGTTGTGGAGTACTAAAGAAGGTATGTTTTTGGTGATTATTTTGGCATCTTTTCATTAAAATTTACAAACCTTTTGCATCATGAACTAGGTAGATGATAAGGAATTGTAATAAAACCTGTAAGATTAATGTGCAAAACAAAAACACTGACAATTTTCATTTTATTATGCAGGAAGAAGGAAAAACAAAAGACTGTTGTTCTAAAGGAAAGGACAAGGCTAGGTTAACCGCTGTCCCTTTGATGGGGAACCGTATGCAAACAAGGCAAACCAAATTAAAGCGTATCAGCCCTGCAAAGGAAATGGAGATATCAACTCGGCGCAAGAAAGTAAAGAGATAACTGAGAGCCAATGGTTCGGCGAATCCCTCAGGATCCTTTGATACTGAGGGATTGCTGCTTTAACTATTTTTGCACCTAGACAACTCCGCCTTCGGCATTATAAAAAGGGGCAGCATTTTTAGCCTGGGGGAGTCTGCTATGTTTTTATGTAATTTCTCTTAAAGTTGAGACTTTGATCATCGACTCTCAATTGAGAAGTGATCCACTGTAATTTTGTCTTATGCATTAATACAAACTTGGTTGCTATTTCATCTTTGATTCTGGAATAACTTCAAGCGGTGTACCCCTAGAGGCTAAGGGCCCGGCCTTGGAGGAACACTTGCTCCTGTACTATTACTTTTGGTTTATCCGTGGTTTGCTCATCAGCGTTATTTGGTAATCTGATATGTTCTGTTATTTTACATCAAAGCTCTGTTATGTTTGATTTATTGAGTAATATCATTTCTGAAGACAGAACCATTATATTAACTTTGCAATGTATTGTTGTTCTTTTAAGTGATGATATAATATTACCGGTCTTTATAGAATACTGTTGTTATTCAATTACAGAGTATCTGTGTGTACACTTATTCATTGGTATTACTGAACTCATCTTAGGGATTATGTTTCCTTGCAATTGTTGAATCTATAGACGTTGTTGTTCCATTCTGAAATATAGTCGTATTCTTTATAACTGAGATTGACAACCGGATTACCAAAATCAGATTACTATTAAGGTGTGTCGTGTACATGTATGAGTGTCTTTCAAGCGCTGTTCTATATTCCATTATTAATCAGTGCTGTTCCATTTCTGTGTGTTGTTCAATTCATCCTTAAAGGTAGAGGATTTCCATTTGATTTCTGTAGGACACGATTGTTGCATTTGATCCTATAGACTAGGGTGTTGCTGCTTATTAGACTTAATTGCTGTTATAGTTTCCTATTTGCTGTTCCATTTCGTATTTGTTGTTCCATTTCTTATCTACCATTCCATTTCTTGTCATTTGCGTTATTGTTACTTTGGTGTGAAGAACGATCTAAGACTGTAGCGGGCGTTGACATTTACTGTCTGGCCCCCAGATCAATGATCTGTTCCCTGATTTCCTTTGGCCCCATCAGTTTACAAAGGGATGAGTTACTGCTACTGAACCCTTGACTGATAAATTGCTTACTTTTCTGAATGCATGGTTTAGTCTTTAAAAGTAGTTTGTTGTAAATAAGCATCCGTTTACTCTTGTATTTTTGAGCACTATACTATTAGCATTACCCTGGAAAATGATAGCCTCAGACTGAGACACTCTTTGAAATAACAAAACGTTCCTAGATTGACAAATTAATGTGAGGTAATTAGAGGTGAAAGATACCCTTTTTATAGCTCGACATTTTGGTGTCGTTGCCAGGGAAAGAGTGTAGCCATTTGTTTCTTTTCAGAGTAGTGTAAGATCCTGCTAGGGAACAATTGGGTTTTAAAAACGGAAGGTAAGAACCTATGTGTGGAGCACGTAACAGCCCTGCTCCTCTGCCCGCTTTCCTGCATATTTGTCATTGTTTTGTTTGGGTAGAACCTAGCAGTTGATTTGTGTGCATGACTAAGCAGAAAAAGCTAGAAAAGAATTCCAAACCTCTACCCAAGCCAGAAAAAGCGAAGGGGCTGGTGACCCTTGGCCGATCAACCTTTATAGATGAAATTTTTAAGAAAGTAGAATCTCAGCCTTCAGTAGGACCCAGAAAAGTTATTCCCAGATAGCCTACTAGTTCCCTTCAGGCCAAAAGATCACCATCTGTAGCCTTTGTTGAGGTGCATAGTCAAACTGAAGAGCAGGATTTTCAAGAAATTGAAAATTCTACTCTAGAACTATTGCAAGAAGGGAATTTCAGCAATCTTTGTGAAGGAAGAGGAAAGACAGGGGAAATCGAGGAACCAAGGTCTCCTCTTGGGACAACTCAACCATTGAACAACCCAGATAAGGGAAGTGCTGCAAAGATCATTTTTGAAGAAATCCAATCTCCTCAGGCATAGGCACTCTCATTATCCCAGATAAAGGAAGCACTATTAAAACCATTCCTGTTAAAGCAATTCCCTCTCAACCTAGGAATACCCTCCTAGATATCCTAGAAGGTTATTGTCATATATTTGACCAAATGGCCCAAAACCAGCCAAACACCCAAACCTCTACATTGCAATACCCCATAGTGGATACTGCAGTGAATGCACCTATGAAAGCAATTCCTCTTCAGCATATCCCTACATTCCATGGTCTTACATTAGAGGATTCAGATGCATTCCTATTTGAATTCGATGTGCTGTGTAGGGGATATGATTACACCACTGACCCCCAGAAACTGAAATTATTTCCCTCTACATTAAAAGGGGCTACTTTAAGATGGTTTATGGGATTAGGTGGCGGAGTTATAAATAACTGGGATCAAATGAAAGAATCTTTTTTAAAAAAATATCAAGACTATTGTAGCTCTAGAGAAGTAAAAGATGAAATATTCCAGATGGTAGCTAGACCAAATGAAACATTAGAGGAGTATGTGGAACGTTTTCAGTATAATCTGCAAAGATCTCCTTATGCATCCCTACCTTTACCTGATAATGTGTTAAAAACAGCATTAATTAGGGGTATGAAGGAACAATGGATTGAAACATTAAACATTATGGGGAAAGGAGATATTTATCAAGAAAGTTTTGCTGACATTATTGATTTATGTATCAGGAGCTCGAGAGGTAGCACAAGACTAAAACTGACAGAACATGATCGGTTTGTAAGAGATAATAAAAGTTTGGTAGAAGGAGTAACGCATGGAGAAATTGGAAATTTATTTGAAAATTTTAAAACTGATATACTAGGGATGCTAACTACACAACTTGATATTATGCAGGCCAAACAAAAGCAAATGGAGGCAGAATAGAATTTGGCAGTCTTCTGTCCCCGATGCAGGAAGAAACATAGCCATAAGGAGTGTCCACTAGATGTAGTCCAAACATGTGCCATCTGCACAAAAGACCACCTTACGGAAAGTTGTCCCTCACTTCCTGAATTAAAAGCAGTATACAAGGAAGCAGAAGAAGAGCCAGAATTGGTGTATCTGCTCAATCAGTGCCGTTAGTGGCAGCCGTGACAGTCTGGTATGTTTTCGGACCCAACTTCTTCTTTTCAGTCCCCACAGTATAATGCTCAACAATATAATATGTGGCAAAATCAACCTCAACCCCCGTTTCCAAATTGGTGACCACAGTCATTTCCTTCATCAACCCCGTGGCCGAATCAAGCAAGCCAATCTAATTGGTTGAATTTTCCCTATGCCCCACCATATTGGCAAAGTAACACATACCCAGTACAATGGACCCCTCCTACTTCACAAAGTCTAGCCTGGCAGAAAAACTGGCAAAGACTTATGCATCAACCAGCAGGAACCATTCCACTCTCTCAACCTACACTCTCAGCCTTACAACAAAACCCCCAGTCTAACCTGAGACCGCAACTCCCAGTCCAACCCAACCCTAACCCAAATAATAGACTGGTCCAATCCATCCAAATAGTAGAAACACCAGGAATAGGAGCCGATTTGAGGGAGTGTAATGATCTTCAGCTAAGATCTGGGCGTATTATTGAAACTGAGGGAGATAAGACAGCCCATGTTGAAAATCAGTTACCTAGAGAACAACCGTCACAAGAAGAGGATGTGAACAAACAACAAGTTCATAATCAAGCAACCACATCCTCTCCCCTTTTCCCAGAATGATTAATCATACCTCGACCTACACAATATCTTGATTTTGACATTCTGGGAGAATTACAAAATTTGTACATAAAAATTCCATTCCTCCAAGCCATTCAAGACATCCCGATATATGCAAAGACTATAAAAGAATTGTGTGTAAAGAAACCAAGGAGGAATATAGCAAACAATCCAAGAGTCCAAGTAGTTGGCACTCTATCTGACTTGTTATCAAGAAAAGAAACACCCATTAAATACGAAGACCCAAGAAATCCAATAGTAACAATACAAATTTATGGTCAAACCTTCCCCAATGCCTTAGTTGATCTAGGAGCTGCAATCAATATCTTAACAACTACTAATTGCCAAAAGTTAGGCATTACATCTGTAGAAACCACCTCTACCTTACTAGAACTGGCTGACCGATCTATGGTTAGGCCAGAGGGCACACTACATGATGTCATGGTATCTGTTGACTCCTGGGAATATCCGACCAATTTTCTGATAATAAATCCCAAAAACCGACTTGATGGGCACCCATTGATTTTAGGTAGACCTTGGCTTGCAACTGCTGATTCTTATATTGGCTGCTGACAACGCAATATGACCATAACCAGAGGAGCAAATATCAAGAACTTAGCTTTATATCCTCCAGCACAGCCAAGTGTCATAATAATGAAAACTAATAGGCACCCTGTATCATACCTTACTGATAACATTATATCTCCATTAACTATACAAGACGCACTTGATTTTAAAGACCAAACAGAAGACGATGCCATTAATAATTTTATTAGTCAAACTAAACTCAAATCCCACACACAATGTCACATGATAGAGGCAGCATTCGATAACGAATTAGAAGAAGATCCTCTTAAAGATACACATGATCAAACAATACCTGTTACCTCTGTTGCAAATAGTAAAGTTGTGGAAATTGAATCGGGAAAAACCTTAAACATTAATGCCAACCTCACCTCCGAACAAGAAACGAAGCTCATCCATTTATTGAGGAAATATAAAGAAGCATTTGCATGGGACTACCCTGATATGAAAGGAATTGATCCCCAATTATGTACACACCACATTTACATAGAAAAAGATGTGAGACCTGTTCACCAGCCTCAAAGGAGACTTAATCCTCATCTAAAAGATGTGGTAAAAGCTGAACTTCAAAAACTTTTAGATGTCAATTTCATCTATCCTATATCCGATAGTAAATGGGTCTCTCCGCTTGTGGTGGTACCAAAAAAGAATGGGAAATGGAGAATTTGTGTGGACTACAGAGAACTAAATAAAGCAACACAAAAAGACCACTTCCCTCTCCCATTCATCGATCAAGTATTAGACAGTTTGGCAGGAAGGAAATTCTTTTCCTTCCTAGATGGCTTCAGCGGATATAATCAGATCCAGATTGCCCCTGAAGACCAAGACAAAACCACTTTTACTTGTCTTTGGGGAACATTTGCCTACAAAGTTCTACCTTTTGGCTTATGCAACGCTCCTGCCACATTCCAAAGGGCTATCCTTAGCATTTTTGCAGACTTAATAAATGAAGGAATTGAAGTATACATGGATGACTTTACACCGTATGGAGACAATTTCGATCCAACATTGGACACACTGGAAAAAGTCCTACAACGCTGCATTGCTACTAGGCTTTGTTTAAGCCATGAAAAATGCTATATGATGATGATTGAAGGACTTATTCTAGGACACTATATTTCAGTAGCTGGCATTCAGGTAGACCCAGCCAAAATCCAAACAATTTTTCTTATTCCCACTCCTACCACTCAAACGGAGGTACGCAGTTTTCTTGGATTTTCTGGTTATTATATGAGGTTTATAGAACATTTTTCGCATATTGTTGCACCTCTGTATCCACTAACATGTAATGTTGATTTTCTTTGGACAGAAAAATGTGAATGTGCTTTCTAGGATCTGAAGAAGCTTGTGTCCACAGCCCCAGTCCTTCGAGGACCAAATTGGGATTTTCCATTTCAGATATCATCAGATGCCTCAAATACAGCCATTGGAGCAGTCCTTGGGCAGGAAGAGGATAAAAAACCATATGAAATTTATTATATTAGCAAAAATTTATCCCCTGCTAAATTAAATTACACTGTTACTGAAAAAGAATTTTTAGCTGTAATACATGCTGTCAATAAGTTCAGACATTACATTGCTGGATATCCTGTTATCTTGTATACAGATCATTCTGCCATAAAATATTTAGCAAACAAGCCTATCACAAATGGCAGAATAACTAGATGGCTGATTTTATTGCAAGAACTTGATATTACAATCAAGGATCGACCTGGAAAAGAAAATCCTGTAGCCGATCTTCTCTCACGAATTCTAAATCCAATCGATGCAACAGCAGTTGAAGATCAATTTCCAGATGAGCATTTGTTTGTTGTTGCTATTAAAATGCCCTGGTATGCTGATGTTGGCAATTACCTAGCAGTAGGTAAACTACCGAAACATCTAACCCCTAATGAGTGGAAACAGATTGTTCAGTGGAGTGCTTGATTCTCTTGGGTTGGAGGCTACCTATTCCACACAAGGGCAGATATGCATATCAGAAGATGCGTTCGGGAGGATGAAATCTTTGACATTTTAAAAGCCTGCCATGACGGACCATGTGGCAAACATCTAACCGATCGCAAAACTGGACATAAGGTGCTACAAACAGGGTATTATTGGCCTACAATTTTCAAATATGCAAAGAAATTCATCCAAGCTTGTGACAGTTGCCAGAGAGCAGGACGCCCTGGTCAGTTTGATGAGATGCCCCTAAACCCATAGCTAGTCATTGAACCATTCGAACGATGGGCCCTTTATTTCGTTGGACCAATTAATCCACCCTCGAACCAGAAAACATATATTTTGGTGTCAACAGAATATTTCACCAAATGGGTTGAAGTAGAGGCATTGCCGAGAGCTACAGAGGATTCTGTCATACAGTTCCTGTTCCATATATTTGTGCACTACGGTCTTCCAAGAGATATAATTACAGATGGTGGACCACAGTTTGCTGGGAACAAAATAGTTGCAACACTAAAAAACTATCACGTCCAGCATAAAATCACTACTCCATACCACCCACAGGCAAATGGTCAGGGAGAAAGTAGCAATAAAATAATAGAAGCAATCCTAACAAAAATCATTATGTCACATAGACGTGATTGGGCTTCCAGACTACCAGAAGCAATGTGGGCTTACAGAACAACATGGAGAAGTACTACCGGTTACTCACCTTATCAATTAGTGTTTGGAAAACAACCCATCTTCCCCATAGAATTCGAAATCCAAACATTTCGAATAGCACAGGAAGTTGTCTTAGATCTAACCGCGACATAGATTAATCAATTATAGTAGATCAATGAGCTGGATGAAATCAGGCTCTCTACACTCCAAAACACTGCACTGATCCAACAGCAGCAAGCTAAATGGCATGATGCTCTCATTAAAAATAAAATCTTCCACGAAGGAGACTGGGCACTTTTGTACGATTCCAGGTTTCAGGACTTTCCCAAGAAACTTCAGAATCGTTGGTTGGGACCATACGAAATCCAGAAGGTACATGACAATGGTACTCTTACTCTAATCACTATTGATGGTTCTGGATATGCCTTTAAGACAAATGGCCACCGAGTTTGAATTTATCGCAAACCACTCACTCGGGAGTCCTTCTGCCAGCAGCTACGCCAAGACTCTGATATGGAAATTTTGGGGGAGGGAGAGAAAAATTCCTCACCTGTGATCCATTAAGTGATTTATATCTTTTCACACTTTGTACATAATTTCTTTGTTTTGTTGAATTATTTTTGTATCAACACTTTGTTGTTACTTTTCGGAGCAGCAACAATTTTATTGTTTTTTGCTGTTCCTTTTCTCAAAGGGACAACATTTCCATTTTGATGTTCCTTTTTCAAAGGAACAACACCTTTTGGATTAGCCATTCATTTTGCTTTAACTTTGTTGTTCTTTTTTTACCTTGTGCTTTTGCTGTCCCTTTTCCAAAGGAACAGCACTTTTGATTTTCGTTGTTCCTTTTCCAAAGGAACGGCATTTGTGCGTTCTGCTGTTCCTTTTCCGAAGGAACAACATTTTCGATTTTTGCTGTTCCTTTTCCAAAGGAACGACATTTGTGTGTTCTACTATTCCTTTTCCAAAGGAACAACATTTTCAATTTTTGTTGTTCCTTTTCCAAAGGAATGACATTTGTGTGTTTTGCTATTCCTTTTCCAAAGGAACAACATTTTCGATTTTTGTTGTTCCTTTTCCAAAGGAACGACGTTTGTGTGTTTTGTTGTTCCTTTTCCAAAGGAACAACATTTTCGATTTTTTCTGTTCCTTTTTCAAAGGAACGACATTTGTGTTTTTTGCTGTTCCTTATCCAAAGGAACAATGTTTTTTATTTTTTCTGTTCCTTTTCCAAAGGAACGACATTTTTGTGTTCTTCTGTTCCTTTTCCAAAGGAACAGCATTTTCGACTTTTGCTGTTCCTTTTCCAAAGGAACAGAATTTGTGTTTTCTGCTGTTCCTTTTCCAAAGGAACAACATTTTTTATTTTTTGTTGTTCCTCTTTCAAAAGGAACACCACTTGTATTCTTTTTCTCTTCCTTTTAGAAACAACAACATCCTCGTATTCCTTTTACTTACGATTGCTCCCCTTGCTGTTCTAAATTAAGAATGCCTATTGTTCCTGTTCTTTCAACTCTTTTTGAACATAGCTATGCACTTATGCAATGGATACAAAATGACAACATACTGAAATCAGTAAATTATAAAATCACTATTTTTATAATAAATTGCTCTGAATTGGTAAGAGGAAAAAGGGAAGTACACACTTACCCATTATCTTTTGCTGTCATTGTTCCACTAATTCTGCCCTAATTGGTTATCTTTATCATGTTGGTTCCTTTTAAAATTTTCACAATTCTCTTTGATTATTATTTAGGAATAAGAGCAAAGGGTTTACATGTTCCTATTGAGATGTTAAGACTTCTTCCACCATTCCTACTCTTAAGGAGTGTTGAACCACCCTTTGTGTATAAACGGGAAAGTACTTTATGAAAAAGAAAGAAAAAAAGAGCAAAAAATGATGTTTTAATGACTTGGTTATATAAGTTGTCAAATGCAGGATAGGGGATCTCATCAAGAGCTAGCCTACCATGATCATGAGGAAGAAAGTGAAGTGGCATTCCCACTATGGCCACCACTCCAGGGATATGGTCCAAAAGGTATATCAAATTAAGAACCCTTGGAACAGGAGGTCTCATCACGAGCCGGCCTGCCCACCTTTCGCTCCTTCCTCGTGAATGGCATTATGGCTAATTAGTCACCAAGCCAGCATAATGGCCTACATTTTGACATCACACAACATTTCCTAAGCACATACAAAGGATCATGGTTCCATGGGTGAAATAAACAACTCTGCCAAGGTTATGGACACCTGTCGGTAATAGAGCACTGTTAATGGTATTGAAGTCACATTACTTACACCAATAGGTAATTATCAGCACCCTTCTGTTTCTTATACCTTAGTAATAAATCACATAAGAAGAATGTATATTATTTCCTGAACCATAAAACGCATGTAAATCTATTATCACCAATCATGACAGAAAAGTTGACAATGACCGCATGAGACTTTGTATGCACGGCAGCTGTCCTATCTTCCCAGCCTCGCATCATATCACAACAGTCTCTCACTTATTAAGCGATCTGACCTTGCACCTTGATTTCGGTAACCTGCTACTTTTGTAAACATGGCATATTGCCATACACTGTTCCTTTATGACTCTGTTCC
Organism: Pinus tabuliformis; assembly: GCA_031772625.1. Lineage (NCBI taxonomy): Eukaryota > Viridiplantae > Streptophyta > Pinopsida > Pinales > Pinaceae > Pinus > Pinus tabuliformis. The sequence goes on from CM062815.1 coordinate 766,718,259, forward strand.
AGGGTAGATCGGTACGCCGCTCCTTTATTTGACGGTCGAGACGGCCTATCACATTGCGGGGGGGAGGTTAACCTCATCATTCCCTGGATTACATGTCAGACCACTATTCGGGAAATTGCGTAGTTGGGAATAGCACAGCTCAACGGTATACTATTTTTTTTATTTTTACATGGCTTGCTGTTCCTAAGCCATTTCCATAGTATGCTCTGTGGCATTAGTAAAGCCCTTTAGATTTTGAGCAAGTCCTATGTCTGTTAGTTTCTTTATGTTTTACAGCGTGAACAACTTGCTGTTCCATTTTCAAATTCTGAGATTTTACAGGGAAACCACAAACATGGGACAAATATCGATCGGAGAGAGCCACAAGTGTTGACAGTCTCTGATGCTGCACAGGAAATCTTGGCAAGAGCAGGTTGGTTAACTTATCTCAATCACTTACAGGAATCCAATGAGACTGTAGCAATAGAATTCTTGCAAAACTTGCAAGAAGATCACTCCACAGTAAGGGGGGGACATATAGTAGTCACCAATGACATAATCGCAGAGGTCTTGAGACTGCCAGCCGCTGGACCTGTATGGACGTTAAAGAAGGAGAGATTGCAAAAGATCATAGAAACCTTCCAGGAGGAAGGCCAGAGCCTGACAATTAGAGGAAAGGGGGTTCTACCAGTAGCATTAGGAGAATCGTGGGCGAAATTGGCGAAGGCTATTCAGAGCTACATCACCTGTGAAGGCAAGAAAGACGTGGTAAGACCATGACACCTTAAACTTTTAGCCGTATTAAAGCAAAAATGCTCTGTAAACTTACCTACATTTTTAAATTCATTACTTCATGATGTTGCACAGAGCATGAAAAAGGCACAACATGTAGAATCAGTCGTCAGTCACCATGGATTGATATGGTTAATAGTTAGCCATAGCCTTACCCAGCAATAGAGCAGCTAGGAAGAACTAATTACCATGATAGATGGGGGATTGACCACACCATCCCCAAAACGTAAACATGCCACCAGTACACCAGAGCGTCCAGAAAAATGAAGGAAATCAGTCCAATTAGCACGGATTGAAGGGAGGATGGAAAAGTCCCAAGGAAATACCAGGCAACCAGTAGAGGTAAATGATTTAGGGGATGAGCAACCCCCACGATTAGAAGGAGAAGAAAATGAGAAAGGAATGCAGGGAAATGGAGGAAGAAACCAAGCAACCTGATCAAGAGGAGGAAACAGAATAGCATGAAGGCAACACATTGTAGAATCCATATAGAGAGGATGAACTGGCCGAAATTTTGGCCAATGTGGGCGAATATGGCCAACCTCCCAGCCCACCAGATCTCCATGCTGAAGAAGAACCAAAAGAACACTCTGCTCAGGATAGAAATGCACCTGAAGAATTACATGCTGAGGAGGTAGAAAAGGAGAGTCAACATGTTCATGATGAAAATATGATAGGAGAGAGAAGTGATGCAGAACAGGAACAATTCGTTCCTAGCCAGACTACACCAGAAGGAATTCCGAAAGAAGGGGAGGCAGGAAAAGAAGTCACCCAAGAAATAATAGAACCAGCTATGGTTCTTACCCCTGAGCAACCAAAGCAGAGCGATGAAGAGGCAACCCAAAGAGAAAATCAGGGAATTGATCCAGATCATAGTCCAGGCTGCAGTAAACAGTCTGCTATTCCTTCTAAGGAAATTGAGGAAATTAAGAGATTACGAAAAGAACATCAAAGACTACTGAATGTAATAGTTCAGCTTCGACAATAGATCAGGATTTTGAAAACAAGAAAAAGGGTAAAAAGGACTTCAGGGGGGAGACATGCAACCATTACAGCAAAAACTCTCAAGAAAAAGGTTCGAAGGACCAGAGTCCATCCTGTTGTTCAAAACCCTATTGAAAAGCGGTTTGTTGTTCCAAATGTTTTTGAGGAGCAGTATGCTATTCAAAATCAAAAGGAATAACATTTGACTGTTACCCATAATGTATTGGCCTGTGACAAAGAAGTACAAACAGAGGCACAGTCCCTTGAAGGAATGTGAACCACAAAAAAATGCAATAGGAAGGTTCAAGTAAACCTCCCTGTCTCCACTACCATGTGAGATAGTGATCCGAGGATGGTAACCCTACGAGAGGGTTTGACACAAGCTCAGCAAGCAGCAAAAAAGCTCATAGAACAAATGGTTCCTCGAGAAAGGTATGAGGAACTACAGCAACAGCTAAGGAACGTCAATCTATCCGAAAGCTAGGCCTTTGAAGGGTGGCGAAGGGAAGAATAAAAAGTCGCAAAGGTGACTCGTAGGTTAGATATAGTTATCAAGCAGATGGATACCTTATGCTCTTTGTACAATGATGTCCTAGCATGTAGAGCCCCTGCTAAGAATTATGCCTTGTTTTTAATGGAATGATATTTGCAATTGAAAATAAAGGCTGTTAAAGCAGGCACCCCTATACAAATTAATACCATCGATGATTTTATAAACTGTTGTAAGCACTACAGGGTAAAGGTTCAAAGATTACTGTGTGCGTTTTATTTGCATAACCTTTTGTTAGACCAAGAGACCGAGCAGAACCCCGGCCCTTTTGTTGGGGATATCCAATTACAGGCATTAATTTCATTTGGGGTTAATCAAATTAAATGGCTTAAAGCCTATAATGCTTTCTAAAGACAAGAAAACGGATTAGACTTGTGGGTAGGAGCTGAGCCTAGGGATCCATTATAGTTGTGGATGGAACATAGGAACCTCATGGGGACTCCAGGCGTAATTGAAGCATTAGGACCCATTCATACAGTAATCAATCGGTAGGGAATAGAGTACTTTCTCACTATTAAAGACCTTTCCATTGATGCGGCTAAATTTCGATACCATATCTCTAATCCGAATATCCAACTCAGGGAACCATTTAATAATGAAAATTTTAGGTTATCCGCGAACCGCTTGCACCTCTATGGCGAAACCATTTTGAGGGCAGGGCCATCCTGGTTAGGATATAGGTTCCGAAGTCCAATTATTTGGCACCCTGCACCTGGATACCAAGCCCTATATGAGATGCCTGAGGGTCAGACAGGCCATTTTTTTGAACACCTAGTTATGCATCATGGCTGTAGACCTCCACATGAGATTCCATCTCTAGCCTACTCTCTCACTACCTTACATGTCAACTACAATGTTTTCATGAGGGCATGAAAAAGGGTAAGCAGGGGGGTGTGTGGAGTACTAAAGAAGGTATTTTTTGGTGATTATTTTGGCATATTTTCATTAAAACTTACAAACCTTTTGCATCATGAACTAGGTAGATGATAAGGAATTATAATAAAACCTGTAAGATTAATGTGCAAAATGAAAACACTAACAATTGTCATTCTCTTATGCAGGAAGAAGGAAAAACGAAAGACTGATGTTCCAAAGGAAAGGACAGGGCTAGGTTAACCATTGTCCCTTTGATGGGGAACCGTATGCAAACAAGGCAAACCAAATCAAAGCGTATCAGCCTAGGAAAGGAAATGGAGATATCGGCTCGGCGCAAGAAAGTAAAGAGATAACTGAGAGCCAACGGTTCGACGAATCCCTCAGGATCCTTTGATCCTGAGGGATCGCTGCTTTAACTATTTTTGCACCTAGACAACTCTGCCTTCGCCATTATAAAAAGGGGCAGCATTGCTAGCCTGGGGGAGTCTGTTATGTCTTTATGTAATTTCTCTTAAATTTGAGACTTTGATCATTGACTCTCGATTGAGAAGTGATCCACTGTAATTTTGTCTTATGCATTAATACAAACTCGATTGTCATTTCATCTTTGATTCTGGAATAACTTCAAGCAGTGTACCCCTAAAGGCTAAGGGCCTGGCCCTGGAGGAACACTTGCTCCTGTACTATTACTTTTGGTTTATGCGTGGTTTGCTCATCAACGTTATTTGGTAATCTGATATATTCTATTATTTTACATCACAGCTCTGTTATGTTTGATTTATTGAGTAATATCATTTCTGAAGACAGAACCATTATATTAACTTTGCAACGTATTACTGTTCCTTTAAGTGCTGATATAATATTGTCGGTCTTTACAGAATACTGTTGTTGTTCAATTACAGAGTATCTATGTGTACACTTATTCATTGGTATTACTGAACTCATCTTAGGGATTATGTTTCCTTGCGATTGTTGAATCTATAGACGTTGCTGTTCCATTCTGAAATACAGTTGTATTCTTTATAACTAAGATTGACAACCGGATTACCAAAATCAGATTACTATTAAGGTGTGCCGTGTGCATGTATGAGTGGCTTTCAAGCGCTGTTCTATAGTCCATTATTAATCAGTGTTGTTCCATTTCTGTGTGTTGTTCAATTCATCCTTAAAGGTAGAGGATTGCCATTTGATTTCTGTAGGACACGATTGTTGCATTTGATCCTGTAGACTAAGGTGTTGCTGCTTATTAGACTTAATTGTTGTTACAGTTCCTGTTTGCTGTTCCATTTCTTATTTGTTGTTCCATTTCTTATCTACCATTCCATTTCTTGTCATTTGTGTTATTGTTACTTTGGTGTGAAGAACGATATAAGACTGTAGCAGGCGTTGACATTTACTATCTGGCCCCCAGATCAATGATCTGTTCCCTGATTTCCTTTGGCCTCATCAGTTTACAAAGGGATGAGTTACTGCTACTGAACCGTTGACTGATAAATTGCTTAGTTTTTTGAATGCATGGTTTAGTCTTTAAAAGTATTTTGCTGTAAACAAGCATTTGTTTACTCCTGTATTTTTTAGCACTATATACTAGCATTACTCTGGCAAATGATAGCTTCAAACTGAGACACTCTTTGAAATAACAAAACGTTCCTGGATTGATAAATTAATGTGAGGTAATTATAGGTGAAAGAGACCCTTTTTACAGCTCGACAATGGTTACCTCGGAAATTTATTTCTTCTGACAACTTCTAGAGAAAATTATTGAGTGATAACAGATACAACTGGGATTCCTCAAGCATCACGTTGATTGTGTCATTCAAAAAATTTGTACGCCTATCACTCTTCAATATCTTACCGCATCCAAATTGTGTTAAGACATATTCAAACAAAAACTTTGCAATGGTGGCAACTATACAATCCTTCACTGGCTGCACTTCCGCCCATCTAGTTAAATACTTTGTTGCAGTAATGATATATCGCATGCCTATATTCTTACCTGGTGGTTGTATTGGACCTATCAAATCAATGGCCCACTTATCAAATACCTACAACGAGACCTGAGGATCTAAAGGAAATTCATCTCTTCGCGAAGGTTTTCTCGTACTTTGGCAAGCGTCGTAGGCCTTGTAGTATTCCATAGAATCCTTATGTAATGTCAGCCAGCATAACCCAACCTGCAAAATATTCTACGCAGTCACCTTTCCTGGGTAGTGTCCTCCGGCCACTCCTCCATGTGCTTCAGCGAGGATACTAGCACATTCAAACTTAGGAACATACCTTTGAAGTATTTCATCTGTTCCCATCTTATACAAGTGACCCGCAATCACTGAAAAATCGACAGAGTGAACCACTAATTCCTTCTTCTACTGAGTAGAAAATGCTTCCAGAGCTATACCCATGGTTAAAAACTAAACGATATTAGCAAAATGGTCATCTGTGATGCACGCCACAAACAGTTGTGCATTCGGTAGTCCTTGCTCCAAACTATTTGGTTCTTCGACAATTTCAATCCTTGACAGATGGTATGGTCTTGTATGTAGTCTTCCCGGCTTCATAATCACTTCAAAGTCACATTCTTGGAACAATAGTAACCATCTACAAATATTGCCCCCCCAACACAAGCTTATTGACCAGGTACTTCAGCACGAAGTGGTCTGTATACATTTTAAAGTGTCCACCCAACAAATAATGCCAAAACTTTTGCAGAGCGTAGACCATCGCCAACCCTTCGCGCTCTGTAGTGGAATAATTCTTCTAGCCCTTGGATAACTTTTTGCTTGTGAAGGTGATCGAATGATCAATTTCTCCTTCTCCTCCCTATGTTAATAACACTCCTAGCACAATGCAAGAGGCATCTACATACACATGGAACTCTTTCTTCCAGTCTGGAAACACCAAAATAGGCGTAGTTACCATATTTTCCTTCAAGACATCCAAACTACACTGACAGTCTTCATCCCAACAAAACATCGCATCTTTCTTCAATAATTTTTCCATCGGCACGGTTATTTGATCATATCCCTTCATAAAATTTCTATAATATCGAGTGTGCCCCAATGTCGCGCATAGCTATTTTACATTCTTAGGACCTTCCAAATTCACAATCATAGCGATCTTCGCAAGGTCCACCATCAATCCCTTCTTACATATGACATGGCTGAGGAAAATTCCAAAGGGCACACAAAATATGCACTTCTTCAAATTTAATGCAATCTAATACCTTCAACATTGATCCGGATTTAAACAGGAATACAACAAATTATAGATATAACCATAAACACAAAGATGCAGTAGAAATAATACTTCATTTCATTAATGTAAAATACTGAGATATGCTTACAAACAGAAAATGGAAATAAACAACTAGGGCGATGGGAGCTTATCTCTGAGAAGAGATGTGGTGGCTACATGCCTCTGAAATGTGTTACAATGAGGCTCGAAGGCCTATTTATTGTTGAGAAACAATGGAAAACCCTAAACATCCAAAAACCTAACCCTAGAAGATGAAACACCAAACTATGGGCCCCGTTTGGGTAAATTGGTACATCAACTTCCCGGGGTCGTAACTTTGGCATACGATCTCCGTTTGACGCGTACAATATCTCGTTAGAAAGATCTATCCATACAACTTTCGGAAGAGAAAAATTAGTTCATGGACCCATGTTGCTCCCAGTTTTCCTAAAAAACGTCATTTAGGGCCTCAAAATGGCTCCGGAAGTTCATGACCCGAAAAACTGCTAAAAATAGTAAACTGTGCTACAATTAAGGAAACTGAAAAGCTGAAAGAAACAATGGTGGGGGTCCAAGTTGACTTGGAAGGTGGCCACCAATATCCACTTGGATCATTCCTCCCCCCTTAGGAAGCAATGGTCCCCATTGCATTGAGTTCCTCCATGAGATGAGGAAATTTCTGCTGAACTTGGCCCCTAGTGAGCCACTTGCCCTGGTGAAGGAGTTGGCCTGCTTTGACAACTCGATATAGTTGGATGTTATACTGGTGAATGTGCTTGATATATGTTTCCATGATCCGATCAATTGCAGCTTATTCCATGCAATCTAGATTTAACTCTGTGGGCGTGAGCTGTTCTACAATGTCGGATGTGTCTAGTAATGGTGGAAAGTATGGTCGAAGGTGGTCCACATTGAACACTGGGTGCAGGCCAAGGAATGGGGGAATGCTGAGCTCAAATTCATTGTCTCCCACAGCCTTGGTAATGGTGTAAGGACCATATCAGAGTGGTCTGAGTTTCCGATAGGCTCCGATAAGGCATTCCTTTTGCAAATGCAACCAGACTTTGTCGCCCACCTGAAACTTGTGTGGCACCTGATGTTGATCATGTCGCTGCTTGTACTTGGCATTTGATTTCTCTAGAATGTCATGGAATTGTTGGTGAATATGTTGGATGTGCTCAAAGAAGCTGTTTGCCTTATTTGTTTCGGACTGGACATGAGCGGAATCTGTGTGAGTAGCTGCAAATGGCATGGCCACATCAATAGGACATACTGGCTGGAATTCCAAGCCCACCTAAAAATGGTTGTGGCCAGTCAAGATGTGCAGATCCCAGTTTTAGCTGTACTGAACATAGGAGAGGCTCTCATCCCATGTGCATGGATGCTTTGAGTTGTACATGCGCGGAATGTGTACAATCATCCTGTTGACAACCTCTGTCTGGCCATCAATTTGAGGATGGAAGGCTGTGGAATTAGTGAGTTTGGTGTCTAGCATCAACCAGATACTGGACCAAAATGTACTGAGGAACCTGCTGTCCTGATCTGAGATGATAGACTATGGCATCCCGAAGTGCACCCACACTCGTTCAAAGAAGAGTTTAGCAGTAGCTTCTGCTATGATATTCTTCTTACAATCTGTCGTAATGGCCATCTTCGAGAACCTGTCGAAAACCACAAAAACACAGTTGTTTTCATGCTTAGTGGAAGGAAGGTCTGACATGTAATCCATGGAGATGGATTCCCAAGGTCGACTAGGGGTAGGCAGCGGGGTATAGAGGCCTTGCTTCTTGACTATCGGTTTGGCAATGGCATAGGCAGTGCATGATCTGATATACTTCTCAACATCCTGTCGAAGATTCAGCCAGTAGAAATACTTCTGTAGTACTGCCACAGTTTTCTCAACCCTGAAATGCCCAGCAGCCCAACTATAGTGTGCTTCCCAAAATCTTGGCACACTCACTTGAAGGAACCCAAAGGTGACCCAGGTGGCATAATAGGGCATCCTGGAGGTGAAAATATGGAACATGTCGACCCTCCAAGAGTGTCTGGTATGTGTGGCCCAAGTCTAGGTCACTTTTCTAGAGAAGTGGCCAATTAGAAGTCTCGTGCCTACAAGAGTTGAGCACGGTGGTTAATGACATGATCGGTGGTCAACTGAGGCAATCTAAAACATTATTGGTGCTACCCTTCTTATACTTTATATTCAAATGGAATTGTTGCAGGTATGTGGACCACTTCTGATGGCGATCATTCTGCAATTTCCCTTGGGTCTGTATGAACTAGAGGGGTTGGTGGTCTATGTGGATGATCGTTTCCTTCCCCAAAATGTAATATTTCCATTTTCAGCAGGCTTGCACAATGGAATACATCTCTTTTTCATAAGTGGGATACTTTTGGACTATGTCTGAAAGTGTCTCACTGTGATATGCCACTGGAATCGAAGCCTGTGTTTAGTAAGGACTGACCCAATAGCATAGTCAGAGGCATCTGTCTCGACCTCAAATGGTTGTTGCAAGTTTGGCAATGCGAGCATTGGTGTCGAGCAGAGGCGATCTTTCAACTCTTTGAATGCCTTCTGTTGAGATTCATACCAAAAGAATTTTTCTTTCACTCCTCCCTTGGTGACTTGACTCAAGGGCCAAGTGATATGAGAAAATCCCAACACGAACCTGCGGTAGAAGTTGGCAAGACCTAGAAAGTTGCGGAGCTCCGTTAGGGTGGTTGGAGAGGGCTAATCCCGAATGACTTGGATCTTGGCTGGATCCACATGCACCCCCTATTCATCAATAATGTATTCCAGATACTGAACCTGGGTCATGCCAAAAGTGCATTTCTCCAAATTGGCACATAACTTGTGTTGCTGCAGTGTTTGGAGAACCTGTCAGATGAGTTGGAGGTGCTCTTCCCAAATCTAGCTGAAGATCAAGATGTCATCCAAGTATACCATGACAAATAGTTGGTGAATGGTCGCAAGATGTCATCCATTAGCCTCATGAAGGTTGCAAGAGCATTTTTCAATCCGAAAGGCATAACCAACCATTCGAAAAGGCCCTCCTTGGCTTTGAAGGCAGTCTTTCACACATTGGAGGGTTCGATCGATACCTAGTGATATCCTAACTTCAAATCGATCTTGCTGAAATATTTTTCCCCCTTCAGTTGGTCCAGGAGGTCATAAATCCATGAGATCGAGTACCTATTACAGAAAGTGATCTTGTTCAGCACCCGATAGTTAATACAGAGTCTCCAAGTCCCATTCTTCTTCTGTACCAACACGATCGAGCTCCCACAGGGAAATGAACTCGGACAAATGTGACCTTTCTATAGCAGCTCCTGAATCTACCTCTTGATTTCACTGTTCTCTAGAATGGAGCGCCAATAGATTGGTCCATTAGGCAACGGTGCACCTGGGGTCAGATCGATGGAGTGCTTGACCTGATAGTGCAGAGGAACCCCTGCAGGGGAGGTGAAGATGTCCTCATACTCCTCCCTGACCTTGTCCATCTGTAGTTGTTGTGTGGAGGGGCCCTATCTAGAGGTCATGGCCACTATCTTCTTCTTTCCTTGAGGGTGTATCATCAGGAAAACAAATTTCCCAGTTTTAGAAATGAGCTTACTGCATTGTTTTGCAGTAACCAAAGAGATGGTGGTAGGCGGTGCTACCTCCAGTATCCTGTACAAATTATTTCCCAAAGTAATAATAATAGCACGGGGCCTTGATTCATACACAACATGTCACTTCCACAAGTATGGGTGTCCTAATAATACATCACAAACTTCAAGGGGAGCAATGTCACACAATACCTCATCTGTGAAGGGCTTGATGTTGTATGGAAGGTGACACTGCTGGCTCACGCAAAGATCTCATCCCTGGTGAAGCCACCCGATGGTGTACGGTTGTGGATGTGCTATGGTCAGGAAGCCCAGTTGCTTCATGACCTCTGCCGAAATGAGGATCTTTTGGCTCCCACTATTGACAATGAACTGTAGCGAGGATCCCTTTACCCACATCTGGGAGTGGAAGAGATGCTCCTCCTCCTCTGGATCTTCGTGGTGGCAACAGTGGCGTTGGGCTCCGCATTGATAATCTGCTTCCATTTTTCATTCCCCTTATCAGGTTCCGACTCAGAGTCGGAACATGCATATGATTATGAAATCTTTAGCTCAGCCACCAGTGACTGCTTGGCCCGACAGTCACTTGTGTTGTGAGTGGAGCTCTTATGGAACTCACACCATTTTCCTATGTCCTTTTTCGGCTTCGCGGTGTTGTTCTTTGCTTGTAGCTTTCACAGGTTGTCTTTGGCCACCTCGCCTTGGCTTTGTCCTTTGTTCTATAGTTTGGGGGCACCTTTCCCTTGCTTCAGATTTGTAGATCCAAAGTCTCGCTTCTTCTGTTTAAACTTTTGCTCGACCTTGACGGCATATTGGTATGTCGTGCCGAGCAAGGAGATGTTCAGGAATTCTATTTCTTCCTAGATGTACTTGTGCAGGCAGCCACGGTATTTGAGTATCAAATGCTACTCCAAATCCTTGATACCCAACTTTGTGTGAAGGGTATGGAAAATATTGGTAAACTCTAGCACGTCTTGGTCCCTTCCTTGCCGCAACGTGGTCCACTTTATGTATTGATCCTCATAGCTTCTGACAGGGTAGTACTACTCCTTGATGGCATCTCGAAGTGAATTCTAGGTGGGTGCAACTAAAAATAGTGAGCCAGCACTTTCATCCTTCTGCTCGTAGTAGGTTTCCCACCAACCCTTGACGTGGGGGCTGCTTTGAGAAGAGCGAAAATAATATTTTCCCGACTGGAAAAAATCATGAACAGAAAAATAACCCTCTAGCAGATTTAACCAATTATCAACGACATTTGTGTCTATCTGACCCTCAAATATGGGGATTTCAAAATTAAATTGTACCTTAAACAGTGTGGTGTTTCCAGAGTAGCTGTGGGAGGCCGATGTGTCGCCCCTGGGTAGCCGCTGAAGGATCTGGGCAAAGTTGTCCATCATCGCGTTCCTTTGTCACTCGAGGGCTTCTTCAAGCAAGATTTTGATAGGATCTCCTGCTCCCTCATCTTTCTTTTCATCCACCATGGGAGGCAGTCGGGTTTTGCGAGGCTGGTCTTGCAAAGGTTCGACTAGTTCAAGCCCTAACTCCTTATATCCCAACCTCGTTGGGGACATGCAAAGAGAAACAAAGAAAAACCAAACCCCTCTGATACCACTGATCCAAAGTTAAACAGGAACGCAAAAAGTTACAGAGATAACCATAAACACAAAGATGCAATGGAAATAATACTTCATTTCATTAATGTAAAATACTGAGATATGCTTATAAACAGAAAATGGAAATAAACAACTAGGGTGATGGTAGCTTATCTCTAAGAGATGTGGTGGCTACATGTCTTTGAACTGTGTTACAATGAGACTCGAAGGCCTATTTATTGTTGAGAAACAATGGAAAACCCTAAACATCCAAAAACCTAACCCTAGAAGATGAAATGCCAAACTATGGGCCCCGTTTGGGTAAATTGGTACATCAACTTCCCGAGGTCATAACTTTGGCATACGATCTCCATTTGACGCATACAATATCTCGTTAGAAAGATCTATCTGAGAAATACAACTTTGAGAAGAGCAACATCGGTCCATGGACCCATGTTGCTCCCAGTTTTCCCAAAAAAGGTCGTTTAGGGCCTCAAAATGGCTCCGGAAGTTCAAGACCCAAAAAACTGCTAAAAATAGTAAACTGTGCTACAATTAAGGAAACTGAAAAGCTGAAAGAAAAATTGGTGGGGGTCCAAGTGGACTTGGCGGGTGGCCACCAATATCCACTTGGATCAGACATGTATCCATCATAAGGTGCAGACTCGCAACATGGTGCTTCACCAACCCAAAGACAGTCCAATCATCCAAATAAACCTCCAAAAACTTATGGATAAATTCCTTGAACGTCGCAATTACTACTTGAGAGAAAATTGTAGGTGCGTTCTTCAATCCGAATGGCATTACTTTATATTGAAAGAAACCCCACTCCATCGTGAAGGTTGTCTTGTTTTGATCTTCTGGCAAGATCTTTATTTATTATATCTTGAAAATCCATCAGTAAACAAATAAGTCTCTCATCTACCAACATTCTCTAATACTTCACATGTAAATGGTGTTGGAAATAGATCGTGCACGCATGAATCATTCAACATTCTTAGATCTACGCATATTCGGATTTCATCTTTCTGTTTCTTCTCTTGGACTACCATTGGACTTACTCAATTGGATTCCTCTACTGGTTCAATAATATCGACGCCCAGCATCTTATCCAGCTCTTGGCGCACCTCTTCTTTATACTTTGGATTTAACCAATACGGTTTCTGCTTAACGGGCTTCACATTTGGTTTCAACGTAATCTTCATAACACCTAAACCTTCGACAATCCACTTCAAATGTGAAAACTTTGTTAGGAAGAGATCCTGGTATTCACGCAGCAGTTTAGATACCTTATTAATTGTATCTTCATCCCAAAAGTCTCCTATCTTCACGAACTTAGGCTCTGCTTTAGATCCAAAGTTTTCTTGTCTAGTTTTCAAAGGTTTTGATATATCTGAGTTCGCATCTTTCAGTCCTTCGACTTCACGATGTCCTTATCTCTCTAGAATGTTAATATTTCGTGGGTCTACTTCTTCCTCTTCAGTAGTCACATTGTAACACTCCAGCACATGGCACAGCTGTGTACTTGAATCCGGTTGAGTCCATTCTACCAGTTCCTTAGGTGTTCGAAATATAGTTGCTTTTATCTCCTGGAGTGCTTCATCAATACACCCAAACCCATCCTCAAAGCTGAAAGTTAATAAGAAAAACTCCCTTAAGATGTCCCACTCAGGTGTCCCATGGCGAAGCTCCATCTCCAAATACTAGTTCATTGAAATTGTCTCTAAGGTATGACATAAAATGTGCACCCATTCTGGTTGTGGTTTCATTCCCTAGGCCTTATTCCATCATGCCAAATGATCATGCGTATCATTCTTCCCACTGTATTTTTCTGTCATCTGAGAACTAGCATACCCATACCTTAATTTCATCATTCTTCTATATTCCTTCCATCCAACGAAGCTCTCCTTGTGCGTACCCCACCAACGAACAGGCATAGCATGCAACACCAAATCTAGTACCTGGAAGTGAAGTTCTTCTGGTACTTCCCATTCAAATTCATCTAAAAACATATCCACATCAGTCAAACCATCATAACGTGGAGGCTTCCTTACCTCAGTCGAGACAAACTGCAGTGATTTTGTCATCATATTGCAACAGAGGGTAGATACTTCATGCAACTGATTCTACCAGTGTTCAATCGTTTTGTTGAGATTGCAACAAGATGATGGAGCTTAGTGAAAAGAGTCGCCTTCACTAAGTGGGCCCGCAGGCTATTTTTGGCACAAGTCTATTTTTAGACTATGTCTATTTTTAGACATATGGATCATGTCTATGGATTGCAGGTTGCTGTTTATGGATGATTGATCAAGTTGGGAAAAAATAGATGGACTTCTATTTTTGATGAAAGTGTGAGTGATCACAGTGTGAGTGATCACAGTGTGAGTGATCAAAAGTCAAAAATAGAAAAGTCAAATATTATTATCTCACAATAATATTTGGACTATAAACTTAATCTTATTCTCTTGGAGCACTTCAGTTTGAGATACAGAGGTGGCACATGCAGCTGTCAGAAGGAAATATGCTTTTCTTATGAGTCAGTTGAGTTGTTGCATGCATGACTTCAGTTAGAACTCAATCAGTTGAGTTTGGTGGAGTTGATTGTGGAGTTGATGGAGTTGTGTTCAGTTTAGCTTTGTTAAACTGGTTGTATCTAGTCTAACTGGCAAATAGACTAAAGATGAGTTGGGTGAATTAGTTATTAATTAATTCACAAGTTATTAACTCATAATACAACTAATGAATACATCAGTTAACTCAGTTGCATGTCAGTGCATGTTCAGTTCAACAGGGACAGGTGGTAGAGAATCAGATTGCTATCAGTTGTGACTATAGTTGTGCACCAGATCTTGCACAATCAAGGGATTGAGTATGCCAATGAGTTTGCCCACGTATTTTCCCACATTATAGCTTGTGCTCACGTCCAAAAAAGAGTGAGCGACTATTTTGCAAGTGAAAAACGAGTTTGGTAAGCCATTCTCATCAGTTCTTCAGAAGGTATTGAGCAGTGCAGGCAGGCAAGCAGTGGAAGAGATTTGGAGATCAGATCTGAGCTGTATTGTGTGTAACAGAGGTGGAGATACTTGCGAGAAGTATTATGCTGTGTAATGTTACATGACTCAATCATTAATATACAGATAGTTGGGGTTTTTAGCGAGATGCTTCCCCGGGATACATACTGTGTTAATGTGTGAATGCTCTTGATGTTTTATTGTTATTGATGTTGCTATATTGATGATCAACGTAGAGGAGCTTATGTATTGTGTATGTATTCCGCAATAGTACATGATCAGGATAATCTTTGTTGAATATGTGTTAAATTATTCAAAATTTCTACACTCTTCATCTGAATCTGAGGTGCAAGAGCTATCCCTGTCCCACACAATTCGTCCATCGCATGTAGGATTAATCCAATCTTCATTTCACACTGTGATATTGTATCACTGATCAAGATTGTCATCACTTTCCATAAAGTCACGAACATGATCAGTATAGCATGCTCTCTCCGCAGGGTCTAGTGGTACGACAACCCTCAGCAACTTCCTTTCAAAATTCATCTTCCACTTCTTCAAGTTGATTACCGCATCCATATCGAAATCCTGATCAATTCCTAGTAGCGCGAGGTATGGGTTACTATCATCCATTCTTTCAATGACCTCAAAGTCACCCGGCATGCTTGTCCCCTCAATGTCCACTGTTACACCATATAAGTGCCCCATCAAAATAATCTTCTTTTGATTTTCCATGCATAGCTGAATAGGAGACCACTATAGCACAGGTCTCCCCATCCTTTCCCATGTCTGCTACGGTAGGATGTTTGCATGAGATCTTAGGTCCAAGATTATCTAGTCCGTTTCATATTCACCTATCTGCACGGTCAACCTCATCTTGTGCCCTATGCACTTATTATCCTCACCATTTTTCCTCACATTACATTTTTCAGCAACACTCTTTTCTTTATTTGCACACTTGTCAATTAACTCTTGCAACCCTTCTACCGCTTTCTTTTTGTGCAGTAACTTGTTGAAGCCCCGAAAATTGGGTCTACAACAAGGGGGATACCCACTCGGTCCGTACCTTGGTTGGAAACTCCTTTTCTGTTTGGTATAGTGGGTCCGACTGGGGATATGGGACCAGTTTCCCAATTTGTGTGTGTGTGAGAAAGATTGATATTTCTGTTTCTAATAGTTTCTAAATGGAATACTCTACTCTAATTCTAATCTAATAATAAGGAAATTATATTCTAATAACAGAAATATGTAAATCTACGCTAATCCGGGGTGTAATCTTACTTCTATACGATCTAAAATGATTTCAAACAACAACTGGTAATAAAGATCATTCAGCTGTTATGAGAAAAGAATTCAGTAAAGATGAACCACTTCATATAAAAATTTAGACGAAACAGTTGTGCAAAGCATATCGCATAATGAGCTATTCATACACTAAGCATAAATAAATAGCTATCACCATACAAAAGTGCCAAATGATAACTCAGGCATTCATACATTAATATATAAATAACTGAATTGAACATCACTTTAACACAAGGCAGAAATAGTTAAGAGATAGAAATACCATTTATAACTAGTCCTACTCATGAGCTTCAAGCGATAACGATTTATCTCTCCTTGATCAAATATCTACTAAGAGTACAAAAGTGAAACATCAGTAGCAGATATCAAATGCAAACATCAATAAATCATGTTCCATTCATTCATCAAAACCTCCTCAGAGGGTACAGAAGTGCATGTTCTGGGGATAAGTTTTTGATAAATTTCAGGACCCTTCTCTAAATGAATGAGAAGGGTTTAAATACTACTAACTAATTCTAAAAATAAATTATTACAAAAATGTAGGATGCCGTTTAAATGACCATCCTCTTTTCAGGAAAATAAAACAAAATTAAAGCTAAAATTGAATCTAAAATTAAACTACTTCTGTATTGGTCCTTGAAACTGCGTGCATGCAGCATCTGTTTGAGAAGAGTTGGCTGGCTGACTTTCGCTTTTAGTTGAGCTGAGAAAATAGAATCAACAAGAGCTGGTGCCATTTTTTCGGCCGAATTGATGATACACTTAACAGTCATCCACTGGCTATGTGGCTTTACTAAGTAAGCCCAGTAATAATCCCAGTTTTGTGCCTTTTCTTGGGCCTTCTGTTTCCAATCTGCCTGTAGTTTTATTTTCTTCCAATTTTTGGAGTTTGTAGGTGAGGCGCGATTAGTGCTAGGTGCTAATCGCGCATCAGAAACTACCTCCGTTCCTTGATCCGGGTTTCCTTGATGCGTTTTTTGCCGTTTGCGCTTTTTCTTTCCAACAGATATAAAGTTCAAAATTTGTAAAAGTAATACTTCTGTGAACTCTTGAATTTGAGTCTTAAACTGTCTGTTTCTAATTTCTGCGTTTTCTAGTATCCATTTCACTATGTCTGTGTATGGGAGAATTTTGGGCCTTGCTACTATTCAGTGCAAGAATGAGCAAGCTAGCTCTATAAGGGATGCTTCGAAAGAACCATTTGAGCCTACAGTAGCAACTACTTCCCTTACTCTGGGATTCTCCTCTTCAAGCATATTATACATGCCTTCCCATGTAGCAATTCCCGCATCTCTGTTACAGGCCGTGTCTGTATACAGGGGTGCCATTTCCTTTTCTTCTGAGCTTGGGGCTTTGCTTTTCTTTCCCATTTTAACCTACGTATTGCTTTGTATCGTCCTCTGTTCTCCGTTCCTGCAATTCACAAGTGAAGTGAAAATGAATGACAAGGAAGGGTGATGGGAAAGTTTAAAATGTCACAGACATATCAACCATACCACCTTACGTGAAATGATTCTTTCGATAAGCACGAACCCATATTCCATTATAACTGGAAACTACTTCATTTATTAGCATTAAAGCGCATAACCAAGTGTCAGCTTAGGGAAAATACTTTTCTTGAATAACGTGCCCGAAAGATCTGCGATGAAGCGATTTTGCGATTTGCTTCGCAACATCGCAACATTGCAAAATCGCAGAATCACAAATCGCAAGGTTGATCGCTCATGACATCGCATTATCACTGTATTGCTGTATCGTTGTATCGCGAAATCGCAATATCGCAGATTGCAGGAATGTTATGTATGCCAATCTTTGTTAACCTATTTTCTGCAAAATGCGATCTTGCAATCGGCGATATCGCATATCGGCAAATTTTAAAGTGTTTCATGTAAGTTGTATTTGTTGGGTGCGATGCGATACTATCGCGTATCGCGATCTCGCAATATTGGAACTTCGGCTTGTAAGGAGGCATCCCGCTATCTTTTTGCGATGCGATTTTCCTAAGGAAAGATTTTATCTTACCTTATCATAAAACTTAGATTTTTTTAGGTTTTCAAAGGGAGGTTTCCTAAGCTTATGATGGTAAGTTTTATTTGAAAAGGAAATTTAACCACTACTTTGATTTTTTTTTTTTTTTTAACTAAGGGTCCCCACTTATTTCGCATTAGGAATAACACTAAATAAGAAGGGGGTTTGTTGCTGGCCACAACAATTGGCGATTCACTTGGAAGAACCAGTTATCTCTGCTTCTTTTTGAATTTTCGAAACTTCCAAAACAGAAAATTTTCCAGAAAGTTAAACTTTATTATAGAGAGATAAGGTACATTATATTCTAACCTGTCAATGAGATTTTGTTTCAACTATTTTCAACTTTGATTATTTGCTGCCTCAAGCTAGTCCTTGTATTTACATCAGTCATTACTTGGTTTGTAAAGATAAAACAAAGTCTTCTCTGTAAACCAGTTTTAAATATGCTCATTTGTCGTAGGTAGAGCCTCTGCTGCCAGCAGGCGTTTATAGCCTCGACAGGGTTACCTGTTACCCAGCAATGATCCTGTATCCTACTTAAAGAAACCTACAATTCCCAAAGAAGAATCCACATCCACACTTATTGCTTTGATTTTTCTTTTCATTCTTAAAGAGCAATGTCTTGGTTTGATAGCCAATTTATGACACAGTCATTCACTGATTTATAACTTTGATGAACAAGCTGCCTCGTGATGAGACCCCTTGCCTTTTGATTGCAACAATCTTGAGTCTTTGCCCTATTGTGGTATACAGTATTGGCAAAGTCAGCAAGTTATAATATCTATGATTATGATAAGCCGGCTTGTGATGAGACCTCTCACTCTTTAAGATAAATTGTATCCTTGGATTGTTCCTTTGAAAATTGTGATTCCCTTAGTAGGGAGGAAGTCATTGTTTCCTTAAGATAGCTCTGGATGACAATAGTAGAGTTTTTGGAAATAGTTGTTCTACAGAGAATATTTATTTTGTTATTGATACTTTTCATTGCACTGATTGTTTGGTCAATTTAGTGTTGTCTAAATTGCTATCATAAATTGTCAACCCGGGGCTCGTAAGCTGATGAAGTGAAGTGTACAATATATACTTAAGCAGCCTTTCCTAGTTCTTTTTGTCGTTTTTAGTTTGTGTTGGACTTACCTTCCTAATGTGATGTGATGAAGTTATAAACAAGTGAGTGAATGTGTGTGTATGTGGTGTTTTCTAAATGCTTCTTGAACTTTTTAAAGAGAAAGCTTGAAAAGTGACTTGCAATGGAATTGAAACTTCAAATGAAAGCAAAGCATTAAACAAAGTGTCTAATGGCACTAGTCCACTATCTATGCTGCTGATAAGAACAAAAATAGCATCTATGTTAACTCAATGGAAAGTGAAAAACACTACTTTAACTGCAAAACTTAAATGACAAATCATAACACTTCATTCTTCATTAACATTCTGCCTCTAGCTGAAATTGTTCATGTGAAAAATAGTTCAGAAGGAATCAGTAATATGAGTCCAAAAGCTAATCAAACCAAGCTGCCACTCAATGATATTTTGGTCCAATAAAGGTTAGTCAATTATGATGAGAAGACCATCAAAAGGTTAGTAAGCAACTTGTCAAAAACTTGATAAAGTAAACTAGCAATGAAACTAAGTAAGCAAGGTAAAAATCAGCAGCTAAGACAAGACAACTTCAAATACCATCAGTGATAAAAAGAAATAAAAACACACTATCCCGGGCTCCTAACACACCTGCAAGAACAACTGATCAGTTTTGAAAATGCTGGAAATGTAAAGGCATGAAATCAAACTGTACATTATTATACATGTTCAAAGAAATGAAAAACTGCAGAAATCAAACTATACATTATTGTACATGTGAAAATGAAAACAAAGAAAGGTAGGAAAATAAAGTTAAATGCTACTGTACATAGGTTGTGGCAGATGGGGGCCCTCCATCCACTCAACCAGCTAAAGATCAGCTACGTAGAGATGAACAGGAACAGTCTTCTTATATTAAATCAGCATGTCAAAATACAAAAAACGTAAACGCTGTATGAAACAGTCTTTAAAATAGAGTTTTATAAACAAAGTGATTACAGCCAAAAACTAACTTGAAGACTAACTAATAAGCGTATGCAAACGCTTTATTTATAGGCACAAGGACAAACTGTCCTCTGCGTAAACTAAGCAACTACAGTCTTGACTAATTAACTACGCAGCAACACGCAGGCAACTCCGTGCACGTTTGGAGGAAACGGTCATCATGGGGAGTAAATCTATGGTTAGATCCTATCCCTTGCTGTCTTCGTGGCGTGGAGGAAGTGCCAGCTGTGGTTCCGTGTCTCAGTTGCTCACGCAGAGCCGTGCCACCGTCTGGAACTTTGCTGTTTGACCGTGGGTGCACCTGCGTTGACCGGGGGTATATGTGAACGATTTGGCCCAACTAATAGCATACGAACCATGTATACATCCATACCAACGTGCCCATGTGGCCCGTTTCTTGAGAAGACATGTGGAGTATAGCAAACAACAAAAAGGCTGCGGAATCTCTGAACAGCTGCGGAATTGCTGAACATGTACCAAAATTCTAAACCAACAGTCAATCATTAACACAGTCAACAAATCATGTTAAAAAGACATATAATGCAATGAATTGAACAAGTTGATGGAGGAAATGATGTCAGAAGAGAGAAGTGAATAGGGAAAAGCTGTTGGGAGGATAGGTAAATGAGTGTAAGGTTGAGGCTCAACATACCCCCACTGCGAGGGTGTTGCATGTCCTCATGCAACCAAAACTTTGTCATAATCTTTCAGTCCACATGTTCAGATGCCTCTGCCAAGACATCCAACCTTCTCCTTTTTCTCCCTGTTGTCAAATTTGTTCTTGGTTTCCTAACCAAGCACCTAAATTTCAAGTTAACCAAGGCCCTTCTTAATTTCTTGCATTTCCTCCTCAATTTCCTGTTCTTTCTTTGCCAAAGACCCAAATGAAGCATTGTGTTGTCGTGGACCATTTTGTCCATGTTGCTCTGTTGTTTCAATGCTTCGTTTTCCTGTTTGATATGGTGATTGAGGACTTCTAGCTCAAATATTTCTTGCTTCAGAGACTGAACCTGCTGTTCAAGGGGCAAGACAGTGTTAGGGCCAGCAACAGATTGCTCTAATGTTTCCAAATAATCATATGCCTTCTGCTGGACAGGGTCAATGTCAGGTATTTGTCTTGGCCTAAATTCAAATCCTTGAAAACTGCTTTCTCTCTCTTGCTGGAAAGTACTTTCCTCTCTTGGAGGACTTAGCTCAATATTTAGCCGAATTGGAGTCTTCTCAAGTGTGCCCAAATCAATGAAATGGGACTGTTTCTCTTTAGTCACACTCTTCTTCTCTATAAGTCTACTGCTTCTTCTTACTTGCAGGCTAGTACTCTTTGGCTTTTTCTGTTTTTGCTTTTGTTTCTTTTTGGAGATGGCAGTTTCTTGGAGCTGAGCAAGCCTATGAGCTAATGTTTGGGTATCTTCTTCAATTGAGGGCTCAGGTGAAGGGTATGACTCTTGCAAAATCGCTTTCCGTTTATCCCTCTTTTGTCTTTTTGTTCTGCTTCCCTTTTTCTTTTCCTTTTGCACAGTTTCTTGGACAGTTTCTTGGGCAATTTCTTGAAGAGTTTCTGCAACAATTTCTTGGGCAGTTTCTTCAACTTCTACAGCAGTGTCTTGGGTAACCATTTCTTTCCCTTTTCTTCTACTTCTCTTGGGTACCCCAGGGGAGCTACTAGAGGCTTCAGCTGCCTCTTGGAAATGATTTCTAACAAGGAACTTCTCCCATGTATCCTTTCTAATTTTTAACTGCTCCTCAATCAAGATTTTAATGAGTCCATGGTGATATAAGTGGGGCTCAATGTTTCCCACGTGTTTCTGAACAGTGGCACTCATTTTTCTTAAACTAGCCAGCAAGAAATAAGGGAGATTGATGGTATGTTCACCCATAAAATGCATCATTATCTTTGCATGATAAACATACATTACACCAAATCTGCCTTCACATGTAAAGAATTTCTGAACTAGCAAAAGTAAGGCAGTCCATTCCTTTTTAATGACACTTACAGGTATTCCTTTGGTGAAGATAGTGGTATCCATACCTGGATTTTTCAACATGTTCTTCCACTCTTGGCCTTCAACAGTTCGATTTTTGAACCAACGTTCCCCAGTACGAGGCAAAGCAGTTGCTTGAGCCAACCTACTCTCTGTGACAGTGAATTGTAGGTCTCCAATCTCCACCTTATCTCCATCAAACGACCGAGCAAAGGCCTTGGTAACTTCTTTGTGATATCCTTTGAACTTCTGAATAAATTTTAACCACTTGGCCTTCTGCAGGGCACTCTTCGTTTGTGGGTAACCGTCTAGAAACTTAGAACCTTTCGGCTCTGCTCTTAATAACTTGCCCATTTCGGTTACCAACTCTCTTGCTGCTCTGACAGCGCTGTTTGAATACTGGAGGAGAGAGCTATACGGGAAAACAGTGCTCAGCAGTGGGTATTACGGCTACAACAGAATGGAATTACAGCTATAACAGAGTGGCCGTGATGCAATTACAAGACTGGTGGTCAGGGTTTTGAGTGGAGCGGTGAGGAAAATAGAACAGAGAATGTTTACGGTGAAATAGAGTAGTGAATGATACCGAGAGTGAAAACGGTGAGGGCGTAGATAACAATGCGAAGACGAGGTTATGCATGCGTAGAAGGGTGTTATGAGTAAAGGATGAAACGGCCAAATCCCTGAACGTCGGGTGGCTACGTACACTTGGCTACGGAATGATCAATTGGAGAGCCGTGGTACAACAGTACACGTCACTCTGGTATGAAGAATTAATGAGAGAGCAGGCTGTATTAAGTTCAAATCAACAGCACTTAGGGAACCGTTAGGAAGGTGGTGAGGTGGATTACACGGAATAATGGATGAGGAGTGGATGGGGATCTTGTCAATCATTACATTAAGTGCCTCATACCATAATCCGAAAACCATACATAAATGATATAACTGTTAGTTAGAAATTTAGAACATACCTTCGTGTATTTGCATTTTGATCCCTAACCTTTGATTTATTGCTACCTTTGTATATGCTATGTGTCCTTGCTCTTTAATGATGCTGGTGCTTTTGACTGTAGATTTTTCTTTTTGAAAACAGAGTTGTTTTATTTGCAGGAACAGAGTGTATTGGCTGTGGAATCTTGATATCAGCTGCGGAATTGGCTCCTAGCTGTGGAAATTGCAGCAACACTTTTCTGCCTGCACAAAAAGGATTAAAACAACTTGACTGAATGGAATAGTCCTGAGAGGGACTTTATTGGTGAAAATGAGATGGAATGAATGGACTGGAAGAAAATGAAGTGGAATGAAAATGATGAGATGAGATGGATGAGATGGATAGAGAAAGAGAGAGAGATTTTTTATTTTTTTTTTGGAAAATATAAAGTGTCAGGTGACCCTGATTTTCACTTCATATTTTCTGCATAAGACTGCCAATCCAAGATTGGTTTTCAGGCTTATACAAGAGATTTTTTTTTCTTTTTTTTTTTTAACTGAAAGAAACAAAGGTTAGGCTAATGGAGGAGAAGAATTCTTCTCCACTAGCCTCATTGCAGAATCTTCTTGGAACATTTTAACAAATTCCTCCCTTGAGAGTGGCTTATGGTAGACTTTCAATCGGTGGCCATTCACAATGAAAGGAGTCTGAAGCTCATCAATGGTCTTCACTCAAATTGCTCCATTTTTAAAGACTTCATCAATCTCATATGGCCCAAGCCAATGAGTTTGAAATTTTCCTTTGAAGTCCTTAAACTTGGAATCAAACAATGGTGCCCAATCTCCTTTTTGAAACTTTCTTTCTTTGATGTGTCGATCATGCCACTTAGTTCTTTGGTGCTGAACTAGATCGGTCCTTAGAATTGCATCTTGTCTTATTTCATCTAGCTCATTTAGCTGGTCCATTCTGTGCTTTTGGGCTTCTGATAGGCTCATCCCCAATTGAGCTGCCATCTTGAAGGTCTTGATTTGGAACTCAATGGGGAGCAGGACTTCTTTCCCATAAACAAGTTCATAGGGAGAATGTCCTGTTGTGTTCCTCCATGTAGTTCGATAGGTCCATAAGGCTTCAGGAAGCCTTTCTGCCCAATCTCTTCTATGAAGATGAACAGTCTTGGTGATGATGCTTTCAAGAACTTTATTTGTAGATTCCACTTGACCATTTGCTTGCGGATGGTATGGAGTAGATGTTCTGTGCTTGATTTTGTATTCCTCCATCAACTTCTCCATCAATTTAGATGTAAATTGACTTCCCTGATCTGTCACAATTTCTCTTGGGACACCAAAACGAGTAAAAATATCCTCAAAAAGAAATTGAACAACTAAATTTTCAGTGGCAGAAGGCAATGCCTTGGATTCTACCCACTTAGTAACATAATCAGTACAAACCAATATATACGTCTTTTGCTTGGATGGTGGATTAATAGGTCCAACGAAATCTAGAGCCCATTTCTCAAAGGGTTCGATGCATACCTGTGGCTGTAGTGGCATTTCATTTGAAGGAGTTGGTCTCCCAACTCTTTGGCAGCTGTCACACCTTCTAACATATTGCTTTGCATCTTTAAAGAGAGAAGGCCAATAATATCCTAAAGAAAGGATTTTATAGGCCGTCCTCTTGTCAGCAAAGTGTCCGCCGCACGGTTCATCATGACATGCCTTAAGGATGTCAGGCATTTCCTCTTCCCGAACACATCTTCTAATCATACAATCTGGCCCTGTTTTGAACAATTCATTAGAAATCCAAGAATAATGTGAACTCTCCTGAATGATTTTCCTTTTCTCATTAGGAAATAAGTGTGGAGGTAGCTTCCCTGTCACTAGATAATTAGCAATATCTGCATACCAAGGAGTCTTGGTAGTTACTACAAACAAGTATTCATCTGGAAACTTATCCTCTACAGGAGAATCTTCGTTAGTGTTTTGGATTCTAGACAAGAGATTAGCTACTGTGTTTTGTTTTCCTGGTCTATCTAACACAGTAATGTTGAATTCTTGTAAAAGTAAAAGCCATCTTGTAACTCTGCCATTAGTATTTGTTCATGAGATATCTAATTGCAGAGTGATCAATATGGACAAAAGTTTCATAGCCGGTTATGTAGTGTCTAAACTTGTTGATTGCATGAACAACGACTAAGAATTCTTTTTCAGTCACAGTGTAATTTAACTCAGTGGGAGTCAAATTTTTACTGGTGTAATAAATGGCATAAGGGACCAAATCCTTTTGTCCCAAAATAGCTCCTAGAGCTGTATCTGAAGCATCAGTAGAAATGTGGAAAGGGAGTTTCCAATTTGGCCCTCTCAAAATGGGTGCTTCAGATATTCTAGTCTTTAAAGTTTCAAATGCAGACTGACATTCAGGATCCCATTTGAATTCACAGTCTTTGGTAAGTAATTTGAAGAGAGGAGATGCCATCTTGGTGAAGTTTTCAATAAATCTTCTATAATACCCAGTAAACCCAAGAAAACTTCTAACATCTTTCTGGCAATTTGGAACAGGTAACTTGGAGATAACTTCAACTTTGGATCTATCAACTTTAATTCCATCTCCTGAAATATGATGTCCTAAAACAATCCCTTCAGTAAACATCATAAAACACTTTTCATGACTTAATGAAATATTTGTTTCTTTACATCTAATTAGGACTTTTTCCAAATTTTCCAATGCTTCTTCAAATGTGTTACCATAAACTGTGAAATCATCCATGTAGACCTCTACACAATCATGAATTAGATCTGAAAAGATTCCTAGTACAGCCCTTTGAAATGTAGCGGGTGTATTGCATAATCCAAAAGGAAGTACTCGGTAGGCAAAAGTTCCCCATGGACAAGTAAATGTGGTTTTGTCCTGATCTTCAGGTGCTACCTGAATTTGATTGTAACCACTAAAACCATCCAAAAATGAGAAATACTTTTTTTCTGCTAAAGTATCTAATACTTGATCAATAAAGGGCAAAGGAAAGTGATCCTTCAAGGTTGCTTTGTTCAATTCTCTGTAATCAATGCAAACCCTCCATTTACCATTCTTTTTAGGTACTATAACCAAGGGAGAAACCCATTGGCTATCTGAAATGGGGTAAATGAAGTTTACATTGAGTAACTTCTGGAGCTCTTCTTTCACTATCTCCCTAAGGTTTGGATTCATCCTTCTTTGAGGTTGTCTGATTGGTCTACTATTTTCCTCAATGTAGATGTGATGAATGCAAGTCTTAGGGTCAATACCTTTCATGTCGGTATACTCCCATGCAAAAGCAGTAGAATGTCTTTGCAAGACTTTGGTTAGCTCTTCCTGTTGGGATTTTTCCAAGTTTTTGTTAATGTTTAATGTTTTTCCTGGAAAGATCTCAATGGCAGAACTACCAAATTCTTCCATAGAGAAAAGAGACATTTGTCTAGATGATAGACACTCTATGTCAGAATCCAACTGAAATTGTGTAGAGTCATATTCTGAAGATGGTTCAAAATTTTCTAATGTATTCAGAATTTGACTATCTTCACTAATCTCAGAAATGGTAAAGACAGGTTTTATAATATCTTCATCATCAACCCACTCATTATCTCCTATTTCTGTAATTGCTTTTGCTGGAGGATATAGATTGAACTTCTTTGTTGAATTGCCATCAGAAATATACATATCCCCAGACCTACAACTTATGAAAGCATCAGCTGTGGCTAGCCAAGGTCTTCCTAAAATAAGAGGATGTCCTCCTAGATTGTTCTTGGGAGTTAAAATCATAAAATCAACTGGATATTCCCAAGAGTCTAGGGAGACTGGAATGTCTTCCAATACACCATCAGGTTTAATGATTGATCTATCTGCAAGTTGCAGTAAAGTAGGTGTAAAGAGAAGGTTAGGGAGTTTTAACTGGTCCATGGTCTGTCTACTCATAATGTTGATAGCAGCCCCTAAATCAATCAAAGTATTTGGTATTTCTACCCCATTGATATGTGTTTTGACAATTGGACTACCGGGGTCTACATATTTCTGCATGGTAATCTTTCCCATCATAATATCTGCAATTTTTCCTACCAGGTGGATTCTTCTGGTATCTCTTGGTTTCCTTCCTGGTCTTTTAAGGCTCAACTCCTTTATTGTTTTTGCTAGAATGGGAATCTCTTTAATGGCTTGTAACAAGGGAATCTTGATACAGACATTCTTCAATTCATCTAGAAAATTATAGTCAGGCAACCAAATTTGCTTTTCCACTCCTTTATCAATGTGTAACCTTTCAGGAAAAGGAGGTGTGGCTAAAGATGTAGGTTGTTCAACTATGGGAGTTGTGGGGGTTGATTCTTTTTCTTTTTCTTTTTCTGTTTGAGTGTTTGGGTTTTGAAGGGATGCTTCAGAACCCTTATTAGCTTTAAGAGATTCTTCCTCAGAAATGCCTGGCTGTTGAACATTTATAGAAGGTTGATCTAGGATTCTACCTGATCTAAGTTGTACTTCATTGAGAGGAACAATCATATAGGTAGGAAATGGTTGACCTTCCATCATGTAAGCATTTTGAGGGTTCCTATTATTGGGGTTTGGCAATGGCTGAGAAGGAAGTTGATTTGACTTCTGTTGGGATTGAAGCA
This sequence comes from Pinus tabuliformis, assembly GCA_031772625.1. NCBI lineage: Eukaryota > Viridiplantae > Streptophyta > Pinopsida > Pinales > Pinaceae > Pinus > Pinus tabuliformis. The sequence continues at coordinate 766,745,848 of CM062815.1, forward strand.
AGAGTTGAGAATTTTGATTTTGTGGAGAAGGTTGTTGTTGTTGAGGGAATGGCAATGATAGTTGTTGACTTTGATTTGGAAGTTGTGGAGCTTTCTGGTTCTAAAAAGATGGAGGATATTGATAGAATTGAGCAAATCTCCCATAAGGATTTTGCATGCTTTGCATCCATGATTGAAAAGGATTTTGGGGTTGAGGCCAAGGTTGTTGCCAAGGATTCCAATTTGGTTGGGGTTGAAAATTCATAGAGTTGTTAAACCCTTGATTTTGTTGCCCCTGCCAAGGTCTCCTTGCAACAAAACAGAGAGATTCAAGTGTATTTGAATCTTCTTGAAAGACTGCTTTGAGCCCAGGGATTGAAGGACAATCCTTGGTCTCATGGTTTTCTGAGCAAATTACACATGTTTCCACAACTTGTGCTTCCAAGGGACATTCCCTTAAAGCATGTTTCTTCCTACATTTCAGGCAAAAGATGGCCAAGGCCTCGGCTTCTACTTTCTGTTTATTGTGGATCTTAAGTGTCTAATTGTTCACTAAGACTCCCTAAGATGTCAATTTTGAATTCATCAAGCATATTGCTGATTTCAGCCCTACTTACTGATCCAGTTGCAGATTTATTTGCTCTGAGGAGAGAAGGATCTCTAGGCCCTTTTTGAGTTTTTGATTTGCCCCTTGAGAGATGGATACATAGCTCTGCTATATCATTGAGTGAAAGTTGAGATATATCTCCTTTCCCCATCATGTTTAGAATGTCTATCCATTCATCTCTAATGGCTTTTAGTAGGAGGGCTTTCAAGGTCTCCTCATCTAAGCTACTCATTTTTGCTCTTTTCAGGTTATATTGAAATCTTTCAAGTAAATCCTCTAAGTTCTCATCTTCTCTTTGTACCATTTTAAATACCTCATCCTTGTGGTTGGTAGGCATACAATAGTCCAGGTACCTATCCAAAAATGTCTGTTTCATATCATTCCAAGACCTAATGGATTGAGTGACTAACCCCATGAACCATTTCAAAGCTTGTCCTTTCAATGTGGAAGGGAACAATTTGAGTTTTTGAGTGTCATCCAGATAGTCATAAGTTCGACATACAACTTCAAACTCAAATAAAAATGTTTCAGGGTCCTCAGTTCTTAACCCATGAAAGTTTGGGAGGACAGATGGTCATATGTTTTTCATAGTGGCTCGGGAATCCTCATCAACGATAGGAAACCCAAATGAGTTATCCCCATCTCTATTTCCTCCAATGTTACCTCTACCTCCTCCATTGTTTCCTCCTCCTCCTCTACCTCTACCTCTACCACCTCCTTCCTCTGTCATAATGGTTTCCCTAGAGACTTCAGAATCTTCTGGTTCTTCTACAAAGGGTGAATGAGAATGAATTTCTCCCTCTTCCTCAGATGATTCTACTTCTTCAATTACAATTGGTCTTTCTGTAGAAGAAAGGAAAGGATCTCTTTCTGATTCAAATTCAATAGAAGGTGTGGGAGAGTCAATTCTTGCCTCTTGAATTCCAGGAATCCTAGGGCTAGGAGTGTCGGTTGGAGATGAGGGAGGTGTCTCTTGTCTATTCCTTGAAGTAGATGGACTTGTAAAAATCGAACTCTTGGCTCTAGCTAAAAACCTTCCCCTAGAATCTCTAGCTCTATGCATGTCATTTTTTTAATTTTTTCTTCAAGTCAGGCTAATAATTCTCTTTCTGATCTTCCAGGTCACTCTAGGTGCAAGAAGAGAGCATACTTAAGAAACTATTAAACCAATAACTTTCTCTTTTTTGATCCTTCAGATCACTCTAGGTGCAAGAGGAGAGCATACTTTGAGAGGTTATCAATTTCCCTTTCTTGAAATTTTCTTAATTTTTTTTAGAATTGGCTACCTAATTTCACTTCCCTGGCAACGGTGCCAAAATGTTTGGTCAATTTAGTGTTGTCTAAATTGCTATCATAAATTGTCAACCCGGGGCTCGTAAGCTGATGAAGTGAAGTGTACAATATATACTTAAGCAGCCTTTCCTAGTTCTTTTTGTCGTTTTTAGTTTGTGTTGGACTTACCTTCCTAATGTGATGTGATGAAGTTATAAACAAGTGAGTGAATGTGTGTGTATGTGGTGGTTTCTAAATGCTTCTTGAACTTTTTAAAGAGAAAGCTTGAAAAGTGACTTGCAATGGAATTGAAACTTCAAATGAAAGCAAAGCATTAAACAAAGTGACTAATGGCACTAGTCCACTATCTATGCTGCTGATAAGAACAAAAATAGCATCTATGTTAACTCAATGGAAAGTGAAAAACACTACTTTAACTGCAAAACTTAAATGACAAATCATAACACTTCATTCTTCATTAACATTCTGCCTCTAGCTGAAATTGTTCATGTGAAAAATAGTTAAGAAGGAATCAGTAATATCAGTCCAAAAGCTAATCAAACCAAGCTGCCACTCAATGATATTTTGGTCCAATAAAGGTTAGTCAATTATGATGAGAAGACCATCAAAAGGTTAGTAAGCAACTTGTCAAAAACTTGATAAAGTAAACTAGCAATGAAACTAAGTAAGCAAGGTAAAAATCAGCAGCTAAGACAAGACAACTTCAAATACCATCAGTGATAAAAAGAAATAAAAACACACTATCTCGGGCTCCTAACACACCTACAAGAACAAACTGATCAGTTCTGAAAAGTGCTGGAAATGTAAAGGCATGAAATCAAACTGTACATTATTATACATGTTCAAAGAAATGAAAAACTGCAGAAATCAAACTATACATTATTGTACATGTGAAAATGAAAACAAAGAAAGACAGGAAAATAAAGTTAAATGCTACTATACATAGGTTGTGGCAGATGGGGGCCCTCCATCCACTCAACCAGCTAAAGATCAGCTACATAGAGATGAACAGGAACAGTCTTCTTATATTAAATCAGCATGTCAAAATACAAAAAACGTAAACGCTGTATGAAACAGTCTTTAAAACAGAGTTTTATAAACAAAGTGATTACAGCCAAAACCTAACTTGAAGACTAACTACTAAGCGTATGCAAACGCTTTATTTATAGGCACAGGGACAAACTGTCCTCTGCGTAAACTAAGCAACTACAGTCTTGACTAATTAACTACGCAGCAACACGCAGGCAACTCTGTGCACGTTTGGAGGAAATGGTCATCATGGGGAGTAAATCTATGGTTAGATCCTGTCCCTTGCTGTCTTCGTGGCGTGGAGGAAGTGCCAGCTGTGGTTCCATGTCTCAGTTGCTCACGCAGAGCCGTGCCACCGTCTGGAACTTTGCTGTTTGACCGTGGGTGCACCTGCGTTGACCGGGGGTATATGTGAACGATTTGGCCCAACTAATAGCATACGAACCATGTATACATCCATACCAATGTGCCCATGTGGCCCGTTTCTTGAGAAGACACGTGGAGTATAGCAAACAACAAAAAGGTTGTGGAATCTCTGAACAGCTGCGGAATTGTTGAACATGTACCAAAATTCTAAACCAACAGTCAATCATTAGCACAGTCAACAAATCATGTTAAAAATACATATAATGCAATGAATTGAACAAGTTGATGGAGGAAATGATGTCAGAAGAGAGAAGTGAATAGGGAAAAGCTGTTGGGAGGATAGGTAAATGAGTGTAAGGTTGAGGCTCAACACTGATATAAAACAATTTCTCACTAAAGGTTGTTTTCATCAAATTTTATGACATTGAAACTAGTATCATATCTAGGCTAGAGTTTTTAACTGTATCATTCAATAATAAAGATTAGTTTTCCAAAAGATTTGTTATTTATACAAGTGAAAGATCAAAATTTGAAAGAGAATTGGTGTCTTTTTCATAAATGCCTATCGTAACCATTCACAACTGGTTTTATTATGAAAAGCAAAAACAACTACCCTAAAAAAAAATAGAAGAATGATCTTCTATGGAAAATATTTTTTGAGAATTTGACCATTAACAGGTAGAGAATCTCTTTTCCCTGCTAAATCTTGTAACATGAAGGTCGATGGACCTATGATTTCTACAATTTGAAAAGGACCAAGTCACATTCTTTGAAATTTTGTATGTTTTCCCTTTTCCTCATGAGTCTTGTCCCATTTTAAAACTAAATCTCCCATCTGAAAATCTTTTTTGGATATCATATTGGAATCAAAAGAGGCCTTCACCAATGCTTGATGATGAACGTGATTTACCTTAGCCCGTTCTTTTTGTTCTTCTAATTTAATTAATTCCAGCTGCCTAAGTGGTAAAGAGGAATTTGGTACTTCATCAATATATTGAACCAAGGCTAAAGAGGGAATTGCCAGATGTGTTGGAAGAACCACTTCTTTCCCATAAACTAAATTAAAGAGAGAAGTGCTGATAGAGGCTTTCTACGTTATTCTATCTGCCCATAAAGCATATATTAAAGACTTATGCCAATTTTTATGATTTTGGTCAATGGTTCACTTAATGATTCTAATAAAGTTCTTATTTGTAGATTCAGCTAAACCATTTCCCTGCAGATAGTAATTGGCAGAATATTTAAGTTTGAAACCTCTTCTGAGTGTGAATTCAGTCATTGTGTTTCCAGAAAAGTATGATGCATTATCAAACATTAAAGCGGAAGGCAATCCAAACCTGGTGATTATGAACTGATCTATGAATTCAATGATATTTTCAGCATTAGCTGTCTTGAGTGGAACTGCCTCTACCCATTTAGTAAAGTAATTTGTCGTTGTGAGGATGTATCTATGCTGTTTAGAAGAGTGAGAAACGATCTCACCTGTTATGTCTAATCCCCACTGATCGAATCGTTGTTCGATGGTAACTGGTTGCAGTGGCAAGGATGGTTTCTTTTGTCTCCCAGCAGCAATTTGACAGACTTGACATTTCCTTACGTAGTTATGTGCATCTTTGAATAATGTGGGCCAGTAATAGCCTGCACGTAAAATTTTGTGAGTGGTTGCATCTCCAGTGTAGTGTCCACCTTCTGGCCCATCGTGGAGTTCCTGCAAGACTTTTTTAGCTTCAGTTTTCTCAAGACATCTAAGTAGAACAGAATCATAATTTATTTTGAAAAGAACGTCATTCACAAGTTGATATTGTTTGGATTTTAACCTTAGGGCTCTTTTCTTGGTATGATCGAGGTTTGGAGGAGCATATCCATTCTTTAAATAATAAATAATATCAGCGTATAATGACTCAACATCTTTTAGGCTTACCTCGTACACTTGTACCTCTTCAGATGGATTTTCGGGCATTAGCGATGCTCCTGCCAGCATTTTGCAAAAGCCTTGACCTTTTACAATACTTGCTGGTTTGATTTCTACGTTGTATTCCTGTAAGGCAGTGACCCAATTGGCCCTTTTCTCACCCACATCCTTCTGTACTAGAAGATTTCTTACGGCTGAAAATGGTACTATGATCTTGGTATGTGTTTTGAGTAAGAAAGGTCTGAAGTATTTAATTGCTTTAAAAATAGCATAGTCTTGTTTCTCCACATCTAAATAATTCAATTCAGCACCTTGTAAATTGGAACTGAAAAAAGCGATTGGGGATTCCACCTTTTCTTGGTTTGCTTGAGTGAGTATTGCAGCATATGATCTATCTGAGGCAAAGGTATACAAAATAAAAGGATCGGAAAAATTTGGAGTTGCTAACAATGGAGCATTGATAATGGCTTGTTTGATCAGATTGAATGCTTCATGTTCATCTTGGCCCCATTTAAAGTTTGCATTCTTTTTAACCATGGCTTGTAAAGGAGACACGATTCTTGAAAAATCTGGGACGAATCTCTTTACAAATTTGATTTGGCCAAGGAAAGATTGCATGGCTTTTTTATTGTGAGGTAGGGGTACTGCGGAAATTTCTTTGATTCTGTCAAGGTCAATGTGAATTCCATATTTTGAAACTATGAATCCTAGAAGCTTTCCTTCACTTAATGCAAAAAAAGGATTTTTTTGGGTTAAGTGAAATTCCATACCTTAAACAACGTTGGAAGATTTGTTTTAAATCCCTGAGATGGTTGTTTCTTTTCTTGGAATAAATAGTAATATCATCTAAATAGATTACCACTGACTTATTAACTAACCCTTTGAATGCAATGTCCATGGCTCTCTGAAATGTGGCACCCGCGTTAATCAAACCAAATGGCATCTTTTGATATGCGCATGTGCCGCATTTAGTTCTGAATGTCATTTTTAATTGATCGTCGGGATGTACCAGCACTTGATTGTATCCTGAGAATCCATCCAAGAATGACATTAGTTCTGAGCCTGCAACTACTTGCAGTATTTGTTCCATGGGAGGTAAAGGAAAATTATCCTTTTGGCAGGCCTTGTTAAGGTTTCGAAAGTCAATGCAGATTCTAACATCTCTGTTTTTCTTTCTAACAGGTACCATATTGGAGACCCATTTAGAATGTCTAATGGGAAATATTATTTTGGCTTTCAATAACTTATTGAGTTCAGTTTTGATCTGATTTTCTAAATTTGGATGGATCTTTCTCAACTTTTATTGAACAGGTTTTTCATTATCAATCATTGGGATAGTATGTTGGATGATAGAGTTGTCATATGTTTTGAGTTTATCATAATTCTAGGCAAAGACACTTTTGTATTGTTTCAAGAGACGGATATATGCTAATTTCTCTTCAGGGGCTAGGCCAAGGCCTAGGTTGATGTTCTGTGGTTTGGCATCAGTTCCTAGATTTACTAATTCATAATTCAAAGATGAACTTTGGAGTTTTGAATTGGTAGATCTTTTGAATCGATCTTTCAAATCATAAAGTTCTTCTAATTTGACTACTGATTTAGGTATAGCATTGTTAGTACTATCCTGTTGCAATTGTTGGTCATGTTGGTCTTCGTCAATTATTTGATTGGTGTAGGATCCTTCAGATGTGAGAAAACTCACGATATCAGGATCGTCATTGAAAATTCTCCAATTGGTGATGTTATCAGGGATAGATGGTCTAAAAATTAGCTCAAGTGAAAATCGGTCAGGGATAAAATCTTCTGAAGGAATGAGCTTGGAAGCTACGTTGGCTAAGAGGTCTGCGCTAGCATTCTGGAGTCTGGGAATTGATGAAATATTAAGTGCTATAAAATGTTCAGTCAGATCTTGAACTAAAGATTGGTAATGCTTTAAATGACTTGATAAACAGTGTATAGTATTGTGTACCTGTCTAATTACAATTTCAGAATCTCCGAAAACTTGCAGGTATTTGACGTTTAACCCAATTGCTTTGTACAACCCTTGGATTAGAGCTTCATATTCTGCGGCATTGTTGGTGCTCTCGAATTCAAGTCTGTAGGTTAGCATGGTATTATCTCCCTCTGGGCTTACTAATACGCATCCTGCTCCTGCTCCTTCGTTAGACTTAGAACCATCAAAAAATAGTTTCCAAAACAAAGATTTATTTACAGGACTATCTATAAAATTAATGCATTTAGAACTATTTGTTCGAGAGAAATTTTCTACTTGAGATAAAACAGAATGTTCTAAGTAAGGTGAAGTGTGAGCATTAAAATTTCCTAAGAAAGAATCTACTGAATAGTTGCCAATAATGTTAGAATTATATGCTATTGGTTCATTTTCTCCTTCGAGTTCTGTTACTATGTATTTCTGATGTCGTTCACGTTCAACTTTTATTTGGTTTGGTTTTCCATTATAAGGGAGCCGAATGTGCGACCAGTCAGTTGCAAAGTATCCATGATGTTTTTTTGACCAATCTCTGCTAAGGATTAAGCCATAAAATTTAGGAATATCTGCAACTAAAATGTCGATAACTTGACATACCTTTGGGTTGGAAGATAGCCTTATGGTGACCTGATTTAACTCGCTAATCACTTCGACTTGCGATCGATCTAGCTGAACTATGCACACAACAGACTTCTATGGTTGAACATTCAATTTTTCACAAATTGATCTTGGTAAAATATTCGATGAAGCTCCAGAATCGACTAAGCAATTATGCACATTTCTGTTGAAAATTTCATAAGGAGAAATGGGGGAGTATGCGATCTCGATCTTCCTCCAATTAATGCGATATCGTTTGGATCAACTTTATTAATCGCACTAGTTGGAGGTCTTCCCATATCATGAGAATCTTGAGAGATTACAGCAGCTAGTAAAGGTGCAACTAGCACAGCATGTAATTCTTTCAAAAGTACTTTCTGCTGGTGTTTTAACTTGCTCAATTCAAAAAGAGTAATATTGGCCCTAGTATTTTTCATATCTTCTATGATGTTATACTCCATTTCATCCGAAATGATTAGAATTTTAGATGGAGTAGATGTGTCTATTTGGACTGGGCTAGTTTGAGTCGCTTTAGGTGATGTTTTCTTGGCTGCGAATTTATCCTTAGTCATCGAGCTTGCGCTCTTTGGCTTAGGTGTAGGTTGAGGAGGATCAAGCTGATTTCTGCTACGAGTACTAACTGGGAATGCCTCTTGATCTTCTTCATTTGGGAGGATGAAAATCCAATATACCTTGTAACTCTACAACTTCTTCTTCATCGGTATGCTCTTCAGTAGCGTTTTCCTCTTCTTCTTCTGATTCAGCATTTGAAATAACATTAGGGGTTTTGGAATCAATTGAAGGATTTCTTTTAAAAGGCCTGTATGGATTTTTAGAAGAAGTTTCTGCCACTTGTTTCTTAATGTCGACCATTTCGTTAGACATGGTCTTCAAAACTTTTTGTAATCCTTCTAAATCGAATGGATCTTTTGGTTGTTTTTTCTTGGGATCTTCTTTGAAAGAAACCTTCTTAGATTTTCGTTCTTCCATCGCATTTTTCTTTTCTAAGGCCATAATACGTTTCTCTACTGCTATCGCTTCCTTCATGTTTTCAACTAAGGTTGTTTTGATAGCCCTATCAACAAAGATTGCTAAGTTTGATGGTAAAGCAGTAATATACCATTCACGTCGCGCTTCTTCACTAGGCTGAGAAGCAGTAGGTATTTTGTTTAGGATTTTATTGAAACATAAATTGAAATCTTTGATAGGTTCTCTTGACTTGGCCCTAAGGTTAGACAAGTCGTTGATCAGTGTTGCTGTAGACCTGTCATCACCAAAATTGGTCAAGAATTGTTCTTAGAAGATGTCCCAACTAGTAATAGATCCAGATGGTAACGAGAAATACCATGATCCGGCTGTCCCTTGCAAAGTATAAGGGAAAAGTCGAACAACAACATCCTCATTAACAACTCCATTGAGATTTATGGATAGCATAAAGTTATTTATATGTTCTTCCACTAGCATGCTTGCCTCAGGATTAAACTTAGGCAGCCATTTTTTAGGATGGGCCAGTATCTAACTCAAGGGTGCAGGCATTAAGACTGCCCCTGGGTTATTCCATGGAGATTGGGCCATTGTTGAACTACTAACAGCGGAAAGTGCAGAAGATGATCCCTGTGGTTGAGAAGATGAGGATATTATAACTCCAGATGTTTGAGAAGGAGGTTAGGAAGTTGCAATAGGCTGATGGACTGTGATTTGAAGTGGAGGAGTGGATGGTTGACTTCGCGGTGAAGAAGTTGAGATGGATGATGATGATGAAAGAGTCTCACTATCGAATCCTTTAGGAGACTTCCTTACTCTCTTCCTAGAAGGTAGAGGTAATTCGATTGGATGAACACCAAACTTTTCAATATTTAATCTGGTGAGAGGATGAGCAGGGTTGTATTGCGAAGTCACGCTGCCTTGAGATTTATCAGATTTCTAAGGGGATATAGAAAATCGCTGAAGTTTGTGAATCAAAGATTCAACTTCAGGAGGTTCAATAGTAGATTGTTCTGAAATGTCAGGGTTTGTAGCAACGGCTGTTGATCCAGCGACTTCTAACTCTAGATTTAAGGTTTCTGAATACAATGGAGAAGTCGGAGGAGATGGTGAGGGCGATTTACTCTCAGAATGGTATTTAGATTTAGATTTGCTTGGCATTCACAGTTCGAGGGGGCCTCCTTCTAGCACCAAATATGTTGAAGCCCCGAAAATCAGGTCTACAACAAGGGGGATACCCGCCCGGTCCGGACCTTGGTTGGCAGCTCCTTTTCCGTTTGGTATAGCGGGTCTGACTGGGGATATGGGACCAATTTCCCAATTTGTGTGTGTGTGAGAAAGATTGATATTTCTGTTTCTAAAAGTTTCTAAATGGAATACTTCTACTCTAATTCTAATCTAATAATAAGGAAATTATATTCTAATAACAGAAATATGTAAATCTACACTAACCCGAGGTGTAATCTTTCTTCTATGCGATCTAAAATGATTTCAAACAACAACTGGTAATAAAGATCATTCAGTTGTTATGAGAAAAGAATTCATTAAAGATGAACCACTTCGTATAAAAAGTTAGATGAAACAGTTGTGCAAAGCATATCGCATAATGATCTATTCATACACTAAGCATAAATAAATAGTTATCATCGTAAAAAAGTGCCAAATGATAACTCAGGCATTCATACATTAATATATAAATAACTGAATTGAACATCACTTTAACACAAGGCAGAAATAGTTAAGAGATAGAAATACCATTTATAACTAGTCCTACTCATGAGCTTCAAGTGATAATGATTTATCTCTCCTTGATCCAATATCTACTAAGAGTACAAAAGTGCAACATCAGTAGCAGATATCAAATGCAAACATCAATAAATCTTGTTCCATTCATTCATCAAAACCTCCTCAAAGGGTACAGAAGTGTATGTTCTGGGGATAAGTTTCTGATAAATTTTAGGACCCTTCTCTAAATGCATGAGAAGGGTTTAAATACTACTAACTAATTCTAAAAATAAATTATTACAAAAATGTAGGATGCGGTTTAAATGACTGTCCTCTTTTCAGGAAAATAAAACAAAATTAAAGCTAAAATTGAATCTAAAATTAAACTACTTCTGTATTTGGTCCTTGAAATCACATGCATGCAGCATATGTTTGAGAAGAGTCGATTGGCTGACTTTCGCTTTTAGCTGAGCTGAGAAAACAGAATCGACAAGAGCTGGCACCATTTTTTTGGCCGAATTGATGATACACTTAACAGTCATCCACTGGCTATGTGGCTTTACTAAGTAAGCCCAGTAATAATCCCAGTTTTGTGCCTTTTCTTGGGCCTTCTGTTTCCAATCTGTCTGTAGTTTTGTTTTCTTGCAATTTTTGGAGTTTGCAGGTGACTGGGAAATTAGCAGCTTGCCTTTTCGAAAAAACTTCTCAGCAATGCGCGATTAATGAATGACAAGGAAGGGTGATGGGAAAGTTTTAAATGCCGCAGACATATCAACCATACCACCTTACGTGAAATGATTCTTTCAATAAGCACGGACCCATATTCCATTATCACTGGTAACTACCTCATTTATTAGCATTAAAGCACATAACCAGGTGTCAGCTTAGGGAAAATAGTTTTCTTGAATAACGTGCCCGAAAGATCTGTGATGAAGCGATTTTGCGATTTGCTTCGCAACATTGTAGATCGCAACATCGCAACATCGTAAAATCACAGAATCGCAAAATCGCAAGGTTGATCGCTCATGACATCACATTATCACTGTATCGCGAAATCGCAATATCGCAGATCGCAGGAATGTTATGTATGCCAATCTTTGTTAACCTATTTTCTACGAAATGCAATCTTGCGATCGACGATATCGCATATCGGCAAATTTTAAAGTGTTTCATGTAAGTTGTATTTGTTGGGTGCGATGCAACACTATCGCGTATCGCGATCTCGTAATATTGGAACTTCGGCTTGTAAGGAGGCATCCCGCTATCTTTTTGTTATGCAATTTTCCTAAGGAAAGATTTTATCTTACCTTATCATAAAACTTAGATTTTTTTAGGTTTTCAAAGGGAGGTTTCCTAAGCTTATGATGGTAAGTTTTATTTGAAAAGGAAATTTAACCACTACTTTGATTTTTTAATTTTTTTAACTAAGGGTCCCCACTTATTTCGCATTAGGAATAACACTAAATAAGAAGGGGGGTTGTTGCTAGCCACAACATAACTTCATACAGGTCTTTAGAAAACTAGCTAGTACTGAAGGATCTACTTCTTGTGTTGTACTAGTATCTGACATTTCTCGTGGCCTACTGAGGTGGAGGCCTCAACGAAGTTCTTCTTTGCTTCCATGAAGGTCTCTATAGCGCAATTAAGATCAAAGTCTATTTCCTTCTTAGCAGCCTTTCACACCCACCCATCATCCTCAAGCTGCTTGTCTTTATCTACACAAGTCACCATACCACTTCTTGTCACTATATTTATGCTCTGATCTTCTTCGTGGGGCTTTTCCCTCATCATTTGAGTGTTCTTTGTAGGCTTCTAGGGTTGCACCTTCACCATAAGGACTGGAAATTCTTTTATCACATGGTCAAACTATCAAAAATATCAACATGATGGATGCATGGTGTTTGTGTAATCTTGCACGAAATGCCCTACTTCACCACAATTATAGCAAATTACCTACCCTCATCCTCGACCAGTTTCACCTACTGATCTGGAAATGGGGCACTTAGGCTTCTTGTCTAATCTACAAGAACCTCTCCCACTCCCAAATCTTAAATACTCCCAAGTCCTTATGATTAACCAATGCGGAATTGATAATATGTGCTTGAAAATAAGGTGTATGCTGGTGTTGTGTATTAAAACTCTTTATGTGTTGTAATTTAATGTGCTCAAATTGATATATAAATACATATAATTATAAATAAAGCAGTAGAGACAATGCAACAATAAAACACACACAAAACAACAATATTAATTAGGAGTTCACCCACAACTCTTGGGCTACGTCTCCGTGAGCTCTAGTCAACTCAACTAAGCTCTCTAGGATTATGGTATAAGTCCTTTTTACAAGCTCTTGGCTCAAATCCTACTATTTTACACAGAAACAGTGGGTTCAGACACCATGTCATTCCCTGGCTCTTGAAGCTCTAGCTCTTGGCTCTAGCTCCTGGCTCTGGCTCTTGGCTCTTGGTTCTGGCTCTTAGCTCTGGCTCTTGGCTCTGGCTCTTGGCTCTTGGTTCTAGCTCTTGGCTCTGACTCTGGCTCTTCAGCTCTTGCTCTAGCTTTGGCTCTTCGGCTCTGGCTTCCTTGGCCCTCTACCAGTTTACAGCTCTCTTGGCGTTTCACTTGACTTCCAAGTGACTCCCTTGGCTATTCTTTTTCCTTCTCCACTGCCTCTTTCTGCTCTTTTTCGCCTTAGCTTCCTACTTTGGCTTTGCTTTCAACAACAACCCCCAATGACCTTCAGCAGCCAACAACCCTAGCAACCCCTCTGTCTTTGACATTCATGGATTTTTAAGCCAAACGGCGTTGTTTGTTTGTTTTCCCTTTCGGGCTCTCTATATTCCAACCTTGGACCGCTCAAATCCCCTCTCTGAGTGTTAGTAATCATTGCTAAACACCCTCAGGGATGGTGGCCACCTATTCTGTAATGGAATAGAACCATCGGCGCTTGAAATCCCTAGAAACAATCATTCCTCATTTACACAAAGAAATGTTGTAAAACATGGGAAAAGTCACCAAATCTCTGTTTATCGGACTTCAAATCTTTATAAATGTGCACTATATTCCTATCAAGTCTACCTGAAATCGCTTATCGCATGTCACCACTACCCTGTTCCATGGCTTCCCCTTTGCATTTTAAAAATACATTAAAACATGGAAAAATCCCGTAAATGGCTTTAGACGGATTTGAAATAATATGCATTTGCATTTTGGAACCCCCTTCGGGTCTGGATTCATCACATCGGTGCATCCCTTCACTTTTCGTTTATTAAATGAAATATGCAAAAATACATAGCAAAATGTCATTGGGCGGATTTTAAAATATATCAACTATCACCTATAGCCCTGTCGGGTCCAGCCATCGCATCGCATATATATATATATATAACGTATATCCCGGCTCCTTTGGGTGGCTCCAATGCGATATTGCAATGTGACTTGTCGCAATCGCATATCACATAAGCCCCGGGCCGTTTGGTAAGCGCTCCATTGTTATCACTGATTTCGATATCGTGATCACAATAATCATATAACATGTTCTGATATCCTCCACCTACCACTGCCGATTGCAATTTTCTGATCAAATCTAGACCATCAATAAGCCTATTTTTCAATGTTTTCTCTATGGTTTTTCCTCCCGATAGTGTAATCCAATATTTCCGAAACTTCTCCTTTTGTGATTGTTTTTGGATTTTTAGAAGACTTTGAAGACTTAGAGGGTTTTTAAGACCCATTCTTAGGGGATTTTGCCTCTTTTTCCAAAGGAAAAAGGGTAGCTTCATTTTGTTATAATTTTTGCATTCTAAGTCAGTTTTTGCCCATTCAAGTTGCAGTAGATTCAGAATGAGACGATATCTGTAATGGGGCTAGTTCCAGGAACTTCCTTGGATTTTCATTTTCCTTAGTGAGGAACACTTAGACTTAGGAGTCTATAAAAAATCCATTTTGGATCACGCCTTCGCACTAAAAGAACTTTTGGTCTCCAAAATACTGATATACTGATCTGAACATTAAAGGAGATTGACTCACCCTCTTCTTTCAGCCTCCCTACACTTACCCTTCCATAGTGCCTCTGAACCAAAGTTTCTGACCACTTCCCTTCTTGGATGGGTTGGTCTTCCCAGGAAGAACTGTCTTCCTCCTTGCCTTCCTGTATAACACCTACTGAAATGGTTATAGATGGTAGTTTGAGCTTGTTTACCCTGATCATTGATCCAAGGTGGCTCAAACAAATGTGAAGTACATATGCTCCACAAAATTTCATTTGTACCTATTTGACAAGCTATCACCAACAATTGTTAACAGCAATAGTAATACAGACAACAAATGGATGGCCTAAACTCTTGCTTCAACAAAATAAATAGATTTCACATCTTGTGAACACCTTCATGCCTTACATTTGCATACAAATGATGGACTAGGTAACAAGCCCACAAAACATGTCTTTAAAACAAATGACCCTTCAAGCCAAGCATGTAGAAAAAGACCATTTAGTCTCTTTTTCAAAAGATGAAACACTTCATCATTATCTCCATTTGGAGACCAAGTTAACTTCTCCCAAGTCAACATGGCATCACATGCATGTCAAAGCAATCAACCCTGCAAGTTACTTACACATACATGTTCAACAACAAGGAAATCATCAACATCCATGTGTTCATGCATCTCCTACTCATGCAAGCATTTCATACTTCAACTTTCACTTAAGCACACTGTACTTTCGAAGTTGAATTGAAATATAATGTATATGCATCAATAGACATGCAACCTTAATCAAATAGAACTCTACCCATTTCTTACCAAACCCTTTCAAAGGTACTACCTTTGTCTACACATCAGCATCATCATGTGAATCAGCCTGAGACACATCATTCATGGAATCTTCCTTTTCATTTCTGCCACCTTCTCTTTCCACTTTCTTCAGCTTTTGTGGAAGCATTGTTGGATTCAGAGTCCAACATTTTGCAGCAAGATGTCATTGCTTATGGTAGTAAGTGCACTACATGTGCACCCTCTTGACAACATGATTTGCCTTGTTCAAGGGACCTTTGGCTTCTTGCTTCTTTTCCTTCTTCTGCTTCCTATATGTGGCCATTCTCTTCCAACAGCTAGAAATATTATGGTTATCTAAACCACAAAAGGAACAAGCAATTCTTTCCCCACACATATGTGGAAATTTATCATGATTTTCACAATCAAAAGGAAAATGCTTAGAACCAGATTTATACATTTCTCTTTCACCTTTATTGCCTTCCTGTAGAGGTGAATCAAATGAAGAAGTGGCTCCCTTTGGGACACCATCAATCTCTTCAAGGTTGTTAGACTCTCCCCAACTCTTTGGTTTAAGTGTGTGCTTCTGAACACCTGCATCCTTCAAATGATGTTTCAAGCTATTGCATTCCTCCTGAATACAACCTTCACACTCTTGAAGACCTGCAATGAAACTCCTTCTTGGAGTTGTTTTAATGGCCTTCATGGTAGCTTTGGAACTTTCTTCATAAGCTTGTCCATGGCCAAGACCCAAATACTTAGGTCTTTCCTCAATCATTAATGGCTCAACAATATCTTGTGCATGTCTACCCAAGACTTTTCCTTCATAGCCCATCTTTGACATTAGCTTGGAACCTATGCCTCTAGTATGTTTTTCAAAAGAACCAATATAAGCATCCTTAGAGGAATTTGAATACAAACTGGAATGGTTTACCTATTCTTCAAGATGATACTTGATTAAGGCTTCTTGGGCAACAAATAGTTGTGTCTCCAACTCATGCATCCTTTTCAGGTTCATATTTGCAATATGAAGTTTCCTCTCCATTTCCTGCAATTTGTCAGAAAGCAATTGCTTCTCTTCCTTCATGGAATTCAACTGCTCTCTAAGTATGTTGCTCTTCCATCCATCCTCATACATTTATCTCACCATATCCATCATGGTGGAAAATTATTGCTTCATGTCTTCATCAAAGAATCTTTTGAAGAACGCAGAATTTGAGGACCCACTTGTAGAAGTTGTCATTATACCAATGAACAAAAGAACTTCAAACAAGATTAATAAAGGGTTTTATTAAGCAACCTTTTGCAACAAACCTCTTCTGCTTCAAGGATTTCTTTGAGATCCTTTGGAATAGAAGAATGCTTTCCACCCTTCTTCCTTCTTGTCCTTCCTAGACTGAGCTATCAAATAGCTTTCCCTTCACTTCTGCAAACTTAAACAATAGTCAGTCTGCAACAAGAATACGATCAACCTCTGACTGTTTAAACACCTTTCAGACAAGCAATCTTTTCTCTGTCAATCAAGCATTCTGATATAACCTCCTCTGAAGGTGGTTTTAATCAAACTTAAGCTTCGATACCACCTGATCTGGAAATGGGGCACTTAGGCTTCTTGTCTAATCTACAAGAACCTCTCCCATTGCCAAAGCCTAAATATTCCCAAGTCCTTATGATTAACCAATGCGGAATTGATAATATGTGCTTGAAAATAAGGTGTATGTTGGTGTTGTTTATTAAAACTATTTATCTGCTGTAATTTAATGTGCTCAAAATGATATATAAATACATATAATAGTAAATAAAGCAGCAGAGACAATGCAGCAATAAAACACACACAGAACAACAATATTAATTAGGAGTTCACCCACAACTCTTGGGCTACATCTCCGTGAGCTCTAGTCAACTCAACTAGGGTCTCTGGGATTATCGTATAAGTATTTTTTAGAAGCTATTGGTTCAACTCCTACTATTTTATACAGAAACAGTGGGTTTAGACACCATGTCATTCCCTGGCTCTTGAAGCTCTAGCTCTTGGCTCTTAGTTCTGGCTCTTGGATCTGACTCTAGCTCTTTAGCTCTAACTCTAGCTATGGCTCTTTAGCTCTGGCTTCTTTGGCCCTCTATGAGTTTACAGCTCTCTTGGCTTTTCACTTGACTTCCAAGTGACTCCCTTGGTTGTTCTTTTTCCTTCTGCGCTGCATCTTTCTATTCTTTTTTGCCTTATCTTCTTACTTTGGCTTTGCTTTCAACAACAACCCTCAATGACCTTCAGTAGCCATAAACACCAAAAACCCCTCTGTCTTTGACATTCATGGATTTTTAAGCCAATCAACGTTGTTCGTTTGTTTTCCCTTTCAAGCTCTGTGTCTTCCAGCCTTTGCCCACATAAATCCCCTCTATGAGCATTAGAAATCATTGCTAAATGCCCTCAGGGATGGTGGCCACCTATTCTGTAATGGAATGGAACCATTGGCACTTGAAATCCCTAGAAACAGTTGTTCCTTGTTTACACAGAGAAACGCTATAAAACACGGGAAAAATCACTAAATCTTTGTTTATCGGACTTCAAATCTTCATAAATGTGCACTATATTCCTATCAAGTCCACTTGAAATTGCTTATCGCATGTCACCACTGCCCTGTTCCGTGGCTTCCCCTTTGCATTTTAAAAATACATTAAAACATGGAAAAATCCCATAACTAGCTTTAGACTGATTGGGAATAATATGCATTTACATTTCAGAACCCCCTTCGGGTCTGGATTCATCGCATTGGTACATCCCTTAGCTTTTCATTTATTAAATGAAATATGTAAAAGTACAATAGCAAAATGTCGTTGGGTGGATTTTAAAATATATTGACTATCGCCTATAGCCCTATCCGGTCTGGCCATCACATCGCATATATATATATATATATAATGTATATCCCCGCTCCTCTGGGTGGCTCCGATTCAATATTGTGATGTGACTTGTCATAATCGCATATCGCATAAGCCCCAGACCGTTTGGTAAGCACTTTGTTGTTATCACCGATTGCGATATCGCGATCGCAATAATCCTATAACATGTTCTGATATCCTTCGCCTGCCACCGCCAATTGCGATTTGCCGATCGAATCTGGACCGTTGATCGGACAGATCTGACGGCTCCTGTTCATTGCTTTGTTGACCGCCGATAAGCCCATTTTTCAAAGTTTTCTCAATGGTTTTGCCTCCCAATAGTGTAATCCAATATTTCCAAAAATTCTCCTTTTGTGATGGTTTTTGGATTTTTAGAAGACTTAGAAGACTTAGAGGGTTTTTAGGACCCATTCTTAGGGTATTTTGCCTCTTTTTCCAAAGGAAAAAGGGTAGCTTCATTTTGTTATAACTTCTGCATCCTAAGTAAGTTTTTTCCCATTCAAGTTGTAGTAGATTCAAAATGAGACGATCTCTGCAATGGGGCTAGTTCCAGGAACTCCTTTGGATTTTCATTTTCCTCAGCAAGGAACACTTAGACTCAGGAGTCTATCCAAAATCCATTTTGGATCACTGACTCTTCATCCTCCTCAACCCTAGAATCCTCTCCGCGCTTCTCCTACACCTTGATCCTGAAGCTGGTTCTCTCCTGCACTTAGTAGGTAGGGGTTCTATCTATCATCAACTCATAAATTCTACAATGGCATTCAACATGACCTACAGATTTGCAGAAATTGCAAAACAACTGATGAGGGGTTTATACAAATTTCTGTAGTAAATGGCAACTATCAATGGTGTGTTATCATGTAACCTGATAGATAGCACACCACAGCGCAGCTCCCGTGCTCGACCAACATTATTCTCTGGTTTCAGGGGAACATGCCCTCCCCCCATAATATAGTTCTTATAAACCAGGAAATGGTCCTTATCGTGTCCATGGCTCTTGCATTTCAAACACCAGAGCACAATGCACACCTCCAGTTGGGCTTCCTTTCCTTTCTTCAGGCTCTACAACTCCAAGTGTAGGCTTTCCAGCTATGAGTGAATCTGTTGCACTTCAAGGTTTGTATCCTATATGGGCGAGGTATCCAACCTCATCGCAATCTCTAAGTCTTCAACTTGTGTTGCTATCTTTTGTTGTGACAGAGGCACTCTTAAGTGTGGCAACAATGATGCCATATACCAGTCACAATGTTGGGAATCTGTAATCACCATGTTGGCTTGCCTGATTAGGCATTTCAACCTTTGATTGAAATCCTAAGGTGTCTCATCTACCTTCAATCGAATTTATTTAAACTCAGTCACTGATTGCGCCTTAGACTTAGGATTTCTAAACTCCTTGTTCAGAGCTTGTTGGGTCTCTACAAATATCGTGGTGGGGTTATCAGTGCAATACTTGATGTACCGTGTTAATGCTCGATCCTATAATGTTGTGACCAGCTGCACTTTTTTTATGCTATCATATGTAATCTATTGGGTCATCTGTTAGTGTCAGTCTCTGAAGCCTTCCATCAATGATCAAACATGCTCTTACAAAGTGGTCTTAGGGTGTCAAGGTCAAATTTTGTCATTTTAGTGAGTCTTCAAATAAAATTTGGTCATTAGGTATTAGGTTTAGGATTTGTTTTCACTTCTTTCAAAATTGTCCAAATTTCGGTCCATGTCACCATTCAACTAAGTGTACCATCATGCAGAGAGTTTTCATCATCATTTCAGGTTCTAATGGGTCATTTTTACACCTTGTTCATGCTTGAATTGTACTTGGGTAAGGCTCATTTCCCTCTCCTAGGGTTTTGAAGGTAATTTCTCTTGGATGGTCAAATCATCAACAAAGCTTGCATCCTAATGCTCATACACCTTCCCCTATCCTTAATGTACCTTATTAAACACTTCCCATCACTGATATCCCTCAAATTCCTCATTTTCCCACAAACCCTAGTTTCTTGCTACAATTTGACAATTTTCTAGGCTAAGCCTGTGTTTTTCCCTTTTGGACCCCTTCCCCTCACTCAATATTTGAAATTACACTTTCCCTTGCTTCCTAACATCCCTCCCTACTTCCCAAAATTTCCTCAAGAATTTAGAAGCCCCTTATCCCCTTCATTTCCCTTCATTTCTACAAATCCCCTATTCCACACATCAGGGTAGTTTTTACTCAAATGATGCTTCTGAGAAATAGAAGATGAATTTGAAAAATGTGACAGAGGTTTTTGTCCACAATATGCCAAGCAAGAAAAACCTCCTTCACGTTTTACATAGGTGTCGTGGTTTTAGAGAAATGTCAAACATATAGTTGCCTCACGAGATTTGCTGCACCTCTGGAGTGACCATGGGAAAATCACGATTTTTCCTTTCTTGGTTGGCCAAATGACTTCCTTGATGTGTTAAATGATAACTAGACACAAGGATCTTTCCAATGAGATATCATGAGCCCAATTTGGAGTTGAGGAAGACCTTCAAAAGTTGACTGCAACAGCACTCTGCATTTAGGCAGCCTCATTTTGCAGATTTTGACCAGTCTTGGGAGATTTGACTTTTGACACAGAAGATGAGCTTCAAATCGAAAAATTCAAGATTTTTTGGAAAGTATACTCGACAAGCTTTCTAACGAGCTATCACACACCCAATTGGGACACCTATAAGGCCTTCACAAGTTGTCTGCAAAAAGGTGTTGCGCATAAGACAGTTTTCTCGAGTGTAAATTTACACTGGCACTGCACATCAGAGAGGCACTATGCATTGGGTTGAGTGCACTGTGCATTGGCTAGTAATGCCTCAAAACCCTCAAACTTCACCTCTAATCACTCTCATTGCTATATTTCTCCTCCAAGCAATTAAGTAAGCTCTCTTTTGATCTCACATAGGGTTTTTATGCTTTGATGGTGGTTTTAGCATCCTAAAATTCAAAACCCTAGTTGCCTCTACTTGATTTCTCATCTTTTCAAGCTCCTGTCACTTGTCTTCATTTTCCCATAATTATTTTCCCTAAATTCACTTTTAAATCCCATCTCACTTAACCCATATCCCCTCATCCAACTTCCCTATAAAAATTAATCCCTTCACCAAACCCTAAACCTCCTCCAATCAAACCCTAGCTCCTTGTAAAACCACCTACCCTCTCATTTTTTCTCACCACTGTTTTCTCTCTTATAAAATCTCTTCATACTCATCTTTTACATAATTGTCCATCATTCATTAAATCATCCCAAAAAGACAAAAATGGAGCGAGACAATGAGTTTGAATATGAAGAAGACACCCTAATGATCGAGAGATATGGCTTGAAAGGGTAAATATCCACCTTGAGGGCCTTTTGAAGAAAGAAAATAGAGACAACAAGATGCTAAGGCATATGGCACATCATTATTTGACCCGGAATCGAGTTTGCAACAAGAGGATCAAGCACCTTAAGGCAAGACTAAGGAGGGCCTTAAAGGGCAAAAAGAAGGATGAAAAGCTCAAAATTTTGGCTGATGTGACTTTAGCCCAACAAAGTAACCCATGATGCAGCTTTGAGCCAAAATTGGGCAAATTTTGAAACAATTTTGTCATTTTCCAATTTTTGAATTAGGCAACACAGGAAATTCCAGCTGATGCACAGCGCCACCGGCGCTGCGCATTGAATTGGTGCATCCTCTTGACAAATGGCTTATAGATTTGGATTCAACATCAAAAAATAAGCAAACCCAGAAAGTTTCATCAATTTTGGAGGAGATCTTGGCCACCAAAAGGGAAAAAAACACTCAAAAAGTGCCCTCTCTGCCACTTTTTGGACACATAGGAACCAGTCTTGGGAGAATCCACTTTTGAGGGGGTAAATTACCTCCAAATCAGAAAATTCTAAGTTTTCTAGAAACTAGATAGGAAGGGCTTTCGAACAAGCTATCTTGGGCCTAATTGGGTGAAGCGGAACGCCTCCAAAAGAAGCCTTGAAATGGCGCTGTGCGTCAAGCAAATTTTCTCCAATTTTGCCTAAAAACTCAAAATTTCACCCAGTTTGACTATCAGTTGACTTTTTCTCTTCTCCTTGGTAAATTTATGATGGTAAATGATGTAATATGATGTGAATATGATTAAAAATGACTTGAGGGAGTAGATACATTAGTTAGAGGTGGTTTGAGGTTGAATGAACCAGTTTCCATAGTTTTAGAGGCAAGATGTTCCACTACCTATTTTCTAGTTCCTAGTTTAGATGTTGTCGAAACAACTCCTTGACTCATTGATTTGACCCTTGATGGCTAGCACAGGTGGTTTGATGCCTATATTATGTACTTTCTTAGTCATTTGTAAAGGTTGGACTCTTGTGGATGCATTGAGCTTCACTGTAAATCACTTCTGCAGTTTGGCAAGGAAATGAACCAGGGTTTTGCAGCATTTTGTGGGATTCTTGTGGTAATGTGTCTTGGAACTATTTCTTCCATTGTTATTTATTTTCTCTTATGTGTATATGTGCTAGCATCTACTTCTTTCTTCGTAACTAAATGAATCAAGATAAATAGGTGGAATCCATTGATATTCAGTGCTCTGCCTTGAGGATACATTTAGTTTTTAATGTTTTCTACTGTTTGAAGAGGACTCATGAACCTTGCATGCCCTCTACAACTCCTCACTAGTCTTAGACTTACCATCACATCCAATTCAAAGTGCCAAAACACCTACCTACCTCGCCCCACAGAACCTCCTGCAAATTTGACTTGATTTCCCAGACCCAAAGTTTCCTTCTTCATTTGATCCAGCAACCAACCATAAAAATCAAACAAAATCCTCTGACCTAATATACCTAGCCTAAAATTAGCATTTATTTTTAGTCATCTCAAGCCCTAATTTCCATATTATAATCGAGATTGACAAGGAGAGAGCCCTCTACCAACCTGGTAGGGCTAGCTACCAGGTTAAGCATGGTTTGATGTTACCCTAGACCTGTCTTCCTTCAGCCTGAGGTAGATCCAGGCCCTAACATAGTGGCGACCATACTGGGGAACGTAGTTTTATGTTCCTCGGCAAATTATATCAAGTTTAGATCTTATTTTTGATGGTGGACAACGATCAGACACCAAAAGGCTGAAATCATTCACCTAGCGACTCTAAATCAGTTTCGAGATCAGATCCAAGGACTCCACTGGAGGATGAACTCAACCAGTAGAAACATGAAACGACAATATGGAAAGCTCAGGTATTCACGTTGGAATTTCATCCAAGACATTATGTTCTTTATTATAAATTATTTCTTCTCTTTTCCTGAGAATTTCAAGAAGGCTTTACAAAGTATATTGTATTCAAGGAAAGATCCTAGATCCGCATTTGATTTCTTCCCTTTGAATATTGTGAATACCAAAGATTTGCATGCCTTTGAGCTTGATCAAGACCCTTTTTCTGAAGCTTGTGATGATCATCTTCAAACTAATGAGCCTCAAGAGACCGAGACTAATTCTACACCTTCTACATATTCCCATACCTTGTAAAATTCCAGATAGATACAAGCCTCTGATTTTACCTCCTATATCCCATGCTTTCCCTAAAAATCATTACCTATATCTACCAAGATTTGATGGTGAATGTGACAACATCACTGCTGAGAGACATGTACTGAATTTTGAGTCTTTTCTTGACCTTTTTGAAGTTGATGAAGAGGATGTCAGTATTAGGCTTTTTGCTCTTTCTTTGCAAGGCAAAGTCAAGAGTTGGTTCAAAACCCTGCCTGATGTGAGCATTTCAGATTTCTAGCAGTTCATCAAAGTTTTCCTCGACAGGTGGGTGGTCAGAAAAAACCCTTTCTTGATTCTAGAAGAGTATAACCAGCTAAAAAGACAACCAAGGGAGACAGTACAATAATTTTCTACGAGATTTAACCAAGTCTATTTCTCAATGCCGGTTAATATAAGGCCTCATCCTGGATCCACCCTCTTGCACTACCCGGGTGCCTTTGATCTGGAAATGGAGTTTCAGCCGAGAGAAAGGAACCTTGCAATACTTGAGGAGATGCAAAATAGTGCAGTAGATGTAGAGGCTAATTTGTTGATCAGAAGGGCAAAGTTGAAGGAAGAAGAGATGAAGAACATAGATCCAGAGGAATCGACATCTTTAGAGGTAAAACTCGACATTTTGGTAAGTGCAGTGGAAGAGATGATGTAAAGGATCACCACAAGGAATGAGTATAATGTTCAAGCCCATGGCTCGCTGATTGAAGAAGAACAAGTTGCTAATCCAAAACATTTTGTTTCTTATCCCAGTTGTCATAGACCTGATAATGATTGTTTTATAGATCATCTTGGAGAAGAGAGATCTGTTGATATGACATGCATGCTTGATGATGTATTTTTTACTGACAATTTGCCTTAGTTTGATCAGTATGATGATGATTATGTTCTCCAAATAGAAGCTAATCTTGCAGACAAAGCAGCAGCTAGTTTGTGGGAGGAGGAAGTTCACTTTAAGCAGCTTGAATACAGTGATCAGCGGATGCATATCAGCTATGCAAGTGAGGAGGAAAGTGCAACAAATTTTGAAGTAATTGAAGGATATTTGCCTTTTTGTTTTGCTTCATTTCAAATCATCGGAGACAACTTTCATGCTATTAGAAATCAACCTTCGATAAGTTTCAATCTGGACCATCTTGAGGGCAATGAAATCCTTGTTCAAGACTTCCCATATCCAGATTTGCAGCCCCTGAATGCCATTGAATGTCAGGTTGCAGATGAAGACTCGGAAGCTGGAACATATGATCAAATGATGCAAGATGATTCCATACCATTCTATTTCGAATCATTTCAGTTTTTGAGGGGAAAATTGCATAGTATATCTTCAAATGAGCAGCCTGTAGAAAATCATGCAATCTCATTAGAACCAATAGAAAATGGGTTGCAACATTCTTTTCAATTTTTTCGTGATCCAATAGCTAATGTGTTGGATGATGTCTGCAGTCAAAGTCCTTCTCCACTAGCTAACTATGATATTGAGACAAGTATTGATACAAACTTGATCCGGCAACCGGTTTCTTTGTCATTTTCAATAGGAGTCTCGTCACAAATCTTAAATGAAAGTTTGCATTCATGGTATGAGGAGGAGAAAAGTAATCCATTGGATGAGCTAATTCCCAGTGCACATGAATTTCAAGATCCTTATGTAGTATTTTTGGAGTCGGATAGAGAATCCATATTATTCAATTTGGGAAAATTTGGATCTGTTTACAAGTTTTCAAGGGAGTTGCCTTTCAGTAGTTTTCTCTTGTTGTTCATAAGCAAGCACTTGTGGAGAATGCAAACATTGGCCAGAATGCTTACTTGGTTGCATTGGTTGTTTCACTTCACTTGATCAGGTGATGAATGGAACAACTAGAGTAGGTTTTTTTTTAATAAGCTCCATTTTGAGCATATTTTCCAATTTTTCAGTTGTGTTTTAGTATTGAGTCAGTTTCAAGTCAGTTTGTGTCGTCAAGTTGTCAGTTTTCAGTCATGCATTTCAGTTTGAGTTTTTGACTCCATGCCCAATGGATAAGGCACTGGTCTACTTTCCCAAAGATCTGCAGTTCTTGGCACCTCCAAGGAGCTACCATCCCCATTGGAGCCAATGTTAGTGTCAGTCTTTGAAGCCTTCCACCAGTGATCAAACACGCTCTTACAAAGTGGTCTTAGGGTGTCAATGTCAAATTTTTTCATTTTAGTGAGTCTTCAAGTAAAATTTGGTCATTAGGTATTAGGTTTAGGATTTGTTTTCACTTCTTTTAAAATTATCCAAATTTCAGTCCATGTCACCATTCAGATGAGTGTACCATAATGTGGAGAGTTGTCATCATCATTTCAAGTTCCAATGGGTCATTTTTACACCTTGTTCGTGCTTGATTTGTACTTGGGTAAGGCTCATTTCCCTCTCCTAGGGTTTTGAAGGTAATTTCTCTTGGATGGTCAAATCATCAACAAGGCTTGCATCCTGATGGTCATACACCTTCCCCTATCCTCAATATACCTTATTAAACACTTCCCATCACTGATATCCCTCAAATTCCTCATTTTCCCACAAACCTTAGTTTCTTGCTACAATTTGACAATTTTCTAGGCTAAGCCTGTGTTTTTCCCTTTTGGACCCCTTCCCCTCACTCAATCTTTGAAATTACACTTTTCCTTGCTTCCTAACATCCCTCCCTACTTCCCAAAATTCCCTCAAGAATTTAGAAGCCCCTTATCCCCTTCATTTCCCTTCATTTCTACAAATCCCCTGTTCCACACATTACGGTAGGTTTTACTCAAATGATGTTTCTGAGAAACAGAAGATGAATTTGAAAAAAGTGAGAGAGGTTTTTGTCCATAATAGGCCAAGGAAGAAAAATTTCCTTCACTATTTACATAGGTGTCGTGGTTTTAGGGAAATGTAAAAAATATAGTTGCTTGAGGAGATTTGCTGCACCTCTGGAGTGACCTTGGGAAAATCACGATTTCTCCTAGCGTGGCTGGCCAAATGACTTGCTTGATGAGT
This sequence comes from Pinus tabuliformis, assembly GCA_031772625.1. NCBI lineage: Eukaryota > Viridiplantae > Streptophyta > Pinopsida > Pinales > Pinaceae > Pinus > Pinus tabuliformis. The sequence continues at coordinate 766,772,525 of CM062815.1, forward strand.
GAAATGATAACTCGACACAAAGAGATTTCCAATGAGCTATCATGAGCCCAATTTGGAGTTGAGAAAGACCTTCAAAAGTTTACTGCAACAGCACTCTGCATTTAGGCAGCCTCATTTTGCACATTTTGACCAGTCTTGGGAGATTTGACTTTTTACAGGGCAAATGAGCTCCAAATTAAAAAATTCAATATACTTTGGAAATTAGTCTCAACAATATTTCCAACGAGCTATCACATTCCCAATTTCGACAACGGGAAGGCCTTCAAAAGTCTTTTTCAAAAAGGCACTGCGCATCAGGGAGGCACTGCGCATTAGAGGGTCGGTGCTGTGCATCAGAGAGGCACTGCGCATCAGGCAGTTTTCTCCAGTGTAAATTTACATTGGTGATGCGCATTAGAGAGGCGCTGCACATTGGGCTTAGTGCGTTGTGCATTGTCCAGTAATGCCTCAAAACCCTCAAACTTCACCTCTAATCACTCTCATTGCTACATTTCTCCTCCAAGAAAGTAAGTAACCTCTCTTTTGATCTCACATAGGGTTTTTATGCTTTGATGGTGGTTTTAGCATCCTAAAATTCAAAACCCTAGTTGCTTCTACTTGATTTCTCATATTTTCAAGCTCTTGTCACTTGTCTTCATTTTCCCATAATTATTTGCCCTAAATTCACTTTTAAATCCCATCTCACTTAACCCATATCCCCTCACCCTACTTCCCTATAAAAATTAATCCCTTCACCAAACCCTAAACCTCTTCCCATCAAACCCTAGCTCCTTGTAAACCCACCTACCCTCTCATTTCTTCTCACCACTATTTTCCTTCTTATAAAAGCTCTTCATACTCATCTTTTACATAACTGTCCATCATTCATTAAATCATCCCAAAAAGACAAAAATGGAGCAAGACAGTGAGTTTGAATATGAAGAAGACACCCTAATGATAGAGAGATATGGCTTGAAAGGGTAAATATCCACCTTGAGGGCTTTCTGAAGAAATGAAATAGAGACAAAAATATGCTAAGGCATATGGCACATCATTATTTGACCTAGAATCGAGTTTGCAACAAGAGGATCAAGCACCTTAAGGCAAGACTAAGGAGGGCCTTAAAGGGAAAAAAGAAGGATGAATAGCTCAACATTCTAGCTGATGTGACTTTAGCCCAACAAAGTAACCCATGATGCAGCTTTGAGCCAAAATTGGGCAAATTTTGAAACAATTTTGTCATTTTCCAATTTTTGAATTAGGCAACACAGGAAATTCTGGCTGATGCACAGCGCCACCGGCACTGCGTATTGAATTGGTGCATTCTCTTGACAAATGGCTTATATATTTGGATTCAACATCACAAAATAAGAAAACCCAGAAATTTTCATTAATTTTGGAGGAGATCTTGGCCACCAAAAGGAAGAAAAACACTCAAAAGGTGCCCTATCTGCCACCTTTTGGACACACAGGAGCCAGTCTTGGGAGAATCCACTTTTGAGGGGGGAAATGACCTCCAAATCAGAAAATTCAAAGTGTTCCAAAAACTAGACAGGAAAGGCTTTCCAACAAGCTATCTTAGGCCTGATTTGGTGAAGCAGAAGGCCTCCAAAAGTAGCCTTGAAACGGCACTGTGCATCAGGCTCAGGGTGTTGCATATCAGGCAAATTTTTGCCAATTTTACCTAAAACTCAAAATTTCGCCCAGTTTGACTATCAGTTGACTTTTCTCTTCTCCTTGGTAAATTTATGATGGTAAATGATGTAATATGATGTAAATATGATGAAAAATGACTTGAGGGGGTAGATACATTAGTTAGAGGTGGTTTGAGGTTGAATGAATCAGTTTCCATAGTTTCAGAGGCAAGCTATTCCATTGCCTATTTTCTAGTTCCTAGTTTAGATGTTGTTGAAATAGCTCCTTGACTCATGGATTCATCCCCTGATGGCTAGAATAGGTGGTTTGATGCCTACATTATGTACTTTCTTAGTCATTTGTAAAGGTTGGACTCTTGTGGATGCATTGAGCTTCATTGTAAATCACTTTTGCAGTTTGGCAAGGAAATGAACTAGGGTTTTGCAGCATTTTGTGGGATTCTTGTGGTAATGTGTCTTGGCATTGTTTCTTCCTTTGTTATTTTGTTTCTCTTATGTGTATATGTGACAACATCTACTTCTTTCTTCATAACTAAATGAATCAAGATAAATAGGTGGAATCCATTGATATTCAATGCTCTGCCTTGAGGATACATTTAGTTTTTAATGTTTTCTATTGTTTGAAGAGGACTCATGAACCTTGCATGCCCTCTACAACTCCTCATGGGTCTTATACTTACCATCACATCCAATTCAAAGTGCCAAAACATCTACCTACCTTGCCCCACAGAACCTCTTGTAAATATGAGTTGATTTCCTAGACCCAAGGCGGCCTTCTTCATTTGATCCAACAACCAACCATCAAAATCAAACAAAATCCTCTGACCTAATATACCTAGCCTAAAATTAGCATTTATTTTCAGTCATCTCAAGCCCTAGGTTCCATATTCTAATCGAGATGACAAGGAGAGATCCCTCTCTCGACTTGGTAGGGCTAGCTACCAGGTTAAGCGTGGTTTGATGTTACCCTAGACCTGCCTTCCTTCAGCTTGAGGTAGATCCAGGCCCTAACATCATCCATACAGATCCTACAACAAACCAAAACTATTTGGGATCTTTGCTCCCTACTCCTCTAAAGATCGACATCTTCATTGCATTCACCATGTTGAATGGTGGAAGTGGAGATGGAGGGGGTGATGGTGTAGGTGTATGAGCTAGAAGTGGAGTGGATACATGAGGTATCCTCGGGATACCCTGCATAATAAAATGAATAGCACTTTGCAGCATGGTCAACATCATCCCTTCATCGTCACTTGAAGGGGGTTCAATGAGTGGATTATACTCTGAGCTTGATCCTTCGTTTCTTCTCAAAAATCTCCCACTTCGTGTAGCCTCAAACATCAAGGTTACTGCATAACCCTCTTTCCACATAACACCATTTTAATCCAAGTCTTTAATGATTTTAAATACTTACCTTGTGATACCTTAAGGAGCCTTTGTTCCTCTTCGCTATAGCTGATATTTCTATCGATTGCAAAATAAGTCACAAAAATTCCGAGTGTGTGATCAATCCAATGATCCACAGCCCCTGCGATATTACTTCCTGATGCCCCCAAACGTCCCACCAGTTCGGGAGTCCACACTATAGGGCTGTCAAGCCTCCACATCCCTTGATTATAAACCAATTTAGATAACCAATCACGTAGTTCATCAGGGAAGAAACAAAAGAATGTGCCAGTTTCTTTTGTGTAGAAACATCTCTGCAACCACTGCTCCTTGGATAATTTAGGGCTCTTGTTCTTTTGAGTCGTGAACAAGTGCATGTTTCAATAAATCCACTTCTCAATCTCTTTCTTTGTGGAAAACTATTTATCACACATCTCTTGGATAGATCCTGGTCCCGACAACATAACCATTTGTTGGCTTAAGGGGGCCTGACCCAAGTTCAAAGTTGTTCACACCAACCAACAAAACCCTAACTACTGGCCCTTTCAAAAACAACCTACATAACGCAGGCTGCAGTCTCACTCGAAGCAGTATTGGGAGATGATAGAACCAGGTTTCTACATCCTAAGACTGTGTAATAAGTAATCTTAAGCCCTTATAGCTCAGATCTTCCTTCACACAGATGTATGTCTTCCTATGGTCCGCTACTACAACTCTAAGGAAACGTCTCTTAAACCTTCGCGAAGGTCTCCGATTAGGGTTTACAGACCTAAAAGAAGAAAATTGACCACTTTTTTGCACTAAATAGTAACCCTAGATCTACCTTCACACAGATCTACCTGATTCAATAGAAGTCATGAGAGATTTAAACATTACCTTCACCAAAACTGATTATTACTTAGTTCATGCATAGATAATTAAGATTCAATAGATTCGAGTAGCAATCACACGTTATTTCAAAGAAAACAGATCATTAATCCATAATGCATAACATGAACAAAAATAATAGTAAGATATAGAGGCAAGATATTTGTTCCAAAATCAATATTTATTAGATTCAACATTCAATTTATAGACTCTTCCATCCTACACACCCAGCTACAGGGGCCCATGCACTCAACTACACACTTGCCAATGTCTCTGCACACTCATCTGCAGGAGCCTTCCCCTTTCACCTAAGTATAGGAAACAAAGCTTTCCTACCTTAGCACTTTCCCAAAACAGTGATCTTATTTCTTAGTTATCATCTCTAGACTAGCTATGAGTCAAATATATATGGCATTTTTTCTTACATTACCATGGCCCGTGGCCTATGGGTGAGTCTCAAAACCGACCTATCAATTACCCAAACAAGGGGCTAAATCCCCTTTGACTCCTACTTAGTTACGCACTCTGCTTCCACATTTCACAGAGACTTTACATTATTTACAAAATGCTTCTCAAAAATTGGTTAAACTAACCCAAAATTGGCCCTGGGGACCCTATTCCAACACATGCTATGACTAAGCTCCTATATATGACCTCAAAATAAATAAAATTGGATCAAACTTATTTGTTGTTTATTGATTGGAGACACCTTTTAAAATTATTTAAAGCTTATTTCAATCTTGTTTTCATTTTTTAATTGAACCATGATATATTTGAGTTCATTTTAAGTGTCAAAGTGACTTGCATCATAGTCTAAGATTGTACTTATTTTCTTAGTCTATGAAACTAGAAATAGATATTGTTAGTCCATAAATTGAAATTTAATAAACATTCATAAAAAAGATTAATAAACATCCATAAACTAAAATAATGAATGTATAAATAAATTTTCGATATGAAAATATATACAAATTAAATTACATGAACATCCATAAAATAAAATAATAAGCATCCATAAACTGAAATAATGTTCATGCATCCATAAACTGTCCATGTATGAAAATATATCAAGTATGTATCACATGTGAATGTGCCCTATGAAATGGGCCTAAAAATATACAAACTATCTATGATCCACTCTAGAAAGTTTCACTTCTAGAATTCTTATGTGATTTCCACTGTAGAAAGTAACCGTCCATAATTCAGTACTACAAAATAACACATTCAAATTCAAATTAATTAGAACATTATTTATAAAAAATAAACAATCTAGAAATAACTGATTTTCAATTGCGCATTTAATTAGTCCCCTTCCTGTGGCTTTGTCAAGTGAAAATGGAAGTCAAGTGGGATGGGGATCTGATCAATCTAAATTTGGTGTGTCCCTACCTATGGCTCAAATATTGGGGCCTGAATCGATGGACCCACATTTCCAATGCTTCCATACCCAGCATGACACTCAAGCGTCCACATAACTACAACATCGACACCACTCTGCATCTAGGTTTGTGTACACAAAGGAAAGACAGATTATAATTAGTCTACGAAATAATTAGTATGCCTACATGTAACTTAAAAAAAGAAAATGTTGAAATCTTAGGAATAAAAAAGTTCACCTCAATTGTTGGTTCATGTGGTTGTACGTAGTGACTCTCCTACACATGAGTGTTATGAGGTGGAGGTGGAGGTGGAGGAGATTGAGCCATTGAAATATGCACTGGAGGAGGATGCTCTGGATGATCAACTTCCCCCCTTGGATGACCTCGAAAGCTCATCCATGTATCTTGGTTGTGTATGCATGTTATCATGAATTTATTACTATAAATTAAATATGTTACAAACTTATTAATATAAATAATGTATAATTTGAAGATAAGAGTCAAACGTTCTGTATATATGTACCTAGGTTGTGTCATGGAGGTCGTGCACCCTCCAAGTGTCGCGGATGGTATCACGACACATATGTGCATATGAAAAAATTTGGTCATGCCCTAGACTCTCAATAAATGAATCATCATATAATGGAATTGGTGGGTCATGAGGCAATGGAAGTGTTTTTTCATCTCTCCACGCAATGCAACATGTGCATTGGCTAATGTCCTTTGCATGATATCTGTAATGGTATGCCTGGTCTCAGCATTGAGTTGTGATGGTTGCTCTAGATCTGTCAGCAATACCACGATCTGAGACAGTCATGGAAACAATATCAAATGTGTTGCTACATGTGCAGTTTCCCTATGAGCCCCAACACGATCATAGCTATGTACCAAGCCAGGTCCATCAAAACTTAGTTCGAGTGTTGGTGTAATCTGACCCCATATGCAGCATTAAATTTTCATATCTATGCTTTGAAAATTAAATGGGGACCTGGTCATGGTGGTTCAATTGGCCCCAAGCTCCAATGAATCGATCATAAACAAAAGGGGTTGCATCACCATTCGTAAAATATTTGAGTGGAATCAGACCAACATGTCTATCATGACAGTCTGAAAAGATGTCAAAGAACTCTTGTGAGCATTAATGTCCTTGGTGGCATATTTCACCACCTCCCAAGTATGTTGACCTCTAACCTATAGCCTCCAATCCTATGTATGGAATTTAGGAGGTGCCTTTATCAACCTATTGATGCTCTCTAACATTAAAGAAAAATTACACCTAGTAGGAAAAGTAGAGTAGATTTTACCCAGCTCTCTTTTGATCCATGTCTGTTGGGACCTAACATTCTCAACTTTGATACTAGTTATAGAATCATTCCATGGAAGGATCAACGTTGCAATGTGTTACTCTACTTCACTCTGCTGAGGGTCTACAAATCATAAACATAATTTAACATATATAACAAATTAGAAGCATAATAACATATCAAACACATCAATTGAAGATGATTTAAAAATTAAAGACAATTTGAAGATATAAACACATAAAGTTTAAAGAGGATTTAAAAATATAGGAGTTGTACTTGTAACTTGTGAAAAAGGTCTACTATCTATAACAAGATCATCCATAGAGATAGAAACACTACCTCTGATAGTCTGATTGGTGTCAAAGCTGGGATCTATGAGTCGAACATGCACTCTGGTTGGGTTGTGTAATCTATAATAAGATTTACCATGTATAATAGATCCCCCCACACTCTGATAGCTTGCGGTTGGGGGGAATATAGGATATGTCTCTTCATATTACATATAATGCATCTAATACAAATATAAACTAATCCAATAAAAAAAAACTGACTCAAAAATAATGTTGGCTGGAAAACCATTTCTAAATTCAAGTAGAATAATCTAGACTGAAATTGTAAACTTTAGAATCCTTTTTCCCATAATTTATCAACCAATGTATTGAGTTCCATGTAAACATAATCAAAAGAAGTAATCAAATCTAACTTCACACTTTTCCCCTTTTCTAAATAATACATTTTATTCATAGAGCATAAATATGTAAATATATGTAACAAACTAAAATAAACCTATTTGCAAAACTAATAGAATTTCATGCCAACCAAATACTCCATAAGACAAGTTCTTATAATGTTTTATTTTGACACATGACATGTGCTGGGTGGAAGCACATAAAGAAAATGTTTATGGTAAAATACACTACTTAATGAAGCAATATGGTACAAATTAGAAAGAGTAAAAATGTTTTTATTCACTTTAAATGTAATTTTCATCATATATTTAATGTATGTATCAATGATGCATTGTTGAAACTTGAACTCTTATGTGTTTGTGTGTGTGTGTGTGTGTGCGCGTGCGCATGCACATGTGTGTTATAGTTAGCTATGTTATGTTATATAGTTAAACAAAAATATCAGAAATGTAAGTTACAAAATCATTATTCAACTTACAAATTTAATAAGGGTGAGAAATAAGAGATATATAGGTGTCATATCATTTGATCCATATTTATGAATGAACGAAATGAAATAAAGATTTAAACATAAACACAAATCTACATCAAAAACTAAACTTCAATTTATTGATAACAAAATATTGAAAATTGTTTACATGCATAATGGAAATAAACTAGCCTGGGCGATGGTAGATTATCTCTGAAAAGAGATGTGGCAGTTGCATGCCTTTGAATTATGCTACAATGAGGCTTGTAATCCTTTATTTTATTGAAAAACAATGGAAAACCCCAAGCGTCCAAAAACTAACCCTAGGAGATGAAGCGGCAATAGTTTGTGGAACCCATTGGGGTTAGTTGGTACACCAACTTCCCAAGGTCATAACTTTGGCATACGATCTGTATTTGATGTGTACACTACCTCGTTAGAAATATCTATCCAAGGAATACAAATTTCAAATAAAAGTGCTTGTTTTACGCTACAAGTTTTTTCGTTTTCCAAAAAAATGTCATTTAGGGCCTCAAAATGGCTCCAAAAGCTATGGACCCAAAAAAGCACCAAAAATAGTAAATTGTGCTACAATTAAGGAAACTAAAGGATGCAGTACTGGGGATGCAAGTGGAGTAGGTGGGTGTCCACCAAAAGTCTCCTATATCATTCCTCCCCACTTAGGAAGTAATGGTCCCCACTACATTGAGTGCCTCCATGAGATGTAGAAATCTCTGCTGAACTTGGTCCCTGGTGAGTAACTTGCCCTGGTGCAAGAGTTGGTCAACTTTGATAACTTGATATAGTTGGATCCTTTACTTTTGAGTGTTTTTTATTTGTGTTTCCATGATCCAATCATTTTTGGTATGTTAAATGCAGTTTGAGTTGAGCTCTGTTGGTGTCAACTGCTCAACAATGTCTGATGTGTCTAGCAATGGTGGAAAGTATGGCCGAACGCAGTCCACATTGAATACGGAGTGCAAGCTAAGGAATGGAGGATACTGAGCTTAAAATTATTGTATCCCATAAAGTTGTTGATGGTGTAAGGTCCATATCAGAGTGGTCAAACCTTGCGATTGGATCCAGTGAGGCTCTCTTTCTACAAATGTAACCAAACATTATTGCCCACCTGAAACTTATGGGGCACCCAATGTTGATCATGCCAATGTTTGTATTTAGCATTGGCTTTCTCTAGGATGTCATGAACCTACTGATAGAAGTGTTGAGTGCGCTCAATAAGCCTAGTGCTTTTATCAGCTTTGGGATAAACATGGGAAAATTCTTCTTGGGTAGTTGTAAAAGGCAGTGTAACATCAAGGGGACATAATGGTTAAAACTCCAGGCCCCCTTCAAAGGGGTTGCGACTAGTCAGGCTATGGAGAGCTTTGTTATAGTTGTTTTTCACATAGGGAAGACTCTCATCCCATGTTAGTGGATGCTTCAAGTTTTACATGTGTAGTATGTGCACAATCATCCTATTGACAACCTATGTCTAGCCATAATTTTGGGGTGGATTGTAGTTGACTTGGTGAGAATGGTGTCCAACAATGAGAAAAGGCTCGACCAAATGCACTTAGGAACCTACTCTCTGGATCTATGGAATCCAAAAATGTATCGACACTCATTCAAAGAAGAGTCTAGCAGTGGCCTCTGCTATGATACGCTTCTTGCAAGTAGCCAATATGACCATCTTAGAAAATATGTTGACAACCATAAATACATAGTCATTTCCATGCTTGGTAGAAGGAAGGCTAGACATATAGTCCATCGAGATGGATTCCCAGGGCCAGCTAGGAGTATGCAAATTATACAAGTGTTTCTTCTTAATATTTGGCTTGGAGATGGCATAAGAAGTGTAGGATATAATGTATTTTCCAACATCCTTTCAAATATTTGGCAAGTAAAAATAATTGTATAGTACAACCACAATTTTCTCCACACCAATGTGTCCTGCAACCTTGCTATAGTGTGCCTCTCAAATAAGCTTGGTACGCTTGCTTGAAGGAACACAAAGGTGGCCCAGGTAGCATAATAATGGATCCTTGAGGTGGAAGTGTGGAACTTTCTTTCCATCCACTAGCATCTAGTATGTGGTTTAAAACTCTGGATCATTTTTATATAGTTTCATCCATCTAGGGTTTCATGGCTAGAAGAATTGAGAATATTGGTTAGTGTTATAACCCATGGTCGATTGAGGCAATTTGTGACATGATTGGTGTTTCCCTTCTTGTATTTGATATTTAAATGGAATTATTGCAGATATGTAGGCAACCTCTTGTGGTGATCGTTCTGCAACTTCCCTTGCATCTATATAAATTGTAGGGGTCGATGATCTATGCCGATGATCTTCTCCTTCCCAATAATGTAATGTTTCCGTTATCGGCAAGTCTGCACAATGGAATTCATCTCCTTGTCATATATGGGGTACTTTCGAATTGTGTAGGAAAGTGTCACACTGAGATAGGCCACCGAATGCCCTTGTTGGTTGAGAACTGCATCAATAGGATAGCCAAAGACATTTGTCTCAATTTCAAATGGTTGTTACAAGTCTGGAAATGTGAGTACTGGTGCAAAGTAGAGGCAGAGCTTCAGCTCAACAAATGCCTTATGTTGGGACCTAGACCAAAGAAACTTCACTTTTGCTCCAACCTTGATAACTTGACTCAAAGGCCAAGTGATATGAGAGAATTCCAACATGAACCTCTGATAAAAGTTGTCAATGCCCAAAATGTTGCGAAGGTCTATTAGAGTGGTTGGGGCTAGCCAATCCCAAATGACTTTGATCTTAGCTGGGTCCACATGCACGTGCTTCTAGTCAATGATGTAGCCCAATTTTTGGACCTAGCTCATGCCAAAGGTACATTTCTCTAAGTTGGCACATATTTTGTATTGTCATAGGGTTTCCAGGACCTGTTGAATGTGTTGCAAGTACTCTTCCCAACTCTTATTGAACACGAGGATGTCATCCAGATATAAAACCATGAACAAGCTGGTAAATGGTCGCAATATGTCAACCATCAGCCTCGTAAAACTTGTAGGGAAATTTGTCAACTCGAATGGCATGACTGACCACACAAAAAGGCCCTCCTTGGATTTGAAGGAAGTCTTCCATGCATCCATGGGTTCAATTGGAAGCTTGTGACAACCATACTTTAAATCGATATTGCTGAAATACTTGACCCTTTTGAGTCAGTCAAGAAGGTCATAAATCTATGGGATTGAAAATATGTGCCTAACAATGATTTTATTTAGTGCCTGATAATAAATGTAGAGTCTCCAGGTCCCATCCTTCTTTTGTACAAGTATAATCAGTCTCCCATAAGATGAGGAACTTGGTCGGATGTCCCCTTATTATAGCAACTCCTAGATTTTTCACTTGATTTATTCATTTTCCATAATAAAGTGGTAGTATATTGGTCCATTGGGTAGAGGTGCTCTAGGATTCAGATCAATCTAATTCTTAACCTAACAGTACGAAGGTATCCCTGTGGGAAAGAAGAAGATATCCTTATATTCTTCCACAACCTTATCTACCTACTTTTGCTACATAGTGGAACCCTTATTGGTAGCCATGGTTATGGCCATGATCTTCCCCTTATTTTGAGAATGAATAAAAAAGAAAATAAATTTATTGATCAGGGAGATGATCTTGCTACATTGCATAGTAGAGATTAAAGAGATGGTGGTATACAGGACTACCTCCATATTCTGTATAATTTACTACATAAAGTAATAATAATAGTGTGAGGCCTCAAATCATACAGAACATGATTCTTCCACAACTATGGTTGGCCTAATAATACATCACAAACTTCAGGAGGAGGAACGTCACATAGTAACTCATCCGTGAAGGCTTTTATGTTGTAGGGAAGATGACACTGCTAGATGACACAAAGTATCATCCTTGGTTGTTATCAGGAAATCTAGTGTCTATGCAGAGCTGCTAGTCCCACTAAGGCTGGTAGCTAACTTAGAAACAAACAAACTAAAACCACTTTCGTTTTCCTTTACGAGAGATAGAAAAGAGGGGAAATAAGGAGACCAACCTCTATCTTGCGCTTGGTTCCTTGCTTTATTCCTCTCCCTTCTGATAGATCTTTGACACTCACTTCCTCGTTTACCCAGCTTCAAAGAGTACCTATAGAATCAAAGCATCATAACACTATCCAAGAACAGAGATCTACTATCATAAACAATATAGGACCAGATATATATTGACCACACAAATGCATATATCATCAATCATACAAGAATGTGGAGGAAAACTTGAATAACTTTATTAATAATCAAGAATATCATAGAGGATTACAACCAATTGTTCTGACCCAGAGTCATCCTCTCAGCAAGAAATCCCTTCTTCACCTCATGAAAAGCTTACATCACCCAACACTATGATGTTACACTAAGAAACAAGCAGCACTTCCTTATAAGATACAAAATTCTAGCCTCTGGATCTCTGGGATGAGGGATCCATATATAGATGTTTACAAGGGGGGTGAGTCAGCTTTTGAGATTTGATTAGTGTCCTCTCTCTGATAGTCCTTGATTTCACTTGGAGATTGATGATCTCTTACTCATCCCTGGGTGAATGTAGAGAGGCAAGTGTCACAGGAGAAGTTTCTGGAAGATTCCATGATCCTCCACCTCGCAGATTGACCCTGCCATTTGTCCACTCTCACCCATCGCACCCCATAGAAGGGCTTTTCAGTATGCATCGCACCTCACATGTGCATTTAGGTGGGATGTAGCGCACTTTGACCATGGAGCAGGTGAGATGGTCCAGTTTTGACCAGTTCTGAGTAGTTTTTCATGGAGAACTTCTGGGAGATGCTGTAATTAGTTGACATTGTTCTTTTAGGGGTTGGAACAACACTTTTAGGGACTCAGGAGCCCTTGGTTTATGGACATTTATGATTGGGGTTGCAGTTCCCAAAAATGTCTATAACAGTTGCCCCCTAAAGCATGAGGTCATTAATCTTTTGATGTCGGGTGAAATGCTTTATCATGAGGATCCGAAGTTTTTTCAAGCTGGAAGGCGACCTGTAATAAGATACAATACAATACATTATCTTCATAATATTTTCATCATCTAGTTGAGGTGGGAATTCCCATGCTCAGCTTTATAAATTCATTTTCATGTACATAAGATAGACAATTGTCTGAGTGCAGACTGATGATTCTGGTAGAGCCATCATCCCTTGGATTGGATGATTATCTGTGCAGTAATGATATACATTTGATGTCTTTATTTTCCTGAATATATATCGCAGCCCAGATGGATGAAACTAGATCCAAGGTCTTCAATCTCGTTCGATATTCACTCAAAGTACAAGTCAATCCATGTGAGAGATGTTCTGGAGTCGAACATGGAAAGACATCGCCTGATTACTAGCCAATGATGTAAGCTGTTAACAAGCGCGAGAGGAATCACTGATAATGATGATGACCCTCAAGGTACTACAGTACAATTTACCTGGTGTGAATAAGGGACTTGGCGTCGAACACCACACAAAATATTTCGGTCGAAGGCCATTGATGTAAACTTGTCGCCGGAAGTGAGAAACTTGCCATTGAGGCATGAAAGCTTCAACACACTGAAAGGGTTGTTCCTAGATCGACTTCTTGGATAATGAGCTGATGTCGACAAGAAGTGATCTGTCATAGGAGGGCCTTAGTGAATCCCACATCAATGACACAAAACAAAGAAAATGATTTTAATGGAGGTGAAAACGATTTGATGACATAAGGTTCAGGGTGGAGGTCATGAAAGAATGGAGCGTAAATGTATTGCAGTGGATGAGACACAAGTGAATTCTCTGAGCGACTTCTCTTGAACATATCGGCGACACTGGCATGATGGATTGGTAGAGTTAACCCCAAATATGGATGGTGTGATGGACCAATGGTGACATGACCAGTGAACGGAACAACCCAACCCGACTCGGATGCGGAGTGAAAGTGTCATGTTTCAAGAGTGACTTGCTACCAATAAAGATTTTTCAAGTTTTCTTCCCAATTTTTCCCTAGTCATTACTGACCGGTACCTCTTTATTTTTGTCAAGCTTGAGGAGGATAAAATATGCTTGTTCTATAATTTTCCCTTCGGGAAAACCCATTGCTATATTTTAACGAACCTAGCAATAGTGAAACTCATTCTTGTCTGTATGCACAAGTTTGTTGCTATTTAGTTTTAATGAGTTTAACGGCAAAGATAATTCCATCCTTTTCAATTTTAGAGAGTCTGAAAAGGGGCATAAAGAAAACTCCAATAATCCTTTTTAGTCATATAATCCATTGAGTCCGAAAAAGTATAAAACAATACAAAAGGGATGAATTTTCGGTAATTTTAACGAGCCGAACAAAACAAGAGCTCGATCTTTTTGTGTAATAATCCCTCAAGTCCAAAAAGATTAAAATCTAAAGGAGGGATAGCACTTCCGATCACTTTAACGAGTTGGAGAGGCCAATTTCTCGGCAATCTTTTCATATTTTACGAGTCAGCTGAAAAGAGCTTAAAGGAGACTCGTTTTTTGAGGAACGAGCGATAAATTCGGGTAGCAGCTGATTCCAGGTACGGTTTGGAATTTTCCAATCACGGCAGTGTCACAAGGATGGCTAACAAGATCACTCTTCGCAGCTGTTCCTCAAAAAGGGTAAATAATCAAATGGAGGTGAATGATCGGCCAAAATAGAGTGGAGGTGATGATGAGAACACGACCAAGGCTTCAAAGGCTGATGATAATACATTCACGATGGTTATTTACCGGAAATTGGTTCATTTTTTAATGAGCTTAAACTTTGGGGGAACATTTGCTCATTTCTTATGTTTATTTTTTAACGATCTTGAATTCCGCGTTAAAACTGCTCGATCCAGTCGTATAATAAGGATGTCTCATTTAAAATGGCATTTTTTCAAAGATTTGCCCCGCATCCTTTCTTTATGCAAGTTAGGAAACGAACAATCCTACGAGTTTAAAGGGTTAGAGGACTTACAAATTTAAAAAATAAATGATCGCTCTTCTCTTGCATGCCAAAAGGTTTGTATGCCCCCGGGTATAGCGAAAAATTTCTGGGTTACCAAAGATTGTTCTATCCATTTCAGACAAAACACTTCCTCGGCGATGTCTACCAAAATAAACAAAGGTGAGTGGCGCAACTGGCTCCACTCACATAACTTTGACAAAGGAATACTATTCCAGTCTAATCTCATAAACCAGTCATATATCCTTCGCGGAAACCTACCCTATACCCAAGGTTTTCCTCTCGAAACAGGCCAGGGTGCATGCCCCCTGGGTTTCAGTCATGTCCTCCGAATCACTCGCGCTCATCAGGTGGACGGACTGGAGATTGATGAGACATTCCTTTCATGAAAAGACCATTCAGGGATGGTATTTGACTATTTGCTATTTGTGAACCGGGGAATGAAAGTTGGTCTACAAGCTTGACCACTCTTCCTTCATGCGGAAAACACATTACTCTAAAGAGTGAGGAGACAATGGCTCCCATGCAATAAATATAGTCGTGTCCAAGGAGTAGATTATAATCCAGGGGTCCTTGGACTACCATTACGTTCATGTGAATAGTTTTCCTTCTCAATGTTATCGGCACATTGGGAAGGATCCCTAACGGTCGACTGGTTCCTTTGTCAAAGCTTGTTAGATTTCTCATTTCAGGAAAAAGTGATGGCGAACCAAGTGCTTTCCAAGCAGTTGAGGAAAGGATACTCACAGAAGCCCCTTCATCTATGATGGTACCGGCCATGACCATTCTATATTTTTGAGCAATGATTCAAAATGGTACACTAGCCGGTAAACGGGGTCTGCCTAGCAGATTCCAATCGAAGGAAACAACTAGGTTGCTTGGAGGTGGGACCGAATAGACGGCCAGATACAACTCTGATGAACTTCCTTCCTGCGGTAAAGGAATGGGTAGACTGCCCCCATGTTCGTCGGAGTCTATGCTTATGAAGAGAATTTGAACGGTGTCGTTCTTGTTCTCTCCGGTGACTGTATCATCTGAAGATGGATCCTCTGAAGGCAAGACCAGGTCAACTGCTGCCTCGACCTTTTGACTTTCTTCTGGTGTGGGTTTAGATGGTTTATCTTCAATGATAGATGCTTCAGCCGACCATAATGGTGTGTCAGCCGGATTTTCAACTAGTGATGGACTCGGCAAGAGTTTCTTATATCCAGAAGGAAGCCGTAACGGTGAAACCAGACAGTCGTCCAAAACTCTTTTAGCCTCGTCTAAGGAGGGACAACGGTGGACGACGTGATCACCTTCACACAGTTTACAAGGAAATTTACATTTTCCTTTTTGTCCAGGGGCTTCACTTTCACTAGTTGACGGTGTATTTTCAACATGATCATTAGAGGTTGACGACACCGGATTGTGCAAATGAGGAGACCAGTCCCTTAAGATCCGAGAGATGCAAGGAAAATCTCGATGATAGTGGTCTCATTTGCAAATGACACATGGAAATTTAGGCCTGGACAGTGCAGTGTGTGGATTTTCACTAGACGATGCTTGGTTGCCCCTTTTCGCCTTTGGCTCCTTCTTCTTCTTGGTTACTTGATTTTTGGATTTACCAGCTTCATCAAGCGAAGAGGAAGGAGGAGAGGGAGAATTGGACGAAGTAGAAGGTTGGGGGGTAACTCTGGTATCGTTTAGTTGCTGATTTGATTGTTCAGGAATCACGGTGTTCTGAACGACATAGGTCAAGAAGAGCCATACAGGCAAGTCGATTGTCAATCGTGGAAGCGACAATGTGGCCATATGGGGTGCACCAACATCTCCCCAAGAGGAGAAAGGACTAGGATTTCCTCCAAGGGGAAATCCTTGGTTGGTAGACTCCATTTTTCTCAACCTAAGACCAATGTAGGAAAGTTGATGTTTATTCCAATTAAAATAAATTTTAGACGCTTTGACACAACTTGTTTTTTCAATTTTTAAGAGTCGAGGAAAAACAAAAGATGACTCTAGTTGCCTTCGATTTTAATGAGTTGAAGTGACAAGTGCTCAGATGGACCTTTTCCTTTAAGGAGTCTCAAAAGGAATGAAAGAGACTACTCTGGAAATCTAGACAAAGGGATTACCAAACCAATCGCAAAATTGCAGAATACTTTTTACGGTACGGCAGTCAATCTTCCCGAATGCTGTGTTCAGTGCATTGCGATCGATAGGGCGGTAGACACAGCTTCCTATGGATAAAGGATAAAGGCTATTGTGGTCTCCAAATATATACTCGACGGTATGTGGGAGCACAAGTCCATACTCGCACTTATCGTCTCAAAGTGGAGGAATCACCCAAGCAGCAATGAAAACAACAGTTACCAGGCTTTACGACACCGGAATACGTCTCTAGCCTAGACTTCTAAATGTTGTGCGTTAGGTTCCAAAGTGTTTTTAGATTCATTAAATTTATTTTACAGTTGAAATTACTTAAGAAATTTTCCTTTCAGGTTCACCGCGTGATGTAGATATACAATTCCTAAAATGCAATCTAAGATGATAAACAATCGTTTAATCTTCTTTTTGCAATGAAAATCCTAGCTACTAAGGAAAGAGAGACGATATTCTTTCAACATAGAGCAGAGAGCACACACTATATGCACTGTCCTAAATCAAACCAACAAACAGTCTAAATGCAAATGCACATGCATGTATTTGTTTTCAGCCTTCTTAATGTGTGAATGATAAAAAGAAAGCTAAGCACAAATCTGAATTATTTTTCAAAGCGACATTACAAACAAGTTTCTTTTCAAGACAAAATGAAGACAATGACGACACTCTGTTCTTTGGAATTGAAAACTTGCTTTCGACACTTGAAAAAATACTAATTCAAATCAAATACAAGAGTAACAGTGTAATTGACTATCAAGAACAATCGGATTCCCTTCTATGACTGAAAACGACACTTGCGACACTTCCAAATCAAGAAACGACAGTTTAATTACGCTACTTCTTTGTAAAAGAGAACTGAAAATGGCTCACAATACATAAAAACATTTACAGTTCTTTGCACAATAGAGGCAGAATAAGGGCAAGGAAGGGGGTTTCCAACAGAGGTATACTGACTACAGACAGAAAAACTCCTAAATAGAGCTGAAAAGAGTGAAAAAACCAAAGTATGAAGGCAAAATTAGCCCTTTCTGATCAGCGCACCTGTTACACAGGGATTCTAGTATGCATCCCACCTACAACACACGGGAAGTGAAATGCATACTGAGATCCTTGAAGAGAGGGTGCGATGGTACATTACGAGACTTTTGATCCAGTTCTTGATCACAGTTTGCAGAATAGTTCAGGGATTTTGGCCGAGCAAGTGTAATCAGTAAATCAATCATAGGGGTAGATCTAAGGAGGTTACTAGAGCCACCACAAGGGAAATTAGAGAGCTTGTAAATCGATTGTTCAGTTCATAAACAAAACCTGGAGATAGACTGAAGCAGCATTGATCTACTTTTCACTTGCATAGCAAATGCAGTTCGAAGGCTAGCTAGCTTGACTTCAGGCTCCGTCTATAAGTTTATAAAGCAAAAAAATATAGACACAAAAACAATCTATTCACTCCTCAGCAGAGTCACCATTTTGTTATTGGGAAATAAGTGTCTATACAGAGCTACTAGTCCCACTAAGGTTGGTAGCTACCTTAGAAACAAACAAACTAAAACCACTTTCGTTTTCCTTTACGAGAGATAGATAAGAGGGGAAAGAAGGAGACCAACCTCTATCTTGCGCTTGGTTCCTTGCTTTATTCCTCTCCCTTCTGATAGATCTTTGCCACTCGCTTCCTCATTTACCCAGCTTCAAAGAGTACATGTAGAATCAAAGCAGCATAACACTATCCAAGAACAGAGATCTACTATCATAAACAATATAGGACCAGATATATATTGACCAAACAAATGCATATATCATCAATCATACAAGAATGTGGAGGAAAACGCGAATAGCTTTATTAATAATCAAGAATAGCAAAGAGGATTACAACCAATTGTTCTGACCCAATGTCATCCTCTCAGCAAGAAAGCCCTTCTTCACCTCATGAAAAGCTTAGATCACCCAACAATATAATGTTACACCAAGAAACCAACAACACTTCCTTACAAGATACAAAATTACAGCCTCTGGATCTCTGGGATGAGGGATCCATATATAGATGTTTGCAAGGGGTGAGTCAACTTTTGAGATTTGATTAGTGTCCTCTCTCTAATAGTCCTTTATTCCACTTGGAGATTGATGATCTCTTACTCATCCCTGAGCGAATGTAGAGAGGCAAGTGTCACAGGAGAAGTTTCTGGAAGATTCCATGATCCTCCACCTCGCAGATTGACCCTGACATTTGTCCACTCTCGCCCATCGCACCCCATAGAAGGGATTTTTAGTATGCATCTCACCTCCCGTGTGCATTTAGGTGGGATGCAACGCACTTTGACCATGGAGCAGGTGAGATGGTCCAGTTTTGACCAGTTCTGAGTAGTTTTTCATGGAGAACTTCTGGGAGATGTTGTAATCAGTTGACCTTGTTCTTTTAGGGGTTGGAAAAACACTTTTAGGGACTTAGGAGCCCTTGGTTTATGGACATTTATAATTGGGGTTGTAGTGCCCAAAAATGTCTATAACATTGGTGGAGCCACCTGATGGTGTATGGTTGAAAGTGTGGTGTGGTTGGTAGGCCAGGTGCTTAACGAACTTTGATGAGATGAGGCTATTTTTTCCCTTGCTGTCAACAACAAATTATAGCTGACACCCTTCACCCACATTTGTGAGTGGAATATATGCCCCCCTTCCTCTAGATCTCTGGGCTCAATATTTTAGATATTGATGGTGGAAGCAGTGGTTTTGGGCTCCACATAAATAACATGCTTCCCTTTGGGATTCCCCTTGTTGGGTTCCGTCTCAGAGCTAGAACACGCATATGACTCTGAAGCCTTCATCTCAGGCACCATGACTGCTTGGATCAACACTAACTTTTGTTGTGAGTGGGGCTCTTATGGGACACACACCACTTTCCTGTGTCCTTATTTTTATTTTGGGTGTTTTTCTTTGCTTGTATCTTCAGTGGGTTGTCCTGGGTCACCCCGCCTTCACTTTGTCCTTTGTTCTATAGTTTGAGCATGCCTTTCATTTTCTTTGGATTCGCAGATCCAAAGTCTCGCTTCTTCTATTTAAATTTTTGCTCGATCTTCATTGTCTATCGATGGGCAGTGCCAAGCGAGGATATGTATAGGAACTCCATCTCATCCTAGATGTATTTTTATAGATAGTTGTGGTACTTGAGTACTAGATGTCACTCAAAATCCTTAGTACCAAACTTCATGCAAAGGGTGTGAAAAATATTTGTGAACTTTGGAACATCCTGGTCCCTTCCCTACCGTGGTGTGGTCCACTTTATGTACTTGTTGTCATACCCCCCCAACAAGGTAATACTATTACTTGAAGGCATATTGGAAAGAATTACAAGTGGGTACATCGAAAAGTAGTGAGGGTTCCCTCTCGTCCCTTTCCTCACAGTAGTTTTCCCACCTGTCCTTGACGTGGGGGACAACTTTGAGGAGTGAAAACATAATCTCTTCCATATTAGAAAAATCATGAACCAAAAAATATCCTTCCAACAAAATTAACCATTTATCTATGGCATATGTGTCTATCTGGCCTTCAAATATGGGAATGTCAAACTTAACTTGTACCTTAAAGGGAGTGGCACATCTAGGGTGGTTATTGGATGAATATGTGTTGCCTATGGGCATCAACCAAAAGATAAGGGTAAATTTGTCCATCATCTCATTCTTTTCTTGCTCAAGGGATTCTTTGAACAATATTTTTAAAGGATCTCCTAATCCATCATCTTTATTTTCTTCCACTATGAGAGGTTGTCAGAGTCAACGAGGTCAGCCTTGCAAAGGCCCAACTAGTTCAAGCCCTATCTCCTTATACCCCAACCTTGTTGGGGACATGCATAGAAAAACAGAGAAAGAGCAGACCATTCTGATACCACTTATCCATATTTATTTAGGAAAGAAATTAAATACAGATTTAAATAGAAACACATAGTTATAATGAAAAATGAGCTTCAATTCATTGATAACAAAATACTGAAATATTTTTACATGCAGAATGGAAATAAACTAGCTTGAGTGTTGGTAGTTTATCTTAGAGAAGAGAGGTGGTGGCTATATGCCTTTTAATTTGTTACAATGAGGCTCATGGGCCTTTTTATTATTGAGGAACAAGGGAAAACCTCAAAACATCCAAAAACCTAGCCCTACGAGATGAAGCACCAATAGTTTGTGGGCAATGTTGGGGAACTTCCCGGGGTCGTAACTTTGGCATATGATTTGTGTTTGGCACGTATGAACCTCATTAAAAATATATATCCAAGGACCCCAATCTTTTACTAAAAACCATGTTCATGAGCAATGAGTTTGCTCGTTCTCCAAAAAATTGTAGTTTAGGGCCTTAAAACAACTCTTGAAGCTTAGGACCCAAGAAACTGGCAAAAATAGTAAATTGTGCTACAATTAAGGAAACTGAAAGAGATAGTGTTGGGGGTCCAAGTGGAATAGGTGGGTGGCCACCATTATCCACCTATATCATCATTATATTAAAATAATTCTACACAAATGAGTAGTGGAAATTTTAATGAAAGTTATAGTTTATAGATAAACTCTAGCCTTAAAAAAATTTTGAGCATCACCAATCGTATGTTATTATGAAGAGTGCATTATGTTAAATAGCTATAGAACTATGTGTTGACGATGTTGGACCTGCCAACATGTCAGGGGATCTCCCCTGTAAGAAGTCCCAACTAGACCTCATACTTTTTGGTGTAAGAGTCCCAACAGTGGGTTATACAGTATCGCCTTGACCACGATTGCACACAGAGGAAAGTAAGATGTCCCCGTTGGTAGCAAGGGTGTGATATACGCAACAAGTCAAGGAAGGTGCATGAGCGGTTCTAACACACGAAGGGTGAGGTGAGTGCACTCCTTGGACCCTGTGAAAGCACGGAGTTAAGAAGGGAACACATGAGCAAAGATGCATCACAAAATGGAAGGCAAGTAAGCTAGCAATCCAAAGTGATGGTTAAACTAACAACACATTTTAGTAAGATTCATACATGCTTATATAGGAAAGCCATACATGCATGCGTAAGAAAACAGATACATATATCATTTAGAGTAAACAAGATACCTAAAATACAATACAACATATGCATGAAAAGTGTTGGCTCTATTATATTAAGAAGTGAAAGTTTCAGTCATACAATACAACCATTACCAGCCACTACTTTCGACAATGGAATGTTACAGTCACTGCCGCCTACTCCTCCAAAGAGATATATTAGCTCTACACAGTGGAGAAGCCAGGCTTGTTACAATACTCTCCAAGCTTTCTCTAAGATAATCCTATTAGAAGGTTGGCTAACCAAAAGCCTGTACAATGAGTTATGAGGGACTGTATATAGCAAAGGGTGGGGTTGATCCGAATTGGATCCTAGAACACTCTCTATGTTTTCATGAACTCTGTAAAATTCATGCCAAAGTTTCAAAGTCTTATAAAGATCAAGCTTATCAGAGATATCCTTGTAACAGTTGCAATTTGTGATCAGCACGGAGCAACGAGGACCCTTGGTCAAGCGTGCAGACCAACGGTCCATGGTAACGCGCGTTGTCACGAATTAGCAGAACGGGAGGTCATTTCAAGAAACAGGGGCAGTTTCTGATATGCAATTAGCGATGGGAAAACCCCTAAAAGAAGGAAAATCCCCGAGTGACCCAGACCCGAAAAGTTATAAAACATAATGGATATCATCCCAATTGCGTTAGAGGCAGGGTCCCACAAAACCGGAAGGATATCAAAAGGGCTTCGAGGCGGTAAGTGGTTTCAACCAAGTCCCACCCGATGTCACACATTGAGTGACACGTGCCTGGTGGAAGAGAGAGAAAACCACTCACATTGGACGGGTAAACGTCATGTTACTTACCCACCCGATATGCATGACAACCGTAGGATTTGGGTGCCCCAGATCAATGGCGTGTTGAAAATGTCCAACAAGAAGTGCTAAATTTGGAATGTCCTAAAAATAGCAGTTTGGCCAGTGAGATCATTGGCCACATTGGGTGAGAGGTGAAAATTCTAAAAATATAAAGTCCTAAAAATAGCATTTCTGGGTCCCTTCCTATTTATGGCAATCCCTAGTCTATCTATAGGAAGGAAAATTAATTTTGGTCTTAATAGCAATTGGAAATATTAATTAATTAATTCAGTTGAGTTAATTAGTTAAGGAAATTCGAATTTGAAGTCTTTGTGAGCATGCACATGAGTTGTCCCACTGATTGAGGAATTTATCCTTAATTTCCTCCACTGATTGAGGGAATAGGTATCAGTTCTATAATGAGAGAATCAATTGACTTAGTTCTAACTAGCCAAGTCCAGTTAGATTATTTTAACAAGTTGTTAAAATAATAAAATATAGTTTGTTAATGCTTGCTGCATGTGACAACTATTATTTTAGATAACTGAGAATTCACTCATGGATAACTATTGCTTGTCAGTTCTGTCAGAGACCCAGTTGAGATCAGATGTGGGACAATGTACTATCAGATGCTTGACTATTTCTAGTAAGTAGTTTTTGCATGGTTGAGGAACTAGTGTCCTCAAGGATTGCGTAGTTGGATCATTAGTTAACTTGGTATGTTTGGAATTAATTTCATATGCTCTTGCTATTATTTCCTAAGAAAACTGCGCAAGGAACTAGGGATTCAACCATAGGTAAAGCCTTTATATACAGGGCTTGGTTGGTTCATGAGATATATCTTCATATCTTCATAGTTCATTGAGAAATGAATAGCTTGAGAGCTAATTCTTTTTGTATTGTGAAGAGGATTTCTACTTGATTGATAATATATGGTTGGGCTTTTATGCTGGTTCTTTCCCCTGGATATATCTTGTGTTATGCGTGATTATTTCTCTTGATCAGTTATGCATGTTTCTACTTGATGTTCCTCATGAATTCTATTATGCTTCTAGTTAATGTTTTGTAGAAGTAGAACAAGTATTATGCTTTAGGACATTACATATATCATTTTGTTCTACAGGCGAAATTTCTACATGGTATCAGAGCATAGGTGATCAAGCAAGAACAATATACTAGCAGGAGAAATTCAAATTTTATTATTCGAGATATAGATCTCGAGTTCTTATCACATCTATTTCATCGATGGTGTTCTATGGTTTGATGGTTGAGTATGCCCTTGATGGCAACTCAAACTATATAGCTTGGAAGGATCACATGGAGGCAGTTTTGGAAGATAATGGCCTTAAGGATTTCATTGATCAAGAAATTCCTAAGCCTATTGACAAGATTCAATAGGTGGAATGGAAGAAGTGTGTGGCTAGAGCTAGGAGAATTCTCTTGGAGGGAGTGCAAGATCACATTGTCTCGAGCCTCCATTGGAAGGAGACTCCGCATGCAATGTGGAAAACATTGAAATATTTATATTAGAATAGTAGTGATCAAAGGAAGCTAGCACTGACGGACAAACTTTGAAAGATCAAGTCTGAAAGGGATGAGAAGATCTCTATGTATCTGACCAAGCTCATCACATGCAGGGATGAGCTTGCAAGTGTAGGGGTCGTGACATCGGATAAGGATATGGTGAGTCTACCACTCCTTGGCCTTCCTAAGAGCTAGCATAGCTACCAGGACTCAGTGAATGGAAGGGAGAAACTACCAGATTGGGAATGACTATGGTCGAATTTGATGCAAGAGGAGATCGAATGGAGCACCAGAGATAGTTCTTCATCCATGCATGATGAGGAGAACTGTGCCTTAGTGAGTAAGGCGAAGAAGGGGAAGGATAAGGTTTCTCTTTCCAAATCTAGTTCTTCCAATGACGAGAAGAAGGTTGACAAATCGAAAGTGGGATGCTTTCGTTGTCATGAGGTGGGCCATTATGCTACAAATTGTCCACAGAGGAAATCCAAGAAGTAATCCGGGGAAGGATTTGAAGGTGAGGCACTTACTTCACAATTTGAGTTGGATTTCACACTCTTCGCATGCATGGTTTCATCCATGGTGGGAAGTGGTTGGTTTCTTGATAGTGGAGCTTCTTTCCACATGACTGGTGACAAGAGGTTGTTCAGTACTTTGGAGGAGAAAGATCTCCAGATACTCATAGTGATGGGTAATGATGAGAAGTATAGTGTCTCAGGTGTAGGAACGGTTATTTTTCAGAGGGAGCATGGATCTCGCCTTACCTTGACCGATGTCAAGTATGTACTAGGACTAAAGAGAAACTTGGTGTCGATTACAATGCTAGAAGACAGAGGCTATGATGTAGTCTTCATTAAGGGAAAGGTCTTCCTTAGACACATCATCACTAGACTGGTGAAGCAGATTGTTTCACAGGTTAAGAACCTGTATGCTCTTGAGGTTCAAGATGCATGCAAAGCCTTGAGTAGTGACACAACTGATGGAGACTTGGTGGTTGAGAGGGAGGGTATATTACCTCTCAACATGCAGTGCCAGAAGAAGTCTCAGACGATTGTGGAGGAGCCACGATTGGTGCAGCAACTTTAGGAGGTTGCGGAGTAGCCACAACAAGGGAAGCTGAGAGGAGATCGAGTAGAGACCTTCAGTAGGGGGGAACTTTGAGCCAAGCGGGCTGAGGGATCACATTCAACCATACCTCTAGGTAGGAGGTTGATCTGATAATCACCCTATGAGTGACCTCAGTTAAAGATTTATTGAATAAAGGTATTACAGACTCATGTGCTGGTGTGTGTGTCTATGTTATTTAAGCAATGAATCAATCATATTGCAAATACATAGACACTTAAATGGAAAGACAGCAGAGAAATACAGTAAGTAAATACAAGAATGCAAGAAATTAATAAGGAGTTCACCCTATTCTCCAAGGCTACGTCTCTAGTCCAGCTCTCAGTGGTGGCCTTATTTTATTGTGTCTTATGTAGAGAATGACAATGCAGGAGCTAAATATAAGTCTCCTGGGACAGAATTGCTTGGCAGGGTGGTTCTTGGATTCCCTAAGCCATTGGAGTGCACAGACTCTATTTTCCTACCAGCTCTGTGACCTTCTGGTCTACAATGGAGAGATCCCAATGTGGTGCTCAGTCCGGACAGATCCTCTCTAGGATGGCCTAAATCTCTCAAGCTCTCTGGTGCTCGATGCTGCATTTGGTCAGCTTGGCCCTTTGTCTTCTTCTTCTTTTGCTTCACTATCTTCTTCTCTGTGTTCCATCCTCCTCTTGGGATTCAGGGCTCTCTATCTCTCTGTATCTCCCTCTCAGGGTTCTCTGTGTCTTCTGTCTTCTGTTCATGGCTTTGAAGCCATTCATTCCCATGTCTATTCGGTTCCTCTTTTGCCCCCGTCGAATCGCCTTCTGCAGCTGCACTTGGAGTTCCCTGGCTCGGCGTCATCATCAGCTCATAGGGAGTGGCCACATGTCCTCCTATAACATGTCAGCCTGCTTCGTTGGTTTGATTCTTCAGTTACATTCGTGGAATGAGTCTTCCTCCACTGTGGCAGTCAAAACGGACCTCAATTCCTTCTAAATTGTAGCTTATTCCTTTGTCGATTCTTCTTCCCCATTAAGCGCAATCTCAGTCGTTCGATATGGATCCGCCAGATCCAACGCCATTCGTTCATTTCATGTGGTTGACTTGCTCGACCGTTAGTGTGCGATGAGCGGTGGTTTTCTCTCTTCTCCGCTTGCCACGCGTCTATCGCTGAGTGGGATCGCTCCAATTTCTCCAAAACCGCTTACCATTTGAGGGCGCCCTGATCAATACCGTCGGTTTTTCAAAGTGTGGGTCCCACCTTGTCCTTTAGCGCCTTTTTTCTTTTTTCCCTACGGTTCTCTGGCTCCCCACGGGACTGAGTGCTTAGGGCTTCCCCCATTTCGAGCCTTTTCACCCAGCCATCAAAATCCACCTCTGTTTCCCTATCTGGGCCTCCCACGGGCTAATTCAGCCTCCCACGCAGTCTACATGGGCCACAGTCAACATGCTTTGACCGAGGTCCTCGTCGTTCCATGCTGGCTGCCATTGCCACTAGTTCAAGGTGTTTTTGATCAGTTTTTTGGAATTCTTTGATGTTTGTCCCGACCTGATACAATCATGGTTCTTTGACAGTTCTTTATGGATCCAATTCACATCACGACCTTCCCACTAAAAAAACTTTTGGACCACCAAAAGTTGGTTTTCAAGCATCGACTAAGTGAGGGTATTGCCTTCTCACTTGTCCAATCTCAATCCACATTGCACTGCTTGGATTTGAACCTTTGAGCCCAATCCTGAGGTACTTCATGTCTCCCAGCGCATCGTCCTCACCTTCCTATCCAGCATTGTGTCTTCCTGTAATTCATTAAGATATTCAGGTAGCAGGTCATCAATAGAAGGCAATTGACTTTTCTCTTCAGGGTCCTCAATCACTGAAGGTTCAAACAATCTCAAGCAATCTGTATTTACACCTGAGTAGATGTGCATGTAAGCTGGTAAATCAAGGCGAAAAGAATTTTCCCCAATCTTCTCAAGTATCCTAAAGGGTCCATACTTGATAGGCTTTAGCTTTTTACCTTCACCTTGCATCTTGTCCTTGTTGATATACAGCTAGACCTATCCACCAACTTGAAAACTATGCTCCATCCGATGCTTGTCATGCCTAACCTTGTACTTGGCTTGGCTCTTTTCTAGCTATTCCTGTACTACCTGGTGGATCTCCTGGATCTATTCAATGAACCTAGTTTCCTTTTCCGCATCACTGTGTCCATCAACCATGGTATCTTTACCAAAGACAAAATCCAAAGGAGACCTTGGTGTGAAACCAAAACAGGTCTCAAAAGGAGATCTTTATGTAGAAGAGTGTTTTGCTCTATTGTAAGCATGCTGCACATAACACAAGTGTTCATCCCAAAGCTTAGGATGTTTGCTACAATATCCTCTTAGTAATTGGATCACTATCCTGTTAACTACTTCTGTCTAGCCATCTGTTTGTGGATGAAAAGCTGTGCTTTTCTTCAGTTTGGTGTCCGTTAGTTCCCATAGACTCGACCAAAACTTCCCCACAAATCGGGTGTCTCGATCAGATACAATGGAAGTGGGTAATCCAAAATGAACCCATACATGTTCAAATAATTCAGTTGTATTCTGTTTCTTACAAGGTA
The DNA here is from genome assembly GCA_031772625.1 of Pinus tabuliformis. Taxonomy (NCBI): domain Eukaryota; kingdom Viridiplantae; phylum Streptophyta; class Pinopsida; order Pinales; family Pinaceae; genus Pinus; species Pinus tabuliformis. The sequence continues at coordinate 766,800,446 of CM062815.1, forward strand.
TCAAAATACACATTTTTTTGAACCTATCCACAACAACATATAGATAATCATGACCTTTCCTAGATCTAGGCAGTCCTCCAATAAAATCCATGGAAACACTTTCCCAAGGTTGAGAAGGAACTGGAAATGGAGTGTACAAGTCTAGTTTTCTATTGCTGGGCTTGCTTTTAGAACACATAGCACACCCTCTTACATATCTAGAAACTGTCTCATTCATTTTCAGCCAATAACAAAACCCTTGCAGCTGTGCAACTATTTTACTTACCCCAAAGTGACCTGATATCAGAGAAGTGTGTGCTTCCCTAATTATCTTTACTCTCTCAGTTTGTGGAATGTAGAGATTCCCACAATGGTATAAGATTCAGTCCTTTACATGATAGTCCAATTCTTCTACTCTTTTTCCTTGAATCAAAGTTACATATACATCTTTGAAATCCATATCCTAAGCATATTGTTCAATGTAGCTTTCATGTAGCACAAAATTATTCTTGACTATGGTAGATGCATTTATAATGGGTCTAGATAGCATGTCTACAACCTTGTTATGTATGCACTTTTTATATCTGATGACTAAATGACACTGTTGTAGAAAACCCATCCATCTGCAATGTCTTGATTGCTGCAACTTAGTTTGGGAGTGTAGATATTGAAGTGGTTGATGATCAGTATGTATTACTGTCTCTTTGCCCATTAAGTAATGTTTCCACTTTTTCACACTCTGCACTAATGCATACAATTCTTTATCATATGTAGGATAGTTAACTACTGTAGGGTTAAAAGTCTCATAATGATAACATATGGGTTTACCGTGTCATGTCAACACTGCTCCAATGGCATAGTCACTGGCATTAGTTTAGATCTCAAATGGTCTTTGTAGATCTAGCAGTGCTAGTACAGGTGTTGTACTAATCTTTTCTTTCAAGGTGTCGAAGGCTTTCTGATGTTTGCCTCCCCACTGAAACACCTTATTCAATCTTGTTAAAGCATGTAAGGGAGCTGCAATTGAGGAAAAGTTAGAAATGAACTTCCTCCAATACTATGTTGCTCCTAAGAAGCTTCTCACTTCTGTAGCAAACCTGTGTTTAGGCCAGTTCACAATGACTGCCACTTTAAAGGGATCTATTTTCAATTCACCTCCCCCTACTATATGACCCAAGTAGTTTAGAGATGTTTTGCCAAATTCACATTTTGAGAGTTTAACATAATGCTTTTCTCTTTTCAAAACATCTAGTGTCTGCTTAACATGCTTTAAATGTTCTTCCCACGTTTTAGTAAAAATCAGAATGTCATCCAGGTACACAATAATAAAATCATCAAGAAAAGGTCTAAGTACATCATTCATTAATCTCATGAAAGTAGGAGGAGCATTAGTTAAGCCAAAAGACATAACCAGCCATTCATACAATCCCTAATTTGTTTTGAAATCAATCTTCCATGCATCTTGCTCTACAACCCTGACCTGATGGTATCCACTGTGTAAATCTAGCTTGGTGAAATAAACAGCTTCCCTTAATTCATCTAAAAGATCATCTATGCGAGGAAGGGGATAACAATTTTTTATTGTTATCTTATTTAGTTCTCGGTAGGCAATGCACATTCTCCACAAGCCATCTTTATTTCTCACCAAAACGATTGGTGACCCACATGGTGATGTGCTAGGCCTGAGGAACCCTTTCTCAAGCAACTCCTACACCTAGTTCTTGATTTCAACATTCTCTAAAGCAAACAACCTGTACATCCCAATGTTAGGCAATGGAACATCTTGTTGCAAAATAATATCATGTACTATTCCCTTTTTTGGTGGCAGACCTTTAGGTTCTTGAAACAAGACATCATACTCTGAAACAACCTTTTCTATATCAGCTTGTTGTTTAGCATTATAGCACTCAAATACATTGGTTCTATCAGGTTTCTTTTCCTTTACCACCATCAGTAAGAATTGTTTGCATGAATTTATCATTCTTTTCGTCTACCCTGAGTTTATGAGAGTATAATTATTCTTGAGCTTATGAGCTCTTACAAAGTATTCGATTCCATATTTAACAAGTAGATACTTGTTCTCAGCTCTATAGAAAATAGCCTTTCTATCATACAAGTAAGGACTTCCTAAAACAATTCCACATATATCCAAAGGAATTATGTCTAACTCAACCTCATCTACAAATGTTGACCCAAAAGAAAACCTGAGTTTGCACTGTCTAGTCACTTGTAGTTGTGCTTTATCATTCAACCATCCTAATGGGTATGGTTTCTTGTGAGGTGTAGTTGCTAATCCCAATTTCTTTACAACTGCTTCATAAATTAGATTTACTTGTGAGCCACTATGAAAAAAAGTATCAATCATTTTATTTTTGGAAATAACTCTAATGTGGAAAAGCTCATGTCTTTTTCTCTCATTTTCTTCATCAATAATAGATTGAGCAGAATTACTAGTAGATGCTTCATAATTCTTACCTTTTATACTTGTGGCTGTAATAGTTTTTTCATCCCCTGATTCTGACCCCAAATCCTTCTGAATAGCTGCAGCAGTCTTCTTCTTCTTTCCCTCAGACTTCTTACGTCTCATATCTGGATGCAGAATCCAACAATGCTCATCATCATGCCCATCCTTTTTACAGTGAGTGCATGAAGCTTTGCTTTTCTGTGCAGTGTTAGCCTTCCTTGTTTTCCATTTCTGCTTTCTTTTCTCCTTGCTCTTGCCTGCAGTGGGTTGGGATGGTCCCCCAACTTCTGGATTTCCATTCATTCCTCTAGCATCTAGATGAGTAGCTTGTACAGATACCTCATCTATACTAGTGGGATTGAACATGAGGATGGTATGCCTCATGTAGCTGTGTAGACCACCAATATACTTCAAAAGAGTATCTGGTGAGTCTAATGAGATACCCAGCATCAATTCTCTCTTTCTAAATTCTTGAGTATACCCTTGCACACTTTTCCCTTTCAACCGCCAAAGATTTTTCCAACTCATCATGGTTTGTTGCATGTAGGCCAATGGATAGAACTTCTTTTTAATTGCAGAAACAAATTCACTCCAAACAGAGATAGTCTTACCATGTCTTTTCATATCATCTTGGGTTCTGCCTTCCCACCAAACCAAGGCAGTGCCTCCTAGGCATAGGCTTGCTAGCTGAATCTTACTCTTGTACGAGTCTATGTTCTGTACCCTACAATACACATCAATTTGTGTAATCTAATTGTCCAACTTCTCAGCATTTAGCTCTCCATCATATATTGGCAAATCAAACTTAACATCTAGCTTAATCAAAGATGCTTTCTTATTATGCACAGGGCTATTAGGAGGTGTGAGAAAGCTTTCCTCCTTCCCCTTTCCTTTGGAGTGGTCATGGAAGTGAGACTCATCTTCTTCCTTATCTTGTTTAGAACCTGAGGAGTCTTCAACCTTGTGCTTTCTAAAGTCCCTATACATTTCTTCTACCATAGACTTTATAGCTAGGAAACTTTCTATGAATTGAGGGTCTGGCCCCACAGAACCTTCCTCTGACATTGTCTTCCGAGGATAGACTCTCCCAATTTTAGGATTAGTTTCCACCAACTCTCCTTCTCCTAATTTGAGCTTTGATCTAGTGAGCATTCAACAGCTATACCAACACAAGCTTGTCTAACCTTACAACCTAAAGCTCTGATACCACTTGATCTGATAATCACCCTTGTTACACTAAAAAATGTCACCTTGACTACTTACAGTTAGTATGGCTCAAATCAACAGTCATGCTACCCTCTTAGGCAAGTCTCATGCCTCTGTTATCCATCTCAAACTCAAAGAAGAGAGAAAGTCTTGTAAAAACTATGTTTATCTCTGGGGTCGCAGGTTCTCTCTAGCCTTACATGCGGGGACGCTGACCTTGTTCACAAAATATGCGTCCATGGACGCTCTGTATGTTAAGGGACAGGTGCGTCCCTCTGTAAAAGGCAAAATGCGCGAGTTTTATCTTGAAAAAGTTACTTGTGGTTACTTCTAGAACATTCTAGAGGTCGGTTTGATGAAATGGATGCGCCTCCAGTTGGTTCATGTATCTCTATTAAGGGGGAACTTATCCCATCAATAAGGGAGCTATCCCACCCAAAGAGGGGGATGATCCCATTGATAGTGGACCTGAATAACCTCTTTACAGCACTATAAATAAAGGCATTGAGCCAGAAGGAGAGGAGGTTGGAGCTATACATTTTCTTTGGGTAAATGCTGCAGGATTTAGGTCTTCCATTAGAGCCTTTGTGAGGAGAGATTGTCTTCACTTGATTCTACTTGGGAGAGGGTGAGCTTTGTCAAAGTAGAGGAAAACCCTTGATGGACCCTGGGAGGAACTTGCACAACACCAAGGCCAGGTTGTAAGAGTTTCTTTGTTTCGTTATTAATACAAACTGGTTTATTTTTCTCAATAGCTTGTGTTAATGAGTTATTTCATGTGTTCCTTGGTCTGCATGTTGAATATATGTTTTATTATATGAAATGCAAGTGCTTGGTAATTGTTTGATTGTTTGTGGTTGCAGGAATTGACTTGAAGGAGGAGCTCATCCGGATCGTCAAGAACGGACTTCAACAACAGCGTTTTGGAATAAGGTAAGCCTAAACACTTGTAGTTTTCATGTTGTAAAAGGTGTATTTAGAGAAATATTACTCCATTTTGTCTTGTTTGTCATTAGAATGTCTTAGACTTCTAGGAAGGTCAGTCGTGTCCGCACCCTTGACAGATTCCGTGTGACAAATTGGCGACTCCGCTGGGGATAGATTCCATTGATGAGAAAAGTCTTTTCCTTTATGTGAACTTTGCTTTGAGAAAATTGGTTTATTTTTCTGGTTTTGGCTCTGTGATTCTGTCTCTGGGTGGGTTAGCTTAGGATTAGTTTTATTTTGGTTTTTCTTGAGTTTTTCAGAAGGACGCACCCTCTGAGTGCTGCACAGTGCGTCCCTGGACGCACTTTTGCTGTGTGCACAGAGCGGGCCCGCACCTGTGTTAACGGGTTGCCTGCGTCCCCTGCCAAAAATTGAGAAAATTCCATTTTTTGCCTTTTTGGCTCTTAGATTTTGTTTTTTCTTAGTTTTTTCTGCCCAGATTCATTAGTCCCTTGTCCAGAATCTTCACCTAAGCTTGTTCCTGCTCTTAGCTTTCATCAATTGGGTGTTTTGAGTCTCTTTTTTGAGAAATTCTTAATTTGATTTCCTTTGGTCATTACTTGGAGGTTTCTCTCAGTCTTTTCACAATTTTGCATCTTTTTGCTTTTGTTTTTGCAAAAAAAATTTCCCCCTCATTCGCCGGGGGGGCTAAATTGTGTATGAGTGTTAATCGCCTTTGAGTGTTTTTATGTTTTGATCTTTGGAACTCTCACCCAATTTTCTCGACTTGCACTTGATTGGTTCTTAGATCACATTAGAATCATCTTGTGTTTGAGAATTCTCTTGCATAGATCACATTTGCATAATTAGAATTCTCGTTTTCAGAATATGAATGAAAAATGTGCATAGATTACATTTGCATACTTTTCATGTGAATTGTGCATAGATTACAATTGCATAGTTTACATTCTGAAAAATCAATCGTAGATTTAGATCAGCTTTCTTTGATTTGAATTTACACAAAAATAAAAATAAAAATTGGTTTGGAATTGATTTGCATTAGTTTTTCTTGATGAAATTAGTGCATTAGAGAATTTGTTAAATTTTCTCTTAATGATCAATTTTTTGCATTGTTGGAAGTGAATGGAAACTCTCTCCTTACTCTAGTTAGGATTCATCGAATTGAAAGAATTGCATTATCATATTCGATTGCATTCAGTTGAGTCGGGTCATAACACCATTGGTTTCATCTCCATTTACCCATTTGAGTAATAACAGCCTTAATAACACAGCGCTTAATTAAAATTCATCTAGTAATTTTTACATTTCTAGGGCTCTGAAACACCAACATAGCTTAGGCTAGGGTCTTGGAGTAGGTGAGTACTTAACTCTCCAAGACTACAAAACCAAACAGATAGTTTATCTTGAGTAGAATAAATCCAATTGTTTCAATTGCACTCTGGGAAAGCTCCTCTTAAAGGAGAAGCACGAGCTCGTGTCCGAACCAGTGAGGGGATCATTCCCCCCTCGTTGGGAACGACGCCAGACAGTACGTATTACAAACGGTAAACCTCAGATTAACCATTGTCGAGGAGCCAGGGGTCACTTATCGGTAAACCTTGGATTGTTGTCAAGGAGCCGGTAAGGGGATTGAGCTTGCTACTCTGCCCTTGCGTGCTGTCGGAGTTTAGACTGTTCCCCCAGGTGTATTTGTTACTGTTGGTGACCTTAGTGACCATAATCTTTAGGGTTCTAACGAGGTGACGGTGGAGGGAAGGTCCCACTGTACCTGGAGCAGACGTCGGTTATACTCACTTGGATTTTCTGTGGGGTTCGCTTCACTCGAGACGGTTAAAGTGGAGGAACTTGGTCCAGTCTATTCATTAAGCAGGTTGCCGGGGTAACTGTTCCACCCGCCACTTCTGTACTGAATTCTGCGATGTTGGGCTTCATCACCAACTAGTGTTTTCGGTCCGGAAGGCTACTATTTGTGTATGGTTTGACTCCTAGATTTGATAGCGCGTGTTAATTTGTTTGTTTTTACTTTTAGAGACCATAGGTGTGAATTGTGAATTTTAATTGTTAAGTGTGAATTGTTAATTTTAGTTTTAAATTGTTAATAAAATTCATTGAAGTTGAATATAATGGCAAATGTTCCGGAATTTATCAACCTAGGAACCCCTCCTAATGAGAATCCTAGTACTTTTCCTTACTTTGGAAATGTTGGTCCTCCTTATATGGCTACTTTGTCATTACCTGGATTTACAATAGGTTTACCGATATGGTTATTTTCAACTTCGTTGGCCCAAAATACTCCAATTTTTCCATCTCAACCGGATGCTTCACCTCAACAGAGTTCACCATCTCAACATCACCAACCTTCTGTTGACCCTTTACCTTCTTCGCCTAATTTTTCTTCCTCCATTTCTTCCTCTTCGCCTGGTAAAAGCCTTGATGTTAGTAACCAGGAGGCTAAGAAGAAGAAGAAAGGGAAGAAGAAGAAGAAGAAGAAGAAGCAAGATAAGAAAGAAGTCAACCAACCAACCATGGCTGTAAGTGTTAGTTGTGTTGAGGAAATTTCCGACATGCATCGTAAACCCAAATACCCTTGCAGGCTTTGTAAGGGTGACCACTTCCTTGTCAATTGTCCTGGAATTCCAAAGGTCTTGGAAGTATGGTCAGAAAAATCTCATCAACTTTCCGTTGATCCATCAACCAGTGATAGTCAGGTTCCTGGGAAAAAGGGTAAAGTTAGGTTTCCTTGTAAGTTATGCAAAGGGAGTCATCAAACTCACATTTGCCCTCACATGGATGAAGCCTCAACATTGTTGGAAAACCTTACTGTTCCACAGCAAGAATTTCCAACTGGTTACCGTAAACTTTCTCCCAACCTACCGTCAACTGACGGAGTGATTGATCTAAATTCAAGTACAGTCAATCACACTCTCCCATTGGAGAGTGAAACTCATGTCACTCAGGTTGATGATCCTTTAGTTGATCAAGTGGTCGATTCAATTTCACATTCGGTCGATCACACTCTCCTTTTCGAGAGTAAATTTCATACCGCTGATGTTCTTCTTGTTACATCGGATTCTTCTATGCCGGGGGGCATTTCACCTGTTTCTACAGAACCCCCTCCAAGTACTGAGGTCTTTTCCTTTGATTGGAATAGACTGACAGAACCTCGTCTTCCTTCCTCCATCCCTTTCCAAATCATTGTCAAAGCTGGTGGTAGGGACATACATCGTACTCAGGTAGATGAAGGTGCTTCTGTTAGTATTTTATCCTCAGCTGTTTGGAAAGCTTTGGGTTCCCCTCAGCTTGCGCCTATTACGCAGAATCTGAAAGCCTTTAACAGAACAATTAGTGAACCTTTAGGGATCCTTCCTAAGTTTTCTATTACCTTGGAAGGTAAAACTATTTGTGTTGATCTTATGGTAGTTCGAGGTCCCTTGGATTTCAATTTACTCCTTGGGCGAGACTATGTTTATGCAATGAAAGCTGTCGTATTGACACTCTTTCGCGTGATGTCTTTCCCTCACAATGGCAGTATTGTGACTGTAGACCAGCTTTTGTTCCCTAGTCTTTTTTCAACTACCAATAATATGACACCCCTAAATGTTCCTGATTCTAAAGTGGTATCTACCCTGCCACGGGTTAATTATGTGGCAACTGGTCCCATGTTTTCAGTTACCGATGTAAGTAAGCCTCTCACTGTTTGCTCATCTTCCTTTGATTTAGATCCGGTAATTGACATGGAAAACTCTATGGGATTACTTGAACACGATGTTCTTATCCCTTTTGAGTCCCTTGACATGTGTTCCTTCCAAAGAACTGTTCTTCCTTCTGATGAAGATCTCTTGGAAGCCATGATCAAGGTGTGTCCATTGACATGTCTTTCTTCCAGTTAGAAGCCATGCTCAGTGAGTACGAGGATAGTTTTTTCCTGTATCAACCTCGTTAAAAAATGAAATAGGCTAGCATGAGGACAGTTCTTTTACTGAGTCAACCTCATTAAAAAATGAATCAGCTAGTTTTTAGGTCATATAGATAGTTAGAAATTAGGATGTAATGAGGAAAGTTCCTTTTACTGTGTCAACCTCGTTAAAAAATGAATCAGTGTGTCCGGGAAAGTTCCTTTTACTGTGTCAACCTCGTTAAAAAATGAATCAGTTGATGAGGATAGTTCTTTTACTGAGTCAACCTCATTAAAAAATGAATCAGGTAGATTTTAGGTTATATAGACAGTTAGAAAGTAGGGTTTGAGGACAGTTCCTGTTACTGAGTCAACCTCATTAAAAAATGAATCAGGTTTGAGGATAGTTCCTGTTACTGAGTCAACCTCATTAAAAAATGAATCAGGTATGAGGATAGTTCTTTTCTTGTGTCAACCTCTTTAAAAATGAAACAACTCCCTTTTCAAGTTAAATATTGAAAGTAAACCTTCATTTCATCCAGCCGGTTGAATGCAATGAAGCCTGGGGGGCATGTACCTCATTTCGCATCATTATGCTGGGGGCATGCGAACTTTTTGAGCATAGTTCCTTGTCTTGTGTCAAGCTCGTTAAAAAATGAAACAAGGGTAGGTTAAGTAGGTAGATTGTAGAGAGTAGTCATGAGCATAGTTCTTTGTCTTGTGTCAAGCTCGTTAAAAAATGAAACAAGGATTTTAGAGCATAGTTCCTTGTCTTGTGTCAAGCTCATTAAAAAATGAATCAAGGTTTTTAGAGCATAGTTCCTTGTCTTGTGTCAAGCTCGTTAAAAAATGAATCAAGGTTTTTAGAGCATAGTTCCTTGTCTTGTGTCAAGCTCGTTAAAAAATGAATCAAGGTTTTTTAGAGTATAGTTTTTTGTTAGGTAGATTGTAGAAAGTAGTTATGAGCATAGTTCCTCGTCTTGTGTCAAGCTCACTAAAAAATGAAACAACTCCCACGAGTCTTTCCAAGATTTTGAAAGTAAAGCTTCATTCCATCCACCTCATTGAATGCAATGAAGCTTGGGGGGCATGTACCTTGATTTGCATCATTATGCCGGGGGCATGTGAACTTGTAACAAGCATAGTTTTTCATTTCAAGCTTGTGTAAACATGAAACCGAATCCGAGCATAGTTCTTTTCCTGTGTCAAGCTCATTAAAAAATGAAACAAATCCTCCTCTACTTGAGTCGAGAGATTGACTAGATCTCGTAGATGTTAAGTTGTATATTTAGGTTAGTTATTTCAGTTTTTTGCATAATTTTCTTACAGTTTTAGGTCGAGTCTTTCAAACGATCTCGTTCATGAACCTTCATTCCATCCAGCTTGTGCTTAGTTGAATGAAATGAAGTTGAGGGGCATGCGCTCTAGCAGTTATGCTTAGGGGGCATCAAGCACAGTTTTCTCTCTGTTTCAAGCTTGTGTAAAAATGAAACTACTATGAAGCATAGTTTTACTCTGTTTCAAGCTTTTGTAAAAATGAAACCTAGCTCGAGTCAATTTCAGTTATTTTCAAGACTCGTTAAACTCATGAAAATACCGAGATTATTTTGCTATTTTTCATTCTCGTAAAACAAATGAAAATGCCGAGTTCTTTCCGTCTTTTCCTGCTCGTAAATTAAATTGAAAGTCGGCCATATGAGTACATTTTTATCATTTTTTCGAACTCATTAAAACTTACGAAAAAGTGAAAACCATGAGTACATTTTTATCCCTTTTTCGAACTCGTTAAAATTTACGAAAAAGTGAAACCTCAGAGTCATCTTTTAAGCCCTTTTCTGACTCCTAAAACATGAAAAGATCGCCGAGTGTTTCTTTTTCACTCGTTAAAACGGAATTAAAAGACGGTCCCCTTTTAGCTCTTTTCTGACCGCAAAATCAGGAAAAGATTGCCGGGTTTTTGTCGTTTCGAACTCGATAAGGAAATAAAACGCCGTGTCCTTGATCGCTTTTTACTTTTCAGGTTAACGACACTATTATGAAAGTACTCCTTGGTCGCAAGATCAAGCGGTTCCCCCAGGTATTATTTTATACTTTTTCGGGCTTGAGGGACACAAATATACGAAAAAGTTCAACGTGGAGTCTCCTTTAGTTTTTTCAGACTCTCTAAAATTGAAAAACGCCGAGTTTCTCCTATACTGGGCTCGTTAAACTTTTACAGTAGAGGACCTGTTCAATTACAAACAGGAACGAACCACTCCTTCCTAGGGTTCGAATTTAAACTAGGTTGGACTCGTCCGAAGGATGAGCTTATAATCAAGCATATGTTATCCTCCTCAAGCTTGTTAAAAATAAAGAGGTACTTGCCAGAAATGGTGGGGGAAAAGAGAGAAGAATGAACCTGTTTGTCACCATTTGTCTCAGAAGAAACTTTATTACCACTCTTGAACACGACACTTTTCATTCACCTGGGTTGGGAAATCTTTTACCTCACAGTTGACCAAATCACTTTGAAAGTCTTTAACCGGGTTCCAGGGGTTAACTTTGAGTTATACGTCACCAAGCCATCTGTTGTGTCGTTATGTGTTCAAGAGGTCTGCAAGCAAAAACTTTCATCTGCAAAATACTTGTCATCCATTTGACCATCCCTGAGTCAGACCTTACAGCAACATTTCTTCAACTTGAACAATGATTTCGTGTTGCAGGCTTGCCTGCAACGGGTCGCTTTCTATCGACATCGACACATTATCTAGAAAGATGACTTAGGAATCGACAGTACCTTGAAGTCTGCATGCATCAATGGCAGGTTTCTCGCCTTTGACGTCAGTTTACATCATTGACTTTCGATCAGAGGATTCCGTGAAGTGTTCGACATCAAAACATCTATTCACATTTCACGGGTTGTGCTTGGTACTTTGAGAACCATTGACATTACTGGTGGTTTCTCTCACGCTTGTTAACAGTTTCCATCATTGACTGGTAATCAAGTGGTTTCTACCATGTTCGACATCGAATCATTTAATCACATGGCTAGAATCGTACCAATTCGGGAAGTAGAAGTGAAGACCCTGGAGCTAGTTTCTACCATCCAGGCTGCGAGGAGTTTTGTATTCATTATCTATGTAGACTAATCATAAACAGATGGCTGCATCCATACTGTGTCTACAAAAGTCTATTAAAATGATGTACTGCAAGATCATTCCTGTATCAGCATAGTTAGTCCATTAGTTAAAGTTTTGAATCTGAGTATGGGAATGCCTACCTCAGTGATGATATAATCTTATCCATGTATTTTGTGTTGAAAATTGCAGGTTCCAACCAGGCCATCCACAAGGCAATCCTTGAAATGATAAAGCGCTTCACCCTTCCTAGAATTACAAAACCCTATTCTATTCCAGGCTTCGCACTTTAGGGGGCAATCTGTTACACTAAAAAATGTCACCTTGACTACTTACAGTTAGTATGGCTCAAATCAACAGTCATGCTACCCTCTTAGGCAAGTCTCATGCCTCTGTTATCCATCTCAAACTCAAAGAAGAGAGAAAGTCTTGTAAAAACTATGTTTATCTCTGGGGTCGCAGGTTCTCTCTAGCCTTACATGCGGGGACGCTGACCTTGTTCACAAAATATGCGTCCATGGACGCTCTGTATGTTAAGGGACAGGTGCGTCCCTCTGTAAAAGGCAAAATGCGCGAGTTTTATCTTGAAAAAGTTACTTGTGGTTACTTCTAGAACATTCTAGAGGTCGGTTTGATGAAATGGATGCGCCTCCAGTTGGTTCATGTATCTCTATTAAGGGGGAACTTATCCCATCAATAAGGGAGCTATCCCACCCAAAGAGGGGGATGATCCCATTGATAGTGGACCTGAATAACCTCTTTACAGCACTATAAATAAAGGCATTGAGCCAGAAGGAGAGGAGGTTGGAGCTATACATTTTCTTTGGGTAAATGCTGCAGGATTTAGGTCTTCCATTAGAGCCTTTGTGAGGAGAGATTGTCTTCACTTGATTCTACTTGGGAGAGGGTGAGCTTTGTCAAAGTAGAGGAAAACCCTTGATGGACCCTGGGAGGAACTTGCACAACACCAAGGCCAGGTTGTAAGAGTTTCTTTGTTTCGTTATTAATACAAACTGGTTTATTTTTCTCAATAGCTTGTGTTAATGAGTTATTTCATGTGTTCCTTGGTCTGCATGTTGAATATATGTTTTATTATATGAAATGCAAGTGCTTGGTAATTGTTTGATTGTTTGTGGTTGCAGGAATTGACTTGAAGGAGGAGCTCATCCGGATCGTCAAGAACGGACTTCAACAACAGCGTTTTGGAATAAGGTAAGCCTAAACACTTGTAGTTTTCATGTTGTAAAAGGTGTATTTAGAGAAAGATTACTCCATTTTGTCTTGTTTGTCATTAGAATGTCTTAGACTTCTAGGAAGGTCAGTCGTGTCCGCACCCTTGACAGATTCCGTGTGACAACCCTATGAGTGACCTCAGTTAAAGATTTATTGAATAAAGGTATTACAGACTCATGTGTTGGTGTGTGTGTCTATGTTATTTAAGCAACGGATCGATCAGATTGCAAATACACAGACACTTAAATGGAAAGACAACAGAGAAATACAGTAAGCAAATACAAGAACACAAGAAATTAATAAGGAGTTCACCCTATTCTCCAGGGCTACATCTCCAGTCCAGCTCTCAGTGGTGGCCTTATTTTATTGTGTCTTAAGTAGAGAATTACAATGCAGGAGCTAAATATAAGTCTCCTGGGACATAATTGCTTGGCAAGGTGGTTCTTGGATTCCCCAAGCCACTGGAGTGCACAGACTCTGTTTGCCTACTAGCTCTATGACCTTCTGGTCTACAATGGAGAGAGCCCAATGTGGTGCTCAGTCCAGACAGATCCTCTCTGGGATGGCTTGAATCTCTCAAGCTCTCTGGTGCTCGATGTTGCCTTTGGTCAGCTCGGCCCTCTATCTTCTTCTGCTTTTGCTTCACTGTCTTCTTCTCTGTGCTATCCTCCTCTTGGGATTCTGGTCTCTCTATCTCTCTGTATCTCCCTCTCAGGGTTATCTATGTCTTCTTTCTTTTGTTCATGGCTTTGAAGCCATTCGTTCCCATGTCTATTCGGTTCCTCTTCCACCCCCATCGAATCGCCTTCCGTAGCTGTGCTTGGAGTTCCCTGGCTCAGCGTCATCATCGGCTCATAGGGAGTGGCCACATGTCCTCCTGTAACATGGCAACCTGCTTCGTTGGTTCGATTCTTTAGTTACATTCATGGAATGAGTCTTCCTCCACCGTGGCAGTCAAAACGGACCTCAATTCCTTCTAAATCGCAGCTTATTCCTTCGTCAATTTCGCTTCCCCATCGGGCACGATCTCAGCTGTCTGATCTGGATCCCCGAGATCCAACGCAGTTTACTCATTTCGCGCGGTTGACTTGCTCGACCGTTAGCACGCGATGAGCAACAGCTTTCTCTCTCCTCTGCTTGCCACGCATCGATCACAAGTGGGATCGCTCCAATTTCTCCAAAACCGCTTACCGTTTGAGGGCGCCCCGATCAATACTACCGGTTTTTCGGAGTGCAGGTCTCGCCTTGTCCTTTAGTGCTTTTTCACTTTTTTCCCTACGGTTCTCTGGCTCCCCACGTGATCGAGTGCTCGGGGCTTGCCCCATTTTGAGCCTTTTCACCCAGCTATACGTGCGCTAATTGCGTACCAAAATCCACCTTCGTTTCCTGATCCGAGCCTCCCAGGGCCTAATTTGGCCTCCCGCGCAATCTCTATGGGCCTCGATCACCATGCTTTGACCGAGGTCCTCGTCGTTCCACGCTGGCTACCATTGCCACTGGTTCAGGGTGTTTTTGATCACTGTTTTGGAATTCTTTGATGTTTGTCCTGACTTGATACAGTCATGGTTCTTTGACAGTTCTTTATGGATCCAATTTGGATCAGAGGTGGGGCGATGTAGAGTGATCGTCCCAAGGAGGAGGGGCAAGATCCTTGAGGTACCCAACCTCTTGGATGAGAGCATGCTACAAGAGCCCCGATGTGGAGTAGCAGGAATTGATTGGGTAGAGACAGATGGGGATGGAGCGGTAGAGAGAGTGACACTGCAGGGAAGCCCAAGACAATGCATAGCTAGCAGGCTGCAGCAATGCGAGAGACACAAGTGTTTTGCACAGTGCTAGGTGGCACAGAGAGGTGTGCAATGGTGCAAGATGCATGGAGATGTTGCAATAGCGTAGGTGTCAGAGAGGGAGCACTTGTTAGCAGTAGGTAGAGCTTCAGCATCAGATTATGTTCCTAGCCCAACAGAGTGGTCAGTTGGGAGTGTTTTTGTTCTAAGTATTGTTGGAGCAAGTGGACCGGGTAGATGTGTTGCATGCAGAACATTCCAAAATTATGGGATTGGGTTCGAGAGAAAGCCTTTCTTGTTGAGAGGGAGTGTTGAAAAATGTGCAACAAGAAATGCTAAATTTAGAATGTGCTAAAAATAGACTTGCTAAAAATAGCATGTCTAAAAATAGCATGTCTAAAAATAGCAGTTTGGCCAATGAGGTCATTCGCCACATTGGGTGAGAGGTGAAACTGCTAAAAATAGAAAGTTCTAAAAATAGCATTTCTAGGTCCCTTCCTATTTATAGTAGTCCCTAGTCTATCTATAGGAAGTACAATTAATTTTGGTCTTAACAACAGTTGGAAATATTAATTAATTAATTCAGTTGAGTTAATTAGTTAAGGAAATTCGAATTTGAAGTCTTTGTGAGCATGCACATGAGTTGTCCCACTGATTGAGGAATTTATCCTTAATTTCCTCCACTGATTGAGGGAATAAGTATGAGTTCTATAATGAGAGAATCAATTGACTTAGTTCTAACTAGTCAAGTCTAGTTAGATTATTTTAACAAGTTATTAAGATAATAAAATATAGTTTGTTAATGCTTGCATGCATGTGACAACTATTATTTTAGATAACTGAGAATTCACTCATGGATAACTGTTGCATGTCAGTTCTATCAGAGACCCAGTTGAGATCAGATGTGGGATAGCATACTATCAGACGCTTGACTATTTCTAGTAAGTAGTTTTTGCATGGTTGAGGAACTAGTGTCCTCAAGGATTGCGTAGTTGGACCATTGGTTAACGTGGTATGTTTGGAATTAATTGCATATGCTTTTGCTATTATTTCTTAAGCAAACTACGCAAGGAAATAGGGATTGGACCATAGGTAAAGCCTTTATATACAGGGCTTGGTTGGTTCATGAGATATATCTTCATATCTTCATAGTTCATTGAGAACTAAATAGCTTGAGAGCTAATTCTTTTTGTATTGTGAAGAGGATTTCCACTTGATTGATAATACATGGTTGGGGTTTTATGCTTTAGGACATTGCATATATCGGTTTGTTTTACAGGTGAAATTTCTACACGACAAAGACACGTCCTGATAAATGACTGGATTTGAAAAGGTTATAGAGCAAGATCACATGGGATTTGAAGTCCGACATGGACGATGAGTTGGCAAAGGTTCGTGTTTCGCGGGCAATCTTGGAGCAAATGGAAATAATGACTGTTCAAACATTTCCAAGAGAACTGACACTCAGTTCATTATGAAACAAGTGGCCACCTCCCTATGAGGCTTTATATAGTGATGATAACACAGAACAGAGGAATTCAAACAGACAGAGGCAGGGGAACCAGAAAGCCGGGAAGTGGAAACAAATAGTCAGAAAGCATATTGGCTTTAAAGCCATGAGCTGAAAAAGAAAGAAGGGGGCAGTTAGCAAGTAAGCTAGAAGTGGAAAGATGAGAGTAGAGAATAGAAAGAAGAAATCGAGCTGACCTACATAAGTAAAAGGTAGTATCGAGACTGAGACAGAGAGAGCAGAGAGTCTATGTACTCCAGAGAAGGCTTGAGAGGTTCAAGCGAACTCCTGTGTAAATACCTATCATGTATTGAGTCTTAGATTGGACTCATACCATAGTGATCCATAGGAGGTTGAGAATCAATAAAGAGAGTCTGTGTACTCCAGAGACTTGGGGAATCCAAGTACAGTCTTGTTGATATCTATCTATTGAGTGAGACTCAAATTGAGCTCACTATTGTAAAAACTCTTCTTTGAAAACATAGTAGAGAGGCCACCACTGAAGGCTGGACTGGGAGATGTAGCCCAGGAGTATTGGGTGAAATCCTTATTAAACTTGTTGTATTTATATGTTTTTCCTGTTGTGTTTTCTCTAACTGCTTCAGTGTCTATGTATTTCACAATCTTATCGACCCATTGCATAAAATAACATAGGCACATCCATGCACATGAGTCTGTAATACCTTATTGTTTGTCCTCGATCAATTTTAGATAAAGTGGTATCAGAGCTCTAGCTTGTTAAGGTTAGACAAGTTTGTGCTGGATTTTGTTGTTGAATGCTAACTAGGACAAAGCTCAAATTAGGAGAAGGAGAGTTGGTTGAAGCTAACCTAGAAATTGGAAGAGTCTACCCTAAGAGGAAAATGTCAGAAGAAAGTCCCTTGGAATCAGACTCCCAATTCATGGATAGTTTCATGACCATGAGAGCCATGGTGGAGGAAATGTATAGAGAATTTAAGAGAGGTAGAGAAGAAGATTCAGCAAACTCTAACAAGATAAAGGAGTAGAAGAATCTCTCCTGCATGACCATTCTAAAGGAAAAGGGAAAGAAGAAAAGTTGCCCTCACCTCCTAATAGCCCTGAAAATAAAAAGAAAACATCTTTGATTAAATTAGATGTTAAATTTGATTTGTCGATATATGATGGAGAGTTGAATGCAGAGAAGCTGGATAATTGGTCTAGACAGATTGATGTGTATTGCAGGGTGCAGAGCATTGACTCAGACAAAAGTAAGATTCAGCTGACTAGCCTATGCCTTGGGGGCACCGCCTTGGTATGGTGGGAAGGCAGGACACAAGCTGACATGAAGAAGCATGGTAAAAATCTTTCTGTCTGGAGTGAATTTGTTTCTACAATTAAAAAGCAATTCTATCCACTAGCTTATCTACAACAAGCCATGATGAGCTGGCAAACTCTTCGCCAATTAAAAGGGAAAAGTGTACAAGGTTACACTCAAGAATTTAGAAAGAGAGATTTGATTCTAGGAATTTCTTTAGACTCACTTGAAACTCTGGTGAAGTATATAGGTGGTCTACACAGCCATTTAAAGCACACCATTCTCATGTTTAATCCCACTAGCATAGATGAGGTGTTTGTTTAGGCTACACATCTCGAGGCTAGAGGCAAGAATGTGAACCCAGAAGTTGGGGGATCATCAAAACCCACTACAAGCAAAAGCAAGGAAAAGATAAAACAGAAATGGAAAGAGAGGAAGACAAATGTTGTACAAAAGACCAAGCCTTCATGCACTCACTGCAAGAAGGACAGACATGATGATGAACACTACTGGATTCTGCATCCATAGCTAAGACCTAAGAAGTTTGATGGCAAAAAGAAGAAGATTTCTGCAGCTATTGAAAAGGATTTGGGTTCAGACTCAGGAGATGAAACAACAATCGCAGCCACAGGTATAAAAGGTAAAAATTCTGAAGCATCTACTAGTAATTTTGTACAATCTATTGATATTGAAGAAAATGAGAGGAAAAGACATGAGATTTTTCATATTCGAGTTATTTCCAAGCATCAAAAGATTGATACTTTGTTTGATAGTGGCCCACAAGTAAATTTAATTTATGAAGCAATTGTAAAGAAACTAGGATTACTAACCACACCTCACAAGAAGCCATATCCATTAGGTTGGTTATGTGATAAAGAAAAGCTACAAGTGACTAGACAATGTAAACTTAAGTTTCCTTTTGGGTCAGCATTTGTAGATGAGGTTGAGTTAGATAGTTCCTTTGGATATATGTGGAATTGTTTTAGGAAGTCCTTACTTGTATGATAGGAAAGCCAATTTTTATAGAGCTGAAAAAAGTATAAACACGTTAAAGATGGAATAAAATATATTGTAAGAGCTCATAAACTAAAGAATAATTATACTCTCATAAACTCAGGGCAGATGAAAAGAATTGTAAATTCATGCAAACAATTTTTACTGATGGTTGTAAAGGAAAGGAAACCTGATAAAACCAGTATATTTGAGGGCTGTAATGCTAAACAGCAAGCTGATTTAGAAAAAGTTGTTTTAGAATATGATATACTATTTCAAGAACCTAAAAGTCTACCACCCCAAAAGGAAATAGTACATGATATTAATTTGTAGCAAGATGCTCTATTGCCTAACATCGAAATGTACAAGTTGTCCGCTTTAAAGAATGCAAAAATCAAGAAGCAGGTACAGGAGTTGCTCAAGAAAGGGTTTATAAGACCCAGTACATCACCATGTGGGTTTCCAATTGTCTTGGTGAGAAAGAAAGATGGCTCATGGAGAATGTGCATTGATTATCGAGCACTAAATAAGATAACGATCAAAAATCGTTATCCCCTTCGTCGTGTAGATGATCTATTAGATCAGTTAAAAGAAGTTGTTTATTTTTCCAAGTTTGACTTTCATAGTGGCAACCATCAGGTCAGAGTTGCAGAGCAAGATGCATGGAAGACTGCTTTCAAAAAAAAGCAGGGATTGTATGAGTGGTTAGTTATCTCTTTTGCCTTAACTAATGCTCCTGCTACTTTCATGAGAATAATGAATGATGTATTCAAACCTTTAATTGATGATCTTTTCATTGTATATTTAGATGGCATTCTTATATTTAGTAAAACATGGGAAGAACATTTGAAGCATGTCAAGCAGACTCTAGATGTTTTGAAAAGAAAGAATCTCTATGTTAAGCTCTCAAAATGTGAATTTGGCAAAACATCTTTGAATTATTTGGGTCATATTGTAGGGGGTGGTGAATTGAAGATAGATCCCTCTAAGGTTGCAGTCATTATAAACTGGCCTAAACCCAAATCTGCTATAGAAGTTAGAAGCTTCTTAGGAGAAACACAGTATTGGAGAAAGTTTATTGCTAACTTTTCCTTGATTGTAGCTCCCTTACATGCTTTAACCGGATTGAACAAGGTGTTTCAGTGGGGAGGAAAACAACAGAAAGCCTTCGACACCTTAAAAGAAAAGATTAGTACAACACCAGTACTAGCATTGCCCAATCTTCAAAGACCATTTGAGATTGAAACAGATGCCAGTGATTATGCCATGGGAGCAGTGTTGATGCAACATGGTAAACCCACATGTTATCATTCTCAGACATTTAATTCTGCAGTAGTTAATTACCCCACGTATGATAAAGAATTGTATGCATTAGTACAAAGTGTGAAAAAGTGGAAACATTATTTAATGGGAAAAGAGACAATTATACATACTGATCATCAACCACTTCAATATTTACACTCCCATACTAAGTTGCAGCAATCAAGACACTATATGTGGATGGGTTTTCTACAATAGTTTCATCTTGTCATCAGATATAAAAAGGGAATACATAATAAAGTTGCATATATGTTGTCCAGACCAATCATAAATGCATCTACTATACTTAAGCATAATTCAATATTGCATGAAAGCTACATTGAACAGTATGTTAAAGATATAGATTTTAAATATGTATATGCAACTTTAAGTAGCAGCAAACAAGTATAAGAATTGGATTATCATGTTAAGGACCAACTCTTGTATCATTTTGGAAAGTTATGCATTCCACAAACTGAAAGAGTAAAGATAATTCGAGAAGCACACAATTCTCTAATATCAGGTCACTTTGGTGTAAGTAAAATAGTTGCACAGCTACAAAGATTTTGTTATTGGCCAAAAATGAATGAGACCGTTTCTAGATATGTAAGAGGGTGTACTACGTGTGCTAAAAGAAAGCCCAGCAATAGAAAACTAGGCTTGTACACTCCACTACCAGTTCCTTCTCATCCTTGGGAAAGTGTTTCCATGGACTTTGTTGGGGGACTGCCTAAATCTAGAAAAGGTCCTGACTATTTATATGTTATTGTGGATAGGTTCAGCAAAATGTGTATTTTAATACCTTGTAACAAATAGATTATATCTAAACAAACAGCAAAGTTGTTCTTACGGCATGTATGGGTTCATTTTGGATTACCCACTTCCATTGTATCTAATCGAGATTCCCGATTTGTTGGGAAGTTTTGGTTGAGTCTGTGGGAATTGATGGACACTAGACTGAAGAAGAGCACAGCCTTTCATCCACAAATATATTGCCAAACAGAAGTGGGCAATAGGATAGTGATCTAGTTGCTTAGAGGCTATTACAGCAAGCTTCCCATGCTTTGGGATGAACATTTATGTTATGTGCAGCATGCTTACAATCGTGCTAAACATTCTTCTATGCAGAGATCTCCTTTCGAGACCTATTTTGGTTTCACACCAAGGTCTCCCTTGGATTTTGTCTTTGGTAAAGAAATAGTGGTTGATGGACACTATGATGTGGACAAGTCAACCAAGTTCATTGAAAAAATCCAAGAGATTCACCAGGCAGTACAGGAACAGCTGGAAAAGAGGCAATCCAAGTACAAGGCAAGGCATGATAAGCATCGGATTAAGCATAGTTTCCAAGTTGGTGATCAAGTCTGGCTGTATATCACCAAAGACAGAATGCAAGGTGAAGGTAAGAAAATGAAGCCAATAAGGTATGGACCTTTCAAGATACTTGAGAAAATTGGTGAGAATGCTTTTCACCTTGATTTTCCAGCTTACATGCACATCTACTCAGTTGTTAATGCAGACAACTTGAGACTATTTGAACCTTCATTGATTGAAGATCCCGAAGAGTAGAGTCAATTGCCTTCTATTGATGATCTATTGCCTGAATATCTTAATGAATTGCAGGAAGATACAGTTCTCGACAGGAAGGTGAGAAATACACGCAGAGGGGATGTTGAGTACGTCAGGATTGGACTCAAAGGTTCAAAACCAAGCAGTGCGAAATGGATAGAAATTGGGCAAGAGAGGAATCTATACCCTCACTTGATTGATGCTTAAAAACCAACTTTTGGTGGTCCAAAAGCTTTTTCAGTGGGAAGTTCATGATCCGAATTGGATCCTAGAACACTCTCTAAGTTTTCATGAACTTTGTAAAATTCATGCTAAAGTTTCAAAGTCTTATAAAGATCGAGCTTATCAGAGATATCCTCGTAACAGTTGCAATTTGTGATCAGCACAGAGCAATGGGGACCCTCGGTCAATCGCATAGACCATCGGCCCATGGTAATGCACACTGTCATGAATTAGTAGAATAGGAGGTCCTTTCAAGAAATGGGGGTAGTTTCTGATATGCGATTAGCGACAAGTAGCTAATCGCATATCGCTGGGAAAACCCCTCAAAGAAGGAAAAGCCTCGAGCGAACTCGATCGAAAAGTTATAAAGCATAACGAATATCGCACTGATTCCGTCAGAGGCGGAGTCTGACAAAACTGGTAGGATATCAAAAGGGCTTCAAGGTGGTAATCAGTTTCAACCAAGTCCCACCTGATGCCACACATCGAGTGACACGCGTCCGGCGGAAGAGAGAGAAAACCGCTCACATCGGATGGGTAAACGTCATGTTACTTACCCAACCGATATGCATGACAACCGTAGGATTTGGGGGCCCCAGATCAACGGTGGAGACGCATCCCGATAAATGAATGGATTTGACAAGGTTATAGAGCAAGATCACATGGGATTTGAAGTCCGACATGGACGATGAGTTGGCAAAGATTCGTGTTTCATGGGCAATCTTGGGGCAAACGGAAATAACGGGTGTTCAAACATTTACAAGAGAACTGACACTCACTTCATTATGAAACAGGTGGCCGCCTCCCTGTGAGGTGTTATACAGTGATGATAACGCAGAACAGAGGAATTCAAATGGATAGAGGCAGGGGAACCAGAAAGTTGGGAAGCAGAAATGAATAGTTAGAAAGTAGATTGGCTTTAAAGCCACGAGCTAACAAAGAAAGAAGGGGGCAGTTAGCAAGTAAGCTAGAAGCGAAAAGCTGAGAGTAGAGAACAGAGAGAAGAAATCACGCTGACCTACAGAAGCAAAAGGCAGTATCGAGACAGAGACAGAGAGAGCAGAGAGTCTGTGTACTCCAAAGAAGGCTTGAGAGGTTCAAGTGAATACCTTTGTAAATACTTGTCATGTATTGAGTCTCAGATTGTACTCATACCATAGTGATCCATAGGAGGTTGAGAATCAATAAAGAGATTCTGTGTACTCCAGAGACTTGGGGGGTCTAGGGGGGGACGGCTGCAACCTTTTGGAGTCCCCCCCCTGGCGGGGGGATCAAGGGCATCTCCCCCAAAGCTAAGAATAAATGTAAATTTGCCTTCTAAATTGTTGTAATTTCATAGTCAATTTGGGCCATTCATTAGGCGAAGATCTGATGGTAGAAGTTATATTTAATTTAGGGTTTTTTGCCCTATAAGGAAACCCCTCGCTATATATGAGGGAATTGTATTGCATCTAGGCATATTTGTATTCTTAGTGAGGAAGAGAGAGGAGATTGAGAGCGAAGAGAGAATTACAGCAGATCTGTTGTAGGTTTTATCACTTCAGTTTGTTGGATAATATAAAAATAATGAGTATTTGTTTCTCCGTGGACGTAACCCAAACTGGGTGAACCACGTATATCTGTGTCTCTCTTGTTTTATGCATTTTCTGTGTTCATATTTTTGCAATATTTTATGTGTTCCATTGCACTGTAATATGTAATTCTCTAACACCTTTGTGACTATTCATCTACCCTCATGACTCATCATCTACTCTATGATTGTTACATCCAACTATCGACACTTGAACTTCCACTTGACAAGACATTACATACAATCTGCACATGTACCCATGTGAGACAAAATAGGCTTGAGCAAGCCATGCAAGAGATCACTATGACTTGGACAACTGTGGGAAGGCCAACTCTTTGACATCTTCACGGTGGTCGACAGTAACGAACTGATGATAAGATCGGTAGTCTGAGATGGTGTCCATGTACTCTATGGTGACATATTTCTAGAAACAAACTCTTGCCTCTGTATCATATCGGTACACTACTCTGGCTCCTCTATCCAACTCATCTAATAACATGCACATCAGTGTCTTGAGTGCGGCTGGACAAGTAACATATTGATGCATGGTGTCTGCATTGATCACCAAGTCTGTGCTGGTGGCTGCGATGTGTGATCATCTAGAGTAGACACTTAGTGCGATTTCATAACTCTATGTTGTGAATCGTCAAATGATAGGTTGTGCATCTCTCCTTCTAAATTGTCTCCAAAGATCTCAGTGTCTCCTTGGTCACTTGGGACTTTCTCCACTTCCAGATCTGGAGAAGCTGGTGGGTCAACCTCTTGGTGGTAAGGCATGAGGTCAATGTCTTGCTCTAACTCTTGTAGCTCCATATCCATATCCATCTGCTTAAGTTCTTGTTCAATCTCTTGAGCGGATTCCTACTCATGCGTCTTCTCACCCTGTCTGCTTGGTGCCAGTTATTGGGATGAGTCTACTATCTGTACGGGCGCATATTCATATGTTTGTACATGTTGCATCCCCTATTGTACCTATTCTTGTTACACTTCCTTCTCCTATCTACCCAGCTCCTATTCCTTCCAGAGTTTCTCCTTCAACTCATGCAACTCCTTCACTATTCCCTACATCCTTTTTTTTTCTCTCTACCTTTGCACATTCCTCCTATCGCTTTGTTGCCTCTTCGCCTTTATTTCTAAAGATTCTTTATGCACAAGTGGGTCTACTCTAAACTTCCAGGTTTGTTCTGCCTCCGCGCAGTCTGTAATCTTCCTCTTGCCTTTGTCGTCCGCCGATATGTTTACCTTTGATGTTGTTGTTGGTGCTCTCCTAGATGCTGCTTCATGCTACTTTGTTAACCATTCCACAGCGATGTCGACTGGTTCATTGGGCCTAGATAAGTTGTAACAATATCTCCATGGGTCTTCCTCTGCCCAATGACATGCCCCGTGGATCCACTAAAATTGTACTCTCGTGCAATGATCTTTCACAATACAATGTGAGTCATACGGATTGAAGCTTCAGACATCGAAAGGATATTTCTTGATCTCCTCTGTTTCGACATCCGCATGCTTGAGGTTTCATATCTCATACAACCCGATCCACAATGGAAGAGTGGGCCAAGGTGCCTTCTTCTTCTAGTGCAGCCTAGCTGACAATCCTGCCCAGATGTGTTATGATACTTCTTGCATGACGAGCTTGTCCATGGAAAACTTTAGCAAAACATGTAGAAGCTTCTCCACACTGTACATCTGTATTAAGGTGCCAGATGGTATCTTCTATGTCAATCAGTGCATCCATTGCTGCCTTCAACATGCAAGGTGGATCCTATTCAAATATCATCTTGTACACCGTGGGTGACAAAATGATCTGACAACTATGTGATAACTCCTCTGAAGCTGCATTCAGAAAACAGTTTACAATAAGTACTGATAGAGGTTTCCGCTGATGCCCATGGCAACTTCATGCCCGGGAAGTCCTAACGGGCATAGATTACATCCAAGATGTAGGCAGACAAGTAGATTTCTGCTTGCTGACCTTTGGGCGGCTGTCGAGCTCCTGTGACCTATTCCTTCACCTTGTGAGCCAATATGTCAGACCAGTTGCATGCTTTGCCTTCATTGGCCATTTGTTCCAACACGATCACCCAACTCTACAGGAAGGTCTCCATGCTCTCTTGGCTATACAAGAGACAATTAAAGATTATCAAGTATTCATACACCTTCCGCAGTATCTTCGTCTTGTAAATCTAGTTGGGTGTCATCCTGAATTTGGCTGGCTCCTTTACCCAATTCTTTAAGGTACCCTGAGAGTTGGCATTGCTGCTGGGTAGACTGAACACTATCTCCATGGTGATCATAGGCTTCAAAAAATGGTACATCTATTGATAATCATGTGTTGTGAAGGTATAAATCTCTATCCCACTGACACTTCTCAATGTCATCATCTCGAGATCATTTTGTGAGACGATCCAATGTATCAAGTCCGCGCATGGGAACACGAGATACCTACATGCAATCCGGTACAAGCGGAACTTATGAATGTTCACATAGACTTGGCAGTCTTCAAATCTTCCCCAAATGTTCCTGAGAATGCATCATTGACCTCTTGCCATTTCAGCTTGATGTATTTCTCTACAATCAGCTTAGTATCTTCATAGATCTACAAACTTGTAGACACTTTCTCAACTGTTGCTCCAGTTGCACTTCCGTCGGTGTCCTTTGACCCTACTCTCTTAGAGGCCATTGATCCTGAACTGTTGAGAGATGGACGAACACCTACTATATATGGAGACATGGTGGCATGCATGGAAATAAATTATCAACCAAAAGCAAAGCAAACTTGAGGGGTGACATGCTACATACCTGGGGATTGACTAGAAAGGATTGCACATTTTTCACTGGGAGACCGTGAGACTGGCTACCAGAACTATGCAAAAGGCAATCTGGACTATCGAGAGGTTGGTTGGCTACTGGAATTGCACAATGCACAATCCAGACTGGCCTGCTGGGTGCTAAGATTGCGCAATATGCAATTTCAACTGGCAAGTACTACAAGCCCAAGGACTGCATTGTTAAATTTTCTGGGCGAGCAGTCACTTTCTCTTAGAATTGCCCAATGTTGTCTTGTTGTGGCAGAGTATGGCCAAGGTTTCCTAGACCCGCCAATGGGCAACTAAAAGAAAATGATGTGAATGCATGGAGAAACTGAGTGTAAGCAAAGCTGAATGATCATGCATACAAATAGTGAATGCCAAATTCGGAAAATAGAACAACATGCATGTGTGTTAGACGAGTCACTGAATCGGTGACCATTCATGAAAAGCAGTGTCATGCATGTGACAGAAGTGAGATTCTAACAAAAATTGAAATGGTGCTTGTACAAGCTAATATGCATGCAAAGATAGCAAGCGTTCATAAAAATCAAGCAGACAACACTAACACAAGCCAAAACACAAAAGCCGACACAAATGTTGCAAATGACAAGTTAAGCTGACTTACCTGGAAATAACTGAGTTGGATGTGTCGAAGACTCTTCAACATTTTTGTGTGATGTCAAAGCTCAAAGATCATGTGAAGAATGAGCTCTGAAGCATCGAATAAATAAGTTTGAGGCTCACGATGCGCATGCCATAAATCTAGGAAAAAGTGACACTTTGCGGAAATTTTCTAAAACGATCTCTGCATGTAACCTCTAACTGCTAAAAATAGCTCCCTAAAATATAGGGATGTTTTCTGCATGTTTCTTTTTTCTATTTCAAGAAAAAGCATCCCATGCATGCAAGTCAATTTTTCTCGGTCCCAGGTTGAACCAGTCAACCTGAGGGCACATGCAACAACCTCCTTGACTGAGAGGAAATTTTGTGTAGTTTCTTGGAGGAAGCTGGGACAGTTGTCTAGAGGGATTGCACAATTTCTGGGAGGATCAGCTAACCATTGCCGAGAATTGTGCAATTTCTCAGCTGAGCAACACTTTTGGGCCATATTGCGCAGTTTTATCTAGGAAGTCTATCTGACAGGATTGTGCAGCTTCTGAGCCCAACAGGTTGCCAGTCAGATTTGTGCAATTTCTGGATGGAAGGTTGGTTCCCCTCCAAAATTATGCAATTTCTTGAGGGAGCTACTCAGCCAGCAGTTGGACCAAGTTGGGAGTAGTAGCCTATGAGGGGAGTGAAACAAGATATCTTGCACTGGCTCGCAAGCCGCTAGAGAACCACTGAAGCTCATTTACTTGACAGTGCAAGACATGCTGCTGAGGATGGTTGGTAGCGAGGCTCCAAAATGAAGATAAGGAAAAATTTTGGAGGGTGGTTGTAGTGGCTACAACACTTGGTGACACATTGGTAGAACTCCAGCTCTCTGAATGGTCCTTGTTCATTAAAATCAAGTCTAACACCTCCGCAAGTATTGTTTAGTTCTGTGTTCGTCTTGGTTTCCACACTTGCTTGATTGTAAGATGTAGCATCTGCCAAGCCCTTGGTCGATCGACACACATTCCAAGCCAATTCAAAATAGTTGTTTCGATTGGGGATGAGGGGTATATTGGTGCACAAGCAGTATAGTCGTTAGAGTTTTAGTTTCATCTCTCGTGTTGCTCTGCTACCAATAGGCCTAGACAGTACCCCAGTGGAGTCACGCAGGAAAAAAAGCATCTCTCCACTGCCCGCGAGCCTGGTCAGTACCTCAGCAGAGTTACTTACATCACCTTTTTGCAGAGGAAGCCTTTCTCTTCTTTCGACTTATTCATTTTTTACTTTTTCCGAAATTTTTCACTTTTTCATTTTTCATTTTTAATTTTCATAATTGTGCATACCACTTATTCATTTAAGAGGCGGAAGAGGGATCCTGACTTACTAAGAGCTAAAGAGGTTGTTCCTTTAGAAGAGTAGCTTATATATACCTCTGACATGCTTATTAAGGTTTTCCCCCTCACCTTACTCTACTTGACTGAGCTGACAAGAATTAACCCAAAAAAACCGATTAGAGTAGGTGACAGTAGTTAGCACACAAGTATTGTGTTTTCACCAAGGTTCACTTTGAATAGTACATATTTACCATCGATGTATCATGGACTAAAGATAAAAATTTCTTCATACATAGGAAGGATGACAGATAACCAAGTATTGATAACTTCATAAGTCCTCTTTTACTTTACCCAGCTTGTTTCAAGAGTTGCACATGATTTCATGTAAAACTAACCTACGAGCATAAACAAGCAAACAAACAATAAAGCAAAGTGGAAGTAGAAGTAAATACGAAAGAAAAGAGAGTAAGAAAATATGCATGCGAGAAAACAAACATGAAAAGTAAGAAGGAAACATACATGCAAGCAAACAAACCAAAAGAAAACACTACTCCTACTCCTAAGCTAACGGTGCATGGGCATGATCACGTGAAGTGTTACTTCCAATGCAGCTACTAGTGCATTGGTTGACGCATGTTGGTGAAGGCATGGTTCATGAATAACATAGTTGTGTGAAATAGCAAACATGAAACATATAACAATGAAGACAAACAAATCCAAGTTTAGATGTGTCCACAGAACATACGTGAGTGCAAGTGCATGACATGCAATCCATGCACTTATCATGGTGTTGTGTGACACTACATGCAGCTGTTAAGAATATGCATACTCTTGACTATAACATGCAAGAAAATGAAAGAAACAAATACAACTTGCATCATGCACGTGTGCTTGCTATGTAAGATTCCTCCAATGCATGAGTGATGGGATCATGTAGTTCGAGTGGAGGAAGCAAGATATGTTTGTGATATTGATCTTCAATGCATACAGATGAGTGATGAGGAACCTTGGGTGTTTCAACAATTCCCTGATGAGAAGTGAAACCAACCTCATGACTGCGAGGGCCTGACATAACCATTGGCTCGGGCTGAAGTGCCTTGACAGTCTGTGGGGTTTCGACTTCATCGATAGATACATCATCATAAACAGGTGGCTTCGAAAAATCAACTGCGATAGAATAATCATCGTGGTTGAATATGGGAGTAAATAGATCATGACAGCCACGATCATAAAAATCAATGATTTCATCGGCATCCTCATGATCTGATGAATCAAATAGAGGGGTAGACGAGAAGTAGACAAATTCACCTTCTATGTTTCTGGAAAAAGTTGATGAAAAATCAAGTGGATTTTCAATGAATAATTGGTCCTCTCCATTGTCGGATGATGGACTAACATCTGGTGTGTTCTGCAAATGATAAACAATGGGTGCATCCATAGGCGGAGATACACATGCGAAATCAGTGATGGAATAATCACCAAATATGTTAGGAAAGAACAGAGGAGGCTCAAATGGAAGGGAGTCATCCTTCACCAAGAATTGATGCTCAAGCTCCCAGTCATACTCTTCACAAATGATAGTGCATGTTGGTTGTGCAATTCCAACTTCGTCGATAGCTTGGTCCTCGTTCACAACAATTGTAGAGTCTGAAATGGAAGGACACAAGTCAGTGAAATCTGGAGGATCAGAAGAACATGAAGACAGAGGCTGAGGTACAAAATACATGTGAGAACCAATGGATTCACAACCATGCTTGCACGAAAATTGAAAGGAGCGATGTCGGGAGGATGTGATGGTTGAACATATGTGTATGATTTCTCTCCCACATCACTCTGTGATGGTGGCACTGTTTGATGAGGGGACGATGAACAATCACTTGTGACAACGACCATGTCCATCTGTGATTGCACAACTCCATAAATGAAGTATGTTGAGTGGTGCTTGGGCTTGAATTTATTCTTTGGATTGACTGGTTTGTTAAGATAGTATTTGAATCTATCCCAAAGATATGGAAATTTCATCTGACTTTTCAGAGCTTAAAACTAAAACTCATGGAAGTGTTCCCAAAATTCCATAGGAATTTCATGTGGGGCCTTCTGTTGTTGTAACAGTTTTTGGTCAAGAGGTTATGGATCAAAATGATGGAAAGTAGATTCAATGAGATCACATAACTACTCAAGTGAGTGCACGGTGCTAGGAGGCAAACTGCAGCACCACCGTTGTGGGGATTCGTGAAGTGTGTATGATAGCAGTAGACTAGCCTCTCCGTCAAAACATTCGTCTACCTTGTCGAGCATGGAAAAGAGGTCTTGTAAGAACACAGGCCAGGCCACTTTGCCTTCACCATCATATGTTAATTCGGACAAGAGATCAAAAGCTCCCTCATGATGTCGAGAGGTTCGGCATGTGAAAAACATCATGGAGGGTTGAGTATAACAGAATCCATCATAGATGTGAAAAGGTACAAAAGATGATGAGAGGACACAGCTTGTCATCTAGCCCTCCTTCTAGCACTAGAAATGTTGACGGTGCTAGACCCATCAACATGTCAGGGGATCTTCCCAGTAAGAAGTCCCAACTAGACCTCAAACCATTTGGTGTAGAAGTCCCAGCAGTGGGTTGTATGGTATCGCCTTGACTGCAGTTTCACACAGAGGCAAGTAATATGTCCCTGTTGGTATCAAGGATGTGACATATGCAATAATTCAAGGAAGGTGCATGAGTGGTTCTAATACACAGAGGGTGAGGTGAGTGCGCCCCTTGGAAACCTGTGAAAGCACGAAGATAAGAAGGTAACACACCAGCAAAGATGCATCACAAAATGGAAGGAAAGTAAGCTAGCAATCCAAAGTGATGGTTAAACCAGCAACACATTTTAGTAAGATTCATACATGCTTATATAGGAAATCCATACATGCATGTGTAAGCAGATAGATACATATATCATTTATAGTAAACAAGATAGCTGAAATACAATATGACATATGCATGAAACGCGTTGGCTCTATTATATTAAGAAGTGAAAGTTCTAGTCATACAATACAACCATCACCAACCACTAGTTCTGAGAGAGGAATGTTACAATCACTGCTGCCTACTCCTCCAAAGAGATATACTAGCTCTGCACAGTGGAGAAGCCAAGGCTCATTACAATACTCTCCAAGATTTCTCTAAGATACTCCTATCGGAATCTTGGCTGACCAAAATCCTATACAATGAGTTATGAGGGACTATATATAGAAAAGGGTGGGGTGGCCTTTGACATTGGCCTTTGTGACTGTTCATCTACCCTAATGACTCTTCATCTGCTCTATGACTGTTACATCCAACTATCGACACTTGAACTTCCACTTGACAAGTTGTTACATACAATATGCACATGTACCCATGTGAGACAAAATAGGCTTGAGCAGGCCATGCGAGACATCACTATGACTCGGACAACTATGGAAATACTAGCTCTTCAACATCCTCATGGTCATCGACAGTAGTGAACTTATGCCTTGCTTGGTAGTCTGCGATGGTGTCCATGTACTCTATGGTGACATATTTCTGGAAACGAAGTCTTGCCTCTGTAGCATTTCGGTACACTGCTCTAGCTCCTCTGTCCAACTCATCTGATAACATGTGCATCATTATCTTAAGTGCGGTTGGACCAGCGACATACTAATGCATGGTGTTTGCACTGATCATGAAGTCTACGCTGGTGGCTATGCGCATCAACTCGTCAAGGTACAAGTCAATTTCCAGTCAAACTTGTGCCTATGTCTTTTCCTTGGTGAGTGTCCTGATAGATGGGATCACATGTGCGCGTGCAACAACATCCATACTCCTAAATACTCGTGCATGGGAATCCTGCAAACCAGTGATGAGTTGTGGGATTTCCTCATAGTACTGAATCTGACTACGGATGTGTGCCTTCAGCTCAACGGCTCTGGGCTTCATCATCTTGGGCAAGTGTAACAGGGCTCCCATGTATCTCGTTGTCCATGTTTGCATGTAGTCAAGAATAATATGCAAGTTTGACAAGATACATGCTCTCCTAACACATCGTTGTTGCAAAAGCGTTGAGATGGACAACTTTGTTATACACGATACCAAACTTGGAATACAACACCCACATGACTATCTCAATGGATAATACTTCATCTAGTATTTCTTGCTTTAACTCTACTTGGGTGGATGCTGTAACTAGTTCCCCTCCTTGCTTGGCCGTTTGTAACTCCTTATCCATTCGCTCATTCTCAGCTTTCAAGAAGCGAACACTTGATCCAGGTGGATGTTGATGGCCACCCACCAATCCAATTTGGACCACCATGACTGTCTCTTTTAGTTTTTCAGTTTCCATAATTGTAGCACAATTTACTATTTTTAGCAGTTTTTTAGGTCCTGAACTTCTATAGCCGTTTTGAGGCCCTAAACAACTTTTTTTGGGAAATCTGGGAGCTACATGGGTCCATGGACTAATCTTTTTCTTCCCAAAGTTGTAGTGATCGGATAGATATTTCTAACGAGCTATTGTACGCTTCAAACGAAGATCAGGTGCCAAAGTTACGACCCCAAGAAGTTGATGTACCAACTTACCCAAAACGGGGCCCACAATTTGGCGTTTCATCTTCTAGCGTTAGGTTTTCAAATGTTAATGGTTTTCCATTGTTTCTAAACAATAAATAGGCCTTTGAGCTTCATTGTAACACAGTTCATAGGCATGTAGCCGCCACGTCTCTTCTCAAAGATAAGATACCATCACCCTAGCTGGTTTATTTCGATTTCTATTTGTAAGCATATTTCAGTATTTTACATTAATGAAATGAAGTATTATTTCCGTTGCATCTTTGTGTATATGGTTATCTCTGTATTTTGTTGCATTCCTATTTAAATCTGGATCAGTGGTATCAGAGTGGTTTGCTTTTTCTCTATTTTTCTTTGCATGTCCCCAACGAGGTCAGGATATAACGAGTTAGGGCTTGAACTGGTCGAACCTTTGCAAGACCAGCCCTGCAAACCCGACGGCCTCCCATGGCGAATGAGAAGAAAGATGAGGGGGCAAGAGAACCTATCAGAATCTTGCTCGAAGAAGCCCTCGAGTGGCAAAGGAACACAATGATGGATAGCTTTGCGCAAATCCTTCAGCGGCTACCTAGAGGTGACGCATCGACTTCCAACAGCTACTCTGGAAATGCCACACTGTTTAAGGTACAAGTTAATTTTGAAATCCCCATCTTCGAGGGTCAAATAGATGCAGATGTCGTAGATAAATGGTTAAATCTGCTAGATGGGTATTTTTCTGTCCATAAATTTTCGAGTCGGGAAAATATTGTTTTTTCTCTTATCAAAGCAGCCCCCGACGTCAAGGACTGATGGGAAATCTACTCTGAGTAGAAGAATGAAAGTACAGGCTCACTATTTTCAGCCACACCCACTTGGGATTCATTCCGGAATGCCGTCAAGGAGCAGTACTACCCTGTCAAAAGCTATGAGGACAAATACATCAAATGGACCAGACTGTGGCAGGGAAGGGACCAAGATGTGCTGGAGTTCACAAACATTTTTCATACCCTTCACACACAATTGGGTATCAAGGACTCTGAGCTGCATTTGGTACTCAAATACCAGGGCTACCTACATAGATACATCCAAGAAGAGATGGAGTTCTTGAACATCTCCTCGCTCGGTACGGCATCCCGATACACTCTCAAAATCGAGAAAAAGTTCAAACAGAAGAAACAAGACTTTGGATCTGCAAATCCGAAGACCAAATGACAAAGCCAGGGTGGGGTGACCCAAGACAAACTATCGAAGCCACAACAAAAGAACGATACCACGAAGTCGAAGAGGGACACAGGAAAGTGGTGTGAGTTCCACAAGAGTCCCACTCATAACACAAGTGAGTGTCGAACCAAGCATTCACTGGTGGTCGAGTTGAAGGCTTCAGAATCAGATGCATGTTCCGACCTTGAGTTAGAACCCAACAAGGGGAATGGAAAAGAGAAGCAGATCATTGATGCGGAGCCCAGCGTCATTGTTGCCACCGCCAAGATCTAGAAGAATGAGCCTGAAGATCCAGTGGAGGGGGAACGTCTTTTCCACTCACAGATGTGGGTGAAGGGTTCGCCGCTGCAATTCATTGTCGACAGTGGCAGCCAAAAGAACCTCATTTCAGCAGAGGTCGTGAAGCGGTTAGGCCTACCGACTACACCACACTCGCAGCTGTACAATATCAGGTGGCTTCATGAAGGACGAGATCTCAAAGTTAGGCAGCAATGCCACCTTCCCTACAGCATCAAGCCCTTCATAGATGAGGTATTTTATGATGTTACACCTCTGGATGTTTGTGATGTATTATTAGGCCAGTCGTAATTATGGGGGCGACATGCTGTGTATGAGTCAAGGCCTCGCGCTATCATTATTTCTTTGGATAATTCATTATACAGGACACCCGAGGTAGCCCCACCTACCGCCACCTCTTTGATCTCTACTAAGAAAGGCAACAAGCTCATCTCCCATACTAGGAAATTCATTTTCTATCTGATTCGCTCCCAAAGTAAGGGAAGATCGTCACCACATCCATGACCCTTGCGAAGGGTTCCTCCACATAACAGCAGTAGTAAAGGAATATGGTCATGACAGAACACAGGAACAACTTCTACTCACCCACAGATGTACCACACAAGCTTCAGGTGGGCAACAAAGTCTAGCTGCATCTGCAAAAAGAACGCCTTACAAAAGCCCATCAGAAGCTCTGACCACGCTGACATGGTCCTTACACCATTACTAAGGCTATGGGAAATAATGCTTTGGAGCACAACATTCCTCCATTCCTTCGCCTGCACCAAGTGTTCAATGTGTACTGCCCTCGACCATGCTTCCCATCATTACTGAACACATCCGAGATTGCAGAACAGCTCACCAGGGACCAAGTTCAGCAGATGAAGGAACTCAATGCAATGGGAAACATTGCTTCCTAAGGGGGGAGGAATGATCTAGGTGGATGTTGGTGGCCACCCACCTATCCCATTTGGACCCCCATGACTATCTCTTTTAGTTTTTCAGTTTCCCTAATTGTAGCACAATTTACTATTTTTAGAATTTTTTCAGGTCCTGAACTTCCGGAGCCGTTTTAAGGCCCTAAACAACGTTTTTTGGGAAATCTAGGAGCAATGTTGCTCTTCCCAAAGTTGTATTACGTGGATAGATCTTTCTAACGAGATACTGGCCACATCAAACGAAGATCGGGTGCCAAAGTTACGACCCCGGGAAGTTGATGTACCAACTTACCCAAAACAGGGCCCACAATTTGGCATTTCATCTTCTCGGGTTAGGTTTTGGGATGTTAAGGGTTTTCCATTGTTTATCAACAAAAAAAAGGCCTTCGAGCCTCATTGTAACACAGTTCAGAGGCATGTAGCCGCCACATCTCTTCTCAGAGATAAGCTACCATCGCCCTAGCTGGTTTATTTCCATTTCTATTTGTAAGCATATTTCAGTATTTTACATTAATGAAATGAAGTATTATTTCCGCTGCATCTTTGTGTATATGGTTGTCTCTGTATTTTTTTGTGTTCCTATTTAAAACCGAATCAACACTTGAGCTAGTGACTTCGACATATGCTCTGGTAGCATCAGCCAATGTTGTTGGATTCTTGTGCACGTCAGAAACGATCACTTGTTCCTCAAACTACGCATGAGATGTGTGATCATCCAGAGTAGACACTCAACGCAATTACACAACTCTATGTTATGACTCGTCGAATGATATGTTGTGCATCTCTCCTTCCAAATTGTCTCCAAAGATCTAAGTGTCTCACTGGTCACTTGGGACTTGCTCCGCTTCTGGATCTGGTTAAGCTAGTGGGTCGACCTATTGGTGGTAAGGCATGAAGTTGATGTCTTACTCTAACTCTTACTACTCCATATTTGTATCAATCTACTCAAGTGCTTGTTCAATCCCTTGAGTGAAGTCCTACTCCTGCTACTGCTCACCTTGTGTTATAGACATTTTTGTGCCTTACAGCTATGACCATGAAATGTCCATAAACCAAGGGATCCTAAGTCCCTAAAAGTGTTGTTCCAGCTCCTAAAGAAACAAGGTCAACAAATTACAGCTTCTCCCAGAAGTTCTCCACCAGAAACTGCTCAAAACTAGTCAAATCAGGATCATTTCAGATGCTCCACTAGCTAGCTGCGTTGCAAAGCACCCAAATACACTGGCTAGGTGCGTTGCAACGCACTTGAATGCACTACCAGGGTGCGTTGAGCGTGAAATGACAAGTGGCAGAGTCATTCCGCGAGGTGGAGAGACAATGGAAGCTTCCAGAATCTTCTCCAATGACACTTGCCTCACTGAATTCGACTAGTGATGAGTAAGAGGCTTTCAGTCTCCAAGTGGAAGCAAGAACTGACAAAGAGAAGCCACTAATCAATTCATGAGCTGACTCATCCTCTTTGCATACATCTATATATGGATCCCTCACCAAGAGATCCAGGGAGGCTGGAATTTTGTACATTGCAGAGAATTGCTGTTGGTTTTGTGATAGATATCAGAGTATTGGGTGATTTATGCTTTGTTAGAGGTGAAGAAGGGATTCTATGCTGGGAGGTTGATGCTGGATCAGGAATCATCAGTTGTAACTCCTCCTGGATCTTCTTGCTTTATCAATAAAACTACTTGAGTTTCTCCTACATGCTTGTATATCACTGATGTTTGTTATATTTGTATGTTTAGCTTAAATCTGATCCTAAGCTTTTTATGAACATAAATCCATGTCTTTGTGTAGTTTCTTTCTTCTGTGAACTTGCAGGAACTTGGTGACGCTGGGCAAGTAAGGGAGCAGGTAGTTGGAAACTGTCAAACAGAAGAGAGATCGGATCAAAGGACTAGCGCAAGACACAGGTTGGTTCATCCTATTCATCTTCGTTTATAGTTCATAAAGGAGAATACAAGAGTAGTTTTCCCTATTTGTTTCTGAGGTCTCTGTCACAACCCGGTGGGATAGGGTTGTTCTGAATAGACACTTTTCCCGAAAACAAAATGGCGACTCCGCTGGGGAACGTGTCTAGTTAGTTTTTTTGTGTTTCTATTGTTGTTCATCTCATAAACTTAGAAGTAGCGAATCGAACTGCATTTTCCATTTACAAATGCAAAGTAGACATCTGCTACTCTAGTCCATTCACTGGATCTGTTTATGATCTGAACAGCTGATTCACAAGTGATCTGATTACCCTTTGTGATAGCTTTTAAACCTCTTGTAAATCAACCCTCTGATTGTGCATTATTGATTGCTTTTACCCGGCCAAAAACCATAGATTAAACTGCAAACCGTGACCCAGAACCCGGAGAGAATTCTCGTTTCTGCTCCAGCGCAGGCTCTGTGAAGAGACTCTGCATTTCAGCGCAGTTCCCGAGAGGGCTACCTGCGTTGCAATTCAGTTTCTCTGTGTAGCAGGTGCGTTGATCAGCCTAGCCCTGTCTAGCTGAGGTTCTTTGCTCATTTTTTCCAGTTTTGCCTCTGATTTTTGCAGCCTGTGATCAGTGTGTTTGTCTGTTTAAAAACCCCTTTTCTTTGCCTTAATTCCGCCTCAGTTGTATAAAAGAAACTGTATTTGTTTTTGTGTGTTTGTTACATCAATTATAGTTTCCCATTGCAAAAGTAAACTAGTCATACTGTCGTCCTTGGATTTAGATCTGTCGTAAGTGTCGATTTTGATCTTAGGAGAAAGTTTATTTGCTGTTGACAGTCGATTACGCTTTTACTTTTGCCGTTGGCTTGAATTTGTGAATTTCTAGTGTCGAAACAAGTGTTTACTTCAAAATCATAAAGTGTCGTAATCGTCTCTACCTTTTGATTTCGAAAAGAAGCTTGTTTGTGTTTTTCACTTGAAAGCGAATTCAAATTTGTACAACAACTTTCCTTTTAGGCATCAATATTAAGAAAGTGAAAAAACAAATACATGCACATGTGCATTTGCATATTGACACTCTGTTTGGCTTGATTTAGGAAAAGTTCATTTACAGTGTGCTCTTTGCTCTTTGAGAAAAGATTGTGTCTTTATTTTCCCCTTGTAGCTAGGATTTTCATTGCTGAAAAGAGATAAAAGCTTGCTTATCATCTTTAGATTGCATTTTAGGAATTACATCTACATCTCGTGGTGAACCCAAAAGGCAAACTTCATAAGAAAGATCAACCTAAAAT
Source organism: Pinus tabuliformis (assembly GCA_031772625.1). Lineage (NCBI taxonomy): Eukaryota > Viridiplantae > Streptophyta > Pinopsida > Pinales > Pinaceae > Pinus > Pinus tabuliformis. The sequence continues at coordinate 766,838,448 of CM062815.1, forward strand.
AAATTCAATGAACTTAACAACGCTTTGTAACTTAACGCACAACATTTAGAGGTCTAGGCTAGAGACGTGTTCCGGCGTCGTAAAGCCTGGTAACTGTTGTCCTCACTGATGGTTGGGTGATTCCTCCACTTTGAGACGATAAGTGCCAGTACAGATTTGTGCTCCCACGTACCGTCGAGTATATATTGGGAGACCCCTATAGGCATAAAACCTTTATCCATAGGAAGCCGTGTCGGCCGCCCTACTGATCGCAATGCACTGAACACAGCATTCGAGAAGATTGACTGCCGTACCCTAAAAAGTATTCTGCAGTTTTGCGATTGGTTTGGTACTCCCTCTACCTAGATCTCTAGAGCAGTCCCTTTCGTTCCTTTTTAGACTCCTTAACGGAAAAGGTCCATCTGAGCACTTGTCACTTCAGGCTCATTAAAAATCGAAGGAGACTAGAGTCATCTTTTGTTTTTTCTCGACTCTTTAAAACTGAAAAAACAAAGTTGTGTCAAAAGCGTCTAAAATTCATTTAATACAGAAACATACTTTCCCTTTTATTTTAGTTGATCAAGTAATCCGCAATCGTGGAAGAAAGTCAATTGAAACCCCGTCGTTCGCGGAGGCTTACGAGTCAACCGTCTTTGTCTCCGGAAGTGAAACCAGTACGGACAAAGCGAACTTGTTTAACCGGATCCAAGTCTCCTATCAAAGTTAGAACAAGTGTTCCAACGACATTAGAGACTCCGGTGACTCCAAACATTTCTGGAATCCCTGCCTCAACAGAAGAAGTTCAACGGCCACAGAAGGACAATGATACTGATCCTAGTTTGAGAACAAGCACTTGTGTTACTGAACCAGTTCCATCCATAACCGGTTCAGAGAGTCTTACTCTTCAAACATCTGTCACTACCTCTTTGGCACCAGAAATATTTTACGGACCTGACGGTCTTCCCCTTCCACCTGGTCTAATTGCGATAGAAGAAATTGTAGAAGATCCGCAAGCAAGTACTCCAACGCATTTTGGAGTCGGGATCACTCTATTTCCTTCGACATCAGAAGTTAGTCTACCACTAGTGGAAGTTCCTGTAGAATTGCTAGGTAATCTTTTGGATAGACTACAAATGTCTGAACAACCGTCAACATCTAGGACTGTGTCTTCCGACACAGCGACGGCAGAACTCCATGCTGTCACTCCGACAATGTTCGCCGGCATACCGTCTGTCCCGAGTAGCTCACAACCGCTAGAAGGAGCCCACCCAGGGGCTATCTCGACAGTCTGGTCCGTTCCTGTTTGTTCATTTGGAATTATATCCGGAAACTCTTATGTTGAGTCTCAACAAATTGATCCGTTTGGAGGTCAATTTGGGCAGTCCGGTCCCCAAGGGCAAACAATTCCCTTGAGTTCTGGATTACCACCGTATGGGGGGCAGTACGCCCTTTCATTGCCACCTTTGGGAGGATATCCATACGGGAGTTCACAACAGCATTCAGGTTATACTGGAATTACCTCAAGTGGTTGGGTACCTATACTACCTCAACAACCAAGGGTTGTGTATTCGATGCAACAATGTGTACCTGTGTCGAACATAGCCACTACGCCAGCTATTGTGACTGTGTCACAAGTTCAAGCGCTGCCTGTTGTGTGTCAACCTCAAGTTTCTCAGGTTGTAATGCAACAGCCCATTGACCCTGCCACTCAACCACAATCGCCAACTAGTGGGGAGACACAGGCCCAGACGGGTACAATTACCCCTCACCTTGGTCAAACGGTTAGTATCGGGCAACAGCAGATGGCTTCACAACCGTGGCTGGTGCAATACCAACAACCACAATTCCAACAAGTATACCAAGGCGCTGAGCAGCAAATCTTTGCAAATAGTGGACAGCCGTACATTCAAAATGGTCAAAATCAACCATTTTATAATGGTCAAGTCCACCAACCTTACCAAACATACCAGCATCAAATGCATTATGCCGGTATGCAAAGACCAACTGCTCAGGCGATTCCATCATATCCTGGGTATGCTTCACCTAACCTGAATCAACAGTTACCATTTGTGGCAACTTTAGAGTTACCTGATTTAAACCGGTTAACAAATGATCCAATTTCTTACGCCCCTTGGTGGCCAACGATTCCGCATAAACTTCCATCAGATATTCCTAAATTTAATGGAAATCCGGGTGAAGATCCATCAAATCACGTGATGAAATTTCATCTATGGTGTTCATCAAACACTTTAAATGATGATTCGATAAGACTTCACCTTTTTCAAAGGACGTTAACGGGTCCAGCGGCAAAATGGTACATTGAATTGCCTAGAGCTTCGTTCGACAACTTCAGCACCTTAGCCACAACCTTTTTAACCCATTTTCAATTACCAATAAGGTATGAAACGGAAACAGAACGGCTTACCAACTTCAAACAGACAACAACCACTCACATATCAGATCATATACATGAGTGGCGACGTCGTCGTAGGATGGTAAAAATGTACGTTCCCGATCAGCTATTAGCTAAATGGTTTATCAAGTCATTACTGCCTTCCATCACGGAAGATGTGGCAAAAGGGGGAGTCATAACTAAAGAGCAAGTGATCGCTCGTGCTCAATATCTGGATTTGATTTACACTCAGTCCGGCATGCTCTACGACAAAATACCTGACGCCCCTAGACCGGAATCCTCGATTCCTCCGCCTCCTAAATCGAACAATGACTCTCACGTCGGCGATGGCGTGATTGGCACGACAGACACGAGATCAAAAAATGCCACATCCAAGAAGGCCCGTAAGGTTTTAGGTCAAAATGCAAAAGACGAACTTCTTGCTTCGGAAGTAAATGCCGTATCAACAGATAAAGGCAAAGAAACCAAACAACCAGGAAGCAAGAAGAAAGGAAAAGGGAAGAAGAAGAAACAGGATGAGCAATCTCTCGAAAAATCTTCTTCAAACCCTCCTGGAAATAAGAAACCACCCTCAGGGTGCATGATATGCGATGAGGATCATTGGACGAAAGAATGTCCATACAAAGCTGAGCTTAAAAGATTCTTTAAAAGTTCGAAAACCTCAGCAGTGTTAACCGATCCGTTTCCGAATCCAGGAATAAATCTGGTTGAGAGTGGAAATGCTTCCCCATCTCAAGTGCTAATGTTGTCGATTTCAAAACAGCAGAATGATGCTTTAATTTCGACAAGGAACAAAGATTACGGGAATCCGCAGCTGTCGAACAACAAGGATAAAGATCAACCAAGTAGTTCGACAACAACTTCTACAGAAGTCGTACCACCCACCATCCCTGAATTGACAATAAAACCGCCAAAGGGAGTAGTACACAAGTCGACATTCAATCCTTGCGCTAGAGCGGCGTAGCATTATAACATAGTGGAAGATTTGGCCCAATCGCCATCCGCTATGTAGACTCTTGAAGTACTACAAAACTGCCCATCCCAAAGGCAGGCTTTGTTATCGGCCATTGGTGGGATTGATCCAAAGGATTCCAATATTGTATCCTTCGACCACAAAGGGTACGATCCTCAGTTACCAGCTCAATTAGCTTTCCTTGTTCAAGTGAAAGCCCTCAACAAAACTGTTCACCGAACGATTATTGATGAGGGAGCATATACATGTATTATGTCGATGAGTTGCTGGAAAACTTTAGGATCTCCAACCTTGTCACGATCTGCGACAACGTTAAAAGCATTTGACGGAAGGACATATACCCCATACGGTATCCTAAATAACTTGAAAGTTGAACTAGGAGGGAAAGCAGTAGAAATAGATGTTGAAGTCATCAATGGGAATCTTGATTACAACATCCTACTAGGACGACCATGGATATATGCCATGGCAGCTGTTGTGTCGACCTATTTTAGAAAGATTTCATTTCCCTTTCAGGGAGGGATTACAATCGTCGACCAACAAAACTTCCTCCCCAATGGTTCACAAGTTATGGGAAGGATTCCCATGATCCATGGAAGCCCACATTCACTTCAAAATATCGGAGTAGGCCTACTAAAAGATCCTATACTAATGGGAACTTTCGCTCTTCCACCTCCAATCAATCTGGTGGAAGTAGCGTCGATAGGAACCTGCAACATGATATCTTCCACAAAGATCTCAGAAAACGATATAAACATGGATCATGCGATGGTTTTGCCCCCAAGCCCAATAGAAATATTATAGCAATCAATGTTTCTGGCATGGGAGGCAAACCCAAATCAACGCTCATCAAGCGTTTGGATGGATAGGTCTAGAGAATATGGTACCCCTTCAGATCCTTGGTCACAAGTACATGACACCGACAAAGGAATTCTCCAAGCTATGGTAGATGACGGAGCACCATGGAATGATTCCCACCATCGTTCTCTTCTTCCGAATTATGAAGAAGATACTCAAAATGACCTCTACCATCCTTCAGTAGTTGATTTTCTATCAAATACTGTAAATACGGTGGATTCTGAGCGAAACTTATCCAACATTGAAGAGACTATAGCCATAAATATCTCGACCAAAATAGATGTTGTAGAGAATATTTATGTCAGCAAATGTTGTTCTCCTTCAGAACTGGAAATATATAACGCTCTCTTTTGCGAATTCAGAGATGTCTTTGCTTGGTCATACAGTGAAATGCCAGGCATCGACTCGAGTATCGTTGAACACGGAATTAAGATGTATCCAAATGTTAAAACCGGTACGGCAACGGCTGAGGCAGGTGCACCCCAAGAAAGCTGCTGCCATTAAGGCAGAAGTTGAAAAACTCCTCCATGCTAGTCTCATCTACCCGGTTCCGCTAACCGATTGGGTATCGAATATTGTCCCGGTTATGAAAAAACAAGGGACAATTAGAGTGTGCGTTGATTATAGGGATGTAAATCAAGCTTGTCCAAAAGATAACTACCCTACACCCTTCATTGACCAGATAATTGATGAATGCGCCAGATGTGAACTCTTCTCATTCATGGATGGATTCTCCGGGTATAATCAAATAAATATCCGCCCACAAGACCAGTCAAAGACTGCATTCATTTCTCCGTGGGGCACATTCGCATATCGAAAATTACCCTTTGGTTTAAAGAACGCGGGGGCGATGTTTCAGAGGGCAATGAATTATGCCTTCCATGACATCAAAAGCATCATTCAACCTTATCTTGACGACCTTCCAGCTCATTCGCGAAAGCGGACTGATCATCCGCGGCATTTAAGAGCGATATTTCTACGTTGCCGACACTACAAAATACGACTCAATCCGTACAAATGTGTATTTTGCGTCAGTTCTGGTCATTTACTTGGCTTTGTAGTCTCCAAGGATGGGATTCGTCTCGACCCTTGTAAGGTCCAGGCAATCATAAATTTGCCTCCACCTTCGAATTTGCTTCAGATTCAGAAACTCCAAGGGAAAGCAAACTTTCTGAGGAGGTTCATTCCAAATTACGCTGAACTTGCTAAAGGTTATACACGTCTTTTGAAAAAGGGGGTACCCTTTAACTGGGATCAGGTCGCACAAGCTTCCTTTGATGCTTTAAAATATTCCCTAATGAGAGCATCATTAATGTACGCCCCTGATTATCAAAGAGACTTTAACCTGTATCTGGCTGCAGTAGATACGACCATCACAATGGTTTTAGTTCAAGAAGTTGATGGGATAGAACACCCTATTTATTATTTAAGTAAGAACTTAAATGATACAGAAAGCAAATATTCTTATGTTGAAAAACTAGCGCTTGCAGCGGTTCAAGCGATACAAAGATTTCGACACTACATCCTCTTTCAGAAAACTACCATTCTGTCAGATTGCAACCCCATGACTTATATATTGTCGCGACAGTTGCTGGGGGGCAAATATTCAAAATGGATAGCAATCCTTCAAGAGTTTGATCTGGAATTTGTAAAATCCAAGTCAAAGAAAGCTCTAGTTTTCGCAGAATTATTATGCGATCTCCCATCGTCGTCCAACGATGAAACATCCAAAGAATCAATCGTGGATGAAAGTTTGTTTCTGATATCTGCAAGCAATGAGTGGTATGGGGATATAATCATTTATCTCCAAACACAAAAATTCAGGCCAAATACCTCTCACTCTGAACAAAAACGTATTCGATACCGAGCAAAATACTACATGATCGTCGGTGATACACTTTACCGTCGTGGTATTGATACAGTTCTGAGGAGGTGCCTCACCCATGAGGAAGCCGAAAAAGCCCTGAATGAGTGTCATTCAGGCGTGTGTGGGGGGCATCAATCTGGATATGCTACAGCACAAAAAATCTTACGAGCAGGATACTTCTGGCCAACCATGTTCAAAGATTGCATAACCGCAGTCAGAAGTTGCCATGCTTGTCAAATTTTTGATAGCAAAACCAGAAGACCACCCGCACCTTTACAGCCAATAGTTGCTGTTGGGCCATTCGCCAAATGGGGCATCGATTTCATGACATGTAACCCCACCTCGACCGGGGGGCATGGGTATATTATAGTCGCAGTTGACTATTTTACCAAATGGGCTGAGGCGATGCCTACATTAGATAATAATGGTGAAACAGCTGCCCTTTTCTTTTTCAATCATGTAGTCGCCAGATTCGGTGTACCACAGGCTATAGTCACAGATCATGGATCGCATTTTCGCAATCACATGATGGTTGAATTAGCTGCCAAACTAGGGCTATCTCACGACAGCTCTACTCCATATTATCCGCAGGCCAACGGACAAGTTGAAGCGATCAACAAGGTCCTGAAGCGCATGCTGCAAAGGATGATCGGAGCTCATAAAAGAAGATGGCACCTAATCCTGTACTCAGCTTTGTGGGCTTACCGAACATCAGTAAGGAATGCAACCGGGTTCACACCCTTCCAACTGGTATATGGCCTGGAAGCAGTCTTACCAGTCCAGTGTGAAATCTCGTCTCTCAAACTCGCAATTGATCTCCTCCCTGGAACTTCAGAAGAAGAAGCCCGTTTCTTGGAATTAATCCAATTGGATGAAACCCGTCGTGACGCCGCATTGGCCAACGAAGCCCATAAGAAACGAGTCAAGGCGCAGTTCGACAAAAATGTCAAACCCCGTGTCTTCTCAGAAGGTGACTTGGTCTTGCTTTACGACCAAGAATCCGATAAATTGGGAGCAGGTAAATTTAACTCTTTATGGATGGGCCCCTATATTGTTAAACGAGTGTTAGCGAAAGGAGCCTACGAGTTGATGGATTGCGACGGGATTCCACTGGCGCAACCCCGTAATGGGTTGTACCTCAAGCGTTACTACGCCTAGTAGTAACCAACGTGCTTTTGTTATATTTTTGTTTTCGCTAAGAGTGTTTGTTTTGGTCGAGTAATCCACCTTTTTTACATTTATTGCAGATGTCAAACCCATTGGAACCATGTGTTGGATATGCCGACGGAGCAAGTCGTAGTTCGCGGAACCTGTCCTCCGCAGCTTGGGCCATTTTTTATCCAAGCGGTGAGTTAGTAAGTTTCAGAGGTGTATGTATTGGTTGATCAATGAACAATATCATTGAATATAGCGCGTTGATAGAACTTCTCTCTGATGCCATCACTCATGGTATACGCCGGCTAATCGTCAGACTATACTCACAGCTCGTAATACTGCAACTCAATGGTATATATTCCGTCTGAAACCCAGCTATTTACCGCATGTTCCTAAGGGTTAAGATTTTGGAAAGACAATTTGATCTTATTCAATACCAGCATATTTCCAGAAACTTAAACACATTAACTGACTCATTAGCCAACTATGTGTTAGATAGACATTTGCAACATTTATAAAAAGAAACACATCATCAATGTTCTACAAGTGGATCGCATAACTCAACCAGAATAAAATTCCGAAAATCAAAAATATATATGTAGCTGTTTATGGTTTACATATAATGTTCTTTAACCAAGAAAAAATCGGTCACATGACCCAAAACTCAAAATGCTAGGGGGCACCCTAGTCTAATGATGCTCGTGATAGCAAGTCACAGCCTGTGCGATCATGCGTAAGAGACGAGTCCATCGTCTGGGCACACCAGTAGTATGCTGCTGTAACTGCAAAGGTAGCTCGTCGATCCTCACATCTGGAATACCGAGAGTAAGGCTCTCAACCTGCTCCTGCACAGCTGTGAGAGTCTCGGCCACATCAAGGTCACGAAGAATAACCCTCCCGATGGCCTCTCCTGCTGGGGCAATGGCTGGCACTCTCAGGCGAACTACTGGATGAACAGGACCAACATCTGCATGTACACATGAGTTTTGATTAAAGTCTTGATAGAATAAAGCACAAGGACATTATAAATAAAAACAGTAAACAGTGATATGGTCAAAGATTTTACCAATAGCACCCCACTGCTCGCCATCCGGCAGTACTAAATCTGGATCACCCCGGAAGTCCATGCCAGCATATGGATACTCGGCATAAACCATCTCCTGACGATCAAACCACCTGAAGAAGGTATCAGAAAACGAAATCTGAGACTGGCCAGCATGCCTAGACATATGGTCAACCCATCTCTGCATACGTGGTTCAGTAGGAGAAGGTAAGTCGAGTGCAATGTACTGCAGCTGCATCAGTGGTATCTTCTCCAAGGCAAAGGCGGTCAAAATAGAACCGAACCCAAAGTTCTTCAACCTCCCGTCCTTTATCTTGGTCAACTGACTTTTCATCACAAGAAGTACTACATCGCACCAGTTGAATATTTTCGGTTGGAGGCATTCCAAGGCATGCTGCATATAGGATCTGTTGGCCACATGAAGAGATGCACTACCAGCCATCCTACCAAAAGTAAACAGGATAGACCTAAGGGACCTATCAGTGACATCACGGATGATGATCTTGCCATCTTTACTTGGCTGAGATCCTTCCCTGCAATACTGGCGGACATAATCTCTCACAGAGTCACTTCCTCGGGCCGAACCTGACAAAGAGATGGGGGCACCCCGCCTCGACAAGCCAGTCAAGAAGTAAATGTCTACTGCAGTCAAGGGGATAGATTTGCCCCTAATCTGGAAAACTTGATTGATAGGATCCCAAGCATCGAGCAAATACTGCAGCAGGTTGATCTGCTATCTCATGCTAGAGATGCGGAAGAACTTCAGCAAGCCACAGTTCCGCAATGCGTTCACTGTAACCGGATCATGTAGGGCAATCATGTCCTCTTCTTCATGTTCTCGTTCTCGCCATGTAAGGGTCATCTTGCTCCGAGATCTCTGAAAAAAAAAAAGAGAGGAGTTAGATCCTGATTTTGATGAGAAACAGGAAAAAAATTTCATCAAAAAACTGTGCAACAAATTCCTTTTCTGTGCCCAACGCACCTGCAGCAGTGTTCCACCTGCATTGAATGTCAAACTGCCTTCATACTGGCCAACATTCAGCGCAGGTTTCGATGTACTTAGGGTGCGTTGATGGCAGAACGAACCCATCAAACCCCAGGGGCTCAAAAAAGCAAAGAATGAAGCATAGAATGCAAAAAGGAAACCATGAAATGAAAGAGCTTGGGTTTAGCTCCTACCTGGTCCAGACGGCGCCGAGAATTGTCCACAGAATCTCCCGAAATCAGCTGATGAAAATCAAGGGGGAAAAGGCACCTCCAAAGCTCCAACAAACCAAGTTCAAATGAAATGGTAAAATGAGAGGTAAAAACACTTTTTAATTGCTTTTTACGTAGTTCAAAGTAAAATATCAGCGTTTTAATCTCATTTTCAAGCAAATGTTGTTCATTTCTAACTAGTTTGATGAAGCAATTGAAAATACAGTACTATCTTTGGAAAGATGAAGCTATTTATGGTAAAAAATCAAAACAAGACCATCTAATCGAGCAGTTTTAGCACATAGTTCAAGCTCGTTAAAAAATAAACATAAGACCGAGCAAGTGTTTCCACCTGCATTTAAGCTCGTTAAAAAATGAACTATCCCCCGGTAAATAACCACCGTGAATGAAGCTTTTTCAGCCATTAAAGCCTTGGTCGTGTTTGCACCATCACCTCCACTTTTCCATTGGCCGATCATTCACCTCCATTTGATTGTTTACCCATTTTGAGGAACAGCTGCGAAGAGTGATTTCACCAGCCATCCTTGTGACACTGCCGTGATTGAAAAATTCCAAACCTTACCTGGAATCAGCTGCTACCCGTTTTATCACTCGTTCCTCGAAAGACGAGTCTTCTTTAAGCTCTTTTCATCTGACTCGTAAAATATGAAAAGATTGCCGAGTTTTGGCCTTCCAGCTCGTTAAAGCGACAGGAAGTGCTATCCCTCTTCTAGATTTTAATCTTTTTGGACCTGAGGGATTATTTCACAAAATGATCGAGCGCTTGTTTTGTTCGGCTCGTTAAAACTATCGAAAATTCATCCCTTCTGTATTGTTTTGTACTTTTTCGGACTTAAGGGATTAGATGACGAAAAAGGAATTTTGGAGTTACCTTTACGTACCTTTTCAGACTCTCTAAAAATGAAAAGGACTGAGTTATCTTTGTCGTTAGACTCGTTAAAAAGAATTAATAGCGACAAACTTGTCTTTAGACGAGAACGAGTTTCACTATCGCTAGGCTCATTAAAACATAGTGATGGGTTTGCCCGAAGGGCAAATTATAGAACAAGCATATGTTATCCTCCTCAAGCTTGACAAAAATAAAGAGGTACTGGTCAGCAATGACTGGGGAAAAATTGGGAAGAAAACTCAAAGAAACTTTATTGGTAGCAAGTCGCTCTTGAACATGACACTTCCACTCCGTGCCAGAGTCGGGTTGGGTTGTTTCATTCACCGGTCACATCACCGTGGTCTCGCCATACCATCCACATTTGGGGTAAATGCTACCGATCCATCACATAAGTGTCGCCGACATGTTCAAGAGAAGTCATCCAGAGAAGCCACCCGTGTCCCATCCACTACCATACATTATACTTCATTCTTTCATGACTGCCACCCTGAACCAATATCACCAGATCGTTTTCACCTCCATCAAAATCATTTGCTCCATTCCGTGTCATTGATGTGGGATTCATTAAGGCCCTCCTTTGATGGATCGCTTCTTGTCGACATCAGCTCATTATCCAAGAAGTTGATCTAGGAACACCCCATTCAGTACTTTGAAGCTTGCATGCCTCAATGGCAAGTTTCTCACTTCCGGGGACAGGTATACATCAATGACCTTCAACCGAAAGATTTTGCGTGGTGTTCGACGCCAATTCCTTTATTCACACCACGTGAATTGTACTGCAGTACCTTGAGGGTCATTATCATTATCGATGATTCCTCTCGCGCTTGTTAACAATTTACATCATTGACTGGTAATCAAGCGATGTCTTTCCATGTTCGACTTCAAAACATTTCTCACATGGATCGACTTGTACTTCGAGTGAAGATCAGATGAGATTGAAGACCCCGGATCTAGCTTCATCCATCCGGGCTGCGATATATATTCAGGAAAAATAAAGACATTGAAATGTACATCATTGCAGCACAGATAATCATCCTACCAAAAGGATAATGACTTCATCAGAATCATCAGTCTACCATCAGACGATTGTCTGTCCTATGTACATGAAAATGAATCTATAAAGCTAAGCATGGGAATGCCCGCCTCAGCTAGATCATGAAAACAGTATGAAAATAATGTATTGTATTGTATCTTATTACAGGTCTCCTCCCCAGCCTTAGAAGAACTTCGGATCCTCCTAATAAAGCATTTCACCCGATAAACGACCTCATACTTTAGGGGGCAACTGTTATAGACATTTTTGTGCCTTACAGCTATAAGCATGAAATGTCCATAAACCAAGGGATCCTAAGTCCCTAAAAGTGTTGTTCCAGCTCCTAAAGAAACAAGGTCAACAAATTACAGCTTCTCCCAGAAGTTCTCCACCAGAAACTGCTCAAAACTAGTCAAATCAGGATCATTTCAGATGCTCCACTAGCTAGCTGCGTTGCAAAGCACCCAAATACACTGGCTAGGTGCGTTGCAATGCACTTGAATGCACTACCAGGGTGCGTTGAGCGGGAAATGACAAGTGGCAGAGTCATTCCGCGAGGTGGAGAGACAATGGAAGCTTCCAGAATCTTCTCCAATGACACTTACCTCACTGAATTTGACCAGTGATGAGTAAGAGGCTTTCAGTCTCCAAGTGGAAGCAAGAACTGACAGAGAGAAGCCACTAATCAATTCATGAGCTGACTCATCCTCTTTGCATACATCTATATATGGATCCCTCACCAAGAGATCCAGGGAGGCTGGAATTTTGTACATTGCAGAGAATTGCTATTGGTTTTGTGATAGATATCAGAGTATTGGGTGATTTATGCTTTGTTAGAGGTGAAGAAGGGATTCTATGCTGGGAGGTTGATGCTAGATCAAGAATCATCGGTTGTAACTCCTCCTGGATCTTCTTGCTTTATCAATAAAACTACTTGAGTTTCTCCTACATGCTTGTATATCACTGATGTCTGTTATATTTGTATGTTTAGCTTAAATCTGATCCTAAGCTTTTTATGAACATAAATCCATGTCTTTGTGTAGTTTCTTTCTTCTGTGAACTTGCAGGAACTTGGTGATGCTGGGCAAGTAAGGGAGCAGGTAGCTGGAAACTGTCAAAGAGAAGAGAGATCGGATCAAAGGAGTAGCGCAAGACACAGGTTGGTTCATCCTATTCATCTTCGTTTATAGTTCATAAAGGAGAATACAAGAGTAGTTTTCCCTGTTTGTTTCTGAGGTCTCTGTCACAACCCGGTGGGATAGGGTCGTTGTGAATAGACACTTTTCCCGAAAACACCCTGCCTTGTTGGTGCTAGTTTTTCGGATGAATCTACTACCTGTACAAGCGCAGTTTCATATGTTTGTACATGTTGTGCCCCCTATTGTACCTATTCATGTTGTGCTTCCTTCTCCTATCTGCACAGCTCATGTTCCTTATGGAGTTTCTCCTTAAACTCATGCAACCCCTTCATTGTTTCCTCCATCCTTTCTTTTTCTATCTTCCTTTGTGCGTTCCTCCTATCTCTTTGTTGCATCTTCACCTCTATTGCTAAAGATGCTTTCTGTACAACTTGTAGCTTTGTTCTACCTCTTCTTTGTCAACAATCTTCCTCTTACCTTTGTCGTGCATCGGTATACTTACCTCTGTTGTTGGTGCTCTCCTGGATGTGGATTCACGCTACTTTGTTAACCATTACACAGGATGCCAACCAGTTCATTGGGCCTAGTGAAGCTGTAACAATATATCCATGGGTATTCCTCTGCCAATTGATATGCCCCGTGGATCCACTGAAATTGTACTCTCACGTAATGATCTTTCACAATACAATGCAGGTCATACAGATTGAAGCTTTAGACATCGAAAGGATATTTCTTGATCTCCTCTATTTCAACATCTGCATGCTTGAGGTTTCATATATCATACAACCCGGTCCGCAATGGAAAACAATTTACAATAAGTATTTACAGAGGTTCCTGCTGATTTCCATGCCCACTTCATGCCTAGGAACTTCTAACGGGCACAGATTGCATCCAATATGTTGGCAGACATGTAGATTTCTGTTTGTTGACCTTTGGGCAGCTGTCAAGCTCCTGTGACCTGTTCCTTTAGCTTGTGAGCCAATATGTCAGACCAGTTGCATTCTTTGCCTTCATTGGCTAGTTGGTCCAGCGCGATCACCCAAATATGTGGGAAGGTCTTTGTGCTCTCTTGGCCATACAAATGACATGAAAATATGACCAAGTATTGATACGCCTTCCAGAGTATCTTCATCTTGTAAATCTGGTTTGGTTTCATCTTGAATTTGGTTGGCCCCTTTACCCATTTCTTCAAGATATCCGTGGAGTTGGCATTGTTGCTTGGTAGGTTGAACGGTGTCTCCACGGTGATCACTGGCTTCGAAAAATGGTACATTTGCTAATAATCTTGTACCCTTAAGGTAGCAATATTTGTCCCACTGACACTACTCAATTTCATCGTCTCAGGATTAGTGTGCGAGACGATCCAATGTATCATGTCCGCACATGGGAACACGGGATACCTGCATGCAATCTAGTACAAGCTGGACTTATTAATGCTCACATAGACTTGGTGGTCTTGGAGATCTTCCCCAAATGTGCCTGAGAATGTATCAATAACCTCTTCCCATTTTATCTTGATGTCTTTATCTACAATCATCTCGGTGTATTCATAGATCGGCAAACTTGTAGACACTCGCTCAACTACTACTCCAGTTGTGCTTCTGTCGATTTCCTTTGACCCTGCTCTCTTAGAGGCCGTTGATCCTGAACTATTAAGAGATGGACAAACACCTACTATATTTGCAGACATGGCAACACGCATGGCAAGAAATATTTCAGCTAAAAACAAAGCAAACTAGAGGGATGACATGCTACATACCTAGGGATTGACTGTCAAGGGTTGCATTGTTATAGACATTTTTGTGCCTCGCAGCATGGAGCATGAAATGTCAATAATTACAGGGATCCTCAGTCCCTAAACATGTTGTTCTTACCCCTAGAAGAACAAGGTCAGCAAACCACAGCACTTCCCATCAGTTCTCCACCTGAAAAACACTCAAAACAGGCTATTTTTGGATCATGTCAGCTGCTCCACTGAGCAACTGCGCTGAATGTCAACTGCTCCTCCTTGTACCTGCGCTGAAAGTCAAAACCAATGAAGGCTACCTGCGCTGGGCGAGATTGGCCAAGTGGCACAGTCATTCTGCAAGGTGTCAACTGCCCAGGAAGCTTCCAAACTGACACTTGGTTCAAGGGATTCGCCCTGTGATGAGTAAGAGGTACTTGATCTCCATGTGTAAGCAAGGATCTCCAAGTGGACTCAAGAACTGAAGTTTAACTAAAGTGGGAGAGGACACTAGTCAGCTTTATGCCAGCCTCAAGCTGACTCATCCTTTCTCCAAATCTCCTATATATAGAGCTCTCTCATGAGGTCTAAGGAGGCTGGAATTTTGTGCAAAGCAAGGAAGTGCTGTTGGTTTACAGTTAGAGCTATTGGGTGATTGCTTTTATAGAGGTGAAGAGGAGATTTCTTGCTGCTGGGGAGGTGCTGCTGGATTGGAGCCATTGATGGTTGTAACCTTCTCAGAACCCTTTTACTTCTATCAATAAAGCTTTGAATGTTCTCCTATATACTTGTATTGCATTGATGTATTGTACTTACTTGTATATCTGATTCACTCTGATCCATGCATCAGTTATGAGTACATGTTTCTTGTAGTTTCCCTCTCTTGTTTGTGCAGGATCTGTGTGTAGCTGGGCCGGCAAAGAGAGCAAGGAGCTGGGAACAAGAGACAAAGAGAGAGGATAGGATCGACAAAAGCGAAAGACACCGGTTGGTTAATCTTTTCTTCCTTCTCTGTACTTTCATAAAGGAAAACATCAAAGCTTTACTTTCAGTTGTTGCTAAGGACTGTCACCCTTAGAGTAGGGATAGGGTCATCCGAGTCGGATACTTTTCCCCACAACAAACTGGCGACTCCGCTAGGGAGCCTAGTATCTTGTTGGTGTTTGTAGTATCTTTGCTATTCATTTCCTAAAGAAAAGAGTACCAAATCGAAAAGCTTTTGACTATATCAAAAGCGAAGTAGAGGGGCTGCTACTCTTGCTCATTTTCTGAGCAGATTCATGATTTGAAGAGCTGATCTACAAAAGACTCTTGTACTCTTTGTGATAGCTTTTCATCCTCTTGATCATCCCTTAGCTTGTACTTGACCTATAGCTTTTTATTTCAGCAAAAACAGTGAATTTTTGAGCTTTTTATGACCCGGAAATCCTTGTAAACGCAACTCTCGTGTCTCAGTGCAGGCTGTCCACAGGCAGTCTGCATTTCAGCGCAAGTACTCCCTTCGGGAACTGCGCTGAGAGTCAATTTGACAGACCAGAGCCTGTGCTGACCCAGTTAGGCTATGTCTTCCTGAGGTTTCCCACTGTGTCTTAGCCCTGTTTTCACTGATTTTTGCTGCTGATTGCTGGTCATTGTACTTGCTGTAAACCAACTTTCCTTGACATTATTCCGCCTCAGTTGTGTGATGAAACTGTGAGTGTTCTTTCAGTATTTCTTGCTTCAGTTACAGTTTCCCATTGTGAAAAACGAACCAGTATAGCGGTGACCTCTTAGATCCTGAACTGTAAAAGTGTCTTTGTGATCTTAAGAGCTAGTTTTATTACTGTTCATGGCTGTTTGAGTTTGTTTGTTTTTCATTTTATGGTTTGAATCTATACATTTCCAGTGTCTAAACAAGTCGATCTTAAGGTGTCTTTTGATTTTGGACAAGCTTGTTTATTTTTCGCTTGAAATTAGATTCAAAAGTCATACAACAGTTTTCCTTTCTGTCTTACATCAACATTAAGGATAACGAAAAGAAATACATGCATTGTGCATATTTGCATTTGACTGTGTGCTTGACGATTTAGGAAAATTTGCATTTTAGTGTGTGTTCTATGATCTGTGCGAAAAGTTGTGTCTTTCTTTTCCCTCAGTAGATTAAGGTTTTCAAAGTTGAAAGATTGAAAAGTTTTGCTTCTCATCTTAGATTGCATTTAGGAAGTTGTATATATACATCTCGTGGTGATCCTTAAAGGCAAACTGCTAAGCAAGATCAACATTAAAATAAATCCAATTTACATAACAACGCTTTGTAACATAACGCAAACATCTAGAGGTCTAGGTAGAGACGTGTTCCGGCGTCGTTAAACGTAGTGACTGTCGATCTCTACGAAGGTGGGTGATTCCTCCTGAGAGTCGGTGGCACTAATACGGACTTGTGCTCCCGCGTACCGTCGCGTATATTGGGAGACCCCTATAGGCATTTATCCTTTATCCTTAGGAAGCCGTGTCGGCCGCCCTACTGATCGCGATGCAGTGAACACAGCATTCACGAAGATCGACCACCCGTACCGTAAAACGTATTCTGTGGTTTCGCGAAAGGTTTGGCACACCCTCTGCCTAGATCTCCAGAGCAGTTTCTTTTGGCCTTTTTCAAACTCTATAACTGAAAAAGTCCAACCGAGCATTTGTCACTTCGGGCTCGTTAATACATCGAAGTCGACTAGAGTCATCTTTAGCTTTTTCTCGACTCTTAAAACATGAAAAAGCAAGTTTGTGTCTAAAAGCGTCGTTAATAAAATTTATTTTAAGCGGAACATAATCACCTGTTATTCCCACGTTGATCTTTCAGTTGAAAAGTATGGAGCCCACCAACCAAGGAAGTAACCTTGGCGGAAGTCCAAATCCCTTCTCCTCTTGGGGAGATGTTGGTGCGCCTCATATGGCAACATTGTCACTTCCAGGATTGACAATCGGCCTACCTGTATGGCTCTTTTCAACTAATGTAGTCCAGATCGCCACTAATCCTGAGCAGTCGAATCAACAGTCAGAACAATCTAGAACTACCCACCAGCCTTCCACTTCTTACAATACTTCCTCTGATCCTTCATCTTCGCAAGGTAGAGCTAGCAAGAGTCAGCCTCCCAAGGAGAAGAAGGAAAAGAAGAAGAGAGAAAAGAAGCAGAAGGAGCCTCTGGCGAAGGCGACTGGGGGCAAGCAGAAGAAAGCTGACAAAAACCCACACACTGCACCGACCGGGCCTAAATCGCCATGTGTCATTTGCAAAGGGATCCACTTCCATCGTGATTGTCCTTGTATTCCCCGGATACTAAGGGACTGGTCCCCAAGGTTGCACAATCCGGTAGCATCAACCTCTGGTTGTCATGTTGATTGCAGTCCGTCAACTAACGAGAGTGAAGGACGAAGAAGGGGACCAAGATCACCCTGTCTATTGTGTGAAGGCAATCATGCCATCCACAAATGTCCATTCTTAGATGAGGCAAAGAGAGTTTTGGAAGACCGCCCGGTTTCACTGTTGCGACTTCCTCCTGGATACCAAAAACTCGCGCCTAATCCCCCGATAGTTGAAAATCCAGTTGACCCGCTCAAGTGGTCAGCTGAAGTGTCGGTCATTGAGAATGAATCTACTGAATCCAGACCAGACGAAAGTCTAAAGGTCGAAACGGCAGTTGACCCGGTTCTTCCTTCAGAGGTTTCATCGTCCGATGACTCCGTCATTGAAGACCCGTCTTCAAATGACACCGTCGCCGAAGAGTCAGCTTCATGCGACACCCTCACTGAAGAGAATAAGGATGACACCATCCAGGTTCTTTTCATCAGCACCGACTCTGATGAGCGTCAGGGCAATGCGCCCATTCCTTTATCACAGGAAGGAACATCATCAAGGTCATACCCGGCCATATATTCGGTCCCACCACCAAGCAACCTGGTTGTATCCTTTGATTGGAATCAACTAGGCAGACCCCGGTTACCAGCCAGTATACCATTCAGAATCATTGTCCAGATCTATAGGATGATTATGGCTGGTACTATCATTGATGAAGGGGCGTCTGTGAGTATCCTTTCCTCTATTGCTTGGAAAGCACTGGGTTCCCCAGCGCTTTTACCTGAGTTAAGAAATCTCTCAGGTTTTGATAAAGGAACCAGTCGACCATTAGGAATCCTCCCCAATGTACCTGTTACATTGAAAGGGAAGACCGTCAATTTAAACGTGATGGTCGTCCAGGGACCCTTGGATTATAACCTACTCCTTGGACGTGACTATATTTATTGCATGGGAGCGATAGTCTCCTCACTCTTTAGAGTAATGTGTTTTCCACATGAAGGAAGGATGGTCAAGCTCGTAGACCAACTTTCATTTCCGGGATCTCGCATCTAAAATAGTCAAATACCAATCCTAAATGGTCTGTTCACTCAAGATTCGCCTCCACCCCCAGTCCTCCTTCCCGATAAGTGCGAGTGATTCGGAAAGAAAGACTGGAACCCAGGGGGCATGCACCCTGGTCTGCTTCGGGCAGAAGAAACCCTGGGTATAAGGAAGAATTTCCGCAGAAGAATGGACTAGTCCGTACCCCGTCCGGCGGTGGAAGAGGGGTTGTTCTAGAATAATATTCTTTTGTCAAAGTTATGCGAGTGAGATAATCAGCTTCTCGCTCCCCTTGTCTAGATAATCAGGATACCAAGGAAGGGGACCATTTGCGGTAGCAAGTAGTAACCATCTTTGAAGACAAGCCTCACCCATTAAAACATATGTTTTGAAGGATAAGTAGGGGCAGCCTCCAAAGAAAGAGATTCTATTGTTGCAACAGGTGGTCACCATCTTTAGTAACCTGATGATAGACATCGCCGAAGAAAGAGATTGATTTGCGGCAGCAAATAGAACCCTCTTCGGATAATAAGAAAGAGGCAAGCCTCCCTCAATAATACCATTGTTTTGTCTTTGAGTAGTGTTCTTCTCTTGTCACAAATAGCTGTTCGTTAAAAGTCGGGCCGACGGGAAACCTGAGTACCGCGTAAGACCCCTTAAAATAACGAGAAGACTAGTATCGTTAACATTAGATTGGCAAGATGACAGGTAGCTGTGAACACCCAAAGAAAAGCAGAGGTAGGGGAGAGGAGGGGCAGCCTCGAAATTCTATCCTATACCTGGGGGCATGCAAACTTTTGGAATGTGAGCGAGGGACGACTATTTATTTTTTAAATTTTTAGGTCCTCCCTTTAAACCTGTAGGTCTAACCCTTTAAACTCGTAGGATTAGCCGTTTCCGACCTTGCATGAAGAAAGTCTGTGGGGCAAAGGTAAAAACTTGCCAAATTGGAGCATAGCTTCGTGAGATAAAGCTCCTTAAAAAATAGCTATCTCACAGGAGGCGTTCTTATTCTATGACTGGTATATCGAGCAGTTTTAGCACATAGTTCATGCTCGTTAAAAAATAAACGCAAGATCCGAGCAGTTTTAGCGCATAGTTCATGCTCGTTAAAAAATAAACATAAGTTTATGAGCAAGCTTTCCTTTAGAGTTCAAGCTCATTCAGAAAAAATGAACCGGTAAATACCCTTCTGAGATCGTAAATTCATCAGCCATAAAAGCCTTGGTCGTGTTTGTGCACCGTCACCTCCACCGTCATTTGGCCGATCATTCACTTCCATTTGTGTGTTTACCCTTTTTGAGGAATATCTGCGAAGAGTGATTTCACTTAGCCATCCTTGTGACACTGCCTGATTGGAATATTCCAACTTGTACCTGGAATCAGTTGCTATCCCTGTTTATCACTCGTTCCTCAAAAGACGAGTCTTCTTTGAGCTCTTTTCACTGACTCGTAAAATATGAAAAGTTTGCCGAGTTTTGGCCTTCCAGCTCGTTAAAGCGACCGGAAGAGCTATCCCTCCTCTAGATTTTAATCTTTTTGGACCTGAGGGATTATTGCACAAAAAGATCGAGCGCTTGTTTTGTTCGGCTCGTTAAAAGTACCGAACACCCATCCCTTCTGTATTGTTTTATACTTTTTCGGACTTAAGGGATTAGATAACGAAAAAGGAATTTTGGAGTTGACTTTATGTACCTTTTCAGACTCTCTAAAAATGAAAAGGACCGAGTTATCCTTGTCGTTAGACTCGTTAAATTCGTTAAATAGCGACAAACTTGTCTTTAGACGAGAACGAGTTTCCCTATCGCTAAGCTCGTTAAATCGTAGCGATGGGCTTGCCCGAAGGGCAGGTTATAGAACAAGCATATGTTATCCTCCTCAAGCTTGACAAAAATAAAGAGGTACTGGTCAGAAATGACTGGGGAAAAATTGGGAGAACATCAAAGCTTAACGGTAGCAAGTCGCTCTTGAACATGACACTTTTCTTCCGTACCACATCGGGTTGGGTTGTTTCATTCACTGGTCTCATCACCATGGTCTTCGCCAAACCATCCACATTTTGGGGTAATGCTACCGATCCATCGCATTAGTGTCGTTATATGTTCAAGAGAGGTCATTCTAAAAGTGTCAACCGTGTCCCATCCACTGCCATACATTATCCTTCATCCATTCATGATCGCCACCCTGAATCATATGTCACAGTTTGTTTTCACCTCCACTAAAATCATTAGCTCCGTTCCGTGTCATTGATGTGGGATTCATTAAGGCCCTCCTTTGACGGATCGCTTCTTGTCGACTTCAGCTCATTATCCAAGGAGTTGATCTAGGAACAACCCCATCAGTACTTTGAAGCTTGCATGCCTCAATAGCAAGTTTCTCACTTCCGGCGACAGGTATACATCAATGACCTTCGACCAGAAGATTTTGCGTGGCGTTCGACGCCAAGTCCTTTATTCAGGCCACGTGAATTGTACTGCGGTACCTTGAGGGTCATTATCATTATCGGTGATTCCTCTCGCGCTTGTTAACGGTTTTCATCATTGACCGGTAATCAAGCGATGTCTTTCCATGTTCGACTTCAGCGAAATTCTCACATGGATCGACTTGTACTTAGAGTGAAGATCGAACGAGTTTGAAGACCCCGGATCTAGTTTCATCCATTCGGGCTGCGATACATATTCAGGAAATATAAAAGCATTTGTCATGTACATCATTGCAGCAGATGATCATCCTACTCAAAGGATGATAATTCCAGCAGAGAATTATCGGTCTACCATCAGACGATCGTCTGTTCTATGTACCAAAATGTATTTATAAAGCTGAGCATGGGAATGCCCGCCTCAGCTAGATCATGAAAACAGAATGAAAGATAAATGTATTGTATTGTATTGTATTACAGGGCGCCTCCTCAGCACTGGAATGAACTTCGGACCCTCTAGATAAAGCATTTCACCCGATAAACGGCCTCATACTTTAGGGGGCAACTGTTATAGACATTTTTGTGCCTCGCAGCATGGAGCATGAAATGTCAATAATTACAGGGATCCTCAGTCCCTAAACATGTTGTTCTTACCCCTAGAAGAACAAGGTCAGCAAACCACAGCACTTCCCATCAGTTCTCCACCTGAAAAACACTCAAAACAGGCTATTTTTGGATCATGTCAGCTGCTCCACTGAGCAACTGCGCTGAATGTCAACTGCTCCTCCTTGTACCTGCGCTGAAAGTCAAAACCAATGAAGGCTACCTGCGCTGGGCGAGATTGGCCAAGTGGCACAGTCATTCTGCAAGGTGTCAACTGCCCAGGAAGCTTCCAAACTGACACTTGGTTCAAGGGATTCGCCTTGTGATGAGTAAGAGGTACTTGATCTCCATGTGTAAGCAAGGATCTCCAAGTGGACTCAAGAACTGAAGTTTAACTAAAGTGGGAGAGGACACTAGTCAGCTTTATGCCAGCCTCAAGCTGACTCATCCTTTCTCCAAATCTCCTATATATAGAGCTCTCTCATGAGGTCTAAGGAGGCTGGAATTTTGTGCAAAGCAAGGAAGTGCTGTTGGTTTACAGTTAGAGCTATTGGGTGATTGCTTTTATAGAGGTGAAGAGGAGATTTCTTGCTGCTGGGGAGGTGCTGCTGGATTGGAGCCATTGATGGTTGTAACCTTCTCAAAACCCTTTTACTTCTATCAATAAAGCTTTGAATGTTCTCCTATATACTTGTATTGCATTGATGTATTGTACTTACTTGTATATCTGATTCACTCTGATCCATGCATCAGTTATGAGTACATGTTTCTTGTAGTTTCCCTCTCTTGTTTGTGCAGGATCTGTGTGTAGCTGGGCCGGCAAAGAGAGCAAGGAGCTGGGAACAAGAGACAAAGAGAGAGGACAGGATCGACAAAAGCGAAAGACACCGGTTGGTTAATCTTTTCTTCCTTCTCTGTACTTTCATAAAGGAAAACATCAAAGCTTTACTTTCAGTTGTTGCTAAGGACTGTCACCCTTAGAGTAGGGATAGGGTCATCCGAGTCGGATACTTTTCCCCACAACATGCATAATTCTCACTGGGAGGCCAGGAGACTAGCTGCCAAAACTACGCAAAAGGCAGTCCAGACTGTCAAGAGGTTGGTTGGCTATTGGAATTTCACAATGCGGAATCCAGACTAGCTTGGTGGGTGTTCGGATTGCGCAATGTGCACTTTCAGCTGGTAAGTGATGCAGGCCCAAGGATTGCATTGCCCAATTTCCTGGGCTAGCAGTCGCTACCTCTTAGAATTGTGCAAGGCAAGACTTGAGGGTAGTCATTGGACAGAATTGCACATTTTCTGGGAGGAAGACAGAGCCTTCCTTCTCAGAATTGTGCAATGTTGTCTTGGTGAGGCAGAGTATGGGCCAAGGTTGCCCTGACCCGCTGACGGACAACTGAAAGAAAATTAAGATGTGAATGCATGGCAAACTGAGCGTAATAAGAGGTGAATGACCATGCATGCAAATAGTGAATGAAAGATTCAGAAAACGGAACAACATGCATGTGTCCGAGACGAGTTTCCGAGTTAGCAACTGTTTGTGCAAAATAGTGTCATGCATGGGACAACAGTGAGGTGCTAACGAAAACTGAAACGGTGCTTGTACAAGCTAATATGCATGCAAACGAAAACAAGCATTCACAAAAATCAAACAGACAACACTCACACAAGCCAAAACACAAAAAGCGACAGAAATGTTGCAAAAGACAAGTTAAGCGGACTTACCTGGAAATAGCTAAGCTGGATGTGTCGAAGACTCCTGGATATGTTTTGGGATGTCAAAGATCCAAAATCAATGTGAATAATGATCTCTGTAGTGTTGAATAAATAATTTTGAGGCTCGTCACATGCATGCCATAAATCTAGGAAAAAGCAACACTTGGAGGAAAGTTTCTAAAACGATCTTTGCATGTAACCTCCAACTACTAAAAATAGCTCCCTAAAATCTAGGGGTGCTTTTCTCATGTTGGTTTTTTCTATTTCGGGAAACAGAAGCCCATGCATGCAAGTCAAGTGTTCTCAGTCCCGAGTGGAACTGGTCAGCTTGAGGGTACATGCAATAGCTTGCTTTACTGAGGGGAAATTTTGTGCAGTTTCTGGGAGGAAGCTGGGTTGGCTATCCAGAGGGATTGAGCAATTTCTAGGAGGAGTAGTTGACTGTTGCCTAGAATTGCACAATTTCCTTGCTACGTAGCACTCCTGGGCCATATTGTGTAGTTTTCTTTGGGAAGACTGTCTGATAGGATTGCGCAGTTTCTGAGCCCATCAGGCTGCCAGTCAAATTTGCACAATTTCTGAAGGGAAGGATAGTTCCCATCCAGAATTGCATAATTTCTTGAGGGAGTTGCTCAACCAGCCACTAGACCAAGTCTGGAGTAGTTGCCTATGAGGGGAGTTAGGCAAGCTATCATGCACATGCTGGCAAGCTGCTAGAGAACCATTGAAGCTCATGTACTTGACAGTGCAAGACATGCTGTTGAGAATGGTTGGTAGGGAGGCTCCAAAATGAAGCTAAGGCAAAATTTTGGAGGGTGGTTGTAGTTGCTACAACACTATGTTAAATTATATCTATATATATATATATATATATATATATATATATATATATATATATATATATATATATATAGTTATAGTTATAGTTATGCTATACATTATAACTTTATGTTTACATATGTTATGTTGTATTATGAACTATATAATTATAAATATCCAGTTATATGTAGTTATATTATATATAACTATATATAGTTACGGTATGTCATAGTTAACTAGTTATGTTATATATGGTTAATAAAATTAAATTAAATAACAAAAAGTTATCATTTTGGAATTTTAATTTAGTTAATATTTTATTTAAGTACATTTAATTTTTTAAAACAAATTTCTATACATATTATTAAAAAAATATTTAAAATATAAAATAATTTAAATTTAAAATAAAAAATGAAATAAAATTTCTTATTTGATAAATAGGGATTCATATGTATAAATTCCTTGTAGATTCAAACAACTAATTGTAATTTACTAAAACAATATACTTGAACCTACTCTACTCATCAGTTGAAACAATTAAACGATCATGAAATCATGAAGCACACAAGAGAAAGAATTCAATCAACACATTACACAATGATTTCTTGGGGAAAGCCATAGTTAAAAACCCTTGCTATATGTATATTGCATTAATCAAAAAATATGAGAAGATTACAATGCTTTGCTCAAGCTCGAGAAACCTATGTACTATCTCCATCTGTATCACAACTTCTTAGACAAGCCCAGGGAAATACTTAACAAAATTTATACTTTCCCAAGTACCTATTTCCTTGCGTTTTTCCATGGGAATTAGCCCCCTATTAATTAGGGAAATTCCTCAATATGAATTGCGTGTAGGTTTTAACCCCGCAGAGGGAGGCTATCGCCCCCCTCAAACCCCCTGACAAGGGGGGTTGTCGGCCCCCTGTGACCCCCTTGTTACGCATCAGCACAACAAAGGGGGGGCTCTGTCCCCCCTCTAACCCCACGGTTTAACTGCTGGGGCTAGTCGTGGAAAGAATATAACAAAACTCAACATTCTCCCAATTTTTGTTTTCTTTCCACAGGGGGCCACAAGAGAGCTTAGTCATTGATCCAGACCTGCAATGCCCATTGTTTCTCTACTCTAAGAGAACTTCTCAAAGCTCACAGACTTTGTCAATGCATCTACAGTATTCTTAAAATTGTCCACCTTTACCAACAACACCTTTTTGTCTTCTATCATATCCCTCACAAAATGATACTGAACATCAATGTGCTTTGTCTTTGAATGATAAGCAGGGTTCTTTACCAAGAAAATTGCACTTTGGTTGTCATAGTCTATCCTTATAGCTCATTGTACTAACCCCATACTTGAACACAATCTCTGCAACCAAACTGCTTCCTTCCTTGCATTAGTGGTTGTCATGTATTCTGCCTCTGTAGTTGATAGTGCCACTACAAATTGCCTCTTACTCATCCAAATGACTACACCTCCAAATAGGTTAAACACATACCCACATGTAGATCTTCTTTGATCTAGATCTCCAGCCCAGTCTGCATCAACAAAGCCACGGATGTCCAAAACTCTGTCCAATATTGGTCTTCCTTGGTAGCACAAACAATAATCACTAGTTTCACGCAAATACATGGAAACCTGCCTCACTATTGTCCAATTCTTCTTCCTTTGTTTTGACATAAACCTGCTCAGTACTCCCATTGCATGTGCAATGTCTAGTCTAGTACAGACCATCACATACATCAGGCTATTGATTGCACTTGCATATGGAACATGGGACATGTCCTCTTCCTCTTATTGTGCTTCGGAACACTATTCAGTAGATAACTTTACACCTACGGGAATAGGAACCTTCACCGGTTTACCATCCTGTGTATTAAACCTCTACGATATTGTCTCGACATATTTCCTCTAGTTTAACCAGAGCTTCCTCTTTGCCTGATCTCTTTTAATTTCCATGCCCAAAATATAGTTTGCAGCACCAAGATCATTCATGTCGAATTTGGACAATAGTTGGGTCTTCAAATCCTGGATAATTTCTTTGTCATTTCCAACCAACAACATATCATCCACATACAAGACCAGATAAATAACATGATCACCAATTAATTTAAAATACACTTATTGATATGCTTTGCTTCTGGGGAAGCCAAGTCCCCATATAAATGTATCAAATTGTTGATACCACATCCTTGGTGACTGTTTTAACCCATACAGAGACTTTTTTAACTTGCATATCAATTCTTTCCTACCCTTCACCGCAAAGCCTTCAGGTTGCTTCATGTAGATCTCTTCTTCTAGATTCCTGTGAAGAAATGTTGTCTTCAAATCCATCTGTTCTACCTAAAAATCAAAAGCAGCAGCAACAGATAAAAGTAATCTAATAGAAGATACCTTGGAAACATGAGAAAAAATATCACCAAAATCAATTCCCGACACCTGGGAATAACCTTTTGCTACCAACCGAGATTTGTATTTCTCTACCTTTCCATTTGCATTCGTCTTCTTCTTGAACACCCATTTGTTTCCAATGGGATTCCTTTCAGCCGGCAACTCCACCAGATCCCGAGCCTCATTTTTGTGCAAAAATGCCACTTCATCAACCATGGCCTATTTCCAGAGTTTTCCATCTTATGAATCTATTGCTTCCATCACAGTTCTGGGATCATCATCAGTAACAGATAAAGAAAAATTTGAACAGAAAGAAGATGGACTATACCTTTTTGGCTTCCTTCTTTCTTGAATTGATATTCTCACAACTGGAGTTCATGGCTCTTCATATTATTATTCCTCTTCTGCTGTAGAGTCTGATTATTCCTCCTCTGGCTCAAACTCTATCTTCTCAGGTTCCTTTGATGGGAATTAATGTTTAATAACATATTTCACCTCTCTAAACACCACATCTCAGTTGTACACAAACTTCCTTGTTACTGGTTTCCAAAGCTTATAGCCTTTTAAACTATCCTTATACCCAATAAAGATGCACTTTTTAGATTTACTATCCAACTTTGTTATTTTCTCCTTTGGAACATGTACAAATGTGTCACATCCAAATATCATCAGATGTGAAAGAGAGGGTTTCTTACCAGTCCATACCTCTTGTGGAGTCTTATCCTCCAACGCTGATGAAGGTGATCTGTTGACCAGGTAACATGCAGTCTCCACTACCTTTGCCCAGAATTCTTGTCCTAACCCAACACCACTAAGGACCCTTCTTTCCCTTTCCATCAACGTCTTGCTCATTCTTTATGTAACTCCATTTTTCTCAGGTGTGTATGGAGTAGTCTTATGCCATGTTATACCACACTTCTTATAGAATTCTTCAAATTCCTTCTTGCAAAACTTTCCATCGAACTTTCCATCGTTATGTGTCCTCAACACCATTTATCTTCTTCTCTGTATGGTTTTCCACCAGAGCCTTAAATTCTTTAAACCTATGAAAGACTTCAGATTTCGTCTTGAGGAAATATGTCCATGTATTCCTTGAGAAGTCATCTATAAATGATACATAGTACACAGACTTACCCAGTGATGGAACCTTCACAGGTCCAAACACATCACTGTGCACAAGCTCTAATATATGTTTTTCCCTCTTACCACCAGAGGGGAAACTCACCTGATTTTTCTTTCCATATACACAATTTTCATAAAAATCAAAATTGAGAGAGCTATTAGTCATAAATTCTACCATACCTTTACCATGAAGTATTCAAAGGCCCTTCTCTCCAATATGTCCAATCCTTTGATGCCATAGCATGGTCTTTTCTCCAGAGACCACTAGATTTTCTGCTCCACTTTGAGGAACCACAAAATTGTTGCACCCATCAATAACAGTGCTACCTTCCATCTTGTACAGAGTTCCAATCTAAACTCGCTGCATCAATACCAGTGCTCCCCAAGCCATCTTTTAGGTATCTTTCATGAAGCAGTATGGGGGGATGTTGGAACCAAGTTTCTGCACCCTTGAGATGTCTGTGATGTCGGTTTAGTCCAACTAGACCTCGCCTTCATGCAGTTTTCTTCGCGCTCTGTTCCAACCTTCAGTACCTCCGCAATCTATTATAATCGGTCTTTGCGTAGCCCTAACCAGGGGCTGAAGTCCTTTCACGCTACTAAGGCAACGAACTATGCTATTTCCCAAATTAGACTAAGTATATACTTATCTTAGTGACAGATCTTAATTATCTTCACGTAAACAGATATTCTAACTTGCGTTCACTTAATCAACACAATTATACACATTCACACATCATATAGGCATTAGAAGTGAAATTCATACCCAATATAACAGATGCATAAATAGGAAATAAAGACGCAGAATTGATAGAAACTTCTCTTTATTGATACTTCCAAGTAATTACAAACTCAACTCGACCTACGCACTCAGCTGCAAGGGTCCGTGCACTCAGCTGCAGACTACTAGGCCTCTATGCACTCAGCTGCAGAGCCTCTTCGTATGGTATGACCCAAAACTAGACTTTACACTTCACATATGACTCAATTCTTCATTATTGATTGGATTCCATTTTTCGATGCCTTAACTACTTAGACCTTCGCTCTATTTATACAAATATATTGTTTGCGGACCATGGGTAGATCTTCTATAACCGACATTACATTAAAAAAATTAAGGGCGGACAACCCTTTGACTTTTTAACAACTACATGCCCCACGCCTGCAAAATGTGGAGACTTTACATTGGAATTACAAACTTGGACCAAAATCTGGGCTCTAAGCCCCAAAACTACCCTTAGGGGATCCCGCGTCCAACGGACCCCCAACACAAACATCGTGACTTGCCCTCAAGTCACTTTTTAAGTGTGGAGATCTTTGCACGAAGACCTCCCAATTTCAGCAGTGCACTGAGCGGCTGCCTGTTAAACTTCCTCTACGCGCTGTTCAGTGACTGTTGTCATTGAACTTCTGCCCTAAATCCCTTCCTGAGTTGCTTGTAGCTACACAAGCTTTGCTTCAATGGATGTTGTAATGGTACACACCTCACTGATCCACGACTATAGGCACGCTTTCAAAATTTCCTCCTTATGCCAAGTGGCATCCAACTGCTCCTTGAGCACCTTGACCTACTACATCTTCGCGAGCCTTTGTGTAAGGGCAACTATCTACACGGTTCCTTTTACTTTTTCATCCTTTTGCTGTAGCTCATGCACCTCTATCTCTAGGCACTCTATGTTTGGGTCCTCCTGCAAGGTGGTGAGGACCTCGAATGAATGCTCAAATAGCTTCATGTAGTCTATCACTGCACTGTCAACCACTGAAATTTCTATTATGATCGCGGTGGTGCACTGTTCTTTGAACTCCGGCGGAGTTGAAGGTTGCACCTTCAATTTTAGTTCTGCTATCTGAAGGCTCAGCTCCAGCTAAACCCTGGCCATTTCTTCTTTTGCGTCACGCACCCCTGTCACTAACTTTCGGACGCGTGCCTCCACGAGTTCCTCACCTTGGATGGCCAACTCCGAGACCATCTGGCAGGCTTCCTCCTCCACCTGCACTATCTGTCTATTCTGTGCCACTGCCTCATTGCACTGCAGGCTCAACTGCTTTATGTTGATGCATTGGTCGGTCATTACTTGTGTAGCGCGACTCTCCCTATCTCGAAGTTCTGCAGTGACTCCATCCTACAAAAGATAGAGCGTCTCCTGAGGGAGCGTAGCCATGTTTAACCCAACCCCATCCAAGTTGTTGACCATAGGCTTGTCGCCCTCATTCTCTATAACGAGTGCTCCATCTGGCAGCACGATTCTATTGGTCACCCTAGAACATTTCCTTGGCCATGTTATGCCCCTATACCAATAGGTGTCTTATATCATGATTGACTTGATCTAGTTCTGAAATATGTTCATACCTTTACTCACTGAAAAGGTTTTCCATATTTGTGAAAAACAAAAAATTAAAAAATGTAAAAAGGATATGCCCTAAAAGAAAAATCGAAGGGAAAAAAGAATAAACAAAAGGTCAAAAATAAAAGAAAAGGAACCCCAAGAAAAATAAAAAGACCATGAAAGTGTGCAAGTCCAAATGCCACTACTTTACTTTTGTGTAATAAAGGTTTTGTGCAGCTTATCACTTATGCCACAATCCATGGTAGCCAAATAGTTTAAACTTGGTTATTCCATGTTTCAATTTCATGTTTATAGAGATAGAGAATAAAATCTGACCAAACTGTTTAATCTTGGCAGATAAGTAGATAGGTAGAGTGAAAAAAGGAGCTCAACAGTTTAATCTGAGCCCTTGGATGTAATAAGTGTATATTTAGATAGGAGTTCATATGTAAAAGAAAAGAAAGTTTGATATGGGTTTGCCAGTCTAAGTGCACCCTAATAAAGAAGTGAAAATGCTAAGTTAAGTAGGTAGGGTAAGTAGATGGTGGTTGCAGAATAAATGTGTGGTGAATGGTTAAGTTCAATGCTTAAATATTTTGCTTTCATCACTTGGACAAGGCATGTATCACATGGAAGGCACATCAACATTCAAAGTTGAAAATAATTAACTTCCCTACTCATTTCCCCTAAATTTTCACTAATTCCCTAAGTGTTAAAGGTAATTTCCAAAGTTGGAGGGGCTCAAAGCATTTCTATGACTTTTGGAGGGACTGGACCCTCGGCCCAATAATTGGAAATTCCTAAAGTACTTAAGTCCCTTTCATGAACATTACCCCCCCATAAAATCACTCATTCCTTTGATAAATTTTTTCCCAAGTAAAATCCTATTTTACTTAGGTAAATTGAAATAATTCCTCATGAAAACCCTTTTATGCACTTTAGCCTAAGTTAATATGTTGTATGATGAAATACTTTCCGAAAACATTAGACTTAGCGCTTTCCCATTCGTTTGATCATATTAACCACTAATGTTATGATTATGTAATTCCCGAATAAAACAACATTACCCATGCCCGTATTATTATATACAAAACCCCAAATTTTTACATATCCCACCCCGATGGTTAAATATAATCGTAAATCAAATAATAAACAGGATTAATTAGGTAATCTGTAGTTAATTAAGAACCCAACCTCCCCACCATGCTAATGAGAATTAATTAAGTCATTAGGACTAGTTAATAACTCAGCAACTAATCAAATCACCCCCGATATGATTAAGTCTTTTAATTAAATCAGGCCCGCCCTTGTTATACATCAGTCATGAAATTACCCCAACTACCGTCCGATCAGATCCTTCAAATCCGACGGCCCTCACTCATATCGCGCGGGCCTTTTTGTTGACCTTTAGCATGCGATATGAGCGGTTTCCCAAACAGTGCAGATGCTACATGTTGAGCAACGTATGGAATCGCACGGCTCCCCCCAAATACCACTTACCCTCCATAAGCGGTGCGATGGAAACCCGCTTACCGCCTCCCGCTAACTACAAAATGTCAAGTCACCCCTACTAACGTAACCCGTCCGTATCACGAAACCCGCCAAAAACTTTGACTTTGCATAAAAAAAAAAAGTTAATCCATTTTTCGTCCTTATTCTGAAAAACTCATGCATGCAGCCAGTATGTGGAAATCGACCAACTCGTACTAAAACCATCAACCACCCTGAAAATTGCTGCCCAATGCCGCTCCAATCCACAGTGTGCTTCCATTCAACTAGTACACCAGTTCCAGTCACTCAAATATAGGTTCCAGCTGAATCTACTCAAGGGCACACACAGGGAACTAGTGCTCCCACAGCAGAGCCATCACAGTAACAAAACCAAGGAACTAGTGCTCCCATAGTAGAGCCATCACAGGAACAAAACCAGGGAACAAGTGCTCCAACATCAGGATAGCCAGAAGCATCAGAATAGCCAGAGGTATCAAAGCAATCTGAAATGTCTGTAGAGTTAGATCCACCATAGCCACATCCAACTCAAACTAATATGGGAAATCCTCCAGCACTACAGACTCCTCTGAATGAGGAAAGGAACTTAAAAAGAGACAGGGAAGCATCTACCCTCCAAGCATACTTATAGATCAACCCTCTGCTAAGAGGCAAAGGATGAATCCATATTTAGAAGAGGAACTCATTGGAGAAACTATAGAGAGCTTAAGGAAGGAAGAATCAGATAGTCTACATACATTCCCAACAGGTGGGACACCTTCCAGCTCGTAAAGGCAAGAGCTAGAGAGATAGCCTAGCATAGAAGTATAATCTCTCAGATCTTCATATGAGAAGATAATAGACATAAATGGGAAATTCAAGGAGATAAAGATAAAGAATGAGCAAATGAAGGCTCAAGCTTATGCTCAGTATTTAAAGATGGCCCCCACAAATCAAACAAGATTGATGTCAGCTTTTGACATCAAAGAAGGCAAAATGCAGATGAACTTTCTAAAGCCCACAGTGCAGCAGCCCAAGTCCTTGGTAGATTACCTCAAGACTGATTTTAAGGTCTTAGCTAACGACATCCACCACATAGACCAGATAGAACTGCACAAACAAATAGGGGAGATGGTCCATTCTACACTGACTAGCAAGGCAATGATGGCACATAAGTTGCAAAATTCACTGAGCAACAATACTGCCCAATTGCAACTAGAAAAGGCCTCCTCACAGGCAAAAGACAACAAAATCAACTCATTGGAAGAGTCAATAATTGAGTTGGATCATGACCCAAAAGATGTTAAGGCAGCAGAAAGCTTAATTAAGAAAAAGAATGAATACATAGCTGCACTTAGAAAACAACTGAAATTGCCACCCCACATACATCCTCAAACTGTTGAAGTTATTGAGAAAAAGAATGAAGAAGAACTTATGGACCTAGTCTTTAAGTTAAATGAGCAACTAAAAGAGATAGAGCAGGAACTAGAAAAAGTAGTACAGTCAAGGCAGAGTGAGTCGACCACATAGCCTCAAACTGTAGTGCCAATAGTTTCAACAATAGTCCCTTCTACACTGGAAACTGTTTTAGCACCAAACATTCCTTTGGCAACAACTGCACCCATAGAAACAACAGGTACATCATAGATAGGTAAACCAACACAAAGCACAAAGGACTTGATTAAGTCAATGGAAGAAATGAAACTCCAAGTAACGGAGCTGCAGAAAGTAAAAGAGAAATTCACTACTTTGGAGCAGAAATATGATATATCAAAGATCAATTATGTAGAAGAGATAAGGAAAAAAAAAGGCATGGCCCAACAAATTAAAGCATTAGAGAAGGACCTGACTTTTGAAAAGCCTTTGACAAACATTAGGAGAATATTGTGGACCAATATCATTGATTCCATCAATGATATTTGGTCATCCATTCAAATTGTTTTTGAACAGATTGATTTGGCTAAGCCTGTTCTTGAAGAAATTAAGAAGACTAGAGAAGAGCTGGGAAGAAAACCTAAGTTATCAGACTAATAAATTTTCTGAACAGTAAAAACAAGCAACAGCTAGAACAATTAGAAATTGAGGATAGGACTACTACCATCCTTGAAATAAAGAAAGTGTTGATCAAAAGGAACCTGATGTAGGGCCCGGAACGTAGATGTCAAAGCATGCAGAAAGACATAGATGAGTTCATGAAGAAATTTGACATCTTAACAATGAAATGGCTCCCAAATCCTTTAGTCATCAATGATAAGCTAATGGTTCAGATTGATTACATTAATAAATTACATCAGCAGGCTGACAATCAGGCTAGTTCATCTTCAGCCAAGGCATTACCAACAGGAAAAGTGCTTTATGATGGTTTAGAGAACCTTTTCTTCATTGAACATGAAGCAAAGCACTTATTCATAGTCCAGCCTAATTTTGTGAAATATATTGAAGCTGATGAAATTTACAAGAAATTGACAAGGATGAATATACCAAAGGATGATTGGTGGACCAACATGACAAAAATCCTATAAATTACCATGGTAAACAGTGAGGTAAATAGAAGTATTTACCACAATAAATTTTGGTAAAAATGGTGAATGCTGGTAAACAGGTAAAGAGTATCAGTTACAAGTAAAAGAGTACTAGTGAAAAGATAAAGTCAAATGTCCAGCACAGAGTTACTAGCATGACAGCAAGATGCATATTCATAGGACTTACCTTCAGCTCCTTCAACAAAAACAGGGACAGCAACAATCAGTTCACATTCTATTTCTACATTCGAGACCATCTGTCTCTATATTCATGTAAAAGATATTTAGTTTTCCTAGAATAAATCTTATTTAATTATGAGATATTTTGATGTAAATTTTGTATAAATACTTCCTCATTCGATGTCTTGAGGGTGGATTCCTAGAAATTTCTGTAGACAATTTACTTTTGGAATTAAAGTGCTGTTGAACAACTTTTGTATGGCTGGCTAGAACAAAGTAATAAAGCAAAGGACTTTTACAGGATACCAGTGTCAAACGAGATAAAAATAAGTATTCTATATCTTGTGTTTTTACAGTTTTTCTGGTTTAATAAATATTCATATGTGTTTCATATCTGAATGATAAACGAAAAGTTATTTTTCAGAAAGAGCTTTACTGCATTCTATCTTTAAAATCGTTTATTTTTTTAATGTTTTCTTCTAGGCTATTATAGGTAGGGAAATCTTAATTGCTCCCTGCTTTCATAGTTTATCACTGTGACCATTTAACAAAGAATACTTAATTGCTTTTTGTTAATGAGAACCCACTTTTCATCATCTCGGGCCCTGTTGAAGGATTCTTAGTTGCTCTTCCTCCTTGTTCAAGACCATTTCACCCGTTTGAAGCTATCATTTGTCTTTTGTTTAACTATCTTGCCCTGTGAAGTTTTCCTTTGTTAAATCAACCTGATCCAGTTAAGCCATCATTTAGTTGACTCCATAGCCAAATGGCCCGAAATACCTTGTCCTAATAATCTTCTCTCGAATTCCACCACCAAACAAAAATCAAAACCCCCCAAGTTGTCATAACTAGCCTAATATCCCATAAAACAAAGCTAAATCATAAAGAGAGATCCCTCTCTGAGTACAAATTGGCTAGATTATGTACTTAAAAGTTGGTTTGTGGTTACCTCAGACCCCTTTCCTTCTTCTAAAAACTTCAAGGAAAATTTGAGTGATAACATAGTGGCAACCATAATGGGGAAGAACATTCCTCAGTCAAAACAAATCTTTAAGAAACTTAAACTTTAAATCTAAAACTATCTTAAAGAATTCATAGAAGTTGTCTTGATATCTGTTAAGAAAATAAAAAAAGGAAAACCTGAAATCTGGCTTCAGAAAGGACTCATTACACCAGAGCTAACCCTGATCCAAATCCTCCCCCTGTGTTTGAGAACCCTAATCTGATCCCTAGAATCATTAGAAAATAAGAAATTTCATTAAGTCCCAGACCTCCAATCAAATCACATTCTTGTCCTGTTAAGTTGCGTTTCCTAGAAGATATTCATTTTGATGAACAGTTTGAATTCTCTCTCTTTAGAACCTCATCTGACAGTGAATTATTGGACATAGTCCTAGATCTGGTATTCCAAAGAGAACTTGAGATCCAACAAGCCAATTTGTCAATTGACCGTTATTTGCAGAATTCTTCTTAGTCGTCCCTTACCACTGAAAGCATACCTAAATTTTTTGAAACCACCTCGCTTTCTGCTAATTCATCATTATTCCCTCATTCATCTGAAATCCATTCCACTCCTCCTTTCATCCCTTCACTTCCTCTTCAACCAACTACCACTCAACATCCTACTACCACTTCTAGTTCCTCCTCCACAACACAAACACCTCCTGTTACCCCAACTCCCATTCATACTACTATTCAACCAAGAATCATGCCCAATAGATATGATCCTTGTGTTACCTTCTGCCCCGAGTGCTATGCCACAGGATTATCAGAGTAAGATTACCACCTTTGACGGCACTGGAACCTACACTACTCAGCAGCACACTAAGAAGATGACCGATTACTTAGAAATATATGAGATAGACACTACTGATGTTCAAATGAGAATTTGTGTTCAAAGTTTTTCTGGAGAAGTTAGAACCTGGTTTAGATCCTTAGCACCCAATAGTATAGATAGCCTAAGAACTCTCTATCAACAATTCTTGAATAGGTGGGAGAAAAGAAAAGACCTGCTTCAGATTTTATCTGAATACGAGAACCTAAGAAGAGGACCCCATGAAACTGCCCAGGACTATTGCAATAGATTTAACAGTGTGTATAGTTCCATTCCACTAGATCTTAGGCCCCCGCCTAGTTTAGCCTTAATTAAATTCATAGATGGATTTAATTCTGATATGGCTTTCCAGCTGAGAGAATGAAACCCCCCTACTTTGGAAGATATGCAAAGCATAGCAGTTAGTGTTGAGGCCAACTTGCTATCCAAAAGATCCAAGGCTAGGAGTGAAAGGAGGATACCATTAAAAGAAGAAATCTCACCCTTCGAACAAAAGCTAGATGCCATAATTAAAGGAATGGATAGACTAGGAGACAGAGTGGAGACAATTGAAAGGAAATCTCCTTGGGATAGCCAGCAAGCTAATACAGGGAGAAATCCTAATTTCAAGAAAAATCAAAAGTAGAACACTGGAAAGAATGGTCCTGACCAAAGCATTAGACCCCCTTTCCAGGAGAACTATGCAGAAGCTTCTCACTCGGAAGGCCCAGAAGAAGATACTCAAATCCATTTGATGGGGGGCTTGATGACGAAGAAGAAGTTTTCTTATCCCAAGATGACCAAGAGGCCCACATACTTAAACAGTTCCAAACCCAATCAGGAGAATCATTTGTCTTTAGGCAGGGATATAACTCAGCCATCTTTGAGGTGCACAAGCAATACAATCTAAGAGGTAGGAGAATTGATGTCCCTGAAACAAACAAGAAAACAGTCTCAAATCAGCCCAAAAAAGGCAAGATAATAACCAAACCTTTGCAAATTCTTTATAGACCAAACACTAATCCTTCTAACCCCATAATTGAAGATATCTTTGATAATCAACCAAACAATGAACAATCTTCCACTTCTCTTCCTTCCAAGGAAACAGTGGAAGAACCTCAAAAGATTGATCTAGGAGAATCAGCAAATCATAACCCTCATCCTGAAAAGGGAAGAGACACAAAAAGCAGAGAAAACATTGCTGCTTGAAATCCAAAATTCCAAATAGAAAAAACCTTTAATATGGAAACAGAAGTAGGCAAGCTAAAAATTTCTGTCCCATTATCTGAATTAGCCAAACATGATGCCTACTGAACTCAAATCAATAGATCACTAAAAATTACTGGAACTGAAGACTCAGTTAATCTTTTTGATGATCAACCAGAATTAATCTTTGGTCCAGAAGTGAATGGGAAACCATTGGAAGGAGGAATTCCTCCCTTCTATGTTAGCCTAAACATACATGATAAGATTCTTCACAATGCCATGTTTGACTCTGGTGCATCTCATAATCTCATGCCCAAGTCTGTCATGGAAAAGCTAGACCTAGACATCACTAGCCCATACCAATATTTGTTTTCTTTTGACTCCAGTCAAGTGATATGTTTAGGATTGATAAAATACTTGTGTGTTTCATTGTTTCAATACCCTGCAAAAACTATACTTATGGATATAGTGGTAGCTGACATTCCACCCAAGTAGGGCATGCTGTTGTCCAGATCTTGGGGTGCCAAACATCAGGGATCTCTACAATTAGACATGTCATGCGCTACCATATTGGTTTTTGGACAACCAAAGAAGTTATATAGAGAAACTTTAATGAAGTATGTAGTGAGTAATCAGGAGAAGCCTCAAAACTTTCCCATTTACTCAGTACATTTTGACATGGATTCCTTTATTCTCTATAATGCTGAAATAAATCCAGAAATTGATAATCCTAAAGATTTAGTAGCAGAACCAAAAGAAATTGAAAAAGGAAAAGGGTCAACTGTTCAAATTCAAGAGATATCAAATGACAAAGTAAAATCAGATGAGGAAGAAAATCCTAAGACCTTAGCTAAGAAAGACTACACTACCCCAGACACAAATTATGATCTTGAAATTTTATGGCATTTAGAATTTGATGGTTTAGTAAACAAATTAGGTGCAGGGGCAGGTGTATGGGTCTACAACTTAGAGAATGATCATGCTGAACGCCATGCCTACAGGTTAAATTTAAGATGCACCAATAATATGGCAGAATATGAGGCTCTCTTGTTAGGTCTTAAACTTGTTAAGAGATTAGGAGCTATCAGGGTGTCCATCATGGGAGATTCAGAATTAATAATTAAACAGATTAAAGGAACTTACTCAACCAGGGATCCTAGACTGGGATATTATAGAGGAACAGTCGTAGAAATCCTCAACACTTTTTTTGAAAACCAGCTTACAACTATTCCTAGAAAACACAACATGCAAGCCCACAGCCTGGCCATGTTTGCCAACACCTGAAAATTACCTTTTCAACCTAATCACCAATATACTACTGAGATTAGGCACAGACCAGCCATCCCTAATAATCTTAAGAACTGGTAGGTCTTTGATAGTGATAAGCATATCAATAATTTTCTAACTTTAGATGAAGATTTTTCTAACATTAACATAGATGTTGATACAATTACTAATTCTAATCAAATAAATAAAGTAGAAATTAACATTTCAAAAGAGAATTCAATAAATATGCTTCATCCTTCCAAATTCACACAAGAAGAAATTCAAAACCTGAAACAAATGGACCTATATGAAATAATTGAAGAAGAAACAGAGGTTATAAATCTAAAGGACAATCATTTACCCAAAGGATTAACTCCTTTGGAAGATTTGTTTGACTCTAATGACATTCCCAAGAAACCTAAAATGGATCCATTAAAAGCAGATATTGAGGATTATAACCTAGGAACACAGGATGATCCTAAATTGATCAAATTATCAAAATCATTGCCTCCTGATCAAAATATAAATTATGTTGAACTTATGAGGGAATTCTAGGATGTCTTTTACGAAGATTTGAAGTCCTATGACACCTCTATCATTCAACATACCATCCCTTTGAAAGAAAATCAAAAGCCATTTAAACAAAAACTCAGAAGAATTAACCCCGTGTTATTACCATCAATTGAGAAAGAAATCAAATGCATGTACAAAGTAGGAACTATTGCCCCTATTAGATTTTCAGAATGGGTGTCCAACTTGGTACCTACTAGGAAGAAAACAGGCGAGATAAGGTTATGTGTTGACTTGAGAAATGTAAATAAAGTCTCTCTTAAAGATAACTATCCTTTACCCAAAATGGATCATATTTTACAAAGGGTAGCGGGTTCTTCTAGAATTTCACTTTTAGATGGGTTTTCAGGTTATAACCAAATCTTGGTTCATCCTGATGACCAAGAGAAAATTTCATTTACAACACCATGGGGTACTTTCATGTACATTAAAATTCCATTTGGACTAAAAAAATGCAGGAGCAACCTTCCAAAGAGAAATGGACATTTCCTTTGCCAAAGAAATTCATGATTTTCTTGTTATATATCTTGATGATCTAACTGCTTTTTCCAAATCAGATCAACAAAACCAGGAGCATCTCAGGCAAGTTTTTCTAAAATGCAGAAAATATGGTATTTCCTTGAATCCAAAGAAGTCTTTGTTCGGTCTGGAAGAAGGAAAACTTTTAGGTCACATCATTTCCAAGGATGGCATTAGAATTGACCCTTCCAAGATTGAAGCTATTTTACAAATACCCCATCCAAGAAACAATAAAGAGCTTCAGGATTTCCTAGGAAAAATCAATTTTTTTAGAAGATTCATTTCTAACGTAGCCGAACTCATAAGATCATTAAATAACATGCTAAAAAAGGATCCAAGCATCAAGTGGACAGTAAAGGCTAAGCAATCATTTGAAGAAATCAAAATGGCCTTAACCAGAACACCGGTCCTTACAAGCCTAAACTTTGACAGAGATTTCATCATTTTTTCTTTTGCATCAGAACACACCATAGCTGCAATTTTACTACAAAAGGATGATCAGGGATGTGAAAAACCAATAGACCTTTTTAGTAAAGCTCTTAGAGATGCATAATTAAAACACAAAATAATGGAGAAACAAGCTTTTGCATTGGTAAAAGCCCTTAAAGATTTCATAGTCTATATATTGTATTCCCATGTAATAGCTTATGTTCCTAACACAGTAGTCAAAGACATCCTAACTCAGGATGGAATTGATGGAAAAAGAGGAAAATGGATAGCTACTATCTTAGAGTATGATATAGAGATAAAACCTACCAAGCTAATTAAAGGTTAGGGATTGGCTAAACTCATGGTAGAAACTAATTGTCAAGCCCTAGACATAAACCTTGTTGTAGAGCTAGATAATGAATAGGAGATGGTGACTCCACAAATCAGCTAGGCCTTTTCAGATTCACCCTGGTATGCTGATATAATTTATGTGTTACAAAACCTGCAAGCTCCTCTAGGGTTATCCAGAACCAAGAATAGATTTTTGAAAATGAAAGCTTCAAAGTTTTGCATCTTAGATAATACTCTTTTTTGGAAAAATCATGAAGGAATTTTGTTAAATTGTTTATTAAAAGATGAAGCTAACAAGGCTCTCCAAGAATTTCATGCAGGGGACTGTGGTGGACATTTATATTGGAAGTCAACTGCTGATAAAATCCTAAGGGCTAGATTCTATTGGCTAACTTTGTTTGCAAATGTGAAGAAATTTATAAGTTCCTGCCATAAATGTCAAATATTTGAAGGCAAAAGAAAATTGTTACCTTTACCCTTGAAACCTATTTCTACTGAAAAACCTTTTCAACAATGGGGTCTCAAATTCATTGGAGAAATTCATCCACCCTCTTCTAGCCAACACAAATGGATACTCACTGCAACTGATTATTTCACTAAATGGATAGAAGCCATTCCCTCTAGACAAGCCACTGACACTGTTATCATAGGTTTCCTAGAGGCCAATATTTTGTCCAGATTTGGTTGTCCCACTAAAATCATTACTGATAATGTTGCAGCCTTCAAGTCCAAGAAAATGATTGCCTTCTATCACAAATATCACATAACACTTGGCCATTCCACAGCTTACTATCCTCAAGGGAATGGACTTGCAGAATCTTCCAACAAAAGTCTCATCAATATTATCAAAAAATTGTTAGAAGAAAATAAGAAAACTTGGAATAAAAAGTTGACCAATGCTCTATGGGCAGATAGGCTTACTACTAAGAAGTCCATTGGAACCAGTCCCTATGAACTAGTATATGGAATGGAGGCAGTTTTCCCTTCATCTTTAGGAGTTCCTATTATGAAATTATTGCAAGAAGCTCAGGTGGAACCAAATGATATACAAAGAAGAATTAACCAGACCATTCATTTACAGCAAACCAGGGAGGAAGTGTACCAAAGATCCCAAGTACTACAAGAGAAACTCAAGAAGATATTTGATAGAAGGACCAAAGCAGAAGACTTCTATCTGGGAGATAAAGTGTTGATATGGGATTCAAGAAGAGAGGACAAAGGAAAACATGGGAAGTTTGACTTCCTGTGGAAAGGACCATACATAATATATGCTTTCAGAGGAAACAATGCATATTTTCTTAAAGAGTTAGATGGTACAGAAGTTGAAGGAGGACCAGTCAATGGTCGGATGTTAAAGCATTACTTTAATGCTAGTTATTGATATTACCATGTTCCTAACTGTACATACTATATCATTTGTAATTGGATGGTAAGTTTGTGTAGTTGAAGCCCAAACAGAAGGCCCTAACCTTCAGAAGCATTACTGTCACACATACACATAAAGCAGCGGGCAAAAGGAAGATTGCAAAGCACAGTCAAAGTCATTCAGAGGCCACTGACCTACTTTACTTGACTTTCCACTAGGGAAAGCCATCCCCATGTGGAGCCACTGTTATGCCCCTGTACTAATAGGTGTCATATATCATAATTGACTTGATCTAGTTCTGAAATATTTTCATACCTTTACTTGCTGAAAAGGTTTTCCATATGTGTGAAAAACAAAAAAATAAAAAATGTAAAGAGGGTATGCACTA
Source organism: Pinus tabuliformis (assembly GCA_031772625.1). Lineage (NCBI taxonomy): Eukaryota > Viridiplantae > Streptophyta > Pinopsida > Pinales > Pinaceae > Pinus > Pinus tabuliformis. The sequence continues at coordinate 766,880,623 of CM062815.1, forward strand.
AAAGAAAAATCAAAGGGCAAAAAGAATAAACAAAAGGTCAAAAATAAAATAAAATGAACCCCAATAAAAATAAAAAGACCATGAAAGTGTGCAAGTCCAAATGCCACTACTTTACTTTTGTGTAATAAAGGTTGTGTGCAGCTTGTCACTTATGCCACAATCCATGGTAGCCAAATAGTTTAAACTTGGTTATTCCATGTTTCAATTTCATGTTTATAGAGATAGAGAATAAAATCTGACCAAACTGTTTAATCTTGGCAGATAAGTAGATAGGTAGAGTGAAAAAAGGAGCTCAACAATTTAATCTGAGCCCTTGGATGTAATAAGTGTAGATATAGATAGGAGTTCGTATGTAAAAGAAAAGAAAGTTTGATAAGGGTTTTCCAGTCTAAGTGCACCCTAATAAAGAAGTGAAAATGCTAGGTTAAGTAGGTAGGGTAAGTAGATGGTGGTTGCAGAATAAATGTGAGGTGAATGGTTAAGTTCAATGCTTAAATCTTTTGCTTTCATCACTTGGACAAGGCATGTATCACATGGAAGGCACATCAACATTCAAAGTTAAAAATAATTAACTTCCCTACTCATTTCCCCTAAATTTTCACTGATTCCCTAAGTGCTAAAGGTAATTGCCAAAGTTGGAGGGGCTTAGAGCAATTCTCCGACTTTTCGAGGGACCGGACCCTCGGCCCAATAATTGGAAATGCCTAAAGTACTTAAGTCCCTTTCATCAACATTACCCCCCCATAAAATCACTCATTCCTTTAATAAAAAATTTCCCAAGTAAAATCCTATTTTACTTAGGTAAATTGAAATAATTCCTCATAAAAACCCTTTTATGCATTTTAGCCTAAGTTAATATGTTGTATGATGAAATACTTTCTGAAAACATTAGACTTAGCGCTTTCCCATCCATTTGATCATATTAACCATTAATGTTATTATTATGTAATTCCCGAATATAACAACATTACCCACGCCCGTATTATTATATACAAAACCGAAATCTTTTACATATCCCGCCGCGATGGTTAAATATAACTGTAAATCAAATAATAAACGGGATTAATTAGCTAATCTGTAGTTAATTAAGAACCGGACCTCCCCACCATGCTAATGAGAATTAATTAAGTCATTAGGAGTAGTTAATAACTCATCGACCAATCAAATCGCCCCCGATATGATTAAGTCTTTTAATTAAATCAGGCCCGCCCCTGTTATACATCAGTCATGTCGTTACCCTGACTACCGTCTGATCGGATCCTTCAGATCCGACGGCCCTCGTTCATATCACGTGGGCCTTTTGGTTGACCTTTAGTGTGTGATATGAACGGTTTCCCAAACAGTGTTGATGCTACATGTTGAGCAATGTATGGAATCACGCGGCTCCCCCCAAATACCACTTACCATCCATAAGCGGTGTAATGAAACCCACTTACCGCCTCCTGCTAGTGACAAAATGTCAAGTCACCCCCACTAACGTAACCCGTCCATGTCGGGAATCCTGCCAAAAACTTTGACTTTGCATAAAAAACAAAGTTAATCCATTTTTTGTCCTTATTCTGAAAAACTCATGCATGCAGCCAGTACGTGGAAATCGACCAACACGTACTAAAACCATCAACCACCCTGAAAATTACTACCCGACGCTGATCCAGTCCACAGTGTGCTTCCAGTCAACCAGTACACCATTGCTAGTCGCTCAAATACAGGTGCTAGTTGAATCTGCTCAAGGGCACACACATGGAACTAGTGCTCCCACAGCAAAGCCATCACAGGAACAAAACCAGGGAATAAGTGCTCCAACATCAGGACAGCCAGAAGCATCAGAACAGCCAGAGGTATCAGAGCATCCTGAAATATATGTAGATTTAGATCCACCACAGTGACATCCAACTTAGACTAATATGGAAAATCCTCTGGCACTACAGACTTCTCTGAATGAGGAAAGGAACTTAAAAAGAGATAGGGAAGCATCTACCCCTCCAAGCATACCTACATATCAACCCTTTACTAAGAGGAAAATGATGGATCCATTTTCAGAAAACGAACTCATTGGAGAAACTATAGAGAGATTAAGGAAGGAAGGAGCAGACAGTCTACATACATTCCCAACAGGTGGGACACCTTCCAGCTCACAAAGGCAAGAGCTAGAGAGACAACCTAGCACAGAAGTATCATCTCTTAGATCTTCATCTGAGAAGATCATAGACATAAAGGGGAAATTCAAGGAGATAAAGACAAAGAATGAGCAACTGAAGGCTCAAGCCTATGCTCAGTATTTAAAGATGGCACCCACAAATCAAACCAGATTGATTTCAGCTTTTGACATCAAAGAAGGAAAAATGCAGATGAGATTTCTAAAGCCAACAGTGTAGCAGCCCAAGTCCCTAGCAGATTATGTCAAGACTAATTTTGAGGTCTTAGCCAAAGACATCCATCCATAGACCCAATAGAACTACACAAACAAACAGAGGAGATGGTCTATTCTACACTGACTAGCAAGGCAATGATGGCACATAGGTTGCAAAATTCACTGAGCAACACTACTGCCCAATTGCAACTAGAAAAGGCCTCCTCACATGCAAAAGACAAAAAAATCAAATCATTTAAAGAGTCAATAATTGAGTTGATTCATGACCCAAAAGATGTTAAGGTAGTAGAAAGCTTGATTAAGAAAAAGAATGAAGACATATTTGCACTTAGAAAACAACTGAAATTGCCACCCCACATACATCCTCAAACTGTTGAAGTTATTGAGAAAAAGAATGAAGAAGAACTTATGGACCTAGTCCTTAAGTTAAATGAGCAACTAAAGAGACAGAGCAGGAACTGGAAAAAACAATACAGTCAAGGCAGAGTGAGTTAACCACACATTCTCAAACTGTAGTGCCTATAGTTTCAACAACAGTCCCTTCTACACTGGCAATTGTTTTAGCACCAAACATTCCTTTGGCAACAGTTGCACCCATAGAAAAAACGGGTACATCATAGAAAGGTACACCAACACAGAGCACAAAGGACTTGATTAAGTCAATGGAAGAAATGAAACTCCAAGTAACAGAGCTACAGAAAGTAAAAGAGACATTCACTACTTTGGAGCAAAAATATGATATATCAAAGATCAATTATGTAGAAGAGATAAGGAAAAACAAAGGCATGGCCCAACAAATTAAAGCATTGGAGAAGGACCTAACTTTTGAAAAGCCTCTGACAAACATTAGGAAAATATTGTGGACCAATATCATTGATTCCATCAATGATATTTGGTCATCCATTCAAATTGTTTTTGAACAGATTGATTTGGTTAAGCCCGCTCTTGAAGAAATTAAGAAGACTAGAGAAGAGCTGGGAAGAAAACCTGAGGAAGCTATCAGATTAATAAATTTTCTGAACAGTAAAAACAAGCAACAGGTAGAACAATTAGACATTGAGGATAGGACTGCTACCATACTCAAAATAAAGAAAGTGTTGACCAAAAGGAACTTGATGCAAGGCCTGGAACGTAGATATCAAAGCATGCAGGAAGACATAGATGAGTTCATGATGAAATTTGACATCTTAAGAATGAAAGAGCTCCCAAATCCTTTAGTCATCAATGATAAGCTAATGGTTCAGATTGATTACATTAATAAATTACATCATCAGACTGACAGTCAGGCTAGCTCATCTTCAGCCAAAGCATTACGAACAAGAAAAGTGATTTATGATGGTTTAGAGAACCTTTTCTTCATTGAACATGAAGTAAAGCACTTATTCACAGTCCAGCCTAATTTTGTGAAATATACTGAAGCTGATGAAATTTACAGGAAATTGACAAGGATGAATATACCAAAGGATGATTGGTAGACCAACATGACAGACATCCTATAAATTACCATGGTAAACAGTGAGGTAAATAAAAGTATTGACCACAGTAAATTTTGGTAAAAAGGGTGAATGCTGGGAAACGGGTAAAGAGTATCAGTTACAGGTAAAAGAGTATCAGTGAAAAGATAAAGTAAGATGTCCAACACAGAGTTGCTAGCACGACAGTAAGATGCATATTCATAGGACTTACCTCCAGCTCCTTCAACAAAAACAGGGACAGCAACAATCAGTTCACATTCTGTTTCTACATTCGAGACCATCTGTCTCTATATTCATGTAAAAGATATTTAGTTTTCCTAGAATAAATCTCATTTAGTTATGAGATATTTTGATGTAAATTTTGTATAAATACTTCCTCATTCGAAGTATTGAGGGTGGATTCCTAGACATTTCTGTAGACAATTTACTTTTGGAATTGAAGTGTTGTTGAACAACTTTTGTATGGCTGGCTAGAACAAAGTAATAAAGCAAAGGACTTTTACAGGATACCAGTGTCAAACGAGAAACAAATAAGTATTCTATATCTTGTGTTTTTATAGTTTTTCTGGTTTAATAAATATTCATATGTGTTTCATATCTGAATGATAAACGAAAAGTTATATTTTAGAAAAAGCTTTACTGCATTCTGTCTTTAAAATCATTTATTTTCTTAATGTTTTCTTCTAGGCTATTGTAGGTAGGGAAATCTTAATTTCTCCCTACTTTCATAGTTTATCACTGTGACCATTTAACAAAGAATACTTAATTGCTTTTTGTTAATGAGCACCCACTTTTCATCATCTTGAGCCCTGTTGAAGGATTCTTAGTTGCCCTTCCTCCCTGTTCAAGACCATTTCACCCATTTGAAGCTATCATTTGTCTTTTGTTTAGCTATCTTGCCCTGTGAAGTTTTCCTTTGTTAAATCAACCTGATCCAGTTAAGCCATCATTTAGTTGACTCCATAGCCCAATGGCCTGAAATACCTTGTTCTATCCATCTGCTCCCGAATTCCACCACCAAACAAAATCAAAACCCCCCAAGCTGTCATAACTAGCCTAATATCCCATAAAACAAAGCTAAATCATAAAGAGAGAGCCCTCTCTGAGTACAGATTGGCTAGATTCTATACTTAAATGTTGGTTTGTGCTTACCTCGGACCCCTTTCCTTCTTTTAACAACTTGAAGGAAAATTTGAGTGATAACAAGCCACTAAAGTGTCAATTGCGAGGCTGGTGGAGACTGTGCCAACTTGTGGAGTGCACACCTACAACTCTTGTATCTGTGTCCAGAGAGCCCCCAACACCAACTGGTGTTGTTCCTCAAACTGTTGGAGGGCCTCTGCGGTGACATCCCTCACCATTTTGCCAATATCATGTAAGTCTCCTTCAGTAAGGGTGATAGGGTCGAAAGATGTCTTCGAAGCCTTCGTTTTCTTGTGTGGCCCTACCTGTTCTTGTGGGTGCGGACGTTTGAGCTAGGTGGGAATTGTCTCCGGGTCCACGCCACCTTATTCTGTATTAGTCTCTCGATCGGGCAATGGAGACTTCTATCCTTCGCGCTCTTCTTCTGCTGTCTTATGTTGTTCCTTGACCCACTTCACAGCGTCGCATGCCACCTGGGCGTTAGCCGTTGTTTCTTCCTTTCAGCGCTTTTCCGCCAGTTGTGCCGTAAGTAGTTTTGTCTCTTCCTTCTTTAGCTGCACGGTGGACTTCTCTACTTCCACCGTGGAGCTAGCTGGAGCGCACCACTCCAGAGGCCAAGACTCAAGGACCGCAAAGATGACATCGTCGATTTCCAAGTATGGTAACTCATGCCACGTCTTCGTGGGGTCCTTCTGCGCCCTAATGAAGACATGGTGGAAGTCTTCTTTGAACTTTGTGAAGCTCTGTAGACTATTGTAGATAGTGGGTGATAACTACAGCTTGTGATTGATCCCCATCCTGATGTTCATATCCATGAGCACCCAAAATATATTTCTCTCCCTTATCCTCTGTGCATCCCTCGTTTCCCACAGTGAAGCATACTTCGCTGCCTCTGGAAGGCCCTGTGCAATTGACGGGAACTGGCTATCTTCAGGCAAGTCCCATACCACCAATACTATCGACAACATGAGCCATGCGTAATGAAATGTTTTTCCCTACTCCTGTGCCTCGTGGCAGTTCACAAGGAACTCACTGCATAGATAGTTTGTCTAGTTGAACTGGACCCCTTCTGCGCATTGCGCTGCTAGTGCAACCAATGGCACGAAAACCTCATCCGCGTGGCACTTCATCACTTTTCCTGCCAATATCTATGTCACGACCTTAACTGCAAGGTTGTTGATGCTGGAGATGGCATACCCTCGCTTCTTTTTCTTCAAATTAAATTTCTTTTTCATTGCCTCCGCAATGGGAAAATTTTCACGTTTTCCCTCTGAAATATTTGTTGGATCCTCCCCTATGCAAGGGAGCCGTGTGATCCTGTGAATCAGATGGCCTGTGATGGTGATGGGCTCCTCCAGCCAGAACAACCCATCATGCACCAAGCAGAGGAGCTACCTAATGAGGAAAATGGTCACTGGGGCACAGTGGTAATGTGGCACCCAGAGTAGGTTTGGTAACCCTGCTTTCTCAACACCTCTGAGCAATTTGCGTAGCTCCAACTCTATCATTCTAGCTAGTGTGTCTGTCTTGTGGTGCATTAGCTGTGCAGTTGCTAAATGTGGGACCTTCTTGTGGTCTGCGAGGTCCTAATATTCAAATTTCAATACGGGAACTCGTCCCAAATGCACGCCCTAAAATGTAATATCATCTGGGAGCAATGGGGTTTGCAGAGAGATCTTGCTCTTATCTATATCCTTGGGAACCTTGGCTTTACCCATCCGTGGAGGAACATATGCAGGCAACCTGGTGAGAGGGTCCGCATCCTGGGTTTCGACTTCCATCTCTACATCCTCCTCCTCCACTAGGATTTCTTCAAACTCTTCCACCTCATAGGCCTCCAAATTGATGGCCTTCCCCTTTTCCTCCATTGTGAGCTTGGCCCTTAATGGATTTCTAGGCAAGACGCACACTAGTATCATGGCCTACTTATCCTTCTTAGGTCTTTGCACAGTGATTTAGGGATCTCAATGACTATTCTGACACTCTCTTGGGCTTCTACTTCCAAAATTTCCTATGCGGCTTCCTCAACTGTCATTGCTCTGGTATCCATGGCTTTTTCTGGTGCTACCATAGTGCGATTCCGCAGTTCTCTTAGTGTCTCTGGTAATTTCTCAAGCAACGAATTCACTTTCAGAATATCAAACAAGTCTCGGTTCATGAATATTTGAGCGTGCAACAACTCAATTCTCAAATTGCAAATTGTTGTCTGTTGGACAACCATTTATAATTTATAGCGCCTTATGAATTTGAATTCGACTGTTCCCCCCACTTTTGGTCCATTAATGCTATATTAGCGGTAGATTTTCAAGAATATAGCCCATAAAGTTCACCTTAAATGCCTGCTGCCCACTCCATTTGGTCTCAAAGTAAGCATCACCTCATTAATAGTGACTACAATGGTCACTTTCTGGCAGACCCACGTGGCAGCGCAACTATCCTCGTGTTGTCGCAGACCCTATGACACTTCGCTACTACTTGGAGCACTAAGACTGTGCTTCTGTCGGCCAGTCACATGGTCGGGCCACCTATGTATGGCTTCAAACGACTGCCATTCACTTTTCCTGGGAAGGGTTCTCCATTTAACTTTACCAACTGTACCGTGCCACTTTCGGTAATCTCCTTAATAACATACAGTCCTAGCCAATGCATTTTGAGTTTCCATGGGAATTTATCAAACTTACTATCATACAACAACATCAAATCATTCACCTTAAAGGTGCGCAACTTAATATGTCGATCGTGCCATGCCTTTTCGTGCTGCTTTTGGACATGCTGCTAAAATCCAGCCAAAAATCGTTATTCTTCAAGCTCATCCAACTACGCGAACCTCTCCTCCAGGGCTCTGTGATCCGTCATACCTGTGATTGTTGTTATGTGCAGACTAGGCACGATGTATTACATAGGTATTATGGCTTTCACTCCATAGACAAGCCTAAAAGGTGTCTCTCCTGTCAGCTTCTTACATGTCATTCGATAAGCCCATAGTACTATAGGTGTGCATAGATCCCAATCACTTCATTGTGCATTTCATACTTGCAAGGTTGCCCCCCCAACACATGCTTATTGACCAGGTATTTTAGTACAGAGTACATGTGCATCCGCCTAGGTCGAGGCTCATCTCAATAGGCCTACGTCCACTTGGTCAAATGCATGCATGGATCATCCTGTCCATTTTACTTGTCTATCAGTCGCACCTTAGGCTTCCCAAATCACACTCTTATCATTCTCCTACATTCTTTCCAATTGTCAAAACTCCCTTTGTGCGTACCCCACCATCTCATGGGCATAGCGCGCAGTACCCAGTCCAAGTCCTAGAAGCATTGCTTTTCTGGCACCTCCCTTTCAAATGCATCCAAGAAGGTATCTACCTCATTTAGACCATCATAAGTAGGCAAATCTCTTACTTCTATTGACACGTAGCACAACGACTTGGTCATCATATTGCAATTCATTATAGTTACCTCATGTAATCGATTTTGTTATCACTCTATTTCTTCATTAGAGTCCGAAGTACAGGAGCTTTCGCTCTCCCATGTAATCCACCCATCCACTGTGGGATTTACCTAGTCTTGGTCTCGCGCTGTTATCTTGTAGATGCAGTCCAAATCATCATCACTCTCATAGTTGCGAACCAGTTTCATATAGTGCGATCCTTCAGCAGGGTCCAGGGGTACAACTATGCGCAATGATTTCCTCTCAAAGATCATTTTGCGCTTCTTCATATTAATTACCCCATTCATGTCAGTATCCCAATCAATTCCTAAGAGCGCAGGGTAGGGATTGCTGTCATCAACAATCTCTATCACTTCGAAATCTACCAGTGTGCTTGGTCCCTCAATATCCACAGTTATTCCCTGCAATCACCCCATGGGTATTATTTTCTGCTAGTTTGCCATCCTTAGCCAAATTGGAGACCATTGCAGCGCTGATCTCCCCATTTGCTCTCATGTCTGTTTTGGCAGAACATTCACATCTAATCCCAAATCCAGAATGACTTGATCCATTTCGTATTCTTAGATTTGCGCAGTAAGTCTCATTTCTCATCCTGTCCTTATCTTATGCTTTCTGATCTTGCGGACTACGTGCGGTTCTCCTAGTGTGGTCCCAGCACATCTGTTGATGAGTTCCTATAACCCCTTCATATTCTTACTTTCACGCAGTACCTTCATACAAGTTTCAAGGAAAATTGTCAACATGGATGGGTCCATTTCTGGCTCCGTTTTATCTTTACTTCTTGAAGTGGAGGCATCAGCGAAGCTTTTCTTAGCTTCCATGAATATTTTCTGAGCGCGCTCCAAATAAAACTCAGCTTCTTTTGTCAAAGCTTTGCGAACCCAAGTACTATCTTATGGCCATTTTCCTTTGTCATCTCTCGTCGCGATTCCACTTTAGAGAAAAATGTTTACATTTGGGTCTTCCTTGCGTGGCTCAAACGTCATCATCTGCAGGTTCTGAATCGGGGGAGGTGGTAGTGCTCCTTTGTCATGTATCCTAGCTATCAGTGTAGGACAATCTTTTGTCCCATGATCAAACAACATGCAATACTTGAACGACGTGTGTGTTGGATTCGTGCATTCGCGGGCATAGTGTGCTGACCCTCCACAATTTTAGCAAATAAATTGTCTGTGACCTCTACCAGGTCCTCCTCCACCTCGACCTCGTCCGCACCCCTGAAATACTTTCTGGGACATCCCTGCATTCTGGTCAAGGGGCCGCATTTCGGCCTGAACTCTATAGGTAGGAGTTCTATCCATCATCAACTCATAGCTTCTGCAAGTGCGCTTGTCATGTCCCACCGACCTACAAAAGTTGCAGAACAACTGTTGCAAATTTTCCGTAAACTTCTGTAACAAGTGGCAGTTGTCCGTGGCAAGTTTTCCAGCTATTTGACATATCGTGCACCACAGAGAAGGCACCATGCTAGTTCATGCTTGATCTTCCAACCTTAAAGGCATATGTCCTCCTCCTACGAGGTAATTTGAAAAAACCGGGTAGTGGTCTTTATCATGACCCTGACCCTTGCATTTCACACACCATACTTCACTGCACAGTTTTTGGTCAAATCATCCTATCCTATTTTAGGCTCTGCATCTCAAGGCACAGATTCTTTAGTTGTGCATGGATCTGCTGAACTCCTAGGTTAGGATCCTGCATCGGGATCTCATGTAACCTTGTAGAAATCTCCAAGGCTTTTGCCTAAGTTGTTATCTTCTGGTGCGACGGCGCACTCCTTAAATGTCGTAGTAGCAAAGCTACAAATGCTCACGATGTTGTCCATCTGTCAGATTCATATTGGCTTCGTGAATCATACATTTCAACTTCTAATCTAGTTCCCAAGGAGTTTCACCTGGTAGCATTGTGATCTCTATGAATCCAATAATTGATTGCTCTTCGGACTTAGGCCTGCTAAATTCTCTATTTAGTGTTGTTTGGATATACGTGATTCTCGCATTTGGGTTATCATTGGAATACTTAGTATACCAAGTTAGCTCGTGATCCTACATAGTGCTAACCAACATTGCTCTCTTTATATGGTCATATGTAACTCCTTGCCTCATTTCCCAAAGCTTTGAACACAGGAAAATTCACTGTTGCCATACTGAATTGCGGTGGTGGTGGAGTTGGTACGGGTGAAGATGGAGGTGATGGAGGTGAAACTGGTGGTGGCGTGGGTGGAAGTGGAATTCACTGAATTCTTTGTCTTATCAAATGAATACCACTTCATGGAGAGACCTTCATGAGCTCTTCCTCATTCCCTCGTGGAGGTGAAATCAAGGGGCAATTTTCTAGACCTTTATTTCCTTCTTTCATGTAAACCTTTCCACTTCGCATAGCCCCGAACATCAAGGTAACTACATAACCTGCTTTTCACACAACTATATTTTAATCCAAGTATTCAAAGACTTGACGTACTTACCTCGCGGTCCTTTGAGAAAGCGTCACTATGCCTCGCTATAGCTGACTGAGGTGTCGATCGCGAACTCAGTAGCGAATCCTCCTAAAATATGATTGATCCAATGATCAACGATGCACGTGATCTTATCCTCTGATGCTTCCAACCTTCGCACTAGCTCTAGGGTCCACACAATAGGACCATCAAGATTCCACCTTCCTTTGCTATTTTCTAGCTTTGCGATCCACTTGTATAGCTTAGTAGGGAAGGATGCGAAAAAAATTTCATGGATCTTTGTATGCATGTAGCTGTCTAGCCACTCTTCTTTTGATAGCCACAGGTTTATGTTCTCTTGTGCCATGAACTCATGAATTCTTCTGTCCAACTAGCCTTCAATTTCTTTATTAGTTGGATTCCAATGATACGACATCACACATCTCGCATGCATATTCCGGTCCCGGCAACAGAACCATTAGTTGGATTATGGGGGCCTAACTCAGGTTCAGAGTTAATTAGCTAAACAAATCCCTACACTACTGGCCTTTTCATCATCAGACCGCAGAGCATGGACTGAAGTCTCACCTGAAGCAACATGGGGGGATGTTGGAACCAAGTTTCCACACCCTTGAGATGTCTATGATGTCAATTTAGTCCAACTAGACCTCACCTTCACATAGGTCACTTCGCACTCTATTCCAAACTTTAGTACCTCCGTGATCAGTTATAATCGGCCTTCGGCAACCCTAACTAAGGGCTGAAGTCCTTTCACGCTGCTAAGGCAACGAACTGCGTTATTTCCCAAATTACACTAAGTATCTACTTATCTTAGTGACAAATCTTAATTATCTACGCATAAATAGATATTCTAATTTTCGTTAACTTAATCAACACAATTATACACATTCGCGCATCATATAGGCATTATAAGTGAAATTCATACCCAATATAACATATGCATAAAACAGGAAATAAAGACGCAGAATTGATAGAAACTTCTCTTTATTGATACTTCTAGGTAATTATAGACTCGACTCGCCCTGCGCACTCAGCTGAAGGGGTCCACGCACGCATATTCAGACTACTAGGCCTCTGTGCACTCAGCTGCAAAGCCTCTTCCTATGCTATGATCCAAAACTAGACTTTACACTTCAGATATGACTGAATTCTTCATTATTGATTAGATTCCATTTTTTGATGCCTTAACTACTTAGACCTTCACTCTATTTATACAACTCCATGGTCCATGGACCATGGGTAGATCTTCTACAACTAACATTACATTAAAAAATTTGAGGGCAAACAACCCTATGACTTTTTAACAACTACGCGCTCCACGCCCGCAAAATGCGGAGACTTTACATTGGAATTACAAACTTGGACTAAAATCTGGGCTCTAAGCCCCAAAACTACCCTTGGGGGATTTGACATCCAACACTTTTCCGTGACCAATGATTCTAGCCTTCCTTTCAACCCCCAAGAATACATCACCACCATCATATTTCTCATACTCGTAGAACCACTCTCTATGGGGAGTGAAGTGAAAGGATGCACCTGAGTCAATCAATCATGCCTCATGATCTACATGTGTACTTGAAGAAGAGGCGAAGTACACGTCCCCACCTTCATCTTAGGTGGTTTTCACCTCTGCAGAAGGAGCATCATCAGATCCCTTTCCTTTCTCAGAAGCTTTAGATTTACAGTCCCTTTTATAGTGCCCTTCCTTTCCGCATTTCCATCACACCTTTATAGGTTTTCCTGGAGATTTAGATCTCCCACTTAAGGACTTATTTTTGTTTCTGTTCTGGGACCGTCCTCATACAGACAAGGCATCACCATTCTAGCTCTCCATATTTTTTCGTCTCATCTCCTTTGTTGATAAGGCTAAGACTATTTCATCAAACTGCAAGGAAGTTGCATTGCTACCTATTGCAACAACCAGACTATCCCACAAATCTGGTAGAGAACACAAAAAGCTGATGCACTTATATTCATCTGAAATTTTAATATCAATAGATAATAACTAACTTACCACAGTATTAAATGCATTCAGATGCTCTATCAATGAGTCTCCATCTTTCATCCTTAGGTTATACAGCTTTTTCCGTAGGAACAGTTTATTCACCAGAGACTTGGATTGGTACAAAATCCCTAACTTGTCCCATAAAGCCTTCGATGTAGCTTCCCATGATACATTCAGCAATACTAAATCTAAGACACACAATTGTATTGTGCTTTTTTCCTTTCGATCCAACTTCTTCCATTCTTCATCAAACACTTCCTTTAGTTTAGTAACAGGATCTACCACGATCCACTGATCTTTATCCACCAATAGATCCTCCATATTGAGTTTCCACAACTCAAAACTCTGACCAATAAATTTATTGATCTTTATATTTCCACTGCTGGCCATCTTCTTTCACCACAAGAATCGATCCCACATATCTCCCACTGAACAGCGTCTACCACAAGCCCGAGCAAAACCCCTTAGCAGCAAAGGCATCCCCTTCAAGCCAAAATAACTCTGTACCAAATGTAGGTTTTAACCCTATAGAGGGGGGCTACCTCCCTCCACAAACCCCCTAACAGGGGGGGATACCACCCCACCTATGACCCTCCTTTGCGCAATCCCCATAGGCCTTCCTCTCGCTGCATGCACCACATGTACAATTCACATGATTATACAACTAATAATACATTGTCCCTAAACTCTATTCTCAATTGGGTAACTCTCAAATCTTACATGCATGAGTTATTTATGAGTGAATCATCAATTAAGTGATTGAACACATGAAGCAACACCCCACTGACTAGCCTTCTACTAGTTCCTCCACCAGTTGGAACTAGTTTAACTGAATTTAACTCAGTTAAACTAATTAATTAATTACAACTCAAAATAAACTCAACCAGGGCTCCTATAAATTAGGAGACAGTCTACATGAGTCAAGTTAGACCCTTGACTCGAATTTACTGAGCCAACTAAGTTAAATTAACTTAGTTAGCTTGTACAAGTTCTCTTGTGATGTGGAATTACAATTTTATTCCTAATTTAATTCAAGGACAAAATTAAATTAGGATTTTCTTGTTGCATTTTCAACACTCCATCTCAACAAGAAAGGGATTATCAGATACCCCAACCAGGGTCTATGGACCTCAAACTTTCCTCTTGATAGTGCCTTATTCAAGATGTTTGCTTCATGTTCCTCTATACGAATGTACTCCAAAAAAATGATTCTCCTCTACACACAATCTCGTAGATGCTAATACCAGATGTCGATATGCTTGGACCAATCATGAAAAACTAGATTCTTATAGAGTTTGATACAACTCTGATTGTCACAAAAAATCACAAGAGGATCCATCTGTTGACCAAATAACCCAACTAGGATCTTCCTCATCCATATAGTTTCACAAGATGCTTGGCTAGCATCCTTGTACTCTGCTTCTACCGAGTTGAGTGCAACTGATTTATACTTCCTGTTGTTCCAATAAACTGTTGATGAACCAATACTGAAGACTCCCCCTGATGTGCTCTTCCTGTCAAATGGACTCCCTTCCCAATATACATTTGTGAAGCCTTGCAGCTTTAGTCGCTCTATCCGTCTGTACCAAAGACCAAACTGAATGGTCCCTCTAAGGTATCTTAACACATGTTTAGATGTGTTCCAATAGAGTTGGGTTGGCCTAGCAATTTCTTGCCTAAGTTGGTTAACTCAAAAACATATGTCTAGTCGTATGTTTACCAAATACATAAGCGAACCCACAAGCTTCCTGTAAATAGTAGCCTCCACTACTTCACTTGAAGTGACATATTCCTTCCTCCAATTTCCTGCTAGAGGATTCTCCATGGCTTTGTTTCTCTTCATGTTGAACTTCTTCAATATGTCATTGGCATACTTTCCCTAAGACACAAACAGTTCCTCATCTCCTTGCCATACTTCCATACCAAGGAAATAATACATGAGACCTAGGTCCTTCATCTTGAATGATCTTGTAAGATCCTCTTTTCAATATTTTACCAACTTCTCATCACCTATTAGAATTAAATCATCGACATATAATACTATATTCAACAACTTAGCTTCAACCAAAATATGATAAAGGTTCGCATCTACTTCACTTTTGGTGAAGCCCAACCTGGTGAAATAGTTGTCAATCCTGGTGTACCAAGCATGGGGTACTTGTTTCAATCCATATAGTGTTCGCTTGAGTCTGTACACATGTGACTCTCAGTTGAAGGTCTCAAATCCTTCCAGCTGCTCAATGTACACTTCTTCCTCAATCAATTCATTGAGTAGTGTTGTCTTCACATCCATCCAATGTATATTCCATCTCATATGCACTGAAAGTGCTAGAATATATATGATTGAAAAGTACCTTGCTACTGGATAAAATATCTCCTTGCAATCAATTCCCTCCACCTGAGAGAACCCTCTGGCCACAAATCTGTCCTTCTATTTCTCCACACTCCCATCTTCTGCTTGCTTTACCTTGTAAGTCCATTTGGAGCTGACCACTAACTTGTCTATTGATCTTGGGACCACTTCCCAAACACTGTTTTTGATAATGGATTCATACTTCTGTACCATGGCATCAACCCATACTAGTTGCTACACTGCTTCCTCAAATGAGGATGGCTCAATTTCTACACTCTCGCTCATCAGAGCAATGTATCTAGTGTATTGATCTAGTGACCTCCTCTTCCTACATCGTGATGTGGGTCCTCCCACATTCTCTATAGAATCATGCATCAATTTACCAAATTACTTTGGTGTGCTTCCTTCCATCTCTGGAAGTCTCTACATGAGTGTGTGGTTCCACTCTCTACTCCTCTACATGTGGCTACTCCACATCATCCTGAGGTTCTTCCTTTAGAACTAAAAGCTCCGAATCTACATGCAACTGAAGCTCCATCTCAAGGGAACATCTCATGGCCTTGTATTCATCAAACTTCACATCTCTACGAACTACTGTCATCCTGTGATATGGAAGGTACACTCGATATTTTTGAGGTGTATCAATGTGCCCCAAAAATATTCCCAAATTAGTTGTTGGTTCTAGATTTTTCCTTGCATCCTTGGTAACATGACAGCTAATGAACCAAATATCTTGAAGTGTGGCACATCTAGTTTCTTACCTGAAAAAGCTTCTTTTGGTGTACTCATCTAGATAATCTGATGAGGACTCATGTTCTGCAAATATACAACTATTTTGCATGCTTCATCCCATAAGTGCAACTATATGCCCTGATCATGTAACATCACCCATGTAGCTCCCATAATACTTTTGTTCTTCCTTTTAGCCACCCCATTATGTTGTGGATTATGGGGTGTTGTTAATTCCCATTGAATTGCTTATAATGCACATAAGTTCTTGAATTCATTCGACATGTATTCTCCACTATTATCACTCCTGAGAGCCTTCACTTTCCTACTAGTGTCTTTCTCAAGAAGTGCTTTAAATTAAAAAAAAATAGAGAACGTTTGATCTTTCTTCTGCACGAATAAAATACAACACTTACGTGAGAGATCATCTACAAATATTACATAATACATGTGCTTGGCCATGGAGGTTGTCAAGAATGGTTTACACACATCTGAGTGAACTCTTTCAAGGATCACTTGCGCTCGACTATCCTTATCATGAAAGGTGGCTTTGGTGTAGTTCCTCAATGTACAACCTTTGCATGTATCTATCTTCTCTAGTGTACCCTTGGGAAGTCCTGTAGAAATATGCTACATGATATTCAAAGCTCTATGATGCAAGTGACCTAATATTCTATGCAATAATTCACCGATATCTTAGCTCTTCACCTTCTCTACATTTGTGCTCAAAGTAGCACAGTCTTCTACATCCAATTTGTAGATGTTCTTCACCTAAATCCTGATCCACTTCACTTGTCTTGAGGCTATGTGACGAAGGATATCCTTTCCCTTTGCTAAATATCACATCATAGCCATGGTCTCCAACATAGTAACTGAAACCAAATTCTTCTTCAGACCCGAAACATACATGAAATCTTTTAATATGAGAGAAGAACTAGAATCCCTCTTAAAAGTAATAGTACCAAACTTACTTGCACTATACCTTCCATCATCTCTCATTTCGATGTGCATCTGGAGGTCCTTCTCCTCCAAGTCACTGAATAATTCTTTGTTACTAGTCATATGGAATCAAGCTCCACTATCCAGATACCATACACTACCCATCACCATTGTCACCATGCAAGTAATGAGAGTGAAATCCAAATCAAATTGTGAAGCAATATCTTCACCTACTTCTCCTCCTTATGAATTCTTACCAACCTTCTTATGTGGACACTTTGTGGCATAATGTCCCAGCTCATGACAGAGAAAACATATAATCTTTGACAGGTCCTTCTTCTTTCCATCTTGACTGGAATCTTCTTTGGATTGGAATTTCTTTCCTTTCCATTTCTTTCCCTTTCTATCTAAGGCATAGTTCTCCTCATCATCATGCTCGGATGAGGTTCCGTCTCTGGTGCTCTGCCTTATCTCTTCTTGCACCAAGTTGGACCATAAACACTCCCACTCCAGTAGCTTCTCCCTGCCATTTACTAAATCCTACTAGCTATTCCAACTCTTGAGAAGGAGTAGAAGTTATAAGCTGACTATTTCATCTTTAAAACCTATAATACCAACACTCCCAAGCTCATCCCGGCATTGGGTGAACTTGCTCAAGTATTGAGGTATTATGTCGCCCCTTCTCCATCTTTATTTTCCAAACCTTGTCCTTCAATGCCAGCTTCCTATGGTCAATGTTGTTCTGAAACATGTCTGTTAAGGCCTTTCACATTTCATATGGAGTCCCCTTCATGTGGAGGTTCAAGACAATATCATCTCAAACTCCTGCTAGTATGACCCTTCTCACCTTTCCAACACATTTCCTCCACTCTGATAGATCTTGAGCTTCATTTACTGGAGGCTTAGGAATATCTTTGTCTATAAATTCCTTCAGCCTGTTGTCTTCCAACACTGCCTCCATCCTACCCTTCGAAGCAGTATAGTTCGAACTACCCTCAAGGGCATATTCGAGTCTCAATACGTATATTGACATCCTCCTGGCTCTGAAGAATGATACTACAAATTCGACTTCACCTGCAGAAGACAAAATCATATTCTCCTCTTCTAGAGTGATTTCTTCTCTGATATCATGTAGAAATTCCTTGTATATTCAAACTTATAATTGTAATTTACTAAAACAATAGACTTGAATCTACTCTACTCATCAGTGGAAACAATTGAACAATCATGAAATCGTGAAGCATACAAGAGAAAGAATTAAATCAACACATTACATAATGATTTCCTGGGGAAAGCCATAGCTAAAAATCCCTACTATCTATATATTGTACTAATCAGAAAATATTAGAATATTATAATGCTTTTCTCAAGCCCGAGCAACCTTTGCACTATCTCTATCTGTTTCAAAGCTTCCTAAACAAGCCTAGGCCAATACTTAACCAAATTCCTACTTTATGAAGTCCTTATTTCCTTGCATTGTTTCCTTCTTAATTAGCCCCTATTAATTAGGGAAATTCCTCAATATGAATTATGCAATCCTCATAGGCCTTCCTCTGACTGCATGCACCACCTATACAATTAAAATGATTATACAATTGATAGTACATTGTCGCTGAACTCCAATCTCAACTAGGTAACTCTCAGATCTTACATGCATGAGTTATTTATGAGTGAATCATCAGTTAACTACTTGAACACATGAAGCAACACCCCATTGTCTGACCTCCTACTAGTTCCTTCATCAGTTGGAACTAGTTTAACAGACTTTAACTCAGTTAAATTGAATTAATGAATTATAACTAAAAAAAAAATTGAACTAGGGCTCCTATAAAGTAGGAGACACTCTACATGAATCAAGTTAGAACCTCAACTCAAATTAATTGAGGCAACTAAGTCAAATTACTTAGTTAAATTGTACCAGTTGTCTAGTGATGTGGAATTACAATTTTATTCCTAATTTAATTCAAGGAAAATTCTTGTTACATTTTCAACATCACCATGAGTGACCATATTCATCATGTCAATCTCAAGATCCTAATTTATTTATTTATTGATTATAATCTGTTTGTTTTCTATTTTGGAGTTTT
The DNA here is from genome assembly GCA_031772625.1 of Pinus tabuliformis. NCBI lineage: Eukaryota > Viridiplantae > Streptophyta > Pinopsida > Pinales > Pinaceae > Pinus > Pinus tabuliformis. The sequence continues at coordinate 766,899,633 of CM062815.1, forward strand.
TTTGGGCATATTTTTTATCAAATTTATTTGAAATTTAAAATTCATTTTAAATAACAAAAAATCAAATTGTTTTGAAAATTTATTTCACTAAATTCCTAAGAAAAAACTTTAAAACCTAAAATAATTTAAAAATAAAGTTTTACCATAGAAAAAAAAAATCCTAATAAGTATGTTACCATTATAATCACTGGAAACTTATACAATGAAATGAAAAAAAAAAATTAAACCTAAATTATAGTTTTTTTGGGTGGTTTTTAAGGGTTTTCTTAGAGTTTTTTTTGTGGTTTTCATGGTGGTTTCTGTGTGATGGGTTTTTTTTCAAATTAATTTATTTTATTTTTCAAGAAAAATTTAACAAAAGAGAGAAAAAATATAGGAAACCTACATTGGCTTGAGCCTCTCGTGCGTTGGTGGGGTCATTGAGCAGCTGGATTGAGCTCCTCCATCTCAATTAATCTTAGAAATCCTTCTTCAAGCTCCTTCTTCCTCACAGTTTGCGCAAAATGACTCGTGCAGACCATAGTTGAGTTTTAACAAGAAATAATGGCTCAATTAAGCCATAAATATCGATCAAGCCCCGACACTCGATCAAGCCTTGACACTCGATCAAGCCCTGATGCTCGATCAAGCCCTGACGCTTGATCAAGGCCTAATGCTCAATCGAGCTCTTATACCTCGAGTTATACAAGAGCTCGATTCAGGGTTTGTTTTAATGCTTGATCAGGTTATTTATTATCCCTCAAGAAGCTCAATCAAGCGCTTAAAAATGGTTTGATCAAGCACTTAAAATGGTTCGATTGAGCTCCCTTTTTTCACCTAAACGTGCCCTCCCTTTGCCAAAAAGTGTAACCCAACTCCATGCATAGACATATTGAATTCTGGTTAGTTTAAATTTGGTGCAGTGGTAGAGCTACAAATTTGATAGCCTAGAAAGACGTGAGGGGAAAAAGCTCTGCAATGGAGGAGGGTGAATAGCTTTAGATACAACAAGATGAACTGGTTGGTGTCTTCTAAGTTGAGCTTGGGAGGTTGGAATTAGCCTCGAATTGTGCTCTTAGGTACTAGAGCACCGCTATCATCCTCTCATTTTCACTTTGCAAATCTCAACAATTTGTCTAGATGTATTACTCTAGTCTATGTCATTCCTTTCTTTGTTAGGTCCCTAAAATATTAGTGCAACCGATATATTCTTATTTTTTTTCTCCATGGAATCCCACTATTATTATTGTTGTTCTCTTACATTATTATTGTGATGTAGGCCCTAATTATATTCTAACCCCCTATACTCCAATATATACCAAGGAGGTCTTGTCATTTGAATCATCCAAGAATTATTCATTTATGTGATGTAAATGGAGGTTTCCCCCTCAAAGAGGCTATTTATCTAGTCGTTGGTATATCTTTTCTTATGATTCTATTTTATTTTGATCTAGTTACATAAAATTTGGTATAAGAGCTCTTGATTCTAGGGTTTTGCTACATCAAACGGGTCATCACGACATTTTTTCTATAACTTTTTTCTATAATGCTTCATACTATGAAATTTGTACCACATGGACAAAAAATATTTATGAACATGTGGATATAATTTCAAATCTTTTTTCGCTATATTTTAGGAGATATGGTCCAAGGAAGTTAGGGTTTTTGTATACTCCAAAATTTAGTCTCAAACACATGTCTTAAGGAAAATCATCATAACTTTCTCCTCAAGCATCAAATTTTAATTCCATCAAAATTTTCTTAAATTGTATGGAGTGTAGTTTTTTCAGGTGCTAGCTTTAGGGCCAAAGGTTAAAACAATGACATGTGGAAATTTGTACATTTTTTCTCTACTGAACCAGTGCATAATTAGGACATCATCAAATATTTGGCATAACTTTTTCTTAAATAATCAAATCTCGGACTAGCTTGTAGAGTTGGAAATAAGACATAGAGAGAGACCTTAGGATTGAATTTCAAACCTTAGGAAGATAAAATTACAAAGATACAACAGTTTCAAGGTGAGCTAGATCAACAAGCTCAAATTGAAGCTCTTAAAAGGTGTGCATTTTTAAATTTGTGTAATTTTTGTTTGAAAAAACAGTTTAAAGTGATTAAAAGGGCATAGTGAAGCATATATATCATTAATTAGTTCCAAAATTCCTCCAAAACAAAAAAATTCTACACTTGTTAAGTCTTCAGAAAGATTTACTATGATGCATGAAGAGGAAGAAATGAAACATGATATATGAAAATTGCAAGACCAAGTGCAACAAATTTCACTCTCACAAAGAGAAACCAAAGATTAATTGGAATTGATGATGAGGGGCTTAAAAAAAGACATAAAATAGATATATAAGGGTACATTGATGGTTTAAAAGCATACATAAAAATTTTGAAGGAAGGTTTGACAAAGTTGCTACAAGAAAGGCTTCCTAATAGTGTATTCCATAAATCTGGTGATGAAAACAAAAGGAATATGAATCATGATTTTAGAGACTCCTACTTTGGATTGAAAACCAACCATACTCCAAAGATCGATATGAGAAAGTGATGGGATGGGGTCCCTTGGGTCAGATTTTGGGTTAAGATACCCCAAGTTTTTATATATTTTTGTAAATAATGTAAAGTCTTCATGATTTGTGGATGCAGAGCGCATATATGATTAGGAGTTAAAGGGGTTTTAGCCCATTGTTTATGTAAATTTTGAGTTGGTTTTGAGATCCACCCATGGTCTGCAAACCATGGGATTGTATGAGAAAGGTTATAAATAGGTATGCCTTAGAGAGTCTAAGGCATGTATATAGATATCATGGATGTAATGAGTCAATAGAAGAAAAGTGATAGTGTGTTGAGATTTGCAACAAGAAATGCTAAAAATAGAAAATGCTATAAATAGCACTGCTATAAATAGCCGGGCTATAAATAGTAGTTCAGCCATTAGAGATCTTAATAACAATGGGTGAAAAGTTAAAGTGCTAAAAATAGCTTTTCTAAAAATAGCATTTCGAGATCCCTTCTTATTTTAGTCAGTCCCTGGACTAAACATAGGAAGTAAAATTCGAATTTGATATCAACAGCAGTTTGAAAATTAATTAATTAATTCATCTTGAGTTAATTAGTTAAGGAAAATCAAACTTGAAGTCTATGTGAGAACATGCAACAGTTTCTCCTTTGATTGAGGAATTTAACCTTCAGTTAAAGAGATAAGGATGAGTTGTAATTAGTTGACTTAGTTTAACTTAGTCAAGTCCAGTTAGATTAATTTATCAGTTTGTTAAATTAATGGGAGTTTAGTTAGTTAATGCTTGCATGCATATAACTACTATAATTCAGATAACTGAAGATTCACTCATGGATAAATCATGCATGTCAGTTCAGTCAGAGACCCAGTTGAGATCAGATGGAGGGACAATGTACTATCAGTTGCTAGGACATTCCTTGGTGAATATTCCTTGCATGCAGAAGGAATATTATTCCTTATGGATTGCGTAGTTGGACCTAAGGTTACAGTGAGTGTGATGAGGCCAATTCACACATGTGATATCATTAGACCCCAACCAAAACTGCGCAAGGAAATAGGAGGCTTGGAGGGCTTGAGGAAGATATATTCTATGTCTATTGAGTCTGTGAGCAATATTGTTTGAGTGTAGAGAGATCAAGATAGCTTGAGAGCTAATTCCTTTTGTAACTTGAACAATATTTCCACTTGTATGATAATACAGAGTTGGGGTTTTAGGCTGGTGCTTTCCCCAGTGATATATCCTTTGTGTTATGGTTGATTACTTCTCATTCTTAGTTATATCTGTTCATGCTTGATGTTTCTCATGTTCGATTAAGCTTCCGCTAAATTGTTTGTAGAAGTAGATCAAGTGTTTTGCTTTAGTACATTGCATTACCTGGTGATCTACAGTGGGAAATTTCGACATTATATCAGAGAAAAAGTGATCAATTCAAAACAGTATACAAGCAGGAGAAGTACGATGTTTGGTTTCTGAATATTGAATTGAGTTCTTATCACATCTATTTCACCAATGGCATTTAGTGGCTTAAGACTCGAATATGCCCTTGATGGCAATTCAAATTATATAGCCTGGAAGGATCGCATGGAGGCAGTATTGGAAGATAATGGTCTCAAGGACTTCATTGATCAAGAAGTCGAAAAGCCGACCGATGCTACTCAACTGGCAGAATGGAAAAAGTGTGTGGCTAGAGCAAGGAGAATCCTCTTGGAGGGAGTTCGATATCATATTGTCTTGAGCCTCCATGGGAAGGAGACTTCGTTTTCGATGTGGAAAACATTGAAAGATCTTTATCAAAATAGCAGTGATGAGAGGAAGCTGGCGCTGAAGTACAAACTTCACAAGATCAAGTGCAAAAAGGGCGACACAATCTCTACGTTCCTAAACAAGCTCACCACCTGCGGGGATGAGCTTGCATGTGTAGGGGTCATGAATACTGATCATGACATGGTGAGTCTAGCACTCCTCGGTCTTCCTAAGAGCTAGCACAGCTACCAAGACTCAGTTAATGGAAGAGAGAAACTGCCAGATTCGGAAAAACTTTGGTCGGAACTAATACAAGAGGAGATAAGGTGGAGCACCAAGGATGGATCTTCACCAAAACAAGATGATGAAGAAAATCTAGCTTTAGCGAGTAAAGCTAAGAAAGGGAAAGGGAAGGCATCCCAATACAAATCTTCTCATGGTGGGAAGAAGGTTGACAAGTCAAAGGTACGATGCTTTCACTGTCATGAAGTGGGCCATTATGCTATGAATTGTCCATAGAAGAAATCCAAGAAGGGTTCCTCAAAGGGATCTGATGGTGATGCCCTAGCTTCACAATTTGAGCTGGATTTCTCTCTTATCGCATGCATGGTTTCATCCAGGGTGGGATGTGTTTGGTACCTGGACAGTGGATTTTCTTTCCACACATCGAGTGACAAGAATCTTTTCAGTACATTGGAGGAGAAGGATCTCTAGATGCGGATCGAGATGGGTGACGATGGAAAATATTTTGTCTCCAGTGAAGGTACAAATGTATTTCAAAGGGAGCATGGTGCTCCTCTCACCCTATCTACTATTAAATATGTACCAGGTTTGAAAAAGAATCTTGTGTCTATTGCTATGCTAGAAGATGAAGGCTATGATGTAGTCTTTAGTAAAGGAAAAGTGTTCCTGAGGCATATCGGCACCGGATAGACCAAGTGAATAGGGATTCGAGTAAAGAATCTCTACAAGCTGGAGGTAGATGACTGTGCTGCACTGAGTTCCAAAGAAGAGGTGGTGCAAATCCAAGAAGTTGGCGAGCTATGGCATAGGAGACTGGGCACTTGCACCACGGGGCCTTGAAGATCATGCAACAAATTTCTACCAGCTTACCCAAGGGAAAACTGGAGCAAACAGACACATGCAAAGGATGCACCCTAGGTAAGTATAAGAAAGCTTCCTTTCAGGATCGAGATAGTAGAGCTAGAGCAATCCTGGAGCGAGTTCACTCAAATGTATGTGGACCATTCTCTACAGCCTCCACCGCTAAGCAAAGGTACTATGTTATTTTTATTGATGATTTTTCTTGTAGATGTTGGATCTACTTTATGCAAAAGAAGGATCAAACCTTCTTAAGGTTTTGTGAGTTTAAAGCCTTGATAGAGAAAGAATTTGGGAAGAAAATAAAAGCCTTGCGTAGCGACAATGGTGGAGAGTATCTCCCTGCAGTTTAAATACTTCTATGCAGCAGAAGGAATTAAATGGGAATTGATGGCACCCCATAACCCACAACATAATGGGGTGGCCGAAAGGAAGAACATATCTATTATGGGAGCAGCTTGAGTGATGTTACATGACCAAGGCCTACCACTTCATCTGTGGGCTAAGGCATGCAATACAATAGTGTACCTTCAGAACAGAAGTCCTCATCATGTTTTGAGGATGAAGACACCTATGGAGGCTTTTTCGGGGAAGTGACCAGATGTGAGTCACTTCCACATATTTGGATCACCAGTTTTCTGTCATGTGACCAAAGATGCTCGAAAGAAGCTAGACCCAATAGCTAAGTTGGGGCTAATTGTGGGGTACACAGATACACCCCACAACTATCATGTGGTTCTGCCTACCAGTCAGAGGACCGTAGTGCATAGGGATCTGAAGTTCGATGAGCAGAGAGCCATGCGAGTGTCACTTGAGAGGGAGCTCAAGTTGCATGGCGATGAGGAACTTTTAATTCCAAAGCAGGAGGAGCCTCCTGATGATGTGGATCAGCCACATGCAGAGGATCCAGTAGTGGAGACCACCACTCCTAGAGAGTCTTCTAGAGACGGGCGGAAATGCTCACAGGAAGCTGACAGATTGATGCAGGATGTGAGAGAGAATGTGGGGCAGCCATCCTCTCATCACAGACAGAGGAGATCTCCCAAGAGATACACTGGCTACATGGCCCTGGTTTGGGAGTGTGTAGCGACCAAACCTTCTTCTTTTCAGGAGGCAGTGCAACAACCAATCTGGGTTGATGCAATGGTAGAAGAGTATGATTCTATCATGTAGAACAGTGTGTGGGATGTTGTCCCTAGACCTGCAGACAAATCAGTGGTTAGTTCCCGATGGCTTTACAAGGTAAAGCAGGCAGCTGATGGCAGTGTTGAGAAACACAAGGCAAGGTTTGTTGCCCGAGGTTTCTCACAGGTTGAAGGGATCGACTACGATGAGACCTTTACTCCCGTAGCAAGGTACTCACCTATCAGATCGATGCTAGCTCTATCAGCTCAGATGGGTTGGAAGATCCATTAGATGGATGTGAAGACGGCATTCCTCAATGGGAAGATTGAGGAAGAGGTATACATTGAGCAGCTCGAAGGATTCAAGACCTTCGATCGTGAGTCGCATGTCTGCCGACTCAAGCGAGCACTGTATGGGCTGAAGCAAGCACCCCGTGCTTGGTATGCCAGGATCGACAACTATTTCACCAGGTTGGGCTTCACCAAGAGTGAAGTAGATGCGAACCTATACAACATCATGGTAGATGGTAAGCCCTTGATTATTGTACTTTATGTCGATGATCTGATTTTGACAGGTGATGAGCAGCTGATACAGTCTTGTGAGGACCTTGCAAGAGAGTTCGAGATGAAGGACATGGGCCTCATGCACTACTTTCTAGGCATGGAAGTGTGGCAGAAAGATGGGGAAGTATTTGTGTATCAAGGCAAGTATGCCAATGAGATACTCAGGCACTTTCACATGGAGAAGTGCAAACCCATGCAAACTCCTCTAGCTGGGAACTGGAGGAAGGAGGATGCTACTTCAGGTGAGGTAGTAGCTTCTACTGTTTATCAATAGCTAGTGGGTTCACTCATGTATCTGGTGAACACACGACCCGACTTATGCTTTGCGGTGAACCAGCTAAGTCAAGCTATGGTTCAGCCTACCAAGCTATTTTGGAAGGTAGCGAAGCATGTGCTGAGATATCTTAGAGGCACTACACAGTAAGGATTATGGTACAGACGAACAGAGGGAGTGAAGCTGCAAGGCTTCATAGATGTGGATTGGGCAGGTAGTCCATTAGACCAGAAGAGCACTTCTAGAGGAATCTTCAACCTTGGTTCAGCTGCAGTTTCTTGGTATGGCAGGAAACAGAGATCAGTTGCACTTAGCTCAATAGAGGTTGAATACATGGTTGCGAGTCAAGCAGCATGTGAGGCCATTTGGATGCGGAAGATTCTAGTGGAATTGTTTGGTTAGATGATGGATCCGACGGTGATATACTATGATAATTAGAGTTGCATAAAACTCTCTGAGAATCCAGTGTTTCATGATATGTACAAGCATATAGATATCCGTTACCATCATCTACGGGACTGTGTGGTCAAGAGGATCATGATGTTGCAGTATGTTTCGACTGAGGCGCAGGATGTAGATATTTTGACAAAGGCATTGTCAAAATGCAAGTTCGAGTTCCACAGAGACAGGATCAGGGTTGCTAGTAATCGCTTTCTTGTTGAGAGGGAGTGTTGAGATTTGCAACAAGAAATGCTAAAAATAGAAAATGCTAAAAATAGCACTGCTATAAATAGCCGGGCTATAAATAGCAGTTCAGCCATTGGAGATCTTAGCAACAATGGGTGAAAAGTGAAAGTGCTAAAAATAGCTTTTCTAAAAATAGCATTTCGGGATCCCTTCTTATTTTAGTCAGTCCCTAGACTAAACATAGGAAGTAAAATTCGAATTTGATATCAATAGCAGTTTGAAAATTAATTAATTAATTCATCTTGAGTTAATTAGTTAAGGAAAATCAAACTTGAAGTCTATGTGAGGACATGCAATAGTTTCTCCTTTGATTGAGGAATTTAACCTTCAGTTAAAGAGATAAGGATGAGTTGTAATATTGAGTTGTAATTAGTTGACTTAGTTTAACTTAGTCAAGTCCAATTAGATTAATTTAACAGTTTGTTAAATTAATGAGAGTTCAGTTAGTTAACGCTTGCATGCATGTAACTACTATAATTCAAATAACTAAAGATTCACTCATGGATAACTCATGCATGTCAGTTCAGTCAGAGACCCAGTTGAGATCAGATGGAGGGATAGTGTACTATCAGTTGCTAGGATATTCCTTGGTGAATATTCCTTGCATGCAGAAGGAATATTATTCCTTATGGATTGCGCAGTTGGACCTAAGGTTACAGTGAGTGTGATGAGGCCAATTCACTAATGTGATATCATTAGACCCCAACCAAAACTGCGCATGGAAATAGGAGGCTTGGAGGGCTTGAGGAAGATATATTCTATGTCTATTGAGTCTGTGAGCAGTATTGTTTGAGTGCAGAGAGATCAGGATAGCTTGAGAGCTAATTGCTTTTGTAACTCGAACAAGATTTCCACTTGTATGATAATACAAAGTTGGGGTTTTAGGCTAGTGCTTTCCCCAGTGATATATATTCTGTGTTATGGTTGATTACTTCTCATTCTCAGTTATATTTGTTCATGCTTGATGTTGCTTATGTTCGATTAAGCTTTTGCTAAATTTCTTGTAGAAGTATATCAAGTGTTTGGCTTTAGTACATTGCATTACCAGGTGATCTACAGTGGGAAATTTCTACATAGTGCAGATAAGTGGGTCAAATATGAGAAGAAAGGCTCTGTCGCTGAGTGCACAGAGGCCTTGCTAGAGTATGCAGCTGAGTGCGTAGACCCCTACAGATGAGTGCACAGGGTAGTTTTGAGTCTATAAAGTTGAACTGAAGATCAATAAAGAAAGTTACCAAAGAATTCCTATGTACATCTGTTTATGTATGTTTACTTCTATTTATGATATATGATGTTGATGAATAATGTGTTTTTGAATTCAAGCTTCTGTGATCCATATCATAATGTATACAGAGTTTTTCAGAAGAAGTCACATTGAAGATTTGGGTCGATGCATTTCTAACGAGCAAGTGCAGTTCATCTTCAGGACATGATGAAGAAACAGATCCAAGAAGAGGGTTAAATAGGAAGACAAGTCAACCTAACAGCTAGAAGAAAACGACTATGTTTGACTATGGGAGGGAGAGGGGACATATTGGTAATATTTAATAATAATGGCTATATCTGATAATATTCAATCATATTTATTTATTTTTATTTATCTTATATATATATATATATATAATTTTTTTTTAAAACGATTGAATATATATATATATATATATATATATATTATACAAAGGATTCTTAATAAATCCTATTCATATTAATAAATAATATAAATGTTAAATTATATATATATATATATATATATATATATATAGAGTTCACTATGAATAAAAATTAATATAAAATTGTATATTAGGGTTTATATTATTAATATTATTATTAATTAAATATATAAAAAGTACCTACTCATATTAATAAATAATAATAATGCTAAATTGTTTATAAACAACATATATAAATCACTATGTATAAATATTAATATTAGAATTCTTAATATTTTTATTAATATTACCACGAAATTATTTATAATGCAAGAAAAAAATCTATCGTAGAGTTAACAATTTTTTTTTCACTAATCAATAAATAAAAAGGTGGAGAGAATTAAGAAGAGAGGGTGGGAATCGAACAACTACTAATTTTCCAGTCGTTGTCCCTATTAATGTTACTAGAGGGCTTCTCAATTGCAATGACTTCCCTAAACTTCCGATGATGAAAATGGGGAATCTTAGCGATAACCCTAGCCTCCTCAGTGCATATATGATGCTTGGTCTTCTCTACATGTTCAACTAAAGCTGAGGATTTTTTCCTCCCGTGTTTAATATCAGCAGCGTGTTCCTTAATCCTCTGGTTTATAGAACGACCAGTTTAACCTATGTAAGAGGTTCCACAAGAACAAGGGATGATATAAACACCTTTCATATCCATGGGATTCACTTGGTCTTTAACATACTTGAGGGAACTCCTAATGGTGCTGAGGGGTCTAAAGGTTGAGGAAATATTATGCTTCTTCAGGATTCTCATGATCTTGTCAGTTTTCCCTTATATGAAGGGGATGTGGACTCCTGAATTGCGGTCGATGGGTTCTTTCTTGATCCTGGGAACTTTGCTCACTTTGAGGAAGGCTTTGATACCCTGTGGCCTACTATAGCCATTCTGACAAAGACATTAAGGAGGTGGGACTTTTCTTTGGAAAAGTGGTCTTCATCAGAAATTCTCAGAGAACGAGTGGCTAACGTGCTGAGAACACCTATCTTCTGCGTAGGGAAGTGATGGGAACTTGCATGAAGATACTGCTCAGTGTGAGTTTTCTTTCGATATACCTCATGGGAGAAAGATCGATCAGACTTTCTAGAAATGAGGACATCTAGAAAAGGAAGGCAACCATTAACTTCACGCTCCATCGTAAACTTGATGGATTTAGACTGATTATTGAGATGCTGGAAAAAGAGATGTAAATTTTCAGGCCTGTGCTACCAAATGGTGTAGGTGTCATCAAATCTTTTCCAAAGCTTAGGTTTAAATAGAGCTGAGGATAAAGTGTTGGATTCAAAATCTTCCATGAACAAGTTAGCAATGATAGCGGATAGGGGGGAACCCATGGCAACCCCACAAGTTTGTTCATAGAACACACCTTCAAAATAGAAAAAAGTGGAAGTGAGGCAAATCTCAACTAACTTGGCCGTGTCAAGATCAGTAAGGTGAAAGATGACATCAAGGGCTTCTTTAATGAGGATGCAAGTGTATAGGGAAACCACATCAAAACTAACAAGAGTATCGTCAGGTTCAAATTTCATATCTTTTAATTCATTAACAAAAGAAGAAGTGTCTTTGACAAAGGACTATGTTTGCCCCACCAGGGGTTTTAGCTTCATGGCTAAGAATTTAGCTAGAAGGTAGGTCGGTCCACCAATGGTGTTGAAAATGGGTCGAAGGGGGACTCCCTCTTTACGGATTTTGGGAAGCCCATAAATCCTAGGAGTGATAGGGCTACTTTCGATCAGCTTATGGCTAAAGGATCCAACCGTGTTATTGGATTTTATAGCAAGAGTGACAATCTTAGAAATCCTTTTCAAGGGATTCTTTTCAAGATTTCTGTAGCTACCATTGTTGACTAGATGATCCAGCATCCTCTTTCGATAATCATCCTTGTTAAGGATAACAGAAGCCCCCCCTTTCTCAGCTTTTAGAAAAACAATATTAGGGTTCCTATTCAGGGATTTGAGGGCTTCGAACTCACCTTTGTTGATGTTGCTCTTAGGGGGATTTGCTTTTCTAAGAATAACAACGCAGTCTTGTCAAATAGTATCTTTAATATTACCCGATAAGCCCCTTATCCCGAATTCGACGTCACACATAATATCAGCTACTGGAATCTTTTTAGGAGCAAGGGCAAAATTCAATCCCCTTTCTAAAAGATTGAAGGCCGGAGGAGGAAAAGAAAAACTGGATAAATTGATTACTTTATTATTATGATGTTTAGTAATACCAGTGTTATACTTATTAGGGTTATTATTATTGTCATTAATACCAATAAATTCAATAAATTTATTATCATCTTTATTACCATTAATAAATTCAAGAGTACTTTCTTTATTTTTCTTATCGTATAATCCATTAATCTCATTCCTATTCACTAAATTATTAGATTCAAAATGATATATATTATTCCCATTACAGTAACAACTATTATTATTATTATTATTATAATTCCTCTAGTAACATTAATAGGGACGATGGCTGGAAAATTATTAGCTATTGGATTCCCACCCTCTCTTCTTAATTCTCTCCGCCTTTTTTTTTTCTTTTATTTATTGATTATTGAAAAAAAATGTGTTAACTCTCTGATAGATTTTGTTCTTGCATTATAAATAATTTTGTGGTAATATTAATAAAAATATTAATATTTATACATAATGATTTATATATATTGTTTATAAACAATTTAACATTATTATTATTTATTAATATGAATAGATGATTTATATATATTTAATTGTTAATATTATTATTTAATCTTTAAAATAATAATAATAATATAAGCCCTAATATATAATTTTATATTATTTTTTATTCATAGTGAACAATTTTTATATATTACTAATATATCTATATATATATATATATATATATATATCTAAATATATATATATATATATATATATATATATATATATATATATATATATATATATACACACACACAATTTAATATTTATATTATTTATTAATATGAAAAAAATAATAAATAAATAATAATAAAAATAATAATATAAACCCTAATATACAATTTTATATTAAATTTTTTATTCACAGTGAACATTTTATATATTATTGCAATCACTTCAACCAGATCCTTCAAGAGCCGGAAGGAGACAGACGACAAGCAATTGAAAAAATCACCAACAATGTGCCAAGGATCATCACGGAGGAACACAATGAGCTACTCCTCCGCCCGATTCAGCCTCAGGAGGTGGATGAGGCAATGTCCCAGCTTAAGGAGGGAAAAGCCCCCGGACCAGACGGATTCACCACCACGTTCTTTCACACCTTTTGGGAGCTGATAAAACAGGAAGTATGGCAAATTGTTGAAGAATCGAGAGCTCTCCACTGGCTGCTGCCCTCTCTCAACACCACCTTCATAGCCCTCATTCCCAAAGAGGAGGACTCAATTACGCCCGACAAATACAGGCCGATTGCACTTTGTAATGTAGTTTACAAGGTCATTTCCAAAGTTGTGGCTAACCGGCTGAAGCCCCTGCTACCGCTGCTCATATCTCAGGAACAGTCGGGGTACGTGGAAGGCAGACAAATCATGGACGGTATTCTCCTCACGCACGAGATTATACACTCCCTCAAACAATCAAAACAGGCAGGTATGCTTCTTAAGCTAGATCTTTCTAAGGCATTTGATAAACTCAGCTGGACCTTCATTCAGCAAATGCTAAAAGCTTTTGGTTTTAGTACTATGTGGATTCGCTGGATCATGAGCTTAATAAACTCCACCCAATTCTCCATCCTTGTGAATGGAATCCCTTCTCGGCCCTTCAAACCATCAAGAGGAATTAGGCAAGGGGATCCCCTATCCCCCTTCCTCTTCGTTCTCATGGCAGAAGGGCTTGGCCGTCACATCAAGCAAGCTCTCCAATCTCACCAGCTCAAAGGTCTTTCAGTTCACAACACCCCTGCCACTTCTCATCAGCAGTTTGTTGATGACACCATGCTTTTTGGATATCCCTCGGCCCAGGAAGCCGCTTGCCTCAAATCCCTGCTCAATGACTTTGCTGAAGCATCTGGCACTGATGTAAACTGTACCAAATCGCAGATATTCTTCTTTCACACGCCTCCTCTTGTTAAATCAGCAGTTACCCGAATCCTTGGCTTCCCCTCAGCCTCCCTTCCCTCAAAATACCTTGGCGCCCCTCTCACAGCCTCAGCTATAAAGCACTCTTCCTGGCGTACCCTCATTGAGAAGCTTGAATCTCGTCTCAACCTTTGGACGCATAGATCTCTCAACCTGGCCAGCCGGGTTGTGCTCATTAAGTCAGTTCTTCAGGCAATGCCCCTGTACCTTTTCTCAATCCTTGCTGCACCCAAATGGGTCTTAAAGAGAATCAGGAATCTTCAGTGCAGCTTTCTATGGGGCGGTTTGGCAACTAATCGGAAATGGGCGTTAGTCAAATGGCCTACAGTGTGTCAACTAAAAGATAAAGGAGGCATTGGTCTGAGAGACCCGGAGCATAGTAATTCCATTATGAGTGCCAAAATATGGTGGCACTAGATCACTAATCCAGAAAAACCCTGGGCAAGAATCTGGACGGCTAAATATGCCAATAACCGACCCCAGGAGGAGCTCATCCGGTTTACCCCCACGGAAAAAGGCTCGCTAATTTGGAATGCGGCCAAACAGCATTTCCAGTTAATACAGCAGCACAGTTTTTGGGAGGTCAGGAATGGCAAAACGACGAGATTTTGGACAGATGCATGGAACCAGATGCCAAAGCTTACCCACATTCTTCATTCACCGCTGGATCATGTAAGGCAGGAGCAGCAGCAAGAAAAGATCCATCACTACTGGATGCAGGAAACGGAGCACGGATTCAGGAAATGGAAACAGGGAAATCAGTTAATTAACTTCACAAACCTACAGGATATAGGGGAATTGGAGAAGGAGCTTGGAAAAAGAAGAATCAGACATGATGAAGGCAAAGACATCCTAAGATGGGGATACCGACCAAAAGGTGACTTTTCCACTTCAGAAGCCTACAAGATAGTCTGCAACAACAATACCCCTTCTGATCCAATCTGGAGTAAAATATGGGGTCTTGGCTCCTGGCCCAAAGTCTCTTACTTCCTGTGGCTGGTTAGTCACAAAAGAATCCTCACCTGGGACAAGCTAAGAAGAAGAAATTTTCATGGACCATCGATATGTCCCAATTGCAATCAAAATGAGGAAACGCTCCAACACCTCTTGGACTCCTGCCCCCTAGCCAATCAACTATGGGAAAAGGCTAGCTTCAGATGTCAAAAAAGATGCAGAACAAAGAACGATATAACTGACTCCCTAAGACACTGGCCGCAGAATCCTTATAAGAGCGAGCTTCTCAACTGTTTGTGGAACCTGCTCCCTGGACTCATCTTATGGGGTATATGGAAGGAAAGGAATAAACGGATATTCAAAAATCAGAGCTCAAGGATCGAAGACATATGGACCAGACTATGTGGGAACCTCAATGAGACGCTGATGCTCCACTCCTGGACCCCGGAAGATCTTCCATCTCTAGATGTCGAAAAAGGTATTCTAAGCAACTGGCAATTGCTCCTACCTCAGACCCAACACAAGATCAGTACCTCCACAAGCAGCAGTACAATCAAAGGCACTTGGATCGCCCCCCCTAAGCATTCTTATAAGCTCAACTTTGATGGGGCCTCCAAAGGTAACCCGGGAAAGGCAGGCTTTGGAGGCATCCTTAGGAATCACGAAGGCATACCCCTGCAGATATACTTCGGATCCTTGGGCTGGGACACCAACAACTCGGCGGAGATTGAAGGATTATGGCAAGGACTCCTTCTCGCTTGGAACCTCAATCTTCAACCCTTGATCGTGGAAGGAGACTCCCAGATACTCATAAACATGGCCAAGAGACTGCAGAATGGCTCACAAGCGAAAAAAATCACAAACAGCTGGAGACTCGCAGCCAGACTAGAAGCCATTGAACAAGCTCTACGCAGCAACAGGGCCATCACCTTCACTCACACAAAAAGAGAAGGAAACAAGGTCGCTGACCTTGTAGCTAACATAGGGGCAGATAATGATCATAATCTCCTCACAGGAACCTCGGCCATCATATCAGATAATGCCCAGGCTCGGGACTTAGATAAGCTGGTCCAAAGCGATGCTGCCTCCCCGGATGCGGGTGACACGACCGCGGAGAATGGAATGCCACCTGGTTACCATGGGCGGCCCCAAGCATAAGACGCGCATTTACTGCGATCCGCCGCCATGGATCTTAAGCGTGGGTGCAGGCGCGATAAGGGACGGCAATTCATTGCCTTGTCCGGGCTTCAATTACGAATTCAGTGTGCAGTTATGGCATACGAGGATCGAGAAAGAACAGAGGAGCATAAGTATGGTGAGGGTATGGAATGTCATGCATTGGGTCGAGTTCAGAGTTTGGAATTGGGATTATGGTCGTCGGCTCTCAGAGATAAGGTTCAAGTCGCCCCTTTGGCAATTGACGGTGGTTTCAGGTCTGCAAGGGCGGGTGAAGGGTGTTTCACACCTTCCATCTCCTCTTACCCTGCTCTGTCTCGCTTTCCTGCTTTCAGGGAAATCATGGTCAGGCCTCGACAGCGCCTCCTCAGCCGTCGAGGCTCTGGTAGAGGTGGATCCTCACGCCCCTCAGTCGCAACTCCCCCCTCTCGCTGCTGCCGATGTCTATGCCACCAAGTTGCAGAGGCTCATCCCATCCAGTCGAGCCAGTTCATGGATTCCAGCAATCCTGATTCGGGCTCTGCCCCGCTACCTGCGTTTGGAACTGCAGTCTTCTCCTTCAGCAGTTCCCAGGGAAATTCTCGTATTAACGCCCATGTCTCGGTCCTTTTTCTTGAAGCACCGAAGGAGGAGGTCGGGGAGCAACCCCGCACACAGTTACAAGAGGCTGGAAGCTCCAGGGATGCAGAGGGTCTGCCAGAGGGTCGCCCAGAGCCGGACGTCGTCCCACCTTCGACTCAGGCAGCACCTTCAGAGAAGGACAAAGCCGATTGGGACCCTCTCCCGGAAGGTATGTGCTGGATCATTGAAGAGGAACCGGACGAATAGTCGTCCGTTCGCTCAGGCTCTCCCCTTCAGACGATGCTCAGGTTTTTCTATGAATTGCTACGTTTGCTACAACGGCTTACAGTATGTTTTGGTTGTCTTTGTTTGGTTCGAGAAATATATGGTTCAATGTCTGTCTACGCCCCTGCAAGGGATCTTGATGAAGGTCTTCTTTTTCTCTTCTATGCCCCTATGTGGGATGACTATTTTTGCTCTCACTGTTCCTCAATGGTTTAACGCCCCTGCGTGGGTAATCTGTCTCAGTGGTGGTGCCCCTGCGTGGGTGTTTTGTCTCAGTGGTGTTGCCCCTGCGCGGGTGACTTGTCTCCATGGTAGGGCCCCTGCGCGGGTGATCGGTCTTAGTGGTGTGGACCCTGTATGGGTGGTTTTTTTTATCACTGTCAGTCCAGAGTGCCATCCTCGGCCTCTGGCAATATGACCTCATGACTGTAACTGTTTTCCTGTTTATGTACATAATAGAATAGCATAGTCTTAACGAGAAAAAAAAAAAAACATTTTATATATTATTAATATATATATACACAATTTAACATTTATATTATTTATTAATATGAATAGGTGTTTATTAAGAATCCTTTGTGTGTATATATATATATATATATATATCTATAATAAATATGAATTGAATATTATCAAATATAGCCGTTATTATTAAATATTACCAATCTATCCCCTCTCCCTCCCATAGTCAAACATAGTCGCTTTCTTCTAGCTGTTAGGTTGACCTGTCTTCCTATTTAACCCTCTTCCTGGATCTGTTTCTTCATCGTGTCCTAAAGATGAACCACACTTGCTGGTTCAAAATGCGACCCAAATCTTCAATGTGACTTCTTTCGAAAAAACTCTTTATACATTATGATATGGATCACAGAAGCTTGAATTCGAATATCACTACCCTGCATAGGAGGGCCATTACCATTAAAGTTCATATCTTTGAACGAGCATGCTTGCAGGTTTCTAAGATGAAGATAGATCTTACTTTCCTGAAGAGATTTAGGGATTCATCTGTTGTTCCTCTCTTTGCCCAAATTAAACATCACCTTAACAAGTCTGGTACTCATCGAATCTTTCTTAATGCCAATCTCGCCTTGATTCGTTCTGAGATTTCTAGGGTTAGAAGTAAGCTTGATTTTCTTTCTAGAAATCTTCTCTCATTACATCTAGAGCTATCTAGTTTGTTATCCCCAGAGCTTTGGGTTAGAATCGAATCATGCTCCGCGTTAAAATCTAGGCAGATGGAGGAGATCTAGACAGAGAAGCTACGGACAAAATTTTCCAAAATTTTGAACAGATCCTCTTCTGGCAGAGTTCCTTCGATCCGATATGGCTTCTACGGCTTCTCCTCTAATAGTAGAATCAATAGTGATCAAATGATGGCCCTTATCTCCTGGGTTCATGGCAATTCTATCATTGAAAGAACTACGGTAGCTTCCAGATCTAGCGGGGAGGACGGATTGAGATTTACAAGTTGCCCTTCCAGCAATGGAGTTAGTTCTGGGGCTGAATACCTGACCCATCCTGAGGGCGATATAGTTGGTTATGAGGCTAAATACCTAACCCATTCTGAGCACCCTCCTTTTGGTTCTCTCCCATCCACAGATCTCATGGCATCCCCTATCTCAGACTCTTGCCCAATCTCTGTGTCGAGGGTGGTTCCCCTTCCATGGTCGCAAGCCTGTTCTTCCACCTGTGATCATAACACTACTCCAGCCAATCATCATTTCCTCTCTTCGGTGTGCCTCCCCCATCTCCCGCCGGTCTCCGTTCACCCCTCCGTCCAGCCTTCACTTCCCTTTTCCATCCTGAATCCCACATCTTCCCTCACCCACACCCTTGACCTAGTTTCTTCCCGCGAAAGCCCAACCGAGGTCCCTCCCTCCCTCCTACATGTTACTCAATCGATTCCCTCGGGTGACGGTTTGATCCCTGTATCCCCGTCATCCCCTTCCGTTCTAAGTCAACCATCCCCTTTAGTTTTGAGCCTACCATTCCCCCTTATTTTGAATCCATCATTCCTCTCGTCCCATTATGCGCTCAAAGATTATGTTAATAATTATAATAACTATGATAATAAAATTAATAACTTATCTAATAATAATAATAATAATAATAATGATGATGATGATGATGATAATAGTTTCTGCTATAATGGGAATAATATATATCATTTTGAATCTAATAATTTAGTGAATAAGAATGAGATTAATGGATTATATGATAAGAAAAATAAAGAAAGTCCTCTTGAATTTATTAATGGTAATAAAGATGATAATAAATTTATTGAATTTATTGGCATTTATGAAAATAATAATAACCCTAATAAGTATAACGATGGTATTATTAAACATCATAATAATAAAGTAATCAATTTTTCCAGTTTTTCTTTTTCTCCTCCGGTCTTCAATCTTTTGGAAAGGGGATTGAATTTTTCCCTTGCTCCTAAAAAGATTCTAGTAGTTGATATTATGTGTGACGTCGAATTCAGGATAAGGGGCTTACCAAATAATATTAAAGATATTATTCGACAAGACTATGCTATTATTCTTAGAAAAGAAAATCCCCCTAAGAGTAACATTAGCAAAGGTGAGTTCTAAGCCTCAAATCCATGAATAGGAACCCTAATATTGTTGTTCTGAAAGTTGACAAAGGGGGGGCTGCTATTATCCTTAACAAGGATGATTATTGAAAGAAGATGTTGGATCATCTAGTCAATAGTGGTAGCTATAGAAAGCTTGACAAGAATCCCTTGAAAAGGATTTCTAAGACTATCGCTCTTGCTATAAAATCCAGCAGCACAGTTGGATCCTTTAGCCATAAGCTGATTGAAAGTAGCCCTATCACTCCCAGGATTTATGGGCTTCCCAAAATCCATAAAGAGGGAGTCCTGCTTTGACCCATTGTCAACACCATTGGTGGACCGACCTACCTTCTAGCTAAATTCTTAGCCATGAAGCTAAAACCCCTAGTGGGGCAAACAGAGTCCTTTGTCAAAGACACCTCTTCTTTTCTTAATGAATTAAAAGATATGAAATTTGAACCTAATGATACTCTTGTTAGTTTTGATGTGGTTTCCCTATATACTTGCATCCCCATTAAAGAAGCTCTTGATGTCATCTTTCGCCTTACTGATCCCAACATGGTCAAGTTAGTTGAGATTTGCCTCACTTCCACTTTTTTATGTTCTTAAGGTGTGTTCTATGAACAAACTTATGGGGTTTCCATGGGTTCCCCCCTATCCCCTATCGTTGCTAACTTTTTCATGGAAGATTTTGAATCCAAGGCTTTATCCTCAGCTCTATTTAAACCTAATCTTTGGAAAATATTTGTTGATGACACCTGCACCATTTGGTAGCACGAGACTAAAAAATTAGATCTCTTTTTCCAGCATCTCAATAATCAGTCTAAATCCATCAAGTTTATGATGGAGCTTGAAGTTAATGATTGCCTTCCTTTTCTCGATGTCCTCATTTCTAGGAAATCTGATGGATCTTTCTCCCATGAGGTATATCGAAAGAAAAATCATATTGAGCAGTATCCTTATGCAAGCTCCCATCATTTCCCTGCGCAAAAGATAGGTGTTCTCAGCACGTTAGCCACTCGTGCTCTGAGAATTTCTGATGAAAACCACTTTTCCAAAGAAACGTACCACCTCCTTAATGTCTTTGTCCAGAATGGCTATAGTAGACAGCAGGGTATCAAAGCCTTCCTCAAAATGAGCAAAGGTCCCAGGATAAAGAAAGAACCCATCGACCTCAATTCAAGAGTCCACATCCCCTTCATCCAAGGGACAATTGACAAGATCGTGAGAATCCTGAAGAAGCATAATATTTCCTCGACCTTTAGACCCCTCAACACCATTAGGAGCTCCCTCAAGTCTGTTAAAGACCAAGTGAACCCCATGGATATGTAAGGTGTTTATATCACCCCTTGTTCATGCAGAACCTCTTACATAGGTGAAACTGGTCGTTCTATAAACCAGAGGATTAAGGAACACGCTGCTGATATTAAACACGAGAGGACAAAATCCTCAGCTTTAGCCAAACATGTAGAGAAGACCAAGCATCATATATGCATTGAGGAGGCTAGGGTTATCACTAAGATTCCCCATTTTCAACATCGGAAGTTTAGGGAAGCCATTGAAATTGAGAATTCCTTTAGTAACATTAATAGGGACGACGGTTGGAAAATTAGTAGTTGTTGGATTCCCACCCTCTCTTCTTAATTCTCTTCGCCTTTATTATTATTATTATTATTATTATTATTATTATTATTATTTATTGATTATTGAAAGAAAAAAAATGTTAACTCTCTGATAGATTTTGTTCTTGCATTATAAATAATTTAAATAATTCTAATATTAATATTTATACATAGTGATTTATATATATGGTTTATAAACAATTTAACATTATTATTATTTATTAATATGAGTAGGTGCTTTATATATTTAATTGTTAATATTATTATTTAATCTTAAAATAATAATAATAATAATAATAATAACAATAACAATAACAATAATAATAATAATAATAATAATAATATAAATCCTAATATACAATTTTATATTAATTTTTTTATTGATAGTAAACAAAATATATATATATATATATATATACACACACAATTTAACATTTATATTATTTATTAATATGAATAGGTGTTTATTAAGAATCCTTTGTATTATATATATATATATATATATATATATATATATATATATATATATATATATATATATATGTATGTATATATCTATATATATATATATATATATCTAGATATATATATATATATATATCTATATATATATATATATATATATATATATATATATATTCAATCGTTTATATATATATGTATATATATATATATATATATAATAAAATAAAATATAAATAAATAAATAAATATGAATTGAATATTATCAGATATAGTCATTATTATTAAATATTACCAATCTGTCCCCTCTCCCTCCCATTGTCAAACATAGTCATTTTCTTCTAGCTGTTAGGTTGACCTGTCTTCCTATTTAACCCTCTTCCTAGATCTGTTTCTTCATCGTGTCCTGAAGATGAACCACACTTGTTGGTTTAAAATGCGTCGACCCAAATCTTCAATGTGACTTCTTCTGAAAAACTCTTTATACATTAGAATAATGTGTTTATGTAATAATGATCTAATGATGCATGATTCCCTTGAATCAGTCTTAATAAATGTACGCAATGCATGATAAGTACTTTCACGAAGGCTACGATGAATCCTTTTATGTTTACTAATCAATTTAAGTAGATCTGCGCGAACACTAATTTAGGGTTTTCCTTTGATGTGCGTAAGTGAATAAATTGACTGTTAAGGGGTCTGCAAAGGTTGATCGTAGACCTTCGCAGAGTTCTGAATGTTGCTTTAACAAAGTTGCAGTACTGGCCCTAAGGTCTTACCTATCTGCATGAAGGCAGATCTGAGGTGTTAACATCACGCTTGTCTCTGGATGTATAAACTTGGTTTTGGAATCCCCCCATATTGCCTCAGGTGAGACTACAGCCTGCGCCACGAGGGTTGTTTCCGAAAGGGCTAGTAGTGTAGGGATTTGTTGGTTGGCACAACTAACTCTAAACCTGGGTCAGGACCCCCTAAGACAACAAATGGTTCTATTGCTGGGACTAGGATCTACTTGAAAGAGATGTGTGATGTCGCATCACTAGAATCTGACCAAGAAAAAAATTGAAAAGTGGTTGGATCAGAAGATTTACGAGTTCACGATGCAAGAAAATAAGAATCTGTGCCTGTCAAAAGAAGAGTGGTTGAACGAGTATCTATATAAATCCATACACGAGATCTTCTTCTACACTTTTCCCATTGAACTGTACGAGTGGTTAGCCAAATTGACAACCATCCAAGGAAGGTGGAAGCTTGTTAATCATATAGTGTGGACTCCTGAATTAGTGCAATGATTAGAAGCCTCTAAAAACTAGATCACGCGGGCTATTCGTCATTGGCTCGATTGGATTCTGGGAGGATTCATTACAGAATTCGCAGTCGATACCTTAGTCATTTATAGTGAAGCGGATCAACGATTTTTCAAGGGACCGTGAGGTAAGTATTTAAGATCTTTGAATACTTGGATTAAAAAGTTGTTGTGTTAAAAATGGGCTATGCCATTGCCTTGATGCTCAGAGCTACACGAAGTGGAAAAATATTTAGATATTGTGGTGTAGGAATATCCTCTCTACGGATAGAGACAATCCCTCTAGCCCAAGAGAGTGGGTCTAGCCACAAACAAGATAATATAATGTAAATTTCCTTAGATTAGAATTGAATAAGATGGCGTACCTCTTATAACGCTAATCCACTTGATGGTGATCTCGCTTCCTTGCTCCCACTTCCTTTCATTCCTTTCATTCAAGTACTTGAAACAAACATGCAAGAAACAAAAACAAACATGATAGCATAAAATCGAATCCAATCTACTTAAAAGGTCAAGGAGTTCTAAGCTATCAAATGTAATATTACACCTCATATAGGAAATAAACCATTAGCTGTATTAAAATAAACTTCAAAGAGAAATACAACTGAAGCTTTGATGTTGGAGCTCTCCTTTGCGGGATCCAAGTCCCACTACATGCCTTTTCAACACTTTTTTCCTCCTCTAGCTTGACATGAAATGGATTCCAAGCTCTAAATCTCTCTCCTCATGCTTTAGCTATCAAAGACAAGTCTTTTGTCATCTAAGACTAATCTTCTTCTATCAAAAGCTAAATATTTTAGAATTTTATTGCTGGTTCTATCTCTCCACCACTTTCACTATGTGTTGTATTGTAATCAAAAAGGGTAAGAGGAAGTGGTTTATATAGAGAGAGGAGGATAAGAATGAGATCCACTCAAGGGGAGAGAAGGTCTTATCTCCTTGGGAAGGTCGACTTTTAAGGGGGAAAGAACCTTATATGGAGTTCTCGACCCTTATCCAACCAAACGAACATCCAACACATCGCCAGTAGAAGTTTCTAGACATGAAACTCCGTTTCCTTTTATAAAAACAGACCAGAAGTAGACCGATGTAGATATTGGGCTAATAGTAGTGCCGATCAGTGCGAGTCAAATTGTAAAACTCTGTCATCGGCGCAGGTGAGACACTAGGAAAGAGCGTTGATCTGAAAAACTTGGTTTTAAAGGATTCTCTGGAAATGTTCTAAAGGGAGTGCAGACTACTTTCTTCAAACTTCAAGGGATGCAATAACATAGGTTTCATGGTTAAAGTATAACACAGTAGTCACTACTAGGGTTCTCCAGGATCAGGAACGGGGAGTGAGAGGAGAGTGACAAATTACTGTGTAATATATGCCCCCTAAAGCATGAAGTCAGAGCTGAGAGCGATGGTTGAAATGCTTTAATACATAGCGAGGACTTGGAATACCATCATTAGAAGACTTTCAACTCAAACATATATATCTGAAATCTAATATGTCATGCTTGATAAACATGAGAGGCATATAACAATACATGAATCCATGGTATAGGCATAACTATCCATCAAGAAAAGGATCATGTGCATGGATCCTCGGCATGGACGAAGCCATCCGACTGAAGGGGTCGTATGAAATAGATCCATGGCATGGGCACAACCATCCACATAGAGAGGATCAAAATGAAAAGACCCACAGTATGGTCGCAACCATTTGACTAAGCAGGATCAAAATGATACCCACGACATGGTCGCAACCATCCGTCAAAAGAATCATGTATATAATCATGAATGAATCGTCACTCCTCACAACTTGGAATTTCGTGATCTAAGCCCAGTGTCTTGCACTCCAACATGACCTGATCAAAGTACAAATTCTAACATGTGAATAGACGTGTTGAAGTCTAACATGCTAGAAAATCACTTGATTACCGACCAATGATGTGAATCGTTAACAAGCGCGAGAGAAACCACCCATAATGTCAGTGGATCTCAAGGTACTATTAGTACAATTCATGAAGTATGGATAAGGAACTAAAGTTGAAGACCTTTGAAATCACTCGATTGAGGGCCAATGATGAGAACCTGTCGTCGAGTGTGAAGAACATGCCATTGAGGCATGCAAGCTCTAAGGTACTAGAAAGGAGTTTCTAGATCAACTTCCTGGATAATGAGCTGAAGTCGACAGGAAGTGATCTGTCGAAGGAAGGTCATAATGGATCCTTCATCATTGGCATGAAATGGGAAACACAATGAATGAGAGTAATCCAAGAATGTGATAGATGACCAGATAATCTATAGGCAAGAAGACTTCTCATGAACTTGTGGATGACACGATTCTGGAGTTTGGTAGAATTTTGCATCATAGGATAAAAGGTGATGGTGATGTGGCAGAGATCAGATGATAGGTTAAAATGGATAACCCAAACCCAGGAAGGAAAGTGATAGAGTGAGGATGTCCCAAAACTCGACACGAACAACAAATGAGTGTCAATGTTCAAGAGCAATATGTTGCCTCAAGTGAAGAATACAACTTATGAATACTTCCAGTTTTCCCCCACCATTTTTGGTGATTACCCCAGTTATTTTTGAAACACAAGCTTAAAGGGCATAACATATGCTTGTAATATAAGCCCATCCTTCGAATGGATCCTACCTAGTAAATTTTAACGAGCCCTAGGAAGGATAAAATCGATCTTGTCATAATGACAAGTCCTATGTAATTTAATCTTTTAACGAGTCTGACAAAGGTGAAACTCATAATATTTTTCATGTTTAGAGAGTTTGAAAAAGGAACGGAAAAGAAAACTCCAAGGGTCCCTTTTCGTAAATTTGTCTCTCGAACCCAAAAAGGTAGAAAACAATATTCAAGAGAACCTCCTAGTCATGTTGGAATAAGGTATCCCTTTTCCGTAAATAGTTTTATCCTAGCTCGAGAAAGGGGTAAACGTATACTAGGTAAACTTCATTTTGCAGCCTTTAACGAGTTCAAAATGACAAGAGATCAGAAATATTTTCATATTTTGAGAGTCAGAAAAGAGCTCAAAGATGACTCCCTACTTTTGTTTGCTTTAATGAGTCTAAAATGGAAAAATACTCAGTAGTCTTTTAATTTTTTATGAGTCAGAAAATAGCTTAAAGGTGACTTGTCCTGGAGGAATGAGTGGTATAAAGGGTAGAAACTGGTTCCGATTATGGTGGAACTTCTCAAGAACTAAGAGGTCAAGAGGTTGGCTAGTAAAACAACTCATCATTACGGTTCCTCAAGAAAGGGTAAAACAACCAAGTGAAAGTGAATGATCAGCCAAAGAGATGGTGGTGATGGAATGGAGAAAAAACCAAGGCTTATTTGATGGGAGAGGCTGATAAAAATGGAAATCACGAGGGTTAAAATGGAGATGGGTTCATTTTTATACAAGCTTGAACCACGGGGAACTATGCTTCGATTCGGTTTCATGTTTACACAAGCTTGAAACAAAAAACTATGCTTGGATTCAGTTTCATGTTTACACAAGCTTGAAACAAAAAACTATGCTTGGATGAAAAAATGGCATGCCCCCAGCATGATGAGAGCCGAGGCACATGCCCCCCAAACTTCATTTCATTCACCAAAGTAGACATCGGGTTGCTAAAAGGTGGATGGAATGAAGTTTCACTTTCAAGATCAAGGAAAGACTCAACTAGAATTTGACGAGATCTTAATCAAATACTCGATTTGGAAAAGGGAGTTGTTTCATTTTTTAACGAGGTTGACACAGTAAAATAACTATCCTCAAGACTCCTTGTTTCATTTTTTAAGGAGCTTGACACAAGACCAGGAACCATGCTCCGACACTTTGTTTCATTTTTTAACGAGGTTGACACAAGACCAGGAACTATCCTCATGACTCCTTGTTTCATTTTTTAAGGAGCTTGACACAAGACCAGGAACCATGCTCCGACACCTTATTTCATTTTTTAACAAGGTTGAAACAAGACTAGGAACTATCCTCATGATATGTGTTTCATTTTTTAACGAGGTTGATATAGGAACAAACTATCCTCAAAATCTATTTGATACAGGAACAAACTATCCTCACACATTGTTTCATTTTTTAATGGGGTTGACATAGAAAAAGAACTATCCTTGTAACAATTGATCATGGACCGTACGATAACATGGCCCCCAAGAGGTCCTCACTGGATGGGAGAATTACACTCTGGGAGTAAAACATGTCAACTGGTACAAATGACAGATTAGGTTCCAATTCCCCCAATACATAATGTACCATGCCATCTGCGTGATAATCAGCAAATGTGGAGACGGAATGGGTAGCCACATAATTAAACTTTGGCGTGGAGGGTACTTCTTGCAAACGAGAACCAATAGGGGATGACGGTAGGATTGGAGCCATCTGGTGACCGATGAATGATAATTGATCAATGGTCACTATTCTCCCTTCGTGTGGAAAACAAACCACATGGAAGAGCGAAGAAACAAGAGCTTGCATGACATAAACATAGTCACGCCCAAGGAGAAGATCAAAGTCAAGGGACCTTAGACTACCATTATGTCTATATAGACAGTCTTTCCTCCCAAAGTAATAGGGAACTTCAGAAGGATCCCTAAAGGTTGATTGGCTCCTCCGTTGAAAGCTAACAGATTCTGAGTGATAGGCACAAGCTGTGGGGATCCCAAATCTTGCCAAGTAGTAGAAGACATAATATTAAAATACGAGCCTTCGTCTAATAGAGTTCCATGTACTACCATATTATAGGCTTGTACCATAATCTGGAAAGGAACATAAGATGGGAGGTGGAGTGCATTCAATCAACTCCAATCAAAAGAAACAAGAGAACTACTTGGTGGGGGTATCATAGGATTTCCCCCATGCCTTACAGGAATAGGAGAAGGACTCTCTTGAAAAACCGAGACGGGAGGGCCACTCTTCAATTCATGAGAATCTGAGGAGACAAGAAGAACATGAGTAGTATGATCACTACTCTCTTTAGGAATAGAGTGAACAACTGAAGTCGGAGCCAAGTCGACACTCTTTTCTACCAATGGTTGGTCGGGAACAGACACAAGAGTGTCATGCTTAGGAAGAGCAGGATGGGTAAGAGATGAATCCAATTCAGTCTCTTTACCAACTAGGAGAGGGTTAGAAGAAAGCCTCTGATAACCAACAGGAAGTTGGGTTTGAGGAGCTGTAATGTTTTCCAAAATTTGGAAGCTTTATCCATAAGAAGACAAAGGTGAAGAAGATTCTCTCCTTCACATAACCTATAGGGGAATTTATTTTTTCCCTTCCTCTTACCATCGCTAGCTAAGGGTGTAGCATCGACATGATCTCCAGAGTTATATGGGGATGGTCAATCTAGATTTTGAGACCATACCTCTAAGACTCTAGGAATACCAGGACAGTCTCAAAGGATATGGACACCCTTACATAAGCTACAAGGGAATTTTACCTTCTGCAAAGGGTCGGAAGGTTTGTCGATGGGAAGTGCATTTGGAGCAATAACTACATGGATGGCCTCTTGCTTATCTAACTTCTTCTTCTTCATCATCATCTTCTTCTTCTTCTTAGCCTCCTAGTTACTAGATTTCAAACTTTCACCAGGCGAAGTAGAAGAGGAGGGTGAGGAAATAGGTGAAGAAGGTGAGAGGTCAACCTTAGAATCAATATGGTGTTGCTCAAGGGAAGGAGATTGCTGGATAGAAGTTGGGACACTCAGGGCCGCCAAGGTCAAAAATAACTAGACAGGTAAACCAATAGTTAACCCAGGAAGGGACAACGTTGGCATATAAGGAGCGTCAACATTTCCAAAAGAAGGGAAAGGACAAGGACTCCCATCAGAGAGGAATCCTTGACTGGTAAACTCTGGAAATGTTGCCAATGGAATCGACCCTAAAGAATCACTATGGAAGATAACTTTAAACATGAATATTTCATGGGCAATTAATTTTAAGACAGTGAAACAAAACTTCGCCTTTTCATGTTTTAAGAGACAAGAAAAGGACTAAAGGTGACTCTAGTCACTTTCATCTTTAACAAGCTTGAAAGGACAAGTGCCCGATGATCTTGTCAAATTTAAAGAGTCAGTAAAGGTCAAAATTGACTACTCAAGGTACTCTAGGCATAAAGGATTACCAGGTAACCATGAACTACAAAATACCTTCCGATGAACTAAAAAGTACAAGTAGGAAATCTCCCCGAATGTTGTGTTCGATGTATCGTGTTTATAAGGCGACAGACTCATCTTCCTATGGATAAAGGATTACAACCTATAGGGGTCTCCCTTTATATACACGATGATATGGGGAGTGCAATTACATGTTAGTGTTGTCTAATGGAAGATTGTTGCGAACGACAGTGGCTAGGTTTAAAGATGTCAGAACACGTCTCTAGCCTAGAACACTAAATGTGAGTGTTAAGTTTCAATGCTTCCTTAGGTTAATTCAATAAATTTTAATGGTTTATCTTGAATTAGGTTTCAATTTCAAGGCCCTACCGCTATCATCTGAAAACTTCTATATCTAGCTATATGAGAAAATAAATCTTTGTATTCGATGAAAGTTTACATTAATTGAGGGATAGAGAACACACAATCAATGCAACAACCAAAGAATGAAGTTTTTTACTAATACATGTCCTAAATGCACTTAATATTCCTTTAACAAAAAAAAAAAAACCATTTCTCATGCCTATGATGATGCAATTCTAGCTTCTCAATAACGCTACTAATGCAATATTTTCGCTTAAGTAAACTAGAATGATGTTATTCTTTTCATAAAATGCAAAATGAATCTTTCACATAAGGCACTTTAACGAAAATTTTTACAATTCTGAACAGAAAAGCATTGATCAAATCCAAAGCATGATAAATGAAACTAAAAGCAACTTCTTCCCTGAATCGAACAAACCAAACACATAAATGCTTCAATCGACAAACCAAGAAATGTAATCTATGCTCGAAAAGAGAAAAGAGACACTCGAAATAAGAGAACAAACGAGACTCTTTCACTCATTCAATTGAAAATGAAGCAATGAAGATGTTGTGACTGAAAGATGGATTAAATGAAGTAGCAAATCATAAAATTGACACAATGAGTAAACAAACAAATGAATGGTAATTGAACTAGATGCCCTAGGGTCATAGAAACCATCCAAAAAACTCAAAAAGTCAAACAATGAAACTTCAACCCAATCAATCAATCAAACCCAGCAAATAAAGCATCCTAGTCACTTCTAGGTGGAAGAAGAGAGTCTGAGGGTCAAGACACACTGGCACTAGAATGGGAGAAACTATGATTTTTTCTTAACTCAGAAAATGGCATGACTTTTTGGCTGAAACTAGTGCTGAAAAGGGGTCCAGTGCAACTGCCAAGCTAAAACTGTCGCTGATCAACATGACTGTTTGGTTGAAACTAGCACTGATTAGGGATCGACATGATTGTTTGGCTGAAACTAGCGTTGCTCGAGGGATTTAAATAAAAAATAAATAAATAAATTTCACACAGGGCCAGACTTAACACATTAGAGGGTGGGCCAGTGTCTGTGTGCCTTAAAACTAGTCAATACAGATCCAGAAGACCATAAATAAACAAACTAGGCACACAAGTAGAAAAAAGAGATTGATGAAAAGGAGATGTATTTCCCCATTGGAGTCGCCAATTTTTGGTGTAGTAATATCCTCTTTGCGGACAAAGATGATCCCTCTAGCCCAAGAGAGTGGGTCTAGCCACAAACAAGACAATCTAATGTAAATTTCCTTAGATTAGAATCAAATAAGAGGACCTAACTCTTATAACGCTAATCCACATGATGGTGATCTTGCTTCCTTGCTCCAGCTTCCTTTTGTTCCTTTCGTTCAAGTACTTGAAACAAACATGCAAGAAACAACAACAAACATTATAGCATAAAATCAAATCCAATCCACTTAAAAATTCAAGGAGTTCTAAGCTATCAAATCTCATATTACACCCGATATAGGAAATAAACCATTAGTTGTATTAAAATAAACTTCAAAGAGAAATAAAACCGAAGTCTTGACGTTGGAGATCTCCTTTGCGGTATCCAAGTCCCGCTACACACCTTTTCAACACTCTTTTCCTTCTCTAGCTTGACATGAAATGGCTTCCAAGCTCTAACTGTGTCTCCTCATGCTTTAGCTACAAAATACTATTCTTTTGTCATGTAAGACTAATCTTCTTCTCTCAAAAGCTAAATATTTCATAATTTCACAGTTGGTTCTATCTCTCCACCACTTTCATATGTGTTGTATTGTAACCAAAAAGAGTAAGAGGAAGTGGTTTATATAGGGAGATGAGGATAAGAATGAGATCCAATCAAGGGGGAATAAGGTCTTATCTCCTTGGGAAAGTGAACTTTTAAAGGGGAAAGAACCTTATATGGAATTCTCAGGCCTTCTCCAACCAAACGAACATCCAACACATCGACACTAGAAGTTTCTAGACATGAAACTCTATTTACTTTTATAAAAATAGTTCAAAAGTAGACCAATGCAGGTAATGGGCTAACAATAGCACTGATCGGCATGGGTGAGACACTAGGAAAGAGCGTTGATTTGAAAAACTGGGTTTTAAGAAGGATTATCTGGAAATGTTCTGAAGGGAGTGGGGAATACTTTCTTGAAACTTCAAGGGATGCAAGAGCATAGGTTTCATGGTGAAATTATAACACAGTAGTCACTACTAGGGTTCTCTGGGATCAGGAATGGGGAGTGACAAGAGAGTGACAAATTATTGCGTAATAGAGATCAAGAGAGATCAGGTCCTGAATATAGCCCATTGATCGGACCTCCTTCGAGCGTCGACGAGGGAGCGGTATAGGCCTCACCTTGGAGTGTCGTCCAGCTGATAACACAGGGTTTTCCATGAACACATCATCCATCTAATCCACCTCCAAATCCACCTCCATGGCATACACCTTCGCCCACACCTCCACCACCACCACCACCATTCAACATGTCGAACACAATGAAGTTGTCGATTTTCAAGTGCATAGGGAGTGAAGATATAGAGAAGTTCTGGTTTGTTGTGAATGTTGTGTGGATAGCACAACAGATTACTGATGACAATATAAATAACGCAGAATTGGTTACCACTATGCAGGATCACGTGCTAACTTAGTATATTAAGTATTGTTGTGATAATCCTCTAGCATCGCTAGCAAATACTAAGGATGATTTAAACAAGGAGTTTAGTAAGCCTAAGTTCGACTCGCAGTCAATAGTTGGATTCAAGGAAATCATGATGAGGGTTGATGAGACGCCTTGGGAATTAGATCAAATGTTAAAATGTGTAATTTGAGAAGCTAACATGCAGCTCACATAAGGTCAGCATTGTGAGTGTTTTATAGCTTCACTTCATCCCCACTTGAGGATTTCTCTGTCACAATAGAAGATAGGAACTCAGGAAAAAACCCTAGAAATCATAATGAGGTTGCATGAAACACCCATTCAGGATGCGACCTTAGGGGTACAGCAAATTCACTCCCAGTTACAGAGCCTCTACTTGGAATTGCAAAGCTTGAAGAAAGACAAGGATACTAAATTAGAAGTGCGCACAAAAGTCTGGTGTCTGAAGTGTAAGAACCAGGGGCACGATAAAGAATATTGCCCCATATTCACAAATTATATTACAGTAGGGGGACCAATTCCCCAGAGACTAGAAGCTCTATCAAGACCGAGCATGGGGGTTACACTATGGTGTGTTATTTGTCAGGTTGCTGGACAACATGCGATGGATAATTTCCATTTTCTTCAAAAGTTCATCTAGACACTGCAATAGTTGTTATGTAACTTCTGAAAATTAGTGGACCACGATGAGCACCACTATCGCAACTATGACTTGATGATGGAAAGAACACCTACATACCGGATGCAAGCAGAAACTTGGCCTCCAAAGCAGGGTGCCAGAGGAGTGCATAGAGGATGTTAAGGAGGAGGATGAGGCCGAGGAGGAGGAGGACCTCATAGAATCCAGAGTTAGGTTATCTATTACAACTGCA
Organism: Pinus tabuliformis; assembly: GCA_031772625.1. Classification (NCBI taxonomy): domain Eukaryota; kingdom Viridiplantae; phylum Streptophyta; class Pinopsida; order Pinales; family Pinaceae; genus Pinus; species Pinus tabuliformis. The sequence goes on from CM062815.1 coordinate 766,932,393, forward strand.
AAACACCAGGGCACTATGTGCGGGAGTGTCAAAATCAGGCACGCATATCATGTCAATATTGTATCCAGTTTGACCATACTATAGAAGAATGCCTAGTGTTAATAGCTAAGATGTAGGAGAAGAAGGTGTAGCCTCAACAACCTACACAGAACTTACAAATGATGAGAGCCGAGCTTCACGAGGAAGATCAGAGTGTGAATATAGTGTTGAGGAGCGAAATAACGACTGGCGATGATAAGGGTAAACACCCTGAAGGGGACGGATGGGTCCGCAAGGTCCCAGAAAAGGAAGTGGGTTTAGATCTAGCACACACTAAAAAAAATTTATGGAGGCCAAGAAAAGCTTTGTTGAGGCATCCACCTTAGGAAGTCAAGACAAGATGCAAGACATCAACGCCCCTGCAGAGGTTGACCTCTCTGTTCTTAATATGTTTTTGGAGACTTGCATAAAAAATTTTCCTGATAGCAAAGTTGTGGAAGGCCTGCAGGAGTTAATAAACAAATGTGCCAGCAAGGAGAAGGTCCCTGATGCACACGGGGTGGCCAGGAATATTGGCAAACATAAGGCATGAACAGGGCATGAGATGAGGCTCACCACGCAGATGGGAGATTATGAGATGGGCCAAGTCATTTTGGATTTGGGGTCTGATGCGAATGTTTTGCCAAAACAAACATGGGAAAGAATGGGGAGACCTGTGCTACAGTGGTCTTTGATTGAGCTTGGAATGGCAAACCAACAGAATCTCATCCCTCTAGGATAATTATATGGAGCAACTGTTGATATCGAAGGTGCAAGCGTGATGGCTAGCTTTGAGATGATAGAGATCGTTGATGACAGTAATCCATACCTGTTGTGGGGAAAAGTATCCGATGCGGATGACCCTATCCCTACTCTAAAGGTGACAGTCTTTAGCAACAACTGAAAGTAAAGTTTTGACGATTTCCTTTATGAAAGTACAGAGAGAATGGAGAAAGATTAACCAACCTGGTGTCTTTCGCTTAGTCGATCCTTGTCCTCTCTCTTTGTCCCTTGTTCCCAGCTCCTTGCTTTCTTTACCGGTCCAGCTACACACAGATCCTGCACAAAACAAGAGAGCAAACTACAAGATACATGTACTCATAACTGAAGCATGGATTAGGATGAATCAAATATACATGTAAATACAATACATCAAAGCAATACAAGTATATAGGAGAACATGCAAAACTTTATTGATAGAAGTAACAGGGTTCTGAGAAGGTTACAACCAATGATGGCTCCAATCCAGCAGCACCTCCCCAGCAGCAAGAACTCTCCTCTTCACCTCTAGTAAAACAATCACCCAATAGCTCTAACTGTAAACCAACAGCACCTCCTTGCTTTACACAAAATTCCAGCCTCCCTAGACCTCATAGAAGAGCTCTATATATAGGAGATTTGGAGAAAGGATGAGTCATCTTGAGGCTGGCTTCAAGCTGACTAGTGTCCTCTCCCACTTCAGTTCTTGAGTCCACTTGGAGATCCTTGCTTCCACATGGTGATCAAGTACCTCTTACTCATCACAGGGCGAATCTCATGAACCAAGTGTCAGTTTGGAAGCTTCCTGGGCAGTTGACACCTTGCAGAATGACTGTGCCACTTGGCCAATCTCGCCCAGCGCAGGTAGCCTTCATTAGATTTGACTTCCAGCGCAGGTACAAGGAGGAGCAGTTGCATTCCAGCGCAGATGCTCAGTGGAGCAGCTGACATGATCCAAAATTAGCCTGTTTTGAAGTGTTTTCAGGTGGAGAACTGATTGGAAGTGCTGTTGTTCGATGACCTTGTTCTTTTAGGGGTAAGAACAACATGTTTAGGGACTGAGGATCCCTGTAATTATTGACATTTCATGCTCCATGTCGCGAGGCACAAAAATGTCTATAACAGTTGCCCCCTAAAGTATGAGGCCGTTTATCGGGTGAAATGCTTTATCTAGAGGGTCCGAAGTTCATTCCAGTGCTGAGGAGGCGCCCTGTAATACAATACAATACAATACATTATTTTTCATTCTATTTTCATAATCTAGCTGAGGCGGGCATTCCCATGCTCAGCTTTTATAAATACATTTTGGTACATATGACAGACGATCGTCTGAAGGTAGACTGATAATTTTCTGCTGAAATTATCATCCTTTGAATAGGATGATCATCTGTTGCAATGATGTACATGACAAATGCTTTTATATTTCCTGAATATATATCGCAGCCTGGATGGATGAAACTAGATCCGGGGTCTTCAAACTCGTTCGATCTTCACTCTAAGTACAAGTCGATCCATGTGAGAATTGCACTGAAGTCGAACATGGAAAGACATCGCTTGATTACCGGTCAATGATGAAAACCGTTAACAAGCGCGAGAGGAATCACCGATAATGATAATGACCCTCAAGGTACTGCAGTACAATTCACGTGGCGTGAATAAAGGACTTGGCGTCGAACGCCACGCAAAATCTTCTGGTCGAAGGTCATTGATGTATACCTGTCGCCGGAAGTGAGAAACTTGCCATTGAGGCATGCAAGCTTCAAAGTACTGATGGGGTTGTTCCTAGATCAACTTCTTGGATAATGAGCTGAAGTCGACAAGAAGCGATCCGTCAAAGGAGGGCCTTAATGAATCCCACATCAATGACACGGAACGGAGCTAATGATTTTAGTGGAGGTGAAAACAAACTGTGACATATGATTCAGGGTGGCGATCATGAATGGATGAAGGATAATGTATGGCAGTGGATGGGACACGGTTGACACTTTCAGAATGACCTCTCTTGAACATATAACGACACTGATGCGATGGATCGGTAGCATTACCCCAAAATGTGGATGGTTTGGCGAAGACCATGGCGATGAGACCGGTGAATGAAACAACCCAACCCGATGTGGTACGGAGGAAAAGTGTCATGTTCAAGAGCGACTTGCTACCATTAAGCTTTGATGTTCTCCCAATTTTTCCCCAGTCATTTCTGACCAGTACCTCTTTATTTTTGTCAAGCTTGAGGAGGATAACATATGCTTGTTCTATAACCTGCCCTTCGGGCAAGCCCATCGCTATGTTTTAACGAGCCTAGCGATAGGGAAACTCGTTCTCGTCTAAAGACAAGTTTGTCGCTATTTAATCATTTTAACGAGTCTAACGACAAGGAAAACTCGGTCCTTTTCATTTTTAGAGAGTCTGAAAAGGTACAGAAAGTTAACTCCAAAATTCCTTTTTCGTCATCTAATCCCTTAAGTCCGAAAAAGTATAAAACAATACAGAAGGGATGAGTGTTTAGTACTTTTAACGAGCCGAACAAGACAAGCGCTCGATCTTTTTGTGCAATAATCCCTCAGGTCCAAAAAAGATTAAAATCTAGAGGAGGGATAGCTCTTCCGGTCGTTTAACGAGCTGGAAGGCCAAAACTCGGCAAACTTTTCATATTTTACGAGTCAGATGAAAAGAGCTCAAAGAAGACTCGTCTTTTGAGGAACGAGTGATAAACAGGGATAGCAGCAGATTCCAGGTACAGGTTGGAATTCTCCAATCACGGCAGTGTCACAAGGATGGCTAGGTGAAATCACTCTTCGCAGCTGTTTCTCAAAAGAGGTAAACACACAAATGGAGGTGAATGATCGGCCAAATGAAAAGTGGAGGTGACGGTGCACAAACACGACCAAGGCTTTTATGGCTGATGGATTTACGATCTCAAAAGGTTATTTACCGGGATAGGTTCTTTTTTTAGATAAAAATGAGCTTAAACTCTGGAGGGAACATTGCTCACTGCTTTTATTTATTTTTTAACGAGCATGAAGACCGCGTTAAAACTGCTCGGATCTTGCGTTTATTTTTTAACGAGCATGAACCATGTGCTAAAACTGCTCGATTAAGTTTGCATGCCCCCAGCATAATGTCTTCAAATCGAGGTGCATGCCCCCCAAGCTTCATTGCATTCAACTTGGTGATTGGAATGAAGGTTCACTTTTGAGATTTGAAGAGGGGATTGTTTCATTTTTTAACGAGGTTGACACAAGATAAGAACCGTCCTCGGGTCCTTGTTTTCATTTTTTAACGAGGTTGACACAAGATAAGAACCGTCCTCGGGAATGATCCATGTCGACAAAATATTTAGGAATCTTCTGAATCCAACCAGAAGATTGGATTAGATTTCATTTTGTAGGTTTCCACCGTGGCCACTCCCGCCAAATTACTTGGAGGCGGTAGGGCGAAAGTACCCATTAAGGCAGGGTCTTTTAGGAGACCTACTCCGATATTTTGGAGCAAATGATTCCTTCCATGGATCATTGGAATGCTTCCTGTAACTTGTGAACTATTGTGGAGAAAAGTTTGTTGGTCGACGATTGTAATTCCTCCTTGGAAGGGGAATGCAATCTTCCTGAAGTAGGTCGACACAACTGCGGCCATGGCATAGATCCATGGTCTTCCAAGTAGGATGTTGTAATCGAGGTTTCCATCAATTACTTCAACATCAATTCCTACTGTTTTGCCCCCCAGTTCTACTTGCAAGTTACTCAAAATCCTGTATGGAGTGTATGATCGTCCATCAAATGCTTTTAACGTCGTTGACGATTTCGACAAGGGTGGTGAGCCTAAATCTTTCCAGCAACTCATCGACATAAGACATGTAGATGCCCCCTCATCAATAATTGTTCGATGAACAGTTTTGTTGAGGGCTTTCACTTGAATAAGGAAAGCTAGTTGAGCTGGTAATTGCGGGTCATATCCTTTATGATCAAAGGCCACAAGATTGGAATCCATTGGGCCAATCCCACCTTTTGCTGATAATAAAGCTTGCTCTTGGGAGGGGTAATTTTGTGGTACCTCAAGTGTCGACATAGTGGACGGTGATTGGGCCAGGTCCTTTACTATATTATAATTATGTGCTTCTTTGGCACGAGGATTAAATGTCGATTTGTGTACTACTCCCTTTGGCGACTTTATCATTGGCTCAGGAACGATGGGTGGCACAACTTCGGTCAAAGTTGTTGTTGAACTACTAGGTCGTTCATTAACCTTGTTGTTCGACAGCTTTGGATTCCCGTAATCTTTATTCCTTGTCAAAGCATTATTCTGTTGCTTTGAGGTAGACAACATAAGCACTTGGGATCCTGAAGCATTTTGATTAGCAACCAGATTTTGACCTGGATTAGGAAACGGATCAGTCAACACTGCTGGGGTTTTTGAACTCTTAAAGAGTTTCTTAACTTCAGCTATATGTGGACAATATTTCGTCCAATGATCCTCATCGCATATATGACACCCTGCCGGGGGTTTCCTTTTTCTTCCTGTCTTTTTCTTCTTGCCCCTTGGTTGCTTCAGTTGTTTGCCCTTGTCGGTCGACATGGCATTTACTTCTGAGGTAAGAAGTTTTTCATTTGCATTTTGACTATAAATTTTGTGCTTGCCAATCACGTTCTCGCCGGCGTGAGAGTCATTGTTTGATTTAGGAGGAGGAGGAATTGAGAATTCCGGTCTAGGGGCGTCAGGTATTTTGTCGTAGAGCGTGCCAGACTGAGTATAAACCAAGTCTAGATATTGCGCACGAGCTATAACTTGCTCTTCTGTTACGACTCCCCCCTTGGCCACATCTTCCGTTATGGCCGGAAGTAATGACTTTATAAACCATTCAGCTAATAGCTGATCGGGAACATATGTTTTTACCATCCTACGACGACGTCGCCATTCATGTATATGATCAGATATATGAGTGGCCGTTGTCTGTTTGAAGTTGGTAAGGAGTTCTGTTCCCGTTTCATACCTTATCGGTAATTGAAAATGGGTTAAAAAGGTTGTAGCTAAGGCATTAAAGTTGTCGAACGAAGCTCTAGGAAATTCAATGTACCATTTTGCCGCTGGACCCGTTAACGTCCTCTGAAAAAGGCGAAGTCTTATCGAATCATCATTCAGGGTGTTTGATGAACACCATAGATGGAATGTCATCACATGATTCGACGGGTCTTCACCTGGATTTCCATTAAATTTAGGAATGTCTGATGGAAGTTTATGCGGAATCGCTGGCCACCAAGGGGCATAAGCAATTGGATCATTCGTCAGCCGGTTTAGATCTGGTAATTCTAGAGTTGCTACAAAGGGCAACTGTTGATTCAGGTTAGGCGAAGCATATCCAGGATAAGATGGAATCGCCTGAGCAGTGGGTCTTTGCATACCAGCATAATGTTGGCAACTTTGACAAGGTTGATGGGTATAACCATTATAGTATGGTTGCCCATCACTTACAAAGACTTGTTGCTCAGGTCCTTGATATGATTGCTGGAATTGCAGTTGTTGAGTTCTAACCAGCTCTGGTTGTTGGACCATTTGCTGATGCCCAATACTAGATGATTGACCAAGATGAGGAGTCACAGTACTTGTTTGATCCTGAGTTGCTCCAGATAAGGAGGCACTGACCTGAGGTTGCGATTGAGATGTCGAGACAAGAGGCTGTTGTATGGCAACCTGAGAAACTTGGGGTTGACATACAGTAGGCAGCGCTTGTACTTGCGACGCAATCACCATACCAGGTATAGTGGCAACATTCGACACAGGGCGGACTGGTTGCATAGAGTATACAACTCCTGGTTGTTGAGGCAGTATTGGAACCCAACCGCTGGATGTAATTCCAGTTTGACCTGAACTTTGTTGTGAACTCACGGATGGGCATCCTCCCGGAGGAGGTAATGAAAGGGCATACTGCCCCCCATATGGTATCAATCCAGAACTCAAGGGGATCGATTGCCCAGATTGACCTCCAAATGGATCAACTTGGCGAGTTTCAACATAAGAAATACCAGATGATAATCCGGATGAAGAAATAGGAACTAACCATGTCGTTGTCCCTGATTGGACTCCGGCTTGTTGTTGACAATTTGCCGGGACAGATGGTATACCAGCGAACATCGTTGGAGTAGCAGCAGGAGGCTCTGTCACTGCTGTGTCGGATGACACAGTCCTGGATGTCGACGGTTGTTCAGACATATTTAGTCTATCCAAAAGATTTCCTAGCGATTCTACAAGAACTTTGTGATGAAGGTAGACTAACTTCGAAGATCAACGTAGGAATAAAGGGTGATTGTTCCGTTTAAAATAAATTGTTAACGACGCTTTTAGACACAACTTGCTTTTTCAGTTTTTAAGAGTCGAGAAAAAGCTAAAGATGACTCTAGTCGCCTTCGATGTATTAACGAGCCCGAAGTGACAAATGCTCGGTTGGACTTTTTCAGTTATAGAGTTTGAAAAAGGCCAAAAGAAACTGCTCTGGAGATCTAGGCAGAGGGTGTGCCAAACCTTTCGCGAAACCACAGAATACGTTTTACGGTACGGGTGGTCGATCTTCGTGAATGCTGTGTTCACTGCATCGCGATCAGTAGGGCGGCCGACACGGCTTCCTAAGGATAAAGGATAAATGCCAATAGGGGTCTCCCAATATACGCGACGGTACGGGGGAGCACAAGTCCGTATTAGTGCTATCGTCCCTCAGGAGGAATCACCCACCTTCGTAGAGATCGACAGTCACTACGTTTAACGACGTCGGAACACGTCTCTACCTAGACCTCTACTGTGAGCGTTATGTTACAAAGCGTTTTTAGATTCATTCAATATATTTTAAGTTGATCTTGTTTAGCAGTTTGTCTTTCAGGATCACCACGAGATGTATTGGTACAAATTCCTAAATGCAGCTAAAATGATAAGCAAGCTTTCACAATCTTTTTAGCTTTGAAAATCCTAACTACTGAGGGGAGAGAAAAACAATATCTTTCCACACAGAGCACAAAGCACAAACTAATGCACTTTCTCCTAGATCAGACACACAAACTTATCAAAAATGCAAATGCAAGATGCATGTATTTCTTTTCTTTTCCTTTAATGTTGATGTAGACAAAAGGAAAACTGTTGTATGACTTTCGAATTCAATTTGAAGCGTAAACAAACAAGCTTTGTCTAAATGAAAAGACGCTTTACAAGTACTTGTTTCAACACTCAAAATATATGAATTCAAACCATAAAGTGAAAAACAAACAAACTCAAACAGCCACGAACAGTAATAAAACTAGCTCATAAGATCACAAAGACACTTTTACAGTTCAGGATCTAAGAGGTCACAGCTATACTGGTTCGCTTTTCACAATGGGAACTGTAACTGAAACAAGAAATACTGAAAGAACATTCACAGTTTCATCACACAACTGAGGCGGAATAATGTCAAGGAGAAGCGGTCTACAGCAAGTACAATGACCAGCAAGCAATCAGCTAAAACTCAGTGAAAACAGGGCCAAGACACAAAGGGAAAGCTGAGCAAGACAATGGCTAACTGGACCAGCGCAGGTTCTAGTCTGCCAGTTTGACTCTCAGCACAGTTCCCAAAGGGAGTACCTGCGCTGTAATGCAGACTACCTGTGGACAGCCTGTACTGACTCACGAGAGTTTCGTCTACAAAGAATTCCGGGTCATAAAAAGCTCAAAAATGCACTGTTTTTGCTGAAATAAAAAGCTATAGGTCAAGTACAGGCTAAGGGATGATCAAGAGGATGAAGATCTATCACAAAGAGTAAAGAGTCTTTTGTAGATAGGCTCTTCAAATCTTGAATTTGCTCAACAAATGAGCAAGAGTAGCAGTCCCTCTACTTCGCTTTTGATATAGTCAAAAGCTTTTCGATTTGGTACTCTTTTCTTCATGAAATGAATAGCAAAATACTACAAACACCAACAAGATACTAGGCTCCCCAGCGGAGTCGCCAGTTTGTTGTGGGGAAAAGTATCCGATGCGGATGACCCTATCCCTACTCTAAAGGTGACAGTCTTTAGCAACAACTGAAAGTAAAGTTTTGACGATTTCCTTTATGAAAGTACAGAGAGAATGGAGAAAGATTAACCAACCTGGTGTCTTTCGCTTAGTCGATCCTTGTCCTCTCTCTTTGTCCCTTGTTCCCAGCTCCTTGCTTTCTTTACCGGTCCAGATACACACAGATCCTGCACAAAACAAGAGAGCAAACTACAAGATACATGTACTCATAACTGAAGCATGGATTAGGATGAATCAAATATACATGTAAATACAATACATCAAAGCAATACAAGTATATAGGAGAACATGCAAAACTTTATTGATAGAAGTAACAGGGTTCTGAGAAGGTTACAACCAATGATGGCTCCAATCCAGCAGCACCTCCCCAGCAGCAAGAACTCTCCTCTTCACCTCTAGTAAAACAATCACCCAATAGCTCTAACTGTAAACCAACAGCACCTCCTTGCTTTACACAAAATTCCAGCCTCCCTAGACCTCATAGAAGAGCTCTATATATAGGAGATTTGGAGAAAGGATGAGTCATCTTGAGGCTGGCTTCAAGCTGACTAGTGTCCTCTCCCACTTCAGTTCTTGAGTCCACTTGGAGATCCTTGCTTCCACATGGTGATCAAGTACCTCTTACTCATCACAGGGCGAATCTCATGAACCAAGTGTCAGTTTGGAAGCTTCCTGGGCAGTTGACACCTTGCAGAATGACTGTGCCACTTGGCCAATCTCGCCCAGCGCAGGTAGCCTTCATTAGATTTGACTTCCAGCGCAGGTACAAGGAGGAGCAGTTGCATTCCAGCGTAGATGCTCAGTGGAGCAGCTGACATGATCCAAAATTAGCCTGTTTTGAAGTGTTTTCAGGTGGAGAACTGATTGGAAGTGCTGTTGTTCGATGACCTTGTTCTTTTAGGGGTAAGAACAACATGTTTAGGGACTGAGGATCCCTGTAATTATTGACATTTCATGCTCCATGTCGCGAGGCACAAAAATGTCTATAACAATACCCCGCACTCATGAGAATTAACTGGGCCATTGACATGAATGGGGTCATCAACTTGAAGAAGAGGAAAATATTGTTTGAAAGGAAATCGTTTCAGGTTGTAGTGTCGTTGGACTCTATAGAAGGAGCGCTCTACACTGAACTAGTCCGCGACTATGAAGAAAGTGATGATGAGCTGGATCAGATCTACAAAATAACAATGTGAGACCAAGATTGGATCAATAGATGAAAAATGGATAGATTGCATGGGACCAGGAGAGCTCCTGTACCCCTGATTTAAATGAAGAGTTGGAACACTAGCAGAATCACTTGCATGAAGTATCCATGTTGGGACACAATATGATGACAAAATCATTACACTGTGTTCCTTCATATGTAAGGAAATTACCTTGTTATAATGGTTTAACTGGCGTGGATAAGCTTTTGGATGCATTTGAGCATGACGTCCATGAGGATCACCGCTTCCAAGCAGTGTATTTGGCACTGCGCGCTACGCCCACATGATGGTGGGGTACGAACAAGGATATCTTTGATGGATGGAAGGATTACAGAAGAATGATGAGATTATGGTTAGGGCGTCCTAACACTAGATTGACTGAGAAATATTAGGAAGGATGATCTGCGTGATCACCTAGACAAATGGACTAAAGAATGGGGGACAGAAACACAGCCAGAATCGATACACATATTCTGCCATACTTTGGACACAATTCCCATGAACTAGTATCTAGAAACAGAGCTTCGCCATGGCACCGCTGAGTGGGATATATTGAGGGAAGGGTTATTATTGACCTTCCATTTTGAAGATGGCTTCACAAGCATCGATGAAGCCCTACAGGAGATTAAGGTAGTTATCTTTATAATGCCACAAGAACCTATGGAATGGGTCCAACCAGATTGAAGCACCCAGCTGTACCATGTGCTGGAATGTTATAATGTGACTACTGAAGAGGAGGATGACGATCCAGGAAATATTAACATTCCAGAGGCAGAAGGGCATCGTGAAGTCGAGGGCACACAGATAGACAACCTGGACATCACCACGTCGTTGAAGACAAAGCAAGTAAACATTGGTACTGAAGGAGAACCGAAGTTTGCAAAGATCGGAGATTATTGGGATGACACTACTATGGATAAGGTTGTTGAGTTACTCCGCGAATATTAGGGTCTCTTCTCTACCAAGTTTTCAGATTTTAAGGGCATAATTGGCGATTTGGGTGTTATGAAGATCACTCTGAAGCCAGACATGAAACCTATTAAACAAAGGTCATATCAACTTAATCCTAAATACAAGGAAGAGGTTTGCCTAGAGTTGGATAAGATGTTGGAAGTAGGCATCATAGAACTGGTTGAAGAATCTTATTGGGTGAGTCCGATGGTGGTTCAAGAGAATAAGAAAAAGGGTGAGATAAGGATTTGCGTGGATCTACGGAAGCTTAACTATGTGTGTGTCCATGGTCCATTCTCGACGTTGTTTATCAATGAAGTATTAGACAATGTTGGAGGGAAGGAGGCCTACTCTTTCACTGATAGGTTCTCTGGATATCATCAGATTAATATCATGCCTGAGGATAGGAGAAAAATGACCTTCGCAATGGAGTGGGGTTGTTTTCAATACCCTATAATGCCGTTTGGACTAAAGAATGCACCTACGATATTTTATCGCGTAGTCATCGCAACGTTCAAGGAGTTCATTCATAAGTTCCTGGAAGTATACTTCAATGACTGGACAGTGTTTGGACTAGTAAAGCACCATGTAGCAAGTCTGCGCCTTATGTTGGATATGTGTTGCAGATAACAGATCGCACTAAACTTGAAGAAATGCATCTTCTATGTTCCCTTTAGAATCCTGCTGAGCCACGTGGTGTACAAGCAAGGGTTGATGGTGGACCCTACCACGATTGCAGTGATAGTGAATCTGGAGGCCCCGAGAAATGTTAAGCAGTTGCATGCGATGCTGGGACATACAGGATATTACATAAAATTTATCAAATCATATGCCCAGATTACCGTGCCTATGGAGAAACTGCTGAAGAAGGACGCAACATTCTGTTGGGACGAAGAATGTCAGTGCAACTTAGATGTCTTGGAAGAAAAATTGTCATCATGTCGATCTCGGTATTTCCAGACTGGAAAAAGAATTTGACGTACATGTGGATGCCTCTTGAATTGCATTGGGTGCAGTGTTAATGCAAGCCTGTGAAGGAGAAATGGACCATCATATAGCCTTCACGAGTAGGAAATTATCGAAGGTCAAGACGAATTACTCAATGACAGAGCACGAAGGACTAGCCATGGTATATACACTACAAAAATTTAGGAACTATCTGTTAGGAGGGCATTTCAAGATGTACACGAACCATTCTACCTTGAAATACCTAGTCATTAAGCCTGTGTTGGGGGGGAAGATCTACAGATGGTTGAGACGAGCCCCATAACCCGAAGGAAGGGTTACCAGATGAGTAGCTCTTCGCGGTGCGTGTAGTGGATAATCACTTGTAGATATTATCCACTTTTTGACTATGGGGATGGCACCAAAAGGGTATACAAGTCATAAAAAGAAGGAACTAGTGGTGCGCGCGGCAGACTTTTCAGTGATTGCAAGACATTTGTATAAGATGGGTGCTGATGAAATATTGCGAATATGTGTGCTGTATTTTGAGAGGGATAGCATTCTCGCTGAAGCTCATGGAGGGGCTGCAGGAGGACATTATGCAAGAAAGGAGAATGCGCATAAGAGTTTGCACGCAGGCCTATGGTGCCCAATGCTACACAAGGATTTCAAGGCGTATTGTAAGGCATGTGACGCATGTCAAAGAACTGGCAGACTGTCGTGAAGGGATGAATTTACATTACAACCTCAAGTATCTTTGTAGCCATTTGAGAAATGGGAAATTGATTTCATTGGGCCAATTCAGCCCCCAAGGAAGAAAAATGGTGTGCGCTACATCATCACCGCGATGGAATATCTAACCAGATGGGTAGAGGCGCAACTGGTTAAGGATTGTATAGGGGCTACAAAAACAATTTTTTTGTTTGAGTATGTCTTAACCAGATTTGGCTGCCCAAAAGTGTTGATGAGTGACAGAGGTACGCACTTTCTAAACAAAATGATCAGCGTGTTGACAGAAGAATTCTAGGTCTATCATTAGAAGAGTGCATTGTATCGCCCATAGGCCAATGGAACTATTGAAGCCTTCAACAAGATTTTGGAAAACGTGCTGACGAAGATCTCCAACGTGCACTGAAATGATTGGGATGTGTGTGTACCTATAGTACTATGGGCTTATAAGACTACTTGCAAGAAGCTGAAAGGACAAACATTGTTCAGATTGGTATATGGTGTCGAAGTTGTAATGCCGATGGAGTATATTGTACCTAGCCTATGCATAGAATCTCTCACGAGTATGGTGGATCGCGAAGCCTTGGAGGAACGACTTGCACAGCTGACAGAGCTTGAAGAGGACCGATTCTTGGTAGGATTCCATCAGCAAGTACAGAAGGAACGTGAAAAAGCATGGCACGATCACCACATCAAGCTTTGCATGTTCAAGGTAAATGATCTTGTCTTGTTATATGATAGTAAGTTCACTAAATTTTTGGGTAAATTTCAAATGCATTGGCTGGGGCCATATATTATCAAAGAAATTACAGATGGAGGTGCAGTTCAGCTCACGAAGCTAAATGGAGAACCTTTTCCGGGAAGAGTGAATGGGAGCTGATTGAAGTTGTATACAGGGGATCCTGTGCAATGACTATATGGCGACAGGATAGTCTTAGTGCTCTAGGCAGTTGCAAGGGAGCACGGGACTATAAACTACACTGCCCGATTTGGAGAACTAAGCAATAGGCAGGCTGCGCAGAAGATGATGAAGATGAAATCCAGGGAGCTGCGTGTAGGATGTTGTGCCATGGAGAGAGGTGTTGTGCAACACATCAAAAAAGTGACCGTTGGAGTCACTGTTCGTGACTTGACAGCTAGAGGACAGTTACAAGGAGTGAGCTGGCAGCATTTAAGGCAAAAATATTTGAAGATATGCCACCAAAACAACATTAATTATCAAAATTTTGGGGGAACGGTCGAATTTGATTTCAAAACCCACTATAAATTCCACATGCCAGCCAAACAAAGAACACTCTGCACCCTTATAGTTGTTGTTGAAATTTGTTGTCTGTCACTTATGATTCAAGCATTTTGGGAGGAATTCGTCGCACACACAAACATTTCTCTTGAAGCCGTGACTTGTTTATGTAGAGGATGCCTACCACCAACCCTGTCAAAGCCTTGAGTTTGGAAGAAACCGTATCCGATGCCCCAGGACCATAAGTATCCAGTGTAGAAGTTACGCCTGTTGTGCCCACGGCGCTAAGGTCACCAAGGCCGAAACAGTCCATGGCGAAAGACAAACAACCTGCCATGAAAGAGAAGGAACCTGCAAAAAAGAAAAAGCAAAAAAAGTTGGTGCAGGTATGTGCTTCCCTAAGGAAGCATACCGCAACACCAACCCAAAATAAAGATAAGAAGCCAATGAAAGATAAGCAGAAGGTAGTAGACCTAGAGGCGGAAGAAGCCCAGGGAACGCAGGATATTGACGCTGAAGGCGTAGAACCTATAACAAAGCTCCATGGGTATATCTCTTTGAGAAAGGGAAAGGCGAAGACCAGAAAGGACCCAGACTCAGAGAAATTCACCACTTCCACACCCCTGCTACCTGAGAAGATTCCTTTCGAAGATCCCTGGCTCACGTGAATCCCACTATTGAAGATGGAGGATTGGGACCTCACATATCATGATAAGTTCCCACACGTAGCGATGAATAAATACATGAAGAGGGTTTATTATGAGGAAACAAGTGTTACAACGCTCGAAATAGAGGAATGGGTCTGTGTTGTTGAGAAATTAGGGTTTCTCAACTTGCTATGGGTGCCACATTACCACCGCACTCGCATTAACACAATTTGTGTGTGCCAGCTGCATAGATTGGTGCATGATGGGTGTCTATGGCTAGGAGGGCCTATACCCATCACAAATATTCTCATTCACAGGATTACGCACCTGCCATATGAAGGTCTAAACTCGGCCAAGGAGTTTGGCAAAAAGACTGGGGAGAAGGACCTTGCAGAGAGAATGAAGAAGATTACAAACTTGTGAAAAATTCGCGTGGGTATTCAATTATATCTATCTCAAATCCCGCAGTTCAAATGGACGCGTAGATATTAACAGGAAAGGTGAT
Organism: Pinus tabuliformis; assembly: GCA_031772625.1. Lineage (NCBI taxonomy): Eukaryota > Viridiplantae > Streptophyta > Pinopsida > Pinales > Pinaceae > Pinus > Pinus tabuliformis. The sequence goes on from CM062815.1 coordinate 766,947,424, forward strand.
GAGGAAATGTCTCACGGATGAAGTTCTAGCGCCTGTAGTGTCCCTAGATGCACAGTGCACGAAGGGCGTGCAGTTCAATTGGTCCAGATACCTCTGTCATGAGTTCCTTGTGAACTGCCGAGAGGTCCAGGATGAAACCAAGTTGTTTCACTACGCTTGGTTGTTGTTGTCCATTGTGCTTGGCGCGTGAGAATTTCTAGAGGACAGCTAGTTTCCTCCACTTGAAGAAGGATTACCAAAAGCAACACAATTTTCTTCCTTATGGTCTATAAAGGACCCTGTGTAGTTCACAAAGACTAAGATATTTTGGGTCCTGATGGAATTGACTATCCGCATGGCCATTAACCAATGTCTAAGGTTGTCCCCATCCTTTTACATGCAAATGTCAGTCTACGCTACATTCAAGGCTGACTTCCATAGGGTGTATGTCTAGGAACGAAAGGATCCAGCGCAGAAGTGGCATGACTTGCCATATTTGGTAATAGAAATGGATGTACAAGAGGTGGTAGCAAGATGGCCCATAGAGTGGCGCGCCCCTTCAGATCTCACTGTTGGGCCAAGCACGGGTGTGGACTGTGCTGTCATGAAGAAAAGGAAGGAGGAAGTTAATTAGGATGTGTAGAACCTAGCTGCATAGAAAAAGAAGGATGATGGAGAGAAGGCTTATGTTGAGAAGGAACATGCTACCAAGGAGAAGGCAGAACAAGAGCAACGCGAGTCCCAGAAAGGTGACAAGTCACATTCTCCAGAACCAGAAACAAAAGAGATTATAGAACAAGGCGGTGGAGGTGAGGAAGGGCAGCACACCCCCTTCATTCTGAAAAGGCGTGAACTGGAGCAGCAAGGTGGATCACGGAAGAAGCAAAAAGCTCAGAAAACATAGGTTGATCCCATGGTGCTCACAGAAAGCGATATGGATGATATCGGTGATAAAGTCAGGGACACCACAACAGAAGTATTGCAACAGCTTGAGGAGCAATACATGCATACATTGGGAGGAGTTCAGAAGGACCTTTGAGAGTTACAAATCCAAGCAACCAAGATCCAAGAAGATGTCGGGAAGGCGAGTGGTGCAAAAGGCAGTTTGGCACAGGGTAAAAGTACAGCCGCAGAGATGGTTTTGTGGATGTAGGATGTGCAATTATTCCCCTTGCCTGAAGGTTCAGTTCACGCTGACACCGAGGAACAACGCGCCCTCCTTGACAAGGTCACAAAACTAGGCCTGAACCTTGCCACGATATCACTTGAGTCACTGTATGCATTACTACAGAGAGTTGTGGAAGAGCTTCCCATCCTAGAACAATGAGAACTCAGTGTTGTTAGTGAAATTAGAGCTAATAATCAGTATTTGTTCACTGAAAAGACGTAGGTTCTGCAGGAGAAGAAGATGCTCCAGGTGCATAGTTCACAATTGGATTCAGCTGTCGCAGAGGCATGCAAGGTAGTTCCTGAGCTTCATATCCCCGAGGATGCACAGCCAGAAGCAAATATCATTAAACTAGCTATTGGTCTATGCGAAGTCAAAGATGAAGTTAACCGAGTTCAGTTTGAACTCAACATGAAGATCACCGAGCTGCAATTAAAGTTGCATCCCATGACTTCGCTGGAGGTCCAATAGCAGTGCATAGTCGTGATCAAGGAAGGAATGACCACTCTGGATGCCACAGTTGCTGACTGCACAACATCATTTAAGCAGGCAATGGAGTTGGTAACAAATTTGTAGGAGGATCTGAACAAGCAAACGTTAGACATGGAGATAAGGGAGCTACAACGAAAATATGACAAGGTTAGGGCAACGATGCACTCCATTACACCAGTGTAGCGCCTAGCCAAATTACAGGAGGGAAAACAACTCCTCGCATAGGTAGAGGAAGCACAGAAGAAGGAGGCCTTGCTAAAGGCCAGGTTACAACCATGGTTGGAGGAGGCTTATCAAGTCACAACCACCCTCTAGGACAAGCTTAAAGGCTTGTAGCAGACACAGTAGACAAGGAGCCTAGCCGTAGAAGGACTAGCTACAAAAAAGTTAGTAGAGGAAGTCAAACAGGAAGCTACATAGAGCATTGTCGAGGTTGCAGTAATATAGGTGGAGATGGGGGCTCTTCACAGCAAGATCGCAATGCCAGCCGAGTGAATCGAGCGCGAGTCATGATCTTTGTGTTGGGGGCCTGTTGGGATGGGGTCCCCTGGGTCAGTTTTTGGGTTAAGATAACCCAAGTTTTGATATATTTTGTAAATAACATAAAGTCTCCACGATTTGTGGATGCAAAGCATGTAGATGATTAGGAGTCAAAGGGGTTTTATCCCCTTGTTTATGTAAAGTTTGAGTTGGTTTTGAGATCCACCCATGGTCCACGGACCATGGGATTGTATGAGAAAGGATATAAATAGGTGTGTCTTAGAGGGTCTAAGGCATGTTTATAGAGATCATGGATGTAATGGATCAATAGAAGAAAAGTGATAACACAGAGAAGTGGGTCATATAGGAGAAGAAAGGCTCTGCAACTGAGTGCGCAAAGGCCTAGGTAGAGTCTGCAGCTGAGTGTGTGAACCCCTACAGCTGAGTGCGCAGGGTTTTGAGTCTGTAAATCTGAACTAAAGATCAATAAAGAAATTTACTAAAGAATTCCTTTGTATATCTGTTTATCTCTGTTTACTTTTTTTTATGATATATGTTGTTGATGAATAATGTGTTTATGGAATAATGATCTAATGACATGCGATTCCCTTGAATCAGTCTTAATAAATGTACACAATGCATGTTAAGTACTTTCGCAAAGACTCTGATGAATTATGTTATGTTTACTAATTAACTTAAGTAGATCTGCATGAACACTAATTTAGGGCTGTTCTCTGATGCGCGTAAGTGGATAAATCGATTGTTAAGGGTCCACAAAGGTTGATTATAGACCTTCACGGAGGTCTGAAGGCTGGTTTAATAGAGCTACAGTACCAAGGCCTAAGGGCTTACCGATTTGCGCGAAGCCAAATCTTAGTCATTAAAAGACATCACACTTGTCTTTAGATGCAGAAAATTGGTTCTAGCATCCCCCCATATTGCTTCGGGTGAGACTGTAGCCTGTGCCATAGGGGTTTTTGCTGAATGTGCCAGTAGTTTAGGGATTTGTTGGTTGGAACAACTAACTCAGAATCTGGGTTAGGACCCCCTAAGCCAACAATAAGTTTTATGGCAAGTATATGGTAACATGGATACTACAGATGGACCAATTCTTTGATTTATACAATGTGTAACAACACAAAAGGTGCACTTGCATTTATTTAAAACCAAAAAAGTTTGTGTTGTACTGATGGATTTGTTCTCGTAAATCACTTGTCACTTGGACAGTTTTTATGAAGAAATTTATAGCACATTATGAGGATACAAAGAGAAATACCTTCTTCTGCAAATTGATAAATCTCAAACAAAAGGGTTCAATTATGGAGCTCATTAAGGACTTCTAAAGATTGAATATCCAGGTGATTGATATTCCATAGGAGCATTTGATTGTTGCCTTCATAGGAACTTTAAAGGATAAAATCCAACATGGGGTTCGTCTTTGGGAACCTAGTTCAATGAAGAATGCATTCATGGTGATAATAATAGTTGAAAGAAAAATTATGGAAATAAAGAGGTCTACCACTCACAACTATAAAGATGGAAGTATTGTTGTTCCTAGTCTCCCACAACCTACAAGGTTGATACCACAACAACTAGAGGCAGAAAGAGAAAAAGGTATTTGCTATAGTTGTCATAGAAAATGCACTAAAGGTTATAAGTGTTCTAAGAAGAAATAATTTTACATAGAATGTGAAGAGGAGGAAGAAATCAAATAAGAAACATCAAAGAAGTAGATATATACCAAGAACCAACCATAGGGGTTGAAAGATAAGAAATAGATCTGACCATATCTTGTAATGCATTAGTGGGAATTACCACTCCTCAAAATCTCAAGATAGAAGGACATATAAAGAAGAAAAAGGTAATAGTGTTGATTGATTCAGGCAGTACCCATAACTTTATTCACTGTAAAATAGCCAAAGGCTTAAATTTATTTCTATATCCAACACCAAAATGCCAAGTGATGGTTGCTATGGAGGAACTATAAATTAGTAGTGGAAGTGCCATAATATCAATCTAACCATGGGTAAATATGTATTGAATAATCAAATGTTCACCATTTAGATGCATGGTGTTGATGTTGTATTAGGAGTCCAATGGTTACAATTTTTGGGGATGATAACTTTTAATTTTCAAGAACATTTCTTGAAATAGAAGGAAAGGAAATTGAATTAAGAGGTACTTCAAGGAAATATGAATATAATCAGCTATATTGGCATGACAAAGATTTCAAAGAAGGAACAATGAGGGGTAATTGAAAAATTATGCTCATCAAATGTTCAAAGATTTATGTCATCCATTTCTCTGGATATCCAAAGCGTCCTTAACAATCATTCTAAGGTATCTAAGACTATTAAAGGCCTCCCACCTATTAGTAATCATGATCACTTGATTCCATGAAGTGATCCTCCAAACATCAAACCCTACAAATATCCCTATGCCTAAAATAGTGAAATTGAACGTATGGTGGCAGAAATGTTATAGGTAGGTATAATTCAACCTAACCAAAGTTATTTCTCTTATCTGGTAGTATTTGTGCACAAGAAGGATGGATCATGGCTTATGTATCTAGATTATAGAGAGTTCAACAAGCTCACTATTAAAGATAAATTTTCCATTCCTTCCATTGATGAATTGTTGGATAAGCTACATGGACCAATTATCTTCACCAAGTTAGATTTTTGTTCAGTATATCATCAAATTAGAATGAAGAAAGAAGACATTCTAAAAACAACATTTAGAAATCGTGAAGGTCGTTATGAATTTTTGGCCATGCCTCTTGGCTTTACTAATGCATGTTCCACATTTGAAGGTTTGATGAATTCCACTTTCAAACCATTCCTTAGAAATTTTTTGTTACTGATTTTTTATGATATCCTAATCTATAACAAATATTGGAAATATCATGTTCAACATGTTGATAGGGTGCTCAAACGATTGGAGGGGAAACAATTGTATGCAAAACACTCCAAATATTTCTTTGGGGTATATGAGGTGGAATATTTAGGTCATCTTTTATCTCATGAGGGTGTTAAGGTAGGCCCTAACAAAATTAAAGCCATTAAGGAATGGAAAATCCCCACAACATTAAGGCATCTTCGAGGATTTCTCAAATTGTCTGGGCATTATCACAAGTTTGTCAAGAATTATAGGAAAATAGCAGCACCTCTAATAACATTACTGAAGAAAGATGCATTTTTTGGACTCCAAAAGGAACTAAGGCCTTTAAACAACTTAAAGAGGCAATGCACCGAGATTTGGTCTTAGCTACACTCGACTTCACAAAAACATTTATTTTGGAATGTGATGCCTCAAAAAATTGTGTTGGTGTTGTTTTAATAAAAAAAGGAAGACCTATGGCTTTTAAAAGTCATCCAATCAAGGGAAATAAATTACATAAACCTATTTGTGAGAATCAAATGTTGACAATAATACATGCCTTGAAGCATTGGCACCCTTACCTAATGGGAAGAAACTTCAAGGTAAAAACAGATCGTGATAGTATTAAATACTTCTTGGAAAAAAAATTAGAAGAACAACAAAAATGGGTCATAAAGATGTCGATTTACGACTTTGAAATCATATACAAAACATGAAAGACAAATGTTGTTGCAAATGCACTCTCAAGAAGGGATGAGGATGTGAAGGCATTACTCTATGCCATTTTTGTTATCCAACCTGATTGGATAACTGAAACAAGGGATGAAAGAAATAATGATGAAGAGTGTAGACACTCATTCAAAAGTTGCAACAAGATCCAAGTGTACCTAATACATAAATCTTGAGAAACGATTCATTATGGTACAAGGATCACTTATATATTCATTACTTTCTATCTGATAAACAAACATAATGGATCAAATGGTTACCTCTTGCAAAATGGTGCTATAACACTTCCTTCCATACCACAGTAAAAATGAACCCATTTATCTTGCTTTATAGATATCATCCATTGTCCATCACATCGCCTTTTAGAGACAATTCTAAGGTTCAAACAATATAAGATCACATTGATAATCAACAACTAGTTCTCTAGCTTTTAAAGAATAACTTGACTCTAGTGCAAAATCGAATGAAACAACAAGTAGATCAACATTGTAGTGCAAAAAGTTTTGATGTTGGCAATTGGGTATTTTTATGACTACAACCATACAAACAATTTTCCCTCAAGTAAGCTAAGAAGGATAATAAATTATCACCCATGTATTATGCCCCTTATAAAGTGTTGCAAAAGATTGGTACTATGGAATATATGTTGAAGTTGCATGCAGCTTCGCTAGTACACCCAGTTTTCCACGTTTCATGCTTAAAGAAGGTTATAGGTGACAAGATCTCAGTTCAAACTATATTGTCAGAACTTGACAAGGAAGTAAAAATCATATTGGAGCTTGAAGCAATCATGGAAACAAGAATCCAACAACTATGAATTGATTAATTTTAGAGTATCTCATTAAGTGGAAGAACTTACCTGTTAAAGATTCCAAACGGCAGGATGAGTATTTTATATAGAAGCATCCAGGACTACTCGAGCATTGAGGACAACATTTTTTGAAGGAGAGGAGCATGTTAGGTCCCCATACTACTGGCGTAACACCTATATTCTTATTGTTGTGTTGTTACATTATTGTTTTTATGTAGGCCCTAATTATATTTTAACCCTTTAGACTCCTATATATACTAAGGAGGTATTGTCATTTGAATCATCCAAGAATTGTTCATTTATGTGATGTAAAGGGAGGTTTTCCCCTCGAAGAGGCTTATTATCTAGTTGTTGATTTATATTTTCTTGTGTTTCTGTGTTATTTTGGTATGGATACATGACATTCTTTGTTGTGGTGAATATATGCTTTTTTCAAGTCTTGGGCCTAGGCTAGTTTGCAGAGAGATTTTTTGTCTAGAATTACAATGGGTAAGGATAATCTGATGTCAAGTCAGTGGCAATGGGTTGACCTTCTTGTTCCCTCTATAATTTATATAAGTTGTTGCAATTACAAAAGGGTTGAAATTTTACATGGTTGGGGTTTTGTTGTTTTTCTTTTAACCTTGACAGTTACAAGTTACTTGGAGTGTAGAAACAATCTCAGGGGGTATACACATAGGGCTTCTAAATCTGGTTTGGTTTTTTATATGTCTTGTGATGGCGTGGGTATTATGTTGGTTCCACCTTTAGTTTCGGATCGGGTTAGATTTATCTTTTGTCGTTTCCATGGTTGTGGTCGCTTTAGTTTATGTTATAAGTGTTATCCCCTCCTACCTTCCATGCCACCTAGACAATGTATGTGGTGCAAAAGGGGTGGACATGGCAACAGTCCACTAGGTCAATGGAGGGCTTTGCTCTTCACTCAAGACCTAACCACTACATACTTCAATATAGTCCCTCCAAAGACTAGGAGAGAAACTAGGAAACTGGAAAGTCAGATAGGAGCAGAGATATCTTCTTTCTCCAATTATGAGACCATGGAGGATGCTACTTGTTGGGTTCCAAACCTTGGGTATACCAAGGGACGGAAAAACAATATCTCAACTATGTTTCCCTTCACTAGTAGATGGAGACGTTGTTGGGCCTCGTTTTGAATGATAAACAAGTAAAATGATACAATGTGTTTTCCTCATTGGAAGACATCAAGAGGATGTTGTGGAACCAATGCTTCACTATGGAAAAACTTGACTTCAGAATGGCTCATGTTGAGGGACACCTCCTTTGCGAGTCAAACACTGTTGCTCCTCCTGGATCGACTGCTAGGGATCCTACTCCCATCTCTTCATTTGATTCGTAATGGTGTTTATTTTTTATAGCTACAACTAGTTTTATGTTATGTTTTGTAATAGTCCATCAACAAATCTAGCTTGTAGTATTGCATGTTTAGCGGGGGGCAACTTTTGTATCTAGTTTTATGTTATGTTTTGGAATAATTGAACAACAAATCTGGCCTGTAGTTTTGGATGTCCATCTGGAAAATAAAATTTATATCATGTAAGTTGGGTATAAAAAAACAATTATAAATACCCAATATCTAGCTAGAAAACAAAGTTTATATCATGTTAGTTAAGTTAACTTAAAAAAAATATGAATACCCACTATCTTCGACTATGTAACTTTTAAGTTTCTCTCTCCATACAAAAGTAAATTGCTCCACTAAGTATTTAAAAAACATTTAAAATAATTTTTTCAATTTATGAGACCATCATTATTATTAAAATCATATAAAGTTGTGGTCGGAGAAAAAAAATCATATAAAGTTGTGGTCGGAGAAAAAAAAACCTTGACGCAATCGTGTATATATATATAATTTTAATTTTATTTTGAATAATTAAGCTTTAACTAAAATCCCAAAGAAAATCATGATCCATCATATTTAGAAAGGAAATTCTTTTTTTTTATAAACTTTATGTTTAAAGACATGTTAACAATGCGATTCTAATATTAGTACCATATCTTTGGATTCCATAACAATTTGGAATTTTCGATAATAGCTAATTAATTATAATAATAAAAGAAAAGAGAAAATATTACCTTAGAAGGTATAATGGGGCTTTCCCATCTACAGATGCAAGATACCGCGTGCTTCGTTTTGAAGTTGGTACTCCCATTATAGGTTCAATAATGTCCAATATTATTTTGCTGAATGCCATGCTTGAATGAGATGCTTGCTGGACAAAACAAAATAATGGGTGCAGTGCCAGAACTATTTTATGGAAATGGAGAAGTAACTTTATAATATGGTGGTATTTCTATAATAATCTCGCTCTCTTAGGATGGACGGTCACAGTGGCATAAATTTAAAATTGGACGGTCACATTCATGAACTATTTGCAAAGCTGCATGCAAAAGCACAAACACAGAGTTGGGTGGCTGGAACTTTGTACGGCCAGGAGTGACATTTATTTGTTCTTTTCTGAATTCTGTTGTCTCATACGATGATCGCATGCTATCATTTACCGTCATTTGGATGGTTGATGAAATGGCCGTGCAGCTGCACTGATAACTTTTGTCTTGGATTTGTCGAATGTCAAGAGTTACAGTACTTCGTCGTGTTGCAAATGGCTCAACATATTTAATTAAGTAGAATAGAAGGATTCGGGATTTTTCGTCGGATGTCAGCGTTAATAGCTCGATACACTGCACTAGAATAAAACGTTGGTTCCCTTTTAATATGGAGATACACTGCACTAGAATAAAACGTTGGTTCCCTTTTAATATGGAGATACAGTTAAGCAGGGTCTCTTTTGTTGAGCAGTGTCTGAATTTAATTTGATTTTAGATTTGGAGAATATTTTGGAATGTGATATATCTGAGTTAATTTATTTTACTAGTGTTTGAATTTAATTGGATTATAGATTTAGAGAATATTTTGAAATGTGACTGTGGATGATTTAGATAGGAAAGTCAAAAAAATTAATTTGATAATGTTATCAAAATATATGTATACCAGACTAAATAATTAAATTATCTTTAATTAGCATAAAAAGCTTAGGTGGGGAGTTTTTAATTGAAATTTGACTAAAGAACTTTTTTGATGAAACTTTTTTTTTAATACATAAATAATTTCAATATCCTGAAAAATCTCTAAAACATTCAAACATATGATTCTAATAAATTTAAAAATTATTTTAAACAAAAATTTAAAAATTATTTTAAACAAACTGAGTTAGACTTGAGAGTGGATAAAGCAAAATTTTGATATTGATTTGTACATGTTTCAGAATTGTACATGATCCTTGAGGAGACAAATTCAAATAATTTTTGTTTTTAATATATTTGTTTACAAATTTTATATGAGTTATAATTATTTGGAAATGGTGTTGTTTAAACATATTATGTTTTGAAGTTTTTGGTGAAACATTTTATAGTTTGGAGGTTTTCGCAGGAATATGGTGAATCCTTTTTGGGCCAAATCTTAATTTTTGTTATTTAAAATAGGTTATATATATGTGTGTGTGGGGATTCAACACCTAAACTCCAAGGGAGTGGAATTGTGGAGAGTTTACAATTCAAATTTGTGATTCCAAGAAATCCTTGCTAGATTATAGACAAATTAGATCCAAAAATATGTTGAAAACCCTCCAAAACTTAGAATACATAAACTACTCAATCAATATTTTGTAAATTTATGTGATTTTCTAAGTGAAAATAGCACGGAGAAAGATTTAGGTACGTTATGGTTATTTTATTAAATGATTTTTGGTGAATGTCAATGCTTAGGTTATTAAAAGATTCTGGAAATTGTTTTTATTAGAAGTAACTTATTGGAAATTGTTTACAATTCAAATTTGTGATTCCAAGAAATCTTGCTAGATTATAGACAAATTAGACCCAAAAATATGTTGAAAACCCTCCAAAACTTAGAATACATAAACTACTCAATCAATATTTTGTAAATTTATGTGATTTCATAAGTGAAAATAGCACGGAGAAAGATTTAGGTACGTTATGGTTATTTTATTAAATGATTTTTGGTGAATGTCAATGCTTAGGTTATTGAAAGATTTTGAAAGTTGTTTTTATTACAAGTAACTTAGTTGAGAAGTTTTATTCAACAAAATGAAGTTTGGAAAAAGAAATAATCCAATTTTTTTAATTTTATTTTGTAATTTAATGTTGTCAATTTTAAAGTATGTTTTTTTAAGTAGTTTTGGTCAAAACACGGGGATATTATTTTTTATGAATTGGTAATTTATTAGAATTCTACATTTTGAAGTGGATTTAGTGCTTTGGAAAATGGTAAAAGAATTTTGTAAATTCAAGAACTTAAAATTAAAACTTTTTAGCTACATTTTAAGAAAGATTAACCAAAAAAATCCATTCAGAAAATGACAAAAAAAGGAAAGTAACATCCTTAGGAAAATGACAGAAATGGAAAACAACATACTTAACATAAGGCATCATAAACTCACAAAACCTTAAAAAGTAAAACCATAAATTTTGCTTTCTCAAATTTTCATAAGAATAACCTAAAATGATGTTCTTTTAAATAATCATTATTAAGTTTAAGACAAAAGTGTATGAATATTTTCATAAGAATAACCTAAAATGTTGTTCTTTTAAATAATTATTATTAAGTTTAAGATAAAAGTGTATGAATATGCATATCTCTTTACCATTTATTTATTTTTATCAAAATTTACTCCATTTTTAAATCATGTTTAGCAAAAGTGGCACAACAAATTTTTTAAATATCACCATTAAACTTCTATATTCACAAAAAAAAATTAAAATTGGAAATCATAATTATTTCCCTTAAAATAATCCTTATTAAATAGGCTATATTGCATCAAAGATTGTTGGAAAAAACTATGAGTTAGGGAAACTTGGTAATTACAATATTAAAATGAATACAAGACCAAATCATGTTCATCTTAACATTTCCCCCATTTAAATTGGACTTGGGGTAATATCAGATGGCTAACCACGTCTCATAATAGTAAGCTCATTTACATGCAATTACAATTTTAAACTCCATTATATTTTTTTAATATTTAATGTTGTTAGATCTCCAAGAGAATGCATTCAACATATCCATTGCTTCTTTTATTGTCACTCACAAATATGTATATCCTCTAGCATTGGTCAAGTATAACATACTTCAAATCAACAATTAACTTTATGGTGGCTCATCTTTAAACCCCCTTAATCAAGTATTCAACATCTCTCACAACTTCAAGCTAGCACAAGAGTACATCTACCATCCTAGTACCTATCCAAGTGGTTCATCCCACAATTTGATCCTATATCCCTCTCTATTCACATGAAAGACAACTCCATGCACTATTGTACTACAACATGTACACATAAAAACCTAGGGAATTCAACATGTCAATAAATTTTCGCTCAAATATTTAGATATGTTTATTTACAAATATTAAGTCCTTAACAATAGTGGTGGATCAACATCTTCTAGTACCAATTGCTATAAGTAAAATGTGAAAAGAAATAATTCATAACCAAGTAAAAATAAAACACAAAGCAACAAAAAATCATGGTTATTCATAACAACAAAACACAATGACTATCCTTGAGACTTTAATTCATGATAAGGAATTCCAAAAAAATCTAGTAGTATGGGAAAAATGGCATATTACCTTGGAGTAATAGACCCAAAAAATAACCTATATTACATCAAATATTATAGGGAAAATCATGGGTTACGAAAAAATCATGGCTTATTGAAAGGTTCCATCAATAGAAAATCAGTGATTATTTTATCAAAATGACTCTATGTCTAAGTTTGAAATAACTTTTAGGCAGATTGGTGGGCTCCAGTATTGTAGCAATAATGCTACAACTCCTGGAGCTTCCTATCTCTAATTTTATCAACCCGGTAGTTCGTAACAAACTTGGAAGCGACGGTGCTGTATGCACAAGTACTAGCTCTTGTCGCAGCTGTCACTTGGTCAGCTGGCACAAGTCCGCTAGGGCTCAAGCCAACTTCTATATGTTCTCAGAAGAAGCTTTCTAAATGATGGACGAAGGCTATCTCAAAGGAAATTAATCTACTTTGCAAAAATGAACTGAAAGCCAACCAAAACATGGAAACCCTAGTAAACCCTAATCTGACTAGCTTAATCTCTATGATGTAATGGTGGGAGTGCAAATGTCTAAAAATGATGCCATTACTTCTAGTGATATGAAATGCATGAACTTAAACTACTTCTATTGAAAAGAACATTGTTTTTGTATTTCTGCTTAAGTGGTTGGAGTTATTATGATTTTGTTTCTTATTAGGGTTTGACTGTGCAGGGGTAGTGCGAAGGGAAAGAAAGCTTGGGAAAGGTCAAGAGGGCTAGGAGAGGTTCCAGGGGATCCCTAACATCATTCCATAGGATTCCACAACGTTCAGATGCTCGGCAACCGAGTTTGCAGGCTTCTACAGGATGTCTGCAGGGGATCCTACAGGAAGCTCAGGATTTCTACAGGAAGTCTGCTAACTTCTACAGGATGTGCTATAGTTGGAGTTTTGGGTGATGGAGGAGTGGAGGAGTTGTATGGTTGGATGGGGAAGGTGAAGGAGGAGTTTGTGGTGGCTCAGGGACAGAGATATGAGATGAGGAAAGAGTGGGTACAGTTGGTTGGTGAATAGAAGGGTGGAGGCAAGGAAAAGTGGAAAAGATGGAGCTACGTGAGAAGTAGAAGGGTTGGAAGGCTAATGAGCTGAACAGAGGTCGAGAAAGTGGCTTCAGGCGTGGTTGAGAAGAAGAAGAACACGATGAAGTGATGCTATGCAGTGTAAAAGAAACAAATCCTCTAATCTTGCACAAAACCGAGAATTCCATCAACCTATTCTAACTGTGTTATTAAACCAATGAACAACAATGTAAAGTGTGGAGACAAATCGTGCATGGTGTTGGAACGAAGCAGTAGTGCTCAAGAGCAGAATGCATGGATGGATCTACAATTGAAATGACTGTGTGGCAGCTTGCATGAAAGCATAAGACTGTGTTTTTTGGTGGTTGGTACAGCCCACACCCCCAATCTCTAAACAGAGATGGCAGCGAGTGCACTATCAACCTTTTTTGGAGCTCTAATGAATTACAATCCTCCTACTCTAATCTAAACAACTAAAAGCACTTTAACCATAAACTAATCCTATCAATCACATTAAAGAAATTAAATCAGCAGACTGTATTTTTTCCAATGCATGTCAAAGCAAAGAAATAAAGTGCTGAAAGGAAAACAAGTAACAATACAAGGAAAAGGAGGTCTATTGCTCTCAGGTTGGGCCCTAACCTGAGAGCTATAGCTCCCTTAAAAACTCAGAATTGAATCCAAAGCTGCCTGCCTTTATTAAATAATCATGAGTCTAACATCATGCTAAAACTGGCTTACAAAGAGCAAAAACCGAGCTGTAGCTCGTGCTTAGAAAGTGCAACAGTAGTTCAAAAGTTCAAAAAGCTCCTATCAAAGGCTACGGCCTTCATATTTATACATAATGAAGATCAAGCTGGCTTCCTCCATTCGTGGAGCTTGGCTGTCCAACTGAAAGTTAAACTGCTGTTCCTGTAGAATACGTTGGCTACCTTTAAGCTCGGTGGGGAGAACTGTTGGAGCTCGGAGTTAAGGTGGAAATCACGAGGAAGGTCATCAAGACTGTGGACAACCTCCCTATGAACCCGCAATGCCACCTTTGTTGTCTCCTTGTCTCCATTTGCATGGTCTTTGCTCTCTTTAATGCCAAAAAAACCTGAAATCATCATGTATTAGCCACATAGATATAATGCCTGCCCTTCTTCCTACAAATAACACGAATATACTAAGAAATGAATGCATAAGTGTTAAAAGATGAAGGGTTGAGCAAGGTGAGTAGGCCAAATGAGCCCAAATTGTTACCAAAAATTGGGGCTCATCATCACCCCCCAGCTAAAACATTTGCTCATCCTTGAGCAATTTTGCTCTGGCTCCTTGTCCTTGGTCGAGAACTAGGCTCCAGAATACTCTCTTTCTTTCCTACTTTCGGTGGCTCTGCCTGTTCTGTCCTTGGTGATGATGAGGGTGCCGCTCCTTCCCCCTTCTCTATTTCCTTGGCATTGTGTCGGGCTTTTGAAACCGATTGGTCCAACCTCCCTTTCCAAGCAGTTGTTTTTGGGCTCCCCCTCTCGTAGGTGACCGATATCTTCGAGGGGGACCTTTCACCGGGTGAAGTAGGGGCATCCCCTGTAGTGGTTTAGCTGCTGGGTGGAGGCTGTGGCTTGCCCATCTTTATCCTGACACTTCTTCGAGCCTCAAAGTATAGAGGGGTCTCCCTCTTTCTTTTCTCTTTTGGCTTAGGTGGCGTGCTGAGGGCGGCCAGCATAGCTGCTGCCTCCCTCTCACGAATATCAGCTTTCTTCTCCTTGGGTTTCACTTTGTCAGGGATTCCTGTAGAAGACCCTGTTTTAGCAATTTTCGGGCTTCCTGTAGAAGACCCTTTTTCAACAGCTTTCGGGCTTCCTGTAGAAGACCCTTTCCCAATAATTTTCGGGCTTCCTGTAGAAGACCCTTTCTCTGTTTTCGGGCTTCCTGTAGAAGCCTGTTTCTGCTTTCCTGTAGACACAGGTGTCGCCACCTTGGCTTGCTTTGCTGCATGGGTTTTGCTTTTTGGTTTGGTTGCGGGTGCTGATGAGGTACTTGGGCTGATGTGGACCTTCTCAGCTTTGTCCGTTCTGCTCTGCAACCTTTTCTCCCTTGCTGACAAGATGGGTGTGTCACCTTTTTCTTTGTCATCCTTTTTCTCGTGCTTCTTCTTTTGCTCTTTCTTCTGCACTGTGGTCGAGGTCTTCTGGCCTGTTTCTCTCTTTCCCGCGGCCACTAATTCTTTTTCTTCGCTATTGGAGGAACCACTTTCCTCGGTCAACATCCTTATGTCTCCATCTCTTGTCAAATTTCTAAATGCTTCCCATGAGAGGGGAACCTTATATGAATGAAGTGCATCCTCCACAAGAAGTTTGATCAACCCATGGTGGGCTACCTGATCTGGTATGCCTTCTTTTAACTTTGTGGCACACTCAATTAAAGACTGTAGCAGGAAATAAGGGATGCTCAGTTTATTTTCTACAGGAAGATCAATCTGGTGCCTCAATTCAGTGAGCAACCTAAAGTGATACCCGTACACGATGCTAAAACGACCTTCACAGGTTATATACTTCATGATCTGCAGGCTAACTTCATTCCATGGTGGCAACAAACTTGTTCTACGCACCCCATTTTTGTCCTCCGAGGATTCCTCCTCAAGTGGAAAGAATTCTTTCTTGGCCTGCTGGCTCAACTTCCTTTCTTCCTTATCCCATGGCAAACCCATTGGAAGTTCAGTAATTCGACTGATATATTGCGGGGTGAGCTTGAGGCTTAGGCCCCTGAAATTCACTGTGGCCAATGTTTTGGATTTCGGCCTCAAAGCTTGTAAAAATTCTTCTACCACTTCGTCGTCATAACCCTGCAACTTGTCACAAAAGGATATCCATTGTGCTCGTGTGAAGAGCTCCACCACTTCCTGGTTTTCCCTTAACTTTGATGAATCAGTGGGTTCCCGTCTAATAAACCCACCCGGCATGATAAAAACTGTGGTTTTAACTAGAGGTGGCGAATGCGAAGGAAATTTAGCTTACTGAGACAGAGCGTAGAATTACGCTTCTGTCATGCACATAATCCACGAAATTTATCCCTGAGGACCTTAACACATTTTAATTATACTGACATCCTGTAGAATGACAGTCTATGCACAGCAGACAATACTTGCAACAACTTCCTATGACCAGACTGTAGACGACGATTCTGCCACCTTGAAAACCAATTGCATGGAGAGTTCAGGGTTACCTCTTTAATCTGCCACCTTTTTACGTGAGGAACCCGCCTTCCTGTAGAAACAGCGTTCCTGTAGGAGCAGCGCGTGATTTCTGGGAAAGACTGCAGTTGGTCTGCGCTCTCGGTGTTGCTTCACAGGCGTTCTGATAGCCAAAGGCTCAGGGTTCCGAATTACAGAGGGATCTGAATGTTCACTTGAGGTTCAAACGGTGGATGATAAGTGCATGCGGGCAATCTAGCCGATTAGATTTGAATCGGCAGAATCCGTGGCGCAGGGGTGAGCTATCCCCGCCGGACCGTTGGATGACGTTGCTCCATCATTTGTCTATGAGTTCACTTACTGCCGATCATCCCCCAGCAGATCCGCCGCCGCCATTCTCGTTAGACTTGTTTTTCCCGACGCGATTTTTCTCACGTGCGTGCTACCCATTTCTTTTGTCACGGCCGCCACCCAAACTTCCGACTGGACCATTAACCGGTCGACGTGGCCATTCAAGTGACCATACCACCGTTCAACCCGTTCACCTCACACTTTGCAAACAATTCAAAGTAAAATTCATGCAATCTGATGGAAGGAAGGGTCGAGACACTTACCTGCGGGGCTGCAGCACGATTTTCCAGCTTTTGGACGATGATGAGTGGATCTATCTGCCGCTGATGACTTTACACAGGCCCGGAGGTTCATGTTTACAGGCTGCCGCCGATGGATTGGATGCTTTGGTTGCATGCGCCTGCGTTTCATTGCATATGGCCAGCGCTGTGAATGGTATCCACTCTAGCGGGCTTAACTGCTACAGGACTCCCGCGGGATGTCTTGTAACAGTTCTTCCTCCTTGGGTGCATGCTGCACGACGAAGGATCTGGCCTCACGATCACGCTCCCGGAGCTTCTGGATGACTGGGATGAATATGGTATGAGATCTCAGCATTTATTTACTCGAAAAATTGCTTTCTCCTTGATAACTCATCGATCTGCTTTGCTGGTGTAGGTAACTTCGTTGCATGTCGACAAGGATGGTGGAACAAGGTGACAACAGTGTGCAAGGGCGACAACAGTAGCTTGCATGCGTCCAAACCGATCCTTAGCCATTAGATCTCCTCATAAAATGAATTCTGGCATGTCCTGAACTTCTACAGGAAGTTTCCTGTAGAAATACAAAGCTTCCTGTAGAAAGTTTGTGCTTCCTGTAGAAAATCTGCATCTTCCTGTAGAAAGTCTGCATCTTCCTGTAGAAGACTCAAGCCATGATGAAATTGTGCACATACCTTGGAGGAACTGAATATTCTTGGAGGAGGTATTGGTGAGGTCTCCTGGCAGTATGATAAGGCTCTTGGGCTCTGAGCTGAGAGGCTTCCTCTCCTCCATAGAACACCTGCAATCTGCATGCAATTTCACATTATAAACTTGTTGTCTTTGTCTTTCTTGCTTATTGTTTTTTCTTCTTTTTTTTCTTTTTTCCTCTTTTTTTTGAAAGATAACAGGGGCGCCTCAATGAGGTTTTCACCCTTGCCATCTGCCCTGAGCGCCTCAGAGAGGTTTTCACTCAAGGATCTTTTCTAAATTTTTTCTCTTTTTTTTTGAAAGACAATAGGGGCGCCTCAATGAGGTTTTCACCCCTACCACCTACCTTGGGCGTCTCAGAAAGGTTTTCGCCCAAGGATCTTTATTATTTATTATTATTATTATTATTATTATTATTTTTATTTTTTTTTAGATTCTTCAGGGTATGCCCAAAGCAGAGGCAGAACCCTTCTCTATGACCAATACAGATTTCTCCATAGTTTTGATGAACTCTTGTCTTGAGAGAGGCTTCCTGTAGATCTTCAATTGATGCCCATTGACAAGCATGGGGATGGCTTCCTCATCAATGGTCCGAATAAGAACAGATCCATTGTCATGACATTTTTCCACTGCATATGGTCCTAGCCATCTGGTTCTCAGCTTCCCCTTGAAATCTTTGTATCTGGAGTCATACAAAAAGGCCCAATCTCCCGGCTGGAATTGCTTGTCATGGAGGTGTTGGTCATGCCACACCTTTCTCTGAAGTTGAACCACTTCTGAGTGAAGGAGGGCCTGCATTCGGTGCTCATCCAGTCCATTCAGCTGCAATAACCTTTCTTGTTGTGCATGGCTGAGATCTAGGTCCAGCTGAGCTGCCATCCTCAAAGTATTGTATTCAAATTCAATGGACAGCAAAGCTTTCTTCCCATAGACCAGCTCATAAGGTGTGAAGCTGGTGGTGGTCTTCCAAGTGGTGTTGTAAGCCCATGTGGCCTCAACCAGGCGATCTGCCCAGTCCTTTCTGCTGCTGCTCACCACCTTAGTCAAGATCCCTTCTAATGCTCTATTGGTGACTTCCACCTGCCCATTTGCTTGAGGGTGATAGGGGGTGGAAGTCCTATGCTTGATCTTGTGATGAGCTAGTAGATCTTCAACCAGGTTGGAGGTGAACTGGCTCCCTTGATCGGTGACCAGCTCTCTTGGATAGCCAAACTTGTAGAAGATGTTTTCTCTTAAGAACTCGGCCGCCTTTTCTTCTGTTGCTGCTTTGATTGCTTTGGTCTCTGCCCACTTTGTCAGGTAGTCAGTGCACACAATGATGTAAGACCTTTGCCTCGAAGGAGGGTTGATTGGGCCCACAAAGTCCATACCCCACTTCTCAAATGGCTCAAGAGTCACCTGAGGTTGGAGAGGCATCTCATCCCTTTGGGTCGGTTTCCCCATTCTTTAGCATTGGTCACACTGGCTGATATATCTTCTGACATCTTGATGAAGTGTGGGCCAATAGTAGCCTGCCTGCAGGATTTTGAAGGCAGTTCTCTTTGCTGCAAAATGTCCTCCACAAGGCCCATCATGACAGGTGAGGAGGATATCAAAGACTTCCTCCTCCCTTACACAATGCCTTAAGATCTGATCGGGGCCAAGCTTGAACAGATTGCCCCCGATCCAAGTAAATGAGGCACTTTTTCTGATGATTCTGCTCTTCTCTCTTGAATATAGGTGCGAAGGGAACTGTGTTGAAACAAGGTAGTTTGCTATATCAGCAAACCATGGAGAGAGTACTGAAATAGCAAACAGATGTTCATCGGGCATCTGGTCATCCACTGTTCCGTCCTCATCTGCAGACAAATCCAATCTAGATAAAAAGTTAGCAACAACATTTTCTCTACCTAGTTTGTCAACAATGGTCAAATCAAACTGCTGCAATAAAAGTAACCATCTAATAATACGAGCATTCACATCTGGTTTATTCATTAAATATCTAATTGCAGCATGGTCTGTATGTACAAATGTTTGATAGCCAGTGATATAATGTCGGAACTTGTTCAGTGCATGGACCACAGCCAAGAATTCTTTCTCGGTTACAGTGTAATTCAGCTCGGCTTTGGATAAGTTTTTGCTAACAAAGTAAATGGCATATGGAAGTTTTTGCTCAACTTGTCCTAAAGCTGCACCTATGGCTTTGTTCGAGGCATCAGTGTGGATGTGGAAAGGTAGGGCCCAGTTTGGACCTCTCAGGATTGGGGCTGACACCAACTTGTCCTTCAATTCATTTAAAGCCCTCTGACAATCGTCAGTCCATTTAAACTCCACATCTTTTGCCAACAGGCCAAACAATGGCGAGGCTAGCTTGCTGAAGTCTTTAATGAATCTCCGATAATATCCTGCTAATCCCAAGAAACTCCGAACATCCCTTACCTTTTGAGGAGGTGGAACCTTCTTGATGAGAGCAATTTTGTTAGGATCCACCTGTAACCCTTGGCAAGAAATGGTATGGCCTAGCACGGTCCCTTCGGTCATTAGGAATTCACATTTTTCAGGACTAAGGGACAAGTTCATCTCAATGCATTTGGTTAGGACTTTTCCCAGATTGGACAATGCTTCCTGGAAGTTGGCCCCATAAGGAGTGAAGTCATCCATATAGATTTCCACTGCATCATGGACCAGCTCCGAGAAGATGCTCAAGACAGCTCTCTGGAAGGTAGCAGGAGCATTGCATAGCCCAAAGGGAAGGACACGGTAGGCAAAGGTACCCCAAGGACAAGTGAAGGTGGTCTTATCCTGGTCTTCCGGGCTGATTTGGATCTGATTGTACCCGCTAAACCCATCCAGGAAAGAGAAGAACTTCTTTCCTGCCAGTCCATCCAACACTTGATCTATGAAAGGTAGAGGGAAATGGTCTTTCTTGGTAGCTTTGTTCAGTTCTCGGTAGTCCACACAGATTCTCCACTTCCCATTTTTCTTGGGAACCAAGACCAGAGGGGACACCCACTCACTATCTGAGATGGGGTAAATGAATCCGGCATCCAACAGTTTTTGCAATTCTTCCTTGACAATGTCCTTAAGGGCTGGATTCATTCTCCTCTGAGGTTGCCTAACCGGCTTACAATCCTCTTTGATGTATATGTGATGGGTACAGACCGAAGGATGAACTCCTTTCATCTCCTTATAGCTCCAAGCAAAAGCATCTAGGTGACTGGCCAACAGGCTACACAGCTCCTTTTCCTGGGAAGGAGATAGGGAGGAGCTGATCTTTAACGTTCTCTCAGGGCCGAACTCCACATTTTTTACTCTAGGAGTGACAGGGTTTGTTGTACAAAGATCCACTAAGGTGCTGGCTTGGGCATCCTCCACCAATTTTTCTAAGGATAGTGCACTGGAAGGTGGATTCTGGATCAAGGTCTCAATCAAGTCATCCTTGGTTGGGGGGTCTCTTCTAGTGGTATCTAGGGTGCACAAAGGTGCTGAGTACACCTCATCCTCTTCTCCTTCCTCCAACCACAATGGTAAGTCATGCTCTAAGGAGGGTTGGGCAAGAGGGTAGAGGACTAGCTGCTTGGACATAGGACCATTTTTGATGGTCATGTTTCCTGCACGACAACTGATGTAAGCATCTGCAGTGGCTAACCAAGGCCTTCCCAAAATGAGAGGATATCCAGTAAGCTTTGCCTTGGGTTGCAGAACCAAGAAATCTGCAGGGTATTCCCAAGAGTCGATAGAGACCAAGACATCCTCCACAATCCCTTCGGGAGTCACAGTGGAGCGATCTGCTAGTTGCAGTACTGTCGAGGTCTTCCTCAAGGAACCCTGAAGATTGAGTTTGAGCATGGTATCCCTGGTCATCACATTAATGGCAGCCCCTAGATCAATTAAGGTGTGGGGTATGATGCTGCCATTGATGTGGACATCTACTATAGGACTCCCAGGATCTAGATACTTTGGGCAGATGACTTGTCCTAACATAAGGTCAGACAGTTGTCCCAAGACATTGATGGTTGAAGCATCTCTCTTTTGCCTGCCTGGGTGTTTGAAACACTTTTCATTAACAAGTTTGTTGTATATTGGCACATCCTTGATGGCTTGGAGAAGTGGTATTTTCACACACAACTGCTTGAGCTCACCCAGAAGCTCATCCTCCTCTGGGTTGGGTTGTGTGGTGGCTGTTAGTCTCTCAGGAAAGGGTGGATTAGCCTTTGGTTCACTTTCCTGTTTATCTTCCTCATCCTCTGGGGGAGGAGGTTGGCGATCTGGAAGAGTCTTTCCAGATCGAAGATTGATCTCCTGGATCTCCAGAGCATAGGTAGGGCATGAGGTTTCCCCAGTGTAAACCTACTGGGCCTGTCTATTGTTGGGGTTCGGGTTCGGTTGAGAAGGCATTTGAGGTTGCCTTGGAGGAGCAAGAGGTAATGGCTGAGGTTGAACTGGTGGTGGAGGCAAAATGGCAGGAGGAGTGTTGTATTGGGGCCTCCACCCCGACTGAGGTGCATTCCACTAAGGTTGTGGCTGGGCATGTGAATGATATGAATGAGAAGTAGGTTGAGTAGGGTACTGAGGTGGATAAGACCATGGAGGAGGCATGGACCAGGAAGGATGAGCAGGGGGACCCCAGAAAGGCATAGGAGTCGATTGGTTGGGGTTGTAATAAGCTTGAGGTGCCCCTTGCATCCCCTGCTGGTACGGTCTAGGTCCTTGTGGCCTCCTTTGGTTGAGGTAGTAGAGAGGTTCAGTGGAAGCTTCTGTCCCTTGGTACATGGCTTTGAATCCAGGTAAGGTTGGACATTGGTTTGTGGGATGGTCCTCCTCACAAATGAAACACACTTCAACCGAATGCAATGGACATTCGTTCTTAGGGTGTCTCCTTGTACATCTAGGGCAGAAGATAGCCAAGGCTCTCTCAACTTCTTCCTTCTTCTGCTGGATCCTGAATGTGTCCAGTTGCATGGCGATGGTCTATCTCACCTCACTCTTAAGATCTTCTAATTGATTTGCAAACTCATGCTTGGAGAAAGGAACACCAGCTGAGAGGAGGTTTCCTCTACCACGTTTCCGAGCTGCCCTGGAGTGGTTTCTAAACACAATCTTGATGTCCTCATAAGGCAGTTGGTAAATGTCCCCCCCAGCTAACATGTGAAGGGTATCTAAGAGGTCTTCAGGGACTCCTCGGAGCAAGACTAACTTGAGGGATTCAGGGTCAAGTGTGCACCTGGCCCGCTTATAGCTAAGTTGGAACCTCTCCTCATAATCCTCTAAGGACTCATCATTTCCCATGGTCATCCGAAAGATTTCTCCCTTGGTTTCCTTGGACCTACAGTAATCCCGGTACTTGGTATTGAAAGCTTGCTGCATCTGAGCCCAAGTAATGATACTATTTCCAGGTAAGCCCATGAACCAGCGTAATGCTGCATCCTTAAGAGTTGAAGGGAAGAGTTTCAGCTTCTGCTCATCTTCAGTATAGTCATAGGTTCTACAAAGGACAGCAAACTCAAACAGGAAGGTATCAGGATCTTCAGTGGTCAGTCCATGGAAGTGAGGTAAAGCGGAGGGGCTAATGTTCTTCATTTTCATCTCTCCATTGGTCTCTCGGATGGGGAAGGCACCTTCTATTCTCTCATCTTCTCTTCCATTGTCAGCCATAGCTTCAGATGGGATGGTCTCTAATTCTTCTTCTGCTATAGGATCTTCGTATATCTCAGGAGGTTCACCTATAGGTTCTTCTGGATCACTGCCACCTAAGAAGAGAGAAGGGTGACTCAGTGATGTGGTGGGGGTATTGGGTAGGAATTTGCCTGTTTTATCTCGGTTCCTACGAGGCATGAAATGGAAAAGACTTTTTTTTTTTTTTTTGATTGCTTTTGCTTTTTTCTTTGGTACCTGCAAAACTGAAACAGATTGATCTACAACTAACTATCTTACTGAAATAAAGATGCAGAATTGAATTGAAAGTAGGAAAGAACTAGTCTACTTTGCTCAAATGAAATTGCAGGAATTGAAATGCTAATCTACGCTTGCATAATTGAAATGCTAATCTACGCTTGCAGAATTGAAATTGCGGAATTGAAAGGCTAATCTAGGAAAGCAGGAAATGTCTATGCTACTTTTGCAGAATGGAAATGAAATAAACTAATTAGAAGAAGATTGCAGTAGAAAATAGAAGAATAGCAACAATCACTAATACTATGATGCTTCCCCGGCAACGGCGCCAAAAAGATGGTGGGCTCCAGTATTGTAGCAATAATGCTACAACTCCTGGAGCTTCCTATCTCTAATTTTATCAACCCGGTAGTTCGTAACAAACTTGGAAGCGACGGTGCTGTATGCACAAGTACTAGCTCTTGTTGCAGCTGTCACTTGGTCAGCTGGCACAAGTCCGCTAGGGCTCAAGCCAACTTCTATATGTTCTCAGAAGAAGCTTTCTAAATGATGGACGAAGGCTATCTCAAAGGAAATTAATCTACTTTGCAAAAATGAACTGAAAGCCAACCAAAACATGGAAACCCTAGTAAACCCTAATCTGACTAGCTTAATCTCTATGATGCAATGGTGGGAGTGCAAGTGTCTAAAAATGATGCCATTACTTCTAGTGATATGAAATGCATGAACTTAAACTACTTCTATTGAAAAGAACATTGTTTTTGTATTTCTGCTTAAGTGGTTGGAGTTATTATGATTTTGTTTCTTATTAGGGTTTGACTGTGCAGGGGTAGTGCGAAGGGAAAGAAAGCTTGGGAAAGGTCAAGAGGGCTAGGAGAGGTTCCAGGGGATCCCTAACATCATTCCACAGGAGTCCATAACGTTCAGATGCTCGACAACCGAGTTTGCAGGCTTCTACAGGATGTCTGCAGGGGATCCTACACGAAGCTCGGGATTTCTACAGGAAGTCTGCTAACTTCTACAGGATGTGCTATAGTTGGAGTTTTGGGTGATGGAGGAGTGGAGGAGTTGTATGGTTGGATGGGTAAGGTGAAGGAGGAGTTTGTGGTGGCTCAGGGACAGAGATATGAGATGAGGAAAGAGTGGGTACAGTTGGTTGGTGAATAGAAGGGTGGAGGCAAGGAAAAGTGGAAAAGATGGAGCTACGTGAGAAGTAGAAGGGTTGGAAGGCTAATGAGCTGAACAGAGGCCGAGCAAGTGGCTTCAGGCATGGTTGAGAAGAAGAAGAACACGATGAAGTGATGCTATGCAGTGTAAAAGAAACAAATCCTCTATATCTTGCACAAAACCGAGAATTCCATCAACCTATTCTAACTGTGTTATTAAACCAATGAACAGCAATGTAAAGTGTGGATACAAATCGTGCATGGTGTTGGAATGAAGCAGTAGTGCTCAAGAGCAGAATGCATGGATGGATCTACAATTGAAATGACTGTGTGGCAGCTTGCATGAAAGCATAAGACTGCGTTTTTTGGTGGTTGGTACAGCCCACACCCCCAATCTCTAAACAGAGATGGCAGCGAGTGCACTATCAACCTTTTTTGGAGCTCTAATGAATTACAATCCTCCTACTCTAATCTAAGCAACTAAAAGCACTTTAACCATAAACTAATCCTATCAATCACATTAAAGAAATTAAATCAACAGACTGTATTTTTTCCAATGCATGTCAAAGCAAAGAAATAAAGTGTTGAAAGGAAAACAAGTAACAATACAAGGAAAAGGAGGTCTATTGCTCTCAGGTTGGGCCCTAACCTGAGAGCTATAGCTCCCTTAAAAACTCAGAATTGAATCCAAAGCTGCCTGCCTTTATTAAATAATCATGAGTCTAACATCATGCCAAAACTGGCTTACAAAGAGCAAAAACCGAGCTGTAGCTCGTGCTTAGAAAGTGCAACAATAGTTCAAAAGTTCAAAAAGCTCCTATCAAAGGCTACGGCCTTCATATTTATACATAATGAAGATCAAGCTGGCTTCCTCCATTCGTGGAGCTTGGCTGTCCAACTGAAAGTTAAACTGCTGTTCCTGTAGAATCCGTTGGCTGCCTTTAAGCTCGGTGGGGAGAACTGTTGGAGCTCGGAGTTAAGGTGGAAATCACGAGGAAGGTCATCAAGACTGTGGACAACCTCCCTATGAACCCGCAATGCCACCTTTGCTGTCTCCTTGTCTCCATTTGCATGGTCTTTGCTCTCTTTAATGCCAAAAAAACCTGAAATCATCATGTATTAGCCACATAGATATAATGTCTGCCCTTCTTCCTACAAATAACACGAATATACTAAGAAATGAATGCATAAGTGTTAAAAGATGAAGGGTTGAGCAAGGTGAGGAGGCCAAATGAGCCCAAATTGTTACCAAAAATTGGGGCTCATCACAGATGCTTCTAGAAAGGCACTCACACCTGCACTTAGATTTTTTATTTGCACTTCACAAGGTGGTGAAAATATTATTCTTTTAGCATTTTTTTTCTTCTTTTTTTTTGGCTAAACACATGTTTAAGTGTCTATGAAAAAAAGAACAACAATATATCATTAAGTAAGCAAAATTGCAATTTGGGAAGAATACATCCACTAACTACACATGGTTGAAAACATATTGTTTCACCTAGTTTGAAACCCTTGTAAACCTAGCTAATGATCTTTTGAGTAATACTAAATCAAACTGACCCATACATAAAACCTTTCTGCCACCTACCATCAAGAATATTGGAATTCATATAGGAATTTTTAAAGCATCCCTAGATCACTACCTAATTAACCTAAATCAGTCATTCAGTTGTCTAACTACTATAGTGGCATTAAGAAGATACTCTTAGGTACTATTCAATTACCCTAGATCAATCACTTCAATTACCCTAGATCAATCACTTCAGGGCCCAACTAATAGAATGACACTCAATTACCTTAAATCATCCACTTCGCTGCATAACTACTAGGGTAATTGGATAGTGTGGCTAAGGATACTACATATCCTTCTTACTTAGAGCCCTTATATATTGTTTTGAATACTATTATTGGAACCTATTGGTATATCAAAGAGATATAATATAGAGAAAACCCTTCCATAGGACTCTTCAAGCCCTACAAGTAAAATTTCTTATTTATTCCATCATTAGAACTTAAAAAATATTAATTCAACAAATAAAATCTAGCAACAATCTACGAGTCTCAAAAGAAATTATGAAATTTGATCAATCAAGAAGAAATTTTCCTTCTTTCTTTAGATGGTTGGTATGTAGTTGTATATGGATTCACCCAACTAAATCAAAAAGACATCTAGATATGCATTTTGCATATCTAGAATAGGACAAATAGTCAAAAAAAAGTTGATTAAAAAAAGATAGATTCAAAGGAATTATTATTTCAGCGAGGATTAAAATACTCAAATTTTCTAAAAGTTGCATGTTGAGGTTTACCATTAATAAACTACCTTAAATGTGTAATTAGTCCCATGTTCCGAGAGTAGTAGTCATTCCAGTAATAAATTCTTAGAGATGTAGCTGCTATCCTAAAAACTAGTTCAAACATAAATGTGAGAAATATACTATGTTGAGATTTACCATTAAACCAAAACTATAAACTTCCATTAAGCCAAAACTATAAACTTCCAAATCAATAACACTACATCTACTTCTAAAAGGCCAACCATCTTAAAAACAAATTCATTTTTTCCAAACATGATAAAAAAATCTTCCCATTTTTTTTTAATTTCAAAACCATCCTAGAAAATTATTTTTTTAAATTCCAAAACCATCTCTACACTGATCGAACATACCAACACCAATATGGTTTTGAAATTCCAACCCTATTCTGTAGAGTCTATTCTATGCGGTGAATAAAGTTTAACACCATCAACCGCAAGCATACAGTTGTAAATGAAATGA
The DNA here is from genome assembly GCA_031772625.1 of Pinus tabuliformis. Classification (NCBI taxonomy): domain Eukaryota; kingdom Viridiplantae; phylum Streptophyta; class Pinopsida; order Pinales; family Pinaceae; genus Pinus; species Pinus tabuliformis. The sequence continues at coordinate 766,974,913 of CM062815.1, forward strand.
GCTCGTTATACTCTGTATATCATGAAAAAAGGTGAAGACAGATACAAGACAAAATATATGTACATGAGTAGAGGATCCTTATGGACAACACAGGTCCTTGGATAATACAAAATCCTCCATATGGACAACATAGGTCCTTGGATAATACAAAATCCTCCTTATGGACAACATTTTTCGTTGGATAATACAAAATCTGAAATGAAGATCGATTATGATATCCTTGCCACTACGCTTCCTCTGATAGTGATATATTTTGAATATTATTTGATCCGTCTTTCCGTTTCTGTTGCCCGGATTGGAATGTGAACGGAGATATCGACAAGGTGACCCCAGCCCTTGTTCTGTATGAGGCAAGGGGACGGAAATGATGTCGTTTAGGCGGCAGAGGCGTTCAATTCAATCAACTAATACACAGGCTGGAAGAGCACCATCTCCACGTGATTCCCCACCTCCTCGTTGTTGCAGTGTGCGGCATAGTAGAAACTCTTGGCAACGACGAGACACAGACGTTTCAGTCCGATGGGAACAGGCGGGCCGCACTGGTGTCGGTATACTGCCCGGACCAAATCCCCCATGCCCTCCTCCGACCGACGTTTCAGCCTGTCGTCTTCCTCGGTACCCGACGGTGAGTCACATCCCTCGTTCTGAAACATCAGCCATGAATTCAGATTTTTATATACGGCGGTTCGATTCTCCCAAATTTAAAAACTGTGAGCAAATGACAAAACTCTGTATTTGACTGCTACCTTGTACGTTGCGATGCGCCGGAGAAGAGAACAAACTGTGTTTGTCACCTTCATGATGGATGAAAAATCAGGGTGAGAGAGGAGGTCAGAAGAGATTGTTTCTCCGCCCAGAAATGCTGCCGTCAGTACTACGATCTCAGCATCCGTGCAGAGTTTTTCGTGCTCTTGCGCGTCCGTGAGGTCCTCCGCTTCGCTGGCCAGCCAGCGCTCCCACTGCGTGCCAAGGAATGCAAATTGGTTAATGTCCCGAGCACTTTTTTATTACCTATACGAGAACACCAACGGTAGTTATTTTGTTTTGCATTGGAATTGGAATTACTATGTGTCTCAGATCACCACTGATGTCTCGGCCCTGCGAGACGACACCATCGACAGAGAACAAGTTAACCGTTCTGAACAGACATGAGAACAGTCGTTTTGCGCTGTTTGGACTATCCCGCATCACCCGTCCCTTCCATCTGCGAAAACCCACAAAACAAATAAACCTATCGCGTTCAGACAATCGAAGAGCTGTTTTCATTGTTATTATTTGACAAGTTGGTCTCCGCAATAGTTATCCCTCAACAAATCAGTGCCCAAAAAAGGGAGTAAGGCCGATAGGGTACGACCGGATCAGAGCGAAACTTAGATATAAAAGGATAAATCTCGATCCGGGAATTAATTAATTACTTCAGCGAGAGTCCATGACAGTACGATTATCTAAGCGCTTTATGTTGAAGAGTTGGGTTTAACGAGCTCGTACATGTTATGTTGTATAAATGTTCAACGAGCTGGTACATGTTTCGGCTTTGTTAAGTATCAATTAGCATAATTAAATTTTAGAATTTGGAATATTTTGTAAACTTTACTAATAGAATGAAATTTAATTGTTTGATTTAATTGTTAAAATTATTTTGAAATAGACCAGTAAAATAAAAATGCAATGGAAATAAAAAAGTTTAGAATACAAGTCACAAATGCTTAATTTTTATTTTTGGCAGAAATTATAACTATGATAGTATTTTTGGGTATGAATTGTAATTTTGAAAGTGAAAGATATTTAAAGATTTATTCCATAATTATTATTGGAGTATAACGATGTTCCTCTATTATCAAAGTTGAAGTTTTTCTCATGTTAAGCAAAATAGAAATTAAAAAAAAGAAGCTAAAATAAAATAAAATAAAAAATAACTATACAGAGCATTTAAATAATATAGGCTCATAAAAAAATTGCAAATGAAAAAATTAGATCCCTCTCAAATCATATTAGATCACTATTTAAAATAAATCTATTCTAGTTTATTTGAAAGAAATTGCATTTGTAGTTTCAAATTTCCAAAACACAAAGAGAATGGTATTTTACGATTTTATTTAATTTCATTAATAATAGTGACTATAAAATTATAATACTTATAACTTTTATTAAATATATAAAATTATAATTATAATTTTTAAATTTATTGATAGTATTATTTGAAATATGTAATTAATAATACTGATTGTAAAATTATAATACTTATAAATTTTATTAAATATATAAAATTATAATTATAATTTTTAAATTTTTGATATTATTATTTTTTGATATTGTAGTATTTGAATTTATATGGAAACTATGTAATTATTTTTATAAATAATTTTTTGAATAAATTAATTAACAAAATGGTCAAAATCTATATATATAATTTAAATGGTTATTAAATAATTATTTTTACATCATTATAGCATTTTTATTTATATATATTTAATTTTCATTCATATATATATATGATTAGAGTTTAGTGGTTAGAAATCTTTTTATTTTTTTCCATTAAGAAAATTAGAATCTTCTATTATTTAATCAAAACCACAAATTTTAATTGGTTAGCAATATTAATATTATTTATTATAAAGAATTATATACATAGATGGTGGGTGATAATTTTAATCTATATTATATTAAATTATAATATATAATTTTTTAAAATAATATTACATATTTTATTGCAACGTGATAACATCTTATCACATACCATATTTTATTGTAAAAGTATATTTTAACCTAATAAATATAAATATCAAACCTTGAAATATTTATTAAAAGTGTAAGCCATCTTTCAACACACAGTAGGATATCTTTTTAATTTAATTTTAAAAGTTTAAAAACTTAATCGTACTACGAAAGTAAACTTTAAATCAATTATTTGTCTATCTCTGGAACCTGCCAAAACGTGAAAGCTGAGGAATTGACTCATTAATTGGGGAATAATATCTCACCTTGTAAACGCATCTAGGAACTGACTTCTGTGATGTGCTAAGCAATTTCGTCCAGAGAAAAAGATTCTAATTGCTGCCATAAGTACCGCAGATTTTACCCATGCGAGCCTTGCAGGTGCCATATCTGGCTCGTAAATCGCAACAGCGGATAAGAAATACGATTTTACTATTTGATCTTGGCGCAATCCCAGCTCGTCCAACCCAGATTCTCTGTACCACCTACAGGAACAACATTGAATAAAAAAGGAACGACTCAGATGCTAACAAATCTGGATATTTTCTATAAATACATGTGCTGCTACTGTGTAACCCTTAAAATAATATGCTGATATGGAGTTTTGCCTGATAATCCCCTGCAGCTCCGTTCTGTGGATGGACTGACATATATTGAAGTCGGCCTTGGCCAGCTCGATGTAAGTTTTGTTGTTCACAATTGGCATTCTGCGTGTTGAAGACATCAATGGATGAAGATTTCCATGGATTGACAGCAATATCCTGAATTTGAAACAATCTATGAAATTAATTTACTCTTGGAGTGAATTTTGTTGACTAGTTTAATACCTGTATAGGGCCTTTCCAATCCAAACATCGTCTACTCTGTAGTGATTAATGTACGATCTTGTGGCAATTCGCGCTTGGCTGGCATACCATGGAAATTTTAAAGCATATTCCACCTGTGCCATGCAGGATATTCATCTTAATATCAGTCACTCAAGCAAATGTCCGAACTCATGTAATATGCAGAAAAAAGGAAATACAGGCAGAGATTCATTACCTCTTCCTTTAAACCCTTGGCAATAATCCACTTGTCCCTGAGCTGTTTTTCTGCTCGCTTTTCTTCAAGGAAATTCTTAGTAAATTCTCTGGCCTCTTCCAGTATGGATTCCCCAGGAAACAAAAGCTGGGAGGCTCGATATAAGTTATACATTCCCGTAACCGTTTGCTTTGTTTGACCGAAGAAACAGAAGAACTGATCGTCTTGCTTAAAGTGATTGAAAGCCTCTGTAAGTAGGCAACAATTAGTCATAAATTAACAGCAGTGTAGAAGATTGTTATCTTGCTTAAAGTGAGTGAAAGCCTCTGTAAGTAAGTAACAATTAGCCATAAATATAATCATTTTAGATAATCTATAAAACCCAGTCTAAATTAAATTTATACATTACTGAAACAAATATTTTAATCATAAATCCATTTAGCATCCATCCAAAATCTAATATTTAAAAAAATTGTAATACTAACCTTTTAATACTTGTAAAACTGAAAATATAAAATATAATAGAATTGTGCGCGCTCTCTCTCTCTTGATATATATATATATATATATATATTCTATTCTGTAGTAACCTATGAAAATTATACTTTCATCAACTAATATGACAAAGAGTTATTATATTCTAACCAGCAGTGACATCGAATCCGTGGGAACGAAGAAGCCTGAAAGCCATGGATGTGTCATCTACATCTTTGACTGGGGATTCCCTTGCCCAGCCAATACCTTCATTAGTCCAGTATCTGCACATTTACAGTTTAAATTCTTCAACTGCGTAATAATACTAAAACCAGGATAGCAATTTAATAAACATTAAGTATAGAGAATCACCTATAGACATATTCCAGACTGTCTGTGATCTCGCTCTCAAAATACCGGGCGATGCCTAGGCGTTCAATACGATCCACAGTCCACAAACGCTCGAATAAATCCACGGGATAGACATTCGGTGCTGGCATCACACATAATTAATTATACAGTCATTCCACTGTTGTTTCAATACAAACTTGAATAATTTATGATAGAACTCTTTTAGAAGGAAGATCTTCTGAGAAATTCAACAAAAGGTTTTACATACTAGTGGTTTCATGGTGTCCCTAATGGATCTACTTGTGTAAACCAGTTTACTTTACACAGCGATTCAAACTAACTAACGGAATTGATTACAAGATTGGTTTGACTAACCTTTTAAACTATTTATTACAGCAAGGGCTAGTCCTGAACTCAATGAGCTAGGATGGTGGTTCACAGATATTGAGTGGGCTCTACCTCCGAAATCAACTTAAACTGATATATTTTCTGCTAAATTAGCAAGGCTTTCTTTTAAACAAAGTACTTAGTAACTGGAATTCCACAAACTCAGCTATTCCTTAAGACTAAAACATAGTTCACTTTACATAGTAAACTCAAACTGATTAAGAAAAATGAGTAGAAAACTTTTTCAAATAACCTTTTAATCAATTTATTACACCAAGAGCTAGGCCGAATTTCCTGAATTTATATAGATTGCAGATTTCATATCTCAGAAAACCAAGGATAGGAAAGGTGAAAGAATTGAGCTAGTCTTAAATTCTTGAATTTATGTAATGGCAAATTTCATATCTCAGAATCTGAAATACAGGAGAGGCTAAAGAATTAAGCTCTCTGAAAATATTCCTAAATTCTGCAATCACCATATGCCTGTAATAAATTCACTTAACTCCTAGCCAGCATGGAAAATAATAAATTCAATTACCTCCTCCGAGCCAGCATGAAAGATAATGAATTCAATTACCTCCTCCATCATATTTTTCGGTGATCTCGTTTAGATACCGCAGGCAATTAGTGTCACTAGTTTGCGCAAGGGCACATGCTGTAGAAGCTGGCGAGAATAAGAATGATCCGTTCTTTGATTGTAATTTCAGAATTTTTTCCCACTCAACCTTGTCACGCAATCCTTCCAGTGAGTGCAGTAATGTCGATGGAAACTCGTGCAGAACCTTCATTGTTATCCTGTGCGAGTCCAGCTTCTAGTTATTGTTCTATAAGGTTTAGTGCTCTTTAAATTTTTGATGAAGGATGTAAAGTAATTTACCTTTTCATTTTCAAAGCTTTCTCATCGTGGATTTTCTGTAGGAATTCTGCATCATATGGAAGGTCTAGCCCCAAGATTTTTGCATCTTCCATCAGAGCAGGAAATACAATCTCAAAGCCAACAGGAGTATGAGCATCGTGCTCATCGTTCATTTTTGGAATATATGTCTGCAGAAAAATTAATCCTGGGACATAACATCGAATTAACAAAAATAATCCCACATAATATATGGAGCGCAAAGTTTGATTACAGTAAAGTTGAGCTTGTAAAGAGTGTAAGAAAAGGCTCTTCTACCTTTATTGACACCTAGAGAAAAGGTGTTCCAGGTTTTAAGTGCCAGCACGCAAGCTAGCGTATTAATAACTCTGTCACGAATGAGAAACATATGTGTATCTCCCCATGAGCCATCCTGGAGCTGATTATGGATTAGCCATTGCAAGCTAGAAGGGAACTGAGGTTCTGCAGAGCCATTTAAAGCTGGAACAAGTGCTATCCATGCTGTGTCATATGCAGAAATAGTAATTTCACCGTCTTCCATTGATCGAAGTATGTACTTGACTGTTTCTATCCAGCTTTTCATTTTCCTGGCCTCTCTACTGATCTGCCAATTTGTCACAAATTTCAATACAACAATTAGTCGTACAAATTTCTACATTTAAGCAACGATGATCACCATTGACATAAACCAGAAGAAATGGCTTTCGGCATAAAATTTAGCAGAATAACCTGAAGATTTCGCTCTCGTATCTCAATCTGATCATTGGCTGAAGATAAAAATTGAACGGCGCAGTGTTGAACTTCCAGTATTTTAGACATTTTCGTGCCACACACGAGAAACGCCGCTTGAAAAAAATGAAGATTTGCAGCTGTAAACGTTCCCAATATAGTATTTAGTGCAGAGCCGAGTATATAAAACAAAGTTATTCATACAGCAGAATCAAAGAAAAACTTCAGGATATTCAATAAAAATTACTGTAAATGCATACAAAACTCTGTACAAATGAATAAAAGATTGGAACACACAGACTGTTACCAGTAGAAAAGCTAAAAAAAAAAAGAGAGCTTAACACATAAATTAAAATAATTCTGCCACCGCTAATATCTGTAAGGAGTAAACATTAATATTGCCAACAATAATAACTCAGAAGCACAATTAAAACAATTCTGCCAGTATTAATAACTGTAATGAGTAATAACATTAATATGGCCAACAATAATAATTCAGAAGCACACTTCAGCCAGAGTCTTGAAATGGGTGACCACTCCAGAAGTCTGTCTTACAGGGTGTAAGTCGGTACTAATAACTGTAAGGAGTAATAATATTAATATGGCCAACAATAATAATTCAGAAGCACACTTCAGCCAGAGTCTTGAAATGGGTGACCACTTCAGAAGTCTGCGTTACAATATTAATATGGCCAACAATAATAATTCAGAAGCACACTTCAGCCAGAGTCTTGAAATGGGTGACCACTTCAGAAGTCTGCGTTACAAGGGGTAAGTCTAAAAAGTGATGATTGATACTGTATAATTTATTTAGCTAATATTAATCCCATTCCCTCTTTTTCTATGAGTATCACCTTATGCAATAAATGCTGTATTAACTATTTAAAATCTAGAGAAATGTAATCAATCAAAACTAGTACTTTGATAATTTACTCTAAACTAACAGAAAATAATATCTAATATATTGAACTGCGCAAACCCCATATTACCATAAACATCATGTCCTGACACTAACATTAGATGTCCTGACACTAACATTAGATAAAACTCTTATCACATACAACAGAAAAGAATTGGTTGAACACATTCCAATTATTATTTCAATAATTTTGCTTACTTGATCCGTACACTGTACATAATTGAACAGATTCTCGACCCTACTAACTAATAAGGTGAAGATAATTTTACTTTTTTCAGCACTAATCAACATAAAACGTTCACCTGCTTCCAGATATAACTTGAGCTCTGGATTTTGGTAAGCTAGACGCTATAACTGTTCAAACTGGTAGAAACTGCTGCAGCTACAACAACGTTGAACAGCAATCCGTGTATATCAAGTTGTTGTTTTATAGAATATCTTTGGAAGAAACAAATATTAACGACCTCCAGAAAGAGCACTATCAGTAAGAAACAATTATTGCAAATTATATCTCAAAGAAGGCAGGAGCTTATGATCTATATGCATACTTTATTATGAAGACTGAAGCAATATTTCCAGAGCATTTCAAACCTTATCAGCAAGCAATATTTGACCCGACAGAAATCTTCTATCTGATATCTAAGACACATAAATTAATTTCACCAAACCTAATGCTCCACGAGAATGAGGCAGAAAGCCCATCCAGCGGCGTTTTATAAGCCTGGATTATCAGCATTGCAATCAAGAAATCATTAATTTTTTCCAGGTGGTGTGGAGTCGGGAGTATTCTAACTCCAGAAGCGACAAGGTCAGCGTCAAGTGAGAATCTTATTACTGTTCATGGAGTGTTTCTCATCTAAATACAATCTCCACGTAATTGTGCTGCAGACGACATGGTGGTTTGTTATTATACAGAAATTTGTTTTGTATTTGAGCTCGAACACCCACACCATTTCTTTGTAAATCAAATGGTTTTTCAAGTGGCATTTTGTGACAGTTAGAATCTTATAGAATATATATGCCGCCAGGTTGGACTCGATCGTCCATTCTCTGCTCATCCCTTGTCTTCGCCTGTAGTGAATCTTCATGCGGTGTGTCCTTATTTATAATTCAAAGAAAGCATGTGTGGTGTGGGATTTTTTCCGATTTTAATTGTAAAAGAAAAATCAGAGTACATCATAGATACAGCCAAAACGTCGCACCCCGAGAAAAAGCAATGTGTGATACAGAATTGACCAAATATCCAGACAATTCCTTAACCAAATAATCAGACATTTCCAAAAATCGAATTAAACTGACCCTTTTTACCAGGGGTATTTTTACCAGTAGTATTTTCACCCCAATGAATATGCAGCCGCAGCGAACGCACCCCGAAAAAAGAGCAATGAATGATACGAGAATTATCGATACATTGATTAAACTAAGCGGTAGTCTCATTGCTGCTGTTTTTTCCTTTTCCCCATCAAATTTGTTTGAAATGGGTCAGGCATTTTGGATTTTTTTTTTGCGTCAGGGATTTTTGGATTTTTTTAAAATATTTTTTCATGGTAAAGTTACTTGAAATTTGGTAAGTAAAATTGATAGATATGTATATGAATTATAAGTTTGACAGGGAAGATAGGAGTTGGAATCAAGTTTCTCATCATTTTACTTTCTCAGATGGTAATTTAATGAGGTGTGTTCGAGTGAGATGAATTTATTTATTTAAAATATATTTTGAAATAAATAAATCAATAAATTAATAAACTCTTCATAATCTTAAAAATTTACCAAAAAACTATCAACAAATGAATGAACTCTGCATAATTTTACATAATTGAATATGACAGTGAAGATTTTAGTAGTTATTTATATTGTCAAAATTTTTTATAAACAAATTTTGTAGATGTTTATCTATGTGATATTTAATCCTTGATAGGGTTAAACATCTACATAGACTGTTTCCAGAAGATTTTGACTATTTAAAATATTTCAAGGCACATTCAAGACAATAAAATATAAATCAATCAATCAATTTTTACAATTTAAAATATTTCAACCCACATTCAAGACAAAAAAATATAAATCAATCAATCAACAATCATAAGTTTCCTACAAATTTTGACTACCTAAAATATTTCAACCCACATTTAAGACAAAAAAAATATAAAAAAAATTAATCAATCAACAAATGACAAATTTGAACTTTGTAGATGTTTAACCCTTACACAGGGTTAAACATCTACATAGATTGTGTCTAGAAAATTTTGATTGCCTAAAATATTTCAACGCACATTTACATTTAAAACAAAAAAATATAAATCAATCAATCAACAAATCAAACGGTTAAACATCTACATAGATTGTGTCTAGAAAATTTTGATTGCCTAAAATATTTCAATGCACATTTACATTTAAAACAAAAAAATATAAATCAATCAATCAACAAATCGAAAATTACCAGAAAATTTTGATTGCCTAAAATATTTCAACGCACATTAAAAAAAAATAAATCAATCCATCAACAAATCACAAGTTTCCAGAAAATTTAAATATATATATATATATATATATATATATATATATACAAATCACAAGTTTGAACTTTGTATATAGTTAATCCTTGCATAGAGTTAAACATCTACATAGATAGTTTCCATAAAATTTTGACCACCTAAAATATTTCAACACAGATTTAAAACAAAAATAAAGTAAAAAAAATATAAATCAATCCATCAACAAATCACAAGCTTCCAGAAAATTTTGACTACCTAAAATATTTAGACAAACATTTAAGACCAAAAAATATATATATGAACAAATCACAAATTTACACAGACATTTAAGACCAAAAAATATATATGAACAAATCACAAATTTACACTGATAACTCAACAAAATTTTAAATACCTAAAATATTTTAACCAATAAAAATATTAAATCCATTTATATATCAAAAACACAGGTACTTAATTAATTAATTAATAATTTATATATATATATATATATACCAAAAATACTAAAATAATGCTACCATTTACTCTCTAACCAGTGGTCTTTTCACGTCAATCAATATGCAACCTGCAGCGGACTCACCACGACTGCTGCGGAGCTCTGACATACAAGAATTCTGTTGTCACCGTAACTTGGTCGGTATCGCCCTGCATTGGCAGTTGTCACCGTAACTTGGTCGGTATCGCCATGCATTGGCAGTAATTGGATTAGTGCCAATGCATGGCGATACCGGCGGGGCGCCGCGGCGGCGGACTCGCTGAGACCGCTGCGGGGGGCGGGGTACTCACATATTGCTGTCAGTGCACCATGGCCGCTATGCATGCGACTTCTTGGCAAAGACTGCCGCGGAGCTCTGCCATATCCTAAGGTAACACTTCTGGCAGTGTAACATGGATGGTATGGCCATCCATGCGATTTCCTGTACAGTGAACCAGAGTCGTTGTCCTCTTAACGCCGCCATGCTTCTTGCCCATCATCCGGATGCCATCTATCGCCTGCACATTATGCCCTCCGAAGCCATGTGTTAATTCACATATCGTGTGAATGGCGGTGTAAGTGTTACTCATCTACGTTTTTGTTTTTGTTTTTTGGGTTGATTTTTACCGCTTTTTTCCCATAACGGCTATTCGTATTACATGTTATTTATTTTAGGACTCGTAGATAAATTGCACGGACAGTTAAAAGTGGTCTGAATCCGTGTAAAAATATTTCAAAAAATCTTGTAGACACACTGTTTGAATTGTGTTTTTGATGGTGGAAATGGATTTAGCACCATAAAAAATGTCTAGGACATCTAAAAATTTGAAGTTTAACAACTATGACTTGGATTTACAAAAATCCTTGCGGGATTTTCTCTAAATATAACCGGAATTCCCATAACTTTCTGGGCAATTCTTCCAGCTAGTTAGAGTACGAATTTATTTTATATAGAAAAATAAATTATAAAACACTTTAACAAAGAATATCACATATATACACATGTATTAAATTTTTTTTTAATATAGTTGGTAAAAAGAATTCACTCAAAATCATATTTCCACATTAGGAAATTATATTTTTGTATGTAGATCTAGAATTAAAATAAATCTTTCTATCGACCCTGAGTACTTTAGATGAATTGATTGATTCTCTTTAAATATGCAGATTGACTCATCATTGTTGAGTGGATATAGACATCACTTGTTGCTATTTGTGAATGCAAGTTCACTCATCATCATTGTTATTCAAGGAACATGGCCCCACTTGGAATTACCCCTTAGTAGTCGGCAAGGGGGTGAATTACCCCTTAGTAGTCGGGGTAGTGAATTACCCCTTAGTAGTCGGTAACGGGGTAGTGATGGGGTAGTGTTTCACTCGGATTAGACACCTCTAGATTTTGAGTCATTAACATATTCTTTACTCCTTAGTTATCCCTTAGTAGTGAGTAACGGGGTAGTGTTTCACTAGGATTAGACACCTCTAAATTTTTCAGTCATTAACAATTACCCCTTAGTAGTCGGTAACGCGGTAGTGATGGGGTAGTGTTTCATTCGGATTAGACACCTCTAGATTTTGAGTCATTAACATATTCTTTACTCCTTAGCTATCCCTTAGTAGTCCGTAACGGGGTAGTGTTGGGGTAGTGTTTCACTCGATTAGACACCGGGTAGTGTTGGGGTAGTGTTTCACTTTGATTAGACACCTCTAAATTTTTCAGTCATTAACAATTACCCTTGTAGTAGTGATGGGGTTGTGTTTCACTCGGAATAGACACCTCTAGATTTTGAGTCATTAACATATTATTACCCCTGTAGTAGTGATGGGGTTGCGTTTCACTAGGAATAGACACCTCTAGATTTTGAGTCATTAACATATTCTTTACTCCTTAGTTATCCCTTAGTAGATTTTGAGTCATTAACATATTCTTTACTCCTTAGTTATCCCTTAGTAGTCGTTAACCGGGTAGTGTTGGGGTAGTGTTTCACTCGGATTAGACACCTCGTGTTTCACTAGGATTAGACACCTCTAAATTTTTCAGTCACTAACAATTACCCCTTAGTAGTCGGTAACGGGGTAGTGATGGGGTACCTCTAGATGTTGAGTCATTAACATATTCTTTACTCCTTAGTTATCCCTTAGTAGTCGGTAACGGGGTAGCGTTGGGGTAGTGTTTCACTCGTGTTGGGGTAGTGTTTCACTCGATTAGACACCTCTAGATTTTGAGTCATTAACATATTCTTTACTCCTTAGTTATCCCTTAGTAGATTTTCAGTCATTAACATATTCTTCAGTCCTAAAAAGATGAGCCCTTAGCCAAGTAAACACAGTTTGAGAGCATACTCTAAACCATAGATATAAAGTATTTATGTGACAAGGCACTCATTTTGACCAAATGAGCTAACCCTTGGAGCTAGATATAAAGTATTTATGTTATAATTGATATCTATTAATTAATAATATAGTTTTCAAATAACAAGAAAATTTACATTTATTGAAACAAATTTATTTATTTAAAAAATTTCAGTAATTGAAATTTTTGTTTAATTAATCAAAATTATATTTTTTTAATGTTTAACTTACTTTATATATAATATTTTCAATTATTAAAAATTATTGTTGTATCTAGAGGTGCTTTATAGTTAGGATGTTGTAATGAAGCCTTACACCACAAAGTAATAATAAAAGGCTATTAAAAAAGTTAACAATAAAAAATAATAAAAATATGGGGAGATGGCCAATAATATTACATTTAAAAATAATAAAATAACACTCACAATAATAAATTAAAAAATAGAAATAACTAAGAATACTTTTTAATATTGGTCATAAATAAAATATTTTAGTTGAAAATAAACAAAAAAATAAATAAAATTATAAATAATTTAGATTTGTTTTTACTTTTTAATATGAAAAAATGTCTAATTCCTTCGCTATTCAATACGGAGATGACAAATTATATATAAAAATAATATTGATATTACAATATAGTATGAGTAAGATGTGTAACTCATTGTATCATATGTAATACTTAAAAAAATATAAAATTAATAACAGAAAAATATTTTAATTTCAATCATAAATAAAATATTTTAATATTCATATTAAATAGTATAATATTATGTTGCATAGAATCGTTTCAATATTGATCATCCTTATACACAAGCGGAGCGATGGAGGCGTTTTCAAGTCTTAGGGTTTCAGAAATTTTTCTCAGCGCCGCCGCGGTCCCAAAGGATCTACTCTGTTGTGGTTCGGCTAGACGCCCGGCGACTGGTTTCTATGAGCATGCTGCCCTTTTTGGGTCCTGGAATGAATCTGTCGATGAAAAAGATTTCAACGAATCGACCCAAAGCAAACTGAGGGTGCAGAGGTTTTCTTTCACGGCGGCACCAGAAGTCTCATGGCCGGAGTGTTACGCCCAAAAGCAAATGGCCTGCACCTTGTCACGCTTCAATGCGCCATCATACGAGAACTTGAGGCACAGATATGGCAAATCTGCTTGCGGCCATGGAGGAACGAGGTTTATGCCAGATTACAAGCCCCATCGTGGCATCCCGTGGACGCGATCTGCCATTCTAGGGCGGATCTTAAATGGAAATGCGCCAGATCAGACATGGGGTGGAAGAAGGGTCGTGGGGGCGCGGTGGTTGGCGACTCCAATGCTCTCTGCTGCGCAGATCCGGGCCCTTACATCACCAACGCAGCCTTACAACAGAGGGTCCGAAGATTTTACCATGCAAAGGAGCGATAGCTCCAATAGATCAGGGCCAGATCTGGAGTATGGCCTTCAGCTAGAGCAGGTAATAAACAAGTGTTTTCAGATTTTGATTAACCCCCCACAAGGGAAAACTTGGTTAGTATGGGTCCATGCAGGAAGCACTTCCCTGCAACTGAAACAACAAATATGGGTAGAAATGGGATATCCAGTCCAGATCCAACATCTGGTTAGTGGAAGGCGGTCCCTACAGGACTGTAGATCGATGGAAAGCTATGAGATTGGGCCAGGGTCAATCATTTCTCTAAATCTCAGATTGAGAGGAGGGGCTCCGCCTACGGGACATCAAAGCGGGGACAAGGGAAAAAAACCCGCTCCCCAGCATCAACCCAAGGGAGGGTTATCCTACAAAAATATTTTACAGGGAAGCAGAGATTCAGGGTCCTCTCCAGATCAAGGTGGCCATATACCCAGGCCATACATAGTAGATCAGGCAGAACAAACCCCAGCTCTAAACCTAGATTCTTCTGGTTTGGATGACTTTGTAAAGTCCTATGAAACACAAGCTCTCATTTGCCGTTTCAATAGCTTTTGGCCAAAACCCCTGGATCTATTCCATTAGATCTTCACTAGCTGGACTATGGAATGTGATATTCATCTCTGCTCAAAGGGGTTTTTCATAGTTAAATTTACATCCAAGGAAGTCAGAGAAACAGTCATCAACACAGGACCATGGTTTTGGGGAACAGCGGGGCTGTTTATGACCCCATGGTTTCCAGATTTTGACCCAAACAAAATGACTGTAACCAAAATGCCGGTCTGGGTTAGACTATACAATCTACCTCTGCATTTTTGGAATGAACGAGTCCTGGAAGGCATCAGGAACAGCATAGGGAAATACATCAAAACAGATCTAGAAAGGATTGACGAAAGAATCTACACCTTCGCACGTATCTGTGTGGAAGTAGATTTAAGTAAAGGGCTGCCGGACAATATAAGGCTGATCTACAAACAACAAGATTGGCTGCAAGTGCTAGATTATGAAAATACCGCCTTCAGATGTAGACTCTGCAGGCAGACAGGACACTTACAAAGTGCATGCCCAGAAGCCAAAAGCAAAAAGAAGCCGAAAGGGAAGCAGAGG
Organism: Pinus tabuliformis; assembly: GCA_031772625.1. Lineage (NCBI taxonomy): Eukaryota > Viridiplantae > Streptophyta > Pinopsida > Pinales > Pinaceae > Pinus > Pinus tabuliformis. The sequence goes on from CM062815.1 coordinate 766,990,214, forward strand.
AAAGGATGGCAATTCTCACCCCCAGCTTCAGAGGACGAAGAATCAGAAGCAGAGGAGGAAGAGTTCCCTGTAGAGAAGACCGAGGCAACTCAAGAAATGGAGAACCAGAAAGGATCCACATCAGAAAACAAGGCAGAGATGACAAACGCAGACCACAGTATAGGGGGTACCAAGCGACATCATCTCTCAGATACTTCAGATTCAGACAAAGAAAATGGCTCTCAGAATGCAGAAACACAGCTAGTCATTGTTTCGACCGAGGCCACCCAAGGAGAGTGGCGTAAGGTCGAAAAGAAAAAGGGGCGAAAAACTTGAAATGGCGGAATTTTCAGCCTTTTTTGCCTCTTCTCATCATCTCTTCCTTCTTATATTTTTCTTCTCTCTTTTTGCGTGTTAGTCTTCTAACGCTGCGTGGGATGCGTAAGCACCCAAGCCCTTGTGGCAGGTCACAGCATGCTTCTTTGTTTTCAGCAGATGTAACTTTTCATTATCTTTTTTAATAAAAAGTTACGATTTTTTCTTCGGAAAAAAAAAATAGTATAATATTGTTTAATTATTGATATTTAGTTAATATATAACATTTCAAAATTATTAATAATATAAATAAAATATTTCAATATACATGTTAAGTAAAATATATAGTTACTATTTTTCAATATGAAAAGATACTAATAATTTATATAAAAATAAATAAAAAATTAAAGTAGAAAATTTTGCTTACTTGAGCCCTACACTGTACATAAAATTGAACAGATTCTCGACCCTAATAACTGATAAGGTGAAGATCATTTTACCTTTTTCAGCACTAATCAACATAAAGCGTTCACCTGCTTCCACATATAACTCGAGCTCTGGATTTTGGTAAGCTAGACGCTATAACTCTTCAAACTGGTAGAAACTACTGCAGTTATAACAACGTTGAACAGCAATCCGTGTATACCAAGTTCTTGTTTTATAAAATGTATTTGGAAGAAACAAATATTAACGACCTCCAGAAAGAGCACTATTACTAAGAAACAATATTGCAAATTTTAACTCAAACAAGACTGGAAATTATGATCTATATGCATCCTTTACCATGAAGAGTGAAACAATATTTCCAGAGCATTGCACACCTTATCAAAAGGAAATATATGACCCGACAGAAATCATCTATCTGATATCTAAGACACCTAAATTAATTTCACCAAACCTAATGCTTCATGAGAATGAGGCAGAAAGCCCATCCATTGGCATTTTATAAGCCTGGTTTATTAGCATTGCAATCAAGAAATGGTGGTGTGGAGTCGTGAATATTCTAAATGGGTTTTTTTAGTTCATATCTCAACCCCTGTGTGCCAACAAGGAGTTGTTTATAATATAAGGTAGCTACTTAAAAATTAGTACTACATATCACTCCCAAATAATTGAAGTGGCAAAAATGTGAAGGAACTTATTTTTATATCTAAAAACCACACCAACACCATTGAGCACAATGGGCTTCCCCTCATCGAAGGTTTGTATAATATCTATTCTCATGGAGCAACCAAATTGACCTCATATGAGGTTTATCATGACCATTAACCTTTATTAGTCACTTTGTATATACTAGGCACTTTTAAAATCACACATGTAGGAATTTACAGGGTAAGTTCCTCAGACAGAATACCAAAGGACACTGCTCACAAACAGTTCACAGATCAATACACCAGTATTCTTGATGTGGTTAAAACCCTCAAAGAGGGAAACAATCCATGGCCTGAGCCAACGCGGCCACTTCAAGCAATTTATTAATAAAAGAATGAAAATTTACATAAGCTTCTCTCATGAATGGTTACCCTACAAATGACCCTCCATGCTCTTTAAATAGAGATCATGGATCAATCGGGTGTTAAGCCACAAATCAAGTGTCAGTGATACCGAGAAGAGAATGAGCCATCGTATCACTACAAATCATGGTTGTCGGATTGTAAGTTACAAAAGTACATAGTAAAGAAACACACTTTACTTAACACTACACTAGACCAAGTTATACTTAACTATTTCCTCTGTGCCGGAATATCCTGACATCCCCCCTTAAGAACAACTTGGTATAGGATTGAAGGATGTACAAATATGACACAATAGGAGAAGGAAGGAGGCATTAGGGCCTATCCCCCATTGGTGACAACTTCCTGAACTCCAACCATAAATCGAAGTTTAGTAAACTTCGCCTCTATGAGAGCCTTTGTAAAGATGTTTGCAACTTGATCATCTGTTGAACAATATTGCACTTCAAGAACATGGTCGTGAATGAGATTTCTGATGAAGTGCATGTGTAGTTCAATGTGTTTTCTGTGCTGATGTTGGACTGGATCTTTGCATAGTTGAATGGCACTTTGATTATCACACCAAATTGTAGTCGGATGTTGCCGCTAAAAGCCAAACTCTGACAGGATCTGACGAAGCCATAGGGCTTCTTTACTAGCTTCTACGACACCGCAATACTTTGCTTCTGCTGAAGAAAGAGAAATGGTTCTTTGTTTCTTGCAAGCCCATGTAATAGGTCTTGAACCAAGAGTGAACACATAACCTGCAGTAGACTTCCGATCATCAAGGTCACCAGCCCAATCAAAATCAGTGAAACCAACCAATAGAGGAGATGCTTCTGCACTGTAATGAATCCCAAACTGAACGATACTTCGAACATATCGAAGTATTATTTTAGTTGCTTTCTAATGACTTTCATGTGAGTTTTTCATAAACCGAGCAATAAGACCAACAACAAAGGAAAGGTCAGGACGAGTATGGGTCAGATACAAAAGTTTTCCTACAAGTTGAAGGTATAAGATAGCATCAACTTCAGGGGAAGTATAAGTGACTGAAAGTTTGGCTCCAGACTGAAAGGGAGAAGGGGCTGGCCTACAGTCTTCCATGTGAAAATGGCGTAGAAGATCACATGCATACTTGGACTAGGAAAGGGAAATACCTTCCTTGGATTGCAAGACTTGAAGACCAAGAAATTAATGCAAGTGTCTTAAGTCTGTCATTTCAAACTTATTTTTAAGGTTGGACTTCACATGGTTTATAAGATTGGGATCACTACCAGTAAAGATAAGATCATCAAAATAAAGAACAAGAATGATAAGAGACTTGCCCACTTTCTTGGTGTAGACAATATTGTCAGAATGACACCTAGAAAATCTAGTTTCTAAAAGAAAGCTATCCATTTTGGCATACCAAGCTCAAGGGCCTTGCTTGAGACCATAAAGGGATTTCTTAAGCCAATGTACAAGGTTGGAGTCTGTTTGTATAAATCCAGTAGGTTGTTCCATATAGATTTCTTCATGCAAGTCCCCATGTAAGAAGACAGATTTAACATGCATCTCATGGACTTCCCATTTGAAAGAGGCAGCAAGGGAAAGAACAAGGCAGATAGAGTTAATTTTGGAAACAGTGGAGAAGGTTTCAGTATAGTCAATGCCTTCAACTTGTGAAAAACCCTTAGCAACAAGATGAGCTTTATGTTTATCAACTTTTGCATCTGGTCCATACTTGGTTCTGTAAACCTATTTGCATCTAACAAGTTTTTGTCCCTTTGGAAGGGGAACAAGATCCCATGTATCATTTGCCAATAATGAATGATATTCTTCTTTCATAGTTGCATCCCAATCTAGATGGCCTGAAGCTTTTGCAAAGGTGTCAGTATTATAATTAGCTGAAGCTTGAACTAATAAAGAAGAGGCTCTATCGAACTGAAAACGTGTACGTCGCTAATCTGTAGGATCATCGACAAGAGCCCCTACTGCATCCCGAGTAGCACAGACCCATTTTGGAAGTTGAGGAGCTGAAGGAGGATCCTGAGAAGGTGGGGGAGGATTGTCATCCTCACTGTCATCATCTGAAGAAGAAATATTTTCAGAAGTAGAAGGGATAGAGAGAGGTGGCACATCCGCCGAACTAGGCTCGTAGGCTGATATATTTTCAACAAACTTTACATCTCTTCTAATGATAATATTTTTGGACTTAAGTGGAATAAGTTTGTATCCTTTGACATCTTCAAGATATCCAACAAAAATACATTTGTCACTCTTAGGTTCTAAGGCTTTATGTTTATCATCTGGAATATGGGCCCAAGCTTCACTTCCAAAAACACGAAAGTGACTTACATCTGGCTTAATTGAGCTCCATGCTTCTTCTGGAGTGATATTCTTTAAAACCTTAGTAGGAGTGCGATTTATTATGTAATTTTCACAGTTAATTACTTCTGCCCAAAAATTAAAACTAAGTCCTTTAGATTGAAGCATACAATTAGCCATTTCCTTTAAGGTGTGATTCTTCCTTTCAGCTACACCATTTTGTTGTGGAGTATATGGAACAATATGTTGCTTTTGAATTCCATTCTCAGTGCAAAAGTCGATGAATTTGTTGTTAACATATTCTCCGCCATTATCAGATCTTAGCTTAAGAAGTTGATGTCCAGATTGTTTTTCAACAAAGGCCTTAAAGGCCAAGAACATGTTAAATACTTCACTCTTGAGTTTTAAGAAGTATACCCAAGTGCATCTAGAGAAATCATTAATGAAAGTTAAGAAATACTTGTAGCCAGAGAATGAAACAACTGGAAGTGGGCCACATAAATCACTATGCATAAGCTGTAAAGGGGCTGAGGTGTGCTAAGAGGCACGTTTTTAAAAACTATCCCGATGATGTTTTTCGAGTACACATCTCGAACAAACACCATCTCTGCAAGATACCATTGGAAGACCTGCCACCATATTTTCTTTACATAGATTCTGAAGGGAGCGATAGTTTAAGTGACCAGATCACTCATGCCAAAGTTTGCTCACTTCATCATTATGAGCAACAAATACCGAGGGAAGATTTTATGACCTAAAGTTGTTCAACTTATAAAACCTGGTAGAATCATCAGCAATGCCAGTAGCTAAAATCTGTCTAGGATCTATTAGGTCCTTAATTACAACATCGTGAGGTGAAAATTCAACGATTTTACCTTCACCTGAATGAGTTATCTGATATACAGATAGAAGGTTGCAGGATAATGTTGGAACACATAATACATCATTAAATTCACCATTGTCTATATGAATAGTTCCAGTCCCTACAACACTAAGAGATCTATCATCACCAACATATATATTTTTGGTGTTACAACCATTTAAATAAGAAAATATGCCTTTGTTTTTAGCCATGTGATAAGAAGCTCCATAATCAATGAGTCACTCATGAGAATTAGAAGAAGAAGATACATTTAGTGCATATCCAGACTGAGATGTTTAACAACCACATGCAGAAAGTGTTATTCCTGAAGATGAAGTTGAGTTGAAGAGTGCTCTGAATGGATGTTATGCTTCTTCATTGCTGCTTCCAAGGCTTCCATATTCTTAAAGCATTTGGATTCTAAGTGGCCATCTCGATTACAAAAGTGGCAATGTCTATCAGTCTTCTTCCCTTTGTTTTTGTTTGCCTTATCATTTTGTTGAAATGATTTTTCATTTTGAGACTGAAATTGCTTAGGAACCTTGTTTGGTTTAGGACCATTCTTTTTAGGATATATCTTCTTAGGATTCTTTGAATTTGGTTGCTGCTAGGCAGATAAGGATTTCTTAGAAGAGTTTACAAGATTAAGAAGACCAAGGTGTAAGAGTTTTTCTTGTTCTCTTATTAAATAATCACAAAAGGCATCAAAGGAAGGGGGTTTGTAGTCTTGTCCCTGAGAAATGAAGGCTTCTCTCGTAGAATGGAAGGTGGAAACAAACATAGATTAGGCTGGTACCAACTTAGTAAGAATGGAATAGATAAGGTTACCATCTTCTTTCTTAACCTTAAAACCTTCCAAGAGAAGTCTAAGGGTCTTGAACTTGGACAAAAAATATTCAATGGAAGAAAAATTATTGGGGTCCAATGTAAGCAACTCATTTTCGAGTTGATGGGCTCTAAGTTCATTTTTAATTCCAAAAACTTTAGTGATCAGTTTCATTTCTTCATTAGGAGTATCAAGTTATACGATATGGAATCTAAGGTCTAGAGAAATAGACATCCCTGTCAACCCACGTGCATGATCTTGCCTATTTTCCCATTTGGCTGCCTTATCTTCATCTTTCGGTTTGGTTTCTTGGTCTGAGGCTATTCTGTAAAGGCCTTCTAAGTAAATCCACAATGTAGGACCACCATTGGAAGTAGTTGGTGCTGTCAAGAATAACTTGGCATGGACTTTCCATTTTAACAGAAACTAAAGCTATAGATGATGAAACTAAGTGTTCTAATGCAAAGATCTCAAAAAATTAGGTTGATTAAAAAAATACGGCTCTGACAATTGCTTCCAGATGAAGAAGTTATGGCTTTTTGAAGAAAAGTAGTTGAAGATGTCGACAAAGTGCGGAAATGTGTGGAAATGAATGATAATGTTATATTTTAAAAAAAATCTGCCCCCTTTCCAAACTTAATCTAATTACCTCACTTTAAAAAATATATATATGACTGACTTTTATAAATAAGTGAAAGTCACTTTTACAATGGTACTTTATGAGCTACCCACTAAATTGTAACTTAAATAAAAGATAAAGAGACTTTAGAATTATAAGTGACTCACTTTTTATAATGGGTGAGAACATTTTTACATAAAGTAACTTTAAAACATAAGTTACATGTGCTTTTTGAAAAATTAACTCAACAAAAAGAAAGACTTGAACTCAAGACCTCTATTCTCATAAAGTAACTTTGGACCAAGTGAGCTAGTTTAAAAGGTTACTAGCTTTTGGAAAAGAGGAAGGGTTTTTTTTTTTAGTCACCGAAGCTTTGGGGTGCGTGCTTACTTAAGAAAGCTCTTTTTTGCCTACAAAACAGACATACAAAAAAAAAAAAACCTTACGGTTTGAAGTTAGCTATACCCAGAAACTAACAATTTTCCTCCATGTTTCTGATTTTTCGAGATCACACTAGGGCGCGACAGAAAAGAGCATACGCATGAGAAAAAAAACTTCCTCTCTGTTTCTGATTTTCCTAGATCACACAGAGTCGTGGGACAAAAAGCATACGCAGAAATGAAAGGTGTAGATCCGGTAATAAAAAACAAAGAGATAAATAAACTGAAATAAACAAAGAGAAAATAACTAGAAACTGCAAATAAACACTATATACCTCCAGATCTTAAAAATGACGTAGCTAGGGCTACTAGAAACCTTTTCGCATGAAACGAAAGGTGTTCCGCACTGGAACAGATTCTCCTAACACAATAGAGTAGTCCTCTCGGCTCGAAAGCAGTTAGAAACAATAGATCTAGGAAACGACAGTTGGATGTAGTTCTACCAGCTTCAGATTTGGATCACTAATGGAAGCGACCCTCAACTTGGCTCTGATACCATGTAGGAAGTTACAAGGTAAGTTCCTCAGACAGAACACCAAAGGAAACCGCTCACAAACAGATCACAGATCAATACACCAGTATTCTTGACGTGGTCAAAACACTCAAAGAGGGAAACAATCCACGACTGAGCCAACGCGACCACTTCAGGCAATTTATTAATAAAAGAATGAAAATTTACATAAGATTATTTCATGAACGGTTACCCTACAAATGACCCTCCATGCTCTTTAAATAGAGATCATGGACCAATTAGGTGTTAAGCCATAGATCAAGTGTCGGTAATACCGAGGAGAGAATGAACTGTCAAATCACTACAAATCACCACCGTCGGATTGTAAGTTACAAAAATACATAGGAAAGAAACACACTTTACCTAACTCTACACTAGTCCAAGTTATACTTAACTATTTCCTATGTGTCGAAATATCCTAACAACACACTCCACACTAGAGAATCCATTCTCTATATATTAGGGGACAGTTTAGTTATGGCATAATCTAGATTGAAACAAGTAGAGTAAAATCACTTTAAATATTCTTTCACAGTAGGGGATTGGGTGTTCTCCATCTTCAACCATATAAACAAACCTCATTATAAGATAAAATACCTCATACATTAGCACCAAACCTTATGAGATCATCTAATTCATGTGTCAAGTGGCCTACAAACGAGCTCTTCTAACCCATTCCAAGATTCAACATGTATTTCATGTCTTTTCTAAATATGGTCATGGGATCGAAGTGCAAGTTTCAAACCAGCTTATCAAAAATAAATGAAGAAGGTTTCATTTGGCTGAAGCTAGAGATAGTGTTCGATATCAAAGAGCATCAGTTGTGCGCCATTGCATGATGAATGAAATATTGATTTACTAATGAAATATTGATTTACTAGAAAGACATGCCACTTGAAGATGTCGCATGGGAACCAACCATGATTATGCAACCATTTCCTCATCTTCATCCTCGATGATAATACTAATTCTGAAGGGGGAAGTCATGTTTAGGTGCTACCCTAACCTTCCTACTTCAAGATACCTATGAGTTATTTACTTGTTGTCTGCACCCATTCTCCTTGAATAAAGACCTTATACATAGTAGTGGATTCATTTGATGTACAAGGGTCCACTTTATAAGCCTCACTAGGAAGTTGGTGTCCATTAATGATGGGAGGATAAGTAGTTAAGATTTTTTTATTGAAAATATATTTAAATAGACACGAGACAAAGGAATACTCACTTTGTATACATTGAGAAGAAACTGAACTTTTTTTTTTCCTCGTTTAGAAGATCTTAATACAAAAATATCATTTATATTATTTCTCTTGTATTTGATGATATATATATATATATATATATATATATATATATATATATATATATATATATATATATATATATATTTGTTAACTTTTGACTTAAATATTAAGAAATACTATAAAAACCATTTTTTAGAAAATAAAACTAAAATTAGCAAAATATTATATGACATAAATTTACCATTATCCAACCAACAATTTTGTGACTTGTAATAAGAAACCAATATTATGTGATGATATTATTTGATTTTAAGATGCCAACTATTTTATTATTGAAATTCTTAAATGTACTTTTATGAAATATTTAATTAAAAATATAAACATCATCTATTTTTAAAAAGTTATAATAGTGAAAGAAAAATTATATTAAACATGAAATTTAAAAAAAATGTGATTTAAAGTAATATTTTTCCAAATTTCTAAATTTATATGTGAGAGAATTGATTTATCTAGGATATGTTAACTTAACTTAGTTGTAATTACTTTAAATTTTATTAATGAGTTTGAATAGTCCCTCCAAAACACACACACACACACACATATATATGTTGGTAGGTAAAGCACCCACAGGGATTTGAACCAATGACCTATCGCAAGAAGTGCGTTAACAGTGCACCCATTCACCACCAATCCAAAACCCCATGGGCTAAATTTATATACCTTTCAAATTATATATATATATATATATATATATATATATATATATATATATATAGATATAGATATAGATATATATATAGATATATCTTAAGATTAATTTAAATTACATTATCTTTTAAGTTATAAGATTTATATTTTATCATATAAACATATATTTATATTTTTTGGTATTTATAATTAGTTTTCATTTTATAATTTTATTATTCACTATCGTATTTATTAAAATTATATATATATATATATATATATATATATATATATATATATATATATATATATATATATATATATATATATTAAATTGATTTGTATTACTTCAAAATATCCAATTACATCAATTTTTCTATCATTAATAAACAAAGTACATAGCAACATTACCTTCTTGGTCTTACTACCTAACCCATACATCTCTTCTATCCTAGGTTATGAACTCGAGAATTATCATGGATCTCTTAGAGGATCAATTTTTTCTTTTTTCTTGTAGACAACTATCCATGGGAACAGATGAAGATGGTACAATAATTTAGTTTCCATGAGTAAAATCCAAATATGGGGGGCCTCATCGAGGTTCCAAAGTGTGTGAGATGTTTCATCGAAGTAGAGATGGTTGCAATGGCTCTAGTGAGATCTCCAACATAGGAGGCGCATTGGTTTCCTCCATTATAGTTGTTAACTTAGTTGTGGAAGTTGCAAAATAAACTATCCTCGATGGCTCAATCATTAGATATAGTTGCTCCAACTGTTGATGCATTTGATCCTATAACTACTTATGTTCCTATGCAACCCTCTCAATAGTTATGATGAGAGGTACAATCACCTTCTCGGTCACTTCCTTAAGTTTCTAAACTAACTTCTCTAAGTCCTATTTTGAAAAAGAAGTGATTTCAAGGCTTTTTGTCTTGTTGGCTTTTGAATTTTTCCTTTCACCATTTTATTGGACCTACAATAGTCTCTTCTCATCTCTTGGTGTAGCTTCTTCTTTGTTGGGGCCCCACTACAATGTATTGGGAAGTTATTATTTAGGTTCTTAAGGTAGGAACACATATTTCATTAAATTTGGAAGTTTTCCATTACTAGGCCTTCAACAACATTCATTCTTTTGTAAATCACCATATTAACTTTATTCAACAAAAAAATATTTTTATTCATTTCAAACCAATTAGAGATCATGAATAGGTCAAACATGGGGTTTTTATGTACAATAGTATCAATAAACAATAGGAGTGTGAAATCAAACTCTTAGAAGACATTGATTTAAGCTAAATCATATTAGTATGTCTAACATCCAATAAATATATTATAGTGTTACGAAACCAGCTCACAAAAAGATAGAAAAGATAGATCAACGCCTTAGAAATAAGCCTCTTCGAGGGGGCAACCTCATTTACATTACACAAATGAACAATTCTTGGATGATTGAAATGGAAAAATTTCCTCTCTATATATAGGAGTCTAAGGGGTCACAATATAACCAACCCGACCTAACAATAATAATATAAAGGCACAAAAATAACAATAGAGGGATTCTATGGGGCACAATAATAACAATATGGGGACAATAGGGGCACAACAATAACAATAAGGGATACAACGACAATAGTAATGGGGGAATCAATAGTATTATAGGGACCTAACATGACCCTCTTCTTCAAAAAAGTGTTGTCCTCAATGCTTGAGTAGTTCTGGATGCTTCTGTATAAAATTATCATCCTCCCATGTGGAATCTTCAACAGGTAAGTTCTTCCACTTGATGAGATACTCTGAAATTGATCGATTTCGTAGCTATCGAGTTCTTGTTTCTTTGAATTCTTCAGGATCCAATATGATTTTTCCTTCCTCATCAAGTTCTGGCAATATTGTTTGAATTGGAAGCTTGTCAGCTATAATCTTCTTTAAGCATGAAACATGGAAAACATGGTGCACTTGGGAAGATGCAGGAAGCTCCAATTTGTATGCCATAGTACCTATATTTTGCAACACCTTGTATGGACCATAATAATTTGGTGATAATTTATTATCCTTCTTAGCTTGCTTGAGGGACATTTGTTTATATGGTTGTAGCCGTAGGAATACGCAATCAACTACATCAAAACCTCTTCCACTGCGATGTTGATCTGCTTGCTATTTCATTCTATTATGTGCTAAGGTGAGGTTATCCTTTAAGATTTGGAGAACTTGTTGCTAATGCTCAATGTGATCTTCCACTGCTTGAACCTTAGAATTTTCTCTTAAATATGATGTGATGGATGGTGGATGATATCAATAAAGTACCATAAATGGGGTCATTTTTGTTGCAATATGGAAGGAAGTGTTATACCACCATTCAGCTAGAGGCAACAATTTGACCCATTGTGTATGTTTATCAGATACAAAGCAACGAAGATATCCTTGCAAACATTTGTTTACTATCTCAGTTTTCCCATCAGATTGAGGATGGTAAGATGAGCTATGAGCTAACTGAGTACCAAGACAAGAAAATGATTCTGTCCAAAAAATTTCCAGTGAAAATGGGATCTCTGTCACTTACAATAATCTTTGGGTTTCCATGTAGCTTTTGAATTGTTTCCATAAATGCAGTAGAAACCGTACTCGCTTTAAATGGGTGAGATAATGCACAAAAGTGTGCATACTTGGTAAGTCTATCAACTACCACCATGACAACACTCTTTCCTTTGGACTTGGGTAAACCTATGATAAAATCCATGAAACCTCCTCCCAATGTTGGCTTGGAATGGATAATGGTTGTAATAGTCCTAGGGTCTTAATTGTTTCAACTTTATTTTGCTGGCAAACCAATCATTCCACCACAAATTTTGAATATCCGATTTAAGGCTATCCCAAAAAAAATCCTTCTTAACCTTGAGGTATGTTTTTAGAAATCCTGAGCACCCTACGAAGGGAGAGGTGTGTGATTTCCTAAGAATCTATTGTTTGAGTTGGGAATTCTTACATAGGTATAATCGATCCTTGTACCATAACGAATAATTTTTCCAGTTAAATGTATCAGATGTACTGGGATCTTGTTGTATCTTTTGAATGAGTGCTCACACTTCCTTGTCATTCTTCCATTCATCCCTTGCTTTGTTTATCCAATCTGGTCGGATAATAGAAATGACGCAAAGAAATGCTTCCACATCCTCATCCTTTCTTGAGAGTGCATCTGCCACAACATTTTGCTTCCCTTTTTTGTAGATGATTTCAAAGTCATAACCCAACATCTTAGTGCCCCATTTTTGTTGCTCTTCTAAATATAATATTTGTTCTAAAAAGTATTTAAGACTATCATGATCTGTTTTTACCTTGAAGTGTCTTCCCATTAGGTAGGGTCTCCATTTCTTAAGTGCATGTAGTATTGCCAGCATTTCCTTCTCATAAATAGATTTATGTAAATACTTTCCTCTGATTGGAAAACTTTTGAAAGAAATGAGTCTTTATTCTTGCATTAAAACAAAACCAATTCCATTTCCTGAGGCATCACATTCCACAATAAAGGTTTTTGTGAAGTCCGGTGTAGCTAAGACTAGTGCTTGGCACATTACCTATTTAAGATGTTCAAAGGCCTTCGTTGCTATTGGAGTCCATGAAAATGCATCTTTATTCAATAATGTTGTTAGAGGTGCTACTATTTTCCCATAATTCTTAACAAACTTATGATAATACCTTTTCAACTCGAGAAATCCTCGTAGATGTTTTATGGATGTGGGTATTTTCCATTCCTTAATGGTTTTCATTTTGCTAGGGTCTACTTCAACACCTTCATGAGATACAATATGACCCAGATATTCCACCTCTTGTACTCCAAACAAACATTTGGAGATTTTTGCATATAATTGTTTCTCCTTCAATAGTTTGAGCACCATGTCAACATGTTGGACATGATCCTTCCAATACTTGTTATAGATTAGTATATCATCAAAAAATACTAACACCAATTTTCTAAGGAAGGGTTTGAAAATGGAATTCATTAAACCTTGAAATCTAGAAGGTGCATTAGTAAGGCCAAAAGGCATGACCAAAAATTCATAATGACCCTCATGAGTTCTAAATGTTGTTTTGGGAATGTCTTCAGTCTTTATTCTGAATTGATGATATCCTGATTGAAGATCCAACTTGGTGAAGTAAATTGATCCATGCAATTCATCTAATAATTCATCAATGGCAGGAATGGGAAATTTATCATTAATAGTGAGCTTGTTGAGCTCCCTATAATCCAGACACATGTGCCATAATTCATCCTTCTTGTGAACCAATACTACTGGAGAAGAGAAAGAACTTTGACTAGGTTGAATTATACCAGACTCTAGCATTTCTACAACCATACGTTCAATTTCACTCTTTTGGACATAGGGATATTTGTAAGGCCTAATGTTTGGAGGAACACTTCCTATAATCAAATTAATAGCATGATCATGATGACGAATAGGTGGGAGGCCTTTGGTAGTCTCAAATACCTTGGAATGATTGTCCAAGACTTTTTGGAGATCTGAAGAAATGGATGATTTCAATGTGGGAACCTCTAGTGAACATAATTGTGCAATTATGCCTTGTTGTTCATTCTTTAGAAGCTTTGTCATTCTGTCGGAGCTTATTATCTTTCCCAGTTTCCTCGTGATACCCCTTAATTCAACTTCCTTTCCTTCTGAAGAGAATCTCATGAAAAGTTCTTGAAAAGTAAAAGCTATTGTACCTAAGGATTGTATCCATTGGACTCCTAGTACAACATCAGCACCACCCATTGGAATGGAAAGCATTGGGCTATTCAATACATATTCTCCCATGGATAGTTCGATATTATGGCATTTTCCTGAGCAATTTATGGTTCCTCCACTTACAACCATCACTTTACGCTATGGTGCTGGATATAGGAAGAAATTCAATTCCCTGGCTATCTTAGAATGAATAAAATTATGGGTATTTCCCGAATCAATCAACACTATTACCTTTTTCTTCTTGATATGCCCTTCTATCTTGATAGTTTGAGGAGTTGTAATTCCAGCCAATGCATTACAAGACATGGTTAGATTCATTTCTTCTTTTTCAAAGGTTTTTTCTTGGTGTATATCTTCTTCTTTTGATGTTTCTTGTTCCTTTTCTTCCTCCTCTTCACAATCTATGTAAAATAATTTCTTCTTGGCACACTTATGACCTTTAGTGTATTTGCTATCACAACTGTATCAAATCCCTTTTGCTCTTTTTTCTTCTAATTATTGTGGTGTCAACCTTGTAGGTCTTGGATGGCTAGGAACAGTAACCCTTTCATCTTTATTATTGTGAGTGGTAGGATTCCTTGTTGCCATAATTTTTCTTTCCATTTTTCTTGCCAACTTGAATGCCTTCTCCAATGAATCTGGTTCCCAAAGGCAAACCTCATGTTGGATGTTATCTATTAAAGTCCCTATGAACACATAAATTCTATGCTCCTCTGAATATCTTTAACCGTTATATTCAATTTTTGGAAGTCCTCAATGTGCTCCATCATTGAACCCTTTTGTTTGAGATTTATCAATTGGCTAAAAAAAGTGTTGCTTTTTGTATCCTCATAATGTGCTATCATTTCATCTGTAAAAATAGCCCAAGTGACAATTTTTTTACAAGATCAAAGCCATAGATACCATACAAACTGATTTGGTTCCAAATATAAAGTTGCAATGCATACCTTTTGTGTGTTTTTCACATTATGGAGATCGAAAAATTGGTTCATCTGTAGTATCCATGTTCCAGGATCCTTGCCATCAAAATTCCTCATATCGATCTTTGGACATGGTGGTTCTTTGATCCAATGTTAGAGTCTATGAAATCATGATTAACATTTATTTTGTTCTCATCATGAGTTTCCTTTACTACCCTTTCACCATTAGTAAGCATTTCTTGTAGAAAATTTGTGAAATATGTCTTCAAATCTATCTTCAAATCTTCCATGTCTGTCTTCAAATCTGTCTTCAAATTGTCCATATTAGCTTCCATGCCTTCCATCTTAGCTTCCACGCCATTCATCTTAGATTCTACGCCTTTCTTTAAATCATCCATCTTAGCTTCCGTGCCTTTCTTTAAACCATCCATTTGAGCTTCTACGTCTTTCTTTAAACCATCCATATTAGATTCTGTTACTTTTTGTGCGAGTGACATTTCTTGCACTTGGTCTTGTAATTTTGATATATCATGTTGCATTTTTTCCTCTTCTTCATGAGTCATGCTAGAGCTTTCAGGTTGCTTACTAGGTGTTTCCATTTTATTTCTTCGGGGCATCAACTACTGAAAATAATTCTTCACTATGCTCTTTGAATTCCTTCAACCTAATTTTTCAAACCAAGGTTATGCAAAAAAATAAAAATAAAAAACTACACACCTTTTTTTTTCACTTTGTAGGAGCTTGATATTGAATCTGATGTATTTTTGTAATTTAATATCTCCAAGGTCTAAAATTTCTTCCTGCAGTAACCCCCTGAGTAATATTTCTAACTCCGCAAGTCTGATAAATATTGGATTCTCCAATGAAGAGTTATGCCAAATCTCTCACGATGACCTAAGTGTAGACTTGTTCAGTAGAGAAAACTTGTACGATGAGCTACGGGTCACTATTTCAACCTTAGGATCTAAAAATGGTACCCAAAAAACTGCAGTCCATCCTCTTTCTGTAAATTCTTATGAAATTTCAATCTCATGCTCAAAGAGAAAGTTATGACAATTTTCCCGAGGTGACCTGTTTGGAATGTAATTCTAAAGTCTCCAGAAACCCTAACATCCTTAGATTATATCTCTAAAAACATAGCGAGACAGGATCTAAAATTCAGAGCCGCGGTTCAGACCGATTGCTTCTCAAATGGGTTTTTATGTTAGCTTCTGAAACTTTGTAGAGAAATATTTATAGTGCAAATTATACAATGACTTGTTTTAGACGAAATTATGGAGCTTGCAAAAGCCCTAACTTACTCATATCATATCTCTGACAATATAGCGAGACAAGATATGAAATTCGGACCCGAGGTTCAACAATATTTCTTCTCAAATTGTTTTTTTTTTAGCTTCTAAAATGTCACAGAAAAAGAGTTATAGTGAAAATACCACGATGACCTGTTTGGAGCAGTGACACCCTAGAATCCAAAGCTCTGATACCAAATGTTACGAAATTAGCTCACAAAAAGATAGAAAAGATTGATCAACACCTTAGAAATAAGCCTCTTCCAGGGGGTAACCTCCTTTACATTACACAAATGAACAATTCTTGGATGATTCAAATGACAAAACCTCCTTTCTCTATATAGGAGTCTAAGGGGTCACAATATAACCAAGCCGACGTAATAATAATAATATAAAGGCACAAAAATAACAATAGAGGGATTCTATGGGAAAAAATAATAAAAATATAGGGAAAATAGGGGCACAACAATAACAATAAGGGATACAACCACAATAGTAATGGGGGAATCACTAGTATTATAGGGACCTAACATATAGTTATGGATAATAGACTAGATTCCTTGATGTTTGAATTTTGTGTCTGACAACTCTAACCCCCTTTCCCCCAACCTACGGGGGATTTGTTGATTAGATGATGGTGATGTGAGGATCTTAGTGTAAATGGAAAGAATAGGCACCCCTTGCATTCCATTCAAACTAGTCTACTTAAAACATAGTAAAATGTTCCTGTGCCCAATTTCCTATAGTCCCTTTGTGCCTTTATGAAGCACTAATGAGGGGGTGATCATTCATCTTCATAGCATCCAAGCATCCACTATAAAAGTTAGACATTGTTGATATAGGTATTTCAAGAAGGTTAGGAACCATTGATCTATCTCCACTCAAATCCAAGTACATCAAATGAGAATTCTTAAATGGGTATTCAAGTTATTCCATTGTGATGGACTGTGTCACAAATTAGAGTAAACAAGAAATTTTAGTGGTGACTTCTTGTAAGTAGTGGAGGCAAGGGTTTTCAAAGATTAGTACAATTGATGATAGTGTAGATATTGATCTCTCCTTGTCAACATTGTCAAAACCAATAATAGTCTCAACGTAATAACATCATCCAATTGTATGGAAAACCATGATTTACCATTACTTTCACTAAGAAGACAAAATGATAAGCATTTTTAATGGGGAAGAAATAACTGTGAAACATAACTCATGGATTTTAGTTGAAATTTATATAAGCCCCCGTGTTCTATAATTATTAAATACTTAATGTAAATACAAGTAAATTATCATTAAGATATTGATTTTGAAGATTAAATATGTTTTAAAAGGCATTCATCTATGACACTTGATTTCTCATGTAGTCTTAATAAACCACTTAAAGCTCATTATAAATTAATTCTAATTAGTTTTGTAAAAGATATATCTTTACTTATGTTAAGAGATTTATTTCAAAAATAAATTACATTTATAAACTTATATGAATACATATAACTAAATGGAATTCAATAAATAGCTTCTAAGTCTTGTTGGATTCTATGAGATTATTTTAAGTATAGATAATTTATTTAAGAATAGAAATTTACAAAATGTTAAAATTGATGGGAAAATCATGTCATACGGTGCAAAAAGTTTAAAGACATCCATTTACGGTCCATCTCTTGAATGAGCTTAAATAATATAATTAATGCTCATTGTGAATTCATTAATCCATGTTTTATTAGAAAATTCATTTTCTTTACATGGATTTTTATTCTAGAAATAACAATGTCACATTTATACATTCATATTAAACCACATGATAGTTAATAAAAATCAATTAATGGTTTCTTGACTTATTGACTTATATGACATGATTGCATATGAAAAATAATTGATTTAATAATGCATAGTTAGAAAAAGTTGTGAATTCAAAATAGAATAGACCAGTTAGAACTCATCAAAAATTGATTTTAAATTATTAATTTTCTAAAAAATATATTTTACTTATATTAAGATCTTTATTTCAAAATAAAATGCATTTATACATACATACATATATACATACATACATACATACATACTAAATAGAGTTTAATACATACTTGTCTTGTTGGATTCTATGAGATTATTTCAATTACAAATAATTTATTTAAGAATTGAAATTTACCAAATGTTAATAGAGGTGGGGGAATCAAATGTTGTATGTTGTAGAAAGTTTAAATACATTTATTTATGACCCATATGTTGAATTAACTTGAACAATCTACTTAACATTCATTACCAATTAATTATTCCATGTGTTGTTAGGAAAAACATTTCATATTATATGAAGTTTTATTTAAAAAAAATGCCACATTTATACACTTATATTAAACCTCATGATAGGAAAGTAAAAGTCAATAAATGCCTTTATATAGACCACTTAGAACTCATTATAAATTAATTATAATTTTTTTTGTAAAATATATATATTTACTTACATTAAGAGCTACATTTAAAAGTTGCATCACATTTATGAACTTCTATCAATGCATATAGCCAAATAGAATTCTTCAAGTCATATTGGATTCTATGAAATTATTTAAACCACAAATAAACTATTTAAGAATTGAAAATGACAAAGTTCTAATATAGATTGGAAAGTCAATGTCTTATGGTGCAAAAAGTTTAAATACAACCATTTTTTACTCATCTCTTTAATGAGTCTAGATGGTCCACTTAACCCATTGTTAACTAATTATTCCGTGTTTTTATGAAGAAGAGAATTTTTTTTTTACATAGAGTTTTGTTTCAAAACAACACAATATGACATTAATACACTTTTAATAAATTGCGTGATAGACAAATAAAAGTCAATAAATGGATTCCTTATTAAATTATACGAGATTAGATGATTGCATATACAAATATTTTATTTAAGAATATACAAAAAAATTATGGATTAAAAATTGAATGCCCTACAATTTAACGATTAGTATTCACCTATGAGCCATCACCCATTAGCCTAAATAATCCACCTAATACTTATTAACAAGAAATTAAGACTTATTTTTCAAATAAATGCATCATAGTATATGGATATTATAAATCACATTTATACGCTCATATTAATGGACATAACTAAGTAAAAGTCCACAATATAATTCTTGCTTAAATGATATGATTTTAGTTTATTTAAAATACAATTTTACAAAAAAATAACTTTAAATAATGAAATTAGATGCTTTACAGTTCAAAAAGTTCAAAGACATAATTCATCCATGATAGTGTTTAATCAAACCTTGTTAATCCACTTAGCAATCATTATCATCAATTATATGTTTTTTTAAGGAATGTAAAATTATTTACAATATATTGTTATCTCAAAAATTACATATCACATTTATGCACTCATATTAGTGCATTTTATATGTAAACAATGAATAAATGACTTTGTGCCTTGTTGACTTTGAATATGATATGATTTCAGTTACAACCATTAATTGATTTATGCATATAAATTTATGAAAATTATCGATTGAGAAATCACATATCTTATGCTTCAAAAAGATCAAATCATTTACTTATGACACATTTCCCATTAGCCTTAACAGTGAATAATGCATTGTGAATAATGAATAGTGCACAGAACATTTATCAAGTAAATTATTATAATTTATTTAGTAACAATAACACCTTTGTTTGCAAGGAGTTCTATTTCAAAGCTTATATTTCAAATTTATATATGATTATTGATGCATATAAATAAACATAAGTCATTAAAAATAGCATGCCTTGATGATTCATGTAAGATAATTTGAGTGGGAAACAATTCAGTTAAGAACACACGCACGCGCGCGCACACACACACATCTTAGAAAAAATCGATACAACAAAGTCATTGAAAAAAAAATTATAAATAATAAAAGATATGTATATTAATATAATTGGCAATTCCCATACATTTCAAAAAATATAAAATCATACAAATTGATTCAACAAAAACTATGTCCAAAATGTATTGAAAATTTGGAATGTACTTTTCAACAAATTTATAAAGGTATTTATCTCCATCCACTACAATGAAGTACGTGTTCTATTGAACAAGAAAATTTACTCACATTTTTGTTTTATACAATGAAGTGTCTTAATAAAGGGGAATAAAACTTGCATAAGCCAAGTATCTTGCTCTTTTTCTATATAGGATTTTATCAAGATGTGGTTTGATTGATATCCGATGAATTGAGAATTATGTCTTTTTGTATCTATTAGCAATACATTTGATTCTTCATAATTATCTCCATATTTGGACCACACATCAATCAAAATATTTTCATAAAATTGTCTTGTTCTCACTACTTCCAATTTTGTTTGAAAATGAAAATGAGACCTGTCCCATGCAAATTTAAAGTCCTCTATATCAATATTTGATTTTTCAACTACTTTTTAGATGTACTTGTTAGTGACATTTAATGTCCATATTGTGACATCAATATTTTTTAAGTAATATTTTAATACTTCTTATTGAAAAGGCCTTAAAAAATAGGACCTATCACCAAACTACCAATGTGGTTCTCTTTGAATATGATTCTTTTTTTTTCATCTTTGGTGTATGAGTGGAAGAATACTCTTTCCATTTCAAATATCAACAACATCTTTTGACTTGTAGTAATGCCCATATGCATCTGCACTGCAACCACATGTATGATATTAACATATCTCCACTTCAACACTTCATTGCTTAAGGACATAAAATACTACCATTTTAAAAATGATGTTAATATTTATTATGAATTATTTCCATTTGTATGGAAAAGGAATTTTACAAGATTTAATAGTAATCACAAAACAAAAATACAATTTCCCCATCAAAATGAACAAATTAATAATATGTTTACTTCATACATACAACCTAATACGTTTATTTAATTTGTATGGAATAAAAGTCTTATAAGAAAGCATTGACCCACCATATAAATCATTGATTTTAAGACTTATAATGATTTATTTAATTGCAATTGAAAATTATAATTACAATGGTCTAGTACAAGTAAACAAATTAATTATATATTAATTTCCACATACAATATAATACAATTTTTAAATTTCAAACCTATTTAATTATATGATAATTTCTAAAGTCTCTACCTTAGTTTCTTTTAGTGCTTCTTTTAGTACAAATTGTATGTTTATTGTTGGTGGTACATACAACCTATTATAGTTTTTCAACTTATATGGAATAAAAAAGGTTATAAGAATGCAATGGGCCATCCTTCACATTACTAATTTCTAAGAGCTATAATGATAACTTAAACCACATTTGAAACAAATAATTGTAATGATGTAATTAAAACAAATAGACCAGTTATCTATTAATTTTTACATACAATGCAATCCATTGTAAAAATCTCTATGACATGGGAAGTTTTGATACGAAAACATTAAATGACCATTCAAATCAATAATTTTTATCAACACAATATCTCACCAAAAATAAAGAAAATAAAAATATATTATTTTTAGTAATGACAAACCAAAAAAAAAATTATTTTACTAGTTTCGTGAAATAAAAGTAATAATTTATGATTTCATACATATACTAGCATGAAATAGACATCAGTAGTCTTAAGGTACTTCTAAATCTAATTGAACATCCTTCAAAGTAGTTTGCCCATTTCTGCCTTGTTGAGTTTATGAAACATTCTCCATAGCTCATCAATCAACGAATTATCCTATTGATTTTCTCCAATGAATGGAAGGGAAACAATAACATTTTCTTTGGGATTCTCTTTCATTGTCTTAGGTAAACAATCAACTATAATAGTATTTGTTGCATCATATTGGGTATGCATTTCCCACACGTTTTGAATGATTTAGTGTGTATAACTTTCGTTGGATTGTCAATGACCTTATGTCCATTTTGTGGTTTACACTCTGAAGCAGTCTACTTAAACAAAAGTTTATCTTGTAATGTTTTTGAAACCAACATTTTTAAAAATTCTGTTGTGCTTTGTTTCAAATTTGTCATCCAAATTGCAATGTCAAGAGATTAATTTTTGAAACACATTTCAAAAAATGATTTTTTCATGTGGATGAATCCAAAATAGCTTTTTCTCTATTGTATAATCAACAGTTTTCTCAATATGCCCTTTGTTTGTTTCCTCATCATTGATGATATGATAAAAAATATCCTTTAGTTCAAAAATAACTAATTCCTTTTCAGTTATTTTGGCTGCAACATATTGAAAAATAATATATTCAAACCATTTTATTCATGTTACAAAAATTACTAAAAAAATTGTTGAAACAATACACTTACCTTGAGTGGTTTTTCACTATTTATAGATGAAAAAATAATTAATTTTATCATCTTGATAGAACCTAGAGTAAACATATTAAACCTTAAATCAAATACCAATATTAATTCTTATTAAACCTTCAATCAAATACAAATACCAAGAAAAACATTAGTAATACAACCTTTAAAAAGAAATACACACACACACACACCTTTAACATTATTTTGATTGTTAATTTTGCCCTTTTTATTTGTTCCTATAATAAAAATATACAACGGTATGGTAGTTACAAGCATTAGAGTTTGAATAATGATAAGATAAATAGGAAGACAAGTATAAGTATCTGTTATGACAATATCTTCATATTTGTAACTTTGCACCTCATCATCATCTTTGTTACCTTTTTTTGTCTCTAAATTAAACATATAAAATATTTTGAATTGTGAAAATGAATAAAATCATTACATAATAAGGAAAATAAGTAGATAAATTATAAGTACTTGATATTATATTTTGTTCTTAATTAAAGCTTTGCTTCACTTTCATTTGATCAATGTCTCTGTTCTCCTTGCTTGTCATTATAATAAACATAAAAATGTTATAAATTGTGACAATGAACAAAATTCATTAAGCAACTATACAAAAAACAAATCGTCTCTAATCATCCATATAATATTTTGGTCTTGATTGTAGTTTTGTGGCACATTTCCCTAGTTGCTATATTCATTCTCTTTATTTCCAACTATAATAAACATATGAAATGATATGAATCACGATAATAAAAATAATAATTTACAACAATAATAATAATAAAAAAGATAGAGTTACAATGATTAATACCCATTTCTATTTCCATCATCCCATGGTCATTGTCTTGATTAATTTCATTCTTCTCATAATTCCCTATAATAGTCATCCAAAAATGTTATGAATATGGAAATTAAATAAATTGAAAAAGTATCAAGATAAACAACCAAACAAATTATGTACTTGGTATGATAACTTCTTCTCCTCCTCCTTCTCCTCCTGTTTCCATCTCTATACTTTTGTCAACATCATAAGATTTATATTCATTATTTTTTTGCTTCCCATTTCATCATTCTCTGTTTTATAATCTCCATCATTAGTCATTTTAGTAAACACTTTGACAATTAAGAAATATGAACAAAATAATATCCAAAGTATTCTTAAGAGAAATAATAAAGGAATTGTAGTACCTGAATTTTCCAAGAAGCGAATGGATCCTAGGTTTGATAGTTGAAAATATTTGTAATTATTTAACATGATTTCCCTTTGTGACTCTGTTTGCACAAAACATGCAATTATTATTCTGTATTTACAACAATCCTTGATCAAATTTTTCCCCATATAAAGAGAAATAACCACTTTTGCATCACTACATTGTTGGTGTTTTTCCAATAAATCCATCCAAAAATCATAATCTCTCTCATTTTCATCATATGTGTCTTCAAATGCGTTTGAGTGTTTTGAAGCCTCCAATTTTTTTAATTATGAGGTATATAAATGTATACTAATAACTGTATCATAGGTATAACTATTTTGGGACTTATATTCATAAATTACACTAGTCATTTTATAGTTGAACTTGGAGTTCTTTATGCCAATTTCCAAAGACTGACATACATCATTACAAAACCAAAGTTATACTAAGGGAACTGTAGTAAAGTCATTCAACTCATTTTTAGATAAGAAATCGAAAAAATTCAATATAATATCCCTTGTGGAATTGTTCTTTATTGAAATCCGATGTATCTAAAACAACAAGGTCAGTATGTAAAACTGGCTGCGGATAACATGGGAAAGAGTGCAAAAGTGTTGAAAAAAGATCAGGGCCCCCAAAATGACAACCAAATTCAAAATTGTTGTCAAATTGTTGATCCATTTATCATTTTGTCAAGGACTCCACCTGCTTGCTGAGAAGTGGATTCTATATTCGTATTATGTGTTCATTTGACATAAGTAGACCCCTCCACAATGTTGCGAAAATTGGAAAATATGATATCATTTTTTCATAATGCTCAAGAATGTTGAATGTGGTAAGAGTCTTCTCATTCAAGTTTTGATCATTACTTTGACAATATGTAACCATTGCATCAAATATTTTTTTGATGGTTTTCAATTTATAACAATAATCTTTTAATTTTATGGCATTTGTTGGATGATTAAGTGGAATAGAAAACCAAATGGTTCCATCCAATTGCTTATCTACTACTGAAGCAATTTCTTCCATGATTAATCCCTGAAGGGGCTGAAGAGTAGCTGTTGTCAAATTGTGTAGACTATTTCTCTTGTAGTTCTCGAAATCAAGTTGGCTTAGAGAACACTTTAATGCGCCTAGTTGGTAACAGTTAAAAACAGTGTCCCATTTATCCCAAATAATTTCATCAAGGTATAAGAGGATTTTTTGATCATAAAAATTTGTAATTGGATAGTTGAAGAAGGAGCACAACATTTCATCATTAATTGATAAAATAATAAATATAAACTAATAAGAATTCAATGTAGAAATAAAACTAAATATGGTGTTATAAACTAATGAGAATTCATTATAAATATGAGAAAATATGACTTATATTATCAGCTTTAATAATTTCTCTATAATAAAAAGAGATACAATAATAAAATGTTAAATGTAAAAATAATTAAAACTGCATACCTTGTCTTCAGTTTCCTTAGAACATCCAATCCTCCCTTTCTTTAATTTGTCATTAGCAATTAAGAAATATCTTGCCGAGCGCACACAATCAATAAATGGAGTTTTGTAGAATACCTTATTTGCATAATTTAATTGACAACAAATGTGGATCACCTCAATGGGTTCAACTTATGGATGCAAGAATTGAGCATTATGTTATTTATATTTTTGTTTCACCTCCACAGATACATTATATTTAGGATTTATTAAAATTTCTTTCGCTGCTTGAATGGTGTGTTAACCATCAACTATCCAAAATTTTATATTCTTAGCATTTAGATTTGTCTCATTTATAATTTTGATAGAGTTTACCAATGGATCAGACTCATTGATGTCAAATGGAATTAGAAGAGCATCAGGCAATGAGGTTTGAAATTTCTCTAGGAATGATTTCACTAATAATTGAACATTTAAATAATCTTGTGATCTCAATTTAACCACTTTTGGGGATTTTTTTACATCTTTCAATAACCACTTTTCTAATAAAGGAGCTTGAAAATAGATAGCAATTCTTGAAGGCTTCATGAATCTCATCACATTGTTTTGTAAGCTTTGCTGTCTTAGATCCAACTTTCCTAGTGTTTTGAATTTTTGTAGTAGGATTGAAATCACTTTCTGTTATGTTCTCCTCTAAATGGGATAAATATAATATTCTCAAAGAAAGTAATTGAGAATCAAGTTTATCATCTGGTATTTTATCAAGAAGTTTACATTTTTGTTGTAAATGAAGAATTACAGATGATGTTTTTTACATATTACATAGCGACATCTCAGAATGCCGCTGATGCGTTTTAAAATATCTGTGAAACTATTTAGTCCAGATTTAGTGAAGCTCTCATAATTATCCAACTTGAACATTTAATTCTTTAGCATATTTTTTGAATCAATACTTGAAGCTTCAATCAAATCTGGTCTAAAATTTGTGTACTCCACTTGATAAGAAATTAATTTTACCTCAATTTTTTTTAATCACCTCCACTTGAAAGTCAATGTCATTTTCATTGCAAGCATAAAAATTAGTAATTATTCCTAATATTGATGGTTCTTTTCCATCTATGGATAAAAATATATACATATCAGGAAACATATTAATGGGGGCTTCTATTTGGGTATACCAATCTTGCACAAACTCATATCTATTAGATGTATTGTATTTTCTAATCATTTCAAAAGTAGAAGTAGAAGGTGTTATTGATACTGCCATTTTAGTTGAATAACTTTTTGTTTTCTTAAGTGATGGTTGTAAAATTTCATTTTCTTTTGGGCCAAGCAATTATGCAAATAACAACAAAAAAATATTTGCATGAATCAAAATGAAATTATAATTTCAAATATTGTCACATAATGTTCTTTTAACTTTTGAAAAACACCTAATCTAACCATTTCTAGGAGAGTATACATAAAATATAAAATCACCATACTAGTTGAAGGATGCATTGTTTGTAAATCACCTATTTTTTGTTTTATCTTCACTACTTTGCTTCTATTTTTAGGCACACAATATTCCACAGTCTCCAGTTTTTTTTTTTAATTTTTTAATTTTTTATTTTTATGGAAGACATGAAATACAAAATACTATTAAACAACCTTATAACACACGATTTCCATTTACATTCACAATAATAAATGAGTACATATGTTATGCAAGTTTACTATATCACACCAAAAGTGATCACCTAGCTAAAATTTCTAGGAAAAGAAGCCACCTAATCCAACCATTTCTAGAAGAGTACATAAAATATAAAACCACGTTACCAGTTGAGGGAGGCATCATTTTTATATCACTTGTTTTTTGTTTTCGCTTCACTACTTTACTTTGAATTTCACGCACACCAGATTCCATAGTTTCTAATTTTTTTTTATTGAAGACATGAAATACCAAATATTATTAAACAACCTTATAGTACACGTATTCCATTTACATGCACAATAATAAATGAGTACATATGTTATGCAAGTTTACTATATGATACAAAAAGTTATCACCTAGCTAAAATTTCTTGGAAAAAAAAGATGCCCATGTTAGTATGGGTTGTCCTCATTAAAAACCCGCTCCTAAGGCTATTTCAAAGAGTTTTGTTAATCAAAAAGCATTTATTAGCATAATGTCTAACGATTGTAAGAAAGTATAAACTAATTTTAAAATTGTCATACCATTTAAAGAATTTGGTGTTATGTTTCTTGAACTTCCTTTTTCCTTGGATGCTTCCTTTGAATTCTCACTAGCTTCATAGTCCATGATTTCTAAAAATAAAGTAAAAAACTATTATCACAATTTGGAATTATTGAAGAAAATACGAATTTATAAATACTATAACTACTCGCATCATTATATCTGTAACAAAATGAACAAGAAAAAGAACAATAACAAATGTAGAACTCACAATAATAGCTAAACATGATTAGAAAAAGGGCACTCCCAAATAATTTATTATGTTCTTTTAATCGTGACTATAGGAAAGCTAACACCTACTAGGTTTCCTTCTAGCATGAGCATAAGCACATTTCCAAAAGACATTACATTGTGAATAAATAAAAACAATTGTAGAGACTACACCAACATCATATCTACACAAAATTTATCTCTTATAGTCATGTATATTATTGATTTTCTTTAGAAACCATAAAAGAAAAACACAATGAAAGAACATTAACTATGGTGATCATTAGATTTTCTTCTAGATCTTCATCTAGCACAAAGACAAACACATAGCAACTTTGCAAGGTGAAAGAAATATAGAATGTGGTAGAATTACTTCTAACTGGAGCACAAGCATATTGCCAACAAGAATGTTGCAAAGAAAAATAAATATTTGCATCCTAGATTTCTTTCTATCACAAACACATGGATATTTCCAATAAAAACATTGTATGGTGAAATAAATCTAGCACATGCTAGAATTATTTTTAGCATAAACACATGCATATTTCCAAGAAAAACATTGCAAACCAAAAGAAATCTAGCACAAGCTAGATTTACTTCTAGCACAAACACAAACACATTGCCATTAAAAATATTGCAAGGAAAAGGAAATGTAACTCATGCTAGACTATGGTCTATTGCATGCAAGAAGATTACTAGCAACAACACTGCATTGTAAAGTAAATCTAGTGCATGATAAATTTCCTTATAGAACAAACACAAACACATTGTCAAGAAAAATATTACAACAATAATATTTCCTGGGACATCTCCATGCTTATGACATTTGACCTTTCCTTTTAGAGAAAATGGGGTTTTAGTCCATGCCTACATAGACTGTTGTTACAATATAAAAAATGTTAAACCCTCAAATGATTAGAAGGCTCTTTGTATGGAATATGTGGTCTAAAAATGGGAAATGGTAAAAACATAAGCATGTTGCCAAAAATGACATTGCATTGGGGAAAAAAACATTCTATATTACCCTCTATCAAAAACACAAACACATTTCCAATAAAAACATTGCAAGGTGAAATACATATATTGTACGTTATATTTCATTTTTGCATAAAAACAAACACATAACACCTTTTTAGGGTGAAATAAATCTAACATGTGCTAGAATTACTTTTAACAAAAATCGAAACATGTTTCCAACGAAAATATTGCAAAGAAAATTAAATGTAGCACATGCCAAATTTATTTCTAGTACAGACACATGCACATTACAATAAAAACATTGGAAGGGGAAATAAATTTAACCATGCCACATTTACTTATGGAAAAAAAAAGAAAAACTCATATCAACATTGGTAGGTGAAAGAAGTCTAACATGTGATATATTTAATTCTAACACAAAAACAAATATGTTGTCAACAAGAATGTTACAATAGGGTAAAAGAAAATATAGCATGTGCTATATTTCCTTCTAGCACAAACATAAGTAAAAGAATTATTGTATGGTTAAATAAAACTAATACATGCTGGATTTACTTCTAGCAAAAACAAGAGCATATTACAAATAACATCATTGTAAGGAAAAATGAATCTAGCACCCACAATATTTTCTTCTAGCATAAACAAAAACACATTGCGAATAATAAAATTATAAGGTGAAAGAAATCTAATGCATGCTATATTTAATTCTATCGTAAACACAAGCACATAACAACCTTGCAGGGTGTCAGAAATCTAGTATGTGCTAGATTTACTTCTATTAGAAACATATGCATACTATCAACAACAACACAAAAAGAAAAAAGGAAATCTAGTGCACTCTAAATTTCCTTCTAGCACAGACAGAAGCACATTGCAAAATAAAAACAATGCAATGCATTTGATTTCCTTCTGGCACAAATAACTATATTTTCAAAAATAATATTACAATGTGAAAAAAATATAACACGTACTAGATTTCCTTCTCATACAAATCCACAAACATATTGCTAGCAACAACATTACTAGACAAAACAAATCTAACACATGATAGATTTCCTCCTATAAAAAATACATTCATGTTGCAAATGACAACATTACAAGGTGAAAGAAATATAATGCATACTATATTTCCTTCTAATGCAAACATAATCACATAAAAACATTGTAGGGTGAGAAAAATTTAGTCTGTGTTATATTTACTTCTAACATAAACATATAAATATTTCCAATGACAACACTAGACGACAAAAAAATGTAGCACAAGCTAGATTTCCTTTTATCCCAAACAAAAACATGTTAGCAATAACAACATTGCAATGTAAAAGACAATCTAACACGTGTTAGATTTCCTTTTAGCGCAAACACAAACACATAGAAACATTGTAGAGTGAGAAATCTAGCAAGTGATAGATTTATCTCTACCACAAATACAAGAACGTTGCCAACAACAACATTGTAGAGTATAAGAAATCTAGCTTGTGTTAAATTTTCTTCCAACACAAACACAAGCACATTTAAATTTGAAAGAAATCTAACACATGCTATATTTCCTTCTAGCACAAACACAAGAACATAACAACATTGTAGGACTAAAGAAGTCTAGTGCATGCTAGATTCATTTCTATCACAAACACAAGCACATTGCAAGATAAAGGAAACATAACACATGCCAGATTCCTTCTAGCGCAAGAAACCATATTTCCAGCAACAACATTGCACTGTGAAATAAATCTAGTACATGCAACATTTCCTTCTAGCCCAAAGATAAGCATATTTCCAATAACAACATTGTGAGGTGAAAGAAATCCAATGTTTGTTACATTTCCTTCTAGTATAAACACAAGTTGACAAAAACATTGTATGGTGAAAGAATTCTAGCGCATGCTAGATTTACTTCTAGCACAAACACAACGATGTTGAAAACACCAACATTGCTAGAACTTAGGATTTTTTGATCCTTATTTTCAACGAGAGTGTCTTTCGGATTAATCAATCCTAATGATGTGATAAATCCGAAAGACGTCGTCATTAACAACAACATTATAGGGCAAGGAAATCTAGTGCATGCTAGATTTCCTTCTAACACAAACACAATCACATTACAAGATGAAATAAATCTAACCGTGCTAGATTTCCTTTTAGCAGAAACAAAATAACATAACAACATTGTAGGGTTAAATAAATATAACACACACTAAATTTACTTCTAGCACAAACTGAAGCATATTTCCAATAACAACATTGCAATAAAATAAATCTAGCATGTGCTAAATTTCCTTCTAACACAATCACATGCAAATTTCCAATAACAACATTGCAAGGTCAAAGAATTCTAGCATATTTCCTTCTAGCAAAAACAACCAAATTTCCAACCACAACATTGCATTGTGAAAGAAATCTAGTGCATGCTAAATTTCCTTATAGATCAAACACAAACACATGAAAACAACGTAAGGTGAAAAAAATCTAACATGCGTTATATTTACTTTTAGAAAAAACACAAGCCTATTGCCAACAACAACATTATCAAGCAAAAGAAATCTAACACATGCTAGATTTCATTCTATCATAAACACAAGTGAATTTCTAATAACAACATTGCAAGATGAAAGAAATATAACGAGTGCTAGATTTCCTTTAGCACAAATAAGCACATAACAAAATTATAGATTCAAACGAATATAGTGCATCTTAGACTTACTTCTAACACAAACACGGGCATGTTTCCAGCAACACTGCAGGGCAAAAGAAATCTAGAATGTGCTATATTTTATTCTAACACAACCACAAGCACATAACAAAATTTAGGATTAAGGAAATTTAACACATGTTAGATTTACTTTTAGCACAAACAAAATTATATTGCCAACGACAACATTGCAAGGTAAAATAAATTTTGCACACGATAGATTTTCCTCTATCGCAAATATAAACACCTTATCAATAAAAAATTGCAAGGTACAATAAATCTAATGTGTGCTAGATTTCCTTCAAGCACAAATACAAGATCATAAAAACATTTCATTCTAAAATAATTCTACCACATGTTAGATTTACTTCTAGAAAAAAAACACACATATTGCGAACAACAATATTATAGGCCAAACGAAGTCTACCACATGATTGATTTTCCTTTATCAAAAATAGAAAAGAAATTTCCAATAACAACATTGCAAGGTGAAGGAAATCTGTCATATGCTATATTTACTTTTAGAAAATACAAACAAATTGCCAACAACTATATTGCAAATAAAAGAAAATCTACTGCATGCTACATTTTTTTCTATCTCAAACACAAACACACTGTTAATAATAACATTACAAGGTGAAGGAAATGTAACACATGGTAATCTATTTCTGGCACAAACAATCAAATTTCCAATAACAACATCACATTTTGGAAGAAATATAGCACAAGATATGTTTCCTTTTAGAACAAACATAAGCATTATCAATAAGAATACCACAAGGTGAAAAATTTTAACAAGTGCTAGATTTTCTTCTAGCACAAACATAGTCACATAACAACATTGCATCACAACATAAATCAAGCACATGGTAGATTTCGTTTTTGCACAAAAACAAACACATTGTTGATAACACCATTGCAAGGTAAAGGAAATATAACACATGCTAGATTTTCCTATAGGAAAACCACAAGCACATAACAACATGGTAGGGTGAAAGAAATCTTGCTCATGTTAGACTTACTTTTAACAAAAGCACAAGTAGAATGGCAACAACAATATTGCAGGGAAAAAAAATCTACTATGTTCTAGATTTTCTTCTATTATATATACAAGCACATTGTCAATAGCAACATTGCAAGGTGAAAGAAATATAGCATGTGCTAGATTTACTTTTAGCAGAAAGACAAGCATATTGCCAACAACAAAGGTGCATGCCAAAGAAAACTTGCACTTGTTAAATTTTATTCTAGCACAAACACAAACACATTGGCAATAATAGCATTACAAGGGGAAGGAAATATAATGTGTGCTACATTTCCTTTTAGCACAAACAACCAAGTTGCCAACAACAATATTGCATTGTGGAAAAAATCTAATGTGTGCTAGGTTTCATTCTAGCACAAACACAAACACACTATCAATAACGACATTGCAAGGTGAAAAAAATGATGTTTTCTCACAAAAAACACATAAGAACGTTTTAGGGTGACAGAAATGTAGCACGTGCTATATTTACCTCTAGAACAAACACAAACATAACACCAACAAAATTACACCTAAAAAATGGAGCAATTCTAGATTCCCTTCTAGCTTAAACACAAGCATGTTGCTAATAACAAAATTGCAAGGTGAATGAAATATAACATGTGTTAGATTTCATTCTAACATAAACACAAGCACATAAAAACATTATACAGTGAAATAAATCTAGTGTGCCAGATTTAATTTTGGCACAAACACAAGCTTGTTGCCAACAACAAAATTGTAGGGAAAAACAAATCCAGTGCCTACTAGATTTTCTTCTAACACAAATACAAGCATGTTGCAAGATGAAAGAATCTAAAGTGTGCTAGATTTATTTTTACCACAAACACAAGTACATAACAACATTGTATGGTTAAAGAAATATAGTGCGTGCTAGATTTATTTCTAGCACAAACAAAAACATATTTCCAGCAAGAACATTACAAGGAAAAAGAAATCTAGGGCAGTCAAACACAAGCACATTGGAAACAACAACATTTCAAGATGAAAGAAATATAACATATGCTAGATTTTCTTCTAGCACAAACACAAGAACATAACATTGCATGGTGAAAGAAATCTATCATTTGTTAGATTTACTTCTAGCATAAACAAAATAATATTGCAAGGCAAAGAAATTTACTGTGTGCTATATTTTCTTCTATAACAAAAGAAAATTGTCAATAAAAACATTGCAAAGTGGAAGAAATCTAACTTGTTTTAGATTTACTTCTAGTACAAACAAAATCATGTTGCCAACAACAACATTGTAAGCCAAAAGAAATCTAGCACATGCTAGATTTACTTGTAGCAAAAACACAAGCACATTGCCAATAATAGCATTGCATGGTGAAGGAAATATAACATGTGATAGATTTTCTTCAAGAGTAAATAACCAAATTGTCAATAACAACCTTGGATTTTGAAAGAAATCTAGCACATTCTAATTTTCCTTCTAACATAAACGCAAACACATTATCAATAAAAAAGTTGCAAGTTCAAAGAAATATAACACATGCTAAATTTCATTCTAGCATAAACAAAAGCACATAACAACATTTTTGGGTGAAAAAAATCTAGTGCATGCTAGATTTAATTCTAGCACAAACACAAACACATTTCCAACAACAACATTACAGGGAAAAAGAAAACTAGCACATGCTAGATTTCCTTCTAACACAAACACAAGCACATTTTGAAAACAATATTGCAAAGTGACAGAAATCTAGTGCATGCTAAATTTCCTTCTAGCACAAACACAAACACATAAAAATATTGTAGAGTGAAAAAAAAACTAATGTATGCTAGATTTACTTTTAGTGCAAAGACAAGCATGTTGCCAACAACAACAATGCAGGGAAAAATAAATATAGTGGATGCTAGATTTCCTTCTAGCACAAATGCAAGCACATCATAACATTGTAGGCTTAAATAAATCTAAGACATGCTAATTTTACTTATAGCACATACACAAACATATTACTAACAACAATATTACAGGGTAAAAGAAATCTAGCACCTGCTAGATTTCTTTTTAGCACAAATACATCCACATTATTAACAACAATATTACAAGGTGAAATAAATCTAATGTGTTCTATATTTTTTCTTTTAGCACAAATAGAATCACATAACAACATTGCAGAGAGAAAGAAATCTAGCACATGCTATATTTACTTCTAGCACAAACACAAGCATATTGCCAAGAACAATATTTCACAGAAAAAAAAATCTATAGCATGTTAAATTTACTTCTATCACAAGCCATAACACATTTCTAAAAACAACATTGCAAGGTGAAAGAAATGTAATACATGCTAGATTCACTTCTAGCACAAACACAAGTCTATTTCCAATAACAACATCATAGGCCAATGAAATCTAATATATGCTAGATTTCCTTCTAGCACAAACACAAGCACATTGCTAATAACAACATTGAAAGGTGAAGGAAATCTAATTCATGTTATATTTCCTTATAGTACAAACAACCAAATTTTCATAAAATTATAGTGTCAGGGAAGTGTTAATGGCCTTGAGCCAGCCAAGTTTTGATTATCTTTCAGCATGGGGGAAGCCCTATATTTTTCTCTTGCTATACTCCTATGTGATCTACATCAAATCGTCTCAATATCATGCAAAATAAATGAATCAAGCATACAAGAAATGGAAATCATCTCTTAACCCTCGTAAGAACATGTTAAAGTTGAAAAATACATTATTGAGGGTAGAAGAAAAGGTTAGATGGGTGTTAATTTATACCTATTTGGGAGGCCCATCAATGATAATGGAGAAAATCAATCCTTGAAGAAAATCTATTTTACGGCACAAAGAAGACCTTCACAGTGTTGACAACTAAGTATAATTTAATACCCTACCCAAGAATTTCAAGCTTATGCACAACACCCCCAAAGTAATTGAAATACACCATTACCTTGGATACCTTGGCCACCCCATCCTCAAAATGAATCACGGGAACAAGGATGGTGAGGATCATATGGAGGAAACTATCCACAATTTTATCCATCATATCCTTAATATCCCTATAATCAATCTCAAAAACCATACTATCTATCTCAATAATAACCTTGGCCACACCCGCAGTTGACTTCTAGTTAACCTCTCCAATAACCCCATGCACAACCACCTCATAGACCTACTCAATTACCTGCACAACCACTTCCAAACCTTGGGTCTCTAAGCACCCTCCAAGGTCTCCAAGTGCCCTTTAGGGCCACATACTGGGAATCATGTCCCACCTTTCATAGGGTCATCCCCTATTTTCCATCTAAAAGAAGAAACCTCCAACATATAGCTAACATCCCCCTTCAACACTAACCCAATTAGCGCACCTCATACTTTGCACCTATATTCCCTTGTTACGAGCGACTACCTACAGGGTGTCTATCATGACTGGATAGGAATTTCTAGAGCACTATGGCTCTAGTATTTCCTATTGCCTCTCCCATCTCATCAGATCCTCTAAAACCCCTTAGTAGCTCCCACACATATTGTTGGGAGAAGGTCCCTTGGGGGTCAATTTTGGGGTAAGAAACCAAAGTTTTGGGGCAGAAGGCCCAAATTTTGTATAAAGAATGTAAAGTCTCCACATTTTGTGGTCGCAGAGTGCAAATATATCTATGTCTAAAAGGGTTTTCTACCCTTAGTCTAGATAGGTTGTGTTGATTTTGGAGATTTGACCTTGGTCCGTGGACCATGGGATTGTATAAAGAGGAGAGTCTTAGAGAGTCTAAGGGAGTTTAGTAGTCATGAGTCATTGATGTCATAGGTTTGTGAGAGCTAAGAGAAAGAGACTTAGCAGAGGAAGAGGCTCTATAGTTGAGTGCACAAAGGCCTAGTGTAGAAGTCTACAGCTGAGTGCGCGGACCCCTACAGCTGTGTGCGGAGGATGGTTAGAGTCTGTATTAAAAATTTGAATCATAAATAAAAAGGATTTTTCTGAAATTACTCTGTACTTTCCATCTGTGTACCATTATTTTACTATTGTTATAAACGTTGCAATTATGCTATGTTGAATGCTAAGTTTTAGATATAATGTTAAGTTGATGAGAGAAAATATATGTTTCCATCTGTTGCATGAACGCAAGCAATAACATATCTTTCTGTGAGGATAATCTTAATTTTATTGTAAATTTGGCTAAGACCTAATACAATTTTGGAACCAAGTCAATAACCTAGTTACAAAGGTGCGTAAGTGTCTAAATCATTGTCTAGGGTTGCACAAAGGGAAATCGGGTACCTTTGCAAAGGTTTTGAAAGATAGAAGAAGAAGTACATCAATAAGCCCTAAAGGCTAATCGATCGACACGAAGATATGAGTAAGGGTATAAAATCGACATCATAGCTACCTGAGGGTGCATAAACTTGGTTCCTGCATCCCCCCATACTACTTTGGGTGAGACTTCAGTCCGCTCTCCACAGATTGATGCCAAAAGGGCCATTAGTGTAGGGATTTTCTTGGTTGCTTAACGTTGAACCTAGGTCAGGGCCCTTCAAGCCAACAAATGGTTCTGTTGTTGGGACTGGGATCTGCATAACGAGATGTGTGATGTCGTATAATTGTAACCCAACTAAGAAAGAGATTGAAAATTGGTTTGATAGAAGGATCCACAAATTTGTGGCACAAGAAAACAAGAATCTGCGATTGACGAAAGAAAAGTGGTTGGACAGATACCTGTACACAAAAATACAAGAAATATTCTTCTGTTCCTTCTCAGTTGAGTTATACGAGTGGATCGCAAAATTGGCACATGACCAAGGAAGGTGGAGGCTTGATAATCTGATTGTTTGGACAATGGAGTTAGTAAGGAGGTTGGAAGCTTCTAAAGATAAAATCATGCACACTGTCTACCATTGGCTCGACTGCATCATAGGAGGATTTGTGACAGAGTTGATGGTCGATACCTCTATCAGTTACATCGAAGAAAAACGATGCTTCTTTAAAGGACTACGAGGCAAGTATTTGAAGTCATTAAATACTTGGATTAATATGCTCTTGTGTGAACAGCGTGTCATGCGGCTACCTTGATGTTTAGAGCAATGTGAAGTGAAAATTCTTTCAAGGACGAAGGAAGAAAAGGTCCTGCGTATAGCCCACTGATCGATCCTCCTTTGAGTGACGTCGAAGGAGCAGCGCAATCTTCTCCACTGAGTGTTGTTCAATTGATAAGACAAGGGTTCCCGCGAATACGTACACCACCTCCATCCTCATCCCATCCATCCACATCACCTCCATCCTCACCCCCACCTCTCACCCCATCACTCACACCACTCCCACCTCCACCACTGTTTAACATGGAGAACTCTGTAAAGCTACCTATAATTAAGGGGATAGGGAATGAAGATCCATACCAGTTTTGGTTCATCGCGAAGGATGTATGGGAAGCTCAGGGTAGCACGGATGACTAGATGAAGAAAGCCACACTGGTCAGTGCTTTGTAGGACCATGTACTAATGTGGTACATTAAGTACAGTACTCATAACCCAACGTCCACATTGGAAGATATCCAGGCTGTGGTGAATAGAGAATTCAGTAGGCCTAAGTCTCAAGCATAGTCAATTGTGGGATTCAAGGAGATCATGATGAAGCTTGGGGAGACACTCTAGGATTTGGACCAAAGGCTGAAGTGTGCGATCCGTGAAGCCAACATGAACCTAACTCATGGGTAGCACCGCGAATAGTTCATGGCCTCGCTCCTGCCCCACCTCAGGGTTGCACTACCACAACAGAAGATTGGGACTCAAGCAAAAGCTCTGGAAATCGAGATGAGGTTGCATGAGATAGCAATGCAGGATGCTAATCTGGGGGTTCAGCAGATTCATGCGCAGTTGTAAAACTTTGTCTTGAAATGTAAAGTCTAAAGAAGGATAGAACAGCTTGACTAGAGGCACACAAAGAAGTTTGGTGCCTAAAATGCAAGGGTCAGGGGAATGAAAAGATTCACTGTCCTTTCTTTGTGAACTATGTTGCAGTAGGGGGACCAATGCCTCTACGACCAGAGGCTGCGGCAAGGCCAAGGGCAAGACCCACACTATGGTGCACTATATGCCAGGTGGATGGGAAACATGCAACTGAAAATTTCCATTTGTTGCAGAAATTCGTATAGAAACCACAACAAATCTTCTGAAATTTATACCAATTAGTAGGTCATGATGAGTGCAATTTTTGTAGTTATGAATTAATGATGGAAAACACACCTGCATACAGGGTGTTGGGAGAAATGTGGCCTCTGAAAAAAGGCGTTGGGGGAAAATGAGGTGAGTATCAGCGGCGCAACCAAGGACGAGGTGGAGGAGGGCCTGGTAGAGGCCGAGGATAACTAATTTGTTACAATTGTGGAGGCCCATGACACTACACAAGGGATTGTCTGAATCTAACGTGATTGTCATGCCTCTACTGTACTTAGTTAGAACATGCGACCAAGGATTTCCCAATATTGTTGGCTAAGATTCACAAAAAGGGGGCACAACCTCCGCAGTTGATGCAGAACCTCTAGATGATGAGGGTTGAGCATCACGAGGAAGACCCTAAGGTAAACATTATGTTGCAAAGTGGAACTATGACTAGGGAGGATAATGGTAAGCAGCCTGCAGAAGGCCAATGGGTTCACAAAGCACCAAAAAAGGAGACTGGGTTTGATTTGGAGCAAGAAAAGAAACATTTATGGAAGCAAAGAAGAGATTCGTTGAGTCCTCTACCTCAGGAAGTTAGGAGAAACCAGTTGAAGAAATGGACCCATCCATGATTACCACATTCTTGGAGACCTGCATGAAACTGCTCCATGATAGTAATGCTGTGAAGGGCCTGCATGAACTGATCAATCGATGTGATGGCAAAGATGGTGCTACTGGTGAACCACGTGTAGTCAAGAAGCTTGGAAAGCACAAGGCAAGGACCTGGCATGAGATGAGTGCTGGCTTGAGGGGTTCTGAGCCAGGTTCAAAATTAATTAGCTAAACAAATCCCTACACTACTGGCCCTTTCGGCAACAACTCGCGGAGCACGGACTGAAGTCTCACCCAAAGCAGTATGGGGGGATGCTGGAACCAAGTTTCCGCACCCTTGAGATGTCTGAGGGGTCGGTTTAGTCCAACTGTGAATAGCTTCATGCAGGTTACTTTGCGCACCACCCTGACCTAGGAGGCCTTCATGATCTGTTATAATCACCTTCGCGTATCCCTAACCAGGGGATGTGATGCTTTCACGTTGCTAAGGAAGCAATCTGCGCTAATTCCCCAAGTTACAATACAGATCTTACTTATCTTCTTATAATTGTTAGTTAACTTCGCGTAAACAGATACTTTGTCTTATATTCTCTTAGTCAACATAATCATATAAGTTTGCGCGTATAAACAATAAAAATGCAATCCATACCTAATATACTAAATGCATAAAACATGAAAGATACATAGAAATGATATGAAACTTCTCTTTATTACCTCTCCAAAGGTTACAAAATTGACTCGCCCTATGCACTCAGTTACAGGGGTCCGCAAACTCAACTGTGGACTACTAGGCCTCTGTGCACTCAGCTGCAAAGCCTTCTCCTACTCTATGACCCAAGACTCGACTCTACACTTAGATGAGACTCAATTCTTCATTCTTCATTCACGACTATTTTTTTCTCGGTTATTTACAACTTAGAGCCTCACTCTATTTATACAATCCCATGGTCTGCGGACCATGGGTGGATCTCTAAAGCTGACATTACATTTACAAAAATGAGGGTAGACAACCCTATGACTCATTATAAGTTTGCGCTCTGTGCCCACAAAACGCGGAGTCTTTACCTCAAATTTGGTCAAAATCTAGGCTTCAAGCCCCAAAACTTGCCTTGGGGGATCCTGTGCCCAATAGGCCCCCAACACAAACATCGTGACTCGCCCTTGAGTCACTCTGTTGGCACGGATATCTTCACGCGGAGACCTCCCAACTCTGTTAGGACTGCTACAAGGTTGGTAACGCACTAAGAAGCTACCTACTATACCTCCTACACGCATTGTTCAAAGACCACAATATCTGAACTGCTTCCTTGCATCTACCCCTGCGTGTAGCCCTAACATCGCATAGCTCCCTGGTAGAGTATTTTATAGTCATGCACCTCCTTTCAGCTGCTTGGGGCGCTAAGACTGTGCTTCCTA
This sequence comes from Pinus tabuliformis, assembly GCA_031772625.1. Taxonomy (NCBI): domain Eukaryota; kingdom Viridiplantae; phylum Streptophyta; class Pinopsida; order Pinales; family Pinaceae; genus Pinus; species Pinus tabuliformis. Next base: position 767,030,658 of record CM062815.1, read on the forward strand.
CGGTTAGTCAGGTGGCCACCTGTATACGACTTCACCTGACTATCGCTTACTTCTCCTGGGAAGGGTTCAAATTTGACATCAACAATTGCATCTCACATTTTACCATTTGTATCACGCCACCATTTGTGATCCCCTTAGTAAGGTATGGTCCAATCCAAGGAATTAAACTAATCAACTCTCGACGATAGTCCCCAAATTCGTCAATGTAATCGTCCGCATCCTGTTTTATCACCATGGTTTTCTTATCAAGAAAGTCCTTCTGTATTCCTTCCTCAAGATTCTTGACTTCTGCTTCCACCATGGCACTTTTCTCCCTCAACCGAACTCTTTCATTCATGAGTTCTTAGAGCCTAAGATTACCCTACGGGATCTCCTCATCAGGTCTCCAGCATTCTTCTTTGAGCTCTTCCAACTACACGATCCCTTCTTCCAAGGCTCTGTGAACCGTCATATCCAAGGGTTCTACTATGCATGATCTAAGCATGACATACTCCATCGACATTACAGCATTCAATCCATAGGTCAGTGTTGGGTCCCTATAATACTAGTGATTACCCCATTACTATTGTATTTGTATCCCTTATTAATATTTTTGTGCCTCTATTGTCCCCATATTTTTATTACTGTGCCCCATAGAATCCCTCTATTATTACTTTTGTGGCTTTATATTATTATTTTTAGGTCGGCTGGGTTATATTGTGACTCCTTAGACTCCTTTATATAGAAAGGAGGTTTTGTCATTTGAATCATCCAAGAATTGTTCATTTATGTAATGTAAAGGAGGTTGCCCCCTCAAAGAGGCTGAATTCTAAGGCGTTGATCTATCTTTTCTATCTTTTCTTGAGCTGGTTTCATAACATTTGGTATCAAAGCTTTGGATTCTAGGGTTTTGCTGCTCCAAACAGGTCATCGTGGAATTTTCGCTATAACTTTTTTCTCCAACATTTCAAAAGCTAAAAAAAAACCCATTTTAGAAGAAATCACACTAAATCTTGGGTCCAAATTTCAAAGCTTTTCGCGCAATATTTGCGGAGATATGATCTGAGGAATTTGGTCTTTTTGTAGATTCCTGAATTACATTCCAAACAGGTGACCTGGGGAAAATCGTCATAACTTTCTCTCTCAGCATCAGATTGAAATTTCGTAAGAAGTTAAAGAAATAGGATGGATTGTAGTTTCCTTTGTATATTGTTCAGAGCCAAAGGTCAAAATAGTGACTTGTGGCACGTCGTACAAGTTCGCTCTACTGAATTAGTCTATAATCAGGTCATCTTGGGAGATTGTGCATAACTCTTCCTTGGAGAATCCAATTTGGATCAGACAAGTGGCATTGGAAGGAGGACACAAAGGGCTACTATAGGTCATGATTTCAGAACTGGATGATCCGAAATTGCAGAGATACATCATATTCAATATCAAGCTTCTACAAAGTGAAAAAAAGGTGTGTAGTTTTTTTTTTAATTTTTGCATAAGCTTGGTTTGAAAAATTAGTTTGAATTTGTAATTGATGCCCCGAGGAAAAAAAATGCAAACACCTAGTAAGAAACCTGAAAGCTCTAGAATGACTCATGAAGAAGAGGAAGAAATACAACATGATATATCAAAATTACGAGACCAAGTGCAACAAGTGTCACTTGCACAAAAAGCAACAGAATCTAAGATGGATGGTTTAAGGAAAGATGTAGAAGCTAAGATGGATGGTTTAAAGAAAGGTGTAGAAGCTAAGATGGATTGTTTAAAGAGAGGCATAGAAGCTAAGATGGATGGCATGGAAGCTAAGATGAATGGCATGGATGCTAAAATTGAGGGCATGGATGATAAGATGGAAGAATTGAAGATAAATATGAATAAGTTGCTACAAGAAATGGTCACTAATGGTGAAAGGGTAGTAAAGGAAAATCATGATGAGAACAAAAGAAATGTTAATCATGATTCCATAGACTCTAATGTGGGATCAAATACCCACCATATTCCAAAAATCGATATGAGGAAGTTTGATGGCAAGGATCCCGCAACATGGATATTAAAGATGGAGCAATTTTTCGATCTCAATAATGTGCAAAACACAAAAAAGGTACGTATTGCAACTTTATATTTGGAACCAAATTAGTTTGTATGGTATCAATGGCTTTGATCTCGTAAACTAATTATCACTTGGGCAATTTTTACAGAAGAATTGACAGAACATTATGAGGATACAAAATGCAACACTTTTTTTAGCCAATTGATAAGTATAAAAAAAAAGGTTTCAATAATGGAGCACATTGAGGAGTTCCAAAAATTGAACATAAGGGTAAAAAATATTCCAGAGGAGCATAGGATTGTTGTGTTGATAGGGACTTTAAAGGATAATATCCAACATGATGTTCGCCTTTGGGAACCTGATTCATTAGAGAAGGTATTGAGGTTAGCAAGAAAAATGGAAAGCAAAGTTATGGCAACCGGGAAGCATACCACTCACAACTATAAAGATGGAAGTGTTGTTGTCCCCAGTCTTCCACAACCTATAAGGTTGACACCACAACAATTGGAAGAAAAAAGAGCAAGGGCTTTGTTACAGTTGTGATAGCAAATACACTAAAGGTCATAAGTGTGCTGAGAAAAAATTATTCTACATAGATTGTGAAGAGGAAGAAGAAAAGGAGCAAGAAAGGTCAAAAGAAGAGGATATACTCCAGGAACAAAGCCTAGATAAAGAAGAAATGAATCCGACCATATCTTGTAATGCATTAGCGAGAATTACCACTCCTCAAACTATCAAGATAGAAGGACAAATCAAGAAGAAAAAGGTAATAGTGTTGATTGATTCAGGAAGTACCCACAATTTTATTCATTGTAAGGTAGCAAAAGAATTGAATTGCTTCTTATATCCAGCACCAGAGTGTCAAGTGATGGTTGCAAATGGGGGAACAATAAATTTCTCTGGAAAGTGCCATAATATCAAGCTATCCATGGGAGAATATGTATTGACTAGCCCAATGCTTTCCATTCCAATGGGAGGTGTTGATGTTGTACTAGGAGTCCAATGGCTACAATCCTTGGGTACAATAGCTTTTAATTTTCAAGAACTTTTCATGAAATTCTTTGTGGAAGGAAAGGAAGTTGAATTAAGGGGTATTTCAGGGAAACCAAGAAAGATAATCAGTTCTAACGGTATGACAAAGCTTCTAAAAAAGGAACAAAGAGGTGTAATTGCACAATTATGTTCGCTAGATGTTTCCACATTGGAATCATATATTTCTCCAGATCTCCAAAAAGTCTTGGACAATCATTCCAAGGTATTTGAGACTCCCAAATGTCTCCCACCTATTTGTGATCATGATCATGCTATTCATCTGATTCCAGGAAGTGTTTCTCCAAACATCAGGCCGTACAGATATCCCTATGCCCAAAAGAGTGAAATTGAACGGATGGTTGTAGAAATGCTAGAGGCTGGTATAATTCAACCGAGTCAAAGTTCTTTCTCTGTTCCAGTAGTATTGGTGCACAAGAAGTATGGATCATGGTGCATGTGTTCGGATTATAGGGAGCTCAACAAGCTCACTATTAAAGATAAGTTTCCCATTCCTGTCATTGATGAATTACTGGATGAATTGCATGGATCAATTTACTTCACCAAGTTGGATCTTCATTCAAGATATCATCAAATCAGAATGAAGACTAAAGACATTTCGAAAATAGCATTTAGAACTCATGAGGGTCATTATGAATTTTTGGTCATGCCTTTTGGCCTTACCAATGCACCTTCAACATTTCAAGGTTTGATGAATTCCATTTTCAAACCATTCCTTAGAAAAATTTTGTTATTATTTTTTGATGATATACTAATCTATAGCAAGTCTTGGAAGGATCATGTTGAACATGTTGACAGGGTGCTACAACTATTGGAGGAGAAACAATTATATGAAAAAAGATCCAAATGTTTCTTTGGAGTACAAGAGGTGGAATATTTGGGTCATATTGTATCTCATGAAGGAGTTAAGGTAGACCCTAGCAAAATTAAAGCCATTAAGGAATGGAAAATCCCCACATCCATAAAGCATATGAGAGGATTTCTCGAGTGACAGGGTATTATCGCAAGTTTGTTAAGAGTTATGGGAGAATAGTAGCACCTCTAACAACATTATTGAAGAAAGATGCATTTTCATGGACTCCAGAAGCAACAAAGGCCTTCGAGCATCTTAAAGAGGCAATGTGCCAAGCACCGATTTTAGCTACACCAGACTTCACAAAAACCTTTATTGTGGAATGTGATGCTTTAGGAAATGGAATTGGTGCTATTTTAATGCAAGATGAAAGACCCATTGCTTTTGAAAGTCATCCAATCAAGGGAAAGTTTTTACACAAAGCTATTTATGAGAAGGAAATGTTGGCAATACTACATGCACTTAAGAAATGGCGACCCTACCTAATGGGAAGACACTTCAAGGTAAAAACAGATCATGATAGCCTTAAATACTTTTTAGAACAAAGATTATCCTCTGAAGAGAAACAAAAGTGGGTCACAAAGATGTTGGGTTATGACTTTGAAATCATCTACAAAAATGGAAGCAAAATGTGGTGGTAGATGCACTCTCAAGAAAGGATGAGGACGTGGAAGCATTTTTGTGCCCCATTTCTATTATCCAACCAGATTGGATAAACGAAGCAAGGGAGGAATGGAAGAATGACGAAGAAGTGTGGGCACTTATTCAAAAGTTACAACAAGACTCCAGTACATCTAATTCATTTCGCTGGAAAAATGATTCGTTATGGTACAAATATCGCTTATACCTCTGTAAGAATTCCTAGCTAAAACAAAAGATTCTTATGGAATTGCACACTTCTCCCTTTGGAGGGCACTCAGGATTTTTAAAACCTTACCACAGGGTTAAGAAGGAATTCTTTTGGGAGGGCCTTAAATCATATATTCAAAAGTTTGTGGCAGAATGTTTGGTTTGCCAACAAAATAAAGTTGAAACAATTAAGACATCGGGTCTATTACAACCTTTATCCATTCCAAGCCAACGTTGGGAGGAGGTTTCAATGGATTTTATCACAGGTTTACCCAAGTTTGAGGGAAGGAGTGTCATCATGGTGGTAGTTGACAGACTTACCAAGTATGCACACTTTTGTGCATTATCCATTTAAAGCTAGTACATTTTCTACTGCATTTATGGAAACAATTCAAAAGCTACATGGAAACCCAAAGATTATTGTAAGTGACAGAGATCCCATTTTCACAGGAAATTTTTGGACATAATTATTTTCTTGTCTTGGTACTCAGTTATATCATAGCTCATCTTATCATCCTCAATCTGATGGGCAAACTGAGATAGTAAACAAATGTTTGGAAGGATATCTTTGTTGCTTTGTATATGATAAACAGACACAATGGGTCAAATGGTTGCCTCTGGCTGAATGGTGGTATAACACTTCCTTCCATACAGCAACAAAAATGACCCCATTTACGACACTTTATGGATATCAGCCACCATCCATCACATCATATTTAAGAGAAAATTCTAAGGTTCAAGCAGTGGAACATCACATCGAACATCAACAAGAAGTCGTCCAACTCTTAAAGGATAACCTCGTGTTGGCACAGAATAGAATGAAACAACAGCCAGATCAACATCGCAGCGAAAGAAGTTTTGATGTAAGTGATTGGGTATTCCTGTGGCTACAACCATATAAGCAAATTTCCCTCAAGCAAGCTAAGAAGGATAACAAATTATCACCAAAGTATTATCGTCCTACAAGGTGTTGCAAAAGATTGGTACTATGGCATACAAATTGGAGCTTCCTACAGCTTCTTGATTGCACCCAGTTTTCCATGTTTCATGTGTAAATAAGGTTATAGGCGATAAGCTCCCACTTCAAACAATATTGCCAAAACTTGAAGAGGAAGGAAAAATTATATTGGAACTAGAAGTAGTCACAGAAACAAGAACTCGATAGTTACGAAATCGATCAATTTCAGAGTATCTTATCAAGTGGAAGAACTTATCTGCTGAAGATTCCACATGGGAGGATGAGAATTTTATACAGAAGCATCCAAAACTACTTAAGCGTTGAGGACAACACTTTTTTGAAGGAGACGGGCATGTTGGGTCCCTATAATACTAGTGATTACCCCATTACTATTGTAGTTGTATCCCTTATTAATATTGTTGTGCCCCTATTGTCCCCATATTTTTATTACTGTGCCCCACAGAATCCCTCTATTGTTATTTTTGTGGCTTTATATTATTATTGTTAGGTTAGCTAGGCTATATTGTGACTCCTTAGACTCCTATATATAGAAAAGAGGTTTTGTCATTTGAATCATCCAAGAATTGTTCATTTATGTAATGTGAAGGAGGTTGACCCCTCGAAGAGGCTGAATTCTAAGGTGTTGATCTATCTTTTATATATTTTCTTGAGCTAGTTTCATAACAGTCAACCTATAGGGTGTCTGTTCTGTCAGTTTCATGCACGTTGTCTTATAAGCCCATAAGACTATTAGTACGCATAGGTCCCAATCACTTCGCTGCGCATTACATACCTTGCTCATTGCTTCACATACTTTGTAAAATGCTTCCGTGTGGATAACCTTCTACGCACTATTTCTTTCCACATTCTGTCATTCCAACTTGAGGAACCATTCACGCATCCCCCCCCAACACATGCTTATTGACTGTATTTCTCAATGCGTAGTTCATGTGTATCTGTGCATGTTGTTTACCATATGCTTGTACCCACCTAGATAGATGCGCGCGCAAACCATCCCATCCATTGTATTTATCTCTTAATCGCACTATAGGCTTCTCAAACTATGAGTGCAACACTTTCTACATGCGCGCTAGTATACAAAGCCTCCTCTATGCGTACCCCACCACCTTGCGGGTGTAGTGTGTAATGCCCAATTCAAGGCCTGGAAAAATTTCTTTTCCAGCACCTGCCTTTCAAATCTGTCCAAGAAAGCATCTACCTTACCTAATCCATCATAAGTAGGGAGATCTCTCACTTATACGCAACACAAAAAACTTGTCATCATGTTACAATTATGCGTGGTTACCTTGTGTATCCAGTTCTGCCATCATTATATCTCCTCATCCGAATCTGAAGTGAAGGATCTTTCGCACTCCCATGATATTCATCCCTCCATAGTGGGATTTACCTAGTTTGCTTCCATGCAGTTATCTTGTAGATGTAGTCCAAATCATCATCACTTTCATAGTCGTGCACTGACTCTTTATAGCGTGATCCCTCAGTAGGGTCCAAGGGTATAAATATGTGTAGAGACTTCTTCTCAAAAATCATCTTACGCTTCTTCAGATTAAGCACCCCATTCATGTCATTGGCCCAATAAATTCCTAAGAGTGTGGGGTAGGGATTGCTGTCATCAACAATCTCTATCACCTCAAAGTCTGCTAGCACGCTCTCTCCTTCAATATCCTTGGTGATTCCCTGTAATCACCCTAGGGGTATTATCTTCTATTGGTTCACCATTCACAATTGAATAGGAGACCACTACAGCGTAGGCCTCCCCATGCGCTGCCATGTCTGCTTCAGTAGAACATTCGCATATGATCCTAAGTCCATAATTAATTGGTCCATCTCATATTCTCCAATTTGTGCGGTTACCTCATTTCTCTCCCCATCCTTGTCTTATGGCTTCCAATCTTTTGAACTATGCATGGTTCTCCTGGCACGCTCCCAGCGCATCTGTTAATGAGTTCCTGTAGTCCCTTTACAGCCTTATAGTAACAAAGTAGCTGGATGCATGTTTCCAAGAATGTCATAAGAATAGCTAGGTCCATTCTTGAATCCAATCTATCTTTCTTCCTGAAGTGGAGGCATCAAATGAAGCTCTTCTTTGCTTCCATAAAGTTTTCTCGAGCGCGCTCCAAATCAAACTCCTCTTCCTAAGCTAGAGCTTTGCGAACCCAAGTGCTATCTTCAGACTATTTGCCTTTATCATCTCCCATCGTAATTCCACTTTGGAGCACAATATTCACATTTGGATCTTCCTCACGCAGCTCAGACCTCATCATCTGCAGGATCTGAGTGGGGGGTGGTGGTAGCACTCCCTTGTCGCATATCCTAGCTATCAGCGTAGGACAATCCTCCATCTCATGATCAAACAAGGTACAATACAGACATGATGGGCATGTTGGATTCATACAATCGTTAGCATAATGTTCTGGTCCTCTGCAATTGTAGCATATCAGCTGTCTGTGACCTCTTCCAGGCCCCCATCCACCTTGGCCTTGACTGTGCCCCTGAAATCGGATTCGCGCCATCCCTACACTCGGGTCTAGGGGCTGCGATTTGGCCTGAACTCTGTAGGTGGGATTTCTATACATAATTAACTCATAGCTTCTACAAGTGTGCTCATCATGTTCTACTGACCTAGAAAAATTACAAAAAAATTGTTGCGAATCTTGTGTATACTTTTGTAACAAATGGAAGTTGTCCATAATGTGTTTCCCTCCTATTTGAAAAATCACGGACCACAAAGTAGGCACTGCACTAGGTCCCACTTGCACTTTCGGCCTTAATGGTGTTAGTCCTCGTCCCATGAGGTAATTCACGAACACTGGGCAGTGGTCCTTGTCATGACCCTGACCCTTACATTTAACGCACCATACCTCTTCATGCACTTTTGGTTGAGCTGTCTTGTCCTATTTCAGACTCTGCATTTCAAGGCATAAGATTTTCAACTGCACCTGGATCTGCTGATCTCCCAAGCTAGGATCCTGTATTGAGGTCTCATGCAACCTCATCACGATCTCCAAGGCCTATTCCTAAGTCATTAACCTCTGTTGTGAGAGCACATTCCTCAAATGCAGTGTTAGCGATGCTAGAAAATATTTGTGCTGTTGTCCATCCGTCAAAGTCATATTATCTTCGTGAATTGTGCACTTCAGCCTCTGATCCAACTCCCAAGGAGTCTCGCCTGGTAGCATTGTGATCTCTTTGAACCCAACAATCGATTACACTTCTGACTTAAGCCTGCTAAATTACTTATTTAGTGCATTTTTGATATCCATGATCCCCACATAAAGATTGTCATTAGAGTTCTTAATATACCAGGTCAGTGCGCGGTCTTGCAGGGTGCTAACCAGTATCACTTTCTTTATATTGTCATCTACAACTCCCTGTGCTTCCCATACGTCTCTTATCACGAACCAAAACTAGTCCAGATCCTCATTTCCTACTCTCTTGAACACATGCAACTTTATTGCGCTTTCCATGTTGACTCGCGGTGGTAGCGAAGGTGGTACGGGTGAAGATGGAGGTGGTATGGGTGAAGACAGTGGTAGTTAATTAGCCAAACAAATCCCTACATGATTGGGCCTTTCGGAAATAGCCTGTAAAGTGTGGACTGAGGTCTCACCCGAAGCAGTATGGGGGGATGCTGGAACCAAGTTTCCACACCCTTGAGATGTCTGAGGGGTTGGTTTAGTCCAACTGTGAAGAGCTTCATACAGGTTACTTCGCACACTACCCTGACCGGCAAGGCCTTCACGATCTGTTATAATTTCCTTTGCGTAGCCCTAACTAGGGGTTGGGATGCTTTCACGCTACTAAGGTAGCGATCTGTGCTAATTCCCCAAGTTACACGGCGGATCTTACTTATCTTCTTATAACTTTTAGTTAACTTCGTGTAGACAGATACTTTGTCTTATGTTATCTTAGTCAACATAATCATATAAGTTCGCACATATAAATAGTAAAAATGAAATTCATACCCAATATACTCAATGCATAAACTAGGAAAGATACACAGAAATGGTATGAAACTTCTCTTTATTACTTTTCCAAAGGTTACAGACATGACTTGCCCTGCGCACTCAGCTACAGGAGTCCGCGCAGTCACCTGTGGAATACTAAGCATTTGCTTACTCAGCTGTAGAGCCTTCTCCTACTCTATGACCCAAGATTTGACTCTACACTTAGATAAGACTCAATTCTTCATTCTTGATTCATGACTATTTCTTTTTCTCAATTATTTACAACTTAGAGCCTCGCTCTATTTATACAATCCCATGGTCTGCGGACCATGGGTGGATCTCAAAAGCCAACATTACATTTACAAAAATGAAGGCGGACAACCTTATGACTCATTTACAGGTTCGCGCTCCGCGCCCACAAAACATGGAGTCTTTACATTAGATTTGGTCAAAATCTGAGCTTTAAGCCCCAAAACTTGCCTAAGGGGATCCTATGCCTAACAATGAGACTCACCGCGAAAATAGGGGAATAAAAAATGGACCAAGTTATCCTGGATCTAGGGTCTAACACAAATGTTTTGCCAAAGCAAACATAGGAAATAATGGGGAGACCTGTGCTCTAGTGGTATCTAATCCTGTTAAGGATGGCGAATCAACAGAAAATTATCCCAATGGGGAGGCTGCAAGGGGTAACAATTGACATCAAGGGCACGAGTGCATTGGCGGATTTTGAAGTAATAGAGATTGTGGATGATATAAATCCATACCCTACGTTCCTTGGAATCGATTGGGCCACTGAAATGAATTTGGTAATCAACCTGATGTAGCGAAAGATGATATTTGAAAAGAAATCGCTTCGTGTAGTGGTACTACTGGATCCTGCAAAAGGATCGTGCTATACAGAACCAGTCCGAGATTATGAAAGTGATGACAATTTGGACCAGATTTACAAGATAATGACATGAGACTAGGATTGGGTAAATTTGATAGCGGAAAGACGTATTTCATGGGACCGCGAGAGCTCTTACATATCAGATTCGGATGAAGAATTAGAGCACTGGCAGAACCGGTTGCATGAAGTATCTATGTTGTGTTGTAATATGATGACCAAGTTGTTGCATTGCATCTCATCAAAAGTCAGGTATCTGCCTCACTATGATGGGCTAACTGATGTTGATCACTTTTTGGATTCATTTGAGAGAGAAGTGTTGGAGAAACATTGTTTCCAAGCCTTGGACTGGATATTGCGCACTACACCCATAAGATAGTGGGGTACGCATAAGGATAGTTTTGAGGATTGGCACGACTATAGGAGGATGATGAGAATATGTTTTGGGCAGCCAAAAGTGCAGATGATAGACAAGTATGATGGAAGGGATGATCCGCGTGATCATCTAGCCAAATGGACTAAGGCTTATGGAGCGAAGCCCCAACTTGAATGGGTGCATATGTTTTGTCATACCCTGGATGTCATACCAATAAATTGGTACTTCAAAACAAAGCTTTGCCATGGCATTGAAGAATGGGACATCTTGTGCTAGGGGTTTATAATGATGTTCAATTTTGAGGATGGGTTTGACTGTATTCATGTGGCACTATAGGAGGTTAAAGTAGTGATCTTTAGGATACCGCAAGATCCTTTGGACTTGGTTCAACCTGATTAGGCTACCCAGTTGAATCATGTGCTAGAATGCTATAATGTAATCACTGAAGAAGAAGAAAAGGATCCCAGAAAGATTAATATTCCGGAAACTAAGGGTCACCATGAGGTTGAAGGTCCATAGATAAAGGATCCAGACATAACCGCGTTGTTATAAACTAGGCAGGTCAACATTGGCACAAAGGCGGAACCAAAATTTGCCAAGATTGGGGACTATTGGGATGATGCGACAATATACAAGGTTGCTGAACTCCTCCGCGAATATCAAGATTTTCTCCCCACGAAGTTTTCTAATTTAAAAGGTATAATAGGAGACCTAGGTATCATGAAGATCACCCTAAAACTAGACGCGAAACCTGTAAAGCAAATACCTTACTGCCTTAATCTGAAGTATAAGGAAAGGGTCTACACTGAGTTAGATAAGATGCTCATGGCAGGGATTACTGAACCAGTGGAAGAATCTGATTGGGTAAGCCTGATAGTGGTTTAGGAAAAGAAACATAAAAAAGAAATAAGGATATGCATGGATCTACAAATGCTGAATGACACTTGTGTGCATGATCCTTTCTCGACCCCATTCACTGAAAACGTCATGGATAATGTAGGAAGACAAGAATAATTCTCTTTCACTGATGGGTTCTCTAGGTACCATCAGATCAAAATTGCACCTGAGGACAGAGGCAAGATGACCTTCGTGACTGAATGGGGCTGTTTTAGTACACCGTAATGCCTTTTGGGCTGAAGAATGTGGCAGAAATCTTTTCGCACGTAGTCATTGTGGCATTCAAAGACTTCATTCATAAGTTTCCGGAGGTATGCTTTGACGATTGGACAGTGTTTGGATTGGTCAAGCACCATGTGGCAAGTCTGCGTTTGATGTTAGATACATGTCAGAGATACCAGATCACGCTCAATCTAAAGAAGTGTATGTTTTGTGTCCCTTTCGAGATCTTTCTAGGTCATGTGGTATGCAGACAAGGATTGATGGTAGAACCCATGAAGATCACAGTGATAATCAACTTGGAGGCACCAAGGAATGTGAAACAGCTGCACACAACACTAGGGCACACCAGATAGTATAGCAAGTTCTTCAAGAGCTATGCCCAGATCACCGCACCCATGGAGAAATTGTTGAAAAATGATGCTACATTCTGTTGGAATGATGAATGCAAGAAGAACTTGGATGTGATGAAAGAGAAAATGATCACCGCGCCAATCCTAGTATTCCCAAACTAGAAGAAGGAATTTCATTTTCAAGTGGATGTGTCATGTATTGCGCTAGGGGTCATGATGACACAGGTTGGCAAGGGGGAATTGGACCATCCTATAGCATTCTTGAGCAGGAAGATGTCCAAGGCAGAGAAGAACTGTTCCACCAGAAAGCGCGAAGACTAGCCATGGTGTACATGCTCCAAACGTTCAGGCACTATCTACTAGGTGGACATTTTAAGATGTATACGGATCATTGTGCATTGAAATATCTTGTCAATAAGCTTGTGCTGGTGGGAAATATCTGCAGATGGTTGTTGTTGTTCCAAGAGTGCGACTTCAAAGTTATTGTGAAGCTAGGACGATTGAATGCAGGACCTGATCATCTCTCACGCATTGAAATTGGAGAGGAACCTACTAATTTGGAGGAGGAGCTGCCTGACGTGCAGCGCTTTGCATTGCGTGTCGTGGACAATCACTTTGAAGATATCATACATTTCCTGATGAAGGGAAATGCTCCAAAAGGGTATACAAGCTAGCAAAAGAAGGAGTTAGTGGTGCGCACGGAACAACTCTCTGTCATTGCAATGCACTTATACAAAATGGGGTTAGCTTAAATATTGTGACGTTATGTACCTAAATTTGAATGGAGAAACATTCTCATGGAGGCTCATGGAGGAGTTGCAGGAGGTCATTATGAATGGAAAGAAACAGCACAGAAGGTTCTATGTGTTGGATTGTCATGGCCAAGCCTGCGTAAGGATGCGAAATTATATTGTAGGGCACGTGACACATGTCAAAGGACTGGTAGGCCATCGCGGAGGGATGAAATTCCTTTGATGCCACAGGTGACGTTACAACCATTCGAGAAATGGGTGATTGACTTTGTGGGTCCAATTTAGCCTCAAGGAAAGAAAACAAGTGCGTGGTATATCATCATTGCAACTGAGTACTTCACCAGGTGGGAAGAGGTGCAACCTCTGAAGGACTGTACAGGCGCGACAACAATAAAGTTTATTTTTGAATACGTGTTGACAAGATTTGGTGATCTGAAAATCACTCTTGAGTGATCTTAGTTAAATAATTATTGAATGAAGGTATTATAGACTCATGTGTTGGTGTGTGTCTATGTTATTTTAGGCATCGGATCGATCAGATTGCAAAATACACAGACACTGGAAAATGGAAAACAACAAGAGAAACATAGTAAGAAAATGCAAGAACACAACAATTAATAAGTTCACCCTATCCTCCAGGGCTACATCTCCGGTCCAGCTCTTAGTGGTGACCTTCTTTTATTGTGTCTTTAAAGTAGAGATTTACAATGGGGAGCTCAATTTGAGTCTCCTAAAATAGAATAATGTTTGGTAGGGTGGTTCTTGGATTCCCCAAGCCACTCGAGTACACAGACTCTGTCCTTACCAAATCTTGACCTCTCCAGTCTTTAGTGGAAGGAGTCGAATGTGGTGCTCAATTCCCAATAGATCCTCTCAGGGATCGCTTGAACCTCTCAAGCTTTCTATCTGCTCGAGGTTGTCTTATACTATAGGTCAGCTCGACTCTCTGTCTTTTTCTTCTTGCTTTACTATCTCTTCTATCTCTGTTCTCTTCCTTTCGTTGTCCTATTCTCTGTTTGTTCATGGCTAAAATCCAATCTGTCTCGTGACTACTCGCTTTCTCTTCCACCCCTTCGGTTCACTGCCTCTGTGTCTTCACCAACATCTCACAAGGAGTGGCCACTTGTCCTCTCACAGACTGTACAAGCTCTTCCTCAATGGTTCGGTTTTCTGGTTACATTGTGGAATGAGTCATCCGCCAACTCAGCTGTCAAATCAGACGTCAAACTTCTCTATGCCACGGCTTAAATCCCCTATCAATACTAGTTTCTCCATCGGGCACAATCTCCACTGTCAGATTTGGAGCCCCCAGATCCTACGACATTCGCTCATTTTGTGCGGTTTACTTGCTCGACTGTTAGTGCACAATGAGCAGCGGTTTTCTCTCTCATCCCCCTACCACGCATCGGGTGCGGAATGGAATCGCTCAATTTTCTCCAAATCCTCTTACCGCCCAAGGATACCCCCGATATACTGCCGGTTTTGGAGAGTGGGACCCGCCTTTCACCTTAGCGCCTTCCCCACGGTTTTCCTGGCTTCCATGCGACTGAGTGCTTCGGGGCTTTTCCTTCTCGAGGGGTTTTTCCCAGCGATGCGTGATTAGCGCTAAGTGCTAATCACTAATCGCGCATCAGAAATGCCCTCTGTTTCCCAATCTGGGCTTCCCACGTGCTAGGTTTTCCTCCTGCGCGGTCTCCATGGGCCTCGGTCAACGCACTTTGACCGAGGTCCTCATCGTTCCTTGTTGGCTACAATCTGCCATTGTTTAGAGGTCTTCCCTATTGCTCTGTTCTCATAATTCGAAGTCCATCCTGTTTTGATATAGCCATGGTTCTTTAATAATCTTCATGGATCCAATTCGGATCATGGCCTTCCCACTAAAGGAGCTTTTGGACCACCAAAAGTTGGTTTTTAAGCATCAAATAAGTGAGGGTACAATTCTCTCACTTGTCCAATCTCTATCCACTTTGCACTGCTTGGAATTGAACCCTTGAGCCCAATTCTGAGGTACTCAACATCTCCCCTGCGCGTCATCCTCACCTTCTGGCCCAGAACTGTGTCTTCCTGCAATTCATTAAGATATTCAGGTAGCAGGTCATCAATAGAGGGAAATTGAATCTGGTCCTCGAGATCCTCAATTACTAAAGGTTCAAACAATCTCAAGTAATCTGCATTTACAATTGAGTAGATGTGCATGTAAGCTCACAGATCAAGGCGAAAATCATTCTCACCAATCTTCTCAAGTATCCTAAAAGGTCCATACCTGATGGGCTTTAGCTTTTTACCTTCACCTTGCATCCTATCCTCGCTGATGTAAAGCTAGACTTGGTCACCAACTTGGAAACTATGCTCCATCCAATGGTTGTCATGCCTTACCTTGTATTTGGCTTGGCTCTTTTCCAGCTGTTCCTATACTGCTTGGTGGATCTCTTGGATTTGTACAATGAACCTAGTTTCCCTGTCCACATCATTGTGTCCCTCAACTATGGTGTCTTTACCAAAGACAGAATCTAAAGGAGACCTTAGTGTCAAACCAAAACAGGTCTCAGAAGGAGATCTTTGTGTAGAAAAATGTTTTGCTCTGTTGTAAGCATGCTACACATAACACAAATGCTCATCCCAAAGCTTAGGATGTTTGCTACAATATCCTCTAAGTAACTGGATCACTGTCATGTTAACTACTTCTGTCTGGCCATCAGTTTGTGGATGACATGCTATGCTTTTCTTTAGTTTGGTGTCCATCAGTTCCCACGGACTTGACCAAAACTTCCCCACAAATCGGATGTCTCGATCAGATACAATGGAAGTGGGTAATCCAAAATGAACCCATACATGTTCAAAGAACAATTTTATGGTTTGTTCAGCTGTGATCTTCTTATTACAAGTTATCAAAATACAAATTTTGCTGAACCTATCCACAACAACATATAGATAATCATGACCTTTTCTAGATTTAGGCAGTCCTCCAACAAAATCTATGGAAACACTTTCCCAAGGGTGAGAAGGAACTGATAATGGAGTGTACAAGCCTAGTTTTCTATTGTTGGGCTTGCTTTTAACATGTTATCACTGAAAATTCTGTTTCCTAAATTGCTCAGACTAGCTTAAGGACAAGGTGTTTTCGCAGCGCATAAATCCTTTAGCAGTTTCGTAGCGCAACCTGTTTTAGTGATTTCGTAGCGAAAAACACCGACTTTGCACTGGCTGCGCTACGAAATTGGGGAATTGTTCAAATCCATAGCCAATATCTCACCCATATCACCTTTGTCTCCTATGGGTTCTGTGGGAATATGATATATGCATAGAAAAGCCTGTTTCTGCAAATTGATGGTGAAGTTTGTAATTCATCTGAGTTATGGCTACAGGTTTGCTTGCCTTCTAGTGAGAGTTTAAAGCTTGTTAACCAGGATAAAAGTCCTCAATCAGTTCCACTGTCAATGACAGCTGAGGTTAATAGAAAGGTGGCTTTTGAATAAGGTGCCAATCATAATAAGGAAAGCATATCAAGATTTAGAAGATGCTGGTCGTGGTATAGTGCCTTAGAAGATGCATCATTGGAAAGAGAGGATTTTCAGACTTCTGCAAGTGATTACTTGAGAGCTCTTTCTATATTAGAACGCTTGGAAGAACCCAACAGTCGGCATATTTCACAACTATGTTTTAAGATATGTTTGGCTTTACAGATGCAGAACAAAATCCCAGATGCACTAAGCTATTTAAGATCCCAGCTTGTATACAAATGAAACTGAGACATCCAAAGATGAAAGTTCTGGCAAATATGCACAGACAAATAATGTTCCCGAGGGAGATCTCCATACTGGTACACTGGCTACAACTGCCGTGGATGATGAGGTCGATGTGCTTAAAGGTCTAATGTCAGATCTTTCAAGTAAGATTGAAGATATCAAGGCGATGATGTCAGCTCCACCGTTGTCTGAAGTTCTTCAGGCTCTTTATGATGATAAGAACGTTTCTCAGGATAAAAATGCTTGTATAAGTGTGAATTCCTCTCATGAAGTAGAAGCTGGTTATCGACTAAAAGGTAGTGCATATGTCATCTTCAAGTATACATGGTTGTGGGATCGTGTACGTGTCAATGATGAGCTTTTGACAAACGAAATGTTAAGGTTGGCAAACAGTATTAGCTGTTCGTTCATTAGTTCTTCCACCGACAAAGGATATTTGGCAAGCGATGGCCACGATTCAATGCGCACCTTCACTACCGCTCGCTTGGACAATGGCGCTGCTAATTCTCGCAATCTTAAACCCAAAGTTGATACTACTGGAGCCGCAAGTCAATGACGATCATCAAGCAAAATCAAGTTGTTGGGGGCATTTCTTATCGCCCTTATCCTAGTCAGAGATTTGGAAAAATAGCTTTCTGTGCTATTGCTGCGGAGCAGATGACTGTATTGTAGATGCCAAGAGGAGGAAATCTGCTGGGTGTTTGGATGAACTTCATCATCCCAAAAAGAAAGGACCCAGGAGTTCCGGTTTTCCTAGTTCAAGGGCAGTGGAGGACAAAGGTGCCGAATGTTCTTCAATCAAGGTTCACACTAGAAAGAAATTACATTCAGATCATGTTTCGTCTTCAAAAGATACAGATGTTGAAGTGAGAATAGAAGTCGAAGAGCGTAAGGATTATATACCGAAGTCTCGAAATAGTGGGAAGAGGCACGCGTATTCAGGGTCTGCAGATTGTTTTGAAGATGCATCTCTTGTGGAACCTAGGAGACAAGCAACAGAGGAATCATCGGAAGCTTCTCCTCAGACTATCCTTTCTCCTGATCATCCTGTAAATCAACCAATGGAGACACTTCTATTCTCAATTTATCAAGTATTTCTGTAAGCTGGAAAAACGGGACTTACAGCCCGAGAAGCGGTTTCAAGAATTCTTGAAAGGGGTCTACCTGGCCTTCATGAAGGAGGGGTGGTTCCAAGAATTGAAGTGGCTAGGATTTTAAGAACATCGCCATATTTTATGCCGCTTGAAGAATCAAAATCTGTCCTTTGCAGTGCTATCATTGGCAATGAAGGGCAACATTTATGTTCTCCAGCTAATCTCATGGAGTCAAGAGAGGAAGCAGTAGCAGACGAAGTGCATGAAGAGGATGACTTTCGAATGAAAGAGAATCAGAGTGGGAGTTGGCAATATTTGGCGGCATTGGCAGCAATTCGAAGGGCGAGAACAAGGAGACAGAGTTTAACATTGAGCCAGTCAAAAGTTGGCCCATTCTTGTCATGAACCTGTAGGTGAAAAGTGGAAGTTCATTGTTCCTAGGAAGCGGTGACTAAATTATCAAGCAGCAGTGCAAGACCCGCTTCCTAAATTTTGAAGCAATAGTGTAAGACCTTAGCAACCGACATGATGTGAAAGGCTGGACAATTTCCCATCAGCAGCTAAATGCTACATTCAAGATCTAAATGGTGAACAGATTGTTCAATAGAAGAATTATTTTTGCAAAAACAAGTCAAAAGAGGTTGCCGTTGGAGAATATTTGAGTTCTCAAGTAGATTATGGTAGGGGAAGTTTTGGTCATCAAGATTCTTCCAGCACAGTGCTTCGCTCTTGAACTCTATTTGAGCATGATACTTGTGTGCTTCCACATTGGAAGTAGATTATAAAATTTAATTTGGCTTAGGCCATTATTTGGTACTGCAACAGGAGGCATGTGGCGTGAATCTGGTAACTTCCATGATTCTTCTTTCCACTATATACCCTTCTGCAGCAATTCATTAAAATTCCTAAAGCGTTGGATGCATTTAGGGCAGTGGTCAAAGTGAAATACACGGGGAAGTTAGAGGATGGCACCATATTTAAGGAAAAGGGATCTGATGAAGAACCATTTGAGTTTATGGCTGGATAAGAAGCAGTCGAAGGCCTTGAAGGTCACTTGTAATCTCAACAATGCAGCTTGTAAACTAAAATTGAAAGACTATACACAAGCAGAAAAATTATGTACAAAGATTTTGGGTTGAAGCTATGTTTTTTAAATTACACAGCAGTTTCGTAGCGCGCTACGAAACTGCTGTAGGTGGTGATTTTAAACGCACAGCAGCTATTGTGATACTGTGAGCGGGAGTTTTGAAAGAGAGACACCTGTCCATCAATACAACGTACAGCACATTAGAAACATGGCAGCGTTCCATACCTGGGGTTATTAAAGAGCTGGGAACATGCTGCTACATTTTCGAAGAGTGGTGGAAGACAAGGACTGGGAAAACAGGGGTTCTATCCTAATATTATTGAATCATCAACGCATCGAGCATCCAATGCTAACCTGGAACATTGAATCCTCATCTCATGCTATCACAGCCACTTCCAGAAAGAGAGAAAATGTCAAAGAATGAAGTTCATTGTAATTAAAGCCATCAAAGCTACCGCTGTAGTAATCCACTTGGCAGAGAACGAGTCTTAATTGTAATAAATGCTATGTCCAGCATGATGTAGAATTAGGATCTTATTTGCTTTAGGATTTCAGCGCTGTCAATTAGTGGTCAGCTGTAATTATTAGTTAGTTAAAAGTTAGTAGGTGTCATCATAGTGAATTATTGAGCTTCCCTCACGCTGGAGGAGGGAGCTCGAATCAGGTAGAGTAAGCATTCTATATAGAGCTGAAAGATGAATGTAAAGGGGGTTGGATGTTTTTGAAAAAACAGAGTTTATATTGGCTTATGTAAAGACTTGTTACAGTAATATAAAAGACTACTTTTTTCTTATCAGGATTGATACTTTGTTCAGATGCTCAAGATGTATGTGGCTTTGTCTTACCCTTTATGTTTTACAGCTTTATAGATACACAATCACTCTGAATTCACCTAGCTGCTCAGACTTCCTGTGTGTATTTATGAGTTGAGGTTCATTTGAGAAATGTTTTGAGTGTTTAAACATTACATGCCCTGACTTCCATGAATGAGTAGTTTTATGGTTTACTGAAATGGTGTTTGACTCCATGAGCCCAATGGAAGAAATCTTATGTTGTCTATCCAACCAGCATGTTTATTAAGTTTTCATTTCAAGAGTTAGCCCTCCTAGTGTTAATCATAATCAATAGTTTGTTTGAGAGAGCCCTCTCTGACTAAGGAGGCTAAGCCTTAGTCTAAAGCCTGGTTTGAAATAGTTACATAAGATCTTGCTAAGTGGCAGCCCTTAGTACCTGATTTTGTGATAACATTTTGGTGCGTCTGCCGGGAGTCTGAAGATTATTCTTTCCCGAAATTATGAAGCTGAACTTCTGAAGGTAGCAGGAGCTCAGAAGGTTTTTGAGGCTGCAAAACTACCTTGGCGACTACATTGTTGAAGAATTCGAAATTCATAGGTTCATGGTGATTCCACTGGAGTTATGAAGGACCCAGAAGCTACCATTCTTAGTTCAAGGTATGCATGCATAGATTTTTCAGGAATTCATGGTTTCCCAAATCATTTTCCCAAGGATGCATATTTTCTAAGGAATGGTCCCAAATTTAATGGAGAAGATTTGAGTTTAACTCTAAAGCATATCTCAGATTTCTGTCATTTTGCTGAGCTTCTTAGAGTTAAACATGAGGATGTTTGCATTATGTTATTTTATGATTCACTTCAAGGGAAATGCAAACAATGGATTGAAAGTTTTCCTATCAAATCCGTTAAGTCATTTCGAGACTTATGGCTTATGTTTTTGGAGGAATGGATAGATAGGTCAGAGGTGGTGGCAAACTCTCCTTCAGTTGAGGGTTTCAAACAATGGAATGATGATCATATTAATGAAGAAATAGGTGAAAATTTTTCTTTGTCCTTGTCCTCGTATCTAAAGTCATTTGACTGTAAAGCAGAGGATAAGATGAGATTTTTGGATGAAGTTGCTGAGGACATTGAGAAAGAAATGGAAGGTTTAGAAGGTCAAATTCAGGCATACAGTTTTCATAATCATGATCATTATTTTCAGAAGTTTTCTATGGCAGAACGCAAGGAGACAATGCTGGTTCCTTTCTCTTTCACGGTTGAGGAACTGAACACTGTTGTTCAAGATCAGTTTGCACAGCCGGAAAGTTACAAGAACCATCAAGCTGATCATGTATTCTGGGATCCTATAGCTGATTACATGGAAGAGTTTTACTCTCCAGTGTTTCAGTTTTCCTATAAAGATCAGAGACAATTTCAGTGGCAGCGGTCATCACACTATCAGATTGGCTCTGAACTCCGATGCAGTCAAAGAAATCAAATATCAGATAAAACAGAGGATTGGTTACATTGGAAATTTCATATTGATTGAGCAGAAAGAAGTTGAAATTGTTAGGGTAGGTAGGTAGAGGTAAATGCAAAATAAGCTCAAGGTCAACTGAGCATTTTTCAGTAGAAGTAGCTTTCTTTCTCCTACAGTCATGCTGGTCAAGCAAATTTCTGTTTGTCAAATAAATTTTATAAGGCACTCGAACTGCAGGTTCTTAGTGCACCACAAGGGCACACTATCCCAAGTGGAGCCATTGTTATCACTGAAAATTCTGTTTCCTAAATTGCTCAGACTAGCTTAAGGACAAGGTGTTTTCGCAGCGCATAAATCCTTTAGCAGTTTCGCAGCGCAACCTGTTTTAGTGATTTCGTAGCGAAAAACACCGACTTTGCACTAGCTGCGCTACGAAATTGGGGAATTGTTCAAATCCATAGCCAATATCTCACCCATATCACCTTTGTCTCCTACGGGATCTGTGGGAATATGATATATGCATAGAAAAGCCTGTTTCTGCAAATTGATGGTGAAGTTTGTAATTCATCTGAGTTATGGTTACAGGTTTGCTTGCCTTCTAGTGAGAGTTTAAAGCTTGTTAACCAGGATAAAAGTCCTCAATCAGTTCCACTGTCAATGACAGCTGAGGTTAATAGAAAGGTGGCTTTTGAATAAGGTGCCAATCATAAGAAGGAAAGCATATCAAGATTTAGAAGATGCTGGTCGTGGTATAGTGCCTTAGAAGATGCATCATTGGAAAGAGAGGATTTTCAGACTTCTGCAAGTGATTACTTGAGAGCTCTTTCTATATTATAACGCTTGGAAGAACCCAACAGTCGGCATATTTCACAACTATGTTTTAAGATATGTTTGGCTTTACAGATGCAGAACAAGATCCCAGATGCACTAAGCTATTTAAGATCCCAGCTTGTATACAAATGAAATTGAGACATCCAAAGATGAAATTTCTGGCAAATATGCACAGACAAATAATGTTCCTGAGGGAGATCTCCATACTGGTACACTGGCTACAACTGCCGTGGATGATGAGGTCGATGTGCTTAAAGGTCTAATGTCAGATCTTTCAGGTAAGATTGAAGATATCAAGGCGATGATGTCAACTCCACCGTTGTCTGAAGTTCTTCAGGCTCTTTATGATGATAAGAACGTTTCTCAGGATAAAAATGCTTGTATAAGTGTGAATTCCTCTCATGAAGTAGAAGCTGGTTATCGACTAAAAGGTAGTGCATATGTCATATTCAAGTATACATGGTTGTGGGATCGTGTACGTGTCAATGATGAGCTTTTGACAAACAAAATGTTAAGGTTGGCAAACAGTATTAGTTGTTCGTTCATTAGTTCTTCCACCGAAAGAGGATATTTGGCAAGCGATGGCCACGATTCAATGCGCACCTTCACTGTCGCTCGCTTGGACAACGGCGCTGCTAATTCTCGCAATCTTAAACCCAAAGTTGATACTGCTGGAGCCGCAAGTCAATGACGATCATCAAGCAAAATCAAGTTGTTGGGGGAATTTCTTATCGCCCTTATCCTAGTCAGAGATTTGGAAAAATAGCTTTCTATGCTATTGCTGCGGATCAGATGACTGTATTGTAGATGCCAAGAGGAGGAAATCTGCTGGGTGTTTGGATGAACTTCATCATCCCAAAAAGAAAGGACCCAGGAGTTCCGGTTTTCCTAGTTCAAGGGCAGTGGAGGACAAAGGTGCCGAATGTTCTTCAATCAAGGTTCACACTAGAAAGAAATTACATTCAGATCATGTTTCGTCTTCAAAAGATACAGATGTTGAAGTGAGAACAGAAGTCGAAGAGCGTAAGGATTATATACCGAAGTCTTGAAATAGTGGGAAGAGGCACGCGTATTCAGGGTCTGCAGATTGTTGTGAAGATGCATCTCTTGCGGAACCTGGGCGACAAGCAACAGAGGAATCATCGGAAGCTTCTCCTCAGACTATCCTTTCTCCTGATCATCCTGTAAATCAGCCAATGGAGACACTTCTATTCTCAATTTATCAAGTATTTCTGTAAGCTGGAAAAACGGGACTTACAGCCCGAGAAGCGGTTTCAAGAATTCTTGAAAGGGGTCTACCTGGCCTTCATGAAGGAGGGGTGGTTCCAAGAATTGAAGTGGCTAGGATTTTAAGAACATCGCCATATTTTATGCAGCTTGAAGAATCAAAATTTGTCCTTTGCAGTGCTATCATTGGAAATGAAGGGCAGCATTTATGTTCTCCAGCTAATCTCATGGAGTCAAGAGAGGAAGCAGTAGCAGACGAAGTGCATGAAGAGGATGACTTTCGAATGAAAGAGAATCAGAGTGGGAGTTGGCAATATTTGGCGGCATTGGCAGCAATTCGAAGGGCGAGAACAAGGAGACGGAGTTTAACATTGAGCCAGTCAAAAGTTGGCCCATTCTTGTCATGAACCTGTAGGTGAAAAGTGGAAGTTCATTGTTCCTAGGAAGCGGTGACTAAATTATCAAGCAGCAGTGCAAGACCCGCTTCCTAAATTTTGAAGCAACAGTATAAGACCTTAGCAACCGACATGATGTGAAAGGCTGGACAATTTCCCATCAGCAGCTAGATGCTACATTCAAGATCTAAATGGTGAACAGATTGTTCAATAGAAGAATTATTTTTGCAAAAACAAGCCGAAAGAGGTTGCCGTTGGAGAATATTTGAGTTCTCAAGTAGATTATGGTAGGGGAAGTTTTGGTCATCAAGATTCTTCCAGCACAGTGCTTCGCTATTGAACTCTATTTGAGCATGATACTTGTGTGCTTCCACATTGGAAGTAGATTATAAAATTTAATTTGGCTTAGGCCATTATTTGGTACTGCAACAGGAGGCATGTGGCGTGAATCTGGTAACTTCCATGATTCTTCTTTCCACTGTATACCCTTCTGCAGCAATTCATTAAAATTCCTAAAGCGTTGGATGCATTTAGGGCAGTGGTCAAAGTGAAATACACGGGGAAGTTAGAGGATGGCACCATATTTGAGGAAAAGGGATCTGATGAAGAACCATTTGAGTTTATGGCTGGAGAAGAAGCAGTCGAAGCCCTTGAAGGTCACTTGTAATCTCAACAATGCAGCTTGTAAACTAAAATTGAAAGACTATACACAAGCAGAAAAATTATGTACAAAGATTTTGGGTTGAAGCTATGTTTTTTAAATTACACAGCAGTTTCGTAGCGCGCTACGAAACTGCTGTAGGTGGTGATTTTAACGCAGAGCAGCTATTGTGATACTGTGAGCGGGAATTTTGAAAGAGAGACACCTGTCCATCAATACAACCTACAGCACATCAGAAACATGGCAGCGTTCCATACCTGGGGTTATTAAAGAGCTGGGAACATGCTGCTACATTTTCGAAGAGTGGTGGAAGACAAGGACCGGGAAAACAGGGGTTCTATCCTAATATTATTGAATCATCAACGCATCCAGCATCCAATGCTAACCTGGAACATTGAATCCTCATCTCATGCTATCACAGCCGCTTCCAGAAAGAGAGCAGATGTCAAAGAATGAAGTTCATTGTAATTAAAGCCATCAAAGCTACCGCTGTAGTAATCCACTTGGCAGAGAACGAGTCTTAATTGTAATAAATGCTATGTCCAGCATGATGTAGAATTAGGATCTTATTTGCTTTAGGATTTCAGCGCTGTCAATTGGTGGTCAGCTGTAATTATTAGTTAGTTAAAAGTTAGTAGGTGTCATCATAGTGAATTATTGAGCTTCCCTCACGCTGGAGGAGGGAGCTCGAATCAGGTAGAGTAAGCATTCTATATAGAGCTGAAAGATGAATGTAAAGGGGGTTGGATGTTTTTGAAAAAACAGAGTTTATATTGGCTTATGTAAAGACTTGTTACAGTAATATATAAGACTACTTTTTTCTTCTCAGGATTCATACTTTGTTCAGATGCTCAAGATGTATGTGGCTTTGTCTTACCCTTTATGTTTTACAGCTTTATAGATACACAATCACTCTGAATTCACCTAGCTGCTCAGACTTCCTGTGTGTATTTATGAGTTGAGGTTCATTTGAGAAATGTTTTGAGTGTTTAAACATTACATGCCCTGAATTCCATGAATGAGTAGTTTTATGGTTTACTGAAATGGTGTTTGACTCCATGAGCCCAATGGAAGAAATCTTATGTTGTCTATCCAACCAGCATGTTTATTAAGTTTTCATTTCAAGAGTTAGCCCTCCTAGTGTTAATCATAATCAATAGTTTGTTTGAGAGAGCCCTCTCTGACTAAGGAGGCTAAGCCTTAGTCTAATGCCTGGTTTGAAATAGTTACATAAGATCTTGCTAAGTGGCAGCCCTTAGTACCTGATTTTGTGATAACATAACACACATAGTACACCCTCTTACATATCTAGAAACTGTCTCATTCATTTTTGGCCAATAACAAAATATTTGTAGCTGTGCAGCTGTTTTACTTACCCCAAAGTGACCTGATATTAGAGAAGTGTGTGCTTCCTCAATTATCTTTACTCTTTCAGTTTGTGGAATGCATAACTTCCCACAATGGTATAAGAGTCGGTCCTTTATATGATAGTCCAATTATTTTACTCTTTTTCCTTGACTTAAAGTTACATATGCATCTTTAAAATCTATATCTTGAACATATTGTTCAATGTAGCTTTCATGTAGCACAGGAATATGCTTAAGTATAGTAGATGCATTTATAATGGGTCTAGATAACATGTCTGCAACTTTATTATGTATGCCCTTTTTATCTCTAATGACTGAATGGAACTATTGTAGAAAACCCATCCATCTATAGTGTCTTGATTGCTGCAACTTAGTTTGGGAGTGTAGATATTGAAGTGGTTGATGATTATATGTATGACTGTCTCTTTGCCCATTAAATAATGTTTCCACTTTTTCACACTCTGTACTAATGCATACAATTCTTTGTCATATGTAGGATAGTTAACTACTAAAGAATTAAATGTCTCAGAATGATAACATATGGCTTTACCATGCTGTGTCAACACTGATCCCATGGCATAGTCACTGGCATCTGTTTGGATCTCAAATGGTCTTTAAAGATCAGGCAGTGGCAGTACGGGTGCTGTACTAATCTTTTCTTTCAAGCTGTCGAAGGCTTTTTACTGTTTGCCTCCCCACTAAAACACCTTGTTCAATCCTGTTAAAGCATGTAAGGGAGCTACAATTAAGGAAAAGTTAGAAATGAACATCCTCCAATACTGTGCTACTCCTAAGAAGCTTCTAACTTCTGTAGCAGATTTGGGTTTAGGCTAGTTCACAATGACTGCCACTTTAGAGGGATCTATCTTCAATTCACCAACCCCTACTATATGACCCAGATAATTTAGAGATGTTTTGCCAAATTCACATTTTGAGAGTTTAACATAGATTTTTTCTCTTTTCAAAACATCTAGTGTCTGCTTAACATGCTTTAAGTGTTCTTCCCATGTTTTGCTAAATATCATAATGTCATCCAGATACACAATAACAAAATCATCAAGAAAAGGTCTGAGTACATCATTCATTAATCTCATGAAAGGAGCAGGAGCATTAGTTAAGCCAAAAGGCATAACCAACCACTCATACAATCCCTACCTTGTTTTGAAAGAAGTCTTCCATGCATCTTGCTCTGCAACTCTGACCTGATGGTATCCATTGTGCAAGTCTAACTTGGAAAAATAAACAGCTTCCTTCAATTGATCTAAAAGATCATCTATGCGAGGAAGGGGATAACTATTTTTGATTGTTATCTTATTCAGTGCTCGGTAATAAATGACATTCTCCACGAGCCATCTTTCTTTCTCACCAAAATGATTGGTGACCCACATGTGACCCACATGGTGGTGTGCTAGGTTTGATTAACCCTTTCTCGAGCAACTCCTGCACTTGCTTCTTGATTTTAGCATTCTCTAAAGCAGGCAACCTATAGATTCCAATGTTAGGCAATGGAGCATCTTGCTACAAAATAATATCATGTAATATTTCCTTTTTGGGGTGGCAAACCTTTAGGTTCTTGAAACAAGATATCATACTATGAAACAACCTTTTCTAATTCAGCTTGTTGTTCAGCACTACAACCCTCAAATACATTGGTTTTATCAGGTTTATTTTCCTTTAAAACCATTAGTAAGAATTGTTTACATGAATTTATCATTCATTTCATTTGCCCTGAGTTTATGAGAGTATAATTATTCTTGAGCTAATGAGCTCTTACAAAGTATTCGATTCCATCTTTAACAAGTAGATACTTGTTCTCATCTCTATAGAAAATAGCTTTTCTGTCATACAAGTTAAGGACTTCCTAAAACAATTCCACATATATCCAAAGGAATTATGTCTAACTCAACCTCATCTACAAACACTGACCCAAAAGAAAACTTGAGTTTGCACTGTCTAGTCACTTGTAGTTGTGCTTTATCATTCAACCATCCTAATGGGTATGGTTTCTTGTGAGGTGTAGTTACTAATCCCAACTTATTTACAATTGCTTCAGAAATTAAATTTACTTGTGAGCCACTATTAAACAAAGTATCAATCTTTTGATGTTTGGAAATAACTTGATATGGAAAAGCTCATGTCTTTCTCTCATTTTCTTCATCAATAATAGATTGTGCAGAATTACTAGTAGATGCTTCAGAATTGTTACCTTTTATACCTATGGCTAAAATAGTTGTTTCATCACCTAAGTTTGACCCCAAATCCTTTTGAATAGCTACAACAATCTTCTTCTTCTTGCCCTCAAACTTCTTAGGTCTCTGTTCTTGATGCAGAATCCAACAGTGCTCATCATCATGCCCATCCTTTTTACAGTGAGTGAATCAAGCCTTACTTTTCTGTGCAGTATTAGCCTTCCTTGCTTTCCATTTCTGCTTCCTTTTCTCCTTATTATTGCTTGCAGTGTGTTGGGATGGTCCCCCAACTTCTGGACTTCCATTCTTTCCTCTAGCTTCTAGATGAGTAGCTTGTACAGATACCTCATCTATACTAGTGGGATTAAACATGAGGATAGTGTGCCTCATGTAGTTGTGTGGACCACGAATGTACTTCAACAGAGTCTCAAGTGAGTCTAATGAGAGTCCTAGAATCAATGATCTCTTTCTAAATTCTTGAGTATACCCTTGCACACTTTTCACTTTCAACTGTAGAAGAGTTTGCCAACTCATCAGGGCTTGTTGCATGTAGGCCAATGGATAGAACTACTTTTTGATTACAGAAACAAATTCACTCCAAAAATAGATAGTCTTACCATGTCTCTTCATGTTAGCTTGGGTCCTGCCTTCCCACCAAACCAAGGCAGTGCCTCTAAGGCATAGGCTTGCCAAATGAATCTTGCTCTTGTTTGAATCAATACTCTACACTCTACAATAAACATCAATTTGTCTAATCAAATTGTCCAAATTTCTGCATTCAACTCTCCATCATATATAGGTAAATCAAATTTAACATCTAGTTTGATCAAAGATGTTTCTTTTTATGTTCAGGGCTATTAGGAGGGGTGAGAAAGCTTTCCTCTTTCCCTTTTCCTTTTGTGTGGTCATGGAAGTGAGACTCATCTTCTCCTTTGTCTTGCTTGAAGCCTGATGAATCTTTCTCCTTATGTTTTCTAAAGTCCCTATACATTTCTTCTACCATGGACTTTATTGCTAGGAAACTGTCTATGAATTGGGGGTCTGGTCCCATAGAACCTTCCTCTAACATTGTCCTCTGAGGATAGACTCTCCCAATTTCAAGATTAGTTTCAACCAACTCTCCTTCTCCTAACTTGAGCTTTGATCTAGTTAGCATTCAACAGCTAAACCAATACAAATTTAATAGCCTAGAGCTCAGATACCACTTGATCTAAAAATCACTCTTGAGCGATCTCAGCTAAATAATTATTGAATGAAGGTGCTATAGACTCATGTGCTGGTGTGTGCCTATGTTATTTTAGGCAACAGATTGATCAGATTGCAAAATACACAGACACTAGAAAATGGAAAACAACAAGAGAAGCACAATAAGCAAATGCAAGAACACAACAATTAATAAGGAGTTCACCCTATTCTCCAGGGATACATCTCCGGTCCAGCTCTCAGTGGTGGCCTTCTTGTATTGTGTCTTTAAAGCAGAGATTTACAATGGGGAGCTCAATTTGAGTCTCCTAAAACAAAATAATGTTTGGTAGGGTGGTTCTTGGATTCCCCAAGCCACTAGAGTACACAGACTCTATCCTTACCAAATCTTGACCTCTCCAGTCTTTAGTGGAAGGAGCCCAATGTGGTGTTCAATTCCTAATAGATCCTCTCAGGGATCACTTGAACCTCTCAAACTTTCTATCTGCTCGATACTTCCTTATGCTACAAGTCAGCTCAGCTCTCCGTCTTCTGCTTCTTGCTTTACTGTCTCTTCTGTCTCTGTGCTCTTCCTTTCGTTGTCCTGTTCTCTATCTGTTCATGGCTAAAAGCCAATCTGTCTCATGACTACTCGCTTCCTCTTCCGCCCCTTCAGTTCGCCTGCTACTGTTCGCTTGGAGTTCCCGGCCTCTACATCTTCGCTAACGTCTCACAGGGAGTGGCCACTTGTCCTCTCACAAACTGCGCCAGCTCTTCCTCAACGGTTCTGTTTTTCAGTTACACCATGGAATGAGTCATCTGCCAACTCATCGGTCAAATCGGATGTCAAACTTCTCTATGCCACGGCTTAATTCCCCTATCAATCCCAGTTTCTCCATCTGGCACAATCTCCACCATTAGATCTGGAACCCCCAGATCCTACGACATTCAGTCATTTCGTGCGGTTGACTTGCTCGACCGTTAGCATGTAATGAGTGGCGGTTTTCTCTCTCATCCACATGCCACGTGTCGGGCGTTGAATGAAATCTCTCAGTTTTATCCAAATCCACTTATCGTCCGAGGATGCCCTCGATATACTGCTAGTTTTGGAGCGTGGGACTAGCCTTTCACCTTAGCACTTTCCCACGGTTTTCACAGCTTCCATGCGACTGACTGCTTCGGGGCTTTTCCTTCTTGAGGGGTTTTGCCCACCGATGCATGATTAATGCTAAGCATGCTAATCTCGCATCATAAATGCCCTCTTTTTCCCAATCCGGGCTTCCCAAGTGCTAGTTTTGCCTCCTGTATGGTCTGCATGGGCCTCGATTAGTGCGCTTTGACCGGGGTCGTCGTCGTTCCTCGTTGGCTACAATCTGCTATTGTCTAGAGGTCTTCCTGATCGCTCTGTGCTCATAATTTGAAGTCCATCCTATTTTGATACAGCCATGGCTCTTTAAGAATATTCATGGATCCAATTTGGATCATTTGGCTATCCCAAGATCTTTATGAGCGATCATGGCACACACTTTCTTAACGAAAAAATTAGCGCGTTGACAGAAGAATTTCAGGTGTATCAGTAGAAAAGTATGCCTTATCATCTGCAGGCCAATGGGACAGTGGAAGCATTCAATAAGAGACTGGAGGATGCACTGACGAAGGTCTAGAATGCTTAGAGAAATCACTAGGATGTGTGCATATCTGTGGTGCTATGGGCCTACAAAACGACTTGTAAGAAGTTGACTGGGCAAATGCCTTTTATATTCATGTATGGCTTAGAAGCTGTGATTCCAATGGAATATATTGTACCTATTTTGTGCATAGTGGTACTCAAAGGAATGTTAGATTGCAGAGCCCAGGAAGAGAGACTCATGCAAGTAGCGGAGCTTGAGGAGGACCAATTTCTTGCTTGATTTCATGAACAATTTCAAAAGGAGCATGAAAAGGCATGGCATGATTGACACATCAGACTACACTCCTTCAAGGTAAATGATCTAGTCTTGTTATATGACAGTAAATTTGATAAATTTCTAGAGAAATTTCAGATGCACTGGCTAGGGCCATAGCCATCAAGGAGATTACCGATGGTGGAGCAGTTCAGCTGGTTAAGTTAAACAAAGAACCCTTCCCAGGGAAGGTGAATGGTAGCCGATTGAAGCCATACACTGGTGATCTAACTAGGTGAATATATGGGGGAAGCATAGTTTTAGCACTCCAGGTAGCTGAAATGAGGCGCGGGACTATAAGCTACATTGCCCGGGTTGGAGAGCTGTGCGAGGAGAGAAACTACATTGAATAAGGGAATGTCACATAGTCCACAACAACATGTAGATGACTGTGCTACCAGGGGAGAAACCACAGAGAGCAGCCAGAAAGTGACCGTTAAAGTTGCTCTTCATGATTTGACGATGAAAGAAGGCCAAATGGAGCGGGGGGCGGGGGGTGGGGGGCAGCATTTAAGTTTAAATTTATGGGTAAGATATTTGAAAATATGCCACCAATCTAGCATTAATGAACCGATTTTGGGGGGAAAGGTCAGATTTGAATTCAAAATGGCCTATAAATTACATATGGCCACCTAGCGTAAAACAATTTTCATATTTAGAAATTGTAAGTTGTGTTGTGTGTTGTGCATGAACCGCGCATTTTTCAAAGAGCTACTTGATTGCCTAGTGTTCGATCAATTTCCAGAAACTGTTCGCAAAATCATCCATGACATTATTCTAAGAGTAGTAGCTATGGAAATTGAAGCAATGAAAACCGAGGGAGCTGTTCCAGAGGTCGCTACTACAGTAGAAGGAGTTGCCCCCGAGGTTGTGCCTACAGAAATCACAGTTGAAGTACCAAAGTCTCCACGGTCGCCTAGACCGAGGCCTACCTCGACCAAGGAGGGTCCCAAGAATAGGAAGGGAAAGCAGGCCACGAAACCACAGTTGGTGCATGCATCTCCCAGGAAACACCCACAAAAGGATAAGCCCAGTGCAAAAGAAAAGGGCAAGATGATTAATCTGGAGCCGAAAGAAGACGAGATTGAGGATATCCAATGGATGATGAAGATGTTGGGGTGGAAACCAAGGATGTTGAAATCGATGGGTCTGACCCCATCACTAAGCTGTTTGAGTATGTTCCTCTACGCAGAGGCAAGACCAAGGTGCCCAAAGACATAGATTAGAGTAAGGTCACCCTGCACACACCCCTCTTATTGAAACAAATTGTGTTCGAAGGATCGTGCTTGGGGCATGTCCCCCTTGTGAAATTCGAAGATTGGGATTTAGCAGACATAAAGTAGTTCCCTCATTTAGAAATGAACCAACTTATGCACTGGGTCCTCCACGAAAATACTGGAGTGACCACATTAGAATCGCGGAAATGGTTGAGAGGCATGGATAAGGAAGGTCTACTCAACCTGCTATGGGTGTCGTATTACAACCGCGCACCCATCACAATGGTGGTAATCAAGTAGTTATTGTGCTTGGTACATGATGGGTGTTTGTCGCTAGAGGAGCCAATACCCATCACTGATATGCTGATCCATAGGATCACGCGACTGCAGTACACAGGAGAAAATTCGGCCATGGCCTTTGGCAGAAAGGCTGGTGAGCATGTCCCCGCGAAGGACATGAAGGAAAAGTTCAAGTTAGTAAAGAAGCCACGTGGTTACGCCATTTCGAGCATCTGTGACCCTGTGATCAAAGTGGCAACACAACTCTTAGTAGGGAAGGTCATGCGGAACTATCGTGCAGATGAAGTGCTGACACTAGTCGTAGCTTTGGCGGCCCAATGCATGGAGGGAGTCCAAATTAATTAGGTGCACTACCTCTGTAGAGAATTCATCATGAACTATTGCGAGGCACAAGATCTTAGAAAGCTGTTCCACTATACATGGCTCTTGTTGTCCATAGTGCTGGTAGCATGGGAGCTACCTGAAGACATTCAGTTTCCTCCGGTCGGGCCAGACCTACCAGACATAGCGAAGTACGCTTCGCTATGGGCGACTAGGGACCCTTAGAGGATAAAATGTAGCAAGATCTTTTGTATCTTGATGGAGATGAACATGTATATCTCCATCAACTGCAAGCCACGGTTGTCGCCTACCAATTTTGAAATATTGCAGGGGTACATGGAATTCAAGGCTGACTTTCACCATGTCTCAATATGAGCATGAAAGGACCTTGAGTAGAAGTGGCATGAATTTCCCTATTTGGCAATAGATGACATGGTCGACGTGGTCCTTGACCATTCACTGGTAGAGTGGCACACTGCATCAGACTTGGCTGCGAGATCAAGCAACTATGCCGCACAATGCAAGAAGGAAGAGGCCAAGCTAAATATGGAACAATTGGCTACGAAAAGGAAGAAGGAGGTCGATGACAAGGTTGAGGAAGAGCATGTTGCCACGCAGTAGTCGGGTGGGTAGGCAGGAGAAGACGAGCGTGTCTCTGGCAGAGGTCAGAAGTCACCTTCATCAGAGATAGAGGAAGAAGAGGACGGACAAACGAAATAGGGAGGAGCAGACCCAGAGACGACTCCATTCTGTATCAAGTGCACTAGAGGACCAGAAAAGGTAGGGCCGTTGAAGGAGTCGAAGGCTAGCAAGACGTCTCTAGATCTAATCACTCTGACAAAGGGGGATTTGAATGATATAAAGGATGCAGTGCAGGATTCCATCGTGAAACTTATGCAATAGATCGAGCAGCAACAACAGTAGGCATTGTGGGCTATTAAAATGGGTTTGTGGGAGCTGCAGATCCATGCGTCATAGACTAAGACCAATGCGACGCCCACCAGTTTGGCCTTTTTCACCTCAGAAGCTGCAGCGATGTTGCGCACAAGGAACCTGTTAGCACTTAAATTTGGCCTCAGGCTGAAAAAGACACATCAAACCACTTAGCCTCGTAGCTAGCTCTACGGGGACAAGAGAGGGCTCTCTCCGGGTCTATCTCGGCAAAAGGTCTTCAAAGGGCGAAGATGACCAATAAAGAACACTGATTTTAGGCTAGTAAACTGATAAGGAAAGTTTTATTTTAAATTTTTAGAGTTTTGTTGGAAAACTGAGCACAACAATTTTGGGTGCGGGGATGAGACACAGTTTTTGCAGAGGTCTTTTTGGGGAAAGGTAGGAGATTGTCTTGATGCCTTTGAATTAAGTGAATGGATAGGAATGACCGGTGAGGAGCTAAAGAGAGCAAGAAACCTTCGAGAGTTCTCCTTAGACAGATGAAAACATAGATATTAAGCAAACTTAAAGGCAGAGCATAGAAACCATGAATTCTACCTTAACACTTCATTTACTTAATTTGCAGAAGAGAGGAGTGGGAAAATGATACACATAAAAAACTTACAAGTACATGAGAGAAGCACACCATCAACACAAATCACCACAGGAATCCCAAATAGTGCTGCAAAACCCTGGTCTTTCCTTTGCCAAAATTGCAGAGATACAAAGAGTAAAACAGTCTAAGCTTATCCCTCAAGAGTCCAACCTCTCCAACCTCTGAAAATGATTGAGAAAATACATAATATAGGAAAGCTAACACATTCCCTTGCCTCTAGGGGTCGAGCTCATCATCCTAGGAGCTATTTCAACCAATTCTAAACTGAGCACTACAATCTAGGCAATCAAAACAACTTGCCTCTATAAGCTAGGAAACCAATTCATTCATTAATTTTTTGCTATTTTATGAATGAATCTTCTAGAATAGGTAAATAAGTGTCATGTCATCATAAAATTACATCAATTACTTCAAGGAGGATGAAAAATCCCACAAAAAAGTCAAAACTAGTCAATGCTGCGTTTTCCTGAGCTGAAGGTGCAAAACTGGCAAATTTTCCCAACGCGTAGCGCGTCATTTCTCAACGCGTAGCACGCCTTTCAGCCCACTTTTGAGGCACTTCCCGGCATCCAAATGAGGCACAAGTGGGCTTGTTAGAAATTTCTGGATGTCTACTCTCCATCTCAAGTGGAATTTCTCAATTTCATGGCATTTGCCCCTCCAAAATTGCAATCTCCCAAGACTACTTCCTGTGTGTCCAAAAAGTGGCAGAAGGCCATTTTTTGCTTGTTTTTTGACCTTTTGGGGGCTCAAATCTCCATGAAATGTCTTGGAAGTGGCTGAACAAGTGTAATTTGTCATGAAAAATCCAAAAATTCTGAGTTTTTGTGAAATGGACCTCCCCAACTTAAGGGTAGCGCGCAGCGCGCTACACGTTGAGCCAAAACCCTGACGCGTAGCGCGCCTGAGCCCTACGCGTAGCGCGACTTTTAGATGCTTTTTGGAGGCCTTCCCAGTGTCCAAATTGGGCACAGGATAGCTCGTTGGAAAGGTATTTGAGTCTACTTTCCAAACAATCTAGGATTTTTTAATTTGGAGTTCATTTTCTCTCTCAAAAATTAAATCTCCCAAGACTGGTCAAAATGTGCCAAATGAGGCTGCCTTAAGGCAGAGTGCTATTGCAGTCAACTTTTGAATGCCTTCCTCAACTCTAAATTGAGCTCATGATATCTCATTGGAAATATAATTGTGTATAGTTATCATTTGACTCATCAAAAAAGTCATTTGGCCAACCAAGCTAGGATAAAACTTGATTTTCCCAAGGTCGCTTGAGAGGTACATTCAATTCTCCTGAGGCAACGATAGTTTTGACATTGCTCTAAAACCATGACACCTGTGTAAAAAGTGAAGGAGGTTTTTCGTCTTTGGCATGATTTGGACAAAAAACTCTCTCATTTTTCTAAAATTCATCTTTTATTTCTCTGAAACATCTTTTGAGTGAAACTTATCCCGATGTGTGAAACAAGGAATTTTGTGGAAATGAAGCGAAATGAAGGGGATAAGAGGCTTCTAAATTCTTGGGGAAATTTTTGGAAGTAGGGAGGGATGTTAGGGAGCAGGAGAAAGTGGAATCATGGAGATCGAGTGAGGGGAAGGGGTCCAAAAGGGCAAAACAGAGGCCCAACCTAGAAAATTGCCAGGTTGTAGCAAGAAACTAGGGTTTGTGCGAAAACAAGGAATTTGGCGGATCTAAGGGATGGGAAGTGTTTAATAAGGTACATTAATGATAGGGGAAGGTGTATGAACATCTGGATACAAGTTTTGCTAATGATTTGACATCCAAGAGAAATTAGCTTTCAAAACCCTAGGAGAGGGAAATGACCTTACCTAGGCGCAACTGAAGCATGGACAAGGTGTAAAATGACTCATTAGACATTGACATGATAATGACAACCATATGAATGATGATAGACTCAACAGAATGATGACATGGATTGACATTTGGGAAATTTTGAAAGGAGTGAAAGCAAACCCTAGACCTAATGCCTAGTGACCAAATTTTGCTTGAAGACTCACTGAAATGACAAAATTTGACCTTGACACTCTGAGACCACTTTGTAAGAGCATATTTGATCACTGGAGGAAGGCTGGAAAGACTGACACTAACATTGGCTCCAATGGGTATGGTAGCTCTTTGGAGGTGCCAAGAACAACAGATCTTTGGGAGAGCAGACCAGTGCTTTCATCCATTGGGCGATGGAGT
This sequence comes from Pinus tabuliformis, assembly GCA_031772625.1. Classification (NCBI taxonomy): domain Eukaryota; kingdom Viridiplantae; phylum Streptophyta; class Pinopsida; order Pinales; family Pinaceae; genus Pinus; species Pinus tabuliformis. Next base: position 767,067,413 of record CM062815.1, read on the forward strand.
CATTATTTCCACCTTTGACACAAAACTTTGACACATTTATTGAATGAAAACTTGACTGAAAACTGACTGAAACTTAACTGAAGCTTGACTCAAACCGACTCGATGGCAAACTGAAATAACTTGAAAAACTCACTCAACAGACCAAACACAAATGACTCATGACTGACTTAAAACAAGACTTTTCAAAGCTTTTTGAGGGGCAACAGTCCATCAAGATTTGAAATCATGATGACAACCACCTGTGTTTCTTACAAGACAATATACATCAAACTATATCAAAATGCCAATGCAACCAATCAAGCAGATGCCTTCTTGATTGATTCTCCTGATTAGATCTTCTGGTCAACAGTACAAACCTATCACTGGGCATCCAAAAACATAGTTGACCATGGCTGCAACAAAACACTGTAATAAACACTTTCACTGCTGGCTGCAACAAACTTGCTAGAGGATCGTAAAAAACATGAAGATTTGCCATTGCCACCTCCTGCTGAAAGAACAAGGTGTCCTTTGTTTCAAATTCTGATCTGCCTTCATCATGTGCTTCAGTAAAAGTATGCTCATAGGCTTCAAAAAACTCTGAACAAATGGATGAGCAGATCTCTTCTTGGAAAAACATTTCAACACATGAAACATATGAAGAGGAATCTGAATGGAAATCCTGAATGTTTTGATCTTCTGTGGTGTGAATGTGCTGTCGGTCATTCTTAAACAAAAAACAATCTTCGAGATTATCAAACATGACAGCCTTATCATCTTTGTGAAAGAAAAAATTATCTTTTTGCTGGTCTACAAAACTGATTATAAGACAGTTATCTTTTTCAAAAGAGGAAGAAGTTTCTCCAACACTTTCCTGACTATGTGTGCACTGCAAATCTGCTGTAGCTTGGGTTGTAACAAGACCTCTCAAAAGTAGATCTACCTCATCTTCAGTCAAAGGAGACAATGCTTTTTGTTTTCTTCTGCTTAAACAGTAATTATCTTCATATGACAGGGCATTCAAACTATCATTTATTACTGAGTTATTGAAAGGAGATTTATCACTTACTTGCACAAAGATCTCATTATGTTTTTTATGAACATCTGAATCCACAACTCTGTCTATGATCTCAATGACAGAGCTCTCTTTGATGGGATTCAGCACAAGGTATTCTTGGTCATCATGATCTGAATGTTGATCAGAAATAACTGACTTGACTGCATCACATTCTGAAATTGAATCTTGACTACCCTGCATGCTGTCTTCTTCTGTGGGCAGATCTGTAATAGAACCCTCTCTTTCATCATCTTCCACCATATGACCATCTTCAGCCTGCTGATCTTGATTCTGCTGCAAAATGTCCTGATCATCTAGACAAGTATCCTCTAGGTTCTCTTCATGTTACTGAAATGGTTTCTCATATAGAGCCTCCATGATCTCATCATCCATAAAATTATCATCTTCATAATATTTCTCAAGGCTTTCAATAAAAGTAGAAGCATGTTTGCAACAGTCATGAACTAAATTTAATGATGGATAAGAGTCCTTATATCTTTCAATGAACAAGGCATGAAAATCCTTTAAACAGTAAATACAGGCCAGCGGCAAATTTTCATACCAAGATTGGGCTTTACCTTCCAGATTGGCCAAGAATATCTTCATCAAGCAATCTTCAGGAAAATCAACCTTCAACTTGCGAATATGCATGTGAAATCTACCAAGATGTACAGCAGCGTCTTTCCTACCATCATCTTTAAATGTAGGCAAATTCCTTGACCAATCGACCTTCAAAATTTTATGCGGAAAACCTGGAATGTGATCTCGGCTCATGGGAGCATATCTTCTTGCAACTCGATCCATTTTGAAAAGCTCAAAGCTACTAATCTTCCTGCAGTGAAGTCACCATGAAGCATTGATCTCTGGAGTTTTCAGTGAAGGAGTCGCTAGTGAATGATTTCAACCTTGTCAGTGTCTGATCGTTGTCCACCATCAACAATCAGATCTGAACTTGATACATGTACTGGGGTAATTAACATGTTAGATGTCACGTTTACAAGCTAGACCGAAGATTGACTGAAGCAGCGTTTATCTACTTCCGCTAATGCAAAGCAAAAGCGTTTCGAAGGCTACCTGGCATAACTTCAGGCTCCATCTGTAGCTTATAAAACAAATGACATCAACCAGCAAACCATTTGTTCTTCCCAAGTATGGTCACCAATATGTTAGCACTTGAATTTGGCCTCAGGCTGAAAAAGACAAAATCCAAGGCAACATCAAACCACTTAGCCTCGTAGCTAGCCCTACGGGGACAGGAGAGGGCTCTCTCCGGGTCTATCTCAGCAAAAGGTCTTCAAAGGGTGGAGATGACCAATAAATAACACTGATTTTAGGCTAGTAAACTAATAGGGAAAGTTTTATTTTAAATTTTTAGAGTTTTGTTGGAAAATTGAGCACAACAATTTTGGGTGCGGGGATGAGACACAGTTTTTGCAGAGGTCTTTTTGGGGAAAGGTAGGAGATTGTCTTGATGCCTTTGAATTAAGTGAATGGATAGGAATGACTGGTGAGGAGCTAAAGAGAGCAAGCAACCTTCGAGAGTTCTCCTTAGACAGATGAAAACATAGATATTAAGCAAACTTAAAGGCAGAGCATAGAAACCATGAATTCTACCTTAACACTTCATTTACTTAATTTGCAGAAGAGAGGAGTGGGAAAATGATACACATAACAAACTTACAAGTACATGAGAGAAGCACACCATCAACACAAATCACCACAGGAATCCCAAATAGTGCTGCAAAACCTTGGTCTTTCCTTTGCCAAAATTGCAGAGATACAAAGAGTAAAACAGTCTAAGCTTATCCCTCAAGAGTCCAACCTCTCCAACCTCTGAAAATGATTGAGAAAATACATAATATAGCCAAGCTAACACATTTCCTTGCCTCTAGGGGTCGAAATCATCATCCTAGGAGCTGTTTCAACCAATTCTAAACTGAGCACTACAATCTAGGCAATCAAAACAACTTGCCTCTATAAGCTAGGAAACCAATTCATTCATTAATTTTTTGCTATTTTATGAATGAATCTTCTAGAATAGGTAAATAAGTGTCATTTCATCATAAAATTACATCAATTACATCAAGGAGGATGAAAAATCCCACCAAAAAGTCAAAACTAGTCAATGCTGCATTTTCCTGAGTTGAAGGTGCAAAACTGGCAAATTTTCCCAACGCGTAGCGCGCCATTTCTCAACACGTAGCGCGCCTTTCAGCCCACTTTTGAGGCACTTCCTGGCATCCAAATGAGGCACAAGTGGGATTGTTGGAAATTTCTGGATGTCTACTCTCCAGCCCAAGTGGAATTTCTCAATTTGGTGACCATTTGCCCCTCTAAAATTGCAATCTCCCAAGACCGCTTCCTGTGTGTCCAAAAAGTGGCAGAAGTCCATTTTTTGCTTGTTTTTTGACCTTTTGGGGGCTCAAATCTCCATGAAATGTCTTGGCAGTGGCTGAGCAAGTGTAATTGGTCATGAAAAATCCAAAAATGCTGATTTTTTGTGAAATGGACCTCCCCAACTTGAGGGTAGTGCGCGGCGCGCTACGCGTTGAGCCAAAACCCTGACGCGTAGCGCGCCTGAGCCCTACGCATAACGCGACTTTCAGATGCTTTTTGTAGGCCTTCCCAGTGTCCAAATTGGGCGCAAGATAGCTCGTTGGAAATTTATTTGAGTATAATTTCCAAAAAAACTGGAACTTTTCAATTTGGAGTTCATTTTCCCTGTAAAAAAGCGAATCTCCCAAGACTGGTCAAAATGTGCCAAATGAGGCTGCCTCAAGGCAGAGTGCTGTTGCAGTCAACTTGTGAATGCCTTCTGCAACTCCAAATTGAGCTCATGATAGCTCATTGGAAAGATATTTGTGTATAATTATCATTTTATTCATCAAGAAAGTCATTTGGCCAACCGAGCTAGGAGAAAACTTGATTTTCCAAAGGTCACTTCAGAGGTGCATTCGATTCTCTTGAGGCAACGATATTTTTGACATTTCTCTAAAACCATGACACCTGTGTAAAACGTGAAGGAGGTTTTTATTCTTTGGCATGTTTTCGACAAAAATCTCTCTCAGTTTTCCGAAATTCATCTTTGATTGCTCTGAAACATCTTTTGAGTGAAACTTATCCCGATGTGTGAAACAAGGAATTTTGTGGAAATGAAGCGAAATGAAGGGGATAAGAGGCTTCTAAATTCTTGGGGAAATTTTTGGAAGTAGGGAGGGATGTTAGGGAGCAAGAGAAAGTGGAATCATGGAGATCGAGTGAGGGGAAGGGGTCCAAAAGGGCAAAACACAGGCCCAACCTAGAAAATTGCCAGGTTGTAGCAAGAAACTAGGGTTTGTGCGAAAACGAGGAATTTGGAGGATCTAAGGGATGGGAAGTGTTTAATAAGGTACATTAATGATAGGGGAAGGTGTATGAACATCTGGATACAAGTTTTGCTAATGATTTGACATCCAAGAGAAATTAACTTTCAAAACCCTAGGAGAGGGAAATGACCTTACCTAGGCGCAACTGAAGCATGAACAAGGTGTAAAATGACTCATTAGACATTGACATGATAATGAAAACCCTATGAATGATGATAGACTCAGTAGAATGATGACATGGATTGGCATTTGGGCAATTTTGAAAGGAGTGAAAGCAAACCCTAGACCTAATGCCTAGTGACCAAATTTTGCTTGAAGACTCACTGAAATGACAAAATTTGACCTTGACACTCTGAGACCACTTTGTAAGAGCATATTTGATCACTGGAGGAAGGCTGGAAAGACTGACACTAACAGAACCCACGAGCCATAGTGCTGCTACATGGACCATTGACGATGGCGACTGAAGTTGAAAGGCCCGCTATCAGTTCCCTCAAGGGAGTGGGACTTAACTTGGCCACGCTTCCCAGCGAGGAACTTCACCTTCTATAGGATGGAGTGATTGTGGAAGTTCGGGCTCGCGAACAACATGCTTTATAGGTGATAAGTGAGAAAAAGGTCAACAACGATCCATTGGTTGTGTAAAGAAACACCGCTATTCAGCTTGTGACAGAACTGACAAATAAGAATCAGTAAATAATCAAGGTTGTGGATGAGGCATTCCGAACTGTCCCAGAGCTGGCAATTCCAGAGGATGAACCAGTAGATGTGTGGGTTCAGAAACTCACTGCAAGAGTGTGCAATGCACTCACATATTTAGCAAAGGTTTAACTGGAGCTAAACCTCAAAGTTGTAGTGTTGCAGTTGAAAGCCCAACCTTTGACTCCGCCGGAAGTTAGGGAGCAGCATGTGACTTCCGTGACAGATGCAATCATAGCAGCAATGAGAGCAGTGACAGACTGAACAACCCTTTTTGAGCAGTTGCTTGAGCTACTCACCAGCATGTAAGAAGAACCCAATGTGTAGAGGCTGGAGATAGAATAACGGGAACTACATCAGCGCTAAGATGAGGTTGAAGTGATAGCGTGCACTGTCACCATCACATAGAGACTAGTGAAGCTGTAGGAGGCTAAGGCATTGAAAGAACAGGTAGACACAGCTCAACACAAGGAAGCCATGCTGAAGGCTCACTTGAAGCCTTGGTTGGACGAGGCCTACGTGATCATGACCACCATTAAAGGCTAGTTGGCTAGTTTGCAGGAGACTCAATAGAAGCTGCAGGCTAATAGCGCAGGACAAGTGACAGAGAAGTTGGTCGAAGAAATGAAGCAGGAGGCAACACAGTGCATTGCCTAGGTAGTAGTTGTCCAAGTCAAGCTAGGAGGTCTTCATGACAAGATCTCCACGCCAGTCAAGTGACTTGAGGGTGAGTCACCATGTTTATGTTGGGGGCCTGTTGGGAGCAGGTCCCTTGGGGGTCAATTTTGGGGTTATAAACCCAAGTTTTGGGGCAGAAGGCCCAAATTTTATATAAATAATGTAAAGTTTCCGAATTTTGTGGTCGCAAAGCTTGAAAATATCTAAGTTAAAAAGGGTTTTCTGCCCTTATTCTAGATATGTTGTTTCAGTTTTGGAGATCTGCCCTTGGTCCGTAGACCACAGGATTGTATAAAAAGGAGATTCTTAGAGAGTCTAAGGGAGTTCAGTAGTCATGAGTCATTGATGTCATAGGTTTGTGAGAGCTAAGAGTAAGAGTCTTAGTGGAGGAAGAGTCTTTATAGCTGAGTGCGTATAGGACTAGGGTAGAAGTCCATAGCTGAGTGCACGGACCCCTGCAACTATGTGCGCAGGGTGGTTAGAGTCTGTATTGTAAATTTGAATCATCAATAAAGAGAAGTGTTCTGAACTTACTTTTTAGTTTCCATCTATTTAGCGTTATTTTACTGTTGTTATAAATGTTGCGATTATGCTATGTTGAATGCTATGTTTCAGATATAATGTTAAGTTGATGCACAAAAATATATGTTTCCATCCGTTGCATGAACACAAGTAATAATATATGTTTACGTGAGGATATTCTTAATTGTATGGTAAAGTTGGCTAATACCTAAGACAATTTGGGAACCAAGTCAATAACTTAGTTATAGAGGCACATAAGTGCCTGAATCATCATCTAGGGTTGTGCAAAGGGCAATCGGGTAACTTCACGGAGGTTCTGAAACAAAGAAGAAGAAGTACATCGATAAGACCTAAAGGCTTATCGATTTGCACGAAGATAGGAGTAAGGCTATAAAATCAACATCACGACTATCTCAAGGTGCGAAAGCTTGGTTCCTGCATCCCCCCATACTGCTTTGGGTGAGACTTCAGTCTGCACTCCATGGATTGATGCCAAAAGGGCCAGTAGTGTAGGGATTTTCTTGGCTACTTAATGCTGAACCTAGGTCAGGGCCACTCAAGCCAACACATACATTTATTTGCATGTCTCTTTTTTGACACCTAGGACCCCTCAAGTCATTTCATGGACTTTTTGAGAATCCAATGCACATTTTTCATAACTATTAAGTTATATTAAACCCACTTTGAGGGCATATGGGGTCTTCCCCCCATACTCTTTTCATCTTATTTGGTCTGGAGTCGTAATGTGTTTATTAATGTGCACGAAATATCATATTTACAACACCAGAATTTTTAGCCTCAAAACACATAAAAGCATATGCACAATGACACTCTCGTCCCAAAACATATACACATACATACACATTGGCATTATACCCACACTAGCCTAATATTTGCATGTACATGTTATTTACAATCCAGGGGTTGGAGTCGGGGTGTTAGAAAAATCATCCAACATATACAACATTTTAGAACCTAAAACACACTAGAGGATGTGTTCCACGGTTTGGAACAAGGTAGTTATATTTATCTAATGCTTTATTGATATTTTTTAAATCAATGTAAATATTGATTTCTCCATTATTATTCCTAACAGGGACCATATTGGATACCCATTGGGAATGATGAATGATAAATATTATTTTTTCCTCCAAAAACTTATTGAGTTTCATTTTCATTTATTATTATATTGTTGAATATTGTATACATAATTAACTCATAATTATATAACTATGACACATATTTATAATATTTTCACTTTATCATTCATATATATATATTCAACTCAATCTCTTTACAATTTCATATAATATCTAAATTTTCTTAAAACTCAAGGTAATATAACCATTTTAATTTGTTCTTTCATGTGTAAAGGCTTTTCATTAAGATGTGTGAGTTGATTCTTGTCTTCAATCACTCACACAACCTTACCAAACAAACACACACTCAACTTATAAACACATACTCACTTATAAACACATATCGTAAAATGACAACCCAAGTTATATCTTAAAGACCACAATGACCACAATTCAGGTGAGGCATATGAGTTTAACGCCTAGTTCAAGAGATAAGTATCAATTTTTCTTGATTCGTTGTATGCGTGTTATTTGCACACCTACATACAAATTTTTATGCATACATATTATTTAAAATAAACTAGCACAACTACATTTATTTAAATAAATGTGGTTAGTATATGTTGGTAGGTGTATATCAATCAATTACATCCACAATCATATCTAAGAATGTTTGTTGAATAGGATTATATATTTCTTGAAGGATATATGTATGTCAATTTTTCATTACATTCATATTACAAACTAAAAATCTAATATATTATACAAATCTCTAATTCAATTCATATCCAAGCGGTGCAACAACTACCTTTGTCACTTGAATTTAACATAGTTTTGGGAGAGACAAACACATCATGAAGGCTATGCTGAAGCAAAATTACTACCAGTAGTAAGAGTCTCAGTCTAAGGGATAACTACAACAAAGATAGGGGCTTACGCTACATATCCGTAGCCAGTATCAGTAGCAGTGGTTTAAGCACCAATAATATATCAGGGTACAAATACATAACCACCTTACTTGGTGTACCTTTCCATAAAGGGGCATTTATGGGGGAGACAAGATGAACCTCAGGAAGGATGGATAGAAAGAAAGGATGCACAAGTAGGCTATCAAATAAAAAAACTGTAAGGAATCTGCGAAAGGAAATTGAAATGGCATTTTCGACTCTGAAATGGTAGTGGGAGCGAATAAACATCAAAGGATTTTGGCATTTTCATTGTATTTTTAGGCCAATAGGCCTTTCTTTTGAATCAGTTAACCTAGGATTTTAGTCTACCTTTTTTGTTTAAGCATAACATCTGTTCAATTTTAAAGCTAACATCTGAGCACATTGGACCCACATTTTACAGTTGATCTCACATTTTACGCCTCAATACTTTGTCGTGGGGAAGAATATAAACACCAATAAAATAAAAGTGTCCTGATATTTATTATATAAGGAAAATAATAAAATTCAAAGCCAACAATTCAACACCTAGGGTGTGTTGCCCCGAAGCTCTATAGAATGAAAGATAAATGCAGGTGGTAGCAATTCAAATTTTCGGTATTTAGGTTTGGAATGTTCTATGGTTTGAAATTAATCATCTTTCTATCTAATTGATGGCCCATGTTGTCCCCCGATGCTGACGTGTACTGTCAGGTTCAACCAAATCCAAATTTGGTCGGGAAGCAAACTGAAAATGGGATAGGTAAAATCTGGTTAAATCGGAAAAGGACATGTGGCCCCCAAGAGTTTCTAAGGTAGGTGTGAAAATCGAATGGGTGGAGACAAAGCTCGGAGGAAAAGGACAATTAGGGTCATTTGATTTTGATGCTGATGTAGGTTGAGGGATCCAAGGGTCCCCAACATTTCTACTATCGTATTTTTTTTTTTTAATGGGAATTAATTTTTTGGAGTTATAAATTATATGTTATTTTGTTTTGGTAATATTTTGGGTCTTTTTGAATATGAATTCAAGCTCTTTTGCATGCAGGAATGGCGGGGATTACTGCAAATTTCTCTAAAATGTCTAATGATAGTGCAGATTTGTCACAACCACTACATTTTGATGTTTTTTTTAGCAAGAATGGTCTCAAGTCAAGCAATAAGCTCAATATCTGAAGTGAAATCTGAGCACACATAAGAGATGGAGTTAGTACCATCTCTTGCAGTGTCTCCTTTTATTATTGAAAGCTCCATATTTCAACTATACTTTGGGGGATTTAGGAGGTATAGCCTTGAATTTTGTTCCTGTTGAATACAAACATCTCTTTTTCAATTACATTTGTTCCTTTTGAATGTAAACATACCTTTTTAAATTAATTTTGTTCTCGTTGAATGCAAACATACCTTCTTTAATTTTTTTTTTTTTTTTATTATACTATAGTGGTGATATTATTGACGTGCTTTTTGTACATGTAGGTTCTAAAGGAAAGCAACCTCAAGCTAGTTCAACGTCAGAAGACACTGGACAAGCTGTGGTGGGAAACGAGTCTATAATAAATGGGAACAACTGCTTGTTTACAAGTTCAATGGGAGTGGGTACAAAATTGGTAGACTTGAAGCAATAAGTTGATGGATATCAAGTCTAGATAGAGGGTAGCACTAGACAGAGGCTAGCACCATCCATCCAACATTATTCGCTATGATTCCCTCCATAGCAGTCTTCACAAGCACACGAATTTTTGTTTTCTCTTGCACCCCCATAAATCCCACTGATTATTGATAAACCTACATTTCAAGACAACAATATTCCACATGTAGAATCCAGTAATGATAAATTGATAGAGAACGTTCCCAACACTTCATGGGCCATTGGGCGATGTAATCCTATTTGTAGATTGGGAGGATTGTGAGAAACATTTTTGTTTGTTCTCTAGCTATCTAAACTTGATTTCTTTGATGTATGTGCTGAGAAATTTTGGTATTAGAATATTTGTGCTTGACTTCTTTGATGGTCTAGGGGTTCATAGGGAAAAAAAATTGAGTCTAGTTAAGCATCTCTTCACACTCCTAGTACATCCCAATTCAAATAGTTTACTGTAAAGTGTTCCCTCTAGGAAACTTGTGGATTTTTTTTTAGCTAATTGTATTGGGGTATGTGGGTTCTAATGTTGGGTATCCACTTCAATGGGGGTTAATATGGTTATGCCTTCAAGTAGCTTGGTCTGTTTGATGAGTCTAGATGATGAATTTTTATGGTGGTGTCAAAGCCCTGACGAAGTTGTGGTTGGTATATTCTCCTACTTCTTTACAAGTCCTATAAGTTATAACAATTGATATAGGTGTGACCACTTTATTTACTTCATGCTACCTAGGCAACATGTGTTGTAGGAGGAGTGGGGGAAACATCTCGAAAGGCCAACATAGAATGACACTTTTTACCCAAGATGATCATACTACATATTTCAATGTTGTGCCACTTGAGATAAGAAGATAAATTTCCTAGCTGGAAATCCAAGATGGGGTTGAGAGGCAATGCACTCTGTGTTGGGATGGGGTCCCCTCGGTCAGTTTTGGGGTTAAAAACCCAAGTTTTGATGTATATTTTGGTAAAAGATGTAAAGTCTCCATGATTTGTGGATGCAAAACATGTAGATGGTTAGGATCCAAAGGGGTTTTAGCCCCTTTTTTATTTAAAAGTTGAGTCGGTCTTGAGATCCACCCTTGGTCCACAGACCATGGGATTGTATGCAAAAATCTATAAATAGGTGTGTCTTTGAGAGTCTAAGGCATGTCTATGTCTGAGAAAGGAAAAAGGGAAAGTAAGGAGCAAGTAGATAGAAGAAGAAAGGCTCGACAACTGAGTGTGCAAAGGCCTAAAGTAGAGTCCCCAACTTAGTGCACAAACCCCTGCAACTAAGTGCATAGGGTAGTTTTGAGTCTATAATACCACATTGAAGATCAATAAAGAAGTCTGTCGAAGAATCCATGTGTTTACATGTTTACTTTTGTTATTTATGTTTGCGATATATGTTTTGATTGAATAATGTCTTGATGAAATATTGATCTATTCATGCGCGACTCTATGGGATAAGTCTTAATAACTATACACAATGCATGTTAAGTACTTCCACGAAGATTTTAATACATTATGTTATGTTTATTAAATAATTAAGTAGATCCACGCGAGATCAGATCTAGGTTTATTTTCTGATGTGCGTAAGTGGATGATTCGACTATTAAAGGTTTACAAAGATCTATTGTAGACATTCGCGAAGGTCTAGAGGCTATTAAAGGGAATTGCAGTACCGAGCCCCAAGGGGATTATAGATATGTGTGAAGGTAGATCTAGGGCAATAAAAGACATCACATTGATCTCTGGATGCAAAAATGTGGTTCTAGCATCCCCCCATACTGCTTCGGGTGAGGCTTCATCTTGCGCCATGCGGGTTGATGCCGAAAGGGCCGACAATGTAGGGTTTTGTTTGGCACAATTAATTCTGAACCCAGGTGAGGACCCACTAAGGCAACAAATGGTTCCATTGCTGAGACTAGGATCTACTTAAGGAGATGTGTGATGTCGCATCACTAGAATCTGACCAAGAAGGAAATTAAGAAGTAGTTGGATATAAAGATTCACAAATTCATGGCGCAGGAAAACAAGAATCCACACCTATCAAAGGAGTAGTGGTTGGATATATACTTTTACATAGAAATACATGAAATTTTCTTCTACACCTCCCCAATTGAATTATATGAGTGGATAGCTAGGCTGGTAGATAAGCAAGGAAGGTGGAAGCTTGATGGTCCAATAGTGTGGACTCTAGAGCTAGTACGATGATTAGAAGCCTTTGAAGACAAGATCACGTGTGCTGTCAACCACTGGCTCGATCAGATTATAGGAGGATTTGTTACGGAGTTTGTGGTTGATATCTCAGTTAGCTACAATGAAGTAGAGTGACGCTTCTTCAAAGTACTGCGATATAAGTATCTAAGATATCTTAATACCTGGGTTAAGATGCTCTTATGTGAAAAATAGGTTATGCCATTTCCTTGATGTTTGGAGCTATGCGAAGTCGAAAACTCTTCAAAGAACCAGAGAAATCAAGTCATGAGTATAGCCTATTGATTAGACCTCCTTTGATTGACGATGAGGGAATGGTACACGCCTCACACAGAATGTTGTCCAGTTGATAAGACAGGGTTTTCCACAGATACATCATCCATCCACTCCACCTCCATCCCGATCTCCATAGTGTACACCTTTGCCCACACCTCCACCTCCACCACCACCATCTACCATTTCGACTACAATGAAGTTTCCAATTTTCAAGGGTATAGGGAGTGAAGATATGGATCAATTTTGGTTTGTTGCGAATGTTGTGTAGATAGCACAGAAGATCACTTATGACAACATAAAGAAGGCGCAGTTATCTAATTCTCTGTATGATCACATGCTAATGTGCTATATTAAGTACTGTTCTGATCATCCCATGGAAACGATAGCAAAGACTAAGGCTACTTTAAACAAAGAATTTAGTAAACCTAAGTCTGACTCGCAGTCAGTAGTCAGATTTAAGGAGATCATGATGAGGGTTGATGAAATGCCTTGGGAGCTAGATCAAAGGTTGAAATTTTTGATCTGCGAAGCTAATATGTGGCTCACAGATGGTCATCACCACGAGTGGTTTCTGCCCCACCTAAGGACTGCTCTGTCACAACAAAAGATAGTGACTTAGGCAAAAGCCCTGGAAATCATAATGAGGTTGCATGTGATGTCCATGCAGGATGCAACCTTGGGGGTATAATAGATTCACTCCCTATTGTAGAACCTCTGCTTGGAATTGTAGAGCTTGAAGAAAGAGAAGGAGAATAAACCAGAGGTGCATGAGGAAGTTTGGTGCTTAAAATGTAAGATCTAGGGGCATGATAAAGACCACTATCCCATATTTTCCAACTATATCACATGAGGGGGACCAATTCTCCTGAGGCCAGAAGCTCCAGCAGGGCTGAGCATGGGGGTCACACTATGGTGTGCTATTTGTCAGGTGGCTGGAAAACACACCATGGATAATTTTCACTTGCTTCAAAAGTTCGTTCAGACACCACAACAGTTTTTCTGCAACTTCTGCAAATTATTGGGCCATGATGAGCGCCATTGTCGCAACTATAAGCTAATGATGGAAATAACACATATGTACCAGATGTAAGCAGAAAATCGGCCATAGGATCAGGGTGTCAGAGGAGTGCATGGAGGATATTAGGGAAGAGGATGAGATTGAGGAGGAGTGCCTGGTAGAGGCTGGGTTTAGGTTATTTGTTACAATTTTGGAACACCAAGGCACTACGCGTGAGAGTCTCAGAATCATACATGCCCATCATGTCAATATTGCAGCCAGTTTGACCACACTATAGAAGAATGCCTTGTGTTGATAGCTAAGATCTAGGAGAAAAAGGTGTAGCCTCAACAACCTACACAAAAATTACAAATGATGAGAGCTAAGCCCCGTGAGGAAGATCCGAATGTGAATATCATGATGAGAAGCGGGATTAGAACTGGGGATGATAAGGGAAAAAAACCTGAAGAGGATAGATGGGTCGGCAGGGCCCTAGAAAAGGAAGTTGGATTTGATCTAGAGCTCGTGAAGGAAACATTTATGGAGGCAAAGAAAAGCTTTGCTGAGGCATCCACCTCAGGGATCCATAATAGAGTACCAGAAACTATCACAACTTGAGAGGTCGATCCCCCTGTGCTTACCACGTTCTTGGAGACCTGCATGAAATTGATACATGATAGAAAAGCTATGAAGGGCTTACAGGAGTTAATAAACAAATGAGTTGGAAAAAAAAAACGCTCCTGATGGGTAGTGCGTAGTAAGAAAAATTGGCGAACATAAGGAAAGAACAAGGCACGAGATGAGGTTCACTGCACAGATAGGGGATTACAAGATGGACCAAGTGATTCTGGATCTAGTGTCTAACGTGAACATTTTGCCAAATAGACATGGGAGAGAATGGGGATAGCCTCACTACAGTGGTCTCTGATCTAGCTTGGAATAGAAAACCAATAGAAGATCATCCCTATGGGACGACTACATGGAGTAACAGTGGATATAGAAGGTGTGAGCGCACTGGCTGATTTTTAAGTAATAGAGATCATTGATGATAGTAATCCATATCTCGTACTCCTTGGAATTGATTGGGCCATTGACATGAATGGAGTCATCAAGTTGAAGAAGAGTACAATGTTGAAAAAAGATCACTTCAAATTGCAGTATCGTTGGACCCTGCACAAGGGCTATGCTTTATTGAACCTGTCCATGACTACGAAGAGGGCGATGATGACTTTGACTAGATCTACAAAATCACTACGCGAGACTAGGACTGGATTAACCTGACTATAGATGGAAGGATTGCATGGGAACAGGAAAGTTCATATACATCGGATTCAGATGAAGATTTGGAGCATTGGCACAATCGGTTGCATGAAGTATCTACACTGCGCTACAACATGATGACAAAATCAATGCGCTCTGTCTTGTCGGAGGTAAGGAATTTACCTTATCATGATGGTTTAAATGACATGGATAAGTTTTTTTATGCGTTTTAATGAGAGGTCCCTGACGATCACCACTTCCAAGCTTTAGATTTGGCACTGCGCGCTATGCCCGCATGATGGTGGGGTACGCACAAGGATAAGTTTGATGAATGGCGAGATTATAGGAGGATGATGAGGTTGCGATTTGGTTGTCCTAAAATTTGGCTGACTAAGAAATATGATGGGAGAAATGATCCACATGATGATTTAGCGAAGTAGACTAAATCTTATGGAATGGAACCATAGCCCGATTTGGTGTACTTATTCTGTCATACTTTGGATACAATTCCTATTAATTGGTATCTAGAAATGGAGCTCTACCATGGGACTACAGAGTGGGATATATTAAGGGAAGGATTCTTAATGACCTTTATTTTTGAATATGGGTTCAATACCATTGATGAATCTTTGTAGGAGATTAAGGCAGTGATATTCAGAATCCTACAGGAACCTTTGGAGTGGGTTCAACTAGATTGGAGAACCCAGCTATACCATGCACTGGATTACTATAATGTGACTACTGGGGGGGAAGAAGATCCAAAAAATAACAATGTTCCATAGGCAGAAGGCCATTGCGAAGTTGAAGGTCCACAAATAGAAAACCCGGATATCACTGCACCAATGAAAACCAAGCAAGTGAACATTGGTACTGAAGCAGAGCCAAAATTTATGAAGATTGGGGATTACTGGGATGATGCCACAATGGATAAAGTTTTTGAGTTACTCTGCGAGTACCAGGATCATTTTCCTAGCAACTTTTCAGACCTAAAGGGCATAATAGCTGACTTCAGTGTGATGAAAATCACTTTGAAACTAGACGTAAATCCTATTAAGTAGAGGCTGTATCGCCTTAATCCCAAATACAAGGAGAGGGTTTGCTTGGAGTTGGATAAGATGCTAGAAGTAGGCATCGGCAAACCTATGGAAGAGTCTGATTGGGTGAGCTCGATGGTGGTTCAGGAGAAGAAACAAAAGGGAGAAATAAGGATTTGCATAGATCTGAAGAAGCTTGATGATGCCTGCGTCCATGACCCATTCACGATGCCATTTACAAATGAAGTATTGGGCAATGTTGGAGGGCCAGAGGCCTATTATTTCACTGATGGGTTTTGGGGAACCATTAGATCAAGATTGCACCAGAGGATAGGAGCAAAACAACCTTCATGACATAATGGGGTTGTTTCTAGTATACTCTAATGTCGTTTAGAATCATGAATGTACCTGCGAGATTCTTTATGTAGTTATAGAAGTATTTAAGGAGTTGATTCATAAGTTCTTGGAGGTGTATTTTGATGATTAGATGATGTTCAGTTTAGTGAAGTTCCATGTAGCAAGTTTGTGCCTGATGCTGGATATGTGCTGCAGATACCAGATCGTGTTGATTCTAAAGAAATGTTTATTCCATGTCCCCTTTTGGATCTTGCTGGGTTATGTGATATGAAAGAAAGGGTTGATGGTGGAACCTACCAAGATCACAATAATTGTAAATTTGAAGGCCGTAAGAAGTGTCAAACAGTTGTGCACAATGCTAACACATACATGATATTACAGGAAGTTCATCAAAGCTTATGCCCAGATTATGTGCCCATGGAGAAACTGCTGAAGAAGGATGCTACATTCTATTGGGATGAAGAATGTTAGCGCATTTTAGATGTTTTGAAGGAAAAGTTGGTCACCGCAGCAATCCTGGTCATAGCATCCTCAGTGAAGCTCATGGAGGGGTTGTGGGAGGATATTATGCACGAAAGCCAATGACACAAAAGATTTTGTGCGTAGGTTTATGGTGCCCTACACTGTGTAAAGACTCTAAAACATATTATAGGGCATGCAATGCATGTAAACAAATGGGAAGACCATTGCATATGGATGAGTTTCCACTGAATCCTCAAGTATCATTGCAGCCATTTGAAAAATGGGTAATTGATTTCATTGGACCAATTTAGCCCCAAGGGAAGAAGACAAAGCATGCTATATCATCACCGAAATGAAGTATCTAATAATATGGGCATAGGCATAGCCAATTAACTATTTCACAGGGGCTACAACAGCGAAGGTTTTGTTTGAATATGTATTAACTAGGTTTGGTTGTTGTTCAGTCAATTTAGTGTCCTAAATTGCTACATAAATTATCAATCCAGGTATCGTAAACTAATGAAGTGTAATGCACTATATGTGCTAGATGAACCTTTCTTACCTCACTATTTTTGAGTTTATGTTTGTTTTGGGGTTTTTTTCTTTTCATTCCTAATGTTCTGCAATGTAAACAAAATCTTAATCTACTACTGCTAAGAACCTAGAGAAATGAAATGAAAGTTAAAAGTGCTTTTAGGCCAATTTTGGAAGTAAAGTTTTTTAAACAAGAAAGTGAAAAACAGAGCTTCTCTTCTTGCTTTTATAATTTTTTCAAAAACATGAAATGAAAGGACTTTAAAGCTACTATCTACTTAATTACAAAACTACAGTTTTAAATGAGAAAATAAAATGGCAGCTATCTATGATAAATAAAAAAATGGAATACTAGAAATAAGATTACTTCTACTGTCGAATCTATTTGCAAAATTAAAGCTTAATAAACAACTGAAGATGGAACTACAACTAAACTAAGTGAAGAACTAAAAATGAAATTGCAATTATTCTATTATGAAAGCAAGGCTAAATGAAGTATTGTTGTCACTCTGCTACATAACTTAGGGAGAACTACCTCCTTATGATAGCAATCTTGAGAGATTTCATTCTTCATCATTCTAAGAAAAGTAAACATGAAAATGCAAAGAAAGTCTCACTCATAAATAAAACATTTCACCACTTAGTTTTAGGATTAACCTTCAACTGAAAGGGTTCTTGGAAATATCCATTTATATCATGAGTTACTAAACTGATAAGAAAATGACATTGAACTACTTAACTCAAAAACTAATGAACAACAATTGTAATGAAAGACTCATTCATAAATACAACATTTCACCATTTAGTTTGAGGATTAACCATCAACAAAAGGCTTTTGGAAACATTCATTTATATCATGAGTGACTACACTAATAAGAAAAAGGCATTGAACAACTTAATTTAAAATCTAGAAACTAAGGAACAACAGATGAAATAAATCGAATTATGCTACTGACATCAATTTCAAAACTATAGTTAAGAGACTAGAAGGAAATGAAAACTTAAAGGATTATTCTACACTGGAATGAAACTACTCTGAGTTAGTGAAAACAAATGACACAAGCTGCAATATACACAGTGTTAGAAAATGATTATTAACATGATGAAAAACACGGTAAATGTACAATTAAACGAAGAAAGACAAACAAAAATAAAATGTACAGAAATACAATGTACCCTTGACCATGCAGGGGTCCTCTGCGAGGTCTCAGATTATCAACATGGAATCAACACTTCACACACTTCAGGTATCCATTGAAAATGGAGTTGTTATATTAAAATAAAGCATTGAGTTTTTCACACTACAAAGCGGAAATATGCACTATTACATACGCAAAAACTTCAACTTCTTTTGCGTTCTAAACGCTGGTATTTATAGGAAAAATATACAACTATTTGAAGAGAGAAGTCATCTACAACAAAACATGTAGATAGGTAATGTATCCATAACTCTTGTCTTCTGTTGCCTTGAAACATAAATCTTCTAATAGTGGTTGTTGGATTCTATTTATGCAGGTGGCGGATGAGGTCCTTGGCTTCAGGAGACTAACTCAGATCCAACACTGAGAATCATGCAAAAACAAAATTCTACTAGCCATAGGTTTCTTCCATTCACTTCCCTTTGACCAAGGTCTTTCTCATTGATCTTGGCAAAATGGATAGGATACCATCCCTGTTCTGACGTTTTCCAAGGCACCCATGTGGTCCGTTTCCTCTCTTAACACATGTAACCTACAAAAGTGTGGAGATGGCTACGGAATAGCTGGTTAGCTGTGGAATGTGGTTGCATTCCATAGCTGAAAAATAAAAACTTATTCAAATAAAAAACATAACAATATAACTTGTTAATAACTGAAATATACTCCTTGAGGCAATGTGTAATGGCTTATGATGATTAAGGATGCATTTTTCATGGAAAAGCAATGGAAGAAGGATGAGAAAGTTTCTTAAGAAAGAGGCAGTTTTGGAACTCAACATAGCCCCACTGCGAGAATATTGCATGTCCCCATGGAATAAAAGTTGTGAACACCCTCCTTCTACTGCATCTGCTCTGAGAATTTAGCCAAAACATCCAACCTTTTCTTGCTTCTCTTTGCTGCAACTACCATCCTAGGCTTCCTCATGAGGAATCTATATTTGAGGTTAATGAGAGCCTGGTTTCCTCTTTAATTTTCTATTCTTCTTATGCCACAGACCCAAATGAAGCATGGTGTTATCATGAATGATCTTATCCATCTTGTTTTGTTCTTTTAAAGCTTCATTTTCCTTCTGAATATGCCTATTTAAGATCTATGGCTCATAGATTTCCTGCTTAAGTGAGCTAGTCAAAGCCTCTTGTGATGTAGCTAGCTGCTCAGGGTTGGATGAAGTCCCTTGATCTACTGATGTATTATTTTTCTCCACTGACTCAATATAATCATAAATTTGCTGTTGGATTGGGTCAATCCCTGGAGAGACTCTCTTTGGGCTACTTTCAAAGTCTTGTTGAGGAGAGTGTTGTGGGCTCTGCTCAAATGAGATGTTATCTTGGGACTGAGTTGGAGTTTCTTCTCCCAAGTCTATGAACTGAGCCTCTATTGATTTTTCTTTCTTCATTCTACCCTTAAGTCTGGAACTTCTCCTCAAACTTTGTGAGCCTATGTTTTCTTCCTCTATAACCTGTCTTCTTTTCCCCTTCTCCTTCTCTTTCTTGGACTATTCCTTGATGTTGACTAATTTCTCAGAAAGTAATTTCTCATCCTCTGATGAAGGTTCAGGAGTGTTTTTATGGATTTCCTCAACTTTTCCTTTCATCTTTCTCCTCTGTTTTGTTTGCTTTATGATTTCTGTTAAATTTTCAAAGAGAGGCTCTTCCTCACTATTTTCTTTCACTAAAGTTGTAAAAGTGTTTTGAATTGTAAGACTAGTTTTCCTTCTCCTACTCTTTTTCACTAAGCTTCCTTCAGGTAATTCTGGTGGATCTTAGAAAAAGTTTCTTATCAAAAATTTCTCCCATGTGTCTCCACTCTTTAAGTGATATTCAACAAGAATTTTTATGATACCATGGTGATAAAGATGAGGTTCTATGTCTTCTATTTTCTTTTGAACAATAGTGGACATTCTCCTTAAGCTATTCAATAGAAAGAATGGGAGATTGATGGTTCCGTTTCCAAGGAAATTCATCAACAATATTATGTGATATACATACATGGAACCAAATCTACCCTCACATGTGATAAATTTTTGCAAAATCAATAGTGTGCTACTCCATTTACCCTTTAGTGCAGAGATGGGAATTTCTCTCTTAAAAATTGAAGTGTCCATATCTGGGTTTTGGAGAATGACTTTCCAAGTTTCATCATGGCATTCTTTATTCTTGAACCACCTCTCTCCAACTTTTGGTAGCTTAGTTGCTACTGCAATGAAAGACTCGGTCACTGTAAGCTTTATGTCACTAATGTCCACATCCATCCCATCAAACGATATAGAAAATGACTTGGTGATTTCTTTATGATGTCCATCGAATTTTTCAATGAAGCTCAGCCAACCAGCTTTCTTCAACATCCCTTTCAACTAAGGATATCCTTCCATATATTTCACTCCTATAGGTTCTGTTCTTACAATGGGACCCATCACTCTTGTTCTCTACTTTTCTCCAAATTTCCTTCATTGTCTACATGTAGAAGATTGTGTATACGGAAGTGGTATATGGAAGCAAAAACAGTTATAGATACGGGGATGAAATAACAGAGTATGTGGAAGGAAAATGATAGATGTGGGGATGAAACATATAGGGTATATGAAACAAGGAAATTGTATGTGGGAAATAGTGCAGAAACTGTATGGAATGGAGTGGCTGCACACGTATACTGTGTGGAAAACAGAGTTCTACTATACACAGAGAGAGAATCGAAAACATAACGAATGATTGTGTGCTCACTGTATCTGAGTGCTTGTATACATAAGAAGGCTGCAGAAGTAAAATCGAGGAACTCAGTGTAATAAAGGAACAATAGGGTTGTGAAGAGTCATATCCAACTAGGTTAAGTCATGTAATTAGCTGTTAAACAGGTGTAATGGAGAAGTACAGTGAAGTACGAGTTAAAATTAGAGATCAAATCATGAGACCGTTAGGCATTAAAGTCGGAAGGCATGGTGGAATAATCACGGCAATCAAATCGCATGATGACAAGTCAAGGAGTAGTGTGATTATACAAATTATACAACTTATGTTTTATATTGCTATTTGAAATAGGTTTTTATTCTCACCTCTAGAACCATACCTTTCCACTTGCTAACCTTTTGTTGTTTGCTTTTTCAGGTGCTTAGATGTTGATGTGTCTTCAAAAGTTGTTTTCTCCTCCTCCAATACCTGCATATGAAATTTATTATGAACTGGCCTTTTTATTTTTTTGAGCTAATGATCAAACTGTTACTGCAGAGTCAGATTGGTTGTAGAATAGGATTAGTTGTAGAACTAGAACAACTACAGAACATGAGAATAGCTGCAGAATGTAAAATAGAGAATAAAATGTGACTTTATGAATGTATGAAATGGAGATGACTGTGTGGATGAAAATATGACAGAATGAAAATGAGAAATGGATATGGAAGAAATGCTGAAGAAGAAAATTTATTGGTGGAATGTGGTGGTGGAGTGGAGTGAAAGTTGCAGAAATAAAACATAATGAAAATGAAGTAAAACAATGAATTTCAGAATGCACAATGAGTCACTATTTTTTTGGAAAATATAGGTGTCAGAATCTTCTGATTTTGACCCTGTATTTTCTGTATAAGAATGCCAATTAGTGATTGGTTTTCAACCTTATACAATTTTTTTTTTTTAAGCAATGATGAAAAGAACAAAGCGTAAGTTGGTGGAGAAGAAGGATTCTTCTTCACAAAATTCATTTTAGAATTATTTTGAAATATCTTGATGAACTCCTCCTTTGAGATTGGCTTTTGATAAATTTTCAACCTATGACCATTCACAAGGAGAGGAGTTTTATGCTCATCTATTGTTCTGATTCTTACTGTTCATTACTAAAAACTTTTTCAATCTCATATGGCCCAAGCCAATGAGTTTGAAACTTTCCTTGAAAATTCTTAAACTTTGAATCAAATAATAGTGCCCAATCTCCCTCTTGAAGCCTTTTGTCCTTGATGTACTTGTCATGGCACTTAGCCCTCTGTTGCTGAACTAGACTAGTCCTTTGAACAACTTCTTGTCTGATTTCATTGAGTTCATTTAACTGCTCCAGTCTATGCTTTTGAGCTTCTGATAAATCCATCCCCAACTTGACTGCCATCTTGAAATTTTTAACTTGGAACTCTATGGGGAATAGGACTTGCTTTCCATAAACAAGTTCATAAAGTGTATGTTCTGTTGTGTTCCTCCATGTAGTTCTATAGGCCCGCAAGGCTTCAGGAATCCTATCTGCCCAATCTCTTCTAGATGCACAGTCTTGGTGAGGATTCCTTCAATCACTTTATTTGTAGACTCCACTTGACCATTTGCTTGTGTATGATAGGGAGTGGATTTCCTATGCTTGATCTTGTACTCTTCCATAAGCCTCTCCATCATTTTGGATGTGAATTGAGTTCCTTGATCTATCACAATGTCTCTTGGAACACCAAAGCGAGTAAAAATATCCTCAAAAAGAAAACTAACTACATATTTTTCGTTAGCAAAAAGTAATGCTCTGGCTTCTACCCATTTGGTGACATAATCAGTGCATACCAATATATACCTTTTTTTCTTGGATGGAGGATTAATAGGTCCAATAAATTCTAAAGCCCATTTTTCAAATGGTTCAATAAGTACTTGAGGTTGTAATGGCATTGCATTTGAGGGGGCAGGTTTCCCTACCCTTTGGTAGCTGTCGCACCTTCTGACATATTCTTTAGCATCTCTGAAGATGGATGGCCAATAATATCCTAAAGAATTGATTTTATAGGCTATCCTCTTGGCAGAAAAGTGTTCACCATATGGCTCGTCATGACATGCTTTGAGAATATCAAGCATTTCATCTTCCCTGACACACTTTCTGATCATAAGATTTGGCCCTGTTTTATACAATTCGTTAGTGATCCATGAATATCTTGCACTATTTTGAATAATATTTCTTTTCTCTCTAGGAAATAAATGTGAAAGTAACTTCCATGTAACCAAGTAGTTAGCAACATCTGCAAACCAAGGAGTTTGAGTAGTTACTGCAAATAGATATTCATCAGGAAAATTATCCTCAACCGAAGAGTCTTCTTTAATATTCTGAATCCTGGATAAGAAATCAGAAACTGTGTTTTTTTTTCTAGGTCTGTCTAGCACAGTAACGTTGAATTCTTGCAAAAGTAAAACCATCTTGTAAATATGCCATTAGTAATAGGTTTATTCATCAAATATCTAATTTCAAATTGATCTGTATGAACAAAAGTTTCATAGCCTATTATATAGTGTCTAAACTTGTTAATTGCATGAACAACAACTAAAAACTCTTTTTCAGTCACAGTATAATTCAACTCAGTGGGAGTCAAATTTTTAATTGTGTAGTCAATGGCATAAGGAATCAAATCTTTTTGTCCCAATACATCCCCTAGAGTTGTTTCTAAAGCATGTGTAGAAATATGGAAAGGAAGTTTCCAATTTGGTCCTCTTAAGATAGGTGCTTCAAATATTTTTGCTTTCAAGGTTTCAAATGCTAGTTGGCAATCAGGATTCCACTTGAATTCAAAATATTTTGTAAGAAATTTGAAGAGTGGAGATGCTACTTTGGTAAATTTTTCTATAAACCTTCTATAATATCCTGTAAATCCTAGAAAACTTCTAACATCTTTTCGGTAATTTGGAATTGGCAACTTAGATATGACTTCAACTTTTGATCTGTCTACTTTAATCCCATCTCCTGAAATGTGATGTCCTAAAACAATACCTTTTGTAAACATCATAAAGCATCTCTTATGGATTAGTGAAAGGTTTGTTTCTTTACATATTTTAAGGACTTTTTTCAAATTTTCCAAGTCTTCTTCAAATGTGTTACCATAGACTATAAAATCATCCATATATACCTCTACATAATCATGTATTAGATTAGAAGAAATCCCTAGTACTGCTCTCTGGAATGTTGTTGGTCCATTATATAACCCAAAAGGAAGCACTAGGTAGGCAAAAGTTCCCCTTGGACAAGTAAATGTGGTTTTATCATGATCTTCAGGTGCTATCTGAATTTGATTATAACCACTAAAACCATCCAAAAATGAGAAATACTTTTTACTTGCGAGTGTATCTAATACCTGATCTATATAGGGCAAAGGAAAGTGATCTTTCAAGGTTGCTTTATTCAATTCTCTGTAATCAATGCACACCCTCCATTTACCATTCTTTTTAGGCACAATAACTAAAGGAGAAACCCATTAACTATTTGAGATTGGGTAAATGAAGTTTACATTGATTAGTTTTTGGAGTTATTCTTTCACAATCTCCCTAAGATTTGGATTCATTCTGTTATCACTCAGGTTGTTCCCAAAAGTTGTAAGAAAGGGAATACGGCCGAGGTAACAATAGATCAATCTTTTAGACACATATTCTAGCCAATTTGCATCCAAAGAGGGCTCTCTCTTTATAATTTAGCTTTATTTTAAAGTGTATTAGGCTAGTTATGAAGTGCAAAAGTTTTGGTTTTGAGTTTGGTTGGAAGGATGGGGATTCAATAGAACAGTGAGGTAAAATTGAAGTATTTTAGTCCATTGGGCATGATGGAGTCAAGAAGGATAGCTTTCTGGGTTAAGTTTCTTATCAGAGAATTTATCACAGAGCAAGGTACTCGAAAATGGGACAACTTATAGGCTGAAATGTTTATGGAATGGAGTCAATGGGTGAAGGGCAATTAAGAATCCTTCATCATGTTGACAGAGGGAAAATGGATGATTATTTCTATGGAGAAATTAAGAATTCCTTAGCTAATATTCAAAATGAAAGAACCAGGGGAAACAAGAGTAATTAAAAATTCACTGTTTATGCTAATTCTGAAGAAAACATTAATAATAACAGAGATTGAACACAGAGTGCAAACAAGCAAATTCTGGGCTATTCTTTTTCTCTACTATTAATATCATGAAACATAGATGATATAATAAACACAGAAATTATAAAACACAAGTTAGAAGAGACTTATTGATCCATAAACGATTCAATAATTCTG
The DNA here is from genome assembly GCA_031772625.1 of Pinus tabuliformis. Taxonomy (NCBI): domain Eukaryota; kingdom Viridiplantae; phylum Streptophyta; class Pinopsida; order Pinales; family Pinaceae; genus Pinus; species Pinus tabuliformis. The sequence goes on from CM062815.1 coordinate 767,092,656, forward strand.
CAACATGGTCCTTAGCATCAATTCTTCATCCAGTGAGCAAGATAAAATGGTTCCAACAACCCTTTTATTCCAAAAATTGTTCAGTATTACAGTCACAACTATGAACATCCAACATCAACCAACCCCAAATACCTTGTCTGGGGGGGTATTTATACAAAAATGCTAAGACATTGTGGAAAATATCTGATAAAAACAAATATCTGTTGACAATTAATGTTTCATTTATATTGATAGAGACAGGCAGTCTCGAAAACAGGGAGCTAATAAATGATGCAATAAATTCATGCTGTGCTGGTTGATGCGAATTAAAGAGAAGTATTGGAGGTAGATGATGTAAGTCGGTCTTCCAGTTGTTTTCCACTGATCCTATGTGCTGATTTTCTGCTATGGCTGGGCCTTCTTTAATGCTAATGTGATACGCTTTAACTTGCAAGACCGTGGTACTTTTCTGTTCTGCGCATTTACAACAGATGATGCGCAATTTTGGCTTGACCAACTGTTACACAGTAATTTGTCACCATTGGTCACCGTCCCTATCGCCCTGTTTCCATACATTGGAGGACGCATTCCGGGACCTGTGAGTAGTGACATAACCCAAAAACACTTGCATTATGTTCCCCTGAGTATGTACTTCATGTTCCCTGAAGACACCTTCTGCAAATTCTCCCTGAAAAGTACTCTTTTTCCATTGGCGCAGGTCCACAGTATCTTACCCGCGCCAATCACTGAGATCCTCAAAAGAGGGCGCGACCATTGGAGCTCTGTCACAGAACAACACCTGCGCCAGCCCAGTTTGGTAATGATTTTTGCTAAACGCACGCCCATCTGTTTTTTCCCTTCAGATCACGAAGTCTTTTGAGGGAAAAATCCATCTGATAGAGGTCGAGAGTCATCATCTATCCTTGACATCTATCCACAGTGGCTTTTCAGAGATAATGCCAATCCACAATGGGTGTCCTGGTTCATCGAATCTTTCTCCCTTCTCCATCTATAAATATCTGTCCTCATGCATTAGACAGGGGAGTTTTTTGGAGGAATGCTAGTTGTGATTACGCTTGTCGTGAGTGATAGTGAAGCATAGAGAGGTTATGCTGCTGGAGAGGAGGTACATTGCAAGACACATATAGTTGCTCGCCCAGCCAGAGGAGAGGTTCAACGTCAAAACCTTGGTTGTAACTTTTCTTGTCTATTATTCATTAATGAACGACTGCTATTATAGTTCCAATCTCATTGTCTATTATAGTGATGTTTGATTTATTTCCTTTCTGACTGGAATATAGTTGTGCCTTGGTGGATTTTATGCTTGTATTTGTTTCTTCCTTTGCATGTGCAAGTGTTCGTTTGCAAGGATCGCAAGGATTGTGACCTGCCGGAGCGAGGGAGCGGGAATACCAACTCTGCCTCGACTATAGCGTTGGATTCTAGGTCGGTCTTCTTAATTCACCTTTAATGTACAACTAGGAACTTGCGTGGAAGCGTGGATTGATTGTGGCTAGTTCTGTTTTAGGCTAGTGGGATCGCCTTTGTCCGCAGAGGGGATTTACCTATCCAACAATTTGGCGACTCCACTGGGGAGAAGCTATTTGGAGTTTGTCTTGCATGTTAATTTTCTCTTGCTTGCTTGAGTGAATGAGCTTTCTGGGTCAGTTTTGAGATTGTTATTTACTGTTTGATCCATCTGAGTACTGTCTGCCCGACCTGGGGTCGTGTTATTTATTTTTAGCCGGAAACCTTAGTTGGCACGGTTTTTACTTTGACAGTCGCGCTAGTTGGCGCATGTTGCCCAATAGCAACTCGCGCCAATCTTTTCGTAGCGCAAGTTGCAGGCTGACAGTCGCGCCAGCCCTGTGAATTTTGCCTGTGTGTTGGTTGGAAGCTCTTTCAACTCAGATTTTTATCTTTTTATACCTCTTATAGCCTCTGGAAGTGTGTTGAACCTCCGTTTGACTGGTTTTGGCCTTTATCCTTCAGTTGTGTGCTTATTTCTATTGATTTTCGTCCCAGCCCTAGAACATCTAGTGGCTTCGCGTGTCTAGCCTTCTGTGGGAAGTTTCGGTCTTTTGATTTTCCAGTCAACTTGTTGGTTGTGTTCCGCACTTATCTAGTGGTTTGTTAAAGCTTGGTCTTCTATGCTTTGGGTGATTCACTTCTAGCTTCTCTGGATTTTGCTCGACTTCATTTGAGCTTATATTACATGGTTCATTGAAAGTCTTTGTGTTTCTCCTTGCTTGGATAGTTCATCCTGGTGTTTCAGAATTGGTTCCATTTCATCGAGTGAACTTGGTTTGTTTATACTTGTGAATATCTCTTAAGATTTGTTTAAATGCATCATGCCATCCTAAAGGAAAGAAAAACAAAAGATCTTTTGCATCATATTAGTTAGCGTTTATTGTTATTTTTTGCTATTAAAAAGAAAAAGAAAAATTTTCATTTCTTGTTATTAGCTGCATTAGGATCTTTGTTGTTTGCCGAGTGATCATTTCGTTTGTGTAAAGATCTCAACCCTCCTGTAGATAGAATTCATCGAATGAAATGGTATAGTTTTGGCATGTAGTTTGCATCTAAGAAGCTTTTGAGATATCACATACGGTAGGACCAAAAAACTGAAACATAATTGAAGATAAACTTTAAAATAAACTCAATGAACATAACAATGCATTGGAACCTAACGCAAACATTCTAGAGGTCTAGGTTAGAGACGTGTTCTGGCATCTTTAAACCTGGTAGCTTACCGTTGAGTGGTTGGGTGATTCCTCCACGGTGAAACGATAGGTGCCAATACGGACTGAGCTCCCACGTACCGTCGCATATATATGGGAGACCCCACTAGGCTATCATTCTTTATCCATAGGAAGCCGAGTCTGCCGCCTTACAAGTCGTAATGCACTGAACACAGCATTCGGGAAGATTGACTGCAGTACGGGAAGTCCTTGGTTTTCATCTGATTGCCGAGGTGTATAAGCAGTTTTACGGATTGTTTGGTAAACCTTTTTGCCTAGAGGTTCTCCAGAGTTGCCCTTCTCAGAGGAAGTCCATGTTATCTGCCATTGGTGGCATAGACCCGGCTGATTCGGATTTAATCACTTTTGACTTAGAACACCATACTCAGAGACTGCCTCCCCAAATCGCCTTCCTCATACAGGTGATTATTGATTCCAAGACGATTCATCGTACAGTCATTGATGAAGGTGCCTCAACTTGCATCATGTCTGTTGCCTGTTGGAAAGCTATTGGATCTCCAACGCTGAGCCAGTCTCCTACTACCTTGGAAGCTTTTGATGGAAGAGCGTCCCGTCCTTACGGTATACTCCAACGTTTACCAATTTCTTTGGAAGGGAAGACGGTCGAGATGGAAGTTGAAGTCGTTGATGCTACTCTAACCTACAACCTCCTTCTTGGACGTAGCTGGATATACGCGATGCAAGCTGTTGCTTCATCTTTCTTTCGAATCATTCGTTTCCCTCATCAAGGGAAGATCGTTACCGTTGACCAGCTATCCTTCTTTGCTTCTTCTTCCGAAGGCACCATTCCGTTTGTGGAGCATACCTCCAAATTATCTGAGAGTTTGCGAGCTGGACTTTTCAAAGATCCCGCTCTTATGGGTGTTTTTCCACTCCCTCCTCCAAATATCGCCTCTGTCAATATGATCACTACTGGTTCTGACCCGTGGATCATACCTTCCTCAACCCAACTTCCTACTGGTTATGAACGTCTTTCTGCAATTACAGAACGTTCCCCTGCTGACAAAGAAATCAACCAAGATTCCTCTCTTGTCCAGCCTTCTCTTCCCGAACCTGGCTGTGCTCAGCCTGTTCCAGACCAGTCCCTGGTCGGAAAGAGTGTTGATTTACGTTCATCGTCCATGCACCACTTTGTTCCGGGAGTGTTTATCATCAAGGATGAACCATCTGAATCCAAACCAAACGAAAGTTCAAAGGTCCAGATGACAGTTGACCCGGTCTTTCAAAAGGTCCAGATGACAGTTGACCCGGTTTTGCCTTCAGAAGTTCCATCCTCAGATGATATTATCACTGTAAAGAATGAAGACCACACGGTCCAAATTCTATTCATAAACACAGACTCTTATGATCAAGTGAGCATCCCTCTCATTCCTTCGCAGCAGGAAGGAAGTTCATCAGAGTCATATCCGGCCGTTTATCCGGTTCCACCTCCAAGCAACCTAGTTGTTTCCTTCAATTGGGATCAACTAGGCAATCCCCGGTTACCTCCTTTTCAAAATCGAGTCTTTCCAAGTGAACCTTCATTCCATCCACTCCGTGAATGCCATGAACCTTGGGGGACATGTACCTCGATTTGCATTATCATGCTGGGGGCATGCAAATTTATAGCAAGCATTGTTTTTCGTTTCAAGCTTGTGTAAACATGAAACCGAATCCAAGCAAAGTTCTCGTTTCAAGCTTGTGTAAACATGAAACCGAATCCAAGCAAAGTTCTCTATGGTTCAAGCTTGTGTAAAAATGAACCCATACCTGATTTACATCCCGTGATTGCCTTTTATCTGCTAAATTCTGCTAGATGAGCCTTGGTTGTTTCATTCCATCGCCACCATCTCTTTGGCCGACCATATGCTTTCACTTGGTTGTTTATCCTTTCCTGAGGAACCACAGCAATGAGTGGTTTTATTAGCCAGTCTCTTGACCATTACATGTTTTGAGTAGTTCCACCATTATCGGAACCAGTTGCTACCTTTTATACCACTCGTTCCTACAGGACGAGTCGCCTTTACGCTCTTTTCTGACTCGTAAAATATGAGAAGATCGCCGAGTATTTTTTCCTTTTTGACTCGTTAAAGAGAATAAAAATGGAGGTCTGCTTTTAGCCCTTTTCTGACCATTTAAAGACGAAAAGATTGCCGAGTCGCTCCTCTTGACTCGTTAAACGTTAATAAGGGGCGGTCGTTTTAAGTTCTTTTTGTCGACCGTTAAAACATAAAAAGATTACCGGGTTTTGTTGTTTCAAACTCGTTAATGGTCATAAAACGACGTGGTTTTGGCCGCTTTTTTACTTTTTCAGGTCGAAATCACTATTTATGAAAAGTACTCCTCGATCGTAATGGTCGGGCGGTTCTTTCGGGCATTATTTTATACTTTTTCGGGCCCGAGAGACACAACTTTACGAAAAAGGACACCCCTGGAGTTTCCTTTTCTGCTATCTTTTCAAACTCTCTAAACATGAAAAGACGCCGAGTTCTTCCTTTGTCAGACTCGTTAAAACCTGATGACATCGGATTTTGTCGAAATGACGTACCACAAGCATATGCTATCTCCATCAAGATTGTTAAAAATAATTGGGGTACTCGCCAGAAATGGCGGGGGAAAAAAAAGGAACCATACTTACCATCGTGTCAGCAGTATGTCACTCTTGAACATGGCACTTCTCTGCTTTCGTGTCCAGGGTGGGGATATCTCATCTCATTTTTCACTGGCCTCCGTGGATTTGGGTAATCCTACTCGACCTCTCATCTGCTCATTGCCTCGTCATCATGACCTTTGTTCCATCGATGTCAAATACTGCCAATTCCACTGTCGTGCCGCCGATATGTTCAAGAGAAGTTAACCTCTGAAAAGAAACAACCTCCATCTGATAGTTCACATGATCTTGATTCACAACATTATCTCTCTGTCTCGTGTCGATGATGTGGGAAACATTATGGCCCACCTTCGATCAAGGTCACTTCCTATCGACTCTAGCTCATTATCCAAGAAGCTGATCTAGAGACTCCCTTCCGGTGCCTTGGAGCCTGCATGCCTCAATGGCAGGTTCTTCGTGTTCGACGTGAGGTTTTCATCATTGGCCTCCGATCGAATGATTCTACGAGTGTTTGACGCCAGCTCATTAATTCGCACGCCATAGATTGTACCTATAGTACCTTGAGGGCCATTGTCATTATTGGTGGTACCTCTCGCGTCTGTTAACAGTTTCCACTATTGACTGGTAATCAGACGATGTTCATGCATGTTCGACTTCAGCTCATATATTCGCATGCTTGAACTTGTACTCTTGTTCGGGTCGAGATGGAGCGCAATACCCTGGATTGTGTCTGTTGTAATCCAGGCGTGATTCTTGATGCATGACTCATTCACTGGATGGCTGCGACCATGCCTAAGTCTATTCATTGATCCTAACCAGATGGCTGCATCCATACTATGGATCTAGATTATTTATGTACTCTTTTATGGATGGCTGCGACCATACCACGTACATCATGTAATTGAACTATCAGTCGTGTCTCTCAATCTAGATCCTCGGCGGCGGCTATATGTGTTCTTGTGTGTTCCTATAAAGCATTTCACCCCTCTCTCTCCCTCTCAGATTTCATGCTTTAGGGGGCATCTGTTACACAGTAATTTGTCACCATTGGTCACCGTCCCTATCGCCCTGTTTCCATACATTGGAGGACGCATTCCGGGACTTGTGAGCAGTGACATAACCCAAAAACACTTGCATTATGTTCCCCTGAGTATGTACTTCATGTTCTCTGAAGACATCTTCTGCAAATTCTCCCTGAAAAGTACTCTTTTTCCATTGGCGCAAGTCCACAGTATCTTACCCGCGCCAATCACTGAGATCCTCAAAAGAGGGCGCGACCATTGGCGCTCTGTCATAGAACAACACCCGTGCCAGCCCAGTTTGGTAATGATTTTTGCTAAACGCACGCCCATCTGTTTTTTCCCTTCAGATCACGAAGTCTTTTGAGGGGAAAATCCATCTAATAGAGGTCGAGAGTCATCATCTATCCTTGACATCTATCCACAGTGGCTTTTCAGAGATAATGCCAATCCACAATGGGTGTCCTGGTTCATTGAATCTTTCTCCCTTCTCCATCTATAAATATCTGTCCTCATGCATTAGACAGGGGAGTTTTTTGGAGGAATGCTAGTTGTGATTATGCTCGTCATGAGTGATAGTGAAGCATAGAGAGGTTATGCTGCTGGAGAGGAGGTACATTGCAAGACACATATAGTTGCTCACCCAGCCAGAGGAAAGGTTCAACGTCAGAACCTTGGTTGTAACTTTTCCTGTCTATTATTCATTAATGAACGACTGCTATTATAGTTCCAATCTCATTGTCTATTATAGTGATGTTTGATTTATTTCCTTTCTGACTGAAATATAGTTGTGCCTTGGTGGATTTTATGCTTGTATTTGTTTCTTCCTTTGCATGTGTAGGTGTCCGTTTGCAAGGATTGCAAGGATTGTGACCTGCCGGAGCGAGGGAGCGGGAATACCAACTCTGCCTCGACTATAGCGTTGGATTCCAGGTTGGTCTTCTTAATTCACCTTTAATGTACAACTAGGAACTTGCATGGCAGCGTGGATTGATTGTGGCTAGTTCTGTTTTAGGCTAGTGGGATCGCCTCTGTCCGCAGAGGGGATTTACCTATCCAACACCAATGATAAGTCTACGGGCTTTTGAGCATGCTTCGCCACCACTCTGGTCCTGTTATTTGATGTCTCTGTATCTTCCTTAAAGTCTCATCAGTGTCTGTGTACCTGAAGAAATTAGGAGGAGTGGTGAAAATATGTTTCACCTCATGCTTTATGTAAAAAGATTTTCTAGGCTGTCATACAGGGACTGGCCAGATGGAAGTGCTTTTTCTGTTGAAGTACTTGAAGATGCACTAGCTTGATTGACAAAAAATGTATTTAATTTGTGTACATTGTCCTTGTGCTTCATCAAACGATCATTATCTCCCACAGGACTTGGCAAACCCTTTTTATTCAGGACTGTAAGTTTGTCTGTAAAAGAGTCTATTTCTACCTGCATGTCTTGGCATTTTCTGTCCAAGTTTTGCATTAGAGTTCTCATGGTTAGAACTCTCTTGATGTCCAAAATGGTACCTGTTCTATCTCTAATATCAAGTGCTGCCAGTTCTTCACTGGTTTGGGTATTCAAAAAATGGATTAGCCTGTTAGCTTGCTCAGGCATTTGCCCCAATAAGGCTCTTGTTTTCTGAACTTCCACTTGGGCTACTTTTATCAGATCAATATGTTCATAAATGATCTGAACGAACCTCCATACACTACTAAGTGATTGAATGATGTTGTTCCACAAAATTCCTCTAATTTCTTCCAGAGGCTTATGCAGAGAGAGATCTTTTTCTAAAGATCTTACCTTATTCTCCAATGCTTTGACTTCTCTTGTCTTTTCTGCCACAGTCATTTTAGATTTATCATAGTTCTGCTCAATCTTAGCTAGTTTTTCTTTGACTTGCTTTAATTCAGATACTTGGAGTTTTAACTCCTCCATGGCTTTGATTAACTTCTCTGTGGTCATGGCTGTACTGCTACCTAGTGCTGTTGCTGTTGATGTTGTTGCTGATGTTTCTCCTGTGATGATTTCTGTAGTTGATGCTGGGACAGTGGAGGGCACTGCAGTTGTAATTGTGGGAGGGGAAGTTATGGCCATTGGAGTTACTTGAGGTGGCTAGGAGGTCGACACTCCCTGCTTTTATTGTAATGCTTTCTCCAATTCCTACTTTCTCTCAGTTAATCTTTCATTCAACCGCATAAGTAGGTCCATCATGTCTTCCTCAGATTTCTTCTGCAGAACATCTGCTGTCTGTGGATGCATAGAAGGAGGCATTTTGAGCTTTTTTCTGAGGGCAGCAATGTCCTCTTCCTTCTTCCTCATTAATGCTTTTATGCCTTTGGCATCTTTCGGATCATGTCCCAGCTCAAATATAATATCTTCCAAGGACTTAATCCTGTTTTCCTTCGCCAGAGAGGAAGCTTTCTCCAACTCTAGCTGAGAAAAGGTGTTCTCCAATTAATTTTGCAATTTATGAGCCAACATTGCCTTGTCAGTTAGTGTGGAATACACCATTTCTCCTGTCTGTTTGTGAAGCTCAATCTGATCTATTGGGTGAATGTCCTTGGCCAAGACCTCTAGATTTGTCCTTATATAATCAACTGCCGATTGTGGTTGCTGTACCTTGGGTTTGAAGTAGCTCATGATCATTTTTCCCTCCTTTATATCATATGCAGACATCAATCTTTGCTGTTTTGTGGGGGCCATCTTGAGATATTGGTCATAAATTTGCAGCCTCAATGGATCATTTCTAGCCTGCAGATGATTTTGGCAACCAATTGGGTCCCTTATTTGGAAATCTTTGTTGGCCAAGGGTAAATGATGCTGGTCTGTATGAGGTGCATTAAGAGGAGCAACATTGAGGGCGACCAGGGCTGCCATTGTTCAATTTTTTGTGTTTTTGGACCGGAGGTTGGAAATCTGTGGATAAAAGGGCAACATAATAGTTTTGGTGTACTTATATGAGAGCTATAGATGGAATTCAGCTTGAAATTCGGCTCTTTGGGTATAATTTATAGAGGAAACCTGAAAATATAGTTGTGGGAGGTAAGACAGGGTAAATACCTGTTTTCTGGAGGCGACCGAGTGTATTTTGCAGATTGGACGATGAATTGCAGAGTGGGATGCTGGATTATGCTGGTCGGGGTGGTGGACTGGAGCTCTGGTAGCAGCTTGAACGTAATTTGCATGCAACCAGACGTATTTTACATGAAAACAGTGCACAACAGAATGGACGAAAATGACACTTTTTCGTGTTTTTAACAAAATTTTGGCTTTGGCAGGCTTTTGGCACTTTTTGGTCAGATGACGTCAGCATGATAGGATAGTTTGTCGTGACACGGGGTACGAAAGGGTGACGTGGCGATCACGTGGAGGTGACGTAAGCGAAGGGGTCAGCGGTATTGGCCCGCACCACTTATGGGCCAAGGTGGTATCAGGAGGAGGGGCTCCGAGCATGTCAGGGGGGCACTGCGTGTCCTCGGTACGGCGGGAATATTGCTGGCTCCGTGAGCGGTAAAGATCAAAGGGTAAGGGCTGCGCGATATAATCATGGGCCGTCCGATCAACAGGACTGGATCCAACGACTGGCGGTGTGTCGGAGATGGGTCAAAGCTGTGGCGTGGGACCCGTATAAGAAACAATGTCTTAAATACATTGGGGCGACTTCTATTGGTTGTCGGGGGAATTAAATTGTTAATTAACCAAATGTTAATTAACCTTCAATATTTACGTGTGGGGAGGGTTTTTATATTGTTCCAGGTGAAGCTATAAGTCCCAATGACATATTGCTATAGTTAGCAGGGGCGGGATATTAAATTTTTTTGGGGATTTTTCATATATTTATATAATAAGGGGGGAACAATTTATATAGGAATAAAGTCAAGGTTAATATGAAAAGTGATATATGTAAAAGAATAAGCCCTAAGTTATAATGTTTTAACAACTTAGACTTAGGAGAAAACAGGGATTTTTACACCAGAAATGTGGCTTCATAGCCTGAAGCAAGAATGTTATACTTCTCTGGCCCTTTTTATGAAATGGAGTGATTTAGGAGTACTGAGCAGATCTCAATATCCTTGGGGGGAATTAGTAAGTGATTTTGGGAGAAATATGAGGGGAAGTTAGACATGCACCACTTGATTTGTAACCAAACAGTTGCCTCTGTACTTATGATATCAAATGAGATGAACCTGTTGAGAAACAAAAGTTTAATCATAAGCATGCTTCTGCAACATCAAAACTGCCTACCCAGCCTACTATACCTATCATTTTTTCTTCCTTTTACATGGGTGCACTTGGACTAGCAAACCCTTGCTCTCTTCTTTTCTTTTGACTGCAATCCTATCTAAGTCTGCCCTTATTTCTTCCAAGGGCTCGGATTTAGCTGTTGAGCACCTTTGCTTCTCTACCTATCTACTTATCTGCCAAGATTGAACTGTTTGGACATATTTTATTCTCTATCTCTAAAACAATAAATTTAAACATGAAGTGACAAATATTAAGCTATTTGGCCATCCATCAACTGTGACAAGAGTCAATTAATTGCACATAATGAGATTCTTTGCAAAAATAGAATAGTAGTGGCATTTTGGGCTAGCACACTTTCCTGGTCTTTTCTTTGTTTGGGGCTCATCATTTCTTCTTTTTCCTCTTGACCATTCCATTCTTTTTTCCCTTTGATTTTTCTTTTATGGCATACCCTCTTTACATTTTTTAAGTTTTTTGATCTTTTCAAAATATGGAACCTTTGCAGCATGGAAAGGATGACATATTTGGGATTTTACCAGTCAATTGTGAAATATGACACCTATTGGTATAGGAGCATAACACATTCTTCTTTGAGATTGTCTGATTGGTCTATTGTTTTCCTCAATATAGATATGGTGGATACAAGTCTTAGAATAAATACCTTTCATATCAGTATACTCCCATGCAAATGCAGCAAAATGTTTTTGTAATATCTTGGTTAGCTCTTCTTGTTGTAGTTTCTCCAAGTTTTTATTTATGTTCAATGTTCTACCTGGAAAAATTTCAATTGTAGAGCTACCAAACTCTTCCATAGAATAGGGAGACATCTGCTGAGATGACAAGTATTCAACATTAGATTTTTCCTGGAATTGTGCATGATCATATTCTGAAGATGTTTCAAAATTTTCCAATGTGTTCAAAATTTGACTATCTTCACTAATTTCTGATATAGTAAAGACAAACTGAATAACATCTTCATCATCGATCCACTCCTTGTCATCTATTTTTGTGATTGCTTTTGCTAGAGAATACAAAGTAAATTTCTTTGTTGAATTACCATAAAAAATGTACATGTCACCAGATCTACAACTAATAAAAGCATCAACTGTGGCTAGCCAATGTCTTCCTAAGATAAGTGGGTGTCCTCCTAAATTATTCTTTGGAGTTAAAATGATGAAATCAATAGGATATTACCAAGAATCTAAGGAGACTGAAATGTCTTCTAGCACACCATCCAATTTGATTACTGATCTATCTGCAAGTTGCAGTAAGGTAGGTGTGTAAAGAAGGTTAGGAAGTTTAAGCTGCTCCATAGTCTATATACTCATAATTTTTATTGTTGCCCCTAAGTCAATCAATGTGTTTGGAATTTCAATCCCATTTATGTGTGTCTTGACAATTGGACTTCCTGGATCTACATATTTATGCATGGCAATCTTTCCCATAATGATATTTGCTATCTTTCCTACGAGGTGAATTCTTTTTGTTTCTCTTGGTTTTCTTCCTGGCCTTTTTATGCTCAACTCCTTTACTGTTTTAGCTAGAATAGGAATTTCTCTAATGGCTTGTAACAAATGAATCTTTATACAAACATTCTTCAATTCATCTAGGAAGTCATAATTGGGCAACAAGATCTGTTTTTCTACTCCTCTATCAATTTGTAATCTCTTAGGAAAAGGAGGTGTAGAAGTAGATGCTGGTTGCTCAATTATAGGAGTTGTGTTTATTGACTCTTTTTGTTTTCCTTTTTCAATGTTTTGGTTTTGGAGGGATGTTAGCTCAAAACTTATATTGACTTTCAGAGAATCCTCCTCAGAAGCATCTTGTTCTTGAATATCTATAGAATGTTTTTTCTTTTCTAATATACCACCAGATCTAAGTTGAACATCATTAAGATCTAGAGGAGCAATCATGTAAGTAGGAAATTGTTGTCCTTCTACCATATAAGCATTCTGAGGGTTTTTATTATTGAGGTTTGGCAATGTTTGGGCTAGTAGTTGATTTGGTTTTTCTTGAAATGGAAATAAGAGTTGAGGATTTTGACTTTGTTGTGGAGGTTTTTGTGGAAATGGCAATGAGAGGTGAGGGCTTTGATTTGGAAGTTGTGGTTGCTAATTTTGCTATTGATTTTGTGGGGGAGGGTAGCTCTAATAAGATGGAGGATATTGATAATATTGAGCAAATCTCCCATAAGGATTTTGTACCTGTTGTGCCCATGGTTGAGATTGATACTAATTTTGAGGTTGAGGCCAAGGTTGCTGCTAAGAATTCTAGTTTGGTGGGGGCTGAAAATACATTGGATTTTTAAATCCTTGATTTTGCTACCCTTGCCAAGGTCTTCTTTCAACAAAACAAAGAGGTTCTACAAAATTTGGGACCGTTTCTTCTTAAAAAACCGCCTTAAGACCTGTGATTGAAGGACAACCCTTGGTCTCATGACTTCTTGAACAAATCATACGAGTTTCTACAATTTTTGCATCTAAAGGGCATTCCCTTAGAGCATGTTTCTTTCTATATTTTGGACAAAAGATGGCTAAGGCATCAGCCTTTGTTTTCTACTTGTTTGGGATTTTGAGGGTGTCTAGCTATTCACTAAGGCTCCCTAAAATGTCAGTTTTAAACTCATGAAGCATATTTCCAATTTCTACTGTACTTATAGATCCGATTGCATATCTGTTTGCTATAACAAGAGAGGGATCTCTTGGTCCTTTCCCAGTTTTAGATTTCCCTCTAGAGAGATGAACACATAGTTCTTCTATGTCACTCAATGGAAGTTGAGGTATGTCTCCCTTTCCCATCATGTTAAGGATATCTATCCATTCATCTCTAATGGCCTTTAACAAAAAATCTTTCAAAGTTTCTTCATCTAAATTGTTCATTTTTTCTCTTTTCAAATTGTAGTTGAATATCTCAAGCAAATCCTCTAAGTTTTCATCTTCCTTTTACATCATTTTGAATACCTCATCGTTATGATCAGTAGGCATGAAATAATCCAAATATCTATCTAAAAATGCATGTTTCATGTCATTCCAAGTTCTAATGGATTGAGTGACTAACCCCATAAATCATTTCAAAGCAACCCCTTTTAGTGTTGAAGGGAACAATTTGAGTTTTTGAGAGTCTTCTAGATAGTCATAGGTTCTGCACAAGACTTCAAACTCAAACAAAAAGGTTTCAGGGTCCTCACTTCTCAACCCATAAAAGTTTGGGAGGACAAATGGTGAGATGTTTTTCATTGTGGTATGTGTTTCCTCATATACTATAGGGAATCCAAATGATTTATCTATTTCCCTATTTCCTCTGCCTCCTCCATTGCTACCTCTACCTCCTCCATTGTTTCCTTTACCTCTTCCTCTACCACCTCCTCCAAACAGTGAGAATTCTAAATCTTGTTCTTCTTCTGCCATTATAGTTTTTTCAGAGTCCTCTGGTTCTCCTATTGATGGATTATGGGAGAGAGTTTCTACTTCTTCCTCTTTAATAGGTATTCCAATTTCCTCAACTACAATAGGCTCCCTGTAGAAGTGAAAAAGGTCTTCTCTCCTAGGTCTATTTTAGTAGATAAAGAGGGTGAATCTTCTAACTAAGTTTCTGCCCCTTGAATTCCAGGAATTCTAAGGCTAGGAATATGAGTTTGGGATGGAAGTGTATCTTTCCCAACTCTCGGTGGAGTAGGTGGAGTTGCGAAAATCAAACTTCTGCACCTAACTATAAATCTACCCCTAGAATCTCTTTCTCTATGGATGTCATTGTTTTGTTTTATTGTTTTTGATGATTTTTTTTATGAATATAAGAGATAAGGCTACCTAGTTACACTTCCCCAGAAATGGTGCCAAAATGTTCAGTCAATTTAGTGTCCTAAATTTCTACATAACTTATCAATCCGGATATCATAAACTGATGAAGTGTAGTGCACTATATGTGCTAGATGACCCTTTCTTACTTCACTATTTTTGAGTTTATGTTTGTTTTGGGGTTTTGTTCTTTTGATTCCTAATGTTTTGCAATTTAAAAAAAATATTAATCTACTGCTGCTAAGAACCTAGAGAAATGAAATGAAAGTTAAAAGTGCTTTGAGGCCAATTTTGGAAGTAAAGTTTTTTAAACAAGAAAGTGAAAACTAGAGCTTCTCCTTTTGCTTTTATAATTTTTTCCAAAACATGAACTGTAAAAAAATACTATCTACATAATTACAAAACTACAGTTTTAAATGAGAAAATAAAATGGCAGCTATCTATGATAAATAAAAAATGGAATACTGGAAATAAGATTACTTCTACTATTGAATCTATTTGCAGAATTAAAGCTTAATAAGCAACTGAAGATGGAACTGCAGCTAAACTAAGTGAAGAACTAAAAATGAAATTGGAATTATTTTATTATGAAAGCAAGGCTAAATGAAGTATTGTTGTCACTCTGCTACATAACTTAGGGAGAACTACCTCCTTATGATAGCAATCTTGAGAGATTTCATTATTCATCATTCTAAGAAAAGTAAACATCAAAATGCAAAGAAAGTCTCACACATAAATAAAACATTTCACCACTTAGTTTTAGGATTATACTTCAACTAAAATGGTTCTTGGAAATATCCATTTATATCATGAGTTACTAAACTGATAAGAAAAATGACATTGAATTACTTAACTAAAAAACTAATGAACAACAATTGTAATGAAAGACTGATTCATAAATACAAAATTTCACCATTTAGTTTGAGGATTAACTATCAACGAAATGATTTTGGAAACATTCATTTATATCATGAGTAACTACACTAATAAGAAATAGGCATTGAACAACTTAATTTAAAATCTAGAAACTAAGGAACATCATATGAAATGAATCAAATTATGCTACTAACATCAATTTCAAAACTATAGTTAAGAGACTAGAAAGCAATGAGAACTTAAAGGACTATTCTACGCTGGAATGCAACTACTCTGAGTTAGTGAAAACAAATGACACAAGCTACAATATACACAGTGTTAGAAAATGATTATGAACATGATGAAAAACACGGTAAATGTACAATTAAACTAAGAAAGACAAACAAAAATAAAATGTACAGAAATACAATGTACACCCTTGACCACACAGGGGCCCTCTACAAGGTCTTGGATTATCAACACGGAATCAAAAATTTACATGCTTCAGGTATCCAATGAAAATAGAGTTGTTATATTACAATAGAGCACTGAGTTTCTCACACTACAAAGTGGAAATATACACTATTACATAAGAAAAAACTTGAAATTCTTCTGTGTTTTAAACGTTGGTATTTATAGGAAAAATATACAACTGTTTGAAGAGAGAAGTCATCTACAGAAAGACACGTAGACAGGTAATGTATCCAGAATTCTTGTCTTCGGTTGCCTTGAAACATAAATCTTCTAACAGTGGCTGTTGGATTTTTTTTATGCAGGTGGTGGATGAGGTCTTTGGCTTTAGGAGACTGCCTCAAATCCAACACTGAGAATCATGCAAAAACAGAGTTCTACTAGCCATAGGTTTCTCTTGTTGACTTCCCTTTGACCGGGGTCCTTCTCATCGATCTTGGCCAAATGGATAGGATACCATCCATGTTCTGACATTTTCCAAAGTACCCATGTGGTCTGTTTCCTCTCTTGACACCTGCAACCTACAAAAGTATGGAGATGGCTGCAGAACAGCTGGTTAGTTGTGGAATGTGGTTGCGTTTCGTAGCTGAAAAACAAAAATTTATTCAAATAAAAAACATAACAATATAACTTGTGAATCACTGAAATATACTCCTTGAGGCAATGTGTAATGGCTTATGATGATTTAGGATGCATTTTTCATGGAAAAGCAAAGGAAGAAGGATGAGAAAGTTGCTTAAAAAACAGGCAATTTTGAAACTCAACAGTTTCCCGTAAGTGTTGATGAGTGATTGGGGTACACACTTCCTAAATGAAACAATTAATGTGTTAACTGCGGAGTTCCATGTCTATCATTAGAAGAGCACACCATATCATACTTAGGCTAATGGAATCGCTGAGGCCTTTAATAATATTTTGGAGAACATGCTGACAAAGATATGTAACATGCAGTGAAATGACTGGGATGTGTGCATACTTGCAGTACTTGTTGGGTAGCGGATCCTCCACGTAACAGTTTTGGGGCTTAAAGCCCACAATTTAGGGTAATGATATTGTAAAAGTCCTAAGAAGTTCATGGAGCGTGAACTGTAATAGGTCGAGTCAAAGGTTTATTCACTCGAAAATAATGTAAAATAATAGAAAGCGAGTCAGCCTGGCCATGGTTCGTGGACCATGGGAAGGTATAAATAGAGAAAATTTCTAAGGATAGAAGGTAGCTTTTGATGAATATCTGATGTATTATGGGTTTTTGAATGCAATGTTCGCTCTGAGTCTGTAAGTCCGAGTTGTGGGTGGTAGTAGTTAGAGTAGGTTCTGCAACTGTGTGTGCAGAGGCTTGGTAGAGTTCGCAGCTATGTGCGTGGACCCCTGCAGCTAAGTGTGTAGGGTGGAACTGATTGTATTGAACAAAAGATTAATAAATGTAAGCATTTTGAATTATTATGCATTTGGTTGCCAATCTATATGTTTATTCTTATGTGAATTTATGCATATCTGTAAGATTTATGGTTGCGCGCGCTGGTTATATCTATTGAAACTTGATTAAAGACCTTAAGAATTAGATTAGATCTATAATAAACACATTAATAATAAGATTCTAAGAAGTGCCTCGTTTTTGAGCTACGCGAAGGCTAGACAGCTGTACAGAGTGGCGCGAGTGTGCAAATTAGTTCGTGACCCTTCCAGTCGTCATCAAGACATCCCTAGGGTGTGGAAACATGGTTCCAACACCCTCCCATACTACCTCGGGTGAGACTTCAGTATGCGCTTTGCGAATTGTTGCCGAAAGGACTGGTAGTGCGGGATTTTTTTGGCTAAAACACTTTTGAACCTGGGTCAATCCCCATCAAGCCAACAATTGGTTCCATTGCCAGGACCGGGATCTGCCTAAGGGATGTTTGATGTTGGAATGTTGGAACCCTAAGAGGAAAGAGATTGAAGATTGGATAGATCAGAAGCTTCAAGAGTTCGTGGTACAAGAAAAAAAAGCTCTGCAGATATCTAAGAAGAGGTGGCTGGATCACTACATATACATGGAAATCGACGAGATCTTCTTCGCATCCTTCTCGTTAGAGCTGTATGAGTGGATCACGAGGTTAGTTGATAGTCAGGGAAGGTGCAAACTCAATCAACCATTAGTGTGGACCCTAGGGTTGGTGCTCCAGCTAGAGGCATCTGAAGATAAAATCGCACAGGCGGTAGATCATTGGCTGGATTGGATAATAAGAGGGTTTATCACTGAGTTCGCAATAGACACAGTGAGCTACAATGAAGTTGAGCGGCATTTTCTCAAGGGACCACAGGGTAAGTACATCAAATCATTGAATACCTGGATTAAAATGCTGTTATGTGAAAAATGGGTTATGCGAATCATTAATGTCTGGGATAACGCGGAGTGGAAGAGGCTACCAAGGGACCGAAGGATTGGAGAATAGTCCCCTGATTTCACTTTCACAAGAAAGCGAGGAGGAGCTAGCTAGGTTCTCTGCGAGACGTGTAGTCTAGTTGATAAAGCAGTGCATTCCACAGTTACCACCTCCATCCACGCCATCACCCACTTCACCTACATCAACTCCATCTTCACCCACCCCACCTCCACCACGTCCAAGGGTTGGAATGGCGAGTGTGATCAAGTTTCCTATATTTAGAGGAGTAGGAAATGAGGAACCAGATTAGTTCTGGTTCATGGTAAAGGAAGTATGGGAAGCCCAACGAGTTATAGATGATAACATTAAAAGGGATACTTTGGTGAGTGCGTTGCAGGATCACGCATTGATGTGGTATATCAAGCACTCGAGTGATCACCCTAATGCCAGAATAGCGGAGATCCAGGATGCGCTGAACAAAGAGTTTAGCCGACCGAAATTAGAAACTCAATCAATCATCGGACTTAAGGAAATCATGTTGCTTCTAGGTGAGACTCCATGGGATCTGGATCAATGCCTGAAGGGTATGATTTGTGAGACTAATATGACGCTTTCAGATGCACAGCATGGCACATGGTTTGTTGCATCCCTGACACTGTACCTAAGGATGACGTTATCACAGTAGAAGATTTCAACCCAGGCAGATGCATTGGAAATAACAATGAGGTTACATGAAACTCTGATATAGGATCCTGGGTTGGGAGTCCAACAGATCCACGCACAACTATAAAACAGCTTAGAGATGCAGAGTTTGAAACAGGATAGGGTGCCCTAGCCAGAAGTGTGAGAAGAGGTGTGGTGCATAAAATGTAAAAGCCAGGGCCACGATAAGGATCATTTCCTGGTTTTCGCAAACTATGTGGCGCGGGGGGGGGGGGGGGGCAATTCTATTGAGACCAGAGGCGCAGGCAACGACAAGTGCGACGCTTGTGCTCTGGTGTGCAATCTTTCAGGTGGGAGGAAAGCACATGATAGACAACTGTCATCTATTACTGGAGTTTATATAGACCCCCCAGCAGCTATTTCGCAATTTTAGTAGATCGGTGGGCCACAATGAACGAGACTGTTAGAGTGATGAATTGTTGATGGATCAAACACCTGCCTACAGGATGCAAACTAAGGCGCGAGGTTAGGATCCAGTTGTAGCAATAGCGCATGTTTATGGGAAAATTAGTGTCTTTTCGAGCGACTAGTCCTCTAGGTTTGGCAACTACCTAGAAACAACAGTTTAAAGCAATTCACGATTTCTTCTATGTATAATAGATAAGAGAAAGACAATGGAACCAACCTGGAACTTCCACTTAATCCCTTACTTAATCTCTCTCCCCCTTGACAGAGCTTGCAACTCCTCCCCATACTTATCTCGCTTGGAGAGTACTTGTAGAAACATAGTAGCAAAGAACCATCAAAGCATCTTGATCTATTATATCATAAGTATTATAGAATCAGATATATAATAAACATACAATAGCATTCACAAATGATAACATTCACAATTGCACAATCATATGGAAGAAAACTTGAAGAACTTTATTAAATAGAAGGGAGAATTACAACCCAACCTTCTGATCCAGCATCATGCTCCCAACATCAATCCCTCTTCACCTCATGAAATAACAAGATCATACCAACAATACAATGCTCTTTCCTCAAATACAAACTATCAGCATTTCCTTGCAATTCACAATATTCTAGCCTCTGGATCTCTTAGATGAGGGATCCGTTTATAGATGTGTTCAAGGGTGTGAGTCATCTCTAGGTTTGGATTAGTGTCATTCCACTTGTTAAATTTGGTTCCACAAGAGGAGAGATAACTGAAGTTTAGATCTCTTACTCATCCTTGGGTGAATTCAGAGAGGCAAGTGTCATAGGAGAAGTTTCTAGAAGATTCCATGAGCAACCACCTAGCAAACTATCTCAGACATTTGTCTATCCTCGCCCATTGCACCCTATAGAAGGCCTAAACAGTATGCGTCATACCTGAGCAGTGTATCACTAAGTATGCATCACACCTGGCTAGTGTAGTAGTCAGTATTGTTCAGTTTAGGCCACTTCTGGATGGTTTTTCAGGTGGAACTTTTGGGGAATGATGTAATTAGATGACCATGTTCTTTTAGGGTATGAAACAAATCTTTTAGGGGTTGATGAGCCTTAATTTATCGACATATAAGTTTAGGGTTGAAGTGCCCAAATATGTCTATAACAGATGCCCCTAAAGCATGAAGTCGTAAATCTTGATGTCGGGTGAAATGCTTTATCATGAGGATCCGAGGTTTCGAAACTGGAAGGTGACTTGTATAAGATACAATACAATACATCATCATAATATAATTTTCATGATGTAGCTAAGGCGGGCATCCCCATACTCAGCTTTATAAATTCATTTCATGTACATAGATTAGATAGTCGTCGACAGCTACAGACTGGTGATTCTTTAGATGTAGATTCATCATCCTTGGTTTGGATGACCATCTTTGCAGCATCTTTGTACATCTAATGTTTTTATATCCCTCTATATATCGCAACCCGGATGGATGAAACTAGATCTGGGGTCTTCAAACTCATTCAATCTTTGCCCGATGTACAAGTTGATCCATGTGAAAAGATGTTCTTAAGTTGAACATGGAAAGACATTGCCTGATTACCAGCCAATAATGTGAGCTGTTAACAAACGCGAGAGGAATCACTAATAATGATAATGAATCTCAAGGTACTACAGTACAATTCATGTGGTGTGAATATATGATCTGATGTTGAACACGACGCAAAATCTTTCAGTCGAAGGCCATTGATGTCAACCTGTCGCCGGAAATGAGAAACTTGCCATTGAGGCATGCAAGTTTCAAAACACTGAAAGGGTTGTTTCTAAGTCAACTTCTTGGATAATGAGCTGATGTTGACAAGAAGTGACCCATTGTAGGAGGTCCTTAATGTATCCCACATCTACGATGTGAAACGAAGCAAATGATTTTTTGGAGGTGAAAACGATCTGACGACACAAGGTTGAGGAATGGTGGTCATGAAAGATGAAGGTATTGGAGTGGATGATTCATTAACTAGATGGTGAATTCTTGACTGAATGACTTCTCTTGAACATATCGATGACACTGAGATGAATTGGTAGCGTTAACCCCAAAAATGGATGGTGTGGAAGACCAATGGTGAGACGACCGGTTAACGAAATAACCCAACCCAACTCATTCATGGAGATGAAGCGAAAGTGTCATGTTCAAGAGCGACCTGGTACCATAATGTTTTCAAGTTTTCTACCCCTTTTCCCCAGTCATTTCTGACCAGTACCTCATTATTTTTGTCAAACATATGCTTGTTCTATAATTTGCCCTTCGGGCAAACCTGTCACTATGTTTTAACGAGTCTAGTGACAGTGAAACTCGTTCTTGTTTGGGTGGACAAGTTTGTTGCTATTGTTTTAATGAGTTTAATGTCAATGATAACTTGGTCCTTTTCATGTTTAGAGAGTTTGAAAAGCGACGAAAAGGAAACTCTAGAGGTTCTTTTTCGTAGAATAATCCCTTAGGTTCGAAAAATATTAAAATAATACAAAAGGGATGACTTTTCGATCACTTTAACAATCCAAAAAAGACAAGCGCTCAAACTTTTTTGTGAGATAATCCCTTAGGTCCAAAAAAGATTCAAATACATAGGAGGGATGGCACTTCCAATCACTTTAACGAGCCGGAAAGGCCAATTTCTCGACAATATTTTCATATTTAACGTGTCTGAAAAGGGTTTAAAGGAGACTCGATTTTGAGGAACGAGTGGTGTCTAGGGTAGCAACTGGTTCTGGGTAAGCTTGGAACTTCTCAAAACATGGCCGTTTCTGGGAAGAAGTTGGCTAACAAGACCACTCGTCACAGCTGTTTCTCAAAATGGTAAACAACCGAGTGGAAGTGTGTGATCAGCCAAAAGAATGGAGGTGATGAGAGGTACACAACCAAGGCTCAAAAGGATGATAGCATGGCAATCACAAAGGGTATTTATTGAAGGTGGGTTGATTTTTTAACGAGCTTGAACCCTAGGGGAACTATGCTCAGTTTCAATTTCATTTTTTTACAAGCTTAAAACGGAAAGATGTGCTTGAACTAGTTTCTATTTCAATGCAAGCTCAAAACTAAAAAGCTAGAAACGACAAAGCTAAAAAGCTAGAAAAGTTAAAACTAAAAAGCTAGAAACGACAAAACTAAAATTTAAAAAGAAATTGAAAAAAATGTTTGCATGACCCCAACATGGTGAAAAGGAGAGTCTCCAGTAGCCATATGGAAACTTCCTAAGGTTAGGTAGGATGGTTTTGTCCGCAGAATAGACAAAAAACTTCCTTGGCTTCATGCATAGAATAGACAAACGTGAATGGTGTGTTAGACCAATCACATAACCTACAAGGAAACTTATCTTCTCAGTTGGGTTTGTTTGTAGAATAGACAAGGGTGCATGCTCCCTAAGATTCGTTACATTCACCAGACTACTCATGGCAATTAGGTGGATGGAATGAAGGTTGAAGAGATACCATTGATATAAAAGGACCATTTAGGGATGATTATTGACTTGGAGATATGTTTGAACCACGAAATGAAAGCTGGTCAATGGTGACAATCTTGCCTTCATGAGGGAAACACATCACTCAGAAGAGTGTTGAAATAATAGCCTCCATGTTATAAACATAGTCACGTCCAAGGAGTAGATTGTAATCTAACAGTCCTGGGAATACCATCACGTTCAGCTGAATGATTTCCTTATCAAAGTGATTGGTAACTTAGGAAGGATCCCTAACAGTCAACTGGTTCCTTTGTTAAAGCCTAACAGATTCTGTGTAACAGGCATAAGCGATGGCGAACCAAGCGCTTTCCAAGTAGTTGAGGAAGGGATACTCACTGATGCCCCTTCATCTATGATAGTGCCAGATACAATCATTTTGTAAACTTGTACTATGATCTGGAAAGGTATATAAGAAGGAAGGCGAGATCTTGCTAGTTGATTCCAATCAAAGGAAGTGACTAGACTGCTTGGAGGGGGTATTGAATAAATGGTTGAATTAGCCCCTTGGGTTTCAAGAACTAGATTATTTTCCTCTTGTTCTGAAGGAACGGGTGGATTTCCCCCAAGTTCATTGGACTCTGATGTAACAAAAATAATTTGAATAGTATCATTCTCACTCTCTTTGGGAAGGGTACGATTTTCTGAAGGTAAAACTTGGTCAACTATCACTTCGAACTATTGACTTTGGTCAGGTATAGACTCATGAGATTCACTTTTGGAGAGAGTGATTTCGATCGACGGTTGATTTAAGTTAGTCAGTTTTTCAACTAGTAAAGGACTTGGGGAGAGCTTTTGGTAACTAGATGGAAGTTATTGTGGTGAAGCAGGACGATTATCCAAAACTCTTATGGCTTCATCCAAAAAAGGAAAATGGTGAAGGGAATGATTACCTTCACATAACCTACATGGAACTTTGACCTTTCCCTTCTATCCATGAGCTTCGCTATCACTAGTTGAAGGAGTGTTACCAACATGATCACCAGAGGTTGATGACACCGGATGGTGTGAATGGGGAGATCGTTCTCTCAAGATTTGAGGAAAGCAAGGAAAATCTCTATGAAAATGGTCTCTTCTACAAATTATGCAAGGAAATTTGGTTTTGGGAGCTTTAGTGTGCATATTTTCACCAGCTGATGCATCCAAAGCAATGGTTGCTTGGTTGCCCCCTTGCTAAATTGGATTCTTCTTCTTCTCCTTCCCTTCTTCTTCTTAGCCACCTGGTTACTAGCATCACTATTTTCACCAAGAAAAGAGGAAGAAGGGGAGGGAGAAACAAACAAAGAAGAAGGCGAAGGGTCAACTTTAGTATCAGCTGGAGGTTGATTCAATTGCAGAGGAATTGCAGAATTTTGAATCACAGAGGTTGAGAACAGCCATACCGGTAGGCCAATGGTAGTCCTAGAAGAGACAATGTGGCCATATGAAGAGAACCAATATTCCCCCAAGAAGTAAAAGGACTAGGATTCCCCTCAGAAGGGATTCCTTGATTGGTGGACTCCATATATCTCAACCTAAGATCAGCTATGGAACAGGGATGTTATTTCGAATTCAATTAATTTTAATGACGCTTTGACACAACTTTTCTTTTTCAGTTTTTCAGAGTCGAGAAAAAGCTAAAGATGTCTCTAGTCCCCTTCAATTTTTTCCTGAATTGACAAGTGCTCAGATGGACATTTTCTTTTAAAGAGTCGAAAAAGAATGAAAGCTACTACTCTGGAAAATCTAGACAGAGGGATTACCAAACCAATTGCAAAACTGCAAAATACACCTTGATGATAAATTAAAGAGAAATTACCAAGGACTTATGTATGACAGTCAATCTTCCTGAATGCTCTGTTCAGTGCATTGCGATCAATAAGGCGACAGACTCAGCTTCCTATGGATAAAGGATATAAGCCTATTGTGGTCTCCCAATATATACGCGATGGTACAGGGAGCACAAGTCCATGCTAGCACTTGTCGTATCAAGGAGGAGGAATCACCCAACCTTCGATGAAAATGATAGTTACTAGTTTTTACGACGGCGGAACATGTCTCTAGCCTAGACCTCTAGATGTGTTGTGTTAAGTTGCAAAGTGTTGTTAAGTTCATTGAGATTTATTTTAAAGTTGATCTTGTTTAATGTTTGCCTTTCAATGGTTCACCGCATGATGATGATTTGAAATTCCTAAAATGCAATCTATAATGATAAACAATCTTTGTTTATTTTATCAATGAAAACCTTAGCTACTAGGGAAAGAAGATTACAATTATTTCAAACAAAGAGAAAAGAGCACACACTAGTGCATTTTCATAAATCATTTTTCACACACAAACTAAATGCAAATGCAAATGCATTTATTTGTTTTTCGTTCTCCTTAATGTGAAAATGTCGAAAACGAAAATTGAATGCAACAAAGATTTGAAATATTTCTTTCAAAATGACATTTTCGACAATTTCTTTTTCAAAAGAGAAAGGAAGACTAAACGACACTTTCAATTTCTTCTTCAAAAGCGAAAAGAATACTAAACAAAAATTTTCAATTTTGAATAAAAAAATGCTTTTGACACTATGAATAAAGAAAAATCAAATCAAATACATGAAGAAAAGTTCAATCTACTATCCAGGGAAGGAAGAATCCATGACACTTCTCTTTTCGACACAAAATGACAGTTACGACACTTTTTGTACCAAAGCGACAGATTGATTTAAGCAACTTTTTGACAAAATATTGTAAATTATGAACAAATACATAAAACATCTACTAATCCTAATCAATGGAGGCTATTCTATGTGATGCAAGTAGGCTTCAGTAATAAGGCACTGTTCATAAGCAGCAAAAACAAATAAATAGAATCGAAAACAAGGACAAAAACCCCGAATTTCTAGAATGGAAAAAGGCTCACTTAGTCATCACACCTGGGCTTCTCAGAAACAGCGATGCATCACACTTAGTACACTCGAGAGGTGCGATGCATACTGGTTTACAGTGACAGACAATGCAATGGGCCAGGGAGCGCAACTAAAGTGGGTTTTGGCTCAGATGTGCAGTTGTTTTTAGTGAGTAAAGCTGAGTTATGATGGACAGTAAAGAGAAAAGTATAAAGGAATGTCTTGAGAGGTTATTGAGCTACCAAAAGGGCATCTAGAATGCTTGTAAGTCAAATGTTTAATTCATAAACTAAACCAGAGATTGACTGAAGCAGCATTCATCTACTATGCAATTACAGAGCAAGGGCAGTTTGAAGGCTACCTGGCTGACTTCAAGCTCTATCTATAGTTTACAAAAAAAACAATAACAACAAATAAACATCTATTCACTCCCCAGTAGACTCGCCAATTTGTTTATGGGAAAACTAGTGTCTTTTCGAGCGACTAGCACTCTAGGTTTGGCAGATACCCTAGAAACAACAGTTTAAAGCAATTCACGATTTCTTCTATGTATAATAGATAAGAGAAAGACAATGGAAGAAACCTGGAACTTCCGCTTAATCCCTTACTTGATCTCTCTCCCCCTTGACATGGCTTGCAACTCCTCCCTGTACGTATCCCACTTGGAGAGTACCTGTAGAAACACAGTAGCAAAGAACCATCAAAGCAACTTGATCTATTATATCATAAGCATTATAGAATCAGAATATAATGAACATATAATAGCATTCAAAAATGATAACATTCACAATTGCATAATCATATGGAAGAAAACTTGAAGAAATTTATTAAAGAGAAGGGAGAATTACAACCCAATTGTCTGATCCAGCTTCATCCTCCTAGCATCAATCCCTCTTCACCTCATGAAATAGCAAGGTCACACCAACAATACAATGCTCTTTCCTCAAATAAAAACTATCAGCACTTCCTTGCAATTCACAATATTCCAGCCTCTGGATCTCTTAGATGAGGGATCCATTTATGGATGTGTGCAAGGGTGTGAGTCATCTCTTGGTTTTGATTAGTTTCATTCCACTTGTTACATTTGGTTCCACAAGAGGAGAGATAACTGAAGTTTAGATCTCTTACTCATCCTTGGGAAAATTCAGAGAGGCAAGTGTCATAGGAGAAGTTTCTAGAAGATTCCATGAGCAACCACCTAGCAATCTGTCTCGGACATTTGTCCATCCTTGCCCATTGCAACCTATAGAAGGCCCAAATAGTATGCATCACACCTGAGCAGTGTATCACTCAGTATACATCACACTTGGCCAGCGTAGCAGTCAGTATGGTTCAGTTTACGCCATTTCTAGATGGTTTTTAAGGTGGGACTTTTGGGGAATGATGTAATCAGATGACCATGTTCTTTTAGGGTATGAAACAACTCTTTTAGGGGTTGATGAGCCCTAGTTTATCGACATATAAGTTTGGGGTTGAAGTGCCCAAATATGTCTATAACAACACGTGATGGGTTCTAGGGGCAAGCATGAGGATGAGGAGGAATGGGACCTGGACAAGGCCGTGGACAGTTAATCTGCTATAATTGTGGAGGACCTGGGCACTATGTCCATAACTGTACCAACCCAAATAGGATATCGTGTTCTTACTGTGAGTAGTTTGATCATGAAATTATAGATTGTCCTATGTTGATAGCACAGATATGCGAGAAAAGGGTAGCACAACCTACGCCAACACAGAACATCCAAATGATGAGGTCTGAGTCACGCGAAGAAGACCCCAATGTGAACATGATGCTTAGAAGTGGCACAACCACAGGGGAAGATAAAGGGAAACAACCTGAAGAAAATACATGGGTTTGCGAGGCTCCTACAAAGCAATATGATTCGACTTAGAACATGAAAAGGAGACGTTTATGGAAGCTAAGAAGTGCTTCATGGAGGTCTCTACTTCAGGTAGTAAGGATCAACCCAAGCCAGAAATCCCTCTATGCTAACTACCTTTTTAGAGACATGCATAAAGCTGCTACATGACAATAAGGCTGTTAAGGGATTACAAGAGATGATAACCAGGTGTGCAGGGTCAGGTGAACTATGCATGGTCTGCAAAATTGGAAGGCATGCTTTGCACAGCAGGCGGGAAATGTGCTTAATGGCGCAGATTGGCGACTTTGAAATGGATCAGGCCATCCTGGACTTGGGTTCAGATGCGAATGTGCTACCTAAACAGACATGGGAATGCATGGGTAGGCCCACATTGCAGTGGTCTCCTATCTAATTACAGATGGTGAACCAACAAAAGAACTTGCCCATGGGGAGATTGCAAGGAGTAACAGTGGATATAGAAGGCGCAACCACACAAACAGACTTTGAGGTAATAGAAATTGTGGATGACAACAACCCTTACCCCGCATTGCTAGGAATAAATTGGGCCACATATATGAATGGAGTCATCAACTTAAAGAAGCGGAAGATAATATTTGAGAAAGGGTCCCTATGCGTTGTTATTTCGCTAGATCCAACCGAAGGAGCATGCTACATTGAACCCGTACGTGACAATGGAAGTGATGATGACTTGGATTATATCTACAAAATAACTACGCGAGATCAAGATTGGGTAAATCTGACTGCAGAGGGGTGAATATCGTGGGAGCGCACAGATTCTTACACCTTGGATTCAGATGAAGAAGACGAACGTTGGCATAATCAGTTGAACGAAGTAACAACGTTAAACTGCAACCTGATGACTAGGCTGTTGTGTTGTGTAACAACCCAGGATCGCGATCTACCGACATATGATGGGTTGACAGTGGTGGATGAATTCTTGAACAAGTTTGAGAGCACAGCACTAGAGCACCAGAGGCTTGATGCGTTAAAATAGGCGTTGCGCGTGACACCTGCATGTTGGTGGGGAACACATGAAGGAACCTTTGAAGAGTGGCAAGGCTATAGGAGGATGATGCAGATAAGGTTTGGGAAGCCAGAACTATGAATAACCGAGAAATACAATGGACATGATGACCCTCACGTGCACCTCACAAAATGGACCAAAGCCTATGGAGAAGAACCCCAGCTGAAGTGGGTACACTTATTCTATCATACCCTGGATGTAAACCCAAGGAACTCGTATACTGAGACAGAACTCCAACATGGTACATACGAATGGGATATCTTGCGTGAAAGATTTTTATTAACGTTCCTATTTGAGGACCAATGGATGGATACTGTTGATGATGCATTACAAGTTGTGAAAGCCGCCATTTTCAAAATACCACAGGAACCAGAAGAAATAGTGCAACCTATATGGTCACATCAGTTAATCGAGGCCCTAGAATGTTACAATGTGCAAGTAGAGGATGATGATGATGACCCCATAAAAATCAATATTCTGGAAATAGAGGGGTGTCACCAAGTTTGTAGACCATCGATCGAGGACCCCGACATGACTGAGCCACTGAAAAAGAAACAAGTGAACATTGGTACGGATGCAGAGCCAAAGTACACAATGCTTGGAAACTATTGGGATGAAGCCATGGTGAATAAGATCGTCGAGTTACTTTGAGAATATCAAGACTTATTCCCAACCAAAATAACCGAGTTAAAAGGGATCCTCGGTGACCTAAGTATGATGAAGATAACTCTAAAACCGGATGCGAAGCCAGTTAAGCAACCTCCTTACCATTTGAATCTAAAGTATAAGGAAAAGTTGCACAAAGAATTGGACAAAATTCTTGTATTGGGAATTATTGAACCTGTGGAAGAGTCTGACTGGGTGAGTCCTATGATAGTGCAGGAGAAAAAACAGAAGGGAAAATTCGAATCTGCATGGACCTCCGAAAACTAAATGATGCCTGTGTTCATGACCCATTCCTGATGTCGTTTACATATGAAGTTTTGGAGAATGTTGGTGGACAGGAAGAATACTCATTTACGGATGGGTTCTCAAGGTACCATCAGATCAAGATCGCGCAAGAAGATAGAAGCATGACTACTTTCGCAACTGAATGGGGATGTTTTTAGTACACTGTTATGCCCTTTGGGTTAAAGAATGCTCCAACAATATTTTCACGCGTAGTAGTGGCTGCATTCAAGGAATTCATCCATAAGTTTTTGGAAGTTTATTTTGATGATTGAACTGTATTTGGGCTAGTCAAGAGACACATTGCGAGCTTACGGTTGATGCTATATACATGCCGACGAAACCAGATTGCACTGAACCTTAAGAAGTCCACTTTTCTCATCCCCTTCAGAAACTTGCTTGGCCATGTGGTCTGCAGACAAGGCCTGATGGTGGACCCTACGAATATTGTTATCATACTCAATCTGCAAGCATCGCATAGCGTCAAACAAATCTGCACCACGTTGGGGCACACTGGCTACTATTTCAAGTTTATTAAGGGCTATGCACAAATCACGGCACCAATGGAATAGTTGTTCAAAAAGGACGATACATGTTGTTGGAATGAGGATTGTAAGAAAAGTTTGGAGATTCTCAAGGAAAAAATAACATCCACCCCCATTTTGGTTTTCCCAAAATGGGACATTGAATTTCATGTCCATGTTGATGCATCGTGTATCACCTTGGGCACTGTACTCATGTAGGAAGGTGCAAAAGGAATTGATCACCCCATTGCATTCACAATTCGACAGTTGTCCAAAGCGGAAAAGAACTATTCTACTACCAAGTGTGAAGGATTCGCGATGGTATACGTACTCCAGAAATACCACCACTATCTGCTGGGCGGGCACTTTAAAATGTATACTGATCATTCCACATTGAAATACTTAATGAATAATCCTATGTTGGGGGGCGCATTTGTAGACAGTTGTTACTATTTCAAGAATATGATTTCGAGGTCATCGTGAAGCCGGGCCACCTAAACGCAGGTCCAGATCACCTATCGCGAATTGAGAACAGTGAGGAACCAACAAACTTGGAGGAAGGACTACCCGATGCACAACTCTATGTAGTGTGGGTTGCAGACGACCACTTCAAGGATATAATCCACTTCTTAACCACAAGGACTGTGCTGCAAGGATATTCAGTTCAATAGAGGAAAGAATTGGTGATATGCACGGCAGATTTTAATGTTATCATGGGGCACCTCTACAAAATAGGAAATGATCAAATACTATGAAGATATGTACCTGAATTTGAGCGAGAATAGATCCTTGTAGAAGCACATGGGGGGGCTACACGAGGACATTATGCAAGACGTGCAACAATGCATAATATTCTTCATGCTGGACTATGGTGTCCAACCTTACATTGAGACTCGAAAGCATACTGTTGGGCCTGTGACGTATGTCAACGAACTGGGAAACCATTGCAGAGGGTTAAAATGCTGCTCAATCCCTAGATGATGCTGCAACCATTTGAAAAATGGGTGATCGACTTTGTAGGGCCTATCACACCTCAAGAAAAGATAGGTGTACGCTGTATCATCATCGCGACAGAATACTTGACTCGATGGGCAGAAGCACAGCCGATTAAGGACTGCACGGCTGCTACAGTTGTGAGATTTTTGGAGACTGCATTGACCAGAGTATGTAATACATAGCGAAATGATTTTGATTTGTGCATACCTATTGTGCTATGGGCATATCAAACCACATGCAAGAAGTTGACAAGTCAGATACCTTTCCGGTTATTCTACGGCATGGAAGCTGTCATGCCAATGGAATACATTGTACCCAGTTTGCAAATAGCAGCAATGACAGGCATGGCAGACTGAGGGGCCTTGGAAGAGAGGCTCGCACAACTAGAAGAACTTGAGGAGGAATATTTTCTGGCGGAATTCCATCAGTAGGTACAACATCAGTGGGAAAAATCTTATCATGATCGCCATATCAATTTACGCACGTTCAAATAAAACGATCTAGTATTACTGTACGACAAAAAGTTCAAGAAATTCCCTGGAAAGCTCTGAGTGCATTGGTTGGGACCATATGTAGTCAAAGAAGTCACAGAGGAAGGCGCAGTCCAGCTCGGAAAGCTTAATGGAGAGCCCTTCCTAGGAAGAGTAATTGAAAGTCGCCTGAAGCTCTACATGGATGGGTTGGCTACCTGACTAACCGACCGAAGCATAGTCTCATCACTCCTGACAGTTCAAAGAGAGCGTGGGATGGTAAAACAGTCTGTTAAGGAGCTGCTATGGGGTAAAATGCATGATGTATGGAGAATGTAAATACCCTGAAAGGTCTTCCTGGGACATTCAACAGACTATAAGATTATCTGCAACTGCACAAAGTTACATGCATGTTCATAGACAATAACTAACTATCAAAGCATTAGAAGTAGATTACCTCAAGTCTCCATGTAGATTTGTTTGGAGATCACAATGCAGCCAAGTGGAACTCCCTCAAATTCGTCTCCAACTCAAGTCCTGCACATAAAAGAGATAAGCATAATCACAACATACAAACCTGATAACTAATACATGAATATATAAAAGAACATCTAATTGCATACAACTAAGCTACTCATGCTAATAAGCATTGAAAAAACAACTAAAAGAATGATAGTATCAACACAACGAGTAGACAGTACAACTGCAGCTCTATATTAATGCTGGAAGAGTGATTACAACCGTCTATTGTATAAGCCTTCCTTTACCCCTGTTAAAATTGGCAACCAGGGAAAAACTTCATGTGGATCATCTTATTCATAGCTAATAATATTTTTATTAGATTCCTCTCGTCGAGAGGTGTATGATTGATATAAAGATCATCCAATTCCGATAAGTATTCATGGAGATATGAATTTATTTTGATTATGGAATTATTATCAAGCCGACCTACAACTCATGTAGGCTCAGAAGCCCAACAGTCGCATCTATTCACCCACCAACATTGTGTATAAATATAAGAGGACTTTTCCTCATTTTAGACTCACTCATATCATCACATCTCTCTCTCTCTACTACGCAGATATGAGTCTCTTCTCTACTGCGCTGAAATGGGTCTCTCTCTCTCACACATGTGAAGCCGGAAACTGTTGAATTTGAAGCTGCAACTGCAGAAGTAAAGATTGACTTGCGTGGCCTAGAAGATCTCCTCTTTGGAACTGCACTGTAGGTTCATCTGAACCTCCTTTGAAAGCCGCAACTTTTGGTGGTGGAATGAAGTCAATCTGACGAACAGTTTCCAAGATATCGACTGCCCTAGTTTGAAGCCAGAAACTGCTGAAACTGAAGCTGCAACTGCAGAAGTAGAGATTGACTTGCGTGGCCTAGAAGATCTCCTCTTTGGAACTGCGTTGTAGGTTCATTTGAACCTCCTTTGAAAGCCGCAACTTTTAGTGGTGGAATGAAGTCAATCTGACGAACGGTTTGCAAGATATCGACTGCCCTAGTTTGAAGCTGGAAACTGCTGAAACTGAAGCTGCAACTGCAGAAGTAAAGATTAACTTGGGTGGCCTAGAAGATCTCCTCATCTGAACTGCGCTGTAGGTGCATCTGAACCTCCTCTGGAAGTTGAAACTTTTGGTGGTGGAATGAAGTCAATCCGACTGTTGGTTTGTGAGATATGGTCTGACCTAGTTTGATAATGAAGCCGCTAATGTTGATGCTACTGATCTAGGGTTTGCTACTGGTGATATGAATCAGATTTATTGTACTATTTCTCTCTGCTAAATTATTGAAGATAAAAGAAGATTTGATCAAAGGGTTTCCCCACACATTGTGGGATTTGTCTCTGGCTAGCCGCCACATCTTGTGTCTCTTGTCTTGGCTTGTTTTTTGTCGATCGTTTAATGTTCTATCTGCACTTTACTTTATGTACATGTGATTGCTAATCATTGGAATATAATAAGAAAAATAAGTAAATTGTTATAAGCATAGAACATACCATAACTTAACATGGTATCAGAGCTGAGGTGAAGACAAAGCCCGAGCAAGAGCAAGAGCAATCATTGAAGAGAAAGATTGGCAAGGCTATCCTAAAAGAACTATGGGGTCCTCAACACTCTTTCCTGCCGAAGACAAGCTCTGTGAGAAAGTTGACTATCACGGATGAAAGATGTCTATCGATCTAACCCTTGAAGATCAAGGAGTGCTGGACCATGTAAGAGGCAATATTGTTGAGCCTTCATCAAATGCATCTGCTGCTGCCTGGAACAAATGGAAAAATGGAGAATTAAAAACAAAGAAGATCATCCGAGACTCTATCGACAAGTGCTTGGTGGCCTACATCTCTGATCTAGAAACCTCCAAGGAAATCTACGACAGACTGGTGAGTTTATTTAAAGTTAATGATGCAAATCAAGTTTTGTTTCTTAGAAATAAGCTGAGG
Source organism: Pinus tabuliformis (assembly GCA_031772625.1). Lineage (NCBI taxonomy): Eukaryota > Viridiplantae > Streptophyta > Pinopsida > Pinales > Pinaceae > Pinus > Pinus tabuliformis. The sequence goes on from CM062815.1 coordinate 767,126,498, forward strand.
GAAATCAAGAAGGGTAAAAGATGAAAGTATGCAAGCATACTTCTTAAGAATCACCGAGATCAAGAACGATCTCCTATCTATTGGGGAAACTATTACTGACAGAGAAATGGCACTCACAACTCTTGAAGGATTACCATCTGAATGGTATGTGTTCAGGACTACTCTTCTGAACTATAATGTAATTCCTGGTTTCGAGGAATTAATGGCTAGATGCATTCAAGAAGAAACAAGGGAAGAAGTGTAAGAAATGCCCATGCCTAAAGGTCCTCCTGCTGCCTTTTCTTTTCATAAAAGAAATAATTCCGGGACTAAATCAAAAGGAAAGGCTGGACCTAAGGCTAGAATAAAATGACGATGTTACATTTGCGATAAAGCAAGTCACTATGCAAGGGAGTGCCCTGATAGAAAGGACTCACTCTAGGACGATGATCAAAATCCCTCTGATGGCAACAAAGGAATGACAAATTCAACAGCAAAGGTAAGAGGAGAGCTGGGAATCAAGGAAGAGGACAAGCATTCAAGAAGGCCAGAAATTCCAGGATGTATTAAATGCACCTGACCTCAAAAAGAACCTAGTGTCCATCTCGGGAATGGAAGACAAAGGCTACAAGGTAACCTTCAGTGATGGCAAGGTATGTATATGGAAAAATAATGTTAAAGATGCCTTTACTCTTGCGTTTAGTGTTGATTCATTATATCAGGTCGATGGAAGTCTGCTAGGTGTCATGTCTTATGACACATCTCTTCAGTCCGAACTTTGGCATTAGAGGTTTTCCCCCTTCATTATAAAGCTATACTCGGTGTAAGACAAATGGTGATAGGGATGCCCAAATTCTGAATAGAGAATGAAGGTGTATGTCTAGGATGTGTTGAAGGAAAGCTCAAAAGGGGACCATTCCCCTCAAGCCAAAGCAAGACCTCTGATATATTACAATTGGTTCACTCAGGCATACCTAAGGTTGGCATTAAGAGGGAGACTTCTACACCACATACTCCTGAGCAGAATGGTGTGGTGGGAAGGAAGAACCGCACGATGATGGAAGCTGTCTGGGCCATGCTACATGATCAAAGACTTCTGATGTTTCTATGGGATGAAACTACAATCACCATCGTATATGTAAAAAATTGATGCCCTCATCAAGCATTGGGTTCCAAGACTCCTGAAGAAAAATTCACCAGTAATTTTTGGAAGCCCTGTATACTTTCATGTGCCGAAAGAGAAAAGAAATAAATTGGGAGCATCTGGAAAGAAGGGAATTTTCGTGGGCTATGGTGAAAATACTAAAGGCTATAGAATCTATGTAGCCGGTCAAAGGGAAGTCATAATTAGTCATGATGTCACCTTTGACGAAGATATGGCTCTCAGCAAGGTGATCAATCTTCCGACTTTGAGGAGCTCTCAAGAAGCCGACACTAGGGAACCAAAAGAAAAGGATGATGAATCAATGCCTGATGTAGAAGAACCCATGGATCCGATTGATCCTCCTCCATATGAGCCTTCCTCTTCTAGGAAGAGGCCTTCATGGCCTAAGGGGTTACTTGATGATGCTGAAGGACATGTTGCACCCCGAGGAACCTTTCGTGAAAGTAAGAAACCCAAAGGTATCAAGGATATCTGACCATCATGAGCACGATCATACAAAATGAACCTTCATCATTCTCAGATGTCATCAAGCATTAACAATGGAAGGATGATATGACCATAGAATACGAGTCTATTATGGATAATGATGTCTGGGAAGTAGTTCCCAGACCCTGGACAAGACTATTGTTACTTCAAAATGGCTTTACAAGATAAAGCATGTAGCAGATGGAAGCACGGAAAAGTATAAGGCTCATTTTGTTGCTCGAGGTTTCTCCCAAAAGGAAGGTATAGACTATGATGAGATATTTCCACCTATTTCCAGATATACGACCATCTGCTCGATCATAGCCCTTGTCGCTTCACAAGGATGGATCCTACATCAGATGGATGTCAAGACTGTGTTATTGCATGGCTCGATCAAAGAAGAGGTCTACGTGGAGCAACCCGAAGGATTTGAGATTTATGATCGAAAATCTCATGTATGCAGGTTGAAGAAAGCTCTCTATGGGCTGAAGCAAGCACCCTGAGCATGGTATGAGAGGATCGATAGCTACTTAATGAAGATGGGATTCACTAGGAGTGAAGCCGATCCTAACCTTTACTTTAAGGTTGAAGATGACAAGCCTCTCATACTGGTATTGTATGTGGATGACCTCTTTCTAACAGGTGCAGACCCTCTCATTCACAAATGTAAGAGGGAGCTGGCCTCTGAATTTGAAATGAAGGACCAAGGACTTGAAGTGTGGCAGAAGCCAAGGGAAATTTTCCTATCTCAAGGAAAATATATGGTAAATATATTGGAAAGATTCAGTATGATGGACTGCAAGCTTGTGACTACCTCGAGGATCTTAACTTTTAGAAGTTATATGTCGACCACACTTGGGAAATGCCTCTGAGTTTCAAAAACTCATTCGCATTGATGTTCTTGGTGAACCTCCGTCCGAACATATGTTTTGCAGTTAGCATTGTGAGCTCATATTTGGTTGAACCTCACTGGATTGATGCCAGGAATCTTCTGAGATGTCTTCAGGACACAATCTCTCATGGATTAAGATACACTGTCGGGGATGTAAGACTACTTGGATAGACTGATGTTGATTGGGCAAGCAGTGTGGTGGACCGTAAGAGCACTTTCGGGTACTGTTTCATATTGGGATCTACTTCGATATCCTGGATGAGCAGGAAGCAGAAGTCGGTGGCTTTGAGCACTGCTGAAGCAGGATATATTGTTGCTAGCATAACCTCGTGTGAGGCAGTCTGGTTGCAAAAGCTCTTCAGTGAGTTGTTTGGATTTACATTGGATACCACTGTGATTCTCTATAACAACCAGAGGTGGGATTCGATTATTAAGGAATCCCGTATTCGTCGATTACTCTAGCAGATAGACATCATCTTGAATATGGTAAGCAAGGAGGCTCCATCGCATTAAGATGAAGTACAGGTTGATACACCTTGTCAAAGCCCTGAGGAAAGATCTAATCTGTGATTTTCCCAAACGACTTGGAGTCGGTAAGAAACCCTTGTACAAGGGTCCTGCATGTTGCATACATTGAGCTCTGGGAGCTCTAAGGGCTTGCGGTTATTACTGGAGCAACATACGACCACAGGGTGACTCACCCTCCCCTGGTGGTGCACACTGGAACAAGATGATTCGCTCTCTTGTGGGACAAGATGATTCACTTTCTTGTGGAACAGGATGATTTTCTCTCCTGTGTAGCAAGATGATGAGTTCTCCTATGAGGCCTGGATTGATGTGTTCTCCATGGCAATTGTAGCAGGATTGATTTGTTCTCCTCTGAGGCCTGGATTGATGTGTTCTCCATGGCGGCCTGGATTGATGTGTTCTCCATGGCAATTGTAGCAGGATTGATGTGTTCTCTTATGAGGACAGGATTGATTAGTTCTCCTGTCGAGGCATCCTACCCATGCAGTCTGGGACTCATGGGAGGTACCTCTCATCTGATCAATGAGCAGGGAAATGAAGTTAGGGACCATAGTAGTACCGATGGACGCATCGTTGTAACTACCGTACTCCCTACGCTAGGATGACCTCCATTGATCTGGGATCAATGATACTGGTCTGGGACTAGTGGTAGGAGTTGTACCATACTATGACGCTGACTTCAAGTCGGTTGAGACTGGTCTGGGATCAGGGGTACATACTTTGAGACTGACTTTGAGTCAGTGGAGGATGATATTGGTCTGGGACCATTGGAGATGTACTCACTATGACATTGACTTTGGGTTGGTTGAGACTGGTCTGGGACCAGTGGTACATACTCTGAGACTGACTTTGAGTCAGTATGATACATCCTCGATCATTTCTTCTTCTTCATAATTTGGACAAAAGCAGAGTAGAATAGAACAATGCAAGAGCAGAGCAGAACAGAACAAAACAATACAGATCAGTGCAGGGCAAAACAAGACAAAGAAGAATAGGCAAAATAGAGTAGAGCAGGGCAAGGGTCAGGCTGTACAAGGCAGTGCATTTGATGGATGAATAGTAACGATCGATAGACAGATTGCAGATGAAGTTCTCCATGGTTGATAGGGAGTGTTAAAATTGGAAACTAGGGAAAAACTTCATGTGGGTCATCTTATTCATGGCTAATAATATTTTTATTAGATTGCTCTCGTCAAGAGGTGTAGGATTGATATAAAGATCATCCAATTCCGATAAGTATTCATGGAGATATGAATTTATTTTGATTATGGAATTATTATCAAGCCGACCTACAACTCATGTAGGCTCAGAAGCCCAACATTCGCATCTATTCACCCACCAACGTTGTGTATAAATATAAGAGGACTTTTCCTCATTTTAGACTCACTTATATCATCACATCTCTCTCTCTCTACTGCGCAGATATGAGTCTCTTCTCTACTGCGCTGAAATGGGTCTCTCTCTCTCACACATGTGAAGCCAGAAGCTGTTGAATTTGAAGATGCAACTGCAGAAGTAAATATTGACTTGCGTGGCCTAGAATATCTCCTCTTTGGAACTGCATTGTAGGTTCATCTGAATCTCCTTTGAAAGCCGCAACTTTTGGTGGTGGAATGAAGTCAATCCGACGAACGGTTTGCAAGATATCAACTGCCCTAGTTTGAAGCAGGAAACTGCTGAAACTGAAGCTGCAACTGCAGAAGTAAAGATTGACTTGCGTGGCCTAGAAGATCTCCTCTTTGGAACTACACTGTAGGTTCATCTGAACCTCCTTTGAAAGCTGAAACTTTTGGTGGTGGAATGAAGTCAATCTGACGAACTGTTTGCAAGATATCGACTGCCCTAGTTTGAAGCCGGAAACTGCTGAAACTGAAGCTGCAACTGCAGAAGTAAAGATTGACTTACGTGGCCTAGAAGATCTCCTCATCTAAATTGTGCTGTAGGTTCATCTGAACCTCCTCTGCAAGCCGAAACTTTTGGTGGTGGAATGAAGTCAATCTGACTGTCAGTTTGTGAGATATGGTCTGCCCTAGTTTGATAATGAAGCTGCTAATGCTGATGCTACTGATCTAGGGTTTGCTACTGCTGATATGAATCAGATTTATTGTACTATTTCTCTTTGCTGAATTATTGAAGATAAAAGATGATTGGATCAAAGGGTTTCCCTACACATTATGGGGTTTGTCCCTGGCTAGCCGCCACATCTTGTGTCTCTTGTCTTGGCTTGTTTTCTATCGATCGTTTAATGTTCTATCTGCACTTTACTTTATGTACATGTGATTGCTAATCGGTAGAATATAATAAGAAAAAGAAGTAAATTGTTATAAGCATAGAACATACCATAACTTAACAACCCCTCTAGCTTCTCTCTTTCTCTCTCTCTATTCTTGCTCACTTCTTATGATATGAGTCAATGCTCAATAGTCAAGTATGCTATCCTTTCAAATGCTCTAACTCCTTTCACAATAACCCTCACTTTGCTTATATAGAAATTGAGTTAAGGTTGCCAAGCTCCTCCTTGAGTTCACTAGGGAAAAAGCAACGAACTTGCCTCGCTTTTCATCTCTTTCCCATTTTCCTCATTTTTTCAGATTAGAAATCCTCCAAATATCTTAAATTTGGATGTTTCCTTGCTTTTCTTGAGTAATTTTAGGAACAAATATCTAGATATTTGTGAGTCAATTCGTTCCTTTGACCCTTGGAACTTCACCAATTTTCACAAACGCTATTCCCATACTATCAACATGCTTTAGTAGGGTCACTAACGCACCTCCAGGCTTGGTAACAAGCTTTATAAAGCAGGTTGTTAATGTACAGCCAGCGTTAGTGTGGAATCAAGGCCTATGATTGTGGTCTTTTTTTAGCTATCATGTCTTTCCCCTCTGAGTTGATGAGGAGGTCAATTTGTTGTATAAAAGATGGCCCCTAAAGTGTGAGATCAGAGGTTGCGATGATGGCTGAATAATTTACTAAAACTGTAATTTTCCTTTCAAAAAGAGAGAGAGGATCGAAGCTTCGGGCGATACTGGAAACCTGATACAACACACATATATATTAACTACTAAAATCATGTCTTGAGTTGGGTATTCCCATGCTCAGTAGCTATGTTAGAGTGATTTTCTCCAAAGAGATATGACAAATGTTGGCCGCCGATAAGCACAATGAGGATCTAGTGTCATAATAGAATCATCCTGATAAGTTGTCTCCAAAAAACAATATCCACAGCTTGGTAGAGGAAACAAGGCTGAATGATGAAAGCCTCTACCCAAGGTCTTGATTTCTGCTTCACCAAACACTGTAGATCAACACATGTGAATATACGCATTGACGTCGAACATGCACGAAATCATCTAATTACTGGCCAATAATGGAGACTATTAACAGACGCGAGGAAGGCCACTGATAATGGTGATGGTCTCCAAGATGCACAGTACAATCTAATGAGTGTGAAAGATGTCCTTGTCGTCGAACACCCATTAGAATCACTTAATCAGGAGCCAATAATGAGAACCCCTGATCAAACACAATGCAACCTGCCACTAATTCTTGCAAGTACCAAGGTACTGAATGTGTTTCTAGGTTGTCTTCCTAGATAGAGTGTTGAAGTCGATAGGAAGAAACCTTTCAAAAGGTAGGCAATAATGTGTCCTACATTAATTGACATGAAATGAGACAAGAATGATTTTTTTTTTTGATGAATCTTTTGACCATTTGGGTCTAAACAACGGAGGGAATGATAGAAGGATATGCTTAATGGGTTGATGGAGGAAACAAAAGGTTAACCCTTGAATAATAGAAGGCACAACAATGGTTTTAACCATGCAACACTAGACTCATGAACACTACAGAGTGTTAAGATATAGAGATGCAATTACATTAGGGTATTTAGGATAAACTCATAGGATGGTAGGATTCATATTGAGAGGCCATCACAAGGAAGGTTTATCTGAGGGAGTGCCATGCTCATGGGAACGACTGCTACCAAACCACGCTTTCTAATACTGAATGCAACTGTACTGTCAAATTTCCCCGTCTGATTAGTTTATTGAGTCCAGACGGGTAAACTCATCAATATTTTCATATTTAAAGAGTCTGAAAAGGATTGCAAAAAGAGCAACTCTATTCTCTATCTGATTAGTTTAATGAGTCTAGATAGGAAAACTCGTCGATTTTTTCATGTTTTAAGAGTCTGAAAAGTATCATAAAAAGAGTGACTCTATATCTTGTCTGTGTAATTTAACGAGTCCAGACTAGACAACTCAGTGGTCTTTTCATATTTAGAGAGTTTCAAAAGATCGTAAAGAGCAACTTCATGGTGGGCCCTTTGTTATAGTTGTTAACCGAGTGCGACAAAAGGTTAATAGTATACCCGGATTGGTTACTTTTCCATAAGTTAATCTATTGAATCCGGATAAAGAGAAACCTATGTTCAATAGATGTCGACCTCATTTTGTTACGAGTACGAGGAGACGGACTAAACTCGTTTTTCATCATGAATTTTTAATGAGTCACACGATGAAAAACTCAATACCTTCATCAAATTTTAACGAGTCAAATGAAGGAAACTCAAGGTATCTTTTTTAGTTTAGTGAGCGAGGAAAAAGAGGTAAAAGAACTGCTCATTCCTCCTTCGATGTTTTAACGAGCCTGAAGGAGAGAAAAACTCGGGGATTTTTCAATTTAAGAGTGAGAAATGGTCCCAAAAAAGAAAGTGCTCTGGTTGTTGCCGTATATTTTTAACGAGCCCGGTGACAAAAACTCAGGATTTTTCAGTTTAACGAGCGAGAAAAGTACCTAAAAGAATGCTCAGGTCATATTTATAAATGTTTAATGAGCCTAAAGACAAAGCTCAGGATTTTTTTAGTTTAATGAGCGAGAAAAAAGCGCATAAAAATAATTTCTCAATTGGTCTTTTTTAATTTTAATGAGCTAGAAAAGATTGAAAAAGAGTTGCTCAAACAATCGTCATATATGCTTAATGAGCCCAACGATGAAAGGCTCGAGGATGTTTCTACTTTTTAAAGAGAAATAAAATATCCCAAAAAGTGCTCTTTTTGAGAATTGTATGCAGCTGTTACTTCTTTTCATTCCTGAAGGTACTTTCATCAAAAAGCGGTAAAAAGTATAAAAAGGTAGCAACTCCTAGCATATGGGTTCATGCATGATAAAAAATCATGGAGAATGAACTACTTCCTCTTTAATTATTTTAAAAAATCATGTCTCAAAAAATAAATATAAGGAAATGTTTTGAGTTTTTACATTCACCATTTTCACTATTTGAGTTTTGTGAAAGCATCTTGGAGCTAAAGAGGAGCAGATTTTCCATAGTCCATTGCAGGAGATCTAGGCAACCATTCAACGTGTTGTTAGCCCCAAGTAAAGGCTAAAACCTTGCTCTATGCATTGCTTAACTCTTTTTAATAGTTTCAGGGGTGGAATTTTGTAGATCTGAGGTGCCTTAAATCCCTATTTGCACACTAACGCCCTCCATATGGCCTGTAGGGAGCATTAAACGCTCTGTACGAGCCACTGGAGGGCATTAATCCTCCCTGTGGAGCACTGGGGGTAGCATTAGAGCTGAAGGGTGCAGTTAAAACCCTCATGCATGGATTCCTGAAGTGTTTTTGCCCCATTTTGACTGTTTTTAGGGTTATTTTGTGCAGGTTTCAGGTCATAATGACTCACCTATGGAGAGAACGAGCCAATGATAGCTAGGAATTGCTGATGCAAAATGATCCAGCATGCATACTTGCATTGTGCCACTGTGGTTTACTGAAGTGTGCAAAGCTGGATTTTTTGAAAGGGCAAGAGGATTTATTGAGATGGATTATCTAGCACTGGGATGAACACGAGCAAGTGTTCAGGGTTGGAGATCAGGAGCTGGCTATTGACCATCATGACATATATTTTTTTACTGATTTATTGTGCCATGGGGCACAGGCAAACCTCACTGATGGTAGAACAAATCCACGATCTACCTAAGAGCTGGTGCAATCCTACTGCATCCCTAAGAGTGGACTAGTCAGCAACATAGTTCCCATAGAGAGGATAAGGTCCAGGTCTATGAGGGTAGTTTTATGGTTGATTGTGTGGTTGGTGGGGTCAAAGAGTCGCCCCGTTGTGACAAAGGCCCAACTATTGCTTGCATTTGACTATGTCTAGCCACAAATATTCAACTGGTTTGAAGTAGTGCTTCGCAAGTTGAAGGCAGAATTAATAGCATGCAAGACTCGTACCCAACATAGTTTTGGGTATGGTACCATCATAGTTTCATTCTTCCTTGAGAGGGTTCCTGTTATGTGCCCAAGGATGAGCTTAGGTCCCCTTGATCCGAGGGAGCCAAGGCAGGGTCATTGGTCATCACTCGATCCTCCCATAGGAGGAGGACTGATCCGACATTTCTTCGATGAAGATTTCTTCCAGTGGCTTCATGGCCAAATTGTGATGATTAATGATTATGCTTATGAGGGCATGGACTTTACTGATGGCATAGACTTGATGCTGTCGCCTGGGACCAACTGGGGTCCTCAAGGTGAGAATGATTTTTAATAGTACTTTTAAGTATTTTTGGACTTTTGAATGTTTATGTAATGTTTTTTATAGGTGAAATAAGAACTGACATGAAGTTTTATGCTTAACACAAATGTGGAGCCATTATGACCCGTAGGCGAACCTCACCATATGCAACTAGGGGGCCAACTACCTACTAGAGGGGGTGATGCCGATAGTCTCTGCAAGGTTCTGAGGAACCTGGAGGGTTTGACTATGGGTGTCCCCCCCCTTTTGATGAGGGAGATTCCTGCCCATATGCAGTGGGACACGGTCGGTGTACCTGAGCGGTTTCTTGTTCCTCGTCAGAGAGTAGCTAGAGCAGTTTTAGCATTTTTGGAGCAATAGGCTCTTTTAGCAGGTGTTTTCGCGTAGCCAATGAGTGCTTGTAGCTAGGATTTTATAGCCATTTTGTACTTAAATCATCCAAGTTTTGGAATATTTTGATGTAAAAGACTGGATTTTTATCTATATATCTATACATATTTTTTGGTATTTTGCTGGTGTAAATGTGTTTTTAAATGTTTTAGTAAAAAAAATTTTAACTCAAATTTTTTTTACTGTTCATTCATTCTTCTATAAAGAATGAGACATGTGCCAATGTAATACATAGTTAGCTAATGAATCAACAACCGCATTAAATTCTCGAGGAACGTGTTCATATGTGATTATATCAAATTGACGTTCCAAGAGTCACACCCTAGATAATGACGTAACAAGGTTGGATTATGAATGTGATAACGATTTTTCAATTGCATAACAACTAGCTAGGAGTCTAACCTGACCACTAGATTGGAGATGTCCCTTGATGACGCTTCTGTGAGAAGTGAAATTATGGACATGTACTCGGCAATATTGTTGGTGGCAGTACCAAAGACTCCCTCGGAACAAAATAGTTCCGACTCAAGTGTGTAGATGACCCAAGAAGCTGATGCAATGTGCTATGTGTGACGACTGGCACCATCTACATATCCTACATATGCTAAGGGTGAGTAAGACATGCATTACGAGAAGAATGTATGAGACAAGTAATCCACTAAATAACAAAAAAATCCAATCACACCAAAAAGGAAAGCAAAACTTATGAATACATAAAATTACAAAGCACATGCCTAGTGCAACACTAGGCATAATATTGTTTCAGATAGAGCCCATATCTGGGATCCTTGAGCGGGACTCCTTCCTAGTCCTACAGTTCATATGCCCCTGTGGGGAGGACTTTCGTTATGACACAGGGACCTAGCCATATAGGTTGAAGCATGCATTTGTGCAGGAGATCATCTTTTGGATGCTAGAGCAACACTCGATCGCCCTCTTGGTAAGAACGAAGCTTAATATTTTTCACAAATTGGGATTGTATCCAGCGCTTGTGAGCCTCGAGTGCCAAGTCGACATCTCGATGGGTTTTATCTAGCTGTTTAAGGTATAGTAAGCATTCTTCTTCGGCAATAGTGTTGGGCAGGGGTTCAACAACTATTTCCAGGGAAGGGATTTGACACTCAATGGGTTTTTCATCATTGTAAATATAGATCTCATGCGTGGAAATAGATAGATTAATTTCGGGAATTTCCTCATGAGACCCATTGAATACATTGTGGGATTCCTTAAATAGGTAGGCAGAGCTCGCAATTTCCTTAGGATTTCAATTGGCTCCAATCTGGATGTTTTCCACGATGCCTGTCTTGACAGGAATATTAATGGGCAATGATTTGGAAGTGTCACCCATGTTTCCTTCTGCATCCAAAGTTTGGATTGTCATATAGGGTGAGGAAACAATTCCTAGTATGTCAGGGGACATGATTTGAAGAGGCATTTTGTCCATATCAGATATCGAAACACAATGGTGCCAATCCTCCCAATGTTTCTCTCCAAAACTCATGATTTCTCAAATATCTTCGTCTGTACATAGGAGTTGATCAAGTGGATCTAAAGGAGGAGTGGTTATGGGAGGGGTGGTGGTACTGTTGGCAGTAACCAAGGTGACCGAAGATGCAGATGTGGATTGAATGGCTTGGTAGGCCAATTCAGTTGGTGACATCGAAATTTTTTCTCTGAATGTGTCAAGGTCTAAAGGAGCCAGTAGGATCCATGGATTTGTTAGTTCATGAGGAATAGATGAAAGCTTGTTGACCATCTGTGAAACCTTCATCGGCTAAAGAGGAAAAAAGCCGATGAGGGAAGAAGCCTTCAGTAGAATGGTCCCTAAACTGACATAAGAGTCAGTTCCACCTCCTACTAGGGGTATGGAGCTACTTGGTAATGGTGAATAATCAAGGGTGCAGAAAGAAAACTAATCTACTGTAACTACCTTTCCATCCAATGGAAATAGGATTATGTGAAAGATAGTAGATACAACGACCATCATGGCATATTTCCAACTATGACCCAGCAAGAGATTATAGTCGAGTTTTTTGTCTACGACTTCTATGTCCACTGTAGTTGTTTTCCCATACAAAGTGATGGGGTAGCTAGCCAAGTACCCTTTTGGGATGAAAGTGTGGCCGTCAAAAGCTTTCAAGGCGTTTGACGGTGGGGTTAGGGTTGGAGAACCCAGGGCGAGCCAACATGAAGCCAACATGACGCAAGTAGAAGCACCTTCGTCGATGGCAATTCTGTGTATACCTTTACCTTTCGAAGTTATATGCACCTTATATCCAATATGGTGAGAAAGGGGAGCTTGATACTTGTCCATGTCGAAAATAGTAAGCATGGAATCCTTTGGGTCAATACCACCAATAGTCGAAAGCAAAGCTTTCGGTTGTGTTGGGGATGTTTGTAATACTTCGAGCGCTGACATAATCAACGACGCTTGTGACAAATATTCTATAATGTTGTAGTTTTGGGTGGCATGTGTATATGTATTGTGCGTTGTGCATTGAAGTGCCCCTTTTGGGGGTCGAATTACAAGGTCCACAACTGACCTTTTGATATGCAAATCATTGGGCGACGGTGGGTTTGGACTTGAGGAAGGTTCCACTACATGAGCAACAGGAGCTCCATAAGATCTGTCTCTTATGGTGACTTGCACCATTTCAAATGTGTAAACGTTGAAGATCCTTCACCAGCTAAAGGATGTTGCAAACCATCATTGCCCCCGTGTGGGGGTTGTGGTTGGTTTGCAATAAGATTTTGCTACTGATGCGGGAAAAGGATTTCTAAGGACAGTGGGGGTCTTACCAGTATCCCTTTTGCCAAGATATTCTGTGCATTGCTGAAGATGAAAACAACTCTAGGTCATGTGGTCTTCAACACAGAGTTTGGATGGATATCTAGTGGGTTTATCCTTTTCCTCGTCAGCAGGTGCAACAACCTTTTGTTTGGGGTTTGGCTGCTTTGTTGACTGCTCTTGAGAAGGAGTGGTCTTTTTCCTATTCTTCTTGTTCTTACCACCATATTTTTGTGTAGACTGCATAGAGTTTATCGTGGTGGCAGGAAGAGAAGTCGATCTGGTAGAAGGGTCCATCGACATCTCGGTGATCTGACCACTGAGCTGTTTTATAGCAGCCTTAGAGGTTGCACTAATAATCCCGTCTGTGTGCACTTCAGGGTGCCGAGTAGCGGAAACATTGGGGTTGCTAGGGCCAATGGGGATTATGTCGTAAAGAGTGCTAGATTGTGAATATATCAGATCTAAGTGTTGGGAACGACGTATGGATTGGTCTTCTGTGACCGCACCAACTAGAGCGACATCTCTAGCGATTTTCAGGAGTAAGGACTTGCAGAACCAGTCCATTAAGAGAAAGTCTAGGAGGGGAGCTTTGACTAACCTCCACCTATGTCTCCATTCATGTATATGATCGGAGATGTGGGTGGTGGTATCCTGACGAACTGAAGTGAGGAGCTCTATCCCAATCTCATAGCGGATGGGTAGCTATAAGAGCTTTAGGAATTCCATCGCTAAAGCGTCGAAGGTGTTTACTGACACGTGTGGTAACTCAATATATCATTTCGCTGCGTTGCGAGTGAGGGTGAGGGGAAAAAGACATAACCATACACTATCATACACCATAGAGTTTGAAACACACTAAAGATGGTAGGTGGTGATATGGATGCCCAGATCCTCCCCTTGTTTTCCATTTAACTTTGGGATGTCTGTTGGTATCTTATGTGGGATCGACGGCCATTGTAAGTTGTGATAGATGGGGTCATTTGTCAGCTTGTATAAGTTGGGTATATCCAATGTTGCTAAGAAAGGTAGAGAGTTTGATGCCCCTAACTCGAAACATGGTGATGACAGATGACTTGAGGAGCTTTGCGCTCCTCCCATTATTTGGCTCCCAATATTTTACATGGGTTGTGTGGTGTAGTAGTTGCTTTGAGGTATGGTGTTGTAGAGTTGATTTCCATGAGTATTTTGATACTCGGGTATAGAATTTGCCCTAGGATAAATGGTTCCCCCTTGACTCATTTGAATGTGTGAGTAGGTTGCCCCCATGGATTGGTTGGGAACCCCTTAAGGATTCCTGCATGACACAGAACTAACCATTTGTCCTTGATTGACAGAGGGAATGCTCATGTCAATTAGCGACTGACCATGCATCCCTAAGAATGGAGGGGGAGATGTTATGTTCCCTACCGGCATGTGCATATTGGGAACCCCCCTAGGTATATGAATCTAGGGGTTTGAACTATAGATTAGCGGCTAACCATGTTGTTGGTAGATGGGAACCGTGCCCATAGTGCCACATTAAGCATTATAGGGAGCATTGTATGTGGCACTTGTTGAAGGTATGTAGTTTGACACTAAAGGGGTGGAACCCGGCATCGGCTGGTTTCCACTCGTAGATGGTGTCATGTGAGTGATTGTAACTGGGAAAAATGGGATAGCGGGGTTTGCCATCGATGGTGTTGTGATGATTGTCGACTGGGGAAGTGGTGGAGGACCGAAAGCATCCACAAAGTTCCATGACCCATTAGTCGTCAACGGGATAGATGGAAATGTTCCAAGTACCGAAGCAGGAAGTACAGGTACCACGGGAGCTAAGATAGGTTCAAATGGATTCGTGAGCAGAGGTTTAAAGGGAGGAAGGAATCATTTGGTAAAGAAATCCTATGACAAACTTGAATCGTCGGTTGTCTAAACAAATCCCGTGTGAGATCTAGGAGACTGATCCCCTGAAGATGGGGAACCTAGTTCAGTGGAACTCAGCGAATCTTCCACAATGTGTGGAGGAAGGCTTAGCAATTGTCTAGAGGGACGATGAGGGCTGGATGTAGCCACGGTGACTGTTAATTTTTATCATGATATTCGTTAAAGTCTCAAATGACAACACTCATGTACCTAAAAAATATAAAAAATACACTAAATTGATCAATCAACAAATAGAGGGAAATGACCCTGTTTTATAAACACCAATCACTGGAGATGAAACCTAATATCTCAATGAATAACAGAGAAGGCTAGTCAGATGTACAGTTATGGTTACTTTAGAGCTTTTCCCGAACCTTAGATTGAGTGGCCAAGTACTCTCATGAAGACGAGCACCCTCCCAAAAACTAAAGACAGAGTAGGTCCATCTGTGTTAGGTACTAGGACAGCCTATCCCAGTCACCTTGCATAAGTCTCTAAAAGTTTGGCCACTAAAGGTACCTCAGATCACAGACACCATTGTGGGGGGGGGGGGAATTCGTAGAGAACATGCTGTGGGGGCAAGATACCTGAGTCCTCGACACAGCTCCAAAATCCCCTAAGGGATCCCGAATACATAGAATACCCAAAGGATTTGTAAGAGAACATGGGCTACCTTCACTTAGAGTCCAATTTTGTTTCGTATTTTGCTTCACTTTTACTGGAGTGGTCCCAGTAATATGAGTGAAGAAGGATTTTTTCTCTTTTATAATGACACTATTTTGGTGTTTGATCTTGGGCAGTTTTACTCACTCTGCTTATCCCAAGATCCTAGCCTAGCTAATGTTTGTTTGCTCAATAAAGAGTTACTGATTGATTTTAGGTAAATTTTATGTGTACTTGATTATTGTCTTTGGTAGGGGAGTTGACGTATGAAATGTGATGAGACTCTGACTCGATAAATCTTGCAAAAAACAATGCTTTAAAACAATTTCAATTCGATGAAAACAAGTTGTATTCTACAAGTGAGAATTTTTCACATATTCATATTATTTCCATGCATTTCAGCCATTTAACACATGCATAGCCAAAGAACTTCTTTCCAATGTTTCTTAACAACTACTTGAAACCAAAATAGAGCAGATTTTAACCAACTAAACAGAAGGATGAATAAAAAATGTGATTCTTTCTTTCGAAAAAATGCTTTTAAGAAAGAAAAACAAAAATGATTTCCTAAAAAAAATAAAAATTTCAGGACACCTATTTTTCTAGCAAAATGTAGTTACAGATCTTCATTCAGTCCATGAGAAGGCTTCCTATCCCTTTTGGCTTTTAGACGCTGCTAAAAATCAAGGTATTGGGAGGCTAACGCTTTGTAACAGTGGCTACAGAGAGTTAATAGGCCCACTAGCGCTCCCTGTGAATAGGCACAGTGCTTTATAAAGCTTTGTGTAGCCTGCTAACTTGCGTTAGTGTAGGAAATTAGTCAAACCAAGGGCTTTCAAGATTAGATTCAGAGGTGAATACTGTAGGCAAGATGTAGCAAGATCTTTCGTGGGTCAAAAAGGGATTTTAGAAGTATAGGAAGCTCTTAGAAGGAGGGGAAAATAGAGGAGAGTCTAGGTAAACCAGGAACTAGATTTATAGTCCCTAGTGGAGTCGCCAATTCTACTATGAGGTAAAATGCACGGTGTATGGAGAATGTAAATATCCTCAAAGGTCTTCTCAGGACCTTTGATAGACTGTAAGATTATCTGCAACTGCATAAAGTTACATGCATGTTCATAGACAATAACTAACTATCAAAGCATTAGAAGTAGATTACCTCAAGTCTCCCTGTAGATTTGTCTAGAGATCACAATGCAGCCAAGTAGAAGTCCCTCAAAGTTGGCTCCAAATCAAGTCCTACACATAAAAGAGACAAGCATAATCATAGCATACAACCATGATAACTAATACATGAATATATAAAATAACATCTAATTGCATGCAACTAAGCTACTCACGCTAATAGGCATTAAACAAACAACTAAATGAATTATAGTATCAACACCATGAGTAGACAATACAATTGCAGTTCTATATTAATGTTGGAAGACTGATTACAACCATCTGTTGTATCGGCCTTCCTTAACCCCTCCAACTTCTCTCTCTCTCTCTCCCTTCTTGCTCACTTCTTATGATATGATTCAATGCTCAACAGTCAAGTATTCTACCCTTTCAAATGCTCTGATCCCTTTCACAATAACCCTCACTTTGCTTATATAGCAATTGAGTTAGGGTTGCCAAGCTCCTCCTTGAGTTCACTAGGGAAAAAGCAATGAACTTGCCATTCTTTTCAGCTCTTTCCCGTTTGCCTCCTTTTTTCAAATTAGAAATCCTATAAATATCTTGAATTTGGTTTTTTCCTTACTTTTCTTGAGTAATTTTAGGAACAAATATCTAGATATTTGTGAGTCAATTCGTTCCTTTGACCCTTGGAACTTCACCAAGTTTCACTAACGTTGTTCCCATACTAGCAACATGCTTTAGTAGGGTCACTAACGCACCTCCAGGCTTGATAACAAGATTTAAAAAGTAGGTTGTTTGTGCATAGCCAGCGTTAGTGTGGAATCAAGGCCTATGATTGTGGTCTTTGTTTCAACTATCATGTCTTTCCCCTCTGAGTTGATGAGGAGGTCAATTTGTTGTATAACATGAGCTGCATGACAACAGGGGTACGTGTAGGATTGGTATGTCACAAGGGTTGTGGTTGCGTAGAAGGGGTTGCACTACTATGTGGATAAACACGGAGGTGACCATTGCTATCACTATTCATGACAAGATATCTGAGCTATGACGAAAAGGAGTGGGTGGCGGGAAATTAAGCTATGAAGTACGAGCCAAATCTAGAAAGATATACCATAGATCTAACGTTAATGCACCAGAAAAGGAGGGAACTACTGAATTTGAATTTCAACAAGCCTATAAATCACAAGGGGGCATCCACCGAACGATCTGTGGTATCGGGAGAAGTAAGCTATTGTACCTTCCAATCAGTATGGAACTATTGATCATCGATGCTCAAGGAGTAAGCTCAGGGGTTTTAATATGGCCAACGGAGATGCATGACCTTCTGGATAGTGTGATTTTAACAGCCATGGACACCGCGCCGAGGTTAGCACCGACGGTAGGGGATGTACCAGAAATTCTCAAACACGAAGCAGGACTGGTCCGAATGCTGCTGCCTAAACCACGGGCTGGCAAGAGACCCATGAAAGATAAGGGAAATATGGTGAATCTTGAGACAAATGATGGAAATTTAGTTAACAGTTTGTCTATGACGCACTTTGAAGATTGGGATCTCGCGGACAACAACATCTCTCTTGCAAAAATGCAACACAAGCTTCAACGGACAGCATGTATACCAAACCAGAGATTGGAAACTTGTTGCTTTGGCACAAATAATTCTTGCCTTTGGCGCCTTAGGTAGAGCTAAAATACTATGAGGGGCTACTTTGTGTTAACCGAGCAGAGCAGCATGAGCATCATCGGTTGAGCGAATTAGTAGAGGCAATGGAGCAGGAGCTTGAAGGAGTTTTGCAAGAAGCAAGGATGGAGCAACAGAACGTAGTGCGTCACTCGTAGGGATGGTGAACTGTAATGCCTTGGCAGCGCATCTTGCTGCACTGACGAGTGACTTAAGACGCGTCACGATGATTGTGTTAGGGGCCTGTTGGGTGGTGGATCCCCCGCGTAATGGTTTTGGGGCTTAAAGCCCATAATTTAGGGTAATGATATTGTAAAAGTCCCATGAAGTGAGAAGAGCGCGAACTATAACAGGTTGAGTTAAAGGGTTGTCTACCCAAAAATAATGTAAAATAATTAACACTGAGTTGCCCTGCCCATGGTCCGTGGACCATGGGAAGGTATAAATAGAGCAAAGTTCTAAGGATAGAAGGTAGCTTTTGATGAAGATATGATGTATTATGGGTTTGTGAATGCAATATTCACTTTGAGTCTATAAGTCCAAGTTGTGGGTGGTAGTAGTTAGAGTAGGCTATGTAGCTGTGTGTGCATAGGCCTGGTAGAGTCCACAGCTGTGCGCATGGACCCCTACTGCTGAGTGCGCAAGGTGGAACTGATTATACTGAACTATAGATTAATAAATATAAGTGTTTTGAATTATTGTGAATTTGGTCGCAGATCTATATGTTTATGCTTATGTGAGTTTATGCATATTTGTAAGACTTATGGTTGCATGTGCTGGTTATAACTATTGAAGCTTGATCAATGACCTTAAGAATTAGATCAGATCTATAATAAACATATTAATAAGAAGATTCTAAGAAGTGCCTCGTCACTGAGCTACGTGAAGGCCAGACAGCTGTGCAGAGTAGCACGAGTGCATAGATCGGTTCGCGACCCTTCAAGTCCTCATCAAGACATCCCTAGGGTGCAGAAACCTGGTTCCAACACCCTCCCATACTACCTCGGATGAGACTTCTGTCCGCACTACTCGGATTGTTGCCGAAAGGGCCAGTAGTGCGAGATTTGTTTGGCTAAAGCACTTCTAAACCTGGCTCAGGCCCCATGAAGCCAACAGTACTATGGGCGTACAGGACTACTTGTAAAAAGCTGATAGGGCAGACACCTTTTCGATTGGTCTATGGCGTAGAAGCTGTGATGCCTATGGAATATATTGTTCCTAGCCTACACATAGAATCTTTCACAGGAATAACTGATTGCAAAGCCTTGGGAGAACGACCCGCATAAGTGATGGAGCTTGAAGAGGGTCGATTCTTGGATGGATTCCATCAACAGGTACAGAAGGAATATGAAAATGCATGGAACGATTGACACTTTAGGATTCAAACCTTCAAAGTGAATGATCTGGTATTGTTATATGATAGAAAGTTCACTAAGTTTCCACGAAATTTCAGTTGCATTGGCTAGGCCCATATATTATCAAAGAAATTATAGATGGAGGTGCAGTTTAGATTGCAAAGCTAAATGGAGAACCTCTTCTGGGAAGGGTGAATGCAAGCCGATTGAAGCCATATATAAGGGATCCTGCACAATGACTATATGGCGATAGGATAGTCTTAGTGCTCTAGGTAGTTCTAAGGGAGCACGGGAATTTAAAATACACTACCAAGGTTGGAGACCTATGTGGTAGTCGAGCTGTGTGTAAAATGTTGAAGTTGCAGTATAAGAAGCTACACACAGGAAGTTCTGCTATGGAGGGAGGTGTTGCGCAGAAAACTAGGAAAGTGACCGCTGGAGTCACTGTTCATGATTTGACAACCAAAAGATAGTTAAGAGGAGTGAGTTGGTGACATTTAAGGCCTAGATCTTTGAAGATATGCCACCAAAAAAACACTAATGGTTGAATTTTGGAGGGAACGGTTGGATTTGAATTGAAAAAATGCTATAAATTATGTGTGCCGGTACAACAAAGAACACTTTGCACCCTTAGAGTTTTTGTTGAGTTGTGCTGTCTGTTTCATATGAACCACTCATATTTTCAAGATTTGGTTGCAAGCCCTGCATTTTCCAAGTTATCAGAGTTGAATCAGAAATTCATCCTTGAAACCATGTTAGGACCAAGCCCTGCAGAGAATATGACTACTAGGGGAGATGTTGCGTTTGAAGGAGCTTCTCCAGAGGTAGTGAGTATGTAATCTCTGGCTCCTGTGCCTATGGTGCTGAGGTAACCTACGCCAAATCCTACCCTTTTTAGAGAAACCAAAAAACCAAATAAGGATAAATAGAAGAAGTCAGTGGTAGTACGTGAATCGCTCAGAAAACACCCTACAATTCAGAAATAGAAGAAAGATAAGTAGCTAGAGAAGGTTGTTGATTTGGAGGTTGAGGAAGGACAGGGAACCAAGGGCATAGACACTGAGGGAATGGAGCCCATTACAAAATTTTCTGACTATATCCCTCCATGCAAGGGGAATGCAAAGGTCACCAAGGACCAAAACTCAGAAAAAATTGTCATTTCTATGCCCCTACTACCGGAGCAGGTTCCCTTCGAAGGTCGACACCTTGCATGGATGGCCCTGCTAAAGATGGAAGATTGGGATCTAGCAGATCATGATCAACTCCCTCTCCTAGAGAAATCCAACTATATGAAGCACGTCTACTACATGGATTCAGGTGTCATCAAGCTAGAGATGGTGGAATGGATCCACGGAGTGGAGAATTCAAGATTGTTGAACCTGTTGTGGGTGCCCCATCATCACCGCACCACTATCAACACAGCCTGTGTGCACCAATTACTTACTCTGGTGCATGATGGGTGCTTATGGCTAGGAGGTCAGGTACCCATCACTGACATGCTCATGCACAGGATCACACACCTTCCATAAGAGGGTTTGAATCTAGCCAAGTAGTTTAGTGGAAAGATGGGATAAAATGATTTTACAGACAAGATGAAGAAGGAATTTTCCCTCGTGAAAAATCCACGTGGATACTCAAGCACTTCCATAAATGACCCCACGGTGGAAATTTCCACAAAAATATTAGTCGTGAACGTAATGAGGAAGTGTGATGTGGACGAAGTTCTGACACCCGTGGTTTCTCTAGCTGCATAATGCACGAAGGGGGTGCAGTTCAACTTGTCAAGGTACCTGTGCAGTGAATTCCTTGTGAATTTTTGTGAGGTCCAGGATGAGACCAAGCCATTCCATTATTCTTGGTTGTTTCTCTCCATTGTGTTAGTCGCCTGGGAGTTACCAGAGGATAGCTAGTTTCCTCCACTAAAAGAAGGATTGTTGGAGGCCGCGCAGTTTGCTTCTCTATGGGCGACAAAGGACCCCGTGAGGGTCACAAAAAAAAATTATTCTAGGTTCTAATGGAATCAAGCCTCGACATGGTCATCAACTAGTGCCCAAGGCTATCCCCAACATTGTATGAGTAGTTGTCAGCTTATGCCACGTTCAAGGCTTACTTCCATCAAGTTTACATTCA
This sequence comes from Pinus tabuliformis, assembly GCA_031772625.1. NCBI lineage: Eukaryota > Viridiplantae > Streptophyta > Pinopsida > Pinales > Pinaceae > Pinus > Pinus tabuliformis. Next base: position 767,148,098 of record CM062815.1, read on the forward strand.
GGCATGGAAGGATCCACAATAGAAATGGCATGACTTGCCATATTTTATCACAAATACAGACATACAAGAGGTAATTAAGAAATGGCCAGTAGAGTGGCATGCCCCCTCAGACTTGGATGCAGAAACTAGTCAGGGCATGGGAAGCTCGACAACAAAGAAGAGAATGGATGGAACCCAGTAGTTTGCACAAAATTTGGTCGCACAATGGAAAAAGCAAGTCACAGAGAAGTCTCAGATGGAGAAGGGGTGTGCTGCTAAGGAGAAGGATGAGCAAGAGCAGTGTGAATCTGAATGAAGTGGAAAATACCCTTCACCTGAGACTGAGGAGGAAGAATAGTCTAAATAGGTTGGAGGAGGAGATGAGGGTGTTATAGCCTAGATTGATCTCAGGCTGAATTGAAGCAATTCTAGGGTAACCACAAACCACGCTTAACCTGGTAGTTAGCCCTACCAGGTCGGGGGAGGGCTCTGTCCTTGTCAATCTCAATCGAGATGACTAAAAATATGGATTTTAGGCTACGTATAGTAGCTTTAGGGTTTTTGATTGATTTTGATGGTTTTTTTGCTGGATCTAATGGAGCAGGTAGTTTTGGATCCGGGAAATGAAGCTAGGAAAGCAGGGTGTTCTATGGGGCAAGGTAGGTAGGTATTCTAGCACTTGAATTTGAGTGAGATGGTAGGTTTAAGACTGGTGAGGAGCTGAGGAGGGCATGAAGGGATCATGAGTCCTCTTCAAACTGTAGAAAACATAAAAAACTAAATGGATTCCCAAGGCAGAGCACTGAAACCAATGTATTCTACCTATTTATCTTGATTTCATTTAGCAAGAAGTATGAATTAGATTTTGGCACACATAACACATGAGAAAAACTGATTACAGAAGGAATAACTATGCAAAAACACTTTACCACAAGAATCCCACAAAAACTGCTGCAACTCCTAGTTTATTTCCTTGCCAAACTACTGTAGAGATGTATAATGTAGCTCAGAGCTTCCCAAAGTGTCCAACCTTTGCTAATGACTGAAAAACACATGATATAGACATCCAAACCACCTATGCTATCCATCAGGGGTCAAATGCAAGAGATAAGGGATTTTTTCAAGCATATCTAAACTGGCAACAAGAAAATAGGCAGTGGAACAACTTGCCTCTAATACCATGGAAACTGATACATTCACTTCCAAACCACTTTTAACTGATGTATCTACCCCCTCAAGTCATTTTACATTCATATTTACATTGCATTACATCATTTACAATCATAAATTTACCAAGGAAGAGAGAAAAAGTCAACTGGTAGTCAAACTAGGAGAAATTCGAAGTTCTGAGTAAAACTGGTAAAATCTGCCCTATGCGCAGCGCTATCAGCGCAATGTGCAGTGCCGCTTCAAGCCTACTTTTGGAGGGCTTCCGCTCCACCAAATCAGGCCCACAATAGCTTCTTGGAACGTTCTGCCTGTCTAGTTTCTGGAACATCTTGAATTTCCTGATTTGGATGTGATTTGACCCCTCAAAAGTGGATTCTCCCAAGACTGCTTCCTATGTGTCCAAAAAGTGGCAGACAAGGCATTTTTTGATGGTTTTTTGACCTCTAGGTGACCAATATTTTCTCGAAATTTGATGAAACTTTCAGGAATTGATGTACTCTTGATGCTGAATCCAAATATATAATCCATTTTTCTAAAAGGCATCCCAATGAAAAGCGCAACACTAGTGGCGCTGCGCATATACCACAATTTCATGTGTTGCAAAAATTCAAAAATTGAAAATGACAAAATTTGCTCAAAACTTACCCAGATTTGCCACAAGGGTCCCTCATTGGTTGGTTTGTTGGGCTAGTGTGACATCAGCCACTATGTTAAGCTTATAATCCCTATTTTTTCTCTTCAAAACCCTCCTTAATCTTGCCTTAAGTTTCTTTATCCTCATGTTGCGTATCTTATTTTGGGTTATATAATGGTGGGAAATATGCCGAAGCATATTTTTGTCTCTATTTGCTTTCTTGAGAAGCCCCTCAAGGTGTATGTTGACCCTATCAAGCCATGTCTCTAGGTCATGCTCAATTTCTTGTTCAACAGGAGTTAATGGAACATTGGCTTCTTTGATCTTTTGCCTACCTTCCTTTATCATTTGTAGTTCCATGAGGACTTGCTTATCTTCCAATTGCTTGTTCTCTTGCTATAGATAATTGATAATATATCTAGCTCTAGCCAACTTATCATTTAACATGTGAATATGAGCCTCTTTCTCTTTCAAAAGCATGCTTTGATCTAATGATGGGCTTTCAAGATCAATTACCTGAGTGTGATGAGGTGGCACATCATCATCATGCTCCTCAAGCTGAAACTCCCTCTCGACGTCATCATCAAGATTTTCTCCTAGGACCTTTCCTTTCCCTTTTTCTACCTGCTGCAAATTCCTTTCCCTAGAACTGTCACTAAGGGTGTCCTCCTCATAATCGTACTCACTGTCCCTCTCCATGTTTAAGGTTGTCTCTCTTGAGATAATTGATGAGTGGTGGGTTAATGAGTGATGGAAAGATGAGTATGAAGACATTTACAAAAAGGAAAAATAGTGAGGGTGTGAGGTAAGTGAATGAGTAGGGTTTGTAATATGAAGGTTAGCGTTTTATAAAGGGATTAGGTTTTTGGGAAAATGGGGGAAGGGAATAGGACTTAGGGAAGATGGGATTAAGGGGTAGGTTTAGGGTAAATGAAATTAGGAAATAAGGAATAAGAAACTATAGTTTGTAGTGTATGAGGTAGTTTAGAGACAAATTAGGGTTTGATATTTAAGAGGCATAAACCATTAGACATGCATGAAAAACCTAGCTTAAACTGAAGGAGAGGGTATACTTACTTGAACGGAGGTGAATGAAGAAATGGCAATGAGTGAAGATGATTTTTAAGGGTTTGGAAGCCTCATAGACCAATTCACAGTGCCACCAACCCAATGCGCAGTGCCAGTTCAAATATCTAAAGGGGAAATTGCTCTGATGCGTAGCGCCTGCCCAATGCGCAGTGCCAACCTCCTGATGCGCAGTGCCGTTTTGCAGACAACTTTTGAAGGCCTTCCCGGTGTCAAAAATGGGCTTGTGATAGCTTTTTGGAAATCTTGTCGAGTATACTTTCCATATCATCTTGAATTTTTCAATTTGGAGTTCATTTGCCCTGTCAAAAGTCAAATCTCCCAATATTGGTCAAAATGTGCAGAATGAGGCTGCCTAAATGCAGAGTGCTATTGCAATCAACTTTTGAAGGTCTTCCTAAACTCCAAATTAAGCTCATGATAGCTCTTTAGAAATCTATCTTTGTCTAGTTATCATTTGACTCATCAAGGAAGTCATTTGGTCATCCCAGCTAGGTTAGATCTTAATTTTCCTAAGGTCACGCTAGAAGTGCATCAATCCTCCTGAGGCCAATGATGTTTTCAACAGTTTTCCCAAACAATGAAGCCTGTCTAAAAAATGAAGGAGGTTTTTCTTCTTGGGTCAATTATGGACAAAACTCTCTCTCACATTTTTCAAATTCACCTTTTCTTGCTCAAAAACATAGCTTGAAGAAAACCTATCCCGATATGTGGAACAGGGGATTTGTAGAAATGAAGGGAAATGAAGGGGATGAGGGGCTTCTAAATTATTGAGAAAATTTTGGAAAGTAGGGAGGGATGTTAGGAAGCAAGGGAAAGTGGAATTTGAAATATTGAGTGAGGGGAAGGGGTCTAAAAGGGAAGAACACAAGCCTAACCTAGAAAATTATCAAATTGTAGCAATAAGATAGGGTTTGTGGGAAAATGACGAATTTGAGGGATATCAGTGATGGGAATTGTTTAAGAAGGTATATTAAGGATAGGGGAAGGTTTATGAACATTAGGACACAAGTTTTTTTGATCATTTGGCCATCCAAGAAAAATTACCTTCAAAACCCTAGTAGAGGGAAATGGGCCTTACCCAAGTACAACTAAAGCACGAACAAGGTGTAAAATGACCCATTGGAACCTGAAATGTTGATGAAAACTTTTTGAATGATGGTACAATCAACTGAATGGTGACATGGATAAACACTTGGAAAACTTTGGAAAACAAATCCTATACCTAAGACCTGGTGATCAAATTTTACTTGAAGACTCACTGAAATGACAAAATTTCACTTTGACACCATAAAACCACTTTGTAAGAGCACGTTTGATCACTGGTGGAAGGCTTCAAAGACTGACACTAACAGAGGGGTAGAGCACCCCATTCTGACTAAGGAAGCATGGATAGGAGCAACAGGAATGTCCCAGAAAAATAGGAAATTGGACAAGTTGCAGGGTGATCCCATGGTATTGGCGGAGGGTGATCTCGATGATATTGGAGAAAACGTATGGGACACTACAACTGAAGTGTTGCAATAGTTCGAGTAGTAGTAGATGCAGATGTTGGGGAACATCCAGAAGAATCTCGTTAGCTACAGATCTACGCTAACATGATATAGGTGGGTGCGGGTCAACTGAGTGCAGCACAGGTAAGCCTGGCACCGGGGACGAGTCAGGTTGCAAAATTGGTAAGGACCCTATACCCTCACACTGTTGCTTTAACATAAGGGTCCCTACATGTAGATTCAGTGATGATGAAATCATGTTAATTACCCTTAAGAACATTAGGCTGAATATTGGAGCTCTCCCCAATGAGCTTCTTCATGCACTACAGGCAGGAGTGATGGAGGAAATGAGAGCTCGGGAGTAGCATTCTGTCAATTTGATCAATGAATATAGGGTGAAAAACGAGAAAATGTTCACCAAGAAAACACGAGCCTTAAAGGAAAAGGAAATGATGTAGGCACAAAATTCTAGGCTCGAGTCCACAGTTGCAGAGGCATGTAGAACAGTACTGAAGCTTCACATTCCAAAGGATGCACAACCAGAAGCCAAGATCAGGAAGTTAGCTGCTGGAGTGCACGAGGCAAAGGCCAAAGTTGGATGAGTTCAATTCAAACTCAACATAAAAATCACAAAGATGCAGCTCAAATTACAACCTACGACTCTGCCCTAGGTTAGGGAGTAGCATGGAGCTGCCATAAAAAAAAGGGATGGCCACTTTGGATGCCAGAGTCACTAACTGCTTGGTCTTATTTGAGTAGGCGATAGAGTTGGTAATGACTCTCTAGGAAAACCCAAACCTACAAATATTGAATACCAAGGTTTACGAACTGCAGAAACAATATGATGAGGTCAGGGTAACATCGTGCTCAATTGCTCTAGGGCAATGCCTAGCCAAGTTGCGGGAGGGGAAGCATCTCCTCGGGAAGGTAGAAGAAGCGCAGAAGAAGGAGGTCTTGCTTAAGGCCAGGTTGGGAGCTTGGTTAGAGGAAGTGTACCAAGTCATAACCAACATTTAGGAGAAGCTGACAGGCTTGCAGCAGACACAACAAATGATGAAGTTGGCCATAGAAGGACTAGCTACATAGCATCTAGTAGAAGAGGTCAAGTAGACAACTATGTAGAGCACTGCCGAGGTTCCAGTCATGCAGGTGGAGCTAGGGGATCTTTGCAGCAAGATTTCAGTGTCAATAAAGTGACTCGAGTGTGAGTCATGGCCTTTGTGTTGGGGGCCTATTGGGATTGAGTCCCTTGGGTTAGTTTTGGGGTTAAAAACCCAATTTTTGATGTAAATTTTGGTAGAAGATGTAAATTCTCCGCGATTTTTGGATGCAGAGCACGTAGATGGTTAGGAGTCATAGGGGTTTTAGCCCCTTGTTTATGTGAAAGTTGAGTAAGTCTTGAGATCCACCCTTGGTTTGCAGTCCATGGGATTGTATGTAAAAAAGCTATAAATAGGAGTGTCTTAGAGAGTCTAAGGCATCTCCATGTCCGAGAAAGGAAAAAGGGAAAGTAAGTAGCAAGTAGATAGAAGAAGAAAGGCTCCGTAGCTGAGTGCACAAAGGCCTAAAGTAGAGTCCACATTTAAGTGTGCGGACCCCTGCAGCTAAGTATGTAGGGAAATTTTGAGTTTGTAATACCATATTGAAGATCAATAAAGAAGACTGTTGAAGAATCCCTCCATTTATCTATTTACTTCTGTTATTTATGTTTGCGATATATGTTGTGATTAAATAATGTCTTTATGAAATATTGATATATTCATGTATGACTCTATGGGATAAGTCTTAATAATTGTATGTAATGCATGTTAAGTACTTCCACAAAGATTATAATACATTATGTTATGTTTATTGAATACTTAAATAGATCCGCACGAGCTCAGATCTAGGTTTATTTTCTGATGTGTGTAAGTGGATGATTTGACTATTAAAGGTCTACAAAGACCTATCCTAGATATTTGAGATGGCCTAGAGGCCATTAGAGGAAGTTTTAGTACCGAGCCCTAGTGGCTTATAGATCTGCGCGAAGGCAGACCTAGGGAAATAAAAGACATCACACTGATCTGTGGATGTGGAAACTTGGTTCCAGCATCGCCCCATACTGCTTTGGGTGAGACTTCAACCTGTGCCACGCGGCTTGATGCCGAAAGGGCCAGTAGTGTAGGTTTTTTTGGTGCAGTTAACTCTGAACCTGGGTTAGGACCCACTAAGCCAACAAAGACCTACACTACTAGCCCTTTCAGCGTCAACGCGTGTGGTGTAGGTTGAATTCTCACCTGAAGCAGTATGGGGTAATGCTAGAACCAAGTTTCTGCATTCATAGATCAGTGTGATGTCTTTTATTGCCCTAGATCATCCTTCGCATAGATCTATAAGCCCCTGGGCTTGATATTGCAACTTCCTTTAATGACCTATAAACCTTCGTGAAGGTCTATTATATGTATTTGTGGACCTTTAATAGTTGAATCATCCACTTACGCACATCATAAAATAACCCTTGATCTAAGCTTGGGCAGATCTACTTAAGTATTTAATAAACATAACAAAATGTATTATAATCTTCGTGGAAGTACTTAACATGCATTGCATACAGTTATTAAGACTTATCCCATAGAGTCACACTGAATAGATCAATAGTTCATAAAGACATTATTCAATCACAACATATATCACAAACATAAATAATAGAAGTAAACATATAAACACAGGGATTCTTCAACAGTCTTCTTTATTGATCTTCAATATGGTATTACAGACTCAAAATTGCTTGGCGCACTCACATTAGGGGATTTTTTATGTCTAAAATGGGCCTCCTAAGAAAAATGTACAACCAAAATAAACTTTATAAGAACCAATAGAATTCAAGATGATGATGTCAACCATGGGGGATGATTCACCATTTTTGGAGTAAAAAAGTAAAAACAATAAAAAATAATAAAATAATAAAACTATTTTTTTAAGTCATATTTTTAACTTGTCTCCAAAAGTTTTACTCAAATTTCAAGTGGGAAAACTCATTAGATTCAAAATTTAATTCCTCATCCAAGGAGTACCGATGTTGCATACTTTCGATGGACCCTACTACATGAAAAATGAGAAATAAATGAAAAAAACATGATTATAATTACGGTTTTCATGTACGTCTCATTTTTCATGTAGTAGGATCCATTGAAAGTATGCAATATGGGTACTCCTTGGATGAGGAAACAAATTTTGCATCCAATGAGTGTTCTCACTTGAAATTTGAGTAAACCCATAGGGAGATAAGTTGAAAATACGAGTTGAAAAATAGATTTTTCTTTTTTTCCCTCTAAACTTTGATGATGTAATCTAATATTATTTTATTTTTTCCACTATTATTTTATAATTTCCTTAGGAGGCCCATTTTAGACCTCAAAATTCCCCTAATGGTTGTAGGGGTCCACACACTCAGGTGCGAACTCTACTTTAGGCCTCCGCGCACTTAGCTGCAGAGCTTTTCTTCTTCTATCTACTTGCTCCTTACTTGCCCTTTTTCCTTTCTCAGACATAGACATGCCTTACACTCTCTAAGACACACCTATTTATAACTTTTTACATACAATCACAAGACCAACTCAACTTCCACATAAACAAGGGGCTAAAACCCCTTTGACTCCTAACCATCTACGTGCTTCACATCAACAAATCACAAAGAATTTACATCTTTTACCAAAATTTACATCAGAACTTGGGTTTTTAACCCCACAACTGACCCAAGGGACCCCATCCCAACACTCAGATTCTAAAATTATGAACAAGGTGTCTACATGGATTCTATACATTAGTCACACTAGGGCATGCAAGAAGAAGTAGTTCTACTTAGTGGAAATTTCATTGGAAGATGAAAACTCTACTGTGGTTGGTCTTTAAGGACAAATAGGTTGATAGGTATAATATCTTTACCTCCTTCGAAGAAATTAAAACAATTTTAGGAACCAACACTTCACCATGGATAGGTTGGATGCAAGGATTTCCCATGTGAAGGGACAATTATAATGTGACTCTAACCCTGTTGCACCTCTAGGATTGAGTGTTAGAGACCCAATTACCATTTCATTTTCTGATTCTAAATGATTCTCTTTCTTGTCAACCTTTTAGTTATCTATCATGTATGGCTTGGATAGGCCAATAATAAGGGATTTTTTAATCTAGATCTAGTTAAACGACCTCTTTTCAGAGCAAAATTTGTTTAGGAAAGTTCTAGTCTTTGGGACCTTGGTAGCCTAATAAATACACAAAGAAATCCTTTGTTGGATATATGCTACAGCCATGTATATATGAACAATTTTTAGTAATAGAAAGTATTAATTTACAAAAAAACACAACATTAAGATATTTTATAATTAGTTAAAAAATAAATATAAAAACCATTAATAATGAGTCAAGCAATTGAAATTAAATTGAAGAAAGTTGTTTGATATTTTAAAATAAATTTTAAGTGAATCAAAATTTCATAATAATAATATAGTTGAATTTAGAAATATCCTAAGAGAAAAATGAAATATTAGACGAATAAGAATTTTATATGAAAGACATGTGAATGTGAAATAGAAATATTTGAAATAAATTTTAGAGTTTCATTAGATATGTCACACATTTCATATCGAGGTGAGAAATTTTAAAGTTAAAAATAACATATTTTAGAAACTACAAGTTCAAATGTTGGTGTAAGGTTTGAGGGTTCAACATAGTTACATTTTTTGTTATAAAATATTATATTTTAGTTTATCGTAATGTAGTCTCTCTCTCTCTCTCTCTCTCTCTCTCTCTCTCTCTCTCTCTCTCTCTCTCTCTCTATATATATATATATATATATATATATATATATATATTTGTGTAGTCAATTTAAAAATAAAATTAAAATTAAAAATATTGAAAGGGATTAAAAAACAAAAAATGAAGGTTTTGTTGTTTTTTAATTCTAGACAACCAAGATGGTTAAGCCAAATCTAAATCCAAATCAACCAAATCAACAAACATGTGGGTAATGTTTTTTTTTTTAGCAAAGAAAACACTTTCATTTGGGAAGACACTTACATTCATCTTGGGAAAACACTATTGATTGGGGAAGACACTTTTGAATATCTTGATGAGGTCATTGACAAATATGTGGACCCACTTGTGAGAAACCTAAAGGCAATCCTTGCATATATATATATATATATATATATATATATATATATATATATATATATATATATATATATATCTATATATATATATATATATATATATATATATATATATATATATATATATATATATATATATATATATATATTTGTGTAGTCAATTTAAAAATAAAATTAAAATTAAAAATATTGAAAGAGATTTAAAAAAATGAAGGTTTTGTTGTTTTTTCATTCCAAACAACCAAGATGGTTATACCAAATTTAAATACAAAGTAACCAAATGAACAAATATGTGGGTAATGTTTTTTTTTTTTAGCAAAGAAAACACTTTCATTTGGGAAGACACTTACATTCATCTTGGGAAAACACTATTGATTGGGGAAGACACTTTTGAATATCTTGATGAGGTCATTGACAAATATGTGGACCCACTTGTGAGAAACCTAAAGGCAATCCTTGCTTACAAGAAATTTAGAAGGGGCACAAAAGTAGAGGTTGATGATATGTTGTGGAAAGAAAAAATTGAAAATACAACAAGAATTCCATATTATTTATCTAGTTAACATGAACATCATGGTGCATTTATTCTCTCTTATATCAGGGGAACAAATCTGCATGATGAGTATGTGGGGTTATATCCTAAAGGTTTCAAATTTAGAAAAAAAGATGTTTGAAAATCCTAACAAACTTATTACTCATTTCCAGAAGCACATCAATGATCTTGTTCATGATTCTCTTCCTCCAATAAGATTTGTTGCTGCAATGGTTCCCTTGAAGAGCCGAAGTCCTTGAGGATCTACAGGAAGAGTTGGTTCTCTTGGTAGTGGTTGGGGAGGTTCTGCAACAAATAGTGGTGTGGGAGGGGACGGTGGATGGCAGGGCCACTTAGGTATAGATTGGGAGAGGTCCTCAACACTAGGTTCAAGGATAGGTGGGAATGATTTTAATCATAATAATGCAAGTAGTGGACCTCCAAGTGGTTTTCCTAGGCCACCACATGGTCATGATGGGGGGGTGGAGGAAGAGGGGGTGTTGGCTTGAGGGGGGATGACCCAGGTTTGGAGTTAATTAGCTAAACAAATCCCTAGACTACTGGCCCTTTCAGCATCAGCCCATGGAGCGTGGACTAAAGTCTCACCCGAAGCAATATGTGGGGATGCTGGAACCAAGTTTCCACACCCTGGAGATGTCCAAGGGGTCGATTTCATCCAATTGTGAATGGCTTCACAAAAGTCACTTCGCGCACTACCCTAACTTGTGAGGCCTTCATGATCTGCTATAACTGCCTTCACTCAACCCTAACTAGGGCTGAGAAGCTTTCACGCTACTAGGGCAGCGATCTACACTATTTCCCCAAGTTACACCACGTATCTTACTTATCTTCTTACAATTGTTAGTTAACTTCGCATAAACAGATACATTATCTTATATTCACTTAATCAACACAATCATATAAGTTTGCGCACCATATAAATAGTGAAACTACAATTTATAGCCAAATACATTCAATGCACAAACAAGAAAAATATACACAGAAATGATATGAGACTTCTCTTTATTACTTCTCCAACGATTACAGACTCGATTCATCCTGCGCACTTACTTGCAAGGGTCCACGCACTCAGCTGCGGACTACTAGGCCTTTGCTCACTTAGTTGTAGAGCCTTCTCCTACTCTAAGACCCAAAACTCGACTCTATGCTTAGATAAGACTCAATTCATCATCCTTTATTCATGACTTCCTTCTCTCTTATTTACAACTTAGAGCCTCACTCTATTTATATAATCCCATGGTCTGTGGGCCATGGGTAGATCTCTAAAGCCGAAATTACATTACAAAAATTAGGGTAGACAATCCTATGACTCATTTAAATCTGGTCTTTAAGCCGCAAAACTTCCCTTAGGAGATCCCACGCCCAAGGGGCCCCCAACACAAACATCGTGACTCACCCTCGAGTCACTCTATCGGTGTGAAGATCTTCAAGCAAAGACCTCCCAACTCTGCCTGGACTGCTGCAAGGTTGGAAGCACACTGAGCGGGTGCCTATTGTACCTCCTAGATGCATTTTTTAGAGACAACGGTACCAGTACTGCTTCCCTGCATCTACTCCTACGTTACCTGCATCTACATGTGCTTCACTATGATCGAGGTTGTAATGATGAATGCCTCATTGATCCAAGGTTGTATGTGCACCTTCAAAACTGCTTCCTTACGTCACATCGCATCTACCTACTCTTTGAGTGCTTTTTCCTATTGCATTTGAGTGAACCTCTGTGTAAGGGCCACCATTTGCGCGGTCCCTTTTATGTCATCGTACTTTTCCTATAGCTCGCGCGCCTCTGTTTCTAAGCACTCTATGTTCGAGTCCTCTTCCAAAGTGGTGAGGACCTTGAACAACTCTTCAAGTAATTTGGTGCAGTCCTTCACTTCACTACTGATCTCCTCTATTCCTGTTGTAATGGCGCTGGTGTGTTGTTCCCTCACCTCTGGTGGAGTTGAAGGTTGCGCCTTAATTGAAACTCAACTATCTGAATGTTCAACTCTAGCTGAACCTTAACCATCTCTTCCTTTGCCTCACGCACCCCGATTGCTAGCCTCTGGATGTGTGTCTCTGCTGGGATGGCCAACTCAGGGACCATTTGGTAGGCTTCTTCAACCACCTACACAATTGTTAAAATTGGCAACCACGGCAAAAATTCATGTGGGTCATCTTATTCATGGCTAATAATATTTTTATTAGATTCCTCTCATCGAGAGGTGTAGGATTGATATAAATATCATCCAATTCCGATAAGTATTCATGGAGATATGAATTTATTTTGATTATGGAATTATTATCAAGCCGACCTACAACTCATGTAGGCTCAGAAGCCCAAAAGTCGCATCTATTCACCCACCAACGTTGTTTATAAATATAAGAGGACTTTTCCTCATTTGGACTCACTCATCTCATCACATCTCTCTCTCTCTACTGCGCAGATATGAGTCTCTTCTCTACTGCGCTAAAATGGGTCTCTCTCTCTCACAGATGTGAAGCCGGAAGCTGTTGAATTTGAAGCTGCAACTGCAGAAGTAAAGATTGACTTGCGTGGCCTAGAAGATCTCCTCATTTGAACTGCGCTGTAGGTTCATCTGAACCTCCTCTGGAAGCCAAAAATTTTGGTGGTGGAATGAAGTCAATCCGACGGTCGTTTGTGAGATATCGTCTACCCTAGTTTGATAATGAAGCCACTAATGCTGATGCTACTGATCTAGGGTTTGCTACTGCTGATATGAATCAGATTTATTGTACTATTTCTCTCTGCTGAATTATTGAAGATAAAAGAAGATTTGATCAAAGGGTTTCCCCACACATTGTGGGGTTTGTCCCTGGCTAGCCGCCACATCTTGTGTCTCTTGTCTTGGCTTGTTTTTTGTCGATCGTTTAATGTTCTATCTGCACTTTACTTTATGTATATGTGATTGCTAATCGGTGGAATATAATAAGAAAAAGAAGTAAACTGTTATAAGCATAGAACATACCATAACTTAACATGGTATCAGAGCTGAGGTGAAGACAAAGCCCGAGCAAGAGCAAGAGCAATCATTGAAGAGAAGATTGGCAAGGCTATCCTAAAAGAACTATGGGGTCCTCAACACTCTTTCCTGCCAAAGAAAAGCTCCGTGAGAAAGCTAACTATCACGGATGGAAGATGTCTATCGATCTAACCCTTGAAGATCAAGGAGTGCTGGACCATGTAAGAGGGAATATTGTTGAGCCTTCATCAAATGCATCTGCTGCTGCCTGGAACAAATGGAAAAATGGAGAAGTCAAAACAAAGAAGATCATCCGGGACTCTATCGACAAGCGCTTGGTGGCCTACATCTCTGATCTAGACACCTCCAAGGAAATCTACGACAGACTTGTGAGTTTATTTAAAGTTAATGATGCAAATCAAGTTTTGTTTCTTAGAAATAAGTTGAGGGAAATCAAGAAGGGTAAAGATGAAAGTATGCAAGCATACTTCTTAAGAATCACTGAGATCGAGAATGATCTCCTATCTATTGGGGAAACCATTACTGACAGAGAAATGTCACTCACAACTCTCGGAGGATTACCATCTGAATGGTATGTGTTCAGGACTACTCTTTTGAACAATAATGTAATTCCTAGTTTCGAGGAATTAATGGCTAGATGCATTCAAGAACAAACAAGGGTAGAAGAGCAGGAAATGCCCTTGCCTAAAGGTCCTCCTGCTGCTTTTTCTTCTCATGCTAAGAAAAGAAATAATTCTGGGTCTAAATCGAAAAAAAAGGCTGGATTTAAGGGTGGAAGAAAAGGACGATGTTTCATTTGCAATAAAGCAGGTCACTATGCAAGGGAATGCCCTGATAGAAAGGACTCTCACCGTGACGATGATCAAAATCCCTCTCATGGTAATCGAAGGAATGGAAAATTCAACAACAAAGGAAAAAGGAATGCAGGAAATCAAGGAATAGGGCAACCATTCAAGAAGGCTAGAAATTCCAAGTATGAATCTAACACTGTTGACGATAAGCAAGCTGAATATTATCTTCCAGCTGCTCTATCTACCTCCGCTCCTTCAGACTCAATGGGAATTTGGCTCATTGATAGTGGTGCCTCAAGACACTTCACTGGTTACAAAGAAGTACTCTATAATCTGGTAGAGAAAGAAACTAACCTGGAAATTGTCCTTGGAGATGACATGAAATACCCAGTGAAAGGTGTAGGCAATGTTTCTCTTAAACTGAATCAAGGTAACACGATTCACTTACAAGATGTATTATATGTACCTGATCTCAAAAGGAACCTGGTATCCATCTCGGCAATGGAAGACAAAGGCTATAAGGTAACCTTCAACGATGGTAAGGTACGCATATGGAAAAATAATGTTAAAGATGCTTTCAGTCTTGGGTTTCGAGTTGATTCTTTATATCAAGTTTGTGGAAGTCCTCTAGGTGTCATGTCTTGTGACACAACACTTCAGTCTGAACTTTGGCATCGGAGGTTTGCCCACCTTCATTACAAAGCTCTACCCGATGTAAGACAGATGGTAACAGGGATTCCTGAATTCCAAGTAGAGAAAGAAGGTGTATGTCCGGGATGTGCTGAAGGAAAGCTCAAAAGGGGACCATTCCCCTCAAACCAAAGCAAGACCTCTGATATATTACAGTTGGTTCACTCAGGCATATCTAAGGCTGGCATTAAGAGAGAGACTACTACACCACATACTCCTCAGTAGAATGGTGTGGCGGGAAGGAAGAACAGCACGATTGTGGAAGCTGTCTAGGCCATGCTACATGATCAAAGACTTCCGAAGTTTCTATGGGCTGAAACTACAATCACCGCCGTATATGTACAAAATCGATGCCCTCATCAAGCATTGGGTTCCAAGACTCCTGAAGAAAAAATCACCGGTAAGAAACCTGATGTTTCTCATTTTAAAATTTTTGGAAGCCCTGTATACTTTCATGTGCCGAAAGAGAAAAGAAATAAATTGGGAGCATATGGAAAGAAGGGAATTTTCGTGGGCTATGGTGAAAATACTAAAGGCTATAGAATCTATGTAGCTAGTCAAAGGGAAGTCATAATTATTCATGATGTCACCTTTGACAAAGATATGGCTCTCAGTAAGGTGATCAATCTTCCGACTTTGAGGAGATCTCAAGAAGCCGACACCAGGGAACTGAAAGAAAAGGATGATGAATCAATGCCCGATGTAGAAGAACCCATGGATCCGATTGATCCTCCTCCATATGAGCCTTCCTCTTCTAGGAAGAGGCCTTCATGGCTTAAGGGGTTACTTGATGATGCTGAAGGACATGTTGCACCCCGAGGAACCTTTCGTGAAAGTAAGAAACCTAATAGGTATCAAGGATACCTGACCATCATGAGCACGATCATACAAAATGATCCTTCGTCATTCTCAGATGTCGTCAAGCATCAAGTATGGAAGGATGCTATGACTGAAGAGTATGAGTCTATCATAAAGAATGATGTTTGGGAAGTAGTTCCCAGACCCCAGGACAAGACTGTTGTTACTTCCAAATGGCTTTACAAGATAAAGCATGCAGCAAATAGAAGTATGGAAAAGTATAAGGTTCATTTTGTTGCTCGTGGTTTATCCCAGAAGGGAGGTATAGACTATGATATTTTCACCTGTTGCCAGATATACGACCATGCGCTTGATCTTAGCCCATGTGGCTTCACAAGGATGGAACCTACATCAGATGGATGTTAAGACTGATTTCTTGCATGGTTCTATCAAAGAAGAGGTCTATGTGGAGCAACTTGAAGGATTTGAGATTTATGATTGAAATCTCATGTATGCAGGTTGAAGAAGGCTCTCTATGGGCTGAAGCGAGCACCCCGAGCATGGTATGAGAGGATCGATAGCTACTTGATGAAGCTGGGATTCACTAGGAGTGAAGCTGATCCTAACCTTTACTTTAAGGTTGAAGATGACAAGCCTCTCATACTGGTGTTGTATGTGGATGACCTATTTCTAACAGGTGCAAACCCTCTCATTCACAAATGTTAGAGGGAGATGGCTTTTGAATTTGAAATGAAGGACCAAGGACTTGAAGTGTGGCAGAAGCCAAGGGAAATTTTTCTATCTCAAGGAAAATATGTGGTAAATATATTGGAAAGATTCGGTATGATGGATTGCAAGCCTGTGACTACCTCGAGGATATTAACTTTTAGAAGTTATATGGTAGTGATGTCGGACCAAACTTGGGAAATGCCTCTGAGTTTCAAAAACTCATTCGCATTGATGTTCTTGGTGAACCTCTGTCCGAACATATGTTTTTCAGTTAGCATTGTGAGCTCATATTTGGTTGAGCCTCACTGGATTGATGCTAGGAATCTTCTGAGATGTCTTCAGGACACAATCTCTCATGGATTAAGATACACTGCTGGAGATGTGAGACTACTTGGATATACTGATGTTGATTGGGCAGGCAGTGTGGTGGATCGTAAGAGCACTTCCGGGTAGTATTTCACCTTGGGATCTGCTTCGATATCCTGGATGAGCAGGAAGCAGAAGTCAGTGGCTTTGAGCACCACTGAAGCAGGATATATTGTTGCTAGCATAACCTCGTGTGAGGCAGTCTGGTTGCGAAAGCTCTTCAGTGAGCTGTTTGGATTTACATTGGATACCACTGTGATTCTCTGTAACAACCAGAGGTGGGATTCAATTATTGAGGAATCCCGTATTCGTCAAATTCTCCAGTAGATAGACATCATCTGGGATATGGCAAGTCGATGAGCAAGGAAGCTCCATCACATTAAGATGATGTACAGGTTGATACACCTTGTCAAAGCCCCTAGGAAAGATCTAATCTATGATTTTCCCAAATGACTTGGAGTCAGCAAGAAACCCTTGTAGAAGGGTCCTGCATGTTGCATACATTGAGCTCTGGGAGCTCTAAGGGCTTGCGGTTCCTACTGGAGCAACATATGACCACAGGGTGACTCACCCTCCCCTGGTGGTGCACACTAGAACAAGATGATTCACTCTCTTATGGGACAAGATGATTCGCTTTCTTGTGGAACAGGATGATTCACTCTCCTGTGTAGCAGGATGATTAGTTCTCCTGTGAGGCCTGGATTGATTTGTTCTCCATGGCAGCCTGGATTGATGTGTTCTCCACGACGATTGTAGCAGGATTGATGTGTTCTCCTGTGAGGGCTAGATTGATGTGTTCTCCATGGCAATTGTAGCAGGATTGATGTGTTCTCCTGTCAGGACAGGATTGATTAGTTCTCCTGTCGAGGCATCCTACCCATGCAGTCTGGGACTCATGGGAAGTACCTCTCATCTGATCAATGAGCAGGGAAATGAAGTTAGGGACCATAGTAGTATCGATGGACGCATCGTTGTAACTACCGTACTCCCTACGCTAGGATGTCCTCCATTGATCTGGGATCAATGATACCGGTCTGGGACCAGTGGTAGGAGTTGTACCATACTATGACGCTGACTACGGGTCAGTTGAGACTGGTCTGGGATCAGTGGTACATACTCTGAGACTGACTTTGAGTCAGTGGAGGATGATATTGATCTGGGACCATTGGAGTTGTACTCACTATGACGCTGACTTTGGGTTGGTTGAGACTAGTCTGGGACCAGTGGTACATACTTTGAGACTGACTTTGAGTCAGTATGATACATCCTCGATCATTTCTTCTTCTTCATAATTCGGACAAAAGCAGAATAGAACAGAACAATGCAAGAGCAGAGCAGAATAGAATAAAACAGTACAGATCAGTGCAGGGCAGAACAAGACAAAGCAGAATGGGTTAAAAAGAGCAGAGCAGGGCAAGGGTCAGGCTGTACAAGGCAGTGCATTTGATGGATGAATAGTAACGACCGATAGATAGATTGCAGATGAAGTTCTCCATGGTTGAGAGGGAGTGTTAAAATTGGCAAACAGGGAAAAATTTCATGTGGGTCATCTTATTCATGGCTAATAATATTTTTAGTAGATTCCTCTTATCGAGAGGTGTAGGATTGATATAAAGATCATTCAATTCCGATAAGTATTCATGGAGATATGAATTCAAGTTGACCTACAACTCATGTAGGCATAGAAGCCCAACAGTCGCATCTATTCACCCACCAACGTTGTGTATAAACATAAGAGGACTTTTCCTCATTTGGACTCACTCATCTCATCACATCTCTCTCTCTCTACTGCGCAGATATGAGTCTCTTCTCTACTGCGCTGAAATGGGTCTCTCTCTCTCACACATGTGAAGCCGAAAGCTGTTGAATTTGAAGCTGCAACTGCAGAAGTAAAGATTGACTTGCATGGTCTAGAATATCTCCTCATCTGAACTGCGCTGTAGGTTCATCTGAACCTCCTCTAGAAGCCGAAACTTTTGGTGGTGGAATGAAGTCAATCCGACGGTCGGTTTGTGAGATATCGTCTACCCTAGTTTGATAATGAAGCCGCTAATGCTGATGCTACTGATCTAGGGTTTGCTACTGCTGATATGAATCAGATTTATTGTACTATTTCTCTTTGTTGAATTATTGAAGATAAAAGAATATTTGATCAAAGGGTTTCCCCATGCATTGTGGGGTTTGTCCCTGGCTAGCCGCCACATCTTGTGTCTCTTGTCTTGGCTTGTTTTCTGTCGATCGTTTAATGTTCTATTTGCACTTTACTTTATGTATATGTGATTACTAATCGGTGGAATATAATAAGAAAAAGAAGTAAACTATTATAAGCATAGAACATACCATAACTTAACAACAATCTACCATTCTCCGCCACTACCTCGTCACGCTGTAGGCTCAATTGTTCCATGTTAATTTGTTATTCGCTCATCACCTAGAGCATGTGGCCCTCCCTAGCCCGCAGTTCTGTAGTCACTTTGCCTTGTAGAACATAGAGCGTCTCCAGAGGGAGCGCTGCCATGTTGATACCAAATCCCTTCAACGCATTACCCGTAGTCCTGTCGGGATCATTTTCTGTAACAAGTGCCCCCTATGGCAGCACTATAGTGTTGGTCATGCGGGCACACAACATTTCCTCAGTTGCGGCCATTCCTACTACGAGGTTGGTTGACAGAGTACCAGCCTGAGGAGTGCGCACTTGCAACTCCTGTATCTATGCCCGGAGGGCCCATAATACCACCTGATTTTCCTCTGCGAACTGCTAGAGGGCCCCTGTAGTGACTTCGTGCACCATCTCCCCTATATAATACAAATCCCCCTCAGTGAGGGTGATCAGGTTGAAATAAGTCTTGGAGGTTTTTGACTTCTTTCGTGGCCCCACCTTCTCTCTCAGGCGCTAATGCTTCAGATGTGTGGATGTTGTCTATGGGTTCGCGCCACCTTCTTTTGTTTCGAGCTCCTTTTCAGGAAAGTGTGACCTCTAGCCTTTGCACTCCTTCTTGATGGGTGGAAAAAAAGGTGTCTTTTAAAACTCCTAATTGCCTCACATTAATTATCAACCTAGGTAAGTCTTTTTATTCCAAGAGTGTACACAATATTTGCACACTAAAACTCAGAGAGTAATTATTCCTTAATCGTAGTATAGATATTTAAATACAAGATTAAATGGATGCATCTAATGAATTCCAATTGCAATTAAAGAAAACTCAATCCTCTAACGAAATAAAATCTTACAAAAATGCAAGTAACAACAACATCAGTTGAGAGTACAGTAGTGATAAATCATCTCTTCTTAACTGATTTAATCTAAGTCAAACTCAATCCTCATTGAATAATCCAAATAGCAATAATATCAATATGAGAGTACAATAGAAATAATTAATCCCTTTACAGTTGATTAAATCAAATCGAAAGTATTTCAATCTGCAATGAATGCAAACGAAATTGATAGTGCTGTAAATAATATAAAGCAAACATATTCTGTTAATACAAGAAAACAATAAACAATGAAGGAAATAAAATCACATAAAGCAAGAAAATTATCAAACCATCACACTTGCAAGAATAAAAAATGTATGGCACAAAGAAAGCAGTTAAATCCACCAGAGGTTGGGCCCTTAGCCACCAGCGAACACTACTAGTTTACTTCAGATAAGGCGAATGAACAACAACCTCAAATTATATATTAATCATTGAACTTGAGTAGCATTACAATATGATTGTGTTCTCTTGACAACATGAGTCTATAAAGTAAAATTATAATTTGAAATAATAGAGATCCATCCCCTTTCCTCCTATCCTATCCTATTATATCGCTAATTATCTATCTAACCTCTAATAATCCCTATAAAAATCTCTTCCCCTCTTTGATCTCTGTTCTGATTTAAATACACAGAGAGCAGAGAGAAGTTACAACAAATATTATTACAAAATGATTCCCATTACAAATTTGGATTGTTCACAACAAATTGATCAGCAAGATCATATCTGAAATATCTTTCCATTAGCATTCAATAGGAATAGGTCGAATTTGGTATTGCAACCAGGACAATTTGGAAACCGGCCGCAATAGCGAATCTAAGAAAAACTTCTTCAGATAACCTTCTGTTTCTCTTAATACAGACCGAATTTGGGAAAACTACTCATAGCAAAACTAACTTGGTCTGTTCTGAACAAAACCCATGTTTCGGATTTTCCAGATTCTTCTCCATTTGCCTGAAATGTCGTGTTAGATACCTATACCAATAGGTTTCATATTTCATGATTGGCAAAGAAAGTTCCAAATATGCTCTGCTTTGGTGATGCAAAGATCCCATATTTTCAAAAGAAGGTAATATGTGTACATAGCTTGATGTTGACTCAATTTTGGATGGGTGATCCAACAGCTTAATCTGGATCATGCCATGTTTCAATTTCTTGTTGTAGAATAGAGAAAGAAGTCTGTCCAAGCTGTTCAATCTTGGCAGACCAGTAGTTAGGTAGAGAATTAAGGTTCCCAACTGTTTAATCTGGGGCCTTGGAAGCAATAAGGTTAGCCTTAGATAGAAAATCAAAAGAAAAAGCCAAAGGAAAAGAAAAGGCACAAAAAGGGTTTGCAAGTCTAAGTGCACCCTCCTAGAAGTAACAGAAAATGCTAGGCAATAGAGTGGGTAGGTAGTTGGGGTTACAGAAAGCATGGTTTATGGCATTTCACCGGCCCAAGCAAAGGCAAAACATGGTGCCAGTGCAGGTCTCTTATTCAGCAATTTTGCAGCAATACAATGAAACATGTCTAACTTCCTGATTACCCCCCATCACATTCATCACTAACATCCCAGTACTACCCATGTGCATGAAAGAAAGTCAAAGTCTTTTGTGGGTTCTTATCTCTTTAAGAGCCACATTTCTTGTGTAAAATTCTTTTCATTTTGATCTACTTCCTAAACTAAGTTGATTTCATATAAAACTTAATGTTTTACCCCCTCATACACCTTCTCCACTCATATTAACTCCTAACTTCTGATTTATCTAAATCCCCTATGTTCCCCTTTCCCCTACTATGATGAACACTATGGTGTATAAACCCCAAGCAATGTATAAATATTCCCTTCCCTTGGCATTATAGCCATATGCCCAAAGTCAGGGATTAAATTGACCTCTGGTCAGTCTAATAGCCTAAACCCTCTTTTTCAATAAAGCCTTGTAAAAACCCATTATTACCCCTAACCCGTGTTGTTTGCGAAGTACGCTAAAAAGCCCACTTTTCCGCTTTATCCAAAGTTTGGAGGTCATGTGCATTTTACACAGAAAAAACATTAAAAAACCCACTTTTTCCAAAGTCCTGCCGGGCGCACGTTTCAAACAAATAATAATATTTTATTGGCCCAGCTTGACCGTATCATCCGGCCACCTCTGCCTCCCGCTAGCCGTCGGATCTGGGCTTTCCCATCCGACGACCCTTATCAATTTCGGAGCGGCCCCGATGTACTGCAGTTAGCCTCCGAAATTTGTCAGAGGGTGACGTCAGGCCTCTGCCACGCGTCGCCCCCAAATCTTATCGGGCCACCCTCTGACAATCCTGCTTCCGTATAAAGAGCGGTGCGATATGATACCTCTTGCCCTTTCCGGTTTTCTGCTGACCGGTCATGCCAGCGTCACACCACCTCACCACCACGTCAGCGCCCCCGCCCGCCATCGTTCCGACATGTCCTCCACCTATGCAGTCCCCGTGGACCACTCACAGGCCGCCACGTCACCCGATGACGTCATGCTGACGTCACCCGACCTTGACCCCACCTGATGACGTCATGCTGACGTCATCCAAATTTTCGCGCCAACGCCAAAAAGTCCATATTTGGCCGAATTTTGTCATTTTTACATTCTTTTCTGTGTTTTTATGTGCTGCCTTCTGCATGCGATTTTACGTCCTTTGCTGCCGCACCTCGCCAAGAACATTTGGAGCTACTGTTGCCCAGAATTTAACTGCAACCAAGTTCTAAATACCGCCACTTAACCAGGTATTTGTCAAATTCCCCAACTGCGCCCTCTGTTTCGTCCTACATTGTTAAAAAACCAATAGAATTGACCATTTTCCCTGGAGAAATAGGCCTACTACGCCTTCAAACTAATTCCCTCAGCTTTTAACAGGCCAATTGTGCCCAATGACACCCCTGTTGCTCAGAAACAGGCGGTAATTCAGAAAACTACCTAACCTACCGCGCAGGACGGTATTTCTCCCATAGATAGTCAGGATTCAACCCAAATTCACTTGAGAAACATGGATACACTAGTAGCACCTGTGGCCCTGAATATTGCTCCATTGAATGCCCCTCAGAGAGAGTTGGAGTGGAAAGCATTAGCAGATCAAGATTATCAAATATCAGAGGAAATGCTAATGCATAGAAAGTACCACATTCACTTGCTAAATGAATTGAAGCTCACGCATGAGAGTGGAATGGATGTATTGGGCATTTGGGACTCTTTCCTCCCTATCTTCAAGCTCCCTCAGGTCAACCAGTTTCCTGACCTAATCCACCGATGTGCTGACTGCTATGACCCCACTCAGAGGGCTGTGCTTGACCCTTCAGGCTCAGTTGTTTTTTATGTCACCCCGGAAGCCATCAGAGAGATGCTACACTTCAATACTGATAAGAAATTAGTTCCTTTATCACTGATAGATCTGATAAAGCAAGGAGCTAAGCTGACAGATGCTCAAGTCACCAAGATGTATCAATTGTACATTGACTCTGACACCGTGCAATACCCTCCCATTTCTCATGTATACCTCAACCAATTGGGCAGAGACCTTGTAGACATGATTAGTCCCATATTGGGCTATAATTCAATAGAATATGTTGATGAAATTGTGCTGGTGATGATGCTCATGTTTTCCCCTGGAAAGTCCCTAATCTGTTATGACTATGCCACTTACATATCCAATAAAATACATGAGCAATTGATAAACTTGGCAAGAGAAAGGGTGTTCAGATACAACTCCTATATCTACCACTTAATCTTATATTATCAGCATGAGAAATTTCCTTTTATTGTGAAAAGAGTGGATGCACAAGGCAATCTAAGGTCAGTGGTTTATTGGTCCTCTGCCTTCCATTGTAGATCTTGTTCCCCATACACTTATTGTGAGTTTATAGACCTCTTCATCCACCCAGCCATGTCTCTGCTTCTGAGCTCACCTCCTCCAAGACTAACTGATGAGATGCAGAGGATTCTTCAGTTGTCTAAGGTATACAGCATTGGGGATTGGTACTATTACCAAAACCACACAGTTATCAGAATATATGGGTGTGAGTTGCCCCCATACAGATTACCCAAATATGTGCCTATGAGATTGTTTGCCCTCGAGTACTTCAGGCAATTTGGGAATGCTGATGTACTCCATTTTTCAGGGAAGGGCAAGAAAGCACAGCTCAAAGTCAGAAACCAATTAGGCCACTTCATTTACAATAAAAGGGAGGAAGGTTGGCAAGAGGCAGATAGAATTCTAGAAGCCCTTGGCTTACAAACTAGCTTCCTTTGGAAACCATACGACCCCAATCATTTCATAAGTTTAAGAAGGCTCAGATATAGGCTGGCCAACTATGACCACTTAAGGTTGCCTCACATAGAAAAATATGCAAATCAACTAAAATGGAGGGAGGGCACCTTAGAGGAGGCTGCCACACAAGAAGAACTAGCTCAAAGAGCAGTAAAAAATCTCCAAAAGTTGGCTGACTCAGAGCTTTGTTCACAGGTATTTTCTCTTCCAGGCACTCAAGTGGGAGCAGCTGCCTCATCATCTGCAGCTCTACAAAAGGCAATCCAAGTCCCAATTACAGCAGAGGCTTCCAACAAAGGAAAAGAGAAACAGATGGAGCCAGAACAACCACCTCATGAAGAAGTACAGCAACAAGAAGAAAGGAAAAAGGAGGGGCAGCCAGTGCAGCAAGAACAAACAGCAGAAGCCCCAATATCCACTGAGCAACAGGCTCAAGAGAATGTGCCTCCTAGGCAAGAAAAGACAGTGGAGGCCTCAGTGCTACAAACTCCACAAAAGGAAGAAAAAGGAAAGAAGAGGGATAGAGAGCAGGAGACTCCCCTCACCACATCCACAAATAAAGGGGAGAAAAGGCACATAATGAATCCCCTCTCTGAGGAAGAAATGCCTATTGGGAAATCTTTGGGCATGGGCCCACCAAGCATGGAAGCATCTGCAAGTTCCTTTCAGCAGGAACAGGAAAGGACAGTTGGAGGAGAAGTCAGCTCCTCAAGCCACCAAAGGGGAGCCGAAGCAGGCATCAAACAACAATTGATTGATATCAAAAAGAGGAATGAGCCACTCAAGATACAACTTTACAATCACTTGTTAAAAATGGCTCCTACAAACCAACAAAGGTTGATGTCTGCATATGATGTACATGAGGGCAAAATGGTAATGAGTCATTTCATGCCAACCATGCTGAAGCCACAGTCAGCTGCAGACTACATAAGGACCAACCTTGAGGTCCTTGCAAAAGACATCCACCCTATGGATCAGATTGAATTGCACAAGCAAACGGGTGAGATGGTATATGCCACCCTTGCAGACAAAACATTGGTGAATTATAGGCTGGAAAATAGCCTAAACAACACAGCTGCCCAACTTGAGTTGGAGAAAGCATCCTCCCAGGCAAAGGACAACCGAATCAAAGCATTGGAGGATATCATCATAGAGCTTGGGCATGATCCCAAGGACATCAAGGCTATACAAGCACTGCTGAAATTAAGAGATGCAGATATGGTAGCATTGAGAAAAATGATTAAGATCCCAGCAACTCTTCATCCTCAGACAGAAGAGGTTGCCCAGCTAAGGCATGACCAAGATGCAGCAGCTATGCTGGTATCATTATACAAACAACTGATCCAGACAGAGGAGAAATTGGGAGAGTCAGAGGCTGCACTGCAGGCAGCCCTACAACAGAAGGAAGGAGGCCAAACATCACATCCCCCTCCACAAATAATCAACCTTGAGGAACCTCCTCAAACTACTGCTCCTCCTACAGAGCAGGCAGCTCAAACAGCGCCATCTACATCAGCACCAGCACCAACAACAGAGCAGGCTCCAAACCTTGATATGCAGAACCTGAAGAATGAAATTCAGGCCTTAGAAGCCCAAATGGCAGAGTTAAATGAAGCCAGGGAGAATTTGACTAAGCTCAATGAAAAAAATGACAAGTCAAAGCAAAGCATAGCTGAAAAGGGAAGAGAAGTGAAGGCTCTCAAAGAGAAGATAAAGGAGCTGGAGAAAGAGCTTACCCTTGACAAAGTGGTGGCTCAGCTCAAGACAGTTTTATGGGCCAACATTGGCCAATCAATCACAGATCAGTGGCAGTTCATTGAGACCATTCATGAGCAAATGGAGCTCATAGGCAAAGCACACAGGGAAGTCTAGAGAGCAAGGGCATCTCTAGGCAATATGCCTGAGATAGCCAATAGAATGATTAACGTGCTCAATAACCATACAGGTCCTCAGCTGGCAGCAATTGGGATTCCGAGTAGAACTGAAACCGTCCAGCTGATAAAGAGGGTCCTTACATTGAGAAGCCTGGTACAAACACTGGAAAGAAGAAGCCAGGACATGCAGACAGAAGTAAACAGATTTATGGACAAGTTTGCACAGCACAGGGAAACTACTTTCACATGAGAACTATGCTAAAAGGGTCAATACATTTGCTACCAATCAGATCACTGAAAGACCAAGTACCTCAGAAGAAACAGGGCCAACATCTGGGTAAAGTCTCTATAATAGAGTAGAGAACTTATTTTTCATTATCAATGAGATCAAACATTTGTTTGAAGTGCCTCCAAACTTCTATAAATATACAAAGGTAGATGAGACCTTAGATGCAATTTTGAGACATCAACTGCCCACACAGGAATGGTGGACCAAAATGATACAGTTGATACTGTGAACAAGAGCTTCTCATCAAGTTTTTTCATCAAAAAACATAAGTTATCATGTACAGAAAAATTTGATGCATTCAGTATGAATGAAGAAGAGTGGACTGAGCCAACTCAGCAAACCTATTCGGCCACTAAAGCAATACTGACAGCTGCAAATGACAGGGCCGAGAAAGCTACAGCATGACAGAGCATAAAGACACATCATTCAGCATTTATTCAGAACACTAGACCGACTCAGTGGCCTCCAAAGGTCAAAAAGACTTCTGACAGATGTAAAGAGCATTCATTTTGTATTAAGAGCAGCAATAACTTCCTTATCTGCTATTCTGTAAAGTTGGTAAGCATATTTATTTCTCAAGTGACTCAGCGGTTCAGATATTTTGTGTAACCGATTGTATATATTCCCCCTCGCATAAGCTTGCAGGGGTTGTTAATTTTCTCTTCTAGAGATCTTATGCTGTAAATTTTCAGAGGATTAATACAAAGGCTAATGGAATTTCTGAAGTTCTGTGTTGTCTGAGGCATTCTAGTGTGTTTGTTGAATGCTACAAGATTCTTGCGTATTTCATGGCTCAATAAGTTTCCTTTAAACTCTTCATTATGTGTTTTTATTATATCTTCATAACCCAATCATATGCTATGTTTCACAGTTAATGGCAGAGAAAAAGAATAGTTCTAGGATTTATTCATAGAATACCCTGAACTTAATCTACGCTGTTATAAATGTTTTCTTCAGTTATAGTTATAAAGGTGTAATTCTTAATTGCTGCATCTTCAAACTATATCTTTCACAGGGGCTATTTTTCAGGAATTCAAATCTGCTCCTGTACAATAGATCTCTTTCTCACACCCCAGCTTAGTGGAAAATTCTTAATTGCTTTTCACTGGTTAAACATGCTTCACCATCACAATTTCAAGTTTGTTTCATGAAATAGTTAAATGGCCCTGCAGTTTCATCGTCCCACTCAATATTTCAAACAACCTGTAGCCACAGACTCCATTGCCCAATGAACTAATACTATCTGAAGATTTCCACCCTAGGAAATATCTCTGTCACAAGATCTCGGCATACCTATTGAACCTACGGATAGGAAAAGAACCAGTAGCAGCATCTACGGCATTAGCCAGAAAGTGGAGAATATCATCGTTGGAGCTAATATAAAAACGGGCAGAATAGAGCCTCAGCAAATCATGATAGATGATCAGACAAAAACATCCCAGGAGGAGAAAAAAGTAAGCATAATAAACCTCTCAAACGCACATATTGATGAAGTAACCATAGGTTTGCTTGAAAAAGGCCTGAATTTTGCAATTTCACCACACACCATCCCCAAAGAAGATATCGTTTGCAGTATAGAGTATGGGATTAAAGACATGCCTGACAGCATTAAAGAAGTCATCAGACAAGATTGTTCCATAGTCCTCTGAAAAGCCAAGCCTCCCAGAAGCAATATATCAAAACAAGAATCTGTGGCTCTCAAAACGTTAAACCAAAACCCAGACATTGTGGTCCTGAAGGCAGACAAAGGGGGTGCGACAGTTATAATGAACGCTGAAGACTACAATGAGAAAATGCTTGACCATTTAAACAACAGTGGTTGCTACATAAAATTGAAGAAAAATCCCATAAAAAAGATTTCCAGGAATGTCAATAACTTGGTGAAGGCAAGCAATGAGCTCAACATGAAGAATCTTATTGAAGCCAACCCCTACACCCCTAGGATTTATGGGGCCCCTAAAATTCACAAAGAAGGCATACCCATTAGACCCATTGTCAACACCATTGGTGGCCCCACTTACCACCTGGCAAAACATCTCGCTAAAAAGCTTAAACCCTTGGTAGGCAATACTAGCTCCTTTGTCAAAGATTCCTACCATTTCATTAATGAAATCAAACCCATAAAACTAGACAAAGACGACATCTTAGTGAGCTTTGATGTAAAAGCCCTTTACACCAACATTCCTATAAATGAAGCCATGGAAGTTGTACACAAAATCACTGACCCCAACACAGCCAAATTGGTTGAAGTCTGTTTAAAATCCACCTTTTTTAGCTTCAAAGAAGAAATATATGAACAAACATGTGGTGTGGCCATGGGATCCCCCCTGTCTCCCATCATTGCCAATTTATTCATGGAACATTTTGAAACTAAGGCCATTGAGTCTGCTCCCCTAAAACCCAAACTGTGGAAAAGATTTGTTGACGACACTTATGTCATTTGGCCTCATGGAAAAGAGAAACTAAACGAATTTCTTGATCACCTTAACAACCAGTCAGATTCCATCAAATTCACTATGGAAGTGGAAGAAAATGGTTGTCTTCCCTTTCTGGACATCCTCATCAAAAGGAACCAAGATGGCACTATTTCTCACCAGGTCTATCGCAAAAAAGCTCACACCGAACACTACCTACATGCTAACTCTCACCATCATCCAGCCCAGAAACTTGGAGTACTAAACACCTTAGCAACAAGAGCAATTCGTATCTCAGATAAGGATAATTTTGAACAAGAAAAGAACCACCTCTTGGAGGTCTTCAAGAAGAATGGATACAAAAGATACCAAGGAATCAAGGCTTTCAAGAAGGTTGAAAATCCCATGAACAAGCATCAGAAGGATGATTATGCTGGTACAGTTCACCTCCCTTACATTCAAGGCACCACTGATAAAATTGCTCACATCTTAAGAAAGAAGAAAATAAAAACCACATTCAAACCTTTAAAAACAATTAGTAGATGCCTTAAATCGGTGAAAGATCCTATTGACCCTAAGCACCACAAAGGGGTCTACTTAGTCCCTTGCTCATGCGGAAAGTCTTACATTGGTGAAACCGGCCGATCTATATCAACAAGGATTCAAGAACATGCGGCAGACATTAACCATAACCGCTCGAAAACCTCAGCCTTAGCTGAGCACTCAAGCAAAACCAATCACCACATTTGCATCGAAGACTCCTGTGTCATGGCGAAAATTGATCATTACCACCATAGGAAATTCAGAGAAGCAATTGAAATAAGAAAACACCCTGATAACCTAAATCGCGATGACGGTTGGAAGATAAGCGATAACTGGATTCCCACAATAAGAGAAGATTCTGCCACTTCCTAGTCCCCCGTTTCCTTTTTCCCTCTCATCCCTTCGTCTGATCATTTTCCCTCACCCTCATAATACAATATACCCTTCACCTTTCCCTATTAATTTAATTCCATAATAAATTTCTATATATATCAAATATACATATATATCATAAACATATTAAAATAATACATACATATCTTAATATATTAAATCAATCAATATACATTTAGATAGGTACAAAAATGAATAATATATATATAGATAGGTACAAAGATTAATATACATATAGATAAGTACAAAAAGAAATAATACATATATCTTAATATATTAAATCAAACAATATCACCATTTCCAATTAATTTCCATAAGAAAATTCTATATACATTAAACATACATATATAACATAAATACATTAAAATAATATATATATATCTTAATATATTAAATCAATCAACATATATGTAAATTGCTACTCCGAATTATATCAAAAACATAATACTTACTAAATCAATATTTATATACATCTCAATATATTAACAGAAAACTTAATATATAGTAGATCAACATACATTAAAATTAAAACTTAACATATATTATATCAAAAACATATATATATTTATATATATGTATATATCAATATATATCATAACATAATAAATCAATATATACATATCTTAATACATTAAATCAATCAATTTACATAGTATAAAAAAGAATAAAGTACTTGCAATTAGATTAAAACACAATAAATCACATCAAAACATAATAATTTTACATAAACATTTATGCAAATGAACTAATAAGTCCATTCATAACTGAAAGCACAATCAAATAAATAAAAGGATAAATGAAAATTGTATTAAACTCTTTATTAGAATAAAAATAAATTCCATCCTAAATTTAATTAACCTCTCCTCAACATACATTAAAATTAAAACTTAACATATATTATATCAAATATATATATATATATATGTATATATCAATATATAGCATAACATAATAAATCAATATATACATATCTTAATACATTAAATCAATCAATTTACATATACAAGGTATAAAAAAGAATAAAGTAATTGCATTTAGATTAAAACACAATAAATCACATCAAAACATAATAATTAAACATAATAATTTTACATAAACATTTATTCAAATCAACTAATAAGACTATTCATAACTGAAAGCACAATCAAATAAATAAAAGAATAAATACAAATTGTATTAAACTCTTTATTAGAATAAAAATAAATTCCATCCTAAATCTAATTAATAAACCTCTCCTCATATCTGGAACTTGTCGGTCCTGCACGCTCCCTCATCTTCACCTATTTATTCACCCTCACCCATCTCTGACTTCTTCAATAATTCTCATCCTGATGATGAACCACAGTGGCTGGTTCGAAACGTCGATGCACTAAAACAACAGATGCGATGGATCCGGAAGAAGCAACCACACAGAATGCAAATCGCAGAAGTCTCAAATCCATGATAGCCTAAAAATTTTCACAAAACAGAGCTAAAACTTAAAGAGAGAGCCCTCTCTAATTATAGGTAGGCTAGGACCTATAATCCAAAGCTTGGTTAGTGGTTACCCCGGTCGTATTCCCTTGGGAGTCAAAGGGAACAACCTGGGTGTTAACATAAATGGCGACTCCACTGGGGACCTGGATAAACTTTGCAACCTCCTATCTGGTTCTTAATGCTGTAGATAAAGCCTGAGTGACAGCCAGACAACCTTAGAAGCTGCCTCTGCTTTGCATTTGTAGGAGTATATAAAAGCTGCCTCAGTCAATCTTTATTCAGTATTAATTCTCATATAGCTGTGCTATAACTGACCAGTCCTTGTCAAAGATCACTACCTCCTTAGAAATTCTCACAAAGAAAGTTATAGAAGCTAGCTCCCAAGAAGAAAACTCGTTATACAAGATCAAACCCAGATCCTGATCCAGCACCCGAATTTCAAAATCCAAACTTGATTGCAAGAGTCCTCAAGAGACACAAATCATAAGGCACTTTATCAGATTCAAGTTCGGAAGCAGGTCTCCAAACTGACATTCCAACCCCTGCTAAAGCTTCTCTACATCCTCATACAACTGGCCCACAATCTCCTAGTTCTTCATCCACTTCACAAGGTATCCTTTCAACCACTCCATCAACTACACACACCCCTTTCATCCTATTTCCACCACTTGTCCCATTCATCCCTGCTTTCCCTATTGTCCCACCAAACATGGCTAATAGATATGCCCCACTGCAGTTACCGGCCAATCCAGCTCCTATGTCTCAAGAGTACCAAAGCAAGATCTCATACTTTGATGGTGCTGGCTCATATCCAGCCCTTCAACATACTAAGAAAATGCAGGACTACTTTGAAAACTACGAAATAGATGATGATGGGGTTAGGATGAAATTTTTTGTGCAAAGCTTAACGGTGGATGTAAGAACATGGTTTAGGTCACTTGCACCAAATTCCATAGCTGACCATGAAGCCCTCTATCAAACATTTATCAACAGATGGGAGAAGAAGAAGGACCCACTCCACATATTATCTGAGTACAATACTATCAAAAGAGGTCCCCAAGAAACTGTCCTCGACTACTGTGCCAAGTTAAACAATGTCTACAATGCTATTCCCCAAAATCTTAGACCCCCACCAGATCTAGCTTTATATACCTTCCCTGATGGTTTTGATTCAGATATGGCATATCAATTAAGGGAAAGGGCTCCCAGAACTTTAGTTGAAATGCAAGATATAGCAATAAGTGTGGAAGCCAATCTGATAGCCAAGAGAAATAGGACAAGAGCTGAGAGAAATACCACCTTCAAAGAAGAGCCTTCAGGCTGGGATCAAAAACTGGATGCAATAATCACTGGTATGCAAAGATTAGGTGACAGAGTAGAATCAGTTGAGAGGAAGTCATCATGGGAAGCACCACACAATAATCCTA
Organism: Pinus tabuliformis; assembly: GCA_031772625.1. Taxonomy (NCBI): domain Eukaryota; kingdom Viridiplantae; phylum Streptophyta; class Pinopsida; order Pinales; family Pinaceae; genus Pinus; species Pinus tabuliformis. The sequence goes on from CM062815.1 coordinate 767,180,471, forward strand.
TTAGGAATCCTAATTTCAGAAGAAACCAAAATCCAAATATTGGTAAAGCCAATTCTGAACCAGAAATTAGACCTCCGTTCCAAGAAAATTATACAGAAGCATCCACTTCTAATGAACAAATAGATGACACCCACATTAACCTAATGGGCCTGAATGATGATCAACAAGTTTTCCTAAGTCAATAAGGTCATCAGGATGATGATATTAAATAGTTTCAAACCAAATCAGGTGAGTCATTCGACTTTAAACAAGGCTATGACACAGCTGTTTATGAAGTTCATAAACAATACAAGCTAAGGAGCAGAACTATAAATGTGACACAGCCTGAGAAAACAAAGGACACGCTATTGCCTACGAAAACCATTGTCACAGAGCCAATTGACAAAACTGATTCTATTACAAAGGAAGTAACAGTTGAAGAAATAACTGAAACATCTTCCCCAAAACAACAAGCAATGGCTACATCACCCTTACAACCTAATCCAAGAATTACTTCATAGAAGATGAGTAAAAAGGACAAGCCTCAAGATCAGAGTGAAAACCAAGAGGAAAACTTGAACAACAAAGAAAGGGTTGTCAATCACAACACCAAGGTCCAATCTGAAAAACCTTTTGACTTAGAAGCTGAAATTGGAAAATTGAAGATAGCCATTCCCCTTTCAGAGCTAACCAAGCATGACATTTACAAACAACAAATTAAAAAATCCCTACAACTTACCCATAATAAAGATGATGTCAATGCGTTGGATGATACCCCAGAACTACTTTTCGGTCCAGAGGTTGATGGAAAGACAACAGTTACAGGGATCTTACCTTTTTATGTCAGCTTGCATGTTCATGATAAAATATTACACAATGCAATGTTTGATTCAGGTGCATCTCATAACCTCATGCCTAAATCAATGATGGAGAGACTCAACTTAGACATTACAAGACCCTATAAGGACCTATTTTCATTTGACTCTAGCCAAGTTAAGTGTTTAGGATTGATAAAAGATCTATGTGTATCCCTGGTCCAGTATCCAAACAAAACAATCTTAATGGATGTTGTAGTTGCTGATATCCCACCCAAATATGGAATGTTGTTATCAAGATCATGGGGGGCTAAACTCCAAGGTTCCCTGCAATTAGACATGTCATATGCCACCATCTCAGTCTTTGGTCAACCCAAGAGGCTATATACAGAGTCACTTATGAAATACATGGTGAGCAGTGAAGAAAAGCCTCAGAATTTCCCCATTTATGCAGTCCATTCATATATGGATTCCTTTATTCTGTTCAATGATGATACAAGCCCTGATAGTGATAATAAATCAGTCACACTTGAACAAAACATGCATGAGAGTAAGCAACCAAGTCCCCAAGAGATCCAAATTGAGAAACCAATTGATGAGTCTCTCCTAAAAGATAAACCAGATGAAAAACAAGAACTCCAACTTATAATCCCAAATTATAGAAAGAATGTTGAAAATCCCTTAAAACAGGAGATCTTATGGTTCCTTGAGTTTGATGGATCAGTCAACAAATTAGGGGCAGGAGCGGGGGTTTGGATACATAACAAACAAAACAGTCATGCAGAGGGCTGAGCTTATAGGCTACACTTCAGGTGCACCAACAATATGGCAGAATATGAAGCCCTCTTACTAGGCCTGAAGCTAGTAAAATCCTTACAAGCCACAAAAGTCTCAATCCTAGGAGACTCAGACCTAATTATCCAACAAGTAAAGGGAAATTTTGTCACTAATGACAAAAGACTGAGATCTTATAGGTCTGCTGCTACTGAAATACTAAATTCATTCACTGAATTTCAAATTACCAAAATTCCTAGAACCCATAATCTTCATGCTCATAGTTTGGCTACATTTGCAAGCACTTGCAAACTACCTTTTGAACCCCAGCATTGCTTTACAGCTGAGATAAAACACAGACCTTCTGTCCCAAACAATGTCAAAGATTGGCAAGTGTTTGAGGATGATACACAAATAAACAATTTCTTGACTTTGCAGCAAGAATTTTCAGGATTAAACATTGATACTGAGGCTGCAAGCGATTCACAAATACTAGGTGAACATCAACAAACAAATATCTCACTCAAAACAGCAAATCAAATGCTTTGTCCAACAAGCTTTGACCAGGAGAAAATACAAGAACTTGAACAATTACATTCTGAGGAAATAGCTAATGCTGAAGATGAAGTTATACAATTGAAAGACAATTTTCTTCCAACAGGCCTAGCCCCATTAGAGGACATTTTTGACTCAAATGATGTCCCTAGAAAACCAAAATTTCAGCCTCTTAATGCTGCCATTGAAGAATGCAACATTGGAACTATTGAAAAACCCAAGATAATTAAATTGTCTGCATCTTTACCACCTGATCAGAAGCCTAAATACATTGACCTCTTCAAAGAGTTTCAAGATGTCTTTGCATGGAGTTATGAGGATTTAAAATCCTATGACACCTCTGTGATCTAACACACAATCCCTCTCAAGCCCAATAAAAAACCCTTTAAACAGAAATTGAGAAGAATCAACCCTATGCTTCTCCCTTCAATTGAAAAAGAGGTACAAAAAATGTTTAAAGCTGGCATCATAGCACCAATCAGGTTTTCTGATTGGATTTCAAATTTGGTCCCTACAAGAAAGAAAACTGGTGAAATAAGGCTTTGTGTTGATCTAAGGAACTTAAATCAAGTGTCCCTAAAAGATAATTACCCCTTACCCAAGATGGATCACATCTTGCAAAGAGTAGTGGGGGCCTCAAGAATTTCTTTACTTGATGGATTCTCAGGTTTCAACCATATCTTGGTTCACCCTGATGATCAGGGCAAAATAGCATTCACAACCTCATGGGGAACCTTCAAATATGTCAAAATGCCTTTTGGGTTAAAAAATGCAGGAGCTAGCTTTCAAAGAGCAATGGATATTGCGTTTGCCAAAGAAATTCATGACTTCCTTGTCATCTATTTAGATGACCTCACACCTTTCTCAAAATCTGACCAAGAACATTTAAAACATCTAAGGAAAATATTCATAACTTGTAGGAAATATGGAATTTCTTTAAATCCCAAGAAATCCCTGTTTGGTTTGGAAGAAGGGAAGTTATTAGGTCATATTATTTCAAAGGATGGCATTAGAATTGACCCAGACAGAATACAGGCCATCTTGCAAATGCCCCACCCAAGAAACATCAGAGAATTACAAGCATTCTTGGGGAAGATCAACTTCCTAAGGAGATTTATCCCAAATTTGGTAGAAATGAGCAGATTACTCAATAACATGCTTAAAAAGGATTCAAAAGTAAAATGGACAGTAGAAGCAAATCAAGCTTTTGAAGGAATAAAATTGGCCTTACCCAAACTCCAGTCTTAACAAATCCACAATTTGACAAAGAGTTTATCATTTTCTCTTTTGCCTCCCAGCATACTATTGCTACTGTCTTATTACAGAAAGATGACCAAGGAAATGAGAGACCTATTGCTTTCTTTAGTAGAGCCCTCAGAGATGCACCCCTGAAATATCAGATCATGGAAAAGCAAGCATATGCTTTGGTCAAAGCCATCAAATACTTTAGGATTTATATCCTATACTCCCATGTTATAGCTTATGTACCAAGTCCCATTGTGAAAGACATACTTACTCAAGAGAACTTCGAGGGCAGAAGAGGAAAATGGATTGCCAACATTTTAGAATTTGACATTGAAATAAAACCTACAAAACTGATAAAAGGGCAAGGTTTGGCCAAATTAATGTCTGAAACAAATTTCCAAGCCTTGGATATCAACCAACTGGACAGTGAACCGGAGCTGGCGACTCCAAAGATCAATATAGCCTTTGAACAATCTCTGTGGTATTCTGATATCTGTTATATATTGCAAAACCTGTGTGCTCCCCCAGGATTGTCCAGAACTAAATGTAGGTTCCTAAAAATGAAAGCTTCAAGATTTTATGTCATGGATGGCAATTTGCTTTGGAAAAACCATGAGGGTATATTGTTAAACTGCTTAATTGAGAATGAGACTAACAATGTCATGAAAGAATTTCATGCAGGTGACTGTGGTGGACACCTGTATTGGAAGTCCACTATGGATAAAATACTGAGGGCTGGTTACTATTGGCCCACTGTTTTCTCTGATGTCAAAAAATTTACCACTTCATGTCATAAATGCCAAGTGTTTGAGGGAAAGAGAAAGTTACTACCACTTCCTTTGAGGCCTATTGCAACAGAGAGACCTTTTTAGCAATGGGGCTTAGATTTCATTGGGGAAATTCATCCCTCATCTTCAGGCCAACATAGATGGATCCTCACAGCCACAGACTACTTCACCAAATGGATTGAGGCAATCCCATGTAGACAGGCAAATGATTCAACAATCATTCAGTTTTTGGAGAATAACATATTGTCTAGATTTGGTTGTCCTGATAAGATCATAATAGACAATGCTGCTGCTTTTAGATCCAAGAAGATGGTGAACTTCTGCCACAAATTCCACATTACCTTGGGCCATTCTACTGCATACTATCCCCAAGGAAATGGCCTTGCTGAATCATCAAACAAAAGCCTTGTAAACATCATAAAGAAGGTGTTGGAAGAAAATAAGAAGAATTGGCATAAGAAGCTCGTCAATGCCTTATGGGCAGATAGACTAACAACCAAGGGATCAATTGGGGTCAGCCCATATGAGTTAGTCTATGGATTAGAAGCCAAATTTCCTTCATCACTAGGGATCCCTGTCATGAAACCTCTTCAAGAAAGCCAGGCTGAACCAAATGATATACAAAGGAGAGTAAATCAAATTATATGTTTGCAGCAAACTAGAGACCAAGTTTATCACAGAGTTCAAGTTTTAAAAGAAAAGTTAAAGAAAGCTTTTGATAGAAGAACTAAGGCTGAAGATTTCAACATGGGTGAAAAAGTCCTTAAGTGGGATTCAAGAAGGGAAGATAAAGGAAAACATGGAAAATTTGATTCCCTTTGGAGAGGACCATTTGTCATCCAAGCAGTGCAAGGAAACAACACTTACTTCCTAAAAAATCTGGATGAAACTGACTTGGATGAAGGTCCTGTGAATGGCAGGATGTTGAAGCACTATTTTGACTACTTTCCATGAACATAGCATGGCTGTTCCCCTGTACATAATCTGTTGTATATAATGTTTTCTTTCAGCATGTGAATAGCTCAGTTTGAAAGGTCTTGCAGAATCAGGAAAGGACTTTTAGTTCAGCAAGTTCCACAAGTATGACAGAGCACAATTTTGAGATTTCAAGGAGGAAAACTCCAAGTTTTGGTGAAAGAAGTCAAGGGCCAAGGCATTCTGACCTGCTGTTCTTGGTCTTTCAAATGGAAAAACCATCCCCATGTGGAGCCACTGTTAGATACCTATACCAATAGGTTTCATATTTCATGATTGGCAAAGAAAGTTCCAAATATGCTCTGCTTTGGTGATGCAAAGATCCCATATTTTCAAAAGAAGGTAATATGTGTACATAGCTTGATGTTGACTCAATTTTGGATGGGTGATCCAACAGCTTAATCTGGATCATGCCATGTTTCAATTTCTTGTTGTAGAATAGAGAAAGAAGTCTGTCCAAACTGTTCAATCTTGGCAGACCAGTAGTTAGGTAGAGAATTAAGGTTCCCAACTGTTTAATCTGGGGCCTTGGAAGCAATAAGGTTAGCCTTAGATAGAAAATCAAAAGAAAAAGCCAAAGGAAAAGAAAAGGCACAAAAAGGGTTTGCAAGTCTAAGTGCACCCTCCTAGAAGTAACAGAAAATGCTAGGCTATAGAGTGGGTAAGTAGTTGGGGTTACAGAAAGCATGGTTTATGGCATTTCATCGGCCCAAGCAAAGGCAAAACATGGTGCCAGTGCAGGTCTCTTATTCAGCAATTTTGCAGCAATACAATGAAGCATGTCTAACTTCCTGATTACCCCCCATCACATTCATCACTAACATCCCAGTACTACCCATGTGCATGAAAGAAAGTCAAAGTCTTTTGTGGGTTCTTATCTCTTTAAGAGCCACATTTCTTGTGTAAAATTCTTTTCATTTTGATCTACTTCCTAAACTAAGTTGATTTCATATAAAACTTAGTGTTTTACCCCCTCATATACCTTCTCCACTCATATTAACTCCTAACTTCTTATTTATCTAAATCCCCTATGTTCCCCTTTCCCTTACTATGATGAACACTATGGTGTATAAACCCCAAGCAATGTATAAATATTCCCTTCCCTTGGCATTATAGCCATATGTCCAAAGTCAGGGATTAAATTGACCTCTGGTCAGTCTAATAGCCTAAACCCTCTTTGTCAATAAAGCCTTGTAAAAACCCATTATTACCCCTAACCCGTGTTGTTTGCGAAATATGCTAAAAACCCACTTTTCCGCTTTATCCAAAGTTTGGAGGTCATGTGCATTTTACACAGAAAAAACATTAAAAAACCCACTTTTTCCAAAGTCCTGTCGGGCGCACGTTTCAAACAAATAATAATATTTTATTGGCCCCGCTTGACCGTATCGTCCGGCCACCTCTGCCTCCCGCCAGCCATCGGATCTGGGCTTTCCCATCCGACGGCCCTTATCAATTTCGGAGCGGCCCCGATGTACTGCAGTTAGCTTCCGAAATTTGTCAGAGGGTGACGTCAGGCCTCTGCCACGCGTCGCCCCCAAATCTTATCGGGCCGCCCTCTGACAATCCTGCTTCCGTATAAAGAGCGGTGCGATATCATACCGCTTACCGTTTCCGGTTTTCCGCTGACCGGTCATGCCAGCGTCACGCCACCTCACCACCGCGTCAGCGCCCCCGCTCGCCATCGCTCTAACATGTCCTCCACCTATGCAGTCCCCGTGGACCACTCACAGGCTGCCACGTCACCCGATGACGTCATGCTGACGTCACCCGACCTTGACCCCACCTGATGACGTCATGCTGACGTCATCCAAATTTTCACGCCAACTCCAAAAAGTCCATATTTGGCCAAATTTTGTCATTTTTACGTTCTTTTCTGTGTTTTTATGCTCTGCCTTCTGCATGCGATTTTACGTCCTTTGCTGCCGCACCTCGCCAAGAACATTCGGAGCTGCTGTCGCCCAGAATTCAACTGCAACCAAGTTCTAAATATCGCCACTTAACCAGGTATTTGTCAAATTCCCCAACTGCGCCCTTTGTTTCGTCCTGCATTGTTAAAAAACCAATAGAATTGACCATTTTCCCTGGAGAAATAGGCCTACTACGCCTTAAAACTAATTCCCTCAGCTTTTAACCGGCCAATTGTGCCCAATTACACCCCTGTTGCTCAGAAACAGGCGGTAATTCAGAAAACTACCTAACCTACCGCGCAGGACGGTATTTCTCCCATAGATAGTCAGGATTCAACCCAAATTCACTTGAGAAACATGGATACACCAGTAGCACCTGTGGCCCTGAATATTGCTCCATTGAATGCCCCTCAGAGAGAGTTGGAGTGGAAAGCATTAGCAGATCAAGATTATCAAATATCAGAGGAAATGCTAATAGCAAGTACCACATTCACTTGCTAAATGAATTGAAGCTCAAGCATGAGAGTGGAATGGATGTATTGGGCATTTGGGACTCTTTCCTCCCTATCTTCAAGCTCCCTCAGGTCAACCAGTTTCCTGACCTAATCCACCGATGTGCTGACTGCTATGACCCCACTCAGAGGGCTGTGCTTGACCCTTCAGGCTCAGTTGTTTTTTATGTCACCCCGGAATCCATCAGAGAGATGCTACACTTCAATACTGATAAGAAATTAGTTCCTTTATCACTAATAGATCTGATAAAGCAAGGAGCTAAGCTGACAGATGCTCGAGTCACCAAGATGAATCAATTGTACATTGAATCTGACACCGTGCAATACCCTCCCATTTCTCATGTATACCTCAACCAATTGGGCAGAGACCTTGTAGACATGATTAGTCCCATATTGGGCTATAATTCAATAGAATATGTTGATGAAACTGTGCTGGTGATGATGCTCATGTTTTCCCCTTGCAAGTCCCCAATCTGTTATGACTATGCCACTTACATATCCAATAAAATACATGAGCAATTGATAAACTTGGCAAGAGAAAGGGTGTTCAGATACACCTCCTATATCTACCACTTAATCTTATATTATCAGCATGAGAAATTTCCTTTTATTGTGAAAAGAGTGGATGCACAAGGCAATCCAAGGTCAGTGGTTTATTGGTCCTCTGCCTTCCATTGCAGATCTTGTTCCCCATACACTTATTGTGAGTTTATAGACCTCTTCATCCACCCAGCCATGTCTCTACTTCTGAGCTCACCTCCTCCAAGACTAACTGATGAGATGCAGAGGATTCTTCAGTTGTCTAAGGTATACAGCATTGGGGATTGGTACTATTACCAAAACCACACAGTTATCAGAATATATGGGTGTGAGTTGCCCCCATACAGATTACCCAAATATGTGCCTATGAGATTGTTTGCCCTCGAGTACTTCAGGAAATTTGGGAATGCTGATGTACTCCATTTTTCAGGCAAGGGCAAGAAAGCACAGCTCAAAGTCAGAAACCAATTAGGCCACTTCATTTACAATAAAAGGGAGGAAGGTTGGCAAGAGGCAGATAGAATGCTAGAAGCCCTTGGCTTACAGACCAGCTTCCTTTGGAAACCATACGACCCCAATCATTTCATAAGTTTAAGAAGGGTCAGATATAGGCTAGCCAGCTATGACCACTTAAGGTTGCCTCACATAGAAAAATATGCAAATCAACTAAAATGGAGGGAGGGCACCTTAGAGGAGGCTGCCACACAAGAAGAACTAGCTCAAAGAGCAGTAAAAAATCTCCAAACGTTGGCTGACTTAGAGCTTTGTTCACAGGTATTTTCTCTTCCAGGCACTCAAGTGGGAGCAGCTGCCTCATCATCTGCAGCTCCACAAAAGGCAGTCCAAGTCCCAATTACAGCAGAGGCTTCCAACAAAGGAAAAGAGAAACAGATGGAGCCAGAGCAGCCACCTCATGAAGAAGTATAGCAACAAGAAGAAAGGCAAAAGGAGGGGCAGCCAGTGCAGCAAGAATAAATAGCAGAAGCCCCAATATCCACTGAGCAACAGGCTCAAGAGAATGTGCCTCCTAAGCAAGAAAAGACAGTGGAGGCCTCAGTGCTACAAACTCCACAAAAGGAAGAAAAAGAAAAGAAGAGGGATAGAGAGCAGGAGACTCCCCTCACCACATCCACAAATAAAGGGGAGAAAAGGCACAGAATGAATCCCCTCTCTGAGGAAGAAATGCCTATTGGGCAATCTTTGGGCATGGGCCCATCAAGCATGGAAGCATATGCAAGTTCCTTTCAACGGGAACAGGAAAGGACAGTTGGAGGAGAAGTCAGCTCCTCAAGCCACCAAAGGGGAGCCGAAGCAGGCATCAAACAATAATTTATTGATATCAAAAAGAGGAATGAGCCACTCAAGATACAGCTTTACAATCACTTGTTAAAAATGGCTCCTACAAACCAACAAAGGTTGATGTCTGCATATGATGTACATGAGGGAAAAATGGTAATGAGCCATTTCATGCCAACCATGCTGCAGCCACAATCAGCTGCAGACTACATAAGGACCAATCTTGAGGTCCTTGCAAAAGACATCCACCCTATGGATCAGATTGAATTGCACAAGCAAACGGGTGAGATGGTATATGCCACCCTTGCAGACAAAACATTGGTGAATTATAGGCTGGAAAATAGCCTAAACAACATAGCTTCCCAACTTGAGTTGGAGAAAGCATCCTCCCAGGCAAAGGACAACCGAATCAAAGCATTGGAGGATATCATCATAGAGCTTGGGAATGATCCCAAGGACATCAAGGCTGTACAAGCACTGTTGAAATTAAGAGATGCAGATATGGCAGCATTGAGAAAAATGATTAAGATCCCAGCAACTCTTCATCCTCAGACAGAAGAGGTTGCCCAGCTAAGGCATGACCAAGATGCAGCAGCTATGCTGGTATCATTATACAAACAGCTGATCCAGACACAGGAGAAATTGGGAGAGTCAGAGGCTGCACTGCAGGCAGCCCTACAACAGAAGGAAGGAGGCCAAACATCACAGCCCCCTCCACAAATAATCAACCTTGAGGAACCTCCTCAGACTACTGCTCCTCCTATAGATCAGACAGCTCAAACAGCGCCATCTACATCAGCACCAGCACTAACAACAGAGCAGGCTCCAAGCCTTGATATGCAGAAGCTGAAGAATAAAATTCAGGCCTTAGAAGCCCAAATGGCAGAGTTAAATGAATCCAGGGAGAATTTGACTAAGCTCAATGAAAAATATGACAAGTCAAAGCAAAGCATAGCTGAAAAGGGAAGAGAAGTGAAGGCTCTCAAAGAGAATATAAAGGAGCTGGAGAAAGAGCTTACCCTTGACAAAGTGGTGGCTCAGCTCAAGACAGTTTTATGGGCCAACATTGGCCAATCAATCACAGATCAATGGCAGTTCATTGAGACCATTCATGAGCAAATGGAGCTCATAGGCAAAGCACACAGGGAAGTCTAGAGAGCAAGGGCATCTCTAGGCAATATGCCTGAGATAGCCAATAGAATGATTAACGTGCTCAATAACCGTACAGGTCCTCAGCTGGCAGCAATTGGGATTCCCAGTAGAACTGAAACCATCCAGCTGATAAAGAGGGTCCTTACATTGAGAAGCCTGGTACAAACACTGGAAAGAAGAAGCCAGGACATGCAGACAGAAGTAAACAAATTTATGGACAAGTTTGCAGCATTACAAAGCAGAGGTCTTCCTGGCTTATTGAACAGCGCAGGGAAACTACTTTCACATGAGAACTATGCTAAAAGGGTCAATACATTTGCTACCAATCAGATCACTGAAAGACCAAGTACCTCAGAAGAAACAGGGCCAGCATCTGGGCAAAGTTTCTATAATAGAGTAGAGAACTTATTTTTCATTATCAATGAGATCAAACATTTGTTTGAAGTTCCTCCAAACTTCTATAAATATACAGAGGCAGATGAGACCTTAGATGCAATTTTGAGACATCAACTGCCCACACAGGAATGGTGGACCAAAATGATACAGTTGATACTGTGAACAAGAGCCTCTCATCAAGTTTTTTCATCAAAAAACATAAGTTTTCATGTACAGAAAAATTTGATGCATTCAGTATGAATGAAGAAAAGTGGACTGAGCCAACTCAGCAAACCTATTCGGCCACCAAAGCAATACTGACAGCTGCAAATGATAGGGCCGAGAAAGCTACAGCATGACAGAGCATAAAGACACATCATTCAACATTTATTCAGAACGCTAAACCGACTCAGTGGCCTCCAAAGGTCAAAAAGACTTCTGACAGAATTAAAGAGCATTCATTTTGTATTAAGAGCAGCAATAACTTCCTTATCTGCTATTCTGTAAAGTTGGTAAACATATTTATTTCTCAAGTGACTCAGCGGTTCAGATATTTTGTGTAACCGATTTTATATATTCCCCCTCGCATAAGCTTGCAGGGGTTGTTAATTTTCTCTTATAGAGATCTTATGCTGTAAATTTTCAGAGGATTAATACAAAGGTTGATGGAATTTCTGAAGTTCTGTGTTGTATGAGGCATTGTAGTGTGTTTGTTGAATGCTACAGGATTCCTGTGTATTTCATGGCTCAATAAGTTTCCTTTAAACTCTTCGTTATGTGTTTTTATTATATCTTGATAACCCAATCATATGCTATGTTTCACAGTTAATGGCAGAGAAAAAGAATAGTTCTAGGATTTATTCATAGAATACCCTGAACTTAATCTACGTTGTTATAAATGTTTTCTTCGGTTATAGTTATAAAGGTGTAATTCTTAACTGCTGCATCTTCAAACTATATCTTTCACAGGGGCTATTTTTCAGGAATTCAAATCTGCTCCTGTACAATAGATCTCTTTCTCACACCCCAGCTTAGTGGAAAATTCTTAATTGCTTTTCACTGGTTAAACATGCTTCACCATCACAATTTCAAGTTTGTTTCATGAAATAGTTAAATGGCCCTGTAGTTTCATCGTCCCACTCAATATTTCAAACAACCTGTAGCCACAGACTCCATTGCCCAATGAACTAATACTATATGAAGATTTCCACCCTAGGTACTGAAAGACATCATTCAACCAAAACCTTGAACAAAAACTGAAACTCACAACTAGCCTAAAAATCTTCACAAAACAGAGCTAAAACTGAAAGAGAGAGCCCTCTCTAATTATAGGTAGGCTAGGACCTATAATCCAAAGCTTGGTTAGTGGTTACCCCGACCGTATTCCCTTGGGAGTCAAAGGGAACAACCTGGGTGTTAACATGTCGAATACAAAACTGTCACTTCTTATTCGAGCGAATTTCTGAGTTAGCACATTTAATGATGAGTTGGAGATCAAATCTGCATTATGGAAAATATCTTAGAGGCTAAAATGGTGAGTGATGTTACAAAAAATTTATTAATAAACCATAATTGGTAAAATCATGCATAATAATCATCAATTTATTAAAAATAAAGGAGAAGAAATAATATTTTATCCATAAGAGAATAAATACTTATAAAACGAAATTATATGATCAAGTATGATAAATGACGTGATAAAGAATGGTATAAATGGATGAAATAGGTGTTAAAGAGTGATAATAATAATGACAAACTAGTGGCCCAACACCTGTGCCTCACGAAAATTTTCTAGGAACTCCTTGCACAAGTACTCTGACCAGTTAAATTTGATCCCCTCTACGCACTCCACGAGAAGTTCTAACACCGGCGTGGGAACCTCGTCCATGCAACACTTCTGCATAACCTTTACATCCAATATCTAGGTCGTAACTTTGACTACATTATTGTTGATACTAGAGATTTTGTACCCTCTCTTCTTCTTCTCCAGCTTGAATTTTTTCTTCATGGCCTCTGCGATGCCCAAATCATTGCTCTTATTGTCCGAAATGTTCATTGGGTCCTCCCCCTTGAAAGGGAGTCAGGTAATTCTATGAATTAGGTGGTCCGTGATGGGTATAGGCTCCTCTAGCCACAAGCACCCATCATACACTAGGCAGAGCAGCTGCCTGATGACAAAGATAGTTACTAGGGTGCAATGGTAATGCGACACCCAGAGGAGGTTTAACAACCCTGCTTTCTATACTCCGTGCAACCACTTGTGCAGCTCCGACTCTATGACTCCTGCCGTGGTGTTTTTCTTTGGCCGCATGAGCTATGAAGTTGCCAAGTGTGGGAATTTCTCATGGTTCATGATAACCCAGTCTTCAAAATTTATACTTGGCACCCATCCCAAGTGTGCTCCTTCAAAAATGATATCATCAGCGAGCAACGGAGTCTGTAGAGAGCTCTTACTCTAATCTAGGTCCTTGGGCACCCTTGCCTTCCCCTTCTACGGAGGAACATATGCGGCCAATCTGGTTAAAAGGTCCGTGCCCTCAATTTCTTCCTCCATTTCTTCATCTTCCTCCTCTTCAACTAGGATTTCCTCATGGTCTTACTCCTCCTCATCAGTTTCCACATTAAGCGCTTTCCCCTTTTCTTCCATGGTCAGTTTAGTTCTCAGCGGGTTTCAAGGGGACATGTGCACTGAAACCATAGGCTTCTTATCCTTCTTGGGCCTCAGTGTGTGTGGCGATTTAGGGATTTCTGCAAGTATCTCAGCACCTTTTGGGGCATCTCCTATCATCATGGCCTGCACGGCCTCTTCAGTGGTCATCTCTTTGATATCCATGGCTTCCTCTTGTGTGGTCATGATGTTTTTCCACAAATCTCTCAACAGTTCAGGTAGGTGCTCAAATAATGCCTTTAGGTTCAAAAAATCAAACAAATTAGAGTTATTGAATCATAGGATGCAAAATAGATCAATTCTCAAATGGCCAAGTGTTGCTTGTTGGGCACCCCTTTGCAATTTATAACACCTTTTGAATTCGAATTCGATCGTTCACCCTAAATACTGTCCATTAATGCTCCCTTGGTGGCATATTTTCCCAAATCTAGCCAATAAAGTTTGCCTTAAATGCCTGCCACCCACTCCATTTTGTCTCAAACCAAGCATCACATCGTGAATAGTGACTCCAATGGTCACTTCCCAGCTGACCCGCACGGCAGCGTAGCTACCCTTGTGATGTAGAGGACCCTGTGACACTTCACTCCTACACGTAGTCCTGAAATTGTGTAGCTCTTGAGTAGAGTAGTTTATAGTCCCGCACCTCCTTTCAACTACCTGGAGTGCTAAGACTATGCTTCCCATGGCCAGTACGGTGGCTAAACCACTTGTATATGGCTCTAGCCGACTACCATTTACTTTCCTAGAAAGAGTTCACCATTTAACTTCATTTACTGCACTACTCCACCATCTGTGATTTCCTTAATAACATACGGTCCCATCCAATGCATTAAACTGATAAACTCTCGGTAATAGTCCCCAATTTTTTCAACGTAATCATTCTCATCCTGTTCTATCACCATGGTTCTTTTTCATGAAAGTACCTCTTTATTTCTTCCTCAAGCTTCTGGACTTCTACTTCCTCCGTGCGCTTTTCTCCCTTAGCCGAACTCTTTCGTTCATGACTTCTTGGAGCCTAAGATCACCTTGTTGGATCTCTTCCTCGAGTCCCAACTGTTCTTCTTCGAGCTCTTCCAACTGCATGAGCCTTTCTTCTAGGGCTCCACAATCCGTTACCCTTGTGACTGCCACTATGTGTGGACTAGACACGATAGACTCCATAGGCATTACGGCTTCTAATCTCTCAACCAACTGAAAAGGTGTCTTCCCAAGTACGTATAGGTCTCGATAACTTCGCTACTCATTTCATACCTTGTTCAGCGTGTTACACACCTTATTAAATACTTCTGCTTGTATAGCCTTTTTTGCGATTGTTCTTTCCACATACTGTCTGTCCAACCTTAAGAGCCAACTTCACATATGTCCCCCCAACACACACTTATTCACCATACCTCTCAGCGCAAAGTGCATATCCGCGTAGGTTGTTTTCCATATTCCTGCATCCACTTAGCCAAATGTGTGCACGGATCATCCTACCCATTGTATTTTTCTATCAATCGCACCCTAGGCTTCCCAAACCATACATGCATCATCCTCCTACACTTGCGCTAGTTGTTAAAGCTCCCTTTGTGCATACCCCACCACCTCGCGGCCATGGCGCACAGTACCCAATTCAAGGCCTAGAAATGTTGCTTCTCCAACACCCCCATTTCAAACTTATCTAGGAAAGTATCTAGCTCACTTAACCCATCATAAGTAGGCAAATCCCTCACTTCCATTGATATGTAGCACAATGATCTCATCATCATATTACAGTTCAGCATGGTTACCTCATCTAACTAGTTCTACCATCGCTTTATCTCCTCATCGGAACCCGATGTACAGGAGCTTTAGCAATCCTGTGAGATCCATCAGTCCGCGGTGGGATTTACCAAATCTTGCTCTCGTGTGGTTATTTTGTAGATGTAGTCCAAATCATCGACACTTGCATAGTTGCGTACAAGCTCTGTATAACGTGATCCTTCAGAGGGGTCCAAGGGTATAACTAAGTGCAAAGACTTATTCTCAAAAATCATCTTGCACTTCTTCAGATTAATCAACCTATTCATGTCAGTGGCCCAGTCAATTCGTAAGAGTGCAGGATAGGGATTATTGTCATCAACAATCTCTATTGCTTCAAAGTAAGTTAATGTGCTCGCTCCCTCAATATCCACGGTGAATCCGTGCAATCGCCCCATGGGTATTATCTTCTACTGGTTCGCCATTCACAGCTGAATAGGAGACCATTGCAACGTAGGCCTCCCCATGCGCTCCCATGTCTGCTTCGGTAGAATGTTTGCATCTAATCCTAAATCTAGAATTACTTGGTCCATCTCATATTCTCCAATTTGGGCAATTAACCTCATTTCTCTCCCCGTCCTCATCTTATGCTTTACAATCTTCCAGACTATGTGTGGTTCTCCCAGCATAGTCCCTGCGCATCTATTAATGATTTCCTGAAATCCCTTTACAACTTTACTATCGTGCATTAACTTCATGCATGTTTCCAGGAATGTCATGATCATAGATGGGTCCATCTCCGACTTTGATCTATCTTGGCTTCCTGAAATGGAGGCATCAGCGAAGCTCTTCTTAGCTTCCATGAAGGTTTCCTGAGTGTGCTCCAAATCAAACTCCACTTCTTTTGTCGAAGCTTTGCGAATCCAAGTACTATCTTCAAGTTGTTTGCCTTTGTCATATCTAATCACGATTCCACTTTGGAGCACAATGTTCACATTTGTATCTTCCTCGCGTGGCTCAGGCCTCATCATCTCCAAGTTCAGAGTCGGGGGAGGTGGTAGCACTCCCTTGTCGCGTATCCAAGATATCAACGTAGGACAGTCTTCCATCTCATGATCAAACAAGGTATAGTACAAACATGATGGACGTGTTTGGTTCATACAATCATGGGCATAATGTCTTGGCCCTTCGCAATTGTAACATATCAGCTCCCTATGACTTCTTCTAGGTCCTCCCTCACCTCGGCCTCATCCATGCTCCTGAAATCCTCTTCGCATCACTCCTGCACTTGGGTCTTGGGGTCGCAATTCAGCCCGAATTCTGTAGGTGGCAGTTCTATCCATCATCAACTCATAACTTATACAAGTGCACTCATTATGTCCCACTAATCTACAAAATTTATAGAACAATTGTTGTGAATATTATGTGTACTTATGTAACAAATGGAAGTTGGCTGTAGCATTATTTCCCCCGATTTGACAAATCGTGCACCATAAAGTAGGCGCCACACTTAGTCCTGCTTGTGCTTCCGGCCTTAATGGAATCGGTCCTCTCCCATGAGGTAATTCATGAACACCGGGCAGTGGTCCTTATCATGACCTTGACCCTTGCATTTTACGCACCACACCTCTTTGCACACTTTTGGTCGAGCTATCCTGTCCTGTTTCAGATTCTGCATCTTAAGGCATAAGTTTTTCAACTACACGTGGATCTGTTGAACTCCCAAGTTAGGATCCTACATTGGGGTCTCATGTAGCATCATCGTGATCTCTAAGGATTCTACCTGAGTTGTTAGCTTCTTTTGTGACAACGAGCTCCTTAGATGTGGTGTTAGCGATGCTACAAACCATTTGCGGTGTTATCCATCCGTTAGATTCATATTATCTTCGTGAATCATGCACTTCAGCCTCTGATGCAGTTCCCAAGGAGTATTGCCTGGTTACATTGTGATCTCTTTGAATCTAATGATTGACTGTGCCTCTGATTTTGGCCTAATAAATTCCTTATTTATCACAATTTGGATATCCACAATCCTCGCATTCGGATTGTCATTAGAATGCTTAGTATACCAAGTTAGCGTGCGGTCCTGCAGAGTGCTAACCAGTGTCACTTCCTTTATATTATCATCTATAACTCCCTGCGCTTCCCATACGGATTTTATAATGAACCAAAATTGGTCTAGATCCTCATTTCCCACTCCCTTGAACACAGGTAACTTTATCATTCTTGCCATACTAACTTGCAATGGTGGTGGAGGTGGTACAGGTGAATATGGAGGTGATGGTGGTGAAGCTAGTGGCAGTGTGGGTGGGGGTGGTATGTGCAGAATCCTCTGCCTTATGAAATGGATTGCACTTCGCAGAGACACCTTCGGGAGCTCTTCCTCATCCCCTCACAGAGGTGAAATCAAAGGGATATTCTCTGGTCCCTTACTTCCTTCGCTTTTGTAGGTTTTTCCACTTCACGTAGCTCTGAACATCAAGGTAATTGCATAATACTCTTTTCACAAAATAGCATTTTAATCCAAGTATTCAGAGACTTTCGGTACTTACCTCGCAGTCACATGAGAAAGCGTCGCCCTGCCTCGTTGTGGCTAACTAAAGTGTCTACCGTGAACTCAGTAATGAATCCTCCTATAATTCGATAGATCCAGTGATCAACATCGCACGTGATCTTATCTTCCATCACTTCCAATTTGCGCACCAACTATGGGGTCCACACAATAGGACCGTTGATTTTCCACCTTGCTTAGCTATCTGCTCGCTTCGCTATCCACTCATACAACTCAGTAGGGAAAGATGCAAAGAATATTTCATGGATTTATGTGTACAAGTAGTATTCTAACCACTCTTCTTTTGTCAGTCACAGATTCCTATTCTCTTGCACCGCAAACTTGTGAATTCTCCTGTCTAACCAACCTTCAATTTCCTTCTTAGTTGGATTCCAGTGATACGACATCAAACATGTCTATGCAGATTTTGGTCCCAACAATGTAACCATTTGTTGGCTTGAGGGGGCCTGACCCAGGTTCAGAGTTAACTAGCCAAACAAATCCCTACAATACTGGCCCTTTCACCGTCAACCTGCGGAGCATGGACTGAAGTGTCACCCGAAGCAGTATGGTGGGATGTTGGAACCAAGTTTCCACACCTTGGAGTTGTCTGAGGGGTTGATTTAGGTCACTTTACACACTTCCCTGACCTGTGAGGCCTTCACGATTTGTTATAATCACCTTCACGCAATCCTAACTAGGGGCTGAGATGCTTTTGCGCTGCTAGGGCAGTGATCTGCGCTATTTCGGCAAGTTACACCACATATCTTACTTATCTTCTTACAATTGTTAGTTAACTTCACGTAAACATATACTTTATCTTATATTCACTTAATCAACACAATCATATAAGTTTGCGCATCATATAAACAGTGAAATTGCAATTTATACCCAATTAATTCAATGCACAAAGCATGAAAAAGATACATAGAAATGATATGAAACTTCTCTTTATTACTTCTCCAATGGTTACAAACTCTACTCGCCCTATGCACTCAACTGCAGGTGTTCGGGCATTCAACTGTAGACTACTAGGCCTCTATGCACTCAACTGCAGAGCCTTCTCCTACTCTACGACCCAGGACTCAACTCTACACTTAGATAAGACTCAATTCTTCATCCTTTATTCATGACTTCTCTCTCTCTTATTTACAACTTAGAGCCTTGCTCTATTTATGCAATCCCATGGTCCACGGACCATGGGTAGATCTCTAAAGCCGACATTACATTACAAAAATGAGGGCGGACAACCCTATGACTCATTTACAAGCTCGTGCTCCGTGCACACAAAATATAGAGTCTTTACATCATATTTAGTCAAAATCTGGGCTTTAAGCCCCAAAACTTCCCTTGGGGGATCCTATGGCCAACAAGGAGTGGTTGTTGGTTTGGCAGTTGGAATGAAGGAAGAGGAGGTGGTTTTGGTAGGGGAGGGAACAATGGTAGGGGGGAATAATGAGAGATATATGAAGTGATGATGGAGGAAATAGAAGGGGAAGAAATAATTTTGGGGAGGAAATATAACATATTCTTGTTATTTCCATGCAAGAAACTTTGATAATTTGTGGGAAGCATGATTGAATCTTTCCATTTGATTTGGGAAATAGATTGAATAGGTTTGCACACATCGACTATAATTTCCTGGCTTCATAATATTAGTTATTTTCATTTGTTCCATCTTGTTAACCCCATTTGAGTTTTGAGTGTGGAAGGCATCTTGGTGATGGAGTAGAGCTTGCATTATTCAAGGATGCAGGGTGTTGGCTTATTAAGGCCTGACCCAGGTTCATAAGTGTTTTAGCCAAACAAATCCCGAAACTACCGGGCCTTTCAGCAACAACCCCTGGTGCACAGACTGAGGTATCACCTAAGGTAGTATGGGAGGGTGCTGGAACTAGGTTTCCACACCCTAGGGATGTCTTGATGAAGTCTAGGAAGTTTTCAAACCTATATTGCGCTCTTACGCTACTCCACACAACTGTTTGGCCTTCGCATAACTCTGTAAAGAACACAAAGAGGCACTATCTAGATCACTTATCCTTATTGTGTTATTAGTATAGATCCAACTTAATTTTGTGGGCCCGGTATTATTATTTACTCAATTAACATTTATAGTCAGTACGCACAATCATAAACTATAAAGAGATGAAAAAATATAACATAAACACACAGATCAAATGTACAACGTTCTAGAATTGACTTATCTTTTATTAACCTTCTGTTCCAGTACAATCCAATACCACCCTGTGCACTTAGCTGCAGGGGTTTGCGCACACAGCTGTGGACTCTACCGAGCCTCTACACAGACATTTGTGGACTCTATCGAGCCTCTACGCACACAGCTGCAGAGCCTCTCTCTACTACTATGACCCTAGACTCAGACTTACAAAGTCAGAGTGAATATCACATTCAAAAACCCATATCACTTTAGATCAAGGCTCAACAAAAAAACTGACTTCTACACTTAGAGTCTCACCCTTATTTATACATTCCCATGGTCCGTGGACCATGGGTAGGTTGACATATTCTATATTAGATTACAATATTTTAGGGCAGACTACCCTTTGACTTGACTCATTACAATTCGTGCTCCACGCACTTCGTGGAGCCTTTACAATACTATTACCTAATATTGAGGGCTTTAAGCCCCAAAACCATTACGCGGGGGATCCGCTGCCCAAAAAGCCCCCAACACAAACATCATGACTCATGCTCAAGTCACCCCATCGGTTTGGTGAGTCATGGTGCCAAAGCTTCGCGGTCCACCATCCCTGTGAGTGACGTACTACAATTTGTTTCTCCATCATTGCCTCCTACAACACTTCTTCAAGCTCCTACTACATTGCCCCTACTAATTCGCTTAACTGATGATACTCATTTTGATTTATTAGGTTAACAAAAAGAGACCCCTCATAGGATCTTAGCTCTAGTTGAGATGTCAAATGCATGAAATTTTTGTGTAAGAGCAACAAGCTTGCGATCTCCGGTTCAGTATACTCAATGTCTGCTGAAGCTTGTGTTGCATTTTTGCAAGAGAGTTGTTGCTGTCTACAAGGTCCTAATATTCAAGTTTCGTCATGGGCACATGGCCCAAATATGAACTTTTAAATGGAATTCCATCTTTTGTCTCAAGATTCACTGTCTTGCCCTTATCTTTCATAGATCGCTTACCAAACCATGGGTTTCGCGGCGACATCCGGACCAGTCCTGCTACCTGTCTAGGAAATTCCAATACATCTCCCACCGTTGGTGTTGGGCTCGGCGCGACGTCCTTAGTTGTCGACATTATGCTGTCTCGAAGGTCCTGCGTCTATTTTGGCAATGTTGAAAACACTGGGCTTACTATCAAAGCGTCGAATTTTGATGGGTGCATAGCTATTGGATAGCGCAATAACTTAATTCTCAAATGTCGCGGTTTGTTCGGCAGATAACCAACTGTGATTTATAGGCCTGTTGAAATTCAAATTCGACCATTCCTCCCTTTTCTGTCTCATTAATGCTATATTGGCAACAAATCGTTTCAAATATAGTTTCGAATCCGTGTCTTAATTGCCCATCATCCACTCCTCTCTGTCTTAAATTGACCATCTTTTCATGAATAGTGACATCGATGGTCACTTTCCAGCCTATCCGCCTAGCAGTGCAGCCCCTTATGCGTGACCACGATCCCTGTGACATACTAGCCCTATGTGGAATCTTATTTCCGCGCAGCTCTCCTGCAAACTCGTTTATAGTCCCTTGCCTTCTTTCAACTCCTTGGAGCGCTGAGACTATGCTTCAGTCGATTAGTTAGACAACCAACCCACTTGTGTAGGAATTCAGGTGACTCCCATTTACTCTTCTTCGGAAGGGCTCTCCGTTAAGTTTGACTAGCTAGACAGTGCCTCCGTCTATGACCTCTTTCACCACATATGGCCCCAATCAATGCATTTGGAATTTTCCAGGAAATTTTTTGAACTTGCTATCATACAACAACACTAAATCATTTATCTTGATTGTGCACAACTTGATATGGTGATCGTGCCAAGATTTCTCATGTTGTTTCTATACCTGCTCATGGAATACTGCCAGAAGCTGTTCTTCCTCAAGTTCTTCCAATTGTGTGAGCCTCTCTTCGAAGGCTTCGTGGTCTAACATGCCTGTCATCATTACTATTCACAAACTGGGTATGATGTACTCCATTGGCATGACTTCTTTCGTGCCATAGACTAACTTGAAAGTTGTTTGACCTGTCAATTTCTTGCACGTGGTTCGGTATGCCCATAATACAACAGATATGTGCAAGTCCCAGTCATTTCATTGTGCGTTACATACTTTGGTCAACGCAATCTCCAAAATCTTTTTGAATGCTTCTATTGTCCCATTAGCTTGCGGATGGTATGATATACTTTGCTAATGATACACCTGGAACTCCTCAGTGAGTGAGCTGATACTTTCATTTAGGAAGTGCGTTCCACGATCACTCATTAGAATTTTTGGGCATCCAAACTGTGTCAACACGTTGTTGAATAAAAATTTCACAGCCGTGCAGTCCTTAACCGGCTGTGCTTCTGCCCATTGAGTCAGGTACTTTGTCGCAGTGATGATGTAGCGCGCGCCATCCTCCCCTGAGGTTTAATCAGCCCCACAAATTTTATTGCCCATTTTTCGAATGACTGCAATGTCATTTATGGATTGAGTGTCATCTCATCCTTTCGCGATGGTTTCCCAATCCATTGAGATATGTCGCAGGCCCAACAGTATGCTTTTGAATCTTCATGTAGGGTTGGCCACTATAGTCCGGCATGAAGAATCTTCTGTGTCATCACCTATCCTGCGTAGTATCCTCCTGTAGCCCCCCCATCTGCTTATGCAAGGATCTGTCCTTGTTCAGGTTTAGGTACATATCTTCATAATCTCTCGTCGTTTCCCATTTTGTAGAGGTGCCCCGCGATGACAGAAAAATTCGTCGCGCATACCACCAATTCTTTCTTTTGCTAGATTGAATATCCCTATGGCACGGTCCTTATGGTTAAGAAATGGATTATATCTTCGAAGTGGTTGTCCGCGACACGCACTGCATAGAGCTGTGCATCAGGTAGTCCTTCCTCCAAATTTGTTGGCTCCTCGCCGTTCTCAATTTGGGATAGGTGATCTGGTCCTGCATTTAAGCATCTGGTTTTACAATGACCTCGCAGTCATACTCTTGAAACAATAACGGCCATCTGCATGTGCACCCCCCCAAAACAGGCTTGATCACCCGGTATTTCAATGTGGAATGATTGGTATACATCTTGAAATGCCCACCAAGTAGATAGTGGCAGTATTTCTGGAGCACGTATAAAATTGCCAATCATTCACACTTAGTAGTAGAATAGTTATTTTTAGCTTTGGAAAACTACCAACTCGCTAATGCGATCAGGTGATCCTCGCCCTCTGTGCCTTCATGCGTCATTACAACACCCAACGCGATACATGACACATCAACATGTACATGAAATTCGATGTCCCATTTTGGGAAGACCAAAAATGGAGCAGTTGCAATTTTTTCCTTGAGAACATCCAAACCTTTCTTACAATCATTATTCTAGCAATATGTAGCGTCCTTTTTCAAAAATTGTTCCATTGGTGCTATGATTTGTGCATAACTCTTAATAAACTTTCTATAGTAACCAATGTGCCCTAACGTGGCGCGTAGTTATTTGACACTTCGTGACTCTTCCAAATTGAGAATAACGACAATTTTCTTAGGATCCACCATCAGCCCCTGTTTGTAGACCACATGGCCGAGCAGATTTCCTAAGGGAACTAAGAAGGTGCACTTCTTAAGATTCAGTGCAATCTGGTGTCATCGGCAAGTATCCAACATCAACTGTAAGCTCGCTATATGGTTTTTAAATAACCCAAATATAGTCCAATCATCTAGATAGACCTCCAAAAACTTGTGGATGAATTCCTTGAACATGGCCACCACTATGCACGAAAATATCACTGGAACATTCTTCAGTCCAAAGGGCATAATAGTGTACTAAAAACAACCCCACTTAGTTGCCAAGGTTGTCTTGCTCCTATCTTCCAGCGCGATCTTGATCTGATGGTACCCTGAGAACCCATCTGTGAATGAGTAAGCTTCCTGTCTACCAACATTCTCTAATACTTCATCGGTAAATGGTGTCGGGAACAGATCATGAACGCAAGTGTCATTAAGCTTCCTAAGGTCCACGCCTTTTTTCTTTCCTGCACTACCATAGGACTCACCCAGTCGGATTCTTCCACTGGTTCAATAATTCTTGGTGCAAGCATTTTGTCCAATTCTTTGAGGATCTTTTACTTATACTTCGGATTCAAACATTAAGGGCGTTGCTTAACTGGATTCACGTCTAGTTTCAGAGTAATATTCATCATTCCTAAGTCGCCAAGGATCCCCTTTAAATCCGTGATTTTGGTTGGGAACAAATCTTGATATTTGCGAAGTAACTTGACGACCTTATCCATCGTAGCATCATCCCAATAGTCCCCAAGTGTCACGTACTTCAGCTTTGCATTTGTACCAATGTTTACCTGATTTGTTTTCAGTGGCACAGTGATGTCAGGGTCCTTGATTGATGGTCCTCGAACTTTGTGACTCCCTTTAGTTTCTATAATATTAATATTTTAGGGGTCATCATCATCATCCTCCACTTGTACATTATAAAATTCTAGGGCATGGCTTAACTGAGGTGACCATACTAGTTGAAATACTTCCCATGGTTCCTATGGAATTTTGAAGATGGCAGCTTTCACGGCTTGCAGTGCATCGTCAACAATATCTAACCATGGGTCTTCAAATGGGAATGTTAACAAAAATCCCTCATGCAAGACATCCCATTCACCTGTTCCATGTCGGAGTTCTGTCTTGGTATACCAGTTCCTGGTTATGACATCCGGGGTATGATAGAATAAGTGTACCCATTTAGGCTGAGGTTATTCTCTGTTATCACAAAATCTGATTTTGATATGCTACTAATCAAGCAGACTCTGAGTAACTCTTTCAAACCAATCTTTTGGTTGAGGCTTAGCCTCCTCAACCTGAGAGGGCTCTCTCAATAGGTTTAAGATTTTTGATTAATGATTAAATGGCTAACTCTAGGAACAAAATGGACAAATGAATAACTGGTTGACTGGTTGAACCAAAGATTAGAAAACATCTATTGGGCCATGGAGTCAAGATGATCTTCAACAAAATAACATGATCAACAAAACATGGAAGTCAGGCCACTTAGAGTTTAGGTTTATAAATAAAACAATAACACAATGAAACAACACAATTTACAATCATGTAAAGGATGTTAGAGCATTTTCCAATGAATTCTATCACAAGCTCATACCACTGCAACTAAGCAATTGAACAAGGCCATAAGAACATCAAACACACAAACTCCTTGTGAATCTTGAGTATTCAAACTGATCTCTGTATTAAGTATGAAAACCACAATTTCTTACAAAAACACAACTTGCTTTGCTAACGAAATTTCCAACT
Organism: Pinus tabuliformis; assembly: GCA_031772625.1. Lineage (NCBI taxonomy): Eukaryota > Viridiplantae > Streptophyta > Pinopsida > Pinales > Pinaceae > Pinus > Pinus tabuliformis. Next base: position 767,205,823 of record CM062815.1, read on the forward strand.
CTGAGGAATTCGATTCTCAAGATTTATATAGAGTTTTACAACCTTGGAAACTATGATCCATATTTAGAGGAATTTGAATTCCTAACTTAGACACCCATCTTTTCATAAAACAAACTACTTAATTACAACTTGACAGCTAGTTGTCTTTAAGAGTCCTAGTACAAATAGGAGTGAAACTCCTAAAAAATGCTTTTAAAAACCTTATCTATGACTTCAATACATTCTTTAATCAGGTTCCCACCCATGTCTTCGAGCTTGATGATGTCCTCAGTGATATTACAAAACCTACTGAGTCATGACTTAACTGTCCTGATAACTAGGAGACAAAGTTCCTCCTTTTAAGGCCCTTAATCCCTTCTGCTTATCTTAGAGTAGTTTTGCTGGTATACATGTGGCATGCACTAATAACCCATTAACACTTCATTTTCCACCTGTGCAAAGAAAAGGAAACTCAAAAATATGGACGAAAGACAAAACATGACTGTGCTACAAAAATACTCCTTATTTACTTATTTGGTGGGGGCCCCTCTAAATCAGCAACCAAACCAGAAATTTCAATTTACTTAATTTTTTTTTACTTATTTGCCCCCCCCAAATAAGTAAAAAAAAAATAAGTAACTAAAAAAGTCATGCTTACGCATCCTCTCCTTAACAGTCGAGCCCCTTCGGTCCTTGCACTCGGAAGCACAAGACCCTCCGGACCTTGTTCTATTTAGTTAATGGGTCATCAGTACGAGTTGGAGGATCTAACGATTACGGATAATAGGCATATTTAAGAGCAGGTGTAGCGGGTGGTACCAGTTTATAGCTAACAGTTGGAATTGGAAGAGCTGCAAAAGCTACGAAAGCAAGTGATTACGGATAAGTAGATGAGATTGGTGTACCCGCAATAGAGATAGTTTAGTCATGTGGGGGAGCCCCCACAGAAGAATTGACTCCTCCTCTAGTGCCCGGAGATCCCAACATTTATAACTAAGCATTGGGGAAAATAATTTATAGCTAATTACTCATTATAGCTAATCATTCTTTATAGCTAGCCTGGTTTAACGATATCATTATTTATACCGAATGCCGGCTGTGAGCCACGGGAGGTTTGGTAAAGCTTTCTACTTTCTCAGCAGGGGGAAATATTTCAAAGCTTTATTCAGACAGTGAGCTGGGCGGGATAGATATGCAAGGCCTATTATTCTAGCAGTACGAGTGGGACCAACCCTTTATAACGAATGAATCAAGTATATGAGAGCTAATTCGAGTGCTAAGCTTTCGCTATCGGTAATTCAGTTAAACCATCTGAGCCATCTCCCTAAAATCCATCTCTATTTATAGCTAACTGGGATAATAGTACGACCGGGCACACTATCACTCTTGCATTGGGTTGTGGATTGGTTTAACTAGATCAATAAGCATTTGGAGTAAAGGTGGATAAAGTGTATTCGTTAGGGCTATTTACCCACCATCAGAGGGATAAGAAGCTGGAAAATCAACATTGAATGGGTTCTCAAACGGATCAATCATTACTCGAGGTGGACAAGCTCTAAAGAAAGCATTTATAAACCATGTCATAAACTATTATTCGCCAATCCTACTACTTATATCGGTATGCGGGAGGAGCTTACTTACTCACTGGAACAATTCCTAACTATATACTGGGTGGAACTAAACTAATAACGGAAAGGTTTTGGCTATAAACCAATTGACAGAGCAAATCGGGTTTACTCTAATCATTAGCTAGAAACTATTCTATGAAAGAGAAAGTAACTATAAAAGGGGCGAATCCAAGAATCAGGGGCAGCATATAACGATTAGCTATAAAGAGTGGGTAGGTAGGCTTAGTTACCCGCATCACCATCTTGACTTTACTTCATTTCATTTATTGGGTTGATATTCCTTCTCCTAAAGCGGGTGAGACAGAAAACGATAGCGAATGAAACGGATCAACTGATGCCTTCCTCATGTCTGTAGTGCCCTCCCATATATGTAGCCTGGTAGGTGAGTTTAAGGTAGGCAGCCTATGCTCGCATTAAGGAGGAAGGTCGTACCCCATTTGATCGGGGTAAGGCCCCCCCGGTAGGGACTCATACATTCAAAGGGTACAATCAATCTCATAAACGCGAACCGATTCGAACCCCTACCATGGGAGTTTGTGTCTTTATTTCCCGTTCACTCCCACGGCCCGTACCCAAACGGTTCACCTCCACCCTTCCATCGGTTCGCGTTACCCGGTAAAAATAGAATTCCCTCATCCCGTGAACCGGGAGGTGGACCCTTGGAGCAGGTCTTCCTGTCGGTTGATCCACCTCGGGATGAGGGTCCATCGCCCTTTCCCTTCGGGAAGAGTGGGGCGATCAGAATCCATGCAGACGGGTGAAACTCGTATCTTTAAGGGGCCAGGTCTGCCCTCCGGGCCTGGGCCGACTCTGTAGCCGTCCTCTGGTCGCAGCGGCAAGCCCGACTTACCTGGTAAGAAAGAAAATAGAATGAGAATAAGGCTGTCGCTGCGCGGCGTAGGGTCCGACCCGGAGCCGTTCACTGGACCTCTCCTAAACTGAAGAAAACTTTACTGCCTCGTCATCGGATTATGAAGAAAATGAATAATTTGATCAGTCAAGAAGATTAGGTAAAAATTATCATCACGCACAGGTTTAAGGCCAGAAATTCTCCGTAAACTAGCAATCCTGCTGTCCAGAAAAGGATCCATCCAAGCCTGAAAAGAAGAATTCCAAGCCTGAAAAGAAGAATTCCAAGCCAGACAAGAAGAATTAGGATAATTACCTACCAGATCTACCGTGGCCAGATAGTGTGGATGATTAGGCTAGACCGAGGAAGAGAAATGGTAAGGATAGGCCGATATATGGGTCACCGAGGAGGGGGTACCTGAGGTTATATAAGTGTTGTTATTCATTGCCCTAGAGGGCCTATGGTTTCTAGTTTTCCCTATCGAGCTGGGAGTATGATGAACGGAGTAGGCCTTCCCCTTCCCTCTTCGAGGAGGAATAATAAATGATGATAAGGTAAGATAGAATGATATTAGATATCAGTGAATATTGATATATTGGAGTTTCACGGTCCTACCACTTTCGGTGGCTGGATTCCGGCAAGATGATGTGAGCGAGGTCTGGGTCCCCCACTAAGAAACCGGACCTGTCTTTCTATAGGTAGTGGAGGATTGCTCCCTTCCCTGACCGAGGTGGAAAATCCACCCCACCTATTTTCCCCGGAACTCTCGCGGCTGTCAGGGTAGCCGCGGCAGGCCATACCGCGGAAGGGGGGACTATATATCGCAAGGCTCTCCCCCCTCACGAAGCAGGACGGAGCGGATCCTTGTCCTTTAAGTGCCAGGGGTTACCCCCGGCCAACCTTTGGATTGGGCGCCATTCAGCTTATCCTTATGCGCCCACTGAGGTTGCGGTTTTTAGAACCGACATGATTATTCGATGCAGGATTTTTTGAAACTTCCCGTTCATCGTGGTAAATGAGTTCTGTGAGGCCCGGAGGCCCGGTAGGGCTCGACCAACGGGAGAGTAATTCATTCATTATATATGTCATTACGGTCATGATCGAATTCATTCATATTCATGACGATCTCCCTGCCTGAATGAGATAGGTAATTACGCTTTAGCAGATAATGCATATATTATATATGTCATTATGCATTTCTTCTTATTTCATTCGACAAAGCATATATTATATATGTCATTACGGTCATGATCAATTCAGATTCGATGTAATAGTCATACTCACGGATGATGAAATCTGACCTGAGATGAAGAGAGATCGGTTTCTTTTGTTACCAATTTCAATGAATATCATTATATATGTTGCATAGCTCGAACAATGATGCGGTTAGTTTCTATGTCCTTTTTTACGTGAAATTGGGGTCATTTTTCATGGAATTTATGGATGCGTAAGCAGGCTCGACCAGAGGGAGAGGCCCGGAGGGACTCGACCGAGGTACCGAGGGCCGCCATCAATTGACTCGTATCATTTCATCTCTCAGTGCTGGCATCGCTCTATCCCCCATACAAGGATACAGATGAAGCATAAAGGATGGCACCAGCTCAGATACTCATCTATTGCACACTTTTTATCATTTCCAGCATCACAGCTGCCCTGCCTTCCCTTCACTTAGGTATCCCTCCACTATCTTCATAGCTCACTCCCATCTCCTCTATCTAAGCAGGCCCCTATCTCTCTCTCTTGCTCCCAGATGGCCCGAGTCACTCCTATATCTTTATCTATTCATTTACCTAAGCTATGTGTAAAAAACGCTTCTTCGAGATCATCTCCGAGACCGCCGATATGATACCGGTGATGCGTAGAAGCGGAGATTGGTTGGTGGAGAGATGGAAGGTAGCTAATAGGGTAAGTTCTGGCAGCAGTGAATTCATAAGGCAGTTCCGATCCGGCGATCCTTCCCACACCAAACCTGAACTGTCCGACTGTTCCAGGGGAATGAGAATCCGTGCCATTGAATCGATAGCCCGGGCTGTAAGTCAATAACTTTCTTAAATAAAATAAACTAATAACTACGTATATAAGATCAATTAACAAAACAAAGTCATATAATAAAGGGATAAGAAGGTGAGGTTCGACGTGCTATGTGGATACGCGTGGGGTAGTAAGGGAAGGTGCAAGTATGAGCATGAATGAGGCGCTTCAGAAGGAGAGCTATTCACAACCCTTCTCTTAGAAGCTGCTGGTATCAGGACCGAATCAATCAATCTTACCCTGAATTTACTTACTGTTTTCACCTTAGGAGACAGACGAGAAGCCCAGTTAGTAGCCAGCTTACAGACAGTATCACATACAACAAGCGCACCAGAACTACGATGTATCCACTGAAAGACCTAGACCTTTTAGGCCTAGAGCATTTGGATTAATGAGGTGCTTAGGAATAAGTATCGCTTAACCCTTATAGTCTTTGGGCGGAATGGCATGGCATTGAGATGGCTGGCATGAAACAACGACTTCTTAAACTTACCTCTTCTTAACTTCTTTGTTTCCTAACCCGATATCAGATGAAGCGCTTAAGCTAGGTACGCTATCGCTATCAACCCGAGCAGAGTTCATAGCAGGGCATAGCAGGGCATGATACCACCTACCCTCCCCTTACTTATGGATGTTTCCCTATCCACGAAACTAGATGCCCCAGAACACTTACTGAATGAAGCGTAGAAGCAAGCATTCATTGGGCTTGGATATGTGCTAGAAGGGTGCGCAGATGAGGTTGTACCAATAGAGTGCGCAGAAGAGGATGAAGAGCCGCCAAAGAGGTGCGACATAAAAGAAGATGTGTCAGAGGATGATATGGACACCGTAGTTAGAAGAATAGTAAGAATCAATACCAATACCCCCTGGTATACCCAAGTGGTGTCCCGTTTATGAGGCGCTTAGAGTGAGGCTTGTAGAGATGAAGCCGGGAGGGTAAGTCAGGTGGGGAAAGGCAAGCACGCAGCGGTCGTCATTATCAGGGAAGCGGTAAGTAAGGTCAGGATAAAGTCAAGTAAGCACCGGTCGCTGTTTATAAGGATGGAATTCTCTCTGGACGTGTAAATAAAGTCTATTCTATCCGGGCTCGGGCTCCCTCTAGTTGAAGCGCACAAAGTCTAAGTTGAAAGCGTTTTTAGTCCTCGCTCGAAAAAGTAGAAGAGTGTCTTAGGGCTGGCTCCCATACATGGAAAAAGCGTTTCTAAGGCTCACTCGATAGACGTCAAATATTTGCTAGGGCTGGCTCGCGTACAGGGATATGTCTCGATGTCAATATCCTCTAAGACGGGCTCGGGCTCCGCAGGAAACAACCAACTCCAGTGAAATCAGGTTTGCTCTATAAGAAGGCAGGGCATCTGGGTGCTGGTATCAGTTTCTATTGCATCAAGTGATCTGAGTGATCCTCCGATCCGACAATTCAACTCTAACATAAAGTAAAGTAGGCAGAGTACTAACAAAGGTCTAAGTCACCCCCATGTGCTGACCCAAGCCCTTCCTTCAAATATCAAGGTAAACTGTGAGCCAGTAATTGAAAGGGTGGTATAAAGGTTTTTGGTAGCAATAGGTCGTTGCACTAACCAGCCATTGATCCTTCCGGCTTCGAAAATAGCAATTTTATGCTCATCCAAGCAAGCCAAGTATGTCAACAAAGTGAGGTGAGGGAGTTTAAAGTACTTTTATATCATTTATGAAATACTTCCTGGGACTTTGTTTTCTACACCACTACCATCTAAGACTTCATACATGATCCCATGTCTACCAACAACTTTAAAATTTGGAACTAATCAAACCTTACCTCCGGAAAGCATCCATAAGTGCTAAATGATCATCTTCAGTAGTTTCGTAGCACACTACGAAACTGCTGTGTATGCTCTTTTTCAACATGGCCTTCAAAAATCTGTAGTTTGGGAGTTTTTCAAAATTCCATGAAGACTAATATGATCAACCAAAAATCAAAATCACTTACCCTTACAGATGTTCCTCATAGTTGTTCTTCCTTTTATATGCCAAAGCTCTTTTTATGTGCCAAAACTATTTTAATATATCTCCTTCACTGCCCCTTTTCAACACCCTGTTTCATTATTGTTGTAGAAACTTTTCTAGATTTGGTTAGTTGTATTTCTAGGTCTTCAATTTCCCTTTTTAATCTCCTGTTTGTAGCTCTCAACTGAGCATTAATCTTCCTTACAAATCTGGCTTCTTTGATTGTAGGGATAGTCCAGGTAAAGTATTGAGTTTCACTGTTTACTATTTCTTGTTTGGACACATTTTCAGCTTCCTAGAGAGCCTTCATCCTTTTGAAATTTGTCATTTCAGCAGCATGTTCTCTTGTTCTCACTCTTAGTCTAGAAATTTCATTGTTGGCAGCTTTTAACCTTTCTTCCATAACCTCATAAATGGCTTTTTCTATCTGAGTGGTAGGAACTGTGCTTTTGTCACCTTCAGGTCTTGGAGACAAAATGCCAATCAACTCTTCTTGAATAGCATATGTTTGTTCTGTTCTCCCCAGCTCAATATTGGTCTCCCATCTTCTTGGATTGCCTGGTTAAGGGTTTTCAGGGTTTGAAAACAAATGCTGTGAAATCATCCTCAAATTCCGATTTCTTGGAGGGTTTCATTTTATTTGACTTTCCTTGATCAGATTTTATCACATTTGCTTGCACCAAAGGGGATTCTGCAATATCAATGGCTTTTAAAATATCATTTAAATCACCATTCAAGCTGGAACCTTCTCCTGAGATCATTGTTTCACCTTTCTCCTTTGCAATTTGACTTCTAGTCAATCTCTTTTGAACTGGTTTGTTGGTTGACTATTCTTGTGTCATTCCCTTAACCTCAGGCATCTTTTCCTTCATAGATTTAGGAGTTTCAGATGACTACTAGTTGTTTTCTTACTTGTTCTTTCACATGCTTCCTAGGTTTCAAATTAACATACCTTTTTTCCCTGGACATTACAGACTTGCTAGTTTTTGCTGATGGAGTTCCTTTAACCCTAGGGCTAATGTCTACACCTTTTGTTTTCCACTCCAAAGTCACATAAAAGCAAAAACAAAGACCATTCTTTGTTTATCCTCTTGAGTTCATGTAGAACTATCAATTTAATTAGACCATGATGAAACATGAAAGTTTCACATCCATGAGATTTCAACTGTACTTTATCTGCCAACATAGCTACACTTCGAAATAAGAAGTAAGGCAAATCTAGAGAAATCATACCAGTAAAATGTAACAGGAGTTTAAAATCATATGAATAAACCTTTTGATATCTGCCTTCACAGGTGAAATAACGTTGAATGTTGAAGAGCAAGTTGGTATAGTTGTCTTTGATGTAGTCTTTGGGAATGACCTTAGTTAAGTCGGTTTCTGAAAACTATGGCTTTAGGAACACCTTACATGGTTCCATGTCGAATCTGAAATTTTTGAACCATGTCTCTTGCCCCCTAGGAATTTCTGTCACCAACAGTATCACCTTTGGAGAAATTTGCAAGTTTAGCATTTTGGCCTTTGTGCTGGAGCCAGTGAAATGTAGTGCCAGTGAAATGTAGTGCAAACTCCTTTGTCACCTGAGTATGTCCTCCCTGCAATTTCTTACAAAAATTCCAACATCCTGCTTTATTGAAGGCTTCTACAACTGCTTTGTCCCTGATTAAGACCTCAGTGCTTTTAGGCTCTGTTCTCAAGCAATGACCAGACCTATGACATTTCTTCTCCTTTGTCATCTTTCCTTCTGAATTCCTGTGACAAAACTGACCTCTTTTGAAATTTTTTTGATCAGCCTTGCTTGCCAATGGTGGTTAGCCTCGCCTGAATTGTCGATGAGGAAAACCTTGGTGCAAAATTACCAAAGCTTACTATTCAAAAAACTTATATTCGAGGGTTTGCATGCAAACTAAAATGATGAGACTAGCCAGCCCTTTCGAATTTGAAATTATCTTTCGTAATGAACCCTAAATTCGTAATGATGAGTTTGCATGGCAACATGCTTAAGGAATGATTCCTAGCTAACACCTCATAATGAAAATTATAATGGAATATTAACAGATTGATGTTTGGCAAGACTATTCTATGAATCTGCGCTTTAATAGCGCGTAGGGAAAAGTGCTACCAAAAGAGCAACATTTTCGAAGCCAAAACAGACATTTTACACTATCTGCACTATGAAAATGTGGTTTCGGGGCTATTTCCAAAAATCTTCAAAATGGTTTAAGCTATGAGTTTCTAAAAAAGAATGTAGGACTCGTGAAACATGGAAAAAGGATGTTAGACTTTATTTGGACATGAAAATTTAAACCTTTAAGACTCCTAATCTACCACCTACCCATTAAAACATGGGGTGACTTGACACTAATCTAAGACCATGGCTAGGAACAATGTAAACCCCTATTTGGTGATAACGTTCTCCATAGGCCTTGGTCCATTTTGCGAGGTGCATGCATGGGTCATCGCGTCCATTATATTTCTTGGTTATTCGTAGTTCTAGTTTCCCAAACTGTAGCTGCATCATCCTCCTGCAGCCACGCTAGTTTTCAAAGTTTCCTTGATGTGTTCCCCACCAACACGCAAGTGTCGCATGCAGCACCCACTTCAACGCATCGAACTGCTGGTGCTCTGGTACTGCACTCTTAAACTTGTTCAAGAATTCATCTACCACTGTCAATCCATCATATGTCGGTAGATCTCAAACCTGGGCTGTTACGCAACACAGTGATTTAGTCATCATGTTGCAATTCAACATTGTCACTTCATTCAATTGATTGTGCCAGCGTTCATCTTCTTCGTCTAAATCTGAGGTGTAGGAACTTGTGCGCTCCCATGAGACCCTTCCATCTATAGTTAGATTCACCCACTCTTGATCTCATTTAATTATCTTCTAGATACAATCCATCTCATTGTCGCTTCCATCGTCACGCACAGCTTCAGTGTAGCACTCTCCTTCAGCTGGGTCTAGCAGAATCACTACACGAAGCGGATTTTTTTCGAATATCTTCTTTCGCTTCTTCAAGTTGATGACTCCATTCATATTAGTGGCCCAGTCTATTCCTAGCAACGTGGGATAAGGGTTACTGTCATCAACAATCTCTTTTACTTCAAAATACGTTTGTGTGTTCATGCCTTCGATATCCACTGTTACCCCTTTCAATCTCCCCATGGGAAAGATCTTTTGTTGGTTCACCATTCGTAATTGAATAGGAGACCACTGTAACATGGGCCTGCTCATGCGTTCCCACATCTGATTTGGTAACACATTCGCATTCGAACCCAAGTCCAGGATTACCCAATCCATCTCATTTTTGCCAATCTGTGCCATCAATCTCATTGCCCTCCCAGTGCATAATGCATGCTTTCCCAATTTTCGGACTACATGTGGTTCACCTGACCTCGCACACCTAGTGATCAGCTCTTGTAGTCCTTTAACTGCTTTATGGTTTCATGGCAGCTTCATGCATGTCTCTAAAAAGGTAGTAATCATAGAATGATCCATTCTCGGTTCTGGTTGATCCTTACAACCTGAAGTAGAGGCCTCCGTGAAGCTCTTCTTAGCTTCGATAAATGTCTCCCTTGCACGTTCCAAGTCAAACTTAGGTTCCTTTGTAGGAGCCTTACGCACCCATGTATCTTCCTCGGGCTGCTTCCCCTTGTCTTCCCCTGTGGTCGTGCCACTTCTGAGCATCATGTTCATGTTGGGGTCTTCTTCATGTGGTTCAGACCTCATCATTTGGATATTCTGAGTCAGAGTAAACTATAGTACCCCTTTCTCGTGCATCTGTGCAATCAGCATAGGACAATCTACCATTTCATGATCAAATTGCTCACAGTACAAACAAGATATTCTCATTGGGTTGGTACAATCATGGGCGTAGTGTCACGGTCCTCCATAATTATAACAGATTAGTTTTGGCAGCCCCTTCTTGGCCCCATTCCTCCTTGTCCTCGCCCTTGAAATCTAGTGTGCACCATCCTCGCAGCTGGGTGAAGGCCTCACATTTTCGTCTGCATCCTATATGTTGGGGTCTGCTCCATCATTAACTCGTAGCTGTGACAAGTACACTCATCGTGGCCCACCAATCTACAAAAATTGCAAAATAGTTGTTGGGGAGTTTATGTATACTTTTGCAACAAATGACAGTTGTCCATCATGTGATTTCCTCCCACCTGACAGATCTCGCACCAGAGTGTGGGTGCCACACTTGGGCTAGCCCGTGCTTCTGGTCTCAATGGCCCGTGCTTCTGGTCTCAATGGCGTTGGTCCCCATCCTACCAAATAGTTCGTGAATACTAGACAATGCTCCTTATCATGGCCCTGGCCTTTACATTTTATGTACCACACTTCTTCGCGCGCCTCTGGCTGGGGTGCCCTATCCTGCTTCAATCTCTACATTTCCAAGCATAGTGTTACACAGTAATTTGTCACTGTCTTCATCCCAGTCTTCCTACTGTGTCAAGTGTCTAATTCATACATGCTCATATTAGACAAATGCTCTCTGATGTTGCCAAATGACCTACTTTTCCAAAGGTTTCTGCCTCATCGTGTCTGTTGGCTAAATAAACGCGCTGAAGGGTGGTCCAAAATAGTTCGGAAGCGCTGCCGTCGCAGAAGTACACCTGATTCCCCCGATGGTATGATTTTATGTGCCAGCACGACTGTCACTTTTAATATTCAGTGATGACCTAACTAGCTATGTTATTCAATAGCGATGTCAACGCGGAAGGCCAGTTATGTGTCCGCAATGATCCAAACTGGGTGAATTTGTTCCAACAGTCGGCCTTCCAGATGACTCCAGACCTGGTTGTTGGCATATTTTTTGTCGCCCTCCTTTCTCTGGTGTGGCTGTTCCATCATTTGTGCTACCTTCCTTGGAGATAAGATCACCCTTCCACCTTTCATGGAGACTCCTTCTCCTATTTAAACTCTCACCATTGCTATGTGCTGCTAGTTCTTAGTTTTTGGAATGGTTGGTAATAGTGCTGTTACTGTTTGTGAGTTTTCTAGATAGCTGGTGTGAGTGTGACAAGTGTGGAATTGTTAATAGCTTGAGGAAGGTTGTGAAGTGCCCTTAATCTTTTGTAAGACTTGTGAGTGAGGTAGACTTGTGTATTGGGAGATCCATCTTCAAAGAGTGAATGCTTGAGGAACATGCTGGCTAGATCCTTCTGAGAAGGCTTGTGACGTCAAGACTTTGGTTGTAAGCTTACTCTTATTTCATTATTAATGCAATCAATGATGTTTTCCTATGTCTTGTATGTAATGTACTTGATAGCTCATGACTTCTTGACTTCATGAGTAAATAGATCATTGTTGTTTCGGTTACGTGCTTTGTTGTATTTCCTTTGCATTGTTTTCGGTTGATTACTCATTACAAGAAAGAAGCGAAAGCTGGAGCAGTGCAACGGAACTCCATCGTCCACCGGTTGAGGTAGGCCTCCAACTATGACTGTTTAAGGAAAGCTATTGTTGATCTGTCCTTGTTTGTGATTAGACCCACTCTAGGGCTAGAGGGGTTGCCTATGTCCGCAGAGGGAACACTTTCCTACATCACAAGTTGGCGACTCCACTGGGGAGTTTTGGCCTTTGTTCTTTTCTTGTTCACTCTTGTCTTGATTTTTGTTTTTCTCTCTTTTGAAGTTTGGGGATTAGTTACCAGTCTTTTGAGTTTCCTGGCCTGATCTGGGAAATGCCCTTATTTGATTAAAGGATTGATTGTCTTTGATTTGGGAGTTTTTGGTTTGCCTGTTACTGTTTTGAATATCATCATGGCTTTTAATTTAAAAATCGCGCTGTCATCATGTCACCCCTTTTGTAGTATCCTGTTCATCGCGTAATTACACTTAACAGTCGCGCCGGTTCTGTAAATCGTACCATCACGGAAAAGTCGTGTACTTTCGCGCTGACATTGCTTTGTTTCTGCGGTGTGCTCTTTATCAGCGCTTGTTGTTTGTGTACCACCCACACTGATTGCTGTAGAATTGATTTTCTCAATTCTTCCTCCTGAGTCCATCAATCTTGCTAGTCCCTTGCTGTTCTCACTTGTTTGATAACTTGTTTTTCACTGTTTATAGGTTGAGGCACTCTCTAGTGAGCTTTGTTGAATGAATCTTGTTTTTTTCTTTGTGACCTAGTTTCATTGTTTCAAGTCTTTTGGATCAGTTTCACTTGGTTGCTTGTTTGCTCAAGGATTCGTTCGTAGCCTGTTGGTTTGATTGAGCCTTCCCCTTTGCTTACTTTTGGTTGATTATTTAGTGATTGTTATTGGACCAATCTTGGCATTGATTTGATTTCTTTTCACTACCTGGACATAGATTACAATTGTTTGGATCAACCGTTTTTCCACATTTGTTTATTTCTTATTGGTTTCTTTTAGATTTAAGAGACATCAAAATCAAAATATTGCATTCATTTAGTCTACGAAAGTGAAAGTGAATTTGCATTTCAAGTAGCATATTGAAAAGTGAACGATTAAATCTCTCATTAGTAGTATCTGTGCACTTTAGGAATTGATGTCTGTTTGCATTGAGTGACTGCTTTGTTGTCTTGGTTTTCTTGGTTTGGGAATGATCTCTCTACCCTCCCATGGGTAGGTGTTCATAAAAAAAAAGGATATTTCATTCATTCTAGCTGCATCCTAGGATTTTTTATATACATATGGTAAGGCTTGAAAACTGAAACATAACCCAAGATCAACTCTAAAATAAACTGAATAAATCTAACAACGCATTGGAACATAATGCACACATTTAGAGGTCTAGGCTAGAGACATGCTCCGGCATCATTAAACCTAGTCACTTTTGTTTCCACTCAAGGTTGGGTGATTCCTCCTTCTGTGACTCAATAGTGGTCTAGCACAGAATCGTGCTCCCATGTACCGTCGAGTATATGCTGGAAGACCCCACTAGGTTATCATCGTTTATCCATAGGAAGCCGTGTCTGCTGCCTTACAAGCCGTAATGCACCGAACAAAACATTCGGGAAGACTGGCTACTGTACAGAAACTCCATGGTTTTCATATGACTGCCAAGGTGTATATGCAATTTCACGGATTTATCTGGTAAACCTTTTGCCTAGTTCTCCAGAGTAGTCACTTTCGTTCCTTTTCGGACTCCCTAAAAGAAAAGGTCCATCTAAGAACTTGTCACTTCAGGCTCATTAAATATTCAAAGGCGACTAGAGTCATCTTTTGTCCTTTTCTCGCTCTTTAAATATGAAAAAGTCAAGTTCTGTTCCTGTGTCTTAAAATTTATTCGGCCACGATTCACATTTACCCTATTGGATCTTGTTTGCATTAGCTTGAGTAGGGTCCTTCCTCGGTAGTTTCCTAGGATCTTTGGAGTCATCATCCTGGTGGAATCATCAGTCCTGTCTCCCATTCCGAGTGACCAAGGGTCTTCTTCTTCTGTTGCTCCTGAGGTACCGGTTGTGAGTGATACTCTCCCTGTTATTCCGAGTGTCCAACCGATTAACTCTCGCGCTCCAGAGGATGAGACTTACGAAATTCACTGGAACCCCGTTTGGGAGCCTTCCGAAGAAGATATTCTCGATACTCCTCCTAGCGTTTCGGTCCCAATGTCTTCTTCCGATATGGAGGACACATCCCCCATCACAAGTGAAGAATCCGTTGCAATGAGCAGTGAAATTCCCACCTCAACGGAAACTACACCTTTTCATATCACCCCTCTTGGTGTTACGTTTCCTTTACGCTATAAGGCTTTAAGGGATGTTATGTCTTCTAGGACCCCCCTTATGAGTTCTATGTGGCCGCACACCATCACTGCGACCATCCTGCTCATCTTCGCGAAATATTTCTCCACTGTCGACACTACCGCATCATGCTTAATCCTCATAAGTGTGTCTTCTTTGTTGAGTCAGGCAGACTGCTCGGGTTTATCATCTCTATAGAGGGCATCCATTTGGATCCCCTTAAAGTCGAGGCTATTCTGAATCTTCCTCTCCCTACTTCTTTGTAGCAATTGCAGAGTTTGCAGGGCAAAGCGAATTTTTTAAGATGATTCATCCCCAACTATGCTGAAGTGGCTAAAGGTTTCACGCAGTTATTGAAGCGGGATACCCCTTTTCATTGGGATATCGCTGCTCAAGAGTCCTTCGAGTGTCTCAAGGGTCTCCTTGTTTCTGCTCCATTGTTGCGTCCTCCAAATTATCATCACGACTACACTCTATATTTGGCTGCTGCCAATACCACTATTGGCATGGTTCTCGTTCAAGATGATGATGATGACACTAAGCATGTCATATATTATCTGAGCCGCAATCTTCTAGATACGGAAACTTGATACGCTTACGTCGAGAAGTTGGCATTGGCCACCGTTTGTGGCATCCAATGTTTCCGCCATTATATCTTGTTGCATACTATGACAGTGGTTTCTGATTGCAACCCGATGATGTACATCCTGTCACGTCAGCTGTTGGGGAGAAAGTACTCGAAGTGGATCGTTATCCTCCAAGAGTTTGACCTGGAATTCACCACCGCCAAGTCTAAGAAATACCTTGTCTTTGTTAAGTTACTTTTCTCTTTGCCATCTCCTACCATACCCTCTCGGTCAAAGGACCATATACCGGACGAAACTCTGTTCCTAATTAGCACCCTTGATCCCTGGTACGGGGATATCATTGTATATCTCCAGACATCCTCTTTTCATCCCGATGTGCCTAAAGATGCCCGATGATGGATTCATCATCAGTATCATCCATATCATATTATTGGAGACACCCTATACTGTCTCGGCACTGACTCTGTTCTCCGCTGATGCCTCACATTTGAGGAGGTTGAGCGAGTTTTGAATGACTGCCATTCTGGCGCCTATGGTGGTGACATGTCCAGATATGCTACTGCTCAAAAGATCCTCCGCGTCGGTTATTTCTAGCCCTCCATCTTTAAGGATTGCATTCTTGCCATCTGCTCCTGTCACGAGTGCCAGATCTACCAGTAGAAGATGCATGCACCTCCTGCTCCATTGCACCCTGTTGTTACCATCGGCCCTTTTGCAAAATGGGGCATTTATTATACGACCTGTAACCCTCGCTCGGTCGGGGGGCATGGGTATATCATCGTTGCCGTCGATTACTTCACAAAATGGATCGAGGCAATGCCCACATTATCTTAATACGGTCACACAATGGCACAATTTTTGTTTAATCATGTTATTTCACGGTTCGGAGTCCCTCAGGCTATCGTCACAGATCACGGTAAGCATTTCCATAATCACATGATGACTGATCTAACAACCCAGCTAGGCTTGCGACATGATAGTTTGACTCCATACTATCCTCAGGCCAATGGCCAAGTCGAAGTCGTCAACAAGGTTCTAGTTACGATGCTTCAACATACCGTTGGCATGCACAAGTCTAACTGGCACTTGATGTTGTTCTCCACCTTGTGCGCCTATCGAACTTCTGTGAAGGATGTCACCGGTTTCACTCCATTTCAATTAGTTTACGGACTGGAGGCTACCCTTCCAATCGAGTGCGATATCCCTTCTTTGAAATTGGCCATCAAATTACTCCCCAACACTACTTCGGTAGAAGAATGCCTTCTTTACCTGGAATGGCTAGACGAGACCCGTTGGCTAGCCTCTATAGCTATTGAAGCACAGAAGAAGAGAGTGAAAACTCACTTCAATCATACTGTCCATCCTCGTTCTTTTGTTGAGGGAGATTTAGTCCTACTCTACGATCAAGCGAATGATAAGCTGGGGGTAGGCAAATTCGAGACCATGTGGCATGGGCCTTATACTGTAAAGAGAGTTTTACAAAAAGGGGCCTACGAGCTAATTGATTATGAAGGGAACCCTCTCGATAAGCCCCGAAATGGGCTTTACTTGAAAAAGTATTATGCATGAATTCCATGCACTTTGGTTTGTACATACGTGTGTTTTTAGCAGGTGTGTTGTGTGTGTGTTTCCATGATTTTGGCTTGGTGTGAAGGCGTGATTGCCACTTATTGTGTCTCTTGTTTCTTGTACAGATGTCTGGTGCACCTTACATTGGTTTCGCCGATGGTGCCTGCCGCAGTACCCACAACTTGTCCTCTGCAGCGTGGGTGATCTACGATCCTCATGGTGAGTTGATAGACCTTCAAGGTGTTTGTTTAGGTTGTACCACAAACAATGTCATTGAATATAGTGTTGTGATTGAGTTACTGGCCGAGGCGATTAATGTCGGTATTCATACATTGGTTGTGAACCTGGACTCTCAACTTGTCGTCCACCAGCTCAATGGGTGATATTCCATCAGAGACCATAAAATTCTAAGGTTGAATTTACGTGTTAAATTGTTAGAGAGGAATTTTGATTTCATTACATATTAGAATATTCCATGACGATTAAACACGTTATCTGATGTATTGGCTAATCATGTATTAGACATATATTTGCGTCACATGTAATCAAAACAACATACAAGAAGCATGTAAAGCACAATAAAAAACCATAGGAATATATATATATATATATATATATATATATATATATATATATATATATATATATATATATATATATATATCTCATGTGGCGCACCGAGGCGCTCAAAAAATAAGTGTACATGTCCAAATAGAGTTTGTGTTCTCCGTACATCTGAGGCACATGTCTCTCAAAAAATCACCAGCAGGAAATAAAAACCTAGGTGTCTACTGTGGTGGGTTATGCTCCCTATAGCATACCACCACTCGTGTCACCCGCCTCAACATGCGGTTCACCCTGGGTTCCACTC
Source organism: Pinus tabuliformis (assembly GCA_031772625.1). Taxonomy (NCBI): domain Eukaryota; kingdom Viridiplantae; phylum Streptophyta; class Pinopsida; order Pinales; family Pinaceae; genus Pinus; species Pinus tabuliformis. The sequence goes on from CM062815.1 coordinate 767,223,032, forward strand.
CTACTATGTGGATCTGGAACGCTCCGAGGACCTCATCAATCCCCATGTAATCTGGAATCCCCACTGTGAGGCCCTCAAGGTTTCGGTCCACTGTCTCCACCATATCATCAGCTGGAGGAGCCAAGGCTAGTGCTGTAATGCCCTGTGCATACCTCTGCGCCTCTGGAGCCAACCCAACGGGTCTCACTGGTCCTAAATCTGCATACCATAGCATTCATCATTAGGAAATATACATGAAAAATTCAAAAAACATCATAAAAATAATAATGCAAAAAATGTGTGATCAAGTGTTTTACCGCCATCATCCCACTGCTCTCCAACGAGTAGCTGCATGTCATGAACTCCGCAGAAGTCCATGCCGGCATATGGAAAATCCTCCATGAAGATCGTCTGGCGCTCCAGCCATTCTCGGAACAATGTCCCCCACGCCACTAGTCGTCCGCCACCTCCTTGTGGCATGACGTGAGCCCATCGTGTGGCCCTTGTCTCACGTGGCCTGGGTAAATCCAAATCCATGTCCTGTAATTGCAGTGCCGACACCCACTCTAGCATGAGTGGGACTAAGATGGATCCATAACCAAACTCTTTCATCTCTCCTCGATGGTAGTTGGTGAGTTGCCTCTTCATGTTCACCGTCACCGTCTCTGCCCAGTTAAACATGGTGGGATTGAGACACTCGAGAGCCAACTGAAGATGGGTCTTCGAAGCCTCATGTTGGGCTTGGGAGCTCGTTGCCCGTGTCACCATGAAAAGCATAGCATGAAGGACTACGTCGTCCACTGTTGGGATTGCCACCTTCCCACTCCTTGTCTTGCGTGCACGTGGGCTGATCCAGGTGGATGTTGGTGGCCACCCACCTATCCCATTTGGACCCACACAACTGTCTCTTTCAACATTTTTAGTTTCCTAAATTGTAGCATAGTTTACTATTTTTAGCAGTTTTTCGGGTCCTGAACTTCTGGAGCCATTTTGAGGCCGTAAACGATGTTTTTTGGGAAATCTGGGGCAGCATGGGTCCATGGACCATTATGCCTCCCAAAGTGGTAGTGCTCGGATAGATCTTTCTAACGAGCTATTGTACACATCAAACGGAGATCGTATGCCAAAGTTACAACCCCGGGAAATTGATGTACCAATTTACCCAAATGGGGCCCACAATTTGGCGTTTCATCTTCTAGGGTTAGGTTTCGGGATGTGAAAGGTTTTCCATTGTTTCTCAACAATAAATAGGCCTTCGAGCCTCATTGTAAGACAGTCCAGAGGCATGTAGCCACCACATATCTTCTCAGAGATAAGATACCATCGCCCTAGCTGGTTTATTTCAATTTCTGGTTGTAAGCATATTTCAGTATTTTCCATTAATGAAATGAAGTATTATTTCCGCTGCATCTTTGTGTATATGGTTATCTCTGTAATTTGTTGCATTCTTGTTTAAGTCCATATTAGTGGTATCAGAGCGGTCTGCTTTTTCTCTGTTTTTCTTTGCATGTCCCCAACGAGGTCGGGATATAAGGAGTTAGGGCTTGAACTGGTCAAACCTTTGCAAGACCAGCCTCGCAAATCTCGACGAACTCCCATGGTGGGTGAGAAGAAACACGAGGGGGCGGAAGATCCTATCAAAATATTGCTCGAAGAAGCCCTCGAGCGACAACAGAACACGATGATGGACAGCTTTGCCGAGATCCTTCAACGGCTACCCAGAAGTGACGCATTGGCTTCTAGCAGCTACCCTGGAACTGCTACGCCCTTTAAGGTACAAGTTAATTTTGAAATCCCCATATTCAAGGGTCAGATAGACGCAGATGTCGTAGATAAATGGTTAAATCTGCTAGAGGGTTATTTTTCTGTTCATGAATTTTTGAGTCGGGAAAAGATTGTTTTCACTCTTCTCAAAGCAGCCCCCCATGTCAAGGACTGGTGGGAAACCTACTGCGATCAGAAGGATGAAAGTACAGGCTCACTATTTTCAACCGCACCCACTTGGAATGACTTTCGGGATGCCATCAAGGAGCAGTACTACCCTGTCAAAAGCTATGAGGACAAATACATCAAATGGACCACACTGTGGCAAGGATGAGACCAAGATGTGTGGGAGTTCACCAACATTTTTCATACCCTTTGCACACAGTTGGGTATCAAAGATTCTGAGCTGCATCTAGTACTCAAATACCACGGCTGCCTACATATATACATCCAGGAAGAGATGGAGTTCTTGAACATCTCCTCACTCGACACAACATACCGATACGCTGTCAAAATTGAGCAAAAGTTCAAATAGAAGAAGCGAGACTTTGCATCTGCAAATCCGAAGCCCAAAGGACAAAGGCAAGGTGGGGTGACCCAAGAAAACCCTCGAAGCCACAAGAAAAGAACAACACCACAAAGCCGATGAAGGACACAGGAAAGTGGTGTGAGTTCCACAAGAACCCCACTCACAACACAAGTGAGTGTCGGACCAAGCAGTCACTGATGGTCGAGTTGAAGGCTTCCGAATCAGATGCATGTTCCGACCCTGAGCCAGAACCCGACAAGGGGAATGGCAAAGGGAAGTAGATCATTGATGTGGATCCTAGCGCCACTGTTGCCACCGCCAAGATCCAGAAAAATGAGCCCGAAAATCCAGAGGAAGGGGAGCGTCTTTTCCACTCACAGATGTGGGTGAAGGGTTTGCCACTGCAATTCATTGTAGACAGTGGTAGCCAAAAGAACCTTGTTTCAGCAAAGGTCGTGAAGTGGTTGGGCCTACCGAATACACCACACCCACAGCCGTACAATATCGGGTGGCTTCATGAAGGACGAGATCTCAAAATTCACCAGCAGTGCCACCTTCCCTACCACATCAAGCCCTTCACAGACGAGGTATTGTGTGATGTTACACCTCTAGATGTTTGTGATGTACTATTGGGCCAACCATACCTGTGGAGGCAACATTCTGTGTATGAGCCAAGGCCTCGCACTGTCATTATTTCTTTGTATAATTCATTATGCAGGATACCGGAGGCAGCCCCACCTTCCGCCACCTCTTTGATCACTGCTAAGAAAGGCAGCAAGCTCATCTCACAGACTAGGAAATTTATTTTATGTCTTGTTTTCTCCCAAAGTAAGGGGAAGATCATTGCTACATCCATTACCCCTGCAAAGGGTTCCTCCACGCAGCAGCAACAACAAAGGGATATGGTCATGATAGAACATAGGAACAACTTCTCCTCACCCACAGGGGTACCACACAAGTTTCAGGTGGGCGACAAAGTTTGGATGCATCTGCAGAGAGAACGCCTTACCAGAACCCATCAAAAACTTAGACCACTCCGACATGGTCCTTACACCAATACCAAGGCTATGGGAAACACTGCTTTGAAGCACAACATTTCCCCATTCCTTTGCTTCCACCGAGTGTTCAATGCGGACCATTTTCGACCATGCTTCCCACCATTTCTGGACACATCAGAGATTGCAAAATAGCTCACCAGAGACCCAGATCAGCAGAAGCTTCCTCATCTTAGGGATGAACTCAATTCAATGGGGACCATTACTTCCTAAGGGGGGAGGAATGATCCAGGTGGATGTTGGTGGCCACCCACCTATCACATTTGGACCCCCACAACTATCTCTTTCAGCATTTTTAGTTTCCTAAATTGTAGCACAATTTACTATTTTTAGCTGTTTTTCGGGTCCTGAACTTCTGGAGCCATTTTGAGGCCCTAAACGACGTTTTTTGGGAAATCTGGGGCAACATCGGATAGATCTTTTTAACGAGCTATCATACACGTCAAACGGAGATCGTATGCCAAAGTTACGACCCCGGGAAATTGATGTACCAATTTAGCCAAACGGGGCCCACAATTTGGCGTTTCATCTTCTAGGGTTAGGTTTCGGGATGTGAAAGGTTTTCCATTGTTTCTCAACAATAAATAGGCCTTCGAGCCTCATTGTAAGACAGTCCAGAGGCATGTAGCCACCACATCTCTTCTCAGAGATAAGCTACCATTGCCCTAGCTGGTTTATTTCCATTTCTGGTTGTAAGCATATTTCAATATTTTCCATTAATGAAATGAAGTATTACTTCCACTGCATCTTTGTGTATATGGTTATCTCTGTATTGCGTTCTTGTTCAAGTCTAGATCATGGGCACACTTGAGCCATTAGCATCTATAGGGAATCACCCCTGGGTCGCTGCCCCTCCAGAATGGGCCTCTCACCTCGACGGGACAACCCGGTCAAAAAATATATGTCTATAGTGTCAAACTCGATATCCCAGTGTCAGATGATGAATTTCCCATCTGTGGAATTCCAGGCCCGGATCAGTAGCTCCAGCAAATCAGGTTGCGATCGGATATGTGGAGTTAGGAAGAATTTGAGCAATCCGCATGCCCATAATGCATTTTGGCACCCCACATCGGCGAAAGCTTCTATATCGTTGTCATCATGCATCCGCTCTTGCCAAACAAATGCCATTGTCACCTGCATGATGAGAAAAATTGAATTAGGACTTTGATTGATCAAATTTCAACGCGTAATTTGCATAAAACATAAGTTCGCGTCGTCATCGCGTCTGTTTTAAAAACAGACATGATGACGCGAGGTCTCTAGTTCATTTTTTTTGCGATCATCATGGAAGTACACCACTTTTCCGCGATGACCAGAGCGCGCTATGTGTCAATTTTTTTTGGTCATCGCGGACACGAAGGCTATAGCCGCGATGACCGAGCGATGGAGCTTGGTTCAAAAACCGGCCCAAATTAACACATTTAACATTCAAAATGCGTGAAAAAGGTATGGAATTGAAGCGCAGGGCAAGGACTACTTACATGGAACAAGTTTCAGGGTGAATGAGGTACGATCGAAACCTAATTTAGCTCGCCAACTCCAATGCTCCAAAATGCTCCACAGTGCAATGAACAGTAACTATGGTAAAAATGGTTGGATTAACCCCTTTTTATAGTAATTTTTGGAAATTTAAAAATTATATTTTATAAATGTGGGTTTTTTCTCATTGTTTTGCCATATGGTTAGTCAGATTTTGGCTTTTTAACTATATCTTTATGCATATTGTTCATTTTATCTTGAATGGATTTACGTGTGACGTATTTTTGTGCAGAGCTTCAGGTAGTGGAATTATGACAGTTTTGTATACACTTGATCCCAAAAAGTCATTTTTAAGCTCTTTTCCGACTTAAAAAATGAAAATATAGCCATGTTTTCCTCTTGACTCGTTAAGAGAAACAAGAGGCGATCGCCTCTAAGCTCTTTTCTGACCGTTTAAACACAAAAAGATTGCCGGGCCTTTGTCGTTTCACGCTCATTATCGGTTATGAAACAACGTGCTTCCGACCGCTTTTCTACCTTTTCGGGTCGAGGTCACTAGTTACAAAAGTACTCCTCGATCGTAATGGTTGGGTGGTTCTTTTGAGTATAGTTTTATACTTTTTTGGGCTCGAGAGACACAAATCTACGAAAAAGGACCCCCCTGGAGTTTTCTTTTCTGTGTCTTTTTCAAACTCTATAAACAAGAAAATATTCGGAGTTTTTCCTATGTCAGACTCGTTAAACCCTGACGACATTGGACTCGTCCCCATGATGAGACTCGAGCTTCTCCTTTCTAGGGCTCGTTAAACTATTACTAGGTTGGACTCAATAACAGGTTTATCATTGATTGTCTATGGCAGCTAGTCACTCTTGAACATCGACACTCTTGCTTCTTGTCGGGTTGGGACATCCATACATCTTCATTTGGCCTTCCACAGGTTTGGGTTGTCATTTAGACTCATTCCATCTGATTCATGCTATTTCCATTGTGCCTATGATCCCTTGGTATCTAAATGCTGCCACCCTTCGGAGACATGTCGCCGACATGTTCAAGAGTATAATCCTTCTGCAGTTTACACCCTCGTCTTCTCCTCTAATACTTTGCTTTGCCATCTACCTCTTGTTCCTTATCTCGTGTCGTTGATGGGGGAAACATTATGGCCCTCCTATGATGGGTCGTCTCCTATCGACATCAGCGCATTATCCAGGAGATTGATCTAGAGATCCCCTTTGGTACCTTAGAGCTTGCATGCCTCAATGGCAAGTTCTTCGCACTTGACGGTCGACTTTCATCATTGGTCATTGATTGGGTGATTCCACAAGTGTTCGACTTCAGCTCCTTCTTCACACTTCATGGATTGTGCTAGCTAGTACCTTGAGAACCATTGGCATTTTTGGTGGTTTCTCTCGCGCTTGTTAACGGTTTTCATCATTGACCAGTAATCAACTGATGTTCTATCATGCTCAACATCAGCACATCTATTCGCATGTTAGGATTTGTACTATGATCGGATGGGTTCAAGACCTTGAACTCAGGTTACACATGTTTGGGTTGCATGGATTGCTTTATGATTACATGACTCATTGATGGATGGATGCGACCATACCTAAGTCTTCATGGATGGCTATGACCATACCTTTATCATCATCACGGTCTCATTAACTGGATGGCTGTGTCCATACAACAGACCTATTTCTTACGTCTTCTGGATGGCTGCACCGATGCCTGGACTACGTGTACTTCATTATCAGAGATATCAGTTGTACTTGCATGTAGGTTCTTCCAGATGGTGTTACAGCTCAGCCAATTTTGTAAAGCATTTCGCCCCTCCCACTCTTGGGCTTCATACTTTACGGGGCATCTGTTACACAGTAATTTGTCACTGTCTTCATCCCAGTCTTCCTACTGTGTCATGTGTCTAAGTCATACATGCTCATATTAGACAAATTCTCTCTGATGTTGCCAAATGACCCACTTTTCCAAAGGTTTTTGCCTCATCGCGTCTGTTGGCTAAGTAAACCCGCTGAAGGGCACTCCAAAATAGTCCAGAAGCGCCGCCGTCGCAGAAGTACACCTAATTCCTGTGATGGTCTGATTTTATGTGCCAACGCGACTGTCGCTTGTAATATTCAGTGATGACTTGACTAGCTACGTTATTCAATAGCGATATCAGTGCGGAAGGCTAGTTATGTGCCCGCGATGATCCAGATTGGGCGAATTTGTTCCAATAGTTGGCCTTCCAGATGACTCCAAACCTGGTTGTTGGCATATTTTATGTCGCCCTCCTTTCTCTGGCGTGGCTATTCCGTCATTTGTGCTACCTTCCTTGGAGATAAGCTCACCCTTCCACCTTTCATGGAGACTCATTCTCCTATTTAAACTATCACCATTGCTATGTGCTACTAGTTCTTAGTTTTTGGAATGGTTGCTGATAGTGCTATTAGTGTTTGTGAGTTTGCTAGATAGCTGGTGTGAGTGTGACAAGTGTGGGATTGTTGATAGCTTGAGGAAGGTTGTGAAGTGCCCTTAATCTTGTGTAAGACTTGTGAGTGAGAGAGACTTGTGTATTGGGAGATCCATCTTCAAAGAGTGAATGCTTGAGGAACATGCTGGCTGGATCCTTTTGAGAAGGCTTGTGACATCAAGACTTTGGTTGTAAGCTTACTCTTATTTCATTATTAATGCAATCAATGATGTTTTCCTTTGTCTTGTATGTAATGTACTTGATATCTCATGACTTCTTGACTTTGTGAGTAAATAGATCATTGTTTTTCCGGTTATGTGCTTTGTTTTATTTCCTTTGCATTGTTTCAGGTCGATTACTCGTTAGGAGAAAGAAGAGGAAGTTGGAGCAGTGCAACGAAACTCCATCGACCACCGGTTGAGGTAGGCCTCCAACTATGATTGTTTAAGGAAAGCTATAGTTGATCTATCCTTGTTTGTGACTAGACCAACTCTAGGGCTTGAGGGGTTGCCTTTGTCCGCAGAGGGAACACTTTCCTACATCACACATAAGTTCTGTCACTATGCATGGATTTGTTGGACTCCCAACCTCGGATCCTATGTCGGTGTTTCATGCAACCTCATCGCCATTTCCAATGCTTCTACCTGGGCTGAGATCTTCTGCTATGATAGCGCCATCCTTAGGTGTGGTGTCAAAGATGCCACAAACCATGCGATGTGTTGCACATCCATCAGTATCATATTAGCCTCACGGATTGTAATTTTCAGCCTCTGATCTAGATCTCAGGGGGTTTTACCTGGAAGCATCGCGATCTGTTTAAACCCAATGATTGACTGTGTCTCTGAATTCGGCTAGCTAAACTCTCTGTTTAGCGCATTCTGGATCTCCGCTATTCTTGCATTTGGGTGATCGTTCGAGTGCTTTTTATACCATGTCAGAACGTGATCCTGCAGTGCGCTTACCAATGTGGTCTTCTTAATGTTTTCATCTACAACCTCGTGTTCTTCCCACACTGCTCTTACCACGAACCAGAACTGATCCGGATCGTCATTCCCTACTCCTCTGAATATGGGTAGCTTGACTGCACTTGCCATGCTGAACTGCGGGTTTCGTGGAGGTGGGGTGGTTGAAGATGGAGGTGAAGTAGGTGATGGTGTAAGTGGAGGAGATAACTATGGAGTGCACTATCTTATCAAGCTAACCACACTTCTCAGAGAAACATATGCACGCTCTTCCTCACTCTCTTGTGAAGGTGAAATTGAAGTATTTTTCCCTAACCCTTCGATCCCTTTGTAGATCTTTCTTCTCCGCATCGCTCCACTCATTAATGTATTCGCATAACCTGCTTTTAACATAACAGCAACTTAATCCAGGTATTCAGGGATTTGATGTACCTACCTCATGGTCCCTTGAGAAAGTGTCATTCTGCTTCGCTATAGCTCACGGTCATGTCTAGCACAAGATCAATGATGAACCTTCCTATTATCCGGCCGAGCCAATGGTCCATGGACCACGCGATCTTATCCTCTGATGCCTTTATTCTGCGTACTAGCTCCGAAGTCCACACTATCGGTTGATCAAGCTTATACCTACCCTGGCTATCGGCTAACCGCGCAATCCAATCATACAGCTCTGAAGAGAAGGATGCAAATAAGATCTTATGGATTTCCGTATATACGTAGCGATCCAACAACCTCTTCTCGGATATCTACGGAGTTTTTTCTTCCTATAAAACGAACTCATGAAGCTTCTGATCCAACCACTCTTCAATTTCCTTATTTGTGCGGTTCCAGTGTTCTAACATTAGACATCCCTTAGGCAAATCCTGGTCCTAGCAACGGAACCATTTGTTGGCTTATTGGGGCCTGACCAAGGTTCAGAAGTGTTTTAGCAAAACTACTAGCCATTTCGGAAATAGCCCGCAGTGTGCGAACTGAGGTCTCACTCGAGGTAGTATGGGAGGGTGCTGGAACTAGGTTTCCACACCCTGGGGATGTCTTGATGAAGTCTGGGATGTTCACGAACCAATATTGCACACTTGTGCTGCTCCACTCAGTTGTCTGGCCTTCGCGTAGCTCTGTACAGAATGCGAAGAGGTGTTATCTAGATCCCTTATCCTCACTGTGTTATTAGTATAGATCTGACTTAATTTTGTGGTCCCAGTATTCTTATTTACTCAATTAACATTTATAGTCAGTACATGCAATCATAAACTGTAAGGAGATGCAAATATATAACATAAACACAGAGATTATATGTATAATGTTCCAGAATCAACTTATCTTTTATTAACCTTCTTTTCTAGTACAATCCAATACCACCCTACGCACTCAGCTGCAAGGGTACGCGCACACAGCTGCAGAGCCTCTCTCTACTACTGTGACCCCAGACTTAGACTTACAGAATCAGAGTGAATATCGCATTCAAAAACCCATATCACTTTATATCAATACTCAAGAAAAAAACTAACTTCTACACTTAGAGCCTCGCTCTTATTTATACATTCCCATGGTCCACGGACCATGGGTAGGCTGACACATTCTAGATTAGATTACAATATTTTAGGACAGACTACCCTTTGACTTGACTCATTAAAATTCGCGCTCCGTACACTTCACGGAGCCTTTACAATAATATTACCCAGAATTGTGGGCTTTAAGCCCCAAAACTGTTAGGCGGGGGATTCGCTACCCAACACAAGGAAGGGTATGCACTTAGAGGAGTCAAGAAAGTTTAACAATTAGCCAAAGAATTTTTTGTTGGGATAATATTTGACAAATTAATATCGATCTGAATATTTCCAAACATGTTCACTTACTAGAACATATATTCACATGTTTTGGCCGAATTGGGATTTTGGAGTTATGTCCTGTTTCATGTAAATTTTTCATAACTTCTTCAATGTCATATTATTATGATTGCATCAACTATTGGACATATGTGAAAGGCATCAAAGGAAATGAGGATAATATTTTATGCAATTATTTATTTTTGTTGTGATCGTGCTTCTACTTCGAGCAACCTTGTTGAAATATTTTGTATGTACGTGCAATACATAGTCGATTGTTGCAAAAATTAGGGCTCTGATTGAGTAGAGTGTATTTTCTCAACTTGTAATGCATTGAACAACAAACATGTTTTCAAATTGAAGGGGAGATACCCTGCTATAATGGGCTCATGCTTGATCATGTTGGCACTATTCAATCAGACCAACAATTGCAACAAAGGCTGAAGTAGCAACAACAACTATTGCAGTAGGCCATGCTTCAACAACAAAAGTCTCTCTATCATGTCAAACTGTTGGTGACATTGTCCCATATTGAGCCAATTCCAAGTGGAAATCTGCCACCCAGGTTTGATTCAAGTGCATGTCACAATGTATATGTGGGTAACATAAGTGTACATGTCACAGAAAGCCTTCTTGCAGAGGTGTTTTCTAGTATTGGACGACTGGAGGGATGAAAGCTTATCAAGAAAGAAAATTCATCCTATGGATTTATGGACTACTATGACCATAGATCAGCAACAAATTCCATTTTGACTCTTAATGGAAGACATTTTTTAATATCTAAAAAAATTGGATCATTAAGTTCGTTGTTGATAAGTTCTACACCGAGAAGTTATTTGCCAATATACGCATTCCACTTTCATAAGCAATAAGTTATATTACAACGAACCTTTACTTATCTCAATGTTTAGAGCAGAACACTTGTGTTCCATCGATCGGATGGATCCAACGATCCCTTGGACACAATATCTTACAATTGATCTGTGCCACTTGTACCTTAGCCACGAGAACTGGGCCATCGAACTGTGACACATGGCCTTGGCCATTTGATCTGCGCCACTTGGCCTTCAATCTTGGGTGGATGTATATGAGGCAAATTACTACAAATTGCAAATACTTACAGCCCAAGATGGACAAATTCTATGGAAAATTCTTTTTCATTAACATAAAAAAGAGAGTATAATAAAAGGACATGGCAGAAATTGTTTAAAAAAGTGCATGAAGGTAATCAAAATTTCATTCAGAAGTAGGAAAAAAACTTGTATTTTGCATGAACTTTGAAACTTCCAAAAGAGAAGAATCTGAACCAAAAACTTATGCTGCATGTCTTGTAAATTTTAATATTTGTTCTTGTTCAAATCAGACAAAATCGTGCCTATGAATTTGTAAGAGTGATGTGAATGAAAAATATAGAATTTAAAAAAATCATGTATACTTTCCATTTAAGAAAAAGTTGGTGTTTGGAATGGATTTGTAAGTAAAATTTTTGTGTGCGTGTAGTAAAAAATATAAATTTATGTTTATTTATTTATTTCAAATAAGGAATTTATTAATTATTAAAAAAATTAAAAGTAGATATTTTCCTTATTTCAAATAAGAAAATTATTAATTATTAAAAAAATTAAAAGTAGATATTTTGAGAATTTATTAGCTTAAAATTTTTAAAAGTAAAGATTTTGGGTTTATATTTAATCCCTTTGTGTTGATCCTTATGTTTTCATTTTTTTAAATGTCAAGATAATATTGAACATATTGTGTCATTTTATGATCTAATCACCTATTGAATTGGTCTTGTTTCTTAAGGTGTTCACTTGAAGCAAGGCATTAGCAAATTTATGAGCCTAAAAAATAGAGTACTAGAAGATTATCTTCCAAAGCAACACCAATGTCCATACCATGCTTCTTGTCAAACACGTGGCAACCCTTTGTTCATATGTCACCAATATAAAATGGCTTATCAACTTCCATGGTAGCCTACCTAGTCAATTGGCTATTATATCCACTATCGACCTCTTAGGAAATATCACATAATTTAGTTTAAAACTTGCTTACTCGGTCTTCACATAACCAAACAATGGGTCATCAATTAACATAGTTACCTTTCCATCATCTATAAGATCACTGAGCCCTTATTCCCCCAGGACACTTACTTCTCTATACATACTTATTGTCTCCATACTCGACACATAACATACAAACGGGTTTGTAGATTGAAGCCCTAATATCTCGAGACCTAATATGTCGAAATGCCAATGGTTGGGTTATAAAGCCATGGGGCCCTCGAGAAGGGCTAAATAGTGTCATTGATAGTAATTAGTTGATATCTTAACATCCAAAAGCCCAACATCCACGTCGTCGCTATCAATTTGTCACCTAGCCATCACCATGGTGCAAAGTCAACCTTCCATTACCATGTCACATCAATTGCCAAATTGGTATGCCATTTCAGCTAGACCCACATTGGTGCCACATCATAATGAGACATTAGCATGTAAAATAAACTTCCACACAATTGACATGTGGTATCCTTGGGTCCACATCCCCGCACCACATAATTACTCTATCAATATCGAGGTTTCTTTTTGGCGACTAGTGTCTTACATACTGATCTTTAGTACCCAACATTGTGACATTTTGACAAGTCAATTTCCCAACAAATAATACATTTCATTAGTGTTGGCTAACCTTGAGGTGTCCTTAATACCGGTAGCTTGACATCTGACCTTTCTATGGACTCTAGTCCCCAATCATCAAGCGCTAATCCTTGAACCCTCTATCTCGATGAGCTAATGGATAATGTAGGATCTGCTAATATCGAGGACATGTTTGACATGGAATCTTGGTTAGTTGGGGCTTCTTGCACAATTAGGTAATGGGGAGCACTATTTTCCATCATAATAAAGCATAGGTATATAGATGTTGTATGGGTGCCAATGTGAGGATTTTCCCAGCAAGGATAGCTTTTGTTAGGGCCTTGGACAGCGTCTAAGGAGAAACACCATTACCATACTAGGGTCTATGAGTGGTTTTTAAGGCTTAGTAATAATATAGGCTATCCACATGGTACAAAACCACCACCAGTGCCTCTAAGGTGAATAGTTGGCCTATTGGGGCTCATGGAGACCATCTAAGGGATGGTTCCTAGGGACTTGAACATTTTCCAAGGATGAAAAATAGCCCCTGAGGGCCCAAAAGAGGTGTAACATAATGTTCGTGGTCCATGTATAAGTTCCCAAGCAACTTCAATACAACCCCTACAAAGAAAATATTTTCCCCACATATGTTGTATGGAAAACGTTTAATATTTTCCTTTAGTGGCTAATTTCTATTGACTGCTACTTTACTTTATATAGTTGTCTCATATAAAACCTCAAGAAATACACTTGGCATCACCATTAAAATAATGTTTACTCACAGTTATTAAATAATTTTTATTTCCACTTTTCAAATTCAGTCGCATAGAAATAATAAATCTAGTTAACAATGAGTAAAATCCATCAAAATTTCTACCTAAAGTCGTGGTTGTTTTAGCTATTAGAGATGATGAAACTATTTATGAAATTAAATCTATCGATGTGTGACATAGTAATCATGACCATTTATGGGAATTCTTACCTATAACTGTTCATCTATTACATAACTTGGGTTCCATTACAATAGATATTGAATAATCAGGCCATGTCCATTTTACCAATGATATAAAAAATAAGATGAGATCCTAGTTTCTTCTTTACAAATTCTCATTTTGGATAGTCTAAAAAAAGGTGTTTTATTTGACCTTTGGTATTATTTAAGTTTATATTGTAAATTCTATCCTATACATATTTATTTTCTTCTTGTTAAACACATGGAAACCCTTTTTCCCACATTTCACCATTATAAAATTGCCTATCAAATTCCAAGGTAGCCTACCTAGCCAATTGGATATTATATCCACTAACGACCTCTTGGGAAATATCACATTAGTTTAAAACTTTCTTACTTAGTCTTCACCTAACCAAACAATGGGTCATCAATTAATAGAGTTACCTTTCCATCATCTACCTTTTCCATCTACCAGATCAGCAAATCCCTACCCCCCCATGACACGTAATTCTCTATACATACTTATTCTCTTGATACTCAAGACCTAACATACATATGAGCTTGTAGATTGAAGCCCTAATGTCTCGATACATGATATATCAAAAGGCCAATGCGGTGCAGGCTCCCAACATAAACCATACTTAGCAAACAAATGCCAAGGTAAAACTACTGGCACATACCCACAGTATGCATTTTACACCATAATGCATCTACACTATCCTAGGTCATTTGACTCTACAATGAAGTCAAATCTTCCGAACTTAGATGCTCACGACCCATCATTAGTTCCTATGTAATGGAACTCAATCACCCCGCCCATACTTCTTATTAGGATTTCAGAACCACAGTCCAGATATATATATATATATATATATATATATATATATATATAACCATATTCCTTTCATTTTCTTTGGTTATAGATATATGAATACAAACACTATCGACGCAAATCTTCCAGAGTAATCTTTATATAAGGAAATTCCACACAATATACCTTATTCCTCCTTTATACGGTTCTGCACAGAACCGAAGGTTAACCCTCATCGCAATCGGCCATCACAATGTTTAGTGGCCATATATATATGAGCCATCACCCATCCTCTGACTCCGATCTCCAATATCAGAGCTATAACACATGTTTTACGTGTTAAAGGCCCATGGCATATAAAATATCGGAAATATTAATATTTGGGAATACAAAAGAAATTCCCCTCCGAACCGATACACCAAATTTCAAATTCTATAGAACCACGACTATAATATCGTCGGGTCCATTTACCATTGTTTCCGCACTATTTCTTCGATCTCTGCCAGCTCTAATGCTCGTTTGCCGATAAGCCCCGACGTTGATCGCTGATATATAGTTATCGACGATATTGAAATAGTCATTCACCGCTTATCCTTGGCACCTCCGATCACTGATATGTGATTTAATCGTGACCATTAATCTGGACACAATTCAATGGTCCATGATTAATTGCTAATTGCTCCATGCAAATCTCCAAGGCTCATTCTGATAACATAAAAAGGGACTCCTGCCATTGCGATTAATTCTCAGTCGTTGATCTAACTAATCCAACGGCTACTGAGTATTAACACTTCACTTCTTTGCAATTCCTTTCACTTAGAAATTTACGCTATTTCTTTGATTTCTCGGTGGTTTGGCTTATTTAAAGGTTCCGGCCTTTTGTTCATTTGCAGCTCCCTCTTCCTTTGATCTTTACCCTTCTTGTAGAGCTCTAATGGATTCAATGATCCACTTTGATTCTTTTGAATCATGTAACTCTTCCTCTACTTATTCTTCACTTGCATTTGAAATCCATTGTGATTCCTCTGAATCACTCTATCCCTCTTCATCCTGCAACCTACAGAGCCTATGAATTCATAGTAAATCATTCATGAAATACTTCAATACATACTGACACAGACATGAAATAAGCTCTCTATTTATTAATGTAAAATAAAGAATACATTCGAGACATCTCAGTATCACACACAAAGAGGCCTGATTTCTACTATTCGTGGCCTCCTCTCTGCCCATAGGCTTACATATGTTTTTATATGGAAACTGGGATTAGATTATTATGAAGGACCTGATCTTATCCTTTAACAAAAGCCCTAAAACTCTACATGCATGCATATATATGTGGCATACTTTATCCACTCTGGCTTTTCTATGTTTTAAAATAGAAAAGCCACTTGTTTTTCTCAATGGTCCACATTTATTCTCCCTTTCATGCCTAAAATCTCTCCCTTGCTCCTAGGATGATGGAACTACTCATGTTTTCATTTATTTGTTTTGAGAGCATCTAATTAAATCATACTTAAGGCCTAAATATTAAATTGACTTGAGACTTAGGAAACTAATTTCCCAAAAACACATGACCCCCTATGTCTACTATTTACAATGATTTTCCTTTGGCTGAATGCTCCTACATCAGAATCCCAAAGTAGAAAATATTCATGATCTCCTGATCATGTGTCTTCTGATCTTGGTCTTCCTAGATCCCATACTTTGTTCTGTAACTATCCAGATGCCTTGTTCCCTTGCTTCTGCTGCATATTTGTTGTCTTCTTCTTCTTATCAATCAGGTTCAAATTTTGATTGATCTTGCATGCTGCTGTTACCATTTTCCTCCATTTGAATTTCTTCATCATCTGCTGCCATATTTCTTCAATTTCTACGCCCATCATATTTTTGGGCTGGTCCATCTTCTGCTTCTTACTTCTGTCTTCTTCTTTTTGTTTCAGGCTACTATTGCTATCTTCTATGTTGACCTTTCTTGTGTCCATTGTAGACATTGCTCTAGACTTTGCCTCCACTTTTTCCTTGCTTGCTATGCTGACTCCTGCTTGGCTTGCTATCATTTTTGCTTTACTTACTTTACTGACTACCTCCCTATCATCCTTACCCTCTTTCATGATTAAATCATGACTGTCCAACATTCTTTCCAGAAAATTAACTTCTCTATTCCATGGATTGATTTCTTCCATAGAATTCTCTTATTTCACCTTTATTTGGATGTTCACTTGTGCCAAATCTCCTCCATCATTTGCAAAAAAACCTGCACGCTCAAAACACTTGTTAAAATTAAAACATAAGGCTATTGTGCCTTATCTTCCTTTGGCAACAATTTAGTTTGCAGCTCTGTTTTCCCCTTCTCCTCTATCAACACGTCAGTATGTTGATTCGAATTCTCATTAGAATTCATGAGACTATTTGGTAATCTCTCTTCTACATCATCTGTTCTAATGATGTCTTCTTGCTTGGGTTCACAATAGTGAACTTCTTCTCCCTTAACTTGCGGTTGATTATCTTCACTTTGAAATTGTTTGATTCCTACTACCTCTTTACCATCTTCAAACAACCTCTGCTCAATCTCTTTGATCACATACTCATACTAATTCATGTTGTTTAATGAACCTGCAAACAAATTATTACACCTTCCTATCTCCATGGCTACTTGAGACACATCTTCTTCTTCAGAAACTATAACTATAGCTTCTGTTCTACCGTCAAGTTCTCTCATCAATTTCTCCAATAGTTTAATTTCCTCTTCACACTTAGAAAGCACTTCATCACAATGCACTCTTCTTCCAGCTTCATCCTTCACATGCTGTGTTACAGTATTAAAATATTGTCTTCCTTTAACCCTTGTAATCTGAATGTCTTTCTGCTGTAGCAAATCACTACTTCCCTCCTTCAAGAGGGCTTCTCCATCATACTATGTTCTCCTAGAGTACTCCTCCAGAAATTCGATATCTTCAAAAGACTGTCCATCCTCTTCAAAAAACTCTTTTTTTAGTGTTCCTTTTCTCTTTGCTAAGTCTTTCCCATAGACTTCCTCTTCCTTAACATCTTTCAGTAGATGTTCTTCTTCCCTATTGTCTGTCTCAACAGTTTCCATGGTTATCTCCACTGTGCCTATCATCATTGTGAATTGATGATCCTTTACTATGTTTTCATCTAACATAGCCTCTTCCTCAAGTTTTCCTTCAGTCCCTTGTTGTTTATATGCTCTGAAGATATCTTCAAATGGTTGCTTTTCTCCTACAATATCTACGATCATACACAAACTATCAATTTTAAAAATATAAGACCCTATGGTCTCACTTGATGGTTCAGCTGTCATATCTCCTTGTTGTTCTAAATCATTCATATGATTCAGGAATTCTTCGATGGTCTCTTCTTCAATCTCCTCAAGCACTTCACTTAGTTGCTTGACATCTTCCACTAGCTATATATGAGATCTATCTACCTCATCTTCTTCCAGAACATAATTATGATTCTACTTGTCTTTTTCCTTCTTCATGACAATATCAGCAAATTGTCCTTCACCTATAAACATACACAAATTGTCAGATTTAAAACCATGTGACCCTTCGGCCTTACTTGAAGTTTCAATCTTCAAGTCTTCATCTTCACTATCTCCCATAAATTATCCTTGTTTTGGTTCACAAATGGATTCTTCCATTTCTAACTCAACTTCCTTTAGTTTTTCCTTCAGCCACTTTACTTTCTTTTGTTGTAGCCTTCTCTGCAACTTACGCTGCTTTACTGCCTTCTTACTTAAGACCAACCTAGTCTCTGGATTTCCTCAAGCATTATCCTTAACGCATAGAGTTGTTCTTTTAATTATGCAATTTCTTTGTCAATTTCTTCTTGACTCATCTTCTTGCCATTTTCTTTGGCATCCTCTTTCTTATATCCTCTACTGTGGCTTCTCTTTGAACCTCTGCTATGACTATCAATAGTCATCTTCTTCTCTTCTATCTTCATGAGCTCCTTTGCAACAAACCTCTGCAATAGCTAGTCCTTCTGGTTGGGTTCTCATTTCACTAAGCTCTCCTCACTCAGTCTTTTGGTAAGCATGGGTCCTCTGTCTGGAACATATTATTGAGAAACACCTTTGCTCCTTCTAGGCTTATGCAATCTCTCACTTTCTCTTGAGAACACTTTAACTGTCCTCCCTATCCAATCTCTTGTTAGATTCTTCAGGTTCACTGCCACTTCTCCTTTTAGAGTATTCTCCTTACTCGCTCTTCAAGAGCACATCTTGTTCTTATCTCATAGCTTCTATTGCTGTCACCTGTACATTAATATATAAAAACACACATTCTTAATTTAAAACAGAACATACCTTCAAGATCTCAGCACGATCTTGCTTCACCCATTCTTCTACACCTGAATGGATAGTCCTCTGGTTGGGTTCCAATTCCTCTTTTCTTCAGAACTTTCATTAAGCAATCTTGCTTTCTCCTTCCTTCAAGGAATCCTCCGTTCCTGCTATTCCAAACCTCTACTAGGGCTGCTACAGTATTCCAAGAACTTCAAAAGTTCTCCTTTTACATATTACAAATTTGCTCTGATACCACTTCTTCTCTGACCTCAATTCTTCTCTGATACAAACTTCTACTCTGATACCACTAATGGTGCAGGGCTACACCTTCACATACCCACAATATGCATATTAAAAATGCATCCACAACTGTCCCAGGATATTTAAATCTCCAATGGAGTTAAATCTTCAGACATTTAGATGGTCATGGCCCATTCATTAGTTCCTATGTAATGGAACTCAATCACCTTGCCAATACTTCCTCTCGGGATTTCAGAGGCACAATCCATATATATATAACCATATTCCTTCCATTTGCTTTGGTTATATATATATATATATATATATCAATACAAACACTGTCAGTGGAAATCTCCCAGAGTAATCTTTATATAAATAAATTCCAAGCAATATACCTTATTCCTCCTTTATACAGTTCTGTACAGAACCCGCGGTTAACCCTCATCATAATCGGCCATCGCAATGTTCAGTGGTCATATATATATGATCTATCACCCCTCCTCCAACTCCTATCTCAAATATCGGAGCAATAACACATGTTTTACGTGTTAAAGGCCCGTGATATATAAAATATTGGAAATACTAATATTTGGGAATACAAAGAAAATTCCCCTCTGAACTGATATGCCAGATTTAAAATTATATGAAACACAACTATAATATTGTCGGGTCCGTTTACCACTGTTTCCGCATTATTTTTCCGATCTCCACCAGCTTCGATGCCCGATCGATGATAAGCCCTGACGCCAATCGTTGATATATCGCTATTGGTGATATCACAATAGTCATATTCCACTTACCCTTGGCACCCTCGATCACTGATATGCGATTTAATCATGACCGTTGATCTGGCCACGATCCAGTGGTCCACGATTAATTGCTAATTTCTCCATGCAAATCTCCAAGGCTCATTCTTATAACATAAAAAGGGACTCCCACCGATGTGATTAATTCTCAGCCATTGATCTAACTAATCCAACTGTTGCTAAGTGTTAACACTTCACTTCTCTGCAATTCCTTTCACATAGAAAGTTACGTTGTTTCTTTAATTTCTTAGTGGTTTGGCTTCTTTAATGGTTTCAACCTTTTGCTCATTCGCAGCTCACTCTTCCTTTGATATCTGCCCTTCTTATAGAGCTCTAATGGATTAAATGATTTAATTTGATTCTTTTGAATCATGCCCTCTACTTATTCCTCACTTGGATTTGAAATCCATTGTGATTCCTCTGAATCACTTTGTCCCTCTTCATCCTGCAGAATTCTACCTACAACCTGCAGAGCCTACGAATTCATAGTAAATCATTCATGAAATACTTCAATACATGGTGAGCACCAGTATTGCATCAATAATGCTGCAACTCCTGGGTGGCCTTCTTTACTCTTATCAACCCGGTAGTTTGTAACAAACTTGGAAGCGACGGTGTTGTATGCACAAGTACTAGTTCTTATTGTAGGTTGTCACTTGGTCAGTCGACGGAAGATCACTAGGAGCTCAAGCCAACTTCTATGGATTCCAGAAGAAGCTCTAAATGTGATGAAAGGAAAGAAATATAGATGTTATTCTCATTGCGGAAAGGAGAAAGACTGAAATGTAAAGCAAACCATGTAAATCCTACTTAACCAACTAATCCTACTTTTGCGGAGAGCATCATGAAAACCATGAAAGTAATGCAATCTATCTATTCAAAGAAGTAAAAAACATCTAACTAAGCTATTTTTGTAAGTAAATGAGAAAAAAACATTTTTTTGGAATTTTATGTATTTTTATGTGAATTTGACATGTATGTGATTTATTGTTTGTGAATGTGGCAATGAATAGGCGGTGTTGAAAGTCAGTTTTGGGGCTTGAGAGGATGTAGGATGGTGTGGTTGGGTCCTATGAGGTCTCAGGTGGCCTTCTGGAGGATTTTCCCACACTCGGCCTTTAAAATAATGCCTACAAGAAAATATACAGGAGGACACAGGAAATCTAAAAGAGGAAAAACAACATTCTACAGGAGGCTTACAGGAGGAGGCCGAGAGTAGTTTTGGCTGTTTTGAAGGTGTGAGAGTGGGTGGAAAAGGTGTATTAAGGTTGGAATGAAGTGTTAAGGCACCTAGGGTCTACCAAGAATCATTAGGAGAGATAAATATGATTGGATTTTCTCAAGGAGAGAGGAAGGAATTCTATGGAAAACACAGGAAACTAAGGCAGAATTGAGGGGAGACTTACGCGACCCCTATGGCAAGGATCAAATGGAGGATGGGATGGCTGATAAGCTGATCTACTGTGGGAAGATATCTACTACATAGACAACTGACAGTCAACAAATGAGATGAAGCAAGCGATGAAATAAGTGCATCAATAAAAACAGAGTTTTGCATCAAACTAATCTAAAATGTGATGTATGAAAGGAAATGTTGATAACTGTTGCGAGGAAGGAAAGCATGGAAAAATACTATGGTAAATATAGAATTGAATATGATGGAGAAGTTCTGAATCAAAGCAAACTAAACTATTAACCAACTAGAAAGCTGTAAACACTAGAAGTCCTATGAATGAGGAAAATCTGTGTTTTTTGGGCAACAAGAGGGTCTTTGCCTCAAATCATGGTCCAAAATGGAGGAAGAGAGGCCAAGGCACTGTTTCTAGCCTTTTGAATCTTTTCTTTTCCACTGCTTAACCTGCTATAGAAAGCACAAATGGAAGTAAACTACTGAATCATAAGAAACAACCTATTCTTAACCATGAAAGAAATACATCTAACAATAATCTAATCTACAACTGAAACAAAACATACAAATACAAGTAAAGAGGATCTTGGCTGCTTGGATTGGGCCCTAAACCAAGATATTGAGCTCTCTGAGGTAACTCGGTGATATCTCAAAAAGGATTCCATATTTATTTCCAAAATAATAACAAGATTACATGAAATTGTCAAAATAATAAGCTCGAAGTTGAGCAGAGTTTACAGAAGCAAAAGTACAAAAAAAATCCAACAAAAATCAAACCCTAGTGAGGTCCTAGGCCTCTCTACTTATACAAATGAAGATACCAATAGCTTCCTTAAAATCAGGGAGACTTGGCTCCCAAAACTCGAGATAGTCATCAGTCATCCTCC
This sequence comes from Pinus tabuliformis, assembly GCA_031772625.1. NCBI lineage: Eukaryota > Viridiplantae > Streptophyta > Pinopsida > Pinales > Pinaceae > Pinus > Pinus tabuliformis. Next base: position 767,245,140 of record CM062815.1, read on the forward strand.
ATTTGCTCGGTTGCCTGCTAATACATGATTTGGTTGCTTGTGCTCTAAGTTGAATGAAGGAGAATTCGAAGTGAGGAGTAATAAATGAGGGGGACTCCCTCCTATAAGTCCTCTCCTTTTTCCACTTCGATTTATTGCTGCCATTTGTCCACTGGATCCTTGACTTTGACCACAAAATTCATCAATAATCTGCATTAAACACATATTAGACCACATGGCATCATAACTAACTCAACTCACTTTATAAGCATAAATATAATTAGAAAATCATACAATAAGCTAGGAGAATGGTTGATTTGACTAGGTTTGGAGGTAAAATGAGCCCATATAATTACCCATTTATGAGGCTCATCATCACCCCTTACTGAAAGTGTTGCCTAGTCCATCTCCTCATCTTTTATGGCCCTGGTGGCCTCCCTAATCCCATGATTGTGATGTGGTCTCCTCTTCCTTGTCATAGAATCCTGCCTTCCTGTCTATTTCTTCCCACTGCTCTTGCTCTTATTCTTGTATTTTGCCTTCCAACATGCCTAGCAGTAGCGGGGGACTCAATTTGAGGCCAATTCAATTGACCTTGAACCTCTGCATGGAGTGCTTATACATGGTGTTACAAGGAAAAGTGTCTACACAGAATTGCTTATCCCACTAACGTGTGGTAGCTACATTAGAAACAAACAAAGTAAAGCTACTTTCATTTTTCCCTTATGAAATATAGATGAGATAAGAACAAGGAAGACCAACCTCTGTCTTGCACTAATCTCCTAGTTTGATTCCTCTCTCTCTTGATAGTCTTTCGCTACTACTTGCTCCCTTGTACGCCCAGCTTCACAGAGTACCTGTAAGATCATAGTAGCATAGCACTATACAAGAACATGGATCTATAATCATAAACAATCTAGGATCAGATGTAAATTGACCATACAAATGCATAAAACATAAATGACACAAGAGTATGGAGGAAAACTTGAATAGATTTTATTGATAAACAAGAAAGAGCCAAGGGAGTTACAACCAGTTGTTCTGACCCAGCATCATCCTCTCAGCAAGGAATCCCCTCTTCACCTCATACAAAGCTTAGATCACCCACCAATCTGATGTTGTCTCAAGAAACCAACAGCAATTCCTTACAATATGCAAAATTCCAGCCTCTAGATCTCTGGGATGAGGGATCCATATATAGATATCCGTAAGGGAGATGAGTCAGCTTGTGATTTGATTAGTGTCTTCCCTCTGATAGTTCTTGCTTCCACTTGGAGATTGATGATCTCTTACTCATCCTTGGTCGAATTCAGAGAGGCAAGTGTCACAGGAGAAGTGTATGGAAGTTTCCATGCCTCTCCACCTCACGGAATGACACTGCCATTTGTCATTTCTCACCCATCGCACCACATAGAAGGGCTTTTTGAAATGCAACGCACCCACACAGTGTATTTAGGTGAGATGCAACGCACTTTGCCTATGGAGCAGCTGAAATGATCCTGTTTTGACCAGTTCTGAGCAATTTTTCATGGAGAACTTCTGGGAGAAGCTGTAATCAGTTGACCTTGTTCCTTTAGGGGTTAGAGAAACACTTTTAGGGACTTAAGAGCCCTTGGTTTATGGACATTTCATGCTTGGGGTTGTAGTGTCCAAAAATGTCTATAACATTTGCCCCCTAAAGCATGAGGTCGTTTAATCTTTTGATGTCAGGTGAAATGCTTTATTATGAGGATCCGAAGTTCTTTCAAGCTGGGAGGAGACCTGTAATAAGATACAATACAATACATTATCTTCATAAATTTTCATGATCTAGCCGAGGCAGGCATTCCCATGCTCAGCTTTATAAATTCATTTTCATGTACATAGGACAGACAATCGTCTGAGTGTAGACTGATGATTCTGGTAGAGCCATCATCCCTTTGATTGGATGATTATCTGTGCAGCAATAATTTACATTTGATGTCTTTATTTCCCTGAATATATATCGTAGCTCGGATGGATGAAACTAGATCCGGGGTCTTCAATCTCATTCGATCTTCACTCGAAGTACAAGTCTATCCATGTGAGAGATGTTCTGGAGTCGAACATGGAAAGACATCGCCTGATTACCAGCCAATGATGTAAGCTGTTAACAGGTGCGAGAGGAATCATCGATAATGATAATGACCCTCAAGGTACTGCAGTACAATTCACGTGGTGTGAATAAAGGACTTGGCGTCGAACACCACACAAAATCTTTCGGTCGAAGGTCATTGATGTAAACCTGTCGCCGGAAGTGAGAAACTTGCCATTGAGGCATGCAAGCTTCAAAGTACTAAACGAGGTGCTCCTAGATCGAATTCTTGGATAATGAGCTGATGCCGACAAGAAGCGATCCGTCACAGGAGGGCCTTAATGAATCCCACATCAATGACATGGAACAGAGCAAATGATTTTAATGGAGGTGAAAACAATCTGATGACATAAGGTTTAGGGTGGCGGTCATGAAAGAATGGACTGCAAATGTATTGTAGCGGGTGAGACACATGTGAATTCTCTGAATGACTTCTCTTGAACATATCAGGAACACTGACGTGATGGACTGGTAGCATTAACCCCAAATGTGGATGGTGTGATGGGACCATGGTGATGCAACCAGTGAATGAAACAACCCAACCCGACTTGGATGTGGAGTGAAAGTGTCATGTTCAAGAGCGACTTGCTACCAATAAAGTTTCTTCAAGTTTTCTTCCCAATTTTCCCCAGTCATTGCTGACCAGTACCTCTTTATTTTTTTCAAGCTTGAGGAGGATAACATATGCTTGTTCTATAATTTTCCCTTCGGGCAAACCCATTGCTATGTTTTAACGAGCCTAGCGATAGTGAAACTCGTTCTTGTCTGCTATGGACAAGTTTGTCGCTATTAAGTTTTAACGAGTTTAACGACAAAGATAACTCGGTCATTTTCAATTTTAGAGAGTCTGAAAAGGAATGTAAAGGAAACTCCAAAATTCCTTTTTCGTCATCTAATCCCTTAAGTCCGAAAAAGTATAAAACAATACAGAAGGGATGAATTTTTGATACTTTTAATGAGCCGAACAAAACAAGCGCTCGATCTTTTTGTGTAATAATCCCTCACGTCCAAAAAGATTAAAATTTAGAGGAGGGATAGCACTTCCGATCCCTTTAACGAGCTGGAAAGGCCAATGGCTTGGCAATCTTTTCATATTTTACGAGTCAGTTGAAAAGAGCTTAAAGGAGACTCGTCTTTTGAGGAACGAGTGATAAAATAGGGTAGCAGCTGATTCCAGGTAAGGTTTGGAATTTTCAAATCACGGTAGTGTTACAAGGATGGCTAGCGAGATCACTCTTCGTAGCTGTTCCTCAAAAGGGGTAAACAATCAAATGGAGGTGAATGATTGGCCAATACAGAGTGGAGGTGATGATGAAAACACGACCAAGGCTTTTAAAGGCTGAAGTACTACATTCACGATGGTTATTTACCGGGAAATAGTTCATTTTTTAATGAGCTTAAACGCGGGGGGAAACATTTGCTCATGGCTTATGTTTATTTTTTAACGAGCTTGAACTATGCGCTAAAACTGCTCGATTAATCCAGTCGTATAATAAGAATGTCTCATATATGAAAATGGCTATTTTTAGGGTTTTTCCCCACATCCTTTCTTTATGCAAGTTAGGAAACGACCAATCCTACGAGTTTAAAGGGTTAGAGGACCTACAAATTTAAAAAAATAAATAGTCGCTCTTCGCTTGCATGCCAAAAGGTTTGCATGCCCCTCGATATAAAATAAAGCTTCAAGGCCACATTTTGTTCTACCCACAAAACATTTGTTTTATCAGGAAAGGTAATCCTCTTTCAGGTTACCAAAGATTGTTCTATTCACAGTGCAAACAAAACATTTCTTCGGCGATGTCTACCGAAATAGACAAAGGCGAGTGGAGGATACTACTCCACTTACATAATTTTAACGAGGGAATCTTGTTCCAGTCTAACTCCCTCTTCCAATCACGGATGGGAGTACAGTCCAGTCATATATCTCTCGCAGAAACCTACCCTATACCCGAAGTTTTCCTGCCGAAGCAAACCAGGGTGCATGCCCCGTGGGTTTCAGTCATCTCCCCTGAATTACTCGCACTCATCAGGTGGACGGACTGGGGATTGATGAGACATTCCTTGTGTGAGAAGACCATTTAGGGATGGTATATGACTATTTGCTATGCGTGAACCGGGAAATGAAATCTAGTCTATGAGCTTGACCACTCTTCCTTTGTGCGGAAAACACATTACTCTAAAGAGTGATGAGATAATGGCTCCCATGCAATAAATATAGTCTCGTCCAAGGAGTAGATTATAATCCAGGGGTCCTTGAACTACCATTACGTTCATGTGAACGGTTTTCCCTCTCAATGTTATGGGCACATTGGGAAGGATCCCTAATGGTTGACTGGTTCCTTTGTCAAAGCCTGTTAGATTTCTCATCTCAGGCAAAAGCGATGGCGAACCAAGCGCTTTCCAAGCAGTCAAGGAAAGGATACTCACAGAAGCCCCTTCATCTATGATGGTACCAACCATAACCATTCTATATATTTGAGCAATAATTCAGAATGGTACACTAGCCAGTAAACGGGGTCTGCCTAGTTGATTCCAGTCGAAGGAGACAACTAGGTTGCTTGGAGGTGGGACTGAATAGACGGCTGGTTATGACTCTGACGAACTTCCTTCCTGCAGTAAAGGAATGGATAAATTGCCCCCATGTTCATCGGAGTCTGTGCTTACGAAAAGAATTTGGACGGTGTCATCCTTATTCTCTTCTGTGACTGTATCATCTGAAGACGGAACCTCTGAAGGCAAGACTGGGTCAACTGTCGCCTCGACCTTTTTAATTTCATCTGGTATGGGTTCAGATGGTTTGTCTTCTATGATAGATGCTTCAGCTGACCACCTGGGCGGGTCAGCCAAATTTTCAACTAGTGACGGACTCGGCAAGAGTTTTTTATATCCAGGAGGAAGTCGTAACGATGAAACCGAACGATCTTCCAAAACTCTTTTAGCCTCATCTAAGCAGGGAAAATGGTGGATGGCATGATCGCCTTCGCACAGTTTACAAGAAAATCTATATTTTCCTTTTTGTCCTGGGGCTTCACTTTCACTAGTCGACAATGTGTTTTCAACATGATCATCAGAGGTTGACGACACCGGGTTGTGCAAACGAGGAGACCAGTCCCTTAAGATCAGAGGGATGCAGGGACAATCTCAATGATAGTGGTCTCCTTTGCAAATGACACATGGCGGTTTAGGCCTGGTCAGTTCAGTGTGTGGATTTTCGCTAGACGACGCTTGGTTGCCCTCTTTTGCTTTTGGCTCCTTCTTCTTCTTCTCTTTCTTCTTCTTTTCCTTCTTCTTCTCAGGTACTTGATTTTTGGCTTTACCAACCTCATCAAGCGAAGAATAACAAGGAGAGGAATAATTGGAGGAAGTAGAAGGTTGGTGGGTAACTCTGGATTCGTCTAGTTGCTGACTCGATTGTTCAGGAATTGCAGTGTTCTGAACGACAGAGGTTGAGAAGAACTATACAGGTAAGCCAATTGTCAATCCTGGAAGCGACAATGTGGCCATATGGGGTGCACCAACATCTCCCCAAGAGGAGAAGGGACTAGGATTTCCTCCAAGGGGAATTCCTTGGTTGGTGGGTTCCATTTTCTCAACCTAAGATCAACGTAGGAAAGGGTGATGATTATTCCGTTTAAAATAAATTTTAGATGCTTTGACACAACTTGTTTTTTCAATTTTTAAGAGTCGAGAAAAAACAAAAGATGAATCTAGTCGCCTTCAATTTTTAATGAGCCTGAAGTGACAAGTGCTCAGATGGACCTTTTCCGTTAAGGAGTCTAAAAAGGAACGAAAGGGACTGCTCTGGAAGTCTAGGTATAGGGATTACCAAACCATTCGCAAAACTGCAGAATGCTTTTTATGGTACAACAGTAAATCTTCTCGAATGCTGTGTTCAGTGCATTGCGATCGATAGGGCGGCAGACATGGCTTCCTATGGATAAAGGATTAAGCCTATTGTGGTCTCCCAAAATATACTCGATGGTACGTGGGAGCACAAGTCCGTACTGGCACTTATCATCTCAAAGTGGAAGAATCACCCAACCATCAGTGAGAACAATAGTTACCAAGCTTTACGACACCAGAATACGTCTCTAGCCTAGACTTCTAAATGTTGTGCATTAAGTTCCAAAGCGTTGTTAGATTCATTGAATTTATTTTATAGTTGATCTTTTTTATGAAATTTGCCTTTTAGGTTCACTGCGAGATGTAGATTTATAATTCCTAAAATGCAATCTAAGATGATAAACAGTCTTTTATCTTCTTTGTGCAATGAAAATCCTAGCTACTAAGGAAAGAGAGATAGTATTCTTTCACAAAGAGCAAAGAGCACACTCTAAATGCACTATCTTAAATCAAACCAATCAATCAGTCTAAATGCAAATGCACATGCATGTATTTGTTTTCGGCTTTCTTAGTATGTGAATGGTAAAAAGAAAGCTAATGCACAAATCTGAATTACTTTTCAAGCGACAATTACCAACAAGTTTCTTTTCGAAATAAAAAATGAAGACAATCACAACACTTTATGATTTGGAAATGAATACTTGCTTTCGACACTAGAAAAATTACAAATTCAGACCAAATACAATAGTAACAGGATAATCGACTATCTACAGCAACCAAACTCTTTCCTATGACTAAAAACGACACTTGCAACACTTTCAAATCAAAGGACGACAGTACGATTACATTACTTAATGCAGAGGAGAACTGAAAATGACTCAAAAAATACACAAAAACATTTACAGTTCTTTTGTACAAGGAGGTAGAATAACAGCAAGGAAAAGGGATTTCAAACAGAGATATACTGATCACAAGTATCAAAATTCAAGAATAAAGCTGGAAAGAATGAATCACAGAAACCAAAACTGAACAATGCCTAGTCTGATCAGTGCACCTGTAACACAGGGAATTTGAAATGCAGCGCACCTACTACACTCGAGAAGTGCGTTGGATCTCAGATTCACATAACAATACCTGCACTAGGCCAAGGACGAGACTTTTCTTGGGTTCCGGGTCACAGTTTGCAGTTCAGTTCATGGGTTTTGGCCGAGAAAATTGTAATCAATAATCAGGGGTAGATCTAAGGATGATCTAAGAGCTACCATAAGGGGCAATCAGAGAGTTTGTAAATCAGTTCTTTAATTTATAAACAAATCCCAGAGATTGACTGAAGCGGCATTTATCTACTTTGCATTTTCATAGCAAATGCAGTTCGAAAGCTACCTCGCTCGACTTCAAGCTCCATCTGTAAGTTTATAAAATAGACAACAAGGAAGATAAACAAACAAACTAATTCGTCCCCAGTGGAGTCGCCATTTTGTTACAGGGAAAAGTGTCTACACAGAACTGCTTATCCCACTAAGGTGTGGTAGCTACCTTAGAAACAAACAAAGTAAAGCTACTTTCATTTTTCCTTTATGAAATATAGATGAGAGAAGAACAAGGAAGACCAACCTCTGTCTTGTGCTAATCTCCTAGTTTGATTCCTCTCTCTCTTGATAGTCTTTCGCTACTTTCTCCCTTGTACGCCCAGCTTCACAGAGTACCTGTAAGATCATAGTAGCATAGCACTATACAAGAACATGGATCTATAATCATAAACAATCTAGGATCAAATGTAAATTGACCATACAAATGCATAAAACATAAATGACACAAGAGTATGGAGGAAAACGTGAATAGCTTTTATTGATAAACAAGAAAGAGCCAAGGGAGTTACAACCAGTTGTTCTGACCCAGCATCATCCTCTCAGCAAGGAAGCCCCTCTTCACATCATACAAAGCTTAGATCACCCAACAATCTGATGTTGTCTCAAGAAACCAACAGCAATTCCTTACAATATGCAAAATTCCAGCCTCTAGATCTCTGGGATGAGGGATCCATATATAGATATCTGTAAGGGAGATGAGTCAGCTTGTGATTTGATTAGTGTCTTCCCTCTAATAATTCTTGCTTCCACTTGGAGATTGATGATCTCTTACTCATCCTTGGTCGAATTCAGAGAGGCAAGTGTCACAGGAGAAGTTTCTAGAAGTTTCCATGCCTCTCCACCTCACGGAATGACACTGCCATTTGTCATTTCTCGCCCATTGCACCCCATAGAAGGGATTTTTGAATTGAAACGCACCCAAACAGTGTATTTAGGTGGGATGCAATGCACATTGCCTATGGAGCAGCTGAAATGATCCTGTTTTGACCAGTTCTGAGCAGTTTTTCATGGAGAACTTCTGGGAGAAGCTGTAATCAGTTGACCTTGTTCCTTTAGGGGTTAGAACAACACTTTTAGGGACTTAGAAGCCCTTGGTTTATGGAAATTTCATGCTTGGGGTTGTAGTGCCCAAAAATGTCTATAACACATGGGCACTCTCCTTAATGGCTCCCCCATCCTCATTAGGGAATGATATTCCCTAACCTGCAGACTGTGTGGTAAGTTATTCCATCTTCTCATACATGCATGTACATAGTCATCCCCAAGTAACCGTTCCATATCCTCAAAATGTGCAATGGATTGTGGTTGATCACTTATATATCTAGGGGAAATCTGAGGATTATGGGCAAGTAGGTTATGTGTGCTGATGAGTGCCATGGGGTCTGATGGCTTAACTTTGATCATTAATGGCTCATTCTGCTCCTTTATCATCCAAATTCTTATTTCTGCTGCCCTTAACTCTTCATGGTTCATCCATGAGCCCATGGCCATTAGTTGTAGGTCCCCTAGCCTAGCATTGGGGTCCCACACATTCATGTCTGTGAGGGCCATGTTATGCAGGTAGAATTCTGCCATCTTTACCTTATCTTCTGATGTGCTCTGGTCACACAGGTCCATAAACTACCTATAATCTTGGAAAGGCATGGTGCCTCTTTGTGCCAAAGTTTTTATCTGAAATTGCAACCACTGGTCCTTGAGATACAGGCCATAGGATTTTTCTAGTTGCCTACATTGCAATGCCTCCATGGACCAGCTGGCCATGTATGCCAGTTGGGTCTCATTCTCTTGCAGTTGTCTTCTTAGCAGTTTATTTTTAGTTTCAAGGTGGCTCCTTGTGATTTATTCTCTGTGTCTGGAAGCACTTAACTCTTTGCCCATTTCTTTGACTTTGTTCTCCATATGGCCAATATGCTCAACCCCTTTGGATTTGGCTATTTTCATCCATATATGGGTCCTTATCCTTTCCTTCTCTATGTCAAAGAATAGAGGAATTACAAATTTTTGTGGAATTATTCTTTCCCCATCAAGAAGACTGTAGTAGGAGCCAAGAATTGGATAGGGATCAAGTTCTTGTAGATCTGTTTCTTCCTCCTTTCACTGTGGCTATCCTTCTACCCTTTTCTCAAGCTCTTGGGTCTCCTATAGTTTTGACAGGGTCTCCTATAGAACTGCTTGTGCCTCCAATAGGACTTTTTTTTGGTCCTGTAGTTCTACCTTTTCTTTCCATGTGGGGGATCTAGGAGTTCCCCTTTAAAATGTGATAGGTGACTTGGAATGGGACTCTTTTCCTTGGGCAGTGGGTGAATCTTCAATAATAATTGACACTTTTGAAGAAGGCTGGGGTTTCCTTGATTTGATTCTTGTGCTCTTCCTAGCCTTGAAATACATTAAGGTCTGCCTTTTCCTTTTCTGTTTTGGCTTAATTGGTGTGTTGAGGGTAGTGAGGGCAGCTACTGCCTCTCTTTCTAGGGTCTCAGGGGACACTTCTGTATTTTCTACCTCTTTTTTTGTTTCTGTTTTCTCTCGTTCCACCTGCTCTATTTCTTCAACGTTTTCCTCCTCTATCTTGGTTTCTTCCTTCTTCCCTTCTAGTTCTTCTAACTCACAAGTTGCTTCACCTTCTACCCTTGCTGCTCTTCCTGCTCACTGCCCATAGGACTAATATCATAGGTCAGGGTATTTATGTCATCTTCAGTTGTCATGTTTCTAAATATTTCCCATGCTATAGGGAGTGTGAATGTATGGAGGGCTTCTTCCACTAAAATTTTGATTAACTCATGGTGAGATAGCTGCTCTGGATTTCGTAATTTTACTTTAGTATTGGAGTCAATGAGGGACTACAGGAGGAAGTAGGGGATGTTGAGCTTCTGAGGGGCTGGAGTTTCCATGCCATACCTTAATTCATGAAGGATTCTAAAGTGGTAACCATAGACAATGTTGTAACTCCCCTCACAGGAAATATACTTGATTATTTGGTAGCTAACCTCATCTCAAGGATATGGTATGCTAGCCCTTCTTATCCCATTTTTATCTTCTACAGGGGTTTCATTGTTTTGGAAGAAGCTTTTCTTAGCAGCTTGGCCAATTGGCTTCTCATCGTTGCTCCAAGGCAATCCAAGAGGAAGGGTAGTGACCCTACTAATAAATTCATGGGTTACCTCCATGGAAATGCCTCTAAAGGTGACAGTGGCATGTGTTCTGGTGTGAGGGACCAAAGAATGGGCAAATTCTTGAGCAATTTCCTCATCAAACCCTAAAAATTTCTCAAAAAAGTTCATCCAATTTGCTCTTGTGAATATGTCCACTACTTTGGGATGTGCATGGAGCCTGGAGGAGTTGGTGGGATCCTTCCTCATAAAACCTCCTGTAATTTTGTTTATGATTCTTTGGGAAACCAAATGAGGAGAAGGAGACAACAATTTTTGAATAAAAACAGAGAAACAGAGAGACTGTGTTTTTTTCAAGAAATAAGCAGAAATTCTTTTATGTATTTCCTCCACCTAAAGGCTTTATTTCCTCTTCAAAATTTAACCACTTATTGCATATTTGGATATTCAATGGGGGTATGCATAGAACCTACCTCATCAGCCCAATAATTGTGCTAAAACCCATGTTTTCTCTGTTCCAAACCACTCACTAGCCCTCCTGTAGAAGACTGTTCTCCCTCCTATAGAATTCATGTAGGTTCTCCTCTAGAATTCCTATAGGTTCTCCTGTAGAACCTGTACGTGCTCTTATAGACAACACCGAGAGTAGGAATATGGGAGAGATCAATGGAGAATTATGGTTATGAGGCTGTGGGGGCACTAGGAGATTACAAGAGTGTAGTTTTGAGGAGAGAATGAAGGAAAAAGTGGTGAGAGTGCTCGGGGAGGAGTACTTATTGCTTTGTATGGATATTTCCGGTGATGGAGGGTGAGCTGGCCAAGTGTACGCTGGCCATATTCGGAATGTTGGTCCCCACCTACCTTTTCATCCTGGCCCCTTCCTGCATAATCATCCCTCATGATTGCATCAGAGTTCACACTTCCTCCACTACTTGCCCTTAACATCTTTCCTGAGTTGACTATGCGCACGTATGGATGACATCTTCGGATGAGTGGAGTCAACTAGCTGAAGGTGGCCAAGTTAACTGGCCACCTTTCCCTTGTTCAACCTCAACCATCTCATTGTTGTTGCATGCTTTCTAATTACACAAATGCAAACAGAGGAGCGGGTTAGTTACTTACCTGAGATCCGAATGTATTTGTTGTGAAGGTTGTGGCTCTTTCTCTATGTTGCATGGCTTTATTTCCTTTGATGCATGCTATCTGCTTGCTAATGTGTGGTTGTGCTTTGTGCAGGTTCCTCTCTGGCTGGATTTGATCTGTAGGTGTCTTCTTCAACCTTCATATTTGCACCCTCTTGCTGCTGATGCTGAATTTTAATGGGATCAGCTGCTACAGGAATTCCTACAGGAGCTCCTGTAGCTGCTTCTCCCTTTGAAAATATAGCTTCTTTCTATGATTGGAGTTATGATGATGATGAAAAAGATGTAGATAGAGATAGAGAGGTAATAGGTAGGCTTCAGGTGAGGTGGATGTTGTTGGTTCCTTTCTTATTTTTGTTTTATTTCTTTTTCCTACAAAACTGTTTTTTCTGTGTTTTTCTTGGGCAGGAAGAAGAATGATGCTTGGGATGTAATGCAAGCTTGGAGATGATAGAAAGGGGGTTTGAAGATTGCAGGAGGATTTATAGATCTTTTATGAAGCTTCCCTATCCCTCTAGCTACCTTTTATATCCATTTCTGGCTCTTTGTAATTACTACAAGAGCCTCCTATATAAAAAATAGTTTTTGAAAAAGAAGCACAGTGAGGTGAAAAGAATGTTAAGAATGATGGAGAAAGGTGTGGGAAGATAGGATAGGTGCTAGTATTGGTTTCAGGGCTCCCTTGGCACCTTCTGCTGCTTCGTGTAGTCCTCTTGCAATGCAATGCAACTCGAAATTCATTTTTCTTTTCCTCTTTTTTCTCTTTTTTTTTTTTGAAAGCAACCGGGGTGCCTCAGGGAGGTTTTCACCCTAATTTCCTACCCTGGGCACCTCCAAGGGAGGTTTTCACCTAGGGATCTTATTTTTATGTTTTCTTTTTTGACATCACTGGGTTGCCTTGGAAGATTTTTTCAACCTAATGATGGGACTCAAGCGTGTCATGGAGGTTTTCACTTGGGTCCTTATTTTTTATTTTTTATTTTTCTTCAGTGAGTGGATTAAGTGGAGGCCAAGATATGCTCCACTACCATCACTATTTTATTCAAATTTTCAATGAACTCTCACTTGGAGAGGGGTTTCTTGTAGACTTTCAACCAATGTCCATTGACAAGCATGGGGATGGCTTCGTCATTAATGGTTTTGATAAAAAATGAACCATTGTCATTGTATTTATCCATAGTGTAGGGTCCCAGCCATCTCATCCTTATCCTGCCCTTGAAATATTTGTATCTTGAATCATAGAGTAGTCCCCAATCTCCCTCTTGGAATTGCTTCTCCTTGATGATTTTGTCATGCCATATCTTTCTCTGAAGCTGAACTACCTTTGTATGGAGAAGGGCCTGCATTCTGTGTTCATCCAATCCATTGAGCTAGAGTAATATTTCTTTTTTTCCATGGCTGAGGTATACGTCCAGTTGAGCTGCCATCCTCAAGGTATTGAATTCAAATTTTTTTGATAGCAAAGCCTTCTTCCTATAGACAACTCATAGGGTGTGAACCCTGTAGTCGTCTTCAATGTTGTATTGTAGGCCCAAGTGGCCTCAACTAATCTTTCCACCCAGTATTTTCTGTTGCTGCTCACTACCTTTGTCAGGAACCCTTCCAATGCTCTGTTAGTGACCGACACTTGCCCATTGGCTTATGGATGGTAAGGGCTTGAAGTCCTGTGCTTGATTCTATGATGTGTGAGAAGGTCTTCAATCAGATTGGAAGTAAACTGATTACCTTGATCTATGACCAATTCTCTTGGACACCCAAACTTGTAGAATATGTTCTCTCTCAAAAATTTAGCTACTTTTTCCTCTATTACTGCTTTGATTGATTTTTTCTCTGCCCACTTTTTCAGGTAAGTAGTGCACACAATTATGTATTTCTTCTGCTTTGAAGGAGGGTAGATAGGACCCACAAATTCCATGCCCCACTTCTCGAATGGCTCAAAGGTCACTTGAGGTTGCATGGGCATCTCATCCTTTGGAGTAGGTTTCCCCATCCTCTGGCACCGATCACACTGGTTGGTATATCTCCTCACATCCTAATGAATAGTGGGCTAGTAGCAGCCTGCTTGCAGTATCTTGAAGGCAGTTCTTTTTGCTGCAAAATGACCTCCACAAGGCCCATCATGATAGGTCAGGAGGATGTCAAAGACTTCATCCTCCCTGAAACATTTTCTCAAGATCTGATCTAGGCCAAGTTTGAAGAGATTGCCCCCAATCCAGGTGAAAGGGGCGCTTTTCCTCACTATCTTACTCTTCTCTTTTGAGAACAAATGTGGTGGAAACTGTGCTGAAACCAAGTAGTTTGCTATACCAGCAAACCATGGAGAGAGTACTAAGATAGAAAACAGGTGTTCATCTGGCATTTGTTCATCCACCATTCCTTCTTCACCTGTAGGCAAATTTACTCTAAACAAGTCAGCAACAACATTTTCTTTCCTAGGCTTATCAACAATGGTAAAATCAAACTACTGCAGTAAAAGCAACCATCTAATAATGCGAGCATTCACATCTTGTTTTTTCATTAAATATCTAATTTCAGCATGATTAGTGTGCACAAAATTTTGATAGCCTGTGATATAATGTATGAATTTGTTTAAAGAATGCACGACAGCTAGGAGCTCCTTCTTGGTCACTGTATAGTTTAACTCTGCCTTTGACAAGTTTTTGCTTATAAAGTATATAGCATAAGGTAACTTTTCATCAATTTGTCCCAAGGATGCTCCTATTGCTTTGTTCGAGGCATCTGCGTGAATGTGGAAGGGTAGGGCCCAGTTTGGGCCTCTCAGAATTGGGGCAGTCACGATCTTGGTTTTCAAGGTATCTAGGGCTTCTTGATAGTTTTCCGACCATATAAACTCGACATCTTTACCTAAAAGGACAAACAAAGGAGAGGCTAGCTTGCTGAAATCTTTAATGAATCTCTGGTAATACCCCGCTAAGCCTAGGATATTTCTAACATCTCTCACCTTTTAAGGAGGTGGGACCCTTTGGATGATGGAAATTTTGTTGGGGTCCACTTGCAGTCCTTCTTGAGATATTGCATGACCTAGCACGACCCTTTCAATCATAAAAAATTCACATTTTTCTGGACTCAAGGACAGGTTCATCTCAATACATTTGTTGAGAACTTTTCCTAGATTGTATAAGGCTTCCTAAAAGTCAGAGCCATAAGGAGTAAAGTCATCCATGTATATCTCTACTTCATCATGAACTAATTCAGAGAATATAGTCAATACCACTCTTTGGAAAGTGGTGGGAGAATTACACAAACCAAAAGGAAAGACCCGATATGCAAAGGTACCCCAAGGGAAAGTGAAAGTGGTCTTATCTTCGTCTTTTGGGCTAATCTGAATCTGATTATACCCGCTAAACCTGTCTAGGAAAGAGAAAAACGTTTTCCCTACGAGACCATATAACACTTGATCTATGAAAGGTAAAGGAAAATGGTCATTTTTGGTGGCTTTGTTCAATTCCTGATAGTCGACATAGATTCTCCACTTACCATTTTTCTTTGGTACTAGCACCAAAGGAGAGACCCATTCATTGTCAAAGATGGGATAGATGAATCCTGCATCAAGCAATTTCTATAGTTCTTCCTTAACAACATCTTTAAGTGCTGGATTCATCCTCCTTTGAGGCTGCTTGATTGACTTTCAATCCTCCTTGATGTATATATCATAAGTACATACTGAAGGGTGCACTCCCTTCATGTCGTTATAACTCCAGGTGAAGGCATCTAGGTGTTTTCTCAACAAGCCACACAATTCCTTCTCCTAGGAAGTAGATAGGGATGGATTGATCTTCAAGTTTCTTTCTGGGCTGAACTCTATATTCTTAACATGGAGAGAGGTGGAGTCGGTCGCATAGAGATCAGTTGAGGGGTTGGTTTGGGTTTCTCTTAGTATGTCCTCTAATGGTGATACACTGGGAGGTGGATTCTGAATCAAATTTTCAATCACATCATCCTCATCTTGTCGTTTTCCCCCATGGCAATTCCTAATGCACAAATTAGTGCAGAATAGACTTCATCCTCATCTTCCTCCTCCAACCAGAGAGGTAAATCATGTTCTAGCAAGGGTTGGGTAGGAGGATATAGGACTAACTTCTTGGACATATGCCTGTTCTTTATGGTCATGTTCCTAGCTCAATAGATGATGTAGGCATCGGCGATAGCCAACCAGGGTCTTCCCAGAATGAGAGGATACCCAGTGAGCTTTGCTTGTGGCTGGAGAACTAAGAAATCAACAGGGTACTCCCAAGAATCAATGGAGACCATCATATCTTCCACAATTCCCTCAGGGGTCATGGTGGAGCGGTCTACATCTGTAGCACGGTTGTGGTCTTCGTCAAGGAGCCCTGGAGGTTGAGTTTGAGCATTGTGTCCTTTGTCATCACATTAATGGTAGCTCCTAGCTTAATCAAGGTGTGTGGGATCATGGTGCCATTGATGTGGACATCAACTACTGGGCTTCCAGGGTCCGAATATTTTGGACAGATTACCTGTCCTAACATCAGGTCAGACAGTTGTCCTATGACATTGATGGTTGGGGCATCTCTCTTGCACCTTCTTGAATGCCTAAAGCACTTCTCTTTGATCAACTTATTGTAGGTAGGAACATCTTTTATGGATTGGAGAAGTGGTATCTTCACACATAAATGTTTCAATTCTCCCAAGAGTTTAGTTTCTTCTGGGGTAGGATGGACTGTTGTGGATAGTCTCTTAGGAAAGGGTGGAATTTCTTTAGGTTCACTTTCCTCTTTACTGGCTATCTGGGAGAACTTTCCTAGATCACAAGTTAATTTCCTGAATATTCACAACATAAGTCGGGCATGATGGTTCCCCACTACATACTTGCTGAGCCTGTATTTTATTTGGGTTCAGATTTGGCTGGGCAGGCATCAAGGGTTGCTTTAGTGGAGCACGAGATAACAGTTGTGGTTGGACAGGTGGTGGAGGCAAAAGAGTGGGAGGAGAGTTGTATTGAGGCGTCCACCCCTGATGAGATTCATTCCATTAAGGTTGAGGCAGAGCATCAGATTGAAATGAATGGGTGGCTGGTTGGGCATGATATGAAGATGTGAAGGACCAAGGAGGAGGTGTGGACCAGGAAGGATGAGTAGGGGGCCCCCAAGAAGGTATGGAAGTGACTTGGTTGGGGTTGTAGTATGCTTGAGACCTCCCGTTCATCCCCTGCTGATATGGTCTAGGTCCATGTGGGCTCCTATGGTTTATGTAATAGAGTTGTTCAGTGACTCTCTCAACACCTTGATATACAACTTTAAGTCTGGGTACAGAAGGACACTTGTTCGTAGAATGATTTTATTCACAGACTGAACAAAATTCTATAGAGTTCAATGGGCATTCA
This sequence comes from Pinus tabuliformis, assembly GCA_031772625.1. Lineage (NCBI taxonomy): Eukaryota > Viridiplantae > Streptophyta > Pinopsida > Pinales > Pinaceae > Pinus > Pinus tabuliformis. Next base: position 767,262,056 of record CM062815.1, read on the forward strand.
TTCCGAGGATGCCTCCTGGTACATCTAGGACAAAAAATGGCCAAAGCCCTCTCTGCTTCCTCTTGTTTCCTTTTGATATGTAAGGTATCCATTTGCATGGCAAGATTCTGCAGTATCTCACTCTTGAATTCTTCCAGCATGTTTCCAATTTCTCCTTTAATGGATGAGATAGAGGAAGAGGTACTGGCTATGGGTTGACTCACCCTACCTTTCTTTCTGGCTACTCTAGAATGGTTTCAAAAAATAGCCTTTATGTCCTCATAGGATAGTTGGTAGATGTCTCCCCCGGCCAGTAGATGGAGGGTGTTTAAAAAGTCTTCCCAAATTCCCTTTAGTAGGAACAGCTTTAGAGACTCAGGGTCAAGTGTACACCCGACGCTTTTGTAACTAAGTTGGAACCTCTCTTCATAGTCCTCAAAGGACTCATCACTTCCAATGGTCATTTGAAAGATTTCTTCTTTAGTATATTTTGATCTACAATAGTCTCCATACTTGTGGTTAAAGTATTTTTTTATCTGAGCCCAAGTTGTTATGCTATTGCCAGGTAATCCCATGAACCAGTGCAAGGCTGCATCCTTGAGAGTAGAAGGGAATAGCTTCAACTTTGTCTCATCTTCCGCATAGTCATAGGTTCGACAGATAACAACAAACTCAAACATAAAGGTGTCAGGATCTTCTGTAGTCGGACCATGGAAATGAGGTAGGGTGGAAGGGCTTATATTCTTCATTTTGGTGTCCTCATTGGTCTCCTGAATGGGAAAGGTACCCTCTATTCTTTCTCCATTCCCTCTAGCATTTATGTGTTCAACCATTGGCTCCAAAGGAATGTTTTCTTCTTCTTCTTCCCCTATAGGTTCTTCAAATATGTCAGGTTGTTCACCTAAGGGTTGTTCTTGATTACAACCACCGAAGAAGAGAGAAGGTTGGCTGTGTGAAGCAGTGGGGGTGTTGGGAAATTTTTTTCTTGAATTATCTCTATTCCTATGAGGCATGAAATGAAATATTTTTGGGTTGTTTTTGTTTCTTTTTTCCCCACACTGATAGTACCTGGAAAAATAAAACTGATAGAAAAAAACAAATTGCAACCAAGTAAAATGAACTTGATGAAATGAAAAGGAAAGTAAGGAAATGCAAAACTTGAAAGGAAAGGAAATAACTATTGTACTCTTGCTGAAATCAAATTTGCAGAATTTAAAAGGAAAGCAAGGAAATGCAGAATTGAAGGAAAAGAAAGGACTAGTATACTTTTGCTGAAATAAACTATTAACAAAATGTTGCAAGAAGAAAATAGAAGAAAGCAGTAACCACAAAATACTTTGACGCTTCCCCGACAACAGTGCCAAAAAGAATGGTGAGCACTAGTATTGCAACAATAATGCTGCAACTCCTGGGCAGCCTTCTTTACTCTTGTCAACCTGGTAGTTCATAACAAACTTGGAAGCGATGGTGCTGTATGCACAAGTACTAGTTCTTACTGCAGGTTGTCACTTGGTCAGCTGGCACAAGATCACTAGGCGCTCAAGCCAAATTCTATGGATTCCAGAAGAAGCTCTAAATGTGATGAAAGGAAAGAAAGATAGATGCTATTCTAATTGCAGAAAGGAGAAAGATTGAAATGTAAAGCAAACCAAGTAAATCCTACTTAACCAACTAATCCTAATTTTGCAGAAAGCACTATGAAAACCATGAAAATAATGCCATCTATCTATTCAAATAAGTAAACAACATCTAACTAAGCTATTTCTGGAAGTAAATGAGAAAAAAAAATCTTTTTGGAATTTTATGTATTTTTATGTGAATTTGACATGTATGTGATTTATTGTTTGTGAATGTGGCAGTGAATAGATGGTGTTGAAATGTGGTTTTGGGACTTGAGAGGACGTAGGATGGTGTGGTTAGGTCCTAGGAGGTCTCAAGTGGCATTCTGTAGGCTTTTCCCGCATTCGGCCTTCAAAACAGCGCTTACAGGACAATCTACAAGAGGACACATGAAATCTACAGGAGGAAAAACAATGTTCTACAGGAGGCCGAGAGTAGTTTTGGCTATTTTGAAGGTGTGAGAGTGGGTGGAAAAGGTGGATGAAGGTTGGAATTAAGTGTTAGGGTACGTAGGGTCTACGAAGAATCGTTAAGTGAGATAAAGATGATTGGATTTGCTCAAGGAGAGAGGAAGGAATTCTATGGAAAACGCAGGAAACTAAGGCAAAATTGAGGGGAGACTTGGGCGACCTATAGGGCATGGATCATATGGAGGATGGGATGGCTGATAAGCTGATTTGATGTGGGAAGATATCTACTGCGTAGACAACTAACAGCCAACCAATGAGATGAAGCAAGCGATGGAATAAGTGCATCTAGAAAAAAAGAGTTTTGCATCAAACTAATCTAAACTGTGATCTATGAAAGGAAATGCTGATAAATACTGTGAGAAAGGAAAGCATGGAAGAAGAATATGGTAAATAATGAAGTAAGTATGATGGAGAAGTTCTGAAGCAAAGCAAACTAAACTATTAACCAACTAGAAAGCTGTAAACACTAGAAGTCCTATGAATGAGGAAAATCTATGTTTTTGGCGCAGCAAGAGGGTCTTTGCTTCAAATCATGGTCCCAAAGGGAGGAAGAGAGGCCAAGGCACTATTGCTTACATTTTGAATCTTTTCTTTACCACTGCTTAACCTGGTATAGAAAGCACAAATGGAAGCAAACTACTGAATCATCAAAAACAACCTATTCTTAACCATGAAAGAAATATATCTAACAACAATCTAATCTACAACTGAAATAGAACATACAAATACAAGTAAAGAGGAGCTTGGCTGCTTGGATTGGGCCCTATCCCAAGAGCTTCAGCCCTTTGAGGTAACTCAGTGCTAACTCAAAAAGGATTCCATCTTTATTTCCAAAATAATAACAAGATTACATGAAACTGTCAAGATAATAAGCTCGAAGTTGAGCAGAGTTTACATAAGCAAAAGTACAACAAAAATCCAACCCTAGAGAGGCCCTAGGCCTATCTACTTATACAAATGAAGCTACCAACAACTTCCTTAAAAACAGGGATGCTTGGCTCCCAAAACTCGAAATAGTCATCAATCATCCTCCACTTGCTCAGCTGCCTGCTAATACATGACTTGGCTGCTTGTGCTCTGAGCTGAATGAAGGAGAATTCAAAGTGAGGAGTAATAAATGAGTGGGACTCCCTCCTATAAGTCCTCTACTTTGTCCACTTCGAGTTATTGCTTCCATTTGTCCACTGGATCCTTGACTTTGACCACAAAATTCATCAATAATCTGAATTAAACACATATTAGACCACATGGAATCATAACTAACTCAACTCACTCTATAAGCATAAATATAATTAGAAAATCATACAATAAGCTAAGAGAATGGTTGATTTGACTAGATTTGGAGGTAAAATGAGCCCATATAATTACCCATTTATGAGGCTCATCATACATACTGACAAAGACAGGAAATAAGCTCTGTATTTATTAATGTAAAAGCAATAATACATTCGAGACATCTCGGTCACGCACACACACACAGGCCTGATTTCTACTATTCGTGGCCTCCTCTCTGCCCGTAGGGTTACATATGTCTTTATATGGAAACTGGGATTGGATTACTATGAAGGAATTGATCCTATCCTTTAACAAAAGCCCTAAACCTCTACATGCATGCATATATATAAGGCATACTTTATCCACTCTAGATTTTCTCTGTTTTAAAATAGAAAAGCCCCTTGTTTTTCTCAATGGTCCAGATCTATTCTCCCTTTTATGCCTAAAAGCTCTCCCTTGCTCCTAGGATCATGGAACTACTTATGTTCTCATTTATTTGTTTGAGAGCATCTAATTAAATCACACTTAAGGCCTAAATATTAAATTGACTTGAGACTTAGGAAACTAATTTCCCAAAAACACATGATCCCCTATGTCTACTATTTACAATGATTTTCCTTGGGCTAAATGATCCTGCATCACAATGGTTGTGTTATCAAGCCACTAGGCCCTCAGGAAGAGGATAAAGAGTGGCCTTGATACTAATTAGTTGATATCTTAACATCTAAAAGCTCAATATCCATGTAGTCGCTATCTAGTTACAACCTAGACATCACCTTGGTGCCAAGTCAAACCTCCATTGCCATGTTGACATGCCACATCACATGCCACATTGGTATTCCATGTCATCTAGAGAAAAATTGATGCCACATCATAATGAGACATTGAGATGTCAAATCAACTGCCGCACAATTGACATACGGTATCCCCGGGGCCACATGAACTTACCACATCATTACTCTATCAATATCGAGGTTTCTTTTTGGTGACTAGTTTCCTACTTACCGATGTTTACTACCCAATATTGTGACATTTTGGGGAGCACTGCAATGTTCAATGCGACATCCTTAAGGGTGCTTAAAATAAATTATCCATCAGTTGATTCCACGTGCAAGGACCCTTTTGGTAATGTAACTAATCTAAGGTCCACTAACCATACCAGTTTACAGCTTGACTTGTCCTTGGTGCTAGGATTGTTTGTGTTGCACTCACTTGACCTGCGTCCACCTCATTTCTGCTAGTTTTGGATTTGCACTTTGTGTAGATCCTTCGGGATGCTCCCCAACGTCTACATGTGCTGTTGCTTGAATTACTGCAACAGTTTGGTTGTAGCATCACGCACTTTGTCACTGATCTCATCTAGATCACCCTCTGTCAAGGTTAAGGGATCCACTTGTGTTTTGTCTGATTTCTACTTTTTGCAGGAACCCTCTTGTTATTGTTCTCTGTGATTCATTAGCCAAAATGGGGTGCTCTTCCCCTCATCTCGTTTGTTTCCCTGCTTAGACTGCTCTTCCTCCTCGGTCTCGGGCTAAGGATATTTTCCACTTTTCTCGGAGTCATGTTGTTATTGCTCATCCTGCTCCTTTGCAGTGTGCTTCTTTTCCATTCGGTGTGGGAATCATTGTGCAAAAATCCAATGAAGGTCAGACAAAAGGGGAATATGGATAAAACCAAGCAGCTGATGGAACCCCTGGATTTAGATGATGAAGAGCTCACCATGGGGATTGAAGAAATTTATGCAGATGAAGCCATGTTATTTACTCAACTACCGCCTTATATACCACCAAGGAAATCCATTGCCATGGTTACTAAAGACCCAGATTTGGAGAATTTCATGGTCTCCACAGCATTGCTATTGGAGAACATACCTTCTCAGCGTAATCTGCTGGCATGAATACCATATTTGGAGATGGAGGATTGGGACCTGAGGGATCACACAAAGTTCTCAAAGTTAGAATATAACAAATACCTAAAGAAAGTATACTATGAGGAGTATGATGTTACACTGCTTAAACCAATGAAGTGGGAAGTTAAATTTGAGTGCACGGAGCTACTCAATATGTTGTGGGTGATGCATTTTAGCCACAACACCATTGATATTGTTTGTGTGCGTCAATTATTGACACTAGTTCATGATGGGTGCCTTTGGTTATGAGGTTCCATTCTTATCATTGATATGATGATTCACCAGATAATGTTGTTGCGTATCGACGAGTAGACCTTGCAGATGCTTTCATAGGAAAATCGCAGGAGAAGAAGTTAAAAGATCATATGAAGAGCGACTTTGGGCTAGTGAAGATGTCGCGGGGATATGAAATTAGTTCTATATCATATGGCACAGTACACTTCACTACGCAAATATTGGATGGAAAAATCATGAGAAAGTGCCGCACTAATGAAGTGCCAGCACTAGTAGTATATCTACCTGCGCAGTGTGCCAAGGGAGTCCAATATAATTCGGATAAGTATTTATGTAATGAATGTTTGGAATATTTCTATGAAGCCCAGTATGATGGTATGGAATTCCACTATGCGTGGTTGCTTCTATTAATTGCGCTAGTGGCATGGCAAATGCTGGAGGAAAGCAAGTTCCTGCAACATGATCCAGATTAGTGCGAGGCCATGAAGTTCGCGTTACTGTGGGAGACAAAGGACCTTGAGCGTGTCATGGAGACTAAAATATTTTGCGTCATGTTTGAATTAGAGTTAAGGATGTTGATTAACTAGTGGCCACGATTATCACCAAGCTTGCATGCCTAATATTTCGAATGTTGTTGATTTCAAGGTATATGTCCATAATCTGTCTATCTGGGTGAAGAAAGATGCCATGGGAACATGGAACAAGTTGCCATACTTGGTTTCCAAAGATGATATTATGTGTTTCGTCAGTAAATTACCAAGCGATTGACTCATCCCATCTGATATAGGCATGAGCACTAGTAAGGCTACCCAAGGTGAAGCAGAGAAAACCACAGCTACAACAACAATAGCGAACGAAAAAAAGAAGGAAGCAATGAAGGCTTTTGTGAAGGAAAAGGTTGCGCAAAGGAAAGATCTGCGTAGTAGAAGGAGGCTTCTGGTAAGGAGAGGGAATCACCGAAAGAGAGTTTCTCTTCCAAAGAGACCAAACCACCAAAGGAGAAAGTTGCCACCACATCACAGGCCACTATTGACCTTCACAAATCTGAAACAGAGTGTACCAATAAAGAGGTTGAGAGCGAGGGAAAAGAGGAAGGGGGCACAAGATTGTAGTCCCCATTCATTGTCAAAAAGAGGCAGAATAGGAGCTCCATGGGACTGCGCAAGAAGGAGAATTCAATCAAGTCTGTGAGCGTGACACCTTTCATCCTCATAGAAGGCGACCTTGATGAGATCAGTGATATGGTCTATGATGCAATGCAGACTATTAGAAGCAACATTGAGGACTAGTACCATCAGATAGTAGACAAGTTGTAGTAGGGCCTAAGGGAATTGTAGGTCTAGTTATGGATTATTCAAGGACGTTTTGGAAAAGTGAGCTTGAAGTAAGTGAGCAGGTGAGCCTTAGCAGTAGAAATCACCACAGACCTTTGCGTAGTATAGTTACCATAGGGATCACTGCACATTGAGACTTTAGAATACAGGGCGCACCTAGTGCATTTACAAAATTTGAATCTAAACCTTGCAGTGCTCCCTATTCAGACATTGCATGAGCTACATCAAGGGATATCAGATGAGCTCATAGTTGAGGAACAATGAGTATTACTGATCACTAGCGAAGTAAATACCAACAACCAGTAGACGTTCGATGAAAAGGCATAGGCACTTAAGGAACGGGAAGAAGTCATTGTGCATAGTTAGTAGCTAGAAGCAGCAATAGCGTAGGCATGTAGTGAGATTTGCAACCTCCAGATCCTAGCAAAAGTAGCATCCATAGAAAAGATTCAAAATTTAGCACCGTGGTGAAAAAAGTAGAGGAGGAATTTGGTGAGGTCTGATTTGAGTTGCAGCTGTTAGCGCTTGGAATTCACCTAGGCTGAGATAGACAAACTCTCAAGGCTACATCAAAACCATTTCACCTCGTAGCTAGCCCTACGAGGTATGAGAAGGCTCTCTCGGGTCAGATTCGGTAGATCTTTCAATATGATAAGCTGACCAATTAGGGATAAAGATATTAGGCTAGTAAACTGATGAGGGGGTTTGATTTGATGATTTTTTTAGGGGTTTTGGTGACAATTGGTGAAAGTGCAATTCAGGGTGCGGGGATTGAGCACAGTTTTCACAGGGGGATCTAAGGGGCAAGGTAGGAGTGAGTGCTGATGCCTTAATCTGATGATGGATGATAAGAGATGATAGAGGAGAAGCTAAAGAGGGAAAACACACAATTCGAATCCTCTCTAGACAGTAGAAAACATTAAAATTGAACAAACTAAAAAGCTGAGCATGCTAAAACATGAGTTCAAACTTTACCACTTCATCTGTCCAATTTAGAAGCATAAGAAAGATGTGAAACACATAAACAAACTTACAAGAACATGTAAAGAACACACCATCAGCACATCAATCCACAAGAATCCTCAAAGATGTCTGTAAAACCCTGGCTTTCCTGGCTTTAAATTGCAGAAATAGATGCACAATATACAATGAAGCTTCCTTCCACAAGAGTCCAACCATGAAAATGAGAAAGAGAGAGCATAATATAGACCATCTAACTCCTTTCCCCACCTCTAGGAGTCGAGCTCAGCTTCCTAGGGGCAGTTTGAACTAATTCTAAATCAAGCACTAGATAATAGGCAGTCCAACAACTTGCCTCTATTACTTAGCTAACTGATTCATGCATTAATTATTCACTTTTTACATCAAGGAAGCTTCTAGAAGGGTAAAGAGAGATAAAATCTATCAATGTGCCATGAAAATATTACATTTATCCATCATCTACACGTAGAAATCATTAACCAATGTAAAAACAGTGTTTTCTGGGCTGAAAAGTCAAAATTGCCAAAATTCAGCTCAAATGGTCGCGCCCCCTGTTCAAATGGTCGCACCCCTTTGCAGCTACTTTTGAGTGGGTTCCACTAATCCAAATCAGGTGCAAGATGGCTCATTGGAAAGCTTGATCTGTCTACTTTCCATCCCAAGTGAAATTTCTGAATTTGGAGTTGTTTTGCCCCTTCAAAAACCATTTCTCCCAAGGTCACTTTCTGCAACTCAAAAAGTGGGCAGAAAGTCATTTTTTTGATGTATTTTGAGCTTTTGGAGGCTCAAATCTCAAAATCAGGCTTCTCCCAAGTATTGGTAATTTTCCTCTTTGCATGCCCTTTCCAAAAATGCCAAGTTTTCAAAATTCCGAGCAATCCTCCAGAATGGTCGCGTGCGGGGCGCGACCATTTCATGAGCAAAAACCTGTAATTTTACCAAAAATTTGCAAAATGCTCCAAAATTCTCAAAATTTTCAGATTTTGATGCTAGATCAAGGCTGATCAGTACCATGATGAGTGAGGGATGCCTCAGCCAAAATGCGGAGTGGATTTTTTCTTTTCTTCTTCTTCTGGGCCTCTGACAGCTTCCTTTGGAGAATTTTCATTTTTGCCTTGCAAACGTGCAACCTTGCCCAATAGTGTGTTTTCATGTTCCGTAGCAGCTCTTTGTCACGATTTGCCTTCTCCAACAATCTCTCCAAGTGTGCATTCACACTGATAAGTATGGACTCCCGGTCAGCAGGCAATGGGTCACCGGGCCTCCTACGGTTCAAAGTTCGATCATTGCGGATCCTCCATAGCTCATCAAGTTCTTTTTCTTCTTCTAATTGTTTGGTGCGCTGTTCTAGATAAGTGATGGTCCATTGAGCCATTTCGAGCTTCCACTGCAACATGAGGTTCTCCTCCTCTCTCTGTCTGATAATCTCATAAAAATCTGAAGGAGGAGAGCGGGCATCACGACCAAAGAAATCATCATGTGCCTCGCCAACTGCCTCATCCTCAACCATGGGCTGCTTGCCCTCTCGTACTGCCTGTGCCGATGAAGAAAGTGAGGCCCCTTCCACCTGGTGTGGAGATAACACTCGCTGCTCTGAAGATGATGACGAGACCCCTTCCACCGGCTGTGGAGAAAGTACTCGTCGAGCTGCTGCAAATAAGGTCCTCTGACCTCTCTGATATGTGACCCTAGGAGAAGAAACCATGTGTCTCGGAATGCTGGTCTCGGGCTGATGTGATGGCCCTCCCTCTTCGTGAACTGCCTCTGGCTCTGGATGTGGCTGTGTAAAAAACTCTCGGGAGATAAAATCTGCCCAAGGAATGCCCTGCTGGCTCAGCTGATGGGAAACTACTAGCTGGATAAGACCATGATGGCATAGGCTCCGAAGTTGCTGTACTAGGGTCTGTCTCTAAAAGATAGAGACCATCCTCTGAGTGTCATGAAATAAGTATGCTGAGATGTTCATCATCCTCACTCTGGTGAAGTGCATTAGCATGCGGATATGACCAGGACTTACCCGTGAGAATCTCCCCTCGCATGTGAAGTAGTGCATAATGAGTCTCATGATATCTACATACTCCGCTCGGAGGAACTTGATAGGAATGTTTCCTGATAAATTATGCAGATATGTAGGCCTGACATATGGCTCATAGTATACTAGGTCCAGCCACTTGCGCTTCGGCCACGGCTCACCCACATTGGGTATCCCGGTAGCCTCTGTAATAGCCTCTGGAGAAAACACAAAATTTACCCCTGCAAGGGTGACCTGCCTATCATGGAGATGTAGAACAAACAACCGGGCCAACTCTCTGTGATGCTGAATGTGTGACAACCTCTCACAAAACTGATAACAACCCATGTACTGAAAACAAGTCACTGCCAATGGGAAAGCCTGCAACTTTGCCAATGATGTGGGCTCTTCTCTCCTGTGGTGACCACTTTTGCCTCCCCTACGAGGCCTCTGCTGTGTCTCAATCTCAGAAGATGATGATCGGTCATCACCTTGCTCATTAGTCTCAGTGGTTGACATGTTGTTATTGAGCAAGGTGGAATAAACAAGTCAAAATGACCGCTGCCCTGCCTGCAAAATGCTGTGAAGTATGCTGTTTTCAAGGGGAAACATCATGAGGGATTATGTTAGGGGAGGGAATTTATATATAGGAAAGGGAAAATATATATATAAACAGGGAATTCTGAAGGAAAACATCACATAATGCTAAACATGTCATTCCATCTTTCAACATTTGCAAATTAATACTTTATTTAGGGAAACTGTGTTTTTAAGCACCAAGGGAAAGGACAATGAAAATCTTCATCATGGAGGGGAGGATGTCATGGGCATAGGGGAATAGGGCAGCATCACTTATGTACAAGTAACAGGCAGCTCATTTCATTTTGCTTTGAATGTCTTTTAAGAGAATACTCTGTTTTTTTTTTTTTTTTCATGACTTTAGAATGGCCATTTGATGCTTTGGGAAACAGGGATTTAGGGTATTTGATTGCAAAAGGAAGGGAAGGTTTGTTGTGATTATGTTACAATGGAAGGGAGAGGGAATTGGTAACTTGGGAATTATGGAAAAGAGAGGATATTAGGAATTAGGTTTAGGGGGACAATGAAACCCATCAACAAAGTCTGCCAACTAATTTTCATAACAGCAGTTCATTTAAAACAGAGGCAGCTTCATCATGTTTTTGCCATGAGAATTAGGGTTTCACTGTATGCTTTGACCATAGGGAGGGACATTCAATTGCATAAGGAGTTTTACATGAAGGGAAATTCAATTTGACATAAATTTTCATACAAGGAATAGATAGGGAAAAACAGAGTTTTGAAGATGGGGAAGAATACCATGTTAATGTAAAACCCTAATCACAGTAAAACTAATTCCTTTGACAACTATGCAGCTGTATTTTTAATGAATTTTGTCATGACTTTTATTGAGCTTTCAAGTCTTTGACATATACACAAGATGACCTTTTCTTTATTTTTTCTAAGGCTATGCAAATGGCATTTTCACTGTTTTTTACAATTTCTTGTGTGCATGCCTTGTCATCACTTTTCTTTTTAGTTTTTTACAATGTTTCTTCTTCATTTCCTTGCTGTGCATTTCATATATTTGCTGTGTGTCATAATGGTGCTTAGGGTTTTAGCATGATGCATGGAGGAACTAAGGTTTGAATAGGTTTAGAAGGGATTAGGGTTTCATAGGATTTGGGGGTAGGGTTTGTATGGTTAATTTGCAAATATGATTAATGAATATGACATTTTAACACATGTGAATTTATTATGGGAAAATAAATGGAGGGACTAAGGAAGAAGTTGCCTTGAAAAACAAACACACTACCTAACATATGCATTCAAAACAACTATCATTTCAACCTATCTTCTATTAATTTTCACATGATAAAATGAGCACAAAACAACCCTTGAATCCATGGCAGCATCATAAAAGTCGTTTGGGAGGCATACCTTGCAGAAACCGCAAGCAAATTTGGGAGAAATCTGAAGTTTAACAAGTTTTCTGAGTTTGCTGGACAAATGGTCGCGCAACTTCTTCAAATGGTCGCGCAGCTCCCAGGTGGTCGCGCCTGACCAAAATTACAAAGGAAAATGGCGCTGGAATGGTCGCGCACCTCCCAGGTGGTCGCGCACCCTGTGAAATGGTCGCGCAGCCTGAAAAAAGCCCGAAAATTGCCTGAACTTACCAAATTCGTATTGCTGCCTCTCTCACTTGTGTTTGCTTGCTATCAAATGCACAATGAGGCTCTTTAGAGAGGGAATTAGTCTTTATAGGGTCATTTAAAAAAAATTTAACTTTAGAACCCACTTTATAATGTTTCCAACTTGCTTTTCTTTTTAACACTGTTTTAGAGTCTTTTTGTCCTGAAATGAACTCTCTTGAAGCGTTTGACTCCATTCTTTTTGCAGTTTGACCGCCTGATGGACTGTAGTGAAGGAACCAGGTTTGTTGCCGGCACTTTTACAAATATTTGAAAATTTCTTTATTTTTACAAATTTTCTCATGACCTTGAATTTAAAAAAAACAGGTTTTTTTTTTTTTAAATCCAAGGCATAAAATGAACTGTAGATGATAAAAATAATAATGAAACATCTGTACATACTTCCATCTGGCTTGCTGGGGCACTTACTGACCATGACTCATGAGTTTGTAGTGATTTTGACTCAAAACCCTAGACCTAAGACTTAGGACCTCAAGGCAAAAATAAAAACAAGTATGACTCAATTACATTGAAGTATGTCCTGATCCAGCAAAACCAAGAAGGGAACAAAGACCAACTCCTCCATTCAGTGTTATGGCATGCCTAATGAGATGCAAAATTGACTCTGAATGAGACACCTAACTATGCATATGCAAAGAGCTATTGATCACTGATGGAGGGCTCAAGACCGACACTAACAGCAGCTATAGATATTTGAGCTCCAACTTAAGCTGCAGCCAACCACTCCTCCAAAAGCCAGAGAGTAGCACGAGGCTTCTATTAAAGAAGACATGACTACACTAGAAGCTACAGTCAAGGATTGCACCAAATATGTGAATAGACCATGGAAATGTGGACCTTTTTGCAAGAGGATCCTACCTTGCAGAAAATCGAAGCAGATATCTAAGAAAAGCAAAGGCAGTTTGATGAGATTAGAGCTATTGCACAGACCTTAGCACTAGTGCAAACCATCAAAGGTTCACCCCACTGGAGGAGGGGAAGTTCATCCAGACTAAGATCGATGAGCTGCATTAGAAGGCATCCATCATATCATTAAGGATGCAACTCGAGGCATATGAGGCTATAAAATTGACATAAACAGAGGAGAGAAATCTAAAGACAATGCATCAGATAGAGAGAATCATGGGCCTTGCAGTCAGAGGTCCAACTATAGAAAAATTGGTTGAGGAAATTTTTCAAGACGCTACGTAGGGAACAACAGATCTTCAAACATTGAACACATAGTTTTGCAGTCAAAAGGCAAATATTGAGGGAACACCAGAAGAGTGACTCGAGACGAGTCATGACTTTGTGTTGGGGGCCTATTGGGACAGGGTCCCTTGGGGTCAATTTTGTAAAAAAAATTATTATTGTAAAGTCTTCGCATTTCTAGGAGTGGAGAATGTAGGTCCATAGGAGTCAAAGAGGCTTTAGCAAGGTCAAATCCTCTTAGCTTGTTAGGAGTGTTCTCGTTCTGTATTTTCGAGGTTGTGGGAGTAAATACATTGGACAACATCAAAACCACTTTTGAATTTGGGATCTAGCCCCGCCAACTTCAGAGAGGGATATCTCTTTATGATTTAGCTTTGTTTTTAAGTTGATTTTAGGCTAGTTATGATTTTTCTTGGTTGTTTGTTTGAATTTGTTTGATTGGTTGGTTGATCTGATCAAATCACTTTCTTTCCATTGGGATATGGAGTTAAATAAAACTGGATGTTACACCAAAAGTTCAAAGGAGTAATCACATTTTTGTGGGGAAAAGTATCCGACTCGGATGACCCTATCCCTACTCTAAAGGTGACAGTCTTTAGCAACAACTGAAAGTAAAGCTTTAATGTTTTCCTTTATGAAAGTATAGAGAGAAGGAAGAAAAGATTAACCAACCGGTGTCTTTCGCTTTTGTCGATCCTTATCCTCTCTCTTTGTCTCTTGTTCCTAGCTCCTTGCTCCCTTTGCCGGTCCAGCTACACACAGATCCTGCACAACAGAGAGAAGAAAACTACAAGATACATGTACTCATAACTGATGCATGGATTAGAGTGAATCAAATATACAAGTAAATACAATACATCAATGCAATACAAGTATATAGGAGAACATTCAAAGCTTTATTGATAAAAGTAACAGGGTTCTGAGAAGGTTACAACCATCAATGGCTCCAATCCAGCAGCACCTCCCCAGCAGCAAGAAGTCTCCTCTTCACCTCTGGAAAAACAATCACCCAATAACTCTAACTGTAAACCAACAGCACTTCCTTACTTTGCACAAAATTCCAGCCTCCTTAGACCTCATAGAAGAGCTCTATATATAGGAGAGAAGAAGAGAGGATGAGTCAGCTTGAGGCTGGCATGAAGCTGACTAGTGTCCCCTCCCTCTTCAGTTAAACTTCAGTTCTTGAGTCCACTTGGAGATCCTTGCTTACACATGGAGATCAAGTACCTCTTACTCATCACAGGGCGAATCCCATGAACCAAGTGTCAGTTTGGAAGCTTCCTGGGCAATTGACACCTTGCAGAATGACTGTGCCACTTGGCCAATCTCGCCCAGCGCAGGTAGCCTTCATTAGATTTGACTTTCAACGCAGGTACAAGGAGGAGCAGTTGCATTCCAGCGCAGATGCTCAGTGGAGCAGCTGACATGATTCAAAAATAGCCTGTTTTGAGTGTTTTCAGGTGGAGAACTGATGGGAAGTGTTGTGGTTTGCTGACCTTGTTCTTCTAGGGGTAAGAACAACATGTTTAGGGACTGAGGATCCCTGTAATTATCGACATTTCATGCTCCATGCTGCGAGGCACAAAAATGTCTATAACACACATGGAAAGCTAGCTAGATTTACTAGATCTTTAAATTAAATTATGGAATGGAGAAAATGTGTGCTTCAGCATGGATTGAAAAGAATTTAAGAATTTCTCAATCAGACTTCAGAAGAAAACATACAGATTGCAAACTCAGTCCAAATAAGGTGTTCAAAAACATATCTTATTTTTCACATCTCCTATTTTACAATTAGATTTTAGATGCATAACAGGAAGAGAATAACAATTAAAACACAACTATAGTAGGAAAAACATCACCAATATTTCGTAACAAAAGTATCATGTGAAGATTCCTTTTATTAATGGTGCTCCATCAACATGGAAAGAGTACAATGCTTGATAGAAAGAGTTACAATGTTCAGGAACCAACCCTCAGTACTTCAACATAATGAAGTATTTACACAAAATTTACAGAACATATTCTAATTAATGCCTCATTGACATGAAATTCTATTAGTAACTTCAAACTAATAGAAATTAAATAATGCAATCAAAAGAGATGAATTTGGTGAAGTGATATGGACATATGGCACTGCTTTGGAGGAGAATAGTTGCTAAGTGGCCACTATTCAAGTGTTGCACTGGTGAAGCTGACCTGCTCTTTCAATCCTGGAATTCACACAACTTATCCCACCACTCCTCATCTAGAATGGAATTTTTTGTTACCTTGCGGTAGATCTCATCTACATTAGTATACTGAGTGAATGTGGGTTTTACTGCAAAAATGTGTTTTATCTCATGTTGGATGAAACTCATGCTATTGATAGCTTCATAAAAAGCTCTACCTATCATAGCATATTTGATGTGGGAAGACTTGGTTATATCCTTTGGAGCTTCTTCTTGTAATCCTCCCTAGTCATCAATTTGTCATTGATCACAAATAAATAAGATCTTTCTTGTTCAATGCTTCTATTCTATTGAAAAACCTGTTAACTACTACCTCCAAAGTTTGACATTTCTCTATTAGCTGCACAACCAAGTTCTTTTTTGTTATAACTTTCTTTAGTTCTAGGATCATTTCTGATCCATCATCTACTCCCAAATCATCCAACCCATATTTGTTTTTGGAATTGAGAAACTTTATGATGTTGTTGGTTGTGGCAAGAATTTCTCCCAATTAAGCATTGATAGTTGAAATGGTTTTCTTGACTTTCTCGATCAATTGTTTCTATTCAAATATAATTGGGATACATGGCCAGATTTCATATATTTCCTCAATGATGTTGTTCCATATAATCTCTTTGACTTGGGCCAATGTGTGGCCAACAAAGGACTCAGTTTCTGATTTCCTCCATATTTCTACCTGGTTTTGAGCTCTCTATAGGTCTCCTGCATGGAAAGTATTATTATTTATCTTATGATATTGTAGAAGATTAATTTGAGCTTGCAATATTTTGATTTCTTCAGTTTGGAGAGACATGTTCTGTACTCCATTTTCCAACTGATCTGCAGTAGCCCCTGTGCTTATTGTAGAAGAAGTTGTTGTAGGAATTACTTTGATAGGGAGCGCTTCCAAAGGGAAAACAACCATTTTGGAAGCTTTCTCCTTTTCTTTGATCATGTTTTCCCTCTCTGTCTCCATTTTCTTCAACTGTGCACTCTCCTCCATGATAAGATTCATCATATCTTCCTTTTGTGTCTTTTTTTCTTCAATGTCCTTTCCTAGTAGATCTTCTATCGCTGGTAACTTCAACTGCTTCCTTAATGTGGCTATGTCTAAATTCTTTTTCCTTATAGGTGCTTCTGCAACATTGATGTTTGCAAGGTCATAACCTACTTTTATCACCAAGTCCTCCAAAACTTTGATCCTAGTGTCTTTGTCAAGTGCAAAAACTTTCTACATCTTTAATTGTGATTGAACATTGGCCAATGTAACCTATAATTTAGATAAACTCATAGTAGTGTTAGTGAGAGTAGATGAAATCATCTACCCAGTCTTCTTGTGCATATCCATTTGGTCAATTGGATGTATATCCTGCGCATCAAATTCAAATGATGTCTTCTTATAGTCTGATGCTACCTTGGGTTGGGGAATCTGTGCTTGGAGGAATGCTAATTTCATTTTACCTTTCTATGAATCAAAGGCTTACAATAGCCTACTTTGAGAACTAGAAGTTTGCTTCCGGAACTAAGCATATGTGTTTATCTTCAAGGCCTGATTCCTAACTTTAATTTCCTTGAAAATGTCAAATATACTCTTTTTTGTCTCCACTGTAGTAGATGTGCCAGTATGCATAACCTTCTGTTGATCCTGTGGAGGTAGTGGGAGAGAGTGTAGTGTGATCACCTATCAATGAGGAAAGAAGGGGTTGTTTGGAGGTGATAATGTTCTCCTGCTCTGAATCCTTGCTCAGGATTAGTTTTGAATTGAGCTTGGCCTTGTTCCTATACTTAATTTTGAAGCCTTCACTAAAATCTCAGTCCCTGGAGGTGACTCTTCTTCTCTGCTTCTCTTTGCTGATTTCTCCTTTGCGATAGGAGTCTGTACTATGGATGATGACACCAGTTGCTCCTCGACCTCTTGTAGGGTGTTCTCAGTCCATTCTAGCTGGTTCTTATACTTTTCTATCTTTGGTATGGTTGTGTGGAAATAAGAAGTAGATTTATTTTCTACACTTAACTTAGAAATGACCCCTAATAAATCACATGATGGCTAGGTGAAACTAAGGCTGAACTGCATCTCTTTCAGTAGCTTATCTGCTTCTTCCCCTACTGCCCTATTGTTGCAAATGAAAGGCCGTATTTTTTTTTTGATTTTGAATTTGGACTTCTTCTTAGCAGTTCCTGTTGGCTTAAGGGGACTTGACCCAGGTTCGTAGTTAATCAACCAAACAAATCCCTACACTATTGGCCCTTTCAGCAACAGGCCGTAGAGCACAGACTGAGGTCTCACCCGAAGCAGTATGGAGGGATGCTATAACCAAGTTTTCACACCCTTGAGATGTCTGAGGGGTCGATTTAGTCCAATTGTGAATGGCTTCATGCTGGTCACTTCACGCGCTACCCTAACTTGTGAGGCCTTCACGATCTATTATAATTGCCTTCGCACAGCCCTAACCAGGGGTTGAGGTGCTTTTGCACTGCTAAGGCAACGATCTGCACTATTCCCCCAAGTTACACCAGGGATCTTACTTATCTTCTTATAATTGTTAGTTAACTTCGCGTAAATAGAAACTTTATCTTATATTCACTTAATCAACACAATCATATAAGTTTGCACACCATATAGACAGTGAAATTACAATTTATACCCAATAAATTCAATGCACAAAATAGGAAAAATATACACAAAAATGATATGAAACTTCTCTTTATTACTTCTCCAACGGTTACAGACTTGAATTGCCCTGCACACTCAGCTACAGAGCCTTCTCCTACTCTACGATCCAAGACTCGACTCTACACTTAGATAAGACTTAATTCTTCATCCTTCATTCATGACTTCCTTCTATCTCTTTTAAAACTTAGAGCCTTGCTCTATTTATACAATCCATTGGTCTGCATACCATGGGTAGATCTCTAAAGATGACATTACTTTACAAAAAAGAGTGCAGACAAGCATATGACTCATTTACAAGCTCGCGCTCTGCGCCCATAAAACGTGGAGTCTTTACATCAGATTTAGTCAAAATATGGGCTTTAAGCCCCAAAACTTCCCTTGGGGGATCTCGTGCCCAACAAGCCCCCAACGAAAACATCATGACTTGCCCTTGAGTCACTCTGTCAGTGTCGAGAACTTCATGTGGAGACCTCCCAACACTTCTCAGACCACTGCAAGGTCAGCAACACACTAAGCAACTATCTGATGTACTTCCAAGATGTGTTGTTCAGAGACTGCAGTACCTAAACTATTTCCCTGCATCTACTCCTATGTTCCCTACATCTGCGCAATCTTGGCTTTGATCGAGGCTGTAATGATGAATGCCTCATCGATCCAAGGTTGTATGTGTGTCTTCAAAATTGATTCCTTATGTCACCCCGTATCTACTTTCTCTTTGAGCTCTTTTTCCTATTGCATCTACGCTAGCCTCTGTGTAAGGGCCACCATCTGCGTGGCCCCTTTTATTTCATTGTACTTTTGCTGCAACTCACAGTCCTCTGTTTCTAAGTGTTGTATGTTCGGGTACTCCTGCAAAGAGGTGAGGACCTTGAATGACTCTTCAAATAATTTGGTGTAGTCCTTCATTGTACTACTGATCTCCTCTATTCTCATTGTAATGGGGTTTGTGCATTGTGCCCTCAACTCTGGTGGAGTTGAAGGTTGCGCCTTCAACTGCGTCTTAGCTATCTAAAGGTTCAGCTCCAGCTGAGCCTTAGACATCTCTTCCTTTGCCTCGCATACCCCTGCTACTAGTCTCCAAATGCACACCTTTTTTTGTGCCTCTGCTGGGATGGCTAACTCAGGGACCATTTGGCAAGCTTCTTCAACCACCTACACAATTTGTTGGTTATGAACCACTACCTCGTCGCACTACAGGCTCAGTTGTTCCATGTTAATATGTTGTTTCTCATCACCTGGAGTGTGCAACCCTCCCTAGCTCGCAGTCCTGTAGTCACTCCGTCTTGCAAAACATGGAGCATCCCCCGAGGGAGCGCACCCATGTTGATCCCAACTCTCTTCAGCGGATTGACTGTAGGTTTTTCGGCCTCATTTTCTATAACCAATGCCCCTCTAGCAGCACAATATTGTTGGTCATGTGGGTGCACAACATTTCCTCAGCTGCGACCATGCCTACTGTGAGGTCGGTCAATAGAGTACCAGCCTAAGGAGTGCACACTACAAATCCTATATCTATTCCTAGAGGGCCCCAAATACCACCTGATTTTCCTCTGCAAACCACTAGAGGGCCTCCGTGGTGACATCGTGCATAGTCTCCCCTATGTCATACAAATCCCCCTTAGTGAGAGTGATCGGGTCAAAAGAAGTCTTGGAGGCTTTTGAATTCTTTCGTTGCCCCACCTACTATCTTGGGCACTGCCGCTTCAGCTGTGTGGATGCTGTCTGTGGGTCTATGCCACATTCTTCTATTTCAGGCTCTTGTTGAGGCAAGGATGACTTTTCGCCTTTGCGCTCCTTCTCAGCTGCCTGTTGCTATTTTGCTGTTGCCTTCGCAGCATCCCACGCCTCCTATGCCTTGGCCGCTAGTGCTTCGTTCCTTTTCTTTTCTGCCAACAACGCCATCCACACTTTTTCCTCCTCTTTCTTCATCTGTTCATCAAAATTCTCTAATTCCAATGCGGAACTAGATGGAGTGCACCATGACTCCAGTACAGTGAATATGACATCATCCATGGCCATGTATGGCAGCTTGTTCCATTTCTTCGCGAGGCCCTTACGCGCTCGAATATATACGTGATGGAAGTCTATTTTGAACTCTGCAGAGCTCTGCATACTATTGTAGACAATGGGCGATAACCACGTCTTGCAGTTACTCCCCATTCTGATGTTCATCTCCATGAACACCCAGAATATCTTGCTGTCTCTGATCCTCTGTGCGTCTTTAGTTTCCCACAGCGAAGCATACTTCACTACCTCTAGAAGATCCTTCTCAATCGTGGGGAACCAAGCGTCCTCAGGCAATTCCCAAGCCACCAGCACTATGGACACCAAAAGCCATGTATAGTGGAAAATCTTCCCCTATTCTTTTGCCTCACAACAATTTTCCAGGAACTCCTTGCACAAGTACTCTGACCAGTTAACCTAGACCCCCTCTACACATTGCGTGGCA
Organism: Pinus tabuliformis; assembly: GCA_031772625.1. Classification (NCBI taxonomy): domain Eukaryota; kingdom Viridiplantae; phylum Streptophyta; class Pinopsida; order Pinales; family Pinaceae; genus Pinus; species Pinus tabuliformis. Next base: position 767,282,624 of record CM062815.1, read on the forward strand.
AGTGCTACCACTACAAGAAAAAAGGTCATTGGTGAGGGTCATGCCTGTGCACCAATGTTAGATATGGTGATGGTATTTAAAAAAGCATTGTTGTAAGTGTATATGGTGATGGTCCTTTAAGGTTTGTTACATATTAATTTGTCACTGCCCTCATCTCAGTCCCTCTACTGTGTCATGTGTCAAATAAACATGTTAATATCTTCCCATTGATGTAAGATGATTAAGAAAATGCTCTCTAATGCTGAAGATTGACCCTTTTTGACTATGTTTTTGCATTGTCGCTAGTAAACCCTCAAAATCCGTAATTATTTTTTGTCATGCACTATGTTGTTGCGACGTCGTCGCTAGTCCCTAGTTCATGACCAGTGATGATCTAGATTTGTTGAATTAGTTCAAACAGTCGGCCTTTTGGATGTTTCTAGAGCTGGTTGTTGGCTCAGTTTGGGTCGCCTTTCCGCTTCTGGGATGGTGGTTCCACCTCTTGTGCAACCTCCCTTGAGGATAAGTTCCCTCTCCCTCATTTCATGGAGGCTTCTCCTCCTATAAAATCACTCACCATTGCTATGATCTGCTGGTTCCTTAGTTGATAGTTTTTAGTTTTTTTGGTTGTACAGTGTTGCTGCTACTTTTAATTTGATAGATAGTTGGTGTGAGTGTGACAAGTGTGGGATTTCTTTGTAGTTTGCAAGAAGGTGTGGAGTTCCCTTAACCTTGTGTAAAGCTTGTGAATGAGAGAGAGAGATATATATTGATATTTTGGAGACCCATCTTTGAGAGTGAATGCGTGAAGAAACACACTGGTTGGACCCTCTAACAAGGCTTGCGACGTCAAGACTTGGTTGTAAGCTTTACTCTTGATTCATTACTAATACAATCAATGATGATTTCCTATGTCTTGTATGTAATTTACTTGATAGATCATGAATTCTTGACTTTATGAGTAAATAGATCATTGTTGTTTCTCGGCTACATGCTCTGTTGTTTATTTGTGGTGTTTCAGGTTGATCGCTCATTAAGGAGAAGGAAATGGAAGCTGGAGCAGCACAACAGAACTTCATCAACCAACGGTTTGAGGTAGGCCTCCAACAATGACAATTTAAGGGAATTAATTGTTGTTTTTTCGTTGTTGTGACTTGACCCACTCTAGGGCTAGAGGGGTTGCCTCTGTCCATAGAGGGAACACTTTCCTACATCACAAGTTGGCGACTCCGCTGGGGAATCCTTTGTATGTTTCTTCTCTTTTTTGCTATTGTTTTGGTTTTGATTTGGTGTCTTTTGAATTTTGGGGATAAACTATCAGTCTTTTTGATTACTTGGGTCAATATGGGAAATCCCTTTATTATCTGTAGGATTGGCTAGTTTTTGTTTGGGAGTTTCTTGTTCATCTGTCATTGTTTTTAATATCATCGCTAAATATAGCCTAACAGTTGCGACGACGTCGTTGATGTTATAGATTTTTTCCCACGACGATTTGTCTTTCATCTCGGGTTGCTAGTTTAATTCCCGCAATGACTCTTGAAATCGGACCATCACTGAAAATAGGTGTACTTTAGCGATGGTCTCTAGTTGTCAGTGTAATACTAGCAACTCATCTCTAGTTTTTAGTATAACACTTGCAACGGTCTCTAGTTGTCAATGTAACACTTGCGACACTATCTAGTTGTCAGTGTAATACTAGCAACTTGTCTCTAGTTGTCAGTGTAACACCTGCAACAATTCCTGTAAAGTTGTTTTTACAACTTTACCTCCTGAATTCATCAATCTTGTTTATATCCTATTGTTTCTTGTCTCTCATTAGCTTGTTTTAATTTCTTTTGGTTAGGGTACTGTCTCTTTGATTTCATTGAGTGAGTCTTGTGTTTTTAGACCATGTGACCTGGCCCTTTAGAAGTTTCGTTGAGAAACCATTTGCTTGAGTTGCTTGTTTGTTAAAGGTTCATCCAGAACTGTCTTATGATTTGCTTGAGGCTTTTTCACTACTTGTTTTCTTGCTAGTTGATTTTTAGTGTCGATTATTGAAGAAATTTTTTTATGTTGATTTGATTTCTTCACTACCAAGCATAGATCAAAATTGTTTGGATCGATCAGTTCACACTTGCTTGTTTGTCTCTTTAAATTAAAAAAAAAATCAAAAATCAAAAGTTTGCATTCATTTAGCATATGAAAGTGAAAGTACATTTGCATTATGAATTTTCATGTTTGAGAAATTGGAAATCGAGTCTTAAATCTTTCATTAGTAGTATTGATGCATTGTGAGATTAGTGTATTGATGCATTGTTTTTCTTAGTGTTTTCATTCACTTGTCTTGGTTTTCATGGTTTGGGAATGATCTCTCTACCCTTCTATAGGTAGGTGTTCATTGAAGTGAAAGATGCTTTACACATTCTAGCTTCATCCTAGGGTTTTTTGATATACATACGGTAGGACCTGAAAATTGAAACATAATTCAAAATCAAATCTAAAATGAACTGAATGAACTTAACAATGCATTGGAACATAACACACACTATTTATAGGTCTAGGCTAGAGACGTGCTCCGACGTCGTTAAACCTAGTCACTATTGTTTTCACTCAAGGTTGGGTGATTCCTCCTTCTGTGACTCAATAGCGGTCTAGTACGGAATTGTGCTCCCAGTACCGTCGAGTATATGTCGGGAGACCCCACTAGGGTTTCATCCTATATTCTTAGGAACCCATGTCTGCCGCCTTGCAAACCGTAATGCACCAAACACAGCATTCGGGAAGATTGACTACCGTATGGAAAGTCCTTGGTTTTCATATGATCGCCAAGGTGTATATGCAGTTTTATGGGATGTTTGGTAAACCTTTTGCCTAGTTCTCTAGAGTAGTCACTTTCATTCCTTTTTAGACTCCTTAAAAGAAAAATTCCATCTAAGCACTTGTCCTTTCAGGCTCCTTAAACCTTGAAAGAGATAGAGTCACCTTTTTGTCCTTTTCTCGACTCTTAAAACATGAAAAGGTAAAGTTTTGTTCCTGTGTCATAAAATTTACTGCCCATGAAATATTCCTGGTAAACATTCCCAATGGAAACATTCCCCAAGTCTACCAGCCAAGGTCTTCCCCGAAATGGGAACCCTGGTCCATTTCCTTCTTTTGGAAATGTCGGTGCTCTGTACATGGCAACATTGTCTTTGCCTGGGTTAACCATTAGTCTGCTCGTTTGGTTGTTTTCAACCTCGATGGTCCCAAGTGTCATGACTCTTGTTCCACCATCTCCTTCATCTGAACCATGACACACCGATTCCAAGGTTGAGCCTGCCTTCTTCTTCAGTCTCTTCGCCTTCATCTCCTCCTTCGCCTGGTGAAAGTTTTCCATCTTGTAACCAGGAGACTAAGAAGAAGAAGAAGAAGAAGATGATGAAGAAGAAGAAATCTGATAAACACAAGGCTACTTGTGCAGCTACTGCTCCGAGTACATCTCAGGTCAGACCACCTTCTACTCCTCTGTGAAAGGTTAAGTTTCCTTGTAAATTGTGCAAGGGTGACCATCTTGTTCGTGATTGTCTTGGAATTCCTAGGATCTTAGAAGTATGGTCTTGTGATCCGGCTCGTCCCTCATCATCCTCTGAAGCTCATGATGATGCTACCCTATCAACTGGTAGTGGTACGAAGAAAGGGAAGATTCGATTCCCCTATAGGCTATGTGAAGGTAACCATCCCCTTCACCTTTTTCCGCTCATGGATAAAGCTTCTGCCGTTTTGGAAAGTCTTACAACTTCTTCACCCCAACTTCCCGTTGGTTATCAGAGGCTCTATTCAGACCCTCTCCCGATTGACAAAGAGATTAACTTAGATTCTTCTCTTGTCCATCCTCCTTCCAAGCCTAGATGTGCTCTACCTATTCCTGACCAACCATTGGTCAGAAAGAGTGTCGACTTGGTTTCACCACCTGTTAATCACTCTGCTTCAGAAGAGCGTCATGCTCATGTTCTTCTCATCTCTTTAGGTTCTCCAGAGTTTGAAAACGACCCTCCTATCCCTGCTGATCAAGAGAGTCCTTTTTCAGTTCCTGTAGAGCATGGGGGAAATCATATGATACCCCCACCAAGTAGTTCAGTCATTTCCTTCGACTGGAGTCATTTAACTACATTTTTCCTTCCATCCTATGTGCCTTTCCAAATTACAATACATGCCTATAATAAGGTAGTACCTGCCACTATCTTGGATGAGGGTGTGTCTGCTAGTCTTATGCCTTCCACTACTTAGCGAGCTTTGGGCTCCCCACAGCTTGTGCGAGTCACACAGAATCTGTCGGTGTTTGACGAAGGAACCAGTCAACCTTTAGGGATTGTCCCAAAGCTTCTTGTTACTTTGGGGGGTAAAACCATATATAGACGTCATAGTTGTCCAAGGTGCTTTAGATTTCAGTCTTCTCCTTGGCCGTGACTATGTTTATTCCATGGGGGCCCTCATCCCTTCACTTTTCCTTGTGGTTTGATTTCCAAGCGACAGAAGAATGGTGACCATAGATTAATTATCATTCTTTAGTCCCTCGGTGCCTCCTGCGCAGCTATCATCCCTTCTCGGTTCTTGATCGCAAGCAGTGCCTTCCTTGCCACAGGTTAATTATGTGGCTACCCATTCCATCTCGACCTCTACTGATGGTTATGAAGATAGTTTCCTACGTCATGTGCTGGGGGCATTGGAACATGATCTTTCATTGGTGTCCAATGACATGTGTTCCTCCCAGAGCATAGTTCTTCCATCCCGTGAAGATCTCTTGCGAGCCATGTTCTCATATGGCCCATGACCAGGAGTACAAGGATAGTTTGTTCCTGTGTCAACCTCATTAAAAAATGAACCAAGGAGTGACGACGATATTTTGTTCCTGTCTCAACCTTGTTAAAAAATGAAAACATGGGTGACGAGCATAGTTCCTTGTCTTGTGTCAAGCTCATTAAAAAATGAAACAAGGAGTCTCAAGCATAGTTCCTGATCTTGTGTCAAGCTCGTTAAAAAATGAAACAAGGGTTTTGAGGATAGTTATTTTATTGTGTCAACCTCATTAAAAAATGAAACACCTCCCTTTCCAAATCGAGTCTTTGATTAAGCTCTCATAAAATCCAAGTCGAGTCTTTCCAAGATCTCGAAAGTGAACCTTCATTCCATCCACCTCATTGAATGCAATGAAGCTTGGGGGGCATGTACCTCGATTTTTGTCATTATGCTTGGGGGCATGCAAACTCATAATAAGCATATTTTTTCATTTCAAGCTTGTGTAAACATGAAACTGAATCCAAGCAGAGTTCTCCATGGTTCAAGCTTATGTAAAAATGAACCCATACCTGATATACACCTTGTGATTGTTGTTTTTATCCGCTAATTTTTGCTATATGAGCCTTGGTTGTTTCATTCCATCACCGCCATCTCTTTGGCCAATCATATGCTTTCACTTGGTTGTTTTTCCTTTCCTAAGGAATCGCAATGATGAGTGGGTTTATTAGCCAGCCTCTTGACCATTACATGTTTTGAGCAGTTCCACCATTGCCAGAAACAGTTGCTACTCTTTATACCACTTGTTCCCCTAGGACGAGTCACCTTTAATCTCTTTTCTAACTCGTAAAATATGAAAAGATTGCTTAGTTTTTCCTTTTTGACTTCTTAAATTGAATTAAAAATCCAGTCCACTTTCAGCTCTTTTCTAACCGTATAAATGTGAAAAGATAGTCAGACTTTTGTCATTTCAAGTTCGATTTTGGTTATGGAACGACGTGTCTTCGATCACTTTTTTTCTTTTTCGGATCAAGACCACTAATTACGAAAAGTAATCCTTGACTGTAATTGTCAAGTGGTTCTCTCGAGTATAATTTTATACTTTTTCGGGCTCGAGAGACACAAATCTACAAAAAAGGACCCCCCTGGAGTTTTCTTTTCAGTGTCTTTTTCAAACTCTCTTAACATTAAAAAGACTCTGAGTTTTGCCTATGTCAGACTCATTAAACCCTGATGACATCGGACTCGTCACCATGACGAGACTCAAGCTTCTCCTCCCTAGGGCTCGTTAAACTATTACTAGGTTGGATTTGATGGAAGGTCGAACTTATATTACAAGCATATGCTATCCCCTTCAAGATTGTTTTCAAAAATAATTGGGGTACTTGCCAACAATGGTGGGGGGGAATTTGGAAGTTATCATTGATTACCTGCGGCAGCTGGTCACTCTTAAACATCGACACTTTTGCTTCTTGTCGGGTTGGGATATCCATACATCGTCATTTGGCTTTTCAGGGTCTTTGGGGTTGCCATTTAGCCTTATTCTATCTGATCTATGCTATCTCCATCAAGCCTATGATCCCTTGGTACCTGAATGCTACCACCCTCCAGAGTCATGTCGTTGACATGTTCAAGAGTATAATCCTTCTACAGTTCACATCCTTACCTCCTCCTTTGATACTCTGTTTTACCATCTACCACCTTTTCCTTATCTCGTGTCGTCGATGGGGGAAACATTATGGCCCTCTTGCGGCGGATCGTCTCTTGTCGACGTCAACTCATTATCCAGGAGACTGATCTAGATATCCCCTTTGGTACCTTGAAGCTTGCATGCCTCAATGGCAAGTTCTTTGCACCTGACAGTTGACTTTCATCATTGGTCGTCGATTGGGTGATTCCACGAGTGTTCAACTTTAGCTCATTCTTCACACTTCTTGGATTATACTGGACAGTACCTTTAGAACCATTGGCATTATTGGTGGTTTCTCTCATTCTTGTTAATGGTTTTCATCATTGACTGGTACTCAAATGAATTTCTATCATGCTCGACTTCAACACATTTGCTCGCATGCTAGAATTTGTACTATGATCAGTTGGGTTTCAAGATCCCGAACTAAGATCACACATGTTTGGTCTACGTGGATTGGTTTGTGATTATATGACTCTTTGATGGATGGTTGTGACCATACCTAAGTCTTCATGGATGGTTGTGACCATACCTTTATCATTGTCATGGTCTTACTAGCTAGATGGCTGCGTCCATACCACAGACCTAGTTCATATGTCCTTTGGATGGCTGCGCCCATACCTAGACTACATGATTTCACTATCAGAGATATTAGTTGTACTTGCGCCTGCAGGTTCTTCCAGGTAGTGTTCCAGTTCAGAGAGTTTCATAAAGAATTTCACCCCTCCCACTCTCTCGGGCTCCATGGTTTAGGGGGCATCTATTACATAGTAATTTTTCACTGTCCTCATCTCAGTCCCTCTGCTGTGTCATGTTTCAAATAAACATGTTCATATCTTCCCCTTGATGTAAGAAGATTAAGCAAATGCTCTCTAATGCTGAAGATTGGCCCCTTTTGATTATGTTTCTGCATCGTCTCTAGTAAACCCTCAAAATCCGTGATGATTTTCTGTCATTCACTATGTTGTTTCAACGTCGTCACTAGTCCCGAGTTCATGGCCCACAATGATCTAGATTTGGTGAATTAGTTCAAACAGTCGGCCTTCTGGATGTTTCTAGAGCTAGTTGTTGGGTCAGTTTGTGTCGCCTTTCCGCCTCTGGGATGGTGGTTCCACCTCTTGTGCAACCTCCCTTGAGGATAAGCTCCCTCTCCCTCGTTTCATGGAGGCTCCTTCTCCTATAAAATCACTCACCATTGCCATGATATACTAGTTCCTTAGTTGCTAGTTCTTAGTTCTTTCGGTTGTACAGTGCTGTTGCTGCTTTTGAGTTTGATAGATAGTTGGTTGAGTGTGACAAGTGTGGGATTGCTTTGTAGTCTACAAGAAGGTGTGGAGTGCCCTTAACCTTGTGTAAAGCTTGTGAATGAGAGAGAGAGATATAGTGTTATTTGGGAGACCCATCTTTGAGAGTGAATGCTTGAAGAAACACACTGGTTAAACCCTCTGAGAAGGCTTGCGACATCAAGACTTCGTTGTAAGCTTTACTCTTGATTCATTATTAATACAATCAATGATGATTTCCTATGTCTTGTATATAATTTACTTGATAGCTCATGACTTCTTGACTTTATGAGTAAATAGATCATTGTTGTTTCTCGGTTACGTGCTCTGTTGTTTCTTTGTGGTGTTTTAGGTTGATTGCTCATTAAGGAGAAGGAAACAGAAGCTAGAGCAGCGCAACGGAACTTCATCAGCCAGTAGTTTGAGGTAGGCCTCCAATGATGACTATTTAAGGGAATCAATTATTGTTTTGTCCTTGCTATGACTAGACCCACTCTAGGGCTAGAGGGATTGCCTTTATCTGCAGAGGGAACAATTACGTGCTTTGTTGTTTCTTTGTGGTGTTTTAGGTTGATCGCTCATTAAGGAGAAGGAAACAGAAGCTGGAGTAATGCAACGGAACTTCATCAACCACCAGTTTGAGGCAGGCCTCCAACGATGACTATTTAAGGGAATTAATTGTTGTTTTGTCCTCCTATGACTAGACCCACTCTAGGGCTAGAGGGGTTGCCTCTGTCTGTAGAGGGAACACTTTCCTGCATCATAAGGTTTGTCACCAAAGCCATCTTCAATGACACTTTTGGTGAGGGGTGTTAAAGGCCCGTCATTAATTTTCTCTTTGGTGACAATTTTGGTGGGGGTCATTAAAGGTCCATTACTAATTCTCTCTTTGGTGACACTTCTAGTGATGATTTTTTATTGACCATCACCAATGATCTTTTTGGTTACTTTTGGTGACGGTCAATAAATGTTCGTCATCATTGATCATTCCAATGATTTTTTGATGATGCTTCATGCCTGTGACGGACCTTTAAGATCTGTCATCAATGTCACATATGGTGACAGTCTGTAAAAAATCGTTGTTGTAAGTGTATATAGTGATGGTCCTTTAAGGTTTTTCACCAAAGCCATTTTGAATGACACTTTTGGTGAAGGTCGTTAAAGGCCCATCACTAATTCTATTTTTTGTGACACTTCTAGTGATGATCTTTTATTGACCCTCACTAATGCTCTTTTTGGTTACTTTTGGTGATGGTAAAAAAATGTTTGTCATCATTGATCATTCCAATGAGTTTTTGATGATGCTATGTACTTGTTACTATATTTTTTGTCAAAAGATAATGATTTAAGACCATTGTTGTGGAGCCTTTTTCATTATGTGTCCAATGTCATAGTGGTTATAATAGTCAGACAATTTGTTAAGAAGTAAGTAGTGTGTATGATTTCCTCAAGTCATAATAATATAGTTTTCCTATGAGTCAACACATGATTCATATCTATTAGGTTTATTATCTAGCAAATTTACTTTAAATAAAGTTCCACTAGTGTGTGTAGGAACTATATTATTTAATACATAATCAAGCTCTGTCAATTCTATTAATGAGAGAGACCTAGCACTCCTCCACATTCATGGCACACCTTAAAATGCTTTGGAACAATACACTAACATTCCTTGGCACCTTGCATGTCTTGGAACATCTTTATACCTGGAACATCTTTGTACCTAGAACATCTTTCCATGAGTAGGATGCCCAAGCACATGTTGGCATGCCCTAGCATAGCATAGCACTCCCCTATCATGTGTTGCCATGCCCTGTAGTCCCTACCATGCCTTGGAACACCTTGGCATAATATTACATTGATAAACATTAGCACTTCATACACATTGGCACTTGGCATGTATTGGAACATATTATTACTGTGCCTAGCATGCTCCTTTTGAAAAATATAAAGTCCTGACTTATTAACCTTCTTATGTGTTCATTTGCTTGCATTTAACCTTGGTTATTCCTTTATTTTTCCTTGAAAATCCTTGATGCATATTGGCATACTCTAGCACCATGTACATCCTAGCATGTATTAGCACCTAGAATTTCTTGGCACTATTTGGCACATGTTAGCACACCCTGAAACTACCTAACACACTCTAGCACTTCTTGACATTCCCTGATATTCCCTGGCATGCCTTACCTGTTCTTATCATACCTTTTCACTCCCTCCTTGGCATGACAACTAGCACTCATTGACATTCCCCGACACACCCTGATATTCATTCATTTCCATGCATTTTGACCTAGTTCTCCCTTGTGTTGTCCTAGTAATCCCTAACACTCCTCAGTGTGCATTGGCACTCTCTAGCACACCTTAGCACTCTTCGATATTCTCTGCCACTTCATAGCATGCATCACACTCCTTGACACACATTAGCACTTGGCATGTGTTGGAACTTGGCAAGTCTTAGCATGTTTGGCATTTGTTGAGATGACTTGCTATGCTTTGGCATGGTTTAATATTAAAGTTATTTGAGATCAATTATCAGAAACTAGATGAGAAGAAACAAAGGAAGATTTGGCACTTAGAATGCATTGACACTTGGCGCTTGACACCTATTGGCACCTAGTTTTGGTGTGCCTAGTGTGCCCCTCATGGAAAAGGTAACTTGATGACTTATTAACCCTATTATGTGCTCATTTCCTTGTAGTTTAACTTGTTCCTCCCTTTTGTTTCCTTAACAATCCCTAGCATGCATTTTCACACCCTTGGACACCTTGGAATGCCTTATCACTTGGCACATCTTAGCTTGTTTGACATGTCTTCGTACTATCTAGCACATGTTAGCATGCCCTAGAATTCCCTAACACACCCTGGTAGTCATGACCTCACAACTAGCATTACATTTTTCCATGACTTGGGAACCTTACATTCACTAGAACACCTTGGCACTCCCTAGTTGTCCTGCCCTCTGTTATCCTCCACAATGTCCTAGGCTGATGAGGAGATCAACAGAGGTAACGACAAACCAAGCTTTTAGTTTGGTATCTAGCCCTACCAAACTAGAGAGGGATCTCTCTATGAAATCATAGCCAAGAGATTATTGGAATGTAAATGATTTTAGGCTAGATAGTTAGGCTCAGGTGGGTTTTGGAAAATTTAGGGTTTTGCTGTTGGATAAGAGAGAAAAACCAAGTAACTAAGTTAGAGGATCAAAGGGTTACAACAACAAAGATATAAAGGAGAAAGGTAGCATTAATTTTTTGATGGATCTTGGGGTTTGTCGATGTAGAGTAGTTTTTATAAAAATCAAAAGGTCTTAATGACAATGAAACATGAATTCATTAAGCAAGAAAGAATCAACACAATGATTTTTCCATCAAAACAGAGTTTTATGAAAAAAAATTTGTTTATAAACTATAAGGAAAACCATTGAAGAATTGATGAATGGGAAGAGAAGATGAATATCTTTCATATAAATCTATAACAGAGGAAAAATAACATCACAAACTTAATGCACATGAATTCCTAGATAATAGTTGCAAACTGTGTCCTTTGATTTCCAGAAAATGTCCAAGTACAAGCTACAATAGTTCTCTCGTCTGAAATCCAACCCATTATATCACTAAGAAATTAATACATAAATACAAAAAAAACATCTCCCCACTCCCAAGTGCCTTCCTTGCAAAATTTCCTTCATGACGCTTAGTGTCCTCATGGTCCACCACTGCCTTGCCTTTCATCTCTTATTTCTTGGCTTTGAATTTCTCTATCTCCATGACTTGTTGGTTTGCCTTAAGTTGACTGTTTTCTTGCTCAAGGAATGAAATTATGAATTTGGCCCTTTCCAAATTGTCCCTGAGCTCCATGATATGAGAATACTTCTCTTTGATGGCTTGTCATAGGGTTTTATGCTAATCATGTGCCTCCAAGTCAACTAGGTTAAATTCATGCTCAATGGTCTCCTCATCATGCAAATAAGCCTCATGATATGATGGTGATCCTTGTTCTGCTGATGTAGTAGGCTTGGCCCTTTCCACAATTTGAGGAGAAAACAAAATGATTTTGCCTCTCTGATATGTATTGGTCACCTCAGGCCTAGGTGCTTTTGAAACCTCATCATGTTTGCTTGATGACCCCACCTCCATGGGTTGTACTGACATGGTTTGGCGCTGGCTTGGTGAAGTAGTTATATGTGTTTTCAAGGCTGCCTCAATGAAGGTGTCCCATGTCATGTTCTTCTCTTTCAATTGATGGAGTACTATAACCTTTATCAGGGTTTGGTGAGGCTAGGATAATGCAGTTTGCCTTTCAATTGCACCCTTTTAGACATTTTGGTTAGGCTACTATACAAGTAGCTGGACAAATTTAGAGACTTGGTAGATGTAAAGTGCATAAGCATTCTTATGTGGTATTGATATAGCTTAGAAAATATTCCCTCACATGTGAAGAACTTCATGATAGCCTTCTGTTGTAGCATTTTTTGGTTTTAGTAAGTTAGCATCAATTAGTCAAAAAATGAAAATATATTTCAAAAAAATGTTAAGTTAGGATATGTACAAAAAGAATATTTAATCAAAAAATGTTAGCCATATCTTGATGAAAAAGTCCATATCAAATAAAATGTTAGAATATATGCCCTAAAAAAGGAAGGAAAAAATAAAATGTTGGAATAGAAATAAAAGAAGAAATAATAAATTTTGAAAGTGTTGCGAATTCAATTGCCACTACTCTTATGAAAGTTTATTTTTGAAAATAAAAAGTTGTGTGCAAATTATTTAAATGCCACACTAGTTCATACAATCCAATTATACAATTTAATCATGATTGGACTTGATTTAAATTTTTTTCAATAGGTAGTAAATAAAATTGGTTCAACAGTTTAATCTGAGCCAACAGAAGCAATAAGGGATATAAGTAGATTAATCATTAAAAGGAAAATGTTGAGTTGCTAGTCTAAATGCACTCAAGTGACTAAGATTGTGAAAACATGTTAGGAAAGATAAGGGTAGGTAGACAAATGAATTAACATTGGAGCATGAAAGAATTTTTATCCTAAAGTCAGAACATTTCATACATGTGCATATAATGAATGGTTTAAATTGAACATTATTTACAAAAAAATCAATGTTATGGTGTAATATTTGTGTGTTATCCATACATTTGCCAATACCCCAAGCATGTCATATCCATCATAACTCTTGACCCCACCATCACTTTCTGCCATGATATTAAACCTCGCTCATGCTCTTCTTCATCCCACACGTTCCCCTAAGATTCGATGGCCTACATCACTCCTCAGCCCTCCCTTGTTGTCCTAACATTATCGGCTGGGGGGGGGGTGGTCTGAAGTCAATAGTTTTGGAAACTGCCCTCCGAAACTACTTTTCCCCATCCTAATTATCCGGGACTTAAAATCCCAAAACAACTTACCACTCTGAATTACTCCTGAATGCAATTTTCATTTAACTATTTACTGCCGCTCATACGTCGTCATCCATGTCTGCTCCCATCTCACTTCCTCTATCCAATCAGCTACCGTCTCTTGCCCGTTATGCATTAATTCCCCACCCCTCACACATTAATATTCCACTTAATTGTTTATCATCCCCGTTGGAGAATTAATGAGGATTTAACAGTTGATTAATGGACCCGCTCCATCTTATTCATTATAAGCCCTGATTATCATAAAAATCGTTACACGGTGCATTTCCATAATTCACTAGATACTTATTATTTGCATCCAAAATGATAGATTCATCATTCAATTGAATTTCCAACTCTGTTCAGCACCAAGCTGACATCCAGGTTCGCCTAATCCATTTTCAATTACATTGTAATTCTATTATCAATATGTTTCAGCCCAATTCTTTCAATTTCTATCACTTTCAGCTTTGAATTCAATAACAGAATGCCTCCTAAAGGAAAAGATGTTGCAGAAACCCCAAAGCCTCTCATTCATCCACAATTTAACTTCCATCATACTCCCCTAGTTGACAGAGACTGTAAAATCAATGAGTCTTTGTCTGAATTTGATTTGTTTGAAATCTACTGTTGGATGGAGGATCAATTAGTTGATCAAACAGATGAAATAGGACTTTGGGAATCCCACCTTCCTCATTACATCTTCGCTCAGATACGTAGAGAACCTAAATTTGTCAAGAAATGCCATAAATCCTATGACCCCATTCAAAGAGCTATCATCTCACCTACAGGAGAAGTTTTGTGCTCCATCAATGCTCATTCCATTGAACAGATGTTGCAGGCCCCAACTATTGTGACAACTCATCCTTTTTCTCATGAAAGCCTAATGGAGGCCTATCAAAATCTAGATTTCACTAAACGAGCTCAAACTCTAGAACTTTTCCTAGCTATAGAAATCCCTCTAGCTAAAAGAACCCTCCCTATGATTCATCTATATTCCCAAATAGAACCAAGAAAATTACCACCATCCTTTCTTATCTTCTTGCTTACAATTCTGATCAATATGTAAATGAAGCCATCATTGGTTTATTTTCTATATTTTTTTCTTGTTCCAAACCCACTATTCGTTATAACTTTAGCCAATTTCTAGTTGAGGCCATTCACAAACAATTTGTCTAGTTAAATACTGAAGAGGTATTCAAGTATGCTTCAGTACTTGTATATCTTTTTATATATTTTCAGGGAGACAAGTTTCCATTCACCTTGCAGAAGCTAGATGAAGAAGGAAACCTACAATCAATCACTTTTTGGACTTCTATGGGAATGAAGGAGAAGGAAGAATTTACATATAAAAAATTCATATAAGTGTTTGTTCATTGAGCCATTAATGTTATGAGAAGCACTCCAGTACCAGGAATACGTGATGAAATTGTGAAAGTGTTGTAGCTGGTTGATCAAGCCATAACAGGAGATTAGTATCTTTACCAAAATTATATAGAAATCAGAGTCTATGGTTGTAAGCTTCCACCCTACAAGCTTCCTAAGTACCTCGCTATCATAAATTTTGCATTAGAATATATCAGGCAGAGGTTAAATGCAGATGAAATACATTTTGTGGCTGCAAAGAAGAAATCACAATTCAAGCTAAAATCTCAGGTTGGTACATTTTTCTATAATACTAGAGTAGCAGGAGAAGAAGCAGACAGGTTATTGAAGAAAATGAAGTTTGGCCTCAGCTTCACTTAGTCTTATGACCCAATGGGAGTGATTTCTAGGCTCAGAGTTGAAAATGAATTCACTGCATACCATCATACTACTAGGCATGAAATAAAGCAGTACAAAAATCAATCAAAGTGGAAGGAGAACACCCTTTAAGAAGCTAAAGAACAAGTAGTCTCTACTTCCCATGTACAAACTCCACTTGCACAGGAAAAGCCAACTAAATGAGGGAGGGAAGAACAATCAGCCCCTACAACTGAAGCATAAAGTCATGGTTTTAGAATTGTACATAGAAATAAGATACCTAGGCTCACTTCCAAGGTTAGTGCAAATATTGAGTTACAAAAAAAAAAAAAAAAAAAAAAACATTTGATGGACTTGGAGAAACCTCTCTTTTTACATAGTCTGGTGGACAGACTATCTAGCCTCCTACTCATTCCACCACATCTCATGAACAAAAAGTGATCCAGATCAGTGAAAGTAGTTAGAAGGATAAAGAAGATAACATTTTTCATGTCTTAAGTGAAATTAAGAAGAAAAATGAGGAGTTAAAGTTGAATACTTATACTCAGTTATAGAAACATTCTTCCAGTTCTTAAGCCAAACTTCTTTCAGTCTTTGACTCTAAGAAAGGTAAAATGTAGATGGCTTTCTTACAAGCTCAGATTCCACATCCCAAGACTATTGCATATTACCAGAAGCAAACCTCCTTTGAATTTGATGTTAAAGATGTACATCCACAGTAATGGAGTTTTTACACCAACGTTTCGAATCCCAAATGGGATCCATCATCAGGGAAAAGAGAAAGATGAAGAGAAAGATCATAAAAAGAAGAGCCAGATGGAGGGAATATATACTTATGAGGGCAGAATAATAAAGGCAAAGCACAGGTCGGCTGGAAAAATAATGAGACCTAATTTTAATTTTAATTTTAAATTTTATTTTAAATTTTATTTATTGATTTTAATTTTAATAAATTAATTTTATTATTTAGTAACTTTAAAATAAAATCATTAAACTAAACATTTTAAAATAATTTTAAAATCATATAATTATCTAGATACTAAAATAAATAATGTTAATAATAAAAAATATTTTTAAAAACATTTTTAAAAAAAAAACCTGAAACCCTAAGGTAATAATATCTAGAAACTAGAATATTATAATATTAAAATTTATATTCTAGTTTCTAGATATTATTACCTTAGGGTTTCAGGTTTTTTTTTAAAAATGTTTTTAAAAATATTTTTTATTATTAACATTATTTATTTTAGTATCTAGATAATTATATGATTTTAAAATTATTTTAAAATGTTTAGTTTAATGATTTTATTTTAAAGTTACTAAATAATAAAATTAATTTATTAAAATTAAAATCAATAAATAAAATTAAAAATAAAAAATTTAAAATTAAAATTAAAATTAGGTCTCATTATTTTTCCAGCCGACCTGTGCTTTGCCTTTATTATTCTGCCCTCATAAGTATATATTCCCTCCATCTGGCTCTTCTTTTTATCATCTTTCTCTTCATCTTTCTCTTTTCCCTGATGATGGATCCCATTTGGGATTCGAAACGTTGGTGTAAAAACTCCATTATTGTGGGTTCTCCGATCAGAAATTCAAATAACACAAACCACAGATCTCTGAAATCCGATGTACATCCACTTGACCAAATTGAGATGCACAAACAGATTTTCCAAATGATTGATTCTACCTTAACTAACACTGCCATGAGCCTGTCCAAAATGCAGGTTACCTTGGCGAATACATAGAAACAACTTAACCTTGAGAAAATTTCATCATTGACCAAAGACACCAAGATCAAAGCTTTGGAAGATCTGTTGCTAAACATGGGATATGATCCCTCCGATATAAAGGTTGCAGAAGAACTTGTCAAGAAAAAAAACACTAAGATTGCAGCATTAAGGAAGCAACTAAAATTGCAAGATTCAGAGGACCCATTGACTAAAGAGATTGAAGAAACCGAAACTTAGAAATCTGACATGATGAAGCCCATCATGGAACAAAATCTGTAAATAAAACAGATGGAGAAAATGGAGAAACTTGTCAAAGGGAAAGAGGAAATTGTAAAAAGGGCCAATATTCCAATGGATGTAGTTCCTCTTACAACAGTCTCTATAACTACAGCTTCTGCCTCAGGCACAACAACAACCACAGGAACAACAATAGGAGCTGAACAACTTGCTGGAGCTGTTCAAAATCTGTCTATTCATACAGAGGAAATGAATAAATTGTAGGATCAACTGAGGACACTAAAACACATGAAAACAGTTGCAGAAATTTCACATGTAGCTGAGTTACAGAAGGAAAAAAGGTCAAATTGAGGTATTGTAGAAAGAAATCAAAGAATCTTACCTTGGAAATAAATTGTGTTTGGTAAAGGAAATGTTATGGGAAGAGATAACTAAATCAATCAAATATATCTGGCCTTATATAAGGATAAGCTTTGATCAAAAGGAGTTGTTAGAGAAAGCTAAGGAAGCTATTGAAACCATCTCCAAGGAACTTGACGACATGACAAAATTTGCCACTGAAATAATCAAGTTTCTAAATTCTAAAGACAACTATGAGCTTGAAGAATTAGGAATTAATGACAGGACAACAAGCATACTGGAAATGAAGAATATTATTACAAAGAAAAATCTCATTCTTGAATTGGAGGAGAAATGCAACAGTGTTAATGTCATAGTTCAACATTTTTTCAACGGGTTGGAACCCTTAACTAGCAAGGGTTTTCCATCTATGCTGGTGATAAATGATAAATTAATGTCCATTGAAGACTATGTTCGAAAACTTGTAGAGGTCAGCCCAAATTCAGTTACAATTTCAAACATAAGAGGTGCAACAACACCAAGGTTTGTGCTAAATGCACTTAGAGATACCTTTTTGTTATCGGGAAATCTAGTGTCTATGCAGAACTGCTAGTCCCACTAAGGCTGGTAGCTACCTTAGAAACAAACAAAATAAAACTAGTTTCATTTTCCTTTATGAAAAATGATAAGAGGGGAATAAAGAGACCAACCTCTGTCTTGCGCTTGGTTCCTCGCTGGATTCCTCTCCCTTCTGATAGATCTTTGCCACTCGCTTCCTCGTCTACCCAGCTTCAAAGAGCACCTGTAGAATCAAAGCAACATAACACTATCCAAGAACATAGATCTATTATCATAAACAATATAGGACCAGATATATATTGACCACACAAATGCATATAACATCAATCATACAAAAATGTGGAGGAAAACTTGAATAGCTTTATTGATAATCAAGAAAGAGCAAAGAGGATTACAACCAATTTTTCTGACCCAGCATCATCCTCTCAGCAAGAAATCCCTTCTTCACCTCATGAAAAGCTTAGATCACCCAACACTATAATATTGCACCAAGAAACCAGCAGCACTTCCTTACAAGATACAAAATTCCAACCTCTGGATCTTTGGGATGAGGGATCCATATATAGATGTTTGCAAGGGGGGTGAGTCAGCTTTTGAGAGTTGATTAGTGTCCTCTTTCTGATAGTTCCTGATTCCACTTGGAGATTGATGATCTCTTACTCATCCCTGGGCGAATGCAGAGAGGCAAGTGTCACGGAAGAAGTTTCTAGAATATTCCATGGTCCTCCATCTTGCAGATTGACCCTGCCATTTGTCCACTCTCGCCCATTGCACCCCATAGAAGGGATTTTCAAGAAGCACCGCACCTCCTGTGTGTATTTAGGTGGGATGCAGCGCACTTTGACCATGGAGCAGGTGAGATGGTCCAGTTTTGACCAGTTCTGAGCAGTATTTCATGGAGAACTTCTGGGAGAAGATGTAATCACTTGACATTGTTCTTTTAGAGGTTGGAACAACACTTTTAGGGACTTAAGAGCCCTTGGTTTATGGACATTTATGATTGGGGTTGCAGTTCCCAAAAATGGTTATAACAGTTTCCCCCTAAAACATGAGGTCGTTAATCTGTTGATGTCGGGTGAAATGCTTTATCATGAGGATGTGAAGTTCTTTCAAGCTGGAAGGCGACCTGTAATAAGATACAATACAATACATTATCTTCATAATATTTCCATGATCTAGCTGAGGTGGGCATTCCCATGCTCAGCTTTATAAATTCATTTTCATGTACATAAGACAGACAACCGTGTGAGTGTAGACTGATGATTCTGGTAGAGCCATCATCCCTTAGGTTGGATGATTATCTGTGCAGTAATGATGTACATTTGATGTCTTTATTTTCTTGAATATATATCGCAGCCCGGATGGATGAAACTAGATCCGGGGTCTTCAATCTGGTTCGATCTTCACTCAAAGTACAAGTCGATCCATGTGAGAGATGTTCTGGAGTCGAACATGGAAAGACATTTCCTGATTACCAGCCAATGATGTAAGTTGTTAACAGGCATGAGAGGAATCACCGATAATGATGATGACCCTCAAGGTACTATAGTACAATTCACGTGGTGTGAATAAGGGACTTGGCGTCGAACACCACGCAAAATCTCTCGGTCGAAGGCCATTGATGTAAACCTGTCGCCGGAAGTGAGAAACTTGCTATTGAGGCATGCAAGCTTCAAAGTACTGATAGGGGTGTTCCTAGATCGACTTCTTGGATAATGAGCTGATGTCGACAAGAAGCGATCCATCATAGCATGGCCTTAGTGAATCCCACATCAATGTCACAGAATGGAGCAAATGATTTTAATGGAGGTGAAAACAATCTGGTGACATAAGGTTCAGGATGGCGGTCATGAAAGAATGGAGCGTAAATGTATTGTAGTGGGTGAGACACAGGAGAATTCTCTGAGCGACTTCTCTTGAACATATCGGCGACATTGACATGATGGATCGGTAGCATTAACCCCAAATATGGATGGTGTGACAGAACCATGGTGATGTGACCAGCGAATAGAATAACCCAACCCGACTCGGGTGTGGAGTGAAAGTGTCATGTTCAAGAGCGACTTGCTACCGATAAAGTTTCTTCAAGTTTTCTTCCCAATTTTTCCCCAGTCATTGCTGACCAGTACCTCTTTATTTTTGTCAAGCTTGAGGAGGATAACATATGCTTGTTCTATAATTCTCCCTTCGGGCAAACCCATCGCTATGTTTTAACGAGCCTAGTGATAGTGAAACTCGTTCTTGTCTGTATGGACAAGTTTGTCACTATTTCGGTTTTAACGAGTTTAACGACAAGGATAACTCGGTCCTTTCCAATTTTAGAGAGTCTGAAAAAGGGACGTAAAGAAAACTCTAGTAATCCTTTTTCATCATATAATCCATTGAGCCCGAAAAAGTATAAAACAATACAAAAGGGATGAATTTTCGGTACTTTTAACGAGCCGAACAAGACAAGCGCTCAATATTTTTGTGTAATAATCCCTCAAGTCCAAAAATATTAAAATCTAAAGGAGGGATAGCACTTCCGATCCCTTTAATGAGCTAGAGAGGCCAATGGCTCGGCAATCTTTTCATATTTTACGAGTCAGTTGAAAAGAGCTTAAAGGAGACTCGTTTTTTGAGGAACGAGTGATAAATATGGGTAGCAGCTGATTCCAGGTAAGGTTTGGAATTTTCCAATCATGGCAGTGTCACAAGGAAGGCTAACAAGATCACTCTTCGCAGCTGTTCCTCAAAAAGGGTAAACAATCAAATGGAGGTGAATGATCGGCCAATACAGAGTGGAGGTGATGATGAGAACACGACCAAGGCTTTAAAGGCTGGTAATAATACATTCACGATGGTTATTTACCGGAAATTGGTTCATTTTTTAATGAGCTTAAACTCTGGGGGAACATTTTCTCATTGCTTATGTTTATTTTTTAACGAGCTTGAATTCCGCGTTAAAACTGCTCGATAAAATGGTCATTGATTGTCTTGATTTTACCATTGACAACTTCGTTCTTCAAAGATTGTACTGCCTGCTCAATTGCTTCATCAAACTAGTTAGGAAAGAACAATATATGTTTGAAAAATGAGTTAAAACAATAATATTTTACTTGAATTACGTGAAAAGTAATTTAAAATTGTTTTTGACCTCTCATTTTACCATTTCATTTGAACTTCGGTTTGTTGGAGTTTTGGAGGTGCTTTCCCCCTTGATTTTCACTAGCTGATTCTGGGAAATTCTGTGGATGATTCTCGGCGCTGTCTAGACTAGGTAGGAGCTAAACTTGAGCTCTTTAATTTCATCCTTTCCTTTTTGCATTCTGAGCATGTTTTCTGGTTTTTCTGAGCCTTTGGGGTTTGAAAAACTCACCCTGGCTCCATCACACCTCTTCTACATCGAAAGGTGTGATGCATGCTGGCTTGGCCATTGGCCAGTCAGTATGCATCCCACCTAGAACACTGCTGGGGGTGCGATGGGCGCAAAGAGGGCCATTTATGCACAGTTTTTCATGGAAATTTTTGCCTGCTTTTCACCAAATCAGGATCTTGACTCTTCTCTTGTTTGTTTCAGAGACTCATTGGAGAAAAATTCCTGTTACATGGCGAGAACGTGAGCATGAAGAAGAGTACATGCTTTCTTTACATGATCCGGTTACGGTAAACACACTGCGGAACTGTGGCCTGTTGAATTTTTTCCGCATCTCTTGCATGAGGCAACAAATCAACCTATTGCAATATTTTCTCGATGCATGGGATCCTACCACCTAGGTGTTCCAAATTAGGGGAAAATCTATCCCCTTGAATGTCGTGGACATCTATTTTTTGACCGGCTTATCGAGGCAGGGTGCCCCTATCTCATTATCAGGTTCAGCCCGTGGGGGTGAATCTATGAGAGATTACATTCACAGGTATTGTAGAGAGGGATCTCAGCCGAGTAAGGACGACAAGATCATTATCCAAGATGTCACTGACAGGTCCCTGAGGACCATTCTATTCACTTTTGCTAGACTGGCTGGTAGTGCGGCACTTCACGTGGCCAACAGGTCTTATATGTAGTACGCCTTGGAATGCCTTGAACCAAAGGTGTTCAACTGGTGTGATGCAGTACTCTCTGTGATGAAAGAACAACTGACCAAGGTGAAAAATGGAAGATTGAAGAACTTTGGATATGGTTCTATCTTGATAGCTTTCACCTTGGAAAAGATCCCGCTGATGCAACCGCAGTGTGTTTCACTTGGTTTACCTCCACCGACTGAGCCACGGATGCATAGATAGGTCGACTTTATGGCCAGACATGCTGGTTAGTCCCAGATTTCCTTCTCTAATACCTTTTTCTAGTGGTTCAACTGTCAGGAGATGGCTTTTCCGAGTATCCATATGCTGGTATGGATTTTCGGGGTGATCGGGATTTGGTACTGCCTGCTGGCGAGCAGTGGGGCGTCATCGGTAAATTCTCTAACCATATCTCTATTTATCATTTCTCTTTATAATGTTCTTGTGCTTTCTTCTATCAAGACTGATCAAAACTCATGTGCTCATGCAGATGTTGGACCAGTTCGACCAGTAGTATGCCTGAGAGTTCCAGCTGCCACTATAGAAGGAGAGGGTGCGGGAAGGGCTATCCTTCGTGACCTTGATGTGGTCAAGACTCTTTCAGCGTTGCAGGATCAGGTCAAGGGCCTTACTCTTGGTATTCCAGACGTGAGGACCGACGCGCTGCCCCTGAGGTTGCAGTGACATACTACTGGTGTGCCGAGTCAGTGGACTAGGCTTTTACGCACGATTGCACAGGCGGTGACTTGTTATCACCAGAATCATTAGACTAGGGTGCCCCCTAGCATTTTGAGTTTTAGGTCATTTGACCAATTTTGTCTTGGTTACAAAACATTATGTGTAAACCATAAACAGTTATATATATGTATTTTTTTTATTTTCGGAGTTTTATTTTGGTTAAGTTACATGATCCTCATGCAAATACTGATGAAATGCTTCTTTTTATAAATGTTCCAAATGTCTATCTAACACATAATTTGCCAATGAGTATGTTAATGTGTTGAAGTTTTTGGAAATATAATGATATTGAATAAAATCAAATTGTATTTCCAAAATCTTGACCCTTAGGAACATACGATAGATAGCTGGATTTCAGACGGGGTAGATACCAGTGAGTTGTAGTATGACGAGCTGTGAGTCTATCCTGACGGCAAGTTGGATTATGCCATGTGTGATGGCATCAGAGAGAAGTTCTATCAACGTGCTATATTCAATGATTTTATTTGTTGACCGACCAATACATACCCCTCTGAAACTTACTAACTCGCCGTTTGGATCAAAAATGGCCCAGGCCGCAAAGGATAGGTTCCGCGAACTACGACTCGCTCTGTCGGCATATCCAATGAAAGGTTCCAATGGGTCCAACATCTGCGACAAATGTAAAAAGTGGATTACTTGACAAAAACAATTACTCTTAGTGAAAACAAAAATGTAACAAAAGCATATAGGTTACCACACTGAATCATGCGTAGTAATGCTTAAGGTACAACCCGTTATGGGGTTGCGCCAGTGGAATCCCATCATAATCCATTAACTGACAGGCTCCTTTTGCTAACACTCGCTTAACAATATAGGGACCCATCCATGAAGACTTGAACTTACCTGCTCCCAATTTATCGGATTACTGGTCATAAAGTAAGACCAAGTCACCTTCTAAGAAGACATGGGGTTTGACATTCTTGTCGAACTGCGCCTTGACTCGTTTCTTATGGGATTTTTTAGCCAAAGTGGCATCACGACGGGTTTCATCCAATTGGATTAGTTCCAAGAAACGAGCCTCCTCTTCTGAAGTTCCGGGGAGAAGGTCGACTGCGAGTTTGAGGGACGAGATTTCACACTGAACTGGTAAGATTTCTTCTAGGCCATACACCAGTTGAAAAGGTGTAAACCCAGTTGCATTTCTTACCGATGTTCGGTATGCCCACAAAGCTGAGTACAGGATCAGGTGCCAACTCCTTTTGTGGACTCCAATCATCCTTTCCAGCATCTGCTTCAGGATTTTGTTGATTGCTTCAACTTGTCCATTGGCCTGCGGTAATATGGAGTAGAGCTGTCATGGGACAACCCTAATTTGGCAGCCAATTCGACCATCATGTGATTGCGAAAATGTGATCCATGATCTATGATTATAGCTTGTGGAATGCCGAATCTGGCGACTACATGATTGAAAAAGAAAAGGGCAGCTATTTCACCAGTGTTATCTAATGTAGGCATCGCCTCAGCCCATTTGGTAAAATAGTCTACAGCGACTATGATATACCCATGCCCGCCGGTCGAGGTGGGGTTAAATGTCATGAAATCAATGCCCCATTTGGTGAATGGCCCAACAGTAACTATCGGTTGCAGAGGTTCGGGTGGTTTTCTGGTTTTGCTATCAAAACTTTGACATGCATGGCAACTTCTGACTGCGGTTATGCAATCTTTGAACATTGTTGGCCAGAAGTATCCTGCTTGTAAGATTTTTGTGCTGTAGCATAACCAGATTGATGCCCCCCACACGTTCCTGAATGGAAATCATTCAGGACTTTTTTGGCCTCCTCGTGGGTGAGGCACCTCCTCAGTACTGTATCGACACTACGACGGTAAAGTGTATCACCGACGATCATGTAGTCTTTTGATTGGTATCGAATACGTTTTTGTTCCGAGCGAGAGGTACTAGACCTATATTTTTGGGTTTGGAGATAGATGATTATATCTCCATACCACATATTGCTTGAAGATATCAGAAATAAAGATTCGTCCACTATGGTTTCTTCAGATGTTTCATCGTTGGACGATGATGGGAGATCGCATAGTAATTCCGCGAATACCAGGGATTTCTTTGATTTGGATTTTACGAATTCCAGATCAAACTCTTGGAGAATTGCTATCCATCTTGAATATTTGCCCCCCAGCAACTGTCGCAACAATATATAAGTCATGGGGTTGCAATCTGACAAAATGGTAGTTTTTCGAAAGAGGACATAGTGTCAAAATCTCTGTATCGCTTGAACAGCTGCAAGAGCCAGATTTTCAACATAGCAATCCTTGCTTTCTATATCATTTAAGTTCCTACTCAAATAATATATAGGATGTTCAATTCCGTTGTCTTCTTGAACTGAAACCATTGCGATGGTTTTATCCACTGCAGCTAGATACAGGTTAAAGTATTTTTGATAATCAAGAGCATACATTAATGATGCTTTCATTAGGGATTCTTTTAAAGCATCAAAGGAAGCTTGCGCGACCTGATCCCAGATGAAGGGTACCTCCATTTTCAATAGATGTGTATAACCTTTAGCAAGTTTGGCATAATTTGGAATGAACCTCCTCAGAAAGTTTGCTTTCCCTTGTATTTTCTAAATCTGAAGCAAATTTGAAGGTGGAGGCAAATTTATGATTGCCTGAACCTTACATGGGTCGAGACGAATCCCGTCTTTTGAGACTACAAAGCTAAGAAAATGACAAGAACTGACACAGAACACACATTTGTGTGGATTGAGTCGTATCTTGTAGTGTCGGCAACATAGAAATATCGCTCTCAAATGCTACGGATGATCGGTCCGCTTTCACGAATGAGCCGGAAGGTCCTCGAGATATTGTTGAACGATATTTTTGATGTCATGGAAGGCATAATTCATTGCCCTCTGAAATGTTGCCCCTACGTTCTTTAAATCAAAGGGTAATTTGCAATATGCAAATGTGCCCCACAGATAAATAAATGCAATCTTTGATTGGTCCTATGGGCGGATATTTATTCGATTATACCTGGAGAATCCATCCAGAAATGAACATATTTCACATTCGGCGCATTCATCAATTATCTAGTCAATAAAGGGTGTAGGGTAGTTTTCTTTCGGACAAGCTTGATTTACATCCCTATAATTGACACACACTCTAATTGTTCCTTATTTTTTCATCACAGGAACAAGGAACAATGTTCGATACGCAATCGGTTAGAGGAACCGGGTAAATAAAACCAGCATAGAGAAGTTTCTCAACTTCTACCTTGATAGCAGCGGCTTTCTTGGGGTGCACTTGCCGTAGCTGTTGTCGTACCAGTTTGACATCTGGATACATCTTGATTTTGTGCTCAACTATACTCGAGTCAATGCCTGGAATTTCATCGTATGACCAAGCAAAGACATCTCTGAATTCATGAAAAAGAGCATTATATATTTCGAGTTCTGAAGGAGAACAACATTTTCCAACATAAATATTTTCTACAACATCCGTTTTGGTCGAGATATTTATGGTGATAGCCTCTTCAATATTGGACAAGTTTTGCTTGGAATCCATCGTGTTTACAGTATTTGATAGGAAATCAAAAACTGAAGGATGATGGAGGTCATCAGGAGCATCTTCTTGAAAATTCGGAAGATGGGAACGATGGTGGTAATCTTCCCATGGCGCCCCTTCAATTATCATTGACTGAACAATTCCTTTGTCGGTGTAATGCACTTGCGACCAAGGATCTGAAGGGGTGCCATATTCCTTAGACCTATCTATCCAAACGCTTGATGAGCATTGATTCGGGTCTACCTCCCATGCTGAAAACATTGATTGCTACAATATTTCTATTGGGCTTGGTGGCAATACCTATGGATGATCCACGTTAATATCATTTTCTGAGATCTTTTAAATCGAAGATATCATATTGCAGGTTCCTACCGTCGCCACTTCTGCCAAATTGATTGGAGGCGAGAGGGCAAAAATCCCCATTAATATAGGGTCTTTTAGTAAGCCTACTTTGATATTTTGAAGTGAATGGGGGCTTCCATGGATCATCGGAATGCTTCCCGTAACTTGAGAACTATTGGGGAGAAATGTTTGTTGGTCGACAATTGTAATTCCTCCTTGAAAAGGAAATGCAATCTTCCTAAAGTAGGTCGACACAACCGCAACCATAGCATATATCCATGGTCTTCCCAGTAGGATGTTGTAATCGAGGTTTTCGTCGATTACTTCGACATCTATTTCTACTGTTTTCCCCCTAGTTCAATTTGCAAGTTACTTAGAATACCATACGGGTATATGTTCGCCTGTCAAATGTTTTTAATGTCGTCGAAGATCGTGACAAGGTTGGAGATCCTAAAGTTTTCCAGCAACTCATCGACATAATACATGTAGATGCCCCCTCATCAATAATTGTTCGATGAACAGTTTTGTTGAGGTATTTCACCTGACTGAGGAAAGCTAGTTGAGCTGGTAACTGAGGATCATATCCTTTGTGATTAAAGGACACAAGATTAGAATCCTTTGGGTCTATCCCACCTATAGCTGATAATAAAGCCTGCTTTTGGGATGGGAAATTTTGTAGTACTTCAAGTGTCGACATAGCGGATGGCGATTGGGTTAGATCTTCCACTATGTTATAATGTTGTGCTGCTCTAGTACGAGGATTAAATGTTGACTTGTGTACTACTCCCTTTGGCGGTTTTATTGTTAGCTCCAGAATGATGGGCGACGCAACTTCTGTCGAAGTCGTTGTCGAACTACTAGGTTGATATTTATCCTTGTTGTTTGATAGCTATGGATTCCCGTAATCTTTATTCCTTGTCGATATTAAAGCATCATTTTGTTGTTTCGAAACCGACAACATCAGCACTTGGGACGGGGAAGCATTTTCACTAGCAACCAGATTTGTTCCTGGATTTGGAAATGGATCAGTCAATACCGCCGAGGTTTTTGAATTCTTGAAGAATCTTTTAAGCCCAGCTTTATGTGGACAATCTTTTATCCAATGATCCTCATCACATACTAAGCATGGACTTTTGGGTTTCCTATCTCCAGGAGGGTTTGCAGAAGAATTTTCAGGTGACGATTCCTCCTGTTTCTTCTTCTTCCCTTTGTTTTTCTTCTTGCCTCCTGGTTGCTTGGTTTCTTTGCCTTTGTCAGTCGAGACGACATTTACTTCTGAGGTAAGAAGTTCTTCTTTTTCATTTTGACTGGAAATCTTACGGGCCTTTTTAGATGTAGCCTTTGTCGATTTCGTGTCTGTCATACCAATCATGCCATCATCGGCATGAGAGTCATTGTTTAATTTAGGAGGAGGAGGGACGGAAAATTTCGGTCTGGGAGCGTCAGGGATTTTATCGTAGAGCGTGCCAGACTGAGTATAAATCAAGTCTAAATATTACGCATGAGCAATAACTTGCTCTTCAGTGACGACTCCCCCTTTTGCCACATCTTCTGTAATGGAAGGTAATAATGACTTAATAAACCATTCAGCTAAAAATTGATCAGGAACATACGTTTTTACCATTCTTCGACAATGTCGTGACTCATGAATATGATCGGATATGTCAGTGGCCGTTGTTTGCTTGAAATTGGTAAGAAGTTCTGTTCCCGTTTCGTACCTTATTGGTAACTGAAAATGGGTTAAAACGGTTGTGGCTAGGGCGCTGAAGTTGTCAAACGATGTTCTGGGTAACTTGATATACCATTTTGTTGATGAACCAATTAACGTCCTCTGAAAAAGGCGAAGCCTATTCGAATCATCATTTAGGGTGTTTGATGAACACCACAAATGAAATGTCATCACATGATTCGATGGGTCTTAACCCTGATTTCCATTAAATTTGGGAATATCTGAAGGAAGTTTATGCGGAATCATTGGCCACCAATGGGCGTAAGCAATTGGATCGTTTGTTAGCCGATTTAGATTTGGTAACTCTAAAGTTGCCACGAAGGGTAACTGTTGATTCAGGTTTGGCGAAGCATACCTAGGATAGGACGGAATGGCTTGAGCAGTTAGTCTTTGCATACCAGCATAATGCATTTGATGCTGGTAACTTTGGTAAGGTTGATGGGCATAACCATTGTAGAATGGTTGATTTTGACCATTTTGAATATACGGCTGCCCACTATTTGCAAAGATTTGTTGCTCAGATCCTTGGTATACTTTTTGGAATTGCGGTTGTTGGTATTGCACCAGCTATGGTTGTGAAGCCATGTGGTGTTGTCCAATACTGACCGTTTGACCAAGATGAGGGGTAATTGTACCTGTTTGGGCCTGTGTCATTCCACTAGTTGGCGATTGTAGTTGAGTTGCAGGGACAAGAAGCTATCGCATTACAGTCTGAGAAATCTTAGGTTTGCATACAACAGGCAATGCTTGTACTTGCGACACCGTCACAATAGCCGGCGTAGTTGGTATATTTGACATAGGTAAACATTGTTGCATCGAATATACAACTCTTGGTTGTTGAGGTAGTATTGGCACCCAACCGCTAGACGTAATTCCAACATAACCTGAATTTTGTTGTGAACTCTCGTATGGTTGTCCTCCTGGAGGAGACAATGAAAGGGTATACTGCCCCCCATACGGCGGTAATCTGGTACTCAAAGGAATTGTCTGTCCTTGAGAACTGGACTGCCCAAATTGACACCCTGAAGGATCAATTTGCTGAGACTCAACATAAGAGTTCCCGGATACTATTCCGGATGAACAAACAGGAACGGACCATACTATCGAAGTAGCCCCTAAGTGGGCCCCTTCTTGTGATTGAGAGCTAGTTGGGACAGATGGTATGCCAGCGAACATTGTTGGAGTGACAGCAGGAAGTTCTGCCGTCGCTGTGTCGGATGACATAGTCCTAGATTTCAACGGTTGTTCAGACATTTCTAGTCTATCCAAAAGATTTCCTAGCGATTCTACAGGAGCTTCCGATGATCGTAGACTAATTTCTAATGAGGAAGGATATAGAGTGATCCCAACTCCAAATCACAATGGAGTACTAGATGGAGGATCCTCCACAATCTCTTCTATAGCAATCAGACCAGGTGGAAGAGGTAGACCGTCAGGTCCGTAAAATATTTCTGGTGTCGAAGAAGGTATAAAATCTCAGTAACAGATGTTTGGGGAGTAACACCTTCCGAATCAGCTGTAGATGGAGTTGGATCAGTAATACAAGTGTTTACCTTCACACTAGGATCAGTTCTACTGTCCTTTGGTGGCTGCTGAACTTCTTCTATAAACCAGAAGTGTTTGGAGTAACCGGAGTCTCCGGATGGTGTTGGAACACTTGTTCTAACTTTACTAGGGGATTTGGAACCGGTTAAATGAGTTCGCTTTGTTCGTAACAGATTCGATTCTGGAGACAAAGATGGTTGACTCGTAAGCCTCCGCGAATGACGGGGTTTCAATTGACTTTCTTCCACGATTGCGGATTACTCGATCAACTAAAAATCAAGGGGAAGTATGTTTCCAAATTAGATGAATTTTAGACGCTTTGACACAACTTGTTTTTTCAATTTTTAAGAGTTGAGAAAAAACAAAAGATGACTCTAGTCGCCTTCGATTTTTAATGAGCCTGAAGTGACAATTGCTTAGATGGACCTTTTCCTTTAAGGAGTCTGAAAAGGAACGAAAGAGACTACTATGGAAATCTAGACAGAGGGATTACCAAACCAATTGCAAAACTGCAGAATACTTTTTACGGTACGGCAGTCAATCTTCCCGAATGCTGTGTTCAGTGCATTGCGATCGATAGGGCGGCAGACACAACTTCCTATAGATAAAGGATAAATCCTATTGTGGTCTCCCAATATATACTCAACGGTACATGGGAGCACAAGTCCGTACTGGCACTTATTGTCTCAAAGTGGAGGAATCACCCAACCAACAATGAAAACAATAGTTACCAGGCTTTACGATGCTGGAATACATCTCTAGCCTAGACTTCTAGATGTTGTGCGTTAGGTTCCAAAGTGTTTTTAGATTCATTAAATTTATTTTACAGTTGATCTTGCTTAAGAAATTTTCCTTTCATGTTCACTGCGTGATGTAGATGTACAATTCCTAAAATGCAATCTAAGATGATAAAGAGTCGTTTAATCTTCTTTTTGCAATGAAAATCCTAGCTACTAAGGAAAGAGAGATGACGTTCTTTCAACATAGAGCAGAGAGCACACACTATATGAATTGTCCTAAATCAAACCAACAAACAGTCTAAATGCAAATGCACGTGCATGTATTTATTTTCAGCCTTCTTAATGTGTGAATGGTAAAAAGAAAGCTAAGCGCAAATTTGAATTATTTTTCAAAGCGACGTTACTAACAAGTTTCTTTTCAAGACAAAATGAGGACAATGACGACACTATGTGATTTGGAATTGAAAACTTGCTTTCGACACTTGAAAAACTAGTAATTCAAATCAAATACAAGAGTAACAGTGTAATCAACTAGCAAGAACAATTGAATTGTCTTCTATGACTGAAAACGACACTTGCGACACTTTCAAATCAAGAAACGACAGTACGATTATGCTACTTATTTGTAAAAGAGAACTGAAAATGGCTCAAAATACATAAAAACATTTACAGTCCTTTGCACAATGGAGGCAGAATAATGGCAAGGAAGGGGGTTTCAATAGAGGTGTACTGACCATAGGCAGCAAAACTCTTGAATAGAGTTGAAAAGAGTGAACACGAAAACCAAAATCTAGGAGCAGGAAAGGCCTTGTCTGATCAGCACACCTGTAACACAGTGAAAAAGAGATGCAACACACCTAATACACTCAGGAAGTGCGATGCATCCAGAATTCACAGAAGAGACAGTGCGCTGGACCAGGGATGAGACTTTAACTGGGTTCCGGGTCACAGTTTGCAGCTCAGTTCAAGGATTTAGGCCGAGCAAGTGGTAATCAGTAAATCAATCACAGGGGTAGATATAAAGAGGTTACTAGAGCCACCACAAGAGAAATTAGAGAGCTTGTAAATCAATTGTTCAGTTCATAAATAAAACCTAGAGATAGACTGAAGCATCATTGATCTACTTTGCACTTGCATAGAAAATGCAGTTCGAAGGCTAGCTGGCTTGACTTCAGGCTCCGTCTGTAAGTTTATAAAGCAAACAAATGTAGATAAAAAAACAATCTATTCGCTCCCCAGTGGAGTCGCCATTTTGTTATCGGGAAATCTAGTGTCTATGCAGAGCTGTTAGTCCCACTAAGGCTGGTAGCTACCTTAGAAACAAACAAACTAAAACTACTTTCATTTTCCTTTATGAGAAATAGATAAGAGGGGAATAAAGAGACCAACCTCTGTCTTGCGCTTGGTTCCTCGCTCGATTCCTCTCCCTTCTAATAGATCCTTGCCACTCACTTCCTCGTCTACCCAGCTTCAAAGAGCACCTGTAGAATCAAAGTAGCATAACACTATCCAAGAACATAGATCTATTATCATAAACAATATAGGACCAGATATATATTGACCACACAAATGCATATAACATCAATCATACAAAAATGTGGAGGAAAACTTGAATAGCTTTATTGATAATCAAGAAAGAGCAAAGACGATTACAACCAATTGTTCTGACCCAGCATCATTCTCTCAGCAAGAAAGCCCTTCTTCACCTCATGAAAAGCTTAGATCACCCAACACTATAATATTGCACCAAGAAACCAGCAGCACTTCCTTACGAGATACAAAATTCCAACCTCTGGATCTCTGGGATGAGGGATCCATATATAGATGTTTGCAAGGGGGGTGAGTCAGCTTTTGAGAGTTGATTAGTGTCCTCTCTCTGATAGTTCTTGATTCCACTTGGAGATTGATGATCTCTTACTCATCCCTGGGCGAATGCAGAGAGGCAAGTGTCACAGGAGAAGTTTCTAGAAGATTCCATGATCCTCCACCTTGCAGATTGACCCTTCCATTTGTCCACTCTTTCCCATTGCACCCCATAGAAGGGATTTTCAAGATGCATCGCACCTCTTGTGTGTATTTAGGTGGGATGCAGTGCACTTTGACCATGGAGCAGGTGAGATGGTCCAGTTTTGACCAGTTCTTAGCAGTATTTCATGGAGAACTTCTAGGAGAAGATGTAATCAGTTGACCTTGTTCTTTTAGAGGTTGGAACAACACTTTTAGGGACTTAAGAGCCCTTGGTTTATGGACATTTATGATTGGGGTTGCAGTGCACAAAAATGTTTATAACACTTTTTCATCCTAAATGAAATCAGGCATATATTTTTAGTGAAACCCACTTTTACTAAATATACAGAAATGGGAACAATTAACTTATTTACTTGACTAAAAGGAGGATCAAACAACATTCAAAATTTCCAGGGACAATCATCAACAACTCAAAAACATTCAACATTTCCAGGAATAATCATCAACAGTTCAACACCAATATAGTGACAGATCGACTATTAGTTCATATTCCTGATTTTGTATTAATCTATTTTTGTAAATTTGTTTATGATATTTTATTAGCAGATTGTATAAATATCTCTCTTTAACGAGTTATTAAGGGTGGCACTCTTGGGGAAACATTTGTAAGCACTCAGTGTACTCAAATTTTTCTGAATCATTCATACCAAAGCAAAGGATTCTGAATTTTGATTCATACAATTTTGTATTCCTTGTAAGTTTTCCAGTTTTCATTCTCTATTTTTTCTTCATATTCTTAAGTTTTACAAATATAACCAGATAGGGGTAGTTGAGTTTCAATTCACTCTTATAAGCTTTCTGAAGCGATCATCTTTAAAGAGAATGAATTATAAATTTTTTTTGTTTAAGTAATTCCCTCTAAATCATAAAATCATCAGTATCTTTTTAATCTTAGGCATATTTTGTCAAACTTTCTGAACATTGTTTGAAGGTTTTCTTACCTATGGTTATTTAATTTTCTTTTTGAAAATTGTAATAGTCATATTATCTTTCTTTTTCTACTGATCACCAGATAAGTTAAATCACTATGTGAATTGTAATAGCAGACCTTTGTTTAATATTAGTATTATTCAAGAAGGTTAGTCATCACTGTTTTTAATATGTTTCATACATTTTTCCTCCAAAAATTAAAACAAAACCCCCCAAAACAAATATCTTAGATGCCTTGGCATGATAGCTGACTATTATCATCTCAAAGATACAACACCTTCTTCAATGGGGCATATCTCTCCAACAAGTATCTGAATGGGAAAACAAGTGAATGAGCTCCTTTGTATTGTGATTTCAAGTAGGGTTTGTACTCTTCTAGGTCTAGGTTCATGCCTTTGAACCATTTTTCACCATAGTTTGGTATGCCTGTAGCAAAAGAGATGGCATCCACTGAAAACATGAAATCAGTCCCTACAATGGTGATCTTGTCTTCCTTCAATGTGAGGGAAAATATACCTGTGAGATGCTCATGGTAATCTACTTCCTGCACTCTTTAATAAAACCCTAAACAATTGAGATCTTCAAAGAATTTCATGATAAATGGGGAGGAGGTGATTTCATTGTAATTAGAGGGCTCAAACCTTAGTATCTTTCCTTCCTTGTTGTACTTCCTCTTCTCTGATGGTGATGAGTCAGGCTCCATACTTCAAACCCTAGGTGAAAGGCAAGAAAAAACAGTGAAATTTGTTTCTCTTAGGGAATAAGGTGGTATTATCGACTTAGGATTTACGTAAATTTGTAAGGAAATTTAGGAGGGTATGGGATGATGTCATTGAGTAGGGAAAAAAGGAATTTTGGGAAATGAGTGATGGAAGGGGGTGGAAATGGCGAAAGCACATGCCTATCCTAGAAAGAGATATGGTAGATTAGCATTTATAGGAAAATGATAGAAAATGATGGGATAAGGCTTTGTGATGGATGAAAATGGTGTATTAGGTGCAAACATAGGTGTAGGGACAAGAAATCTAGGGTTTAGGGCAACAACTCATCATTTGAGGATAAAAACGTTAAAATCATGTAAACCCTAGAAGAAGAAGTATTTGATCATTTTCTTGACATATGAGTAAAAGGAGGGAATGAAAATGATTAAAATTACTTTTTATAGAGCTTGGAGGATGAAATGACTGAAGAGGAGATTTTAGAAATGAATTTTGGTGGTCAAACAACAATCTTGGACAACCCTATCCCGTGTGCAGCAAAGGCTCTCTGTGCGTAACGAGAGACAATTTTTGTTAGTGAGGGCTATGGAGTCACAATTTTTTTCAAAGGAAAGGGATGAGATTGATATTAGGATGGTAGAAAATTTTAAATGAGTGTGAATGAGATCCTCCATGTACTTTTATAATTTTCTTTTCGTGTCTAAGTGATTAATGAGGTAAGATGGCCCACCTCGCCAATTCACTTTCTTTTTTAGTTTTGTAGCCTTGGGACCTCTTCTTGTAACTTTGGAACCTTAGGAACATTATTACATCTAAAAACATAAATTACATTTGAAATCAAGTGTTATTTAACAAATTTACCTATTGCTACTCCTCATTTGCCAAATTTTTACATGAAATGACTGATTTTGTGACCTTAACCATAATGAACTAATGGTGACACTGAGCTGAATGGAGACCATGATGATGTGACTAAAGTGATATTAATGATGTTTTCATGATGGTAGACTTGACTGAGTGACGAAATTGACTGACATATGAAATTATTGAGAGAGTGGAAATAGCCTTAGACACAATAGCTAGTGACCAAATTTTTATTTGAAGACTCACTGAAATGAAAAACAATTGACTTGAAACCCTAACAACACCTTGTAAGAGCATATTTGATCACTGGTGACAAACTAAATTGACTTACACCAATACCCTCATAGATAACCTTACTTTTTTTGTGACTTTGGAACCCAACCAATTCATGAGCAAAATAATATTGTGCCCAACTCAAAGTCTCCCTTTCTCTTAAATTGATTTGTCCATGCCTTATCACAACAATAGGCTTCCCTCCTGCAAGTCCTATTATGAACTTCTCCTAGAACACTTCATCCTTGGGACACTTGGAATTCACTAACACTCCTTGGCATACACTATTATCTGTTCATTTCTAAGCATTTTCACGTAGTTCTCCCTTGTGCTCCCCTAACTCTCCCTAACACTCCTCACCATCCATTGACACTATCTTCCATGTGTTATCACACCTTTTCATTCATTGCCATGCCTTGGCACTCCTTAGCTATCATGCCCTCACAACTACCCTTACTTTATTTTAGACTTGGATAGAACCCAACCAAGTCCAGGCCTGACTATAACAACTTAACCAAGTTATAGTTACTACAACTAGACTATGTGTTGTTCACCTAAGAATAGACTATAACACATCCTAGGCTACTCATTTCCAATCTTAACTCATCCCACTTAACAAGTTACCAGTTCAAGGCTCTCATCCAACCATGGCCATAAAGCAACTAAGAAACACAATTTACATCTTGACATGCCATAGCACATGCCACGTCTAACAATCCCTTAGCCCTATGTGGCATGTGTTAGCATCCCCTACATTTCTTGGCATGCTTTGCACTCCCTAGCATGCCATAGCACTCTCTCACATGCACTTCCACTCTAGCATGCCTTGGCACTGCCTAGCATATAACCTTGTCACTCCTTCCTTAGAACACTTGGAAGTCATTAACACTCCCTATCACACACTCTTATCTCTTCATTTACATGCATTTTGAACTAGTTATCCCTTGTGTTTTTTTGGCATTCCCTAACATTTGTTGGCATGCATTGGCACACCCTGACACATGGCACATCTTGGTATGTTGCCTTCACACTCTAGCATTCCTTGGCACTACCTAACATATCTTGTCGCTCCCTCCTTACCACACCTAAAACTCACTAACACTCCTTGTCACACACTCTTATGCATTCATTTCCATGTATTTGAAATGAGTGATCCATTTTGTTTCCTTGGCACTCCATAACATTCCCTGGCATGCATTGGCACACCCTTGTCCTTGGAAAATCTTGGCATGTTGCCCCAACCTCTAGCATGGCTTAGCACTGTCTACCACACCTTGTTACTCCCTTAGCACACTTGTATCTCACTGACACTTCTTGTAACAAACTCGTATTTTTTCATTTGCATGCACTAATTTGACCTAGTGCTCCCTTATGTTTTCTTGGCACTCCCTAACACGTCTTAGCACATGTTGACACACCATACCACCTGGCACATCTTGGTTGCATGTCTCCCTAGAAATATAGTGTGACTTAGCGCAACCTAGCATACCATGTCACTCTCTCCTTATCACACTTGGTACTCGCTGACACTCCCTGTCACACACTCTTATTCATTCATTTCCGTACATTTTGACCTAGTGCTCCTTTATGTTTCTCTGACATTCCCTAACACTCCTTAGCACGCATTGACACACCCTGGTACTTGGCACATCTTGGTATGCTTCCCTAACACTCTAGCATGCCTTGGCAGAAATGCATAGCATACCTTTTCACTCCCTCCTTATCACACCTAGAACTCGCTAACTCTAATTTTCCAAACTAGGAAAAATAATGCTATGGAAAGCTAACAATAAAAATAACACCATAAAATTAAATCAAACCATCAGACCAACAAACTTTCTGGCATGTGTTAGAACACCTTTTCAATCCTTAGCACACCCTGATGCTCCTTAGCTATCCTGCCCTCAGAACTACCCTTACATTTTTTGCAACATGGGAACCCAATAAAATCCTACCTCAACTATAACAACAAATTAACTATAACAACAACTTGACCAAGTTACAATTACTACAACTAGACTATGCATTGTTCACCTAAGAACTTCCTATAACTCATCTTAGGCTACTCATGTATAATTTCAACTTATCCAACTTAACAAGTTACGAAGACAAGGCTCACATTCAACCGTGGTCATAAAATTAAACTACAAAGCAACAAATTCTACATACTAACATGCCATAACAATCTAGCATGTCCAATAATCCCTTGGCACTATGTAGCACGTGTTAGCATCCCTTGTATTTCTTCACATGCTTTCATACTCCCTAGCACTCCCTGACACTTATAACACCTCATACTCACTAGCTAACATTCTCTGTCACATTTTTATTCATTCATTTCCATGCATTTGAAACTACTTCTCCCTTCTGTTTCCCTGGAACTTGGCCCTAACACTACTTAGCATGTGTTGGCACCACACACTGGCGCCTGGAACTTCTTAGCATGCCTTAGCACTTGACATGTATTAGCATGCCTAAAATTCCTTGGAACTATCTAGCATGTGTTAGTACTTCCTGGCATTCCCTGGAACACCTTGGCACTCCCTAGTTGTCATGCCCTCATAGATAGCCTTACTTTTTTTGCGACATGGGAACCCAACCAAGTCATTGACAAAACAATGTTGTGACCAACCCAAATTCTCCCTTTTTTTGAAACTACTTTGTACACACCTTATCACAACCACAAGCTTGCCTCATGCAAGTCCTACTATGAACTTATCCTAACACACTTCCTCCTTGGGGCACCTGGAATTCACTGACACTCCTTGGCACTTTGCACTCTTATTTGTTCATTTCCAAGCATTTTGACCTAGTTCCCCTTTGTGATGCGTTGGCATTGGCTAGTACACCTTTTCAATCCCTCCTTAGCACACATGGAACTCACTGGCAATTCATTTCCATGAATTTGAAATGGGTGCTTCTTTGTGTTTCCTTGGCACTTGGCCCTCACACTCCCTAGCATGCATGGATAAAATATTTACAAAATTTACCCATATACTACTATCTAGGGTTTGGTTTTTGACTAACTAAAAATGTGATAAGTGAAGAGCTAATCACAGGATATGATAGAAAAATCCTCAAACTTCATTCACATGTGTGAGTAATGGGGGTTGACATGGCATCCACTCAGTGCCATGGTGATCAATAAGGTAGGTCAACTTGTGAGAGGCATAACTTTCACATACAAACTTTA
Source organism: Pinus tabuliformis (assembly GCA_031772625.1). NCBI lineage: Eukaryota > Viridiplantae > Streptophyta > Pinopsida > Pinales > Pinaceae > Pinus > Pinus tabuliformis. Next base: position 767,321,056 of record CM062815.1, read on the forward strand.
TTTGAGGTGATTTTCACATAGTTGGAAAGCTTCCCGTGTCTAGAGTAACATCAAAGGGATGGAGCTATGTAAGAAAAATGGGCTCTTAATTGAATCTATAAGATCCCAAATCACTAATGTGGAACTTGACTCTAAAGTTGGCCCTGTAAGCCAATTCATCCAATTTTTCCACATAGAAAGTATCAAGATATATAACAAAATATATCATGATCCATTTTGGATTATGAGTTCCATGGTACATAAGAATAGTTTGCAATGTTTGACACTATTGACAATGGAGTTAGAAGGATTTTAGGCAATGACCCTCTTATTCTCCTTCTCCATAAACTACATTAATAATATCTATATCAACCAATTTCTTATTGTTTAACAACTCTACCTTATATCTTATTTGTCCAATAATAAGTGCTATAAATGTTAATGATGTTGTTCCTCATATAATTGGGGTTCCCAATCATTACTTGGATTATTCGTAAAATAACTTAATCCACTAGTTGTTAGATGTATGTCTTACACTAACATGCCAACTCAATTTCGTGCCTTACCCCTTCGATTAGACTCCAACAGTAACCAAAGGATCATGTCTTGAGAGTCTTCAATGAATAAAAAATGATCAACACAATACTCAATAATTTGTTGTTATTCACCAAATAAATACATATTTGTTTTTGTGTCCCATCCTTTAACAAATATGTCCACTCACCACATGACATGACCTATTATCACCGCATAAAGAATAGTTTGACTAGGTGGTGAAAGGTCCAAGAGGCTCCTTGCATTGCAAGGGGAAACACCCTATAATTATAGTAGTTGCCACAAACACCCCATTTTATCTAAATCCTTTTCACTTTCATTATAATCTGCAAGAATAGGTTCATACAAATCAATGTGCTATCATACCATGAGAAAGTTTATGAAGGTTCTTTATCATAAAATAATATTTCATTGCATTTCTTTCACAAAAATCAAAACACTTCAACATGAAAAACAATCTAGGAAGAATGAAACTCTGTGGCCTAAGGAAGATGTTTTCCTAACAAGATTGCATTCCATCTAATATCGGCAAGGGTCACTAGTAACACAAAGACTTTGCTAAGGCCCATGTAGATTTAGCAAGGGACAAAACTAGAACACATGTTTTAGGGTTTTAACTCATCTACAATGGCAACACCATGAGTTATAAACTCTCAAGTATATTAATATTCTATTTACAAGTATATTCCCCATCATTAATGATCATACAAAAAGGACCCTCTATGGCTTTACCATCGACTTTCATAGGGTTCACCAAAGGGAGACCTAGATTTTTTCTTTGGACATAATAGTTTGTTCAAATAACATTCAAGGTTAAGGTTAAAATTAAGCCACATGCAATACATATTAGGTTCATGTTTCATGAACATTATAAAATAGCCCCATTTTCAATCTCACCACCAATATTTAGGTAATTGAAATATTAACATAAAAATGAGATCAATTGAATCAATTTATGAACTTGGTCCAAGATAATATTATTAGGGTTAGCTAACATGTATGTAAGCTTAAACCACTACCATGGAAGCCAAACCCTTAGATGCTAATTTAGGTACACAATAACATTTATTTGAAATGAACAATATCCAATGATTGGTTTGTAAAAGATTTAGTGGAAATCAAGTGATATTGGTTTATCCAAGATTAAGTGAATGTCTTGGTGCCAATTGATTCCTTCAAAATTCTAGTGGAAGGCATAACATTGGATATAGTTTCTCTATGATCAAAATTCCAATAAGATTTTCACCAAAATTCCAATGGGGTTTTGAGTCTCTTAATTAAATAAAAAAATAACCTTAAACCATACTAAGTAAATGAAAAATATGTCATACTTCGAGGAAGATGAACTTATTGAATATAATATTTATTTCACATAACTTTTAAGTAGGATAAAAAGTTAATGAAATGCATCATCTTCTTCGATAATTTTTAATCAAAATTTAATTAAATTCAATTGTATATTATTGGATAAATTTTGTTTATATGTGTTTTAGTAGCCGATTTATTATTTGAGCAACATCTTTTGAGCTAGCCCAACTTAAAAGGTCAGATAACTAATACCTTAGGGTTACGTGAAAACCCAAATGACGGAGGGCAAAGACATTTTCCTCAACCAAAAGCTTAAACCCTCACACTCAATTCTTTCGATCTAAAGTTCATCTTTGAGAAAAAGCCTATCCCTGGAAAAATGTCGACAAAGGTTCCTTCCAAAGCTTGGATTAGCATCGTCATCTTCAATGGATCTCTTTATTCTCATCCTAATCGTAAGCTAGCTTCCTTACAGTACTCTTTGAGTACCGCGTTCCCCTGAACATGCCCTCCTTTTCCCTGCCTTAAGGGATGACTGTCTTCTCTTCGTCTTCGCCACCTATTTCTCCTTTTCCTTTCCCTCAGCCACAACTGTCTTCTCATCATCTTCACTACCTATTTCTTGTTGGTCTCTGACTTTGTCTATGATATCAACGTCACCAGGCATCAGGAAAGCGCATGATCCTGTCACACGGAACGGTGGTCTTTCTCTCCGGAAGAGTGAACGGGCAATATATTATAGAAGGGCTCTTGTCCGGGATTATGTTCTTGCTCGGTGAGGTGGGGATAGGAACGTCAAGGTCTCTTTTGCAGCGGCGGGGATTTCTTCTTTAGCGATGGTTTATAGCATGAGTATGTTATTAGTTCACATCAAAATTCTATTTTATTTATGTCAATCCAGGTTTTCAATAGCAGATATAGATTTTTTAGGTGCATTGTTGTTTTAGTAAAACATCTGTACTGTTATTTTGATTTTATTTTCCAGACTATGAAACCTCTTCGTCCCTCACTTCTTATTCGTTGATCGACCTTCCTCTATACAGAACAAGTAAAACCTAAAGTCAAATGATGAGGCACGATAAACCTTCCTTTTTGTAATTAAGGAACCTTTTGACTTGATAGGCATTAACCTCTTTACAAGATTCGCATTACAATCAGGCTATTTTTAAGCTATGAAGCTGTGACCAAGGGCATCTGTTTGATCAGAGTCACCTAGGACTTCCATCTGACATTTATCCACCAATGTTGCAGCATCAACACAACCCACAGCTTGAAACTATTTGGTCAACTTTATTATAATGGGGGTTAAGGCTGCTAGATTTTAACCTTGTGTCATCACCACTGCAAGTTCCTTAACCTGCGTCCAAACTGCAGAACGTTGCACTGGTTACTCGACCTTCTTTTCCTGGGTAGATGATCTCCCTCCACCTGCTAGAATAAAGCTCTTATATTTGTCCAGGGTCTATGTTATTTTCTTTGAAGGAATCATATGGGTACTTTTTGTATGAATGGCACTGCCTTTTTATTTGTTGGGAATTTCAAATCTGTATAAGATGGCCAACAGGATTATTCCATTTTTAGTCATCTCTGCAGCACTCTGTAGTTTGGTCTATTTGGTGATGTTTTCCTTCTTTTTCTTCAGAAGGTGATGCATACAGTATTTTGGATATCTTTTTGAGTGAAGGCTATGGCCTTTGAAATTATTTATTTTCTATTTATTTCTTGATGGCTCTTGTTAATCTGGATTCAATGGAATTGGGAATTTGTATGGCTCAGTTATCATAGTACCGAGGTTGATCACAATTGACATTAATCTGCTTTGATGTCTCTTGTTAATCTGGATTCAATGGAATTGGACATTTGTATGGATCAGTTATTATGTAGGTTTTATTATGAGACTGGGGAATTATAATAATTGAGAAGTGCTGGCCCCATCAGATATTCTCTCAGTTTCTCTAACTATGTTAAGAATTTTTTTATGGGCAAAGCCCCACACACCAGATATATATGTGCTCACATGTGTCAGAAAGATAGACACTGTTATTTTGATTTTATGTTTTTTTCCAACCTGAATAAACTGACTATCTTTTATTGATATGCAAAAGGTAGTTACATTTCCGTAGATATGTGTCTCTTAACATTCATTGTACATCCCTCTCTTGAGAAATGCTCTTCAAGATCCTTCTCTGTAACACGAGTAGAGAGACCAATCACATAAAGGGTATTTCCAGGATTATCTGCTTCATCATTTCCCCTCGGTTTCCTGATAGGACTACGGGATCTGGATCTTGACCGCATCCGACGAGGTGAAGGTGACAGAGAATACCTCCTGCGGGGCAAGTCCACTATATTTCAAGAGAGACCAGTAACATAAATGGTATTTCCGGGATTATCTGCCTCATCATTTCCCCTCCGTTCCGATGAGGTGAAGGTGACAGAGAATACCTCCTATGGGGCGAGTCCACTATATTTCAAGAGAGACCAGTCACATAAAGGGTATTTATGGGATTATCTGCTTCATCATTTCCCCTCCATTTCCTGATAGGACTATGGGATCTAGATCTTGATCGCATCTAACTAGGTGAAGATGATGGAGAATACCTCCTCTGGGGCGAGTCCATCATATTTCAAGAGAGACCAGTCACATAAAGAGTATTTCCAAGGTTATCTGCTTCATCATTTTCCCTCCCTTGCTTGATAGGACTACGAGATCTGGATCTTGACCGCATCTGACGAGGTGAAGTATTCTCCTCCGAGGCGAGTTTGCCACATTTCAAATACTCGCATGGACCAAATCCTTTCTAGAACAAATGCACCCTCTACACTTAAATTTCTAGCGATCTTCAAAGAGTTGGCAATGCAAAGTGCGTGCAGTTTCATTGTACATTAGGGCGAGTCCACCATGTTTCAAATCCTTGCATGGATCAAATCCTTTCTAGAACAAATGCACCCTCTACACTCAAACTGCCAGCGATCTTCAAAGAGTTGGCAATGCAAACTTCCTACACTTTCATTGTACATTAGGGTGAGTCCTCCATGTTTCAAATCCACGCATGGATCAAATCCTTTCCAGAACAAATGCACCCTCTACACTCAAATTTCCAGTGATCTTCAAAGAGTTGGCAATGCAAAATGCCTGCACTTTCATTGTACATCATAATGTGTCTATTGTGAAGTATTTTTCTTCTGGATCCAGATGTCCTATTCACTGTAGATCAATTTTTCCAAAAAAAAACAAAACTACCAACAGCTTCTAAAACTTTCTTCCCCGATTTGATTGTCGAAGTGAAAACATAGTTGTGTTCCCTGATCTGATTGCCGAAGTGAAAACAGAGTTGTGACTGAGCTACTTTGACAAAAAATAAACAAAAATGTTACTCGATTTTACTCGTTCTATCTTTCAGAATAACTGTTCATCCAAAAGAGCCATGATGATAGCCAGGAAAAAGCCCTCACATTTTGTAGCAGTTCGAGTAGCTCAATTCAGAGCCTTAGCCCTATCCCAAAAGGTAACAACACTAACCTTAAATAGCTCTTCATTTTAACTGATTGATTAAACATTCTATCTCCAACAGTGTTTAGATTCCTCGTGATGTCTTTGTAATTCTTTCATGAAAGACAAATGAGATCCTTGCATTCTTCTGTTAAACTCAGAAGATTCCAATAATCTGTTCTTTGTTTTGTTATTAATGTCTAGGAAAAATTACCATACTATTGGGTAGTGGATCCCCCGCGTAACATTTTTTGGGCTTAAAGTCAATAATTTAGGGTAACGATATTGTAAAAGTTCTGCGACGTGCCCGGAGCGCGCGAACTATAATGGGTCAAGTCAAAGGGTTGTCCACCCAAAAATAATGTAAAATAATAGAAAGCAAGTCATCCTGCCCATGGTTTGCGAACCATGGGAAGGTATAAATAGAATAAGAGTTTAAGGATAGAAGGTAGCTTTGGACTAAGATCTGATGTATTATGGGTTTGTGAAGGAAATATTCGCTCTGAGTCTGTAAGTCCGAGTCATGGGTAGTAGTAGTTATAGAAGGCTCTACAGCTGGGTGCACAGAGGCCTGGTAGAGTTTGCAGCTGTGTGCGCGGACCCCTACAGCGAAGTGCAAAGGGTGGAACTGAATGTACTGAACAAAAGAGTAATAAAGATAAGTGTTTTTGAATTATTGTGCCTTTGATTGCGGATCTATATGTTTATGTTTATGTTATGAATTTATGCATATCTATAATATTTATGGTTACGTACGCTAGTTATCACTATTGAATGCTGGGTTAAAGACTTTAAGAATTAGATCTAATCTATAATAAATACATTACTAATAAGAATCTACGAAGCGCCTCATCACCAAGCTTCGCGAAGGCCAGATTGTTGTGTAGAGTAGCGCAAGTGGGCAAATCGGTTTGCGACCCTTCCAGCCCTCATCAAGACATCCCTAGGGTGCAGAAACTTGGTTCTAGCACCCTCCCATACTACCTCGAGTGAGACCTCAGTCTAAGGTCTGCGGGCTATTGCTAAAAGGGCCGGTAGTGTGGGATTTGTTTGGCTAAAACACTTCTAAACCTAGGTCAAGCCCCATCAAGCCAACAAATGGTTCCATTGCTGGGACTGGGATCTGCCTAAGGGATGTCTAATGTCGGAACACTCGAACCCTACGAAGAAAGAGATTGAAGATTGGTTGGATCAGAAGCTACATGAGTTCGTAGTATAGGAAAACAAAACTCCACAGGTATCTGAGAAGAGGTGGCTGGATCGCTACTTGTACACATAAATCCACGAGATCTTCTTCGCGTCCTTCTCGACAGAATTGTATGAGTGGATCGCGAGGCTAGCTAATAGTTAGGGGAGGTGTAGGCTTGAACGACCCATCATATGGAATCTAGAGATGGTGCGCAGGCTAGAGGCATCTAAAGATAAAATCACACAAGTAGTATATCATTGGTTGGATCGAATAATATGAGGGTTTATTACTGAGTTCGTGATAGACACAAACGTGAGCTACATCGAAGCAGAGAGACATTTTCTCAAGGGACCATGAGGTAAGTACATCAAATCATTGAATACCTGAATTAAAAGTTGTTATGTGAAAAATGGGTTATGCAAATCCATTGATGTCTGGGGTAATGCGGAGTGGAAGAGGCTACCAAGGGATCGAAGGATTAGAGAACAGTCCCCTGATTTCACTTTTGCGAGAAAGCGGAGAGGAGCTTGCTGGGTTCTCACCAAGAAGTGCGATCTGGTTGATAAAGCAGTGCATTCCATAGCTACCACCTCCATCCACACCATCTCCCACTTCATCTACATCAACCCCATCTTCACCTACCCCTCCTCCACCACCTCCAAGGGTTGGAATGGCGAGTGCAATCAAGTTGCTCGTATTTAGAGGCATAGGAAATGAAGAACGAGACCAATTCTGGTTCGTCGTAAAGGCAGTGTGGGAAGCCCAAGGTGTTACAGATGATAACATTAAAAAGGCTACTTTGGTGAGCACATTGCAGGATCGTGCATTGACGTGGTATATTAAGCACTCTAGTGATCATCCTAATGTCGGGATAGCGGAGATCCAGGATGCATTAAACAAAGAGTTTAGTCGACCGAAATCAGAAACTCAGTTAATCATCAGGTTCAAGGAAATTGTGATGCTTCCAGGCGAAACTCCATCGGATCTAGATCAGCGATTGAAGAGCATGATCCATGAAGGTAACATGACACTGACGGATGCATAGAACCGCGCCTAGTTTGTGGCATCTCTGACACCGCACCTAAGGACGGCGCTATCACAACAGAAGATCTCAACCCAGGTCAAAGCATTAGAGATAGCGATGAGGTTGCATGAAACTCTAATACAAGATCCTAGGTTGAGAGTTCAACAAATCCACAAGCAACTGCAAAACCTATGCTTGGAGATGCAAAGCCTAAAGTAAGATAGGGCACCCCAACCAAAGGTGCGTGAAGAAGTGTGGTGTATCAAATGCAAGGGCCATGGCCACAATAAGGATCATTTTCCTGTATTCACGAACTATTTGGTAGGAAGAGGGCTAATGCCCTTGAGACTAGACGCACATGCGGGACCAAGTGCAGCGTCCACGCTCTGGTGTGCGATCTGTCAGGTGGGAGAAAAGCACACAATAGACAACTATCATCTGTTATAGAAGTTTACACAGACCCCCCCACAGCTATTTTGCAATTTTTGTAAATTGGTGGGCCACGATGAACGAGATTGTCAAAGTTATGAACTGTTTATGGATCGAACACCTACCTATAGGATGCAGATTGAGGTGCGAGGTCAAGGTTCAAAACACAACAATAGTGCGATGTGGGTTCCAGGGGCGAGGACGAGGATGAGGAGGAATGGGACCTGGACGAGGCCATGGATAGTTAATCTGCTACAATTGTGGAGGACGTGGGCACTACGCGCGTGACTGTACCAACCCAACCAGGATATCATGTTCATACTGTGAGCAGTTCAATCATGAAATGATACATTGTCCCACACCGATAGCACAGATACGCGAGAAAAGGGTATCACAACCTACACCGATGCAGAATGTCCAAATGATGAGGTCTAAACTATGTGAAGAAGACCCCAATGTGAACATGATGCTCAGAAGTGGCATAGCCACAGGGGAAGATAAAAGGAAACAACTTGAAGAAAATACATGGGTGCGCAAGGCCCCTATAAAGCAACCTGAGTTTGGCTTGGAACACGTGAAGGAAACATTTATGGAAGCTAAGAAGAGCTTCGTAAAGGTCTCTACTCCAAGTAGTAAGGATCAACCTGAGCCGAAAATGGATCCTTCTATGCTAACTACCTTTTTAGAGACATGCATAAAGATGCCATGTGACAATAAGGTAGTTAAGGGATTACAAGAGCTGATAACCAGGTGTGCAGGGATAGGTGAACTACGTGTGGTTCGCAAACTCATAAGGCATGCTTTGTGCACTGGGCGGAAAATGTGCTTGACATTGTAGATAAGAGACTTTGAAATGGATTAGGTCATCCTAGACTTGTGTTCGAATGCAACTGTGCTACCTAAATAGACAAGGGAATGCATGGGAAAGCCTACATTACAGTGGTCTCCTATTCAACTATGGATGATGAACCAACAAAATATCTTGCCCATGGGGAGATTGCAAGGAGTAACAGTGGATATAAAAGGCACGAGCACACAAACAGACTTTGAGGTAATAGAAATTGTGGATGACAACAACCCTTACCTCGCATTGCTAGGAATAGACTGGGCCACAGATATGAATGGAGTCATCAACTTAAAGAAGTCGAAGATGATATTTGAGAAAAAGTCCCTCTGCATAGTTATTCCGCTAGATCCAGCCGAAGGAGTGCGCTACACTGAACCTGTACGCGATGATGGAAGTGAGGATGACTTGGATTATATCTACAAAATAACTGCACAAAATCAGGGCTAGGTAAATCCGACTGCAGAGGGAAAATATCGTGGGAGTGCACGGATTCTTGCACCTCGGATTTAGATGAAGAAGATGAACACTAGCACAACTAGTTGAGCCAAGTAACAATGCTAAACTGTAATATGATGACTAAGTCACTATGTTGCATAACATGTCAAGATCGAGATCTACAACATATGGTGGGTTGATAGTGGTTGATGAATTCTTGAACAAGTTTGAGGATGCAGTACCAGAGCACCCGAGGTTCGATGCGTTGAAATGGGTGCTGTGCGAAACACCTGCACGCTGGTGGGGAACACATGAAGGAACCTTTGAAAATTGGCGTGGCTACAGAAGGATGATGCAGATAAGGTTTGGCAAGCTGGAACTACGAATAACCGAGAAATATGATGGACGTGATGACCCAGGCTTACACCTCACAAAATGGACCAAAGCCTATGGAGAAGAACCCCAACTGGAGTGGGTACACTTATTTTACCATATCTTAGATGTCATCTTAAGGAACTGGTATACTGAGACAGAACTCCGAAATGGTACAGACGAATGGGATATCTTGCATGAAGGATTTTTGTTAACGTTTTTATTTGAGGACCAATGGATGGATATTGTTAACGATGCGCTACAGGTTGTGAAAGCTGCCATTTTCAAAATACCTTAGGAACCAGAAGAAATAGTGCAACCAGTATGGTCACATCAGTTAAGCCAGGCCCTAGAATGTTACAATGTGCAAGTCGAGGATGATGATGATGACCCCAGAAACATCAATATTCCCAAAACAGAGGGGAGCCACGAGGTTGGAGGACCATTGATCGAGGACCCCGACATCATAGCGCCCTTGAAAACGAAGCAGGTAAATATTGGTATAGATGACAAACTGAAGTACGTGACACTGGGAGACTATTGGGATGATGCCACAGTGGATAAGTTCATCGAGTTACTTTGATAATATTAAGACTTATTCCCAACCAAAATCACGAAGTTAAAAAGGATCCTCGGCAACCTAGAAGTGATGAAGACAACTCTAAAACTAGACACGAAGCCAGTTAAGCAGCGTCCTTACCGCCTAAATCCAAAGTATAAGGAAAAGGTCTGCAAAGAATTGGACAAAATTTTGGAAGCAGGAATTATTGAACCAATGGAAGAATCTGATTGGGTGAGTCCTATGATAGTGTAGGAGAAAAAACAAAAGGGCAAAATTCAAATCTGTGTGGACATCCGAAAATTGAATGTTTCCTATGTCCATGATCCGTTCCCGACACCATTCACAGATGAAGTCCTGGAGAATGTTGGCGGGCAGGAAGCATACTCATTCACGTATGGGTTCTCAGGGTACCATCAAATCAAGATCGCATCGGAAGATAGAAGCAAGACAACCTTCATGACTGAATGGGGATGTTTCTAGTACATTGTTATGCCCTTTGGATTGAAGAATGTGCCTGCAATATTTTTGCATGTAGTAGTGGCTGCTTTCAAGGAATTCATCCATAAGTTTTTGGAAGTTTATTTTGATGATTGGAATGTATTTGGGCTAGTCAAGAAACACATCGGGAGTTTATGGTTGATGCTGGATACATGCCGCGACACCAGATTGTGCTGAACCTTAAGAAATGAACTTTCCTTGTCTCCTTAGAAAACTTTCTTGGTCATGTGGTCTGCCGGTAAGGCCTGATGGAGGATCCCGTGAAGGTTGTTGTCATACTCAATATGGAGGCACCGCGAAGTGTCAAACAACAATGCGCCACATTGGGACACACTGGGTAATACTGAAAGTTCACTAAGAGCTATGCACAAATCATGGCACCAGTGGAATAGTTGTTGAAAAAGGATGCTACATATTGTTGGAATGAGGAATGTAAGAAGAGTCTCGAGGTTCTCAAGGAAAAAATGGCATCTTCTCCCATTCTGGTCTTTCCAAAATGGGACATCAAATTTCATGTACATGTTGATATGTTGTGTATTGCGCTGGGTGCTATACTTACATAGGAAGGTATGGAAGGTGTCGATCACCAGATCATGTTTGCAAGCCAGCAGTTGTCCAAAGATGAAAATAACTATTCTAATACTGAGCACGAGGGACTGAAAATGGTATACGCACTCCAGAAATACTACCACTATCTGCTGGGTGGGCACTTTAAGATGTATATTGATCATTCCACATTGAAATACTTAGTGAATAAGCCTGTGTTCGAGGGACATATTTGTAGATGGTTGTTACTATTCCAAGAATATGACTTCGAAGTCATTGTGAAGTCGGGACGCCTAAACACAGGTCCATATCACCTCTCATGAATTGAGAACGGTGAGGAGCCCACAAATTTGGAGGAAGGAATACCCGATGCACAGCTCTATGCAGTGCGTGTCACGGATGGCCACTTCGAGGACATACTCCACTTCTTAACCACAGTGACCGTGCTGCAAGGATATTCAGTTCAACAGAGGAAAGAATTGGTGATACGCACAATGGATTTTACTATTATCACGGGGCACCTCTACCAAATGGGAAACTATGAAATATTACGAAAATATGTACTTGAATTTGAGTGAGGATAGATCATCACAGAAGCACATGGGGGGGCTATAGGAGGGCATTATGCGGGATGCGCAACAACAAAGAATATTCTTCGTGCTGGACTATGGTGGCCAACTCTACATCAAGACTCAAAAGCATATTCTCGGGCTTGCAACGTATGTCAATGGACTGGGAAACCATCGCGAAGGGAAAAAACGCCGCTCAATCCACAGATGACACTGCAACTATTCGAAAAATGGGCTATCAACTTTGTGGGCCCATCACACATCAAGGAAAGACAGGTGCACGCTATATCATCACCGCAACAGAATACTTGACTCGATGGACAGAAACACAGAGGGTTAAGTACTATTCAACCGTTATAGCTACGAAATTTTTGTTCGAGAATGTGTTGACCTGGTTTGGATGCCCAAAAATTCTCATGAACGATCGCGGAATGCACTTCCTAAATGAAACTATCAGCGCACTCACTTAGGGATTCTAGATATATCATCAGCAAAGTATGCCGTACCATCCGCAAGCGAATGGGACTGTTGAAGCTTTCAACAAGATTTTGGAGACTGCGTTGACCAAAGTATGTAATGCACAGCGGAATGATTGGGATTTGTTCATACCTATTGTGCTATGGGCATATCGAACCACATGCAAGAAATTGATGGGTCAGACACCTTTCCGGTTAGTCTACGGCACATAAGCTGTCATACCAATGGAATACATTGTACCCAGTTTGCAAATAGCAACAATGACAAGCATGGTAGACCGTGGGGCCCTAGAGGAGAGGCTCGCGTAATTGGAAGAACTTGAATAAGAACAGTTTCTAGTGGGATTCCATCAGCAGGTACAGAAGCAGTGAGAAAAAGCTTGGCATGATCGTCATATCAAGTTGTGCATGTTCAAAGAAAACAATCTAGTATTACTGTACAATAGAAAGTTTGAGAAATTTCCTGGGAAGCTCCGAATGCATTGGTTGGGACCATATGTAGTCAAAGAATTCACAGATGGAGGCGCAGTCGAGCTCAGCAAGCTTAATGGAGAACCCTTCCTAGGAAGAGTAAATGGTAGCCGCCTGAAGCTCTACACGGGAGGGCCAGCGATCTGACTAATTGATCAAAGCACAGTCTCACTGCTCCAAACAGTTGAAAGAGAGCATGGGATGTTAAAACAGTATGTTAGAAGGCTGCACGACAAAAGGGGCGCGCGCAAAATCTGTATGTTACAAAGGTCACGGTTGCACAGACAAAGCCATGCTCTTGCGTGGTTGAACACAAACATGACCGTTGCTGTCACTGTTCATGACAAGATGTCTGAGATACTACGTAAAGGAGCAGGTGGCAGGCAATTAAGATACAAAGTACAAGCCAGATCTAGAATAATCTACCATAGACATAACGTTAATGTGCCAGAAAAGGAGGGAACAACCGAATTTGAATTTCCACAAGCCTATAAATCACAGTGGGGCATCCACCAAACAAATTGTGGTGTCTGGAGAAGTAAGCTATTGCACCTTCCTATCGATATGTAACTGTTGAACTTTGACGCTCAAGGGTAAGCCCAGGGTTTTTAATATGGCCAACCGATATGAAAGCCCTTACAGATAGTGTGGTGCCGATGGTTGCGAACGTCGTGCCGAGCTTAGCACCAACAGTAGGGGATGTACCAAAAACTCTTAGATGCGAAGTAGAACTGATCCAGATGTCGCTGCCTAAACCACAAGCTGGCCAGAGACTCATGAAAGATAAGGAAAATATGGTGAATCTTGAGACAAAGGTTGGAATTTTAGTTAACAGTTCGTCTCTGATGCACCTTGAAGATTGGGATCTCACGGAAAACAACATCTCTTTTGCAAAAATGCAACACAAGATTTAGTGGATAGTGCATCTACTGAACCAGAGATTGGAAACTTGCTGCTTTGGCACAAAGAATTCCCACCTTTGGCACCTTAGCTAGAGCTAAAATCCTATGAGGGGCCGCTTTGTGTTAACTGAGCAGAGCAGAATGAGTAGCATTGGTTGAGCGATTAGTAGAGGCAATGGAGCAGGATTTTGACAGAGTTTTGTAGGAGGCAAGGATGGAGCAACAAAACGTAGTACGTCACTCGTAGGAATGGTGAATCATGGCACCTTGGTAGCATGTCTCACCGCACTAACAAGTGACTCGAGATGAGTCACTATGATTTTTTTGGGGTCCTGTTGGGTACCGGATCCCCCGTGTAATGATTTTGGGGCTTAAAGTCCATAATTTAGGGTAACGATATTGTAAAAGTTCCACAACATGTGTCGAGAGTGAACTGTAATGGGTCAAGTCAAAGGGTTGTTTGCTAAAAAATAATGTAAAATAATAGAAAGCATGTTGTCCTACCCATGGTCCGTGGACCATGGGAAGGTATAAATAGAGTAAGAGTTTAAGGATAGAAGGTAGCTTTGGGCTAATATCTGATGTATTATGGGTTTATGGAGGCAATATTTTCTTTGAGTTTGTAAGTCTGAGTCATGGCTAGTAGTAGTTAGAGAAGGATCTTTAGCTGTGTGCGTAGAGGCCTGGTAGAGTCCCCAGTTGTCTGTGTGGACACCTGCAACTGAGTGCGCAAGGTGGAATTGATTGTACTGAACAGAAGAGTAATAAAGATAAGTGTTTTTGAATTATTGTGCCTTTGATTGCGGATCTATATGTTTATGCTTATGTTCTAAATTTATGCATATATGTAAGTTTTATGGTTGCACGCACTGGTTATCACTATTGAATGTTGGGGTAAAGACTTTAAGAATTAGATCTGATCTATAATAAAGACATTACTAGTAAGAATCTATGAAGTGCCTCATCACTGAGCTTTGCAAAGGCCAGATTGTTGTGCAGAGTAGCACGAGTGTGTAGATCGATACGCGACCCTTCCAGTGCTCATCAAGACATCCTTAGGGTGCGGAACTTGGTTCCAACACCCTCCCATACTACTTCAGGTGAGACTTTAGTCCGCACTCTACAGGATGTTTCTGAAAGGGTCAGTAGTGCGGGACTTGTTTTGCTAAAACACTTCCGAACCTGGGTCAAGCCCCATCAAGCCAACACATACCCCTGTCATCTTCAATCACCACTACTCCACCAATTTCCTGCTACTCCACTAGTTACTTGGATTTCCTTTGGAGATCCATAATTATTTATTCAATGCACATGTCTAGGAAAAGCCCATATGTATTTTTTGAAATTACAATCCTGATGTCATATTTTGTAACTTTAGGTAAATGTTTGGAGACCCATAATTCTGAAATTAGCTACGTCTTTGTAATTTTGAGGTTTAAACTTCATATCATCAGATCTACGCGTTACAAATTTTGAGGTCCTTCAAGTGTATCACTTGCTGGCCCACATAATACTTATAAGTTATAGTCCTTTAATTTACCATATAAATATGCAAAATAGATGAACTTGTCTTTTTGAAAGTTTGGAATCCTCTTCCTTCAAGGCTTGATGAAACTGGGTAGCTGTCATACAATTCTGGAAAAATCATCCCAATATTGCCACAACAAAGTCTCATTTCCATTTGGCTCTAGAGCATAAAACAATTTAGCCTTTTCATATCTGCCTCCGAATATACCTTTGTCACATTTCTTAAATGTAAACAACTTGCTAAAAAAAACCACATCATCCTTGTGCAACAGTTTGATAGTTTGAGTCACTTGATTCCTCTGAATACTCTCAGCCAAAAAACCACTTGATAAGGGGATTAGGAAGAACATTCCCATACTTGTTACAACCAAAGATATTTATGACATGTTGAATCTCCAAAGATCTTATGACAACATCACATACACTCGGACAACATCTGCTTTGAGCTTGTAATTTTGTCCTGCTCTTACATATGTGATTTTTTCCATAGAATTCGAAGCATCTGTTTAAAAAGTAACCTTTTTTCCATTACAAATGTAAATGGTTCTCTTATAGGAAAATAAATTGTTTATGACAATATGTCTATCAGTTAGGTAGTTCCCAAGGTATTTTCTTTCATTGTCAAAGATCGGGTCACCTATTTTAGAACTGAGGGTTGCTAATTCTTTATCCTATTGATGATGCTCATGCATGTGATAGGAATCATCTTTATGTGTATATGTAGCCATATTATCAATTTTCTTAGCTATAGAATCCAATGAGTTGTCGAGATAAGCCTTTTCACAACATTTTCTTCCATCCTTTTTATCTATTACATGGCTTCCTTTACTAGCTCCATTGTTATTTCTTAACAGTCTTGTCAACTATCGTTTTTGTAGGGAATTTATTTACAAATTCTTGCAATGGAATTGGACAGGATACTTAGTCAAATGTTTTTCTCCAAGTCTGAAGATGTTTTTGGTGCTTGTGGGTGTCATTTGTCTCTAGTGAGGAAATTATAGGTCTTTCTTTTTAGCTCAATCGAGCTGCACTCTGTCATATTTTTGTTGTTCCTATAATTAATCATTTTCCTGACCTTTTGATATGTCATCCCACCTACCAGCCTCTGTGTATATGTTGGATAGAAGCACATAATAATTAGCATTTGTGGAGTCCAGATTTATGACATGTTTTACCACACGTTCTCCAAGTTCTACATTGAAATATATTGCATAGGAACCAAGTTGTATGCTCATGTCAACCAAACTTGTGTTATAGGTCTCTATATGAGGGATCCAACATGTTGTATTAATTTAGGAATACACCACAGTTTGTATACAATACATAGACTGGACCGAACTGTTTCTTGCATTTGATGCCACATAGCTAAGCTTGTGTCTAGATCTTCAAGGTCTATTTTCATCATAACACTTTTCAATACTTTTTCAAGTATGCAAATTCCAAAAAAAATTGCCAGATAGTGCTGGCCTCAGAAATTTATATCAACCATGCCTAATTATTGGACGCAACTTGCTTAGTTGACCTCATTGTGATTAAATGTCTTGGTTGAATTTATTGTTTATCTGTTTGTCCATATTAAATATTGTTATGATATTCTTGTGTGTTGGAATGCATAAACTCCCAATACGCCACAATTTAGATGTAGTGCATGTGGAGAAGAATGTGTGTGAAAGCATTTTTAGAACTCTTTTCGATATAAAATGGAAGCCGAAAGATGGAAAAAAATCACATGATGACTTGCAAAAATGGATGTGAAGAAATCATTATGGCCAGAAGTTAAAGGACAAAAAATATTCCTTTCACCCACACCACATAATCTTTCGAAGAAAGAGAAAGATACCCTATGTCACGTTCTTTTTATGTTAAAGGTACTAGATGGTTATAGCTCTAATCCAAAAAATCATATATCTATGGAATATCTTAAGTTCCATGGTATGAAAGCACACAATTGTCATGTTCTAATGCAATAACTCCTCCTAGTGGCTATGCCTCATCTGTTGCCAATTGTTGTCCAAAATATGCTTTGTAGGCTTTGTTACTTTTATAGGAAAATATGTGCAAAATAAGTTTTAGTAGAGAGTCTTGACAAGTTGGAAAATGATATTGTGGAGACATTTTGCTTCCTTGAAGAGTACTTTACTCCCTCATTCTTCGATATAATGTTGCATTTGAATGTACATTTGGTACGTGAGCTTCAATATTGTGGCTTGATTGCATATAGATGGATGTTCCCCTTTGAGATGTACATGAAACTTTACTTTTTATCAAACACAACAACAAGATGAATTTTTTTGAAATATTTTGACATTACTTAATTCTCTTTTGTTCATTTTGTAGGAACATGAAAGAATATAAGAGTTATGTTAAGAACAAAAGTAGGCCTGAAGGATGCATTGTTGAAAGCTATATTGTGGAGGAATCAATAAAGTTTTTTGGAGGATACTTGAAAGGTCTGGAAGCTATTGGATCCACACATGGTCGAAATGAAGTGTGGGATGAGGAAGTTGAAGAAGTTATTCTTGATGGAAATCCATTGCCTGCTCCAATTCCTTCAGAACTGGATGACCTTTGTTGGGAACAAGCCCATAAGTGGGTTCTATTTCATACAAACAAAGTTGATCCATGGATAGATTAACAAATACTTTAAGCCTATAATTTTTTGGATAGATTAAGCCTATAATTTTTTGTTTGTTTATTTATTGTTTAAAAAAACATAGATCCATGGATAGATTAACATATTTAACCTTTAAAAAAAATTATTCATATTTTATCAAAACACATTAACCACCATATCTATTATCCATAATTGTTGAATTAGGATGAACAAAATGGAGATTGCTAACTCAATCACTCAAATGAAAAAGGATAAAGCTTTATTGCAGAAATTCCACACCATTTTACTAGTTTAAAACAATAGCTAACGATATTATTTATATTATAAGTGTACTTAAAAATCGGTATATGGGAATATTGTCATGTAGGAAATTAAATATTTTTTCAGAGGTTGAATGTATGAATTCTAACTACATTCAAAATCCTAAAACTATACAGGTGGAAGGAGATGGAAAGGTGTCTGATACACTTAAATGGCTAGTGCGTGGCCCCAGAAAATTCATGAATAAGTACAAGGGATTCATAATCAGTAGTTGTAGATTCCATACAAAAAGCATAGAGAATGAGAGAACCACCCAAAATAGTGGTGTGTGTATGCCATATGGAAGCTCAAACAGTGATGAGGTCAAGTTCCAAAGATTCAAACCCTGTACTTTGAAACACAACATTTTATGGAGTGGTAGAATAAATAATTACATTGGACTATTTTTGTATGGAGTACACATTGTGCATGTTACTAAAGACTACTTGCACTAAGCAAGAGATGAGGTAAATCTGTGAAATTGTTTTGGTAGACCTAGTACCCTCACTTGAAGGTGTACATTAGAATTTTGGAAGTGTAGGAAGATGCACAAGGAGAAATAATGTAGCACTATATTTTATTACTTCTCCATAGGTACATCTGTAGAAGGTTGTGTGCAATCAGGTATGGCTATAATGCAGATTTTAACCTAAGAAATGCAATTTTGCCACTTGGAATGCAATTTTGACAGCTTGGGGTGCATTCTAAGTATGGAATATGATGTTTCATGTCATACAAGATAACCCGTTTTCCTTATCATCCATCAAATTTTCAATTTATGTACATTTCATGCAATTTTTATGCAAGTGGAAATTTTGGTACTATGAAAATAATAGGTAGAAAGCAAAGTTGGTCTTACAAAAATCATATTTGGGCCCATGGGAGTATAAATTAGGGTAGGAGATGGTGCTAGTGAACAATATGAGTAGGTTCCCCCTTAGACATGGCATGGAAAAAAATCATCATAAAGGCTAATTTGGAAAATTGCCCATTCCAAACACCTCCAAGCATGCGATTGGTGATCAACTTTGACTTTGCCAAACTCAAAGGTGAAATATTGAATGGAAGGATACTTAACAGTTTGGGAACTTGTATTTTAATGATTAAGGCCTGGGAGGAGGATTGTCATCTTTGACATTGTAAAAAAGATTAATGTTGAGGGCTCCAAATTACTTCATTGATTACCAATGGATGAGAGGAATGATGATCATATTTGATTTGATCAAAGTGATAATATACATTCATTGGAAAAATAAACATTGACTTTGGAAAATGGTAAAGGTTAGAAATTAGATAATCATTTAATACTTTTTCAAAACCATCTACATTGAGGATATTGTAAAATCTTTAAATATGGGGAGGAAATGAGTGCGTGAGACAGATATTAAGGTGCAAGAATGATCACATCTTGATGACACTTAGATTGCTGATAAAACTATATATGAATGTATGATATAGCATTTATGAATGCATCTATGAGTGTTGTTGTGTTGATGTGTATGTTGGTTACACTATATCTCTGAGTTGTGCTTTGCTCTGTCTTGCTTATAGGGATTCCTTGAAATATAAACATATTGTTAAGAATAAGTAAATAATCTGGACTGTAACAAAAAATATGATATGAATCTGCTATTAATTGGGGTTCTAATACCAATGATTTGAGCCAACCCAGAATTCTACTATTATAACTTAAATTTGAAATACAAAAATTCCAGAACTAGATCTGAAATCTGAAAAATAAAGCAGTCCAAAAGTCAGAAATTAAGAAGACCCTAACTGTAGCAAAAAATTTAATAATTACACAATAATATCAAAGTTATGAAGACAAGAAACATAAAAAAATACTAGTGACTTCAACCAGAACTGGATACTGACTTTGAAGAACAAATGTAAATGCTAGCAGGAGGTAGTTTGTAGTTGAGTAACCCAAAAAATAAATATGATACAAAGGAATTCTTCTGAGAAGGTATGGATTCCAACTTAGGTCAAATCAATAGAAGTATGGATGCTAGCTAGCCCAAATAGTCTCTTCCAAAATCCATGCAATATCACACTTTACAAACATCTTCATCAAGGTTTGGATGCAAACTTAGGACTAAGGAAATATGGATATTGCCCTTGCCCAAAATGGTCTGTTTCAGAACGCCTTCATAAAAAGCCTCTACTTCAATGTCTAATGGTAATTTTACAGTTAGTATTCCCACTTTTTTTAGAAAAGAGTGTTGGCATTATGATACGGGTGTTTTCCTTGATGGAAACTCACCCAGATGATAGTTCACTGTGTAGCGGGTCAATAGCAAAGGATTACAAATCAGACTCCAAAGAATGAAGAAAGAGAGGTATACGCAAGTTCACCTTGTCCAATAAGCATATACATGTGATTTAATAGAACAAAAGGAGCGTATAACATATACACGCACTTTCAGAAGAGGAAAAGTGCATACATGTTGGAAAACCAAGTTTTTGGTCCAAGGTATTGATCCAAGGTACTTAGTTCGAGGTATTTGGTACAAGGTATTGACCCTAGGTATTTGGTCCAAGGTATTGGTCCTAAGTGGCTTTGGTCCAAGGTATTGAGAAAGGCCTAACAGTGTATAAGGAGGAGAAGATCATTAGGCAAGGTGTGCAAGCAATAAGATTCTAAAGGAATACTTCTATCTGAAGTATATTTTATGTTGCAAGGTTCTTTTTGGGACTGGATCTAAAATATTTATGTGCATCTTGAGTTCAATGTTGTATTAGGATCATGAGACATGAAATAACTTATTCTTGAATGATCTAATATTGGTTGAGACTATATTTGATGTTTTACGCTTGTTTTACTCGTTGTCTATCAAGATCTGGGTTTGTTTGAAGTCTGGAATTGCCGCAAAGTTCTAAGTTAATATTTTCAGATCTATAAGAAGGTTCATCTCGGCCAAAAAGTGTATACATACAGGTTCGGTTATTTCAAGTACAATATACAAAAGAAAAACTTCCTTTTCAAATCTAAATGAACTATCTGATCAAATTATGTTGTTTTACTGTTGTCTGTCAGTGAAGTCTTCTTAGTTCTGAATGTAAAACCGAATACATAAGGAGGATGGCATTTGATTGATTGATTGTATAAGTGATAAGAAGTAATCTATGTTCCTGTCTGTGTAAAGCTCTGAAATTTGACAATAGATATTCAGTATAGACTTGATTCAAAAGTTTATGTTTGTAGTAGTTTTGAAGGTATACATAGGTTTAATTAACGGAAGTAGCGCATACACGTAGTTTGGGTGTAGCCAAGTAGTGTATACATTCTAATGCATGATTTTTTAGGTTATAGCTGGTTCTGAATGATGATGCAGGGTTCTGGATTCAATACAATGTTCTGATGTCAATGATTTGATTGTTCAAATTGATTGAATATTGGTTGACACAGTTTAAGTTTAAAAGTTTTGATGGGTCCAGTGTGAAAATTTGATGAAACATGGCCTTCAGATTGTGATGTTGTGATCCAGGAGTATCTAGTCTGAAAATTCATGAAACACGGCCGTTGGTGAAAGAGTGGAGTTTTCTATAGGCTGGCACCTATGTACTAGTAAACATATTGGCTAGTACAAGAGCTAGGGGGTTGTAGCTCCCTTCCAGTAGAAGCTGGTGAATGAGAGAAAGTTGTAACCTTCTATAGGTAGAAGCCTGCGTACTGTTATGAGTCTGCACTAGTACAAGATTGTAAATAAATTTCTTATTATTAAAAGAAGACATAGATGACAACAGCATGTGGTTTTTACCCACATTGGGTTTCCACCTTAAATCTTGGTGTTCATGTGTGTTGCTTATGTGTGATGCTTTATTATGCTTTTACTGCACTGTCTAATAAATCTCTGATATACTAGTTTAAGATCAACACATGATAATTGTCTAAATCACAAGTTCTCTGCATATACACTGGTTTCTTTAAGCACAGTCGTGTGTACACGCTAGTTCAATTCACTGAAGTAGCGTATATAAATCTGTTTGGGAAATAAATTATTGATTTGATAATACTGATTCACCCCCGTTTCAGTATTATTTCCAACAATTGGTATTGGAGCAGGTCCTTTAGAAGAAGCCTTATCGCTTGAAGGGAGATCCATCAACATGAACAATCAAGAAAGCATGGGATCCATCAGACTACCAATCTTCGATGGGAGCAACTTTGTTTATTGGAAAATAAGAACCACAACCTATCTACAATCTCTAGGAACAAATGTCTAGGAAATTGTGGAAGGAGGGTATACATTTCCAACAATAATTCCTACAGATGTGGCAGGTAAAAAGCAATATGAAATCAATGCAAAAGATCTTAATACTTTATTGGGAAGTCTGTCAGAATCAAAGTTTGTCAAAGTCATGTAGCTCAAATCAGCCAAAGAAATATGGGACAAAATTGTTCTGAGCTACGAAGGAGACTCTCTGGTAAAACATGTTAAGCTACAAACTTTCAGAATTCAGTATGAAACTCTTAAGATGCATAGTGATGAAAGTATAGCTAGTTACTTCTTATGTATAGATGAGGTTGTTAATTGTATGAAGAATCTAGGTGAAGAAATAAATTAAGTTACCTTAGTTGAGAAAGTTTTGAGATCCTTGTGTGCTAAATCTAAATCCAAAGTGTCTGCCATAGAACAAAAATAGGATCTACAGAATATCACTATGACATAGCTTCACAAAATCTTAACTGCCTTCAAGATGAGAAAAGGAGGACCATCAGATATGAGAGAAGCAGCATTTAAAGATTCTTTGTAGTTTCATGATCCGGATTATCCACAGTTTCTAGTTCATACTGCCAACGTTTCAAACCCCAAAGGGGGTCCATCATCAAGACAAATCAGAAAGAATATGAATGAAAAAATTATTGAGAGAAATCAAAATAAAAATTATAAAAAAAATTAATCAAATAAAATTTAATGAAAATAAAAAAAATTTAAATGAAATAATAATTTTAATCAAAAGGATTTTTTTTTAAATAAAATAAAATTTTAAATGAAATAAGAATTAGAACTTTAGTATTATTAATTAATTTATTTAACAATTTTAATTGGATTTTAATGAAATTTATTTTATTAATTAAAAACAAAATTTATTAACTAACCAATTTATTAATCGAATAAAAGAATAAAAATTAATAAATAAATTTGATGAGTTAACTTATTAAAAAATTTAAATGAAATAGGAATTAGAGCTTTAGTATTATTAATTAATTTCTTTAACAATTTTAATTGGATTTTAATGAAAATTATTTTATTAATTAAAAACAAAATTTATTAACTAACCAATTTATTAATCGAATAAAAGAATAAGAAAAAATTAATTAATTTGATGAGTTAACTTATTAGTTAATTAATCAATTAAGACTAATAAGGAATAATTAAAATAAATAATTAAAGTTTTATAAAACTTTTATAGATAAAAATTAAAAATTTATGTAATAATAAATAAAAATAAAATTATTATCAATAAGTGTTAGGAATCATGTCGGCCTTTATAAATTTAGGGTTGTTAGTTTATTTATATCCAGGTCACAGGCTCTCTCCTCTCAATAATTTTTTCATTCATATTCTTTCTGATCTGTCCTGATGATGGACCCCCTTTGGGGTTTGAAACGTTGGCAGTATGAACTAGAAACTGTGGATAATCCGGATGATGAAACTACAAAAAACTTCCACAGAAGCTTAAAATCTAACATTTAAATATTCAACAAAAGGAACGGAAGAACGTAATGAATCAGGGCAT
Organism: Pinus tabuliformis; assembly: GCA_031772625.1. Lineage (NCBI taxonomy): Eukaryota > Viridiplantae > Streptophyta > Pinopsida > Pinales > Pinaceae > Pinus > Pinus tabuliformis. The sequence continues at coordinate 767,344,897 of CM062815.1, forward strand.
ATTTCAGAACAAGCACATGAGGTAAACTTTGCCAAGAAGCTTCAACGGGATTCTGGACTTTGTTTGTGGCAAAGTCGGTCATTATGCTAACAAATGTCATCATAAAGATAAATATCAAAAAAGGAAAGGAATACACAAAAGGGAATAGAAAACAAGTTGGGAATAAAAGGAGTTACTATACGCATGAAGATAGCGATGGTTTATGTAATAGTGATGAAGATGAAACTGGAAAAGATTACAAACTTCTCATGGCTTATGATAGCAATGATTTTTGGGATAGTTTAGAAGATGATAGCAATGGTTTATCTAATAGTGATGATTATAGACTTCTCATGGCTTATGGCAATGATAATTTTTGGGATGATTTAGAAGAGGAGGACCTTCATGAAGAAATATCTAAACTAAAAATCTATTTAGAAGAAAAGAATATGATTATAGATACCTTGACATACCAACTTGCTGAAAAGAAAAAACACAATGAAAAACTAGAATGTGAAATTGTGGGTCTAAGAAAGGATCTTGAGAAAACGAAATCTCTCAATCTTCAATTTTATAAAAGATCGAAAACTTTAAATGAAATTATTAAAGTTCAGCGTTCTCCTCTGATAAAGATAGGTCTTTGATATACTAAAGAAGCATCTCAATCACTGAAGCCATCAACCTCCACCAAAAGCTATCTTGATGCAACAAATACCAGCGAACAGTATGACAATCATCAGCAAAGGCATAAAATAGATCACTAGGTATATCATACTCAATTTACTCCAAGGATGAATAGAAGCCACAACCAACCTTAGGAAAATCATACCCAATTTTCTCCAAATATGAATCAATAGAAACTACAATCACCAGGTTAATAGATTCGATGGTCGCGAGAACTTCTTTGATGGGCAATGTTTTTCATGTCATAATTTTGGGCACAAAGCTGTTCAATGAGTTTCTTACAAAACCATCATGACTAGAAGAAGCGTGAAATCAAAGGAATGTAATAGGAATCAATAGAAGTTCCTATAATAACTTTTCTCCTCTTGAAAATGAAATAGAATGCTCAATCTGTAACAGCTTTGGTCATGAAGAATCTGAATGCAGGAGAAAATTTCAGCAAACATCTCAAAAGGAGAAAATGCCATTAAATCCCAAGATATGGAGAAGGAAATAATGTAAAAAAGAAAGATGTGGTATAGCCTTGTATGCAAAAGGACAAGAAAATCAATGGTACATCGACAATGGATGCTCAAAACACATGAGATGTGTCAAAGAAAAACTTCACTCATATAATGCCTTAGAAAAGGAAAAGAATGTCTCATTTGGAAATGACACTCATGCTGTCATAAAAGATAAGAACTCTGTTTTCTTGAGAGAAGAGGTTAAATCTAGAAATGTTATGTATGTAGACGGTTTAAATCATAACCTATTGAGTGTCAGTCAAATGTGTGATGAAGGAAATGAAGTGGTGTTTTGATCAAACGGATGTGTTGTTCATGAGCTTGATATAGGAGAGACCATGATCAAAGGTACAAGAACTCCAAACAACTTATACATACTCATGGGAGGACAAAAACAGTGCTATCTAATAAAAAATGATGAAAACTCACTATGGCATATAAGATTGGGACATTTAACATTTTATCAAATAAGAAAATCATGCAAACTTAAGGTTGTTCATGATCTTCCAGATATCAACATCCCAGAAAAATGAAATATGCAAACCATGCCAAATTGGTAAGCAAACTAGAGTTCACTTCATGGAAAAAGAAGGGTCAGCTAGTAAGCCTCTTGAACTTGTCCATATTGATTTATGTGGACCATCAAGGAAAAAGTCGCCTCGTGGAGAAGAATATTTTATTTTGTTCATTGATGATTTTTCTAGAATGTGTTGGATAGGTCTTCTAAACCATAAAGATGAAGCATTTGAAAAGTTCCAAGCCTTCAAAGCTTTGGTTTAAAATGAATCAAATCGAAAAAACAAATGTCTCAGATCTGATTGAGGAGGGAATTTACATCGGATGAATTCTCTGACTTTTGTGAACAACATGGAATAAAAAGGCAATTCTCCACTGCAAGGACTCCTCAATAAAATGGTGTGGTAGAAAGAACGAACAAAACATTTCAACAAATGGCTCGAGCTATGCTAGATGAATTTGGAACTCCTGCAACCTTCTCGGTTGAAGCATCATTTGATGTCGTAACTATTCTCAACAAATCAAATGTTCGGGTAAAAAGAACTCAAACTCCACATGAACTTTGGTATGGCAAGACTCCTACTATAAAATACTTTAACGTTTTTGGAAGCAAATGTTTTATCAAAAGGATTGATGAAAAACTTGGTAAGTTTGAACCCAGAGCAGATAGAGGTATTATTCTTGGTTATTCCTCCAAAATTAAAGGATATAAATGTTATAATAAAAGACTTGGGAAAATTGTTGAAAGAATTGATGTTATAGTTGATGAAGCATGCAAAAATCCAAAACAGATAAAATCAATAGAATATTATGAAAATGAAGAAGATGGGGATTATTTTCCCACATCAAACCAAAATGATATTGAAGAAGAAAGCAATGAAGCACCAGAAGAAGAGATAATGGTAGAAAAAAAGACTCTATCCAGGTATGTTAAGAAAAATCATCCAGAAACTCAAATTTTAGGGGAAAAGGAGGCAGGTGTATAGACAAGAAGAATTATTACAGGGACCTAAAGCTATCTAACATTACTATCTTCCACCGAACCTCAAAATGTAAATGAAGCATGAAAAGATGAATGTCGGGTAAAGGCCATGGATGAAGAACTTGAGCAAATTGGAAAGAATGATACTTGGGAATTAGTTCCTAGTCCTCATGATAAAAATATTATAGGAACTAAATGGATATTCAAAAACAAGCTGAATGAAAATGGAGAAGTCATTAGAAACAAGGCCAGACTTGTTTGTAAAGGATATGCTCAACAAGAAGGTATAGATTTTGAAGAAACCTTTGCACCTGTTGCCAAACTTGAAGCCATAAGGATGTTTCTTGCTCTTTCTAGCTTTAAAAAATTCAAAGTATACCAAATGGATGTAAAATCAACCTTCCTTAATGGAGATTTAGAAGAAGAAGTTTATATTGAACAACCAGAAGGATTAATTCTTGGAAATGATGCAAAAATTGTATGCAGACTCAAAAAGGCTCTCTATGGTCCGAAACAGGCTCCAGGGGCCTAGTATTACTGCCCTGACAAATATCTACACGAACAAGGTTTTACAAAAGGTTCAGCAAATAGCAATTTATATACAAAGATTGAAACTGATAAATTTCTAATTATTATTGTTTATATTGATGATATCATTTTTGGTAGCAATAAAGAATCCATGAGTTAGAATTTTGCTTCAATAATGCAACAAGAATTTGAAATGTCCTTGCTTGGTGAACTTACCTATTTTCTTGGTCTATAAGCTCAACAAAATAAAGATGGTACTTTTCTGTCAGAAACCAAATATCTCTAATAGATCTTGAAAAGGTACGGAATGGAAGATTCTAAACCTGTATGTACCCCAATGATAACAGGATGTACTCTCAGCTCAAATAGCAACAGTATATCAACCAACTTATAGATCCATGATTGGCAGTCTGCTTTATCTAATAGGTAGCTGACCTGACATCATGCATGCAACAGGAATAGTTGGAATATTCCAAGAAAATTCGAAGGAATCACACCTTCAGGCAGTCAAAATAATTTTCAAATATCTTCAAGGAACTCAGGAATTTTTTTTTATGGTAACCTAGAGATGCAGATATTATATGGGTTCCAGGTTAGTGTCTTGGTTCAACAAGAAACAAAGTTCAATTGATTTATCTACAGCTGAAGCAGAATATGTGGCTGCTGCATCTTGTTGTACACAACTAATTTGGATGATGCAAACTTTGCAAGACATTCAGATCACATGTACTCCACCTATCTCCATTCTATGTGATAATACAAGTGCCATCAATATTTAAAACAATCCAGTCATGCACTCCAAGACCAAGCACATACCCATCAAGTACCATTTTCTACGTTAACAAGTGCTTGAACAAAAGGTCAAATTGGAGTATGTTCCCTCCAAAGAACAGGTTGCTGATATACTCGCTAAACCACTGCCCAGAGAAACATTTGAATATCTCAGACAAAAGTTTGGAGTAGTTGCTACATCATCCTGTTGTTAAATCCAAATTTTTCAGAGAAAAGTTATTATATGCGTGTTTCATGAAGCATAGTCGTGTACACATGTGGGTTTTTATAGGTCAAGGAGCGTATACACTTTTTAGACCGGAAAAATCGTGGTGCAGGCTCTGATATGGGTTCTCTATCTGATATTGATGATTATTGTCTATCAATATGCCTTGTTCATTAATTTTTATCTGACTAACAAAGATGTCTTGATAATTGACTTGTTAACAATGCACAGGTAGAACAGGTTCAGGGGGAGAATTAGCCTTCACGTACATTCAACATTGTTGGCATTATGGTTTCTGAGTCTAGCTATGGCTTCAGATATTTATACCATTTGTTGCTTAAGTTATGTAAAAATTCTAGGGTGTGATATGTCTTCTCATACATTTGAATGAGTCCTCTTAGACAAATGATGTAATTGGTATCCCCACTTTGCATGGGATGGTTGATGTAATATTTTTTATTTATGTCATGTATAAACTAGTATATCCCCACTTGGCTAGAAGATGGATGTATGTATGAGTCATTGGTGATAGGAAGGCCATACTCACTTAGTTCAGTTATAGAGTCATGTTATTTTGGAGAATATTTTTGCAAACTCTGCATGTGGTCAGGGAGAGCATGGATAGTTTCGGTGCATCTCAGCGTGTACAAGGGGGAGCTCAATCAAAGAATTCAACATGTACCCAAGGGGAGCATGAACAACATAATGTATGTCAATGGGAGAGAATATCTTGATCCACCCTTTTCCCTTGATGTCAAAGGGGGAGAGTCTCTTGGTGTTGTTGTTGCCATCAAGTCCAAAGGGGGAGATTTTTGGCATTATGATACACGTGTTGTCCTTGATGGAAACTCACTCAGATGATAGTTCACTATGCAACAGGTCAACAACAAAGGATTATAGATCAAACTCCAAATAATGAAAAAAGAGAGGTATACACAGGTTCACCTTGTCCAAAAAGTGTATACACGTGAGTTAACATGACAAAATTAGCATATAATGTATACATGCAATTTCACAAGAGGAAAAGTGTGTACATGTTGGAAAACCAAGTTTTTGGTCCAAGGTATTTTAATCCAAGGTATTGATCCAAGGTATTTCATCCAAGGTATTTGGTCCAGGGTATTGACCCTAGGTATTTGGTCCAAGGTATTTGTCCTAAGTGGCTTTGGTCCAAGGTATTGAGAAAGGCCTAAGAGTATATAAGGAGGAGCAGATCATTAGGCAAGGTGTGCAAGCAATAAGATTCTAAGGAATGCTTCTATCTGAAGTATATTTTATGTTGCAGGGTTGTGTTTGGGACTGGATCTAAAATATTTATGTGCACCTTGAGTTCAATGTTGGATCAGGATCATGAGACATGAAATAACTTATTCTTGAATTATCTGATATTGGTTGAGACTAGATCTGATGTTTTACGCCTGTTTTACTCATTATCTATCAAGATCTAGGTTTGTTTGAAGTCTAGAATTGCCGCAAAGTTCTATGATAATATTTGTAGATTTGTATGCAGGTTCATCTCAACAAAAGAGCGTATACATGCAGGTTTGGTTATTTCAAGTAACGCATACAAAAGAAAAGCTTCTTTTTCAGATCTGACTGAACTATCTGATCAAATTCTATTGTTTTATTGATGTCTAGCAATGAAGTCTTCTTAGATGTGAATGTAAAACTGAATACATAAGGAGGATGGGATTTGATTGATTGGTTGTATAAGTGAGAAGAGGCAATCTTTGTCCCTTCCTGTGTAAAGCTCTGAAAGTTGATAGTCGATATTCAGTACAGACTTGATTCAAAATTTTATGTTTGCAGTAGTTTTGAAGGTATACGTAGGCTCAATTAATGGAAGTAGCATATACACGCAGTTTGGGTGCAGCCAAGTAGTGTATACATTCTAATGCATGCTTTTTAAAGTTAGAGTTAGTTCTAAATGATGATGCAGGGTTCTAGGTTCAATACAGTGTTCTAATGTCAGTGATCTAATTGTTTAGATTAACTGAATATTGGGTTATGCAGTTTAAATTTAAAAGATTTGATGGGTCCAGTGTGAAAATTTGATGAAACATGGCTTTCAGATTGTGGTGTTGTGATTTGAGAGTATCTAATCTGAAAATTCATGAAACATGGTCCCTCGTGAAAGAGTGGAGTTTTCTATAGGTTGGCACCTACGTACTAGTAAACATATTGGCTAGTACAAGAGCTAGGGAGTTGTAGCTCCCTTCTAGTAGAAGATGAAGAACGAGAGAAGGTTGTAACCTTCTGCAGGTAGAATCCTGCGTACTAGTATGATTCTACATTAGTACAAGATTGTAAATATATTTTCTTATTATTAAAAGAAGACAGAGATGACAACAGCAGGTGGCTTTTACCCACATTGGGTTTCCGCCTTAAATCTTGGTGTTCATGTGTGTTTCTTATGTGTGATGCTTTATTCTACTTTTACTTCACTGTATAACAAATTTCTAATATACTAGTTTAAGCTCAACACATGATAATTGTATAAATCACAAGTTCTCTGCATATACGCTGGATCCTTTAAGCACAGCCACGTGTATAGGCTAGTTCACTTCACTGAAATAGCATATATAAATATGTTTGGGAAATAAAATTGTTGATCTGATAACACTGATTCAGCCCCCTCTCAGTATTATTTTGAGCAAAGAGGAGCTGGAAACTTTGATTAGTGACACTTATGAGTGAAAGTTGTAACCGAATATGCATGGGGTTATAAAGGATTTTATGATGAGAGGGACGTAATTTTTAGATTTTCCGGTTACTTTGAAAATGTTTACAGCATGTTTGGGCCTTGGGGGTGCTTCGTGACATGTGGGGTACATGGTGTATGGTTGGACCATGCTCTTCCATGATGGACTTGGGACATTAGAGGTGGTTTACTATTTGCTGCTAGACCTTGTTTGGATGTTTGAAAGATATTCTTCCTCGAAGTGTTGGATAAGTACGGAGCTTCGTGACTTCATGTTGTTGATGCATGAAGGGAGTTGATGTGCTTTGAGTATAGTTGGGTATTCCAAAGGAGGTTATTGAGCCCTAGATAGCATGAGGATTCTTTGTTACTTGCATGGAGGTTTATAATTGACACGTGGACTCTTGGGTTGAGGGAGTGGATATGTAGGTGTGGGAGTCCTTAAGGCGACACATGACCCTGGATATGCATTGTCCTTAAGGAAACACATGACCATGGAGATGCATTGGAGCTTTGGACCTTTAGAGGATTTTTGGACCTTGGGGAGTAGTGCTCATGCCATGGAAGCCTTGCTTGTTAATTATTGTCACATTTGAGCCTCACACATGTCACTTAGAGGAGAGTGCTTCACATGGGTGGACCTACTTGTGTCTTGCAATTTTGCTTGTTGTTGACTAGGTCCACTTGTTATTTTAAAGCCCCTCTACCTCTCATATAAATAGAGGAAGGAGTGAGTTGTTATTATAGTCGATCATGCACTTGTGCATATTCCTTTTCATACTTGGGTTAGAGATGTAAGAGCAGTGCTACTTTATCTCTATCTCTCTCTCTTGTTCAATCTTCTTTGTTCTTTATGTGTTTTTGTCTTAATGTGCTAGTGTTTCTTGGAGCATTCACCCAAAAACTTCATATATATAAAGAAGAAATGAAATATGTGGGGTGCATGTTGTATGGTTGGACCATGCTCTTCTATGATGGACTTGGGAATTGGAGGTGGTTTACTATTTACTGTTAGACCTTGTTTGGATGTTTGAAAGACAGTCTTCCTTGAAGTGTTGGATAAGTATGGAGCTTGGTGACTTCATGTTATTGATGCATGAAGGCATTTGATGTGCTTGGAGTAGAGTTTGGAATTTCAAAGGACGTTATTGAGCCCTAGATAGCATGGGGTTTTTTGGTTACTTGCATTGTGGACTTTTGGGTTGAGAGAGTGGATATGTAGGTGTGGGAGTCATTAAGGCAACACATGACCATGGATATGCATTGTTCTTAAGGAGACACACGACCATGGAGATGCATTGGAGCTTTCGACCTTTGGAGGATTGTTGGACCTTAGGGAGTAGTGCTCATGACATGGAGGCCTTGCTTGTTAATCATTGTCACCTTTGAGGCTCACACATGTCACATAGAGGAGAGTGCTTCACATTGGTGGACCTACTTGTGTCTTGCAAGTTTGCTTGTTGTGGACTAGGTCCACTTGTTATTTTAAAACCCCTCTACCTCTCATATAAATAGAAGAAGGAGTGAGTTGTTATTATAGTTGATCATGCACTTGTGCATATTCCTTTTCATACTTGCGTTAGAGATGTAAGAGCAGTGCTCATTTCTCTCTCTCTCTCTCTTGTTCAATCTTCTTTGTTCTTTATGTGTTTTTGTCTTAAGGTGCTAATGTCTCTTGGAGCATTCACTCAAAAACTTCATATATTTAAAGAAGAAATCAAATATGTGGGGTGCATGGTGCATGGTTGAACCATGCTTGTCCATGATGGAATTGGGCATTGGAGGTGGTTTACTATTTACTGCTAGACGTTGTTTGGATGTTTGAAAGACAATCTTCCTTGAAGTGTTGGATAAGTATGGAGCTTGGTGAATTCATGTTGTTGATGCATGAAGGAAGATGATGTGCTTGGAGTAGAGTTGGGTATTTTAGAGGAGGTTATTGAGCCCTAGATAGCATGGGGTTTCTTGTTTAAATGCATGGAGGTTTACACTTAACATGTGGACTCTTGGGTTGAGGGAGTGGCTATGTAAGTGTGGGAGTCCTTAAGGCGACACATGACCTTGTATATGCATTATCCTTAAGGAGACACACGACCATGGAGATGCATTGGACCTTTGGACCTTTGGAGGATTGTTGTACCTTGGGGAGTAGTGCTCATGCCATGGAGGCCTTGCTTGTTAATCATTGTCACCTTTGATCCTTGAACATGTCAAGTAGAGGAGAGTGCTTCACATGGGTCGACCTACTTGTGTCTTGCAAGTTTGCTTGTTGTGGACTAGGTCCACTTGTTATTTTAAAGCCCCTCTACCTCTCATATAGATAGAGGAAGGAGTGAGTTGTTATTATAGTCGATCATGCACTTGTGCATATTCCTTTTCATACTTGGGTTAGAGATGTAAGAGCAGTGCTACTTTCTCTCTCTCTGTCTCTCTTGTTCAATATTCTTTGTTCTTTATCTATTTTGGTCTTAAGGTGCTAGTGTTTCTTGGAGAATTCACCAAAAAACTTCATATATATAAAGAAGAAGTGAATTATGTGGGGTGCATGGTGTATGGTTGGACCATGCTCTTCCATGATGGACTTGGGAATTTGAGGTGGTTTAATATTTGTTGCTAGACCTTGTTTGGATGTTTGAAAGACGTTCTTCCTCGAAGTTTTGGATAAGTATGGAGCTTGGTGACTTCATGTTGTTGATGCATGAAGGCAGTTGATGTGGTTGGAGTAGAGTTGGGTATTTCAAAGGAGGTTATTGAGCCCTAGATAGCATGGGGTTTCATGGTTACTTGCATGGATTTTTACACTTAACATGTGGATTATTGGGTTGTGGGAGTCCTTAGGTGACACGTGACCCTGGATATGCATTGTCCTTAAGGAGACACATGACCATGGAGATGCATTGGAGCTTTGGACCTTGGGGAGTAGTGCTCATGACATGGAGGCCTTGCTTGTTAATCATTGTCACCTTTGAGCCTCACACGTCACTTAGAGGAGAGTGCTTCACATGGGTTGACCTACTCGTGTCTTACAAGTTTTCTTGTAGTGGACTAGGTCCACTTTTTATTGTAAAGCCCCTTTACCTCTCATATAAATAGAGGAAGGAGTGAGTTGTTATTACAGTCGATCATGCACTTGTGCATATTCCTTTTCATACTCGAGTTAGAGACGTAGAGTAGTGCTACTTTCTCTCTCTCTCTCTCTCTCTCTCTCTCTCTCTCTCTCTTGTTCATTCTTCTTTGTTCTTTATGTGTTTTTGTCTTAAGGTGCTAGTGTTTCTTGGAGAATTCACCTGAAAACTTCATATATATAAAGAAGAAATGAAAGATGTGGGGTGCATGGTGTATGGTTGGACCATGCTCTTCCATGATGGATTTGGACATTAGAGGTGGTTTATTATTTGCTACTAGACATTGTTTGGATGTTTGAAAGACATTCTTCCTCGAAGTGTTGGATAAATATGGAGCTTGGTGACATTATGTTGTTGATGCATGAAGGGAGTTGATGTGTTTGGAGTAGAGCTAGGTATTCCAAAGGAGGTTATTGAGCCCTAGATAGCACGGGGTTGCTTTGTTTCTTACATGGAGGTTTATACTTGACACGTGGACTCTTGGATTGAGGGAGTGGATATGTAGGTGTGAGAGTCCTTAAGGCGACACATGAACCTGGATATGCATTGTCCTTAAGGAGACACATGACCATGGAGATGCGTTGGAGATTTGGACCTTTGGAGGATTGTTGGACATTGGGGAGTAGTGTTCATGCCATGGAGGCCTTGCTTGGTAATCATTGTCACCTTTGAACCTCACACATGTCACTTAGAGGGGAGTGCTTCGCATGGGTGGACCTACTTGTGTCTTGCAAGTTTTCTTGTAGTGGACTAGGTCCATTTCCTATTGTAAAGCCCCTTCACCTCTCATATAAATAGAGGAAGTAGTGAGTCATTATTATAGTCGATCGTGCACTTGTGCATATTCCTTCTCATACTTGGGTTAGATATGTAAGAGTAGTACTACTCTCTCTCTCTCTCTCTCTCACGTTCAGTCTTCTTTGTACTTTATGTGTTTTTTTCTTAAGGTGATAGCATTTCTTGGAGCATTCACCCAAAAACTTCATATATATCAAGAATAAATGAAATCCATGAACACAATCACAACCTATCTTATAATTCTCCATGCTTTCAAAAAACCTAGATAGGGAAAACCAAGAGAAACCCTAGCTCCACCAAAGATACTCTAACAATCAATGTTTTTGAATATCTTTTTGAAATATCTTTGGTGGACCTAAGGTTTCTATTGGTTTTCTCTATCTAGGGTTTTGGAGAACTTAGGGAATTATATGATGAGTTGTGACTATGTTCATGGATTTTAGTTCTTACACACACATATGAAGTTCTCAACTGTCCAAGATTATGTTATTTCATATTTGATTTCCAGCTTACCACTACAATAAATTGTGTTATTTTAGGGATTTTACTTCCATATTTTCATAAATACAATGTCCTCAAAAAGATAGATGAACACTTCCATATTCATAGTTAGATCATATTCCAAGAATATATACATTTTTTGTACGGGTCAACAATTGTCTCACGAACAACAATCACACCACAAGCGACAATTGAACTTGGTTGGGGAGGATATTAATTTATCCTCTCAAGTTCCTGAGTTCTTTTTGCTGTCAAATCAAATTAGAACTAGATAAAAACTGGATAAAAAAACTCGTTGACCAAAAAATACACAAATTTTTCAAATTTAGGAAAAAAACATATATATTAATGTGCATCCATATGAATCACAACCATTATACAAAAAATGTTCCATTTAACTTTTGTTTTCCTTGAAACAGATTTGGAGGTTTCCCAACATGAAATTACCAAAGAATATGTTGTATTGAAGCCATGCACGCACCAAATCATAGTTAAAATCTAAATTCTTTGGCACCCTTAAACTTGGCACTAGTATGAGAATCCTATACCATACTAAGAGCATATTTGTGCTAAGAGAGTTCAACATGCATTTACAGCCACATTTTTTCTTAAGGGTGAAGGTGGTTTTGTGCCACATAACTTTGTTTGAAGGACAAATATCCATATCATAAAATAGAGGCAAGCTTGAAATGCTTGTTCTATAACTAGAAGTATTGTTATGACATTGTTCACAAATTTTAAGTACTTTGTTGAAGGACTTCAAAAGGATGTAAAAGCGATTTAGTGGGTCAAAATGTTCAACGATGGGTATTATTGTGAGATTATTTGCCTATCATGGTCCTACTAAATTGAAAATGGGTTTTTCCTGTTTATTGTTTGGGCCAAATATTGTAACAACAACACTAGTGCATTAACTATGGCTAAATCTCACCGAAAAATACATGAATTATTAAAATTTAGGAAGAAAACATATATATTAATGTGCATCCATATGAATCACAACCATTATACAAAAGAATTTCCATTTAACTTGAGTTTTCCTAGAAATAGATTTAGAGGTTTCCCAACATGAAATTCCTAAATCATATGTTGTCTTGAAGCCAAATGTGCACCATATCATAGTTAAAATCTAAATTATTTTGCACCCTTAAACCTGGCACGAGTCTGAGAATCCTATACCATACTAAGAGCATATTTGTGCTAAGAGAGTTCAACATGCATTTACAACCACATTTTTTCTTAAGTGGTTATGTTCCACACAAGTCTGTTTGAAGGACAAATATCCATATCATAAAATAGAGGCAATCTTGAAATGCTTGTTCTATAGCTAGAAGTATTGTTATGACATTATCCACAACTTTTAAGTACTCTGTTGAAGGACTTCTAAAGGATGTAAAAGCAATTTAGTGGGTCAGAATGTTCAATGATGGGTATTATTGTGAGATTATTTGCCTAGCATGGTCCTACTAAATTGAAAATGGTTTTTTTTTGTTTATTGTTTGGGCCAAATATTGTAATAGAAACACTAGTGCATTACCTATGCTAAAAGGTCACTTTCTTGTTAATTTGACCATGAATATCTCTTTTACAAAGCGATATTTCTTAGCTTTGTTTATGTTAGTGATTTGATTAGAACATTTCTACACTCTCTTCACTGAATTTCTTAAAGTTTTTACATTTAAGCTTTTTGAAAAAAAAGGGTTAATATTTTACCTTGGCTAAGTAAGGATTCTTTAAATAACCTTCTAGTTTGGTTCCTTTTTGTTCCATCTAAGTTTGGAAAAGTGTCATGAATTTATGTTGAACAACGTAAGAATCTAGTCTTCTCCAAAAACAATCAAGCCAACTCTTTCATTTTGCAAATTACCTACCAGTTTTGGACATATTCTTTGAAATTTCTATGTTGAAGGTGTTGGATTTAGGTAAGTGATGTAGAATGCACACCTAAATTTCTTTTTTTCACCTATTAGACCCGTGAACATTATAGGCAAACTTGGAAGGGTTGAACATGATTGTTCCAACCATATTCTTATTGGTCTGCAATACATATATTCATAACACATATCTACAATACTATTGTTCACTTATTCGGCTAGGGCATAGTGTAGCCAAACTGTTAAATGTTGGACTTCTCCATCTCAAGTTAACACACCAGCACTAAAGATGCAACATATTGTGTGCATCCTTAGATATGTTTGAGATTGCAATCTAACTGTTTAAATAAATGCATGTATAAAACTTCTATATTAGAAAAAGAACCATTAATATTTTTTTCTAGCATTTTGGGTTAAATTCAAAATAGTATGCTAAAAAGTGTCATTTCAATGTCTGGAAATTATGATATATAAATGTGAGATATATATTCTATATATTTTGGTTATCTCCTTTCCAAATCTAAGCTTTTTTAGGCTACATTTTAATTGTTTGAACATTGAACTTTAAAGAAATTCTTCAATGGACTTCATATATACTCGAATGAATGGACTTTGTAATGAAGTGGTACCATAAGTTTTGTTATTTCAAAGATTTGACTTCCATATTTTCATAAAATACAATGTCCTCAATAAATACTATGTATTTATACTTATGTTTAGGATTATATATGCGTTGGAGCAGTTCCTTTGTGTTTTACTATAATCCTGATGCTAACAAGCTTTAGCTAACTTTTTTCATCAATAGTTCATAGAATATGAAAAAGATTGCATTGTCAAAATGTGGCAAAAATTACATTTCTCCTACCTTTTTTTTTGGTTCATGACAAGATAATCATGTTGCAGGAATGAGGTATCCTACAGTCTATTTCAATTTGTGGATATTTTTTTTCCTCCCATTTTTTTACAAGGATGTTGATTTCATTTTCATGTTGATGGTTTTTGCATGTATCTTATCTAGCCCCAAATACTGGTAATGGAGTGGATCTTGAGAATTAACCATGGACACATACTGTAAGAGGTTAATGTTACAATACCACTTCCACCTGGTATTAGAAAAAATTTAATGGTAAGTGAAAAAAGGAAGAATTGTTTAAGGACAGGGTTTAAAGGGAAACCTCATGTCTTAGTTCTAAGTCATTTATTTACATTTCTTAGCTATAACACTACAATAAAAAAGGACATTCGTGAGGGGCTCAAAATGTCTCTATAAGTTCATTGGTGACAGTCAAAAGAGTATTCATCACCAAACACTGAACGTAACCAAAGGTGGCGTCGAGAAAAGTATAGGTTTTGTAGTGACATACAAAGTCTGTCACCAATAATGATTTATAATGACGGATAACGACTGCCACCATTTCATATGAGAAATGGTGATGGACCATAGCCTCCGTCACCAAAAAATGAACGCCACCAAAGGTGGCATTGCCAAAAGTATAGGTGTTGTAGTGACATTCAAAATTCATCACCAAAAGTATAGGTGTTATGGTGACATTCAAGGTCCATCATGAATATTGGTTATAATCATGGATAGTGGCCGCCACCATTTCATATGAACAATAATGATTTATTGTGATGAATCTTTAATGGCCGTCACTATTGGTGTGTATAAATGAACGTCACCAAAAGCTACATTGCTAGAAGTATAGGTGTTGTGGTGACATTCAATGTCCATTATGAATAATGACTATAATGACAAACAACGACCGTCACCATTTCATATCAACAACAACGATTTATGGTTATGGACCTGAGGGTCATCACTATTGATGTGTATATATGGTGGTGTTCATTGACTATCACCATTTCATATTTTTGGTGAGGGTCGAACAATGTCACAAAGCTCATTGGTGATGGTCAAAAGAGCCTTTGTCACCAAAAAATGATCGTCGCCATTCCATATGGATGTCAGGGCATGATGGAATTGAACCACCAACCTCTTGCTTGTAAAGCAGGTTCTCTTCCATTGAGCTAGCACCCTTTCAAGAATTATATTTTCTAAAATTAGACCTTGAAACTTCATAAATTGTAAATTCTACAACTTTCAATAAATTAAAGTCTCAATAATATTTTATTAAACAAGCAAAGCAAAATCGAAGATGTAGGTCCCTACCTAATGTTTATTGAAGTTATGAAAATTGGGTGGAGGGAAAAATAGTTATGTATAAGAGAATCAATATGTTCAGCTGAATACTCAATTACAAGTGAAACTCTAAAGACATTTATAACCTATAAATGACCTATAACTATCAAATGCACCAAATATTGCAAAGGAAATTTCATAAGTAGATATCATATGGGAAAAGAGGAGGTAGGGACTTGGAACCCTTGTACATCTTGGCATGCCTTAGTACTTGGCACATCTTAGCTTGTTTGACATGTCTTCGTACTATCTGGCACATCTTAGCATGCCCTAGCATTCCCTAACACACCTTGGTAGTCATGACCTCATAACTAGCATTGAATTTTTCCATGACTTGGGAACCTTACATTCAATAGAACACCTTGGCACTCCCTAATTTTCATGCCTTTGTTATCCTCCATAATGTCCCAGGCTGATGAAGAGATCGACGGAGGTAACCACAGACCAAGCTTTTAGTTTGGTAGCTAACCCTACCAAACTAGAGATTTCTCTCTCTATGAAATCATAGCCAAGAGATGACTGGAACGTAAATGATTTTAGGCTAGATAGCTAAGGTCAGGTGGGTTTTTGGAAAATTTAGGGACTTGGAACTCTATCCATCAGTGTCTTGTCTAGTACAGACTTTGTTAAGGAGGCAAGGACTTGGAACTATGTCTAAGATAAAGAACCTAACATGCATGATAGAAGCTCCCTAGAATAGAGTACCTCCTACCTAGAAGAGTGTCCCCTGCTCAAAATATAGAACCCTTCTCTACAATGCACTTTTCTTAAAGATAAATATGTGAATAAAATAGTACTAAGAAAAACACCTAAATTAAGAAAAGTGAACATCTAATTTAAACTATAAAAGTATAATAGATATGGCTCTATATATGTTTAGGAAACATTAGACAGGCATGGTTTCATATAACAGCAATAAGATTCCTAAAATCGATGTGATTCTTTCATCGTTGCTATACCTTCACAACAAAGCTGGAACCTATAGCATGTACCCCAAGGTTGTATGCATTTGTTGAAGGTGTAGATTGGAAGGATCTGCTGACTATTGAAGGAGAAACACCTTCGAAACAATAGATAAATTCTATTGTGAATTCAACCCATTTGCGCACAGACCAAGGCTGCTACTGGGTACACTTCTCCACTAAATGGAAACTATAATGTATTGTAGTGCTACTGAAGGAAAAACACCTTTAGTGCAACATGGATAAAACTCTAACAGATATTGTCGTTGTGGTCTCGGTTGTTGATGATCTCATCAATATAGGTAACAACTTCGATAATTGAAAAACCAAAAGGTGAGATGCATAAATCATTTGAAATGACAGATTTGGGCATAATTTATTATTGTTTAGGAGTGTTAGTATATAAAATGCAAGGTAACTTGTTGCGTCTTTATGTCACGGGCCAAGGATGTGAAGAAATACATAAAATATTAAATAGCATGGTATAAGTAAATTGCAGGTTATTTTGAAAAATGAATGGAATTCTCCTTGTACAGGTTCTAATCTAGTGGGTATAACTTTAAATAAGAAATTGATAGTTACGGGGTTGAAATTATCTCATAATTCATGAAAAATCCCAAATTTGTTCACTAGAAAGAATTATAGTGAGTCGTCAGGTTTATGAAAGGGAACACCCTATTTGCAGGAAGATAGCTTGAAATTAGTTAGGCATATTATTTCTCGTATTCTTGTACATGTGTGCTTTGAAAAGATAGCCACATCCAATGACTCAATAACAACTCTGGTAAAGTTTATAGATGTGACACACTTCTGAGAAAACCCATCGCTTAATGAAAATTAAGTGAGGAATATGTCGAAGGATTCAATCTTGCACTTAGTCATAAAAAGGAAGTTGGGGTATCCAGCACCTTGCCAACAAACCGACTCCAACCATAATGTGAAAGGCAGGTTAATTGCGAAACCTCTTTCCCACTTTGTAGTATTGTTCCCTCTTGAATTCCAACAGGTATATAACTACTTAGATCCACAAAACTCGTGCCAGGTAAACTCTGCATGATACAATTGTGACATGAAAGCTTGAAACACACTCTAATTTCCATATAAAAGAGGATAATTCAAAATATTATGACAATCTTAACTATAATTTGATCATACAATATTGAGGTATTGCATGGAATAAACAATATACTATCAATGCACTAATGAAGAACTAAAAATAAATGAATTTCTTACTTCTACAATAAAACCTCTTGGGATTCTCGGATAAAGCAGCTAACCTGCATGGCAAAAGCTTCCTAGAATAGAGTACCTCCTACTTAGAAGTGTGTTCCCTACTCAAAATATAGAACCCTTCTCTACTGTGCACTTTTCTTAAAGATAAATTTGCGTGTAAAACAAAACTAAGAAAAACACCTAAATTAAGAAAAGTGAGAATCTAATTCAAACAATAAAAGCATACTAAATATGGCTGTATAAAATTGTTGCGCAGTGGATCCCCCCACAACATGGTTTTGGGGATTAAAGACTAGATTTTGGTCAATGTAATGTAAAGAAACTGTGAAATACGGACATGGAGCGTGAGAATATAGGGTTGTCCACCCTAAAATAATGTAAAATAATGAAAAGTTGAGTTGGCCTACCCATGGACTGCGGACCATGGGATTGTATAAATAGAGCGAGGCTCTAAGTGTAAAGATAGTTGGGAATGTTCTTGAAAATGGTAATAGTTGGGTGCAAAGGCATGGTTAGAAGATAGAAGTGGATTTGAGTTGTATTGGGTCATAGTGCTAGGTAGAGGCTCTGCAGTTGAGTGTGCAGAGGCCTCATAGAGTCTGCAGCTGAGTGCACGGACCCTTGCAGGTGAGTGCGTAGGAAAGAGTTGGGTCTGTAACTGAACTTGAGTATTAATAAAGATAAGATTGATTCAGAATATTGTGCATCTATTTGTAGATCTGCATTTTTATGTTCTGGTTATCTTTATGCATTTATACTATTTCTGAGTATGCACACTTATCTGAAAGGTGAATAAGCAATAAGAATATTGGGCCCACACAAACTAAGTTAAGCACTAATATAATAGCACAGTAAGGATCAGATTGGAATAATATTGTATTCACAAAGGTGCGCACAGGTTGCGAAGAATAGAAAGCTCCGTGGAGCACCACAACGCACAGATTAGGATCGAAAACCTGCAAAACCTACATCAAGACATCCCTAGGGTGTTGAAACCTGGTTCCAGCACCCTCCCATACTACATCAGGTGAGAGCTCAGTTCGTGCTCCACAGACTGTTTCCAAAAGGGCTAGTAGTACTGGGATTTGCTTTTCTAAACTCACTAATGAACCTGGGTTAGGCCCCACGTAGCCAAAAAATGTTTCCGTTGTCAGAACCAGGATCTGCCTAAGGGATGTCTGATGTCGTGCAACTGGAACCCAACAAAGAAGTAAATTGAAGAGTGGTTGGACAAGAAGATTCACGAGTTCATGACACAAGAAAATAGAACTCTTCAGGTATCTGAGAAAAGGTGGTTGGATCATTACGTGTATAAAAAAACCCATGAGATTTTCTTTGCATCCTTTCCCTCTGAACTGTATGAGTGGGTCACGAGATTAGCTAACAGCCAGGGAAGGTGTAAGCTCAACCAACCAATTGTGTGGACTCTAGAATTAGTGCGCAGATTAGAGGCATCACAAGACAAGATCATGCGAGCTGTGGACCGTTGGCTCGACCGGATAATAGGGGGATTTATCACTAAGTTTATGGTAGACATGACCATGAGCTATATCGAAGCATAACGATGATTTCTTAAAGGACCACGAGGTAAGTACATTAAGTCTTTGAATACTTGGATTAAGATGTTGTTATGTGAAAAGCGGGTTATGTGGATACATTAATGTTTGGAACAACATGGAACAGAAAGATCTACAAAGGTAGTAGGGAATTAGGAAACAGTCACTTAATTTCACCTTCATGAGAGAGTGAGGAAGAGCTCGCTCAGGTCTCTTTGAGAAGTGTGATTAGTTTGATAACACAACACATTCTGAAGTTACCAATGTTACCACCCCAAGAAGCTCTCCTAGGTTGTATCTGAGAGATGCTTGGTAACATTACAAACTCAACAAGATGTTGGAAATGGATGAATGGAAGGAATGATGCTTGTTCAAGCCAGATAACCACTTCTAATATGCTTAACCCCAAACATGGGTGAACACCCCCAGACTACAAGGCTTTAGACCACCAATTACTCATAGTTTGAGGATTAGGTGAACATGGAGAATACTGACCACACTAGCAGATGCACAAGACCATGTGATGGTCGGCTACAACCAGTAAAGAGATCTGCAAATCTATTTCCTAATGCACAGATAGGATGACAACTCTCTGGCACTAAGTAAACAAAAACCTACATAACACATTCAATGGTACATACTAGACTTCAACACAGAGGTGGGATGACAACCCCTCTAATGCTAAATATCAAGAGCACATGAACAAATGCATAACAGGCACAACCTAGAACAAAGTAGAAATGGAAAGTGAGCAATTAACAAAAAAGGAAGCTTCTATTAGCTGAAAATGAAGACTAGACGCTGCAAGTATCAAAGTAGTTACAGTCTCCAGAAGTTGAACCTTACATCAAAACAACAACCATCAACCTTGATTACATCTGTTTGCTGGGTATATATAGAGTTTCATTACAAAATGCTCTATTATTCTATGCGTCGAGGGGTCATAATGGTCCACCAACCACTTTAACTATCTGATATGGGTCTCTGCTACAATCTAACTACTTCAATGAATTAATCTGACATTTTCTGGTGCTCTACAGTCCTCTCAGGTAATTGGAGTGTCGTATGGGATGACATTCCATAACTGTTGATTGTGTTTACCTGCTCGAGGCTGATCTTTTCCTTTCTCGACCATTCTATCTCTTGAAAGTGGTTGTTGAGGAGTAACTACTTGGAGTACTAAACACTGGCCACCTTTATCCTTCGGATGCACGGCATGACCAAGGTGTGTTGGCTGTGTGGCAGATGTACGAGTGGGAGGAGAATAGATATCGGTCGTTGGCTCATAGAGATGGATGGCAGAGATCTCTTGGCATGGAGTATCGGGCGAAAACGGAGGCAAAAATGATTGTGAGCCGTCAGATCTTGCAGATGGACGATGGAGATCGGCTTATAGGAGACATCGGGAGAAAATATGAATGGAAAATTGTTAGCCATTGGATCTTGAGTAGACAGATCCAACGGCTATTGCATGGACGAGATGCATGGGATTTAACGGCCAAGAAAATGGTTTTGAGTGGCGGGTGGTATTGATCGCACCACTTATGGGAGGCAAGCGGTAATCGTACATGGGGTAGCGATTCCACTCAGGAGACGATGTGTAGCGGATGCGACGGGAGGGAAACCACTTTCCCTGTAGGTTAAAGCACGATTAGTTTGCCAGGGCAAGAGGGGCGAATGCCATCCAGTCACGGTGGAGAGGATCGGACGGTGCGGGTCTGATCGTACAGGCTGTTAGCCTCCTGTTGCAACAGGGTATCATTTTTCATGATTGACATTTTTACATGCCAAATATGTCATACTTTGCAGGCTGTAGTGTTCCATATTTCCACGAGGTGCCATGAAGTATGCTTAGTCCAAATGCACTGTTGTATTCCATTTTTGATGAGTTGTTCCAGTTTTGAAGAGTTTTCAGTTAAGGGAGGTCCAAACAGTTTAATCTTGGTCTCCCTAGGTTTCAATTTCCTATTTTAGAATATAGAGAATGATATCTGTCCAAACAGTCTAATCTTGGCAGATCTGTAGATAGGTAGAGAATCAAAGGGACCCAACTGGTTAATCTGGGCCCTGGCAGAAATAAGTGTAAATTTAGGTAGGAAAAATTCAAAAGAAAAATTGTAAATCTGGGTTTGCAAGTCTAAGTGCACCCAATTCAAAAGAAGAAAAAATTTTAGGAGAGTAGGCTGGGTAGGTAGCTGTGTGGTTGCAGAATGATAATTTATGATCAATTTTGTGTTACAAAGTGCTTTAACTTTACAGATCATAGTGCAGGTAGTTTTCATGCAAGGGAGCTCAAAGGTGGACATAACTAACTCCCCCTTCTTCTAATTCCCCAAGTCACTTACTAACTTCCGAAAGAGGTCAAGATCTGCTTGATTCCTCTTAGTTTCATCATCATCCATATCAGTTGCCTTGGTGAAGATCTGCTTCACTCAAGGATTTTATTTCTTTTCAAACTCTTTTCCCCAAAATTAGCCTAAGGGCCCTGACCTTAGCGTCTGCTTATCATCTTCATATTAACTACTAACAAGTATTATATAACTCCCTATTAGTTTTCCCCCTTCCCCTAATAAAACTTTGTATATAAAATTCCCCTATGTAAATATCCCCTCCCTGGCAATATAGCCATATTCTCTATAAGTCAGGGAAAGAATAGTCCATCTGGGGCTGCTTTTAGCCCATCCGTGTCTAAACAGGGATTAATCTGACACTTGGCCAGATTAATAACCTCTTCCCTAGCCCTAAAAACCCTCAAAAACCCACTTTTTGCCCCTTTATCCTAAGTTTTGGGCATAAAATGCATTAACCTGCGCCCGTATTTACCCCCCAAACCCACTAAACCTAAGTTTCAAACCCCACCTGCGCGTGCTATTTAATTTGGAATATTCCGCGCATATTCCCCGCCATATACCCCCGCCGACTCGCCATCCCCGCCAGCCGTTAAATCATCCGCCCCGCAGATCTACGGCTAATGGGCCCTCCCATCCTCGAAACGCACGAGCTTTAGCGTCCGGGAGATGGGCGGTATTACCGCCGTACTCCCGCCACGCGTCAGGCTCTAGGGTGTGGCGGAGCCCCTCCCCCCAAAACCGCCCAGGCGCTAATGGCAGTGCGCCCAAAACCGCTTACCGCCCTCCCCTGTGACGTAAGCCCCACATCACCTGCCTGCGTCATCCCCCAGGCCCAGTCACCGCGACACGTCGTCCGCCTGCGTGGCCTCCTGCCACTGTACCACCGAGTCACCAGCCACATGGCCTCCTGCCACCATACCTTGCCACTGTACATGCCACGTCACCATCCGTACATGATGATGTCACCCGCTGATGTCATCCCGCAACGTCATCATGCTGACATCATCGCTGACGTCACCCGCCATACGAAGTCACATCCACTGATGTCATGCTGACATCATGCTGATGTCATCAGCACTTTTGGCGCGAAGGGCAAAAAATCGCACTTTGGAGCCCCGGAATCAATTTCTGAGGCAGTTTTTGATGAGCGATCGCTAGATTTTTTGGGCCAGAATGGGGAATCTTCAGGGAATCTTTTCATTCTGCAGCCCCCAAGAAGCCCGAAAGGCGCCGAATGAACCATTTTTCTTCGTGAAACTTGCCGAGAGGAGCAGAAAACAGTTTTGAAGGAAATAGAGGCCGAATAGCAGCCATTAATTTGTCATTAGACCCACCAACATGTCAGAACAACATCGGTTTATTGCCAAAGAGTATCAGATGAAGATGAAAAGTCAAAGAGTATCAGCCGAAGATTTTTTAGGGGCTTGAAGCACCTGAACATTGATGAACCCCCCCCAGAAAGTCAAATCAAGAGGCATGAGCCCATCCTTGCCCTCAAATCACAGTTAAAGCTTTAAATGCAGACAGACAGCAGAGATGCAGAAACCCATACACATTTATTTCAGAAAACACTGCAGCAAGCCACCAAGGGTAACATCATTTACTCAGTTTTGATACGGCAGCCCTAAGCGCAGCCCGAGATATTTTTGCATTTATTTCTGGATAAGATTAGGTTAAGTAATCACCTTTCATTCAGACCTAATTAGGTCAAGATGTAATAAAGGAACTCTGTAGATAGTTTTGCCCTATATATACCACCCTCTGCATTGCTACAAGGGTAGGCTGATTGATAATTCTCACTAGAGACTCGCATTGTATACCTGAGTTTTTTCTATAATCAAAGAATGCTGAAAGCTTGGAGAGCAAACTGATTGTTGTAAATGAATGCTTTTGGAGATATGAAGATGGAATTCTTGTGCTGCAGCCTGAAGCAATAAGTGCATCTTACCTTTGTTTATTGTTTACCACTATATAGATAGCAGAAAGAAAGAATAGCTTAGAATTCGTTTAAATACACTCTATGCTCAATTTCTGCTATTTCTTTATGTTTTCGTCTGATTGAATTGGTTATGAATATGAATTCCTCCTGGCTCATGTTTACCCCGATTCACTTGTGTTTGCCAATTATCTAGGGATTCTTCATTGCCCCTAGGTAGAGCTCTGTTACCTCCATCTGTTAAGCTGATTGAGAGATTCTTAACTGCCTTTCATTACTTAACATTCTTCCCATCATTTAAACCTGAAATATTGTTTCATGCTCAGCTATCTTGCTCCATTTTACCTCTCTTGTGACTGAAGAAATTCACCAGTAGTTCTCCTCCTCGACTCCATGCCCAATGGTTTGAAACTACCAGACTATGTCTTGCCTCTCTGTCTGAAAACATCAATTTTCCCACCAAAATTAAAACAAAACCCTCTGAACTCAAGACCTAGCCTAAAATCCTTTTCAACAAAGCTGAATCATAAAGAGAGAGCCCTCTCTGATTGTAGGTTGGCTAGAACCTGCAGTCCAAAGTTGGTCTGTGGTTACCTCAGCCGTATCCTTTTTCGGAGCTTAAGGACAACCTGAGTGATAACATAATGGTGACTCCGCTGGGGACCATCCTCAGATGATTTCACAAAGAAAGTTGGAAAGCTCCACTGGGGAAGAACCAAACCTTCACAACCATTTTTTCAAGTCTAGTTCTAATCTTTGATGGTGGACAGAGA
Source organism: Pinus tabuliformis (assembly GCA_031772625.1). Classification (NCBI taxonomy): domain Eukaryota; kingdom Viridiplantae; phylum Streptophyta; class Pinopsida; order Pinales; family Pinaceae; genus Pinus; species Pinus tabuliformis. The sequence continues at coordinate 767,369,096 of CM062815.1, forward strand.
TCAGGCACTCCAAAGTTGATCATCCACCCAGTGGCTCCACATCATCTGCATAATCAAGGCTCCACTGGAGGAGCGAACCTGAGAGAAAACTCTTCAAAGTTTTGAGCGGCTTTACAACCAAATAATCCCGTTTCACAGTGTTAATAGTCAAATCAAATGACTAGGTGTGGGGAAGATGAGGTTGAACAAGCTGTAAATGAATTTAGAAAGTTGTTATCAGAATATGAACTTGATGAAAGTTTTCTTAGACTGATGTTGATTAAGATCACTGCGATACAACAACCTCAAATCAAAATGTGTCTTCTTGATTTAGTCGTGGAAGAACATGAAAATGAGATTGAACTCTTGCATTCTCAGATCCAATCATATAATTTTCAAGATCCTAGATTTTTTTTTCAAGAACTTCCTTCTCCGAGTTATAGGGAAGTTGTATTACCTTTTGACTTACACATTAAAGTCGATCATGTTTTCAAGAGAAAGAATGAAGCATTGGTTGCAGAGGTTGTAACTAAGGATGCAACCGTTCCATCAGACAAAGCAAGTCTAGAAGAAACTCTCACACATAATGATTTCATAGACCATGTAGCTGATTACATGGAGGATCTTTTCAACTCTAAATATTTAACATATTGTCTCTATGAAGACCAAGACAGTGAGCAAATACCTTTATATGTCAGAATTTTGATTATGGGAGCACATGACCAGACAATGTTTTTGATTTCACCAACTATCAGTCAAACAATGGGTTTTCTTCTACAAATGCTAAAGTGGCTGCACTGGTTGTTTCATTTAACCTAGCCAGCAAACAAGTGCTGATTAGGGTAGGTAGGTAGGATTTGAGTTTTCTGTTTGTATAGCAGCTTGATGCAGTGGATGCCTGAAGTGAAGGCCCTAAGCTCATCAAATGTACTTTCATATATATAATAAAGCAGCCAGCAAAAGGAAAGGTTTTTAAAGTATAGAAGTAGTTGAAAAACAAGGCAGTCTCACCTGTTATTCTTGACCTTCCACAAGGGAAGCCCATCCCCAAGTGGAGCCACCGTTAGCCTCCTGTTGCAACAGGGTATCATTTTTCATGATTGACATTTTTACATGCCAAATATGTCATACTTTGCAGGCTGCAGTGTTCCATATTTCCACGAGGTGCCATGAAGTACGCTTAGTCCAAATGCACAACTGTATTCCATTTTTGATGAGTTGTTCCAGTTTTGAAGAGTTTTCAGTTAAGGGAGGTCCAAACAGTTTAATCTTGGTCTCCCTAGGTTTCAATTTCCTGTTTTAGAATATAGAGAATGATATCTGTCCAAACAGTCTAATCTTGGCAAATCTGTAGATAGGTAGAGAATCAAAGGGACCCAACTGTTTAATCTGGGCCCTGGCAGAAATAAGTGTAGATTTAGATAGGAAAAATTCGAAAGAAAAAATGTAAATCTGGGTTTGCAAGTCTAAGTGCACCCAATTCAAAAGAAGAAAAAATGTTAGGAGAGTAGGCTGGCTAGATAGCTGTGTGGTTGCAGAATGATAATTTATGATCAATTTTGTGTTACAAAGTGCTTAAACTTTACAGATCACAGTGCAGGCAGTTTTCATGCAAGGGATCTCAAAGGTGGACATAACTAACTCCCCCTTCTTCTAATTCCCCAAGTCACTTACTAACTTCCCAAAGAGGTCAAGATCTGCTTGATTCCTCTTAGTTTCATCATCATCCATATCAGTTGCCTTGGTGAAGATCTGCTTCACTCAAGGATTTTATTTCTTTTCAAACTCTTTTCCCCAAAATTAGCCTAAGGGCCCTGACCTTAGCACCTGCTTATCATCTTCATATTAACTACTAACAAGTATTATATAACTCCCTATCAGTTTTCCCCCTTCCCCTACTAAAACTTTGTATATAAAATTCCCCTATGTAAATATCCCCTCCCTGGCAATATAGCCATATTCTCTCTAAGTCAGGGAAAGAACAGCCCATCTGGGGCTGCTTTTAGCCCATCCGTGTCTAAACAGGGATTAATCTAACACTTGGCCAGATTAATAACCTCTTCCCTAGCCCTAAAAACCCTCAAAAACCCACTTTTTGCCCCTTTATCCTAAGTTTCGGGCATAAAATACATTAACCCGCGCCCGTATTTACCACCCAAACCCACTAAACCTAAGTTTCAAACCCCACCTACGCGCGCTATTTAATTTGGAATATTCTGCGCATATTCCCTGCCGTATACCCCCGCCGACTCGCCATCCCCGCCAGTCGTTGGATCATCCGCCCCGCATATCTACGACTAACGAGCCCTCCCATCCTCGAAACGCCCGAGCTTTAGCGTCCGGGAGATGGGCGGTATTACCACCGTACTCCCGCCACGCGTCAGGCTCTAGGGTGTGGTTTTCTTCTACAAATGCTAAAGTGGCTGCACTGGTTGTTTCATTTAACCTAGCCAACAAACAAGTGCTGATTAGGGTAGGTAGGTAGGATTTGAGTTTTCTGTTTGTATAGCAGCTTGATGCAGTGGATGCCTGAAGTGAAGGCCCTAAGCTCATCAAATGTACTTTCATATATATAATAAAGCAGCCAGCAAAAGGAAAGGTTTTTAAAGTACAAAAGTAGTTGAAAAACAAGGCAGTCTGACCTGTTATTCTTGACCTTCCACAAGGGAAGGCCATCCCCAAGTGGAGCCAACGTTAGCCTCCTGTTGCAACAGGGTATCATTTTTCATGATTGACATTTTTACATGCCAAATATGTCATACTTTGCAGGCTGCAGTGTTCCATATTTCCACGAGGTGCCATGAAGTACACTTAGTCCAAATGCACAGCTGTATTCCATTTTTGATGAGTTGTTCCAGTTTTGAAGAGTTTTCAGTTAAGGGAGGTCCAAACAGTTTAATCTTGGTCTCCCTAGGTTTCAATTTCCTGTTTTAGAATATAGAGAATGATATCTGTCCAAATAGTCTAATCTTGGCAAATCTGTAGATAGGTAGAGAATCAAAGGGACCCAACTGTTTAATCTGGGCCCTGGCAGAAATAAGTGTAGATTTAGATAGGAAAAATTCGAAAGAAAAAATGTAAATCTGGGTTTGCAAGTCTAAGTGCACCCAATTCAAAAGAAGAAAAAATGTTAGGAGAGTAGGCTGGGTAGATAGCTGTGTGGTTGCAGAATGATAATTTATGATCAATTTTGTGTTACAAAGTGCTTTAACTTTACAGATCACAGTGCAGGCAGTTTTCATGCAAGGGATCTCAAAGGTGGACATAACTAACTCCCCCTTCTTCTAATTCCCCAAGTCACTTACTAACTTCCCAAAGAGGTCAATATATGCTTGATTCCTCTTAGTTTCATCATCATCCATATCAGTTGCCTTGGTGAAGATCTGCTTCACTCAAGGATTTTATTTCTTTTCAAACTCTTTTCCCCAAAATTAGCCTAAGGGCCCTGACCTTAGCGCCTGCTTATCATCTTCATATTAACTACTAACAAGTATTATATAACTCCCTATCAGTTTTCCCCCTTCCCCTACTAAAACTTTGTATATAAAATTCCCCTATGTAAATATCCCCTCCCTGGCAATATAGCCATATTCTCTCTAAGTCAGGGAAAGAACAACCCATCTGGGGCTGCTTTTAGCCCATCCGTGTCTAAACAGGGATTAATCTGACACTTGGCCAGATTAATAACCTCTTCCCTAGCCCTAAAAACCCTCAAAAACCCACTTTTCGCCCCTTTATCCTAAGTTTCGGGCATAAAATACATTAACCCGCGCCCGTATTTACCACCCAAACCCACTAAATCTAAGTTTCAAACCCCACCTACGCGCGCTATTTAATTTGGAATATTCCGCGCATATTCCCTGCCGTATACCCCCACCGACTCGCCATCCTCGCCAGCCGTTCGATCATCCACCCCGCATATCTACGGCTAACGAGCCCTCCCATCCTCGAAATGCCCGAGCTTTAGCGTCCGGGAGATGGGCGGTATTACCGCCGTACTCCCGCCACGCGTCAGGCTCTAGGGTGTGGCGGAGCCCCTCCCCCCAAAACCGCCCAGGCGCTAATGGCGGTGCGCCAAAAATCGCTTACCGCCCTCCCCTGTGACGTAAGCCCCACATCACCTGCCTGTGTCACCCCCTCGGCCCAGTCATCGCGACACGTCGTCCACCTGCATGGCTTCCTGCCACCGTACCGCAGAGTCACCAGCCATGTGGCCTCCTGCCACCATACCCTGCCATTGTACATGCCACGTCACCGTCCGTACATGATGACGTCACCCGCTGATGTCATCCCACCACGTCATCATGCTGACATCATCGCTGACGTCACCTGCCATACGAAGTCACATCCGCTGACGTCATGCTGACGTCATCAGCACTTTTGGCGCGAAGGGCAGAAAATCGCACTTTGGAGCCCCGGAATCAGTTTCTGAGGCAGTTTTTGATGAGCGATTTGCGCCTAGCGCAAATGGATCATCGCCAGATTTTTTGGGCCAGAATGGGGAATCTTAAGGGAATATTTTCATTCTGTAGCCCCCAGGAATCCTGAAAGGCACCGAATGAACCATTTTTCTTCACAAAGCTTTCCGAGAGGAGCAGAAAACAGTTTTGAAGGAAACAGAAGTCGAACAACGGCCATTAATTTGTGATTAGACCCACTAACATGTCAGAACAACATCGGTTTAGTGCCAAAGAGTATCAGATGAAGATGACAAGCCAAAGAGTATCAGCCGAAGATTTTTTAGGGGTTCGAAGCACCTGAACATTGATGAACCACCCTAGAAAGTCAAATCAAGAGGCATGAGCCCATCCTTGCCCTCAAATCACAGTTAAAGCTTTAAATGCAGACAGACAGTAGAGATGCAGAAACCCATACACATTTATTTCAGAAAACACTGCAGCAAGCCACCAAGGATAACATCATTTACTCAGTTTTGATACGGCGGCCCTGAGCATAGCCCGAGATATTTTTGCATTTATTTCTGGATAGGATTAGGTTAAGTAATCACCTTTCGTTCAGACCTAATTAGGTCAAGATGTAATAAAGGAACTTTGTAGATAGTTTTTCCCTATATATACCGCCCTCTGCATTGTTACAAGGGTAGGTTGATTGATGATTTTCACTGGAGACTCGCATTGTATACCTGAATTTTTTCTATAATCAAAGATTGTTGAAAGCTTGGAGAGAAAACTGACTATTGTAAATGAATGCTTTTGGAGATATGAAGATGGAATTCTTGTGCTACAGCCTGAAGCAATAAGTGGATCTTACATCTGTTTATTGTTTACCACTACCTAGATAGCAGAAAGAAAGAATAGCTTAGAATTTGTTTAAATACACTCTATGCTCAATTTTTGCTATTTCTTTATGTTTTCCTCTGATTGAATTGGTTATGAATATGAATTCCTCCTGGCTCATGTTTACCCCGATTCACTTGTGTTGGCCAATTATCTAGGGATTCTTCACTGCCCTAGGTAGAGCTCTGTTACCTCCATCTGTTAAGCTGATTAAGAGATTCTTAACTGCCTCTCATTACTTAGCATTCTTCCCATCATTTAAACCTAAAATATTGTTTCATGCTCAACTATCTTGCTCCATTTTACCTCTCTTGTGACCGAAGAAATGCACCAGCAGTTCCCCTCCTCAACTCCGTGCCCAATGGTTTGAAACTACCAGACTATGTCTTGCCTCTTTGTCTGAAAACATCAATTTCCCACCAAAATTAGAACAAAACCCTCTAAAATCAAGACCTAGACTAAAATCCTTTTCAACAAAGCTAAATCATAAAGAGAGAGCCCTCTTTGATTGCAGGTTGGCTAGAACCTGTAGTCCAAAGCTGGTTTGTGGTTACCTCGGCCGTATCCTTTTCCGGAGCTTAAGGACAACCTGAGTGATAACATAATGGCGACTCCGCTGGGGACCATCCTCAGATGATTTCACAAAGAAAGTTGGAAAGCTCCACTAGGGAAGAACCAAACCTTCACAACCATTTTTTCAAGTCTAGTTCTGATATTTGATGGTGGACAGAGATCAAGCACTCCAAAGTTGATCATCCACCAGGCGGCTCCACATCATCTGCATAATCAAGGCTCCACTGGAGGAACGAACTTGAGAGAAAACTCTTCAAAGTTTTGAGCAGCTTTACAACCAAATAATCCCGTTTCAAAGTGTTAATAGTTAAATCAAATGACTAGGTGTGGGGAAGATGAGGTTGAACAAGCTGTAAATGAATTTAGAAAGTTGTTATCAGAATATGAGCTTGATGAAATTTTTCTTAGACTGATATTGATTAAGATCACTGCGATACAACAACCTCAAATCAAAATGTGTCTTCTTGATTTAGTCGTGGAAGAACATGAAAATGAGATTGAACTCTTGCATTCTCAGATCTAATCATATAATTTTCAAGATCCTAGATTTTTTTTTTCAAGAACTTCCTTCTCCGAGTTATAGGGAAGTTGTATTACCTTCTGACTTACAGATTAAAGTTGATCATGTTTTCAAGAGAAAGAATGAAATATTGGCTGCAGAGGTTGTAACTAAGGATGTAACCGTTCCATCAGACAAAGCAAGTCTAGAAGAAACTCTCACACATAATGCTTTCATAGACCCTATAGCTGATTACATGGAGGATCTTTTCAAGTCTAAATCTTTAACATATTGTCTCTATGAAGACCAAGACAGTCAGCAAATACCTTCATATGTCAGAATTTTGATTATGAGAGCACATGACCAGACAATGTTTCTGATTTCACCAACTATCAGTCAAACAGTGGGTTTTCTTCTACAAATGCTAAAGTGGCTGCACTGGTTGTTTATTTAACCTAGCTAGCAAACAAGTGTTGATTAGGGTAGGTAGGTAGGATTTGAGTTTTCTGTTTGTATAACAACTTGATGCAGTGGATGCCCGAAGTGAAGGCCCTAAGCTCATCAAATGTACTTTCATATATATAAATAAAGTAGCCAGCAAAAGCAAAGGTTTTTAAAGTATAGAAGCAGTTGAAAAATAAGGGAGTCTGAGCTGCTGTTCTTGACCTTCCACAAGAGAAGGCCATCCCCAAGTGGAGCCACTGTTAGCCTCCTGTTGCAATAGGGTATCATTTTTCATGATTGACATTTTTACATGCCAAATATGTCATACTTTGCAGGCTGCAGTGTTCCATATTTCCACGAGGTGCCATGAAGTATGCTTAGGCCAAATGCACTGCTGTATTCCATTTTTGATGAGTTGCTCCAGTTTTGAAGAGCTTTCAGTTAAGGGAGGTCCAAACAATTTAATCTTGGTCTTCCTAGGTTTCAATTTCCTATTTTAGAATATAGAGAATGATATCTGTCCAAACAGTCTAATCTTGGCAGATCTGTAGATAGGTAGAGAATCAAAGGGACCCAACTGTTTAATCTGGGCCCTGGCAGAAATAAGTGTAGATTTAGATAGGAAAAATTCAAAAGAAAAATTGTAAATCTAGGTTTGCAAGTCTAAGTGCACCAAATTCAAAAGAAGAAAAAATGTTAGGAGAGTAGGTTGGGTAGGTAGCTGTGTGGTTGCAGAATGATAATTTATGATCAATTTTGTGTTACAAAGTGCTTTAACTTTACAGATCACAGTGCAGGCAGTTTTCATGCAAGGGAGCTCAAAGGTGGACATAACTAACTCCCCCTTCTTCTAATTCCCCAAGTCACTTATTAACTTCCCAAAGAGGTCAAGATCTGCTTGATTCCTCTTAGTTTCATCATCATCCATATCAGTTGCCTTGGTGAAGATCTGCTTCACTCAAGGATTTTATTTCTTTTCAAAATCTTTTCCCCAAAATTAGCCTAAGGGCCCTGACTTTAGCGCCTGCTTATCATCTTCATATTAACTACTAACAAGTATTATATAACTCCCTATTAGTTTTCCCCCTTCCCCTACTAAAACTTTGTATATAAAATTCCCCTATGTAAATATCCCCTCCCTGGCAATATAGCCATATTCTCTCTAAGTCAGGGAAAGAACAGTCCATCTGGGCTGCTTTTAACCCATCTGTGTCTAAACAAGGATTAATCTGACACTTGGCCAGATTAATAACCTCTTCCCTAGCCCTAAAAACCCTCAAAAACCCACTTTTTGCCCCTTTATCCTAAGTTTCGGGCATAAAATACATTAACCCACGCCCGTATTTACCCTCCAAACCCACTAAACCTAAGTTTCAAACCCCACCTGCGCGTCCTATTTAATTTGGAATATTCCACGCATATTCCCCGCCGTATACCCCCGCCGACTCGCCATCCCCGCCAGCCGTTGGATCATCCGCCCCGCAGATCTAAGGCTGACGGGCCCTCCCATCCTCGAAACGCCCAAGCTTTAGTGTTCGGGAGATGGGTGGTATTACCGCCGTACTCAGGCCACGCGTCAGGCTCTGGGGTGTGGCGGAGACCCTCCCCCCAAAACCACCCAGGCGCCAATGGCAGTGTGCCCAAAACCGCATACCGCCCTCCCCTGTGACGTAAGCCCCACATCACCTGCCTGCGTCACCCCCCCGGCCTAGTCATCGCGACACGTCATCCACCTGCGTGGCCTCCTGCCACCGTACTGCCGAGTCACTAGCCACGTGGCCTCCTGCCACCGTACCTTGCCACTGTACATGCCACGTCACTGTCCATACATGATGACGTCACCCGCTGACGTCATCCCGCCACATCATCATGCTGACGTCACCCGCCGTACGAAGTCACATCTGCTGACGTCATCAGCACTTTTGGCACGAAGGGCAAAAAATCGCACTTCAAAGACTTGGAATTAGTTTCTGAGGCAGTTTTTGATGAGCGATTTGCGCCTAGTGCAAATGGCTCATCGCTAGATTTTTTGGGCCAGAATGGGGAATCTTCAGGGATTCTTTTGATTCTGCAGCCCCCAGGAAGCCCGAAAGGCGCCGAATGAACCATTTTTCTTCGCGAAGCTTGCCGAGAGGAGCAGAAAACAGTTTTGAAGGAAACAGAGTCCGAACAGCGGCCATTAATTTGTGATTAGACCCACCAACACATCAGAACAACATCGGTTTATTGCCAAAGAGTATCAGATGAAGATGAAAAGCCAAAGAGTATCAGCCGAAGATTTTTTAGGGGCTCGAAGCACCTGAACATTGATGAACCCCCCCAGAAAGTCAAATCAAGAGGCATGAGCCCATCCTTGCCCTCAAATCACAGTTAAAGCTTTAAATGCAGACATACAGCAGAGATGCAGAAACCCATACACATTTATTTCAGAAAACACTGCAGCAAGCCACCAAGGATAACATCATTTACTCAGTTTTTATACGGCGGCCCTGAGCGTAGCCCGAGATATTTTTGCGTTTATTTCTGGATAGGATTAGGTTAAGTAATCACCTTTCGTTTAGACCTAATTAGGTCAAGATGTAATAAAGGAACTTTGTAGATAGTTTTTCCCTATATATACCGCCCTCTGCATTGTTACAAGGGTAGGTTGATTCATAATTTTCACTGGAGACTCGCATTGCATACCTGAGTTTTTTCTATAATCAAATATTGCTGAAAGCTTGGAGAGAAAACTGACTGTTGTAAATGAATTCTTTTGGAGATATGAAGATTGAATTCTTGTGCTGCATCCTAAAGCAATAAGTGCATTTTACCTCTGTTTATTGTTTACCACTATCTAGATAGCAGAAAGAAAGAATAGCTTAGAATTCGTTTAAATACACTCTATGCTCAATTTTTGCTATTTATTTATGTTTTCCTCTGATTGAATTGGTTATGAATATGAATTCCTCCTGGCTCATGTTTACCCTGATTCACTTGTGTTGGCCAATTATCTAGGGATTCTTCACTGCCCCTAGGTAGAGCTCTGTTACCTCCATCTGTTAAGCTGATTGAGAGATTCTTAACTGCCTCTCATTACTTAGCATTCTTCCCATCATTTAAACCTGAAATATTGTTTCATGCTCAACTATCTTGCTCCATTTTACCTCTCTTGTGACCGAAGAAATGCACCAGCAGTTCCCCTCCTTGACTCCATGCCCAATGGTTTGAAACTACCAGACTATGCCTTGCCTCTCTGTCTGAAAACATCAATTTTCCCACCAAAATTAAAACAAAACCCTCTGACCTCAAGACCTAGCCTAAAATCCTTTTCAACAAAGCTAAATCATAATGAGAGAGCCCTCTCTGATTGAAGGTTGGCTAGAACCTGCAGTCCAAAGTTGGTCTGTGGTTACCTCGGCCGTATCCTTTTCCGGAGCTTAAGGACAACCTGAGTGATAACATAATGGTGACTCCGCTGGGGACCATCCTCAAATGATTTCACAAAGAAAGTTGGAAAGCTCCACTGGGGAAGAAACAAACCTTCACAACCATTTTTTCAAGTCTAGTTCTGATCTTTGATGGTGGACAGAGATCAGGCACTCCAAAGTTGATCATCCACCTGGCGGCTCCACATCATCTGCATAATCAAGGCTCCACTAGAGGAGTGAACCTGAGAGAAAACTCTTCAAAGTTTTGAGCGGCTTTACAACCAAATAATCCCGTTTCACAGTGTTAATAGTCAGATCAAATGACTAGGTGTGGGGAAGATGAGGTTGAACAAGCTGTAAATGAATTTAGAAAGTTGTTATCAGAATATGAGCTTGATGAAAGTTTTCTTAGACAGATGTTGATTGAGATCACTGCGATACAACAGCCTCAAATCAAAATGTGTCTTCTTGATTTAATCGTGGAAGAACATGGAAATGAGATTGAACTCTTGCATTCTCAGATCCAATCATATGATTTTCAAGATCCTAGATTTTTTTTTCAAGAACTTCCTTCTTCGAGTTATAGGGAAGTAGTATTACCTTCTGTCTTAAAGATTAAAGTTGATCATGTTTTCAAGAGAAAGAATGAAGTATTGGCTGAAGAGGTTGTAACTAAGGATGCAACCGTTCCATCAGACAAAGCAAGTCTAGAAGAAACTCTCACACATAATGCTTTCATAGACCCTGTAGCTGATTACATGGAGGATCTTTTCAACTCTAAATCTTTAACATATTGTCTCTATGAAGACCAAGACAGTCAGCAAATACCTTCATATGTCAGAATTTTTATTATGCGAGCACATGACCAGACAATGTTTTTGATTTCACCAACTATCAGTGAAACAGTGGGTTTTCTTCTACAAATGCTAAAGTGGCTGCACTGGTTGTTTCATTTAACCTAGCCAACAAACAAGTGCTGATTAGGGTAGGTAGGTAGGATTTGAGTTTTCTGTTTGTATAGCAGCTTGATGCAGTGGATGCCCGAAGTGAAGGCCCTAAGCTCATCAAATGCACTTTCATATATATAAATAAAGCAGCCAGCAAAAGGAAAGGTTTTTAAAGTACAGAAGCAGTTGAAAAACAAGGCAGTCTGACCTATTGTTCTTGACCTTCCACAAGGGAAGGCCATCCCCAAGTGGAGCCACTGTTAGCCTCCTGTTGCAATTGGGTATCATTTTTCATGATTGACATTTTTACATGCCAAATATGTCATACTTTGCAGGCTGCGGTGTTCCATATTTCCACGAGGTGCCATGAAGTATGCTTAGTCCAAATGCACTGTTGTATTCCATTTTTTATGAGTTGTTCCAGTTTTGAAGAGTTTTCAGTTAAGGGAGGTCCAAACAGTTTAATCTTGGTCTCCCTAGGTTTCAATTTCCTGTTTTAGAATATAGAGAATGATATCTGTCTAAACAGTCTAATCTTGGCAAATCTGTAGATAGGTAGAGAATCAAAGGGACCCAACTGTTTAATCTGGGCCCTGGCAGAAATAAGTGTAGATTAAGATAGGAAAAATTCGAAAGAAAAATTGTAAATCTCGGTTTGCAAGTCTAAGTGCACCCAATTCAAAAGAAGAAAAAATGTTAGGATAGTAGGCTGGGTAGGTAGCTGTGTGGTTGCAGAATGATAATTTATGATCAATTTTGTGTTACAAAGTGCTTTAACTTTACAAATCACAGTGCAGGCAGTTTTCATGCAAGGGATCTCCAAGGTGGACATAACTAACTCCCCCTTCTTCTAATTCCCCAAGTCACTTACTAACTTCCCAAAGAGGTCAAGATCTGCTTGATTCCTCTTAGTTTCATCATGATCCATATCAGTTGCCTTGGTGAAGATCTGCTTCACTCAAGGATTTTATTTCTTTTCAAAATCTTTTCCCCAAAATTAGACTAAGGGCCCTGACCTTAGCGCCTGCTTATCATCTTCATATTAACTACTAACAAGTATTATATAACTCCCTATCAGTTGTCCCCCTTCCCCTACTAAAACTTTGTATATAAAATTCCCCTATGTAAATATCCCCTCCCTGGCAATATAGCCATATTCTCTCTAAGTCAGGGAAAGAATAGTCCATCTGGGCTGCTTTTAGCCCATCCATGTCTAAACAGGGATTAATCTAACACTTGGCCAGATTAATAACCTCTTCCCTAGCCCTAAAAACCCTCAAAAACCTACTTTTTGCCCCTTTATCCTAAGTTTCGGGCATAAACTACATTAACGCACGCCCATATTTACCCCCCAAACCCACTAAACCTAAGTTTCAAACCCCACCTGTGCGCGCTATTTAATTTGGAATATTTCGCGCATATTTCCCGCCGTATACCCCCACCGACTCGCCATCCCCGCCAGCTGTTGGATCATCCGCCCCGCAGATCTACGGCTGACGGGCCCTCCCATCCTCGAAACGCCTGAGCTTTAGCGTCCGGGAGATGGGTGGTATTACCGCCGTAGTCCCGCCACGCGTGAGGCTCTGGGGTGTGGCGGAGCCCCTCCCCCAAAAACCGCCCAGGCTGTAATGGCGGTGCGCCCAAAACCGCTTATCGCCCTCCCCTCTGACGTAAGCTCCACATCACCTGCCTGCATCACCCCCCTAGCCCAGTCAGCGTGACACGTCGTCCACCTGCGTGGCCTCCTGCCACCGTACCGCCGAGTCACCAACCACGTGGCCTCCTGCCACCGTACCCTGCCACTGTACATACCACGTCATCGTCCGTACATGATGACGTCACCTGTTGACGTCATCCTACCACGTCATTATGCTGACATCATCGCTGACATCACCCACCGTACGAAGTCACATCCGCTGATGTCATGCTGACGTCATTAGCACTTTTGGCGCGAAGGGCAAAAAATCACACTTCGGAGCTCCGGAATCAGTTTCTGAGGCAGTTTTTGATGATCGCTAGATTTTTTGGGCTAGAATGGGGAATCTTCAGGGAATCTTTTCATTCTGCAGCCCCCAGGAAGCCCGAAAGGCGCTGAATGAACCATTTTTCTTCGCAAAGCTTGCCGAGAGGAGCATAAAACAATTTTGAAGGAAATAGAGGCTGAACAGCGGCCATTAATTTGTGATTAGACCCACCAACACGTCAGAACAGCATCGGTTTATTGCCAAAGAGTATCATATGAAGATGAAAAGCCAAAGAGTATCAGCCGAATATTTTTTAGGGGCTCGAAGCACCTGAACATTGATGAACCCCCCCAGAAAGTCAAATCAAGAGGCATGAGCCCATCCTTGCCCTCAAATCACAGTTAAAGTTTTAAATGCAGACAGACTGCAGAGATGCAGAAACCCATACACATTTATTTTAGAAAACACTACAGTAAGCCACGAAGGATAACATCATTTACTCAGTTTTGATACGGCGGCCCTGAGCGCAACCCGAGATATTTTTGCATTTATTTCTGGATAGGATTAGGTTAAGTAATCACCTTTCGTTCAGACCTAATTAGGTCAAGATGTAATAAAGGAACTCTGTAGATAGTTTTTCCCTATATATACCGCCCTCTGCATTGTTACAAGGGTAGGTTGATTCATAATTTTCACTAGAGACTCGCATTGTATACCTGAGTTTTCTCTACAATCAAAGATTGCTGAAAGCTTGGAGAGCAAACTGACTGTTGTAAATGAATGATTTTGGAGATATGAAGATGGAATTCTTGTGCTGGAGCCTGAAGCAATAAGTGCATATTACCTCTGTTTATTGTTTACCACTATCTAGATAGCAGAAAGAAAGAATAGCTTAGAATTTGTTTAAATACACTCTATGCTCAATTTCTGCTATTTGTTTATGTTTTCCTCTGATTGAATTGGTTATGAATATGAATTCCTCCTGGCTCATGTTTACCCCGATTCACTTGTGTTGGCCAATTATCTAGGGATTCTTCACTGCCCCTAGGTAGAGCTCTGTTACCTCCATCTGTTAAGCTGATTGAGAGATTCTTAACTGCCTCTCATTACTTAGCATTCTTCCCATCATTTAAACCTGAAATATTGTTTCATGCTCAGCTATCTTGCTCCATTTTACCTCTCTTGTGACCGAAGAAATGCACTAGCAGTTCCCCTCCTCGACTCCACGCCCAATGGTTTGAAACTACCAGACTATACCTTGCCTCTCTGTCTGAAAACATCAATTTTCCCACCAAAAATAAAACAAAACCCTCTGAACTCAAGACCTAGCCTAAAATCCTTTTCAACAAAGCTAAATCATAAAGACAGAGCCCTCTCTGATTGCAGGTTGGCTAGAACCTGCAGTCCAAAGTTGGTCTATGGTTACCTCGGTCGTATCCTTTTATGGAGCTTAAGGACAACCTAAGTGATAACACGGGCTTCCAACTGAGGTGACAGGAGAGGGCTTACGAACAACACGCGGTCATGCAATCACGGTCTTGTGGGTTTGAACTTTGTGCTCAGGAACCTGAAGGAAAGCGGGTTTATGCAAAGTTTTGGTAGAGAACAGGGAAAGCAGGGAGGTTATGGGAGTGCGAGCAGAATGAGGGGAGTGAGGAGGATGACCGATATAGGCTTTCCTTGAACAGCAATAGCGCGGACGGGCCTGCATTTGACCCTCAGAATGTTCAAACATGTAGCAGAGCTAACACTAGCTCTTTCTGGAGATGAGATCCTACCTATGAGGTCTCAAGAACCTACAGATCAATTCCTTTCCGATGAAAACAAATTAGCAAAATTCCTAGTGTTCCATTGGGCATGAGGTCTGAATGAACCTACACTAAGACTAATAAAATCAAATATTTACAATTTTAAGGCCAAAAGACCTTAAATCACATAAATTTTTAGAAAACTCCCATTAACTGGGCCATCAAAAACTGCTTCTCCTCAGTATGAAGGTGTTGTTCCCTGACTTGGTGTACCTCTTCCACATCTGTGATCCTTTTTGTCCTGTCTTCTTCCTCATTTTGTTCTTGTTCAATTAGAGGAAGGGGCAGAGGGCTTATTGGCCTCAGATTCTATTTGAAAGGGATGGTGTCTTTCTATAATGGAATTTTGTGAGGGATGATTTTCTTATCATACGTTTTCAAGTCACTATATTCCCAGGCAACGACATCAAAAAACTACCTCATTAAACTGCAGTACTTAGTATTTTGGTCAGCAGATAGATGAGTGGATAGATTTCTGTATCTGGGCTGACCTGGGCTCCCTATATCATGCTTACAGACTGCAGACCAGTCTTCATTTTGGGTAGCCTTGTAAGGCACATCATTATGGTCAAATAATCTTTCTAGAGGAATTAGACCCTTCGAAAAATGATTGCTGGGGAGCTGGACAATGCTATCTTTGCCAATTTTGCTTTTAAGCTGGGATTGGGGGCTTTCTTCCAAGGCTTCATTCTCTTGGTCAATTTGTATTTCAGAAAATTTATCAATGACCTGTAGGAATCTGTTCACTTCATCATCATCTTCAATCTTCTCTTCCTCAGCTCGAACAATTGGTTTCTTGAGCTGCAATGAGGCCTTCTAAGATTCTTCAATTTGGAGGACACATGCTCCAAAATCAGTGTGAATAGCATAAATAGGATGATTAGAAGGATTGTTCTCATCACTGATGATATGTGCCAACTGTGCTTCTCTGTATAATCTCCCGCTTTCTCCTCCAAAAACTGGGATAGTGGCATAAGATATGTCATTCTGCAATGTCCCACCTAGTCTCTTAATCCATCCTCTTGATAACAACATGCCAAATTTGGGAGGGACATCTGCTACCAAAATGTCCATCACCATGCTCTTCATGGGCAGCTGGATTAGGGTAATGGCTAAATCTTTAATTAATCCCAAATATTTTCTTTCCTCGAATCAAATGAGAGTAAATCATGATAGGGTCTGGTGATATCAAGGCCTAACTCTTCCATGACAGCTTTTGGCATCGGATTGTGGCTAGCCCTTGTGTCTAGCAGGCAATTGTGGAGGATTTTGTCATTAATAGTCAAGGAGACATAAAAGGATGGAGAATTATCATCAACAGTTTAGTCATTAGGCTAAGCACAACTGCAAGTTTATCATCTTGCAAATTGACAGAGTCAGTGGAGGTTTGTTTGGATCTCAACTCAAGAGCTTCAAGGACAGGCTTTCTAAACACTTCACTCTTTACAAGTTCTACCAGAGACACATCTATTTTTAACTTCTAGACTTCTGATTCAAAGATAAAAGAGGAAGATAACTTGTCAGAACCTCTTGCCTCTTGAACTGGAGCTTTGACGATTACTGGATCAGTTGCTGGTCTTCTCTGTCTGTTATTCTGTGACTCTATTTGGAAAGCAGCTCTTTGGGCAGGATTCTCCTTGACATTACTTGAATTTGACCTCAGATTATATCTTTTCTACTCCTCCATTTGTATAAAAACCTCTCTATCCCACCTTTGACTATCTTGTTCCTGTAGCAAAGATTCCTCATACGCAGCGAAGGTCAAAAATGGAGCACTACCTTTATCTTCCATCCAATGAATTTCATCCTCATATTCAAGTTGTTCCTCCTCCATGACTACATTCTGGAAAGGAGCTTTAACCTTTTGTTCTTCATTTGTTTCTTTACCCCTCTGAATGATTTGCATTTGTTCATTTTCTCTTCTGAACGGATTTGGGTTTCTTGGAGCAAATGTATTTGGGAGCCTTGTCTTCCCTGAGTTCTCTTCAACCTTCAGCTTAGATATCTCCGCAGCCAATGACTCTATCATTCTAGTCATCTTATCAAGTTCAGGATCAGAAGATGAGGCAGAGGAAGAATAAGCCTCACCTCTCTGCCTCCTTCTATAAGCATGACTTCTGAGTTTTTCTGCTGCCATAATATTGGATTCTACTTCTAGGGCTGCATCCTGCATGTTAGCCAGAGTAGTGCATCTTCTTTCTCTTAATAATAGGCAGAAATCAGAGTCAAAAGCATTGGCATAAGTGATTTTGGCAGAGGTGGGGGTAGGCTTTACTTCAACTGGTATATTACTATACATATGATTAAATCTTTTATAAAAATCAGGCAATGATTCCCCATTTTCCCTCTTCAGGTTTCCAAACTCAGTATGATAGTATAGCAAATCTTTTTGATCTCCCCGGTGCTTCAAAAATGCTTCATCTAAGGCTTCAATATCAACAATAGATCCCGGGGGCAATTCTTTGAACCACTTTCTGGCCTCTCCATCAAGGCTTTGGACAAAAACTCTCATCCATATATCATCTTCACTGATATCTAAGTTATCAGCATAACTATAAAAAGATTCAAGGTGCTCTTCAGCTGTTACTCCCTCTGTACCCGTGAATTTAGGCATATATTTTTGATACTCTCCTGTAGGCATGGAATTCAAAGGAGCAGGCAGGACCAAGGGTCCATACCTAGCAGTGATAATTATTTCCATCTTTGTGGGTGCTTGTTGTCCTGCCATGACTGGGGCATGTGGGAGGACACTAGCAGATTGAGTAGTTTGAAGCAATGTAATGGATGATAGAGACAATGGGATGCTCTGGACTGTATGGGAAGCTTTCTTTGGATTGAGATCCAAAGGGGAACTAACTGAACAAGGAGTTGTATGAATCTCTGTAGGTGTTTCTTCACTAGCAACACTAGGCTCTATATCTTCAAATTGTGTATCCTCAACTAAGAACTTCTCATGAAAAGACAAATAAGATTTCTTAGGCTTACCTGATCCTAATGCTCATTTCTGTGATGTTTTCTTCAGTTTAACAATCTTCTCAAGGATAGGCACTGGAACAGCTGGTGATTTCTGAGGATTTCTTTGAGTGTGTCTCATGAACTAAGCCAAGAATATGATGTGGAGTCACCAAAGGTTGGTCTTCCTCCAATGGAGTCACCAGATAGATGATTACAACCAAAATTGTGCCCAGATATTGTCTATCATCAAAATCTAGAACTGTGTCATCTCCTAGGGACATTGAGCTTCAATCTCCTCTCCCCGGCAATGGCTCCAATCAATGTTATCACCCCAAGAAACTCTCCTAGGTTGTATCTCAGAGATGCTCGGGAACATTACAAACTCAACAAGATGTTGGAAATGGATGAATGGAAGGAATGATGCTTGTTCAAGACAAATAACCACTTCTACTATGCTTAACCCCAGACATGGGTGAACACCCCCAGACTATAAGGCTTTAGACCACCAATTACTCACAGTTTGACGATTAGGTGAACATGGAGAATACTGACCACACCAATAGATGCACAAGACCATGTGATGGCCAGCTGCAACCAATAAAGAGATCTGCAAATCTATTTTCTAATGCACAGATAGGATGACAGCTCTCTTGCACTAATTAAATAGAAACTTGCATAACACATTCAATGATACATACTAGACTTCGACACAGAGGTGGGATGACAGCCCCTCTAATGCTAAATATCAAGAGCACATGCACAACCTAGAACAGAGTAGAAATGGAAAGTGAGAAATTAACAACAAAAGAAGCTTGTATTAGCTGAAAATGAAGACAAGATGATGCAAGTATCAAAGTAGTTACAGTCTCCAGAAGTTGAACCTTACATCAAAACAAAAACCATCAACCCTGATTACATCTATTTGTTGGGTATATATAGAGTTTCATTACAAAATGCTCTGTTATTCTATGCATGGAGGGGTCATAATGGTCCACCAACCACTTTAACTATATGATATGGGTCTCTGCTGCAATCTAACTGCTTCAATGAATTAATTTGACATTTTCTAATGCTCTGTAGTTCTCTCAGGTAACTGGAGTGTCGTATGGGATGACATTCCATAACTGTTGATTGTGTTTACCTGCTCGAGGCTGATCTTTTCCTTTCTCGGCCATTCTGTCTCTTGAAAGTGGTTGTTGAGGAGTAACTGCTTCGAGTATTGAACACTGGCCGCCTTCATCCTTCGGATGCACGACATGACTAGGGTGTGTTGATTGCGTGGCAGATGTACGGGCGGGCAGAGAATAGATATCAGCCGTTGGATCACAGAGATGAATGGCAGAGATCTCTTGGCATGGAGTATTGGGTCGAAACGAAGGCAAAAATGATTGTGAACCATCAGATCTTACAGATGGACGGCGGAGATCGGCTTACAGGAGACATCGGGAGAAAACATGAACGGACAATCGTGAGCCATTGGATCTTAGGTAGACAGATCCAATGGCTATCGGGCAGATGAGATGCATGGGATTTAACAGCCGGGAAAATGGTTTTGAGTGGTGGGCGGTATTGATCGCACCGTTTATGGGAGGCAAGCGGTAATCATACATGGGGTAGTGATTCAACTTAGGAGAGGACGCATGGCGGATGTGACGGGAGGGAAACGACTTTCCCCGTGGGTTAAAGCATGATTAGTTTGCAAGGGTGGGAGGGGCGAATGCCGTCCGATCATGGCAGAGAGGATCGGACGGCGCGGGTCATACGGGCTTTCGACTAAGGTTACAAGAGAGGGATAACGAATAGCGCGTGGTGATGCAATCACGGCCTTGTGGGTTTAAGCTTTGTGCCCAGGGACCTGAAGGAAAGCGGGTTTATGCTAAGTTTTGGAGGAGAATAGGGAAAGCAGGGAGGTTATGGGAGTGTGAGCAGAGTGAGGGGAGCGAGGAGGATGACTGATATAGGCTTTCCTTGAATAGCAGCAACACAGACAGGCCTGCATTTGACCCTGAAAATGTTCAAACATGTAGCAGAGCTAACAACCACCTCCACCCACTCCACCTCCACCACCCCCGCAGTTTAGCATGGAAAGCACGATCAAGCTACCCATATTCAGAGGAGTAGGGAATGAAGATCCAGACAAGTTCTGGTTCGTGGTAAGAGCAGTGTGGGAAGTGCAAGGAGTTATGAACAACAACATTAAGAAAGCTACATTGGTGAGCGCACTGTAGGATCACATGCTGACATGGTATTGCAAGAACTCTAATGACCACCCAAACGCAGGGATAGCGGAGATCCAGAATGCATTGAATAGAGAATTTAGCTGGCTAAAATTAGAGACACAGTCAATCATTAGGTTTAAAGAGATCGCAATGCTTCGAGGTGAGACCCCTTGGGATCTGGATCAACGACTGAAGAGTATGATTCGTGAGGCTAATATGATGCTCACGGATGCATAGCATCGTGCATGGTTTGTGGCATCCCTAACACCACACTTGACGACAACGCTATCACAAAAAAAACTTTCCACCTAGGACGAAGCGTTGGAAATGGCAGTGAGGTTGCATGAGACACTGATACAAGATCTGGGGTTTGGAGTTCAACAAATCCATGCTCAATTACAGAATCTCTACATTGAAATGCAAAGCTTGAATCAGGATAGGGAACCGTAGCCAGAGGCGCACGACGAAGTATGGTGCATAAAATGCAAAGGCCAGGGCCATGACAAGGATCACTGCCCAGTATTCGCAAACTACTTAGAAGGAGGGGGGCCAATTCCATTGAGATCGAAGGCACAAGAAGGGCCAAGTGTCACACCGCTGTTATGGTGCACGATCTGTCAGATAGGAGGAAAACACATGACAGATAATTGTCATTTGTTGCAAAAGTATACAAAGACGCCCCAACAACTTTTTTGTAATTTTTGTAGGTCAGTAGGCCATGATGAGCACACTTATCACAATTACGAGTTAATGATGGATCGGGCTCTAGCCTATAGGATGCAGACATAAATGCGAACCCTTGACCCATCTGCGGGGATGGCGCGCGCTAGATTTCAGGGCCGAGGTCGAGGACGAGGAGGAATGGGACCAGGAAGGGGTTGCAGATAGTTGATTTGTTACAGTTACGTAGGACCAAGGCACTATGCTCATGATTGCACCAACCCGATGAGGATATCATGTTGGTACTGTGCTCAATTTGATCATGAAGCAATATATTGTCCTACGTCAATCGCACAGATGCGCGAGAAAGGGGTACTCCAGCCTCCTCTGGCTCAAAATATCCAAATGATGAGGTCTGAATCATGCGAAGAGGACCCAAGTGTGAACATGATGCTCAGAAGTGGTGCGACCACCAGCGAAGATAAGGGGAAGGAGCCTGAGGAAGATACATGGGTTCGCAAGGCTCCTACAAAGGAACTTGTGTTTGACTTAGAACTCACAAAGGAGACGTTCATGGAAGCTAAGAAGAGCTTTGCAGAGGCCTCCACTTCAGGTAGTAAGGATCAACCAGAGCGAAGGATGGATCCTTCTATGGTTACTACCTTTTTGGAGACATGCATGAAACTGCTGCGCGACAACAAGGTAGCTAACGGACTACAGGAGCTGATCACTAGGTGCATGGGGTCAGTAGAATTGCGCGTAGTCTAGAAATTGGGGAAGCATACAATACGCACTGGAAGGGAGATGAGGTTGACTGCGCAGATTGGTGAGTACGAAATGGATCAGGTCATCCTAGATCTAGGATCAGACACGAATTTGTTATCGAAGAAAACATGGGAGCTTATGGACAGGCTCGCGTTATAGTGGTCCCCTATTCAATTACGAATGGAAAATCAACAGAAGATTTTTCCCATGGGAAGGTTGCAAGGGGTAATAGTTGATATTGAAGGCACGAGTACACAGAAGGACTTTGAAGTAATAGAGATTGTCGATGACATCAATCCCTATCCCACATTGCTGGGAATAAACTAGGCCACTGATATGAATGGAGTCATCAACCTGAAGAAGCAGAAGATGATATTCAAGAAAAAGTCCCTATGCATAGTACTTACACTAGACCAAGCCGAAGGAGCGTGCTACACTAAACCAGTGTGCGACGATCAATACTGAAATATTTAATACCCAACTCTTTCCTAACAAGAACCCACCAAATGCACACTACTCTTTAAAAATGGCTACACTCTCCCTGGCAACAGCGCCAAAATTTTGAGTGATAAAAGGTGCCTTTTAAAACTCCTATTATCCCACATTAATTATCAACCCATGCAAGTCCTCTTATTTCAAGAGTGTACACAGTTTGTGGCGGATATTTACTCAAGAGTAATGTTTCTAAATTGCAGTATAGTGCTTTCAAATACAAGAGTAAATAGATGCTTTAAATAAAATTCACTTGCAATTAAAGGAAACTCAATGCTCTGAAACTAAATCATTTATTTGACAAAGTATCAACAATTATTAGTCAGGGATACAGTAGCAATAACTCATTCCTTAAATAACTGATGTAAACTAAATCAAGCATAAATAAGATCCTCATTCTGAGAGCTTTGATAGTAATAGCTAATTTTCTTTACAGTTGTTGATCTCACACACACCACACTAAATAACCAATTGGAAATGGTAATGAATTAAATCAATAATGCTACTACAGATGATGTAAATAAGATAATTCTGTTAATTGTACGAATGCTAGAAGGCAAAACTAGATGATTGTAGAAAGTAAATGAGTGGCAAAGCTATATAATAGAAATGAACAACAAAGCTTATGTGACTGCAATGAACAAAAAAACTAAGTTACTAAAATGAACAGTGAAGCTCTGTAATTAGAATTAAAAACACAACAATATACTTGTAAAAAGCAATGATCTTTTTATGATGGAAATGAACAACAACGCAATTCAATTGCAGAAGGTAATCATTTAAACAAACCATATGTACAGAAATGAGAAATTAGGCAAACCACACTGTATGGTACAGGAACAACAAGTAGACCCACTAGGAGTCGGGCCCTTAGCTAATAGTGAATACCACCAGATTAATTTAGGAGGTGAAAGGAACTACAACTTATATATTCATCATTGCATAATCGTTACGACAAGTTTGTGCTCTACTTCAACAACGAGAGTCGATGATAAAAGTTACAATTTCAATAGTAATTTTCCCATTCCTCCTATCCTCTCCTATTTATCTCTAATCATCCATCATGAATCCCCCTTCTTTGATCTCTGTTCTCATTTAAATACACAGAGAACAGAGAGAAGTTACAACAGATATGATTACAAAATTATTTATATTACAAAATTGGATTGTTCACAACAAATTTATCAACAATATCATATCTAAGATATCTTTCCATCAGCATTCAACAGGAACAGGTCAAATATGGTATTGCAGCGAAGATAGTTTGGAAAACGGCCACAATAGTGAATCTAAGAAAAACATCTTCAGAGAACCTTCTGTTTCTCTTAGTACGTACAGAATTTGAGAAACTGGCTCATCACAAAACCAATTTTCTCCGTTTTGGACAAAACCCATGTTTCATATTTTTCAGATTCTTCTCCATTTGCCCAAAATGTCCAATGCAAAATTGTCACTTATTATTCCAGCGTATTTCTGAGTTGGCACATTTAATGATGAGCTGGAGATCAAATCTACAATATGGAAAATATCTTGGAGGCTAAAATGGTGAGTGATATTACAACCAATTTATTAATAAACCATCATTGGTAAAAACATGTATGCTAATCAATTTATTAAAAATAAAGGATAAGAAATAATATTTATCCATAAGAGCATAAATAATTATAAAATGGGATTATATGATAAATTGTGATAAATAACATGACAAAGAAGAGTAGAGATGGATGACATATGTGTTAAAAAGTGATAATAATAATGACATATTAACGGCCCAACATACCCCCAAACTGAATATATTGCATGTCCTCATGCAACCCAAAGACTCTGTGTTAACCAAGCAATGAATTCTTCCTCAAATAATGAATATTAAATTTTAGAAATCGTGATGAAGGTGTAACAATTTTTTCATTGATGTTCAATTTATGTGTATATGAGTTGCAGCAAAATACGATATAAGTAACAGAAAAATTCATTAACCATTTTCTCAAAAACTACAAACTAGATTTTGCTGAAATTTTGCAAGTAGATTTATAATATAGTAGTGCTTCTATGATCCAAAAATCAGATCATTTTGATGCACGAATCATGAGATATAAACAAAATGGTTGTAGGTGATAGTGCGTGATTTCTAAAATTTTATGAACTAATTTAACATGAAATTATCTTGATTTGTGTATTTTAATGATATGCCTTTGTTATCCAAAAATCACAAGAATTCCTGCAACTAAACCTAATGGCCAGGCAACCATGAGGTAAAACGGTAGGGATAAACTAAGACAGATAACTGTGCAGAAACCAGAGAGCAACAACAAAAGACAAACGTGGAAACTGAGAGTAAAAATCATGATGGAAGAGGTCAGGAGGGGAGAGATCCCCTCCTACCGAGATGCCATGGCAAGTGAAGGACAAAACACCCAGTTGGTAGTAGAAAAGCAGAACGCAGGCCCTGTCCTAGGGGCGACTTGGCAGGCAAGTAGAAGGGGCAAATGTCTGCCATGTGCGGAGGAGAAACCATGGTTCATAATCCCACCAAATAAACTGTAAAGGTACAAAGCTACATGAAGGATCACACCATGATATACAAGTTCGTTGGAGTCTGGCCATCCAAAGAGACCTCACCAGATGGATTCAGCAAAAATGGCAGCCCCTAGGACACATCGAGCTGAAGCTAGGAGCAAAAGGCTTCTTTATAGTAATCTTCTCTAACCTACAAGACAAAAAAATAATGTTTGAGAATGGCCCTTATTTCTACTATAATGCGGGTCTATTCATGAGATATTGGGAAGAATGTTATAACTCCGATAAGGAAAAAAATTTAGCAGCACTGATATGGGTTAGATTATTTGGCTTACTAATGGACTTCTAGGACCTGGAAATTCTGGAAGGGATACGAAACATGATAGGGAGTTTTGTGAAAATAGTGGAAACTACAAAGAAAGGAAGGTATACTTCGTATGCTAGGATATGTGTATACATGAACATTGCTAACCCAATCCCAGATACAGTAGAGTTAGAGTACCACGAATAAGTTTGGAAGAAAACCCTGCACTATGAACATATACCTTTTAGATGTCGTAGATTTCATGAATATGGACACCTGGTCAAAGGGTGCCCCCTAAAAATGGAAGAAGAAGAGAGAAAAAGTAATGAGTAAAAAAAAAAATAGGTCAGGAAGGATTTTAGGAGGTAAAGAGTAGAATAAGACCAACAAAAGAAAACTCAAACGAAGGTAAAAAGGTACAGCAAACACACTCAGGTAAATCAAATAGCTTCGAAATCCTCCAAAAAGAAGGGGAAGATGAGGATCAAACCATGGAATACCAGAAAGACAAAGAGAAAGACACCAGCTCTAGTAGTGAAAAGACCACACCAAGAGAAAAGCACTAAGTGATATCCTAGAAAAAGGCAAAGAACAGGAAGAACAGACAGAAAACATGGAGACAAAAATGGAGATAAATAGGGGGAAGACCTAAGCATAGAAGAAGAAGTCCTGAGAAAGTTTCTAAATGAATGGATAAACTTGGATGAGCAATTTATCCGCGAGGATAAAAAAAGTCTCTATGTGGAAACATTCCAACAATATCAAGCCAAAGAGGGAAAAGGCAAAACAGTGATTGAAGAACATCAAGAGAGTCAGAAGGACAGTCGACCAGACCAGCAAGGAAAAGTAAAAGGAGGAAAAAAAATGAGGATGGAAAAGCATTAAGGATTCCATCTAGCTAATGGGGTAAATGTTAGTGAACACAGGGAGAGTTGTTCCGCTTTCAGCAGTGTTCCAAAACCTCAATCAAACCCCCAAATGATAATAACATCCTGGAATATAAGAGGTCTAAATAGTAAAGGGAAGTAGAGACACCTAGAAAAATGGCTAAGAAAGACAAACAACAGATTATGCTGCTCCAGGAAATCAAAATCTGAGGCCAGAGATGGAGGAAATTTTAAATAAAATTAAACCTAAATATGAGCAAGTAACCCTAGATGCTAAAGGAAGTGTGGGAGGGATAGCAGTCATCTGGAATCCAGCAGAAGTCATAACAGATTGGTGGATAGGACTACCTAGAATCCTTATAGGAAAGTTTAGACTCATAGGGAAAAGTGAATGGTTTCTAGTTTCAGTAGTCTATGGGCCCCACACCCCAGTAGATCGAGGTAGATTCCTCACTCATATGCAAAAGCTTGGGAATATGCATCAGGAACAGATGTGGATCATTGCAGGAGACTTCAATATGACAACATCCAAAGAAGAGAAGAAAGGAGGAATACAGAGAGAGGACCCAGAGATGGAGAGATTTAGAGATTTGCAAATGGAATTAAGGTTGGTGGACATTCCAACTATAAATGGAAAATTTACCTGGAATAACAGAAGAGGCGGGAACAAACAAATAGTGTCAAGACTAGACAGATTTCTAGCCTCTAAACAATTAATAGGAAAGGATATCTTCTATGAAGCTTCCATTCTCCCATCTATAGGGTCAGACCATTGGCCTATTAAACTAGAGATTGCTATGAATCCTCAGAATAAAAAAAGGCCATTCTAGTTCAAGGCCTTTTAGCTAAGAGATCCAAACTTCATAGACCAAATGAAAACTTGGTGGCAAGAGAGTAAAAATGGCATGGAAGGTAGAAACAAAATGCATACATTCCAAATTAGACTAAAAGACCTAAAAGGAAAAATAAAGAAATGGAATAGAGAGGAATTTGGTAACATTCAAAAAGAGAAAGAAATCCTACAGACAAGAATGGAGAGAATCCAATAACAAATCAGAGAGAGAGGAAGAGGTGCGGAGCTGGTAGAGGAGGAAGGGAGGGTGATTACCCAAATCGAGGAAAGAAGAAAGCAAGAAGAAATTCTATGGAAACAAAAATCATGAGTCCAATGGCTGAAATAAGGGGAGAAAAATTCAAAATTCTTTCATAAAGAAATGTTGAACCACAAACAGCATAATAGAATCTTTTCACTCAAGGACAGTCGAGGGAATAGATTACTTCAACAAGAAAAAATGGAGAAGTTACTGGTAGATTAATTCAAAGGGATCTTGACAGAACCTAATATACAAAGGGAAGAGGAAATTACTAATGTGTGCCAATGTATTCCCAAAAAAGTGACCAGAGATAAAAAATTGGCTCTACTCAGGGTGATCACGAATGAAGAAGTGGTAAAAAAATGGCGAAGAACAAGGCCCTGGGGCCTGACGAATTTACTATAGAATTTTACCAAGCCTCCTGGAGCTTCATGAGCCAGGACCTTGTGGAACTCGTGGAAGAATCAAGATGTACGAAGCACATGCACTTGACCATAAACGCCACCTTCCTTGCTCTGATTCCAAAAATGGAGAACTTGGAAGAACCTCAGGGCTTCAGACCAATAGCTCTATGTAATGTAGTATAAAAAACACTAGCTACAATAATGGTAAATAGCATGGTTAACCAGTGAAATAGGGAAATTGATAAACAGAATAGACTATCTTATTCCCACACATGTAAGGAAAACAAGCAACAAACCGGTACTAGCTAGCTAATTGGGGAAGCCAAAACAGGGGAAGGTCGATGGACCTCAGAGGAACAGAGCTCCCTCACCCAGAGGAGAAGGCGCAGCTGCAAAAACTCCTAGAAGTTGATAACGGTGGCAATAGCGATCTAGAGAGGAATGTTCAGGAAAAGGCAGCAAGTGGCAGATGCGGGGAAAGTACACAACTGGTGGAGATAGATAAGACACACACGAGAAATGAAAGGAGTAAATGGCAAAAATGGCAGTTGATGGAGCAAGACAGGGATGGATCGCATCCCGAGAAGTCAGTAGAGGCACAATCAAGGAATGAGATGGTGGAGGGTAGGTGTGAGGACGGGCAAAGGGTCAGATAAGGGATGGAAATTGGTAGCAAAAGGACATAAAGTATACAACTAGAGCAGCTGAGAGGATGTAGGAGTGATGGGGAGTAAAGGTGGACAGAACGGTTGACGCACATCCCAAGAAGAGGACTCAGAAAAGAGTGCCAGGAAAGAAACAAGACAGGTGGAGGTCAGAAGGGACAAAAGGATAGGAATAAACCAAAGAGGGCCTGAGGTGGCATTAGTTACTTTCATGCAGCAAAGCACGAAGCCGGTTGGAATGAAGAAAGATGGTAGATAGGAGCAGTGAATAGACAAAGGATTCAACAACGGCAGGGTAAGGTGGTATGTAGTCTCATTCCCCTGCTCAGTCTTTTACGTTGTAGCTAGAAGTAGGAGTCTAAGTAAATTTCCTGCGAGGACCATGAGGCTTAGATCTGAAGGTAGACATAGCCTGTTTGTAGGAGCCCTCAGACCCGGGCAGCAATGTCCACCCTTGACCAGAGGAGCAAGCTAGAAATCCCTAGCTTTGAGGAAATATTCTGGTCATCCGGAAAAAAGTCTCCTAAGGAAAGGAAAGACCAAACCCAAGATAGTTCTTAGAGTGGGGAAGGAAGGAATCTCAGGAAGGAGAGATAACCCTGTAAGTAGCCGGACCCAAGAACCAAATAATTCTGTAGAAAAGGCCAGAGGAAGAATGAGTAGGAAATCCTTAGAAAAAAGGAGAGAAAGCCACCCCCTTCGACAGTCAGGGAGAAAAGACGACCTATACAGACCCTCAGAAAGCCAACAACATAGGTAGCAAGGGGTACCCGTAGCCATTTCGAGTGAAGAAAATGAAATGGGCCAAATCATAGGTCGGCCCTCAGTGCGTGCTGCACCTTCACACCCTTCTCACATCTTGGGAAACCAGAATCCTGGCAAGGAAAGGATGGTAAGTAACTGGATAAACCATGTTACTGACTTATGTTATCATGTCTTTATAGGTAAGAAATATTCATTAAAGTGCAACATTCAGTCCAGAAAGAAAATGGCCCCATGGAAAGCAAAACGGGTTCCAAAACAGGAAGAGTGAACCAGTAAAAATCTGAAAAGGAGAGGCAGAAAGTCCGAGGTAGAACACATGATGAGAATTATAGATGCTTACATGGTAGGGAACCCACCCAAAATTCAGGAGTAGATAAATGGTTGGGAGAGAGAGCTGAGATCAATCAGCTTGAACTAGGAGGTCCCCAAGGGAGAACGGGAGGGCATGGTGTCGGACCCCGGCAACTCGCACAACCGAAACTCCCTCTTCAATAAAATGATCCAAAAATACTGGATCATGAAGCATGTGGTAGCTAGAGCCATGAACATGAACCGGGCTGTCGAGGAAGAAGAAGAGGAGGAAATGTGGCAGCGAAATGAGCAGCTACGAAACCAGAACTAGGAAGAAATGGAAAACATGAAGTCTGTGCTTCTTAAGGAAATTGCAACTATACAATTTCAAGCCTCCTGCAACAACCTCATCTTGCGGAGAATTGAACAGATGTTGAGGGAAATGAAATGGATAATGGAGTAGAGAAGCAAGATTCCTGGATCAAGTGCCAAGGCGCCTGCCCTGATAATCTCCTCGGATGAGGACTAATGCTGTATGTTAAGTTTGTTAGTGTGTTTTAATCTATAAACTAAAATATGATGTATTAGCTCGAAAAAAAGCCTCGATAATGAGTAGAGCTCAGAAGAGCAGACATGTTAGAAACATAGAGATGAACATTTTCAAATTTTGGGATGGATTTAATGTAGATAGGTGGTTTCCTGGTTTCCTTCGGGCAGGTTAACCACCTGGGACATATGATGGATGTAAATTTCAAATATGAAATATAGATAGCATCTCTGCCAAAGTTATAAAAAAAAGAATCACAAGAATTCAGTTCGAAATTTATGAGAAAAAAAGATAAGTTATGAGAAAAAGAAAAAGGACAACAATATGCCAAAAATATGCTTTGCTGATGGTATTCTAGCTAAAAATGATGCGATTGATCAGAAAACAATTTCTCATGCGTAGGTTCAAAACAAGGAAAAATTTAAGGAAATAACTTCTATGATAAAAAGAAAGAATAAGAAAATGGTGTTATAGTAATATTTGACGATAAGATATAACTTTAATACCATATGTAGAGCCTCTACTGCTAGCAGGCATCCATAGCCTTGACAGGGTTGCTTTTTAACCCATATGAGACAGGATCCTCAATTTATAAATGGAGAGCTCTAGTGTTGTTCTACAGAAGAGATCAGTGTGCTAGTGTGGTAACCAGATAACCACACTGCCATTCACTAGGATGTAACAAAAGTGATGAGGCCAGCTCATGATGAGACCTTGTTAAAATTGGCAACCAGGGCAAAACTTCATGTGGGTCATCTTATTCATGGCTAATAATATTTTTATTAGATTCCTCTCATCGAGAGGTGTACGATTGATATAAAGATCATCCAATTCCGATAAGTATTCATGGAGATATGAATTTATTTTGATTATGGAATTATTATCAAGCCGACCTACAACTCATGTAGGCTCAGAAGCCCAACAGTCGCATCTATTCACCCACCAACATTTTGTATAGATATAAGAGGACTTTTCATCATTTGGACTCACTCATCTCATCACATCTCTCTCTCTCTACTGTGCAGATATGAGTCTCTTCTCTACTGCGCTGAAATGGGTCTCTCTCTCTCACACATGTGAAGCCGGAAGCTATTGAATTTAAAGTTGCAACTGCAGAAGTAAAGATTGACTTGCATGGCCTAGAAGATCTCCTCTTTGGAACTTCGCTGTAGGTTCATCTGAACCTCCTTTGAAAGCCGCAGCTTTTGGTGGTGGAATGAAGTCAATCCGACGAACGGTTTGCAAGATATCGACTGCCCTAGTTTGAAGCCGAAAACTGCTGAAACTGAAGCTGCAACTGCAAAAGTAAAGATTGACTTGCGTGGCCTAGAAGATATCCTCATCTGAACTACACTGTAGGTTCATCTGAACCTCCTCTGGAAGCTGAAACTTTTGGTGGTGGAATGAATTCAACCTGACTGTCGGTTTGTGAGATATGGTCTGCCCTAGTTTGATAATGAAGCCGCTAATGCTGATGCTACTGATCTAGGGTTTGCTATTGCTGATATGAATCAGATTTATTGTACTATTTCTCTCTGCTAAATTATTGAAGATAAAAGAAGAGTTGATCAAAGGGTTTCCCCACACATTGTGGGGTTTGTCCCTGGCTAGCCGACACATCTTGTGTCTCTTGTCTTGGCTTATTTTCTGTCGATCGTTTAATGTTCTATCTACACTTTACTTTATGTTCATGTGATTGCTAATCGGTGGAATATGACAAGAAAAAGAAGTAAATTGTTATAAGCATAGAACATACCATAACTTAACATGGTATCAGAGCTGAGGTGAAGACAAAGCCTGAGCAAGAGCAAGAGCAATCATTGAAGAGAAGATTGGCAAGGCTATCCTAAAAGAACTATGGGGTCCTCAACACTCTTTCCTGCCGAAGACAAGCTCCATGAGAAAGCTGACTATCATGGATGGAAGATGTCTATCGATCTAACCCTTGAAGATCAAGGAGTGCTGGACCATGTAAGAGGAAATATTGTTGAGCCTTCATCAAATGCATCTGCTGCTGCCTGGAACAAATGGAAAAATGGAGAAGTCAAAACAAAGAAGATCATCCGGGACTCTATCGACAAGCGCTTGGCGGCCTACATCTCTGATCTAGACACCTCCAAGGAAATCTACGACAGACTGGTGAGTTTATTTAAAGTTAATGATGCAAATCAAGTTTTGTTTCTTAGAAATAAGTTGAGGGAAATCAAGAAGGGTAAAGATGAAAGTATGCAAGCATACTTCTTAAGAATCACCGAGATCAAGAACGATCTCCTATCTATTGGAGAAACCATTACTGACAGAGAAATGGAACTGAAATCTCTCGGAGGATTACCATCTGAATGGTATGTGTTCAGGACTACTCTTCTGAACAATAATGTAATTCCTAGTTTCGAGGAATTAATGGCTAGATGCATTCAAGAACAAACAAGGGTAGAAGAGTAGGAAATGCCCTTGCCTAAAGGTACTCATGCTGCTTTTTCTTCTCATGCTAAGAAAAGAAATAATTCTAGGTCTAAATCAAAAGGAAAGGCTGGACCTAAGGGTGGAAGAAAAGGATGA
The DNA here is from genome assembly GCA_031772625.1 of Pinus tabuliformis. Classification (NCBI taxonomy): domain Eukaryota; kingdom Viridiplantae; phylum Streptophyta; class Pinopsida; order Pinales; family Pinaceae; genus Pinus; species Pinus tabuliformis. The sequence continues at coordinate 767,401,141 of CM062815.1, forward strand.
TGTTACATCTGCGATAAAGCAGGTCACTATGCAAGGGAGTGCCCTGATAGAAAGGACTCACACCGGGACAATGATCAAAATCCCTCTGATGGAAAATCAAAGGAATGAAAAATTCAACAGCAAAGGTAAGAGGAGAGCTGGGGATCGAGGAAGAGGACAACCATTCAAGAAGGCTAGAAAGTCCAGGATGTATTAAATGCACCTGACCTCAAAAAGAACCTAGTGTCCATCTCGAAAATGGAAGACAAAGGCTACAAGGTAACCTTAAGCAATGGCAAGGTATGTATATGGAAATGCCTTTACTCTTGGGTTTAGTGTTGATTCATCATATCAGGTCGATGGAAGTCTGCTAGGTGTCATGTCTTGTGACACAACTCTTCAGTCCGAACTTTAGCATCAGAGGTTTGCCCACCTTCATTACAAAGCTCTACTTGGTGTAAAACAAATGGTGACAGGGATGCCCGAATTCCAAGTAGAGAAAGAAGGTGTATGTCCGGGATGTGTCGAAGGAAAGCTCAAAAGGGGACCGTTCCCCTCAAGCCAAAGCAAGACCTCCGATGTATTATAGTTGGTTCACTCAGGCATATCTGAGGCTGGCATTAAGAGGGAGACTACTACACCACATACTCTTGAGCAGAATGGTGTGGCAGGAAGGAAGAACCACACGATGATGGAATTTTTCCGGGCCATGCTACATGATCAAAGACTTCCAAAGTTTCTATGGGCTGAAACTACAATCACCGTCGTATATGTACAAAATTGATGCCCTCATCAAGCATTGGGTTGCAAGACTCCTGAAGAAATATTCACTGGTAAGAAACCTGATGTTTCTCATTTTAAAATTTTTGGAAGCCTTGTATACTTTCATGTGCTGAAAGAGAAAAGAAATAAATTGGGAGCATCTGGAAAGAAGGGAATTTTCGTGGGCTATGGTGAAAATACTAAAGGCTATAGAATCTATGTAGCCGGTCAAAGGGAAGTCATAATTAGTCATGATGTCACCTTTGACGAAGATATGGATCTCAGCAAGGTGATCAATCTTCCGACTTTGAGGAGCTCTCAAGAAGCCGACACCAGGGAACCGAAAGAAAAGGATGATGAATCAATGCCTGATGTAGAAGAACCCATGGATCCGATTGATCCTCCTCCATATGAGCCTTCCTCTTCTAGGAAGAGGCCTTCATGGCTTAAGGGGTTACTTGATGATGCTGAAGGACATGTTGCACCCCGAGGAACTTTTCGTGAAAGTAAGAAACCTTATAGGTATCAAGGATACCTGACCATCATGAGCACGATCATACAAAATAAGCCTTCGTCATTCTCAGATGCCGTCAAGCATCAAGTATGGAAGGATGTTATGACCGAAGAATATGAGTCTATCATAAAGAATGATGTTTGGGAAGTAGTTCCCAGACCCTAGGACAAGACTGTTGTTACTTCCAAATGGCTTTACAAGATAAAGCATGCAACAGATGGAAGCATGGAAAAGTATAAGGCTCGTTTTGTTGCTCGAGGTTTCTCCCAGAAGGGAGGTATAGACTATGATATTTGCACCTGTTGCCAGATATACGACCATGCGCTTGATCTTAGCCCATGTGGCTTCACTAGGATGGAACCTACATCAGATGGATGTCAAGACTGAGTTCTTGTATGGCTCGATCAAAGAAGATGTCTACGTGGAGTAACCCGAAGGATTTGAGATTTATGATTGAAAATCTCATGTATGCAGGTTGAAGACAGCTCTCTATGGGCTGAAGCAAGCACCCCGAGCATGGTATGAGAGGATCGATAGCTACTTGATGAAGCTGGGATTCACTAGGAGTGAAGCCGATCCTAACCTTTACTTTAAGGTTGAAGATGACAAGCCTCTCATACTAGTATTATATGTGGATGACCTCTTTCTAACAGGTGCAAACCCTGTCATTCACAAATGTTAGAGGGAGATGGCTTTTGAATTTGAAATGAAGGACCAAGGACTTGAAGTGTGGCAGAAGCCAAGGGAAATTTTCCTATCTCATGGAAAATATGTGGTAAATATATTGGGAAGATTCGGTATGATGGACTGCAAGCCTGTGACTACCTCGAGGATCTTAACTTTTAGAAGTTATATGGTAGTGATGTCGGACCAGACTTGGGAAATGCCTCTGAGTTTCAAAAACTCATTTGCATTGATGTTCTTGGTGAACCTCTGTCCGAACATATGTTTTGCAGTTAGCATTGTGAGCTCATATTTGGTTGAGCCTCACTGGATTGATGCCAATAATCGTCTGAGATGTCTTCAGGACACAATCTCTCATGGATTAAGATACACTGCTGGAGATGTGAGACTACTTGGATATACTGATGTTGATTGGGCAGGCAGTGTGGTGGACCGTAAGAGCACTTATGGGTACTGTTTCACCTTGGGATATTCTTCGATATCCTGGATGAGCAGGAAGTAGAAGTCGGTAGCTTTGAGCACCGCCGAAGCAGGATATATTGTTTCTAGCATAACCTCGTGTGAGGCAGTCTGGTTGCGAAAGCTCTTCAGTGAGCTGTTTGGATTTACATTTTATACCACTGTGATTCTCTGTAACAACCAGAGGTGGGATTCAATTATTGAGGAATCCCATATTCGTCAATTGCTCAGCAGATAGACATCATCTGGGATATAGTAAGTTGATGAGAAAGGAAGCTCCATCACATTAAGATGATGTACATGTTGATACACCTTGTCAAAGCCTCGAGGAAAGATCTAATCTGTGATTTTCCAAAACGACTTGGAGTCGGCAAGACACCTTTGTACAAGGGTCCTGCATGTTGCATACATTGAGCTCTGGGAGCTCTAAGGGCTTGCGGTTCCTACTGGAGCAACATATGACCACAGGGTGACTCACCCTCCCCTGGTGGTGCACACTGGAACAAGATGATTCGCTCTCTTGTGGGACAAGATGATTCGCTCTCTTGTGGAACAGGATGATTCGCTCTCCTGTGTAGCAGGATGATTAGTTCTCCTGTGAGGCCTGGATTGATGTGTTCTCCATGGCAGCCTGGATTGATGTGTTCTCCACGGCGATTGTAGCAGGATTGATGTGTTCTCTTGTGAGGACAGGATTGATTAGTTCTCCTGTCGAGGCATCCTACCCATGCAGTCTGGGACTCATGGGAAGTACCTCTCATTTGATCAATGAGCAGGGAAATGAAGTTAGGGACCATAGTAGTACCGATGGACGCATCGTTGTAACTACCGTACTCCCTACGCTAGGATGACCTCCATTGATCTGGGATCAATGATACTGGTCTGGGACCAGTGGTAGGAGTTGTACCATACTATGACGCTGACTTCGGGTCGGTTGAGACTGGTCTGGGATCAGTGGTACATACTCTGAGACTGACTTTGAGTCAGTGGAGGATGATATTGGTCTGGGACCATTGGAGTTGTACTCACTATGACACTGACTTTGGGTTGGTTGAGACTAGTCTGAGACCAGTGGTACATACTTTGAGACTAACTTTGAGTCAGTATGATACATCCTCGATCATTTCTTCTTCTTCATAATTCGGACAAAAGCAGAGTAGAACAGAACAATGCAAGAGCAGAGCAGAACAGAAAAAATCAGTACAGATCAGTGCAGGATAGAACAAGACAAAGCAGAACAGGAAAAATAGAGCAGAGCAGGGCAAGGGTCAGGCTGTACAAGGCAGTGCATTTGATGGATGAATAGTAACGAACGATAGACAAATTGCAGATGAAGTGCTCCATGGTTGAGAGGGAGTGTTAAAATTGGCAACCAGTGCAAAACTTCATGTGGGTCATCTTATTCATGGCTAATAATATTTTTATTAGATTCCTCTCATCGAGAGGTGTAGGATTGATATAAAGATCATCAAATTCCGATAAGTATTCATGGAGATATGAATTTATTTTGATTATGGAATTATTATCAAGCCGACCTACAACTCATGTAGGCTAAGAAGCCCAACAGTCGAATCTATTCACACACCAACGTTGTGTATAAATATAAGAGGAATTTTCCTCATTTGGACTCACTCATCTCATCACATCTCTGTCTCTCTCTATTGCGCAGATATGAGTCTCTTCTCTACTGCGCTGAAATGGGTCTCTCTCTCTCACACATGTGAAGCCGGAAGCTGTTGAATTTAAAGTTGCAACTGCAGAAGTAAAGATTGACTTCCGTAGCCTAGAAGATCTCCTCTTTGGAACTGCGTTGTAGGTTCATCTGAACCTCCTTTTAAAGCCGCAACTTTTGGTGGTGGAATGAAGTCAATCCGACGAATGGTACGGTTTGTAAGATATCAACTGCCCTGGTTTGAAGCCTGAAACTGCTGAAACTGAAGCTGCAACTGCAGAAGTAAAGATTTAATTGCGTGGCCTAGAAGATCTCCTCATCTAAACTGTGCTCTAGGTTCATCTGAACCTCCTCTAGAAGCCGAAACTTTTGGTGGTGGAATGAAGTCAATCTGACTGTCGGTTTGTGAGATATGGTCTGCCCTAGTTTGATCACGAAGTCGCTAATTCTGATGCTACTGATCTAGGGTTTGCTACTACTGGTATGAATCAGATTTATTGTACTATTTCTCTCTGCTGAATTATTGAAGATAAAAGAAGAGTTAATCAAAGGGTTTCCCCACACATTGTGGGGTTTTTCCCTGGCTAGCCGCCACATCTTGTGTCTCTTGTCTTGGCTTGTTTTCTGTTGATTGTTTAATGTTCTATCTACACTTTACTTTATGTTCATGTGATTTCTAATCGGTGGAATATAATAAGAAAAAGAAGTAAACTGTTATAAGCATAGAACACACCATAACTTAACAGACCTCCTGTTCCAAGGATATTGTGGCTATCCAATGGATCATAACCCTAGTGTGGTGGCCTTAATGGGAAGTCACCATGTTATAGCCTTATGAACATGGTAGGCTAGCTCTTAATGAGACCCCCTATCCTCTATCTTCAGGTAAAATTTTGTTTTATTTACACATTTTTATGATAAATAGAGGGAGGCTTAGTACTCCTTAAGAGTAGGGATGGTGGAAGAAGTTGAACATGTCAATAGAAAAAAATATAACCATAATCTCATTTGTTACAGACAAAGAAGATTATAACCAAGAGGGTAGAACTAGAATGGTATTAAGATGATCAATCAGTATCATGTACAACGGAAAACAATGCAGTAAAGTAGTATATAAATAATTGTGTCCCTTTTGGAAAGAATATATCATCAAGGAGTTGTCCTGATAAAGATCATAACGTTAAGGGTATTCACCTGCCTCAATAGACTCCATAGTTCTTGTCCTCATAAAAGTAGTGTACTTCATGCCATGAAAGGGAATTAGTAAAATGTGGTTGAGATGAACTAGGAATAATCCCACAAGAGGAAAGAAGGGTTATTCTTGAAAATACTCTCAAAGTGTTGTTCCTTTGAAGGAAGAACAAAAACACTCAAAAAAGAGTTGTTCCTTATAGGGAACAACAAAGGAAAATACACACAAAACTGTTGTTCATAGATATCTGAGCAGAGGAGGTATGATGGATATAAGAATTTATGAGGCCATTTCATATCATCAAACATCAGGTCTCCATCATTTGTCGAGAAGTCATTACAAGGAACAAGCCATTCACCATAGATAAGGGACAGTTTTTCTTCAAACTGTGTTTCTAGGCAAGAAAAGATGAATTTGAGAAATGTGAGAGAGGTTTTTGTCCATCATTGACTGAAAAAGAAAAATCTATTTTATTTTTTACACATGTTTCATGGTTTGGGAGAAATGTCGAAAACATCATTTGCCTCAAGAGGGTTAGTGCACCTCTAGAGTGACCTTGGTAATATCAATTTTTATATTATATGAAATGACCAAATGACTTGTGTGATTAGTCAACTAATAGGTAGACACAAATAGCTTTCCAATGAGCTATCATGAGATCAATTTGGAGTTGAGGAAGGCCTTCAAAAGTTGACTGCAACATCACTATGCATTTTGGCAGCCTCATTTTGCACATTCTGACCAGTCTTGGGAGATTGGACTTTTGACACGGAAAATGAACTCCAAATTGAAAAATTGAAGATGTTCTGGAAAATAGACTCGATAATATTTCCAACCCACTATTGCACACTCAATATGGCTAAGGGGAAGACCTCCAAAAGTAGGTAGAAAGAAGCATTGCACTTTTGACCAGTTTGCCCAAAAATTGTTGTTCCTTAAAAGGAACAATTGTTGTTCCTTCAACTGTTCCTTAAGAGGAACAATAGTTGTTCCTTCAGCTATTCCTTAAGAGGAACAATAGATGTTCCTTAAATGGAACAGAAAAAACAAAAACACGTGAAACTGTTGTTCCTTAAATGGAACGGTTGTTTTTCCTTAAGAGGAACAATAGCTATTCCTTAAATGGAACAACAAAAAAACAAACACGTGAAACTGTTGTTCCTTAAATGGAACGGCTGCTATCCCTTAAGAGGAACAACAACTATTCCTTAAGAGGAACAATAGCTATTCCTTAAGAGGAATAGTAAAAAGACAAACATATGAAACTGTTGTTCTTTAAATGGAATGGTTGTTGTTCCTCAAGAGGAACAACAGTTGTTCCTTAAAAGGAACAACAAAAAGACAAACATACAAAAATATTGTTCCTTAAATGGAACGACTGCTATTTCTTAAGAGGAACAACAAAAAAAATTCATATGAAAATTGGTGTTCCCTATAGGGAACAACAAGGGAAAAATAGAAAAAAAAACTAATGTACAATCTATTATCCAAGAAAATTCAATCAAATAAAAATAAAACAACAAAAAAGGTAAACTTATGTACATGTTTCAAGAGAATAAATTGTTTAGTGAACTGGTGTTGTCGAAGAGTTTCCCACTGCAACAAGAATTTGTATTGTGGGGTCCTCATTGTTCAACCTTCAATGGAGAGGAAACTACAATTCGAAGGGAGCAACACCTGAAACACAAAAACATAAAAGAAATCAGAAAAGAAACAACACTTTATTAAGCTACAACAACTATGATGTTATTTCTTGAGGCAAGGAAAAAAATGATCTCTTTGGAAAATGATTTGGCAGTAGTGACATGACATGAATCTTCAAATGGAAATAAATTATTCATTTCTTCTGTTATGAATCCATTGGGTAATGAATTGGATGAAATTCCCTTGTTTCATTAAAATTTCTTTCAAGAATCGCTCATCCATAAATTGACCTTTATTCTCCTAAGACCTGCAAAAGACAAGTGTCTACCTGCAATAAAACATTAAATCATGGAGAAGAGAGGTGATCGGGCTCCCCTAATCCAAGAATTATGAAAAAAAACAACAAGTATTTACTCTGTATAACAAATCCACGGAGAAAATAATAAAGTAAAATTTATTTGTTACTTGTGGGAGAGCAGTGGCCAATCATGTTAACCTGCAGTCTTTTAATCACAACTTCTTTGTTTTTCATCCAAATTGAGTGATTAAAAATCCAGATGAGATCTAATTCAAAGGTATATCTCCAATAGAAATGGATTATAAAAATTCAATGATATGATGTGTCAATTTTAGTTGCAATAACTTGCATAACAGAGTCATTTTCAATTGCCCCACTTAGAACAACAGTGGATATTTTAAGCATAGATTTGTCGTTTGATGTCAGAATCAAATGATTCAAATTGGAAATAAAATTAGATTCATTTATTTATCTCCAATAGAAATATTTTTTGAAGAAAATAATAATTGATAGGTCAAATACTCTAAGGAACAATTGGAAAGATAGAGTTTTAAGAGTGTTGATTTACGATAGACAGTCAATATTTTTGTCATAAATTCCTCATACGATATCAAAAATGAGTGATTCAAATTGACTTGTAAACTATATTCATAGGGGAATATGCCATAGAATTATATTTTCAAAATATGGTCATTTAGTCCTTCAAAAATGGATTGTGCCAACTCTGTTCCTGAGTTGCCTGCTAGACACCTTGTAAATGTGTTGGTTCTAACATTTTCATTTCAAATCCAAATTGAGTGATTAAAATTGGGTTGGAAAGTAGACATGAATTTCTACTTAGGATAGAAATATGTTTTAAAAATATTCCATTTTTTCCCCTCAAAACATGACTGTCATGACTATGTTTTCGGAAATTTCATCAAGCCCACAAGCCAAAAAAATTGATATTCAAGAATTTTTTTCAAATTGGTGATAAAAATGAATATGAGTGTTTGTAGAATTGTTATTTCCATTATAATTCGTCAACATACAAAAATGAATTAAAACATTTATCACTGATGTTTATTTCAGCAATGTGTTGCCACAAAACAACTATTTTTACACAAAAACAAAATGTATTTATTTATGTCCTTATTTATTTTATTTTTTTACACTAACCTACTTTGATTTGAGAAATGAATACGATTACATATAAGAGTACTTCCAGTGGAACCATTTTCAAAATAAGGCTTCAAGTATGCACATACCCAAATTTGAAAATTGCATGTTAATAAATATTAGGGTATGAGAAGCCAACTTCCCTTGAAAAGATGGTGCCAAAAATTGTTGAAGTATGGAGTGATGCTGCAAACAAATGATGGAGGGAAACCAATCTTCAATATCCTTTACTTTCTTGATTTCCCATAGCCATCATATCACGAAGTTCTTGAGATTTTAAAATGACTTGTTGATGCAGTGTAGAAGAAACCTCATTTTCTTCCATAACTTCTATAATTTTTGAATTTGAAACATTCTAGATCTCATTGTAAGTTTTCTCCAATGGTGCATGTGAGATAGAATGGGTGGGAAAGGTGGATAAAATTTTCAGTTCAACATTGTAAGCTTGTTGTACTGGTTTATTATGGTGAGGGTGTGGAATGAGTTGAGCAGGAAATTGTGTACGGAATGGAGCATTTTAATGATGTAGTTGATTGGGTTGAGTGAATGATTTTGATAGGCAAGAAAGATGTTGTGGAAGAGTTGATGAAGAACATGAATAATGTGTTTGTGCTACAAGATGAGGGAGAGTAGTCATACAATCATAAGATGAACCATGCCAAATTTGTAGACAATATTGGTGGTGGTTCTATTGAGATTGACATGGCTGCCCTAACACATTAGTATTCCATAATGGATTATGCATGTAAGAGAATGGAGAAGAAGTGTTTTGAACCATACCTATAGCCCATGATTTTCATGGTTTTGACCTTGTTGTAGCTTCCTCATCTCTTTGATATTGTACTTCCATCCTCGATAAGGAAGAACAACTATCTATGGGATGCTCCTTTCAGTAATGAGGGCAAAAAACTTCATCAAATTCTTGATTTTTCTGAACCAATAAAACATCCAATTGTTAATTTATAGAGCTAATAAAATAAATTTTAATTCAAATAACTCATTGATTTTAGCTCTTATGTCTCTTGTTCTTGTAGTAGATTTGGAAAAGAAAGAACAAAATTCTCTAGAATTCTTACCAGCCTTGGAGATTCCTCTTGAATACCTTATGCACAATTCACAAACATCATCATATGACAACTAAAAGCCATCACCTTTTCCTATCAGATTTAAGAGTTCTAAAAATTCATCTTTGATTCCTTTGAGTAGGAGTGTTTTTAAGATCTCATTTTCAAATGCTTATGCTTTGATTTTTAAAGGTTGTAATAAAAACGCTCTACATAGTCCTCCAAGCTTTCATCTTCCCCTTGTATCATATCAAAAATATCTTCATTGGATTTTCAGTAGTCTTGGTACTTCTTCAAGAATATTTTCTTCATGTCCTCCCATGTTTGGATGCAGTCCCCACCTAGGCTCATGAACCATCGGAGAGTTGTTCCTTTTAGAGTAAGAGGAAACACTATCAACCTTTGATTGTTAGTACTATAATCTTATCTTCTGCAAATTATTTCGAACTCAAGTCAGAATGTATCTAGATCTTCATTTTTCAAACCATGAAAATTTGGTAGAGAAGATGGGGGAATTATGTGCATTTGTGTCACTCCTCATCGATCTTTGATAGGAAATTCAAAAGTTGCAATGTGAGCCATTTCTTACCATAATAGAAGATGTTCTTCATGTGTTTCTTTGAGGCTCCTCCTTCAAATTTCCCTATCAATTGGTTAGTGAAATGGGTGGTGCTTACATCACAACTTAAGTGAAATCATGAGATTTGTTTTTCAAAATTTATATTTTTTTTAGTCATTCACATAGAAATTCAAACATTTATTTATACCCTAAGTTCTTTAACATTCCTGCTGAAAAGCGGGTAGGGGAGAAGGGCTTCTACATTCTCTGTACGCATGTTCTTACCTTCAATTTTTAATACCCAACTCTTTCCTAACAGACACCCATCAGATGAACACTACTCTTTAGAAATGGCTACACTCTCCCCAACAATGATGCCAAAATGTTGAGTGATAAAAGGTGTCTTTTAAAACTCCTATTATCCCACATTAATTATCAACCCCCCAAGTCCTCTTATTTCAAGAGTGTACACAGTTTGTGGCGGCTATTTACTTAAGAGTAATGTTTTTAAATTACAGTATAGTGCTTTCAAATACAAAAGTAAACGGATGCTTTAAACAAAACTCACTTGCAATTAAAGGAAACTCAATGCTCTGAAACTAAATCATTTATTCGACAAAGTAACAACAATTATCAGTCAAGGATACGGTAGCAATAACTCATTCCTTGTTTAACTGATGTAAACTAAATCAAGCATAAATAAGATCCTTAATCTGAGAGCTTTGACAGTAATATCCAATGTTCTTTACAGTTGTTGATATTGCACACACCACACTAAATAACCAATTGGAAATGGTAATGAATTAAATCAATAATGCTACTGCAGATGATGTAAATAAGATAATTATGTTAACTTTAAGAATGCTAAAAGTCAAAACTATATGATTGCACAAAGTAAATGAGCAGTAAAGCTATCTAATAAAAATGAATAGCAAAGCTTATGTGATTGCAATGAATAACAAAACTAAGTTACTGAAATGAGCATCGAAGCTCTGTAATTAGAATGAATAGCACAACAATATACTTGCAGAAAGCAACGATCTTGTCAGGATGGAAATGAATAGCAACGCAATTCAATTGCAGAAGGTAATCATTTAAACAAACCATACCTACAAAGATGAGAAATTAGGCAAACCACAGTGTATGGTACAGGAACAACAAGTAGATCCACCAGGAGCCGAGTCCTTAGCCACCGTGAATACTATTGGATTACTTCAGGAGGTGTGAAGGAACCACAACTGCTTTTATATATTCATCATTGCATAATCGTTACACCAAGTTTGTGCTCTGCTTCAACAATGAGAGTCGATGATCAAAGTTACAATTTCAATAGTAATTCTCCCGTCCTCCTATCGTATCCTATCTATCTCTAATCTAATGATCCATCTAATTCTCTCTCTAATCATCCGTCATGAATCCCCCTTCTTTGGTCTTTGTTCTCATTTAAATACACAGAGAGCACAAAGAAGTTACAACATATATGATTACAAAATTATTGATTACAAAATTGGATTGTTCACAACAAATTGATCTGCAAGATCATATCTAAGATATCTTTCCATCAACATTCAACATGAACAGGTCAAATTTGGTATTGCGGCTGAGATAGTTTGGAAAATGGATGCAACAATGAATCTGAGAAAAATTTCTTCAGATAGCCTTCCGTTTCTCTTAGTACAGACTGAATTTGGGAAAACAACACATTACAAAACTAATTTGGTCCGTTTTGGACAAAACCCATGTTTCAGATTTTCCAGATTCTTCTCCATTTGCCCAAAATGTCCAATGCAAAATTGTCACTTCTTATTCCAACGAATTTTTGAGTTAGCACATTTAATGATGAGCTGGAGATCAAATCTGCAATATATAAAATATCTTGGAGGCTAAAATGGTGAGTGATGCTACAACCAATTTATTAATAAACAATCATTGGTAAAAGCAAGCATAATAATCAATTTATTAAAAATAAAGAAGAAGAAATAATATTTCTCCATAAGAACATAAATAATTATAAAATGGGATTATATGATAAATCATGATAAATGACATGATAAATAAGAGTAGAAATGGATGAAATAGGTGTTAAAAAGTTATAATAATAATGACATATCAATGGCCCAATAGGCTAGGAAGTGACCGTTGGTGTCACTGGTCATGACAAGATTTCCAATATAAGGCAATGAGGAGTGGGCTTCGGGCAATTAAGACATAAAGTTAGAACTAGATTTGGGACTATCTATCTCCAATCTCGCATTAATGAGCCGAATAATGGGGGAATAGTCGAATTTGAATTCAAATAGGTCTATAAATCACAGGTGGCTCTCTACCAAACAACCCTTGGCATTTTAAGAATTCATTTGTTGTGTTATCAATTGGGTATGGACCTAACGAATTTGGAGGTTATGAGAGCAAGTTCAGTGTTCAAGACATTGCCAAAGGAGACATAGGATCTCATAATCAGAATGATGTCAACAACCAAGGGATCTACGCAGAGCCCTACGTTGTCAGTGGGGAATGCACCAGAAATTCCTAAATCGCCCTGGATGCCGAGGCCCAAAAAGGATCCACAGGCAGCAAGACCGGTCCGTATGTCTCTGTGAAATCTGTGGTTAGGTAAACTATCTATGGAAAATAAGGGCAAGACTGTTAATCTTGAGACGAATGACAAGGAGAAGGATCTCCAAGTGTTTATAGAAGAAATCAAGGCAGATGAAGAAATGAAGACATTCAGCTAGTGCGCGTTAAAGCGAAACTGCCGAAGTATGTCCCTCTATGGAAAAGGAGAGTAAAAGTGCCCAAAGATTTGGATGTTGTTAAAATCACACTCCAAGCCCTATTTCTCCCAGATGGAATTATGTTTGAAGGATTAGTTCTAGCCCGCATGCCCATGATGAAATTTGAAGATTAGGACCTCGTGATCTTTGTCATCAAGCAACTGCTTTTCTTGGTGCACGATGGGTACTTGTGGCTGGAGGAGCCTATTGCTATCACAACAGAGCTTATTCATAGGATTTCTCAGATTCCCTATATGGGAAGGAACCCCGCGGAAATAGCTGGCAAAAGCAAAGATTTGGTGCTCGCAGAGGCCACGAAGAGGAAATACCAGTTGGAAAAGAAGCAGAGAGGCTACATAATCAATAACATTCAAGACAAAGGAGTTCGTGTAGCAATCCAGTTGCTGGCTAGGAAGGTGATGAGAAAATTCTGAGGAAATGAGGTACAAGCAACGGTCATCGATTGGCTGAACAATGCACAGAGGGGGTATAGTTCAACTGGGCACAGTTCCTCTGCGAGGAGTGTCTGACGAACTGCAAGGAGGCCTAGGAGCAGGGTAAGACCTTCCACTACGCGTGGTTTCTCTTATCCATCTCGTTGGTTGCAGGGGAATTTCCCGAGGACAGTCAGTTTCGTCCTCTTGACCAGGACTTGCTAGAGGCAATAAAGTACGTGTTGCTCTAGGCGACAAATGACACCACACGAATCCGTGAGACTAAGATCTTTTGGATACCCATGGAGGCAAGCATCTAAATGTGGATCAACAAAAGACCGTGCCTATCCCCCACAGTGTACGATAGTATACGAAGCTTTATAGACTTTAAGGTGGATATGCACAATGTGTATATCAAGGCATGGAAGGATCTGGAGTAGAACTAGACCAAACTCCCGTTCATCGCAATTGATGACATTGTTTTCACGGTGCTCGACTCATGGCCACTCTAATGGCATGCCCCAGATCTAGCAGCATGCGATGAGGTAGGGATATAAAGATAGAAGGATGTCGCCAAGCTGCTGGCACAATAGAAGTGGAACGAGTAGTTCACCGAGGAGGTAAGGGCTTCTCGCGAAGCAGTGAAGGCTACCATAGAGCAAACCCAGGCCACCAAAAAAGTAGTAGTAGTTGGGGCCACCATGATGTAGGAGGAAAAAGGCCCGAACCTAACCATAGGATAGGGGATAGATGACACGACAGAAGGTGTGGACCTAAGCACAACACCTACACAACTGAAATGGCCACGCGGTACCAAACGAATAGGGCCATGGAAGAAGACCAAAGCTTCCAAGCTAGATGGGGAACCTATTACACTGATAGAGGGTGACCTATATGAAATCGGTGACATAGTTCACAAGGTCACTAGGGAAGCACTCCAGGAAGCAATGACGGAGCAGCAGAATATGTTGAGGGCCCTCAGGGCACAATTTCAGGGACTTTAGGTGTGGGCCCCACAAGAAGGAACAATAGTCACCTACGGTGCCGTAGGTACATCGACAACAAAGAAGCTGTTGTGGGCCAAAATGGCTAACACCATCATGCTGCTGGAAGGAGCACTGATAGCAAATAGCACAGAGGACAAAGCCGCGGTAGGCTAGATCAAGGGACTTGGCTTAAACTTGGCTGCCCTTCCACAGGATATATTATATCAGTTGCAGGACGGAGCGACAACAGAGCTCCCTGCTAGGGAAGGATGCACAATGCAATTTCTCAGTGAACAACAAATCAACATCGAGAAGCTTAGCCTACAACGCGATGAAGTATTGGCACAAAATCAGTAGATAGAGTAGATAGTAGAGGAAGCATGTCGCCATGCCCTAGACCTAGAAATTGTGACAAACCTACCAATAGGAGTACGGATTCACAAATTGGCCAGTGGATTCCACGAGGTAAAGGAGGAAGCAATGAGGATCGAGTTGGACCTCAACCTTCAAATTGCTAAACTTTGATTAAAGGTGCAGCCATCCACGCCCATGAACGTTCGAGAACAACGCACTAACACTATCCTAAAGGGGCTGGAGGAAATAGGACAAGTAGTGCAGACCTGTACAAGGATATTGGAAAAATCCTTTATGGTCCTCACTTCCCTACAGGAGGACCCCACCATACAACACATGGAAACAAAGGCACAGGAGCTTCAAATTCAATATACTAGTGTGTGTGGGATGGCGCAGATAGTGGTGCTGACCCAGCAGCTCGCAAAGCTACAGCAGGCGAAGGCATTGAAGGAACAAGTGGATGTTGTGCACCAAAAAGAGGTAATACTTAAAGCACGCGTCTAACCCTGGATTGATGAGGCCTTCCTCATCATGGCCAACATCGAAGGAAAACTTGCCCAGATGAAAGTGATGCATGAATTAAGACAACGATTTGACCCTGACAATGATCATTCAGTCGAGCGAGTAGAGCAGATCCAGCGAACGATAGAGCAATGCATTGTAGACCTTCGCGCAACCCAAAAATAGTTCGAAGAACTTCGCGCAAAGATCGCTGCACCCACACAGCAACTTAGGACGAGTCACGATGATTGTGTTGGGGGCCTATTGGGCAAAAGATCCCCCCACATCATGGTTTTGGGGCTTAAAGCCCAGGTTTTGGTCAATGTAATGTAAATACTCTATGAAATGTGGACATGAAGCGTGAGAGTCTAGGGTTGTCCACCCTAAAATAATGTAAAATAATGAAAAGTTGCGTTAGCCTACCCATCGTCTACAGACCATGGGATTGTATAAATAGAGTGAGGCTCTAAGTGTAAAGATAGTTGGGAATGTCTTTGAAAAAGGTAATAGATAGATGTAAAGGCATGATTAGAAGATTGAAGTGGATCTGAAGTGTATTGGGTCATAGTGGTAGGTAGAGGCTCTGCAGCTAAGTGTGCAGAGGCCTAGTAGAGTCCGCAGCTAAGTGCGCAGACCCCTGCAATTGAGTGCGGTGGGAAGAGTCAGGTCTATAACTGAAATTTAGTATTAATAAAGATAACATTGATTCAGAATATTGTGCGTCTATGTGTAGATTTGTATTTCTATGTTCTGGTTATCTTTATGCATTTATATTTGTCTTAAGTATGTGCGCTTATCTAAAAGGTGAATAAGTAATAAGAATATTGGGCCCACCAAACTAAGTTAAGCACTAATATAATAGCACAATAAGGATCAAATTGGAATAATACTGTATTCACAAAGGTGTGCATGGTTGTGAAGAATAGAAAGCTGCGCGGAGTAGCGCAGTGCATAGATTAGGATTGCAAACCTCCAAAACCTACATCAAGATATCCCTAGGGTGCAGAAACCTGCTTCCAGCACCCTCCCATACTACTTCGGGTGAGACCTCAATTCCCTCTCCATGGAATGTTTCCAAAATGGCCAGTAGTACCGGGATTTGCTTGGCTAAACTCACTATTGAACCTGGGTTAGGCCCCACGTAGCCAACAACAATATTGAGGTATTGCATGAAATAAACAATATACTATCAATGCACTAATGAAGAACTCAAAATAAATGAATTTCTTATTGCTACAATATCGCCTCTTGGGATTCTCGGATAAAGCACCTAAACTACATGGCAAAAGCTTCCTAGAATGGAGTACCTCCTACCTAGAAGTGTGTCCCCTGCTCAAAATATGGAACCCTTCTCTACTGTGCACTTTTCTTAAAGATAAATCTGTGCATAAAATAGAACTAAGAAAAACACCTAAATTAAGAAAAGGAAGCATCTAAGTCAAACTAAAAAAGCATACTAAATATTCCTAAAATCAATGCACTTCTCCTCATAGGAAAGCTATAATATACAACATGTATCTCAAGGCTACATGCATCTACTAAAGGTGCAGACTGAAATTATCTACTAAGATGAAGTATCGTTGAAGGAGAAACACCTTCAAAACAACATATAGAGTCTAATGTGCATTCAACCCATCTGCACACAGGGCAAGGTTGCTACTGGGTACACTTCTCCCCTAAATGGAAACTACAGTGTATTGTTGCTCTACTGAAGGAGAAACACCTTCAAAGAAACACGGATAAGACTATAACATATATTGTCATTGTGGTATTGGTTGTAGAAGTTCTCATCAATTTAGGTAACAACTTCGATAATTGAAAAACCAAGAGGTGAGCTAAATAGATTTGATATGATAGATTTCAGAATACTTTATTATTTTTTAGGAATATTAGTATAGAACATGCAAGGTAGCGTGTTTCATCTTTATCTCACAGACCAAGGATGTGAATAAATATAGAAAAGATTAAATAGAATGGTACAAGTTGATTGCAGGTTCTTTTGAAACAAGAATAGAGTTCTCCTTGTGTAGATTCTAATCTATTAGGTATATATTTAAATAAGAAATTTATAGTTATGGGGTTGGAATTGTCTCACGATTCATGGAAAGTCCCAAAGTTGTTCACTAGAAAGAAGTATAGCAAGTCATCAGGTTTATGAATGGGAACACCCTATTCATAGGTAGATACATTCAAATTAGCCAGGCATATTATTTCTCCTCTTCTTGTACATGTGTGCGTTGAAAAGCTAACCACCTCTGAAGACTCAAGAACAACTCTAGTAAAGTTTATAGGTGTGTAGCACTTCTGAGAAAACCCATCACTTAATGACAATTGAGCGAGGAATATGTTGAAGGATTCAATCTTGCACTCAGTCATAAAAAGGAAGTTGGGGTATCCAACATCTTTCCAACAAATCAACTCCAGCCATAATGTGAAATCTGGGTTAACTATGAAACCTCTTTCCCACTTTGTAGTATTGTTGCCTATTGAATTCCAACATGTATCTTGCTGCTTAGATTCACAAAACTTGTCCCAGGTAAGATTTGCATGATACAATTGTGATGTGCAAGCTTGACACACACTATAGTTTCCCTCTAAAAGAGGGTATGTCAAAATATTATGACAGGATTAACTGTAATTTGATCATACACTATTGCGGTATTGTATGGAATAAACAATATACCATCAATGCACTAATGAAGAACTCAAAATAAACAAATTTCGTGTTGCTACAATAGCGCCACACTTGGGATTCTCCAAGGAGCCACTAATTTATACACATTTGGAATATTTACTTGGTCTATAGAAAGATTAAGCAATGGTAGTGACCACTCTTTGCCCTCCCATGGAAGGTCTATACAAATTCAACAATAAAATGATTTATAAGTGAGGTATATGCCTAAAAAATAGGAGTCTAACTCTTCAACCCTAATTTAGTGGCAAGGAAATATTCAACTATAAATGCTTGATCTTATATAGTGTAAATTTCTAGATAAATGGTTAGCGTAAATCTGTCCATTGTCCACATATCCCAAAAAACCATATATGTCTAGACTCTGGTTGTGTGTAAGAGAGGGGAGATCACATAAATAATCCAGTATCAAAAGAAAAAGTTAAAGCACAACATTCTATGGAGAATTTTTTTTAAAATTTTATTACATACCTTTGAAAGGACATAATTAAAGCTTCCCTCTCCTTCCACACTTCATTAAATATGTCGCTTTTCCAACGCAGATATGGCCTTCAAAATCACAATCAGAAAATGGAATATGAAAAGTAAGTTTAATGAATTAAAGTAGCTTTGTTATACCTCAAGAAAATGGACTATGAGAAATTTGATTCATTCTCTACAAAAGATGATATAGCAAGACCTAATAACATTTTTAACTGAAACAAAGGTAAATTGGATTCATACTCTACAATAGACAATATAATGATATCTAATGAAATTTTCAACTCAAACGAAGGTAAGTTGAGTAAGCTCAAGCTCCAAAATGATGGCATCCAACTTATGAGTGGCATTTACTGTATATATCTAGCTAGAGGCTATAACAAAAAGATATTTGTTATATGTGAAGATAAAAAAATGAAAGGAATGTGAAATTTTGACCATCAACTATAAGTTCCTTTCAAGGACTAGATCAAACCATAACATTTTTATCAAGATAATCAACTCACTCATTCTAGTATGCTTCTAGTAGTTTCATGATAAATCTCAAACTCAATAAACTTCAAACAACATAAATTAACCAAAAATATGTCTGAGGTTGGTTACCTACGGATTATATCATACTAAATTACCTTTTGCATCTAACATTGAAAATGACTGTGAAAGAAATGAAGATAAATCAGTGATTATGATGGATGCATGTGATGAAATAAAATAAAAAAAAGACCTTTCTTCTTTCTACTAATGAGCCTTCTAGGGGATTCTTGGATGAAGTTGATCTTGATCTTCTTTCTGAAATCAAAGATACACTTTCTAGCTACTCTGATTTGACAAACAACAACCCTAATGATTATGAAAATGAATATGGAAAGCAATAAGCATCGATGAACCTGGTATTGAAGAAGGTGTCTCAAAGTCTAATATGGATAGTATTTCAAATTTCCACAGCTAGCTGAGGGTTTTCCCAGTTGGGTTCCCTAGAAAATCTTGTTTTTTTTGCTATAGTGTGAATGTGTTATATTTTTGCTCTATTCCACTACAAATTGGTAGAGATATTTTTTTTCTTCATGCAACAATTAGTTTTAGAATTATTCATTCAACCAGTAGCAGAATTTCAAGGAAATTCTACACAAAGGACAATTAATCTATATTTTCACTTATATCTTTTGCAAGTAAAATTCAAAACTAAATTTTCATCCAAAATGTTTAGGTTACTAGCAAGTGGTATCACAACATATCTCAACATTGCAAGGCATAAATAATACTATTCAATAAGGTTGAGACTTGAGATACAAAAATCTTCCCAAGTTATGCAAGCAAGAAAACTACTGATTTTTAGTTCTAAATCTATCCAACTAGAACAAAATCATGCCATTTTCAACACCCTATAGTCAAAGTTATTCCTGGCTTCATTCAACTCAATTAAGAATATGTCAATTTCGTTGAGATTTCTTCTTCATTTCATGCTTCCAAGTTATATATTTATGAAACCTAATATATCATTTATGTTAAGTGATTATTCATTAAAAATTATTTAGTCCATCCAGTGCATCTACCTAATTTTCTGATCAGTTTCTCGGAAGACTCTATGAGACACTTGCAGTAGAAAATAGAAGACTATTTTAGTACATAATGTTATAAAACTCTAATCTAGAAAACATATTTTGGGTTGTTTCCCTAAAAATACTTACAAAGTTTTCAATCCCAAAGCCATTTCAGGGGGGACTTTAGTCAAGGAGAAATTTAGTATTATTTTTGGAAAATTTGAATTAAACTAAAAGAAATTCTTCCCATTTTCTCAAAAGATTCCAGTGCCAAATATGAGTGAATTCACAAAACTTAAGATTTGGAAATAATTAAATTTCACTTTGCTTTTTCAGGACCATATATGAGTGAATTCACAAAACCTAGGATTTGGATTCTGGAAACACTTAAATTTCATCTTATTTATTAGGATTGGAAGTTCCCTGAGATACAAACTTTTAGCATTAAGTATCTACTTTGCTTGTTTAAGGACAATGTTCAGTTTATATAGTGATACAAGAATCCTTGTATACATGCCTGACACAGTTCTTTGGTCACAACTAATGAAACTGAAGTCCATCAATACATAACAGACAAGGTAGAATGTAAGAGAGCATTTACTTTTCAACATATACTCTGACAAAAATAAACATCTATGCAGTCATATAAAGTTGTCACCAAAATAAAGAGGGAATTAAAAACCAAAATAAAAATAGGAACAAGCTTGGATTTTCATGGTTACTCTAACAAAATGTTAAATAGGATCAATTTGTTAATATGGAAAATAGTGTAGTTGATTATGATTTATTGAGGCCAAGGGGTTAGCCCAACTGAATGTCATTAATGTTACAGGGTATTTGGCTAGTCCTATGCTAGCAGGTGCCCTGTTTGAAATCCCTTGGGTGATGTGCACTAGTAAATGGCAATGTGTTTACCAGGGATGCCATCCATGAATGTGGGGAACATCCATTGGGATTCTCCAGAGAGTTTTTCTTGGAAAGAATAAAAATAGGATTTCCTAAAGAGAAATTTTGAGATGCATACAGTGTACACCTAGTAACATCAACTCTATAGAGACAAACCATAAAATAAGGAAAAATACATATGATTTTACCTATGTTCCCTCATTTTCCCTCCCACCCTATGAAAAGTGAAAATATGTTACTCTTAAACTTAAAATAAAGGATGAAAAAAATAGTGAATTTTGAACCAGTACTCATTGTGTGGAAGAAGACTAAAAGTGGGGTGGAAATGTAGTGAGGTCAGAAATGAAACATACCCAGGGGCCATTAATGCATTGAAGAGGTAAAACCTTAACTCACAACTTTCTTCAATCTCGTTTTCCCTCCCGCCCTATGAAAAGTGAAAATATACTACTCATAAACTTAAAATAAAGGATGAAAAAAATAGTGAATTTTGAACCAGAGATCTAACGTGTGTGTACTCCCCCCCTGTGTAGAGGAAGACTAAAAGTGGGGTGTAAATGTAGTGAGGTTAGAAATGAAACATACTTGAGCGCCATTAATGGATTTAAGATCCAATGGTGGTGGATCTAAGGTGTGTGTACTCCTCCCTATGCGGAAGAAGACTAAAAGTGGGGTAGAAATGCAGCGAGGCTAGAAATGAAACATACATGGGCGCCATTAATGGATTGAAGATCCAATGGTGGGGTTTGGTATTAATCTGCTACTGGTAAAACCTTAATTAAAAATTCTCTTCAATCTCGTTTTCCCTCCCACCTTGTGAAAAGTGAAAATATGCTACTCTTAAACTTAAAAGAAAGGATGAAAATAATAGTGAATTTTGAACCAGTCCTCCTTGTGAGGAAGAAGACTAAAAGTGGGGTGGAAATGCAGAGAGGGTAGAAATGAAACACATCTGGGCACTATTAATGGATTGAAGATCCAATGGTGGGGTACGATATTAGTCTTCTACTTGTAAAACCTTAATTCAGTGAAACATACCTGGGCACCATTAATGGATTGAATATTGCTATGGGGTAAAATGCACAGTGTATGGAGAATAAAAACTACCCTCAAAGGCCTTCCCGGGACCTTCAACAGACTGTAAGACTATCTATAGAAGCTACCAAGTTATACACATGTTCATCTATGAAATATAAGTTGACAAAGTATGGAAAGAGGATTATCTCATGTCTCCTTCTAGATTTTTTTGGAGATCGCTATGCAGCCAAGAAGAACTCCTTCAAATCCGGCTCCAAGAAAATTCCTACACAAAGGAAAGGAAAACACAATCACACCATACAATATTGAAAACTAGTATAACAATTCACAATGAACATATATTTGTATACAACTTAAACTACTCAACTTGACAAGTATCGAAATGAACAACTCAATGAACAATGTTACAAACACTATGGAGTAGGGAACACAACTACATTTCTGTATTTATAATGGAAGAGTGATTACAACCATCCATTGTATCAGTCTTCCCTTGCCCCTTCTTCATCTCTCTCTCTCTCTCTTTCAGCTCACTTTTTCAAGTGTATAATAGTTCACAACAGCTTAGTGGGCTATCCTTTCAAATGTTCTGACCCCTTTCACAATGGCCCTCTCGCTGCTTATGTAGCAATCAAATTAGGGCTTCCAAGCTCCTCCTAGAGTTCATTAGGGAAAAAGCCATCAAATTGCCATGTTTTCAAGCTTTTTCTCATTTTCCTTCATTCTCATATTGGAATTTCCCAAAATAGTTCAATTTTTGGGACTTTCTCTTCTTTTCTTGAGCAAATGTAGGGATAAATATCTAGATATTTGTGAGCCAATTCATTGGCTTGACCCATTGATTATCTCTTAGTTTCACTAACGCTCTCCCTGGTCTAACAACTTGAGTTATCAAGGTGACTAATGCTCCTCTATGCTTGGTAACAAGCTTTATAAAGAAGGTTAGTAGTGCAAAACTAGTGTTAGTGTGGATTCAAGGCCTGTAATTGTGGTCTTTACTTCAGTCATGCTGTCTTTCACCTCTGAGTTGATGAGGAGGTCATTTTGTCCTATAAAAGATGCCCCCTAAAGTGTGAGATGAGAGATAGAGATGATGGCCGAAATACTTTACTAAAACTGTAATTTTCTGTCAAAATTTTTAGAGAGAGAAGATTTGGGTGGCAAGGGAAAACCTGATTCAACAACATACATATATATAAACTGCTAAAATCATGTCCTGAGATGGGCATTCCCATGCTCAGTAGGTATGTCAGAGTAATTTTCTCTTCTGAGATATAACAATGCTAGCCGCCGATAAGCACAGAGCGGATCCAGTGTCATAATAGATCATCCTGAAATAGTTGTCTCCAAAGAACAATATCCACAGCTTGGGAGAGGAAACAAGGATGAATGATGGAAGCCTCTACCGAAGGTCTTGATTTTTGCTTCACCGAACAACATAGATCGGTACATGTGATAAGATGTGTTGACGTCGAACATGCATGAAAATCATTTGATTACCAGTCAATAATGGAGACTGTTAACGGATGCGAGGAAGGCCATTGATAACGGTGATAGTATCCAAGATGCACAGTACAAACTAGCGAATGTGAAAGATTTCTTTGTCGTTGAAAACCCGTAGAATTGTTTAACCAGGAGCCAATAATGAGAACCCCTAATCAAACACAAGGTAACTTGCCACTAATGTCTGCAAGTACCAAGGCACTGAATGTGTTTCTGGGTTATCTTCCTAGATAGAGTGTTGAAGTCAATAGGAAGAAACCTGTCGAAAGGCAGGCAATGATGTGTCCTACACCAGTTGACACAAAACTGGACAAGAATGATTTTGTTTTTGAGGAATATTTTGAGCATTTGGGTCTAAACTACAGAGGGCATGATGAAAGGATATCTATGATCGGTTGATAGAGGAAACAAATGGGAACCCTTGAACAATAGAAGGCACAACAATGGTTTTAACCAGACAACACTAGACTCATGAACACTACAGAGTGTTAGGATACGGAGATGCAATTACATCAGGGTATATAGGCTAAAAACTTATAGGTTGGTAGGGTTCATATTGAGAGGCCACCAAAATGGAGGTTTATTTGAGGGAGTTCCATGTTCAAGGGAACGACTACTACCAAACCACACTTTCTAATACAAAATATAGTTGTATTGTCCACTTTCCCCATCTGATTAATTTAATGACACTAGACGGGTAAACTCATCAAGCTTTTCATGTTTAAAGAGTTTGAAAAGGATTGTAAAAAAGAATGATTCTTTGTCCTATATGATTAGTTTAATGAGTCCAGACAGGAAAACTCGACGATTTTTTCATGTTTTAAGAGTCTGAAAAGTATCGTAAAAAGAAAAACTCTATATCTTGTCTGTGTAGTTTAAAGAGTCCAAACTAGACAACTCAGTGGTCTTTTCATATTTAGAGAGTTTGAAAAGATCGTAAAGAGAGACTCCATGGTGGTCCCTTTGTCATAGTTGTTAGCTGGGTGCAACAAAAGGTTAATAGTATACCCAGATCAGTTACTTTTCCGTCTTTTAATCTATTGAACCTGGATAAAGAGAAACCCTTTTCCAATAGTTCTCAACCTCATTTCATTACGAGTACAAGTGTTACACAATAATTTGTCACTGTCCTCATTTCAATCCCTCCGCTATGTCATGTATCAAATAAACATATTCATATCTTCCCACTCATGTCAGAAGATTAAGAAAATGCTCTCTATTGCTGCAAGTTGACCCTTATTCCCTTTGTTTCTTCCTCGTCACAAGTAAGCCATTGATATACGTGATGATCCCTTGTCATAAACAGTTTCATCGTGACATTGTCATAGGTGTACACCTGTTTCCCGCGACGTTCGAATTTTAGAGCCTAGTGTGAGGCTCCAAGTTATTTATCACGACGATTGGTTTGCATGCATTGCCTCCTTGCGATGCCATCGCTGAGACTTAGTTCACGACTAGCGATGATCCATATTGAGTGAATTTTTTCAAATAGTTGACCTTCTGGATGTCTCTAGAACTGGTTGTTGGGTCAGTTTGGGTCACCCATCCTCCTCTAGGATGGTGGTTTTGTCTTTTGTGCAACCTCCTTTCAGGATAAGCTCCCTCTCCCTCATTTCATGGAGACTCCTTCTACTATAAAATAACTCACCATTGCTATGATTTGGTAGTTCTTTAGTTGGACAATGCTACTAGTTCTTTTGAGTTTGGTAGATAGTTTTGGTATGAGTGTGACAAGTGTGGCATTGCTAATAGTTTGATAAGAGGTTATGGAGTGCCTTAACCTTGTATTGAAGCTTTTGAGTGAGAGAGAGATATTCTCTATTTGGGAGACCCATTCCTGAGAGTGAATGATTGAAGAAACATACTGGCTAGACCCTCCGAGAAGGTTTGTGATGTCAAGAATTTGTTGTAAGCTTTTCTCTTGATTCATTTTAATACAATCAATGATGATTTCCTATATCTTGTGTACAATTTACTTGATAGCTTATGATTTATTGACTTTATAAGTAAATAGATCATTGTTGTTCTTGGTTACGTGATCTGTTGTTTCCTTGTGGTGCTTCAAGTTGATTGCTCATCAAGGAGAAAGAAACAGAAGCTGGAGTAGCGCAATGGAAACTCCATCAACTGCCGGTTTGAGGTAGGCCTTCAACGATGACTATTTAATGGAATCGATTTTTGTTTTGTCTTTTCTATGACTAGACCCACTCTAGGGCTAGAGGGGTTGCCTCTGTCCATAGAGGGAACACTTTCCTACTTGATAAGTTGGCGACTCCACTGGGGAGTCCTTTGTATGTTTTCTCTCTTGTTTGCTTTTGTTTGGTTTTGATTTAGTGTCTCTTGAATTTTGGGGTTAAACCATCAATTTTTGGGTTACCTGGGTTAATCTGGGAAGTCCCCTTAATATCTGGAAGAATAGTCTGGTGTTTTTTTGGGAGTTTACCCTTGCTCTTTTGTTGTTTTTGAGCTCGTCACTGAAAAAATATTGACAGTTGCGACGACGTCACCCTATCTTCATTTTGTAAACTTGTGCATCACTGAATCCTGTCGTACAGTGGTGACGATTCCTGGAATCATCACGTCATGGAAGACAGGTGTACTCCCACGACGACGTCGCTCTATTGCTACAACTATTGGTTGATCGTCACTAGTTTCTGGTTTTATACCTACGGTAATTCCTGTGTAAGTTGTTTTATAGCTTCACCTCCTGCATTTTCCAGTCTTATTCAGCCTTGTTTTTTTCCTCTCACCCATCAGCTTGTTAATTGCTTTTGGTTAAAGGTACTATCTCTTTGGTTTCATTGAGTGAATCTTGTGTTTTTAGGCCTCATGACCTAGCTCTTTCAGGTTTTTGAATCATTTTTCCGAGTTGCTTGTCCATCCAAGGTTCATCTGCAACCATCTTGTTGATTTGCTTGAGGCTTTTTCATTGCTTGTTTCTTGCTGGTTGATTTTTAGTGTCGATTATTGAACCAATTTTTGATATTGATTTGATTTATTCACTACCAGGCATAGATCACAATTGTTTGGATCGATCAATTCATACTTTCTTGTTTGTCTCTTTAAATTCAAAACAATCAAAATCAAAAGATTGCATTCATTTAGTATACGAAAGTGAAAGTACATTTGCATTTCAAATTTTCATGTTTGAGAAATTGGAAAGCAAAATTTAATTCTATCATTAGTAGTATCGATGCACTGTAGGATTGGTGTGTTAATGCATTGTGTTTCTTAGCACTTGCATTTACTTGCCTTGGTTTTGTCTTGGTTTGGGAATGAACTCTCTATCTTTTTGTATGTAGGTGTTAATCAAAATGAAAGATGCTTTACTTATTCTAGTTGCATCCTAGGGTTTTGATATACATACGATAGGGCTTGGAAATTGAAACCTAATTCAAGATCAACTCTAAAATGAACTAAATGAGCTTACCAACGCATTGGAACTTAACACACATTATTTAGAGGTCTAGGATAGAGATGTGCTCCAGTGTCGTTAAACCTAGTCACTATTACTTTTTGCTTAAGGTTGGGTGATTCCTCCTTCTGCAACTCAATAGCTGCTAGTACGGATTTGTGCTCCCAGTACCGTCAAGTATATATAGGGAGACCCCACTCGGTTATCATCCTACATCCATAGGAATTTGTGTCTGCTGCCTTGCAAACTGTAATGCACTGAACACAACATTCGGGAAGATTGACTACCATATGGAAAGTCCTTGGCCATTTTTCCTTTCATTTGATCACCAAGGTGTATATGCAGTTTTACGGGTTGTTTGGTAAACCTTTTGCCTAGCTCTCCAGAGTAGTCACTTTTGTTCCTTTTCGAATCCTTAAAAAAAAAGGTCCATTTGAGCACTTGTCCTTTCAGGCTCATTAAATATTTGAAGGTGACTAGAGTCATATTTTGTCCTTTTCTCGACTCTTTAAAAATTAAAAGGTCAAGTTTTGTTCCTGTGTCATAAAATTTATTTGGCCACGTTCACATTTACCTTGTTAAATATTGATTGTGTTTCAGTTTGCGTAGGGTTTTTTTCCTTACTCATTTATTTTTCCCTAGAACTTTTGAGTTAAATCATCCTACAGAATCGCCGATCCCATCTCCCTTATCAAGTGACCGAGGCTCTCCATCTTCTGTCACTTCTAAGGTACTAGTTGTTAGTGATATTCTTCCTCTTATTCCAAGTATTCAACCACTTAATTCTCGTGCTTCGAAAGACGATTTTTATGATATTCATTGGAACCCCATCTGGGAGCCTTCCGAAGAAGATTTCCCCATTACTCCTTCTGGTGTTTTGGTCCTGATGTCTTCCTCTGACATGGATGAGACGAACCCTGTCTCTGGTGAAGAAACCTTTATGGAAAGTGATGAAATCCCTATACCTATGGAAACTTCACCCTTCCATGTCACCCCTCTTGGTATCACATTGCCTTTACACTACCATGATTTGGTTGATATTATGAGTTCTAGATCTCCCCTTACGAGTTCCATGTGGTCTCATACCATCACTCCGACCTCTGAACCTTTTACACCACAGATTCATAATGTGACTGTCACATCTATCCTGACTATCCCAACTGTTTGTGTGGCTTCTTCGGCTCCCATTGATAGTGTCATCACTACATCTTCGGTCGTGACCACTATCGTCGGACCTTCAATTGATCCTACTGATCGTGGTCCATCAGCATCGGCATCTGGAGTTGTTAATCCCACCCATAGTGCCCCACCTTCTTTTGGTTCCATTTCGGCAGGGGGGGCATATGACCAATACCTACAAGCTCTTCAGAATCTGGATCTGCATAATCTGTTTCATTATTATGATTCTCGAGGAGCCCATATTTATCACCCTAGATACATCCCATCTCAGCCTGTGCTTAAGGTTTCGATTCCGTTATCTGTTGCATGGGGCTCGACTAGTTATCACGGTGGCCAAGCACAACCTTCAACCTTTCAAGGTCCACCCTATCAAGGTCAGCCATCTTATGGGTAGCCTTCTTATGGGAAATTTGTTGGCCCATAAGGACAACCCTTATAGGGACAACCTTTGGCCTTCAGTGGTTCCTCTTTCACTTACTCCGGGCAGCCTTCTGGTCAACCGGGAAAACCTTACATCCAACAAGGCCAACCTGGTGCCCAGCAAGGTCACCCCTCTAGACAAGTAGGTTAGCCTCAAATCTAGCTATCCCCTTCAAGCTTTTCTTTCAAAAAATAATTGGGGTACTCGCCAGCAATGGTGGGAGAAAATTTGGAAGTCATCATTGGTTACCTACGATAGCTTGTCACTCTTGAGCATTTACACTTTTGCTTCTTGTTAGGTTGGGATATCCTCACATTGTCATTGACCTTCTGGGGTTTGGGTTGCCATTTTTCCTCATTCCATCTGATCCATGTTGTCTCTGTCAAACCTCCAATCCCTTGGTACCAAAATGCTTCTGCATTCCGGAGTCGTGTTGCCGATATGTTCAAGAGTATAATCCTTCTACAATTCACACCCTTACCTCCTCCTCTAATGCTCTATTTAACCATATACCACCTTGTTCCTTATCTTACGTCATTGATGGGGGAAACATTAAGGCCCTCCTGTGACGGATCATCTCCTATCGACACCGGCTCATTATCCAGGAGATTGGTCTAGAGATCCCCTTTGGTACCTTAGAGCTTGCATGCCTCAATGACGAGTTCTTTGCACCTGACAACAAACTTTCATCATTGGTCTTTGATTGGGTGATTCCATGAGTGTTTGACTTCAGCTCATTTTTCACACTTAGTGGATTGTACTAGACAGTACCTTGAGAGCCATTAGCATTATTGGTGGTTTATCTCACACTTGTTAATGGTTGTCATCATTGACCAGTAATCAAGAGACTTTCTATCATGCTTGACTTCATCACATTTGTTCGCATGCTAGAATTTGTACTAAGATCGGTTAGGGTTTCAAGACCCCGAACTAAGATTACATATGTTCAGGTTGTGTGGATTGGTTCGTGATTACATACATGACTCTTTCATTGGATGGCTGCGACCATACCTGAGTCTTCATGGATGGCTGCGACCATAGCTTTATCATTATCATGGTCTCATCAACTGGGTGGCTACATCCATACCGCAAACTAAGTTTCATATGTCTTTTGGATGGCTGTGCCCATGCCTAGACTACATGTATTTCACTATTAGAGATATCAGTTGTATTTGCACCTGTAGGTCCTTCAAGGTGGCGTTTCAGTTCAGTCATGCTTTCGTAAAGAATTTCACGCCTCCCACTCTCTCGGGCTTCATGCTTTAGAGGGCATCTGTTACACAGTAATTTGTCACTCTCTCAATTTTAGTCCCTCTACTGTGTCATGTATCAAATAAACACGTTCATATCTTCCCACTCATGTAAGAAGATTAAGCAAATGCTCTTTGTTGCTACAAGTTGACCCTTATTCCCCTTGTTTCTGCCTTGTCATGAGTAAGCCATTGATATATGTGATGATACCTTGTCATAAACAATCTAATCGCGACACCATCGTAGGTGTACACCTATTTTCTGCGACGTCCGACTTTTAGGGCCCGGCGCGAGGCTCTGTTTCTGGGAAAACTAGTGTCTTTTCGAGAGACTAGCCCTCTAGGTTTGGCAACTACCCTAGAAACAACAGTTTAAAGTAATTCATGATTTCTTCTATGTATAATAGATAAGAGAAAGACAATGGAACCAACCTGGAACTTTCTCTTAATCCCTTGCTTGATCTCTCTCCCCCTTGACAGAGCTTGCAACTCCTCCCCGTACTTATCCAGATTGGAGAGTACCTATAGAAACACGGTAGCAAAGAACCATCAAAGCATCTTGATCTATTATATCATAAGCATTAAAAAATCAGATATATAATGAACATATAATAGAATTCACAAATGATAACATTCACAATTGCACAATCATATGGAAGAAAACTTGAAGAACTTTATTAAATGGAAGGGATAATTACAACCCAGTTGTCTGATCGAGCATCATCCTCCCAGCATCAAGCCCTCTTCACCTCATGAAATAGCAAGATCACACGAAAAATACGCTGCTCTTTCCTCCAACACAAACTATCAACACTTCCTTGCAATTCACAATATTCCAGCCTCTGGATCTCTTAGATGAGGGATCCATTTATAGATGTGTGCAAGGGTGTGAGTCATCTTTGCGTTTTGATTAGTGTCATTCCACTTGTTACATTTGGTTCCACAATAGAAGAGATAACTGAAGTTTAGATCTCTTACTCATCTTTGGGAAAATTTACAGAGGCAAGTGTCATAGGAGAAGTTTCTAGAAGATTCCATGAGCCTCCACTTAGCAAACTGTCTTGGACATTTTTCCATCCTCACCCATCGCACACTATAGAAGGCCTAATTAGTATGCATCACACTTGAGCAGTGTAACACTCAGTATGCATTGCACCTGGCCAGTGTACCACTCAGTATGGTTCAGTTTAGGCCATTTCTAGATAGTTTTTCAGGTGGAACGTTTGGGGAATGATGTAATCAGATGACCATGTTCTTTTAGGGTATGAAATAACTCTTTTAGGGGCTTATGATCCCTATTTTATCGACATATAATATTGGGTTTGAAGTGCCCAAATATGTCTATAAAAGTTTCCCCCTAAAGCATGAAGTCGTAAATCTTGATGTCGAGTGAAATTCTTTATCATGAGGATCTGAGGTTTTGAGCTGGAAGGTGACCTGTATAAGATACAATATAATACATCATCATAATATAATTTTTTTCATGACCTAGCTAAGGCAGGCATTCCCATGCTCAGTTTTATAAATTCATTTCATGTACATAGACCAGATAGTTGTCTGCAAATGCAGACTGGTGATTCTTTAGGTGTAGAGTCATCATTTTTGGTTAGGATGACCATCTGTGTAGCACCTTTGTACATTTGATGTTCTTATATCTCTGAATATATCACAGCCTGGATGGATGAAACTAGATCCGGGGTCTTCGAACTTGTTCAATCTTCACCTGATGTACAAGTCAATCCATGTGAAAAGATGTTCTGAAGTCGAACATGGAGATACATCGTCTGATTACCAGCCAATAATGTGAGTTGTTAACAGGTGCGAGAGGAATCACCGATAAAGATGATGACCCTCAAGGTGCTACAGTACAATTCACATGGTGTGAATATAGGATATAATGTTGAACACCATGCAAAATCTTTCAGTCGAAGGCCATTGATGTCAACCTATCGCCGGAAGTGAGAAACTTTCCATTGAGGCATGCAAGCTTCAAAGCACTGAAAGGGTTGTTTCTAAGTCAACTTCTTGGATAATGAGCTGATGTTGACAAGAAATGACTCGTCGTAGGAGGGCCTTGATGTATCCCACATCTATGACACGAAACGAAGAAAATGATTTTCTGGAGGTGAAAATGATCTGATGACACAAGGTTCAGGAATGGCGGTCATGAAAGATGATGATATTGTAGTGGATGAGACATTTAACTAGATGGTTAATTCTCGACTGAATTACTTGTCTTGAACATATCGGTGACACTGAGATGAATTGGTAGAGTTAACCCAAAAATATGGATGGTGTGAAAGACCAATGGTGAGATGACTGGTGAACGAAATAACCCAACCCAACTCAATCACAGAGATGAAGTGAAAGTGTCATGTTCAAGAGTGACCTGCTACCATAAATTTTTCAAGTTTTCTTCCCCTTTTTCCCCAGTCATTACTAACCAATACCTCTTTATTTTTGTCATGCTTGAGGAGGATAACATATGCTTGTTTTATAATTTTCCCTTCGGAAAAACCTGTCGCTCTGTTTTAACGAGTCTAGCGACAATGAAACTTGTTATTGTTTGGGTGGACAAGTTTGTCACTATTGTTTTAACAAGTTCAACGACAAGGATAACTCAGTCATTTTCATGTTTAGAGATTTTGGAAAGGGATGAAAAGGAAATCCCAGAGGTTCTTTTTCGTAGAATAATCCACTCGGTCCGAAAAATATTAAAATAATACAAAAGGGATGACTTTTCGATCACTTTAACGAGCTGAAAAAGACAAGTACTTGAACTTTTTTGTGAGATAATCCCTCAGGTCTGGATTAAAATATACAGGAGGGATGGCACCTCCAATCACTTTAACGAGATGGGAAGGCCAATTGCTCGAAAATATTTTCATATTTAATGAGTCTGAAAAGGGTTTAAAGAAGGCTCGTTTTTTAGGAATGAGTGGTGTTTAGGGTAGCAATTGGTTCCGAGTAAGTCTGGAACTTCTCAAAACATGGTGATGTGAAGAGGTTAGCTATTAAGACCACTCATTGCGATTGTTCCTCAAAATGGTAAACAAATAGGTGGAAGCATATGATCGGCCAAAAGAATGGAGGTGATTGGAGGTACACAACCAAGGCTCAAAAGGCTGATAGAACAACAATCACAAAGGGTATTTACTCAAAGGTTCATTTTTTAACGATCTTGAATCCTAGGGGAACTATGCTTGGTTTCAGTGTCATTTTTTTACAAGATTAAAATGAAAAGATATGCTTGAACTAGTGGTAAAAAATGTTCAATTCACTGTTTAGCACATGAAATTCTTTTGATGGTCATTTTAACCTACTCAATCACTCCATCAAATTGATTAGAAATACACCTATATGTAGGAAAAATGAACTAAAACTAAAAATTTACTTGAAGTATATGAATAGTAAATACGAAAAATAGTTTCACCTTTCATTTTCATCATTTCATTTCAAATATGGGATTTTGAAGCTCTAGAGTGGTTTTCCCCTTCAAATTTCACAAGTCGATTTCGAGAGATCCTGTGGACCATTTTCCATGCCATCAAGACCAGGTAGGAGATAACCCTAAGCTCTTCATTTTCCTTCCATCTTTTCTTGATTCTGAGCTAGTTTTTCCACTTTTCTAGGCCCCCAGGGTTTAAAAATTTTGTTCCCCAATCATTGCACCTAGCCAGTATCGAAAGGTGTGATTCATACTGAACTTCCATGATCTGAAATTCACCCTATGAGTGACACCAGTTAAATATTTATTAAACTAAGGTATTACAGACTCATGTGCTGGTGTGTGTGTTCCGTGTTATTGAAGAAACAGATCAATCAGATTGCTATTACATAGACAATAAAATGGAAAGACAACAAAGAAATACATTAAGAAAACACAAAGACACAAGCAATTTTAATAAGGAGTTCACCCTTTTCTCCAGGACTACGTCTCCAATCTAGGCTTCAATGGTGGCCTTGTTTTATTGTGTCTTTGGGTAGAGAATTTATAATATAGGGACTCAATGTGAGTTCACCTGAAGCACGTTTTGCTTGGTAGGGTGGTCCTTGGATTCCCCAAGCCACTGGAGTACACAAACTCTTCTTCCTCCTACCAGCTCTGTGACCTTCTGGTCTACAGTGGAAAGAGCTAAATGTGATGCTCAGTCTGGACAGATTCCTCTATGGGATGGATTGAATCTTCAAGCTCTTTGGTGCTCGATGATGTTGCTGATAATCTCGGCCCTCTGTCTCCTCTGCTCTGCTTTATTGTTCTCTGTGTTCCATCCTCCTCTTTAGATTCTGGTTCCTTTCCATGTCTCTCTTCATCTCTTGGAATTCGACTTACTCAACTCTACTCCCACTGATTCGACTACCTCTGTTCATGGCTTTAGCCATTCGATCCCTATGCCAGTTTGGTTCCTCTTCTGCCTCTGTCTCTTCCCCTTCTATAGCTGTGCTTGGAGTTCCCTATTTGGCATCATCATGAATGCTTAGGAAGTGGCCACTTGTCGTCCTCCAAACAGTGCCAGCATGCTTCATTGGTTTGTTTTTCAGTTATGTCATGGATGCGTTCTTCCTCCACCATGGTGGTCAAACAGATTTCAAATCCCTTTAAAACACGACTTAATTCCCTGTCTATTCTAATTCTTCCCATCGAGTGCGATCGCAGCCATCTGACCTAGGCCCTCCAGATCCGATGCGATACACATGTTTTGTGCAGTTGAATTTGTTGACCGATAGCGCGCGATCAACAGTGGTTTTCTCTCACCTCTACCTGCCATGCATCGATCGTTGTATGGAATCGATCTGCTTTCATCCAAAACCTCTTACCATTTAAGGGTGCCCCAATCAAAACACTGGTTTCTAGAGCGTGGGTCCTGCCTTGTATGATTATCACTTTTTCCCCTTTTCCGACCGCGGTCCTCTGGTTCCCCCATGCCACCGAGTGCTCGGGCTTTTCCATTTTGGCCCTGTTCATCCAGCGATGCACTAATTACGCATCAAAAATCACCTCTGTTTCCCAATCTAGGGCTCCCAGGGGCTAATTCGGCCTCCCACGCAGTCTCCATGGGCCTTAGTCAACGCGCTTTGACCAAGGTCCTCGTCGTTCCACATTGGATGCCATTACCACTAGTTCAGGGTGTTTTTTATCACTGTTCTGGAATTCTTTAGAGATTTGTTCGACCTGATACAGTCATGGTTCTTTGACAGTCTTCTATGGATCCAATTCGAATCACTGCGTTCCCATTGAAAAATATTTTGGACCACCAAAAGTTGTTTTTTAAGCATCAACTAAGTGAGTATACTATTTTCTCACCTATCCAATCTCAATCCAATTTGCACTGCTTGGTTTTGAACCTTTGAACCTAATCCTAAGGTACTCAGCATCTCCCCTGTGCGTCACTCTCACCTTCCTCTCCAGCACTATGTCCTCCTGCAACTCATTAAGATACTCAGGTAGCAGGTCATCAATAGAAGGCAATTGACTTTTCTCTTTAGGGTCCTCAATCATTGAAGGTTCAAGCAATCTCAAGCAATCTACATTTACGACTGAGTAGATGTGCATGTAAGCTGGTAAATCAAGGCAAAAAGAATTTTCACCAATCTTCTCAAGTATCCTAAAAGGCTAATACCTGATAGGCTTTATCATTTTACCTTCACCTTGCACCCTGTCCGTGCTGATATATAGCCAGACTTGGTCTCCAACTTTAAAACTATGCTCCATCTGATGGTTATCATGCCTAGCCTTGTACTTGGCCTGGCTCCTTTCCAGCTATTCCTGTACTGCCTGGTGGATCTCCTGGATCTGTTCAATGAACCTAGTTGCCATGTACACATCACTGTGTCCTTCAACCATGGTGTCTTTACCAAAGACTAAATCAAAAGGAGACCTTGGTATGAAACCAAAACAGGTCTCAAAAGGAGATCTCTGTGTAGAAGAGTGTTGGGCTCTATTGTAAGCATGCTGCACAAACACAAGAGTTCATCCCAAAGCTTACGATGTTTGTTGTAATAACCTCTCAGTAACTAGATCACTATCATGTTTACTACTTCTGTCTAGCCATTTGTTTGTGGATGAAAATCTATGCTTTTCTTTAGTTTGGTGTCCATCAGTTCCCACAGACTCGACCAAAACTTCCCCACAAATTGGGTGTCTTGATCAGATACAATGGAAGTGGGTAATCCAAAATGAACCCATACATGTTCAAAGAATAATTTTGTAGTTTGCTTAGTCGTAATCTGTTTACTACAAGGTATCAAAATACACATTTTGCTGAACCTATCCACAACAACATATAGATAATCATGACGTTTCCTAGATTTAGGCAGTCCTCCAACAAAATCCATGGAAACACTTTCCAAAGGGTGAGAAGGGATTGGAAATGGAGTGTACAAGCCTAGTTTTCTATTGTTGGGCTTGCTTTTAGCACACATGGCACACCCTCTTACATACCTAGAAACTGTCTCATTCATTTTCGACCAATAACAGAATCTTTGCAGTTGTGCAACTATTTTACTTACCCCAAAGTGACCTGATATTAGAGAAGTGTGTGCTTCCCTAATTATCTTTATCCTCTCGGTTTGTGGAATGCAGAGTTTCCCACAATGATATAAGAGTCAGTCCTCTATATGATAGTCTAATTCTTCTACTCTTTTTCCTTGACTCAAAGTTGCATATACATATTTAAAGTCCATATCTTGAGCATATTGTTTTATGTAGCTTTCTTGTAGCACTGAATTATGCTTAAGTATGGTAGATGCATTTATAATGGGTCTAGATATCATGTCTGCAACCTTTTTATGTATTCCCTTTTTATATATGATGACTAAATGAAACTGTTGTAGAAAACACATCAATCGATAATGTATTGATTTGTACAGCTTAGTTTGAGAGTGCAGATATTGAAGTGGTTGGTGATCAGTATGTATTACTGTCTCTTTTCCCATTAAGTAATGTTTCCACTTTTCCACTCTCTGAACTAATGCATACAATTCTTTATCATATGTAGGATAGTTAACTACTACAGGATTAAAAGTCTCATAATGATAACATATGGGTTTACCATGTTGTGTCAACATTGCTCCCATGGCATAATCACTAGCATCAGTTTGGATCTCAAATGGTCTTTGTAAATCAGGTAGTGCTAGTATAAGTGCTGTACTAATTTTTTCTTTCAAGGTGTCGAAGGCTTTATGATGCTTGCCTCAACACTGAAACACCTTATTCAATCATGTTAAAGCATGTAAGGGAGCTGCAATCAAGGAGAAGTTAGAAATGAACTTCCTCCAATATTGTGCTGCTCCTAAGAAGCTTCTCACTTCTGTACCAGACCTAGGTTTAGGCTAGTCCACAATGACTGCCACTTTAGAGGGATCTATTTTCAATTCACCTCCCCCTACTATATGACCCAAGTAGTTTAGATACATTTTTCCAAATTCACATTTTGAGAGTTTAACATAAAGTTTTTCTCCTTTCAAAACATCCAATGTTTGCTTAACATGATTTAAATGTTCTTCCCATGTTTTACTAAAAATCAGAATGTCATCTAGATACACAATAAAAAAATCATCAAGAAAAGGTCTAAGTACATCATTCATTAATCTCATGAAAGTAGCAGGAGCATTGGTGAAGCCAAAAGGCATAACTAGCCATTCATACAATCCCTCCTTTATTTTGAAAGTAGTATTCCATGCATCTTGCTCTGCGACCCTGACCTGATGGTATCCACTATGCAAATCTAGCTTGATGAAATAAACAACTTCTTTTAATTGATCTAGAAGATCATCTATGCGAGGAAGGGGATAACGATTTTTGATTGTTATCTTATTTAATGCTCGATAATCAATGCACATTCTCTCTTTCTCACCAAAACGATTGGTGACCCACATGGTGATGTGCTAGGCCTGATGAAGCCCTTCTCGAGTAACTCTGCACTTTCTTCTTTATTTCAGCATTCTCTAAAGTAGAGAACCTGTACATCCCAATGTTAGGCAATGGAACATCTTGCTGTAAAATAATATCATGTACTATTCCTTTTTTGGGTGGCAGACCTTTAGGTTCTTGAAACAAGACATGATACTTTGAAACAACCTTTTCTATATCAGCTTGCTATTCAGCATTACAACCCTCAAATACATTGGTTTTATCAGGTTAACTTTCCTTTACAACCATCAATAAGAATTGTTTGAATGAATTAATCATTCTTTTCATCTTTCCTGAGTTTATGAGAGTATAATTATTCTTGAGCTTATGAGCTCTTACAAAGTATTTGATTCCATATTTGACAAGTAGATACTTGTTCTCATCTCTATAGAAAATAGCCTTTCTATCATACAAGTAAGGAATTCCTAAAACAATTCCACATATATCCAAAGGAATTATGTCTAACTCAACCTCATCTACAAATGCTAACCCAAAAGAAAACTTGAGTTTGCACTGTCTAGTCACTTGTAGTTGTGCTTTATCATTCAACCATCCTAATGGGTATGGTTTCTTGTGAGGTGTAGTTGCTAATCCCAATTTCTTTACAATTTCTTCAGAAATCAAATTTACTTGTGAGCCACAATGAAACAAAGTATCAATATTTTGATTTTTGGAAGTAAGTTGAATATGGAAAAGCTCATGTCTTTTTCTCTCATTTTCTTCATCAATAATAGATTGAGAAAAATTAATAGTAGATGCTTCAAAATTCTTACCTTTTATACCTATGGTTGCTATAGTTGCTTCATCTCCTGAGTCTGACCCCAAATCTTTTTGAATAGTTGCAACTGCCTTCTTCTTCTTGCCCTCGGACTTCTTAGGTCTTAGCTCCAGATGCAGAATCCAGCAATGCTCATCATCATGCCCCTCCTTTTTATAGTGAGTGCATGAAGCTTTGGCTTTCTGTTGAGTGTTAGCCTTCCTTGCCTTCCACTTCTGTTTTCTTTTCTCCTTGCTCTTGCTTACAGTGGGTTGAGATGGTCCCCCAACCTCTGGATTTCTATTCTTTCCTCTAGCTTCTAGATGAGTAGCTTGTACAGATACCTCATTTATACTAGTGGGATTAAACATGAGGATGGTATGCCTCATGTAGTTTTGTAGACCACCAATGTACTTCAAAAGAGTCTCTGGTAAGTCTATTGAAATACCCAATACCAATGCTCTCTTTCTGAACTCTTGAGTATACCCTTGCACACTTTGCCCTTTCAACTGCCGAAGAGTTTGCCAACTCATCATGGCTTGTTGCATGTAGGCCAATGGATAGAACTACTTTTTGATTGCAGAAACAAAGTCAATCTAGACAGAGATGGTATTACCATGTCTTTTCATATCAGCTTGGGTTTTTCCTTCCCATCAATCCAAGGCAGTGCCTCCTAGGCATAGGCTTGCCAACTAAATCTTACTCTTATCTAAGTTTATGTTCTATACCTTGCAATACACATCAATTTGTCTAATCCAATTTTCCAACTTTTCAGCATTTAGCTCTCCATTATATATGGGCAAATCAAATTTAACATCTAACTTAATCAAATATGCTTTCTTATTATGCACAGGGCTATTAGGAGGTGTTTGAAAGCTTTCCTCTTTCCCCTTTCCTTTGCAGTTGTCATGGAAGTGAGACTCATCTTCTTCTTTGTCTTGTTTAGAGCCTGATGCATCTTCCACCTTTTTCTTTCTAAAGTCTTCGTACATTTCTTCAACCATAGACTTTATAGCTAGGAAACTCTCTATGAATTGAGGGTCTGGCCCTACAGAACCTTCTTCTGACATTGTCTTTCAAGAATAGACTCTCCCAATTTTAGGATTAGTTTCCACCAAATCTCATTCTCCTAATTTGAGCTTTGATCTTATGAGCATTCACAGCTAAACCAACACAAGCTTGTCCAACCTTACAACCTCTTGCTCTAAAACCTTTTGATCTGATATTCACCCTATGAGTGACATCAATTAAATATTTATTAAACTAAGGTATTACAGACTCATGTGCTAGTGTGTGTGTTCTGTGTTATTCAAGCAACATATCAATCAGATTGCCAATACACAAATAATAAAATGGAAAGACAACATAGAAATACAGTAAGCAAACACAAAGACACAAGAAATTTTAATAAGGAGTTCACCCTTTTCTCCAGGGCTACATCTCCAGTCCAGCTTTCAGTGGTGGCCTTGTTTTATTATGCCTTTGGGCAAAGAATTTACAATACAAGGACTCAATGTGAGTTCACCTGAAGCAGATTTTTCTTGGCAGGGTGGTCCATGGATTACCCAAGCCACTAGAGTACACAAACTCTTCTTCCTCCTACCAAATTTGTGACCTACTGGTCTATAGTGGAAAGAGCCAAATGTGATGCTCAGTTTGGACAGATTCCTCTATGGGATGGCTTGAAGCTTCAAGCTCTCTGGTGCTCGATGCTACTATTGATCATCTCAGCCCTCTGTCTCCACTAATCTACTTTACTATTCTCTATGTTCCATCCTCCTCTCAAGATTCTGGATCCCTTTTCTATCTCTCTTCGTCTCTTGGACTTCGACTTACTCAAATCTACTCCCACTGATTCGACTGCCTCTGTTCATGGGTTTAGCCATTCGATCCCTATGCCTGTTCAGTTCCAATTCCACCTCTGTCTCTTCCCCTTCTGCAGCTGCACTTAGATTTCCCTTTCTGGCGTCATCATGAAAGCTTATGGGGTGGCCACTTGTCCTCCTCTAAATAGCGTCAGCATGCTTCATCGGTTCATTTCTTCAGTTAAATCGTGGATGTGTTCTTCCTCCACCGTGACGATCAAACGGATTTCAAATCCCTTTAAAATGTGGCTTAATTCCAAGTCGATTCTGCTTCTTCCGATTGGGTGCGATCTCAACCATCCGATCTGGGACCTCCAGATCCAACACCATACACACGTTTCGTGTGGTTGAATTGCTCGACTGATAGCGCACGATCAACAATGGTTTTCTCTCACCTCCGCCTGCCACGCATCGATCGTTGTATGGAATCGCTCTACTTTTGTCCAAAACCTCTTACCATTTAAGGGTGCCACGATCAAAACCCCCAGTTTTCAAAGCGCAGGTCCCACCTTGTACGATTAGCATTTTTTTCCCTTTTCCGCCCGCGGTCCTCCAGTGCCCCCATGCGACTGAGTGCTCAGGATTTTCCATTTTTTCCCTGTTTGCGCATCAAAAATCACCTCTGTTTCCTAATCTGGGGCTCCCAAGGGCTAATTCGGCCTCCCACATAGTCTCTATGGGCCTCGATCAGCGCACTTTGATCGAGGTCCTCATCGTTCCATGTTGGATGCCACTACCACTGGTTTACGGTGTTTTTGATTGCTGTTATGGAATACTTTAGATATTTGTTCGACCTGATACAATCATG
The DNA here is from genome assembly GCA_031772625.1 of Pinus tabuliformis. NCBI lineage: Eukaryota > Viridiplantae > Streptophyta > Pinopsida > Pinales > Pinaceae > Pinus > Pinus tabuliformis. Next base: position 767,441,942 of record CM062815.1, read on the forward strand.
GTTCTTTGACAATCTTATATGGATCCAATTTAGATCATGTCAATAGGTCAGTCAGTATGCATCCCACCTTGCTTAAAGGCAGGGTGCAATGGGCGCAGAAAGGAAACTTTACACAGTGATTTTTCATCAATTTTTTTCCTGTTTTTGCTCAAATTTGGATCCTAACTCATAGATGGTATTTGCGAAATATCCATACATCCGGATGGATTTCCGAGGTGACCCAGATTTGGTGTTACTAGCTAGCGAGCAGTGGAGTGCTATAGGTAAAATTATGCAGCCACATCTTTGTTTACAAGTTTTATAATGTTTTTTTGTTTTTAAATGTTACCAAGACTAATCAAAATTATATGTGTGTGCAGATATTGGGCTAGTGTGACCAATGGCATTCCCGCGGGTGGTAGATGATGCTCTAGTAGGAGAGGTTGTAGGGAGGGCCTTCCTTCAGGATCTAGACATATCGGAGACCATGGAAATGCTGCAGGATCAGATCGAGGGCCTCACTCTCGACATTCAGGATGTCAAGACCGATGAGCTACCTCTGAGGTTACAGTGCCATCCTACTGGTGTGCTGAGTCAATGGACTAGGCTCTTGCGCATGATCACATAGGAAGTGACATGTTATCACCAACATCATTAGACTAGGATGCTTTTTTGCATTCACTTTGAGTTTCTTGGTTAGATGACCGATTTCGTCTTGGACAAAAAAAAAATTGTAAAAACTATAAACAGCTATATATTTTTTATTTTCGGAGTTTTATTTTGGTTAAGTTATCCAATCCTGATGCAAATTTTGATGTAAAATGCTTTCTTTACAAATGTTGCAAATGTCTATCTAACACATAGTTTGCTAATGAATCAGTCAATGTGTTTAAGTTTCTAGAAATGTGTTGATATTGAATGGAATTGAAATGTCTTTCCAAAATTCTAACTCTTAGGAACATGCGATAAATAGCTTGGTTCCGAATGGAATAAATGCCAGTAAGCTATAGAATGATGAGTTGTGAATCTAGCCTGACAATGAGTCGGCATATGCCATGTGAAATGGCATCAGATATATGTTCAATAAACGTGCTATACTCAATGATGTTGTTCGTCGATCGGCTCATACATATCCCCCTGAAACTCACTAACTCGTCGCTTGGAGCAAAAATGGCCCAAGCTATAGAAGATAGGTCGTACGTACTATGACTAGCTCCGTCGGCGTATTCAACAAATGGTTCCAAAAAGTTTGACATTTGCAACAAATGCGAAGTGGATTACTTAACCAAAATGACAAATCTAAAAGAAAACATACCAAAATGAAATAAAAGCATATGTACAATGAGTTTACTACACTTAATCAAGCATAGTAACATTTAAGATAAAACCCATTTTGGGGCTGCGACAGTGGAATCCCATCATAATCGACCAACTCGTAGGCTCCTTTTGTCAATACTCATTTAACGATGTAGGGGCCCATCCACAATGGTTCGAATTTACTTGCTCGTAATTTGTCAGAGTCCTAATCTTAAAGTAAGATTAGGTCACCTTCTGAGAAGACACGAGGCCTGAAATTTTTGTCATATTGCGCCTTGACACGTTTCTTATGTGCTTCGTTAGCTAGCTCGGCATCACGACGGGTTTCATCCAGGTGGATTAGTTCCAAGAAATGAGCCTCTTCTTCAGAATTTTTAGGAAGAAGATCAATTGCAAGCTTGAGGGACGAGATCTTGCACTGAATTGGTAAGACAACTTCTAGACCATACACCAACTGAAAAGGCGTAAATCCAGTCACATTTCTCACTGAAGTCCTATATTCCCACAGAGCTGAGTACAGGATTAAATTCCAATTCCGTTTGTTGACTCCAATAATTCTCTACAACATGCGCTTAAGGACTTTGTTGATTGCCTCAACCTATCCATTAGCTTGCAAATAATTTGGAGTAGAACTGTCGTGGGACAATCCTAATTTGGAAGTCAATTCAATCATCATGTGATGATGAAAATGCGACCCATGATTTGTGACTCTAGCCTGTGGAATAGCAAATATGAAAACTACATGATTAAAAAAGAAAAGAGCAGTCATTTTGCCGCTGTTTTTTAATGTAGGCATTGCCTAGGTCCATTTTGTAATATAGTTGATAGCGACTATAATATACCCATGTCCCCCGGTCGAGGTGCGGTTACATGTCATGAAATCAATGCCCCATTTAGCGAATGGCCCAACAACAACTATTGGATGTAGTGGTACAAGTGGTAATCTGGTTTTGCGATCAAAAATCTAACAAGCATGACAACTTCTGACTGCAGTTATGCAATCTCTGAATATGGTGGGCCAAAAGTAACCTGCTCGTAAGATCTTCTGTGCAGTAGCGTAACTAGATAGATGCCTCCCACAAGCACCTAAATGACAATCATTCAAAACTTTTTTGGCCTCCTCATTGGTGAGACACCTTTATAGAACTGTATCGACACCACAACGGTAAAGCGTATTGCCAATGATCAGGTAGTGTTTGGCTTGGTATCGAGTATATCGTTGTTCAGAGCAAGAGGTGTTAGGCCTAAAAGTTTGGGTTTGGAGATAGACCAGTATATCCCCATACCACTGATTGCTTGATGATATCAAAAACAGAGCCTCATCCATGATTGATGCTTTAGATGTTAAATTGTTGGATGATGAGGGAAGGTCACAAAGTAACTCCGAAAAGACGAGAGATTTCTTTGATTTGGAATTGGTGAATTCCAGATCAAACTCCTACAAAATGGCTATCCATTTGGAATATTTTCCCCCCAACAATTGACGTGACAAAATGTAGGTCATAGGGTTGCAATTTGACACAATGGTAGTTTTGCGAAAGAGAACGTAGTGTCGGAATCTCTGTACTACTTGAATGGTTGCTAAAGCCAATTTTTCAACATAAGATTACTTGCTTTTTGTATCAATAAGATTTTGACTTAAATAATATATAGGATGTTCAATTCCATTATCTTCTTGCACTAAAAGCATGGCGATGGTCGTATCTGCAGCGACGAGATATAGGTTAAAGTCTTTTTGATAGTTAGGAGCATATATTAATGATGCTTTTATCAAGGAATATTTAAAAGCATCAAAGGAAGCTTGTGCAACCTGATCCCAGTGGAAGGGTACTCCTTTTTTCAAAGGACACGTATAACCTTTAGCGAGTTCAGCATAATGTGGAATCAACCTCCTCAAAAAGTTAGCTTTGCCTTGGATTCTCTAAATCTGAAGTAAATTTGAAGGTGGAGGCATGTCAAGGATTAACAAAACCTTAAATGGGTCGAGTCAAATTCCATCCTTAGAAACTACGAAACTAGGTAGTCAACCAGAACCAACACAAAACACACACTTGTGTGGATTGAGTTACATCTTGTAGTGTCGGCAACGTAGAAATATGGCTTTCAAATATTGTGGATGATCAGTCCGATTTTGAAAATGATTCGGTAGATCGTCGAGATATGGATGAACAATGTGTTTGATGTCATGGAAGGTGTAGTTCATTGCCCTCTGAAAAGTTTCCCCTACGTTATTCAAACCAAAAGGTAATTTAAAATATGTGAATGTTCCCCATGGACATATAAATCCATTCTTTGATTGGTCCTGTGGGCGGATATTGATTTGATTGTATCCAGAAAATCCATCCATAAATGAAAATATTTCACATCCAACACATTCATCAATTATCTGGTCAATGAAGGGAGTAGGATAGATTTCCTTTGGACACGCTTGATTTACATCCCTATAACCGATGCACACTCTAATTGTTCCTTGTTTTTTCATTACAGGAACAATGTTCGATACCCAATCAGTCAGAGGAATAGGGTAAGTGAAACCAGCGTGCAAACGTTTTTCAACTTCTGCCTTAATGGCAATGACTTTCTTTGGATGGACAGGTCGAAGCCATTGTTGTACTGGTTTGACATCTGGATACATCTTGATTTCATGTTCAACAATTCTCGAGTCAATGCCTGGAATTTCTTCATATGAACATGCAAAGACATCTCTGAATTCGTGAAAGAGAGTGTAGAAAATTTCCAGTTCTTATGGAGAACAAGATTTTCCAACATGAATATTCTCTATAACATTAGGTTTGGTTGAGATATTAATGGCGATAGTTTCTTCAATATTGGACAAATTTCGCTCGGAATCTACTGTGTTTACAGTATTTGATAAAAAATCAAAAATTGAAGCATGATTGAGGTCATTTGAATAATCTTCATTGTTATCTTGAAGGTGGGAATGATGGTGGTAATCTTCCCACGATGTCTCTCTTATCATCATTGACTGGATGATTCCTTCGTCTGTAGAATGTATACGAGACCAAGGATTAGAAGAGGTACCATATTCTAAAGACCTATCTACCCAAACACTCGTTGAGTGCTGATTTGTGTTTGCCGCCCAGGCCTAGAAGATTGATTGATACAAAGATTCTATGGGGCTTGGGTGCAACACCTCTCATTGATCCATACTATCAAAATGGTTGGAGTTATTCTTAATCTTAGATGATGTAGAAGAGATCATATGACATGTTTCCACTGTGGCCACTTCCGCAAGACTAGATGGAGGTGGGAGGACAAAAGTACCCATTAAGTAAGGGTCTTTTAGGAGACCTACTCCGACATTTTGAAGCGATTGAGTACTTCCATGGATCAATGGAATGCTTCCAATAGCTTGTGAACTATTAGGAAAAAATGCTAGTTGATCAACGATTGTAATTCCACCTTGGAAGGGAAATGCAATCTCTCTAAATTATGTAGACACAACAACAGCCATAGCATATATCCAGGGCCTTCCTAGTAAAATATTGTAATCAAGGTTTCCATCAATGACCTCGACTTCAATTTCTACCATTTTGCCCCCCGATTCAACTTGCAAGCCACTTATAATCCCATACGGCATGTATGTTCTTCCATCGAATGCTTTTAATGTCGTTGATGATCGCGACAAGGGTGGTGAACTTAAATTTTTCCAATAACTCATTGACATGATACAGGTAGATGCCCCCTCATCAATGGTTGTTCGATGAATAGTTTTATTGAGGGATTTTACCTGTATAAGGAAAGCGAGTTGGGCTAGTAACTGAGGTGTATATCCTTTATCATTAAAGGGCACAAGATTGGATACCGCTGGATCAATCCCACCTATTGCTGATAACAAACCCTGCTTTTGGGAGGGGCAATTTTGTAGTACCTTAAGTGTCAACATAGCGAATGGCGATTGAGCCAAATCCTCCACTATATTATAATTTTGTGTAGCTTGAGCACGAGGATTAAATCTTGATTTATGGATGACTCCCTTTGGTGGCTTTATAGTTAATTAAGGAATAATGGGTGGAACAACTTCTGGTTAAGTTGTTATCGAACCACCAGGTTGATATGTAGCCTAGTTGTTTGACGATGATGGATTCCCATAATCTTTATTCCTTGTCGATATCAAAGAATCATTTTGCTTTTTTTAGATGGATAGCATGAGTACTTGGGATGTGGAAGCATTATCGATAGCAACAAGATTAGTTTCTGGGTTTGGAAAGGGATCAGTCAACAATGTTGAGGTATTTGAAGTCCTTAAAAATTTCATTACCTCAGCTCGATGTGGACAATCTCTCATATGATGCTCCTCGATACATATATAAAATGGAAAATGAGGAGGTTTCTTCAGCCCAACATGGTTTTCAGAAGATTTTTCAGGAGTTGAATTCTCCTATTTCTTCTTATTATTTTTCCCTTTCTTCTTGCCCCTTGGTTGCTTTTGATTCTTGCCCTTATCAGATGACATGGCATTAATCTTCGAGGAAAGAGATTTGTCATCTACATTTTGATTAGAAACTGCAAGAGCTTTACGAGATGGAGCCTTTATGGTTTGTGTGCTTGAGGTACCGATCATGCCGTCACCCGCATGAGAGTCCATATTCGATTTAGGAGGGGGTGGAACATAAAATTTTGGTCTTGGAGCATCAGGGATTTTGTCGTAGAGTGTGCCAGACTAAGTGTGGAACAAGTCTAAATATTGTTCACGAACAATGAATTGCTCTTCAGTGAAAACTCCTCCATTTTTCACGTCCTCAGTGATAGATGGCAATAAGGACTTAATAAACCACTTAGCTAAAAGCTGATTAGGAACATACGTCTTTACCATTTGATGACGATGTCACCACTCATGAATATGATCAGATATGTGAGTGGTCGTGGTTTGTTTAAAGTTGGTAAGGAGTTCTGTTCCCATTTCGTATCGAATGGGTAACTGAAAGTGGCTTAGAAAAGTAGTGGCAAGGGTGCTGAAGTTATCAAACGAAGCTCTAGGCAATTTAATATACCATTTTACTGTTGGACCAGTGAGCGTTCTTTGAAAAAGGTGAAGCCTAATCGAATCATCATTCAGGGTGTTAGATGAGCACCACAAATGAAAATTCATTACATGATTCGAAGGATCTTCACCCAGATTTCCATTGAATTTATGAGGAATCATTGGCCACCAAAGGGCGTATGCAATTGGATCATTAGTCAGCCGGTTCAAATCCAGTAATTTTAGAGTTGCTACAAAAGGCAATCAAATTTCTCTTTTTTGCATGCATATTAGGTGTCTCATTTGATCTATTGCATTCCATTAGGTCATGGATCAATTGATGGTAGTGGTTCTTTGTCAATCTTCCTCATGTCATTTATCTGCTGGCCTATTTTCACATGTATAGTTCATTTGCTGTCATTTTATTTCATTCCATTTGAAAAAGTCATTTTAGGGTTTTTAGGTCTCATTAGGTCTAAGGTTTGCCACCATGGTCTTCAAAAACTCAATAATGGGTCAGCAACCACATGAGGATGTCTAATAAATTCATAAAATCACATTTCACTAATGATTTTCTTCATAAAGGGTTTTTACCTCAAAACTTAGTTTTGAGGTGAAAACAGAGTTTTTATATTTCATGTACAAATTTTATGTAATTTTAATGTTTTCATATGTAATAAAGCTTCAGCTACAACCCTTAGTCACCTTGCCAACTCCAGCACTCCAGCCACTGCAAGAAACAAAGAACATCAAAGCATCAGTTCATCAAATGATAAAAAGAAAGAGCCAAACTACAAAACAAGAGTTTTTAAAGCAAAGTAAAAAGGAACTTTAGAAAAATGGGTTTCTAAATGAGAAATTAAAGTCAATATGGATATAAAGTTTTCCTCGGGGTTTGAAAACTTCATTTTGTGCAAAAGAGAGAGCAAGAGGGAGAAAATCACATTTTGAGGGGAAGGAGTGAAATTTGCAGCAAAATTTCAAATTTTCACTGGCACAACGCACTTGCCTCGTGCTACACACCGGGTGCAAGTTTTACAAAGGAAATTGAACGGATGCAAGGCACAGAAAGTGTGCTGTGCACCTCGGCGTTGGTGCGGCGCATTTTTTGGTTGAGCTCCAAAACACATTGCATTGAGTTTACAAACCTCCAAATTTTCAAATAATCTCTCAACAAGTAAGTACACCCTCCCATCTGGCCTAGCAAGAGAGTCTTTCAGTCATGGTGGTGATTTGAATGTTGAAAAACAAAACCCTAGCTACTCTCAAATTTGTCTTGCAAAGCTTATCTAGGGTTTTCTTGTTTTTGTTGTTTTCACTCCCTTGTGATTATTTTCCTATCTCCCATCCCCCTGCACTAAGTTTCTCTAAATCCCTTCCTCTTTCCGTCTCGCATTGACACTCACCTTACTTCCTATCACCAAACCCTAAGCCTTATACATAATTCCTACCATTCTCAAAACCCTAACTCCCATTTCCCAAACCGTATCATTCCCTAAAACTCTAATGCCATCATCAAAACCCTCATTCACAGTCCTACTATCAGTCAATCCTTTTATCTCCAAAATAGAAACAATAGTCTCCCTATATTTGAGAAAATCTCTTCATACTCATCATTCTTCACTCCACATTTGCAAGTATGGAAATAGATTTAGCATATGAGAGGGATGATGAAATTGTCAGTGATTCTTCCCAAGAGGCTCATGCACCAAGAAAACCACATAAAGGAGGAAAACACATCTGGGAGGAGCCCACCACTCTCACAGAGTTACTAGCTTGCCCTCTTGCAGTAACATGTTTTAAACATCAGTCTTGTTACTAGTTTTGTGAGATGGTGGAGAGGGTGAAATATCACCATGATCTTGCTAGGTTATTTGTTCTTCATCTTCACAATGGCCAAGTGAACCTAGCTGGTGTTTCTTTCACTTTGACACTTGAAACTATTGCAGCAGCAACATGCATTCCTAATGTGGGAGAACAGTGGAATAAGGGACAACATGTGGGCAGAGAGCATTATGAGCCTTACATCAAGGCTAGTTATCAAAGGCAAATCACTAGGGTCTTTCCTTTTAGATACCTACAAGACACTTATGCTCCACTTATGAAACTCATTATCAAGTATTTCACCTGTGAAGGGAGGTTTTCTCATTTGTATACTTACCATGTTAGATTGTTGATGCACTTCACTAGAGTGAGGATGATGAACCTCCCCTATTTCATATGCAGAAATATTGAGAAGATGGCTACATGTGTGCAAAGGAAATCTCTTCCTCAATAGTTCAATAGCATTTACCATTTTTCATTGATTAAGATTGTTGTTTTGCATCAGCTAATCTTGCTGAATATTTCATGGGACACCTTCAATTCACATGAGGTTTTCAAAAGCCCTCAGGTGACCCCATCAGTGCTATAGGAGGAAGGACGGCCTTCAAATCAGCCAGAGGGTCATGAGACTGAAACAACAGGTGTGCCAGTTTTTGTCACTTACGAAAAAGGCACAAGGATACTATTTGCAGCTTCCAAATGAGTATTATCTCCATCTGGGGTGGAAGGGGTCTCGTTTCCATCATCAGACCACAGGAAAATGCTATCTTCACCTGGGGTGAAAGGAGCTTTGCCTTCTTCTTTAACAGTACAGGTACAAGATAAAGGAAAGCAACCTTTGCATGATGAAGGACCTTCTGAAGGTCAGGATAGAGATTATGTTTTGATTCAGGAAGAGGACACAGATTTGGGTGCCCAAAACTCAAGACACAAGGAGGTCATCAAAGAGAAAGAAGCTGACATCCATGCCTTATCACTTGACCTTGAGAGGGCTAATTAGATTATCAAATTTCTTGAGAAGAAAACAAGTAGCTTACAGACAAACAAGAACTCCTGGAGCTGTGGATCATCAAAGAAAACTGGCGAAAGTCTAAGAGGGCAAAGGGCAAGTTGACATCCATTGAAAAAAATACAATGACCAAGAATATTTATTGGAGAAGGTGAATATGCACTTGGAGAAGCTGCTTGAGAAAGCCAACAAGGAGAGAAAGATGTTGCACCACATGGCTCATCACTATTTGGCCTGGAACAAAATTTGTAAAACAAGTATAAGAAGCCTAAAAGCCAAGTTAAGGAGAACTTTGAGGAGCAAGAAAGAACAAGATAAGATGAAGATCTTAGCTGAAGATTCATTGGCCCAGCATAGCATCTAACACAGATCACTCATACCAAATTTCAAGAAATTTGGTGAAATTTTTGGCATTTTTTAATTTTTCAGGCAAAAAACAGGTTTTTCCGGCAAGCGCTTTGATGGGGACCTCCATTTGCAGGAAAATTTGCATTTTTGGATTCATCATGAAAAATTATGCTTGCTCATAAATGGGTGAGAAATTTTGACAAGTTTTGGGCCTCCAAAAGGGCCAAATACACCCAAACAATTCCCTCTCTACCACTTTTTGACCACATAGGAAGCAGTCTTGGGAGATTGCATTTTTGGAGGGGCAAATGAACTCCAAATCAAAGAATTCAAGTTGTGCCAAAAAGTAGACTCACCAAGATTTCCAATGAGCTATCCTACACCTGATTTGGGCTTTGAGAAGCCTTAAAAAATGGCTTGGAAAAGTGCTACGCACAGAAAAATGTCCCTACACATAGGATGAAAACTTGCCAATTTTGCATGTTTGCTCAGAATTTCACCTGGTTTTCTTCTAGTTTGAATTTTTCTCTCTCATGGTCAAATTCATGATGTAATATGATGTAAATTGATGTACTATGATGTAAAAATGATGAAAATTGACTTAAGGAGGTGGATATATCAGTTGTAGGTGGTTTTGAGCTGTAATGAATTGGTTTCCTATGTTTTAGAGGCAAGCTGTTCCACTACCTACTTTTGTGTTCCTAGTTTAGATAAGGTTGAAACCACCCATTTTCTCATGGATTCGACCCCTAATGGATATCACAGGTGGTTTGGATGTCTATATCATGTGTTTTTCCAGTCATTTGTCAGGGCTGGAATCTTGTGGATGCTTTGAGCACTATTGTACATCACTTTTGCAGTTTGGCAAGGAAATAAACTACGATTTTGCAGCATTTTGTGGGATTATTGTAGCAAGGTGAATTAGTATTGTTTTCTCCTCTATGATTCATTTTATCATATGTTTATGTGTGTCATTATCTCTCTTTTTCTCTGCATAACTAAATGGATCAAGTGTAAAGGTAGAATTCATTGATGTTTCAGTGCTCTGCCTTGGGGTTTATTTAGTTTTATATTGCATGCCCTCTATAACTCCTCACCAGTCTTTAGACTCATCATTAAAACTAATTTTAAGTACTAAAATACTTGCCTACCTCGCCCCATAGAAACCTCTGAAAATCTAAGTTCATTCCCCGAACCCAAAACTACCTTCCTCATCTGATCCAACAAACCAACTTTAAAATCAATAAAACTTATCTAAGCATATACCTAGCCTAAAATTAGTATTTACATCAGTCATCTCTTGGATTATTTTCCATATTTCTTGAGATTGACAAGGAGAGAGCCCTCTCTTGACCTGGTAGGGCTAGCTACCAGGTTAAGCGTGGTTTGATGTTACCATAGACCTACCTTTCGTAGCCTAAGGTAGATTTAGGCCACAAAAATACCCATTATAAGATGGAATCACCTGAGCAGTAGGTCTTTGCATACCAGGGTAATGTATCTGATGTTGGTAACTTTGATAAGGTTGTTGGACATAACCAATATAGTGTGGCTGTTGATAACCGTTTTGAAAATGTAGCTGTCCATTACCTACAAATCCTTGTTGCTCAGGTCCTCGGTAGGTTTGATCTTGACCAAGCTCAAGTTGCGGTTGGGTTTGCTGGAATTGCAGTTGTTGGTATTATACCATCCATGGTTGTTGGACCATTTTTTGTTTCCCAATACTGGAAGATTGACCAAGATGCAGAGTGGTAATACCCATTTGAGCCTGAGTTGTTCTAGGTAAGGGAACACTAACCTAAGGTTGCGATTGAGCCATAGAGACAAGAGGATGTTGTATTGCAACCCAAGATACTTGAGGTTGAGACAAAACAAGCAGTTCTTATACTTGTGACATAGTCATAATAGCAGGTGTAATGGGAATATTCGACACAGGTTGGATCAGTTGCATTGAATATACAACCCTTGGTTGTTGTGGCAGTATTGGTACCCAACCACTGGATTTAATTCCAGTTTGACCTGAATTTTGTTGTAAACTCTCATATGGTTGTTCTCCAGGAGGGAACAATGAAAAGGCATATTGCCCTCCATATGGCAGCAATCCAGTGTTCAAAGGATATATGGGTCTTTGAAGACTGGTCTGCCCAATTTGATACTGGCATGCCACATCAACTTGCTGAGTTTCAACATAAGAAATACCATATGGGACTCTAGATGAATAAATAGGAGTAGACCATGTTGTTGAAGCAGCCTCTAAATGGATTCCTACTAGTGGTTGATAACTAGTTGGAACAAATGGTATACCAACAAACATTGTAGGAATCGCAGAAGGAAGTTCTGTCAAATTTGTATCAAGTGACATAGTCCTAGAAATTGATGGTTGCTTAGACATATTTGGTCTATCCAAAATATTTCCTACTGATTCGACAGGAACTTGCGATGAAGGATGATTAAAAGAACCAACTTCAAGAGTAGAAAGATACAGATGAATCCTAGTTCCAAAATTTAACGGGGTACTAGATGGAGGATCCTCTACTATCTCCTCTATAGCAGTCAAACCAGATGATATGAATTGGATCCATAAATGACTGTCATAAGATCATGACTACATCGGGATGAAAGAAATCCTTGAAGAATCCAAAACAGCAATCGAAAACACGCTGAACCAGTGGCCATGACAGCTGGCATGGAACGATGAGGACCTCGGTCAAAGCGCACTAACTGAGGCCCATGGAGACTGCAGAGGAGGTCAAAATAGCCCCTGGGAGCCCCAGATCGAGAAAAGGAGCTGATTTTCGATGTGCATGGGCAAATAGGGCTGAAAAGGAGGAGCGTTAAGCACTCGGTGGTGTGGGGGAACCAGAGGATCATGGGCGGAAAAATTTAAAGGTGCTAAAGTACAAAGGCAAGACCCGCACCCTAGAAACTAGCGGTATTGATTGGGGCACCCTTGAACGGTAATCAGTTTTGGAGAAAATGGAGCGAGCACCCTCGGCGATCGACGCGTGGCAGTAGAGGTGAGGGAAAAATCACCGCGATTGCACATTATCGGTCGAGCAAGTCAACTGCACTTGGTGTGTGAATGACGTTGGATCTGGAGGAGCCCAGATCAGATGGCTGAGATTGTGCCCGATAGACAGAGTGGAATTGACAGGGGATTAAGCCGCATTTTAAGAAGATTTGGAATCCGTTGACTGCCACCATGGAGGAATAAACGAATCGACAAATAGGCTGGTGCTGTTACAGTGAGGAAACGTGGCTACTTCTTGAGCGTTCATACTGACGCCGAATAGGGAATTCCAAGCACACAGGCGACAAGCGAGTCGATGCAGGTGGGAGAGGAACTAAACAGGCATGGAGGTCGAATGGCTAAAGCCATGAACAGAGACAGTGAACAAGGATTCAGAGAGAGATTCAGAATGAAGATTCCAAGCGACCAAGAGAGATAGTGAATAGTGAACCCTGAGAGGAGGACTGAGCACAGAGAGAGGTAAGGCCAAGCAGAGGAGACAGAAGGCTGAGCTGCACATAGGCAGCATCGAGCACCAGAGAGATTGAAGAATCAAGCCTTCCCATAGAGTAATTTTTGCAAATTGAGCATCACATTTGGCTCTTTCCACTATAGACTGAGGGGCACAGAGCTGGTAGGGAGAACAAGAGTCTGTGTACTCCAAGTGGCTTGGGGAATCCAAGAACCACCCTGCTAAGCAAAATCTGCTTCAAGAGAACTCATATTGAGTCCTACATTGTAATTTCTTTGCTAAAAGACATAATAAAACATGGCCACCACTGAAATTGGACCGAAGATGTAGCCCTGGAGAATAGGGTGAACTCCTTATTAAAATTGTTTATGTCTTTGTATTGCTTTCTGTATTTCTCTGTTGTCTTTCCATTTACCTTCTGTGTATTGGCAATCTGATCAATCCGTTGTTTCAATAACATAGAACACACACCAGCACATGGGTCTATAATACCTTTTGTTTAATAAATCTTCACTGAGGTCACTCATAGGGTGATTATCAGATCAAGTGGCATCAGAGCTCTATGCTGTAAGGTTAGACAAGCTTGTGTTGGTTTAACTGTGAATGCTCACTAGATCAAAGCTCAAATTAGGAGAAGGAGAATTGGTGGAAACTAATCCTGAAATTGGGAGAGTCTATTCTCGAAAGACAATGGTAGAAGAAGGTTCTGTAGCGCTAAACTCTCAATTCATAGAAAGTTTCCTAGCTATAAAGTCCATGGTGGAAGAAATGTGTAGGAACTTTAGAAAGCATAAGGGTGAAGGTCTGTCAGGCTCTAAGCAAGATAAATAAGAAGACGAATCTCATTCCCATGACCACTCCAAAGGAAAGGGGAAAGAAGAAATATTCCCTACACCTCCTAGTATCCCTGTGCATAATAAGAAAGCATATTTGATTAAGTTAGATGTTAAATTTGATTTTCCTATATACGATGGAGAGCTAAATGCTAAAATGTTGGACAATTGGATAAGACAAATTGATGTGTATTACAGAGTACAAAATATAGACTCAGACAAGAGCAAGATTCAGCTGGCAAGCCTTCACCTAGGGGGCACTGCCTTGGTTTGGTGGGAAGGCAGAACCCAAGATGATATGAGGAAGCATGGTAAGACCATCTCTGTCTAGAGTGAATTTGTTACTGCAATCAAAAAGTAGTTCTATCCATTGGCCTACATGCAACAAGCCATGATGAGTTGGCAAACTCTTCGGCAGTTGAAAGGGAAAAGTGTACAAGGGTATACTCAAGAGTTCCGAAATAGAGTGTTGATGTTGGGTATTTGATTAGACTTACCAGAAACTCTTTTGAACTACATTGGTGGTCTACACAGCTACATGAGGCATACCATCCTGATGTTTAATCCCACTAGTATAGATGAGGTATCTGTACAAGCTACTCATCTAGAAGCTAGAGGAAAGAATGGAAATCCAGAAGTTGGGGGACCATCCCAACCCATTGTAAGCAAAAGCAAGGAGAAAAGAAAGAAGAAGTGGAAAGCAAGGAAGGCTAACACTACACAAAAAGGCAAAGCCTCATGCACCCACTGTAAAAAGGAGGGGCATGATGATGAGCACTATTGGATTTTGCATCCAGAGCTGAGACCTAAGAAATCTGAGGGCAAGAAGAAGAAGACTGTTGCAGCTATTCTGAAGGATTTGGGGTCAGACTCGGGAGATGAAACAATCATTGCAGCCATAGGTATACAAGGTAAGAACTCTAAATCATCTACTAGTAATTCTGCACAATCTGTCATCGATGAAGAATATGAGAGAAAAAGGCGTGAGCTTTTCCATATTCAAGTTGTTTCCAAATATCAAAAGATTGATACTTTGTTTGATAGTGGCTCACAAGTAAATCTGATTTCTGAAGCAATCGTAAAGAAATTGGGATTAGCAACTACACCTCATAAGAAACCATAACCATTAGGATGGTTGTATGATAAAGCACAACTACAAGTGACTAGACAATGCAAACTAAAGTTTTCTTCTGGGTCAGCATTTATAGATGAGGTTGAGTTAGATGTAATTCCTTTGGATATATGTGGAATTGTTTTAGGAAGTCCTTACTTGTATGATAGAAAGGCTATTTTCTATAGAGTTGAGAACAAGTATCTACTTGTTAAAGATGGAATCGAATATTTTGTAAGAGCTCATAAGCTCAAGAATAATTATACTCTCATAAACTCAGGACAGATGAAAAGAATGATAAATTCATGCAAACAGTTCTTACTAATGGTTGTAAAGGAAAAGAAAACTCATAAAACCAATGTATTTGAGGGTTGTAATTCTGATCAGCAAGCTGATATAGAAAAGATTGTTTCAGAGTATGATGTCTTGTTTCAAGAACCTTAAGGTCTGCCACCCAAAAAGGGAATAGTACATGATATTATTTTGTAGCAAGATGTTCCTTTGCCTAACATTGGGATGTACAGGTTATCTACTTTAGAGAATGCTAAATTCAAGAAGCAGGTGCAGGAGTTGCTTGAGAAAGGGTTCATCAGGCCTAGCACATCACCATGTGGGTCACCAATCGTTTCGGTGAGGAAGAAAGATGGCTCGTGGAGAATGTCCATTGATTATCAAGCACTGAATAAAATAACGATAAAAAATCATTATCCGCTTCCTTTCATAGATGATCTTTTAGATCAATTGAAGGAAGTTGTTTATTTCACCAAGCTGGATTTGCACAGTGGATACCATCAAGTCATATTTGCAAAGCAAGATGCATGGAAGATTGCTTTCAAAACAAAGCAGGGATTGTATGAATGGCTCGTTATGCCTTTTGGCTTGACCAATGCCCTTGCTACTTTCATGAGATTAATGAATGATGTGCTCAGACATTTTCATGATGATTTTGTTATTGTGTATCTGGATGACATTTTGATTTTTAGTAAAACTTGGGAAGAACATTTAAAGCATGTTAAGCAGAAATTAGATGTTTTGAAAAGAGAAAAACTTTATGTTAAACTCTCCAAATGTGAATTTGGCAAAACCTCTCTAAATTATTTGGGTCATATAGTAGGGGGAGGTGAATTGAAAATAGATCCCTCTAAAGTGGCAGTCATTGTAAACTGGCCTAAACCAAAGTCTTCTACAGAAGTGAGAAGCTTCTTAGGAGCAGCACAGTATTGGAGGAAGTTCATTTCAAATTTCTCCTCAATTGTAGCTCCCTTACATGCTTTGACAGGATTGAACAAGGTGTTTCAGTGGGGACGCAAACAGAAAAAAGCCTTCAACACCTTGAAAGAAAAAATTAGTACAGCACCTGTACTAGCACTGCCACATCTACAAAGACCATTTGAGTCCAAATTGATGCTAGTGACTATGCCATGGGAGCAGTGTTGACACAACATGGTAAGCCCATATGTTATCATTCTGAGACTTTTAATCCTGCAGTAGTTAACTATCCTACATATGATAAATAATTGTATGCATTAGTTCAAAGTGTGAAAAAGTGGAAACATTACTTAATGGGCAAAGAAACATCAATACATACTGATCATCAGCCACTTCAATATCTACACTCCCAAATTAAGTTGCAACAATCAAGACATTACAGATGGATGGGTTTTCTACAACAGTTTCATTTAGTCATCAGATATATAAAGGGCATACATAAAAAGGTTGCAGACATGTTATCTAGACCCATTATAAATGCATCTACCATACTTAAGCATAATTCTGTGCTACGTGAAAGCTACATAGAACAATAAGCTCAAGATATGGACTTTAAAGATGTATATGCAACTTTGAGTCAAGGCAAAAGAGTAGAAGAATTGGACTATCATGTGAAGGACAGACTCTTATATCATTGTGGGAAACTCTGCATTCCACAAACTGAGAGAGCAAAGATAATTAGGGAAGCACACACTTCTCTGATATCAGGTCACTTCGGGGTAAGTAAAATAGTTGCACAGCTGCAAAGGTTCTGTTATTGGCCAAGAATGAGTGAGACAGTTTCTAGATATGTAAAGGGGTGTGCTATGTGTGCTAAAAGCAAGCCCAGCAACATAAAACTAGGCTTGTACACTCCATTGGTAGTTCCTTCTCACCCTTGGGAAAGCATTTCCATGGATTTTGTTGAAGGACTACCTAAATCTAGGAAAGGTCATGATTATCTATATGTTGTTGTGGATAGGTTCAGCAAAATGTGTATTTTGATACCCTGTAGTAAACAGATTATAGCTGAACAAACTGCAAAATTATTCTTTGAACATGTATGGGTTCATTTTGGATTACCCACTTCCATTATATCTGATCGAGACAGTCGATTTTTGGGAAAGTTTTGGTCCAGTTTGTGGGAACTGATGGACACCAAATTAAAGAAAAGCATAGCTTTTCATCCACAAACAGATGGCCAGACAGAATTAGTTAATAGGATAGTGATCCAGTTACTGAGAGGATATTGCATCAAACACCCTAAGCTTTGGGATGAACACTTGTGTTATGTGCAGCATGCTTACAATAGAGCTAAACACTCTTCTACCCAGAGATCTCCTTTTGAGACCTGCTTTGGTTTCATACCAAGGTCTCCCTTGGATTTTTCCTTTGGTAAAGATACCATGATTGATGGACATAGTGATGTGGACAAAGCAACTAGGTTCATTGAATAGATCCAGGAGATCCACCAGGCAGTACAGGAACAGATGGAAAAGAGCCAGACCAAGTACAAGGCTAGGCATGATAAGCATCGGATGGAGCATAGCTTTCAAGTTGGAGACCAAGTCTGGCTGTATATCAGCAAGGACAGGATGCAATTTGAAGGTAAGAAGCTAAAACCTATCAGGTATGGACCCTTTAAGATACTTGAGAAGATTGGTTAGAATGCTTTTCACCTTGATCTACCAGCTTACATGCACATCTACTCAGTCGTGAACGCAGATTGCTTGAGGTTGTTTGAACCTTCAATGAACGAGGACCCTGAAGAGCAGAGTCAATTGCCTTCTGTTGATGACCTACTACCTGAATATCTTAATGAGTTGCAGGAAGATACAGTGCTAGACAGGAAGGTAAGGATGACATGCAGTAGACAGGTGGAATACCTCAGAATTGGGCTTAAAGGTTCGAAGCCGAGCAGTGCGAAGTGGATTGAGATTGGACAAGTGAGACAACTGTTTCCTCACTTAGTCGATGCTTGAAGAAAACTAACTTGTGCCGGTCCAAAACCTTTTCAGCTGGGAGGCAGTGATCCGAATTGGATCCATAAACGACTGTCATAAGACCATGACTATATCAGGACAAAAAAAATCCTTGAAGAATCCAAAACAGTAATCGAAAACACCCTGAACCAGTGGCCATGGCAGCCGATGCAGAACAACGAGTACCTCGGTCAAAGTGTGCTGACCGAGGCCCATGGAGATTATGCAGGAGGTCAAAATAGCCCCTGGGAGCTCCGGATCGGGAAAAGGAGCTGAGTTTTGAAGCGCGTTGCTGGGAAAACAGGGCCGAAAAGGAGGAGCATTAAGCACTCGGTCATGTGGGGGAACCAGAGGACTGTAGGCAGAAAAATGTAAAGGCGCTAAAGTACAAAGGCGGGACTTGCACCCTGGAAACCGGTGGTATTGATCGGGGCACCCTTGAATGGTAAGCAGTTTTGGAGAAAACGGAGTGAGCACCCTCAGCGATCGACGCGTGGCAGTGGAGGTGAGAGAAAAATCACCGCGATCGCGCATTATCGATCGAGCAAGTCAACCGCGCTTGGCGTGCAAATGACATTGGATCTGGAGGAGCCCAGATCAGATGGTTGAGATTCTACCCAATAGACAGAGTGGAATTGACAGGGGATTAAGCCGCGATTTAAGAAGATTTGGAATCCATTGATGCCACGGTGGAGAAAGAAACGATTCAATGAACAGGCTGGCGTTGTTCCAGTGAGGACACGTGGCTACTTCTCTAGCATTCATGCTAACGCCAAATATGGAATTCCAAGCACACATGTGATAGGAGAATCGACGCAGGTAGGAGAGGAACCGAACAGGAGTGGAGGTTGAATGGCTAAAGCCATGAACAGAGACAGTGAACGGGGATTCGGAGAGAGATTCGAAAAAAAGATTCCAAGTGACCAAGAGAGACAGTGAATAGTGAACTGTGAGAGGAGGACTGAGCATAGAGAGAAGTAAAGCCAAGCAGAGGAGAGAGACGGCTGAGCTGACCATAGGCAACGTCAAGCACCAGAGAGCTTCAAGAATCAAGCCTTCCCATAGAGGAATCTATCCGGATTGAGCATCACAGCTGCCTCTTTCCACTGTAGACCGAGGGTCACAGAGTTGGTAGGGAGAACAAGAGTCTGTGTACTCCAAGTGGCTTGGGGAATCCAAGGACCACCCTGCTAAGCAAAATCTGCTTCAGGAGAACTCATATTGAGTCCCTGCATTGTAATTTATCTGCTGAAAAACACAATAAAACAAGGCCACCATTGAAGCTGGATCGGAGACGTAGCCCTGGAGAATAGGGTGAACTACTTATTAAAAATTGTTTGTGTCTTTGTATTGCTTACTGTATTTCTCTGCTGTCTTTCCATTTACCTTCTGTGTATTGGAAATCTGGTTGATCTGTAATTTCAATAACACAGAACACACACCAGCACATGGGTCTGTAAAACCTTTTGTTAAATAAATCTTCCCTGAGGTCACTCATAGGGTGATTATCAGATCACTAGATGGAAGAGGTAGACCGTCAGGTCCGTAAAATATTCCTGGAGCTGAAGAAGGTATAACTTATGTAGCGACAGATACTGGAGGGGTGACACCTTATAAATTCTGGAACTCAACTTCCAGATGTTGAGGTAAGTGAATTTCAGTCTTTGGATCAACTCTAGATGGAGCTGTTTCAGGTATAGAAATGTCTACCATTACACTAGGATCAGTTCCAATGTCCTCTTGTAACTACGGAACTTCTTCTCTAAAGGCAGATGTACCGAAAATGATCGGACTAATTGTAGTCTCTAATGATGTTGAAACAAAATTTTCAAATAAACCAAATGAATTGGACTGAGTTAAACAATACTATTTTGCCCAGAATGGCTTTGTTTCCAGAGTCAAAGATAGTTGACTTGCTAGTCTCCACGAACGATGGGGTTTTGATTGACTTTCTTCCACGATTGCAGATTAATTGATCAACTCAAAATTAAGGGGAAAATTATGTTATTCCGAATTCCATTAATTTTAATGACGCTTTGACACAACTTTTCTTTTTCAGTTTTTAAGAGTCGAGAAAAAGCTAAATATGACTCTAGTCCCCTTCGATTTTTAATGAGACCTTAGTGACAACTGTTCAAATGGACCTTTTCTTTTAAAGAGTTGAAAAGGAACGAAAGTGACTACTCTGGAAATCTAGACAAAAGGATTACCAAACCAATTGCAAAACTGCAAAATACACCCTGGTGATAAATTAAAGAGAAATTACCAAGGACTTATGTATAGCAGTCAATCTTCCCAAATGTTGTGTTCAGTGCATTGCAATCAATAGGGTGACAAACTCGGCTTCCTATGGATAAAGGATATAAGCCTACTGTGGTCTCCCAATATATATGCCATGGTACAGGGAGCATAAGTTCGTGCTAGCACTTGTCGTATCAAGGAGGAGGAATCACCCAACCTTCAATGAAAACAATAGTTACTAGTTTTTATGACATCGAAACACGTCTCTGGCCTAGATCTCTATATGTGTTGCGTTAAGTTCCAAATCATTGTTAAGTTCATTGAAATTTGTTTTAGAGTTGATCTTGTTTAAAGTTTACCTTTCAATGGTTCACTACGTGATGATGATTTTGAAATTCCTAAAATGCAATCTATAATGATAAACAATCTTTGTTTATTTTGACCAATGAAAATCTTAGCTACCAGGGAAAGAAGATTACAATTCCCTCAAACAAAGAGCAAAGAGCACACATTAGTGCATTTTCCTAAATCATTTTTCACACACAAACTAAATGAAAATTCAAATGCATGTATTTTTTTTCGTTCTCTTTAATGTGAAAAATGGCAAAAAATAAAACTAAATGTAGCAAAGATTTGAAATTTTTTAGTCAAAGCGACATTTTCGACAATTTCTTTTTCAAAATAGAAAGGAAGAGTAAATGAAACTTTTCAATTTCAAATAGAAAATGCTTTCAACACTTCAAATATCAAAAAATCAAATAAAAAACATGACAAAAAGTTCAATCGACTATCCAAGGAAGGAATACTCCATGACACTTTTCTTTTTGACACAAAATGACAGTTACGACACTTTTTGTACCAAAAAAACAGATCGTTTTAAGCAACTTTTCGACAAAGGATTGTAAATGATGAAAAGATACAAAAACATTCACTAATCCTAATTAATGGAGGCTGATCTATGTGATGCAAGGAGGTTTCAGTAATGAGGCACTGTTTATAAGCAGCAAAAAACAACCAAACAAAACTGAAAATAAGGACAAAACCCCCAAATTTCAAGAATGGAAATAAGTTTAGTCAGTCATCGCACCTTGGATTCACAGAAATAGGGATGCATCACACTTTTTAGACTGGGGAGGTGCGATGCATACTGGTTGATAGTGATAGATAGTGCGATGGGCCACGGAGTGCAACTGAAGTGGGTTTTGGTTCAAATTTGCAGTTGTTTTCAGTGAGTTAAGTTGAGCTATGATGGACAGTAAAGAGGAAAGTATAGAGGAATGTCTTGAGAGGTTACTGAGCTACCAAAAGGGCATATAAAATTCTTGTAAGTCAAATGTTTAATTCATAAATTGAACCAAAGATTGACTGAAGCAACATTCATCTACTATGCAATTGCAGAGCAAGAGCAGTTCAAAGGCTACCTAGATGACTTTAGGATCTCTCTATAGTTTATAAAACAAACAATAAAAACAAAAAAACATCTATTCACTCCCTAGTGGAGTCGCCAATTTGTTTCTGGGAAAACTAGTGTCTTTTCGAGTGACTAGCCCTATAGGTTTGGCAGCTACCCTAGAAACAATAGTTTAAAGTAATTCACGATTTCTTCTATATATAATAGATAAGAGAAAGACAATGGAACCAACCTGGAACGTCTTCTTAATCCCTTTCTTGATCTCTCTCCCCCTTGACAGAGCTTGCAACTCCTCCCCGTACTTATCCCGCTTGGAGAGTACCTGTAGAAACACAGTAGCAAAGAACCATCAAAGCATCTTGATCTATTATATCATAAGCATTACAAAATTATATATATAATGAACATATAATAGCATTCACAAATGATAACATTCACAATTGCACAATCATATGGAAGAAAACTTGAAGAACTTTATTAAATAGAAGGGATAATTACAACCCAGTTGTCTGATCCAGCATCATCCTCCCAGCATCAAGCCCTCTTCACCTCATGAAATAGAAAGATCACACCAAAAATACAATTCTCTTTCCTCCAACACAAACTATCAGCACTTCCTTGCAATTCACAATAGTCCAACCTCTGGATCTCTTAGATGAGGGATCCATTTATAGATGTGTGCAAGGGTGTGAGTCATCTATGGGATTTGATTAATGTCATTCCATTTGTTACATTTGGTTCCACAAGAGAAGAGATAACTGAAGTTTAGATTTCTTACTCATATTTGGGTGAATTCAAAGAGGCAAGTGTCATAGGAGAAGTTTCTAAAAGATTCCAAGAGCCTCCACTTAGCAAACTGTCTCGGACATTTGTCCATCCTCGCCCATCGCACCCTATAGAAGGCCTAATCAGTATGCATCGCACTTGAGCAGTGTACCACTCAGTATGCATCGCACCTGGCCAGTGTACCACTCAGTATGGTTCAGTTTAGGCAATTTCTGGATGGTTTTTGAGGTGGAACTTTTGGGGAATGATGTAATCAGATGACCATGTTCTTTTAGGGTATGAAACAACTCTTTTAGGGGCTTATGATCCTTGCGATGCTGTCACTGAGACTTAGTTGGTGACTAGCGACGATCCATATTGGGAAAATTTATTCAAACAGTCAGCCTTCTAGATGTCTTTAGAACTGATTATTGGGTTAGTTTCGGTTGCCCATCCTCCTCTAGGATGTTGGTTCTGTCTTTTGTGCAACCTCCCTTGAGGATAAGCTCCCTCTCCCTCATTTCATGGAGACTCCTCCTATAAAATCACTCACCATTGCTATGATCTGCTAGTTCTTTAGTAGGATAGTGCTACTAGTTCTTTTGAGTTTGGTAGAAATTTTTGTTGTGAGTGTGACAAGTGTGGGATTGCTAATAGTTTGATAAGAGGTTTTGGAGTGCCTTAACCTTGTTTTGAAGCTTGTGAGTGAGAGAGAGAGATATTGTCTATTCGGGAGACCCATTCCTGAGAGTGAATGCTTGAAGAAACATACTAGTTGGATCCTCCAAGAAGGCTTGTGATGTCAAGACTTGGTTGTAAGCTTTGCTCTTGATTCATTTTAATACAATCAATGATGATTTCCTATATCTTGTGTACAATTTACTTGATAGCATATAATTTCTTGACTTTATAAGTAAATAGATCATTGTTGTTCTCGGTTACATGCTCTGTTGTTTCTTGTGGTGCTTTAGGTTGATTCATCATCAAGGAGAAAGAAATGGAAGCTGGAGAAGCACAACGAAAACTCCATCAACCACCGGTTTGAGGTAGTCCTCCAAGGATGACTATTTAAGGGAATTGATTGTTGTTTTGTCTTTGTTGTGACTATACCCACTCTAGGGCTAGAGGGGTTGCCTCTGTTCGCAAAGGGAACACTTTCCTACTTCAAATGAGGTGATGGACTAAAATCGTATTTTGTCTTGAATTTTTAATGAGTCACATGACGACAAACTCAATACCTTCATTAAAATTTTGAATGAGTTAGATGAAGAAAACTCAATGTATCTTTTTTAGTTTTCTGAGTGAGAAAAAGAGGGAAAAGAACATCTCATCCCTTCTTCATAGTTTTACGAGCTCAAAGGAGGGGAAAAACTCAGGGATTTTTCGATTTAAGAGCAGAAAATGGTCCGAAAAAAGAAAGTGCTCTTACTGCTGCCATCTATTTTTAATGAGCCCGGTAATAAAAACTTGGGATTTCTCGGTTTAACGAGCACAAAAAGTACCTAAAAGAATGCTTAGTTCATCTTCATCAAGTTTAACGAGCAGAAAGACTAAGCTCAAGATTTTTTCAATGTAAAGAGCGAGAAAAAAGCGGGTAAAAAGAATGCTCCTATGGTATTTTTTTTGTTTAATGAGCTGGAAAAATATCAAAAAAGAGTTTGCTCAGAGCATCGTTGCATGTATTTAACGAGCGTAATGATAAAAACTTGGAGATGTTTATATTTTTTAAAGAGCAATAAAATATCACAAGAAGTTCTTTGACTATTGTTGCATATATTTTACGAGCTCAATGATAAAAACTCGGAGATGTTTATATTTTTTAAAGAGCAATAAAATATCTCAAAAAGTGCTCTATTGAGAATTGCATGCAACTTTTACTGCTTTTCATTCCTGAAAGTACTTTCATCAAAAGCGGTAAAAAGGTATAAAAAGTAGAAATTCCAATTATCTGGGTGCATGCATGATAAAAGATCCTGGAGAATGGACCGCTTGCTCTTTAATGATTTTCAAAAAATCATGTCTCTCAAATTTATATAAGGAGATGCTTTAATCTTTCACATGCATCATTTTCACTATTTTGAAGTTTGTGAGAGCTTGTTGGAGCTAAAGAGGAGAAGATTTTCCATGGACCATTGTAGGAGATCTGGGAAACCATTCGACGTGTTGTCAGTCTCAGGTGAGAGATAAAACCTTGCTCTATGCCTTACTAAACCTTTCTTAGCAATTTTATGGGTGGAATTTTGTAGATCTAAGGTCCCCTAAAGCCTTATTTGCGCACTAATGCCCTCGAGATGGCCAGTAGGGAGTGTTAAACACTCTATAAGAGCCACTGGAGGGTGTTAATCCTCCCTATGCAACATCGGGGGTAGCGTTAGGGCTGTAGGGCGTAGTTAAAACCCTCATGCATGGATTCCTTAAGTGTTTTTAGGGTTATTTTGTGCAGGTCAGGTTGAAATGACTCACCTATGGAGAGAACGGGCCCATGATAATGAGGAATTGCTGATGTGAAATGATCCAACATGCATACTTGCATTGCACCACTATAGTTTATTGAAGTATGCAAAGCTAGAGCTGATGAAAGGGTAGGAAAATTTACCGAGATGGATCATCTAGCGCTGGGATGAATCGAGCAAGTGTTCAGGATTGGAGATCAAGTGTTGGCGATTGACTGGGATGGCATTTAATTTTTGACTAGTTTTTCGAGCCATGGGGCACAAGCAAACCTCATCGGTGGCAAGTCAGATCCATGATCTACCTCAGAGCTGGTATAGATCTACTGCATCCCTGAGAGTGGACTAGTTAGCAACAGAGTCCCTATAGAGAGGACTCGATCTCTGTCTATGAGGGCAGTTTTATGGTTGATTGTGTGGTTGGAAGGGTCAAAAGGTCCCCATGTAGTGACAAAGGCCCAACTATTTCTTACGGTTGACTGTGTCTAGCCATAGATGTTCAACTGGTGTGAAGCAGTGCTTCACCAGTTAAAGGCAGAATGAACAACATGCAAGACCCATACCCAAAACAGTTTTCGGTACTGTACTATCATAGTCTTATTTTTCTTTGAGAGGGTACCTGTCATGTGCCCACAGATGAGCTTAGGTCCCTTTGATCTGAGGGAGCCAAGGCAGGGTCGCTGGTCATCACTCGATCCTCGCACAAGAGGAGGACCGATCCGGCACTCTTTTGAAGAAGACTTCTTCCAGTGGCTCCGTAGCCAAATTGTTATTGTTGATTGCTATGCCTATGAAGGCATGGACTTTACCGGTGACCCAAACGTGATGCTACCTCCCGGGACCAACTGGGGTCCTCAAGGTGAGAATAATTTTGACACTACTTAAGTATTTTTGCACTTTTGAATGTATATATAATGTTTTTTAAAGGTGAAATAAGAATGGACATGAAACTTTTATGCTTAACACAGATGTGGCGCCAGTTCGACCTGAAGGCGAACCTTGCCATATACGAAAAGGCAGCCAACTACTTGCTAGAGGGGGTGATGCCGACAGTCTCCGCAAGGTTTTGAGGAACCTAGAGGGTTTAACTATTGGTGTCTTCCCCTTTCCTATGAGCGAGATTCCCACTCATATGCAGCGGCACACCGTTGGTGTACCTGAGTAGTTTCTGTTTCCTCTTCGGAGGGTAGCTAGAGATGTTTTAGATTTTCTGGAGCAATAGGCTCTTTTTAGCAGGTGTGTGGTGTAGCCATATGAGTGCTTGTAGCTAGGCTTTGAGCCATTTTGTACTTAAATCATCCAAGTTTTTGGAATATTTTGATGTAAAAAACTGGGTTTCGATAGATATATCTATATATATATATATATATATATACAGATATTTTTGCTATTTTGGTGGTGTAAATGTGTTTCTAAATGTTTTTTGTAAAAAAAAATTAACTTTAGTAAAAAAATTTACTTCTCATGCATGCTACTATAAAGAATGAGACAAATGCCAATCCAATACATAGTTAGCTAATAAATCAATGACTGTATTTAATTCTCGAGGAACATGCTCATATGTGATTATTTCAAATCGACATTCCAAGAGTCGCACCCTTAGATAGTTACGTAACAAGGCTGGATTACGAATGTGATAATGGTTTGTCAATTTCATAATGACTAACTGGGACTCTAACCTAACCACCAGATTGGATATGCCCCTTGATGCCGCTTCCGTGAGAAGCAAAATGATGGACATGTACTTGGCAATATTGTTGGTAGCGGTACCAAGAAAGAGTCACCCGGAGCAAAATAGTTCTGACTCGGGTGTGTAGATGACCCAAGCAGTGAATGCAATGTGTCGTGTGTGATGACTGGCACCATCTATGTATCCTATGTATGCTAAGGGGAATGACAACATCTGCATTGCGAGAAGAATGCATGAGACAAGTACTCCACTAAATAACAAAGCAATCCAATCACATCAAAAAAGGTAAGCAAAACTTATGAATACATAAAATTACAAAGCACATGCTCAATGCAATACTAGGCACAATACTTTTTTATATAGAGTCCATATCTAGGCTCCTTGAGTGGGATCCCTTCCTAGTTCTGTAGTTCGTATGCCCCCATGGGGAGGACTTTCGTTACGAAATAGGGACCTAGCCAAATGGGTCGAAGCGTGCATGCCTCCAAGAGGTTATCTTTTGGATGATAGAGTGATACGAAGTCGCCCTCTTGGAAAGAACAAAACCTAACCTCTTTTGCGAATTGGGATTGTACCCGCTCCTTGTGAGATTTGAGTGCCAAATTGGCATCTCGATAGGTTTTATCCAGCTATTTAACGTATAGTAGCCATTCTTAAGGCCAGACATGGGTTCAACGGCTATTTATAGGGAAGGGATTGGCCACCCATTTTGTTTTGCTTCATCGTAAAGTTGGATCTCATGTGCGACAAACGACAGATTAAAGTTCAACATTTCCTCATGAGACCAAACAAATTCATCATGGAATTCCTCATGTAGGCAAGTGGAGCTTGCAATTTCCTCAGGACTACAATCTGCTCGCATCTAGGTGTTTTCCATGATGCTTGTCATGACTAAAATATCTATGGGTAATGACCTGGAAGTGTCGCCCATGTTTCCTTCCACATCTAAAATTTGGATGATTGCGTATGAGTTGATTGAATGGATCTAAAGGAGGAGCGGTTATGGGAAGGGTGGTGGTACCATCGGTGATAACCAACTTAACCAGAGATGTGGATGTGGATTGAATGCCTTGGTAGGTCGATTCAACTGGTGACAGTGCCATCTGGTCTCTGAATGTGTCAAGTTCTGAAGGAGCCATTAGGATCCAAGGATCGATCAGTTCATGAGGAATTGATGAAAGCATGTTGACCGATTGTGAAACCTGGGGCGGCTGAAGAGGAAGAAAACCCATAAGGTAAGAAGCCTTCAGTAGACCAGTACCTATATTGACATAACTGTCAGTTCCACCTCCTACTAGGGGTACGCCGCCACTTGGTGATGGTGAATAATCGGGGGTGCAGAAAGACAACTGATCCACTGTAATGACCTTTCCATCCAATGGAAATAGGATGATACAAAAGACATTGGATATGACAACCATCATGGCATATGTCTAACTGTGACCTAGCAACAAATTATAGTCGAGTTTCCTATCCACGACTTCTACGTCTACCGTTACTATTTTCCCATACAATGTGATTGGAAAACTGGCTAGGTATCCTTTTGGGATAAAGGTGTGGTTTTCAAAAGCTTTAAGGGATTTTGACAGTTGGGATAGGGTTGGGGAACTCAGGGCAAGCCAACATGAATCCAACATGAGACAGGTTGAAGCACCTTCGTCGATGATAGTTCTGTGTATACCTTTACCTTTCGAAGTGATATGCACTTGAAATGCACACTAGTGGGAAAGGGGAGGTTTACACTTGCCATGTTGAAAATAGGAAGCATGGAATCCGTAGGGTCAATACCTCTGATAGCTGAAAGCAAGGCTTTCCTTTGGTTGGGGCATGTTTGTAATACTTCAAGGGCTGACATAGACAATGGGACTTGCACCAAATCCTCTACGATATTGTAGTGTTGGGCGACATGTGTAGATGTATTGTGCATTATGCATTGAAGTGCCCCCTTGGGGGGTCGAATTACAAAGTCCTCAACAAGCCTTTTGATATGCAGATCGTTGGGCGATGATGGGTTTTAACCTCAGGATCATTCTATTGTAGGAGTGATAGGAGCTCCATAAGATTTATCTCTTGTGCCAAGTTCTACCATTTCAAATGTGTAAATGGTAGAATATCCTTCACTAGTTGAAGGATGTTTCGAACCATCGTTTCCCCCTTGCGGGGGTTGCGGTTGGTTGGAAATGATAATTTGTTGTTGTTGAGTAGGAAAAGGATTTCTAAGGACAATAGGTGCCTTACCAGAATCCCTATTAGCAAGGTAGTTTGTACATTCCTGAAACCTCCGAAAATGCCAAGTCGTGTGGTCTTCAGCACAGAGTTTGCATGGATATCTAGTGCCTTTATCCTTTTCCTTATCAGTAGGCACAACATCCTTCTATTTTGGGTCGGGCTGCTTCGATGACTGCTCTTTAGAAGGAGCGGTCTTGTTCTTATTCTTCTTTTTCTTGCCATCAGATTGTTTTGTAGACTGCACAGAGTTTAACACAGTGGCAGGAAGAGTAGTCACTTTGGTAAAGGGATCCACTGTCAGCTTGGCAGTGGAACCACTGAGTTGTTTTACAATGACCCCAGAGGTTGCGCCGACAATCCCGTTGGTGTGCACTCTAGGGTGCTGAGTGGTGGAAGCATTAGGGTTACCAGGAGCATGGGGGATTATGTCGTAAAGAGTGCCAGACTGTGAATAAATCAAATCTAAGTGTTGGGTACGACGTATGGATTGGTCTTCTGTGACCACACCACCTAGAGTGACATCTCTAGCGATTTGTGGGAGTAAGGACTCACAAAACTAGTTTGTTAAGAGAAAATCAGGGATGAGAGCTTTGACTAACCTCCACCTATGTCTCCATTCATGAATATGATCAGAGATGTGGGTGGCGGTATCCTGATGAAATGAATTAAGGAGCTCTGTCCCAGTCCCATAGTGGATAGGTAACTGAAAGTGCTTTAGGAATTCCATCACTAAAGTGTCAAAGGTATTTACTGATGTGTGTGGTAACTCAATATACTATTTTGCAGTATTTCTAGTGAGGGTGCGGGGAAAAAGATGTAACCAGACACTATCATCCACCATAGAGTTAGAAACACAATAGAGATGGTAGGTGGTGATATGGATGCCCGTTGGTATCTTATGCGGGATTGAACTTTGGGATGTCTATTGGTATCTTATGCAGGATCGGCGGCAATTGTAACTTGTGGTAGATGGGGTCGTTTTTCAGTTTGTATAAGTCGGGAATATCCAACGTTGAAAAAAAAGGCAGAGAATTAGGTGCCCCTGACTCGGACCATGGTGATGATGGATGACTTGAAGAGCTCTATGCTCCTCTCATCATTTGATTCCCCACAGTGTACATGGGTTACGTGGTGTAGCAGTTGCTTTGTGGTATGGTGTTGTAGAGTGGATTTCCATGAGTATTTTGATAATGGGGTATGAAATTGCCCCTAGTATAAGCAGCGCCCCCTTGACTCATTTGAGTCTGTGGGTAGGGTCCCCCCATGGATTGGTTGGGAACCCCTTGTGGATTCCTGACCAACATAGAACTAACCATGTGGCTTTGATTGACAGAGGGAACACTCATGTAAATTAGCGAATGTCCATGCATGCCTGAGAATGGAGGTGGAAATGTGACATTCCCTAACAGCATTTTCATATTGGGAACCCCCCGAGATATCTGAATTTTGGGGTTGGAACTATACATTAGCGGCCGACCATGTTGTTGGTAAATGGGAACCGTGCCCATAGTGCCGCATTGAGTGTTATATGGAGCACTATATGTGGCACTTGTCGAAGGTATGCATTGTGGCACCATAGGAGTGGAACCTGACATCTGTTGGGTTCCACTTATAGAGGGTGTTATGTGAGTTGTCGTACATGGGACAAATGAGATAGTGGGGTTCCACATTACCGGTGTTGTGATGACCATCGACTGGGGAAGTGGTAGAGGACCAACAGTGTCTCTAAAATTCCACAGTCTGTGAGTCGTTGACTAGATAGATGGGAAAGTTCCACCTACTAAAGAAGGAGGTACAGGTACCACGAGAACCACGATAGGGTCTGATGGATTTGTGAGTGGAGTGTTAAAGTGAGGAAGAAATCCTTCTGTGAAGAAATCCAATGGTAAAATTGAATTTTTGGTTGTCCACGCAGATCTCGCGTGAGATTTAGGAGACTGATTCCTCAAAGATGAGGAATCTGAGTCAGTGGAACTTGGTGGATCTTCCACAATGAGTGGAGGAAGTCTTAACAATTGTCTGGAGTGACGACGAGGGCCGAATGTAGCCACAGTGATAGTTAAGTTTTATCAAATAAATTTTAATGTGATATTCTTTAAAGTTTAAAAATTGATAGCGCTCAGGTACCTAAAAATAAAAAATACACTAAATATATCAATCAGCAAACAGAGGGAAAGTACCTTGTCTAATAAGAACCAATAACTAGATATGAAACCTAGTATCTCAACGAATAACAAAGAAGGATGGCCAAATGTACGGTTATGGTTACTCTAGAGCTTTGCTTGGACCTCAGATTGAGGGGCCAAGTACTCTCGTGAAGACGAGAACCCTACAAAAAACTAAAGATAGAGTAGATCCGTCCGTGTTAGGTACCAGGATAGCCTGTCCCAGTCACCTTGTGTAAGTGCCTAGAAGTTTTTGCCACTAGAGATACCTCAAATCACAGACATTACCAAGGGGGACCTAATCGTAGACAGCATGTTGTGTGGGCAGGAAACCTGAGTCCCCGACTCAATTATGAAATCCCTTAAGGGACCCCCAATACACAGAATGCCCAAAGGATTTGTAAGAGAAGGTGGGC
The DNA here is from genome assembly GCA_031772625.1 of Pinus tabuliformis. Classification (NCBI taxonomy): domain Eukaryota; kingdom Viridiplantae; phylum Streptophyta; class Pinopsida; order Pinales; family Pinaceae; genus Pinus; species Pinus tabuliformis. The sequence goes on from CM062815.1 coordinate 767,473,426, forward strand.
TACCTTCAATTATAGTCCGATGTTGTCTCATATTTCTCTCCGTTGTTAGTGGAGTGGTCTTGGTAATATGAGTGCAGAAGGATTTCTCACTTGTTAATGACACTAGTTTTGGTTTTCAACCTTGGGCGGTTCACTCACATGCTTATCCCAAGATCCTAGTCTAGCTAATGTTGGTTTGCTCAAAAGAGTAACTAATTGATTTTAATGTAAATTTTAAGTGTACTTGATTATTTGTCTTCGGTAGGGGTTTTGATGTATGAATATGGTGAGACTCTTAACTCAATAAATCATGTAGAACAATGCTCTGAATTTCTTTTTTCAATTTTTATGCAAACAAGTATTATTCTACATATTCATCTTTTCACATATTCATAGATTCATCTGTGCATATAAAGCCATTCAACACTTTCATAACCAAAATATTCTTTTTCCAATATTTCCTAACAACTACTGAAAACCAAAATGAAGCAGCTTACAACTATTTCGACAGAAGGATGAATACAATTTATCAGTCTTTCTTTCAAAAAAAATGTATTTTAAGAGAGAAAAACTAAAAATCTTTCCTAAAAATAAATTTTCAGGACACCAAAATTGCTAACATAATATAGTTGCAGATCTTAGTTCAGCCCATGAGAAAATCCTCCCCCCCACCTCTTTTGGTCCACAAATACTACTAGAAATCATGAAAATGGGAGACTAACACTCTGTTTCAGTGTAAACAGAGAGTTAGTCGGTCCACTAATGCTCCCTGTACACAGGCACAGTGCTTTATAGCCTGATAACCTACGTTAGTGAGGGAAATTACTCAAACAGAGGGCCTTTAGAATCAATTTTTGAGGTGAATGCAAACTGGTAGGATGTAATAAGATATTTGGTGGATCAAAAAAGGATTTGAAGAAGTAGGGAGCTCTCAGAAGAAAGAGAAGAACTGAGAGGAGTCTAGGTAAACCGGTAACTAGATGTATAGTCCCCAGCGGAGTTGCCAATTCTGTTATGGGGTAAAATGCACGGTGTATGGAGAATAAAAAATACCCTCAAAGGCCTTCCCAAGACCTTCGAAAGACTGCAAGATTATCTGCGGAAGCTACCAAGTTATACACATGTTCATCTATCAAATATAAGTTGAAAAAGTATGCAAAGAGGATTACCTCAAGTCTCCTTCTAGATTTGTTTGGAGATCGCTATGCAGCCAAGAAGAACTCCTTCAAATCCGGCGACAAGACAATCACTGCACAAAGGAAAGGAAAACACAATCATAGCATACAATATTGAAAACTAATATAAGAATGCACAATGAACATATATTTGTATACAACTTAAACTACTCAACTCGACAAGTATCGAAATGAACAACTCAATGAACAATGTTACCGACACTATGGAGTAGGGAACACAACTGCAGTTCTGTATTTATAATGGAAGAGTGATTACAACCATCTATTGTATCATCCTTCCCTTGCCCCTTCTTCCTTTCTTTCTCTCTCTATTTCAATTCACTTCTTCAAGTGTATGACAATTTACAACAACTTAGTGGGCTATCCTTTCAAATGCTCTGACCCCTTTCACAATGGCCCTCTCGCTACTTATGTAGCAATCAAATTAGGGCTGCCAAGCTCCTCCTAGAGTTCATTAGGGAAAAATCCATGAACCTGCCCTGTTTTCAAGCTTTTTCCCATTTGCCTTCATTCTCAGATTGGAATTTCCCCAAATAGTTCGATTTTTGGGACTTTCCCTGTTTTTCTTGAGCAAATGTAGGGATAAATATCTAGATATTTGTGAGCAGATTTGTTGGCTTGACCTATTTATTATCTCTTAGTTTCACTAATGCTCCCCCTGGTCTAACAACTTGAGTTAGCGGGGTGACTAACGCTCCTCTATGCCTGGTAACAAGCTTTATAAAGCAAGTTATCAATGCAAAACCAACGTTAGTGTGGATTCAAGGCCTGCAATTGTGGTCTTTGCTTCAGTCATGCTGTCTTTCACCTCTGAGTTGATGAGGAGGTCAGTCTTTGCTTCAGTCATGCTGTCTTTCACCTCTGAGTTGATGAGGAGGTCATTTTGCCCTATAATAAAGATCCAATGGTGGGGTTCGATATTAGTCTTCTACTAGTAAAACCTTAGTTCACAACTCCCTGTGTGGAAGAAGACTAAAAGTGGGGTGTAAATGCAATGAGGTTAGAAATGAAACATACCTAGGTGCCATTAGTGGATTGAAGATCTAATGGTGGGGTTCAATATCAATCTGCTACTCTTCAATCTCGTTTTCTCTCTAGCCCTGTGAAAAGTGAAAATATCTACTAGTTTCCCCTCCACCCTATGAAAAGTGAAAATAGCTACTTGTTTTAGAAAGTAAATGAAGATTGGAATTAGGAGGGCTTTGTTACATCAAAATTAAGGCTGAATTTTTTCAAAAGTGTTAAAATTCCCCTCCCTAAAAAACAATAAATACAATATTTATAGAGTGTAGAGTAGATGTGTAGGTGTAATGTAAGTATGCAAACAATTGTAAATATGGGCTTAGTTAAAGAATAATAGTAATAATAATAATAAAAGTCAAAAGTATGGGGATGAGTGCAAAAATCTAAATGTTGGCTCAATTAATAATAAAAACAATAAAATTAAATTTGTTATATTTCGATTTTGTTGTTAACTTGTGAATAGGTTTTGTTACAATACCATGAAAATAATAAAATTAAATTTGTTATATTTTGATTTTGTTATTAACTTTGTGAATAGGTTTTGTTACAATACCATGAGCCAATACCATGGCTTATCAATACCTCAAGCCCAAAAACCATAACTTATTTCACAACCAAAATGTTTTATAACAATATGACAAGATTCTTAACCATGGATATTCATCGCCCACTTTACAGTGGATATTATTAACTTGTAAAAAATTGTTTTTGTTATAATACCATGGGCCAATACTATGGCTTATCAATACCACATGCTCTAAAAACATAACTTATTTCACAATCAAAATATTTTATAACAATATGAAAATATTCTTAACCATGGATATTCATTCTAACTTTACCATGGATATTATTAACATGGAAATTGACTTTGTTACAATACCATGGGCCAATACCATGGCTTATCAATATCACATGCCCAAAAAACATAACTTATTTCAAAATCAAAATATTTTATAAGAATATGACAAGATTCTTAATCATGGATATTCACCCCCACTTTAGCATTAATATTATGAACTTGTGAATAGGCTTTGTTACAATAGCATGGGCTAATACCATGGATTACCAATACCACAAGCCAAAAAATCATATATTATTTCACAATATAAATATTTTATAACAATATGACAAGATTCTTAACCATCGATATTCACCCCCACTTTACCATGGATATTATTAACTTGTAAATAGGCTTTGTTACAATAGCATGGGCCAACATCATGCCTTATAAATACCACATGCGCAAAAACCATAACTTATTTCACAAAAAAAATATTTTAATTTAATTTAATACTATAACATTTTTTATTTGAAGCTAATAGGAAAAGGTTTGTAATTAGTTTTGAGATATATATAAACCCTCTATCCTCACTACTACTAAAATTATTACCATATAAATTAAATTGAGGTTTTAATAATATAAAAAATGAGAATAATTTTGTATTTGAAGATGTGAAATTTATATAATACAAATATTAGTAAGAACCAACATAGACCTGTCTTAACTAAGATCCAAGTGATGATAGCAAGCAAAGTGAAGGAAAGAGAGGGGGAGGGAGATAGTGACAAAGGTGGAGGGTGGAGAGAGAGAGAGTGAGAGACTGATGGGGCGAGACAAATAGAAGGAGGTAGGAAGAGAGAGAGGGGAGAGAGAGAAGAAGAGAGTGGAGGAGAGAGATATGGAGTTGGAGGAGGAGAGAGAGGGAGGAAAGAACTACGGCATAGGGAGATAGAGGTAGAGAGAGAGGGAGGAAAGAACTAAGGCATAGGGAGATAGAGGTGGAGAGAGAGGGAGGAAAGAACTAAGGCATAAGGAGATAGAGGTGGAGAGAGAGAGGGAGTGACAAGGGATAGATGGATAGAGAGAGAGGGAGAGAAGAGAGGAGGGGAGAGAGAGAATAGGTGGGGATAAATATAGGGAGAGAAGGGAAAGAGAGAGAGAGGGAGGCACAAAGATGGAGGAGGGAGAGAGAGAGAGTGATTGGGGGGAACAAAGGGAGGTGAGAAAGAAAGGGAGAGAGAGGACTAAGAGAGAGGAGAGAGAGATGAAGTTAGAGGGGGAGAGAGATGACTAAGAGAGAGGAGAGAGAGATGAAGTTAGAGGGGGAGAGAGAGGGAAGGAAGAAGAAAGACATAGAGGGAGAAAGGTAGAGAGAGAGAGTGAGTGAAATGGGAGCGATGGAGAGAGGAGAGATAGAGGGAAGAGAGAGAAGCAGAGAGGAAGAGGGAGGGAGAGAGAGATAAGTATGGAGAGAGAGAGTGTGTATGTTTGGGGGGTTGGATAGAGAGAGGGAATAAGAAAGAGATACATAGATACAAATATAGATATTATAGGTGTGCTAAGGAGGGAGTGACAATGTATGATAAGCAGTGCCAATAGATGATAGAGTGCTAGGAAATCCTACTAAGATGTGAGAAGTGCCATGGTGTGTCAATGTGTGCCAAGGAGTGTTAGGGAAACACAAGGGAGCACTAGGTCATAATACATGGAAATGAAGGAATAAGAGTGTGTGGAATGGAGTGTTAGTGAGTTCCAAGTGTGTTAAGGAGGAGTTACAAGGCTTGCTTGGCAATGCTAAGGAATGCTAGAGTTCTAGGGAGACATGTGGCCAAGATGTGCTAATGCGTGTAAGGAAGTGTTAGCTGGGAGTGCCAGGGAAACACAAGGGAGAACTATGTCAAAATGAATGGAAATTAACAAGTAAGAGTTTGTGATTAGAAGTTTCAATGAGTTCTAGGTGTGCTAAGGACAAATTGACAGGGTATCCTAGGCAGTGTTAAGGCATGCTAGAGGCTAGGGCGACATGCTAAGATGTCATAGGTGCTAGGGTGTAACAACACATGTCAAGGAGTGATAAGGAGTGCTAGAGAAACACAAGGGAGAACTAGGTAAAAATGCATCGAAATGAATGAATAAGAGTTTGTGACCAAGAGTGTCATCATTGTCTAGGTGTGCTAAGGAGAGAGTGACAAGGTATATGTTAAGTTATGGTATGTTCTATGCTTATTACAGTTTACTTCTTTTTCTTATTATATTCCACCGATTAGCAATCACATGTACATAAAGTAAACTATAGATAGAACATTAAACGATCGACAGAAAACAATCCAAGAAAAGAGACACAAGATGTGGCGGCTAGCCAGGGACAAACCCCACAATGTGTGGGGAAACCCTTTGATCAAATCTTCTTTTATCTTCAATAATTCAGTAGAGAGAAATAGTACAATAAATCTGATTCATATCAGCAGTAGCAAACCCTAGATCAGTAGCATCAGCATTAGCGGCTTCATTATCAAACTAGGGCAGACCATATCTCACAAACCGACAGTCGGACTGACTTCATTCCACCACCAAAAGTTTCAGCTTCCAGAGGAGGTTCAGATGAACCTACAACATAGTTCATATGAGGAGATCTTCTAGGCCACGCAAGTCAATCTTTACTTCTGCAGTTACAGCTTCAGTTTCAGCAGTTTCTGGCTCCAAACTAGGGCAGTCGATATCTTGCAAACCGTTCGTCGGATTGACTTCATTCCACCACCAAACGTTGTGGCCTTCAGAGGAGGTTTAGATAAACCTACAACACAGTTCAGATGAGGAGATATTCTAGGCCACGCAAGTCAATCTTTATTTCTACAGTTACAGCTTCAGTTTCAGCAGTTTCCGGCTCCAAACTAGGGTAGTAGATATCTTGCAAACCGTTCGTCGGATTGACTTCATTCCACCATCAAAAGTTGCGGCTTTCAAAGGAGGTTCAGATGAACCTACAACGCATTTCCAAAGAGGAGATCTTCTAGGCCACGCAAGTCAATATTTACTTCTGCAGTTGCAGCTTCAAATTCAACAGCTTCCGGCTTCACATGTGTGAGAGAGAGAGACCCATTTTAGTGCAGTAGAGAAGAGACTCATATCTGCGCAGTAGAGAGAGACAGATGTGATGAGATGAGTGAGTCCAAATGAGGAAAAGTCCTCTTATATTTATACACAACGTTGGTGGGTGAATAGATGTGACTATTGGGCTTCTGAGCCTACATGAGTTGTAGGTTGGCTTGATAATAATTCCATAATCAAAATAAATTCATATCTCCATGAATACTTATCAGAATTGGATGATCTTTATATCAATCCTACACCTCTCGACGAGAGGAATCTAATAAAAGTATTATCAGCCATGAATAAGATGACCTACATGAAGTTTTTCCCTGGTTTCCAATTTTAACACTCCCTCTCAACCATGGAGAACTTCATCTGCAATCTGTCTATCGGTCGTTACTATTCATCCATGAAATGCACTGCCCTGTACAGCCTGACCCTTGCCCTGCTCTGCTCTATTCTGCCTGTTCTGCTTTGTCTTGTTCTTCCATGCACTGATCTGTACTGTTTTGTTCTGTTCTTCTCTGCTCTTGCATTGTTCTGTTCTACTCTGCTTTTGTCTGAATTATGAAGAAGAAGAAATGATCGAGGATGTATCATACTGACTCAAAGTCAGTCTCAGAGTATGTACCACTGGTCCCAGACCAGTCTCAACCAACCCAAAGTCACGTCATAGTGAGTACAACTCCAATGGTCCCAAACCAATATCATCCTCCACTGACTCAAAGTCAGTCTCAGAGTATGTACCACTAATCCCAGACCAGTCTCAATCAACCCGAAGTCAGCGTCATAGTATGGTACAACTCCTACCACTGGTCCCAGACCAGTATCATTGATCCCAGATCAATGGAGGTCATCCTAGCATAGGGAGTACGGTAGTTACAACGATGCGTCCATCGGTACTACTATGGTCCCTAACTTCATTTCCCTACTCATTGATCAGATGAGAGGTACTTCCCATGAGTCCTAGACTGCATGGGTAGGATGCCTCTACAGGAGAACTAATCAATCCTGTCCTCACAGGAGAACACATCAATCCTGCTACAATTGCCATGGAGAACACATCAATTTAGGCCTCACAGGAGAACACATCAATCCTGCTACAATTGCCATGGAGAACACATCAATCTAGGCTTCCATGGAGAACACGTCAATCTAGGCCTCACAAGAGAACTAATCATCCTGCTACACAGGAGAGAGAATAATCCTGTTCCACAAGAGAGTGAATCATCTTGTCCCACAAGAGAGCAAATCATCTTGTTCCAATGTGCACCACTAGGGGAGGGTGAGTCACCCTGTCGTCACATGTTGCTCTAGTAGGAACCACAAGCCCTCAGAGCTCCCAGAGCTCAATGTATGCAACATGCAGGATCCTTGTACAAGGGTTTCTTGCCGACTCCAAGTCGTTTGGGAAAATCACAGATTAGATCTTTCCTCGGGGCTTTGACAAGGTGTATCAACCTATACATCATCTTAATGTGATGGAGCTTCCTTGCTCATCGACTTACCATATCCCAGATGATGTCTATCTGCTGGAGCAATTAACGAATATGGGATTCCTCAATAATCGAATCCCACCTCTGGTTGTTAAAGAGAATCACAGTGGTATCCAATGTAAATCCAAAACAGCTCACTGAAGAGCTTTCGCAACCAGACTGCTTCACACGAGGTTATGCTAGCAAAAATATATCTTGCTTCGGCGGTGCTCAAAACCACCGACTTCTGCTTCCTGCTCATCCAGGATATCGAAGCAGATCCCAAGGTGAAACAGTACCCAGAAGTGCTCTTACGTTCCACCACACTGCCTGCCTAATCAACATCAGTATATCCAAGTAGTCTCACATCTCTGGCAGTGTATCTTAATCCATGAGAGATTGTGTCTTGAAGACATTTCAGAAGATTCCTGGCATCAATCCAGTGAGGCACAACCAAATATGAGCTCACAATGCTAACTGCAAAATATATGTTCGGACGGAGGTTCACCAAGAACGTCAATGCGAATGAGTTTTTTTTTAAACTCAGAGGCATTTCCCAAGTCTGGTCCAACATCACTACCATATAACTTCTAAAAGTTAAGATCCTCGAGGTAGTCACAGGCTTGCAGTCCATCATACCAAATCTTTCCAATATATTTACCACATATTTTCCTTAAGGTAGGAAAATTTCCCTTGGCTTCTGCCACACTTCAAGTCCTTGGTCCTTCATTTCAAATTCAGAAGCCATCTCCCTCTTACATTGTGAATGAGAGGGTCTGCACCTGTTAGAAAGAGGTCATCCACATACAACACCAGTATGAGAGGCTTGTCATCTTCAACCTTAAAGTAAAGGTTAGGATCGGCTTCACTCCTAGTGAGTCCCAGCTTCATCAAGTAGCTATCGATCCTCTCATACCATGCTCGGGGTGCTTGCTTCAGCCCATAGAGAGCTTTCTTCAACCTGCATACATGAGATTTTCGATCATAAATCTCAAATCCTTCGGGTTGCTCCACGTAGACCTCTTCTTTGATTGAGCCATGCAAGAATGCGGTCTTAACTTCCATTTGATGTAGGTTCCATCCTTGTGAAGCCACAAGGGATATGATCAACCAAATGATCGTATATCTGGCAACAGGTGCAAATATCATAGTCTATACCCCCCTTCTGGGATAAACCACGAGCAACAAAATGAACCTGATACTTTTCCATACTTCCATTTGCTGCATGCTTTATCTTGTAAAGCCATTTTGAAGTAACAATTGTCCTATCTAGGGTCTGGGAACTACTTCCCAGACATCATTCTCCATAATAGACTCATATTCTATGGTCATATCATCCTTCCATAGTTAATGCTTGATGACATCTGAGAATGATGAAGGTTCATTTTGTATGATCGTGCTCATGATGGTCAGGTATCCCTGATACCTGTTAAGTTTCTTACTTTGATGGAAGGTTCCTCAGGGTGCAGCATGTCCTTCAGCATCATCAAGTATCCCCCTAAGCCATGAAGGCCTCTTCCTAGAAGAGGAAGGCTCATGTGAATGAGGATCAATCGGATCCATGGGTTCTTCTACATCAGGCATTGATTTATCATCCTTTTCTTTCGGTTCCCTGGTGTCAACTTCTTAAGAGCTACTCAAAGTCAGCAGATTGTCCACCTTGCTGAGAGCCATATCTTTGTCAAAGGTGACATCATGACTAATCACGACTTCCCTTTGACCGGTGGTGAACATTTCTTCATGAGTTTAGGAACCCAATGCTTGATGAGGGCATCAATTTTGTACATATACGACGGTGATTGTAGTTTCAGCCCATAGAAACTTTCGAAGTCTTTGATCATATAGCATGGCTCGGACAACTTCCATCATCGTGTGGTTCTTCCTTCTTGCCACACCATTCTGCTCAAGAGTATGTGGTGTAGTAGTCTCCCTCTTAATGCCAGCCTCATATATGCCTGAGTGAACCAACTGTAATACATCGGAGGTCTTGCTTTGGCTTGAGCGGAATGGTCCCCTTTTGAGCTTTCCTTCGACACATCTCGGACATACACCTTCTTTCTCTACTTGGAATTCGGGCATCCCTGTCACCATTTGTTTTACACCAAATAGAGCTTTGTAATGAAGGTGAGCAAACCTCTGATGCCAAAGTTCGGACTGAAGAGTTGTGTCACAAGACATGACACCTAGCGGACTTCCATCGACCTGATATGATGAATCAACAATAAACCCAAGAGTAAAGGCATTTTTAACATTATTTTTCCATATACATACCTTGCCATTGCTGAAGGTTACCTTGTAGCCTCTATCTTCCATTGCCAAGATGGACACTAGGTTCCTTTTGAGGTCAGGTGCATTTAATACATCCTAGAATTTCTAGCCTTCTTGAATGCTTGTCCTCTTCCTTGATTCCCAACTCTCCTCTTACCTTTGCTGTTGAATTTTTCATTCCTTTGATTGCCATCAGAGGGATTTCAAGTTGCACCACTGCATACTGTACCATGCTTCTCTAATCATGATTATCATCAAGCTGTCCTATATGTCCATGATCTCATGTTTCCCTTTATGTCCATGATCTCATTCATCATGATGCTCATGATCTCATACATAGTGACTTTCTTTATCACAAATGTAACATCATCATTTTCTTCTAGCCTTAGGTCTAGCCTTTCCTTTTGATTTAGTCCCAGAATTATTTCTTTTCTTTGCATGAGAAGAAAAAGCAGCAGGAGGACCTTTAGGCAAGGGCATTTCCTGCTCTTCTACCCTTGTTTGTTCTTGAATGCATCTAGCCATTAATTCCTCAAAACTAGGAATTACATTATTATTCAGAAGAGTAGTCCTAAACACATACCATTCAGATGGTAATCCTCCGAGAGTTGTGAGTGCCATTTCTCTGTCAGTAATGGTTTCCCCAATAGATAGGAGATCGTTCTTGATCTCGGTATTTCTTAAGAAGTATGCTTGCATACTTTCATATTTACCCTTCTTGATTTCCCTCAACTTATTTCTAAGAAACAAAACTTGATTTGCATCATTAAATTTCAATAAACTCACCAGTCTGTCGTAGATTTCCTTGGAGGTGTCTAGATTAGAGATGTCGGCCACCAAGCGCTTGTCGATAGAGTCCCGGATGATCTTCTTTGTTTTGAATTCTCCATTTTTCCATTTGTTCTAGGCAGCAGCAGATGCATTTGATGAAGGCTCAACAATATTGCCTCTTACATGATCCAACACTCCTTGATTCTCAAGGGTTAGATCGATAGACATCTTCCATCTGTGATAGTCAACTTTCTCACGGAGCTTGTCTTCAGCAGGAAAGAGTGTTGAGGACCCCATAGTTCTTTTAGGATAGCCTTGCCAATCTTCTCTTTGATGATTGCTCTTGCTCTTGCTTGGGCTTTGTCTTCACCTCAGCTCTAATACCATGTTAAGTTATGGTATGTTCTATGCTTATTACAGTTTACTTCTTTTTCTTATTATATTCCACCGATTAGCAATCACATGTACATAAAGTAAAGTGCAGATAGAACATTAAACAATCGACAGAAAACAAGCCAAGACAAGAGACACAAGATGTGATGGCTAGCCAGGGACAAACCCCACAATGTGTGGGGAAACCCTTTGATCAAATCTTCTTTTATCTTCAATAATTCAGCAGAGAGAAATACTACAATAAATCTGATTCATATCAGCAGTAGCAAACCCTTGATCAGTAGCATCAGCATTAGCGGCTTCATTATCAAACTAGGGCAGACCATATCTCACAAACCGATAGTCGGATTGACTTCATTCCACCACCAAAAGTTTCAGCTTCTAGAACCTACAGCGCAGTTCAGATGAGGAGATCTTCTAGGCCACGCAAGTCAATCTTTACTCTGCAGTTACAGCTTCAGTTTCAGCAGTTTCCGGCTCCAAACTAGGGCAGTCGATATCTTGCAAACCGTTCGTCGGATTGACTTCATTCCACCACCAAAAGTTGTGGCTTTCAGAGGAGGTTCGGATGAACCTACAGTGTAGTTCAGATGAGGAGATCTTCTAGGCCACGCAATTCAATCTTTACTTCTGCAGTTACAGCTTTAGTTTCAGCAGTTTCCGACTACAAACTAGGGCAGTCGATATCTTGCAAACCGTTCGTCGAATTGACTTCATTCCACCACCAAAATTTGTGGCTTTCAAAGGAGTTTCAGATGAACCAATAGCACAGTTCCAAAGAGGAGATCTTCTAGGCCACACAAGTCAATCTTTACTTCTGCAGTTGCAACTTCAAATTCAACAGCTTCCGGCTTCACATGTGTGAGAGAGAGAGACCCATTTCAGCGCAGTAGAGAAGAGACTCATATCTGCACAGTAGAGAGAGAGAGAGATGTGATGAGATGAGTGAGTCCAAATGAGGAAAAGTCCTCTTATATTTATACACAACGTTGGTGGGTGAATAGATGCGACTGTTGGGCTTCTGAGCCTACATGAGTTGTAGGTCGGCTTGATAATAATTCCATAATCAAAATAAATTCATATCTCCATGAATACTTATCGGAATTGGATGATCTTTATATCAATCCTACACCTCTCGACGAGAGGAATCTAATAAAAATATTATCAGCCATGAATAAGATGACCCACATGATGTTTTTCCCTGTTGCCAATTTTAACAGTATACTATGTAGTGCCAAGGAATGTTAGAGTGTTAAGGTTGTAGACCAAGATGTGTCAGGTGCTAGGGTGAGCTAGGGAGTGTTAGGGGGTCTCAAGGAAACATAAGGAAGCACTAGTTCAAAATTCATGGAAATTAATGAATAAGAGTGTGTGAGAGGGACTTTCAATGAGTTCTAGGTGTGTTAAGGAGGGAGTGACAAGGTTATATGCTAGGCAATGCCAAGGTATGCTAAACTACCAAGGCATGTCAGGAACTACCACAGTGTTCTAGGGAGTTTCATAGCATGCCAAGGAATGTAGGGGATGTTAATGCATGCCACATAGTGCCAAGGAATTCTAAGACATGTCAGGTGCTATGGCATGTCAAGATGTAAATTTTGTTGCTTAATTGTTTTAGACCAAGGTTGGATGTGATGAGCCTTGTCTCGGTAACTTGTTAAGTGGGATGAGTGAGATTGTTCATGAGTAACCTAAGATGAGTTACAAGTAGTTCTTAGGTGAACAATGTATATGTTGAATTTCCATGACACATGAGAATCTGAGTTTGGCCTTAGAATTTTTTATGCAAACACACTCAAGTTCCATAACACATCTACTATGCAAAATGAAATCTTCCATGAAATAAAAAGTAATGGATTGAATGCACATAGTTTTGGGTCTTCACATCTTCATATGTTAATGCTTATTATTGTGACATACAATAGCCATTTATATGTCTGGTGTAAGACACCCCTGGAGATTTCTATCCAACAACAACATCTTTGTGGTAAAAGGTGTACTGTCAGAGGTTGCTCCATCAAAAATAACAACGAAAAGGGACCTTACTATGCACATAGATGAAGAATTAAGAATATTGTTATCTATGAGTGCTGATATGGAGGTATGGGACAGAATTACACAGGCAGCGAACCTTTTTGTTCAACCAATCAAGATCTAAAAAGGAAAATGTGTGACTATATATAATGTGTGATAGTATTTGGAGAAATGGAAACCTAACCCACAAATTTGTTGATATTTTGTTTGAGCTGACCTATAATTGTTCCTAAATTTAGTAAACATGTAAAATAGGACTGACTTTTCAATACAAAATATAAATGTATAGGAACATGGCCAAATTGTGAGAGTTTAAAAATTGGTATGGGTTAAAGGGACCAATCCCTTTGAAAAGTCTTAAATGTGATAATGAAGGTTGAGCCTCATTCTAGAACCCCTTTCGGCCTCCATCTTAGGAATTGGTGTAGGATGCAACACTTCACAATAATTTTTGTAGCAGTGATGTCAACACTTGTATAGTGACACGGAGTTGGAGTTGGCCTATCAAAGCTCATTGGTCTACTTTGAAACTTCTCTAGGGTGATGCCTGAGATGATTTGGAGTACGAGGGCATGATTTTATATTTAGTTTGCATTGAAGAAGCTTTGGAGGCTAGATACTATAGAAAAACCCCTTGTTCTGAACAGGGAAGCACATGCCACTGAAGAAACTAACACCAAGTACAAATATTTGAAACTCAAATCACATCATTATTTATTACTCTTTGAAACAAGAAATAACTAAAAATTTCAAACACTACTATTCACTTTTCCTTTAGTCTATAAGGTATAATGAATGTGGAGACATGTACAACAATGTCTGAACTTTCTTAACTCTAATCCTAATGCACCTTCCTTGCATTGATAGATAAGACAATCAAAGCCTGCTGATAGTGAATATGATATGAGATATGCAAACATGCTTCCTTAGCTAAGTCTGAGAATTAATAACTAGGTAATTGCTCCTTTTTATTATGCATGCAAAAACTAAATAAAGCAAAGAGTTTTGCTACTCCAGTCGCCAAAAATGAATCCACTGCCTAAGGTAAGTGCCTTTCCCATAAAAACATATTAAGGACTCATAAACTTTGTTTCTTCCTTCAAGAGAGGTGTATGCCAAACAGAACTAAGCTATCATGCACTATCCTCCAAATTCATTCACCTTTAACAGAAATCTTGTTCCCAGAAAAAGACAAGAGACCAATATCCAATAGAATTCCCTGAGCAGCCAGAGACCCTTGTCCTCAAACAATGAGATAATAAGGGAATGTCAACTAGGGTAGAATATTTCACAACCGAAATTGGCAAGAGATAGAAAGGGTCAAAAACTATCATACCTAATTCTCAAGAACAAATGAATTAATCCACACTTGGTGATCCAAAGTGAATTCAATCCTTCTTTATTTATAGATTTTTCAGAGGGGTTTCATATTCTTATGTGATTGAGTAAACCATACTCCAAACCCCAAATTTGGGGTTTTTAAGCCCAGTTTCCCCAAAAATTGCCTAACAATGGGTATTTTGGGTTTTTTTTCCCTTTATGGAAGACTATAGTCTATGTGGATGGATAAGATATTACATCCCATTCATCCTCAATTTGTAGAGGATGTTACATGGAACCTAATAAAAGAAACAACGCTTTAGTTTGGGAGGTAATAACTAAATTCTTATTTCTTTCCACATAGGACATACATCTTGCAAAAATGATCATGGGGTACAAATGCTACAAAAAGACTAAATTTTACTAGCATTGTCATAATCCAAGAATAAAAACCATTTCAGGTGAAACAAGGTCAGTACCACATACTACAAGCACAAATGACAAATTCAAAATAAATATACTTATTCAATGAAAGAATGATGAATCATACTAGCACACTTTAAATTTAATAGCTCATGAGTTGCAGTGTTAATCAGAATTTCTCAGGTTGGATCATATTTAAGTACTCAATGTTGTTTTGGGTCTAATTTAGGGAAAAGGAGGAGCTCTTGGTGACAATGGGATGATTAGGCTTTTCAGAATGGAGCTCTACTATACTTTTCAACATACAAGCCATTCATTCTAGTGGAGGAGATATAGAGAAGCCTTTAATAAGGACATTTCCAAGATCAGTTTGGAGGAAAATCCATTTTCAAAGCTTAAACATAGTTCTAGATTGAAACAAGAGTAGTCATTTTTCAAAACAATTATTAATTCCCAAGAAATTGGAGCCAAGCTGACAAGCTGACCATTTATTCTTCTATTGGACAAGGAAGCATTTATGAAAAGTCCTTGTCCCTTTGATCGAGTGTTTGATGAAAATTTCTTGATTAGAAATGTAATAAGAGATGCAGTTTATATTAAGGAAAAGGAAAACGTAGAGGGCCAATTAATAATTATCTCTAAAGAACTCTCAATAGAATCCTAACATATTTGAAATGGAAAAGGATAACTCCGTGGTTATTTTTTTCTTTAGAAAGCGAATTTCCATGATTGAAGCATGTATTCATGCCTTCAAAGAAGATCACAAATGCTTTTGATATTGGTTGAAGCAAAGAAAATGTGCAAAGTTACACTCACATAGAGGTATGGCAAAAAAGTATGTGGATCTTGTTGTCCCAGACTCCAAACAAATAATGGAAAAAAGGTGAAAAAACCAAGTCAAAAGGTATGTGTCGCTTTTTTCTAGCAGAGGTAGCTGTTAACTCCACACTGTACATTGAAGGATTTTCGGCACAAGTGACATAAAGGTTTGCACACAAAACTTTGGATTAAAAGGAGTGGAGCTTGATGCTACATGTCCAATATTACCCCACTTTCTGTATGAGCTACAGGAGATAAAAATAATGAGATACATGAGATATAGAGTAGATACTATTTTTATTCAAATTTAATAAAAAATATTACTATGTCTTCCTCGACATAAAAGAAACATCTTCCATAAAATATTTTCTCCATGAACCTGATTTGAAATGAATCTCTTCCGTTGACGCACCAAGATGAAAATAGAAACGATGCCTATGGGCCAATTTTAGTTTAGAAAATTCACAATTAGTTTCAATTATAAGATATCCTATTTTCAGTTCAGATTTCATTTACAAGCAGTGAAACAAGACTCAATGATCAATCATGATTAATCATGAGTCGTAATCTGCTTGCTCTCCAAACAATATGATATAAATATTTGTGAGTCAAACTCACATTGACCAAGTTTAACTCATGGTTAATGCAAGTTTGACTTGAGACTTGCCGATTAAAGTAGATTCCTGCAAGTGATTCCAATTTATTTGATTTTTATCCTTGACTTGATGAGAAAAAGTTTTTCAAGTTTAGGTATGCCGCATTACTAAAAGCTAAACGTCAGTTGTTCCAAAATTTATTTATCATTTCTTAGGCCCAAAATTCATACATCAATACCTTCAGTAATCAATGACTACTCACTATTACACAGTCCAGAGTCAATATTGGGGAACCGCCAAGGTCAGCCTAAGTCTAGATTCCATATCGGGCAGTCGGTAATGTGTGCTGTATCCATACTCCATATCGACCCTTGGGCAGTCGTGCATCACCTTCATCGTGTGTTACCTTTAGGTTTAGCTGCTTCATTGTCAACAATTGAGGTACATTAACACTTGGCTTAAATAATAGGTATATTACTATATTGATGTTCCAATGTTGTTTTCAATGGAAAATTTCAAGTTTCATTATTCAGCAATCAAATGTTTAGTGTATTCCTTTGGTTATGACTTTTCAACCCTATAAATGAGGCATAAATAGATTTTTAAAATGCACTAAGAAATGGTTTCATACCAACCATCGACCAAGTCATCAAGCATTCCTTCCTTGGTCGATATCTTGATGACTTCGAAGGCTCTAACCATGCATTCACAAATTTGGGTATTTTTGTTCTTCCATAATCTGGTTTTGATGTATTGGTTCAATTGTCTTATTGTAAGAAAAATTGCAAATTCAACATTACAATGCAATATATGTTGATAATATTTCCTTTAGGTAGCATTTCCTCATATATACCTAATTATGTTTCAAGGTCATAATGATATATTAGGTCGAAATGTGCTTGTTTTGCTGGATAGACTCCTATTTTATCCTTAACAAAACCTCATATCCTTTAAAACCAACCTTATTTTTTGAGAAGTTATATATGGCATTTTTAATTTTAATTTTTTATTGTATTTTATAGGAGCCAAATTAAGTAGAAGGCACAACTCCAAATCTAAATAGAAGCCTCAATTTAAACACAAGTCCAAAGCAACAACAATGTCGAGGGAGAAGGACTTTGCTTGGGATTATTGTGACAATATTCTTGGAGACCCTAAGCTCCTTTGTAAATTTTGCAAAGCGAAATATAGTGGAGGAATTTATAGATTCAAGTACCACCTTGCAAAAATACCTAACCACGATATAGGTCTCTGCAAAAATGTTGATGAAAATGTCAAACACCAAGCAACCTTGGCCATTGATATGTTGAGTCAGCATAATGCAAAGAAAGAAAAGAAGAAAAAGAAATAGGAACTCCTGGAGTTGACAATTTTTCTTCCACTACCCCATTGTCATCTCCCTCAATTGAATCCTCAATGCAGTTCCGAAGTTTCCCACGCATGCCTCCAAGTCCAAGTCAAACTCAAAGAAAAATGAATCCTCTTGCATTCAAAATTGGAGGTGGAAACATAAACACCTTTTTTATCCCCGTACAAAACCTGGTTCCCAGCCTACCTTGGATACCATAGGTTGGAAAAAAAATATCCATAGTCAAGCGAGGAAGGCCATTACTAACTTTTGCTACTATTCCGACATACCTTTCCACTATGCCATAAGTGCTTATTGGCAAGCTATGATTGATGAAATTGTAGTTTCAGGTCTGTTAGCACCTAAATCTGCCTTAGGCTGAAGGAAGGAAAAAATTAGGGTAACCACAAATCACGCTCAGTCTCGTAGCTAGCCCTACAAGAGCAGGATAGGGCTCTCTCCGAGTCACACTCAGCAATGGATATACAAAATGGTCTGAGATGACTTACAATACGATATTTACCTTAGGCTAGTAAGTGAAAAAGGATTTTGGAAAATATTTTCGAAGTGACTGAACTTTTGAGATGTATATGGGATTGGTGCTTAGCGAAGAGACAGAGAATTGAGAATGAAGGCACAGATTATTTCGTGAGGCAAGGTAGGCGGGAAGCGCATCAATTTTAGTTTTAAGATATGGTGGAATGGAGAGATTGATTAAGAAAGTGAAAAGGGCATGGACAACATGAATCCTTTTCAACAGAAGAATGAACACTGTACATGAAATTTTCCCATAGGTAGAGAAATAAAATTGAATTCTACCTAATCTCATTCGAAAAATTTCACCAAAAATGAATATGAAATGAAATATGGAACATAACAAGATACATATGAAACATAAGAGACACACTTTCTACACTCACAACCACAGGAATCTCATGAAACAGAGCCGCTGTCTTTCATTAATTCTCTGTAAAAATATACAATGCAGAAACAAAGTTTCTTTCCCACAGTCTCCCAGAAGTTACAATCCAGCCAACCCTTTGCAAATAAAAATGTATGCAATATATAGAATGTGTGGAGAAGAGGTGGAATGCCCAGGGGTTGGGAAGTTACTCAAATAATTTCGAAATGGAAATGGAGAGCCAACCATCAGCTACAGGTGCAACGCTCTCAAGCATGACATTTGGCATGTGGTGACCCTTTGCATTCTTTGCCACTTGGATAGATGCCCATCTGGGGAGGAAACTCTTCAAAAGCTGCCTTTGGTGCCAAAAAACCAAAGATTGGATGATCGGGCCCACATGGAGAAGTTATGACCCGAAATTTCGCAAAACGGGAGTAAACTGGGCAAAATTTCCTTTGTGCACCGCACGCTTTTCTCTGGGCATTGCGCTACTTTGGGGCCTATTTTGGGGCACTTGCAGGTGTCCAAAATGTGCCCAAGTGGGCTAGTTGGAAATATTGGCCTATCTACGTTTTAACCCCACTAGAATTTCTAAATTTGAAGCTCATTTTCCCCTCCAAAAGTTCATTCTCCCAAGACTGCTTTCTGTGTGTCCAAAAAGTGGCAGAGAGGCCATTTTTGGGTGTTTTTTGACCTTTAGGAGATCCAAAACTTATCAAAATTTCTTGCCTGGACACCAGTAGATGTATTTTTCAATGATAAATCCAAATATGTAAGTCATTCCTCGATCTGAGGTCTAGAACTTTAGCGCCGCATAGGGTGCGCGGCGTAGAGGGAGAAAATCCCAGTTTTTCGCCCAAAAAATTTCCCTGTGACCAAAATTTACCCCAATTTTTTTAGATTTGGGCTAGAAGTCATCTATGGGGTGCCTTGCTGAGCCAAGGAAGCCTCAGCCAAGATTCTGAGTATAGAAAATTTTAGGGGTGAATGTTCGCCCTTTGGCAAAATTAAGGGGTTATAAATTTTTAGTGGGCGAATATTTTGTATCATTGTACATTTTTACAAATCGCATCAAATAGCCCACCTTATTTTAAGGGAGAGGGTAAAAAAGGTAAATTTAGCCCTTGAAATTAGGAGTTTCAACCTTCCATTCTCCCATTTTCAATAATAGGTTTTATTTAAGTGAATCCATTCGCCCATTTTCAAGAATAGGTTTTATTTAGATGAATCCTATGGGCCAAAGGCCCAAATACCATATTTATAAAAGAGGTATGGTAAATTAATAAAAATATAAATAAATGAGAGGCATGGTAAATAAATAAAACATATTTTATATTTACTCTATAAGTCACCTTATATATATGCAAGGGTGTAAACAAATAAAAATATAAGTGGAGGTATGGTAAATAAATAAAAATATAAATAAACTAGACGCATGGTAAATAAATAAAACATCTTTTTATATTTAGTCCATAACCCTCGTTCTATTCATGCAGGCTCAAGAAAGAGGTTTTATTTAAGTGAATCCTATGGGCCAAATACCATATTTGTAAAAGAGGTATTGTAAATAGTTAAAAATATAAATAAATGAGAGGTATGGTAAACAAATAATTTTTTTTTTTATATTTACTCCATAAGTCACCTTATATTTACGAACACTCAAAAAATTCCTTATATTTAGGTGAAACCTATGGGAAAAATACTATGGGACAAATACCATGGACTAGACTGTTATTAATACCATGCAAAAAAACATTATTAACCTTAATATTAGTATTAATAAAAATAAAAATGGCACATGGTATTGATCCATGGTATTCACTAAAATGGCACATGGTATTGACCCATGGTATTCACCTGGAATGTAGCCTATTTAAATGGGGGAATTAAACCAGCATAGATCCATCTTTACTCTGGATCTACTAACCCCCGAGAGGTATCAAATATCGCGATATGTAAACTAGCATAGGGTGAAAAAATATTTGAGACAAATACCATGGACTAGATTGTTACTAATACCATGCAAAAAAACATTATTAACCCTAATATTAGTATTAATAAAAATAAAAATGGCACAAGGTATTGACCTATGGTATTCACTAAAATGGCACATGGTGTTGACCCATGGTATTCACGTGGAATGTAGCCTATTTAAATGGGGGAATTAAACCAGCATAGATCCATCTTTACTCTGGATCTACTAACCCCCGAGAGGTATCAAATATCGCGATATGCAAACTAGCATAGAGTGAAAAAATATTTGAGACAAATACCATGGACTAGATTGTTATTAATACCATGCAAAAAAACGTTACTAACCCTAATATTAGTATTAATAAAAATAAAAATGGCACATGGTATTGACCTATGGTATTCACTAAAATGGCACATGGTATTGACCCATGGTATTCACGTGGAATGTAGCCTATTTAAATGGGGGAATTAAACCAGCATAGATCCATCTTTACTCTGGATCTACTAACCCCTGAGAGGTATCAAATATCGCGATATGCAAACTAGCATAGAGTGAAAAAATATTTGAGACAAATACCATGGACTAGATTGTTATTAATACCATGCAAAAAAAATATTATTAACCCTAATATTAGTATTAATAAAAATAAAAATGGCACATGGTATTGACCTATGGTATTCACTAAAATAGCACATGGTATTGACCCATGGTAAGGTATCAAATATCCCGATGTGAAAAATAGCATAGAGTGAAAAAATATTTGATCCGATCAAGAGTAAAAATGGATGTTGTAATTTAATGTATGTTAAACATTTTAGCTTGGTTAAAATAAAAAATAAAATAAAAATCAACTATTAATTTTATTAATTTTTATAAATTACTAATACTAATTTTTAAGCTCCAGGTTTATGATAACCCATGGTATTGACCCATGGTAATACCATGGTATTCATGTGAGCATAGACTATTTTAAGGGGGATTTCTATCATCTTAGATCCATCTTAATTCTGGGTCTACCAAGTGCTCAGAGGGATAAATAGATTTCATCCCCCTAAGAGTGGTAGATGTTAAGTTAAGATGGATATAGGTTGGTTTTTATGATAATGAAGATATTAAATAGACTTAGGTAATTATACTGTAAAAACATCTTAAGGTGAATGGTTAAAGCATAGACATTGGACAAGTATATTTGTATACTTTTTTTTTAAACTGAAACAAATCCAGGGCTAAAAGGAATGGATTGATTACACTACATCCTTCTATAACTTTCCAACATATGCTGGAGTAAACAGATTGTAATTTGGGTAATATTTCTAATTGCAAACAGGAACATACTTGTGTATTGGCAGGGTGGTTACGAGGTCCCTAGAAGTGATGAATTTGAATTTTTCTTGGTTTTATATATAGTATTAGGTTTTTTCTCATGCTTTCTGTGAATGGCACGGGTGAATTTTATCCTACACCCACTAGGTTATCGATATGTAATTTCGGTAATTTTGATTTCAAAAGATATTTTAAGGAAATGCAATGATTTCATTTGTGTATTCAATAAACACAAGATTTTGTAATTGAGTAAAATATTCGCCATGCCTGGTGAGAGATTCGCCAAAAAATATACATATACATATCATATTATTGATAAAATTGCCTTCCATTTTTGCTATATACCATGGAGATTCGCCCATTTATTATACATGTAAATTTACGGGGGGTTCTTAAAATTTTCCCTGATTCTGAGCTTATCTTGCTCTTTTGCCCTTTTTGCCCTTTTTGTGGCTTTCTTCAGTTTTGCTTTCAAACTCCTTATTCGGGCTCTCAAACTCAAGTTCCGTGCCCTGTAATGACGAGCCATGTGTCTCAGAAGTGTGTTGTCATCATCGGCCTTGTTCAGCATGTTGTCCAGGTGCATGTTAACTCTCTCAAGAACAGACTCACGATCCTCCATAACCTGTTGCTCCAATGAAGTGAATTCAATCCTCCTTTGCTGGGCAGTTAGGTGATCCTCACGGATGTTCTGCAGCTCCATGATCACATGCTGGTCTTCTAGCTATTTGTTCCTCTGCTCCAAATACCTGATGTTCCATTTTTCCATCTCCAACTTGAGTATGAAGGAGTGAATCTCTTCCTCTTGCTCCTGGAAGATCTCTTTCAGCTGTGCATTTTTTGGACGTATATCTGTATCATCATCATCACGAAGGAGAATGAGTCTGGTCTTTCGTTCACTTGGTGGCACACCTGAAGGCCCCACCTCATGCTTGGGCTTCTTGCCCTTGTCCCGTACTTGTGCCTGTACTGTCGATGTAGGAAGCGAGGCCCCTTCCACCCCGAGTGGAGATAACACTCGCTTTGCTGCTGCAAACAAAGGCTTGGTGCCTTTTGGATAGCCTCTCTCATATGTGATGGAAAATGGCACCACAATGGTCTCATGGCGCTCATTTTGATGAGAAGGACCACCTACCTCATGCTTGACCACCGATACTACCTGTGGAGCGCTGAAGAAGTCACGGGAGATGAAGTCCTCCCAAGCAATGCCCTGCAATCCCAACTGATGGTCCACCAAAATCTAGATAAGGGCAAAGTGATATATGTTGTTGAGCTACTGCCAAGGGGTCTTGTGCTGCATGAAATTCCTCATCCTCTCTATGTTCCCGTAAATGAAAAATGGGAGGTTCATCATATGCACCGTGGTAAAGTGCATGAGCAACCTGATGTGATATGCATAAAGGCGAGAAAACCTCCCCTCACAACTGAATTATTTCATGATCAATCTCATGAGTGGGGCATAATCATCTCTTAGAAATCTGAATGGGAAAACTCTCGTGAGCTGACTCAAACAACTGGCCTTTATGTAAGGCTCATAAAGTTCTCTCTCCACCTTCATCTTCTTGTGCCACTTTTCTCCAACATTCGAAATGCCTGTTGCCACTGATATGGTTTCGGGTGTCAATGTGAAAGTGACCCCTACCAAGATTGACTATCCTCCATGTAGGTGAAGTGCAAAAAGACGGGCCAACTCATGATGAATTCTGATATTTTCCACCCTCTGACAAAATTCGAAACATGCTAAGTGCTGGAAACAAGACATAGCGAGAGGGCATGCCTGCAACTCAGTGAGGGTGTTTGGTTCATCCCTGACATGTCTACCACTCCTAGGTCTCTGGGGAGCTTGTTCTCCTGAAGCTGTGTCACTGTGTGTTTCCCCCTCATAGTCTGATGAAGTTCCCGATGCCATTTCTGTTGTTTGTACTTTGAATTTCTTCGCGCCCTCTGAATCCACTGAATTGATAGATGCCCTGCAAATTTGTCACCGAGGGGGCAATAAAATAGGGAGTGTCAGGAGGGGAATGATAAAATAGGGATAGGGATTAAGAGGAGAAAGTTATCAAGGATTTAGGAATATTTTGGGTATAGGGTTGATGGGGTAAGGTTTGAATTCTGAGCCATAGGAATGCAGGGGGAAAAGGAATATGATTATAGTGATGATAGGGTGATGATTAGGGGAAAATGCTACAGGGGAATTAGATGATAGTGGTGTGGTAGAAAGATACTTTGGCAACACTGGTTACTGTAGCAAAACCCTATTTTCTCGATTTTCTTTGTGTCTCCCTTTGTTTATTTTCAAAAAAAATTGCATTCGGTTCACAGCCTCCAAATCATGGTATTCTTCTCAAGATTTATGCCAAGAGTGAAGGTAGTTTGGTCTACCTCTTAAGTTTGATAGGCATTCATACAATTTTAGGAAAATTGGTACATTTTTGGTCTTGTAAGTCTTTGCACCGCGCGCACTACTCAGTGCGCCGCGCGCTTTGAGTGTGCCGTGCCAGTGGCAAATTTAGACTGTGAAACGGCTTCCAGTGCACTGCGCACATTGAGTGCACCACACACTGTCAAAGTCACCCAAGTTTGCTTGAGAAATAGGAAAGAGGGTTTAGGGTGGTTTTAGGGTGGTTCTCTTTGGGAGGCAAGGTGGAATAGAGGTGACTATGACGAGGAGTGAGGGGACAAGGGGGAGGGGAAAAAAAACCTTGGTGGCATCATTGCAAACTTACAACCACATTCATTGTTTTTCTTGGTGATTATTTTCATGGATCGCCAAATGCGCCTTGGATATTATTCAACCTCTTCACAAATAGGTAAAAATAGGCCAAATTGATGGAGAAGAGGGGTCATAAAGCCTACCTCTTGTTCTGCTAGCCTTCCCCAAGATTTGAAGCGGTTTGCAATGTTTTTTATGCTTCTGGACTGTGTGCGCTGCGTGCTCTTCCCAGTGCGCCATGCACCTTGTATGTGCCGCGCCTGTGGTGATTTTACACTGCGGGTTGGCTTCCAGTGCGCCGCGCGCTATGTGTGCACCGCGCGACCTGGTGTATGCGCCACGCTTACCAAATCGCCTCCCAACTCACTCAAATGCTCACCAATCTCACTCTCCCACCTTTTGCATTGTCCTTCCAAGTATTCAATGGCACAATGGGTTTGCTTTGGGCCACAATATGTATTTATAGGATTGAGAGAAACTGGATTGATTTTTTCTTCTATGAAAACCCACTTTATAATGTTTTTGTTTTGCACTTTTTATTGACCTTTAAACACACTGATTTTCACTTTTTCCTTGAAATTTTGGCTTAAATCACGAAATCTTTGGCACAACTTTGCAGGGACTGTATGACGGAGCATCTGGCTTTGAAATCCTTGACTGCATTTGAAAATGTCAATTGTCGATTTTTTGGAAAAAAATTTCATAGTTGACCTTGTTTGACTTTTCTTCAAAACAGAGTTTTGAAGAAAAGTCGATGTCTCTTGCAGTGATGATGAAGCTTTCTGCAATGTAGGTGTATAAGATCTCCCTCTGGCTTGCATGGCTTGTTTCTGGACATGTTTTTCAAAGACCAAACTGATGAATTTCTAGATCCAAACCATAAAAATGACTCTGTCCTGTAACAGGATCAGACCTTGACTATCATGAATTTGATTGATTTTGGACCAAGACCTGAACCAACAAAGGCCCAACATGAGGGGAAATGCGTAGCATGACTTTTGCCGTCAGATCATGACATGTCCCTAGTGAAATGCAACTGAGTGAATGAAGTGGGACACCTAAAATTGAAATTCACAAAGAGCTTTGATCTCTGACGGAGGGCTGACCAGACCGACTCTAACATTGGCTCCAATGGGGGATGGCATCTCCTTGGAGGTGCCAAGAATAGCATATCTCTAGAGGAGCTAGACAGTGCCTCTTGGTCCATTGGGCTATGGGGTCATCATTTGATAAATAGCACAAGACTCTGACTTACTTTAAAAACAGAAGTAACCAAGAAATTGACTCAAACTTGACAATTGGAATAACTCAAAAAATCATTGTAAATACTGAAACGAAACTGAGAATAAAATGGTATTTACAATGACAGTGGAAGCAACGTTGATAGATCAACAATGATACCGCTTGAGCAACCGACCATTGATCGACCCTCCAGGACAGTCTTCCCCGTTCATTTCCTTCAGAAGAAAGGCATTTTGACCGCTATATGCTGCAATTTTGACAGATTTTTGAACTTTTTGTGCTTGCCTTTCTCTTCATTCCTTGCATCCCACTTCAGCACCACATCATCCAACTGAAATTTGTCTGCTTTAGCTTTTCTATCATAGATTTTCTTTATCTTCTCCTACAACTTGGATATGCTTTGGAAAACTTCTTCTCTTGTTTGCTGCAAGTGGATCATTTGATTCAGCCTTCTCTGCACGAGATCTTCCTCACTGTCTACCTCCTCAAGAAGTCTGACCACCGGGGCAGCAAGGGTGGCTGGGAATACTGTGTCTACTCCATAAACAAGCTCAAACAGTGACACACCAATAGACCTTTTCTAACTGATTCGATCTGCCCAAAGTGCATGAACTAGCCTCTTGTTCCAGCTCTTCTTGTTAATTTCCAGTAACTTCTTGATGATTTTGACCAAAGATTTATTAGAAGATTTATCCAATCCATTTCCTTGTGGATGATAGGCAGTTGAATGACCTAAAATGATGTGATATTTGTGACAAAATTCTACCATCCTTTTCGATTTGAAAGCTATTGCATTATCGGTGATTATTTTGTTTGGACAACCAAAGCGAGACAAGATGTTATTTTCGAGAAATGAGATGATTACCATGTTTTTTGCTTGTCTGGTAGGTGCTGCCTCAATCCATTTTTTGAAGTAGTCCGCAACTGTAAGGATCCATCTATGCTGTCCAGAAGATGCGGGATGAATTTCCCCAATGAAATCCAACCCCCACTGCTGAAAAGGAGTGCTCACTTCGATAGGCTTGAGTGGCAAAGGCTGTAATTTTTGTTTCCCCTCGAAAATTTGATGCTTATGATAGCACTTTACCATCTTATGCACATCATCAAACAAAGTAGGCCAGTAGTACCCCGATCTCAAAATTTTGTTAGCCGTTGATTTCCAAAAAAGATGACCACCACACTCTCCTCCATGGAAATATTCCATGGCTTTCTTTGCCTCCTCTTCCACCAGACAGTTTAACAAAATGCCACTGGGATCTTTCCAATACAATGCAAAATTCAAAATACAAAACTTGGCAGCTTTCAATTTAAGTGTTCTCGCTTTGTTTCTAGCCATGCCAGGCGGTGGTGATAGAATGTTCAGCACATATATTATATCAGAATACCATGGGGACAAAGCAAACATTTTGGATACCTGAACTGAAGTTCCTTCCTCATTCTCATCGGACATGGCAGCGATCAGATTTATGTCTAATGCATGCAAGTTTGATTCAGCCATTAGTTTCGCCAACCGCTATCCTTTGACCAGCTTTGTAGACTTTATCTCCAAATCGTATTCTAGCAAGGTTGTGATCCATTTGCCTCTTCTCCCTTCCGGATCAGTCTGCACCAAAACATCTTTTACAGCAGTATTAGGAACATAGGCCAGAATGTGAGAGTGTAGAATGTATACCCGGAAATCCTTCAATGCTTTCACCAATGCTAGAGCTTGTTTTTCAATGATGTTGTACTTTAATGCTGCATCCCTTATAGCTCTGCTGAAGAATGCAATGGGTCTTTCATGATCATCCCTCTTCTGCAATAATATTGCTGCCATAGTGTGTTCAGAAGCGAATGAAAACAAGATGAAATCTTGAGTGTAATCCGGGCTGACTAGAACTGGAGCTGAAGAAAGTGCCAATTTGACCATGTTGAAAGATTTTAAAGCCTCATCCGTCCATTTCACCTGGTTGTCCTTCTTAAGCATGTTGGTCATTTCTTTCAAGTGTTCCGTGAGATTTAGGTACAAAGTGATGCAGAAAATTCATCTTACCATTGAATGACTGTATCTCCTTTTTGTTCCTAGGTAGATCGATTTGCTGAATTGCTTGAACATGTGATGGATCTATGTGGATGCCATCTTTTGAAATGATATGCCCAAGTAATTTTCCTTCCTCCATGGTGAACAAGCTCTTCTTAGGATTCAATGATAAACCATATTTCCTGCATTTTTGAAAGACAATTTTTAGGTGATGCATGTGCTCTTCATCTGATTTTGAAAACACCATCAAGTCATCCAAGTACACCACCAAAAACACATCCTTCTCATTTGCAAACGCCAAGTCCATTGCACGCTGAAATGTGGCACCTGCATTTTTCAAATCGAATGGCATTTTGGCATAGTGAAATCTTCTCCATGGAGTTGTACGTTGTCTTATCTCTATCATCTTCATGGACAGAAATTTGGTTATATCTGGAATAACCATCAAGCGGTGACATACGAGATGCCCCCACTACTCGCTAAAGTATATGGTCCATCTTGGGCAGTGAATAGTTGTCCTTCAATAAGACCTTGTTTAGATTTCTGAAATCGATGCATAGGCAGATCTCACCTGTCTTCTTTCTTACGAGTACCAAATTAGAAATCCAATCCGAAAATCTGATGGGCACAATGATACCTGACTTGTACAACCTATTTACCTCTTTTTCAATGGATGGCAGCAGCTTTGGATTGATCCTTCTCAGCTTTTGTCTAAATGGTTTTTGATTGGGCTTGATAGGTATTGTGTGGTGTATGATATTTGTATCATAGATCTTCAAATCTGAATAATCCCAAGCAAATACATCTGCAAATGAAGCCATCAAATTGATATATTTGTCCTTGATTTTTTGTGGTAGTGTCTTGGACAATTTTACCAATTTTGGATTTGTTGTTGTACCGATGTTGACTTCTTCTACACCTTTCTCCGTGGGCTACAAAGTTGGCTTGCAGGCAACATCATCCTGATCGAAAAGTTCTTCAAGGGGTATCAAGCCTTTAGGAATGATGTTATTCTTCTGTTGTAATATGTCCATTTGATTGATCTGCACTTCTTCTGTACCATTAACTTTGCTTTCATCGTTTTCCACATCGATTAAGGTTTCTTTGAACTTGCCTTGGTTGAGCGGAAAATCCTTAATCTCTTCATCATCTTGGAACACTTGCCAATGTCGCTGATTGTCGGAATGGTTGGACGGTGCTTGACATGGATCTCAAATTTGTTGTTGGAGTTCATGGGGATCTTCAAGCTGCTTGTTGCCTTGGCGAGAGCATCAACAATAATATTTTGGATTCTTGTCACACATGTCAAGGTCTATTCAGAAAATAGTTTCAATATGTCCAAAACTGCATTTCGATAGGCCCGCATCCTAGGATGTTTTGCTTGATATTCACCTCTGACCTGTTTTATTACTAACTCGGAGTCGCCATATATTGAAATCCTCTTTGCATTCAGCTTTCTAAGAATTTTCAGGTCAACAATCAGAGCCTCATATTCAGCCTCATTATTGGAACATTCGAAGGCGAGCTTGTAGGAACAGACTCTCACGCTGCTAGGTACTTTGTTTGGGGCGGAGAAAGGAATGCGTACCCAAATGCCAATACCAGCTCCATCATTCCATACTGCTCGATCAAAATCCATGGTCCATAAGCCTTCTTCTTCTTCTTGCAAGTACTGAAAATCCTTTTGTTGTCCATTGTTTGTTTGCCGTCCATTGTTTTCAACTGATTGCCCAAGATTTTGTTGCTTTTCTTGTCTTTCTTTTTTAAAAATCTCTCTAAAATTTCCTGTTATCTCTGGAATGTCATCTTCTTCTACTATCTGACTATCTATTTCATTTAAACTATCTGAAAACAAAACAAAAGACTCTAAATCTATATGTACATAGTTTACAGGATGATTGATCAGTTTCTCCTTGATTGTGATCATATACTTCATCTTTTGTTCCCGATATAGTTTCCTCATTTGCCCAAACACCGGGATTGTCGCATAGGAGAAATCCAGCTGTAGTGTCCCCTTCAATTTCACCACCCAAGACCTGGAAGGAAGCATGCCAAACCTTGGAGGAATGTCCGCTACCACTACATCCATCAGCACATTTTTCATACGAAGCTGATCCAAACTCACAACTAAGTCTTTGATGAGCCCTATACACCTTACTCTGCTAGAATCAAATGAATAGAGATCATGATATTGCCGGGTGATGTCTAGACCAAGCTTGTCCATGATAGACTTGGGCATGAGATTGTGAGAGGCTCCGGAATCAAACATGGCATTGTGTAGCACAAAGTCATGCAATCATAAACTGATGTAGAAGGGTGGCACCTCGCTCTCGGGAGATTCGCCATTCTTTGCTGGCCCAAAAATAATTTCAAGCTGATCATCTTCCACATTTACCATGTCGGATGTTGGGTCCAGGTTCAACATTTTGGAAATCTATCCTCTATAACTACTGTTTTTCATGATTTCAGTCAAAGGGATGGATATTTTTAACTTAGAAATTTCATTCTCTAAGCTGAAAGTGGGAATCCTTTCTACCTCTTTAACTGGAGTCTCTTTCTTTTCCTTTTCTTTTGATGTAGCTTGCTACTGTGATTGTTCTGCTAATTTTGATTTGTTGATCTCTGGGACCACTGCCTCCTTTCCCTTTCTTTGTGTAGCTGATGGATCCTTCTTTGTTGTTTCATCCTCCTTCTTTTTTTGAATTGTTTTGACTGGTACATCTCTATTCCTCAGTGAATATCGCTGCTGCTGGGTGGATAGAGCATTCATATAGCCTCTTTGGTATTCTTCTGACTCTTCTTCCAACACGGTTTCATTAGCTAGAATAAAATCAGTGTCTCAGTGTGTAGCTGAATTTACTACACATTCTTCTTCTTCGGTAATGTAAGTGGATAGCTCATCTAGAGTAAAAAGATGGTTCTCTTCACCTATTATGTTCCCTTCCTCATCTGATTTCGGTCCATGCACAAAATTCTACTGCAAGGGTGTCTGTATGGGCTATTGCGCTATATGCTCTTGGTTTCCCTGATCTCTTTGTCTTATCCTATACTGTGGCTACTGCTGCTGGCCATGAAAGTTAGGATTCCTAACTTGTGGCTCAGGCTTGTCAATTTTCACTCTTTCAAGCATCTGATCCACCTTTTTGAGCAGCTAATCCATTGAAGAAGATTCTTCTTTCACCGTGGTTTTATTCTCTGCTTTCGCCCTTGCTCTTTTGGAAAGAAGGTTAGCCTCAACGCTGACTGCAATTTACTGCATATCTTCCATTGTAGCTGGTTCTCTCTCTCTCACTTGGTACGCCATGTCAGCATCGAAACCATCCGGAAAATTCATCATTGCTAGTCCCACAGGTGGCCTTAGATGATCTGGGATGTCATTATAGACTACATTAAATCTAACACAATAATCTTGGACCGACTCACCTGCATTCCTTTTGATTTTCTCATACTCGGCCAGAATTTGAAGGGGATTCTTGTTCACTTCCCACCTGTTCAAGAATTGTCTTTGTAGGTCAGCTAAGGTGGTGATACTTGCAGCTATCAAACCTTTGAACCATTTCCTCACATCACCTACAAATGTTTGTACCAAGAGCCTCATTGCCACATTCTCCGCATCAATCTCATGAAGTTCATAGAAGTCTGCCATTTTGTCTACATGTTGTTGAGCTATAACACTGTTAGGAGTGCCATCAAAAAACAGAATCTTACTTTGATAATCATGTGGCATGTCATCTAGGACTTGGGGGAGAACAAGAGGAGAGAAACAGGCAACCATCATTCTGGGTGGATTTGGCCTTGGAGGTGTTGGAGGAGTGTGCACAGTCTGCAAGGGTCTTGCACATGGAGTTTGGGGCTGTGTGGCAATATAACTATCAATTAATCTATTAGCTCTTTCTGTCTCAAGGTCTACAAGAAATTTAGGATCGGGGATGGATTAATCAACAGCCCCTTCGGATTTAGATTCAAACAAAGATATCTCAAATCGTTCGTCAAACTCAAACTCTTCAAGGTATTCAAAAATGTCGAGACATGAAGGGGATTTGAATACGGGAGTGAAGTTACTTTCTTGATGAAGGAGTTTTGGGATCAAATTGGGATTTTCGTAAATGTGAGGAGGATCTGGATCCGGATTCGCTCTAGTATATCGTCTTGAAGCCAGCATGCTATTGAGAAGAATTACGGGACACAACCAACTTACTCAGACTTTCCAATCCTAAGCCCGTCATCCGGGAGCCTAGAATTCTTATGAAACAAGGGGATTTGATTTTCAACTTGATGATCCCCAGTGGAGTCACCAATATGTTAGCACCTAAATCTGCCTTAGGCTGAAGGAAGGCAAAAATTAGGGTAACCACAAACCACGCTCAATCTCGTAGCTAGCCCTACGAGAGCAGGAGAGGGCTCTCTCCGAGTCACACCCAGCAAATGGATATGAAAAATGGTTTGAGATGACTTACAATACGATATTTACCTTAGGCTAGTAAGTGAAAAGGATTTTGGAAAATATTTTTGAAGTGACTGAACTTCTGAGATTTATATGGGACTGGCACTTAGCGAAGAGACAAAGAATTGAGAATGAAGGCACAGTTTATTCCGTGAGGCAAGGTAGGCGAGAAGCGCAACAATTTTAGTTTTAAGATATGGCAGAATGGAGAGATTGATTAAGAAAGTGAAAAGGGCATGGACAACATGAATCCTTTTCAACAGAAGAATGAACACTGTACATGAAAGTTTCGCACAGGTAGAGCAATAAAATTGAATTCTACCTAATCTCATTCGAAAAATTTCACCAGAAATGAATATGAAATGAAATATGGAACATAAAAAGATACATATGAAACATAAGAGACACACTTGCTACACTCACAACCACAGTAATCTCATGAAACAGAGCCGCTACCTTTCATTAATTCTCTGTAAAAATATACAATGCAGAAACAAAGTTTCTTTCCCACAGTCTCCCAGAAGTTACAAGCCAGCCAACCCTTTGCAAATAAAAATGTATACAATATATAGAATGTGTGGAGAAGAGGTGGAACACCCAGGTGTTGGGAAGTTACTCAAATCATTTCGAAATGGAAATGGAGAGCCAACCATGAGCTATAGGTGCAGCGCTCTCAAGCATGACATTTGGCATGTGGTGACCCTTTGCATTCTTTGCCACTTGGATAGATGCCTATTTGGGGAGGAAACTCTTCAAAAGCCACCTTTGGTGCCAAAAAACCAAAGAGTGGATGGCCGGGCCCACTTGGAGAAGTCGCAACCCGAAATTTCGCGAAACGGGAGCAAATTGGGCAAAATTTACTCTGTGCGCCGTGCGCTTTTCTCTGTGCGTCACACTATTTTTGGGGCCTATTTTGGGGCACTTGTAGGTGTCCAAAATGTGCCCAAGTGAGCTAGTTGGAAAGTTTGGCCTGTCTACTTTCTAACCCCACTAGAATTTCTGAATTTGAAGCTCATTTGTCCCTCCAAAACATCATTCTCCCAAGACTGCTTTCTGTGTGTCCAAAAGGTGGTAGAGAGGCCATTTTTGGGTGTTTTTTGACCTTTAGGAGACCCAAAACTTATCAAAATTTCTTGCTCGGACACTAGTAGATGTATTTTTCAATGCTGAATCCAAATATGTAAGTCGTTCCTTGATTTGAGGTCTAGAATTTTAGCGCGGTGCACAGGGAGAAAATCCCTGTTTTTCGCCCAAAAAATTTCCCTGTGACCAAATTTGCCGAAATTATTTGAGATTTGCGCTAGAAGTCCTCTATGGGGTGCCTTGCTAAGCCAAGGAAGCCTCAGCCAAGATTCTGAGCCTCTTGCTCTTTTTCCCTTTTTTCCCTTTTTGTGGCTTTCCTCAGTTTTGCTTTCAAACTCCTTATTCAAGCTCTCAAACTCAAGTTTCATGCCCTGTAATGACGAGCCATGTGTCTCAACAGTGTGTTGTCATCATTGGCCTTATTCAGCATGTTGTCCAGGTGCATGTTAACTCTCTCAAGAATAGACTCGTGATCCTCCATAACCTGTTGCTCCAATGAAGTGAATTCAATCCTCCTTTGCTGGGCAGTTAGGCGATCCTCACAGATGTTCTGCAGCTCCATGATCACATGCTGGTCTTCCAGCTATTTGTTCCTTTGCTCCAAATACCTGATGTTCCATTTGGCCATCTCCAACATGTGTTTCAAGGAGTGAATCTCTGCCTCTTGCTCCTGGAAGATCTCTTTCAGCTGTGCATTTTGTGGACGTGTATCTGTATCATCATCATCACGAAGGAGAATGAGTCTGGTCTTTCGTTCACCTGGTGGCACACCTGAAGGCCCCTCCTCATGCTTGGGCTTCTTTCCCTTGTCCCATACCTGTGCCTATATTGCCGATGTAGGAAGCGAGGCCCCTTCCACCCCGGGTGGAGATAACACTTGCTTTGCTGCCGCAAACAAAGGCCTGGTGCCTTTCGGATAGCCTCTCTGATATGTGATGGAAAATGGCACCACAATGGTCTCATGGTGCTCATGCTGATGAGAAGGACCACCTACCTCATGCTTTACCTCCGATACTACCTGTGGAGCACTGAAGAAGTCACGGGAGATGAAGTCCTCCCAAGCAATGCCCAACAATCCCAACTGATGGTCAACCAAAATCTGGATAAGGGCAAAGTGATATACGATGTTGAGCTACTGCCGAGGGGTCTTGTGTTGCATGAAATTCCTCATACTCTCTATGTTCCCGCAAATGAAAAATGGGAGGTTCATCATACGCACCCTGGTAAAGTGCATGAGCAACCTGATGCGATATGCATAAAGGCGAGAAAACCTCCCCTCACAACTGAAGTATTTCATGATCAATCTCATGAGTGGGGTATACTCATCTCTCAAAAATCTGAATGGGAAAACTATCATGAGATGACTCAAACAAATGGCCTTTATGTAAGGCTCATAAAGTTCCCTCTCCACCTTCATCTTCTTGTGCCACTTTTCTCCAACATTCGCTATGCCTGTTGCCACTGATATGGTTTCGGGTGTCAATGTGAAAGTGACCCCTGCCAAGATTGACTGTCCTCCATGTAGGTGAAGTGCAAAAAGACGGACCAACTCATGATGAATTCTGAAATTTTCCACCCTTTGACAAAATTCGAAACATGCTAAGTGTAGTGGAGGTAAATCCTCTCTGCAGACAGAGACGATCCCTACTAGCCCAGACCGGGTCTAGCAACAATCACACAATGCTATCACGCAAGTTCCTAATTGCAAATAAAAAGTGGATGGTGAGAACCTACTTGGATTCCAGCGCTAGTGCTCATGGAAGAGATGTTGTCCTCGTTCCTTTTCCTCGGCTGGTCACGATCCCCACGATCTCCGTGATTGGACACCTACACATGCAAAGAACAACACAAATAACAGCATAAAATCTAGTAGATGCAATTATATATCAGTCAGAAAAGATATAACTCAACATCAAACATAAGACAATGAGAGTGGAACCATAATGATAGTCATCTATTATTAATAAATAACAAAGAAGAATACAACCATTGTTCTGACGTCAAATCCTCCTTTGGCTGGGTAGTTAGCTACACAAGTCTTGAAAAGCTTGTTGGGATGGGAACAAGCCTCTCTCTCTTTGGGTGACAAGAATCTCCTTACTTAGATTTGGCCTTATGGGTGCAAAGAAGGCTCTTGCAGCTTCAAACTCTCTATCACTATGCTGGAATTACTGACTACAACTACTGTAACAAGCTTTCTCAAGGCATAGAGGCAAGATTTTATAGATAAAGAGGAAAGAGATAGGATCAACCACATTATTCATGGGTTTGGCTTTATCACTTGGAAACTTCCATGAAAGGTGGCAAACCACTTTCCTTCTATGGAGATTCGAAGCCAAACCATCCTAGCTCAACATAGATTCAGTTGGTGAATGGGTTGAAGAAAACCTTCGGGAGCTTGTTGGTTAAAAACTTTACTCAATTCGGTTGGCGCGAGTGCGACTCTGAGACAGAGCGCCAATGGCGTGCCCTTTTTAGAGGATTTCCCTCATTGGCGCGGGTAGTGAACTGTTGACCCGCGCTAATGCAAAAAGAGCTATTTTCATGGGTATTTTGCAGGAGATGTCTTCAAGGCATACGAAGCTCATACTTAGAGGAATATGATGCAAGTGGTTTCAGGTCATGTCACTTCTCACAGGTTTCGAAATGAGTCCTCCAGTGTGCGGGTGAGGGGTAACAGGGACGGTGACAAACGGTGACAAATTGCTGTGTAACAGATGCCCCATAAAGCTTGAGGCGCGAGAGAGAGAGGGGTGAAATTCTTTACAAGAACATGCGTGACTGAAAACATGGCCGCCAGAGAACCTTCGAAAAGAAGTACAATTGATATCTCAAGTACATGATATATGTGGTATGGGCGAAGCCATCCGTAACAGAGTACATAATAATCGAAATCCAAGGCATGGACGCAGCCATCCAGAGAGGATCGATAAATAGACTCAGGCATGGTCGCAGCCATCCAGTGAATGAGTCATGTAATGATTAGAATAATCCACAAATCGCATCTTGGATTCCAATAGACAAAATCCAGGGTCTTGCGCTCCATCTCGACCCAAACAGAGTACAAGTCCAAGCATGTGAATACAGGAGTTGAAGTCGAACATGCATGAACATCATCTGCTTATTAGCCAATAGTGAAAGTTGTTAACAGACGTGAGAGGTACCACCAATAATGACAATGGCCCTCAAGGTACTATAGGTACAATCTACGGCGTGCGAATCAATGAGCTGGCATCGAACACCTGTAGAATCATTCGATCGGAGGCCAATGATGAAAACCTCTCATCGAACATGAAGAACCTGCCATTGAGGCATGCAGGCTCCAAGGCACTGAAGGGAGTCTCTAGATCAGCTTCCTAGATAATGAGCTAAAGTCGACAGGAAGTGACCTTGATCGAAGGTGGGCCATAGTGTTTCCCACATCAGTGACACGAGATAGAGGAAGAATGTTGTGGTGAATCAGAATGATGTGAGGTATCAGAGGAGGTTGTAATTTTGCAGAGGTCAACTTCTCTTGAACATATCGGCGACACGACAGTGGACTTGGTAGTATTTGACATCAAAATGAGCAGAGGTCATGGTGACAAGGCAATGAGCAGATGAGAGGTCAAATAAGATAACCCAAACCCATGAAGGCAAGTGTAAAACAAGATGAGGTGTCCCCACCCAGAAATGAACGCATACGAGTGCCATGTTCAAGAGCGACATACTGCCGACACGACAATAATTATGGGTCCATTTTCCCCACCATTTCTGGCGAGTACCCCAGTTATTTTTAACAAGCTTGATGGGGATAGCATATGCTTGTGAGGCGTCATTACGACGGAATCTGATGTCATTAAGTTTTAACGAGTCTAACAAAGGAAGAACTCGACGTCTTTCCCTGTTTAGAGAGTCTGAAAAGACAACAGAAAAGAAAACTCCAGAGGGGTCCTTTTTCGTAAAGTTGTGTCTCCTAAGCCCGAAAAAGTATAAAACAATGCTCGAAAGAACCACTCGACCATTACGATCGAGGAGTACTTTTCATTTATAGTAACATCGATCTGAAAAAATAAAAAAGAGATCAACATCACGTCATTTCGTAACCATTAACGAACCTGAAACGACAAGGGTCCGATGATCTTTTCGTTTTTACACGGTCGGAAAAGGGTTTAAAGACGATCACCTCTTATTTACGTTTAACGAGTCAAGAGGGGTAACTCGGCGATCTTTTCATTTTTAGCGAGTCAGAAAAGAGCTGAAAGATGACTCCACAGTGACTTTTTCGTGTATTTACCAAGTCCGAAAAAGTATAAAATACAACTTGTTTCACCATCGAAGTTGCAAAAAGACCTGTCATGGCATCAAAAGCAAGCGTAAAATCCATTTTCGACCAAAAATATATTAAAATATTCAAAAAACAACTTTTTAAACCTAATTACAAGTCAAAAAGTCTATAAATATGGTGAAAATGTAAAAAATAGAATTACTTTTTACTTTTTACCTCTTGCATAGTAGTAGTGGTCCATTTGGGGAGCGAACTTCGAGCAGTGATTACCGCCAATCCGTGCAACAATTTGAGATTCCTACAGTTCCAGGTAAGAGGTGCTTCCCTTAGCTCCATGTTCATACTCGTTTTATGAATTTTGTTCCCTAATTGAGCCTCCACAAGGGGGATTCTAAAATTTAGGGTTGCGCCCCATTGGCACGGGTATTCGGCACGGGTCCGCACCAATGGGGTGATTTGCCCAAAGGTGTCGCGCCATTGGCGCGACTGTTTTAGAAACAGTCGCGCAAACCACGCGACCTAACTTTTTGCTTGAATTTTCCCATCATTTTTGGAATTTGTCCGGTTTGTAAGCCTACCAGGGTTTCAATAATGATTTATTCATCCTTGTGGGTGCAGGAAACAAGCAAAAATGGTAGTGTAATGGAAAGAATGGGAGCATGATGCAGTGGATGCCTTGGCCATAGCGGATGAGGGATGTATGAATGCTTTGAGAGACTGTGGTCTCAAGAAGTTCTTCCTCACCTCTTATCTGCGAGCTCAACAGGAGCTATTACAGTTCATAGTGGATGCTTGGAATATTGATGACCAAGTATTTCGCTTACAGGATCAAACCTTAGAGCTAGATGTATCTGATGTGTACTTCATTACTGGGCTGTCACAGAGAGGGGCGAGCCCTATTTTGATCGGAAGCAGGCCTTCCGGAGAGAAAATAGGTGAAGTGAAGGCCCGAGTGCGTCCAGAGGCACAATTTAGGAAAAAAAGTGCCAAGGTGGATATCACCACCATCCATGACTTCGTCCTTAAGGTGATACTGTTCACTATCATGCGTGCAGCTGGGGTACAGGCGCCCCATGAGGCGAGCAAGAATCATCTGTTACTAGCGACAGAATGCCTCAGCCCCACCATTTTTGACTGGGCTACAACGGTGACTACAAATATCAAAAGGCAGCTTACAAAGTGTAAGCACGGGGGAGTGAAACAGTTCGGGTATGGCTCGATTGTGGTGTCATTATTCTTGGAACGATTACCCCTCTTCCAGTACCAGGGAGCTGTAGTGGCGGACCCATTGCCACGAGAGCCTAGGATGGCTCGCTGGGCAGCATTGATGCCCAGAGGAGGAGGGGGCCAGCAGATGTCTTGGCGGCCCGAGTTCTTCATATGGCTTCGCCGTTAGCTGATCGTGGTAGAGGATTGGCCATACGCGGGAACCAATTTCATGGGGCACCCAGACCTCCCACTGCCAGAGGGAGAGGAGTGGGAAGAGGAGCTAGGTATGACCTCTTCTTTTTTGATATTTTGTGTATTTTCATTTTTTTTGTCAATACATGCATGTTCTGATGACAGTTGTATGTATATGCAGATGTGGGCCCAGAGCGTCCAACTAGCTTGTCTCCTATAGCGGGGAGGGGCCAACCTGCAGCTGATCCTCAGGCAAGGGGTGCCGTGGGGGAAGAGCTGGTGCAGAATCTCGAGGGGCTCACCCAAGGGATTCCGAGTTATGCGAGATTGGTGGACGTGCCTTTTTCATACCAGAGGCACATAGTGGGGGTGCCAACCCACATCCATCATCTGTTGAGACGCTTAGTGCACGCGGTGGCGTGCTATCATGAGCAGCACCATGAATAGACTTCTAGGCTTCTTTCATGTATATATTTTTTTTTAGGGACATGTTGTCCGAGGATGTATCAGGATGAACATGTATTATTTTTTGGACTGTGTAATGCACGCGGTGCAAAACTTTGCGACACACATATATATATACATATGCCTATGGTTTATTATTGTGCTTTTATGTGCTTGCTTGTATAATGTTTTAATTATAAGTTACGCAAATTTCTATCTAATACACGATTAGCCAATGCATTAGATAATGTGTTTAATCGTCTTGGAATATGCTGATATGTGATAAAGTCAAAATTCCTCTCTAACAATTTAACACGTAAGTACAACCTTAAAATGTGACGGTCTCTGACAGAATATCGCCCATTGAGCTGATGGACGACAAGTTGAGAGTCTAGGTTAACGAGCAATGTACGAATACCGAGATTAATTGCCTCGGCTAATAATTCAATAACAGCGCTATATTCAGCAACATTGTTTGTAGTACAGCCTAAACAGACACCTTGAAGATCTATCAACTCACCGTGAGGATCATAGATCACCCACGCCGCAGAGGACAAATTACGAGCGCTGCGGCAGGCACCATCAGCGAAACCAATGTAAGGTGCACCTGACATCTACACAAGGAGCAAAAAGACACAATAAGGGGCAATCACGCTTTCACACCAAGCTGAAAACATGAAAACTCTCACACACACACACACATGTACAAATCGAAGTGCATGAATTATGCTCGAGAATACAGGAACGGGCATGCCCCCCAGCATGGTGTCTCAATTCGAGGTACATGCCCCCCAAGCTTCAGTCCATTGAAAATGGAGTGAAGGTTGACATGACTGTTATTGCGCTCGAACAGAATCATATCGCCCCAAGATTCTATCTGATTAGCGGGAAGAAGGACCCACGGATCAGAACGCACGGAAATCACGTTAATAGGGGTGAGATTCGGAGGTGGAAGGGGAAAGACACCCATTAGGGTGGGATCCTTAAAGAGCCCAGCTCCCACACTCTCGAATGATTTGGAGGTATGCTCGACGAAAGGCACATTGCCTTCAGAAGAGGAGGCGAAGAAGGAGAGCTGGTCCACCGTGACAATCTTCCCCTGATGAGGGAAATGAATGACACGAAAAAAGGAGGAAGCCACGGCTTGCATGGCGTATGTCCAGCTACGTCTGAGGAGGAGGTTGTAGGTAAGATTAGCGTCGACAACTTCGACCTCCACTTCAACCGTCTTCCCTTCCAAGGAGATGGGCAAGCGTTGGAGGATACCATAAGGATGGGATTCTCTTCCATCAAAGGCTTCTAATGTCGTAGGAGACAGGCTCAGTGTTGGAGAACCAATAGCATTCCAGCAGGCAACAAACATGATGCAAGTTGAGGCACCTTCATCAATGACTGTACGATGAATTGTTTTACCATTGATGATGACTTGTATAAGGAAAGCGATTTGGTGAGGCAGTCTCGGCGTATAGCCCTCGAGATCAAAAGAAATCAGATCCGGGTCAGCCGGGTCTATGCCACCGATGGCCGATAGCAAGGAATTCCTCTGGGAGGGGCAACTCTGGAGTACTTCTAAAGCGGACATAGCAGACGGAGCTTGAGCTAAGTCCTCAACGATGCTGTAGTGCTGGGTAGCACGAGCATTAGGGTTGTAAAAAGACTTCCGGAGTACACCTTTTGGAGGGGGTCGGATAGTCGTTTCAGTGCTGGGTCTTTCGATGTGGAGTGGACCCGAACTAGACGGAGGAGCACTGGAGGGGACCTCCGGCTCTTTCCCGGCATGAGATGGATATTCTTTTGCTCGAGTAGTGACACGGATGGGAATCGTCCTAGCCATAAATACTTGAGAGCCGAATGAAGAAGAGGGCTGCGATGGATCTGCCACCATTTGAGATTGTTGTGAAGGGAAAGGTTCTTTAAGCACAGCAGGAGTCCCAAGAGCACCTTTCAACAATCGACTAACTTCGGACTGCCTAGGGTAGTCTTTAGTGTAGTGATCCTCATCACAGATAAGACAAGGATACTTAGGTTTACGTTTGGCTCCCTCCTCGGGTGGAGGTTTAGGGGAGTCCTGCTTGGGCTGTTCGGATTTATTTTTGGCTTTCCCTTTCTTTTTCACTTTCGAGTATTTATCTGCTGTGGTGGACTGAACAGCGTTAACCTCGGAAGTACTTCCAGAATTAGATTGACCCTGCGAAGTGTTTCCATTAGAAGCATTATGTTTTTGCTTCCCGGGGTTCACGGAAGATTTCTTCGAAGATGCGTTTACAGAGCCAATAACACCATCAACAGATGGTTTTGTCAGAGCTTTGGATGTTCCGAGTCTCGGGGCATCTGGAAAATAATCATATAAAGTACCTGACTGAGAATATACTAAGTCGAGGTACTGAGCACATGCGATAGCATGCTCTTCAGTTGCACAAGCTCCCATGGCGATGTCTTGCGCGATTGCAGGGACAAAGGAAGTCGTGAACCAATCGGTCAGGAGCTGATCAGGAATGCAAAATTTGATCAAGCGACGACGCCATCTCCATTCATGTATATGGTCGGATATATGCATGGCCGTGTCCTATTTGAGAGACGTAAGGAAATATGTCCCTGTCTCATACCGAATGGGTAACTAAAAATGAGTTAGGAATGCTATAGCCAGCGAGTTGAAATCTTGAAATGTTTCGCGATTCAACTCAATATACCACTTAGCGGCCGAGCCGGTGAGAGTACTTTGGGAGAGGCGGAGTCGGATGGAGTCATCAAGCCATGAGTTGGATGAGCACCAAAGGTGATAGGTCATGACATGGGCTTGAGGGTCCTCACCAACTTTGCCATCGAATTTTGGGCAATCACCGGGTATCTTAGTTGGAACTGGTGGCCAATATGGATTATGAAGAATGGGATCATTCGTCAACTTGGACACATCCGGGAGCTCCAACGTTGCTAAGAAAGGAAACTGAGGATTAAAGGACATTTGTGGCTGTGGAAGAGAGGTAGTACGAGGGTTCCAACCAGGTGGTGGTTGCCCCCATGGACTTTGTCCGAATGGGCCTGGCCCATAAGGGTTCTGCCCATAGAGATTTTGCCCATAAGGGTTTTGTCCATATGGATTCTGTCCATAAGGGTTCTGTCCATAAGGATTCTGTCCATATGGATTTTGTCCATAAGGATTCTGTCCATAAGCAGACAGTTGACCCTGGGTCTGTCCCCCAGCACCCCATGGATTAGCAACTTGACTTGCAAGTGCAACATACTGTTGCTGATAATTCTGGTAAGGAGTGACCTGCATTTGTTGATAATTTTGATAAGGGGTAAATTGAGTTTGCCCCTAGGGTTGCTGGTAGCCATGCGTTTGCTGAGCTCCATACTGAGCCTGATAAGAAGGCTACGCTTGGTAAGAAGGTTGGGGTCGTGGCCCACCTTGCATTTGATAACCAATTTGAGTCTGGGGCCCAGAAGGATGTCCTTGAACAGGTTGAGCTTGGACCATCTGGCTGGAAGGTTGGCCTAGTTGGGTTTGGGACGGGCCCGTTTGCCCAGAAGGATGAGCTTGCTGGGTACCAGGTTGTCCTTGAGCAACAGAGGGTTGTCCTTGCGGAACAGATGGTTGAGCGGGCTGGAGGGCCGGTTGACCTTGAGGTTGGCCAGCCTATCCAGAGGGATGACTAGGCTGGGCAGTGGGTTAGCCTTGCTGTGCAGAAGGCTGACCCGCTTGCCCAGAAGGATGACTAGGCTGCGCAGTGGGTTGGCCCTGCTATACGTAAGGCTGCCCCTCTTGCCCAGAAGGATACCCCTGTTGGACTGCCGGTTGACCTTGTGGAATATAAGTTTGTCCAGCTTGTCCAGAGGGATAACCCTGCTAGATACCAGGTTGACCTTGTTGGATGTAAGGTTGTCCTGGTTGTCCAGATGGGTAACCTTGCTAGATACCAGGTTGCCCCAGGTAACCAGAAGGTTGAGTCAGATAAGTAAAATATGGACCACCAGCGGCCAAAGGTTGACCCTGATATGGTTGTCCTTGTAGGCCCCCAGGTTGTCCTGGGTGAGACTGGCCATAATATTGTTGCCCTTGGGGGGTTTTCACATAAGATGGCTGGCCTTGGTTAGGCGGTCCCTGAAGCTGTGCAGGCCTTACTTGGCCCCCATGAAAAGTGGTGGCGTTCCAAGTAACAGATAAAGGTACCGAAACCTCAACAATAGGTTGAGTGGGCAAGGGTTGAGAAAGCTGAAGGTATTGACCAACAGAATCGTAATAATAGAATGAACCTTGCGCATTCGGATCCTGAACAGCTTGTCCATAGGCATCATATGGCCCCCCTCTTGGGACGGGACCAGAAGAGGGTGGTGCACTTTGTGCAGGATGGATAAGTTTAGGTGTGTGTACCGGCTGGCCACTACTCACTTGACCGTGAGGGGGACCAGCACCAGTGTTCAAAGCTGAAGACGTTGTAACGACACTAACAACCGGAGTTGAATGTGCTATACAAACAGTTGGATTTGTCGGAACTGAAGTGACAGGTGTAGTGTGGACTTGTGAAACAAAAGGTCCCGTGGTGGGAGTGATGTGGGGGTCCCACATAGTCGAAGTAGGGATCCTGGCACTTACCCTATCCCTCAACGACTGGTAGCGTGGGGGGAGCGAAGAAGTAGCTGGGATGGGAGTGTCGATATTTGACAACACAGGTGTCTCGCTTACTCTCAGAGATGTCTCATCCATGTGAGAGGTAGACATTGGAGACGAAACACCAGGGGGGGTAACAGGAATATCGTCCTCGTCAGGCTCCCAGATGGGGTTCCAATCGACTTCGTAATCCTCGTCGCCCGGGGCACGAGAGTTGATCGGTTGGATACTTGGGATAACAGGAAGAGTACCACTCACAACCGGCACCTCAGGAGCAACGGAAGACGGAGACCCTTGATCACTCGGAACGGGAGTCGATGGTTCAGCCAGGACGATAAACTTCAAACAGGACCTAAGGGAATCTAATGATAAAGGACCCTACTCAAACTAACGCACACAAGATCTAACCAGGTAATTTTAATCGTGGCCAAATAAATTTCAAGACGCAAAGACACAACTTGACCTTTTCATGTTTTAAGAGTCGAGAAAAGGACAAAAAGGTGACTCTAGTCACCTTCGAATGTTTTGTGAGCCCGAAGTGACAAACTACTCAAGTGAACCTTTCCTTTTAAGGAGTCCGAAAAGGATCAAAAGTGACTATTCTGGAGAGACTAGGCAAAGGGTTTACCAAACAAATCCATAAAACGGCATATACACCTTGGCAGTCATATGAAAACAAAGGACTTCCCGTACAGCAGTCAATCTTCCTGAATGCTGTGTTCGGTGCGTTACGGCTTGTAAGGCGGCAGACACGGCTTCCTGTGGATAAAGGATGATAACCTAGTGGGGTCTCCCCTATATACGCGACGGTACGTGGGAGCTCAAGTCCGTGCTAGACCACTATCGAGTCACAAAGGAGGAATCACCCAACCGTAGTGTGAAACAGCAGTGACTAGGTTTAACGACGCCGGAGCACGTCTCTAGCCTAGACCTCTAATCAGTGAGCGTTATGTTCCAATGCGTTTTTAAGTTCATTCAGTTCATTTTATGGTTGATCTTTAGTTAAGTTTCAATTTCCAGGTCCTACCGTAT
This sequence comes from Pinus tabuliformis, assembly GCA_031772625.1. NCBI lineage: Eukaryota > Viridiplantae > Streptophyta > Pinopsida > Pinales > Pinaceae > Pinus > Pinus tabuliformis. The sequence continues at coordinate 767,518,402 of CM062815.1, forward strand.
GTAATCTCTCACAATTCCCTAAATGCAAACTATATGCCAAAGAATATCATTTCGTTCGATGAATACTAACTACGAGAGAGTTGAGAATTTTTCAAACAAAATGACCACAAACAATCAAGAACCACTCTAATGCAGCTAATGAAAAATAAACGAAACTTTTTTTTTTTTGTTTTAAATCACTAATCAATGAAAAGCTTCTAATTTCAATTAACTAATTCAATGCAAAAGAGATTGTTCGTTTTCTTTTCAATGGCAAAGTGCACTAAACAAATTTTGAGAGATAGTAACACCGAGCAAAAAAGACCAATTTCACTCAATGAGAACACAATCGAATCCCCAAAACACCAAAACAGTCCTTCAAACCAAGAAGAAAACACAAAGACCTCTACGAGCTATGTAATCTAAGCCCGAACGAAGTCAAGCGACATCCAAGAAGAAAAGGAGAAAATCACTTGAATATCAATAAAAGGCTTTGACAACTACTGATCAAGCGCAAAAAGTAATCACAAAGTCAACCAGATGATCAAAGAACCCAAGACTCCTACGGAAGGCTCGACGCACAAAGCCACTAGATTCCCTAGGGCTAAAATGTAAAATCGATAGAAAAAGGAAAACACCCGAAGGAATGGAGGTCTAAAACCAGTCAAACAAGGATCAAACACACTCCAGTAATCGAAAAAGACGTGGCAAGATACAAATCCAAGCTCAGATGGCTTGAGAACAAGCAAACTGGAAAAGTTGACAGGCCTGGCGCGACTGTCAGGCTGCAACTCACGCTTTTATGGGATTGGCGTGGGTTGTCTTTGAGCAACTTGCGCCAATTGGCGCGACTGTCGGGCTAAAAAGCACGCTAATCAAGTTTGCTAAGTCAAAAACGAAAGCAAGCAATCCATGGCTTGAAAACAGTATCTAGGCAAACCAGGAAGCAAGAAACAGCAAGAAATCCAACCCAGAAAGCTATCTAAGCAATCAAACGAGAAACCGAAGAGACAAGACTCCCCAGCAGATTCGCCAAATTGTAGTGGAGGTAAATCCTCTCTGCAGACAGAGACGATCCCTACTAGCCCAGACCGGGTCTAGCAACAATCACACAATGCTATCACGCAAGTTCCTAATTGCAAATAAAAAGTGGATGGTGAGAACCTACTTGGATTCCAACGCTATTGTTCATGGAAGAGATGTCGTCCTCGTTCCTTTGCCTCGGCCGGTCACGATCCCCACGATCTCCATGATTGGACACCTGCACATGCAAAGAACAACACGAATACAAGCATAAAATCTAGTAGATGCAATTATATATCAGTCAGAAAAGATATAACTCAACATCAAACATAATACAATGAGAGTGGAACCATAATGATAGTCATCTATTATTAATAAATAACAAAGAAGAATACAACCATTTTTTTGACGTCAAATCATCCTTTGGTTGGGTAGTCAGCTACACAAGTCTTGCAAATCTTGTTGGGATGGGAACAAGCCTCTCTCTCTTTTGGTGACAAGAATCTCCTTACTTAGATTTGACCTTATGGGTGCAAAGAAGGCTCTTGCAGCTTCAAACTCTCTATCACTATGCTGGAATTACTGACTAGAACTACTGTAACAAGCTTGCTCAAGGCATAGAGGCAAGCTTCTATAGATAGAGAGGCAAGCTTTTATAGATAAAGAGGCAAGCTTTTATAGTTAGAGAGGAAAGAGATAGGATCAACCACATTATTCATGGGTTTGGCTTTATCACTTGGAAACTTCCATGAAAGGTGGCAAACCACTTTCCTTCTATGGAGATTCGAAGCCAAACCATCCTAGCTCAACATAGATTCAGTTGGTGAATGGGTTGAAGAGAACCTTCGGGAGCTTTTTGGTTAAAAAATTTACTCAATTTGGTTGGCGCGAGTGCGACTCTGAGACAGAGCGCCAATGGCGCGCCCTTTTTAGAGGATTTCCCTCATTGGTGCGGGCAGTGAACTGTGGACCCGCGCTAATGCAAAAAGAGCTGTTTTCATGGGTATTTTGCAAGAGATGTCTTCAGGGCATACGAAGCTCATACTTAGAGGAATATGATGCAAGTGGTTTCAGGTCATGTCACTTCTCACAGGTCCCAGAATGAGTCCTCCAGTGTGCAGGTGAGGGGTAACAGGGACGGTGACAAACAGTGACAAATTGCTGTGTAACACTAAGTGCTGGAAATAAGACATAGCGAGAGGCAATGCCTGCAACTCAGTGAGGGTGTTTGGTTCATCCCTGACATGTCTGCCACTCCTATGTCTCTGGGGAGCCTATGCTCCTAAAGCTGTGTCACTGTGAGTTTCCCCCTCATAGTCTGATGAAGTTCCCGATGCCATTTCTGTTGTTTGTACTTTGAATTTCTTCGCCGCCCTCTGAACCCACTAAACTGATAGATGCCCTGCAAATCTATCACCAAGGGGACAATAAAATAGGGAGTATCAGGAGGGGAATGATGAAATAGGGATAGGGATTAAGAGGAGAAAGTTATTAGGGATTTAGGAATATTTTGGGTATAGGGTTGATGGGGTAGGGTTTGAATTCTGAGCCATAGGAATCCAGGTGGAAAAGGAATATGATTATAGTGATGTTAGGGTGATGATTAGGGGAAAATGCTACAGGGGAATTAGATGATAGGGTTGTGGTAGAAAGATACTTTGGAAACACTGGTTACTGTAGCAAAACCCTATTTTCTCGATTTTCTTTGTGTCTCCCTTTGTTTATTTTCAAAAAATTTTGCATTCGGTTCACAGCCTCCAAATCATGGTATTCTTCTCAAGATTTATGCCAAGAGTGAAGGTAGTTTGGTCTACCTCTTAAGTTTGATAGGAATTCATACAATTTTAGGCAAATTGGTACATTTTCGGTCTTGTAAGTTTGTGCGCCACGCGCACTGCCCAGTGCACCGTGCGCTCTGAGTGCGCCGCGCCAGTGGCAAATTTAGACTGCGAAACGGCTTCCAGTGCGCCGCGCACAATGAGTGCGCCGCGCCACCATGTGTGTGCGCCGCGCACTGTCAAAGTCACCCAAGTTTGCTTGAGAAACAGGAAAGAGGGTTTAGGGCGGTTTTAGGGTGGTTCTCTTTGGGAGGCAAGGTGAAATAGAGGTGACTATGACGAGGACTGAGGGGACAAGGGGGAGGGGAAACAAAACCTTGGTGGCATCATTGCAAACTTGAAACCACATTCATTGTTTTTCTTGGTGATTGTTTTCATGGATGGAAAAATGTGCCTTGGATATTATTCAACCTCTTCACAAATAGCTAAACATAGGCCAAATTGATGGAGAAGAGGGGTCATAAAGCCTACCTCTTGTTCTGCTAGCCTTCTCCAAGATTTGAAGCGGTTTGCAATGTTTTTTATGCTTCTGGACTGTGTGCGCCACATGCTCTTCCCAGTGCACCGTGCACCTTGTATGCACCGTGTTGGTGGTGATTTTACACTGCAGGTTGGCTGTCAGTGCATCGTGCGCTATGTGTGCGCCGCGCGACCTGGTGTATGCGCCGTGCTTACCAAATCGCCTCCCAACTCACTCAAATGCTCACCAATCTCCCTCTCCCACCTTTTGCACTGTCCTTCCAAGTCTTCAATGGCACAATGGCTTTGCTTTGGGCCACAATATGTATTTATAGGCTTGAGAGAAACTGGATTGATTTTTTCTTCTATGAAAACCCACTTTATAATGTTTTTGTTTTGCACTTTTTATTGACCTTTAAACACGCCGATTTTCACTTTTTCATTGAAATTTTGGCTCAAATGACGAAATATTTGGCACAACTTTACAGGGACTGTATGACGGAGCATCTGGCTTTGAAATCCTTGATTGCATTTGAAAATGTCAATTGTCGATTTTTTGGAAAAAAAATTCATAGTTGACCTTGTTTGACTTTTCTTCAAAATAGAGTTTGGAAGAAAATTCGATGTCTCTTGCGGTGATGATGAAGCTTTCTGCACTGTAGGTATATAAGATCTCCCTCTGGCCTGCATGGCTTGTTTCTAGACATGTTTTTCAAATACCAAACTAATGAATTTCTAGATCCAAACCATAAAAATGACTTTGTCCTGTAACAGGATCATACCTTGACTATCATGGATTTGATTGATTTTGGACCAAGACCTGAAGCAGCAGAGGCCCAACATGAGGGGAAATGAGTAGCATGACTTTCTCCGTCAGATCATGACATGTCCCTAGCGAAATACAACTGAGTGAATGAAGCAGGACACCTAAAATTGAAATGCACAAAGAGCTTTGATCTCTGACGGAGGGTTGACCAGACCGACTCTAACAAGGTCTAGGGTTCAAATCTCCTTCATTAGAGACCATTACGACGAATTTTCTATTAGAAATTGTTGAAGGTTCCATGCTTGTGCTATTTGAGTTTCGTTCATCATGGGTAGAAACAGGGTGCACGATCATGAGTGATGGATGGAAAGATCAAAGGAAAAGAACTTTAATAAATCTCCTTGTATCTTTTCCAGTAGGTACAATGTTTCTCAAATCAATGGATGCCTCAGAAAAGGTTAAGATTGCACAAATTATTTGTGAAATGATTGAGGAAGTCATTCAAGAAGTGGGAGAAGAACGTGTTGTATAAATTGTCACTGAGAATGTAGCTACTTATATGGCTACTGGTAGACTTTTTGAGATTAGGCACCTCACTACCTTTTGGACCTATTGTGTTTCCATTGTATAGATTTAATGCTTGAGGACATTGGTAAGCTTCATTGGATACATGAGGTTGTGGAGAAGGAAAATTCCATAGCCAAATACCTATACAACTACATTATTGTCCTAAACACCATCAGAAAATACATTGAAGGTAAAGAAATTATTCGACTTGCAGTGACTAGATTTGCAACAAATTTCATATCTTTGCAATTTATGGTTGAGCAAAAGATAAATCTGAAGAGGATGTCATTGGGACCTAAGTGGATGGCATCTAAACATTCGAAGACCCTTGAAGGCATTGAAGTTGTTGCACTTGGGTTTAATGATGGTTTCTGGAAAGGTACCAAAGAGATTATTGTTGTGATGGAGTCCCTTGTTAGATTTCTCAGGTAATTCAAGTCTCTTAGCTTTTTCATGTTTTAAATTTCATATGAAGCTTCTTTTTATTTTCAATGTTTCATATTAATTTAAATTTGAAAGCTTGAACTTTAAGGATGGTTGATGGTGACAAACCTGCTATGGGTTACATTTATGAGGCGATGGATCTCACAAAGGAGGCCATCAAAAGAAGATATGGGGATGAGGAGGAAAATTATATGCCTCTTTGGGACATTATTGATGCACATTGGGATGGGAAATTGCATTCCCCCTTACATGTTGCTAGGCACTTCTTAAGCCCATATTTTCTTTATGATAAGAGAAAATTTAATGATGATGGGGAGGTTCATAGAGGACTTATGACATGCATGGAAAGGTGCTTCCCTGATCCAGAATTTCAAAGTCGTGTCTTTTCCCAACTATAGGATTATAGAGCACCACCTAAATTATTTTCCTATGCCAGTATTATACGAGAAAGGTCTAAGGTGTTTCCAGGTACCCTTTGAGGCTTGAAGGCTTTATCAGTTCATTAAATTTTCTTAAAATTTATTTTTTATGTTAAACGTTCTATTAACTTTTGTTGTATTTTTAAGTTTTTACTATTTCATATTTAGTACATCTACTCACGAACCCTTGCCACTTGCTAGGTCTTTGGTGGCAAAACTTTTGTAGTGATACACCAGATTTGAAGACATATCCATTTGAATCTTAAACCAAGCATGCAGTGCTTCAGTTTGTGAGTGCAACTTGAGCATGTTTGAGAAAATACATTCGAAGAAGCACAACCGATTGACACAAAAGTTCTTAAATGAATTTGTATTTTTCCATTACAATCTACATCTTCACAACAAGAAAATACTAGGTGAGAGCTTGAATTTGAAGGTTTCATGATCTGATTTGGAATTTAAAGTTTAAACTTTAAAGTTCAAATTAAAACTTAAATTCACATTTCAATGTCTCATGATAATGATAGGTTTGGAGCATTCACCAATAGACCTTGAAGAGATAGATTTTCAAACTACAAATGCAGTAGATTGGGTCCAATTAGAGGAGGCTCCTCTTTTAAGCCTACATGACTTGAACAACTTAGAGAGTCAAGCAAGTGGAGGAGTGGGAGGAATCATTTATATTTCTCACTCTTAAGAGTCTTAGACTCTTAGTTACTAATTTTTTCTAATTAGTATGCATTTGTTTTTAAACTTTCAGAAGGAGTTGCTTCTAGTTCTATGTAGTCACTAGTTAGGAGTCCTGACTCAGTACTTTGGATCATGTTTGGACTCATAACATAAATGAGATGCTTATTCATTCATGATATTTTGGACATTTATTGATATTATGAATTGTTTGGACATGGCTTTACTGAATATCAATGATTTTTTTTTATTAATTCAATATATGTGTATATTTGTATTTATTGAATTCACTGATTTTTTCCTGATTTTTTTTCGATTTTCCCCAATTTGATTAAAACCATTAGCTATTTTGCCTCACCGATTTTTTGTCTATTCTGAGTTTGGTAACATTGGTTACAAGTTTCATTCTTCACTTATGAGTGCTAATATGTGCTAGAGAGTGCCAATGCATGCTAAGGAGTGCTAGGGAGTACTAGGACAACACAAGGGAGCACTAGGTAAAAATGCATGGAAGTGAATGAATATGAGGTGTGTTGGGGAGTGTCACTCAGTGCTAGTTGTCATGCCAAGGAGGGAGTGATAAGGCATGATAATAACAAGTAAGGCATGCCACAGAATATCAGGGAATGTCAAGAAGTGCTAGAGTGTGCTAGGTAGTTCCAAGGTGTGCTAACATGTGCCAAATAGTGCTAAGGCATTCCAGGTGCTAAGACATGCTAGGATGTGCAGGGTGCCAAGTATGCTAATATGCGTCAAGGAGTTTCAAGGAAAAAAAAGGAATAACCAAGCTAAAATGAAAGGAAATGAAAACATAAGAGGGTTAATTAGTTGGGACTTTATCCCTTTCAAAAGGGGCATGCTAGGCACACTAATAATATGTTCCAATACATGCCAAGTGCCAATGTGTTCCAAGTGCTAATTTTGTCAACGCAATATTATGCCAAGGAGTTTCACAACATGCTAGGGACTATAGGGAATGCCAACACATGATAGGGGAGTGTTATGCTATGCTATGGCATGCCAACATGTGTTTTGGCGTCCTACTCGTGGCAAGATGTTCTAGGTACAAAGATGTTCCAGGTACAAAGATTTTCCAAGACATGCGAGGTACCAAGGAATGTTAGTGTATTGTTTCAAAGCATGTTAAGGTGTGACATGAGCCTTGAGGAGTGCTAGGTCTCTCTCACTAATAGAATTGATAGAGCTTGATTATGTATTAAATAATATAGTTCCTACACACACTAGTGGAACTTTATTTAAAGAAAATTTGCTAGATAATAAACATAATAGAGATGATTAATCATGTGTTGACTCATAGGAAGACTATATTCTTATGACTTGAGGAAAATGATACACACTAATTACTTCTTAACGAATTGACTAGATATTATAACCACTATGACCTTGGACACATAATGAAAAATACTCCACAACAATGGTCTTAAATCATTATATTTTTAAAAAAAGTATAGTAACAAGTACATAACATCATCAAAAGCTCATTGGAATGATCAATGATGACGAACAATTTTTGACTGTCACCAAAAGTAACCAAAAAGAGCATTGGTGAGGGTCAATAAAAGATCATCACTCGAAGTGTTACCAAAGAGAGAATTAGTGATGGGCCTTTAATGATCGTCACCAAAAGTGTCACCAAAGAGAGAATTTGCAATGGGCAATTAATGACCCTCACCAAAAGTGTCATTGAAAATGGATTTGGTGACAAACCTTAAAGTAACATCACTATACACACTTACAACAATGATTTTTTAAAGACCGTCACCATATAAAACATTGGTGATAGACCTTAAAGGTCCATCACAGGCATGAAGCATCATCAAAAACTCATTGGAATGATAAATGATGACGAACATTTATTGACCGTCACCAAAAGTAGCCAAAAACATCATTGGTGATGGTCAATAAAAGATCGTTAGTAGAAGTGTCACCAAAGAGATAATTAGTGATGGGCCTTCAACGACCCTCACCAAAAGTGTCACCAAAGAGAGAATTAGTAATGGGCCTTTAACGACCCTCACCAAAAGTGTCATTGAAAATGGCTTTGGTGACAAATCTTAAAGGACCATCACTATATCCACTTACAACAACACTTTTTTAAAGACCGTCACCATATGCGACATTGGTGACAGAACATAAAGGTCTGTCACAAGCATGACCCTCACCAATGACCTTTTTCTTCTAGTGTAAGTTATTTGTTTTTGAGCTTTACCAAATCAATTATTTCATTAATCTAATATGCATGGCTTGTATTTCTCACCTTATGTTAGTTACTTCACATGGTTGATATAACATTCAGTTATAGGCCACTTTTATTTTAAGTCAAAGATTTTATTGATTAAAAGGAAGTTCATATTTTGATTGGTTTGCTTGGAGGTTGATTTTAAAAATTCTTGTGAATTCCACATGTGTGTTATTTTTTCAGGGTGAGATCTTTGCACGGGTAAGGTCAGATGAGTCCTAGAATATATGTATACAACAAGCACATCTTTGGCCATTGTTGTGTATATTTTATTCTTTATATCATTGATGGATGTTTATTGATGATGTAAAATAGAGGATGGGAAGGTCCTGCCAATTCTATTGACAAAACAAAATAAAATGGAGTGGTAGAATTGTGTTTTAAAGGGTGAGCTAGAAATCAGTACTTGAAAGGTAAAACTTCAGAATGGTAAGCTATCTGATCTGGATCTTGAGACACAATAGACTGTGGAAAAAAAATTATGGTATTGATGAGTCTTCCTGGAAAATAAGCTCTAACTGTTAGACCACTGCCCAAATTTCAGTTATCTGCAACGACAATAGTGACTCTAGCTTTATTTGTATGAACAGCGACTTTGGCCATTGTCCTATTCGTTTCCTATGAATGATTTTGATTTTCAAACTCCAACTAGTTTGTTGTTAAATTAATTAAAGGTTTAATGACAAAATTATAGTTTTCAAAGCTCTTTTCTAAATCTATTTTCTTGAGAAAGTTTGCCTTTTTACTTTAGGTACTGTAGATTTCCACTATGTGACATACGTTATGATATAGTTTCCTGGATAATTAGACATAAGCATTCTACAACACAATATTTTTAAAATATAAAGAAAAAATATTTCCAAATACAAAGCGTATTAATTAAGAACATCTTTTAGAATTCTTTCTTAAGTTATGATTATATTTTAGTACGGGATTTTGTGTACGCTGATATTGTGTTGTCTCTTTGGTTTGTGTCATGTAACAATGGTTAATAAGGAATGTGTTCTTGAGCAGCATGCACATATATTATTATACTTTCGATATAAAACTCCATCGTTTTCAAGCATGGCAACAAAAACGCAGAAGTTAGTGGGATATCCAAAGTCTGTGTTCGATGAATTTAATACTATTGATGATTTTGATTCCTTGTGAGATAAAGAATGTGACAAGTCAAATTCAAATAAACAGAAGCATCCCAAGAATGATGGTGAAGCTATTGCTTTTTGTTCAAGTCAATTTTTTTTATTTATTGGTTGTTGTCATGTTTTGAGTGCGGACTTGTGAAATTCCAAATTCCATCTTGGTTTATGTAAAGGGGATATATATATATATCATATGTTGTTCATGGTTTCTGGAGATCCATGTTACACTTGCACAAAAGTTTAGATATCATTTAGATATCCTAACACCAAACAACAATAACATTGTGATTTTTCTTTCACTCGACCTATAACATATTGCATTTGTCTTTATCAATGTTCTTCTTCCATATGCTATCCACTTATGACATTTCCTTTGCAATGTTTGGGGCATTTGCTAGTTATAGGTCATTTATAGATTATAAATGTCTTCAGAGTTTCACTTCTAATTGAGTATTCAACTGAACATATCAATTCTCGTATACATAATTATTTTTCCCTCCACCCACTTTTCACAACTTCCATAACCATTAGGTAGGGACCTGCAACTTCAATTTTTCTTTTCTTGTTTAGTAAAATATTGTCGAGACTTTAATTTATTGAAAGTTGTAGAATTTACAATTTATGAAGTTTCAAGGTCTAATTTTTAAAAGTATAATTCTTTAAAGGGTTCTACATCAATGGAAGAGCACCTTCTTTACAAGCAGGAGGTTTGTGGTTCGATTCCATCATGCCCTGACATCCATATGGAATGGAGACGATCAATTTTTGGTGATGGAGGCTCTTTTAACCATCACCAATGAGCTTTGCTGACATTTTTCGACCCTCACCAAAATATGAAATGGTGATGGTCAACAAATGCCACCATATATACACATCAATAGAGATGACCCTCAAAGGTCCGTAACCATAAATCGTTGTTGTTGATATGAAATAGTGACGATCGTTGTTTGTCATTATAGTCATTATTCGTGATGGACCTTGAATGTCACCACAACACCTATACTTCTCGCAATGCGGCTTTTGGTTATGGTCAACAAACGTTACCATATATATGCACCAATAGTGACGACCATGAAAGATCCATCACAATAAATCATTGTTGCTCATATGAAATGACGACGGTCATTATCCACCATTATAATCAATATTTGTGATAGACCTTGAATGTCACCATAACACCTATGCTTTTGGCAAAGCCACCTTTGGTGACGTTAAGTTTTTGGTGACAAAGGCTATTGTCTGTCACCATTGCTCATATGAAATAGTGACGGTCGCTATCCATCATTATAATTCATTATTGGTGACGAACTTTGAATTTCACTACAACACCTATACTTTTGGTGATGCCACCTTTGGTGGCATTCATTTCTTGGTGACGGAAGCTATGGTCCATCACCATTGTTCATATGAAATGGTGATGGTTTCTATTCATCACTATAAATAATTATTGGTGACAAACTTGGAATTTCACTATAATACATATACTTTTGGCGACACCACCTTTGGTGATGTTCAGTTTTTGGTGATGAAGGCTCTTTTGACTGTCACCAATGAGCTTATGGTGACATTTTTCTCCTCACCAATGTCCCTTTCCCTTGTAGTGTACCACCGGCATGGGCACCTCATCTATGCAACACTTCCGCATAACCTTGCTAGCCACTATCTGGGTTGCAACTCCGACTGCATTATTGTTGATGTTGGAGATTGCATACCCTCTCTTCTTCTTCTCTAGCTTGAATTTTTTCTTCATGGCCTCCGAGATGGAAAAATCATTGCTCTTACCCTCTGAAATATTCTCTGGGTCGTCCCCCTTGCAAGGGAGTCAAGTAATTCTATGAATTAGGTGGTACATGATAGGGATGGGCTCCTCCAGCCATAAGTACACATCATGCACTAGGCAGAGTAGCTGCCTGATGACAAAGATAGTTACTGGGGCGTGATGGTAATGTGGCACATAGAGTAGGTTTAACAACCATACTTTCTCTACTCCACGCAACCACTTGTGTGGCTCCAACTCTATGACTCCCGCCATGGTGTATTTCTTTAGTCGCATGAGCTACGTAGTTGCCAAGTGTGGTAATTTCTCATGGTCTGCAAGATCCTAGTCTTCAAACTTTAGATCTAGCACCCAAGTGCGCTCCTTCAAAAATGATATCATCATGTAGCAGCAGAGTCTGTAGAGATCTCTTGCTCCCATCTAGGTCCTTAGGCACCCTTGCCTACCCCTTCTAGGGAGGAACATATGTAGATAGTCTGGTCAGAAGGTCTGCGGCCTAAGTTTCTTCCTCCATTTCTTTGTTCTCTTCCTCTTCGACCAAGATTTCCTCAAGGTCTTCCTCCTCATCATCGATTTCCACATTAATCACTTTCCCCTTTTCTTCCATGGTCATTTTAGTTCTCAACGAGTCTCTAGGGGACACGCGTGCTGGTATCATAGGCTGCATGTCTTTCTTGGGCCTCAGCATCCACAATGATTTAGGGATTTATGCAACTATCCCGACGCTTTCTTGGGCATCTCCTATCATCATGGCCTACGCGGACTTTTCAGCGGTCATCTCTTCGATATCCATGGCTTCATTTGGCACGATCATATTGTTGTTCTAGAAATCTCTCAACAGTTCAGGTAGGTACTCAAATAATGCCTTTGAGTTCAAAGAATCGAACAGATTATAGTTACTAAATCTTAGGACGCACAATAGCTCAATTCTCAAATGGCCAAGTGTTGTTTGTTGGGAAGCCCTTTGTAATTTATAGCACCTTTTCAATTCAAATTTGACTATTTCCCCCCAAATTCAGTCCATTAATGCTCCCTTGGCAGAAAATTTTCCCAAATCTAGCCCATAAAGTTTGCCTTAAATTCCTGTCGCATATTCCATTTGGTCTAAAACCAAGCATCCCATCATGAATAGTGACTGCAACGGTCACTTTCTAGGCAACTTGTGTGGCAACATAGCTACCCTTGCACAATCATGGGCCCTATGACACCTCAATGATATGCGCAGTCCTGATATCATGTAGCTCTTAGGCAGAGTAATTTATAGTCCCACGCCTCCTTTCAACTGCTTGGAGCACTAAGACTATGCTTCCCACGGCTAGTCAGGTGGCCGACTTGCCTGGATACAGCTTCAACTGACTACCATTTACTTTTCCTAGAAAGAGTTCACCATTTAACTTCACCAACTGCACCGCACCACCCTCATTGACCTTAAAAACATACAGCCCCATCCCATGCATCAAGATGATAAACTTTTAGTGGTAGTCCCTAAGTTTGTCAACGTAACCGAGCTCCTCCTGCTTTATTACCATGGTCCTTTTATCAAGGAAGCCCTTCTGTATTCCTTCCTCAAGCTTCTTCACTTCGTCTTCTGCCCTGGTGCTTTTCTCCCTTAGCAGAACTCTTTCGTTGATGAGTTCTTGGAGCCTAAGATCACCCTGTTGGATCTCTTCCTTGAGTCCCAACCATTCTTCTTCAAGCTCTTCCAACTATGCAAGCCTTTCTTCCAGGGCTCCACAGTCTGTTACCCTTGTGAGTGCCACTATGCGTGGACTAGACATGATAGACTCCATAGGAATTATGGCTTCTACTCTATCGACCAACTGAAAAGGCATATGTTCGGGTACATGTAGGTCCCAATCACTTCGCTGCGCATTGGATACCTTGTTCAACATGTTGCACACCTTATCAACTACTTCTGCATGGATAACCTTTTGCACGATCATTCTCTCCACATTCTATCTCTCCAACCTTAAGAGACAACTACACATCTCTCCCCCCAACACATGCTTCTTTACCATACCTCTCAGCGTGAAGTTCATGCGCATCTGCGTAGGTTGTTTTCCATATCCCTATAACCACCTAGCTATATGTGCGCGCGGATCATCCTATCCATTGTATTTTTCTATCAATCGCACCTTAGGAATCCCAAACCGAGTGTCCATCATCCTCCTAAACTCACGTCAGTCGTCAAAGCTCCCTTTGTGCATACCCCACCACCTCGTGGGCATAGCACACAGTACCCAATTCAAGGCCTGGAAACATTGCTTTTGTGACACCTTCCTTTCAAACTTATCTAGGAAAGTATCTACCTCACTTAACCCATCATATGTAGGTAGATCCCTCACTTCTGTTGATACGTAGCATAACAATCTTGTCATCATATTACAGTTCAGGGTGGTTACCTCGTGTAGCTAGTTCTGCCATCGCTCTATCTCCTCATCAAAATCTAACGTACAGGAGCTTTCACACTCCCATGAGATCCATCCGTCCACAATGGGATTTACCCAATCTTGCTCTCACATGGTTATTTTTTAGATGTAGTCCAAATCATCGTCATCTTCATAGTCATGCACCGACTTTGTATAGTGCGATCCTTCAGTAGGGTCCAAGGGTATAACTACTTGCAGATACTTCTTCTCAAAAATCATCTTTTTCTTCATCAGATTAATCACCACGTTCATGTCAGTGGCCCAATCAATTCCTAAGAGCACGGGGTAGTGATTATTGTCATCAACAATCTCTATAACTTCAAAGTCAGCTAGCCTGCTCAGTCCCTCAATATCCACAGTGAGTCCCTGCAATCGCCCCCTGGGTATTATTTTCTGCTAGTTCACAATTCGCAACTAAATAAGAGACCATTGCAGTGCAGGCCTCCCCATGCACTCCCATGTCTGCTTTGGCAGAATGTTTGCATCCGATCCTAAATCTAGAATTACTTGGTCCATCTCATGTTTTCCAATTTATGTGGTTAATCTCATTTCTCTCCCCATCCTCATCTTATTCTTTCAAATATTCCAGACTATGTGCGGTTCTCCTGGCTCAATCCAAGCGCACCTATTAATGTGTTCCTGCAATGGAGGCATCAGTGAATCTCTACTTAGCTTCCATAAAGGTTTCTCTAGCACGCTCCAAATCAAACTCTACTTCTTTAGCCAAAGATTTTTCAACACAAGTACTATCTTCGAGATGTTTTCCTTTATCATTTCCCTTTGTAATGCCACTTCAGAGCACAATGTTCACATTTGGATCTTCCTCGTGCAGCTCAGACCTCATCATTTGCAAGTTCTAAGTCGAGGGAGGTGGTATCGCTCCCTTGTCACATATCCTAGGTATCAGCGTAGGAAAATCCTTCGTCTCATGATCAAACAAGGTATAGTATAGACACAATGGATGCATTTGGTTCGTACAATTGCATTCATAATGTCCCAGCCCTCCGCAAATATAGCATATCAGCTTTCCATGACCTCTTTTAGGTCCTCCTCCACCTCGGCCTTGTCTGCGCCCCTGAAATGCTTCTCACGTCACTCCTGTGTTCTGGTCTAGGGGCTGCATTTCGGCCTGAACTCTGTAGGTGGTAGTTCTATCCATCATCAACTCATAGCTTCTACAAGTTCTCTCATTGTGTCCAACCAATCTACAGAAATTATAGAACAACTGTTGCAAATTCTACGTGTACTTATGTAACAAATGGTAGTTTTCTATAACATGCTTTCCACCTATTTGACAAATCGTGCACCATAAAGCAGGTGTTGTGCTGGGTCCTACTTGCGCTTCTGGCCTTAATGGCATTGGTCCTCCTTCCATGAGGTAATTTGCGAATACTGGGCAGCAGTTCATATCATGACCCTGACCCTTGCATTTTACGTACCACACCTCCTCACGCACTTTTGGTCAAGGTGTTCTATCTTGTTTCAAACTCTGCATCTCAAGGCATAAGTTTTTCAACTGTGTGTGGATCTGCTGAACTCCCAAGTTAGGATCTTGCATTGGGGTCTCATGAAGCCTCGTCACGAATTCTAGGTATTATGCCTAAGTCGTTAACTTCTGCTGCGACAACGCGCTCCTCATATGTGGTGTTAGTGATGCTACAAAGCATTCACAGTGTTGTCCATTTGTCAAATTCAAATTAGCATCGCGAATCATGCAACTCAGCCTCTAATCTAAATCCCAAGGAGTCTCGCCTAGTAGCATCATGAACTCCTTGAACCCAATAATCGATTGTACTTCTGACTTTAGCTAGCTAAATTCCTTATTTAGCACAATTTGGATATCTATGATTCTTGCATTCATACTATCATTTGAGTGCTTAAAATATCAGGTCACTGTGCGATCCTATAGGGTGCTAACCATTGTTGCTTTCTGGATATTATCATTTGTAACTCCCTGTGCTTCCCCTAAGGCTTTTACAACGAACCAAAACTGGTCCGGATCTTCATTTCCTAATCCCTTGAACACAAGCAATTTTATCATGCTTTTCATATTGAAATGCAATGGTGGCAGAGGTGGTATGGGTGAAGATGGAGGTAATGGTGGTGAAGCTAGTGTCGATGTGGGTGGTGGTGGTATGTGCAAAATCCTCTACCTTATCAAATGGATCACACTTCGCAGAGAGACCTTTGTGAGATCTTCCTCGTCCCCTCATGGAGGTGAAATCAAGGGGTTATTCTCTGGTCCCTTACTTCCTTAGTTCATGTAGGTTTTTCCACTTCACATATCCCTGAACATCAATGTAACTACATAATCCACTTTTCACACAATAACATTTTAATCCAAGTATTCAGAGACTTTACATACTTACCTCGTGGTCCTTTGAGAAAGTGTCGCTTTGCCTTGCTATAGCTAACTGAAGTGTCTACCATAAATTCAATGATGAATCCTCCTATAATTTGATCAAGTTAGTGATCAACAATGTGCACGATCTTATCCTCCGATGCTTCCAATCTGTGAACCAACTCTAGGGTCCACACAATAGGATTATTGGTTTCCACCTTCCCTTTCTATCTGCTAGCTTCGCGATCCACACTTACAACTCAGTAGGAAAAGAAGAGAAGAATATTTCATGGATCTTTGTGTACATGTAGTAGTCTAACCACTCTTCTTTTGTCAGTCATGGATTCTTGTTCTCCTGCACCACAAACTCGTGAATTCTCTTGTCAAACCAACCTTGAATTTCCTTCTTAGTTGCATTTCAGTGATACGACATTAGACATATATATGCAGATTCCAGTCTTGACAACGGAACCATTTGATGTTTTAAGGGGGCCTGACCCAGGTTCGGAGTTAATCAACCAATCAAATCCCTACACTACTATCCCTTTCGACAATAGCCCATGGAGCGCGGACTTCTCTAGTTGTGTTATATTCTTTCCATGACTAACCTAGGTGGTGAACCGAGGGCTTAGAGGGGGGACGGAACCCCCCTTCATTGCGCCGATTGCGTAGTGGCGGGGGGTCATAGGGGGGCAACAACCACCTTGTCTAGGGGTTTGAGGGGGGTCGGTGGCCCCCTTCTACATGATCCGCCATAGTTGTTATACCACAAATCAACCTCCTCATCAACTCCGAGGGGAAAGACATGATAACAGAAGCAAAGACCAAGATCACATGCCTTGTTTCCACACTGACGATGGCTATGCACTGACAACCTACATTATAAAGCTTCTCCGCAAGCCTAAGGGTGTGTTAGTGACCCAACTAACTCAAGTTGCTAGTTGAGGAACAAAATTAGTGGATCCTAGTGAAGTTCTAAGGGTCAAAGGAATGAATTGACTCATAAATATCTAGATATTTGTTCCTAAAATCACTCAAGAAAAGAAAGTAAATATCCAGATTCGACCTATTTGGAGGATTTCTAATCCTAATGAAGGAGGCAAATGGGAAGAGCTGAAAAGCATGGAAACTTCATTTTTTTTACCCTAGGGAACTCAAGGAGGAACTTTGCAACCCTAACTCAGTTGCTACATAAGCAAAGCTAGGGCTATGGTGATAGGAATCAAAGCATTTGAAAGGATAGCATACTTGATTGTTGAGAATTGTCTCAAATCACAAGAACCTGTCAAGAAGGGGGAGAGAGAGAGATGTTGGAGGGGTAAAGGAAGGTTGATGCAATAGATGGTTGTAATCACTCTTCCAACATTAATATAGAACTACAGTTGTACTGTCTACTCCATGGTGTTGGTACTATCATTCATTTAGTTGCTTTTCCAATACCTTTTAGCATGAGTAGCTTAGTTATGTGTAACTAGATGTTCTTTTATGTATTCATGTATTAGTTATCAGAGTTGTATGTTGTGATTATGCTTGTCTCTTCTATGTGTAGGACTTGATCTGGAGCTAGCTCAGGGGACTTCCGCCTAGCTTCATTGTGCTCTCCAGTAAATCTACACAGAGGCTTGAGGTAATCTACATCCCCTACTTTGATAGTTAGTGATGAGCCCCAGAAATGGGTATTTATATGGGCTCATTTTGCCTCTTAATTCGACTTAATTGACCATTCTCATTAGTTTATTGCATTTTTTTGAATATATCTATGCTAATAGTGTGAATTGGGTTAGTCATTTTGCTGTCTAGTCTAATGTGTGCTTTATGCAGACTTTTTGGTTAATTTTGGACAAAGTCAAGGGATTTATGAGCAAAAGGCAGCCAAAACTCGAGGAAAACAGGGAAGAGGATTTGTAGGGGGGTGTCTCCTTCATTTATGACCCCTTTCCTTGAATCCTCCATCAGCAACTCGGAGCACAAAGGTCCACATTCCAAGGGGCAGCCAAGCAAGTAAAGAAGGACTGTTGTTATATCCAATTCTAGGAAGCTGAGTTCCTTGATTTTAGGAGGACTGTTGGAGGAATCCATTTGTATAAATAAGGGAGCTTAGAGCCTCAGTAGGTTAGCCAGTCATTAGTATAATTTTTGCACTTTTGTGCAGCACTTGTTCAGCTCATTTTCGAGCTTCCTTTTTGAGAAATGTTTATGTAATGTGACTTTTACTTTTGATAATGGAGATGAAACAGTTTTCAAGACAACACTGATCTATTTCATAGGGTTGAAGCTCTTGGGTTAGGCCCTAACCAAAGCTACCCAACACCTCTTTCTTTGTACTTATATGTTTTTTCTTCAGTTCATGAGTTAATTTTTGTTACATAGATTCATTTTACTTTCTTAGATTAGGTTTCTTTTGATGGTTTGCATAGCTTTTTTTGTTTCAATTGCTCAAGTAGGTTATTGCAGTGAGAAGATTAAAAAAGAGCAATAGTAGGCCCTAATATCCATTCTCCCTTCCTAGGACTATGATTTGCAGTCAAGGCACTACTGCTGCCACCAAAAACATAGTTTTGCTCTTCCATGCAACTGCTAGCGTGATAAATTGAGTTGGAAAGATTGATATATT
Organism: Pinus tabuliformis; assembly: GCA_031772625.1. Lineage (NCBI taxonomy): Eukaryota > Viridiplantae > Streptophyta > Pinopsida > Pinales > Pinaceae > Pinus > Pinus tabuliformis. The sequence goes on from CM062815.1 coordinate 767,537,147, forward strand.
AGTTCAGATTCAGTTGCTTATATCATTTCCTATTCTTTTACAATATATCTCTCTACATGCTTTTCTGTTCAAGGTTAGTGTTCAACATTTTTTGTTTGTAGATCAGAAATTAGGTCAAGCTAGAGAAATTTTAGTTTTTTAGTTCTTTCTTTGATCAATTTTTGTAAGTATATGTGTAGATATCTTGCAGGACACCTCAGCTCACCATATATCCATAAAGCAGTCAGTACCATCTCACTTCTCATAGAATTCCCAAGTCATTCGCAACATTTTGCCAATCTGCCCTAATTTCTGCATTTTTCTCCATAAGCTTCCCTCTTGCCATTTGAACAAATCCAACCATCAGGTTCCCTCTTGACCTTACTTGACAAGCTCTAGACACCTCAACACCTTCATCTAGCCTTCAATTACCCTTTCCCATCATTTTTCCACCTTCAAAACTCCAAAAATAGCTCTCGGCCTCCTCCTATAGATCCTCCTATAGATCCCTTGCAACCTCCTGTAGAACTCCCTTTAAGTGGTTTTTCGAAATTTGATTGAAATAGAAGTCTTCAGAAGGGTACTAGGGTCTTCATAGGACCTCTCCACACCTTCCTCCACCTCTACAAAAGCCAAGTCCATCTTCCTTTTCCACCAAACCTCTGCACAATTGTTATAGACATATTTGGGCACTGCAACTCCAATCATATATGTCCGTAAACCAAGGTATTATAAACCCATAAAAGTGTCGTTTCAGACCCTAAAGGATGAAGTTCCACTGATTACATCATTTCCCAGAAGTTCTCCCTAAAAAATTGCTCATAACTGGTCAAAAATGGACCATACAAACTACTCCATGCTGAGGGTGCGATGCATCTCACCTGCTACACACAAAGGGTGCAATGCATACTAAAAATCCCTTATGTGGGATGCGATGAGCAAGAGCAGACAAATGGCAGAAGTAGTTTTCTAGGTGGAAACTCAAAGAATCATCTAGAAACTACTCATATGACACTTGCCTCTCTAAATTCGCACAAGGATGAGTAATAGATCATGAAATATCCAAGTGGAACCAAGAAATATCAGTGAAATGACACTAATCAAAATCCAAGAAGCTGACTCACTCTCCTGCAAACATCTATATATGGATCCCTCATCCTAGAGATCCAAAGGATGGAATTTTGTAATTTGTAAGGAAGTGTTGTTGGTTTCTCTTTGAGACATTGTATTGTTGGGTGATCTTGCTTTGTATGAGGTGAAGAGAGCATTCATGCTGGGAGGATGATGCTGGATCAGACAACTTGGTTGTAATCCTCTCTTCTACTACTTCTATCAATAAAGCTATTTGAGTTTTCCTCCATATACTTGTATATCTCTGAATCTTGTATTTGTATATGCATTTGTATGGTTAATGTACATCTGATCCTATATTGTTTATGGTTATAGATCTCTATGCTTTGATGGTATTTTGTTGCTTTGACTCTACAGGTGTTCTTTGAAGCGAGACAAGTGAGAAAGGAGTGGTGAAAGCTATATCAAACGAGAGGGGAAACAAGAAAGGAGACTAGCGAAAGACTGAGGTTGGTATTCTCTGCTTCTCTCTCATATATCTCCCATAAAGGAAAGTACAAGTGACTTTGGTTTATTTATTTCTAAGATAGCTACCCATCTTAGTGGGACTAGCAGCTCTGAGTGGACACTAGTTTTTCCAATAACAAAATGGCGACTCCACTAGGGACCGAATAGTTTGTTTGTTTTGTTACCGTTGTTTGCTTTATAAACTATAGACGGAGCCTGAAGTTAAACCATTTAGCCTTCGAACTGCTTTTGCTATGCAACTACAAAGTAGATCAACGTTACTTCAGTCAATCTCTGGGTTGGTTTATGAACTAAACATTTGACTTGCAAACATTATAAGTGCCCTGGTGGTAGCTCAAATAACCTCATTAGATCAACCCCTATACTTTGTGTTTACTTTCTATCATTATCTCAGCCTAAATCCCTGAACTTAGCTACATATTGTGAGTGCAAACCAAGCTCAGTCTCATCCCTAGACCATCGCGTTGTCTCTCATTAGTAACCTGGATGCATCGCACCTCTCATGTGTTGCAGGTGAGATGCATCTATATTTTGCTATGTTACCAGTGCAATGATTGAGTAAGATTGTTTCTGCCTCCAGATTTGATTTTTTTCTTCATTGTCTTCAGCTTTATTCAGTAGTTTTTCTGTCTATGATCAGTATATCATTGTTAAAACCCTCTTCCTTTACATTATTCAGCCTCCATTGATAAAGAATTGTGAATGTTTTTTATGTATTTTTCATCATTTACAATTCTCCTTTGAAAACAATAGCTTAATCGAACTGTCGTCTTCTGATTTGAAAGGGTCACAACTGTCATTTTCAGTCAAGAAAAAGAGTGTCATAAAGAATTCCTCTTTTAGATAGTCGATTACATTTTTTCAATTGTATTTGATTTGAATTATTAGTATTTCAAGTGTCAAAAGAAATTTTAAATTCGAAATCGCAAAGTGTTGTCTTAGTCTTCCTTTCATTTTTGAAGAGAAAATTGTTAGTACTATCGCTTTGAAAAAAGATAGTTCAGATCTGTACTTAGTTTTCTTTTTGTCATTCTTACATTAAGGAAACTGAAAAACAAATACATGCATGTGCATTTGCATTTAGACTACATGCAGAAATTGATTTAGGAAAAGTGCATCTAGTGTGTGCTCTCTGCTCTATGTTGAAAGAATTTTATTTCTCTTTCCTTAGTAGCTACGACTTTCATTGCTAAAAGAAAGTAAACGACTATTTATCATCTTAGATTGCATATTTGGGAATTGTATATCTACATCCTTAAAGGAAAACTTCTTAAGAAAGATCAACTTTAAAATAAACCTCAATGAACATAAAAATTCTTTGGAACCTAACACACAACATCTAGAAGTCTAAGCTAGAGACGTATTCTGGTGTCGTAAAGCCTGGTAACTATCATTTTCATCGTAGGTGTGGTGATTCCTCCTCTTTGATATGACAAGTGCCAGTACGGACTTGTGCTCCCACGTACTGTCGAGTATATATTGGGAGACCACAATAGGCTACATCCTTTATCCTTAGGAAGTCGTGTCTATCACCTTATCGATCGCAATGCACTGAACATAGCATTCGAGAAGATTGACTGCCATACCGTAAAAAGTATTCTGCAATTTTGTGATTGGTTTGGTAATCCCTCTGTCTAGATTTCCAGAGTAGTCACTTTTGTAGTATTTCAGACTCCTTAAAAGAAAAGGTCCATTTGAAAACTTTTCACTTCAGGCTCATTAAAAATCGAAGGCGACAAGATTCATCTTTAGCTTTTTCTTGACTCTTAAAAATTGAAAAAGAAAGTTGTGTCAAAGCATCATAAAATTCATTGAATTTGGAATAACATTTTCCCCTTTTTATTTTGATTTGATCAAGTAATCCACAATCGTGGAATAAATTCAATCAAAACCTCGTCATTCGCGGAGACTAACCATTCAACCGTCTTTGACTCCAGAAACGAAACCATTCCATGCCAAGCAATCTCGTTTAACTTGGTCAAAATATCCTGGTTTGTTTGAAACCTGTGTTTCAACATCCCCAGAGACTCCAGTTACTCCAACTATTTCTAGTATCCCTGCCTCTACAGAAGAATTTCCACAGTTAAAAGAGGATAGTAGAACTGATCCTACTGTAATTGTAAACACTTTTATTCCTGAACTAGCTCCATCTAGGGCTGATTCGGAAGGTGTCACCCCTCCAACATCTGTCGCTGCAGAGTGTGTACCCTCTTCGGCACCAGAAATATTTTACGGACCTGATGGTCTACATCTTCCACCTAGACTAATTGCTATAGAAGAGATTGTCGAGGATCCTCCATCCAGTACCCCATTGCATTTTGGAACTGGGATCCACCTATATCCTTCTACTACAGAAGTTAGTCTCCCTTCATCGCAAGTTCTTGTAGAATCGCTAGAAAGTATTTTGGATAGACTCAATATGTCTGAACAACCATCGACATCTAAGACTGTGTCATCCGATACTGTAGTAGCAGAACCTCCTGCCACTACTTCGACAATGTTCATCCCAACTAGCTCTCAACCGCTAGATGGAGTCCACCCGGGGACTGTTTCGACAACATGGTTTGTTCCTGTTTTTTCATCCTGAATATTATCTGGAATTTCTTATGTTGAACCTCAACAAATTGATCCTTCACAATAGTATGATTTTGGGTAGTCCAGTCTACAAAGACCAATTTTCCCTTTGAACACTGGATTACTGCCATATGGGGGCAGTATGCCTTTTCATTGTTCCCGCTGGGAGAACAACCATATGAGAGTTCACAACATAATTTGGGTCAATCTGGAATTGCATCTAGTGGTTGGGTGCCAATACTACCTCAAAAGTCAAGAGTTGTATATTCAATACAACCAAATCAACCTATGCCTAATATTCCCACTACACTAGCTATTGTGATCGTGTCGCAAGTACAAGCGCTACCTATCATATGTCAACCTCAAGTCTCTTAGGTCGTAATACAACAGCCTCTTGTCTCCACGACTCAACCACAATCACTGATTAGTGGCTCCTTAACTAAAGCAACTCATGCTCAAATGGGTACTATCACCTCTCATCTTGGTTAAACATCTAGTATTGGACAAGATCAAATGGCCTCACAACCATGGCTAGTGCAATATCAATAACCGTAATTCCAGCAAGCTTATTGAGGACCTAAGCAACAAAACTTTGCGAGTAATGGGCAACTGTATATTCAAAACTGTTACCATCAATCATATCATAATGGTTATGCCCATCAACGTTATCAAAGTTATCAACATCAAATACATTATGCTAGAATGCAAAGACCCACTGCTCAGGCAATCCCATCTTATCCTGGGTATGCATTGCCAAACCTCAATCAACAGTTTCCTTTCGTAGCAACTTTAGAATTACCAGATCTGAATCGAATAACAAATGATCCAATTTCTTATGCCCCTTGGTGGCTGGCGATTCCTTATAAACTTCTGTCAGATATTCCTAAATTCAATGGAAATTTGGGTGAATATCCATCGAACCATGTGATGACCTTTCATATGTGGTGTTCTTCCAACACTCTCAATGATGATTCGATTAGGCTTCGCCTTTTTTAGCGAACACTAACTAGTCCAGTAGTGAAATGGTACTTCGAATTACCTAGAGCTTCATTCAATAACTTCAGTTCTCTTGCCACCACCTTTTTAACCCATTTTCAGTTACCAATAAGGTACGAAATAGGAACAGAACTTCTTACCAATTTTAAGTAGATGACAGCCACTTACATATCTGATCATTTTGATGAGTGGCGATGTCATCATTGAATGGTAAAAACATATGTTCCTGATCAGCTACTAGTTGAATGGTTTATTAAGTCATTGTTACCTCCTATTACAAAAGATGTGGCTAGGGGGGGGGGGTTGTCACTAAAGAGCAAGTCATTGCTCGTGCACAATATCTAGACTTGATCTATACTCAGTCTGGCATGCTCTATGACAAAATTATTTATACTCCTAGACTAGAGTTTTCTGTTCCTCGTCCTCCTAAATAAAACAAAGACTCTCATGCCAGCGATGGCGTGATAGGTACGACAAGCACAAAAACCGCAAAGGCTACATCTAAGAAATCCCGTACAGTTTCTAGTCAAAATGCAAATGAAGAACCTCTCGCCTTGGAGGTTAATGTTGTGTCGACCGACAAAGGCAAATAACTAAAGAAACCAGGGGGAAAGAATAAAGGGAAAAGAAAAAAGAAGAAACAGGATGATTCGTCTCCTGAAAAATCTTCTAAAAACCCTTCTGGGCAAAAGAAACCTATTTGGCCATGTCACGTATGTGATGAAGACCATTAGATGAGAGATTGTCCATATAAAGCTAAGATTAAGAAGTTCTTTAAGAGTTCAAAAACCTCAGTGGCATTGACTGATCCGCTTCCAAACCCAGAAACCAATCTGGTTGCTAGCGACAATGCTTCCCCATCCCAAGTGCTTATGTTGTCCATTTTGAACCAACAAAATGATGCTTTGATATCAACAAGGAATAAAGATACTGGAATCCATAGCTATCGAACAACAAAGTTGAAGATCAACCTAGTAGTTCGACAACAACTTTAACTGAAGTTATGCCACCCATCATTTCTGAGCTAACGATAAAGCTGCTAAAGGGAGTAGTACACAAATCAACATTTAATCCTCGTGCCCAAGTAGCACAAAATTATAATATGGTAGAGGATCTAGCGCAATCGCCATCTGCTATGTCGACACTTGAAGTATTGCAAAATTGCCCCTCCCAAAAGCAGGCTCTATTATCAGCAATAGGTGGGATTGACCCAGTGGATTCCAATCTTGTGTCCTTTAATCATAAAGGATATGAACCTCAGTTACCAGCATAGCTCGCTTTCCTCATCCAAGTGAAAGTCCTCAACAAAACTATTCATCAAACAATTATTGATGAGGGGGCATCTACCTGCATTATGTTAGTGAGTTGCTAGAAAACTTTAGGCTCACCACCCTTGTCAAGATCATCAACGACAATAAAAGCATTCGATGGATGAACATACACCCCGTACGGGATTTTCAATAACTTACAAGTTGAATTCGGGGGCAAGACAATAGAAATTGACGTCGAAGTTATCGATGGAAGCCTCGATTACAATATCCTACTGGGAAGGCCCTGGATTTATGCTATGGCCATTGTTGTGTCAACTTAATTTAGAAAGATTGCATTTCCCTTTCGAGGAGGAATCACAATCATTGATCAACAAACATTTCTCCCCAACAGTTCACAACTTACAGGAAGCATTCTAATGATCCATGGAAGCTCTCATTCACTTCAAAGTGTCAGAGTAGGCATACTAAAAGACCCTACTTTAATGGGTACTTTTTCCCTACCACCTATGAGTAATCTGGAAGAAGTGGCCACAGTAGAAACTTGCCATATGATATCTTCCATTCGGAAGATTTCCGAACATTTTGTTAGCATGGATCATCAACAAGTTTTGCCTCCAAGCCCAATAGAAATTTTGTAGCAATCAATTTTCTTGTCCTTGGCGGTAAACCCAAATCAACACTCATCGATTATTTGGATAGATAGGTCTAAGGAATATGGCACCTCTTCAGATCCTCGGTCGCACGTATGTTCTACAGATGAAGGAATTATTCAGTCAATGATGATAGAGAGGCACCATGGGGAGATTGCGACCATCGTTCCCGTCTTTCGGATCACAACAAAGATTATTCCAATGAACTTAATCTTCCTTTAGTTTTTGATTTTTTATCAAATACTGTAAATACGGTGGATTCTGAGTGAAATCTGTCCAATATTGAAGAAACTATCACCATAAATATCTCGACCAAACCTGATGTTGTAGAGAAATATTCATGTCGGAAAATCTTGTTCTTCTTCAGAACTGGAAATATATTGCGTTCTCTTTCGCAAATTCAGAGATGTTTTTTCATGGTCATACGAAGAAATGTCAGGAATTGACTCAAGCATCATTGAACACGAAATCAAGATGTATCCAAATGTCAAACCAGTACGACAACGGCTTCGGCAGGTGCACCCGAAGAAAGTCGCTGCCATAAAGGTAGAAGTTGAAAAATTTTTACATGTTGGTTTCATTTACTCGGTTCCTCTAACTTATTTGGTATCGAATATTGTTCCCGTGATGAAAAAGCAAGGGACGATTAGAGTGTGCATTGATTATAGGGATGTAAATCAAGCTTGTCCAAAGGACAACTACCCTACACCCTTGATCGACCAGATAATTGATGAATGTTCCAGATGCGAAATCTTTTCATTTATGGATGGATTTTCTAGGTATAAGCAAATAAATATCCACCGACAGGACTAGTCGAAGACTGCATTTATATGTCCATGGGGCACACTCACGTATTGAAAACTACCTTTCGGTTTAAAGAACGCAGGGGCAACCTTTCAAAGGGCTATGAATTATGCCTTCCATGACATCAAGAACATCGTTCAACCATATCTCGACAATCTACCAGCTCATTCGTGAAAGCGGACTAATCATCCGCAGCATTTGAGAGCTATATTTCTATGTTGCCAACACTACAACATATGATTCAATCGAAACAAATGTGTGTTTTGTGTCAATTTTGGTCATTTACATGGATTCGTGGTTTCTAAGGATGGGATTTGAATTGACCCATGTAAGGTTCAGGCAATCATCGACATGCCTCCACCTTCAAATTTTCTTTAGATTCAGAAACTCTAAGGGAAAGCAAAATTTCTGAGTAGGTTCATTCCAAATTATGCCGAACTTGCTAAAGGTTATACGTGTCTTTTGAAGAAAGAAGTACCCTTCAACTGGGATCAGGTTGTGTAAGCTTCCTTTGATGCTCTAAAGAAATCCCTAATAAAATCATCATTAATGTATGCTCCTGACTATCAAAAAGACATTAACCTGTATCTAGCTGCAGCAGATACAACCAATCGCAGTGGTTTTAGTTCAAGAAGACAATGGAATCAAACATCCTATCTATTATTTAATCCAAAACTTAAATGGTATGGAAAGCAAGTACTCCTATGTTGAAAAGCTGGCCCTTGCAGCTATTCAAACAGTACAAAGATTTCGACACTATATCCTCTTTCACAAAACTATCATTTTGTCAGATTGCAACCCTATGACTTACATTCTGTTGTGTTAATTACTTGGGGGAAAATATTCGAAATGGATAGCTATTTTATAAGAGTTTGATTTGGAATTCGTAAAATCCAAATCAAAGAAATCTTTAGTATTCGCGGAGTTACTATGTGACTTCCCATCGTCATCTAACAATTCAACGTCTAAAGCATCAATTGTGGATGAATCTTTGTTTTTGATATCATCAAGCGATCCGTGGTATGTAGATATAATCATCTATCTCCAAACATAAACACAGAGGCCTAATACCTCTTGCTCAGAAAAATGATGTACTCGATACCAAGCAAAAGACTACATGATCATCGGTGATACACTTTACCGTCGTGGTATCGATATAGTTCTACAAAGGTGCCTCACCCATGAGGAGGCCAAAAAAGTCCTGAATGATTGTCATTCAGGCACGTCTGGGGGGAATCAATCTGGTTACACTCTGACACAAAAGATTTTACAAGCAGGTTACTTTTGGCCAACAATGTTTAAAGATTGCATAACCGTAGTCAGAAGTTGCCATGCTTGTTATATCTTCAATCACAAAACCAGAATACCACCCGCACCTCTGCATCTAGTAGTTTTTATTGGGCCATTCACCAAATGGGGCATAGATTTTATGACATGTAACCCCACCTCGGCTGAGGGGCATGGGTATATCATAGTCGCAATTGACTCTTTTACAAAATGGGCTAAGGAGATGCCTACATTAAACAACAGTGGCGAAACAACTGCTCTTTTCTTTTTCAATCATGTTGTCTCTAAATTCGGTTTTCCACAAGCTATAGTCACAGATCATGGACCACATTTCTGCAATCACATGATGGTCGAATTGGCTGCAAAATTAGGACTATCCCATGACAGTTCTACTCCGTATTATCTGCAAGTTAACGGACAAGTTGAGGCCATAAACAAGGTCCTGAAGTGCATGCTGCAAAGGATCATTGGAGTCCACAAATAGATTTGGCACCTAACCCTGTACTCAGCCTTGTGGGCATATAGGACGTCAGTAAGAAATGCAACCAGATTTACACCCTTTCAGCTGGTGTATGGCCTGGAAGCGGTCTTACCAATTCAGTGTGAGATTTCATCTCTCAAACTCGCAGTTGACCTTCTCCCTGGAACTTCAGAGGAAGAGGCTCATTCCTTATAACTAATCCAATTGGATGAAACCCGTTGTGACACCGCCTTGGCTAAAGAAGCTCATAAGAAATGAGTCAAGTCACAATTTGACAAAATTGTCAAACCCCATGTCTTCTTAGAAGGTGACCTGGTCTTACTTTATGATCATGAATCCGATAAATTGGGAGCAGGTAAGTTCCAATCATTGTGGATGGGGCCCTACATTTTTAAATGAGTATTAGCAAAAGGAACCTACGAGCTAGTAGATTACGATGGGATTCCACTGTCGCAACCCCGAAACAGGTTGTACCTTAAGCATTACTATGATTGGCTAAGTGTAGTAATATCTTTATATGCTTTTGTGACATTTTTGTTTTCATCAAGAGTGATCATTTTGGTTAAGTAATCCACTTTTGCATTGGTTGTAGATGTCGAACCTATTGGAATCATTTGTTGGATATGCCGATGGAGCTAGTCGTAATACACATAACCTATCTTCTGTAGCCTGGGCCATTTTTGATCCAAGCGGCAAGTTAGTGAGTTTCAGAGGAGTGTGTATTGGTCGGTCAATGAACAACATCGCTGAGCATAGTGCACTGATAGAACTTCTCTCTGATGCCATCACATGTGTCATACACCGACTTATTGTTAGGCTAGACTCACAACTCATCATCCTACAACTTACTGGCACCTATTTGATTCGAAATCTAGCTATCTATCATATGTTCCTAAGGGTTAGGATTTTGGAAGGAGAGTTTGATTTTATTCAATATCAACACATTTCTAGAAACTTAAACACATTAAATGATTCATTAGCAAATTATGTGTTAGATAAACATGTGCAACATTTATAAAGAAAGCATTTCAATCAACATTTGCATTAGAATCATATAACTTAACCAAAATAAAGCTCCGAAAATCGAAAATATATATAACTGTTTATAGTTTCTCAAAATGTTCTGTGTCCAGGACAAAATTGGTCACATGACCCAAAAACTAAAAAATACAGGAAAATCACCCTAGACTAATGGTGCTGGTGATAATAAGTCATCGCCTGTGTGATCATACATAAGAGCCTAGTCCATCGACTCAGCACACCAATAGTATGGCACTGTAATCTTAGAGGTAACTCGTCGGTCCTCACATCCGGAATACTAAGGGTGACACCCTCGATTTGATCCTGCAATACTACAAGGGTCTCGGCTACGTCCAGATTGTGAAGGATAGCCCTCCCTATAGCCTCTCCTGCTGGAACGGCAGTGGCTATCCTCGGGCGCACTGTTGGTCGCACTAGTCCAATATCTACATGAATATATGGGTTTGATTAGTCTTGATAACATTTAAAAAACATAAGAACATTATAAAAGAAATAAACAGAGATATGGTTAGATCTTTTTACTTATAACACCCCACTGCTCGCTAGCCAGCAGCACCAAATTTGGGTCACCCCGAAAATCCATCCCAACATATGGATACTCAGCAAAGACCATCTCCTGATGGTCAAACCACTCAAAGAAGGCATTAGAGAATGAAATCTGCAACTGACCAGCATGTCTGGCCAGAAGATCAACCCATCTCTACATCTGTGGTTCCGTCGGTACTGACGATTAGAGTGAAATGTATTGTGGCTGCATCAATGGGATGCTCTCCAAGGCAAAAGCGGTCAGAATGGAAACATAACCAAAGTTCTTAGATATTCCATTATTCACCTTGGTAAGCTATTCTTTTATAACCCAAAGTACTGCATCACACCAGTTGAATACCTTTGGTTCAAGGCATTCCAAAGCATACTACATATAGGACCTGTTGGCCAAGTGAAGAGCTGTGCTACCAGCCAATCTAGCAAAGGTGAATAAAATAGTCCTCAACGATTGGTGAAAGACATCTGCTCAGCTGAGATCCATCTCTACATAATCGACGAATATAATCCCTCACGGATTCACCTCCACAGGCGGATCCTGATAGTGAGAGGGGCACCACGCCTTGATAAACTAGTCAGGAGGTAGATATTCTCAACTATCAAAGGGATTGACTTACCTCGAATCTGGAACACTTGGTTGCTAGGATCCCATGCATCAAGAAAATATTGCAACAAATTGATTTGTTGCCTCATGTTGGACATGCGAAAGAATTAGAGCAAGCCATAGTTCCGCAATGCAATCACCGTACATGGATCATGTAAGGCAATCATATCCTCTTCTTCATGCTTGTGTTCACGCCATGTAATGACCATCTTGATCCGGTGAATCTTTGAAAAGAAAACAAGATAAGGATTAGGATCCTAATTCAGGCAAAAATAGGCAAAATTTCCATGAAAAACCAATGCATAAACTTTCCTCTTTGCGCCCATCGCACCCCAACTGTGTACTAGGTGGGATGCATACTGACTGGATAATGGGTAACTTAGTATGCCTCGCACCTTTCAATGTATACTAGGTGTGATGGGGAGAGAACGAATTGTGCAAACCCCAGAGGCCCAGAAAAATAGGAAAACATGCTCAGAATCAGAAAATGAAAGAATACAATTGAAGAGCTCAGGGTTAGCTCCTACCTGGTCCAGACGGCGCTGAAAATAGTCCATAGAATCTCCCAGAATCAGATGATAAAAATTAAGGGGGAAAACACCTCCAGAGCTCCAAAATCCCAAATTTGAATGAAATGGTAAAAACGAGAGGTGAAAAACTACTTTTATGTTACTATTCACGTAATTCAAGTAAAATATTGGTGTTTAACTCATTTTTCAGGCATGTATTTACATTTCTAATCAATTTGATGGAGTAATTTAATAGGCAGTACGACCGTCAAAAGAACATAGTACTAATGGTGAAACCAACACCTCTGACTATTATCACGGGTAGGTTTACGCAGAGTTCAAGCTTGTTAAAAAATAAACCTAGCAATCATCACATGTTTCCCCAAAGTTCAAGCTCATTAAAAAATGAATCCACCTTTGGTAAATAATCTTTGCAATCGCATAGCTATCAGCTTTTGAACCTTGGCTGTGTTCTTACCATCACCTCCATTTTTTTTTTGGCCGATCATATGCCTCCATTTGATTGTTTACCCTTTTGAGGAACAGCTACGACGAGTGATCCTATTAGCCACCTTCTTTTCACTACCATGATTGAAAAGTTCCAAACCTTACCTGCAACCATGATCTGGATTTAAACAGGAATGCAACAAATTAAAGAGATAACCATAAATACAGAGATGAGATAACCATAAATACTGAGATGCAGTGGAAATAATACTTCATTTCATTACTGTAAAATACTGAAATGTGCTTACAAACAGAAATGGAAATCAATCAGCTAGGGCGATGGTAGCTTATCTCTGAGAAGAGATGTGGCAGCTACATGCCTCTGACTATGTTACAATGAGGCTCGAAGGCCTATTTATTGTTGAGAAACAATGGAAAAACTTTCACATCCCGAAACCTAACCCTAGAAGATGAAACGCCAATTTGTGGGCCCCGTTTGGGTAAATTGGTACATCAATTTCACGAGGTCGTAACTTTGGCATACGATCTCCGTTTGACGCATACAATAGCTCGTTAGAAAGATCTATCCGAGCACTACCACTTTGGGAGGCAACATGTCCATGGACCTATGTTGCCCCATATTTCTCAAAAAAAGTCGTTTAGGGCATCAAAACGGCTCCGGAAGATCAGGACCCGAAAAACTGCTAAAAATAGTAAATTGTGCTACAATTTAGGAAACTGAAAAGACTGAAAGAGACAGTTGTGGGGGTCCAAATGGGATAGGTGGGTGGCCACCAACATCCACCTGGATCATTCCTCCCCGCTTAGGAAGCAATGGTCCCCATTGCATTGAGTTCACCCCTGAGATGAGGAAGCTTCTGCTGATCTGGGTCTCTGGTGAGCTGTTCTGCAATCTTTAATGTGTCCAGAAATGGTGGGAAGCATGGTTGACAATGGTCTTCATTGAACACTCGATGCAAGCAAAGGAATGGGGGAATGTTGTGCTTCAAAGCATTGTTTCCCATAGCCTTGGTATTGGTGTAAGAACCATGTCGGAGTGGTCTAAGTTTCTGATGGGTTCTGGTAAGGCGTTCTCTCTGCAGATGTAACCAAAATTTGTTGCCCACCTGAAACTTATGTGGTACCCTTGTGGGTGAGGAGAAGTTGATCCTATGTTCTGTCATGACCGTATCCCTTTGCTATTGCTGCTGCATGGAGGAACCCTTTGCAGGGGTCATGGATGTAGCAACGATCTTCCCCTTACTTTGGGAGTGAACCAGAAAGATGAATTTCTTGGTCTGGGAGATGAGCTTGCTACCTTTCTTAGTAGTGATCAAAGAGGTGGCAGTAGGTGGGGCTACCTCTGGTATCCTGTATAATGAATTATTCAAAGAAATAATGACAGCATGAGGCCTTGACTCATACACAGCATGTCGCCTCCACAAGTATGGCTGGCCTAATAGTACATCGCAAACGTCAAGATGTGTAACATCACACAATACCTCATCTGTGAAGGGCTTGATGCTGTAGTGAAGGCGACACTGCTGGCGAACTTTGACGTCTCGTCCTTCATGAAGCCACCCGATACTATACGACTGTGGGTGTGGTGTAGTCGGCAGGCCCAACCGCTTCACAACCTCTGTTGAAACGAGGTTCTTTTGGCTGCCACTGTCGACAACGAATTGTAGTGGTGAGCCCTTCACCCACATCTGTGAGTGGAAAAGACGCTCCCCCTCCTCTGGATCTTTGAGCTCATTTTTCTAGATCTTGGTGGTGGCAACAGTGGCACTGGGATCCACATCAATGATCTGCTTCCCTTTGCCATTCCCCTTGTCGGGTTCAGGCTCAGGGTTGAAACATGCATCTGATTCGGAAGCCTTCAACTTGGCCACCAACGACTTCTTGGTCCGGCACTCACTTGTGTTATGAGTGGGACTCTTATGGAACTCACACCACTTTCCTGTGTCCTTCTTCGGCTTTGTGGTGTTGTTCTTTTCTTGCGACTTTGACGAGTTGTCTTGGGTCACCCCGCCTTGGCTTTGTCCTTTGGGCTTCGGATTTACAGACCCAAACTCTCGCTTCTTCTGTTTGAACTTTTGCTGGATTTTGACAGCGTATCGATATGCCATGCCAAGCGAGGAGATGTTCAGGAAATCCATCTCTTCCTGGATGTATCTGTGTAGGCAGCCATGGTATTTGAGTACCAGATGCAGCTCAGAATCTTTGATACCCAATTGTGTGCGAAGGGGATGAAAAATGTTTGTGAACTCTGGCACATCTTGGTCCCGTCCCTGCCACAGTGTGGTCCATTTGATGTATTTGTCCTCATAGCTTTTGACAGGGTAGTACTGCTCCTTGACGGCATCTCGGAATGAATCCCAAGTGGGTGTGGCTGAAAATAGTGAGCCTGTGCTTTCATCCTTCTGCTCGCAGTAGGTTTCCCACCAGTCCTTGACATGGGGAGCTGCTTTGAGAAGAGAGAAAATAATATTTTCTCGACTCGAAAATTCATGAATAGAAAAATAACCATCTAGCATATTTAACCATTTATCTACGGCATCTGCGTCTATCTGACCCTCGAATATGGGGATTTCAAAATTAACTTGTACCTTAAAGGGCGTGGCGTTTCCAGAGTAGCTGCTGGAAGCCGATGCATCACTTCTGGGTAGTCGCTGAAGGATCTGGGTAAAGTTGTCCATCATCACGTTCCATTGTCGCTCAAGGGCTTCCTCGAGCAATATTTTGATAGGATATCCTGCCACCTCGTCTTTCTTCTCATCCGTCATTGGAGGCCGTCGGGATTTGCGAGGCTGGTCTTGCAAAGGTTCGACTAGTTCAAGCCCTAACTCCTTATATCTCGACCTCGTTCGGGACATGCAAAGAGAAACAGAGAAAAAGCAGACCGCTCTGATACCACTGATCCAGATTTAAACAGGAATGCAACAAATTACAGAGATAACCATAAATACTGAGATGCAGCGGAAATAATACTTCATTTCAGTACTGTAAAATATTGAAATGTGCTTACAAACAGAAATGGAAATCAATCAGCTAGGGCGATGGTAGCTTATCTCTGAGAAGAGATGTGGCGGCTACATGCAGCTGAAATGTGTTACAATGAGGCTCGAAGGCCTATTTATTGTTGAGAAACAATGGAAAACCTCTCACATCCTGAAACCTAACCCTAGAAGATGAAACGCGAAATTGTGGGCCCCGTTTGGGTAAATTGGTACATCAATTTCCCAGGGTCGTAACTTTGGCATACGATCTCCGTTTGATGCATACAATAGCTTGTTAGAAAGATCTATCCGAGCATTACCACTTTGGGAGGCAACGACCCATGTTGCCCCAGATTTCCCAAAAAACGTCGTTTAGGGCCTCAAAACGGCTTCGGAAGTTCAGGACCCGAAAAACTGCTAAAAATAGTAAATTGTGCTACAATTTAGGAAACTGAAAAGACTGAAAGAGACAGTTGTGGGGGTCCAAATGGGATAGGTGGGTGGCCACCAACATCCAACTAGATCAAACCAGTTTCTATCTGAAAAAATCACTCGTTCCTAAAACATGAGTCTCCTTTAAGCTCTTTTTAGACTCATAAAATATGAAAAGATTGCCGAGCAATTGACCTCTCCAGCTCATTAAAGTGATTGGAAGTGCCATCCCTCCTCTATATTTTAATATTTTTGGACCTGAGGGATCATTACACAAATAGATCGAGCATTTTTCTTGCTCGTCTCATTAAAACTTTCGAAAAGTCATCCATTTTGTATTATTTTATACTTTTTCGGACTTAAGGGATTATATTACAAAAAAGGACTACTGGAGTTTCCTTTCCGTCTCTTTTTAGACTCTCTAAAATGAAAAGGACTGAGTTATCTTTGTCATTAAACTCGTTAAAAACAATAGCAACAAACTTGTCCATGCAGACAAGAGTGAGTTTCACTGTCGCGAGGCTCGTTAAAACATAGGGTTTGCCCGAAGAGCAAATTATAGAACAAGCATATGTTATCCTCCTCAAGCTTGACAAAAATAAAGAGGTACTGGTCAGCAATGACTGGGGAAAAAGGGAAGAAAACTTGAATAACTTCATTGGTAGCAGGTCACTCTTGAAAATGACACTTTCACTTCATCACCATGATTGAGTCGGGTTGGGTTATTTCGTTCACCGATCATATCACCATTGGTCCTCCATACCATCCATTTTGGGGTTAACGCTACCAAGCCATTCTGGTGTCACCGATATGTTCAAGAGAAGTCACTTAGAGAATTCACCAACCCAGCTAATGCCTCATCCACTGCAATACCTTAACACTCATTCTTTCATGATCACCACCCTGAACCTTATATCATCAGATCGTTTTCACCTCCACAAAATCATTTATTCGGTTCCATGTTGTAGATGTGGGATTCATCAAGGCCCTTCTATGATAGGTCACTTCTTGTCAACATCAGCTCATTATCCAAGAAGTTGACTTAGGAACAACCCTTTCAGTACTTTGAAGCTTGCATGCCTCAATGGCAAGTTTCTCACTTCTGGAAACAAGTTTACATCAATGGCCTTCGACCGAAAGATTTTGCATGGTGTTCGACATTGACTCATGTATTCACACCACGTGAATTGTACTGCAGTACCTTGAGGGTCATCATCATTATCTGTGATTTCTCTCGCACCTATTAACAGCTTACATCAATGGCTGGTAATCAGGTGATGTCTTTCCATGTTCGACATCAGAACATCTTTTCACATGGATCGACTTGTACTTTGGGCAAAGATTGAAAGAGTTTGAAGATCCCAGATCTAGTTTCATCCATCCGGGTTGTGATATATTCAGCAAAATAAAGACATCAAATGTACATCATAGCTGCACAGTTAATCATCCAAACTAAGGGCTGATGGCTCTACCAGAATCATCAGTTTGCCACACAGATGAATGTCTGTGTTGTGTACATGAAAATGAATTCATAAAGTTGAGCATGGGAATGCCTGCCTCAGCTAGATCATGAAAATATTATGAAGATAATGTATTGCATTGTATATTATTACAGGTCACCTTCCAGTTCGAAAAACCTCGGATCCTCATAACAAAGCATTTCACCCGACATCAAAAGATTTATGACCTCATGCTTTAGGGGGCAATTGTTATAGACATATTTGGGCACTACAACCCCAATCAAATATGTCTGTAAACCAAGGGCTTCTAAACCCCTAAAAGTGTTGTTTCAGACCCTAAAGGATGAAGGTCAATTGATTACATCATTTCCCAGAAGTTCTCCCTAAAAAACTACTTAGAACTGGTCAAAACTGGACCATACAGACTGCTCCATGCTAAGGGTGAGATGCATATCACCTGCTACACACAGAGGGTGCGATGCATATTGGAAAACCCTTCTGTAGGGTGCGATGAGCGAGAGCAGACAAATGGCAGAAGTAGTTTTCTAGGTGGAAACTCAAAGAATCTTCTAGAAACTGCTCATATGACACTTGCCTCTCTGAGTTCGCCCAGGGATGAGTAAGAGATCATGAAATCTCCAATTGGAACCAAGAACTATCAGTGAAATGACACTAATCAAAATCTCAGAAGCTGACTCACTCTCTTGCAAACATCTATATATGGACCCCTCATCCTAGAGATCCAAAGGCTGGAATTTTGTAATTTGTATGGAAGTGTTGTTGGTTTCTCTTTGAGACATTGTATTGTTCGGTGATCTTGCCTTGTATGAGGTGAAGAGGGCTTTCATGCTGAGAGGATGATGCTGGATCAAACAGCTTGGTTGTAATCCTCTCTTCTACTACTTCTATCAATAAAGCTATTTGAGTTTTCCTCCATATACTTGTATATATCTGAATATTGTATTTGTATATGCATTTGTATGGTTAATTTAAATATGGTCCTATATTGTTTATGGTTATATATCTCTATGCTTTGATGGTATTTTCTGCTTTGACTCTACAGGTGTTCTTCGAAGTGGGACAAGTGAGAAAGGAGTGGTGAAAGCTCTATCAAAGGAGAGGGGAAACAAGCAAGGAGACTAGCGAAAGACTGAGGTTGGTACTCTCTGCTTCTCTCTCATCTATCTCCCATAAAGGAAAACACAAGTAACTTTGGTTTGTTTGTTTCTAAGATAGCTACCCATCTTAGTGGGACTAGTAGCTCTGAGTGGACACTAGTTTTCCCGATAACAACAATCACAACCAAATAAATCACAAGCATAATAATTTCACATAAAAACACTCAAAAGCACAAAAAGACATTTCTTCTCATTTCTTTTCAGAAGTAGCTTGAATAAATGAAATTTACCTTTTCATTAGTCAATGGCACTCATTTCATCAGTTTTTATCTCTTTTCTTGCAAAAGTAGGGTTAGTAGGTAATTTAGGGTTTGCTAGGGTTTGTGGTACATTTCAGTTTTCCTTCTCTTTTTGCAAATAGAATAGCCTTTGTAGAGTTAGCTTTCTTCCATCATAGTTAAAAGCTTCTTCTGAGAATTCATAGAAGTTGGCTTAAGCTCCCAGTGATCTTTCACTAGCTGACCAAGTGACAGCCTACAGTAAGAGCTAGTACTTGTGCATACAACATCGTTGCTTCCAAGCTTGTTATGAACTACCAGGTTGATAAAATTAAAGTAGAAAGCCCCATGAGTTGCAGCATTATTGTTGCAATACTAGTGCTCACATCTTTTTGGCGTCATTGTCGGGGAAGAGCCAGAGTATTTTGTGATTACTACTTTCTTCTATTTTCTACTGCAACATTTTTCTAAGTAGTTTATTTCAGCAAAAGTAGGGTAGTTGTTTAATTTCAATTCTGCAAAAGTAGATTAGGCATTTCCTGCTTTCATTTCAATTTTGTAATTTCCATTTCAGCAAAGTAGATTATTCATTTCCTTGCTTTCATTTCAATTTTGCAATTTCCATTTCAACAAGAGTAGATTAGTCATTTCCCGCTTTCATTTTAATTCTGCAATTTCCATTCCAGCAAAGTATATTAGTCATTTCCTTGCTTTCATTTCAATTCTGCAATTTCATTTTCACAAGTTCATTTCAGTTAGTTGCAATTCTTTGTTCAATCCATTTCAGTTTTGTAGGTAGAAGCAGAAAAAAAAAAACAAAAATCACCCAAAAGGAGATTTCCTTTCATGCCTTGTAGGAACAGAGATAATTCAGGAAAATTCCTACCCAACACACCCACCACATCACACAGTCACCCTTCTCTCTTCTTCGATGGTAGCGATCTAGAATAACCTATAGGTGAACCACTAGAGATATACAAAGATCCTATAGTAGAAGAAGAGCAAGAAACCATTCCTCCTGAGACCATGGCCAAAAACAAAAACGTTAGAGGGAATGGGGAAAGAGTAGAGGGTAACTTTCCCATCTAAGAGACCAATGGAGACACTAAAATGAAGAACATAAGTCCCTCAGCCTTACCTCACTTCCATGGGTTGACTACCGAAGATCCTGATACCTTGTTGTTTGAATTTCTGTTATCTGTCGGACCTATGACTATGCAGAAAATGAGCAAAAGTTGAAACTATTTCCTTCTACTCTCAAGGATGCAACATTGCACTGGTTCATGGGGTTACTTGAGAATAGCATCACAACTTGCGCTTAGATGCAGTAAGCCTTTAGTGACAAATACCGGGACTACTTTAGGTCAAAGGATACCAAGGAAGAAATCCTCTGAATGACCATGGGAAGCGATGAATCCTTGGAAGATTATGAAGAGAGGTATCAGATTAGTTATGAAAGGGCTAGGTGCACACTTGACCCCAAACCTCTGAAGTTGGTCCTACTCAGAGGAGTCTCAGAAGACCTTCTAGATACCCTCCATTTGTTGGCTGGGGGGGACATCTACCAACTACCTTATGAAGACATAAAGACATTGTTTAGAAACCATTCTAGGGTAGCCAGAAATAGAGGTAGGGGAAGCCAACCCTTAGCCAATACATCCTCATCCAATTCATCCCTTAGAGGTGAATTTGAAAATCTGTTGGAAGATTTCAAGAGTGAGATGAGGCAGACTCTTGCCATGCAAATGGATACCTTGCATATCAAAAGAAAACAAGAGGAAGCAGAGAGGGCTTTGGCCATCTTTTGTCCTAGGTGCACCAGAAGGCATCCTAGGAACGAATGTCCATTGAACTCTATAGAAGTGTGTTCAGTTTGTGAAGAAAATCATTCTATGAATCAGTGCCCTTCCTTGCCCGGACTTAAAGCTGCATACCAAGGGGCGGAAGAAGCAGCTCAACCACTCTATTTCATGAACCAAATGAGGCCACATGGGCCCAGACCTTACTAGTAGGGAATGCAAGGGACATCCTAGACATGTTACAACCCCAATCAAGTCACTTCCATGCCTTCTTCTGGTCCCCCTACTCATCCTTCCTGGTCCACACCCCCTCTTTGGTCATATATATCTCAATACCATGCTCAACCAGCTACTCATTCATTTCACTCTTATACTCAGCCACAGCCTCGGTGGAATGCACATCATCAGGGGTGGAGGCCCCAATATAACTCTCCTCCTTCTCTTTT
The DNA here is from genome assembly GCA_031772625.1 of Pinus tabuliformis. NCBI lineage: Eukaryota > Viridiplantae > Streptophyta > Pinopsida > Pinales > Pinaceae > Pinus > Pinus tabuliformis. The sequence goes on from CM062815.1 coordinate 767,558,464, forward strand.
TCCTCCACCACTTGCTCAACCAAAACAATTACCTCCTGCTCCACCAAGGCAACCCCAAATACCTACTCAACCGAACCCGAACCCAAATAATAGATAGGCCCAGTAGGTATACAGTGGGGAAACATCATGCCCGACTTATGCTGTGGAGATTCAGGAGATTAACCTATGGTCTGGGAAGGTTCTCCCAAATAACCAGCCTCCCTCTAAGGAGGATGAGGAAGAGAAAGAGGAAAGTGAACCAAAAGCCACTCCACCCTTTCCTAAGAGATTAACTGGAACAACACAGCCTAGTAACCCCAGAAGAAACTAAACTTTTGGGAGAATTGAAACAATTATGTGTAAAAATACCACTTCTCCAAGCCATAAAGGATGTGCCTATATACAACAAGATGATCAAGGAGAAGTGCTTCAGGAACCCAGGCAGGCACAAGAGAGATGCTCCAACTAACAATGTCATAGGACAACTATCTGACCTGATGTTGGGGCAAGTAATCTGTCCAAAATATCTAGACCCTGTAAGTCCTGTAGTCGATGTCCACATCAATGGCACCATAATCCCCCATACCCTGATTGATATAGGGGCTATCATTAATGTGATGACAAAGGACACTATGCTTAAGCTCAACCTTCAGGGCTCCATGAGAAAGACCACAACAGTACTTCAGTTAGAAGACCGCTCCACCATGACCCCTGAAGTGATTGTGGAAGATGTAATGGTCTCCATTGATTCTTGGGAGTACCCTACTGATGTCCTTGTTCTCTAGCCAAAGGCAAAGCTTACTAGGTATCCTCTCATCCTGGGAAGACCCTGGTTTGCTACTGCCGATGCCTACATTAGTTGTCGAGCTAGGAACATGACAATCAAGGATGGACATATGTCCAAGTAGCTAGTCCTATATCCTCCTGCCCAACCTTTGTTAGAACATGATTTACCTCTCTAGTTGGAGGAGGAAGATGAGGATGAAGTCTATTCTACACCACTGTGTGCAGTAGAAGTTACCATGCAGGGGGGCCCACAAACCAAGGATGATCTTATTGAAAACTTGATTCAGAATCCACCCCCCAGTGTGTTGCCATTAGAAGAGCTAGTGGAAGAAACCCAAACCAATCCTTTAGTTGATCTCTGTGTGGTTGACCCGACCTCTCTCCAAGTTAAGAATGTGGAATTTAGCCCAGAAAGAACCCTGAAGATCAACTCATCCCTATCCACCTCTTAGGAGAAAGAACTATGTAGCTTATTGAGAAACCACTTGGATGCTTTTGCTTGGAGCTAAAAGGAGATGAAGGGAGTGCACCCTTTAGTCTATACTCACCACATTTACATTAAGGAAGATTTCAAACCAGTCAGCCAACCTCAAAGGAGGATGGATCCAACCCTTAAGGACATTCTCAAAGAAGAAATTCAAAAGTTACTAGATGCAGGATTCATCTACCCTATCTCTGACAGTGAATGGGTCTCTCCTTTGGTGCTAGTGCCAAAGAAAAATGGGAAGTGAAGAATTTGTGTCGATTATCGGGAACTAAACAAGGCCACCAAGAAGGACAATTTTCCTTTTCCTTTCATACATCAAGTGTTAGATGGCCTGGCAGGGAAGAAGTTTTTCTCCTTCCTAGATGGATTTACTGGGTACAACCAGATCCAAATCAGCCTGGAAGACCAAGATAAGACCACTTTCACTTGTCCTTGGGGTACCTTTACATACCGGGTCCTTCCTTTCGGACTGTGCAATGCTCCTATCACTTTCCAAAGAGTAGTATTGAGTATATTTGTTGAACTGGTTCATGATGCAATGGAAATCTATATGGATGACTTTACCCTTTATGGTTATAACTTCTAGGAAGCTTTGTCTAACCTGCGAAAAGTTTTGGACAAGTGTATTGAAATGAACTTGTCCCTCAGTGCTAAAAAATGTGAATTCTTGATGACTGAAGGGACTGTGCTAGGTCATGCAATCTCTCAGCAAGGATTACAGGTGGACCCCAACAAAATTGCCATCATCCAAAGGGTCCCACCTCCTCAAAAGGTAAGAGATGTTAAAAGTTTCCTAGGTTTAGTAGGGTATTATAGAATATTCATTAAGGATTTCAGTAAGCTAGCATCTCCATTGTTTGGTATTTTGGGAAAAGATGTAGAATTCATATGGAATGACAACTGTCAAGAGGCTCTGGATACCTTGAAAAGTAAACTGGTGACTGCCCCAATTTTGAGAGGTCCAAACTAGGCCCTACCTTTCCACGTTCATACAGATGCCTCAAACAAAGCGATAAGAGCATCCTTAGGGAAAATCGATGAGAAGCTGCCTTATGCCATATATTTTGTAAGTAAAAGCTTGTCAAAAGTAGAATTAACCTACACTGTAACCAAAAAAGAGCTCCTAGTTGTAGTCCATTCCCTAAATAAGTTTAGACACTATATCACCGAATATCAAACATTTGTACACACTGATCATGCTACGATTAGGTATTTAATGAACAAACTAGATGTAAATTCTCATATGATTAGATGGTTACTTTTATTGCAATAATTTTATTTAACCATTGTTGATAAGCTAGGTAAGGAAAATGTTGTTGCTGATTTTTTGTCAAGAATAGATCTACCTGAAGGTGAAGAAGGAATGGTGGATGATCAGATGCTAGATGAACACCTATTTGCTATCTCAATACTCTCTCCATGGTTTGTTGATATAGAAAACTACTTGGTTTCAGCACAGTTCCTGCCACAGTCCTCAAAAGAGAAGAGCAAGATCATGAGGAAAAGTGTTGCATTCACCTGGATTGGGGGCAATCTATTCAAACTTGGCCCAGATCAGGTCTTGACGAGATGTGTTAGGGAGGAGGAAGTTTTTGAGATTCTCCTAACTTGACATGATGGGCTTTGTGGGGGCCATTTGCAGCAAAGAGGACTGCGTTCAAAATTCTGTAAGCGAGTTACTATTGTCCCACTCTTCATCAAGATGTAAGGAGATATATCAGCCAATGTGATTGATGTCAAAGGATGGGGAAACCTACTGCAAGGGATGAGATGCCCCTGTAGCCTCAGGTGACTTTCAAGCCGTTTGAGAGGTGGGGCATGGACTTTGTGGGTCCTGTCAATCCTCCTTCAAAGCATAAATCTTACATCATTGTGTGCACTGATTATCTGACAAAATGGGCAGAAGCAAAGGCGATCAAGGCATCAACAGAAGAAAAGGTAGTTGAGTTTTTGAGAGAGAATATATTCTACAAGTTTGGATATCCAAGAGAATTAGTCACATATTAAGGGAGTCAGTTTACCTCCAATCTAATTGAAGACTTGCTCACACATCACAAAATTAAGCATAGAACTTCCACCCCTTATCATCCGCAAGCAAATGGACAGGTGGAAGTCACTAACAGAGCTTTGGAAGGAATTTTCACAAAGGTAGTGTGCAACAACAGAAAATATTGGGCAGATCGATTGGTTGAGGCCACCTAGGCCTATAACACCACTTAGAAAACCACCACAGGGTTCACACCCTATGAGCTGGTCTATGGGAAGAAGGCCTTGCTGTCAACATAATTTGAATATAACACACTAACGATGGTAGCTCAGCTAGACCTAGATCTCATCCATGCACAAAAGGAAAGGTTACTTCAGCTAAATGGATTGGATGAAAAAATATTGCAAGTCCTTCTCCACTCAGAGGTAGTCCAACCTCAAATGAAAATATGGCATGACAAACACCTCAAAGAGAAACAATTCCGTGAAGGAGATTGGGCGATTCAAGGTATAAAGATTTCAAAGTCAAATTGAGGACAAGATGGCTAGGACCGTACACAGTAGAAAAATGCAATGACAATGGTTCAGTTCTGATCAGGACCATCAATGAAGAAGCCATCCCCATGCTTGTTAATGGGCATAGGTTGAAAATCTACAAGAAGCCCCTCTCCAAGCAAGAATTCATTGAGAATCTGAGTAAAACAATGTTGGTAGTGGAGCAAGTCTCTGCCTCCACTCCACCCACACCCTAAAAAAAAAAAAGAGTAAAAAAGAAAAAAAAAATTAAAGATCCTTGGGTGAAAACCTCCCCTTGGAGGCACCCAGGGTAGGCAGTGAAGGTGAAAACCTCCTAGAGGTGCCCCAACTGTCTCATAAAAAAAAAAAAAACAGTAACAAAAAATTAACTTTTTTTTTAATGAATTGCAGATTACAGGAGGGCCACAAAAGAAAAAAGCACATGGCCAAGCTAAATACACCCCTGATAGACCATCTCTCCATCGCTATTGTCTTTTCCCAGTCCTTGGTCTCACCTGTTCTATAAATTATGCATCCTACAGGAGGCTCTTTGTATTCTACAAGAGGCTCCTGTAGAAATCGAAAAGAGCTTGAAATCAAGTATAGAAAAGGATCAGAGGGCTAGAAACTTGTTTAGAAGATCTGTGGACCTCCCTACCACCATCCATCCTCCTAACTCTCCATTCCATACCTGCACGACTGCATTTCCACTCGCTTCTTTCTTCCCTACACAGAAAACACAGAAATCCTGTTTCTTTTGTTTTTAAAAAAAAAATGAAGAATAAAATAGCAGCATCTTTAACTTATTTCTCACCTAGTTCAACCCAGCTGTTGTTCCTCAACTGATAGAACCTTCCTCAACCACCTCTTCAGTCCCTGCTCAAGCCTCAGCCAAAATTTTTAGAGGGAGAAGTAGTTACAGGAAATCCAACGAGATTCCTATAACAGCTGATCCCCTTAAAAATTGAGCTCCAGAGGCAGGGTTGGTGCAGCCACAGATGATAAAACGCGTAAGGAAACCAGTCCTGATTAAATATCACTAGCATGAGGTAGCCAAGCCACCAATTCAAAAGCCACAGGTTCCAACAGCAGCAAAAATCCATGAACAGAATGCCAAAGTCTGAGCATGCAACAACACGACAGTGACTAATAGGTAAGTGACTAAACCCGTTCCTCTGTTGCATGAGTATAATTTAGAAACTGCATGGACAAGTGAGATGGTTCTGATTAAACAAGATTAGTGGTCAGCTAACTGGCCACCCTCGTCCAGTTCAAACATCACCCCTCGTCCAGTTCAAACAATGCCTTGTCCAGTTCAAACAAAGCTCAGCGGGTGCAATCAGCACGTGTGTTCAGTCAACTCGCGAAGAAAACTCAAAACAGGTAGTGGTGGCGGTGTATAACAGGAATGATGGAAGTGATTATGGGTAGGTGGCACGAAGATTCATAATGGCACTAAAGTAGGGACCAATGGTCTGAATGGGGATAACGTACCCTTCCTGCCACCTCACCTCGTCACTGCAGAACATGCCCGTAAGCTTAAGTACGCTACAGTCGACCACCTTCACCACCTTTGTTTTCATTTGCATCGATGAGTTCTCAGCTATAGCAACCTACCTACCACCTATAGAGCCTCAAAACAGTCACTCTCTGTCAGTTTCAAGAGCCTTTCACTTATCGAGCTCTGCAAGAGCATTATCAGACTCTACAGGAGCGAAAACACAGTCCTACAAAAGCCCTTCTATATGAGGGCCAGTGAGCAGCATCGCAGAGGAAAATTCAGGATTTTATGCCAAATTCAAGCTCGAAATAGTAGGCTCAGTAAAACCCACTCTGCATTTCATATATCTACAAAAGGTAGTGGGATTTGAAGCAAAGTGTTGAGTTGAAAAGAAGGAAAAACTGAGAACAAAGTTTGCTTGTGTCTTAAAAAATATATATACAGTTTCTCCATTTACCCTCTGCACTGAAATGTTGTCTCTTTCTCCTCTGTAAAAATATGATGCAACTCTAGAGAATTAAGCCTGTAAAAAAGTTAATTTGCATTGGGTTGTCTGCTATTTTGTGAAAGGAAAAAAACACTGTTCTGTATACTCTCTGTTTTTTAATTGTTTCCCTCAAACAGACTGAGAAGTAAATTAAGTTTGAGAATAGAGTTTGAAGAGAAGGAAAGTTGCAATTTGTTTTTGGTAAAAAGGAAGAACATGAAAAACTCTCTCTTCGGTTCCAGAAAGAAAACCTCAGATGTTCCTCTATTTTCAGGTTTGAAATTTGTTGCCTTCCTCCTCACCTGAGAATTTCCAGCAGTCTCTGAACATCGTGATAGGGGGTTCTATAAGGAAGGAGCCTTTGAATTCAACTAAGCTACATGAAAATCTAGAAGTGGTAGCCCTCTTTACCAGGGAAAATTGGATGCCTTTATTTGAAAATTTTCATGGGTATGATGAGGAAGTCACAGAGGAATTTTTATTGTCTTTAAAACCTCACTCAAAAATCCATGCCACTTAGTTTCAGGGGTCTAACCATAGAACTCACACCAGAACTAATCATTAGGATTACAAGTCTTCCACATGGACTCCCCTGGAGCAAAGAATGAAAACCACTAGGTCAAGTTGCTAAGAAGACCTTTTTCTAGCCTAATGAACATCCTGTGGAGGATAAGAATGGCATCAAGAGGACAAGTATACCTTATCCATGGGGTGAGGTCAGTTATCAGATCATGAAATATATCTCATGTGAAGGAATATACAGCATAGTCTATGGGTTTCATTTCAGACTGTTACATGAACTAAGATATGGCATGGACCTTCCTACATCCAAAAAACTCAGTATTCCATATTTTCTCCTCCAATCCTTGATAGATTCTAGCACCAAATTGAAGGTAGGGGTTCTAGACCAATTCGCCCACCATGGGCTAGTTAAATTGCTTGTGGAGGATGCCCTCCACACTTACATAATCCCCATATCCTGGGAGAGTTTCAAGAACATGACTGAAGAGGATGATATAAAAACTCTCACTGATGACCTTAGTCCATCTAGAAGTGAAGAGGAGGAACAAAAAGGGCAAGCTGAGAAGGAAATCCATGAAGAAGAGGAACCCCACACAGAAGAAGAAGAAAAACAGAGGAACACCCAGGTTGTTCCCTATGACTCCCAAGGGAATACGGCCGGGGTAACCACTAACCAATCTTTGGATTACAGTTTCTAGCCAGATTGTGATCAGAGAGGGCTCTCTCTTTATGATTTGTCTCTGTTATGATAGTGTTTTATGCTAGCTATTATGGTCAGGTTTTTGCTTAGGTTTTGGTTGAAGGATGTATTTCAATACCTAAGATGTAATGTTTAGACAGTTGCATTTCATTGGGCAATGGAGTCTAGAGCTGTGAAATGTTTGAAATGCTTCAGTGGGAATGTTCAGACTGCAGGGCCTATTGGGTATCTCAACAAACAAAATTTAAAGTTTAAGTGATGATGTATGATGATGCATGTTTAGCTAATGAAAAGCAATCAAGAATTCTCCATTAAACTAATGCTGTGAAAGTGAAATATATTGTTAAGGAGCAAACTTGAATTCCTGAAACAAGGGTCACTGTGAAAGATATATTCTGAAAGTGTAGCAATTAAGAATTACACTTATCAAGATTATAACTGAGGAAAAACATTCATTAACAACATAGATTGAGCTCAGGGTATTCCATGAATAAGTCCTGAAGGTTATTCTTTTTCTTTGCTGCTAAATACTTAGAACTTAGAAACATTTATGGGTTGCTAAAGACTGAAAACACAAAACGAAGAGAGTTACAGAAAACTTATTGTATATGAGATGCACAGGGATCCTGCAAACTTCAACAAACACCATGAATGCATTCAACAACTCAGAACTTCAGAAATTCCATTACTTCTGTTATTAAACTTCTGCAAAGATTACAGCATAGGAACTTCTTCAAGAGAAATCAACAACAACCCCTGCAAGCTTATGCGAGGGGCAAATATATACCAACGGTAATACAAAATATCTATGGCGTTGAGTCATCTGAGAAATAAATATTTCACCAACTTTGTACATAACAGCAAATAAAAAGTTATTGCTGTCTTTAATACATCATAAATGTTCATTTATATCAGTCAAAAGATATTTTGGCCTTTGGAGGCCACTGAGTCGGTTGGAATGATCTGCTTTAAATGCTGGAAAATGTGCTGATGTGGCTGCTCTGCTTGTACCTTTTCGGCCCTGTCACCTGTAGCTGTCCATCTTGACTTGCTGGCCGAAAGTCTTGCTGAGTTGGCTCAGCTTTTATCTTTTCATGCATGCTGATTTTACTAGCTTTTCCTGTGCATGCCACCTTGTATTTTTGATGAAAAACTTGAAGAATGGCTTCCTGGTCTATAAGATCATCTGTATTGCCTTTGTCCACCATTCCTGTGTGGGTAGTTGATGCCTGAGAATTGCATCCATAGTCTCATCTGCCTCTGTGTATTTATAGAAGTTAGGAGGCACTTCAAACAGGTGATTAATTTCATTCATTATGAAGAATAAATTCTCTACTCTATTGTAGAGACTTTGTCCTGTAGCTGGCCCTGTTTCTTCTGAGGTGTTGGGCCTTTATGTGATCTGACTTGTGGCAAATGTATTGACCCTCTTGGCATACTGCTCATGGGTAAGCAGTTTCCCTGCGCTGTTCAGTAAGCCAGGGAGACCTCGGTTCTGTAATACCACAAATTTGTCCATAAATCTGTTCACCTCGATCTGCATGTCTTGGGTCCTTCTCTCCAATGTCTGCACTAAGTTTCTTAGTGTAAGGACCCTTTTTACCAACATAATAGTCTCAGTCCGGTTGGGAATTCCCATGGTTGCTAACTGAGAACTTGTTCTGTTATTGAGCACATTGACCATCCTGGTGGCAATTTCAGGCATATTGCCTAGAGCTGCCCTTGATCTCTGAATCTCCTTCTGTGCCTTTGCAATGAGTTCTAGCTGCTCATGGATTGTGTCAATATATTGCCATTGGTCAGTAATAGACTGGCCAATATTGGCCCATAGCACTGTCTTGATCTCGGCCACCACTTTATCCAGTTGGAGCTCCTTTTCTAGCTCCTTTATCCTGTCTTTGAGGGCTTTTATTTCCCTGCCCTTTTCTGCCACAGTCTGCTTGGACTTGTCATATCTTTCATTGAATTTGGCTAGTTTCTCCCTGGCCTCATTCAATTCTGTCATTTGTGCTTCCAAGGCCTGGATTTCATTCCTCAGCTTTTGCATGTCCAGGCTTGGGGCCTGCTCTGTTGTTGGTGGTGGTGGTGCTGAGGTGGATGGTGTTGTCTGTCCTATTCGTTGAGGAGGAGGAACAGTGGTTGGAGCAGTTTCCTCAAGGTTTATTATTTCAAGAGGAGGCTGTGAGGTTTGACCTTCTTCCTTTTGCTTCAAAGCTGCCTGTAATGTTGCTTGTGCAGCCTCTGATTCTCCCAGCTTTTCTTGAGTCTGGATTAGCTGCTTATATAGAGACACCAGCAAGGCTGAGGCATCTTGATCATGCCTCTGTTGGACAATTTCATCTGTTTGAGGGTGAATTGTGGCTGGAATTTTGATCTTTCTCCTCAACGCTGCCATGTCTGCATCCCTCAACTTCAATATCTCTTGTATGCCCTTGATATCCTTGGGATCATGCCCAATTTCTATGATTATATCTTCTAAGGACCTAATTCTGTTGTCCTTAGCTTGAGAGGATGCCCTTTCCAACTCAAGTTGGGCAGCTGTATTATGAAGGCTATTCTCTAGCCTATAATTGTCCAATGTTTTATCTGCCAAGGAGGCATACACCATCTCACCCGTTTGTTTGTGTAATTCAATTTTTTCCATAGGTTGGATGTCCTTGGCAAGGACCTCAAGATTGGTCCTTATATAATCTGCAGGAGACTGGGGCTGTGCTACAGCTGGCAAAAAATGACTCATGATCATTTTTCCTTCACTAACATCATACGCAGACATCAGTCTTTGCTGGTTAGTGGGAGCCATTTTCAACAAATGATTGTATAGTTGTATCTTTATTGGCTCATTCCTCCTCTTTATGTCTATGAACTGCTGTTTGATTGCTCCTTCAGCTTCTCTTTGGTGGCTTGAGGAGCTAACTGCTCCTCCTATTGTTTTGTCATGTTCCTGTTGGAAGGAACTTGCGGATGCTTCTCTACTAGGTGGGCCCATGCCCAGAGACTGCCCTATTGGCATTTCCTCCTTAGAGAAAGGATTCAATCTCTGTCTTTTCTCACCATGACTTATTGATGTGGTCAAGGGAGTCTCTCTGTCCCTTTTCCTGCTAGTATCCTCCTTTTGTGGAGTTTGGAGGATTGATGCTTCAGCTGATGTTTCTTGCCTTGGAGGCACAGTTTGTTGTGGCTGTTGCTCAGTGGATTTTGGGGCTTCCACTGTCTGCTCTTGCTGTACAGGCTGCTCCTGTGTTTGTTCTTCTTGTTGTTGCTACTGCTGCTGTTGATGTACTTCCTGCTGTTCCACCTCTTTTTCTGTTTGCTCTTCAGTCATGGGAGGTGGTTGCTCTTGTTCCACCTGCTTTTCTTTGCCTTTGCTGGATGTCTGTTGAGTGTCCATGGCAGCTTGCTGATGTGTTGTTGAAGAAGAGGCAGATGCTCCAAGTTGCCTTTGATATGATAAGGAAACCTGTCCACAAGTTTCCAAGTCAGCCTCTTTTTGCAAATTCCTAGCCTCTCTCTCTAGCATCTGCTCTCTAGTAATTGGCTCTTCTAGAGTGCCCTCTTTCCAGCTCAAAGAATTTGCATACTTTTCAACATGAGGCAGCCTAACATGTGCATAGTTACCCAATTTGTATTTTATCCTTCTGAGGGAGATAAAATGATTAGGGTCATAAGGTATCCATTTGAAACTGGTTTGCAATTTGAAGCCCTCTAAGATCATATCTGCCTCCTTCCATCCCTCCTCTCTTTTGTTGTATAAAAAGGGGCCTAGCTGGTTCCTTACCTTCAGCTGCAACTTCTTTTTCCTACTTTGGAAATGGAAGCAGTCTGCATTTCCAAACTGCCTGAAGTATTCTAGGGAAAAAAGTCTCATAGGGACATACCTTAGCAGTCTGTAAGGGTCCAATTCACAGCCATATATTCTGATTACTTTGTGGTGTTGGTAAAAATACCAATCACCAATGCTGTAGGATTTGGAGAGATGGAGAACTCTCTGCATGTCATCGGTCAACCTTGGAGGAGGGACACCATAGAGCAATGTCATAGCTGGGTGAATGAACAGGTCTATAAATTCACAGTATGTGTATGGTGATTGAGAAACATTATGGAAAACTGAAGTCCAAAATACCACTGACCTTGGATTCCCCTGGGCATTAAGTTTCTTGAGGGGAATGGAGAAACTGTCTGGTTGATAAAACAAGAACAGGTGGTAGATGTATGAGGTGTATCTGAACACCCTTTCTCTTTGTAGATTCATTAGCTGTTCATGGATCTTTTCTGCAATATAGGTGGCATAGTCATAGTGTACAGCTGGAAGCTTTCCAGGAGAAAATATGGACAGCATTGCCATTATAGTGTCATCAACATCCTCAATTCCCTTGTACCCCAGGACGTAGCTGATCAAATCCACCAGCATTCTGCCCAAGTCATTCAGGTAGTGATATCCAATAGGAGGAGTTCTCATGGTTTCAGAGCTTGGCTGTATGAATAACTGATTAATTTTTATGATCTGGGAACTTGACAAATTACTCCCCTTCTTTACTAAGTCCAGCATGGAGAGAGGAGTCAATGGCCTTGCAGAGTGGAAATGCAGCATCTCATTTATGGTTTCTAGGGTGATATGGAATAAGATTGAGCCTGTAGGACTGAGAACAGCTCTTTGGCATGGATCATAGCATTCCTGGCACTTGTGGATCAAGTCTGGAAGGGCATTGACTTGAGGGAGGTTGTAAATGGGCAAATTTGAGTCCCAAATCCCTAAAATATCAGCTCCACCAAGGTGTTGGGCTTTCAATTCATTTAGCATGTGAATATTGAACTTGGAACCCATTGGGAACCAGTCTATCATCTGATAATCTACATCCCCTAGGGCTTTCCAGTCTAACTCCCTTTGAGGGGCATTCAGAGGCTGGATATTCAAGGCTATTGGTGTTTCCATGGCTAGTAAGGCTTCTGAATTGTATGCAAACTATTTTGAGTGAGCAGAAGAACGCAGAGGAGTTTCTTGATGATGTAACTGTGAATTGTAGGGAACAGAGGGAAAATTGAGCAAACAGCAATTGAAATACCATTTATAGGATTGATTAAAACAGTAGCAGGACTGACTAGAGTATTTCTATGGTGAATTTATGTAATGGAGGTTCTAGTTCATGGCTGCGCGAACTACCTGTGAATTCAGTTGAATTTGGTCAAATGCTGGTTTGGCAGAAGGTCTGTTGCCTTGCTAGTTGGAAGTGAGTGCAGGTCACTGGATGCTTAATGGTGATTCTGGTGTTTTATACTCTCTTAAACAGTTTGGTTACAGAAACATGGACAAAACCAGGCACAGGGAACAATTTTGAGAAATACCTTGCGAATTGTCGATAACAGTTGCGAATGCAGGTACGACGGAGGCGCCCACGGTTTCAGAGTCGAATTGTGCAGGTTGGCGCTAAATTGGTCGTAAAATGCATGCAGGAAAATCAATAGTTGTTTTGGTAAAAGTGAGAAAAAACATGCATTTTTGGCTAAAATATGGACTTTCGGCATATTGGCGTGTTTTTGGGATGACGTCAGCATGACGTCATCAGGTGGGGTCAAGGTCGGATGACATCAGCATGACGTCACCAGGTGATGTGGCAAGCTGTGATTGGTCCACGGAGATAATGAGGTGGCAGACATATCAATGCAGGGGCGGACCAGAGTGCTGACGCGACGGCGGGGTGGCACTGACGTGGGTCCGACGTGGTGATGACGCAGGCATAACAGAACCGGTGGTAAATGATAAGCGATAATGGTTTTTCTCGGACCGCCTTAGATACGGCCGCGGTTTTGTTAGAGGGCGACCCGAGAAATTGTGAGGGCGACGCGTGGCAAAGGCCTGACGTCACCCTCTGACAGTTTCTCGGGCGCTAATCTTCGGACGTCGGGCCCAACCCGATATGCATAATGGCCGTCCGATCAAAGGCGCCCGATCGGACGGTTGACGGGTCGCTGAACAGTGTGGACGATACGGCAGCGAGGAAGTAATAAAATATTATTTTCCTTCGAAAGGTGCGCCCAGCGGGACTTTGGGTTTCGGCGGGATCATATGGTTTTTCAACGTAAAAATAAAAATAGAAATAATACCGTGCCGATACTTTGGATAAACTCAAAGAAGTGGGTTTTTATGTGCTTTTTTCGGATAAAGCGAGTTAGGGGTAAAAGGGGTTGTTCATAAGGTTTTCTTAACCAACAAAGGGTTTAATGGGTCAACTGGATTCAGAAGGGAGAAGGGGGGTAAGGCTTAGGTTTCTCAAGCTGACCAGATGTCAATTTGATCCCTGACAGAGAACATATGGCTATAATGCCAAGGGGAGGGATATTTATAGGATGCTTGGGGATTTATACACCATGGTGTTATAATAGTAGGGAAAGGGTAACATAGGGGAATTATATAATAGAGGTTAGCAATTAATGTGGATGAAAGAGTGGATGAGGGGTGATATTACTAGGTTTATTTGAAAATAACTTAGCTTAGGGAGTAGATCAAAATGAAAAGAGTTTTAGACAAGAAATGTGGCTTTTAAAGGACTAAGAACCACCATAAAACCACCAATTCTTTCATGAATCTCAACTGATGAGGGGATGTTAGTAATGAATGTAAAAGGGGAAAATTGGGAAGTTAGACATGCTTCTTTGCTTTGCTGCAACCTGATGGAGAAGAGGACCTTCTCAATCCAATGATTTTGCTTTGTGAAATAGGTACACTTCTGCAACCCCATCTGCCTACCCATCTATTTGCCTAGCATTTTTTGTTTCTTCTTGGAGGGTGCATTTAGACTTGCAGACCCTTATTTGCCTTTTCTTTTCTCTGGCTTTTTCCTTTTGATTTTCTATCTACTGCTACCCTTATTGCTTCCAAGGTCCCAGATTAAGCAGTTGGGAGCCTTACTTCTCTACCTAAGCTACTTGTCTGCCAAGATTAAACAGTTTGGACAGACTTCTTTCTCTATTCTACAACTGAAAATTTAAAACATGGCATGATCTAGATTAGGCTGTTGGACCATCCATCAAAATTGAGTCTTATATCAAGCTATATGCACAGCTTGTCTTCTCTTGGAAATATGGGATCTTTGCATCATCAAAGCAGAGCATATTTGGACCTTTCTTTACCAATCATGAAATATGAAACCTATTGGTATAGGTATCTAATAGTGGCTCCACATGGGGATGGTTTTTCATTTAGAAAGACCAAGAACAGCAGGTCAGAATGCCTTGGACTTTGACTGCTTTCACCAATACTTGAAATATGCTGCCTTAAAATGCCAAAATCGTGCTCTTCCCCTCTTGGTAGATCTCTGATCCTATATGTCTTTTGCTGATAGTTAATAAACTTGGGAAACTGCATTTTTACATCCTACAGAGAGTAATATATACACTTGAATATGTACAATGGAAACTCAGGCTGCACTTATGGGTGGTAGTCAAAATAGTGCTTCAGCATCCTGCCATTCACAGGACCTTCATCCAAATCAGTTTCATTAAGACTTTTAAGGAAATAAGTATTGTTTCCTTGTACTGCTTGGACAGCAAATGGTCCTCTCCAAAGGGAATCAATTTTCCATGTTTTCCTTTATCTTCCCTTCTTGAATCCCATTTGAGGACCTTGTCACCAATGTTGAAATCTTCTGCCTTAGTCCTTCTGTCAAAGGCCTTCTTTAATTTTTCTTGTAAAACTTGAACTCTGCTGTAGACTTGATCTCTAGTTTGCTGCAAGCATATTATTTGATTGATCCTTCTCTACATATCATTTGGTTCAGCTTGGCTTTCTTGAAGAAGTTTCATAACAGGAACTACTAGTGATGAAGGTAATTTGGCTTCTAATCCATAAACCAACTCATATGGGCTGACCCCAATTGATCTCTTGGTTGTTAGCCTATCTGCCCATAAGGCATTGATGAGCTTCTTATGCCAATTCTTTTTATTTTCTTCTAACACCTTCTTTATAATGTTTACCAGGCTTTTATTTGATGACTTAGCAAGACCATTTCCTTGGGGATAGTATGCAGTAGAATGGCCCAAGGTAATGTGAAATTTGTGGCAGAAATTCACCATCTTCTTAGATCTGAAAGCAGCAGCATTGTCTATTATTATTTTGTCAGGGCAGCCAAATCTAGCCAATATGTTATTCTCCAGAAATTGAATGATTGTTGAATCATTTGCTTGTCTGCATGGAACAGCTTCAATCCACTTAGTGAAGTAGTCTGTGGCTGTTAAGATCCATCTATGTTGGCCCGAAGATGAGGGATGAATTTCCCCAATGAAATCCAAGCCCCATTGCTGAAAAGGTCTCTCTGTTGCAATAGGCCTTAAGGGAAGTGGCAGTAACTGTCTCTTTCCCTCAAACACTTGACATTTGTGACATGAGGTTGTGAATCTCTTGATATCAGAGAACATGGTGGGACAGTAGTAACCAGCCCTCAGTATTTTATCCACGGTGGACTTCCAGTACAAGTGTCCACCACAGTCACCTGCACGAAATTCTTTTATGATATTGTTAGTTTCATTCTCAATTAAGCAGTTTAACAATATCCCTTCATGGTTTTTCCAAAGTAAATTTCCATCCATAACACAGAATTTAGAAGCTTTCATTTTTAGGAACCTACATTTAGTTCTGGACAATCCTGGGGGAGCACACAGGTTTTGTAATACATAACATATATCAGAGTACCAAGGGGATTGTTCAAATGCTACATTGATCTTTGGAGTCGCCAGCTCCGGTTCACTGTCCAGCTGGTTGATGTCTAAGGCTTGGAAGTTTGCTTCTGTCATTAGTTTGGCCAAACCTTGCCCTTTTATTAGTTTTGTAGGTTTTATCTCAATATCAAATTCCAAAATGTTGGCAATCCACTTTCCTCTTCTTCCCTCTAAGTTCTCTTGGGTGAGAATGTCTTTAACAATAGGACATGGCACATAAGCTATAACATGGGAATAAAGGATATAAATCCTAAAGTCCTTAATGGCTTTAACCAAAGCATAAGCTTGTTTTTCCATGATTTGGTATTTCAGAGGTGCATCCCTAAGAGCTCTGCTAAAGAAAGCAATGGGCTTTTCATTTCCTTGATCATCCTTCTGTAATAAAACAGCAGCAATAGTATGTTGGGAGGCAAAGGAAAAAATGATGAATTCTTTTTCAAATTGAGGATTTGTTAGGACTGGAGTCTGAGTAAGGGCCAATATTATACCTTCAAAGGCTTGATTTGCTTCAATAGTCCATTTCACTTTTGAATCCTTCTTTAGCATGTTATTCAGTAATCTGCTAAGTTCAGCCAGATTTGGGATAAATCTCCTCAGGAAGTTGATTTTACCCAAAAAGGCTTGTAGTTCCTTTATATTTCTTGGGCGGGGCATTTGTAGGATAGCTTGTATCCTATCTGGGTCAATTCTAATGCCCTCTTTTGAAATGATATGTCCCAATAGCTTACCTTCCTCTAAACCAAATAAGGATTTCTTGGGATTCAAGGAGATTCCATATTTCCTACATGTTAGGAAGATCTGTCTCAAATGTTTCAAATGTTCTTGGTTTGATTTTGAGAAAGGTGTAAGGTCATCTAAGTAAATGACGAGGAAGTCATGAATTTCCTTGGCAAAAGCAATATCCATTGCTCTTTGAAATGTTGCTCCTGCATTTTTCAATCCAAAAGGCATTTTCACATATTTGAAGGTTCCCCATGGGGTTGTAAATGCAGTTTTGTCTTGATCATCAGGGTGAACTAGGATCTGATTAAAGCCTGAGAATCCATCAAGTAATTAAATTCTTGAGGCCCCTACCACTCTTTGGAGAATGTGATCCATCTTGGGTAAGGGATAATTATCTTTGAGGGATACTTGATTCAGATTTCTTAGATCTACACAAAGCCTTATTTCACCAGTTTTCTTTCTTGTAGGGACCAAATTTGAAATCCAATCAGAAAACTTGATTGGTGCTATGATGCCTGCTTTAAACATTTTTTGCAATTCCTTTTCAATTGAAGGGAGGAGCATGGGATTAATCCTTCTCAATTTTTGTTTGAATGGCTTCTGATTAGGCTTGAGAGGGATAGTATGCTGGATAACAGAGGTGTCATAGGATTTTAAATCCTCATAACCCCATGCAAAGACATCCTAAAACTCTTTGAAAAGGTCAATGTATTTGGGCTTTTGATCAGGAGGCAGAGATGCAGATAGCTTTATTATCATGGGCTTGTCAACAGTGCCAATGTTGCATTCTTCAATGGCTGCATTTAGGGGTTGCATTTTTGGTTTTCTAGGGATGTCATTTGAGTCAAAGATGTCTTCTAATGGAGTTAGGCCTGTTGGGAGAAAATTGCCTCTCAGCTCTATGATTTCATCCTCTACAATAGCTGCTTCCTCATGATTGGTTTGTTGAATTTGTTGTATGTTCTCCTTGTTGAAAATAGTTGGATTTAGCATTTGTTTTGTTGTTTTGGGTGATATTGGGTGGTTGGTCTGTTCAAACTGTATTTGTGATTGACTTGCTCTTTCAAGTATTTGTGATTGACTTGCTCTTTCAGGTATTTGTGATTGACTTGCTCTTTCAGTGTCAATATTTAGTCCTGCAAATTCTTGTTGCAAGGTCAAGAAGTTGTTTATTTGTGCATCATCTTCAAATACCTGCCAGTCTTTGACATTGTTTGGAACAGCAGGTCTGTGTTTTACCTCAGCTATAAAACAGTGGTGGGGCTCAAAAGGTAGCTTACAGGTACTTGCAAATTTGGCTAAACTGTGGGCATGCAAGTTATGGGTTTTGGGAATCTTAGTAATTTGAAATTCAGTGAAGAAGCTTAGTGTTTCAGCCACAGCAGACCTATAAGACCTCAGTCTCTTGTCATTGGTGACAAAATTTCCCTTCACTTGTTGGATGACTAAATCTGAATCCCCCATAATTGAGACCTTTGTGGCTTGTAAGAACCTTACTAGCTTGAGGCCTAGTAAAAGAGCTTCATATTCTGCCATATTATTAGTACACTTGAAATTCAGTCTATAGGCTCGGCCTTCTGCATGACTGTCTTGTTTATTATGTATCCAAACTCTAGCTCCTGCCCCTAATTTGTTGACTGATCCATCAAATTCAAGGAACCATAGGATCTCTTGTTCAAGGGAGAACTTAATGACCTCCTTGTGTGCTGGAATTGTAAGTTGAAGCTGTGTTTTGCCATCTGGTTTGTTTTCTAGGGCAGTCTCCTCACTTGATGGAACCTGTTCGCTTTCTTGAGCAGCAGCAGTGTTTAATGTTTGCTTAATCATTATTTCTTGGGTAGCAGTATGCTCATTGGTGTCTTCCCCTTGTATGAGTGTCTTGGGTTCAACCTCATTGTCTGAGAGAGTTGCATTATCATTGAAGAGAATGTATGAGTCTATGTCTGGCTGGACATATGGGAAAGTTTTGAGGTTTTTCTTCACTGCTGACCATGTCTTTCATTAGTGTTTCTTTGTATAATCTCTTTGGTTGCCCAAAAACAGTGATGGTGGCATATGACATATCTAACTGCAGGGAACCTTGAAGTTTAGCCCCCCATGACCTTGATAACAGCATCCCATACTTGGGTGGGATGTCAGCAACTACAACATCCATTAGAATTGTTTTGTTTGGGTACTGAACAAGAGACACACATAGATCTTTTATTAGGCCTAAGCACTTGACTTGGCTAGAATCAAAGGAAAACAGGTCCTTGTATGGTCTGGTAATATCCAGGTTTAGTCTTTCCATGACTGATTTGGGCATCAGGTTGTGAGAGGCACCCGAGTCAAACATTGCATTGTGTAATATCTTGTCATGAACATGCAGGCTGACATAGAAAGGTAAAATGCCTACACCTGCTGTCTTTCCATCCACCTCTGGGCCAAAAAGTAGCTCTCGGGTATCATCCAACACATTAACATCATCTTTGGTGCTAGTAAGTTGGAGAGATTTCCTGATTTGTTGTTTGTAGATGCTATGTTTGGCCAATTCTGAGAGAGGAATTGCTATCTTCAATTTACTAATTTCAGTTTCTAGGTCAAAGGGTTTTTCGGATTGGGTTTTTTAGCTGTGGATGACATTTCTTTCCTTGTTCACTAACTCTTCTTCTTGATTCTTATCCTGATTTTGAGGCTTGCCCTTCTTGCTCATCTCTTGAGGGGTGACACTTGGGTTAGGGTGCAAGGATGATGTGTCCATGGGCTGCTGTTTTGAAGAAGCTGGTTCAGTGACTTCTTCAATGGTTACTTCTTTTGCAAGCGAATCTGTTGGGTCATTTGGCTCTGTAATTATGGCTCTTTTGGGCTGCTGATTATCTTTTATCTTTTCAGGCTGTGTCACATTTACAGTTCTGCTCCTTAGCTTGTATTGCTTATGGACTTCATAAACAGCTGTGTCATAGCCTTGTTTGAAGTCAAATGACTCACCTGATTTGATTGGGAACAACTTGATTACCTCATCCTCATGGTCTTCTTGTGTCAAAAAGACTTGACTTTCACCATCTAGACCCATTAAATTAATCTGAGAATCTTCATTTGGTTCACTTGATGTGGAAGTTTCAGCATAGTTTTCTTGGAAAGGGGGTCTTATGTCTTGGTCAGCACTAGCCTTGCCAACGTTTGGGTTTTGAGTTCTCCTAAAATTTGGATTCCTAGGAGGGTTGTTTTGTGGTGCTTCCCATGATGATTTTCTCTCAACCGATTCCACCCTATCCCCCAGTCTCTTCATACCAGTGAGTATTGCATCCAGTTTTTGATCAAAGGCTGAGGGTTCTTCTTTGAAGGTGGTTCTCTTTTCCAACCTTGCTCTGTTTCTTTTGGCAATCAAGTTAGCTTCCACTGTGACAGCAACCCTTTGGGCATCTGCAAGGGTTTGAGGGTCTCTCTCCTTCAACTGATAGGCCATATCAGGGTCAAAACCATCAGGAAATTTGTACAAGGCCAAATCAGGGGGAGGTCTTAAATTTTGCGGGATTGCGTTATATACATTGTTAAATCTTGCACAATACTCCAAAACAGTCTCTTGGGGACCTCTTTTGATAGTGTCATATTCACCAAGTATGTGCAAAGGATCTTTCTTTTTCTCCCATCTGTTAGTAAAGGCCTGATAAAGTTCATCAGGAGTTGTGATGGAATTTGCATTTAGGGATCTAAACCAAGTTCTTACATCCCTAGTCAGACTTTGAACAAACATCCTCATTCTCACACTGTCATCATCTACTTCATAGGTCTCAAAATGGTCTTGCATCCTTTTGGCATGCTGAACAGCTGTAAGATGGCCAGTGGAGTCAAAGTATGAGATTTTAGTTTGGTAGTCTTGGGGTAGAGCTGCAGCATTAGCTGGTAACTGCAAGGGTGCATATCTGTTAGCCATATTCACAAGGTTTGGGGGATTCACAGGAGCAACTGGGATAAAAGGAACGGTGTGTATCACAGGGGTAACAGGTGTAGCAGCACCTAGAGTGTTAGTCAAGGGGATATGTGCAGTGGGTGAAGATGTGAAAGGAGGGCTTTGGGATGTAGATGGTGAACTGGGGGAAACAGGAGTAGAGCGAAATAGAACCTTGATAGGGGTTGGAACTGGTTCAGGGTGAGCTGTCTAAGGACTCAAATCACTAGGATTTTCCTGCCTTTGCTGTCTCATGATTATTTTGGGAATTTTATTTGGATTTTCAAAAACTGCTGGTGGATTTGGGTCAGGGTTTGACCTAGTGTGCCTGGCTTCCCTTTTAGGAGCCAGCTTCTAAATTTGTTTTTGGTATTTTCTAAGATATTTTAGGATTGTCTAAGGGACTGATCAAGCTTTTAAAACCATTGTCTTGGCAGACAACAGTTGAAAAACAGTATGCTCAGGTCCCCAGTGGAGTCGCCATTTATGTTAACACCCAGGTTGTTCCCTATGACTCCCAAGGGAATACGGCCGGGGTAACCACTAACCAATCTTTGGATTACAGTTTCTAGCCAGACTATGATCAGAGAGGGCTCTCTCTTTATGATTTGTCTCTGTTATGATAGTTTTTTAGGCTAGCTATTATGCTCAGGTTTTTGTTTAGGTTTTGGTTGAAGGATGTCTTTCAATGCCTAAGATGTAATGTTTAGACAGTTGTATTTCATTGGGCAATGGAGTCTAGAGCTGTGAAATGTTTGAAATGCTTCAGTGGGAATTTTTAGACTGCAGGGCCTATTGGGTATCTCAACAAACAAAATTTAAAGTTTAAGTGATGATGTATGATGATGCATGTTTAGCTAATGAAAAGCAATCAAGAATTCTCCATTAAACTAATGCTGTGAAAGTGAAATATATTGTTCAGGAGCAAACTTGAATTCCTGAAACAAGGGTCACTGTGAAAGATATATTCTGAAAGTGTAGCAATTAAGAATTACACTTATCAAGATTATAACTGAGGAAAAACATTCATTAACAACATAGATTGAGCTCAGGGTATTCCATGAATAAATCCTGAAGGCTATTCTTTTTCTTTGCTGCTAAATACTTAGAACTTAGAAACATTTATGGGTTGCAAAAGACTGAAAACACAAAACGAAGAGAGTTACAGAAAACTTATTGTATATGAGATGCACAGGGATCCTGCAAACTTCAACAAACACCATGAACGCATTCAAAACTCAGAACTTCAGAAATTCCATTACTTCTGTTATTAAAATTCTGCAAAGATTACAGCATAGGAACTTCTTCAAGAGAAATCAACAACAACCCCTGCAAGCTTATGCGAGGGGCAAATATATACCAACGGTAATACAAAATATCTATGGCGTTGAGTCATCTGAGAAATAAATATTTCACCAACTTTGTACATAACAGCAGATAAAAAGTTATTGTTGTCTTTAATATATCATAAATGTTGATTTATATCAGTCAGAAGATATTTTGGCCTTTGGAGGCCACTGAGTCGGTTGGAATGATCTGCTTTAAATGCTGGAAAATGCGCTGATGTGGCTGCTCTGCTTGTAACGTTTTGGCCCTGTCACCTGTAGCTGTCCATCTTGACTTGCTGGCCGAAAGTCCTGCTGAGTTCGCTCAGCTTTTATCTTTTCATGCATGCTAATTTTACTAGCTTTTCCTGTGCATGCCACCTTGTATTTTTGATGAAAAACTTGAAGAATGCTTCCTGGTCTATAAGATCATCTGTATTGCCTTTGTCCACCATTCCTGTGTGGGTAGTTGATGCCTGAGAATTGCATCCATAGTCTCATCTGCCTCTGTGTATTTATAGAAGTTAGGAGGCACTTCAAACAGGTGATTAATTTCATTCATTATGAAGAATAAATTCTCTACTCTATTGTAGAAACTTTGTCCTGTAGCTGGCCCTGTTTCTTCTGAGGTGCTGGGCCTTTCAGTGATCTGACTTGTGGCAAATGTATTGACCCTCTTGGCATACTGCTCATGGGTAAGTAGTTTCCCTGCACTGTTCAGTAAGCCAGGGAGACCTCGGTTCTGTAATACCACAAATTTGTCCATAAATCTGTTCACCTCGGTCTACATGTCTTGGGTCCTTCTCTCCAATGTCTGCACTAAGTTTCTTAGAGTAAGGACCCTTTTTACCAACATAATAGTCTCAGTCCTGTTGGGAATTCCCATGGTTGCTAACTGAGAACTTGTTCTGTTATTGAGCACATTGACCATCCTGGTGGCAATTTCAGGCATATTGCCTAGAGCTGCCCTTGATCTCTGAATCTCCTTCTGTGCCTTTGCAATGAGTTCCAGCTGCTCATGGATTGTGTCAATATACTACCATTGGTCAGTAATAGACTGGCCAATATTGGCCCATAGCACTGTCTTGATCTCGGCCACCACTTTATCCAGTTGGAGCTCCTTTTCTAGCTCCTTTATCCTGTCTTTGAGGGCTTTTATTTCCCTGCCCTTTTCTGCCACAGTCTGCTTGGACTTGTCATATCTTTCATTGACTTTGGCTAGTTTCTCCCTGGCCTCATTCAATTCTGTCATTTGTGCTTCCAAGGCCTGGATTTCATTCCTCAGCTTTTGCATGTCCAGGCTTGGGGCCTGCTCTGTTGTTGGTGGTGGTGGTGCTGAGGTGGATGGTGCTGTTTGTCCTGTTTGTTGAGGAGGAGGAACAGTGGTTGGAGCAGTTTCCTCAAGGTTTATTATTTCAGGAGGAGGCTGGGAGGTTTGACCTTCTTCCTTTTGCTTCAAAGCTGCCTGTAATGCTGCCTGTGCAGCCTCTGATTCTCCCAGCTTTTCTTGAGACTGGATTAGCTGCTTATATAGAGACACCAGCAAGGCTGAGGCATCTTGATCATGCCTCTGTTGGACAATTTCATCTGTTTGAGGGTGAATTGTGGCTGGAATTTTGATCTTTCTCCTCAACGCTGCCATGTCTGCATCCCTCAACTTCAATATCTCTTGTATGCCCTTGATATCCTTGGGATCAAGCCCAATTTCTATGATTATATCTTCTAAGGACCTAATTCTGTTGTCCTTAGCTTGAGAGGATGCCCTTTCCAACTCAAGTTGGGCAGCTGTATTATGAAGGCTATTCTCTAGCCTATAATTGTCCAATGTTTTATCTGCCAAGGAGGCATACACCATCTCACCCGTTTGTTTATGTAATTCAATTTTTTCCATAGGGTGGATGTCCTTGGCAAGGACCTCAAGATTGGTCCTTATATAATCTGCAGGAGACTGGGGCTATGCTACAGCTGGCAAAAAATGACTCATGATCATTTTGCCTTCACTAACATCATACGCAGACATCAGTCTTTGCTGGTTAGTGGGAGCCATTTTCAACAAATGATTGTATAGTTGTATCTTTATTGGCTCATTCCTCCTCTTTATGTCTATGAACTGCTGTTTGATTCCTCCTTCAGCTTCTCTTTGGTGGCTTGAGGAGCTGACTTCTCCTCCTATTGTTCTGTCCTCTTCCTGTTGGAAGGAACTTGCGAATGCTTCTCTACTAGGTGGGCCCATGCCCAGAGACTGCCCTATTGGCATTTCCTCCTTAGAGAAAGGATTCAATCTCTGTCTTTTCTCACCATGGCTTATTGATGTGGTCAAGTGAGTCTCTCTGTCACTTTTCCTGCTAGTATCCTCCTTTTGTGGAGTTTGGAGGATTGATGCTTCAGCTGATGTTTCTTGCCTTGGAGGCACAGTTGCTGTGGCTGTTGCTCAGTGGATTTTGGGGCTTCCACTGTCTGATCTTACTGTACAGGCTGCTCCTGTGTTTGTTCTTATTGTTGTTGTTGCTGCTGCTGTTGATGTACTTCCTGCTGTTCCACCTCTTTTTATGTTTGCTCTTCAGTCATGGGAGGTGGTTGCTCTTGTTCCACCTGCTTTTCTTTGCCTTTGCTGGATGTCTGTTGAGTGTCCATGGTAGCTTGCTGATGTGTTGTTGAAGAAGAGGCAGATGCTCCAAGTTGCCTTTGATAAGATAAGGAAACATGTCCCCTCTTTTTGCAAATTCCTAGCCTCTCTCTCTAGCATCTGCTCTCTAGTAATTGGCTCTTCTAGAGTTCCCTCTTTCCAGCTCAAAGAATTTGCATACTTTTCAACATGAGGCAGCCTAACATGTGCATAGTTACCCAATTTGTATTTTATCCTTCTGAGGGAGATAAAATGATTAGGGTCATAAGATATCCATTTGAAACTGGTTTGCAATTTGAAGCCCTCTAAGATCATATCTGCCTCCTTCCATCCCTCCTCTCTTTTGTTGTATAAAAAGGGGCCTAGCTGGTTCCTTACCTTCAGCTGCACCTTCTTATTCCTACTTTGGAAATGGAAGCAGTCTGCATTTCCAAACTGCCTGAAGTATTCTAGGGCAAAAAGTCTCATAGGGACATACCTTGGCAGTCTGTAAGGGTCCAATTCACAACCATATATTCTGATTACTGTGCGGTGTTGGTAAAAATACCAATCACCAATGCTGTAGGATTTGGAGAGATGGAGAACTCTCTACATGTCATCGGTCAACCTTGGAGGAGGGACACCATACAACAATGTCATAGCTGGGTGAATGAACAGGTCTATAAATTCACAGTATGTGTATGGTGATTGAGAAACATTATGGAAAACTGAAGTCCAAAACACCACTGACCTTGGATTCCCCTGGGCATTAAGTTTCTTGAGGGGAATGGAGAAACTGTCTGGTTGATAAAACAAGAACAGGTGGTAGATGTATGAGGTGTATCTGAACACCCTTTCTCTTTGTAGATTCATTAGCTGTTCATGGATCTTTTCTGTAATATAGGTGGCATAGTCATAGTGTACAGCTGGAAGCTTTCCAGGAGAAAATATGGACAACATTGCCATTATAGTGTCATCAACATCCTCAATTCCCTTGTAACCCAGAACGTAGCTGATCAAATCCACCAGCATTCTGCCCAAGTCATTCAGGTAGTGATATCCAATAGGAGGAGTTCTCATGGTTTCAGAGCTTGGCTGTATGAATAACTGATTAATTTTTATGATCTGGGCACTTGACAAATTACTCCCCTTCTTTACTAAGTCCAGCATGGAGAGAGGAGTCAACGGCCTTGCAGAGTGGAAATGCAGCATCTCATTTATGGTTTCTGGGGTGATATGGAATAAGATTGAGCCTGTAGGACTAAGAACAGCTCTTTGGCATGGATCATAACATTCCTGGCACTTGTGGATCAAGTCTGGAAGGGCATTGACTTGAGGGAGGTTGTAAATGGGCAAATTTGAGTCCCAAATCCCTAAAATATCAGCTCCACCAAGGTGTTGGGCTTTCAATTCATTTAGCATGTGAATATTGAACTTGGAACCCATTGGGAACCCGTCTATCATCTGATAATCTACATCCCCCAGGGCTTTCCAGTCTAACTCCCTTTGAGGGGCATTCAGAGGCTGGATATTCAAGGCTATTGGTGTTTCCATGGCTAGTAAGGCTTCTGAATTGTATGTAAACTGTTTTGTGTGAGCAGAAGAATGCAGAGGAGTTTCTTGACGATGTAACTATGAATTGTAGGGAACAGAGGGCGAATTGAGAAAACAACAATTGAAATACCATTTATAGGATTGATTAAAACAGTAGCAGGACTGACTAGAGTATTTCTATGGTGAATTTATGTAATGGAGGTTTCTAGTTCACGACTGCGTGAACTACCTGTGAATTCAGGTGAATTTGGTCAAATGCTGGTTTGGTAGAAGGTCTGTTGCCTTACTAGTTGGAAGTGAGTGCAGGTCACTGGATGCTTAATGGTGATTCTGGTGTTTTATACTCTCTTAAACAGTTTGGTTATAGAAACATGGACAAAACCAAGCACAGGGAACAATTTTGAGAAATACCTTGCGAATTGTTGATAACAGTTGTGAATGCAGGTACGACGGAGGCGCCCACGGTTTCAGAGTCGAATTGTGCAGGTTGGCGCTAAATTGGTCGTAAAATGCATGCAGGAAAATCAATAGTTTTTTTGGTAAAAGTGAGAAAAAACACGCATTTTTGGCTAAAATATGGACTTTTGGCATATTGGCGCGTTTTTGGGATGACGTCAGCATGACGTCATCAGGTGGGGTCAAGGTCGGATGACGTCACCATGACATCACCGGGTGATGTGGCAAGCTGTGATTGGTCCACGGAGATAATGAGGTGGCAGACATATCAACGCAGGGGCGGATCAGAGTGCTGACGCGACGGCGGGTGGCACTGACGTGGGTCTGACGTGGTGATGACGCAGGCATAATAGAACCAGCGGTAAATGATAAGCGGTAATGGTTTTTCTCGGACCACCTTAGATACGGCCGCGTTTTTGTCAGAGGGCGACCCGAGAAATTGTGAGGGCGACGCGTGGCAAAGGCCTGACGTCACCCTCTGACAGTTTCTCGGGCGCTAATCTTCGGACGTCGGGCCCAACCCGATATGCATAATGGCCGTCTGATCAAAGGCGCCCGATCGGACGATTGACGGGTCGCTGAACAGTGCGGACGATACGGCAGCGGGGAAGTAATAAAATATTATTTTCCTTCGAAAGGTGCGCCCAGCGGGACTTTAGGTTTCGGCGGGATCATATGGTTTTTCAATGTAAAAATAAAAATACAAATAATACCGCGCCGATACTTTGGATAAACTCAAAAAAGTGGGTTTTTATGTGCTTTTTTCGGATAAAGCGGGTTAGGGGTAAAAGGGGTTGTTCATAAGGTTTTCTTAACCAACAAAGGGTTTAATGGGTCAACTGGATTTAGAAGGGAGAAGGGGGGTAAGGCTTAGGTTTCTCAAGCTGACCAGATGTCAATTTGATCCCTGACAGAGAACATATGGCTATAATGCCAAGGGGAGGGATATTTATAGGATGCTTGGGGGTTTATACACCATGGTGTTATAATAGTAGGGAAAGGGTAACATAGGGGAATTATATAATAGAGGTTAGTAATTAATGTGGATGAAAGAGTGGATGAGGGGTGATATTACTAGGTTTATTTGAAAATAACTTAGCTTAGGGAGTAGATCAAAATGAAAAGAGTTTTAGACAAGAAATGTGGCTTTTAAAGGACTAAGAACCACCATAAAACCACCAATTCTTTCATGAATCTCAACTGATGAGGGGATGTTAGTAATGAATGTAAAAGGGGAAAATTGGGAAGTTAGACATGCTTCTTTGCTTTGCTGCAACCTGATGGAGAAGAGGACCTTCTCAATCCAATGATTTTGCTTTGTGAAATAGGTTAGCATACCTTCAATTGTAAGGAATGACACTTCTGCAACCCCATCTGCCTACCCATCTATTTGCCTAGCATTTTTTGTTTCTTCTTGGAGGGTGCATTTAGACTTGCAGACCCTTATTTTCCTTTTCTTTTCTCTGGCTTTATCCTTTTGATTTTCTATCTACTGCTACCCTTATTGCTTCCAAGGTCCCAGATTAAGCAGTTGGGAGCCTTACTTCTCTACCTAAGCTACTTGTCTGCCAAGATTAAACAGTTTGGACAGACTTCTTTCTCTATTCTACAACTGAAAATTTAAAACATGGCATGATCCAGATTAGGCTATTGGACCATCCATCAAAATTGAGTCTTATAGCAAGCTATATGCACAGCTTGTCTTCTCTTGGAAATATGGGATCTTTGCATCATCAAAGCGGAGCATATTTGGACCTTTCTTTGCCAATCATGAAATATGAAACCTATTGGTATAGGTATCTAACAGTGGCTCCACATGGGGATGGTTTTTCATTTAGAAAGACCAAGAACAGCAGGTCAGAATGCCTTGGACTTTGACTACTTTCACCAATACTTGAAATATGCTGCCTTAAAATGCCAAAATTGTGCTCTTCCCCTCTTGGTAGATCTCTGATCCTATATGCCTTTTGCTGATAGTTAATAAACTTGGGAAACTGCATTTTTACATCCTACAGAGAGTAATATATACACTTGAATATGTACAATGGATACTCAGGCTGCACTTATGGGTGGTAGTCAAAATAGTGCTTCAGCATCCTGCCATTCACAGGACCTTCATCCAAATCAGTTTCATTAAGACTTTTAAGGAAATAAGTATTTTTTCCTTGTACTGCTTGGACAGCAAATGGTCCTCTCCAAAGGGAATCAAATTTTCCATGTTTTCCTTTATCTTCCCTTCTTGAATCCCATTTGAGGACCTTGTCACCAATGTTGAAATCTTCTGCCTTAGTCCTTCTGTCAAAGGCCTTCTTTAATTTTTCTTGTAAAACTTGAACTCTGCTGTAGACTTGATCTCTAGTTTGCTGCAAGCATATTATTTGATTGATCCTTCTCTGCATATCATTTGGTTCAGCTTGGCTTTCTTGAAGAAGTTTCATAACAGGAACTCCTAGTGATGAAGGTAATTTGGCTTCTAATCCATAAACCAACTCATATGGGCTGACCCCAATTGATCTCTTGGTTGTTAGCCTATCTGCCCATAAGGCATTGATGAGCTTCTTATGCCAATTCTTTTTATTTTCTTCTAACACCTTCTTTATAATGTTTACCAGGCTTTTATTTGATGACTCAGCAAGACCATTTCCTTGGGGATAGTATGCAGTAGAATGGCCCAAGGTAATGTGAAATTTGTGGCAGAAATTCACCATCTTCTTAGATCTGAAAGCAGCAGCATTGTCTGTTATTATTTTGTCAGGGCAGCCAAATCTAGCCAATATGTTATTCTCCAGAAATTGAATGATTGTTGAATCATTTGCTTGTCTTCATGGAACAGCTTCAATCCACTTAGTGAAGTAGTCTGTGGCTGTTAAGATCCATCTATGTTGGCCTGAAGATGAGGGATGAATTTCCCCAATGAAATCCAAGCCCCATTGCTGAAAAGGTCTCTCTATTGCAATAGGCCTTAAGGGAAGTGGCAGTAACTGTCTCTTTCCCTCAAACACTTGACATTTGTGACATGAGGTTGTGAATATCTTGATATCAGAGAACATGGTGGGCCAGTAGTAACCAGCCCTCAGTATTTTATCCACGGTGGACTTCCAGTACAAGTGTCCACCACAGTCACCTGCACGAAATTCTTTTATGATATTGTTAGTTTCATTCTCAATTAAGCAGTTTAACAATATCCCTTCATGGTTTTTCCAAAGTAAATTTCCATCCATAACACATAATTTAGAAGCTTTCATTTTTAGGAACCTACATTTAGTTCTGGACAATCCTGGGGGAGCACACAGGTTTTGTAATACATAACATATATCAGAGTACTAAGGGGATTGTTCAAAGGCTACATTGATCTTTGGAGTCGCCAGCTCCGGTTCACTGTCCAGCTGGTTGATGTCTAAGGCTTGGAAGTTTGCTTCTGTCATTAGTTTGGCCAAACCTTGCCCTTTTATTAGTTTTGCAGGTTTTATCTCAATATCAAATTCCAAAATGTTGGCAATCCACTTTCCTCTTCTGCCCTCTAAGTTCTCTTGGGTGAGAATGTCTTTAACAATAGGACTTGGCACATAAGCTATAACTGGGTGAATGAACAGGTCTATAAATTCACAGTATGTGTATGGTGATTGAGAAACATTATGGAAAACTGAAGTCCAAAACACCACTGACCTTGGATTCCCCTGGGCATTAAGTTTCTTGAGGGGAATGGAGAAACTATCTGGTTGATAAAACAAGAACAGGTGGTAGATGTATGAGGTGTATCTGAACACCCTTTCTCTTTGTAGATTCATTAGCTGTTCATGGATCTTTTCTGCAATATAGGTGGCATAGTCATAGTGTACAGCTGGAAGCTTTCCAGGAGAAAATATGGACACCATTGCCATTATAGTGTCATCAACATCCTCAATTCCCTTGTACCCCAGGACGTAGCTGATCAAATCCACCGGCATTCTGCCCAAGTCATTCAGGTAGTGATATCCAATAGGAGGAGTTCTCATGGTTTCAGAGCTTGGCTGTATGAATAACTGATTAATTTTTATGATCTGGGAACTTGACAAATTACTCCCCTTCTTTACTAAGTCCAGCATGGAGAGAGGAGTCAATGGCCTTGCAGAGTGGAAATGCAGCATCTCATTTATGGTTTCTGGGGTGATATGGAATAAGATTGAGCCTGTAGGACTGAGAACAGCTCTTTGGCATGGATCATAGCATTCCTGGCACTTTTGGATCAAGTCTGGAAGGGCATTGACTTGAGGGAGGTTGTAAATGGGCAAATTTGAGTCCCAAATCCCTAAAATATCAGCTCCACCAAGGTGTTGGGATTTCAATTCATTTAGCATGTGAATATTGAACTTGGAACCCATTGGGAACCAGTCTATCATCTGATAATCTACATCCCCTAGGGCTTTCTAGTCTAACTCCCTTTGAGGGGCATTCAGAGGCTGGATATTCAAGGCTATTGGTGTTTCCATGGCTAGTAAGGCTTCTGAATTGTATGTAAGCTGTTTTGAGTGAGCAGAAGAACGCAGAGGAGTTTCTTGACGATGTAACTGTGAATTGTAGGGAACAGAGGGCGAATTGAGCAAACAGCAATTGAAATACTATTTATAGGATTGATTAAAACAGTAGCAGGACTGACTAGAGTATTTCTATGGTGAATTTATGTAATGGAGGTTTCTAGTTCACGACTGCATGAACTACTTGTGAATTCAGGTGAATTTGGTCAAATGCTCGTTTGGCAGAAGGTCTGTTGCCTTGCTAGTTGGAAGTGAGTGCAGGTCACTGGATGCTTAATGGTGATTCTGGTGTTTTGTACTCTCTTAAACAGTTTGGTTACAGAAACATGGACAAAACCAGGCACAGGGAACAATTTTGAGAAATACCTTGCGAATTGTCGATAACAGTTGCGAATGCAGGTACGACGGAGGCGCCCACGGTTTCAGAGTCGAATTGTGCAGGTTGGCGCTAAATTGGTCGTAAAATGCATGCAGGAAAATCAATAGTTGTTTTGGTAAAAGTGAGAAAAAACACGCATTTTTGGCTAAAATATGGACTTTTGGCATATTGGCGTGTTTTTGGGATGACATCAGCATGACGTCATCAGGTGGGGTCAAGGTCGGATGACGTCAGCATGACGTCACCGGGTGATGTGGCAAGCTGTGATTGGTCCACGGAGATAATGAGGTGGCAGACATATCAACGCAGGGGCGGACCAGAGTGCTGACGCGACGGCGGGGTGGCACTGACGTGGGTCCGACGTGGTGATGACGCAGGCATAACAGAACCGGCGGTAAATGATAAGCGGTAATGGTTTTTCTCGGACCGCCTTAGATACGGCCGCGGTTTTGTCAGAGGGCGACCCGAGAAATTGTGAGGGTGACGTGTGGCAAAGGCCTGACATCACCCTCTGACAGTTTCTCGGGCGCTAATCTTCGGACGTCGGGCCCAACCTAATATGCATAATGGCCGTCCGATCAAAGGTGCCCGATCGGACGGTTGATGGGTCGCTGAATAGTGCGGACGATACGGCAGCGAGGAAGTAATAAAATATTATTTTCCTTCGAAAGGTGCACCCAGCGGGACTTTGGGTTTCGGCGGGATCATATGGTTTTTCAATGTAAAAATAAAAATACAAATAATACCGCGCTGATACCTTGGATAAACTCAAAGAAGTGGGTTTTTATGTGCTTTTTTCGAATAAAGCGGGTTAGGGGTAAAAGGGGTTGTTCATAAGGTTTTCTTAACCAACAAAGGGTTTAATGGGTCAACTGGATTCAGAAGGGAGAAGGGGGGTAAGGCTTAGGTTTCTCAAGCTGACCAAATGTCAATTTGATCCCTGACAGAGAACATATGGCTATAATGCCAAGGGGAGGGATATTTATAGGATGCTTGGGGGTTTATACACCATGGTGTTATAATAGTAGGGAAAGGGTAACATAGGGGAATTATATAATAGATGTTAGCAATTAATGTGGATGAAAGAGTGGATGAGGGGTGATATTACTAGGTTTATTTGAAAATAACTTAGCTTAGAGAGTAGATCAAAATGAAAAGAGTTTTAGACAAGAAATGTGGCTTTTAAAGGACTAAGAACCACCATAAAACCACCAATTCTTTCATGAATCTCAACTGATGAGGGGATGTTAGTAATGAATGTAAAAGGGGAAAATTGGGAAGTTAGACATGCTTCTTTGCTTTGCTGCAACCTGATGGAGAAGAGGACCTTCTCAATCCAATGATTTTGCTTTGTGAAATAGGTTAGCATACCTTTAATTGTAAGGAATGACACTTCTGCAACCCCATCTGCCTACCCATCTATTTGCCTAGCATTTTTTGTTTCTTCTTGGAGGGTGCATTTAGACTTGCAGACCCTTATTTGCCTTTTCTTTTCTCTGGCTTTTTCCTTTTGATTTTCTATCTACTGCTACCCTTATTGCTTCCAAGGTCCCAGATTAAGCAGTTGGGAGCCTTACTTCTCTACCTAAGCTACTTGTCTGCCAAGATTAAACAGTTTGGATAGACTTCTTTCTCTATTCTACAACTGAAAATTTAAAACATGGCATGATCTAGATTAGGCTGTTGGACCATCCATCAAAATTGAGTCTTATATCAAGCTATATGCACAGCTTGTCTTCTCTTGGAAATATGGGATCTTTGCATCATCAAAGCAGAGCATATTTGGACCTTTCTTTGCCAATCATGAAATATGAAACCTATTGGTATAGGTATCTAACAGAGGATGCCCTCCACACTTACATAATTCCCATATCCTGGGAGAGTTTCAAGAACATGACTGAAGAGGATGATATACAAACTCTCACTGATGACCTTAGTCCATCTAGAAGTGAAGAGGAGGAACAAAAAGGGGAAGCTGAGAAGGAAATCCATGAAGAAGAGGAACCCCACACAGAAGAAGAAGAAAAAAAGATAGGAGAGGAAAAACATGACACCACCACATATGAGCCTAAAGCAAAGAAGAAGACAGAGTCAAAAGCAGAAAAAGGGAAAACAACAGTAGAGAAAAAAAAGAGGACAAGAACTGAAAAGAAGAAGCTTAAGACAATTCAGAAAAAGGCTACCACAGGAAAGGAAAAAACTAAACAAATGGAGGAGAAAATAGAGTCAGATACAACAGACACAAAACCAATAGAAACAAGCAAAACAACAGATGACGAAGAAGAAACACAGCAAGAAGAAGTGTCTCTTGAGAAACTAGCAAGAGAAACAATATTTGTTCTTGCTGCACTTAGTACTCCAGCCAAGCCCAAAGGGAAAAGGAAGAGACAACCAATTATGTACTTCAAGGCTCGAAAGAGCACCAGAATCAAGATGGGGAAGCCTCAAACACCTTCAAAGGAGCCCATCATCATTGAGGATGTCCCTACTTCAACAAGGGAGGAATCCCTCCAAAAACCCCATCACTTATGAAAGAGGAAGTCCTAAGACCTCTACTTGGAAAGAAAGGGTAAAACTAATGGATTCTAAAATAGTCCTACAAGAGGAGGAGACCTCTCTATAGGAGACATTGGCAAAGCTCCAAGAGACTGAAAAACTTGAAAAGGAGGTAGAAGAACAAACCGAGGAAGACAAGGCAAAAGAGATACCATAGTCTGGACCTTAGCCTAACTTAGGCTCTTACTATAACCTTCTGGAAGGTGGGAAAATCATCACACAAAAGTTCCAATCCCTCTTTTCTTTGAGCTAGAAAAGGAAAGAGTCAGGACCCATACATAGATGAAGATTGCAAAATCTTAAGGGGCAGAAGACATTGGGCACACGGAAAACAAGTTGAGAGAAATGGGCAAAGAATTGAGCATGGTCAAGCATACAAAAAGCATCAGAAGAGCTCAATTAGAGGCAAAAAATGAATGTTGAAAAGTAACTTCAAGAACAAGGAGGAAATGAGTTGTAAGTCTTAGAAAGATAGCAACAAGAAGAGGAAACCCAGGCAGACAATGAGGCATTAATACAACAGCAATAGGAAAGGGAATCCCAAGCAGAAAATGAGGTGTTGATTTTGATAAGGCAACTACAGGAAAAGGAAGCCCAATTAGTCTACATGGCCAGCTAGCCTATGGAGGCATTACAATGCAGGCAGCTAGCCAGATCATATGAAGTGTACCTTAAGGATCAGTGTCTCCAATTTTAGATAAAGACACTAGCCTAGAGGGGCGCAACACCTTTTCATGATTATGGCCAATTAATTTAGTTATGTGATCACAATTCAGCTGAGGACAAAGCAAAGCTAGTAGAGTTTTACTTGCACAACATGGCACTTACTGACATGAACTTATGGTATCCAAATGCTGTGTTGGGAGACTTGTAGCTGAAGGTCATGGCATCTTAGATGAGCCATGAAGATAAAAGGGCAGTGGAAATCCAGAAAATGATGGAAAAAGAATTGAATGGACCCTTGATGATTAGAGCAAAACCAGCAGAGCCCGTGGCTCTCATCTATGCCCACCAACACCTTGCAGCTAATACTCAAGTTTTCCCTGACTATGTTGACAAGCGAGCCCAGGCTATTTCTCATTTTGAGGACATGGAGAGATTTTTTGGAGATAACTACATTCATGCCTGCATGAGAAGGTGGAATACATTGCCACACAGCCTACAAATCAGGGACTATCACTCCCCAAACAGGATGAGGGAAGCCATGAGGAGAGTGCCCCTGTATAAGCACTCAATGCAAAGTTTGAAGGCCAATTGGATTGGCCTTAAATTCAGTCCTCCACTACTGCTAGGACTGCTGTAAGGAGTAAAAGAGGAGGAAGAACAGAAACAGTGGGAAGAAGTGGATAGGAAGGCAGGTTTCCATGATAAATAGGAAGATATCACATCAGAAGCATGGGATGTCAGGGAATCTATCAGAGCCATCAAGGAGGAAGAATTAGACTAGTTTCTCAGAGGATGAGCAACCCATTCAGTAGTGTGTGATGATGAGCCCCAAAAATGGGTAATTATATGGGCTCATTTTTCCTCTTAATTCGACTTAAACCACCATTATCATTAGTTTATTGCATTTTTTTGAATATATTTATGCTAATAGAGTGAATTGGGTTAGTCATTTTGCCATGTAGTGTAATGTGTGCTTTATGCATATTTTTTGGTAAATTTTGGACAAAGTCGATGGATTTATGAGCAAAAGGCAACCGAAACTCGAGGAAAATAGGGAATAGGATTTGCAGGGGAGTGTCTCCTTCATTTATGACCCCTTTCCTCGAATCCTCCATCAACAACTCGGAGCACAAAGGTCCACATTCCAAGGGGCAGCCGAGCAAGTAAAGAAGAACTGCAGTTATCTCCAGTTCTAAGAAGCTGAGTTCCTTGATTTTAGGAGGACTGTTGGAGAAATCCATTTGTATAAATAAGGAGGCTTAGAGCCTTAGTAGGTTAGCTAGTCATTAGTAGAATTTTCGCACTTTTGTGCAGCAATTGTTTAGCTCATTTTCGAGCTTCATTTTTGAGAACAGTGTATGTAATGTGACTTTTACTTTTGATAATGGAGATGAAACAATTTTTGAGCCAGCATTGATCTCTTTCAGAGAGCTAAATCTCTTAGGTTAGGGACCAACCCAAGTTTCCCAACACCTCTTTCTTTGTACTTATATGTTTTTGCTTCAGTTCATGAGTTAATTTTTGTTACATAGATTCATTTTACTTTGTTAGATTAGGTTGCTTTTGATGGTTTGCATAGATATTTTTGTTTTAGTTGCTCAAGTAGGTTACTATAGTGACATAATAAGATTCAAAAAGGCCAACATCAGGACCTGATCTCCTTTCTCCCTTCCTAGGACTATGATTTGAGGTCAAGGCACTACTGCTGCCACCAAAAACAAAGTTTTGCTCCTCCATGCAACTGCTAGTGTGATAACTTGATTTGGAAAGGTTGATATATTGGTTCATATTCAGTTGCTTAGATCATTTCCTTTTCTTTTAACATAGATCTCTCTACATGATTTTTTGTTCAAGGTTATTGTTCAGCATTTTCTGTTTGTAGATCAGAAATTAGGTCAAGCTAGAGAAATTTCAGTTTTTAGTTATTTCTTTGATCAGTTTTTGTAAGTAGATGTGTAGATCTCTTGTAGGACACTTGAGATCACCATACATCCATAAATAAGCCAGCACCAGATCACTTCTCATAAAATTTCCAAGTCATTCGTAACATTTTGCCAATCTGCCCTAATTTCTTCGTTTTTCTCCATAAGCTTCCCTCTTGCCATTTGGACAAATCCAACCATCATGTTCCATATTTACCTCCCTTGACAAGATCTAGGCACCTCAACACCTTCATCTAGCCTTTAGTTACCTTTTCCCATCATTTTTCCACCTTCAAAACACCAAAAATAGCTCTCAAACACCTCCTGTAGATCCTCTTGTAGATCCCCTGCAGCCTCCTGTAGAACTCCCTGTAAGTGGTTTTTCGAAATCCTATTGCAATGGAAGACTTCATAAGGGTACTATGGGATTCTTAGGACCTCTCCACACCTTCCTCCACCTCTACAAAAACCAATTCCATCTTCCTTTGCCACCAAACCTCTGCACAATCACAACCAGATAAATCACAAGCATAATAATTTCACATAAAAATGCTCAAAAGCACATAAAGATGTTTCTTCTCATTTCTTTTTAGAAGTAGCTTGAATAAATGCAATTTACCTTTTCAGTAGTCAATGGCACTCATCTCATCAGTTTTCATCTCTTTTTCTGCAAAAGTAGGGTTTGCTAGGGTTTGCGTTACATTTTAGTTTTCCTTCTCTTTCTGCAAATAGAATAGCCTCTGTAGAGTTAGCTTTCTTCCATCACAGTTAAAAGATTCTTCTAAGAATTCATAGAAGTTGGCTTAAGCTCCTAGTGATCTTGCACCAGTTGACCAAGTGATAGCTTGTAGTAAGAGCTAGTACTTGTGCATACAACACCATCACTTCCAAGTTTGTTACAAACTACTCAGTTGATAAAAGTAAAGTAGGAAGCCCCAGGGTTTGCAGCATTATTGCTGCAATACTGATGGTCACCAGTTAGTTATTGTTTATGAAAATGCATGTAACTTTGTGACGGTTGCAGATAATCTTACAGTCTATCGAAGGTCCCCGGAAGACCTTTAAGGGTATCTTCATTATCCATACACCATGCATTTTATCCTATATCAGAATTGGTGATTGTGCTAGGGACTATACATCTAGTTCCTGGTTTACCCCGATAGATCTTAGTTTTCTCCTCCTTCTAAGAGCTCCCTATACTTCTGCATTCCCTTTCTGATGCACCAAAAACCTTGCTGCATCTTGCCTGCATGTATTCATCACTGAATGTGATCTAAGAATCCCCATTTTTTTCTGTTTTCCCACAATAATGCAGGTTATCTGACTACAAAGTGCTTTATAATGTATTGTGCCTGCTCACATGGAGTGTTAGTGGACCTATTAAATCTCTATGGCCACTGCTATAGAGCTTTAGTCTCCCAAAACCTTGATTTCCAGCTGTGTCTACAAACCAAAAGGGATAGGAAGCCTGCTCATGGACTGAAAGAGGACCTGTTACTGCATTTTATTAACAAAATAGGTGTCCTAAAAGTTTTTTTTGGGAAATAAGTTTTTTTCTTTCTTAAAAACATTTTTTATGGAAGAAAGATCCACATTTTTCATTCACTCTTCTATTTAGTTGGTTAAAAGTTGCTCTATTTTTGGTTTCAAGTAGGTGTGAAGAAAACATTGGAAAGAATTCCATTGGTTATGCATGTGTTAAATGACTAAGATGCATGGAAATAATATGAATATGTGAAAAACTCTCACCTGTATAATACAGCTTGTTTTCATTGAATTGAAATTTTTTTAAAGCATTGTCTTGTGCCTGATTTTAGATTCAGAATCTCATCACATTTCATACATTAACTCCCCTACCGAAAACAATAAAAAAGTACACAAGACATTTACCTAAAATTAGTCAGTAACTCTTCATTGAGCAAACAAACATTAGTTCAGGCTAAGATCTTGGGATAGGCAGTGGGAGTAAAATGCCTAAGATCGAAAACCAAACTAGTGTCATTAAAAGAGAGAAAATTCCTTCTACACTCATACTACCAGGACCACTCCAGTAAAAGCGGAGCTAAATAGGAGACAACATCCGACTATAAGTGAATTTATCCCACCTTATCTTACAACTCCTTTGGGTATTTTGTGTATTGGGGATCCCTTTGGGGATTTTGGAGCTAAGTTGGGGACTCAGGTATCCTGCCCACACAATGTATTGTCTACGACTATGTCACCCCCGGTGGTGTATGTGATTGAGGTATCCTTAGTGGCCAAACTTTTAGGGACTTACACAAGGTGACTGGGGTGGGCTGCCCTGGTACCTAACATAGATGAACCTACTCTATCTTCAGTTTTTGGGAGGGTGCTCATCTTCACGAGAGTACTTGGCCCCTCAATCTAAGTTTCAGGCGAAGCTCTAGAGTAACCATAGCTATACATATGGCCAACCTTCTCTGTTATTCATTAAGATATTGGGTTTCATCTCCAGTGATCGGTGTTTATTAGATAGGGTCATTTCCCTCTTTTTGTTGATTGATCAACTTAGTGTATTTTTCATCTTTTTTAGGTACCCGAGTGTTACCATTTGAGACTTTAAAAAATATCACTATAATTTATTGATAAAAATTAATGGTCACCGTGGTTACATCTAGCCATCATCGTCAATCTAGACGATTTCTAGGACTTCCTCCACTCATTGTGGAATATTTGCCGAGCCCCAGTGAATAGGATTCCACATCTTCAGGGAATCAGTCTCCCAAATCTCACACGGAACCTGTTTGGACAACTGACGATTCAAGTTTGCTGGAGGATTTCTTCACTGAAGGATTTCTTCCTGACTTTAACCCTCCGCTCATGAACCCGTTGGACCCACTTTTGATTCCAGCAGCACCTGTACTCCCTGTTTCTGTAGGTGGAACATTTCCATCCATCCCATTGACGACTAATGGGTTGTGGAACTTTGCGAACACTTTTGGTCCTCCACCACTTCCACAGTCGACAGTCACCACAACATTGTTGATGACTTATCTCGCTATCCCATTTGTCCTAGGTACAACCACTCACATGAAACCCTCTATGAGTGGAACCCAGTTGATGCCAGGTTCCACCCCTTTAGTGTCAACTGCATACCTTCGACAAGTGCTACATAAAACAATCCTTATAAAGCTTAATATAGCAATATGGGTGCGGTTCCCATCCACCAATAATATGGTCAGCTGCCATTGTATAGTTCAAACCCATAGATTCAAGTATCTAGGGGCATTCCCAATATGCACATGTCGGTAGGGAACATAATAGTTCCCCCTCCATTCTCAGACATGCATGGTCAGTCGCTGATTGACATGAGCGTTCCTTATGTCAATCAAGGACAAATGGTTAGGTCTGTGATGGGCGAGAATCCTCAAGGAGGTTCCAACCAATCCATGGGGGCACCCTACTCACAAATTCAAATGAGCCAAGGGGACACCGCTTATCCTGGGGTAAATTCTATACCCCAGTATCAAATCCCCATGGAAATCCACACTACAATGCCATACCTCAAGGCAACTACTATACCACGTAGCCCATGTATAAGGTTGGGACTCAGACGATGGGAGGAGTGCAAGGCTCCTTAAGTCAGATGTCATCACCTTGGTCCAAGTCAGGGGCACCACACTCTCTGTCTTTCTTGGCAATGTTGGACATACCCGACTTGTACAAACTCACAAATGACCCCATCTACGACAACTTACTTTGGTCATCGATCCTACATAAGATACCAATGGACATCCCCAAGTTCGAAGGAAAGAAAGGGGAGAATCCCAACACCCATATCACCACCTACCATCTTTGGCATGTTTCAAACTCCATGGTGGACAATAGTGTCCAGTTAAGTCTTTTTCCTCGCACCCTCACTAGCAACACAGCTAAGTGGTACATTGAGTTACCACGCACGTCCATAAACACCTTCAATGCTTTAGCAATGGAATTCATAAAGCACTTGTAGCTACCCATCCACGATGAGATTGGGACAGAGCTCCTCACTTCATTATGTCAGGATACCACCACCCACATCTCTGATCATATACATGAATGGAAACGTAGG
Organism: Pinus tabuliformis; assembly: GCA_031772625.1. Lineage (NCBI taxonomy): Eukaryota > Viridiplantae > Streptophyta > Pinopsida > Pinales > Pinaceae > Pinus > Pinus tabuliformis. The sequence goes on from CM062815.1 coordinate 767,598,837, forward strand.
CGGAGGTTAGTCAAATCTCCCCTCCCAAACTATCTCTTAGCAGACTAGTTCTACAAGTCCTTACTCCCGAAAATTGCTAAAGATGTCACTTTAGGTGGTGTAGTCAGAGAAGACCAATCCATACATCGTGCCCAACACTTAGATCTGACATATTCACATTTTGGCACTCTTTACGATGTAATCCCCAATGCCCCTTGTAACTCCAATGTCTCCGCTACTCAGCACCCTGGAGCACACGCTGACAAGATTTTCAGTGCCACCTCTGGGGCTACTATAAAAAAACTCAGTGGTCACATTGCCTAGATGTTAGTGGACCCCTCTACCAAATTGGCTGCTCTTCTCACCACTGCAATAAACACTATGCAGTCTATGCAAAAACCTGGTGGTAAGAACAAGAAGAATAAGAAAAAGACCGATCCTTTTGAGGAGCAGTCAGAAAGTAGCCAAACCCAAAACAGAAGGCTGTTGTGCCTCCTAACAATGAAAAGGATAAAGCCGCCAGATTTCCATACAAAATCTGTGTTGTAGACCACATGACCTATCATTGTCAACGTCTTCAGGAATGCACAAAATACATTGCTAAAAAGGATACTGATAGGACCCCTGCTGTCCTAAAAAATCCTTTTCCCACTCAGCAACAGCAAAACCTTATTGCAAACCAACCCCAACCCCTACAAGGGGGCAACGATGGTTTGCAACATCCTTCAGCTAATGAAGGATCTTCTATCATTTACACCTTTGAAATGGTAGATCTACAAAAAAGAGCCAAATCTTATGGTGCTCCTGTCACTCATGTAGTGGAACCTTCCTCAAGTCAAAACCCACTGTTGCCCAATTATTTGCATATCAAGAGGCCTATTTCTGACCTTGTAATTCTCCCCCCCCCCCAAAGGGGCACTTCAATGCACAACGTACAATACATCTGCACGTGCCGCCCAAAACTATAACATTGTAGAATACTTGGCACAAGCGCCATCAGCTATGTCGGTGCTTGAAGTATTACAAACATGCCTAGCACAAAGGAAAGCTTTGCTTTCAGCTATTGGTGGTATTGACCCACAAGATTCCATGCTTGCAATTTTTGACATGGAAAAGTGTAAACCTCCCCTTTCTCACCAGCTTGCATTTCAAGTGCAAATTTTTTCGAAAGATAAAAGTATACACAGAATTGTCATTCATGAAGGTGCTACAACCTACGTCATGTCGGCTTCATGTTGGCTCACCCTAAGTTCTCCAACCCTATCCTTGCTATCAAATTCCCTTAAAGATTTATATGGCCACACTTTCATCCCAAAAGGTTACCTAGCTAACTACCCCATCACTTTGTATGGGAAGATGGTAACGGTGGACATAGAAGTCATAGATAAAAAACTCGACTATAATCTCTTACTGGGTCGTAGTTGTACATATGCCATGACGGCCATCGTATCTACTATCTTTTGCATCATCCTATTTCCATTAGATGGAAAGGTAGTTATAGTAGATCAGTTGTCTTTCTGCACCCCTGATTATTCCCCATTACCAAGTGGCTCTGTACCCCTAGTAGGTGGTGTACTTGACTCTTACGTCAGTCTCAGTACTGGTCTATTGAAGGATTCTTCCCTCATGGGTTGTTTTCCTCTGCAGCCACCCAAGGTGTCACAGACGGTTAACATGCTTTCATCTATTCCTCATGAATAGACCGATCCATGGATCCTACCGGCTCCTTCAGACCTTGACACATATGGAGAACAAATGCCATTGTCACCAACTGAATTGGCCTACCAAGCCATTCAATCTGCATCCACATCTCCGGTCATGTTGGTTGCGGCCAATGGTACCACTTCCCCTCCCATAAATGCTCCTTCTTTCAATCCACTCAATCAAGTCCTACCTACGGACAAAGCTATTCAAGAAATCATGAGTTTAGAAGAGCAACCTTGGGAGGATTCGCACCATCATGTTTTGGTATCTGATTCGGACACGATGCCTATTTAAATCTTGTCCCCTGACTTACCAGAAATCATTTCCTCACCCTATACGACCATCCAAACTTTGGAGGTGGAAGGAAACATGGGCAATATTTCAAATACATTGCTCATCGATATTTCTGTCAAGACAGGCATTGTGGAAAACATATAGTTTGGATCCAATCCCAATCCTAAGGAAATTGCGAGCTTCACCTACCCTTTTAAGGACTTGCATGATGTTTTCCCTTGGTCTTATGAGGAAATGAATGGCATAAACCCTTCTATTATCAAGCATGAGATCAAGAAATATCAAGCATTCTTTTTATGGTATTTTTCTTCCTCGTTAATCCGAAAAATCCTCGAGTCTGCTTCTTCAGGCTTGTTAAACTACCACAAAGAAGAGCGAGCATTATTTTTATGGTATTTTCCTTGCTCATTAATCCGAAAAAACTAAAGTATTCTTCTTTGGGCTCATTAAACTACTACAAAGAATATATGATCATGTTCTTTTTTGGGACTTTTTCTTTCTCTTGAATTGAAAGATCCCCAAGTTTGTCATCGTTGGGCTCGTTAAACACATACGACAACGGTCCGGGTGTTATAGACATATTTGGCACATCAACCCCAAACTTATATGTTGATGTATTAGGGCTCATAAACCCGTAAAAGAGATTTTTCATACCCAAAAGTAACATAGTCATCTGAATACATCATTCCCCAAAAGTTCCATCTGAGAAACCATCTAGAAATTGCCTAAATTGAACCATACTGACTACTCCACTAGCAAAGTGTGATGCATACTGAGTGGTACACTGCTAGGGTGTGATGCATATTATTTAGGCCTTCTATAGGGCGTGATGGGCAAGGATGTACAAATGTCTGAGACAGTTTTCTAAGTGGTTGCTCATGGAATCTTCTAGAAACTTCTCTTGTGCCACTTGCCTCTCTAAATTTGCCCAAGGATGAATAAGGGATCTAAGAAATCTCTAATCCCTTCTTTTGTGGAACCAATTGTAACAAGTGGAATGACACTAATCAAACCCCATGGATGACTCACACCCTTGCACACATCTATAAATGGATCCCTCATCCAAGAGATCTAGAAGGCTGGAATGTTCTGAATTGCAAGTGCCGATAGTTTTTCATTGAGGAGAGAGTATTGTATTCTTGTTGGAGTGATCTTGCTATTTCATGAGGTGAAGAAGGATTGAAGCTTGAGGAATGAGATTTCACACTGAATGGGTAAGAATACTTCTAGACCATACACCAACTGAAAGGGCGTAAATCTGGTCGCATTTCTCACCAAAGTCCTATATGCCCACAGAGCTGAGTATAGGACAAAATGCCAATTCCTTTGATAGACTCCAATCATTCTCTGCAGTATGCGCTTAAGGACCTTGTTGGTTGCCTCACCTTATATGTTAGACTTTGGATAATATGGAGTAGAACTATCATGGGAAAATCCTAATTTGGCAGTTAATTCGATCATCATGTGACTGTGAAAATGTGACCCATGGTCTGTGACTATAGCTTGTGGTACACCAAATCTAGAAACTACATGATTGAAAAATAAAAGAGCAGCCGTTTGGCCGCTATTGTTTAATGTAGGCATCACCTCAGCCCATTTTGTAAAATAGTCGATAGCGACTATAATATACCCATGCCCCTCGGTCGAGGTGGGCATGAAATAACAAGATCACTCCAACAAGAATACAATACTCTCTCCTCAATTACAAACTATCAACACTTACTTGAAATTCACAACATTCTAGCCTTCTAGATCTCTTGGATGAGGGATCCATTTATAGATGTGTGCAAGGGTGTAAGTCATTCATGGGGTTTGATTAGTGTCATTCCACTTGTTACAATTGGTTCCACAAGAGAAGGGATTGGAGATTTCTTAGATCCCTTATTCATCCTTGGGCAAATTTAGAGAGGCAAGTGGCATAGGAGAAGTTTCTAGATGATTCTATGAGAAACCACTTAGAAAACTGTCCCAGAAATTTGTCCATCCTCACCCATCGCACCCTATATAAGGCCTAAATAGTATGCATCGCACCCTGGTAGTGTGCCACTCAGTATGCATCACACTTTGCTAGTGGAGCAGTCAGTATGGTTCAATTTAAGCAATTTCTGGTTGGTTTCTCAGATGGAACTTTTGGGGAATGATGTATTCAGATGACTATGTTCCTTTAGGGTATGAAACAACTCTTTTATCGGTTGATGAGACCTAATACATCAACATATAAGTTTGGGGTTGATGTGCCCAAATATGTCTATAACACCAAGCAACTTTTTTTCGCTATGTTTCTAGCTCATTAAACTGAGAAAGATCATTAGAGCATTCTTTTTAGGCACTTTTTTGTCACTCATTAAACTGAAAAAACCCTGAGTTTTTTCTTTAGGCTTGTTAAACATTTATAAAGATGACCTGAGCATTCGTTTAGGTACGTTTCTCACTCGTTAAAACTAAAAAACCCGAGTTTTTGTCACCGGGATCATTAAAAATCTACAGCAACAACAAGAGCACTTGCTTTTTTAATAACATTTCTCGCTCTTAAATCGATAAATCCCCAAGGTTTTCCCCTCCTTTGGGCTCATTAAATCTATGAAGGAGGAATGAGTAGTTCTTTTACCTATTTTTCCTTGCTCACTAAACCGAAAAAGATATCTTGAGTTTCCTTCATTTGACTCGTTAAAATTTGATGAAGGTATTGAGTTTGTCATCACGTGGCTCATTAAAAATTCATGACGAAAAACAAGTTTAGTACGTCTCCTTGTACTTGTAACAAAATGAGGTCAACATCTATTGAACATAGGTTTCTCTTTATCTGGATTCAGTAGATTAACTAACGGAAAAGTAACCAATCTAGGTATACTATTAACCTTTTGTCCCACTCGGTTAACAACTATGACAAAGGAACCACCATGGAGTTGTTCTTTACAATCTTTTCAAACTCTCTAAATATGAAAAGACCATCGAGTTGTCTCGTCTGGACTCATTAAATTAAACAAACAAGATATAGAGTCGCTCTTTTTACGATCCTTTTCAGACTCTCAAAACATGAAAAGATCAACAAGTTTTCTGTCTGGACTCATTAAACTAATATGATAGGGCATAAAGTCACTCTTTTTGTGGTCCTTTTCAAACTCTTAAAATATGAAAAGATCAACAAGTTTACCCATTTGGACTTGCTAAACTAATCAGATGGGGAAAGTGGACAATACAACTGCATTCAGTATTAGAAAGCGTGGTTTGGCAGCAGTCGTTCCCTTGAACATGATACTCCCTCAGATAAACCTTCCTTGTGACAACCTCTCAATATGAATCCTACCATCCTATGGGTTTAGCCTAAATACCCCAATGTTCTTGCATCTTTGTATCCTAACACTCTTTGGTGTTCATGAGTCTAGTGTTGCATGGTTAAAACCATTGTCGTACCTTCTATTGTCAAGGGTTACCCTTTTGTTTCCTCCATCAACCCATCAAGCATAACCTTTCATCATGCCCTCTATTGTTTAGACCCAATGCTCAAAGATTCCTCAAAAAACAAATCATTCTTGTCCCGTTTCGTGTCGATTGATGTAGGACACATTATTGCCTACCTTTCGACAGGTATCTTCCTATCGACTTCAACACTCTATCTAGGAAGACAACCCAGAAACACATTCAGTGCCTTGGTACTTATAGACATTAGTGGCAGGTTGCCTTGTGTTTGATCAGGGGTTCTCATTATTGGCTCCTGGTTAAGCGATTCTATGGGTGTTCGACAACAAAAGCATCTTTCGCACTGGGTAGATTGTACTGTGCATATTGGAGACCATAACCATTGTTGGTGGCCTTCCTCACATCTATTAACGGTCTCCATTATTGAATGGTAATCAGATGATTTCATGCATGTTTGACATCAATGCATATATTCACATATATTGATATATGCTATTCGTTGAAGTGAAAATCAAGACGTTGGGTAGAGGCTTGCATCACTTAGCCTTCTTTCCTCTCCCAAGTTGCGTATATTGTTTTTTGGAGATAGCTTAGCAGGATGATTCTATTATGACAGCAGAACCGCATTGTGCTTATCGGTGGCTAGCATTGTCATATCTCTTTGGAGAAAATAACTCTGACATAGCTACTGAGCATGGGAATGCCTAACTCAGGACATGATTTTAGTAGTTTTATATATATGTGTTGTATCAGGTTTCTCGTACCACCCAAAGCTCTGATCCTCTCTCTCTTTTTTGAAGGAAAATTATAGTTAAGTAAAGTATTTTGGCCATTATCACAGCCTTTGATCTCATAATTTAGGGGGGCATCTTTTATATAGAAAATTGACCTCCTCATCAACTTAGAAGGGAAAGACATGATAGCAGAAGCAAAGACCAAGATCACATGCCTTGTTTCCACACTAACACTGGCTATGCACTGACATCCTGCTTTATAAAGCCTCTCTGCAAGCCTAAGGCTGTGTTAGTGACCCAACTAACTCAAGTTGCTTTTTCAGGAATAGCGTTAGTGGATCCTAGTGGTTCTAAGGGTCAAAGGAACAAATTGACTCATAAATATCTAGATATTTGTTCCTAAAATCACTCAAGAAAAGTAAGGAAACATCCAGATTCGACCTATTTGGAGGATTTCTATTCCTAATGAAGGAGGCAAATGGGAAAGAGCTAAAAATCATGGCAACTTCATTGCTTTTACCTTAGGGAACTCAAGGAGGAACTTGGAAACCCTAACTCAATTGCTACATAAGCAAAGCTAGGGCTATGGTGATAGGGGTCAGACCATTTGAAAGGATAGCATACTTGATTTTTAAGCATTGTCTCAAATCATAAGAAGTTGGCAAGAAGGGAGAGAGAGAGAGAAGCTGGAGGGGTAAAGGAAGGATGATGCAATAGATGGTTTTAATCACTCTTCCAACATTAATATAGAACTGGAGTTGTACTGTCTACTCCGTGGTGTTGTTACTATCGTTCATTCAGTTGTTTGTCTGATACCTTTTATCATGAGTAGCTTAGTTATGTATAACTATATGTTATTTTATGTATTCATGTATTAGTTATTATAGTTTTATGTTGTGATTATCCTTGTCTCTTCTATGTGTAGGACTTGATCTGGATCCAGCTCAGGGGACTTCCGCCTAGCTGCATTGTGCTCTCCAAAAAATCTACACGGAGGCTTGAGGTTACCGACTTCCCCTACTTTGATAGTTATTGTTTATGAAAATTCATGTAACTTTGTGATGGTTGCAGATAATCTTACAGTCTGCTGAAGGTCCTGGGAAGAACTTTGAGGGTATCTTCATTCTCCATAAGCCGTGCATTTTATCCTATAGCAGCAGTGCCCTGGGAATTTGTTTTTTTGGACCCTATATTAGTTTTGGCAGACCTACCTATGGTTTTCGGTCCATGGTTTTGGATGTGATGGTTTTCGGTCCATGATATTAGATGCTTCCACATGTATAAATATGCATTAGAACATTGAAAGGAATATAATGAAAAATCAAGCTGGTAGTCCCAATTTTGGGATACAGGGGAAAATATCTGTGTATATGTGTTTTATGTGTTATTCTCTTGCATTGTTTATTTTCTGTGTTTTAGAATTCGTATACAAGTAATTTCTGTACGGGGTTAAAACCTACATTTGGTATCGAAGTTGTTTTGGCTTCAAGGGGACTCCATTGTTGCTGAGGGGTTTCGCTCGAGCCTGTTGTAGACACCATTCAATGGGAGATCTGTAGGATCGATTCTGGTGGTGAAAGAAGATGGTAAGGAGTGGAATGATAAAGATCGAGAAATTTAATGGTCAGAGTTTTGAGTTGTGGAAACTCAAGATGGAGGATCTGTTGGTGGATAAAGATTAGTGGATCGTGGTAGATCCAAGTGCTAAACCAATGGGAGTGTCTGATGAAGAATGGAAGAAGTTGGATCGGAAGGCTAATAGCACAATACGATTGTGTGTCTCAGATTTAGTATTGTTTAATGTATCAGGGGAAGCTACGGAAAAGGCTTTGTGGGACAAGTTAGGGACTTTGTACCAATCTAAGTCTCTGGGAATAAATTGTTCCTGTGAAAAAGGCTGTATAGCCTGAGGATAAAAGATGGAGACTCGACGACAGAGCATTTGAGTGCATTTAATACAGTGGTAAGGCAACTATTATCTGTTGATATTAAAATTTCAGATGAAGATAAGTGCATCAGCTTGTTGTGTTCTCTACAATATTTGTGGGATAGTATGGTTATTGCAATAGGTAGCAATGCAACTGCCTTGCAGTTTGATGAAATAGTCTTATCCTGCTAATGGAGGAGATGAGACGGAAAAATATGGAGAGCCAGAATGGTGATGCCTTGTCTATAAGAGGATAGTCCTAGAATAGAAACAAAAATAAGTCAACAAGTGGAGATCTAAATCTAGAGGAAGATCTAAATCTATAGGAAAACCTGTAGAGGTGGTGTGCTTGAAATGTGGAAAGGAAGGGCAATTGGTTGATTGACTTAGGTGCATCCTTTCACTTCACTCCACATAGAGAGTGGTTCTGCGAGTATGATAAATACGATGGTGGTGATATGTTCTTAGGGCATGATAGGAAGGCTAGAATCATTGGTCGTGGAAAAGTAAAGTTGAATTTTCAAGGTGGAAGGGTTAGAACACTTCTAGGTGTTATGCACATTACTGCATTATCTAGAAATCTGCTTTTTGTAAGCAAGTTGGGTGATGTAGGTGTAAAAATAGTGTTCGAGAAGGATACATGCAAGATGGTTCGGGGAGAACTGGTATTGATGTGGGGAGTTCAGACTGGAACTCTGTACAAGCTACGAGTTAGCACTGTTGTTTATGGGTGAAAGAGCTCTGTGGTTCTTGAAAGTGGAGCAGAAAATCTAGTGGTCTTTGGAGAGAAGACCATGTTGTGGCATCAAAGCTTTAGACATATTGGAGAGAAGGGCCTTCAAATATTTCATGGTAAACATATGGTAGAAGGTATGAGTAATATCTCTCTTGATTTTGATTTCTATGAAAGGTGTGTATATGGGAAGCAGAATCGGGTGAGTTTCCCCTCTGGTGCTAAGAGGTCGAAATAGATATTAGAGCTTGTGCACAATGATGTGTTTGGACCTGTGAAGGTTCCATCACTGGGTAATTTTTTGTACTATGTATCATTTATAGATGACTTCTCAAGGAATACATAGATATATTTCCTTAAGAATAAATCTGAAGTCTTTGACAGGTTTAAAGAATTTAAGGCTCTCGTGGAAATCTAGACAAAGAAGAAGATAAAGGTGTTGAGAACAAATAACAGTGGAGAATTTTGCAGTAAGGAATTTGAATAATTGTGTAAGAAGTGTGGTATACCATGGCAGAAAGCTACTCCATATACACCTCAGAAAAATGAAGTTGTAGAAAGAATGAACAAGACGTTGTTGGAAAGGGCAAGAAGCATGCTCAATGTTGCCAGGTTAGGACAAGAATTCTAGGTAGAGGCGGTAGAGAAAACATGTTACCTGATCAATAGATCACCTTCATCAATGTTGGAGGATAAGAATCCACAATAGGTATGGACTAGTAAGAAACCCTCTCTTTCACATCTGAGGGTATTTAGATGTGATGGATATGTACATGTTCCAAAGGAGAAGTGAACCAAGTTGGATAGTAAATCTGAAAAGTGCATCTTTATTGGGTATAAGGATGGTTTAAAGGGATATAAGATTTAGAACCCAGTAACAAGGAAAGTTGTGTACAACCAAGATGTGGTGTTCAAAGAGGTGAAAGATATTCTTAAACATGAAGTCCAACCAAAGGAACCTGAGAAGATAGAGTTTGAGCTTAAGGAGGAAGAATCATACTCTATAGCAGAGGAGGAATCAGAAGATGAAGAGCCACAAACTTCAGGTGTGAGAATATCAGTTCAAGAAAGAAGGTAGTTGGAAAGGTATAGTTCATTTTCTTTCTTTTCAAATTTTTCTTTATCTATTACTGACAATGATCCCAAAACTGTGAAGGAAGTAGTAGATTCAGAGGATGGAAAACTCTGGAAAGAGGCCATGGTTGATGAAATGGCATCTTTGCACAAAAATGAGGCTTGGGATCTGGTGGAGTTGCAGGCTAGAAGGAAACCCTTTGGCAGCAAATGGGTGTTCAAGAAGAAGACAAATGCAGAAGGAAAGGTGGAGAAATACAAAGCTTGGTTGGTAGGAAACGATTATTCCCAAGTGCCAGGAATTTATTTGGTGATATTTTTTCTCTTTTTACTAAGGTAACTTCTATTAGATTACTTTTATCTGTTGTTGCTGCTTTTGATTTTGAGGTAGAACAAATGGATGTGAAGATAACATTTCTTCATGGGGATTTGGCAGAGGAAATATACATGGAGCAACCTGAAGGCTTTGCAGTGAAGGGTAAGAAAGAACTAGTATGCAAGTTAAAGAAGTCTTTGTATGGGTTAAAGCAATCACCAAGGATGTTGTATCAGAAATTTGATACATTTATATGGGGACTTGGCTTGACCAGAAGCAAAGTAGATCACTGTGTGTATTTTAAATTAATTGGTGACCATGTTATTTATCTGGTCTTGTATGTGGATGATATGTTGCTGGTTGGAAATGACAAAGAAATTGTCCAGGATTTGAAGACCCAATTGTCCTCCAAATTCGACATGAAATATCTTGGTGCTGGAAACCATATTTTGGTCATGGAAATTAAAAGAGATCGGGCAAAGAGGAAGCTCTGGTTAAACTAGAGGAAGTATTTCGAGACAATATTGTAGAGGTTTAATATGCATGATAGTAAACTAGTGAAGGTTCCTATTCCTGTAGGTGTAAAGTTATCTGTTGAAAAATGTCCCAAGACACAATAAGAGGAAGAGGATATGTCCTGTGTTCCATATGCAAGTGCAGTTGGTAGCCTGATGTATGTGATGGTCTATACTAGACCAAACATTGCACATGCAGTGGGAGTATTGAGCACGTTTATATCAAAACCAGGTAAGGAGCATTGGACAGTAGTGAAGCGTGTTTTCAGGTATTTGCATGGCACAAGTGATTATGGTTTGTGCTACCAAGGAAGACCAGGATTGGATAGAGTTTTGGATATCCATGTCTTTTTTGATGCAAACTGGGCTGGAGATCTGGATCAGAGAAGATGTACAAGTGGGTATGTGTTTAACCTATTTGGAGGTGCAGTCATTTGGATGAGTAAGAAACAATCTACAGTGGCACTATCAACTATAGAGGCAGAATACATGGCAGCCACTCATGCAAGCAAGGAAGCAGTTTGGTTGCAGAGATTGTGTTCAAGTATGGCATTAGTACATGGAGCTATAAGGATAGACTTTGATAGCCAAAGTGCAATTTTCTTCACATAGAACCTTGCTTATCATTCAAAGACAAAGCACATTGATGTTTAGTATCACTTGGTGAGGGATATGATAGAAGACAAAAAGGTGTTGCTGGTAAAGGTGGAGACTTTGAAGAATATTGCAGATGCATTGAAAAAATCTATGAGCTCTAAGAAGTTCTCTTGGTGTAGAGAAAGAATGGGCATTTCAGGGCTAGATAAATGGCTAAGCTCTCTTGTGGCCCGCTATGGAAAGAAAACAAGAAGTGAGAGAATGTTGGGTTGTGTTATATTCTTTCCATGACTAACTTACGTAGTGAACCAGAGGTTTAGAGGGGGGCAGGAGCCCACCCTTTGTTGTGCCGATTGCACAATGGGGGCATCACAGGGTGGGCTACAGACCCCCTTTTCTGGGGGTTTTGAAGGGGGTGGGTAGCCCCCCTCTACGGGGTCTGGGCAGCGCCCCGGGAAATTTTTTTTTTGGACCTTATATTAGGTTGGGCAGGCCTACCTATGGTTTTCGGTCCATGGTTTTGGATGCGATGGTTTTCACTCCACGGTATTGGATGCTTCGACATTTATAAATATGTATTGTAACATTGAAAGGAATATAATGAAAAATCAAGCTGGTAGTCTTGGTTTTGGGATCCAGGGGTAAATCTCTATGTATATGTGTTTTATGTGTTATGGTCTCACATTGTTTATTTTCTGTGTTTTAGAATTCGTATGCAGGTAATTTCTATACAGGGTTAAAACCTACAGGACTGAGATCTCACCTGAAGCAGTATGGGGGGATGCTGGAACAAAGTTTCTGCACCCTTGAGATGTCTAAGGGGTCGATTTAGTGCAACTGTGAATGGCTTCGCGCAGGTCACTTCGTGCACTTCCCTGACCTGTGAGGCCATTGCGATCTGTTATAATCGCCTTCACACAGCCCTAACCAGGGGCTGAGGTGCTTTCACGCTGCTAAGGCAATGATCTACACTATTTCCCCAAGTTACACAACGGATCTTACTTATCTTATTATAACTGTTCGTTAACTTCGTGTAAACAGATACTTTATGTTATATTCACTTAATCAACACAACCATATAAGTTCATGCACCATATAAACAGTGAAATTTCAATTTATACCCAATACATTTAATGCAAAAAACAAGAAAAAGATACACATAAAAGATATCAAACTTCTCTTTATTATTTATCCAGCGGTTACAGACTCAACTTACCCTACACACTCAGCTGCAGAGCCTTCTCCTACTATACGACCCAAGAATCGACTCTACACTTAGATAAGACTTGATTCTTCATCCTTCATTCATGAATTCCTTCTGTCTATTTTAAAAATTAGAGCCTCGCTCTATTTATACAATCCCATGGTCCATGGACCATGGGCAGATCTCTAAAGCCAACATTTCATTACAAAAATGAGGGCAGACAACTCTATGACTCATTCACAAGCTTGTGCTCTACGCCCACAAAACGCGGAGTCTTTACATCGGATTTATTCAAAATCTGGGCTTTAAGCCCCAAAACTTCCCTCGAGGGATCTCACACCCAACATCTACAAAATGGATCTCATCCATATTGAGCATTTTCTAGATATATTCTAGAGTGAAAATCCTCATTACGATTAATTTTGGTAGCTTGTAAGGGGCAAGTGCACACCCAAATATACTTTGTTCTATATAATTTTTATAGAGGTACCAATCCCCTATTTGGACTTGGTCTGATAGATGCAAAACTTTCTTAATTTATTCACTGATCCTTGTCTCTAGCCTACTGCTTAGGAGACTGAGTTTTGGATGTACAAACATCTCTATGAATTGTTTGTATGAGTATTCCTTTTGTTCCTTCATCACCAGCGTAGTTTAGAAGATGACTAACTATAGATTTCCTTCTTCATCTAGCTTTTGTAAGGCAAGCATGACATTGTCTCCCTGAAAATATAAAAACATATAAACCAAGACAAAAGCATATTTGAATATCTCCTCAGTTTGGATTTTGATAAACTTCTCATGGATAGAGTTTGCAAGAAATTGGTTGAAGTTGAACAAGATTGAAGGCTTGGAATCAACAGAGAAAATGGAAAGAAATCCTATAATTGCCTCATCTACCCACTGATCTGAGTAATAGCGAAGAAGGTAGGAGATGAGAGTGATACTTTTCTTGGCTCTCTTAGGGAAAATAGAGGATGGATAGGGAGATTTTTCTTTGGTAATAGGGCATATTTTGTCAAGAAAAGCTCAATGGTTTTGGATCTCTTAGCAAAGTCCAATTTCTGATACAATTCAACAAGTGCTTCTGTTGGCTTATGGGGGCCTGACCTAGGTTCAGAGTTAATTAGCCAAACAAATCCCTACACTAATAGCCCTTTCAGCATCATCCTGCATAGCGCAGATTGATGTCTCACCAGAAGCAGTATGGGGGGATGCTGGAACCAAGTTTCCAAACCCTTGAGATGGTTGTGATGTCGGTTTATTCCAAATAGACATTGCCTTCGCGCAAGTCACTTCGCGCTCTGTTCCATCCTTCAGTACCTTCGAAAAGTCTTACAATTGGCTTTTGCGCAACCCTAACTGGGGGCTGAGATGCTTCCACGCCGCTAGGGTAGCAGACTATGATGTTTACCAAACTACGCCAAATATCTTACTTATCTTATTAATAGATATTACTTATCCTCGCGTAAACATATATTCTAACTTGCGTTCCCTTAACCAATACAATTATACACATTTCTGCATTATTTAAGCATTAGGGGTGAGCGCACTCAGCTATGGACTACTAGGCCTCTGCGCACTCAGCTATAGAGCCTCTTCCTACGCTATGACTGAAAAATAGACTTTACACTTCAGAGCTGTCCCGCATACAACTTCATTATTCCATCTTAGATGCTGATTATTTTAACTACTTAGAGCTTCGCTCTATTTATACATCCCATGGTCCACGGAGCATGGGTAGATCTTCTATAGCTGACATTACATTATCAAAATAAGGGTAGACAACCCTATGATTCTTTAACAACTACACACTCCGTGCCCATGAAATGCAGAGTCTTTACATTGGTATTACAAAATCAAACCAAAATCTGGGCTCTAAGCCCCAAAGCTTCCCTTGAGTGATCCACACCCAACAGGACCCCAACACAAACATCGTTACCTACCCTCGAGTCACTTTGTAGGTGTAGAGATCTTAGCACGAAGACCTCCCAACTCTGTTTGGATTGGTGCAAGTTTGGAAGCGCACTGAGCAACTGCCTACTGAACTTCCTCCACATGTTGTTTGGTGATTTTTGTCACTCAACTGCTGCCCTAAATCCACTCCTGAGTTGCTTGCAATTGCGTGAGCTTTGCTTCAATGGAGGCTGTAATTGTATAAGCCTCATCAATCCGTGGTTGTAGGTGCACTTTCAAAACTACCTCTTTATGTCAAGCGACATCCACCTTCTCCACAAGAGCCTTTGCCTGCTGCATCCTTGCAAGCCCCTACATAAGGGAAACCATCTACATAGTCCCTTTTACCTCATCGTATCTCTATTGTAGCTCGAATGCCTTTATCTCTAGGTGCTCTATGCTCAGGTACTCCTGTAGGGTGGTTAGGACCTTGAACGATTGTTTGAACAACTTCATGTAGTCTATCACTACACTGTCAACCATCATCGTTACTATTGTGACGCGGTGCTACATTGTTCTTCGACCTATGGTGAAACTGCAGTTCTGCTATCTATAGGTTCAGTTCCAACTGAACCCTGGCCATTTCTGCTCTTGCGTTGTGCACCCCTCTTACTAACATTTGAAGGCATGCCTCCACCAGTTCCTCTGCTTGGATGGCCAACTCGAGGACCATCTGGCAAGATTCCTCCACAACTTGCACTATTTGTTTCTTCTTCTCCACTACCTCATTGTGCTGTAGGCTCAACTACTCAATGTTGATGCATTGCTCACTCATTACCTGTAGAGTGTGACTCTTACTGGCCTGAAGTTTTGCGTGAATCCATTTTGTAAAAGATAGAGCATCTCCTGAGGGAGCATAGCCATGTTTAACCTGACCCCTTTCAAATTGCTGACCATAAGCTTGTTGACCTCATTATTTGTGACAAGTGCTCCATCTAGTAGCACTATTGTGTTGGTCATTTTGGCACACAATGTTTCCTCAGCAGCGAAAGTGCCAACTGCGAGGCTGGTGGACACTGTGCCAGCCTAGGGAGTGCACACCTACAACTCCTGTATTTGTCTCTGGAGAGCCCCCAATACCAACTGGTGTTGTTACTCAAACTGCTAGAGGGCCTCTGTGGTGACATCCCTCACCATTTCCCTGATATCATGTAGATCCCTTTCAGTGACGGTGATAGGTTCGAAAGATGTCTTCGAGGCCTTTGTTTTCTTTTGTGGCCCTACCTACTCTCGTGGTTGTAGACATTTTAGTTCGGTGGACATCGTTTGTGGGTCCATGCCAACTTGTTCTGTATCGGTCTCTAGTTTGGGCCAAGGTGAATTCAGTCCTTTGCGCTCTTCTTCTGCTGTTTTATGCTGCTCTGCCAACTTTGCAGCATTGTGTGCCACTTAGGCCTTAGCTTCTGCTTCTTCTTTCCTGGGATTTTCCACCAATTGTGCCATCTACAATTTTGTCTCTTCCTTATTTCGCTGCGTGACGAAACTTTTATGCTTCTACCGTACAGTTAGCTAGACCATGCCACTCTAGTGGCCAAGACTCAAGGACCATGAAAATTACATCGTTGGTTACTAAGTATGGTAACTCATGCCACGTCTTCATAGGGTCCTTCTGCGCCCTAATGAAAACATGGTGGAAGTCTGCTTTGAATTCTGCAAAGATTTGTAGACTGTTGTAGACTATGGGCGATACCAGTGGCTTGCTATTGATCCCCATCCTAATGTTCATCTCCATGAGCACCCAAAATATCTTTCTCTCCCTTATTCTTTGTGCATCCCTGGTCACCCACAGGGAAGTGCACTTTGCTGCCTCTGGAAGGTCCGGTGTGATCGTAGGTAACTGGTTATCTTCAGGTAGCTCCCATGCCACTATTATGATTGACAAAACGAGCCATGCATAATGAAATTTTTTTCCCTGCTCCTATGCCTCATGACAGTTTGCAAGGAACTTACCGCATAGATAGTTTGCCCAGTTGAACTAGACCCCTTCTGCACATTTCTTTGCTAGTGAAACCACTGGCACAGACACCTCATCCATGCGATAGTTTCACACCACCATCCCTGCCAATATCTATGTTGTGACCTTGACTATAGGGTTGTTGATTTTGGAGATGGCATACCCTCGATTTTTGTTCTCCAACTTAAACTTCTTTTTCATTAGCTCCGCGACGACCAACTTGTCACTTATTCCCTCTAAAATGTTTGTTGGGTCCTGTTGAGGGCCCAGAAATCGGGTCAACAACAAGGGGGATACCCACCCAGTCCGGAACCTGGTTGGCGGCTCCTTACCCGTTTGGTGTAGCGGGTCCGACTGGGGATAATGGGACCAGCTTCCCAATCTAAAGGATGTTTGTGTGTAGAGTTTGATTATGCTGATTCTAGAAGTATTTTAGAGCTAACTCAAATCTAACTTGTAAACTGACTCTATGCTATTGTAATCTAATGAAAAAAACACATCTAATCTACGCTAACCCGAGATATATCTCTTTTATTATGCGATCTAAAAAGATTTCGAACAATAACTGGTAATAAAGATCATTCAGCTATCATAAGAATATAAACCAATTAAGATGAACCATTCTGCATAAAAAGTTAGGCAAAACAGTTATGAACAGCATATCGCATAATAAGTTATTCATATGTCAAACACAAACAAATGATTCCACCGTACAGAAGTGCCAAATGGTAACCCAGACATTCATACATCAACATATAAACAACTAAAACTGCATATCACTCTAAGAATATAAGCAGAAATTCGTCAAGAGATAAAAGTACCATTTATGACTGATTTTCACTCATAAACCTCAAGAAATAATGATTTATCTCTACTTACTTCTAATGCCTACTAAGAGTACAGAAGTGCAACATCAGTAGCAGACATTAAAATGCAAACATAAATAAATCTCGATCCTTCCATTCATCAAAACCTCCTCTGAGGGTGCAGAAGTGCATGTTCCGAGGACAAGCTTTTGACAAATTTCTGGACCCTTCTCCAATGCAATGAGAAGGGTTAAAATACTACTTCCTAATTCTAATAATAGTATCATTACAAAATTTTAGGATACGGTTTTCAAATGACCGTCCTTTTTCTAATCTAGTAAAAAAGAGGAAAAACAACATTCTAAATGAAATCACTCATGAGCTTGGTCTTTAGAGTTGCAAGTGTCCAGCATAGGCTTGAGAAGAGTCGGTTGACTGATTTCTGCGCTGAGCTGGGCTGCGAAAACGACATCTACAAGAGCTGGCGCTAACTTCTCGGCTGCGTTTGTAATGCATTTCACCGTCATCCATTGGCTGTGCGGTTTAACCAAATACGTCCAGTAACATTCCCAATTCAGCCTGACCAATGCTTGGATTGCTTTCCCTTTTGCCTGTGCTTTCTACCTCCATTCTGTTTCCAGTTGCAAGTTGTTTGGCAGGTACCCCGGGGTGGTCTCTGCAATTAAATTTGCCCTGTGTAAATTCTCATTTACACAGTCGATAAGAATGCTTGCCTGTGTCGCTGCTGTCTCTGCTGCTTGCTCCGCCCGCTTGATTTGATCGTCCCATTTATTAAAGAGCAACTTTTTATGATTTTCATTAATCCTGGGTGCACCTGCTCTATTCCCTTCCTCATCATCTTGCCAAGTCAAATATTCTGTCACCCTCTTATCATTCTGATCATAGTCGCTCCGTAAATCCACCACTTGACTGGTGATTTTGTCGCTCAGCGCACAATAGTGACTCCACTGTGATATTTTACGTCCCAACTCTTCATGTTGCTGCAGTAGTTGCTCGTTCAAGCCGATAGATTCTGAGATAAACTCTGCCAGCTTAGGCTCATCTTTATGCGTTTCATGCAAAGTCTGCAATTGTTTTTCTTTTTCATCGAGACTCCTTTGATAGCCTATCTGCATCCGTTGAAAGTCTTCCTATAGCTTTTCAAGATGTCTGGAAGCTTCAGTGTTCACGTTGGCTTGTTGCAACTGTTGTTGTAGCAGTTGTATATGATTTTCTTGTTCCTTTAATAGTTGCTGAACTTCAGAGGCCTTATCAATAGTTGCAGAAGCATACGCTCCTGCAATCTGAGACAGCTTCGTAAGATTTTCAGTCGGATTATTATTGGGGTCTTTCCATAAGACGTCCAAATGTTCAGCCTCTTGAGAAAGTGTATTTTCAAGCTTTCTTTTCTTTCTCTATCTCCTTACAACTGCTTTGTGTTGGGGACTATAGAATACATCTAGTGGGGGAATTTCTTCTACGTTAAGTAGAAGTTCTGAGGTTGGAGCGATAGGAAGGTGTTCAGCTTTTGTGGCACTACTGACCATGGTCGAAACGACTTCTTGCACCACCTGTGTATTATTCACAGGTGTTTTCAGGACTTGCCCTTCAATATTGATAAATTCATTGAAGGTTTCCCACTCTTTATCTAGCTCTGTCGTGACAAGTGTTGCTTCGATGACAGGAGGGGGGACATCTCTTAGTGGTGAGGCGATAACTTGTTGCTGAGACATTGCACTTGACTGAGCTATGTCTTTGGTTGTTTCTTCGTTTTTCCTTGGTCGTGAACAGACTCTTCAGGATGCTCAGATACTTCTTGCGCGGCGTTGGACTTAGATCTGGAAGTGCTGGAGTTTTCACTGAGGCTGATGCTTGGAGTTGGTTCTCTAGTAGGTAGTCGCAGCCTCTCTAGTGGAATACTGGCCAACCTTCTTTCTCTGTATAACGTGAATTTTTGGAGGTCATCTGGAGACAACCTCGACTGAGCTTCCCGCAAAATTTCTTTCAGCGAACTTTTACTCTAAAACAGATCATCAAACGGATCTTTCTTTCGAGAGAACACTCTTATCTTGACGTTCATTGTGAATTCTTGGGCCACATCATTTGGGTCGAATGGCCTCGCTGGGAATTTAAATAATTGAAGACACGTCACATTCTCCACTTCGCCAAAAGCATGTCCTACATCGAACAAAGAGAAGGCCCCACAAGTTACATGAAATTGAGGCCATATGGCCTTCTTCTTGTCCTTTAGGTCTTTGGTCAAGCCGCCTTCAGAACAGGTTTGATAAGCGATTTCCCGAGCCAAACGTTTATCAGGGACATATAGGGGTAGGACATGTGGAGGTACAGTGCTTCCAAAAACTCTAATGTAAGTAAACCATTCTTCCCCAAACCATCTCGCGATGGGGATGATGTCAATTTGGGCCTCGGGAGAGCACCTTGGGGGGTCCTTATCATATATCATTCTATATAGGGGCAAAATAAGCCCATGGCAAATCTGGTAAAAGTGAGGGGTAAACTGGGAATCCCATAAGACCTTATGTTAAACATGGATGGGCAATGGGTCTTGGGTAGTCCATTTCCAACCCATAATAGGGAATTCAGATACAAGACAAACAGAATCCATAATATAGGCAGACAGATAAAAAGGAGGATAGACCCTTTGAGACAAGGATCTCTTAGACCGATAATTGAGAACAGCCGTGTATAGAGTATCAGAAAGGATTTTGGCCCAATCTAGGATGTTGGCGTTAGTGGCAGCATCAATTAATGGTAGCCATTCAGATGAAAACTTGTTGATATCTGGCATCCCAAATAACCTACAGAGCATGGCCGCAGCCAAACAATATGGAGAGGTGAGGGAACCAGTGCTGTACATACTGTTTTTATCCTTTTTTAGCGGCTCGTCTCTTCTAGACCATTCTTTAGTGGTGTCCGATAGATCTGGATTCTCCGCCGCGAACGTCTTAACAAATTGTGCATTACAGGTCGCTTGCGGTTCAGGAATATGATACATAAGCTTCAAATCTTGCGCAGCAAACGATCCCACGAGCCCATGTCCATGAACTTTGAATTTTCTATTTTTTAATTCTGCATCATCCAGTATCTACTTGATCATATCTGTGTATGGTAGAATTTTGGGTCTTGGCGCTATTCTGTGAAGGAATGAACATGCTAGGTCCTCCAAGGACGCCTCAGAAGAGCGTGGTGCACCCGCGACAGCAGTCACCTTCATTATTCTAGGCTTTTCTTCTTCTAACAACCTGTACATGCCTTCCCATGTTGATATCCCTGCGTCTTTGTTACAGGCTGTGTCTGTGTATAGGGGCGCCATCTCCTTGGTCTTCTCCTTCTCTTCGGAGCTTTGAGCTTTATTTTTCTTTCCCATTTCTCTTTGCGTCTCTGTCTGAGCTGTCTTAGCGTTTTGTTCCTGCAGATTACGAGTGAAATGGAAATGACTGATCTAGAAAGGTGATGGGAGAGTTTTAAATGCAGCAGATAAATCAAATATACCACCTTACGTGAATCAAATCTCTACCAAGGCACGCGTCTTTAATCCATTTAATAACTGACAACTAATTCATTTACTATCATTAAAAGCGCATGATCTCGGGTCAGATTATAGTAAGTGGTTTTTTCTTTGAATGGCACGCCCGAAGGATTCGTACCGAAGTGATTTATGATTTGCTGACGTAATCTTGCATGTTGCGTGATCGCTAATCGCATCATCGCAAATCGCATGGATGTGGCATCGCAGCGATCGCAATATCGCAGATCGCAGAAATTTGATGTTTACCAAATCTTGCCTGGCTCATTTCTGCGATATGCGATCTAGCGATCGGCGTTATCGCAGATCGGCGAATCTTTAAGTTTTTCTTTATGAGTATTACTATTTTGCGATGCGATGTCATTATTAACACGAGGATGGTGCGCATAAAAGGGAAATGAAGGTGTTTCCTATCCTTTTGCAATGCAACCTTAAAGGTTTTCTCTTTTATCATAGACTTAGGCTTAAAATATCCAAGAGGCTTTTTCTAAGCATATGATTGTGACTTCAAAAAGAAACTCTTGCTTTTCCTAAAAATTAACTAAGGGTCCCCATTCATTTAGTATCATGGTTGATACTTAATTGAATAAGGGGGGGTGTTGCTGGCCACAACAATTGGCAATTCACTTGGGAGAACCAGTTATCTCTGCTTTTATATTGACGCTTTCAAACCCCTGAAAAAAAAAATCTTAAAGAAAAACTTGAACTTTATTATAAAAATATAAAGCAAATGATACTTTAAACTGTCAATGATGTTTTGTTTCAACCTCTTTCTATTTCAATTACTTGCGTCTTCAGTTTGTCTTTGCACTTAAATCAGTCATTACTTGGTCTTGTAAAACATAAAATAAAGTCTTCCCTATGTATCAGCCCTTTTTAAATATGCTCCTTTGTCGTAGGTAGAGCCTCTGCTGCCAGCAAGCGTCCATAGCCTCGACAGGGTTACCTATTACCCAGCAATGATCCTTTATCCTGCTTAAGGTTATTTACAACTTTTTTAGAGAAAATCCCTTTTTTGACACTTTTTCCTTTTTATTCTCTAAAGAACAATGTCTTGGTTTGGTGGCCAAATTATGACACAGTCATTCACTTGATTTACACTTTTGCTTAACAAGTTGGCTCGTGATGAGACCCCTTGTCTTTTGATTGCAACAATCTTGAGTCATTGCCCTGTTTTGGTAGATAGTTTTGGCAAAGTCAACAAGTTATAATATCTGTGGTCATGATAATCCGGCTCGCGATGAGACCTCTTATTCTTTGAGATATAGTGTCTTTTTGGATTATTCCTCTGAATGCTGCATTTTCCTTTAGCAGGGAGGAAGTCAAATTTTCTTTCCTTAAGAAAGTTCTGGACGACAATGATAGGGCTATTTTGGTAATGGTTGTTTCTATAGAGAATCTTTATTTTAATATTGGTACCTTTCATTGTGCTGACCTAAAACAAATTCTCCACTGAGATAGCTTTCTTTAAATTTTTGCAGTTGAAACTATCATCATATCTGGGTTAAAGTTCTATTGATAATAAAGATCAAATTCCTAAAAGATTTGTTGTTCATAGAAGCAGAAGTTTCAAAAAATCTTTAACAGAGAAAAGGTGTCTTTAGTAAATGCCAAATGCCGTTAACCAAAGCAAACATTATTATGGAGAAAAATATTTCACGCAATGAGAGGCAAGCATTCCCTAGGGTTATGTATAGAATAACTTTTCCTATCAATTATTAAAAGCAAACCTAATAACCTAGCTAAATTGCTCCTACTCCTATTCTAACTATATACAGAAAATCAACTATGTGAAATGATATTTCCAATGGAACCATCTATTCATTTTTATTCCTAGCCGTATGAAACTTTCAAACATCAGTGTAAAGAACCAAACTTTCCTTGGATCATAAATATTGGCTGTGGAATAAGAACATACAACCTCAATTGGAATCCTGTCTGATTTTCCTTCTTATGAGAACTTTTTTCCAACTGGATACCTATTGGACCATAAAAATTAGGATGAATTTCTGTTATGAATTGATGATCTCGCAATAGGAAGGATAACAAGTCAGATTGTGAAAATGATTTTTTAGTTTCAATGGCTTGTAACCTGTTTTTTGTTAACTCTGGGTTTTTAGCGATTTCGTTTGAAACGAAAGTTCTCATATATAAATCGCTAAAACATAATCTATCAAAAGCTTGAAAATTTAAAAAGAAATCCGATTTTGTACAAAATGAGTTCAAGTGATAAAGAAATGAATGATTATTTGTACAAATATTGTTACAGCACAACTGGGATTTACTTGTAACATCTTGCTCCTCACAAGTACTGGCCAGGTCTTGTGAATCAGGAAATAAGTTATGATTGCGAACAGGAGTGGAGTTTTCCTCATGATATGAATCATAGATCGGGGTATTGTCTTGGATAGTAAAATCATCCAAATGATTTTTTACTTTGAAATGAGGGTCGTTTGATATGATTTCTGATTCAAGTTGTTTCTCATTATCTGAACCTAGTTGAGTTACTTGGGATAACTCAACAACATCATCGTTGTCAAAGTAACTATCACTAAATACTCTACAAATTTTCCTAGGTTCCTCTTTTTCATTATATATTTTCAGACAAGGGAGGTCAAGCAGCTCTTGTTTGACATTAATCAAAGGATGTGCTAAAGTTGTCTCTTTATCTTGAAGACCTAATGATGAGTCGTTTGAATAACCCTCTGTGTTCTTTGAGATATCTTTAATGTTGAGAGGGGAAAAATTGTCATCACTAAAAACATCGGGATAAAGAGAAAAATGTGAATCTGGAATAATACATTTGAAAACATCATAAAAAAAACTTTGTTCATCAGATCCATCATAAACATCAGGCTTTAAAACATACCTTTGTGCGCTGATACTTTTTGAAAGTGAAATAGTTTGCTATTCTAACCTTGGCATCTGCATTCGTTGATTCGTAATGATATTGTCTGACTTTGTATCAGAGTCATATTCTGGTTCTAAGGTAGTTTCTCTTTCAATATTTTCGTTTTTTTTCTCCGGCATTAGAGCATGCATGACTCCTAAGCTTTGCAGATTTTCTTCTTTATGGATGATTTGTGTATTTGACTTGAAATGCTCATTCATATTAGACGAAAATGAAACAAAGGTTGAACTAATTTCTGCTTGATCAGGCATAGGAGGTAGGGAATACTCATCATAATCTGAAGATTCTTCATCCGTGAGCTCACTCTCAAGATCATACTTTAGGAATTTAAGATGAAATCAGATATTAAAATCCCTTACTGGTTCATCTTGCTTCCGTAGATAGTCAATTTCATCATACACCTGGTCGTAGTCATAACAATCAAATTCCAAAATGAAAGTCTTGACGAATTGGTCCCAGCTATGGATTGATGCAACTGGGAGGGTTCTGCACCATTTTCTAGCTTCCGCTGTGAATGTAAGAGTAAAAATTCTGCACAAAACGCCTTCATCAATTCTCTGAATATCAGAACTTGAAACTTTTTGAATGAACTGAAGGGCATGATTAAATGCAGAAGAATTATTCTTACCGTTGAATTTTACCTGAGACAAGAGCCTTACTACATCTGGTGGAGTGTTGGAAGAGGTAGGAATATGGATGCAACTCCAAATAGGAGTTCTATGAGCAGCCATCCTGTTTCAAGCTTTATAATTTGGAAAACATTCCAACAGACACTATGCTTAGGCCCTCCTTCTAGCTCCAAATATGTTGAGGGCCCGGAAATCGGGTCAAAAACAAGGGGGATACCCACCCGGTCCGGAACCTGGTTCGCGGCTCCTTACCCGTTTGGTGTAGCGGGTCCGACTGGGGATAATGGGACCAGCTTCCCAATCTAAAGGATGTGTGTGTGTAGAGTTTGATTATGCTGATTCTAGAAGTATTTTAGAGCTAACTCAAATCTAACTTGTAAACTGACTCTATGCTATTGTAATCTAATGAAAACAACACATCTAATCTACGCTAACCCAGGATATATCTCTTTTATTATACGATCTAAAAATATTTCAAACAATAACTAGTAATAAAGATCATTCAGCTATCATAAGAATATAAACCAATTAAGATGAACCATTCTGCATAAAAAGTTAGGCAAAACAGTTATGAACAGCATATCGCATAATAAGTTATTCATATGTCAAACACAAACAAATGATTCCATCGTACAGAAGTGCCAAATGGTAACCCAGACATTCATACATCAACATATAAACAACTAAAACTGCATATCACTCTAAGAATATAAGCAGAAATTCGTCAAGAGATAAAAGTACCATTTATGACTGATTTTCACTCATAAACCTCAAGAAATAATGATTTATCTCTACTTACTTCTAATGCCTACTAAGAGTACAGAAGTGCAACATCAGTAGCAGACAATAAAATGCAAACATAAATAAATATCGATCCTTCCATTCATCAAAACCTCCTCTGAGGGTGTAGAAGTGCATGTTCCGAGGACAAGTTTTTGACAAATTTCTGGACCCTTCTCCAATGCAATGAGAAGGGTTAAAATACTACTTCCTAATTCTAATAATAGTATCATTACAAAATTTTAGGATACGGTTTTCAAATGACCGTCCTTTTTCTAATCTAGTAAAAAAGAGAAAAAACAACATTCTAAATGAAATCACTCATGAGCTTGGTCTTTAAAGTTGCAAGTGTCCAGCATAGGCTTGAGAAGAGTCAGCTGACTGATTTTTGCGTTGAGCTGGGCTGCGAAAACGGCATCTACGAGAGCTGGCGCTAACTTCTCGACTGCGTTTGTAATGCATTTCACCATCATCTATTGGCTGCGCGGTTTAACCAAATACGTCCAGTAACATTCCCAATTCAGCCTAACCAATGCTTGGATTTCTTTCCCTTTTGCCTGTGCTTTCTGCCTCCATTCTGTTTCCAGTTGCAACTTGTTTGGCAGGTACCCCGGGGTGGTCTCTGCAATTAAATTTTCCCTGTGTAAATTCTCATTTACACAGTCGATAAGAATGCTTGCCTGTGTCACTCCTGTCTCTGCTGCTTGCTCCGCCCGCGTGATTTGATCGTCCCATTTATTAAAGAGCAACTCTTTATGATTTTCATTAATCCTGGGTGCACCTGCTCTTTTCCCTTCCTCATCATCTTGCCAAGTCAAATATTCTGTAACCCTCTTGTCGTTTTGATCATAGTCGCTCTGCAAATCCACCACTTGACTGGTGATTTTGTCGCTCAGCGCACAATAGTGACTCCACTGTGATATTTTACGTCCCAACTTTTCATGTTGCTGCAATAGTTGCTCATTCAAGCCGATAGATTCTGAGATAAACTCTGCCAGCTTAGGCTCATCTTCATGCATTTCTTGCAAAGTCTGCAATTGTTTTTCTTTTTCTTCGAGACTCCTTTGATAGCCTATATGCATCCGTTGAAAGTCTTCCTGTAGCTTTTCAAGCTGTCTGGAAGCTTCAGTGTTCGCGTTGGCTTGTTGCAACTGTTGTTGTAGCAGTTGTATATGATTTTCTTGTTCCTTTAATAGTTGCTGAACTTCAGAGGCCTTATCAATAGTTGCAGAAGCATACACTCCTGCAATCTCAAACAGCTTCGTAAGATTTTCAGTCGGATTATTATTGGGGTCTTTCCATAAGACGTCCAAATGTTCAGCCTCTTGGGGCAATGTATTTTCAAGCTTTCTTTTCTTTCTCTATCTCCTTACAACTGCTTTGAGTTGGGGACTATAGAATACATCCAGTGGGGGAATTTCTTCTACGTTAAGTAGAAGTTCTGAGGTTGGAGCGATAGGAAGGTGTTCAACTTCTGTGGCACTACTGACTATGGTCGAAACGACTTCTTGCACCACCTGTGTATTATTCACAGGTGTTTTCGAGACTTGCCCTTCAAGATTGATCAATTCATTGAAGGTTTCCCACTCTTTATCTAGCTTTGTCATGACAAGTGGTGCTTCGATGACAGGAGGGGGGACATCTCTTGGTGGTGAGGCGATAACTTGCTGCTGAGACATTGCACTTGACTGAGCTGTGTCTTTGGTTGTTTCTTCGTTTTTTCCTTGGTCGTGAACAGACTCTTCAGGATGCTCAGATACTTCTTGCGCGGCCTTGGACTTAGATCTGGAAGTGCTGGAGCTTTCACTGAGGCTGATGCTTGGAGTTGGTTCTCTAGTAGGTAGTCGCAGCCTCTCTAGTGGAATACTGGCCAGCCTTCTTTCTCTGTATAACGTGAATTTTTGGAGGTCATCTGGAGACAACCTCGACTGAGCTTCCCGTAAAATTTCTTTGAGCGAACTTTTACTCTGAAACAGATCATCAAATGGATCTTTCTTTCCAGAGAACACTCTTATCTTGACGTTCGTTGTGAATTCTTGGGCCACATCATTTGGGTCAAATGGCCTCACTGGGAATTTAAATAATTGAAGACATGTCACATTCTCCACTTCGCCAAAAGCGTGTCCTACATCGAACAAAGAGAAGGCCCCACAAGTTACGGGAAATTGAGGTCATATGGCCTTCTTCTTGTCCTTTAGGTCTTTGGTCAGGCCGCCTTCAGAACAGGTTTGATAAGCGATTTCCCGGGCCAAACGTTTATCAGGGACATATAGGGGTAGGACATGTGGAGGTACAGTGCTTCCAAAAACTCTAATGTAAGTAAACCATTCTTCCCCAAACCATCTCGCGATGGGGATGATGTCAATTTGGGCCTCGGGAGAGCACCTTGGGGGGTCGTTATCATATATCATTCTATATAGGGGCAAAATAAGCCCATGGAAAATTTAGTAAAAGTGAGGGGTAAACTGGGAATCCCATAAGACCTTATGATAAACATGGATGGGCAATGGGTCTTGGGTAGTCCATTTCCAACCCATAATAGGGAATTCAGATACAAGACAAACAGAATCCATAATAAAGGCAGACAGATAAAAAGGAGGAGAGACCCTTTGAGACAAGGATCTCTTAGACCGGTAATTGAGAACAGCCGTGTATAGAGTATCAGAAAGGATTTTGGCCCAATCTAGGATGTCGGCGTTAGTGGTAGCATCAATTAATGGCAGCCATTCAGATGAAAACTTGTTGATATCCGGCATCCCAAATAACCTACAGAGAATGGCCACAGCAAAACAATATGGAGAGGTGAGGGAACCAGTGCTGTACATACCGTTTTTATCCTTTTTCAGTGGCTCGTCTCTTCTAGACCATTCTTTAGTGGTGTCCGATAGATCTGGATTCTCCGCCGCGAACTTCTTAACAAATTGTGCATTATAGGTCACTTGTGGTTTAGGAAGATGATACATAAGCTTCAAATCTTGCGCAGCAAACGATCCCTCGAACCCATGTCCATGAACTTTGAATTGTCTGTCTTTTAATTCTGCATCATCCAGTATCCACTTGATCATATCTGTGTATGGTAGAATTTTGGGTCTTGCCGCTATTCTGTGAAGGAATGAACATGCTAGGTCCTCCAAGGACGCCTTAGAAGAGCGTGGTGCACCCGCGACAGCAGTCACCTTCATTATTCTAGGCTTTTCTTCTTCTAGCAGCCTGTACATGCCTTCCCATGTTGATATCCCTGTGTCTTTGTTACAGGCTGTGTCTGTGTACAGGGGCGCCATCTCCTTGGTCTTCTCCTTTGTTTCGGAGCTTTGAGCTTTATTTTTCTTTCCCATTTCTCTTTGCGTCTCTGTCTGAGTCGTCTTATCGTTTTGGTCCTGCAGATTACGAGTGAAATGGAAATGACTGATCTAGAAAGGTGATGGGAGAGTTTTAAATGCAACAGATAAATCAAATATGCCACCTTACGTGAAGCAAATCTCTACCAAGGCACGCGTCTTTAATCCATTTAATAACTGGCAACTAATTCATTTACTATCATTAAAAGCACATGATCTCGGGTCAGATTATAGTAAGTGGTTTTTTCTTTGAATGGCGCGCCCGAAGGATTCGTACCGAAGTGATTTATGATTTGCTGACGTAATCTCGCATGTCGCGTGATGGCTAATCACATCATCACAAATCGCATGGATGTGGCATCGCAGCGATCGAAATATCGCAGATCGCAGAAATTTGATGTTTACCAAATCTTGCTTGGCTCATTTCTGTGATATACGATCTAGCGATCGGCGTTATCGCAGATCGGCGAATCTTTAAGTTTTTCTTTATGAGTATTACTATTTTGCGATGCGATGTCATTATTAACACGAGGATGGTGCACATAAAAGGGAAATGAAGGTGTTTCCTATCCTTTTGCAATGCGACCTTAAAGGTTTTCTCTTTTATCATAGACTTAGGCTTAAAATATCCAATAGGCTTTTTCTAAGCGTATGATTGTGACTTCAAAAAGAAACTCTTGCTTTTCCCAAAAATTAACTAAGGGTCCCCATTCATTCAGTATCATGGTTGATACTTAATTGAATAAGGGGGGGTGTTGCTGGCCACAACAGGTCCTCCCCTGCGCAAGGTAGCCATGTAATCTGATGAATCAAATGGTCTGTGATGGGGATGGGCTCCTCTAGCCACAAGCACCCATTATGCACCAAGCAAAACAGCTACCTGATGATAAAAAACATCACTAGGGTATGGTGGTAATGCAGAACCCAAAGTATGTTCAGAAACCCTTCTTTCTCAACACCTCTGAGCCATTTGGGTGGCTCCAAATCTATCATTCTTACCAGCACATCTATCTTCTAGTGCATTACCTTTGTAGTTGCTAAATGCAGTAACTTCTCATGGTCTGCGAGGTCCCAATATTCAAATTTAAAGATGGGAACCCATCCCAAGTGCGCTCCTTCAAACACAATATCATCTGGGAGAAGGGGAGTTTGTAGAGAGCTCTTTCTCTCATCTATATCCTTTGGAATCTTAGATTTACCCTTTCACAGAGGAACATATTCTGGCATCCTGGTGACAAGGTCTACGCCCTGGTTTCGACTTCAATTTCTACATCCTCCTCCTCCACCAGGATTTCCTCAAACTCTTCCTCCTCATCGGCCTCCAAATTAATGGCGTTCCTTGTTTCCTCCGGTGTGAGATTTGTCCTCAATGGATTTCTAGGCGAGACACGCACTGGTATTATGGCTTGTTTATCATTCTTGGGTATCGATATGCGTGGTGATATAGGGACCTTAGTGATTATTCCGGCACTCTTTGGGGCTTCTACTTCCACAATTTCCTACGCAGCTTCCTCAGCTGTCACTACTCCTGTGTCCATGGCTTCTTTGGGTGTTGACATAGTGTTATTCCATAGTTCTCTCAGTGTCTCTGGTAATTGCTCAAACAACGAATTCACTTTCAGAATATCTAATAAGTCTCGGTTCATGAGTACCTGAGCATGAAACAACTCAGTTCTCAAATTACCAAGTGTTGTTTTCTAGACAAAAACTTGTAATTTATAGCACCTTTCGAATTTGAATTCAACTGTTGCCCCCACATTCTGTCCATTAATGCTATATTGGCGGCAGATTTTCAAGAATATAGCCCATAAAGTTCACCTTAAATGCCTGTCACCCACTCCATTAGGCCTCAGCATCACATTGTGAATAGTGACTGTAATGGTCACTTTCCGACAAACCTGCATGCTAGGGAATTTGTCACTGTCGCAAACCTTGTGACACTTCGCTACTGCATGTAGTCTTGACAT
Organism: Pinus tabuliformis; assembly: GCA_031772625.1. NCBI lineage: Eukaryota > Viridiplantae > Streptophyta > Pinopsida > Pinales > Pinaceae > Pinus > Pinus tabuliformis. The sequence goes on from CM062815.1 coordinate 767,629,222, forward strand.
CGCGCAGTTCCCGGGCAGAGTATTTTATAGTCCCATGCCTTCTTTCAGCTTCCTGGAGTGCTAAGATTGTTCTTTTGTCGGCTAGTCAGATGGCCAGGGCACCTATGTATGGCTTCAAACGATTTTCATTCACTTTTCCTGGGAAGGGATTGTCATTCAACTATACCAACTCTAATGTGCCACCATCTGTAATCTCCTTAATAATATACATCCCTAACCAGTGCATTCTGAATTTCCCTAGGAATTTATTAGACTTACTATCATACAACAAAACCAGATTGTTTACCTTGAATGTGTGCAGCTTGATGTGTCGGTCATGCCATGCCTTTTCGCATTGATTTTGGACTTGCTGGTGGAATCTAGCCAAAAATTGTTCTTATTCGAGCTCTTCTATCTGCATGAGCCTCTCCTCCTGGGCTCCACGATCTGTCATACCTATGAGCACTACTATGCGGCAGACTAGGCACGATATATTCCATAGGCATTATGGCTTCCACTCCATAGACAAGCCTAAAAGGTGTCTGTCCCATCAGTTTCCTACATGTCGTTCGATAAGCCCATAACGCTGCAAGTATGTGTAGGTCACAATAAATTCACTACGAATTGCATACCTTGGTTAGCGCGGTTTCCAGTACTTTGTTGAACGCTTCTGCACATAGAATCTTCTGTGTGGTTTCTCTTCCTACATAATGTCTTTCCAACATTAAGAGCCATCTGCAAGTTCACCCCCCCAACACATGCTTATTGGCCAGGTATTTTACTATGGGGTACATGTGCCTCTATGCAGGTTGGGCTTTTCTCCAGAGGCCTGCGTCCACTTGGCCAGATGCATGCACGGGTCATGCTGTCCATCATACTTCTCTGTCAACTACATCTCAGGCTTCCAAAATCATACTCGCATCATTCTTCTACATTTGTGCCAATCATCAAAGCTTCCTCCATGTGTACCCCACCATCTTGCGAACGTAGAGTGCAGTACCTAGTCCAAGGCCTGGAAGTGTTGCTTTTCTAGCATCTCCCTTTCGAATGCACCCAAGAAGGTATCTACCTCATTTAGACCATCATAAGTAGGCAAATCTCTTACTTCTATCGACACACAGCACAGCAACCTTATTGTCATATTGCAAATCAGTGTAGTTACTTTGTGTAACCAATTTTGCCATTGTTCTATTTCTTCATCGGAATCCAAAGTCTAGAAGCTTTCACGCTCCCATGTAATCCACCCTTCTGTGATGGGATTCACCCAGTCTTGGTCTTGCACTATTATCTTGTAGATACAGTCTAGATCATCTTCACTTTCATAGTCACAGATTGGCTCCATATAGCACGATCCTTTAGCAGGGTCCAGGGGTATAATTACGTGTTGTGACCTCTTTTCAAAGATCATTTTTCACTTCTTTAGATTAATTACCCCGTTCATATTAGTGGCCCAACCAATTCCTAGGAGTGTGAGGTAGGGATTGCTATCATCAACAACCTTTATTACTTCAAAATCCACCAATGCGCTTTCTCCCTCAATATCCATAGTTATTCCCTGCAATCATCCCATGGGTATTATTTTCTGCTAATTTTCCATTCTTAGCTGAATTGGAGACCATTGTAGTGAGGGTCTCCCTATTCTCTCCCATGTTTTTTTCGGTAGAACATTCACATTTGATCCCAAATCCAAAATGAATTAATCCATCTCATATTCTCCGATCTATGCAGTGAGTCTCATTTCTCATCCCATTATTGTCTTATGCTTTTTGATCTTTTGGACTATGCGTGGTTCTCCTGGCGCAGTCCCAATGCATCTATTGATAAGAACTAGTAACCCTTTCATAGCCTTACTGTCGTGCAGTAACTTCATACAGGTTTCTAGGAAAGTTGTGAGCATGGATGGGTCCATCTTTGACTCTGGTTTATCTTTTCTTCCTAAAGTGGAGGCATCAGAGAAGCTCTTTTTAGCATCCATGAAGGTTTCTAGAGCACACTTCAGATCAAACTCAGCCTCTCTCTTCGGGGTTTTGCGAACCCATGTACTATGTTCTAGCTGTTTTCCTTTGTCATCTCCCATCATGATTCGACTTTAGAGCACAATGTTTACATTTCGATATTCCTCATGTGGCTCAAACCTCATCATCTACAGGTTTTGAGTCGGGGGAGGTGGTAGCGCTCCTTTGTCGTGTATCCTAGTTATCAACGTAGGACAATCTTCTGCCTCATGATCAAATAGTGTGCAATACTTGCACGATAGGCACATTGGATTCGTGAAATCATGGGCATACTATCTTGGACCTCTGAAATTGTAGCAAATCAACTATCCACGACCTCTACCAGGTCCTCCTCTGCCTCGGCCTTGTCCATGCCCCTGAAATCCTGTCTGTGCCATTCTTGCATTTTCGTCAAGGGGCCACGTTTTGGCTTGAACCCTGTAGGTGGGAGTTCTATCCATCATCAATTCATAGCTTCTGTAAGTACATTTGTCATGTCCCATCGACCTACAAAAGTTGCATAACAACTGTTGCAAAGTTTGTGTATACTTTTGTAACAAGTGACAACAGTCTGTGGCATGTTTTCCAGCTATTTGGCAGATCGCACACCACAAAGCAAGCACCGTGCTAAGTCCTACTTGAGCTTCCAGCCTTAAAGGAATTGATCCTCCTCTTGCGAGGTAACTTGTAAATACCAGGTTGTGGTCTTTGTCATGACCCTAACTCTTACATTTTATGCCCCACACTTCTTTGCGCACTTCTAGTCGAACAGTCCTATCCTATTTCAAACTCTGCATCTCAAGGCACATATTCTTCAGCTGCGCGTGGATCTGGTGAACTCCTAGGTTAGGATCTTGCATTGGGGTCTCATGTAGCCTCATAGAAATCTCTAAGGCCTCTTCTTGAGTTGTTATCTTCTACTACGATAGCGCACTCCTTAAATGTGGTAGTAGCAAAGCTACAAACCACTCACGATGTTGTCCATTTGTCATATTCATATTGGCTTCGCGAATCGTACATTTTAGTCTCTAATCTAGTTCCCAAGGAGTCTCACCTGGTAGCATCGTGATCTCTTTGAATCCCATAATCAGCTGCACTTCGAACTTAGTCCTACTAAATTCTATATTTAGTGTTGTTTGGATATCCACGACTCTCGCATTTGGGTTATCATTGGAATGCTTAATATACCAGGTCAGCACAAAATCCTACAGGGTGCTAACCAATGTCGCTTTATTTATATGGTCATCTGTAACACCTTGCACTTCCCATACAACACTTACAACAAACTGAAATTGGTCAAGATCCTCATTTCCCAAAACCTTTGAACACAGGCAACTTTACTATGTTTACCATACTAAATCATGGTGGTGGTGGAGTTGGTATAGGTGAATATGGAGGCGATCACAATGAATTCGGTGGCGGTGTGGGTGGCGGTGGTATTTGTGGAATTCTTTGTCTCATCAGATGAATAGTACTTCACAAAGAGACCTCCGCGAGCTCTTCCTCGTCCCCTCGCAGAGGTGAAATCAAGAGGATATTTTCTAGACCCTTATTTCCTTCGTTCATGTAAACCTTTCCACTTCACATAGCCTCGAACATCAAGGTTACTACACAACTTGCTTTTCACACAACAACATTTTAATCCAAGTATTCAAATAGTTTATGTACTTACCTCATAGTCCATTGAGAAATCATCCTTCTGCATCGTTGTAGCTAACTAAGGTTTCAACTACGAACTGAGTAACGAATCCTCCTATAATCTGATCGAGCCAATGATCCATAACGTGTGTGATCTTATCCTCCAATGCTTCCAACCTTCGCACTAGCTCTGGGTACCACACAATAGGACCATCAAGCTTCCACCTTACTTGGCTATCTGTTAGCTTCGTGATCCACTCGTATAGCTTAGTAGGGAAGGACGCGAAAAATATTTCGTGGATATCCGTATAGAGGTAGCTATCTAGCCACTCTTCTTTTGAAAGTCACAGGTTTCTGTTCTCCTGCATTGCGAACATGTGAATTCTTTTGTCCAACTAGCCTTCAATTTCTTTCTTAGTTGGATTCCAATGATACGAAATCACACATCTCTTATGCAAATTATGGTCTCGACAATGGAACCATTTTTTGTCTTATGGGCGCCTAACCCAGGTTCAGAGTTAATTAGCCAAACAAATCCCTACGCTACTGACCCTTTCAGCATCAACCCATTGAGCGTGGACTGAAGTCTCACCCAAAGAAGTATGGGAGGATGATGGAACCAAGTTTCCACACCCCTAAGATGTTTTTGATGTCTATTTATTCCAATTAGAACTTGCGTTCACGCAAGTCGCTTCGCGCTTTGTTCCACCGTTCAGTATCTTCATGAAGTGTTACAATTGGCTTTTGCACAGCCCTAACCAAGGGCTAAGATTCTTCCATGCCGCTAGGGCAGCGAACTATGATGATTCTCAAACTACACCAAGTATCTTACTTATCTTATTAACAAATCTTACTTATCTTCGCATCAACAAATATTCTAACTTGTGTTCACTTAACCAATACAGTTATACACATTCACACATCATATAAGCATTAGAAGTGAAATTCATACCCAATAGAACAGATGCATAAAACAGGAAATAAATACGTAGAATTGATAGAAAATTTTCTTTATTAATACTTCCAGATGATTATAGACTCGACTCACCCTACGCACGGGGTCCGCGCGCTCAATTGCGGACTACTAGGCCTCTGCGCATTCAGTTGCAGAGCCTCTTCCTACGATACGACCCAAAAATAGACTTTACACTTCAGAGCTATCTCACATACATCTTCATTATTCCATATTAGATGTTGATTGCTTTAACTACTTAGAGCTTTTCTCTATTTATACAATCCCGTGGTTCGCAGACCATGGGTAGATCTTCTACAGCTGACATTACATTATCAAAATAAGGGCATAGAACGCTATGAATCTTTAACAACTACGTGCTCTGTGCCCACAAAATGTGGAGTATTTACATTGGTATTACAAAATTGGACCAAAAAGTGGGTTCTAAGCCCCAAAACTTCCCTTGGGGGATCCCGCACCCAATATCTTCATGGGAAAAAGGAGTGGAATTCTCTATTGTAGAAGCCTGCATCGTTTGGTTTATAGCTTGAGGAGTGATAGTGAACACAATTTCTCTATTAGGGTCAATGATAGCTCTGTCTAGGCAAATAGCACACACGACACTTCCTAACAAATTCAGGGGTGTTGTGGGTATGAGGAAAAATATAGTGGGGAAAATTAGATTCCTGGAGTGGAATATCATCAGATTTATCTATATATTTGTCCTCGAGCCAACAATACATCTCAAAGAGGTCACATTCCCAAATAGTTTCATGAATCTTATAGTCAATGTATGTTAAAGGGATGTGGTGAAAATCAATGGGAAGGTGGATCAGAGGACTCACGGGTTCGTCTGGTCCCGTTTCTTTTGGAGGCATGATTGGTTAAAGCTATGGATAGTGGTGAAATATGAATTACAGGTTTACAGTATGCAGAGAGGACTTGCACACCTACATATAAAAATGGAAATGGAAGCAAAACAATGGGAATGGAAGTGTAGAGACTCAGTGATCGGTTAATGAGCAAAGGGAGGGATTTTATAATGTTATTTTCACGTTGATGGTGGCGTGGGTCTGTTGGATTAATGGTTAAACCATTTAATTGTTTAACAGCTAAATTTTGGAGTGAGTGAAGGTGATTGGTGGGATCAATGGGTAGATGACGTGGTGGAGGGTGAGTAGTGGGATCGTAGTATATAGAGGAGTGGTATCGTGAGGTGGAGAAACTGCTTTTCAGGGGGGGAGGCGGTTAATGGTTTCTCTTGAGGGGGTTGTGATATGGGGTTGACACGTAGCGGTGGGTGCGGTTTCGAACACCGCCCATTTCAGACCGTCCCCCCCCCCGCCCCCCCCCCCAAATGGTAAATTACGGAAGGTGACTGTTACAGATCCATTTGGGCACATCACTGCCAACATTTAGATTAGTACTATTAGGGCTCATCAAACCCTAATCTAGTTGCTACATGCCCTATACAAGTCATCACTTTGAATGCCTCCTTCCTGTCAGTGTTAGTCCTTTTAGCCTTCCTCCAGTGATCAAACATGCTCTTACAAAGTGATTTTAAGGTGTCAAGGTCAAATTTTGTCATTTCAGTGAGTCTTCAAGTAAAATTTGGTCACTAGGTATTAGGTCTAGGGTTTTCTTTTACTCCTTTCAAAGTTGTCCAAATTTTGGTCCATGTCACCATTCAGCTGAGTGTACCATCATTGAGAGGGTTTTCATCATCATGTTAGGTCCCGATGGGTCATTTTACACCTCATTCATGCTTCAGTTGCACCTAGGTAAGGTTCATTTCCCTCTCCTAGGGTTTTGAAGGTAATTTCTTTTGGATGGTCAAATCATCAGCAAAACTTGTATCCTGATATTCATACACCTTCCCCTATCCTTATTGTACCTTATTAAACACTTCCCATCACTGATATCCCTTAAATTCCTCATTTTCCCACAAACCCTAGTTTCTTGCTACAATTTGGCAATTTTCTAGGCTAGGCCTATGTTTTGCCCTTTTGGACCCCTTCCCTTCACTCAATTTTTGAAATTCCACTTTCCCCTATTTCCTAACATCCCTCCCTACTTTCCAAAATTTCTTCAAAAATTTAGAAGCCCCTTTATCTCCTTCATTTCCCTTCATTTTGACAAATCCCCTATTCCACACATCGGGGTAGGTTTTACTCAAATGATTTTTCTGAGCAAGAAAGATGAATTTAGAAACACTGAGACAGTGTTTTGTCCAAAATAGGCCAGGGAATAAAAACCTAATTCATTTTTTACACAGGTGTCATGGTTTTAGAGAAATGTCAAAAATACAACTGTCTCAGGAGAATTGATGCACCTCTAAAGTGACCTTGGGAAAATCAAGTTTTCTCCTATATTGGTTGGTCAAATGACTTGCTTGATGTGTCTAATGTTAACTAGACACAAAGATATTTCCAATGAGCTATCAAGAGCTCAATTTGGAGTTGAGAAAGACCTTAAAAGGTTTACTGTAATAGCTCTCTTCCTTTAGGCAGCCTCATTTTCCACATTTTGACCAGTCTTTGGAGATTTGATTTTTGGCAGAGAAAATGAACTCAAAAATGAAAAATTCTAGTCGTATTGAAAATTATACTCGATAATATTTCCAACGAGCTATCCCGTACCCAATTTGGACATCGAGAAGGCCTCCAAAAGTCTCCTACAAAAAGGTGCTACACACTAAGCCGACGCTACTCATTGTGTCACTGGCACAACACATAGAGCTGGTGCGGCGCATTTGGCTACTCTCCACAGTGAAAAAAATACACCGGTGCGGTGCATAGAGAAGGCGAAGTGTGTTGGATTTGTGGCACGACGCATAGAGCTGCCAAGCCTGTTTCACTCCAAAACTCTCTCAAATTGCCAAAATTGTTCACGACTCCTATTGTGCATGTAAGCTACGATCTCTTCATTGCTAGTAAAGGAGTTTTTCATAAATTTTATGGTGATTGTCTAAAGGAAAAATCAAACCTTACATTCTTTCCATTTCTTAAGAAACTATTGCCTAGGGTTTGTATTGGTTATTTCGCTGCCATTTCCATTTTGTCATTTCCTCACCCTGTCATTCCTTCACTCATTTTCTCACCTTATTCCCCCATTCCCTAATTCCCATATTCCCAAAAAATAATATATCCCTATCCCCAATCCCATTTTCCCAAAATCCTAAATGTAAATTCCCAAACCCTAAAGTGTTGTTCCTAAACTTAACATCACTCCCTAATCCCCTGTTTCCCTAACAAAACCCTGTCCCAACGAGTCTGAAAAACCCCATACTCTTTCCCTCCAGCTCAAGAAAAGATAGAAAAGATAGATCAACGCCTTAGAATTCAGCCTCTTCGAGGGGGCAACCTCCTTTACATTACATAAATGAATAATTCTTCGATGATACAAATGACAAAACCTCCTTTCTATATATAGGAGTCTAAGGAGTCACAATATAATCCAACCGACCTAACAATAATAATATAAAGCCACAAGAATAACAATAGAGGGATTCTATGGGGCACAGAAATAACAATATGGGGGTAATAGGGGCACAACAATATAAATAAGGGGTATAACTACAATAGTAATGGGGTAATCACTAGTATTATAGGGACCCAACATGCCCCTCTCCTTCAAAAAGGTGTTGTCCTCAACGCTTGAACAGTTCTGGATACTTCTGCATAAAATTCTCATCCTCCCATGTGGAATCTTCAGCGGATAAGTTCTTCCACTTGATAAGATACTCTGAAATTGATCGATTTCGTAGCTGTCGAGTTCTTGTTTCTGTGACTGCTTCCGGTTCCAATATAATTTTTCCTTCCTCGTCAAGTTCTGGCAATATTGTTTGAACTGGGATCTTGTCGCCTATAACCTTCTTTAAACATGAAACATGGAAAACTGGGTGCAATCGAGAAGCTGCAGGAAGCTCCAATTTGTATGCCATAGTACCAATCTTTTGCAAAACCTTGTACGGACCATAATACTTTGGTGATAATTTATTATCCTTCTTAGCTTGCTTTAGGGACATTTGCTTATATGGTTGTAGCCGTAGGAATACCCAATCACCTAGATCAAAACTTCTTTCACTGCGATGTTGATCTGCCTGTTGTTTCATTCTATTTTGTGCCAACATGAGGTTATCCTTTAAGAGTTGGAGGACTTGTTGTTGATGTTCGATGTGATGTTCCACTGCCTGAACCTTAGGATTTTCTCTTAAATATGATGTGATGGATGGTGGTTGGTACCCATAAAGTGCCATAAATGGGGTCATTTTTGTTGCTGTATGGAAGGAAGTGTTATACCACCATTCAGCCAGAGGCAACCATTTGACCCATTGTGTCTGTTTATCAGATACAAAGCAACGAAGATATCCTTCCAAACATTTGTTTACTATCTCAGTTTGCCCATCAGATTGAGGATGATAAGATGAGCTATGAGCTAACTGAGTACCAAGACAAGAAAATAATTTTGTCCAAAAATTTCCAGTGAAAATGGGATCTCTGTCACTTACAATAATCTTTGGGTTTCCATGTAGCTTTTGAACTATTTCCATAAATGCAGTAGAAACTGTACTGGCTTTAAATGGATGTGATAATGCACAAAAGTGTGCATACTTGGTAAGTCTATCAACTACCACCATGATGACACTCTTTCCCTAAGACTTGGGTAAACCTGTGATAAAATCCATTGAAACCTCCTCCCAACGTTGGCTTGGAATGGATAAAGGTTGTAATAGACCCGGTGTCTTAATTTTTTCTACTTTATTTTTTTAGCAAACCAAACATTTCGCCACAAACTTTTGAATATCTGATTTAAGGCCATCCAAAAAGAATTCCTTCTTAACCCTGTGGTAAATTTTTAAAAATCCTAAGTGCCCTCCTAAGGGAGAAGTGTGCAATTCCATAAGAATCTTCTGTTTTAGTTGGGAATTCTTACAGAGGTATAAGCGATCTGTGTACCATAACGAATCATTTTGCCAGCTAAATGTATCAAAAGTACTGGAATCTTGTTGTAGCTTTCGAATAAGTGCCCACACTTCTTCGTCATTCTTCCATTCCTCCTTTGCTTCGTTTATCCAATCCGGTTGGATAATAGAAATGGCACACAACAATGCTTCCATATCCTCATCCTTTCTTGAGAGTGCATCTGCCACCACATTTTGCTTCCCTTTTTTGTAGATGATTTCAAAGTCATAACCCAACATCTTTGTGACCCACTTTTGTTTCTCTTCAAAGGATAATCTTTGTTCTAAAAAGTATTTAAGGCTATCATGATCCGTTTTTACCTTGAAGTGTCTTCCCATTAGGTAGGGTCGCCATTTCTTAAGTGCATGGAGTATTGCCAACATTTCCTTCTCATAAATAGCTTTGCTTAAAAACTTTCCCTTGATTGGACGACTTTCAAAAGCAATGGGTCTTTCATCTTGCATTAGAATAGCACCAATTACGTTTCCTAAAGTGTCACATTCCACAATAAAGGTTTTTGTGAAGTCCGGTGTAGCTAAGACCGGTGCTTGGCACATTGCCTCTTTAAGATGTTTAAAGGCCTTTGTTGCTTCCGGAGTCCATGAAAATGAATCTTTCTTCAATAATGTTGTTAGAGGTGCTGCTATTCTCCCATAATTCTTAACGAACTTGCGATAATACCCTGTCAACCCAAGAAATCCTCGCAGATGCTTTATGGATGTGGGGATTTTCCATTCCTTAATGGCTTTAATTTTGCTAGGGTCTACCTTAACTCCTTCATGAGATACAATATGACCCAAATATTCCACCTCCTAGACTCCAAAGAAGCATTTGGATATTTTTGCATATAATTGTTTCTCATCCAATAGTTGTAGCACCCTGTCAACATGTTCAACATCATCCTTCCAAGACTTGCTGTAGATTAGTATATCATCAAAAAATACTAACACAAATTTTCTAAGGAATGGTTTGAAAATTGAATCCATCAAACCTTGAAATGTTGAAGGTGCATTGGTAAGGCCAAAAGAAATGACCAAAAATTCATAATGACCCTCATGGGTTCTAAATGCTGTTTTCGGAATTTCTTCAATCTTCATTCTGATTTGATGATATCCCGAACGAAGATCCAAATTGGTGAAGTAAATTGATCCATGCAATTCATCCAGTAATTCATCAATGACAGGAATGGGGAACTTATTTTTAATAGTGAGCTTGTTGAGCTCCCTATAATCTGGACACATGCGCCATCATCCATCCTTCTTGTGCACCAATACTACTGGAACTGAGAAAGAACTTTGACTCGGTTGAATTATACCAGCCTCTAGCATTTCTGCAACCATATGTTCAATTTCACTTTTGTGGACATAGGGATATCTGTACGGCCTGATGTTTGGAGGAACACTTCCTGGAATCAGATGAATAGCATGATCATGATCACGCATAGGTGGGAGACCTTTGGGAGTCTCAAATACCTTGGAATGATTGTCCAGGACTTTTTGGAGATATGGAGAAATAGATGATTCCAATGTGGAAACATCTAGCGAACATAATTGTGCAATTACACCTCTTTGCTCCTTTTTTAGAAGCTTTGTCATGCCATTAGAGCTGATTATCTTTCCTGGTTTCCCTGCAATACCCCTTAATTCAACTTCCTTTCCTTCCACAGAAAATTTCATGAAAAGTTCTTGAAAATTAAAAGCTATTGTACCCAAGGATTGTAGCCATTGGACTCCTAGTACAACATCAGCACCTCCCATTGGAATGGAAAGCATTGGGCTAGTCAATACATATTGTCCCATGGATAGCTTGATATTATGGCACTTTCCAGAACAATTTATTGTTCCTCCATTTTCAATCATCACTTGACACTCTGGTGCTGGATATAGGAAGCAATTCAATTCTTTTGCTACCCTACAATGAATAAAATTGTGGGTGCTTCCTGAATCAATCAACACTATTACCTTTTTCTTCTTGATTTGTCCTTCTATCTTGATGGTTTGGGGAGTGGTAATTCCCGCCAATGCATTACAAGATATGGTTGGATTTATTTGTTCTTCATATAGGCTTTGTTCCTGGAATATATCCTCTTCTTTTGACCTTTCTTGCTCCTTTTCTTCTTCCTCTTCACAATCTATGTAGAATAATTTCTTCTCAGCACACTTATGACCTTTTGTGTATTTGCTATCACAATTGTAACAAAGCCCTTTTGCTCCTTTTTCTTCCAATTTTTGTGGTGTCAACCTTGTAGGTTGTGGAAGACTATGGGCAACAACGCTTCCGTCTTTATAGTTGTGAATGGTATGCTTCCTAGTTGCCATAATTTTGCTTTCCATTTTTCTTGCTAACCTGAATGCCTTCTCTAATGAATCAGGTTCCCAAGGGCGCACATCATGTTGGATATTATCCTTTAAAGACCCTATGAACACATCAATCCTATGCTCATCTGGAATATATTTTACCCTTATGTTCAATTTTTGGAACTCCTCAATGTGCTCCATTATTGAACCCTTTTGTTTGAGACTTATCAATTGGCTAAAAAAAGTGTTGCTTTTTGTATCCTCATAATGTGCTATCAATTCTTCTGTAAAAATTGCCCAAGTGATAATTTGTTTACGAGAACAAAGCCATTGATACCATACAAACTGATTTGGTTCCAAATATAAAGTTTCTGTACGTACCTTTTGTGTGTTTTGCACATTATTGAGATCAAAGAATTGCTCCATTTGTAATATCCATGTGGCGGGATCCTTGCCATCAAACTTCCTCATATCGATTTTTGGAACATGGTGAGTCTTCGATCCAAAATTAGAGTCTATGGAATCATGATTAACATTTTTTTTGTTCTCATCATGAGTTTCCTTTAGTACTCTTTCACCCTTAGTGACCATTTCTTGTAGCAACTTATTCATATTTATCTTCAATTCTTCCATCTTATCATCCATGCCATCAATTTTAGCATCCATGCCATTCACCTTAGCTTCCATGCCATCCATCTTAGCTTCTACGCCTTTCTTTAAACAGTCCATCTTAGCTTCTACACCTTTCTTTAAACCATCCATCTTAGCTTCTACATCTTTCTTTAAACCATCCATCTTAGATTCTGTTCCTTTTTGTGCAAGGGACAGTTGTTGCACTTGGTCTTGTAATTTTGATATATCATGTTGCATTTCTTCCTCTTCTTCATGAGTCATGCTAGAGATTTCAGGTTCCTTACTAGGTGTTTGCATTTTCTTTCCTCGGGGCATCAGTTACCGATAATAATGCTCTACTATGCCCTTTGAATTCCTTCAAAATAAATTTTCAAACCAAGCTTAACCAAAAATTTAAAAAGATCTACACACCTTTCTTCACTTTGTAGGAGCTTGATATTGCCTCTGATGTATCTCTGTACTTTCCAATCATCTAGTTCTGAAATTGTGACCTGTAGTAGCTCTCTGTGTCCTCTTTCCAATGCCATCAATCTGATCCAAATTCGATTCTCCAAGAAAGAGTTATGCACAATCTCCCAAACTGATTATAGACCTTTCCAGAAGAGTGAACTTGTATGAAGTGACACGTGTACAATTTGCGACCTCTAGTTCTAAAAAATATATACACGAAACTACAGTCTGTCCTCTTTCTATATCTCCTTACAAAATTTCAATCCGATCCCCAGAGAGAAAGTTATGACGATTTTCCTTAGGTCACCTGTTTTGAATGTAATTTAGGAGCCTGCAAAAAGACCAACTTCCTCAGAGCATATCTCCGCAAATATCGCGCGAAAAGATCTGAAATTCGGACCCAAGATTCAGCATGATTTCTTCTCAAATGGGTTTTTGTTACAACTTCTGAAACATCACAGAAAAAAGTTATAGTGAAAATGCGACGATGACCTGTTTGGAGCAGCGAAACCCTAGAATCCAAAGCTCTGATACCAAATGTTATGAAACCAGCTCAAGAAAAGATAGAAAAGATAGATCAACGCCTTAGAATTCAGCCTCTTTGAGGGGGAAACCTCCTTTACATTACATAAATGAACAATTCTTGGATGATACAAATGACAAAACCTCCTTTCTATATATAGGAGTCTAAGGAGTCACAATATAATCTAGCCGACCTAACAATAATAATATAAAGCCACAAAAATAACAATAGAGGGATTCTATGGGGCACAGAAATAATAATATGGGGGTAATAGGGGCACAAAAATATAGATAAGGGGTATAACTACAATAGTAATGGGGTAATCACTAGTATTATAGGGACCCAACACTAAACTTAACATCACTCCCTAATCCCCTGTTTCCCTAACAAAACCCTGTCCCAACGAGTCCGAAAATCCCCATACTCTTTCCCTCCACAGTCCCTCATATTACTTTTCCCTTGGTGGCAGAAAATCAAAAAACACCATAAAATTTCCACTCTTCATCAAGTGAACTCACTTACTAGCAGAAATGGAGTTACCATATGAGTTGCAAGGCAAGAATCAGAAGCTTGAAAGCAAAGTTGAAAAGGGCATCAAGGAGGTGAAAGGATCAAGATAGACTTTAGATGTTGGCTGAGGCTTCATTGGCCTAACACAATGCTTTATGGAGAAGACTTAGACAAAATTTCAAAAAATTTGGGAGATTTTTTTCATTTTTGAAGATTTTGGACTAAAACAAAGAATTTTCTGCCCTACGCGTCGCACCACCTGGCGCTCGATTTTGATGGGAGCCTTCAAATGATAAAAACTCAGCATTTTTGGATTTTTCATGGAAAAATATGCTTGCCTACCAATGGCCAAGAAATTTTGACAGGATTTGAGCCCTCAAAAAGGTCAAAAACACTCAAAAAATGACCTTACTGCCCCTATTTTGACACATAGGAAGCAGTGTTGGGAGAACTAAATTTTGGAGGGGCAAATGGAGGCCAAATTGAAAAATTCCACTTAGGTTGGAAAGTCGACAGGTATACCTTTCTAACAAGAACACTTGGAGCAAATTTGGACACCCAGGAGGCCTCCAAAAGTGGCTCCAAATAGGTGCTACACATAGAGAATCAGGTGCAGCGCATAGGGAAAATTTTTCCAATATGACCAAGTATACTCTGTTTTTCACCTAGCTTTTTCCAGTTTGACTTTTTCACCTTCTTAATGTCAAATTTGTGATGTAATTTAATGTAAATTGATGGACCATGAGGTAAATATGTCAAATTTTCACTTATGGAGGTAGATTCATCCATGAAAAGGTAGTTTGCAATTGAATGAATCAGTTCCCTAGTTTATAGAGGCAAGCTGTTCCACTGCCTAATTTGTAGTTCTCAGTTTAGAATTAGCTGGAACAACTCCTAAACTCATGAGCTCAAACCATAGAGGCTACGATGAGTTGTTGTTTTCCTATTTCTTATGTTTTTACAGTCGTTAGCATGGTTGGACTTTTGAGAAATCCTTGAGCTTCATTGTACATTCATATCAGCATTTTGGCTAAGGAATTGAGACCAGGATTTGCAGCACTCTTTGGGATCCCTGTGGCATTTTGTTTTAGTACAATGCTTTTATTTGTAATTGTGAATTTATTTATGTGATTGTATGCCATTATCTCTCTTATTTCTTCTCAGCTAAATCAAACAAGAGTGTAAGTAGAATCCATTGAAATTGCAGTGCTCTACTTGATGTTTGCTTTAGTCTTTGATGTTTTCAGCTCTTTGGAGAGGATCCATGATTGCTCTTGCCCTCTTCAACACCTCACCTATCTATTCCTTCCATCTCATTGAATTTTAAGTGCCCAAAACAATTGCCTACCTTGCCCCATTGATACCTCTGCAAGACTGAGCCTCAATCCCTGCACCCAAAACCTACTTTCCATCTGAACCAACAAAAACAACATTTTATTCAATCAAACTTTTTCATACATATACCTAGCCTAAGATCAGTATTTCTATCAGTCATCTCAAGCCCTCATTAATCATAATTTGCTAAGATTGACTCAGAGAGAGCCCTCTCTCGACCTAGTAGGGCTAGCTACTAGGTTAAGCATGGTTTGATGTTGGCCCTAGATCCTACCTTCCTCAGCCTGAGGTAAATATAGGTTCTAACATAGTGTTGACCATACTGGGGAAGACAAGTTTATTTGTTTTTTAGTGTTCTTGCTTTATAAACTACAGATGGAGCTTGAAGTTATGCCAGGAAGCCTTCGAACTGCACATTGCTTTGCAAGTGCATAAGTAGATAAAAGCTACTTCAATCAATCTTCAGTCTAGTCTTATAAGCTGAACATCTGACTTTTAAATTTGCTCGGTACATGTATCATGTTTAGATCTAATTTTTGATGGTGGACAATGATCAGACACCGAAAAGGCTGAAATAATTCGCCTGGCGATTCCAAATCAGTTTCGAGATTAGATCCAAAGACTCCACTAGAGGATGAACCCGTCCAACAGAAACATGAAAGGACAATATGGAAAGATCAGGTATTCAAGTTGTAATTTCATCCAAGACATTTTGTTATTTGTCATAAATTATCTCTTCTCTTTTCCCGAGAATTTCAAGAAGGCTTTCCAAAGTATATTGTATTTGAGAAAAGATCTTCAGCCTGCATTTGATTCCTTCCCTTTGAAGATTGTGAATACTAAAGATTTGCATGTCTTTGAGCTTGATCAAGACCCTTCTTCTGAATCTTGTGATGACTGTCTTCAAATTGATGAACCTCAAGAGACCAAGATTGATTCTACACCTTCTGTATTTACTCCTACACCTTGTAAAATTCTAGATCGATACAAGGCTCTGATTTTACCTCCTATATCCTATGCTTTCCCTAAAAAACATGACCTATATCTACCAAGGTTTGATGGTGAAAGCAACAACATCACTGCTGAGAGACATGTATTGAACTTTGAGTCTTTTCTTGATGTTTTTGTAGTTGATGAAGAAGATGTCAGTATTAGGCTTTTTGCTCTTTCTTTGCAAGGCAAAGTCAAGAGTTGGTTCAAAACCCTACCTGATGCGAGCATCTGAGATTCATAGTAGTTCGTCAAAGCTTTCCTTGACAGGTGGGTGGTAAGAAAAAACCCTTTCTTGATTATAGAAGAGTATAACCAACTGAAAAGATTACCGAGGGAGACAATACAACAGTTTTTAGCCAAATTTAACCAAGTTTATTATTCGATGCCTGTTAATATAAGACCTCCTCCTGGATCTGCTCTCTTGCACTACCTGGGTGCCTTTGATCCGAAAATGGAGTTTTAGCTGAGAGAAAGGAACCTTGAAACACTTGAAGAGATGCAAAACAATGCAGTAGATGTAGAGGCTCATTTGTTGATCCGAAGGGCAAAGTTGACGGAAGAAGAGATGAAAACCATAGATCTGGAGGAATCGACATCTCTAGAGGTAAAGCTTGAGATTTTGATAAGTGCAGTGGAAGAGATGATGAAAAGGATCGTCAGAAAGAATGAGTATAATGTTCAAGCCCATGGCTCGGTGATTGAAGAGGAACAAGTTGTTGATCCAAAACATCTTCTTTCTTATCCTAGTTGTCATAGATTTTATAATAATTGTTTTGTAGATCATCTTGGAGAAGAGAGATATGTTGATATGCCATGTATGCTTGATGATGTCTTTTATACAAATGATTTTCCTTAGTTTGATCAGTATGATGATTATTGTTTTCTCCAAACAGAAGCTAATCTTGCAGAGAAATCAGTAGCTAGTTTGTGGGAGGAAGAAGTTCACTTTCAGCAGCTTGAATACAGTGATCAGTTGATGCATATTAGCTATGACAGTGACGAGGAAAGTGCAACAAATTTTGAAGTAAGTGCAGGATCTTTACCTTTTTGTTTTGCTTTGTTTCAGTCCATCAGACACAACATTCATGCAATCAGAAATCAATTCTCGACAAGTCTTGATTTGGTCCATCTTGAGGGCAATGAAAACCTTGTTCAAGACTTTTCATACCCAAATTTGCAGCCCCCAAATGCCATTGATTGTCGAGTTGTAGATGAAGACATGGAAGCAGCGCATATGATCAAATGATACAAGATGATTCCGTACCATTTTGTTTTGAATCATTTCAATTTTTGAAGGGTAAATTGCATAGTATATCTTCAAATGAGTAGCCTGTAGGAAATCATGCAATCTCATTGGAACAAATAGAAAATGGGTTGTAGCAGTCTTTTCAGGTTTTTCACTATCCAATAGTTGATGTGTTGGATGATGTCTGCAACCAAAGTCCTTCTCCATTGACTACATGTGAGCTTGAAATGTGTGTTGATATAAATTTGATCCGGCAGCTGGTTTCTTTGTCATTTTCAGTAGGAGTATCGTCATAAAGCTCAGATCAAAGTTTGCATTCATGGTATGAAGAGAAGAGAAGTAATCCATTGGATGACCTAAGTCCCAGTGTGCATGAATTTCGAGATCCTTATGCAGTGTTTTTGGAGGTGGATAGAGAATCCATGGTATTCAACAGATCTGTTCACAAGTCTTCATGGGAGTTGCCTTTCAGTAGTTCTCTCTTGTTGTTCATCAGTAGGCACTTGCGGAGAATTGAAACAGCAGTTGGAATACTTACTTGGTTGCATTGGTTGTTTCATTTCAGTTGATCAGGTGATGAATGAAACTGTTAGAGTAGCTTTTGATGAATAAGCTCTACTTTGAGCATCATTTCTAGTTTGTCAATTGTGTTTAAGTATCGAGTCAGTTTTTAGTTGAGTGAGAGTCAGTTTGTGTCATCAAGTCATCAGTTTTCAGTCATGCATTTCAGCTTGAGTTTTTTACTCCATTGCCCAATGGATAAGGCACTAGTCTGCTCTCCCAAAGATCTATCGTTCTTGGCACCTCCAAGGAGCTACCATCCCCATTGGAACCAATGTTAGTGTTGGTCTTTGCAACCTTCCTCCAGTGATCAAACATGCTCTTACAAAGTGATTTTAAGGTGTCAAGGTCAAATTTTGTCATTTCAGTGAGTGTTCAAGTAAAATTTGGTCACTAGGCATTAGGTCTAGGGTTTGCTTTTACTCCTTTCAAAGTTGTCCAAATGTTGTTCCATGTCACCATTCAGCTGAGTGTACCATCATTCAGAGGGTTTTCATCATCATATCAGGTTCCAATGGGTCATTTTACACCTTGTTCATGCTTCAGTTGAGCCTAGGTAAGGTTCATTTCCCTCTCCTAGGGTTTTTAAGGTAATTTCTTTTGGATGGTCAAATCATCAGCAAAACGTGTATCCTAATGTTCATACACCTTCCCCTATCCTTAATGTACCTTATTAAACACTTCTCATCATAGATATCCCTTAAATTTCTCATTTTCCCACAAACCCTAGTTTCTTGCTAGGCTAGGCCTATGTTTTGCCCTTTTGGACCCCTTCCCTTCACTCAATTTTTGAAGTTACACTTTCCCCTATTTCCTAACATCCCTCCCTACTTTCCAAAATTTCCTCAAGAATTTAGAAGCCCCTTATCTCCTTCATTTCCCTTCATTTCGACAAATCCCCCATTCCACACATCGGGGTAGGTTTTACTCAAATGATGTTTCTGAGCAAGGAAAGATGAATTTAAAAAATATGAGAGCGGTTTTTGTCCACAATAGGCCAAGGAAGAAAACCTCTTTCACATTTTACACAGGTGTCATGGTTTTAGAGAAATGTCAAAAATACAGCTGCCTCAGGAGAATTGATGCACCTCTGAAGTGACCTTGGGAAAAATCAATCTCTCTCCTAGCTTGGTTGGCCAAATTACTTTTTTGATGAGTCCAATGATAACTAGACACAAAGTGATTTCCAATGAGCTATCATGAGCTCAATTTGGAGTTGAGGAAGACCTTCAAAAGTTGACTGCAACAGCTCTCTGCCTTTAGGCAGCCTCATTTTGCACATTTTGACCAGTCTTGGGAGATTTGACTTTTGATAGGGTAAATGAACTCAAATCTAAAAAATTCCAGTTGGGTTGGAAATTAGACTCAATAAATTTTCCAACAAGCTATCCTGTGCCCAATTTGGATATCGGGAAGCTCTCTGAAAGTCTCCTACAAAAAGGCTCTACGCACTAAGTCGGCGCTACGCCTTGGGTCGGTGGCGTGGCACATGGAGTTGGTGCGGCGCATTGGGCTACCCTCCACAGTGCAAAAAATACACTGGTGCAGCACATAGAGGAGGTGCAGTGCGTTGGGTTTGTGGCGCGACGCATAGAGCTGCCAAGCCTGTTTCACTCCAAAACTCTCTCAAATTGCCAAAATTGTTCACGACTCCTATTCTGCACGTAAGCTACGATCTCTCCATTGCTAGTAAAGGAGTTTTTCATAAATTTTATGGTGATTTTCTAAAGGAAAAATCAAACCCTACATTCTTGCCATTTCTCAAGAAACTGTTGCCCAGGGTTTATATTGGTTATTTGGCTGCCAAGTCCATTTTGTCATTTCCTCACCCTTTCACTCCTTCACTCATTTACTCACCTTATTCCCCCATTCCCTAATTCCAATATCCCAAAAAATCGTATATCCCTATCCCAAATCCCATTTTCCCAAAATCCTAAATGTAAATTCCAAAACCCTAAAGTGTTGTCCCTAAACTTAATATCACTCCCTAACCCCCTGTTTCCCTAACAAAACCCTATCCCAACAAGTCCCAAAATCCCCATACTCTTTCCCTCCACAGTCCCTCATATTACTTTTCCCTTGGTGGCAGAAAATCAAAAACACCATAAAATTTCCATTCTTCATCAAGTGAACTCACTTACTAGCAGAAATGGAGTTACCATATGAGTTGCAAGGTAAGAATTAGAAGCTTGAAAGCAAATTTGAAAAGGGCATCGAGGAGGTGAAAGGAGAAAGATAGACTTCAGATATTGGCTGAGGCTTCCTTGGCCTAACACAATGGTTTATGGAGAAGACTCAGCCCAAATTTCAAAGAAATTGGGACACTTTTTTCATTTTTGAAATTTTTGGACTAAAACATAGAATTTTCTGCCCTACGCATCGCGCCACCTGGAGCTCGCTTTTGATGGGAGCCTTCAAATGATAAAAACTCAGCATTTTTGGATTTTTCATGGAGAAATATGCTTTAATACCAATGGCCAAGAAATGTTGATAGATTTTGAGCCCTCAAAAAGGTCAAAAACACTCAAAAAATGACCTTACTGCCCCTATTTTGATACACAGGAAGCAGTGTTGGGAGAACTGCATTTTGGAGGGGAAAAAGGAGGCCAAATTGACAAATTCCACTTGGGTTGGAAAGCAGACACAGAGACATTTCCAAAAAGCACACTTGGAGGAATTTGGACACCAGGAAGGCATTCAAAAGCGGCTCCAAACAGGTGATATGCATAGAGAATTAGGCACGGTGCATAGGGAAATTTTTTCCAGTTTGACCAAGTATACTCTGTTTTTCGCCTAGCTTTTGCCAGTTTGACGTTTTCACCTTCTTAATGTCAAATTTTTGATGTAATTTAACGTACATTCATGGATCATGAGGTAAATATGTCAAATTTTCACTTATGGAGGTAGATTCATCCATGAAAAGGTAGTTTGCAACTGAATGAATCAGTTCCCTAGTTTATAGAGGAAAGCTATTCCACTACCTAATTTGTAGTTCTCAGTTTAGAATTAGTTGGAACAGCTCCTAAACTCATGATCTCGACCCCTAGAGGCTAGGATGAGTTGTTGTTTGCCTATATCTTATGTTTTTATAGTCATTAGCATGGTTGTACTTTTGAGAAAGCCTTGAGCTTCATTGTACATTCATAACGGCATTTTGGCTAAGGAATTGAGACTAGGATTTGTAGCACTCTTTGGGATCCCTGTGGAATTTTGTTTTGGTATAGTGCTTTTCTCTGTAATTGTGAATTTATTTATGTGATTTTATGCCATTATCTCTCTTATTTCTTCTCAGCTAAATCAAACAAGAGTGTGAGTAGAATCCATTGAAATTGCAGTGCTCTACTTGAGGTTTGCTTTAGTCTTTGATGTTTTTAGCTGTTTTGGGAGGATCCATGATTGCTCTTTCCCTCTTCAACACCTCACCTATCTATTCCTTCCATCTCATTGAATTTTAAGTGCAAAAAAAATTGTCTACCTTGCCCCATTGAGACCTTTGCAAGACTGAGCCTCAATCCCCACACCCAAAACCTACCTTTCCATCTAAGCCAACAAAAACATCATTTTATTCAACCAAACTTGTTCACACATATACCTAGCCTAAGATCAGTATTTCTATCAGTCATCTCAAACCCTCATCAATCATAATTTGCTGAGATTGACCCAGAGAGAGCACTCTCTCGACCTAGTAGGGCTAGCTACAAGGTTAAGCATGGTTTGATGTTGGCCCTAGATCCTACCTTCCTCAGCCTGAGGTAAATCTAGGCTATAACACTTCCCTGAAAGTTTCTTGGCCTAAAGGCCTCCAGAATTGTCTCCTTGAAGGACAAACATAGCCTTGGTCAGGGGTAAATGCGCTTCAGTGTAGCGAGGACCACGTAATGGTGCATTTCAGTGCACTTAGGCCCATTTTGACCTACGCTATGCAAGATTGAGCAAATTCTTCATAGGGTTCTAGGAATATTCTTATCTTTTGGAGAATTCTAGAAGATTCCCACACATATCATCTCCTATGAGCTCGAAATTGGATAGGGAATGAGTTAAGTAACCTCCTATCCTCTCATCCCTTCCTCCATGGAAACTAACTCTAAGTTTGGAAGGCCATTCAATAGCTTCATTTATGACCAAACTACCTCCATTTTCCTATAAATTGAGCGCTCATCTATGTGATCAGGTGCTCAAATTTGAAGAATTGTAAGGAGATACGATTGGTTTGTGGTTTGATATCATAAGAAGGTATTGTTATGCTATCGGAGTGTTGTTCTTTTGGTGTGATGAAGGATGGAACTCAAGATGGATGAGTGACATGGGATCAAACATTCTTTGGTTGTAACTCTTCATTCTACTTTTAATAAAGTTTTTTACACCTTTTCCCATATTTTCGTCTCTATGTATGATGATTATATGTGTAAATTCTTTTGATTCCATTTTCTTGTAGTAGATAGATATCTTGCTTTGATTGGTTTTTGTCCTCTGTTTATGATTACAGGTACAGATTGAGTGGATTTAGTTCGAGAAGGAGCTACAAGAGAAAATCAAAGGAGAAAAAGGGAAGCGAAAGATAAAAGTAGGTCCCTTGTCTTATCTATCTTCTATAGGAAAAGGTTAAACTCTTTAATTTTGTTGTTCTAAGTGTAGCTACCCACTTAGGGTAGTTGTGTTTATCCATAGATGCAAATTCCACATAAAAAATTTGGGACTCCACTGGGGAACGACCATCATTCCTGGTAGTTTATCCTCATCATAGTACACCCTAGCAAACTTTACTTGCCTTCATTGATCTTATTTCAGCCTTTTTGAAGTGTTTTTGGTCAAAAAATTGTGTTTAGATGTCTTTTCATTGGCCTCTCTAGCACCAACGTAGGCTTGGTCAGGGACAATTCTTTGCAGCGTAGTCTCTCCCACTCTAACCTATGTTGATCCTCCTTACGTCAAATAACCCACCTTTGACTTGGATTTTTTCGAAATTTGCTTCTAAAGTTGTTTGCTCAAAGATCAATGATTGTTATGGTATTGAAATCAATTTGTATTTCCTATTCTAGCCCTACTGTGACCTTGATTTTTTAGTGTTTCTTAAGAGATTTATTTATCATTATCAATTCATTGTCAAAGTTAGTTTAGAGTTGATTAGTCTTTTCTAAAATGGAAGTTTCGTAAAGTCTTCATTTCTTTTAAAAATAAATTGTCGTAAATATTTGTTTCTTGCGAAAAGTATTAATTGATTATATGTGCATCTAGTTCCTTTTTGTTCATCTAAACCCTAAAGGGATTGAAAAGAAAAACTTGCATCATGCATATTGTAGTTTCTAAATGCTTGAAAGGAATAGCTAGGGAAATTTCATTAGGTGTGATCTTTACTCTTTGTCAAAGATCTGATTGCTCTATCCCTTACTAGCTACGGTTTTCATTGTTAATTAAATGAAAAAATGTTTTTCATGTTAGTTTCATTCTAGGAATATCAAACATACATCACTTGGTGAACCTTGAAAGGAAAATTCTTAATAAGATCAACTTAAAAGTTATCTCAATTAACCTTATGGAGCATTGTAACATAACGCATAACATTTAGAGGTCTAGTCTAGAGATGTGTTCCGACATTGTAAAACATAACAGTTGTTGTTAATTTTCTGCAATGCATTCTGATTGTGATACCTCTTTCCATGTAAGTAAGTATATCGTAGCTCGTCCGCGTACCTTTGGGTATATAGGGCAGTGTTATAGTATTTAAAGTATAAAGGAATTCTCTCATTGTGCGATTTCGCATTAGACAATGCTAACACGGATTGGGCCTCCACGTACTTTCAGGTATATATGGGAGGACTACATTAGGTTGCTATCCATCCATAGGTAACCGAGTTGGCTGCCTTGTACATTTTGATACATTGAACACATCATTCAGGGAGATTGCCTACACATATGATAAGTCCTTGTTTACTAAGGCAGTATATTGCAGTTCACAATTGCTTGGTAATCTTTTTGCCTAGATTGTCCCTCTTTTGTTTTGTTATGTTATTTTGATTAAAATAAATTAATTGACCATGGATAACATCCTCCACATCACTCCTTATTTGATCATAGGTTGAAACATATGGAAACAACTGCAGAGTCTACCGACCAAGGAATTCCTTTTGATGAGAATCCTAGTCCTTTTCCTCCCTTTGGAAATATTGCTGCTCCTTATATGGCTACATTGTCCCTTCTGAGACTTACCATCAGATTGACAATATGGTTGTTCTAAACCTCCTTGGCCCCGCAACTGAATATTCCTACAATTGGACAAAATCAACCTCCAGTTGATCCTAAAGTTGAACCTTTTCCTTCTTCATCGGTTGTTTCTTCCTCCCCTTCTTCCTGTTCTCCTAGTGAAAGTATTGGCACTAGTAACCAGGTGGCTAAGAAGAAGAAGAACAAGAAGAAGAACAAGATTAAGAAGCAAATTCATCAGGGGGACAACCAAGAAACCATTGCTTCAAATGCAATTTCAAATTAGAAACCATCTAATTTGCCTCACAAACTTCAATATCCTTACAAACGTTTTATGGGAGACTTTCTTCTTCGAAATTATTCTAGTATTCCTCAGATATTAGAAGAATGGTCTTCTCATTCACGTCATCCTATGTCATCAACTTCTATGGATCATATTGGTGACACGCCATCAACTATTGGTAGTAAAGTTCATGGAAAGAAGGGTAAAGTTAAGCTTCCCTATAGGTTATGTGAAGGGAATCATCCCATTCACCTTTGTCCCTATCTGGATGAAGCCAAAAAAGTGTTGGATAACTGTCCTTCTTCACCGCAATGACTTCCATTTGGTTACAGGAGACTCTCCCTTAATCCTTCACTAGATGATAAAGTGACTGACCCAAATCAACTGTCGATCAAACCCACTCTCTCTGAATGTGAATCCCATGAGTCTATACCTGACCAATCATAGGTTGAGGAAACAGTTGACTCGATTTCACCTTCCGTTAATCATACCTTTCTGTAGAGAGTGAGTATAATACCACTAAGGTTCTTTTAATTTCTTCAAATTCCAATGAGCTTGGAGGCAACCCTCCTATTCCATCAAGACAGGAGGAAAATTCTCTTGTTCTCATAACTCAAGGGGGTAATTCTCTTGTTCTTATGGTATGCCCTCCAAATAGTCTAGTCACTTCCTTTGATTGGAATCGACTAACAGGATGTAATCTTCCTTCTTATGTTACTTTCCAGATCATAGTACAGGTTTGTACTATGATTGTAACTGGCACTATTATAGATGAAGGTGCATCTGTGAGTATCACTTCCTCCACTGCTTGGCAAGCGCTATATTTGCCGCCACTTGTGCAAGTTAGCCATAGTCTATTGGCCCTTAATAGAGGAACCAGTCAACCATTAGAGATCCTTCCTTAGTTTCCTATTACTTTGGGAGGAAAAATTATTTATCTCAATGTGACAGTAGTCCTAAGCCCTTTACATTACAATTTACTTCTTGGGTGTGACTATATTTATGATATGGGAGCTATTGTTTCAACACTCTTTCGAGTGATGTGTTTCGCACATGAAGGTAGAATTGTCACCATTGACCAGCTTTCATTTCCCTATCAAAATATGGATTCCAGTCAACCATCTTCCCTAAATGATCCTTTTGTACCAATGGTATCTTCCCTGCCACAAGTCAATTATGTGGCAATTCGTTCCATTCCTACATGATCCAGGTGGATCTCCAAACACCAGTGGCATGGAAAAAGCTCAAAACTCAAAGTGGCGGAAAGGCAATTAACTTTACATCAGCTCAAAGTGCTCATCACCATGATTCCAAGGGTGTGAATGACACTCCAATATGAGTCTAGATGAAGGAGATTGGGGCATTCAAAGTTGGGTTGAAATGATTGGGCAGGATTAATGAAGGCACAATTTAGACTTTTTCCAGTCAACAGAATCCGGCGAACTCTGACCAGATTCTGGGAGAAATTGTTGCCTCGTTAAAATGACTCCTTTGTCTTAAAAAAAATAAAAAATTACAAACAACCATATTGTTTTATGTAACAAACAAAATTATAAGAAAAGGGTGGAAGGCCACCAACCCCACCACCTCAAAACTACAACATATACATATACATATAGATATATATATATATATCTGTGTGTGTGTGTGTGTGTGTGTGTGTGTGTGTGTGTGGAGGGGTGGGCCACTACCCGCAGCCCCTCGCACGGAACATTAGAAAATGGCCAGAGGAATAGGGGGAGAGGACCACCGTACTGGCGGACCCACCACCCAAAAACCACTATTGTATGTTAAAATAGGAGGGGCAGGATTTGATCCCTTGATCCCTCCTCAACCACTCCTTATTTTTAACCAACAT
Source organism: Pinus tabuliformis (assembly GCA_031772625.1). Lineage (NCBI taxonomy): Eukaryota > Viridiplantae > Streptophyta > Pinopsida > Pinales > Pinaceae > Pinus > Pinus tabuliformis. The sequence continues at coordinate 767,655,639 of CM062815.1, forward strand.
GCCAACCGACACCTTTGGTAAGTACGCCATCAAATTTATTATTTAAATAGAGTTTATTACTGCACCCAAGTAGAGGAGGAAGTGCATGTAGTTCGAGGCAGAATTTTGCAGGAGGGCCGAATTTCTAGTTTGTTAGATTTTGAAAAAATTTATAGGGTTTCAACATTTCTCGATGCCAGGAACACAATGGCGCTGTCCATTTGTCCATCAGAGTTTTGTATTTTTTAGCCATTTTTCAGTATGGAGGTATAAAACTCCTTTTTTGTAATTGATGTTTGTACTCTTCTTTCTCATTCCACTTAATGAATGAAGGCCTCCCCATTGATCGAGCAGGGCCTAAATACATAGTCCAAGTCCTACATATGAATTCTAAAACATAGAAAATAAATAATGTGAGAGCATAATCCATAAAACACATATACACAGAGATTTCCCCTGGATCCCAAAACTGGGACTACCAAATTGATTTTTCATTATGTTCATTTCAATGTTACAATACATATCTATACATGCCAAAGCATCGAATACCATGGACCGAAAACCATCGCATCCAAACCCATGTGTGAAAACCATGCACAAAACTATCGGTAGGTCTACCAACCTAATATAGGGTCCAAAAAAAATTCCTCTGGGCACTGCCCTAGACCTTGTAGAGGGGGGCTACCGGCCCCCCTCAAACACCCTATGACACCCCTACTACGCAATCAACACAATGAAGGGGGGGCTCCGCCCCCCCTCTAACCCCCCAGTTAACTAGGGGATCTAGTCGTGGAAAGAATATAACACAAGCCAACATTCTCCCACTTATTGTTTTCTTTCCACAGGGGGCCATAGGAGAGCTTACTCATTTATCCACCCCTGCAGCACCCATTTTTTCTCTACACCAAGATAAGTTCTCAGTGCTCACATATTTTCTCAACGCATCTGCAGTATTCTTCAAAGTGTCCACCTCTACTAGCAACACATTTTTGCCTTCTATCATATCCCTCACAAAGTGATACTAAACATCAATGTGCTTTGTCTTTGAATGGTAAGAAGGGTTCTTTACCAAGAAAATTGCACTTTGGCTATCACAGTCTATCCTTATAGCTCCCTGTAATAAGACCATACTGGAACACAATCTCTGCAACCAAACTGCTTCCTTGCTTGCATGAGTGGCTGCCATGTATTCTGCCTCTATAGTTGATAGTTCCACTATAGATTGTTTCTTACTCATCCAACTGACTACACCTCCAAATAGGTTAAACACATACCGACTTGTATATATTCTCTTATCCATTTCTCCAGCCCAGTCTACATCAACAAAGCCATGAATATCCAAAACTTTGTCCAATCCTGGTCTTTCTTGGTAGCACAAACCATAATCACTAGTGCCATGCAAATACCTGAAAATCTGATTCACAGTTGTCTAATGCTCCTTCTCTGGTTTTGACTTAAACCTGCTCAATAATCCCACTGCATGTGCAATGTCTGCTTTCGTATAGACCATCACATACATCAAGCTACTAACTGCACTTGCATATGGAACACAGGATGCATCCTCTTCCTCTTTGTGTGCCTTGGGACACTGTTTAGCAGGTAACTTTACACCTACATGAATAGGAACCTTCACCGGTTTACTATCCTAAATATTAAACCTCTGCAATATTGTCTTGACATAATTCCTTTGGTTTAACCAGAGCTTATTTTTTCCTGATCTCTTTTTAATTTCCATGCCCAAAATATAGTTTGCAGCACTAAGATCTTTCATGTTGAATTTGGAGGAAAATTGGGTCTTCAAATCCTAGATAATTTCTTTGTCATTTCCAATCAGCAACATGTCATCCACATACAATACTAGATAAATAACATGGTCACCAACTAATTTAAAATACACACAGTGGTATGCTTTTCTTGTAGTGAAATTGAGTCCCCGTATAAATGTATCAAACTTTTGATACCACATCCTTGGTGATTGTTTTAGCCCATACAGAGACTTATTTGACTTGCATACCAATTATTTCTTACCCTTCACTGTAAAGCCTTCATTTTGCTTCATGTAGATCTCCTCTTTTCGATCACCATGAAGAAATGTTGTCTTCACATCCATTTGTTCTACCTCAAAATAAAAATTAGCAGCAATAAATAAAAGTAATCTAATAGAAGCTACCTTGGCAACAAGAGAAAAAAATCACCAAAATCAATTCTCGGCACCAAGGAATAACCTTTTGCTATCAACCGAGCTTTGTATTTCTCCACCTTTCCTTATGCATTTATCTTCCTCTTGAACACCCATTTACTGTCAATGGGTTTCCTTCTAGCGGGAAAATCCTCTAGATCTCAAGCCTCATTTTTATGCAAAGATGCCATTTCATCAACCATGGCCTCTTTCCAGAGTTTTCCATCCTCTAAATCTACTACATCCTTCATAGTTATGGGATCATCATCAGTAATAGATAGAGAAAGGATTGAACAGAAAGTAGATGGACTATACCTTTCTGGCTGCCTTCTTTCTCGAACTGATCTTCTCACAACAGGAGTTTGTGGCTCTTCATCTTCTGATTCCTCTTCTATTGTACAATATGATTCTTCCCCCTTAAGCTCAAACTCTATCTTCTCAGGTTCCTTTGATGGGACTTCATGTTTAATAAAACTATTCACCTCTCTTAACACCACATCTCAATTGTACACAACCTTCCTTGTTACTGGGTTCCAAAGCTTATAACCCTTTAAACCATCCTTATACCCAATAAAGATGCACTTTTCAGATTTACTATCCAACTCTGTTCTTTTCTTCTTTAGAACATGTACATATGCATCACATCCAAATAACCTCAGATGTGAAAGAGAGGGTTTCTTACTAGCCCATACTTCTTGTGGAGTCTTATCCTCCAATGCTGATGAAGGTGATCTATTGACCAGGTAACATGTTGTCTCCACCACCTCTGCCAAGAATTCCTGTCCTAGCCCGGCACCACTGAGAATGCTTCTTTCCCTTTCCATCAATGTTTTCTTCATTCTTTCTGCAACTCCATTTTTCTCAGGTGTGTATGGAGTAGTCTTCTTTCGTGATATATCACACTTCTTACATAATTCTTCAAATTCCTTACTGCAAAACTCTCCACAATTATCTATCCTCAACACCTTTATCTTCTTCTCTGTCTTCTTTTGCACCAGAGGCTTAAATTCTTTAAACCTATCAAAGACTTCAGTTTTCTTCTCGAGGAAATATATCCATGTATTCCTGGAGAAGTCTTCTATAAATGATACATAGTACATAGACTTACTCAGTGATGGAACCCTCACAGGTCCAAACACATCATTGTGCACAAGCTCTAATATTTGTTTCGCCCTCTTACCACCAAAGGGGAAACTCACCCGAGTTTGCTTCCCATATACACAATTTTCATAGAAATCAAAATCCATAAAGTTATTAGTCATACCTTCTACCATATCTTTACCATGAAGTATTCAAAGGCCCTTCTCTCTAATATGTCCAAGCCTTTGATGCCACAGCATGGTATTTTCTCCAAAGACCACTAGATTTTCTACTCCACTTTCAAGAACCACAAAATGGTTGCACCCATCAACAACAATGAAACGTTGCAGCATGTACAGAGTTCCAATCCGAACTCCCCACATCAATAACAGTGCTCCCTGAACCATCTTGTAGGCATCCTTCTCAAACACTATTTTTACACCTGCATCATCCATATTACTTACAGAAATCATATTTCTGGCTAATGCAGGAATATGCAAAACACTCGGAAGTGTTATAATCCTTCCACCTTGCAACTTCAACTTAAATTTTATGTGACCAACAATTCTAGCCTTCTTGTCATCCCCCATGAAGAAATCACCACCATCATATTTCTCATACTCGCAGAACCACTCTCTATGGGGAGTGAAGTGAAAGGATGCAACCGAGTCAATCAACCATGCCTCATGATCTACATGTGTAATTGAAGAAGCCAAGTACACATCCCCACCTTCATATGAGGTGGTTTTCACCTTTGTAGAAGGAGCATCATTAGATCCCTTTCCTTTGTTAGGAGATTTAGATTTACATTCCCTTTTATAGTGCCCTTCCTTTCCACATTTCCAACACACAACCTTTATAGGTTTTCCTGAATATTTAGATCTCCCTCTAGATTTATATCTCCCACTCGATGACTTATTTTTGCTTCTGTTCTGGGACCGTCATCGTACAAACAAGGCATCACCATTTTTGGTCTCCATATTTTTCCGTCTCATATCCTCCGTCAGTAAAGATGAGACTATTTCATCAAACTACAAGGAAGTTGCATTGCTACCTATTACAATAACTAGACTATCCCACGAATCTAGTAGAGAACACAACAAACTAATGCACTTATCTTCATCTAAAATTTTAATATTAATGGACAATAACTGACTTACCACAATATTAAATGCATTTAGATGCTTTGTCATAGAGTTTCCATCTTTCATTCTCAGGTTATACATTTTTTTTCGTAGGAACAGTTTATTCACCAGAGACCTAGATTGGTACAAAGTCCCTAACTTGTCCCACAAAGCCTTCGTCGTAGCTTCCTCTAATACATCCAAAAATACTGAATCTGAGACACATAATCATATTGTTCTCTTTGCCTTCTGATCCAACTTCTTCCATTATTCATCGAACACTTCCATTGGTTTAGTACCTGGATCTACCATGATCCACTGATCTTTATCCATGAACAGAGCCTCCATCTTGAGTTTCCATAACTCAAAACTTTTCCCATTAAATTTCTCGATCTCTATCTTTCCACTGCCCGCCATCTTCTTTCACCACCAGAATCGATCTCGCGGATCTCCCTCTGAACCGGGTCTACCACAGGCCCAAGAGAAACCCCTCAGTAACAAAGGCGTCCCCTTGAAGCCAAAATAGCTCCGATACCAAAGTAGGTTTTAACCCCGTACAAAAATTACCTGCATTTGAATTCTAAAACATAGAAAATAAATAATGCAAGAGCATATCACATAAAGAACATATACACAAATATTTTCTCCTGGAACCCAAAATCGGGACTACCAGATTGATTTTTCATTATGTTCCTTTCAATGTTACAATACATATTCATACATGTCGAAACATTCAATACCATGGACCAAAAACCATGTGCAAAAACCATAGGTAAGTCCACCCAACCGAATATAGGGTCCAAAAAAAAACCCTGGGGCACTGCCCTAAGCCCTGTAGAGGGGGGCTACCTGCCCCACTCAAACCTCCTATGACCCCCCCACTACTCAATTTGGTGCAACGAAGGGGGGGCTCTTCACCCCATCTAACCCCCCAGTTAACTACATAGACTAATTATGTTAAGAATATAACACAACCCAATAGAGTGGGGTTGACCGAAGATGAGTTTTGATCAATCACTAGATCAACAAGAAAAGGATCAGGGGAAAGCTTTCGATACCTAGTCGGAAAGACGAGGATGAGAAGTTGTAAGGCTTTCCATCTCTTTGGAAGCTTCATCCATAGGAGGAAAAAGGTGAATGGGATGATCAACTTCACATAAACTACAAGGAAATTTGATGTTTCCCTTTTTTCCATGAACTTTAATATTATTAGTTGAGGGTGTATAACCAGCATGATCTCCAGATGCTGGTGGCAAAGGTTGATGTGAACATGTAGACCACACTTCTAATAACTTGGAAATACCAAGACAATTCTGAAGGAGGTGGTCACCCTTACATAACATGCAAGGGAATTTTACTTTTTAGGGCTGATTGGAAGATTTTTCTACATTAGTCGCATCTATAGCAATGACCACTTAGTTGCCCCCTTTCTTATTTTACTTCTTCTTCATCATCATCATCATCTTCTTCTTCTTAGTTTCTTGGTTACTAGAATCCAGACTTTCACTAGGAAAAGAGGAAGAACAAGGTGAAGAAAGAGGCGAAGAAGGTAAGGGGTCAACTGCACCTGCACCTACGGAAGGGTACACCCCACACAATGGCTCATGAAGAACTAACAGCTACAAAGACACTCGAAAGGTGCTCGCAGCTTGGGCTAGCAGGAAAAAAACACACTAGGGGTGAGACCACCTAAGTAGCTATAGACAGCACAGTCTCAGTGCCCCAAGCAATTGAAAGAAGGTGTGGGACTATAAACAAGTTTGCGGGAGGTTGGCATGGCAAAAGGGTTTGGTACAAAGTCATTTGGTCTACAAGATCACGGCTGCGCCTGACAAATGGCGCTACCACGCGGAAACGTCAAGAGGTGATTGTTAACACCATTGTTCCCGATAAGAACATCGAGTTATGTCAGGGAGGAGCGGGCGACGGGCCATTAAGATGAATATTCCAAGCTAGCTATGAAAAGATCTATTGCCTAGACACTATTAATAGACAGTAAGTGGAGGTAAGGGATCCATTCAAAATTACATGTTCCTCTAACAACCTGTGGACGGCACCAAGATATTGGAGATTTGAACCAGTAACAACTAGAAAACACTCAACTACTAGGTATTCCATGAGTACCATGGCGAGAACCCGAGCATGGTTTGCAGAAGAACTATAATAAACCCAAGAGGAGCTAGATGAAGTCACCACGGTCCCCAAACTCCCGAAATCCCCACGCACACCGCGGCCTCAGAACAACAAGCAGACAATGGGGCCAGTCAGGATATCGCCAAGATTCAATAAGTTATCAGGGGATGAAAAGGGAAAAGAAATCACCACCAAACTTGAGGAGGAGGACGAAGATTTGCAAGCTTTGATAAATCAGATTGATGCACAAAATGAGGACAAAGAGGATTCTTTCTAAATCCCTTCACAACCCCCATATATTTCCCCATGGACCGGGATGGACAAGATGCTGAAGGAATTGGACACTACAAAGAATATGCTCCAGACCTTGCTTCTTCCGGATGAGATAAGGTTCGATGGGTTGTCGCTGTGCCGAGTTCCGAGCATCAAGTTCAAAGATTGGGACCTTGCAGACAACAACAAGTTTCCCGAATTGGACGAAGAAAAATTACTATCGCGGAAGTGGTTACTAGGTGTGGAGAAGGCAGGATTAATTAATCTAAGGGGGATACCTCACTATCACTGAGCGACAATCACCATCTTTGTTATCCAGTAGTTACTATGTCTTGTACATGATGGGTATCTCTGGTTGGAGGAGCCAATTCCTATCACAGCTGATTTAGTACACCGGATTACCCACTTGCCTGTAAAAGGGAATGACCCCAAAAACATAGCTGGAACAAGTAGCGATGTGGGTCTCGCTGAAACAATGAAGGCTAAATATAAGTTGGAGAAGTGGAAGCGAGGGTATGCAATAGCAAGCATCAAAGATTGAGGGGTGAAAATCACCACCTAGTTACTAGCCAGTAAACTAATGAGGAAGTGCAGTGTAGATGAGGTGTCAGTTCCTGTCACTGCGCTTGTAGAATAGTGCGCGGAAAGGGTTCAGTTCAACTACGAGCAGTTCTTATGTGAATAATTTTTGACAAATTTTCAGGAAGCACAAGGCAAAGGTAAGACATTTTATTATTCATGATTGCTACTCTCAATCCTTATGGTTGTAGGAGAACTGTCATAGGGTAGCCAATTTCCCATCATTAGAGATAGCCTACTGGAAGCAGTGTGGTATACTTCACTCTGGGCTACAAAGGACGCAGTGAGGGTTTCTGACATCAAATTTTTTTGGACCTTCATGGATGGGAGTATTTGGATATGGATCACTCGCAAGCCACGGATGTCTCCAACAATCTACAACAATTTGCAAAGCACATTCAAAGTGAACATGCATGACTTATATATCTGGGTGTCGAAGGATCCAAAGCGAGCATGGGTCACACTTCCATTCATTGCAATAGATGATGCTATTTACGAGGTATTGGAAACATGGCCTCTAGAGTGGCGTGCCCCAGAAAAGGTTGTACTAGAAAGAATGGTAGCGCAGCAGCGAAAAAAGGAACTTCGGCAACGACTCACTTAATTGGTAGAAAATACCTGTCAGGGACAACAGGTAACTTCACAGAAGGAGGAAACCAAGGAAGTGATAGCCAAAGAAGTCATGACAGATCATGAAATGGCCTCAGAACAAGAGATGCAATAGGAAAAGGAGATACAGGAACGCACGAACCATATTACAGAATCACCCGAGGTCAAGCAATCGCACAGCAAGGAATCATCGCACACATGCAAAATGTAAAAGACAACAAAAGCTTTTGAAAAAGAATTTATTGATAGGATCAAATTGATGAGTAATGTCCCTATTGATGTATGGACGAACCTGCTCATAGAGCAGACAACTGTGTTGGGGGAGATCTGAGCGCAGTTGCAAGCATTATAGGTGCGACCCCTGGGCGGGGAAATCCTAAGATTAATAGAGGACAAAGCCATAGCTGAGCAGATGGTGTGCATCAATCCAATGAACACCTTAGTGTTGCCAGTAGGTGATATCTTAGCTGAAGTATAGGGGGACGTATGAATTTGGGGATTGAATCTGGCCGCTCTTCCTAGAGAAACCCTATACCAACTACATGATGGGGTAACCACTAAGCTTCGAGCCAGGGAAGGCCGCGTCCTCCAAACATTGATGGAGCACAAGTAAAATCTGGAGTAGGTCAGTCTCCAACGAGATGAATTGATCACACACAACCAAGAAGTGGAACAGAGTGTGATGGAAGTTTGCAGCAGGGTACTAGAGTTAGCTATCCCAACTGAACTTCCAACAACTGTTACACTAAAAAATGTCACCATGACTATTCATAGTTAGGATGGCTCTATCAACAGTCATGCTACCCTCTTAGGCAAGTCTTATGCCTCTGCTCTCCATGTCAAACTCCGAAAAAGAGAGAAAGTCTTTCTAAATGTATTTATCTCTGGGGACGCAGGTTCTCTCAACCTTACCTGCGGGGACGCACCCAATGTTAAAAAAAACTGCGTCTTTGGACGCTCTGTATGTAAAGGTGCAGGTGCGTCCCCGTGAAAAGGTTAAAATGCGCAAGTTTCATCTTTAAAAAGTCACTTGTGGTTATTTCTAGAGCATTCTAGAAGGTTGTTCGACGTGTATTGAGCGCCTCCAGATGGTTCATGCACTCCTACCAAAGAGGAACTTATCCCATCAATAGGGGAGCTATCCCATCCAAAGAGGGGATTATCCCATTGATGGTGGACCTGATTAACTTCCTCTTGAGCACTATAAGTATAGACATTGGGCCAGAAGGGGAAAAGGTTGAAAGCTATACATTTTTAAGGGTAAATGCTGCAGGAATTAGGACTCCCATTTAGAAGCTTGTGAGGAGAGATTGCCATCTTTGCTTGTTCTATTTGGAAGTGGGTGAGCTTTGTCAAAGTAGAGGAAGACTCTTGTGGACCCTGGAAGGAGCTTGCACAACACCAAGGCTCAGGTTGTAATGGTTCCTTTTGATTACCTTTAATGCAAATTGGTCCATTCTTCTCAATAACTTGTTGTTTATGGGTTATTTCATGTACTCCTTGGTCTATATGTTGAATATGCTTTGTTTTATGTTATAATCAGGTGCTATTTAATTGTTTGACTGTTGGTGATTGCAGGTTTTGGAGAAAAGGAGGAGCTCATCCAGATCAACAAAGCTTGGACTTCTACAACAGCGTTTGGACAAAGGTAAGAACGAAACACTTGATTTCTCATATCATAATGCATGCTTAGAGAAGGATAGCTCCAGTTTGTTTTGTTTGTCATTAGAATGTCTTAGACTTCTAGGAAGGTCGGTTGTGTCCGCACTCTTGACTGATTCCGTGTGACAAATTGGCGACTCCGCTGGGGATAGATTCCATTGATGAGAAGAGTCTTTTCTTTTGTGTGAACTTTGCTTTGAGAAAATTGGTTTATTTTTCTAGTTTTGGCTCTGTGACTTTGTCTCTGGGTGGGTTAGCTTAGGGTTAGATTCATTTGAGTTTTTCTTGAATTTTCCAGTAGGACGCACCCTCTGAGTATTGCACAGTGCGTCCCTGGACGCATTGTCGCTGTGTGCACAGTGTGGGCCCGCACCTGTTCTAACGGGTTGCCTGCGTCCCCTGCTAAAATTTGAAAAAATTCCATTTTTTGCATTTTTGCTCTTAGATTTTGTTTTTTCTTAGTTTTTACTGCCCAGATCCACTCGTTACCTGCCATAAATCTTCACCTAGGCTTGTTTCCTTGGCATTTCTACTTTAAGCTTTCATCAATTGGGTGTTTTGAGTCTCTTTTTTTAGAAATTCTTAATTTGATTTCCTTTGGTCATTACTTGGCGGTTTGTCTCAGTCCTTTCACAATTTTGCATCTTTTTGCTTCTATTTTTGCAAAAAAAAATTCCCCCTCATTCGCCGGGGGGGGCTAAATTGTGTATGAGTGTTAATCGCCTCTGAGTGTTTTTATTTTTTGATCTTTGGAACTCTCACCCAATTTTCTTGACTTGCACTTGATTGGTTCTTAGATTGCATTAGAATCATCTTGTGTTTGAGAATTCTCTTGCATAGATCACATTTGCATAATTAGAATTCTCATCTTCAGAATATGAATGAAAAATGTGCATAGATTACATTTGCATACTTTTCAAGTGAATTGTGCTTAGATTACCATTGCATAGTTTACATTCTGAAAAATCAATCATAGATTTAGATCAGCTTTCTTTGATTTGAATTTGCACAAAAAATAAAAATAAAAAAAATGGTTTGGAATTGATTTGCATTAGTTTTTCTTGATGAAATTAGTGCATTAGAGAATTTGTTATACTTTCTCTTAGTGATCAATTTTTTGCATTGTTGGAAGTGAATGGAAACTCTCTCCTTATTTTAGTTAGGATTCATCGAATTGAAACGATTACATTATCATATTCGATTGCATTCAGTTGAGTCGGGTCATAACACCATTGGTTTCATCTCCATTTATCCATTTGAGTAATAACAGCCTTAATAACACAGCGCTTAATTAAAATTCACCTAGTAATTTTTACATTTCTAGGGCTTTGATACACCAACATAGCTTAGGCTAGTGTCTTGGAGTAGGAGAGTAATTAACTCTCCAAGACAACAAAACCAAACAAGTAGCTTATCTTGTGATAGAATAAATCCAATTGTCTCACTTGTACTCTGGGAAAGCTCCTCTTAAAGGAGAAGCACGAGCTCGTGTCCGAACCAGTGAGGGGATCATTCCCCCCTCATTGGGAACGACGCCAGATACGCACGTACTACAAATGGTAAACCTCGGATTAACCATTGTCGAGGAGCCTGGGGTCACTTATCGGTAAACCTTGGATTATTGTCAAGGAGCCGGTAAGGGGATTAAGCTTGATACTCTTCCCTTGCGTGCTGTCGGAGCGTAGACTGTTCCCCCAGGTGTATTTGTTACTGTTGGTGACCTTAGTGACCATTATCTTTAGGATTCTACCCAAGGTGACGGTGGAGGGAAGGTCCCACTGTACCTGGAGCAGACGTCGGTTATACTCACTTGGATTTTCCGGGGGGTTCACTTCACTCGAGACGGTTAAAGTGGAGGAACTTGGTCCAGTCTATTCATTAAGCAGGTTGCCGAGGTAACTGTTCCACCCACTATTTCTGTACTGGATTCTGCGAGGTTGGGCTTAATCACCAACTAGTGTTTTCGGTCCGGAAGGCTACTGTTTGTGTGTGGTTTGACTCCTAGATTTGGTAGCGCGTGTTAATTTGTTTGTTTTTACTTTTAGAAGACCATAGGTGTGAATTGTGAATTTTAGTTGTTAAGTGTGAATTGTGAATTGTTAATTTTAGTTTTAGATTGTTAATAAAATTCATTGAAGTTGAATATAATGGCAAATGTTCCGGAATTTATCAACCTAGGAACCCCTCCTAATGAGAATCCTAGTACTTTTCCTTACTTTGGAAATGTTGGTCCTCCTTATATGGCTACTTTGTCATTACCTGGGTTTACAATAGGTTTACCGATATGGTTATTTTCAACTTTGTTGGCCCAAAATACTTCAATTGTTCCATCTCAACCGGATGCTTCACCTCAACAGAGTTCACCATCTCAACATCACCAACCTTCTGTTGACCCTTTACCTTCTTCGCCTAATTTTTCTTCCTCCATTTCTTCCTCTTCGCCTGGTAAAAGCCTTGATGCTAGTAACCAGGAGGCTAAGAAGAAGAAGAAAGGGAAGAAGAAGAAGAAGAAGAAGAAGAAGCAAGATAAGAAAGAAGTCAACCAACCAACCATGACTGTAAGTGTTAGTTGTGTTGAGGAAAATTCCGACATGCACCGTAAACCCAAATACCCTTGCAGGCTTTGTAAGGGTGACCACTTCCTTGTTAATTGTCCTGGTATTCCAAAGGTCTTGGAAGTATGGTCAGAAAAATCTCATCAACTTTCCATTGATCCATCAACCAGTGATAGTCAGGTTCCTGGGAAAAAGGGTAAAGTTAGGTTTCCTTGTAAGTTATGCAAAGGGAGTCACCAAACTCACATTTGCCCTCACATAGATGAAGCCTCAACATTGTTGGAAAACCTTACTGTTCCACAACAAGAATTTCCAACTGGTTACCGTAAACTTTCTCCCAACCTACCGTCAACTGACGAAGTGGTCGATTCAATTTCACGTTCGGTCGATCCCACTTTCCATCTAGAGAGTGAATTTCATACCGCTCAGGTTCTTCTTGTTACATCAGATTCTTCTATGCCGGGGGGCATTTCACCTGTTTCTATAAAACCCCCTCCAAGCACTGAGGTCTTTTCCTTTGATTGGAATAGACTGACAGAACCTCGTCTTCCTTCCTCCATCCCTTTCCAAATGACGTGTCCTTGATCGCTTTTTACTTTTCAGGTCAGTGGCACTAATTATGAAAGTACTCCTTGGTCGCAAGATCAAGCGGTTCCCCCAGGTATTATTTTATACTTTTTCGGGCTTGAGGGACACAAATCTACGAAAAATTTCAACTTGGAGTCTTCTTAAGTTTTTCAGACTCTCTAAAATTGAAAAACACCGAGTTTCTCCTATACTGGGCTCGTTAAACATTTCACAGTAAAGGACCTGTTCAATTACAAACAGGAACGAACCACTCCTTCCTAGGGTTCGAATCAAAACTAGGTTGGACTCATCCGAAGGATGAGCTTATAATCAAGCATATGTTATCCTCCTCAAGCTTGTTAAAAATAAAGAGGTACTTGCCAGAAATGGTGGGGGAAAAGAGAGAAGAATGAGCCTATTTGTTATCTTTTGTCTCAGAAGAAACTTTATTACCACTCTTGAACACGACACTTTTCATTCACCTGGGTTGGGAAATCCTTTACCTCACAGTTGATCAAACCACTTTGAAAGTCTTTAACCGGGTTCCGGGGATTAACTTTGAGTTATTCATCACCAAGCCATCTGTCGTGTCGTTATGTGTTCAAGAGGTCTGCAAGCAAAACTTTCATCTGCAAAATACTTGTCATCCATTTGACCATCCCTGAGTCAGTCCTTACAGCAACATTTATTCAACTTGAACAATGATTTCGTGTTGCGGGCTTGCCTGCAACGGGTCGCTTTCTATCTACATCAGCACATTATCTAGAGAGATGACTTAGAAATCGTCAGTACCTTGAAGTCTGCATGCATCAATGGCAGGTTTCTCGCCTTTGACGTCAGTTTACATCATTGACTTTCGATCAAAGGATTCCGTGAAATGTTCGACATCAACTCATTCATTCACATCTCATGGATTGTACTGGGTACTTTGAGAACCATTGACATTACTGGTGGTCTCTCTCACGCTTGTTAACAGTTTACATCATCGACTGGTAATCAAGTGGTTTCTACCATGTTCGACATCAACTCATTTATTCGCATGGCTAGAATCGTACCAATTCGAGAAGTAGAAATGAAGACCCTGGATCTAGTTTCTACCATCCAGGCTGCGAGGAGTTTTGTATTCATTATCTAAGTAGACTAATCACAAACAGATGGCTGCGCCCATACTGTGTCTACAAAAGTCTATGATTATGATGTACTGCAAGATCATTCCTGTATCAGAGTAGTTAGTCTGTTAGTTAAAGTTTTAATCTGAGTATGGGAATGCCTACCTCAGTGATGATATAATCTTATACATGTATTTTGTGTTGAAAATTGCAGGTTCTGACCAGGCTCTCCATGAGATAATCCTTGAAATGATAAAGCGCTTCACCCTTCCTAGATAATACAAAACCCTAATCTATTTCAGGCTTCGCACTTTAGGGGGCAATCTGTTACACTAAAAAATGTCACCATGACTATTCATAGTTAGGATGGCTCTATCAACAGTCATGCTACCCTCTTAGGCAAGTCTTATGCCTTTGCTCTCCATGTCAAACTCCAAAAAAGAGAGAAAGTCTTTCTAAATGTATTTATCTCTGGGGACGCAGGTTCTCTCAACCTTACCTGCGGGGACGCACCCAATGTTCACAAAAACTGCGTCTTTGGACGCTCTGTATGTAAAGGTGCAGGTGCGTCCCCCTGAAAAGGTTAAAATGCGCAAGTTTCATCTTTAAAAAGTCACTTGTGGTTATTTCTAGAGCATTCTAGAAGGTTGTTCGACATGTATTGAGCGCCTCCAGATGGTTCATGCACTCCTACCAAAGAGGAACTTATCCCATCAATAGGGGAGCTATCCCATCCAAAGAGGGGATTATCCCAATGATGGTGGACCTGATTAACTTCCTCTTGAGCATTATAAGTACAGGCATTGGGCCAGAAGGGGAAAAGGTTGAAAGCTATACATTTCTAAGGGTAAATGCTGCAGGAATTAGGACTCCCATTTAGAAGCTTGTGAGGAGAGATTGCCATCTTTGCTTGTTCTATTTGGAAGTGGGTGAGCTTTGTCAAAGTAGAGGAAGACTCTTGTGGACCCTGGAAGGAGCTTGCACAACACCAAGGCTTAGGTTGTAATGGTTCCTTTTGATTACCTTTAATGCAAATTGGTCCATTCTTCTCAATAACTTGTTGTTTATGGGTTATTTCATGTACTCCTTGGTCTATATGTTGAATATGCTTTGTTTTATGTTATAATCAGGTGCTATTTAATTGTTTGACTGTTGGTGATTACAGGTTTTGGAGAAAAGGAGGAGCTCATCCAGATCAACAAAGCTTGGACTTCTACAACAGCATTTGGACAAAGGTAAGAACGAAACACTTGATTTCTCATATCATAATGCATGCTTAGAGAAGGATAGCTCCAGTTTGTTTTGTTTGTCATTAGAATGTCTTAGACTTCTAGGAAGGTCGGTTGTGTCCGCACTCTTGACTGATTCCGTGTGACAACAACTAACAAGATTCATTGCATAGTCATAGGATTCTGGACGGCCCAAGAGGAGGCCGAGAAGGCTCAATGGGAATTAAATCTACAAATTGCAAAGGTAAGGCTAAAGGCACAGCTGACCACACCACCGGAAATTCAAGAGTAGTGCCACAATGAAATTCAAGTAGGACTGGAAATGATAAAGCGTGCTGTCTAAGATTGCTCAGGATTGTTAGATCGATCCCTCCTTATGCTCACCTCCCTCCAAGAAGACCCAACCATACAACAAGTAGAAACTGAAGCATATGAGTTGCAGCAAGTTTATGACACAATCTGAGGGACTGCGTAGATGGTCCCTATCATGCAGAGGTTGGCTAAAATAAAGGAGGCCTAGGCTCTCAAGGTACAAGTTGACGTCGAACGACAAAAAGAGGCAGTGCTTAAAGAACGCATCTAGCCTTGGCTTGATGAAGCATTCATGGTCTCCATAGGCATCGAAGGAAAGTTAGTGCACATGTAGGCACTAGGTGATCCCGGACAGGCAACTGCAAGTGATATGGATTCATTAGCAGCTCGCGTAGAACAGGTACAAAGGATAGCAGAAGAGCTTGTTGCAAGCACAAGCGACGCGCAAAAATTGCTATCCAACCTCCACTTGAAGATTACCGCACCAGCCAAGTGACTCAGGACAAGTCACGATCATTTTGTTGGGGGACTGTTGTGTAACAAATGCCCCGCGTAATAGTTTTGGGGCCCAAAAGCCCGCAATTTTGGGTAAAGGCATCGTAAAGACTCTGCGAGATGCACGGAGTGTGAAGTGTAATGATTCAAGTCAAAGGGTTGTCCACCCAAAAAGAATGTAAATTGAGTCGGCCCACCCATGGTCCGCAGACCATGGAAATGTATAAATAGAGCAAGGCTCTAGAGTTAGGAGTTAGTTTTTGGTATGTACTTTTGGATCTAGAATGTAATGGGTTTTTGAAGAAATAAGTCTTGAAGCATCTGTAAGTTTGAGTCAAGGGTGTTGGTGGGTAGATAGAGGATTTGCAGCTGTGTGCGCTGATGAGCCCCAAATTTGGTAACATTTTGGGCTCATTTGGCCTAACTACCTTTGCTCAATCCTTCATTTTTCATAACTTATGCATCATTTTTTAGTATGTTTATGTCATTTGTACGAATAAGGGCAGTCACTATTCCTAGGTGGCTAACACATGCTCATTTCAGGTTTTTTGACACATGATTGGAACAAAATTGAGCAGATAAGGACCAGGAGACAGCGAAGATGGGGTTGAGGATTCGTAGGAGGGTTGTCCACAGCCTTAAATGGCCTTCCTCAGGATCTTCACCCCCAGCTCCGAGCTCCAGCAGCCACCCCAACTGGATTTAAAGACAGCCAAATGGATTTTGAGGAAGCAACAGTTCACTTCTAGTTTGGTCAGCCAAGCCCCACTGATTTAGGAGGCCAGCTTGGGGCCTCGTGATGTATAAATGATAGGGATTTAGCCTTCGAAAAGGACTTTTGAAACATTGTTGCACATCCTGCACTACGAGCTGCTAGCTTAATTTTGCTCTTTTGTAGCCATTATTGGCATGCTATTTGACTTATGATTATTATTTTTTAATAGAAGGCAGTCGGATTTGATCTCAGTTCTGAGATTTTAAAGGAGCCATAGCTCTCGGGGTTGGGCCCAACCTGAGAGCCTAAGGCCTCCTTCCTTTACATTGTTATCTTTTTCTTCAGCATTATGGTTTTGTTCCTTTACATGGATTTAGAACGCAGTTTGCTGAGTTAGATTTCTTGGTGTGGCTAAGTAGGTCATTTTCATAAGACAGAATTGCTTCAGCTGTTTAGAGTAGAGTGAAGAGATTGGAGTTGATAAAAGTTCTAAAAAAGGGGTTGCCTGCACACTCATTTTCACCTCTTTCTAGGGGCTAGAATTGCAGACAGTGCTGCCCACCAAAAACATTGGTTTACAAATTCATGGAATATGTGGTGCAATATTTTCATTTGTAGAAGTTTCCCATGCGTTCAGATCTCTTGGAATGTTCTTTGCTTCAGTACCATACATGGTTTTTCCTTAAGAATAACGTTGCTGTTCATTTGTTCCATTAAACAGTTAGGAATGTTTTGATTATATGCAAGACGTGGATGATTTGATTCAGTTTGCACTGTGCAGCACTATTCCCTCACTCTCTCATCCTTCTAAGCCTTGCCCAGACTAGTTACTCATCTCCCAATTAAACCCCTTGTCTCTCAACTACACTACTGCCCACATTATCCCACCTTTTCGACCTTCCATTCCATCTACTCCCCTCCAGACAACTTAGCTTAACACACCCCCTCATCATCTCATCTCTCGGTTACCAAGGCATTACAAACCCCTCTCCTACCTCCCTATCCACCCATGTAGCCTCTTCCACTCACCCATCACCCAAAAATCCAATTGTAGAACATCCTGTAGGAATTACTGAACATCCTGTAGAAGTTCTGAAACATCCTGTAGAACCCCTTCAGACTTCCTGTAGAAGTTCATAAACGCGGCCTCTTGGTAGCCAAACTTTGTGAAACTCTCTGGAATGGTGTTAGGGACCCCCTTAGACCCTCTATGAACTTTCCCAACCTTTTCAAGCCTTCCTCCTCCTTGATCCACCTCTGCACAGTAAAAAGCTAGTTAAAAGCACATGCATGATAATTCTAATGATTGAAACAAAAATACAAAAAGATGTTTTCTTCAGATAGAGGTAGTCTAGACACATGCATTTCACCTTCATAGAAGTAATGGCATTTCTTTCAGAAGTTTGCACCCCCATCTCTGCACCAGTAAGACTAGCTGGTAGAATTAGGGTTTGTTAGGGTTTGCGTTCCTTGTTGGCTTTCAGTTCCTTTCTGCAAATAGATTAGCTTCTTTTGAGATTAGCTTTCGTCCATCAGTTAAAAAGCTTCTTCTAAGAGCTCATAGAAGTTGGCTTGAGCCCCTAGCGGACTTGTGCCAGCTGAGCAAGTGACAGCTGCGGCAAGAGCTAGTACTTGTGCATACAACACCGTCGCTTCCAAGTTTGTTACGAACTACCGGGTTGATAAAATTAAAGAAGGAAGCTCCAGGAGTTGTAGCATTATTGCTACAATACTGGAGCCCACCATCTTTTTGGCGCCGTTGCCGGGGAAGCGTCAGAGTATTAGTGATTGTTGCTTTTCTTCTACTTTGCTACTCTCGCCTTCTGCTAAGTAGTATTTCATTTCCATTCTGCAATTTCCTTTCTGCAAAAATAGCATAGACATTTCTTGCTTTCATAGATTAACATTTCAATTCTGCAATTTCATTTCTGCAAGTGTAGATTAGCATTTCAATTCCACAAGCGTAGCCTAGCATTTCATTCCTGCAATTTCATTTGAGAAAAATAGATTAGTCCTTTCATGCTTTCATTTCAATTCCGCATTTCCATTTCAGCAAGATAGTAGTTGCAGTTCAATCTATTTTAGTCTTGCAGGTACCAGAGAAAACAAAAGCAATCAGAAGTCTTTTCATTTCATGGCTCGTAGGAATAGAGATAAAACAGGCAAATTCTTACCCAACACCCCCACCACATCGCTGAGTCACCCTTCTCTCTTCTTTGGTGACAGTGATCCAGAAGAACCTATAGGTGAACCTCCTGAGATATACGAAGATCCTATAGCAGAAGAAGAGTTGGAGAACACTCCATCTGAAGCTATGGCTGACAATAGGGGAGAAGATGAGAGAATTGAAGGTGCCTTCCCCATCCGAGAGACCAATGGGGACATGAAAATGAAGAACATCAGCCCCTCCGCTTTACCTCACTTCCATGGACTGACTACTGAAGATCCTGATACCTTCTTGTTTGAGTTTGCCGTCCTTTGTTGAACCTATGACTATACCGAGGATGAGCAAAAACTGAAACTCTTCCCCTCTACCCTTAAGGATGCAGCACTACGCTGGTTCATGGGCTTACCTGGGAACAGTATCACCACTTGGGCCCAGATGTCGCAAGCTTTCAATACCAAGTACCGGGACTACTGTAGGTCCAAGGAAACCAAGGGAGAAATCTTTCTGATGACCATGGGGAATGATGAGTCTTTAGAATATTACGAAGAAAGGTTCCAACTCAGCTATAAATGGGCCAGGTGCACACTTGACCCTGAAGCCCTCAAGTTGGTCTTGCTCCGAGGAGTCCCTGAAGACCTCTTAGATACCCTTCACATGCTAACTGGAGGAGATATTTACGAACTACCTTATGAGGACATAAAGACTGTGTTTAGAAACCACTCTAGGGCAGCCTGGAAAAGAGGTAGAGGAAACATCCTCTCAGTTGGTATTCCTTTCTCCAAACATGAGTTTGCAAATCAATTAGAGGACCTCAAGAGTGAGGTGAGACAGACCATCGCCATGCAACTTGATACATTCCGAATCCAGCAGAAGAAGGAGGAAGCTGAGAGGGCTTTGGCTATCTTCTGCCCTAGGTGTACAAGGAAACACCCTAAGAACGAGTGCCCATTACATTCAGTTGAGGTATGCTTTGTCTGTGAGGAGGACCACCCCACAAACCAATGTCCAACCTTACCTGGGCTTAAAGCCATGTATCAAGGGACATAAGTGCCCACTGAACCTCTCTATTTCCTCAACCAAAGAAGGCCACATGGACCTAGACCTTACCTACAGGGGATGCAAGGGACACCCCAAACCTATTACAGCCCCAACCAATCTGCTCCTATGCCTTCCTGGGGACACCCTGTTCATCCTTTCTGGTCTATACCTCCTCCATGGTCTTACCCACCTCAGTACCATACTTAGCCCACTACTCCTTCGTTTCACTCCCATGCCCAGCCACAGCCTCAGTGGAATGCACCTCAACCGGGGTGGAGGCCCTAGTACAATACTCCTCCTGCCATTTTTCACCCACCACCGGCTCAACCACAACCATTACCTCCTACTCCTCCAAGGCAACCCCAAATGCCTGCTCAACCGAACCCGAACCCCAACAACAGACAGGCCCAGCAGGTATATACTGGGGAAACATCATGCCCTACCTATGTTGTGGAGATCCAGGAGATCAATCTGCGATCTGGAAAGACTCTTCCGGATCGCCAACCTCCTCCCCCAGAGGACGAGGAAGATAAACAGGAAAGTGAACCAAAGGCCATTCCACCCTTTCCTGAGAGACTAACGGCCACCACACAACCCAACCCAGAGGAGGATGAGCTTCTGGGAGAACTCAAACAGTTGTGTCTGAGAATACCACTTCTCCAAGCCATCAAAGATGTACCGATATACAAAAAAATGGTTAAGGAAAAGTGTTTCAGACACCCAGGCAGGCGAAAAAGAGATGCTTCGACCATCAATGTCATAGGACAACTGTCTGATCTTATGTTGGGGCAGGCCATCTGCCCAAAGTATTTGGATCCTGGGAGTCCTGTAGTGGATGTCCACATCAATGGCACCATCATACCTCACACATTGATTGATCTGGGGGCTGCCATTAATGTGATTACCATAGATACCATGCTCAAACTCAACCTTCAGGGTTCCCTGAGAAGGTCCTCGACAGTCCTACAACTAGCAGATCGCTCCACTGTGACTCCCGAAGGGATTGTAGAGGATGTCTTGGTCGTTGTTGACTCTTGGGAGTACCCTGCAGACTTCTTGGTTCTGCAACCAAAGGCAAAGCTTACTGGATACCCTCTTATTTTGGGAAGGCCTTGGTTAGCCACTGCAGATGCTTACATAAGCTGCCGTGCAGGAAACATGACCATCAAAAATGGTCCTATGTCCAAGCAGCTAGTCCTGTACCCTCTTGCCCAACCCTTATTAGAGCATGACTTACCACTTTGGTTGGAGGAAGGATAAGAGGATGAGGTGTACTCAGCACCTTTGTGCACCCTAGACACCACTAGGGGAGGCCTCCCAACCGAGGATGATTTGATTGAGACCTTGATCCAGACTCCACCTCCCAGTGCATTGTCCTTAGAGGAATTGGTGGAGGATGCCCAAACCAGCACCTTAGTGGACCTTTGTGTGACTGACCCTATCACTCCCAGAGTCAAAAATGTGGAGTTCGGCCCTAAGAGAACGTTAAAGATCAGCTCCTCCTTATCTCCTTCCCAGGAAAAGGAGTTGTGTAGTCTGTTGGCCGGTCATCTAGATGCTTTTGCTTGGAGCTATAAGGAGATGAAAGGAGTCCATCCTTCGGTCTGTACCCATCACATCTACATCAAAGAAGACTGTAAACCGGGTAGGCAACCCCAAAGGAGAATGAATCCAGCCCTTAAGGACATCGTCAAGGAGGAATTACAAAAACTGTTGGATGCCGGATTCATCTATCCCATCTCGGATAGCGAATAGGTGTCCCCTTTGGTGTTGGTTCCCAAGAAAAATGGGAAGTGGAGGATCTGTGTGGACTACCGAGAACTGAACAAGGCCACCAAGAAAGACCATTTTCCTCTACCCTTCATAGATCAAGTGCTAGATGGCCTGGTAGGGAAGAAGTTTTTCTCTTTCCTAGATGGGTTTAGCGGGTATAACCGGATCCAAATCAGCTCGGAAGACCAAGATAAGACCACCTTCACTTGTCCTTGGGGTACCTTTGCTTACTGGGTTCTTCCCTTTGGACTATGCAATGCTCCTGCCACCTTCCAGAGAGCCATCTTGAGCATCTTTTCTGAGCTGGTCCATGATTCGGTGGAAATCTATATGGATGACTTCACTCCTTATGGGTCGGACTTCCAGGAAGCATTGTCCAATCTGGGAAAAGTCCTAACCAAGTGCATTGACATGAACCTGTCCCTTAGTCCTGAAAAGTGTGAATTCTTGATGACTGAAGGGACCGTGCTAGGCCATACCATTTCTTGTCAAGGATTACAGGTGGATCCCAACAAAATTGCTCTCATCAAGAAGGTTCCACCCCCTCAGAAGGTAAGAGATGTTCGAAGTTTCTTAGGATTAGCAGGATATTATAGGAGATTCATTAAAGACTTCAGTAAGCTAGCCTCACCATTGTTTAGCCTCTTGGCAAAATATGTTGAGTTTAAATGGACTGACGATTGTCAGAAGGCTCTGAATGAATTAAAGGACAAGTTGGTGTCTGCCCCAATCTTGAGAGGTCCAAACTGGGCCCTACCTTTCCACGTCCACACTGATGCCTCGAACAAAGCCATAGGGGCAGCCTTAGGACAAGTTGAACAAAAACTTCCATATGCCATCTACAATTGTCAGCAAAAACTTATCCAAGGCAGAACTGAATTACACTGTAACTGAGAAAGAATTCTTGGCCGTGGTCCATGCACTGAACAAATTTCGACATTATATCACTGGATATCAAACATTTGTACATACTGATCATGCTGCAATTAGATATTTAATGAATAAACCAGATGTGAATGCTCGTATTATTAGATGGTTACTTTTGTTGCAGCAGTTTGATTTGACTATTGTTGACAAGCCAGGCAAAGAAAATGTTGTTGCTAACTTTTTGTCTAGATTGGATTTACCTGCAGGAGAGGATGGAACAGTGGATGACCAGATGCCAGATGAACATCTGTTTGCTATCTCAATACTCTCTCCATGGTTTGCTGATATAGCAAACTACCTTGTCTCAGCACAGTTTCCTCCGCACCTATCCTCAAGAGAGAAGAGCAGGATCATACAGAAGAGTGCCTCATTTACTTGGATCGAGGGAAACCTGTTCAAGCTTGGCCCTGATCAGATCTTAAGGCGTTGTGTAAGGGAGGAGGAAGTCTTTGATATCCTCCTAACCTGTCATGACGGGCCTTGTGGAGGACATTTTGCAGCCAAAAGGACTGCCTTCAAAATCCTGCAGGCAGGCTACTATTGGCCCATGCTTCATCAAGATGTCAGAAGATATATCAGACAATGTGACCGATGCCAAAGGATGGGGAAACCGACTCCAAGGGATGAAATGCCTCTCCAACCTCAAGTGACTCTTGAGCCATTTGAGAAGTGGGGTATGGATTTTGTGGGTCCGATCAATCCTCCTTCGAGGCAAAGGTCTTAGATCATTGTGTGCACAGACTACCTGACAAAGTGGGCAGAAACCAAGGCAATCAAAGCAGCGACAGAAGAAAAGGTGGTCGAGTTCTTAAGAGAAAACATCTTCTATAAATTTGGCTACCCAAGAGAATTAGTCACCGATCAAGGAAGCCAGTTCACCTCCAACTTAATTGAAGACCTACTCGCTCATCACAAAATCAAGCATAGGACTTCCACCCCCTATCATCCTCAAGCAAACGGGCAAGTGGAAGTCACCAATAGAGCATTAGAAGGCATCTTGACTAAGGTGGTGAGCAGCAGTAGGAAATATTGGGCAGATCGTCTGGTTGAGGCCGCATGGGCTTACAACACCACTTCGAAGACCACAACCAGCTTCACACCTTATGAGCTGGTCTATGGGAAGAAAGCTTTGCTGTCAATTGAGTTTGAATACAACACCTTGAGGATGGCAGCTCAGCTGGACCTGGATCTCAGCCATGCCCAACAAGAGAGGTTATTGCAGCTGAGTGGATTGGACGAGCACCGAATGCAGGCCCTTCTCCACTCAGAAGTGGTTCAAATTCAGAGGAAGGTGTGGCATGACCAACACCTCAATGACAAGCAATTTCAGCTGGGAGATTGGGCGCTGTTGTACGATTCCAGGCATAAGGATTTCAAGGGGAAGCTGAGAACCAGATGGCTGGGACCATATGCAGTGGAAAGATGTAATGACAATGGATCTGTTCTTATTCGGACCATTGATGAGGAAGCCATCCCTATGCTTGTCAATGGGCATCGACTAAAGATCTACAAAAAACCTCTCTCAAGACAAGAATTCATCAAAACTGTGGAAAAATCAGTGCTGGTCATAGATCAGGGTTCTGCCTCTATTTTGGGCATACCCTGAAGATCTTAAAAAAAAAAATAAAAAAAAATCAAAATAAAAATAAAGATCCTTGGGTGAAAACCTTTCTGAGGCTCCCAAGGCAGATGGTAGGGGTGAAAACCTCATTGAGACGTCCCTACTGTCTTTCTAAAAATGTTTGAAAAAAGACCCTTGAGTGAAAACCTCTTTGAGGCGCTCAAGGCAGATGGCAAGGGTGAAAACCTCATGGAGGCGCCCCTACTGTCTTTCAAAAAAAAAAGGAAAAAAGAAAAAACAAACAAAAAAAAAAAACAGCGAAAGCAAGTTCACAATGTGGCAATGCATGCAGGTTGCAGGTATTCTATGAAGGAAAAGAGGCCCCTCAACTCAAGGAAAAGGGTCCCTACTATGCTACCAGGTGACCTCACCAGCAGCCCCTCCAGGAACACTCATCTCCTCCAAGGTCTGGGCACGATTTGATCACATTTTAACCTTCTACAGGAAGCTACAGGACTTTCTACAGGAAGTTCTGTATTTCTACAGGAAACTTCCTGTAGAAGTTTTGGACGGCCCAGAACTAATTGTGTGGGGAGATTTAATGCCTGAGGTCCAACATAGAGGCATGCAAGCTAATATTTTCTCCATCATGCACTGCTGGCACCTCCTTCTACCACCCCAGTTGCCATGAAATGGAAATACCTGCACAGTCAAAACAGAACATTGAATTATCAGAGGAAGAAATTCTCAAATGGAAAAAAGATGCAGAGACACCATGCACTACTTATCAAAGCCATCTGAGGGCCCTACGATCGTGACTGTGATGCCACCATCTCCACTGCCTCAGCATGGACCCGAGGAGGAACAACTGCTACAGGACATCCTACACGAATCTCCTAGCAGTTCATCCAGCTAGAGTATACACCATCAAGGCGCCTGCAACACATAGAGCGGGCACATGCACCACCCGCAGCTAAGTCACAAGCTTCGTCTTCAGCAGCAGTCTGCAAGGAAGGACCCCCGGGCCTGTGCAAATAGCAGCAACAAGTAAATCCAATCACCCTCGTCCCGAAACCTGGAAACGACGTCGCGGCCGCACAGGTAAGTGCCTCGCCCTTTTTTTTGTCAAATTACATGAATAATACTCTAGAATGTTTGCAAGTGTGGAAATGAACAGGTTGAGCAGTCGGGTAGCCATTCAACTGGCCACCATGACCAGTCAGATGGTCTAGTCAGATTTGGAAAGTGGTGGTCGTGGCAAGCAAAACGGGTAATGGACACGTGAGAAGCGTCCAGTCGGGGATAAGCAGCGATTTAACAGAAATGGCGGCGGCAGATCTGCGGGGAATGATGCGGTAGTCAGGGAGATTTGCAGTGAAATGAGTAGGTGACGTCGTCCAACGGTTCGGCAGGGACAGCTCACCCCCACGCCACGAGTTCGGCCGGGATTCAAATCCACCGCCTAGATCGTCACTCCACTCATTTATCACCAGCCGTTTTGCAGTCGAGTAGCATCCGAATTTCTCTGCAGCTCATTACTCCAAGTCCTCGGCTCGTTCAGACGTCTAGTGGTGGCACAGAAGGAGCAGAACCACTGACGTGCTCTCTGGAACCTGTGCGCAACTTCTACAGGAAGCTGCGCTACAGGAAGCTCGCCGCTACGAAGGAAAGTTGGTCTATTCACGTCAAAGGTGGTGAATTGGAAAAGGTAAGCCTGAACCTGTTCCTCCCATGCAATTGGTTTAAAGGGTGGCGAAGTCGACGTCCTCAAAAATGTAAAACTACAGTCTTCCTTTTGCATGAAAGTTGTCGTCGAAGTATATGCGGGGTTTTCTACAGGATGTGGTGTGTAATCGAGCCCCTGTCAAGGCTCATCTGTAGCTAACCCAGAATTCAGGAATTGTGTACGTGACAGAGGCGTAGTTCTACGCTCTGTCCCAAAGAAATCCGAAAGACCATCTATTGATACGCACCCGCCACCTCCGGCTAACATAGCAGGCTTTCGCCATGTCGGGTGGATTCATCAGAAAAGAACCGACAGACTCAAAGAAACTACGGGAGAACCTGGAGGTGGTAGAATTGTTCACTCGGGCGCGATGGATGTCGTTCTGCGACAAACTTCAAGGCTATGATGATGAGGTGACAGAGGAGTTCCTGCGAGCGTTGAAACCAAAATAAAAAAAATTGGCCATTGTTAATTTCAGGGGTTTGAATCTCAGACTCACCCCACAGTTCATCAGCAGAGTCACTGACCTCCCAATGGGGGTACCGTGGGACAAGGAGGAGAGGAAATTAGGCCAAAAGGCTAAAAAGGAGTTCTTCCCACCAGAGGAGAAATTCTCAGAGGATAAGAATGGGGTTCACAGAGCTAGCTTACAGCCACTTTGGAGTGAGGTCAGCCTCCAAATTATGAAATACATCACATGCGAAGGACGGTTTAGAATTGTATATGGGTACCATTTCCGGCTACTCACTGAATTGAGACACCAAATGGACCTGCCTTCAGAAAACAAACTAAGTATTCCTTACTTCCTCCTGCAGTCTATGAATGAATGTGCCACGAAGTTAAAAGAGGGAATGCCAGACCAGGTAGCACATCATGGGCTCATTAAGCTCCTCATGGAGGATGCACTCCACACCTACACAGTCCCACTCTCGTGGGAAGCCTTCCGAAATCTGACTAAGGATGGTGATATCAAGATGTTGACCGAGGAGCTCACCACCTCCAGCAGCGAGGAGAAGGAGCCAGTACACATAGAGAAGAAATGGAAAGGCCAAGAACCCGCAGCCAAAGCACCGAAGAAAGAACAAAAGGGGAGGCAAGAGAAACCCCAGGTTGCCAAAAAGGAGGGTGACAAATCCACATTGACACCCAGAAAGAAAAGGCTACAGAGTAGGATGGAAAGAACTGAACCCGTACACGTCAGTAAAGGCACCTCGAAAGCAGCCTCAACCAAGTCAAAAGGCAAAGCACCCTCAGTCAAACAAGCTAAAACGGTGCCACCTGTTTCTACAGGAAAACCAAAAACGGCTTCTACAGGAAGCCAGAAATTAGCTGATACAGGGCCTTCTACAGGAAGCCCTGAGAAAGGAAAACCAAAGGAAAAGAGAGCCGAAATTCTTGCAAGGGAGGCAGCAGCCGTGCTGGCAACCCTCAGTACACCTCCTAAGCCGAAGGAAAAGCGAAAGAGGGAGACCCCGCTGTATTTCAAAGCCAGGAGAAGTATGAGAATTAAATCGGGCAAGCCCCAACCTCCATCCAGCAGCCCAATTACTATAGAAGATACCCCTACCTCACCAAGGGAGAGGTCCCCCTCAAAAATATCGGTCACTTATGAGCGGGGGAGCCTGAAGACAACTACTTGGAAGGAGAGGATGGACCGGTTGGCTTCAAAAGCCCAGCTACAGGATGCTGAGGCCGCTCTACAGGAAACACTAGCCCGGCTTAAGGAGAAAGAGAGGATGCAGGGAGAGGCACCCTCATCACCACTTAGGGGAGACGAAGTAGAGCCACTGAGGGAAGAAGAGAAGGAGCATATTCCGGAACCGAGTCCCCAGCCAAGCTTGAGCTCGTACTATAACTTTTTGGAGGCTGGGAAAATTATCCCACAAAAATTCACAGTGCCGCTTTTCTTTGCCTTGGAGGAAGAAAGGGTGAGAACCCACACATGGATGAAAATAGCTAAATCAAAAGGTGTGACAGATATAGGCCCCTTGCAGGAACAACTCAACGAGGCAAGAAAGGAATTAGCTATGGCTAAACACGTGGAAAACTGCCAGCGGGTGTTCCTACAGGAAGAGAACGAGAAACTTAGACTGCAGCTACAGGAGCTGAAGAAGGAAAAGGGCACATCCTTAGGGGACACTACAGCAGAACATCAAGGCAGAGAAGGACTGCAAGTTGGTCTTGGGGAGCCAACCTCACATCTACAGGAAGGGGAACTGCAAGCACAAATCAAGATACAAGCTTTCAAACAGCAGTTGCAACAAAAAGAGGCACAACTGGCTTGCATGGCCAGTTGGGCCATGGATGCTCTACAATGCAGAAAGCCGGCCAAATCCTATGGCCTGTACCTACGAGACCAGTGGCTGCAATTTCAGATAAATGCATTGGCACAGAGGGGTATCTCCTAACTACAAGACCCCCAACAGTTCACAGCGTTATGCAATAGCAGTTCATCAGAGGATAAGGCCAAACCCTTGGAGTTCTATCTCCATAATTTGGCCCTTCCTAATGTGACTACATGGGATCCCAACACAGTTGTAGGGGATATGCAATTGATGGCATTTTCCTCATGGTTGAACCATGAAGAAAAGAGGGCAGCAGAAGTCAAGGAGGTCATGGACCGAGAATTACATGATCCACTGCTGATCAGAGCAGAGCCAGGGGATCCCACTGCATTGATATCGACCCACCAACACTTAGCCACCAACCCTCAAACTTTATTGAAATACATGGATCAGCAGGCACAGGCCATCGCACATTTCGAGGATATGGAGCGACTTTTAGGGGACAACTGTGTTCATGCTTGCACCCACCGATGGAACACATTGTCTTCACAGCCTTAAAATCAGAGAATACCATACTCCAACTCGAATGAGGGAAGCTCTAGCACGGGTGCCCCTCTACAAAAAGTCCATACAGAACCTTCAAGCCAGCTCGATTGGCCTCAAGCTAAGCCCACCTCTGCTGTTAGGATTGATGGAAGGCAGCACAGAGAAAGAAGAGCATAAGCAGTGGGAAGAGGTGGAAAGGAAGGCTGGGTTCCATGCCAGTGAGGAAGAGACCACTTCAGAAGCTTGGGATGTGAGGGTGGCGGTGAAAGCAATGAAGGACGAGGAGCTGGATTAGTTGCTCAAGGATGAGCAATCATTTTAGCTGGGGGGTGATTATGAGCCCCAAATTTCGTAACATTTTGGGCTCATTTGGCCTAACTACCTTTGCTCAATCCTTCATTTTTCATAACTTATGCATCATTTTTTAGTATGTTTATGTCATTTGTACGAATAAGGGAAGTCACTATTCCTAGGTGGCTAACACGTGCTCATTTCAGGTTTTTTGACACATGATTGGAACAAAACTGAGCAGATAAGGACCAAGAGACAGCCAAGATGGGGTTGAGGATTCGTAGGAGGGTTGTCCACAGCCTTAAATGGCCTTCCTCGGGATCTTCACCCCTAGCTCCGAGCTCCAGCAGCCACCACAACCGGATTTAAAGACAGCCAAATGGATTTTGAGGAAGCAGCAGTTCACTCCTAGTTTGGTCAGCCTAGCCCCACTGATTTAGGAGGCCAGCTTGGGGCCTCGTGATGTATAAATGATAGGGCTTTAGCCTTCGAAAAGGACTTTTGAAACATTGTTGCACATCCTGCACTACGAGCTGCTAGCTTAGTTTTGCTCTTTTGTAGCCATTATTGGCATGCTATTTGACTTATGATTATTATTTTTTAATGGAAGGCAGTCGGATTTGATCTCAGTTCTGAGCTTTTAAAGGAGCCATAGCTCTCGAGGTTGGGCCCAACCTGAGAGCCTAAGGCCTCCTTCCTTTGTATTGTTATCTTTTTCTTCAGCATTATGGTTTTGTTCCTTTACATGCATTTAGAACACAGTTTGCTGAGTTAGATTTCTTGGTGTGGTTAAGTAGGTCATTTTCATAAGACAGAATTTCTTTAGTTGTTTAAAGTAGAGTGAAGAGATTGGAGTTGATAAAAGTTCTAAAAAAGGGGTTGCCTGCACACTCATTTTCACCTCTTTCTAGGGGCTGGAATTGCAGACAGAGCTGCCCACCAAAAAAATTGGTTTACAAATTCATGCAATCTGTGGTGCAATATTTTCGTTTGTAGAAGTTGCCCATACGTTCAGATCTCTTGGAATGTTCTTTGCTTCAGTACCATACATGGTTTTTCCTTGAGAATAACGTTGTTGTTCATTCGTTCCATTAAACAGTTAGGAATGTTTTTATTATATGCAAGACGTGGATGATTTGATTCAGTTTGCACTGTGCAGCACTATTCCCTCACTCTCTCATCCTTCTAAGCCTTGCCCAGACCAGTTACTTATCTCCCAATTAAACCCCTTGTCTCTCATCTACACTACTGCCCACATTATCCCACCTTTTCGGCCTTCCATTCCATCTACTCCCCTCCAGACAACTTAGCTTAGCACACCCCCTCATCATCTCATCTCTCGGTTACCAAGGCATTACAAACCCCTCTCCTACCTCCCTATCCACCCATGCAACCTCTTCCACTCACCCATCACCCAAAAATCGGATTGTAGAACATCCTGTAGGAATTACTGAACATCCTGTAGAAGTTCTGAAACATCCTGTAGAAGTTCTGAAACATCCTGTAGAACCCCTGCAGACTTCCTGTAGAAGTTCATAAACGCGGCCTCTTGGTAGCCAAACTTTGTGAAACTCTCTGGAAGGGTGTTAGGGACCCCCTTAGACCCTCTCTGAACTTTCCCAACCTTTTCAAGCCTTCCTCCTCCTTGATCCACCTCTGCACAGTAAAAAGCTAGTTAAAAGCACATGCATGATAATTCTAATGATTGAAACAAAAATACAAAAAGATGTTTTCTTCAGATAGAGGTAGTCTAGACACATGCATTTCACCTTCATAGAAGTAATGGAATTTCTTTCAGTAGTTTGCACCCCCATCTCTGCATCAGTAAGACTAGCTGGTAGAATTAGGGTTTTCTAGGGTTTGCGTTCCTTGTTGGCTTTCAGTTCCTTTCTGCAAATAGATTAGCTTCTTTTGAGATTAGCTTTCGTCCATCAGTTAAAAAGATTCTTCTAAGAGCTCATAGAAGTTGGCTTGAGCCCCTAGCGGACTTGTGCCAGCTGAGCAAGTGACAGCTGCGGCAAGAGATAGTACTTGTGCATACAGCACCGTCGCTTCCAAGTTTGTTACAAACTACCAGGTTGATAAAATTAAAGAAGGAAGATCTAGGAGTTGTAGCATTATTGCTACAATACTGGAGCCCACCATGCACAGAGTCCTAGTAGAGTCTACAGCTATGTGTGTCGACCCCTGCAGTTGAGGACGCAGGGCAGATCTAGGTGTATTGGTGAAAGAGTTGAGTAAAGATAAGTTGGTTCTGAAATACTGTGTTGAATCTGAAATAGTGTGGATCTGGTTAATTTATGATTGATATATCTGTGTGCTTATGCTTATTTTATGAGTTTATGCAAATCTGTAATTTTTCTGGGTTCAAAAAATGGTTATCTCTATTAAATGTTTTCTTAAAGACCATAAAAGGTAGATCTAATCTATAACAACTCATTAGTAATAAGTACCAAGGAGCTACCTTGTTCCAGATCCACACCGAAGTAGAGTAGTGTGAGGCCACAGAATAGTGCGTGAACCCTCTAGACCACATCAAGACATCCCAAGGGTGTGCAAACCTGGTTCCAACACCCTCCCCTACTAACTCGCATGAGACCTTAGTCTGCACTCCACGGGCTATTGCCGAAAGGGCCGGTAGCTGCGGGATTTGTTTGGCTAAATAACTCTTTCGAACCTATGTCAGGGCCCAATAAGCCAACACCATTGTGGGAAACATCCTGAGTTGTAGGATGAGCATCTTCCATATGTGCAACATTCCTACAATCAAGCAGTAAACTCATCAATGCATCATTCACCATTTGAGACATGTTTTGGCTACCAGCCAAAAGACCCTTTTGATATGGTCTTTGGAAGGGAAGATGAATCCAGGGGATGTGATGATAGGGACAAAGTGCAGCAGTTCATTCAACAGATCTAGTTTATTCACCAAGCAGTACAGGAGCAGTTGGAGAAAAGTCAATCCCAGTACAAGGCTGAACATGAAAAACATCGAGTCGACCACCAATTTCAAGTGGCGAAAATGTGCGGTTCCATATCAGCAAGGATGGGATGAAGGGATAAGGGAAGAATTTGCGACCAATCTAGTATGTTCCATTCACCATCTTAGAGAAGATTGGAAATAATGCCTTCTGTCTCGATTTGTCGATATATATGCAAGTGTACTCCGTAGTGAATGTGGAGAACTTAATGATGTATGAGCCACCATTGATTATGGACACCGAAGAGTTGGGTACAGTTCCTACATTTGATGACTTTGCACCAGAGTATCTCAATGAGTAACCTGAAGACATCATCCTTGACAGAAGAACTAGGACTTCATGATGGGAAGATGTGGAATGCCTTCGAGTTGGTTTCAAGGGGATGCACCCTAGCAAGGCAAAATGGCTGGAAAAAGCAAGAATGAGGGAACAATTCCCTCACTTTCCAATTGAGTGATAAAGTTTTTGGTGGTCCAAAATCTCCTCAATGGGGAAGATTGATACAGGTGGATCTCCAGACACTAGTGGCATGGAAAAATCTCAAAATTCAAATTGGTGGAAAGGAAATTAACTTGACATCAGATCAAAGTTCTCGTCACCCTGATTCCAACGATGTGAATGAAACTCCAATCCGAGTTCGGATGACGGAGATAGAGGTAATCAAAGTTGGGTTGACCTTTTGATGACTAGGCAAGATTAATGAAGGCACAATTTGGACTTTTCCAGTGGATGGAATTTGGCCAACTCCGACGAGATTCCAGGAAAAACTGTCGACTTGTTAAAATGACTGCTTCGGCTTAAAATCAGAATTTTATTACAAACGACTATACTGTTTTATGTCAAAAAAGTTATAAAAAAAGGGCGGCGAGCCACCAACCCCGCCACCCCAAAACTACAACATATATATATATATATATATATATATATATATATATATATATATATATATATATATATATATATATATATATATATCTAGATATAGATATATATCTAGATATAGATATAGATCTATATATATAGATATATATGTGGAGAGGTGGGCCACTACCCCCGACCCCTCCTCAACGACTCCTTATTTTTAACCAACATGCCAATTGACTCCTTTGGGAAGTCTGCTAGAAAATTTATTATTTAAACATAGTTTATCTGTGCGCCCAGGTAGAGGAGGCAGTGCACCCAGTTCAATGCAAAATTTTGCAGGAGGGCCAGATTTCCACTTTGTCAGATTTTGACAAATTTTATATGATTTCAACATTTATCTATGCCATGAATGCAATGGGGCTATCCATTTCTCCATCAGAGTTTTGTATTTTTCAGCCATTTTTTAGTATGGAGGTATAAAAATCCTTTTTTTGTAACTGATGCTTGTACTCTTCTTTCTCATGCCACTTAATGAATGAAGGCCTCCCCATTGATCGAGCAGGGCCCGGAGACATATTCCAAGTCGGATGAACTTTGTTATCAAGCCTTGTTGTCTTCTTTCATGCTTTATGTGTTTCTCCTCTTCTCTCATGTGCACATTAAGTTTTCTATGTTAAGCTACAATTTATGCATGTAATTCTTTAACACATCTATAAGCGAAAGATCTTGGATCACTACATCAACTGATGATCGATTCCGTGATGTTGTACATTATGTACTAGGGGAATTGGAACCAAATCTCTCTAATGGATTCCTTGCTATGTATCCCTTCCAGAGCATTGTTCTCCCATCTGATGAAAACCTCTTGGAAGTCATGACCTCTTATGGGTCGTGATGAAGGAATATAAGGATAGTTCCTGGTCTTGTGTCAACTTCATTAAAAAATGAAACAAAGGGTATGAGCATAGTTCCTTGTCTTGTGTCAAGTTCATTAAAAAATAAAGCAAGGAATATGAGGATAGTTACTGGTATTGTATCAACCTCATTAAAAGATGAAACAAAGGGCATAAGCATAGTTCCTTGTCTTGTGTCAAGCTCATTAAAAAAGAAACAAGGATTATGAGGATAGTTCTTATACTTTGTCAACCTCATTAAAGAAAAATGAAACAGGTCCTAGAGCATAGTTCCTTTTCTTGTGTCAAGCTTGTTAAAAAAATGAAACAAGGAATCTGAGCAGAGTTCCTTGTCTTGTGTCAAGCTCATTAAAAAATGAAACAAGGTTCACTAGAGCAAAGTTTTGATTTGAGTCTTTGATTAGATCTTATAAAATCCTAGTTGAGTCTTTCACTTGATCTTCTAAATGAACCTTCATTCCATCCACCTAATACCCACGAGTATTCTACTTAGGAGAATGAAATTAAGCTTGGAGGGCATGCACCTAGAATCGAGTCATCATGCTAGGGGCATGTAAACCAATCTCAAGCATATGCTTTTCATGGTTCAAGATTGTGTAAAAATGAACTGAATCCAAGCATATTTTTTCATTTCAAGCTTCTGTAAACATGAAACTAAATCCAAACATAGTTCCCTATGGTTGAAGCTTGTGCGAAAATGAGCCCATCTCCATTTTAACCCTTGTGATTTACATTCTAAAAAAATTCCTTCTTAACCGTGAGGTAAGTTTTTAGAAATCCTAAGTGCCCTCCTAAGCGAGAGGTGTGCAATTCACTAAGAATTCCAGCTAAATGTATCATATGTATTGGGATCTTGTTGTAACTTTTCAATGAGTGCCCACACATGTTCATCATTCTTCCATTCATCCATTTCTTCATTTAACCAATCCGGCTGGACAATAGAAATGGCGCAAAGAAATGCTTCCACATCCTCATCCTTTCTTGAGAGTGCATCTTCCACAATATTTTGCTTCCCTTTTTTGTAGATGATTTCAAAGTCATAACCCAACACATTTGTGACCCATAATGTTGCTGGGAAAAGTATCCAATACGGAATGACCCTATCCCACTCTAAGGGTGATAGTACCTCAGCAACAATCGAAGCAAAGCTATCTAAGATTTCTTCTTTATGAAAGTAAAATAGGGGAGAAAGAGATCCACTAATCGATGTCTTTCGCTAATGGTTGATCCAATCTTCTCTCCTTGCTGCTTGCTCCCAGCTCCTTGCTCTTTCACTGGCCCAGCTACACCAAGATCCTGCAAAATGGCAAGAGAGGGAAACTGCAAGAAGCATACATTCATAATTGATTCAAGGATTAGAATAAATCAAATACACAAGTATAACAATACACCATTGAGACACATGCATATAGAAGAACCTCAAGTGCTTTATTAATGGAAGAAGTAAAGTTCAGGAAGTGATACAACCATAAAAGGCCCAATCCAGCATCACCTCCCAGCAGAAAGAAATCTCCTCTTCACCTCCTTCAAAGAAAATCACCCAATAGTTCTACACTCAAACCAACAGCACTTCCTTACATTCACAAGATTCCAGCCTCCCTAGACCTCATGAGAGAGCTCTATATATAGGAGTTTTGGAGAAAGGATGAGTCAGCTTGAAGCTGGCATGAAGCTGACTAATGTCCTCTCCCACTTCAGTTATTCTTCAGTTCTTGAGTCCACTTGGAGGTTCTTGCTTCCACTTGGAGATCTAGACCCTCTTACTCATCACCAGTCGAATTCCTTGATCCAAGTGTCATTTTGGAAGCTTCCTGGGCATTGACACCTTGAGGAATGACTATGCCACATGTCCCAACTCGCCCAGCACAAGTAGCCTTCTTTGCAATTGACATTCAACGCAGGTAGACAGTGGAGCAGTTGACATTCAGCGCAGATGCTCAGTGGAGCAGTTGACATGATCCAGAATTAGCTTGTTTTTGAGTGTTTTCAGGTGGAGAACTGCTATTCAGTGCTGTGGTTTGCTGACCTTGTTCCTCTAGGGGTAGGAACAACATGTTTAGGGACTTTGGATCCCTTAGATTATGGACATTTCATGATTCATGTTGTAAGGCACAAAAATGTCTATAACAGTTGCCCCCTAAAGTATGAGGCTGTTTATCGGGTGAAATGCTTTATCAGGAGGATCCGAAGTTCATTCAATTGCTGAGAGGTGACCTATAATAAAATACAATACAATACATTATTTTTCATTCTGCTTTCATGATCTAGCTGAGACGGGCATTCCCATGCTCAGCTTTATAAATTCATTTTGGTACATAGAACAAACAATCGTCTGATGATAGACTGATAATTCTCTGCTGAAATTATCATCCTTTGAGTAGGATGATCATCTGCTACAATGATTTACATGTCAAATGTCTTTATATTTCCTGAATATATATCGCAGCCCGGATGGATGAAACTAGATCTGGGGTCTTCAAACTCGTTCAATCTTCACTCTAAGTACAAGTCGATCCATGTGAGAATTGTGCTGAAGTCGAACATGGAAAGACATCGCTTGATTACTGGTCAATGATGTAAACCGTTAACAAGCGCGAGAGGAATCACCGATAATGATAATGATCCTCAAGGTACTGCAGTACAATTCACGTGGTGTGAATATAAGACTTGGCGTCGAACGCCATGCAAAATCTTCTGGTCGAAGGTCATTGATGTATACCTATCGCCGGAAGTGAGAAACTTGCCATTGAGGCATGCAAGCTTCAAAGTACTGGGGGGGTTGTTCCTAGATCAACTTCTTGGATAATGAGCTGAAGTCGACAAGAAGCGATCCGTCAAAGGAGGGCCTTAATGAATCCCACATCAGTGACACGGAACGGAGCTAATGATTTTAATGGAGGTGAAAACAATCTGTGACATATGATTCAGGGTGGTGATTATGGATGGATGAAGGATGATGTATGGCAGTGGATGGGACACGGTTGACTCTTTCTGAACAACATCTCTTGAACATATAACGACACTGATGCGATGGATCGGTAGCATTACACCAAATGTGGATGGTTTGGCGAGACCATGGCGATGAGACCGGTGAATGAAACAACCCAACCTGATGTGGTACGGAGGAAAAGTGTCATGTCCAAGAGCGACTTGCTACCATTAAAGCTTTGAGGTTCTCCCAATTTTTCCCCAGTCATTTCTGACCAGTACCTCTTTATTTTTGTCAAGCTTTAGGAGGATAACATATGCTTGTTCTATAACATGCCCTTCAGGCAAGCCCATCGCTATGTTTTAACGAGCCTAGCGATAGGGAAACTCATTCTCGTCTAAAGACAAGTTTGTCGCTATTTAATCATTTTAAAGAGTCTAACGACAAGGAAAACTCGGTCCTTTTCATTTTTAGAGAGTCTGAAAAGGTACAGAAAGTTAACTCCAAAATTCCTTTTTCATCATCTAATCCCTTAAGTCCGAAAAAGTATAAAACAATACAGAAGGGATGAGTTTTCGATAACTTTAACGAGCCGAATAAAACAAGCACTCGACCTTTTTGTGTAATAATCCCTCAGGTCCAAAAAGATTAAAATCTAGAGGAGGGATAGCTCTTCCGGTCACTTTAACGAGCTGGAAGGCCAAAACTCGGCAAACTTTTCATATTTTACGAGTCAGATGAAAAGAGCTCAAAGAAGACTCGTCTTTTGAGGAACGAGTGATAAACAGGGATAGCAGCAGATTCTAGGTACAGGTTGGAATTTTCCAATCACGGCAGTGTCACAAGGATGGCTAGGTGAAATCACTCTTCACAGCTGTTCCTAAAAATGGGTAAACAATCATATGGAGGTGAA
The DNA here is from genome assembly GCA_031772625.1 of Pinus tabuliformis. Taxonomy (NCBI): domain Eukaryota; kingdom Viridiplantae; phylum Streptophyta; class Pinopsida; order Pinales; family Pinaceae; genus Pinus; species Pinus tabuliformis. Next base: position 767,693,154 of record CM062815.1, read on the forward strand.
CGATCGGCCAAATGACGGTGGAGGTGGCAGGTGCAAACATGACCAAGGCTGTTTATGGCTGATAAATTTACGATCATAGAGGTTATTTACCGGAATAGGTTCATTTTTTATTTAAAAATGAGCTTAAACTCTGGGGGAAACATTGCTCACTGCTTTTATTTATTTTTTAACGAGCATGAAGACCGCGTTAAAACTGCTCGGATCTTGCGTTTATTTTTTAACGAGCATGAAATTTATGCTAAAACTGCTCGATATACCAGTCATAAGATAAGAATGTCTCCTGAAAGATTCCATTTTTTATAGAGCTTGCGCCTTACCAAAGCTATGCTCCCTCTCATCCTTTCTTTATGCAAGTTCGGAAACGACTAATCCAAAAAACAGATAAATAACCGCTCTTTGCTTGCACTCCAAAAGGTTTGCATGACCCCAGGTATAAAATACAATTTCAAGGCTGCCCCTCCTCTCCCCCACCTCTGCTTTTCTTTGGGTGTTCACAGCTACTTTTCGTCTTGCTAGTCTAATGTTAACGATACTTGTCTTCTCGTTATTTTTAACGGGTCTTATGCGATACTTGTCTTCTCGTCAGCCCAACTTTTAACAGATCTTTTGCAAGATCGCAAGAGAACAGCTACTTGCGACAAGAGAAGAACACTACTCAAAGACAAAACATTAATGTTATTGAGGGAGGCTTGCCTCTTTCTGGTTACCCAAAGATTGTTTCGTTAATCTTTCAAACAAAACATTTCCTCGGCACTGTCTACCGAAATAGACAAGGGTGAATGACCTTTGTCAAACACGTAACCTTGACAAAAGAATCCTATTCCAGAACAACCCCTCTTCCATCCACGGACGAGGTACGGACTAGTCATATTCCCTCGCGGAAATTCTACCTTATACCCAGGGTTTTTTCTGCCCGAAGCAGACCAAGATGCATGCCCCCTGGGTTCCAGTCCCATCTTTCCGAATCACTCGCACTCATCGGGAAGGAGGACTGGGGGTGGAGACATTTCTTGATTGAATAGACCATTCAGGGTTGGTATGTGACTATTTGCGATGCGTGATCCCATAAATGAAAGTTGGTCTACGAGCTTGACCATTCTTTCTTCGTGTGGAAAACACATTACTCTAAAGAGTGAGGAGACTACAGCTCCCATGCAATATATATAGTCTTGTCCAAGGAGTAGGTTATAATCCAAGGGTCCTTGAACGACCATCACGTTCATTTGAATGGTCTTCCCTTTCAATGTAATAGGCACATTGGGGAGGATCCCTAATGGTCGATTGGTTCCTTTATCGAAACCCGAGAGATTTCTTATCTCAGGTAAAAGCACCGGGGAACCCAGTGCTTTCCAAGCAACACAGGAAAGGATACTCACAGATGCCCCTTCATCAATGATAGTTCCAGCCATTACCATTCTGTAAATTTGGACTATGATTCTGAATGGTATACTGGCTGGCAACCGGGGTCTGCCTAGTTGATTCCAATCAAAGGATACAACCAGGTTGCTTGGTGGTGGGACCGAATATACGGCCGGATACGACCCTGACGATGTTCCTTCCTGCGATAAAGGAATGGGCACATTGCCCTGATGCTCATCAGAGTCTGTGTTGATGAAAAGAATCTGGATGGTGTCATCCTTATTCTCTTCGGTGAGGGTGTCATTTGAAGATGAAACCTCTGAAGGCGAAACCGGGTCAACTGCCGTTTCGACCTTTGGACTTTCATCCAGTCTGGATTCAGTAGGTTCATTTTCAATGACTGACACTTCAGCTGACCACTTGAGCGGGCCAGCTGTATTTTCAACTAACGAAGGACTTGGCACGAGTTTTTTGTATCCAGGAGGAAGTCTCAACGGTGAAACCGGACGATCTTCCAAAATTCTCTTCGCCTCGTCTAAGAAGGGACAACGGTGGATGGCGTGATCGCCTTCACACAGTCTGCAGGGGGATCTTTCTCCCCCTCTTTGTCTTGAACCTTCACTTTCGCTGGTTGACAGTAAGCATTCAACATGGCTATCAGAGGTTGATGCTCCCGAATTGTGCAAACGAGGGGACCAATCCCTTAGTATCCGGGGAATACAAGGACAATCTCTATGGAAGTGGTCTCCTATACATATGACACATGGCGATTTAGGCCCGGTCTGTGCTGTGTGTGGATTTTTGTCAGATGTCTTTTGCTTGCCCCCAGTCGCCTTAGGCTCCTTCTTCTTCTTTTCTCTCTTCTTCTTCACCTTCTTCTCCATGGGAGCTTGGCTTTTGCCGGCTCTACCTTGCGAAGATGAAGGATTGGAGGAAGAGTTATAGGAAGTAGAAGGCTGGTGGGCAGCTCTAGACTGATCTAACTGTTGACTCGACTGTTCAGGAACCATGGTGTTCTGAACTACATTGGTTGAGAATAGCCAAATTGGCAGGCCAATTGTCAGTCCTGGAAGCGACAATGTGGCCATGTGGGGCGCACCAACTTCTCCCCAAGAGGAGAAAGGACTAGGATTTCCATCATGTGGAATTCCTTGGTTGGGGCGTTCCATGTTCTCAACCTAAAGATCAACGTAGGAATAGGAGGTGATTATGTTCCGTTTAAAATAAATTTTATAACGACGCTTTAGACACAACTTGCTTTTTCACTTTTTAAGAGTCGAGAAAAAGCTAAAGATGACTCTAGTCTCCTTCGATGTTTTAATGAGCCCGAAGTGACGAATGCTCGGATGGACTTTTTCAGTTATAAATTTTGAAAAAGGCCAAAAGAAACTGCTCTGGAGATCTAGGCAGAGGGTGTGCCAAACTTTTCGCAAAACCACAGAATACGTTTTACGGTACGAGTGGTCGATCTTTGTGAATGTTGTGTTCACTGTATTGCGATCAGTAGGGCGGCCGACACGGTTTCCTATGGATAAAGGCTTTATTCCTATAGGGGTCTCCCAATATATACGCGACGGTACGTGGGAGCACAAGTTCGTATTGATACTTATCGCTTCACCGTGGAGGAATCACCCAACCACTCAATGCTAAGATATCACGTTTAACGACGCCGGAACACGTCTCTAGCTTAGACCTCTATGTGTTTGCGTTATGTTTCAATGCATTGTTATTTAAATTCAATTCATTTTAATGTTGATCTTGTTTAGCAGTTTGCCTTTATGGATCACCACGAGATGTATAATACAACTTCCTAAATGCAGTCTAAGATGATAAGCAAGCTTTTCAATCTTTCAACTTTGAAAATCTTAACTACTGAGGGAAAAGAAAGACATCATCTTTTCACACAGATCATAGAGCACACACTAATGCACTTTTTCCTAAATCAACATACAAGCTGTCAAAATGCACATGCACAATGCAGGTATTTCTTTTCTCTTTCTTAATGTTGATGTAATACAAAAAGAAAGCTGTTGTATAATTTTGAATTCAATTTCAAGTGAAAGCAAACAAGCTTTTGTCCAAAATCAAAAGACACCTTAAGATTTACTTGTTTCGACACTAGAAATACATAAATTCAAACCATATGATGAAAGCAAAGGTCAATCAGCTATGAACAGCAAACAAACTAACTCTTAAGATCAAAATGACACTTATCACAGGTCTAGATCTAAGAGGCCACAGCAAGACTAGTTCACTTTCGTTATGGGAAACTGCAAATGATATAAGAAATACACAAAGAACAAATACATTTTCTTTATACAACCGAGGTGGAATAGTGGCAAGGAAAGTTGGTTTCAGATAGGTACATTGACTGATAACAGGCTGCAAAAACAAGAATGAAAACAGGGCAACAAACAGGAAGGAACCCCAGCAACACTAGGCAAAACTGGTTCAGCGCAGGTAGAACACTGGTAGTTTGACCTTCAGCGCAGGTAACCCCTTCGGGACCTGCGATGAAATGTAGACTACCTTCACAGTGCCTGCAATGAAGAGATAAACTCTCGTTTTTCTCAGTTTCCGGGTTACAGATTGCTCAAAAATTCACAGTTTTTGGCCAAATCAGAAGCTATCAATCAAGTACACACTAAAGGATGAAAAGGAGGATGAAAAGCTATCACTAAGAGCTATTCAGAGTCCTTGTGGATCAGCTCTTCAAATCATAAACATGCCCAGAAACTGAGCCAGAGTAGCTGCCCTCTACTTTGCATTTGAAAGATCCAAATGCAGTACGATTCGGTACTCTCTTTGTTTAGGAGATGAATAGCAAAAACACAAACAACCAACAAGATACACTCCCCAGCGGAGTCGCCAGTTTGTTGTTGGGAAAAGTATCCAATACGGAATGACCCTATCCCACTCTAAGGGTGATAGTACCTCAGCAACAATCGAAGCAAAGCTATCTAAGATTTCTTCTTTATGAAAGTAAAATAGGGGAGAAAGAGATCCACTAACCGATGTCTTTCGCTAATGGTTGATCCAATCTTCTCTCCTTGCTGCTTGCTCCCAGCTCCTTGCTCTTTCACTGGCCCAGCTACACTAAGATCCTGCAAAATGGCAAGAGAGGGAAACTACAAGAAGCATACGTTCATAATTGATTCAAGGATTAGAATAAATCAAATACACAAGTATAACAATACACCATTGAGACACATGCATATAGAAGAACCTCAAATGCTTTATTAATGGAAGAAGTAAAGTTCAGGAAGTGAAACAACCATAAAAGGCCCAATCTAGCATCACCTCCCAGCAGAAAGAAATCTCCTCTTCACCTCCTTCAAAGCAAATCACCCAATAGTTCTATACTCAAACCAACAACACTTCCTTACATTCACAAGATTCCAGCCTCCCTAGACGTCATGAGAGAGCTCTATATATAGGAGTTTTTGAGAAAGGATGAGTCAGCTTGAAGCTGGCATGAAGCTGACTAGTGTCCTCTCCCACTTCAGTTATTCTTCAGTTCTTGAGTCCACTTGGAGGTTCTTGCTTCCACTTGGAGATCTAGACCCTCTTACTCATCACCAGTCGAATTCCTTGATCCAAGTGTCATTTTGGAAGCTTCCTGGGCATTGAAACCTTGAGGAATGACTGTGCCACATGTCCCAACTCGCCCAGCGCAGGTAGCCTTCTTTGCAGTTGACATTCAGCACAGGTAGACAGTGGAGCAGTTGACATTCAGCGCAGATGCTCAGTGGAGCAGTTGACATGATCCAGAATTAGCTTGTTTTTGAGTGTTTTCAGGTGGAGAACTGCTATTCAGTGCTGTGGTTTGCTGACCTTGTTCCTCTAGGGGTAGGAACAACATGTTTAGGGACTTTGGATCCCTTAGATTATGGACATTTCATGCTTCATGCTGTAAGGCACAAAAATGTCTATAACACATAATTGCTACTCTTTTGAAGATAATCTTTGTTCTAAAAGGTATTTAATACTATCATGATCCGTTTTTACCTTGAAGTGTCTTCCCATTAGCTAGGGTCTCCATTTCTTAAGTACATATAGTATTGCCAACATTTCCTTCTCATAAATAGCTTTGTGTAAATACTTTCCTTTGATTAGACGACTTTCGAAAGCAATGGGTCTTTCTTCTTCCATTAAAATAGAACCAATTCCATTTCCTAAGGCATCACATTCCACAATAAAGGTTTTTGTGAAGTCTAGTGTAGTTAAGACCGGTGCTTGGCACATTACCCATTTAAGATGTTCAAAGGCCTTCATTGCTTATTGAGTCCATGAAAATGCATCTTTCTTCAATAATGTTGTTAGAATTGTTGCTATTCTCCCAAATTTCTTAACAAACTTGCGATAATACCCTTTCAACCAAAGAAATACTCACATATGCTTTATGGATGTGGGGATTTTCCTTTCCTTAATGGTTTTAATTTTTCTACGGTCTACCTTAACTCCTTCATGAGATACAATATGACCCAGATATTCCACCTCTTGTACTCCAAATAAACATTTGGAGCTTTTTGCATATAATTGTTTCTCCTCCAATAGTTTGAGAACTCTGTCAACATGTTGAACATGATCCTTCCAAGACTTGTTGTATATTAGTATATCATCAAAAAATACTAACACAAATTTTCTAAGGAAGGGTTTGAAAATGGAATTCATCAAATCTTGAAATGTAGAAGGTGTATCGGTAAGGCCAAAAGGCATGACCAAAAACTCATAATTACCCTCATGAGTTTTAGATGTTTTTTTCAGAATGTCTTCAGTCTTCATTCTGATTTGATGATATCCTGAATGAAGATCCAACTTGCTGAAGTAAATTGATCCATGAAATCCATCCAATAATTCATCAATGGCAGGAATGGGAAATTTATCTTTAATAGTGAGCTTGTTGAGCTCCCTATAATATCAACACATGTGCCATGATCCATCCTTCTTGTGAACCAATACCACTAGAGCAGAGAAAGAACACTTCCTAGAATGAAATGAATAGCATGATCATGATCATGAATAGGTTGGAGGCCTTTGGGAGTCTCAAATACCTTCGAATGGTTGTTCAAGACTTTTTCAAGATATGGAGAAATAGATGATCTCGATGTGGGAACCTTTAGTGAACATAATTGTGCAATTACACCTCATTGTTCTTTCTTTAAAAGCTTTGTCATTCTGTTAGAGCTGATTATATTTCCCATTTTCCCTGCGATACCCATCAATTCAACTTGATTTTCTTCTGAAGAAAAGTTCATGAAAATTTATTGAAAATTAAAAGCTATGATACCCAAGGATTGTAACCATTGGACTCCTAGTACAACATCATCACCACCCATTGGAATGGAGAGCATTGGGTTATTCAATACATATTCTCCCATGGATAGCTTGATATTATGGCACTTTCTAGAGCAATTTATGGTTCCTCCACTTGAAACTGTCACTTGACACCCTACTGCTAGATATAGGAAGAAATTCAATTCCTTGGCTATCTTACAATGAATAAAATTATGGGTAATGCCCGAATCAATCAACATTATTATATTTTTCTTCTTGATATGCCCTTCTATCTTGATAGTTTGAGTAGTGGTAATTCCAGCCAATGCATTATAATATATGGTTGGATTCATTTATTCTTTCTCTAGGGTTTGTTCGTAGCGTATATCCCCTTCTTTTGACGTTTCTTGTTCCTTTTCTTCCTCCTCATCACAATCTATGTAAAATAATTTCTTCTCAGCACACTTATGACCTTTAGTGTATTTGCGATCACAATTGTAACAAAGTCATTTTTCTCTTTTCTTTCCAATTGTTGTGGTGTCAACATTGTAGGTTGTGGAAGGCTAGGGGTAACAACACTTCCATCTTTATAACTATGAGTGGTAGGCTGCCTTGTTTCCATAATTTTTCTTTCCATTTTTCTTGCCAACCTAAATGCCTTCTCCAATGAATCAGTTTCCCAAAGGTGAACATCATGTTGGATGTTATCCTTTAATGTCCCTATGAACTCATCAATCATATGCTCCTCTAGAACTTATTTTACCCTTATATACAATTTTTGGAAGTCCTTAATGTGCTCCATCATTGAACCCTTTTGTTTGAGATTTATCAATTGGCTAAAAAAAGTGTTGTTTTTTGTATCCTCATAATGTGATATCATTTCATCCATAAAAATTTCCAAAGTGATAATTTTTTTACAAGAGAAAAGCCATCGATACCATACAAACTGATTTGGTTCCAAATATAAAGTTTCAATGCATATCTTTTGTGTGTTTTGCAAATTATGGAGATCGAAATATTGCTCCATATGTAGTATCCATGTTACAGGATCCTTTCCATCTAACTTCCTCATATCGATAGTTGGAACGTGGTGGCTCTTCGATCCAACATTAGAGTCTATGAAATCATGATTAACATTTATTTTTTTCTCATCGTGAGTTTCCTTTACCACCCTTTCACCATTAGTAAGCATTTCTTGTAGAAAATTTGTCAAATATGTCTTCAAATCTTCCATCTTAGCTTCCACACCATCCATATTAGCTTCCACATCATTCATATTAGCTTCTACGCCTTTCTTTAAACCATCCATCTTAGATTCCATACCCTTTTTTAAACAATCCATATTCGCTTCCACGCCATACAACTTAGCTTGTACGTCTTTATTTAAATGATCCATGTTATCTTCTATTAATTTTTGTGAGAGTGAATTTCGTTGCAATTGGTCTTGTAATTTTTATATATCATGTTGCATTTCTTCCTCTTCTTCATGAGTCATGCTAAAGCTTTCAGGTTGCTTACTAGGTGTTTCCATTTTATTTCTTTGGGGCATCAATTAATGATAATAATTCTTCACTATGCCCTTTGAATTCCTTCAAACTAATTTTTCAAACCAAACTTATGAAAATTAAAAAAAAAAAACTACACACCTTTTTTCACTTTGTAGGAGCTTGATATTGAATCTGTTGTATCTCTGTAATTGCAGACCTCCAAGGTCTAAAATTTCCTTTGGAGGTAGCCCCCTGAGTCCTATTTATAACCCCTCAAGGAAGAGTTATGCCAAATATCCCACGATGACCGGATTATAGAATGGTTCAGTAGAGTGAATTTGTACGAAGTGCCACATGTCATTGTTTTCACATTAGGGTGTGAACCCAATACATAGAAAACTACAAGATATCTTCTCTCTGTAACACCTTACGTGATTTTAATATGATGCTCAAACAAAACATTATGACAATTTTCCCGAGGTCACTTGTTTAAGATATAATTCAGGATCCTGCACAAACCCTAACTTCCTTGGATCATATCTCTGAAAATATAGTGATAAAAGATCTGAAATTCTGACCTAAGGTTGAGAGTGAGTTGGGATCAAATGAATTTTGTTTTTAGCTTCTGAAATGTTGCATACAAATCGTTATAGAAAAAATACCATGATGACCTATTTGGAGTAGCGAAACCCTAGAATCCAAAGCTCTGATAGAAAATGTTATGGAACCAACTCACAAAAATATAGAAAAGATAGATAAACGACTTAGAAATCAACCTCTTTGCGAGGGAAACCTCCTTTACATTACACCAATGAAAAAAATTGGATCTTACAAATGTAAAAACCTTCTTTCTATATATAGGAGTCTAATGGGTCACAATATAACCAAAGCTGACATAACAATAATAATATAACGGTGCAAAAATAAAAATAGTGGGATTCTATGGGGCACAATTATAACAATATGGGGATAATAGGGGCACAACAATAACAATAAGGGCTACAATGATAATAGTAATGGGGGAATCACTATTATTATATGGACCTAACAACTATCCACTTGCATAAAAAATTCCTAATCAACTACACATACACATAACCACATGTAGTCGAACATAAGTGATCAGTTCTTGTAATCAACCTACAATACTGATGCATGTAATCAAATAACCAAGAATGCAACCCAACAAACAAGGATGTAATCAAGCTACATATAATTGTATAACTAGACATATACTCATGACAATGCATTCCATAAAATCAACATCAATTTCATCATGATAAGCTTACTTCTACCATGATCAATATGATGCAATGCAACAAGCACACGGAACGTAAGTGTAAGAGCCACACACGCAGTTGACATGCATGCATGACCAACACATTCACCCATATCTATAGCACCAGATGTGACCCACAGAGAGTGTAACCGTGCTCTGATACCAATCTATAACATCCCCTCCCAGGTTTACCCAAAGTAACCATGCCAAATGGGGTAAACATGAGGGGAGATGCTACTACAATCCGTTTCAACCTCCTATGTCACCTTAAGGAAGTGAAATCGATGGAACATCACATACAATCATCGAACATCATCAACAGAACCTTCAAGAGATAAGTGAGCCACTCAGAAAACATGTCCCTAGGTCCCACTGCTATTCTGCATCTCTTAGGCCATAGTCACTCTTATGTTATGGGAAAGGGAGTGAACCAAAACCCAAAGTTTCTCTCAGAGGCTTGGCTGCCAGTGACTGTGGACCAAAATTGCTAGTTTTGTGCCACTAACTGCGGGATTTAAGCCACTTTTCTAGCCCAAAATCCTGGCCTCTACCTAGAACTTATTATAACTTCCAGAATTTTAAAAACATAATGTCAATGTTTATCAATCAATAATCACCCTCAAGACTAGGCCTAAGCATCCCCAACCAGGACTGACATTCTATCAAACACTTGGCATCATTGCAACATACAGGTCTAGGATACAAGATAGAGCATAAACAACTGAAACAACTTATGAAACATAACCAAAAGGATCACCTCCTTCTACATTGAACTACTACATCATCAATTAGGTCTTGGATCCATCCATTTCACAGTTACAAGTAAATATATGAAATAACTATGACATAAACAAATCATTCAACCATGCTTATAACCAACATAAAACCATATAAATATCAGAGATAAGACAACCATGAAATCCGCATATAAATTAGTGCAAAAGTAAGATAACTTATATTTTATTAATCATAGGAAAATTTGATCATGTTTGGGACTTCCACGTACCACCCAACCACAGACATGGCTGAACCAAATCTCTCTTTCAGCTAGTCATCCCTGTGCCATATTCCAAGCATGAATGTTGGATCTCATATAACAACCAATCCAAGAACAACCAAGGGAATCCAAAGGTTAAGCCACCTCCACTCTCATCAAACTGTGATCACACCAAAATCGGTGGTCCAATCACAACCGAACCAGACTTGGAATTCCATCGAGAATCCATCACTATCCTTAGGGAATTTTCCATGTCCTTATCTCTCAAGATTTACCACAATCCAAACCTAGATAAATATTCCATAAACCGGGACTGATCCCTTAGGATTTACCGTGTATATCACCAAAACTGGTTAAGGGATTCCAAGGCCTTTTGGAATGAATCTTGAGACCACCTCTGCCCTGGATTCCAAAATCCATCCAACAATTCGAAAGCTCAAAAGCGAGATCAACATCCCAACACACCATGTAATATGGAAAAAGGCTAGGTGTTATAGACATTTTTGTGCCTCGCAGCATGGAGCATGAAATGTCAATAATTACAGGGATCCTCAGTCCCTAAACATGTTGTTCTTACCCCTAGAAGAACAAGGTCAACAAACCACAGCACTTCCCATCAGTTCTCCACCTGAAAACACTCAAAAACAGGCTATTTTTGGATCATGTCAGCTGCTCCACTGAGCATCTGCGCTGGAATGCAACTGCTCCTCCTTGTACCTGCGCTGAAAGTCAAATCTAATGAAGGCTACCTGCGCTGGGCGAGATTGGCCAAGTGGCACAGTCATTCTGCAAGGTGTCAATTGCCCAGGAAGCTTCCAAACTGACACTTGGTTCAAGGGATTCGCCCTGTGATGAGTAAGAGGTACTTGATCTCCATGTGTAAGCAAGGATCTCCAAGTGGACTCAAGAACTGAAGTTTAACTGAAGAGGGAGAGGACACAAGGCAGCTTTATGTCAGTCTCAAGCTGACTCATCCTTTCTTCTTCTATCCTATATATAGAGCTCTTCTATGAGGTCTAAGGAGGCTGGAATTTTGTGCAAAGCAAGGAAGTGCTGTTGGTTTACAGTTAGAGCTATTGGGTGATTGCTTTTATAGAGGTGAAGAGGAGATTTCTTGCTGCTGGGGAGGTGCTGCTGGATTGGAGCCATTGATGGTTGTAACCTTCTCAGAACCCTTTTACTTCTATCAATAAAGCTTTGAATGTTCTCCTATATACTTGTATTGCATTGATGTATTGTATTTACTTGTATATCTGATTCACTCTAATCCATGCATCAGTTATGAGTACATGTTTCTTGTAGTTTTCCTTCTCTTGTTTGTGCAGGATCATTGTGTAGCTGGGCCGGCAAAGGGAGCAAGGAGCTGGGAACAAGAGACAAAGAGAGAGGACAGGATCGACAAAAGCGAAGGATATCGGTTGGTCAATCTTTTCTTCCTTCTCTGTACTTTCATAAAGGAAAATATCAAAGCTTTACTTTCAGTTGTTGCTAAGGACTGTCACCCTTAGAGTAGGGATAGGGTCATCCGAGTCGGATACTTTTCCCCACAACACTAGGCTAGGTTGGAATCCATTGTCATAACCCAACAAAACCATGCCACCGACAACAAGAGAACCATACACCAACATGAAAAGCCATGCATGTCCATTCATGCTTAATGTTCTTGATCCTACTTTCCTTTCCTTTATCCTTGCTTGATTTTCCTTTCCTTGCTTTCTCTTCCTTTCCTTTATCCAAAGTAGAGTGCTCTAAGAAAACTCTAATTGACCAAGAGAGTCAGAAAGAGAGAGAATAATGAGAGAGCTACAAACTTGAACTTGACAAAATACCTGAACTCATCCTAAGAAGCCTTTTTATGCATGAGGCCTCTATTTCCTTCATTTTCCTCCTCACATGCAACCTGTGACCTTTCACCTTACCTTTCTCCTAATTTCCTTTATTTTCATAAATAAATATACCAAAATGCCTTTTTTCCTTTTAATGTCTTTGACTTAGCCTTTGCCAATTTTCCTTAGCCGAAACACACATCCAGTAATTTCGACTAGGATATCTTTGCCCAACACTCAACTTGGAATAAGTGTCCCTTAACCGTGGTCTTATTTTTCCTTTATTAACTTTTTTTACATGAAAATTTCACCAAGCCTGTTACAGGGAGTACGCAACCTTGATGGATGAACAGATAATTGTGATGAAAGATTATGAATGCTTCATCTTGTCGGCTAAAGAGAATGGAGAAAATAACAGCCAAATTGCCAAAAGGTTCATTCACTTTTTTAATGAGAGATTACTTAGTGAGGTGAGGCCCATAGATGTGGTGGACATAGTAACTGCTATTGTGAAGATTTGTAAAGTTGTCCATAAGGAGGAAGCTAGAGTCAAAGTTGAGGAATGTCTAGAGGTGGTAATAAAGGATGTGGCACCTTTTAAGGTTGATCTTGAGAGGATTTTCAGGGCAGGATTGCCCAGTTGCTGGGACTTTGGGGGAGTATTGATCTAGTGGGAAAAATACAGTAAAATACTAGTGGAGGCCAAAATCAAGGTAGATTCTTCGCATGAGAAGACTACCACTCTAAAAGGAAATACCATGGCTAATTACTTGAAGAAGGAGTTTAAATTGCTAGGGATGGTAAATACCATGTTTCATCCTAGATTGAATTACATAGGTCTAATCAATCTCAAAATTGCATATCAATGGTTCTTTCAGGCTGCTCTGCTAGATCCAACACTGTGGCAAAGATGTGAGAAATTTGTCAACCCTCCTATGCTCTAGATCATTGAATATTCAACATTGCCTCCACAAATTTCTTATCATGACTAGAGATACTACAAATCATGACAACCATGACACTTTAGTTTCATGTTTTATGTAAATATTTTTATTTTTAGCTAGTCTATTAGAGTTCAGTTAGTACAGTTGTGCCACAAAGCATGCTGATATTTTTCTATGATGATCCACTGTGAGAAATCAAGAAGGAATATTTTGTAATGGTATCTCCCTCTAAGTCCCTATAAAAATAGTTTTATGATACGAACCAAGGGTTCAAAATATTGGTTTTCCAAGAGAGAAGTCTTGTATACTGTCAATGAAATGTATGGTTTCTGGACTATTAATACAAATTTTTAGCAATTCTGGCTCATCTAAATCTGTAGTATGTGTTCTTTTCTATGTTATTCCATATGTTTCACTATTATTCTTAGGTTACATGTAATAGTAGTTTCTGGATATGTTTTCATGAATGTATGGATTCATCTAAGTTAAATGTTGGTTAGAGATGCCTATACTAATACGAAATCTAATCGTTAAAATGTGTTCCATGTATCTTAACATTCCAATTAAATCTTTCTCTCAACCATTTCACGTTGAACTTTGATGATCTGGATACTTAGATTTAATCCATATGTATTGATTTTCTCTCTTGCTCAAGTATTCTACCAAATCTACAATTTTATGTGATGTTGGCCGATGTGAATCTAATATTAATGCTTCTGTGAGTGATAGTTTATATATGGCTTTGCATTTCCCCTCTTAAGGAAGGTTTTGAATCAATTTTCTCTCATACATACTAAATACTAAGTGTGATATGAATTTCCAACAAATATTTAGGACACTCATCAAGATATCCTAGGCACTAGTCTCTCCTCAACCTAGGGGCTATCTCTACAAGCTACAACACTTCCTAATGGCGAAAAGGTATTAGATGAAACTAATGATGAGAACAAAATGAATGTTAATCATGACTACAGAGACTCTAACTTTGGATATAAGATCCGCCATATTCCAAAGATCGATATGAGGAAGTTTGATGGTAAGGATCCAATAACATGCATACTACAGATGGAGCAATATTTTGATCTCCATAATGTGAAACGTGCAAAAAAAGTATGCATTGAAATTATATAAATTTGTATGGTATCAATGTGTTTGTTCTCATAAACCACTTGTCAGCTGGTCAATTTTCAGGGAGGAAATGATAGAATATTACAAGGATATAAAGAGAAACACCTTCTTTAGCCAATGATAAATCTCAAACAAAAGGGTTGAATGACAGAGCACATTGAGGGCTTCAAAAAATTGAATATCAAGGTAAATGATATTCCCAAAGAGAATATGATTTATGCCTTCTAGATACTATAAAATATAACATCCAACATGAGGTTCGCCTCTGGGAACCTGATTCATTGGAGAAGGAATTCAGGGTGGAAAGAAAAATTGAAAGAAAAGTTATGGCAAAAAGGAAGTCTACCACTCACAACTATAAAGATGGAAGTTTTGTTGCTCCTAGCCTTCCACAACCTACAAGGTTGACACCATTGTTGGAAATTGGATAAACCAACACTCCCCATGTGTTTCTCGACATGGACTAACCGCCTTTGGTAGATCCTTACCTCTGGTGATGTGATTATTGACTAACACATGTGGATTTTGGTCTAATGACATTCATGATTCCCAACAAGTGGTATTAGACCATAGGTCACAAGTTCAATACACACTTGACTCATGTTGGGGGGGAGTTATTGTACATTGGGTAAACTAATGCTACCCATGTGTTTCTTGACATGGATTCACTATCTCTCGTGAATCCTTATCTCTAGTGATGTAATCATTGACTAACACCTGCAGGTTTTTCTCTAACGGAAATTGTGATTCCCAACAACCACAAAAATTGGAAGAAAAATTAGCAAAAGGGATTTTTTACAATTGTGATAGAAAATACACTAAAGGTCATAAGTGTGCTAAGAAGAAATTATTTTACACATATTTTGAAGAGGAGGAATAAAAGGAATAAGAAAAAAAAAGAGGACATACACCAACAACCAACCCTAGAGAAAGAAAAAATGAGTTCAACTATATCTTGTAATGCCTTGGTAGGAATTACCACTCCTCAAACTCTCAAGATAGAAGGACATATGAAGAAGAAAAAGGTAATAGTTTTGATTGATTTAGGTAGTTCCCATAATTTTATTCACTGTAAGATCGCCAAGGAATTAAATTTCTTCCAATATCCGACACTAAAGTTTCATGTCATGGTCGAAAATGGAGGAACTTTAAATTTCTCTAGAAGGTGCAATAGTATAAATCTAACCATGGGGGAATATGTATTGAATAGTCCAATGTTTTCCATTCCAATGGGTGGTGTTGATTTTGTACTAGGATTCCAATGGTTACAATATTTGGGGATGGTAGCTTTTAATTTTCAAGAGCTTTTGTTGAATTTTTTTGTAAGGAAAGGAAGTTGCATTAAGGGGCATCCCAGGGAAACTAGGAAATATAATCAACTCTAATGGCATGAAAAGGATTCTAAAGAAATAAAAATACGGTGAAATTGCACAATTATTCTAACTAGAGCTTCAAACATCGAAGTCATCTATTTCTCGAAATATCCAAAAAGTCTTAAACAATCATTCCAAGGTACTTGAGACTCCCAAATTTGTCTCACCTATTGGTGACCATGATCATTTTATTCATTTGATTCCAGGAATTTTTCCTCCAAACATCAGGCCTTACATATATCCCTATGCCCAAAAGAGTGAAACTGAACATATGGTTGTAGAGATGCTAGAGGCCGTATAATTCAACCTAGTCAAAGTTCTTTCTCTGCTCCACTAGTATTGGTGCAAAATAAGGATGGATCATGGCACATGTGTTTGTATTATAGGAAGCTTAAAAAGATCACTATTAAAGATAAATTTCCCATTCATGTCATTGATGAATTGTTAGATGAATTACATGCAGCATTTTACTTCACCAAGTTGGATCTTTATTCAGGATATCATCAAATTAGAATGAAGACTGAAGATATTATGAAAACAACATTCATAACTCGTGAAGGCCACTATGAATTTTTGGTCATGTCTTTTGGCCTTACTAATGCACCTTCCACATTTCAAGGTTTGATGAAATCCATCTTCAAACCATTCCTTAGAAAAATTGTGTTAGTATTTTTTGATGATATGCTAATCTACGACAAGTCTTGGAAGGATCATGTTCAACATCTTGTTAGGGTTCTCAAACTATTGGAGGAGAAACAATTATATGAAAAAGTATTCAAATGTTTCTTTGGAGTACATGAGGTGGACTATTTGGGTCATATTTTGTCTCATGAGGGTGTTAAACTTGACCCTAAAAAAATTAAATCCATTAAGTAATGGAAAATCCACACAAACCTAAAGAATCTTCAAGGATTTCTCAGGTTGACAGGGTATTATCGAAAGTTTGTTAAGGATTATGGGAGAATAGGAGTGCCTCTAACAACATTACTAAATAAAGATGCATTTTCATGGACTCTATAAGAAACTAAGGCCTTTGAACATATTAAAGAGGCAACGTGCCAAGCACATGTCTTAGCTACACCAGACTTCAAAAAAACTTTTATTGTGGAATGTGATGCCTTAGGAAATGGAATTGTTGTTGTTTTAAGGCAATAAGGAAGATCCATTTATTTTGAAACTCATCCAATCAAGGGAGAGAATTTACATAGACCTATTTATGTGAAGGAAATGTTGGAAATACTATATGCACTAAAGAAATGGTGACCTTACCTAATGGGAAGACACTTCAAGTTAAAAACAGATCACCATAGTCTTAAATAATTTTTGGAACAAAGCTTATCTTCAAAAGAGCAATGAAAATGGGTCACAAACATGTTGGGTTATGACTTTGAAATCGTCTACAAAAAAGGGAATAAAAATGTTGTTGAAGATTCACTCTCGATAAAGGATGAGGATGTGTAAGCATTTTTCCATGCCATTTATACTATCCAACCTAATTGTATAACTGAAGCAAGGGATTAATGAAAGAATAATGAAGGGGTGTGGACACTCATTCAAAAATTGCAACAAGATCCCACTACATATGATACATTTATCTAGAAAAATGATTCATTATCATACAAATATCGCTTATATCTTTGTAATAATTTGCAACTCAAACAAAAGATTATTTTGGAATTGCACAACCACCCCCCCCGCCCCCCTTAGGCTCGGGCATTCACGCTTTTTCAAAGCTTACCACAAGGTCAAGAAGGAATTTTTTTGGGATGGCCTTAGATTTGATATTTAGAGGTTTGTGGAAGAATGTTTGGTTTTCCAACAAAATAAAATTGAGACAATTCAGACCTCGAGTCTGTTACAACCTTTAGCCATTCCAAGTCAATAGTGGGAGGAGGTCTCAATGGATTTTATCATATTTTTACCCAAGTCTGAAGGAAAGAGTGGCATCATGGTGTTAGTTAATAGACTTACCAAATATGAAAACTTTTTTGCATTATCTCTTCCTTTTAGAGATAGTACAGTTGCTACCGCATTTATGGAAACAATTCAAAAGCTACATGGAAACCCAAATATTATTGAAAGTGATAGAGATCCCATTTTCATTGGAATTTTTTGGACGGAATAATTTTCTTGTCTTGGTAGTCAATTAGCTCATAGTTCATCTTATCATCCTCAATCTGATGGAAAAAATGAGAATGTGAGCCAATGTTTGGAAGTATATTTCTATTTCTTTGGATATGATAAACAAACACAATGGGTCAAATGGTTACCTCTAGATGAATGGTGGTATAACACATCCTTCCATAGTGAAGAAAAAATGACCCCATTTATGGCACTTTATGGATATCATCCTCCATCCATCACATCATCTTTAAGAGAAAATTCTAAGGTTCAAGCAATGGAATATCACATCCAACATCAACAGCAAGTTCTCCAACTCTTAAAGTATAACCTCACACCAACGCAAAATCAAATGAAACAATAGGCAAATCAACATTGCAGTGAAAGAAGTTTTAATCTAGGTGACTGAGTATTTTTACTATTACAATGGTGTAAAAAATTTTCCCTCAAGCAAACTAAGAACGATAATAAATTATCAACCAAGTACTATGGTCCTTACAAGGTGTTGCAAATGATTGGTATTGTTTCCTTCATCTTTCTGAGTACACCCTGTTTTCCATGTTTCATGCTTAAAGAAGGTTGTCGGTGAAAAACTTCCAATTTAAATAGTATTTCCAGAACTTGACGAAGAAGGAAAAAACATATTGGAGCCACAAGAAGTCACAGAAACAAGAACCCAACAACTACATAATCAATCAATTTCAGAGTATCTCATTAAGTGGAAGAACTTACCTGTTAAATATTCCACATGGGAGCATGAGAATTTTATAAAGGAGCATCCAAAACTACTCAAGTGTTGAGGACAACAACTTTTTGAAGGAGAGGGGCATGTTAGATCCCTATATATTACTGTAGCCCCCTTCTTGTTATTGTAAGTGTAGCCCCCTGTTGTTATTGTTGTACCCATGTATCCCCCATATTTTTATTGTTGTGCCTGTAAAATCTCGCTATTGTTATTATTGTTATGTATACTCTGATTATATTGTGAACCCTTTGATTCCTATATGTACCAAGGAGGTATTGTCATTTGTATCATCGAAGAATTATTCATTTATGTAATGTAAAGGACATTTTCCCCTCGAAGATGATAAATTATATGTTGTTGGTCTATCTTTTCTTCTATTTTGTGATTTAGTTGCATAACAATTTATGTTATGAAATATGGAATATGTTATGATCCCTTTATATCATGAACATTTTAATTGTTTTCCTTTAAGAATAACCAATGAATTCATTCAAGCTTTGTAGGGAATTAGTGATTGGTATATTAAGGAGACATTTTCATATGTTTGAACTTATGGTTGCCTATCGCCCCTAAATGATCTACCTAAGATCATTCCCAACAGGATTTTATGTAGATAAGTTTCTTATAAAATAATTTGAATGGGTGTGGCAATAGACTTGAATATTGCCTCAAAAAAGATATGGCTCTCACTCCCTATCCTAATTGGTGAGTATGGATCAATGTTGGAAACCCTCTAGCCAGAAAGGCCACCACAAAGAAAAGAAAAACTAATAGCGGAAATAATTAAAATAATACATCGACAACAAACAAAGATAACAAAAAATTAAACCTACAACCTACCTCACAGAACACCACTGCTACAGATGAAGCATAAAACTAGAGTTTAAACTAAACCACAAATTTTTACAAGCACAAAGATGTTGCAAATACAATGCTACATGAATCTGGATCATTCATTTCATTAACATGAAAAAAAATGTACATAATATGCAACCCTCCTTGCCATGGCGTCAGGGAGGCATCACAACTTCCAATGCTCTCCTCAACCCCTAAACCCTATGCCAAAATTTCCAAGGAATGATAGACTCAAAACCCCACAAAAAAATTAAAACCCATAACTCTAAAATCATGAGGGAAATTTCAATATTTTAATGAAAATATCGACTAACTATTTTTCCCTCTGTGGTAAATTAATTTTCATTTCATTTCCCTTACATTTACACTTTTTTCTTTTAATAAATGTTACATTTGAATCCTAACAAGCTCCTGGCACAAATTTTTGGTTCGTCTCGAACCAGGTGCAGTCAGACATCCATGTTCACTTGTACTTCCACTCCATTATCCCAATCCACCTTAGAGTGTTGAACTACACGTTGTGCACTAATATTTCCTCTACTCTATGCTCCCTCTTTTTGCACTATTTCCTCTTTCTATGGGTATCCCAGGCTCTTGTTCACGACACCCCATCTCTTCTCTACACACATCAGTGTCCCAGCCTCTGCTGATAAGAACCCACTCTCTTCTTCTCTAATCTACTCTATTTTATGATATTTTGACTTTACCTACTACAACATGCATCCAGTTATATGTTATTCTCCCTTATTCATTATACATGTCCATTGTACCTTGCTTGAATTCTTGTCATTTTGTCACTTTTTAATGTTGTAGGATTTCGAAATTTCCACTAGCTTGTAGTCTTTAGCTATAAAACCATATATCTCATCCTTTGTTATTCTAGGACATCTGAAAATGAAATGTGCTAGTTGGTTTACACAAGAACAACTAGAAACACTAGTGGGGGTCTTCATAAGGACTTCCCATACATTCTGCCTCATATTTCATTTCTATTCATGGCTCTGCATGGGTTCTTTCTAACCCAAAAAATAGAAAATAGAGAAATAAAAATTGCATGAAAGAAAAGAGCCTTGCAACGAAAATTAAAATCTATGGGCTCATGAGATTGTGAGGGGTGGCTCTCTTCTTTTCCCGCACACACCCACTTGACTATGTGCACTTCTCTTCTATGCACAATTGGTTATGATCCATCAACATCATCTATAATAGCCTTAGAAAATATAGAAAGAACTAACAAAGCTATGGCACCCTCCATGTCCTCGATTGTCGTGTCATTATTCAATTCCTCATCTTTTGAAGACATGACAAGAGACTCACCAGTAGATAGTTTTTCAACTTGGAGAATAAGTTTTTTAACAAGATTAGGTGTTGAAAATGTTGGTTTGGTTATTGCTCCATACTAATCAAATACAAAATTTTGTATTCTACGATCATGATAAAAATGATATCAATTTCCAAAAACATGCACTGATGCATGCTCCCTTGTCCTTAAAGCCATTAGTGGTGCCTATATAAAAGAATATTAAGCTTTACAACCTTCACTAAAGCATAAGTCACCAAAGTTGTCATCACTATTAATGGAAAATATTGTGTCATTTCAAGGAGTATTAATTTGAAGATCATTGTATGTTCCATGGTATATTCATCCACCTCAATAATCATTATATTTTATGGAATATTCATCGAGAACATATTCCATATGCCTCTCATACTCCTCTTCTTGAAAATTGAGAGAGTTGCCTTGCATTGGACCTCTTTGAATGTGCTTCATGAGATGGGCCTTTAATCCTGCAACCTTACTCCTCAAGTTTCCCCACTATGTATTCTTATGGAGAATATCCATGTACCTATGCAATAACACCTTGTCTCGACACACCTCTTAAATGCCTAGAAAATTCTCTTTCAACTCTACATCTTTGAGTTTATTTTAACATTGATCTACATCTACCAACTCCTTTGTCACCTCTCTACTGAAATCCTCCATCGCATTGATGTTCCTCTCCCCTACGAGGAATTTTAGCTGAAACCACCATGTTAAAAGCATATGGTGAGAAATGAAAGCCCAATTCAATACCGATGGTCATCAGTATTGCATCTCATTGAGGTTGAACAAATGAATGTGGGATTTTCATGTCCATCGCCATGGACCTTCTCACCAAGAGCGGATTCCAAGACTTTTTTTATTTCTTAGACCCAATATTGTGCAACTTACTATAGATAACATGCCAGAGTGGTTTCAATGAATCATTAAAAATTTTAAGAGTAGTGAATGTAATGATACCAATTGGAACTGAAATATTTTTTTGGAAAAAAACTTGTTGAAGAATGACTAAATAATATTCATGCCAACAATGTAAATGGTATGAATCCAAAGCATTGGTTACTACTGAGACACAAAACCCTAAAGGAATAAAAAAAATAAACATTGAAAAACATATGGCTACATGTAGGACTATAATAATCTCATCAACCACTACAACATATATTTTCACTAAAAAACACTACAAGAGCCTCGAGAATGAGAAGCCTCTGGAAAAAGAGAAGCAACCGCTAGACCACTGGGGAGGCACAAGACAGACAGGAACCCTGGAAATATCTAGCCAATAAAATGTTGATTTTGTATTCTTATTGAGGCTACAGGCTAGCCTGGGCCATAACCCTTGTTTGACCACAATTTCATCCATCTAGGTTTCTCTCCACCGCTTCTGCTACTGGGATATGGTCCCTAGGCTTAATTTTGGGTTAGTTTAATCAATTTTTGAGTAGAATTTTGTCAAGAATGTAAAGTTTCCATGAAATGTGGAAGCAGAGCATGCAACTAAGTAGGAGTCAAAGGGGCTTTAGTCCCTTATATGGCTAAGTGATAAGATGATTTTGAGACTCACCCATAGGCCACAGGCCATGGTATTTTATTCGAAAGGCTATAAATATTTGAGTCATAGCGAGTCTAGATATATAATTTTTGGAGAAGAATAAGTGTAAGGGAAAGTGCTAAGGAAGGAATGATTTGTTTCCTATACTTAGGTGAAAGGAGAAAGCCGCTATAGTTGAGTGTGCAGAGACCTTGGCAAGTCTAGATTTGAGTGTGCGGGCACCTATAGCTGGATGCGCAGGATGGAAGAGTCTGTAATTTGAATGTTGAATCTAATAAAGATAGATTTTGGACCGCACCTCTTATATTGGTGTCTTGTTCTTAATTCCGTTAAGTTTATGCATTGTTAATTAATGATCTGTTTTCTATGAAGTAAAGAGTATTCTCTGTGCGAATCTATTGAGCCTTTAATATCTATGCATGAAATTAGTAATGATCTATTTCTGTGAAGGTAGTAGCTTAATCTGTTATGATAACTGATCGAAACGAGTAGATATGTGTGAAGGAAGATCTAGGTTTATTATTTACTAAGTGGAAGTGGTAATTTTGCTTCTTTTAAGTCTGAAAAGCTTGATTGTAGACCTTCACAAACGTTTGGAATCCATTTGGATAGAGTTACAGTAGTGAACCATACGAAGATACAGATCTGCCTGAAGGCACATCTGAGCTACAACAATTTCAGCTTACATATCACATGGTCTCTAGATGTAGAAGCATAGTTATAACATCCCCCAATACTACATCGGGTGAGACTCCAGCCTGCGATATGCAGGTTGTTCCCGAAAGGGCTAGCAATTAGGTTTTTGTTGGCAGGCATGAATAATTCTAAACTTAGGTCAGGCCCCCTTAAGCCAACAAATGCTTCTGTTGTCAGGACCGATATCTCTCAGAGATATGTGTTATAAATGGTTTCCTACAAAGAAAGGGATCAAGAAGTGGATTTACCAAAACATACATGTGTTTGTGTCTCAAGAGAACATAAGCCCTAAACTATCCAAGCAACAATGGTTGCAGAGATATTTGTACACAAATGAGACCAAAATGTTATTCTATTTCTTCCCTCACAAACTACACGAGTGGTTGTCTAAATTGGTTGATAGTTAAGGGATGTGGAGGCTTGACGACCCTATAGTGTGGACTCTTGAACTGGTGCGACATCTGGAAGCATCAGGAAGAAATATTGCATGGGATGTAGATCATTGGATTGATCGCACACTTGGAAGTTTTGTGATTGAGTTCGTGATCGATAGAAATATTAGCTATAGAAAAGCAGAATGTCGGCTCTTTAAGGGACTATGAGAGGGTTATGAAATTACCTTGATGTTTGGGGCTACATGAAGCGGGAAATGATTTAGAAGAAACAAAGGATTGAGCTCATATTACAGTCTGCTCTTTGAACCCACTTCAAGTGACGATGAAGGGACAGTGCTGACTACACTATGAAGTGGAGTTCAGCTAATTAAGTAGGGTATCCCGAGGATACCTCATCCATCCACTTTACCTCCACCTCATACACCAACACCTTCATGTCCACCTCCACTTCCACTTCCACCATTCAACATGGTGAGCATGATGAAGATGTCGATTTTTAAAGGGGTAAGGAGTGAAGACCCCGAATAGTTCTGGTTTGTTGCAAGAGTTGTATGGACGACACAATAGATTATGGACGATAACATTAGGAAGGTGCAGCTGGTCTCAACCTTACAAGATGAAGCACTGACATGGTACATCAAGTATTGTTCTGATGTCCCCAACGTAACATTGGCAGAGACCTAGCAAGCTTTGAACAGGGAGTTTAGGAAGCCTAAGTCAGAGGTGACAAAAGATAGGTGAGAAAACTTGGGATTTCAATCAAAGGTTGAAATGCTTGATCAAGCAAGCCAATATGTTAATTACATATTCCCAACACTGCGACTGGTATATAGCATCACTTTTTCCGCACTTAAGAGTGTCGCTGTCACAACAAAAGATAGAAATGCAAGAGGAAGCCTTAGAAATTACAATAAGATTGGACGCATCAATCATACCGTATACAAACTTTGGAGTGCAACAGATTCACTCGTAGCTAGAAACCTTGCACTTGGATTTGTAGAGCCTAAAGAGAGGAAAGAAAGCCCAGTTAAAGGTGTGCATTGAAGTTTGGTGCTTGAAGTGCAAGAGCCATGGGCATGATAAGGACCATTGCCCAATTTATAAGAACTATATTATGGGGGAGGGCATGTTCCCTTGAAACCCGGGGACGTGGGCAGATAATTTTCTATAATTGTGGTGAAGTAGGACATTTCACGCGAGATAGCACAAACCCCACGCATCTATCATGTCAGTATTGCCGACAATTTGACCATGTGATAGAGGAATGTCCAATCCTTATGGAAAAGATGCAAGAGAAGAATATGTAGCCCCAACAACTGATGCAGAACATCCAAATGATGAGGACCGAGCCCCGCCAAGAAGATTAGAGCATAAATATAGTAACAAGAAGTGGTATGGCCACTCGTGCAGATAAGGGAAAGCAGCCTGAGGCTAATAGGTGGGTGTGCAAGGCTGCCGAGAAGGAAGTACACTTTTACCTTAATCACACTAAAGATATCTTCATGGAAGAAAAGAAGGACTTCGTCGAGGCCTCCACCTAAGGAAGCCAAGAGAAAATCCCAGAAACTAGTACAACACAAGAGGTAGATCCTTTGGTATTAGCTACTTTTCTAAAGACCTGTATGAAGTTACTGCGTGATACAAATTAGTAAAAGGGTCGAATAGTTAATCTACAAGTGCAAAACTAGATAAAAAAACCCCTACTGGATAACGCACCGTGAGAAAAATTGGTAAGCATAAGAAGTGAACAAGGTGCGAAATGAGGGTGACTGCGAATAGGAGAATATGAAATGGACCAAGTAATATTGGATCTGGGATCTGATGTAAAC
Organism: Pinus tabuliformis; assembly: GCA_031772625.1. Lineage (NCBI taxonomy): Eukaryota > Viridiplantae > Streptophyta > Pinopsida > Pinales > Pinaceae > Pinus > Pinus tabuliformis. The sequence continues at coordinate 767,718,338 of CM062815.1, forward strand.
ATCCTATGTAAGAAGACATGGGAATGGATGGGGAGACCTACATTGCAGTGGTATCCTATTTAGTTGCACATTGAAAATCAACATAAGATTATTCCAATTGGGTGCTTATATGGTGTAATGGTAGACATTGAGGGTGCAAGTGCACTGGCTGACTTTGAGGTCATTGAGATAGTGGATGAAAGTAACATGTACCTCATGCTACTAGGAATTTTCTGGGATTTCGATATGGACGCGGTAATCAACTTGAAGAAGCGGAAGATGACATTTGAAAGGAAGTCGCTCAGGGTTGTATCCCCATGAGAACTTGTTGAAAGTGCGCGTTATACTGAACATGTTCACGACTTTGTGGAAGATGATGATGACTTGGATCAGATATACATGATCACAACTCGAAAGGAATATTGGATCAATCCCATAGTTGATGGACGAATCACGTGGGATAGCGATATTTCCTACACCTCGGATTCGGATGAAGAGATTCCACACTAGAAAAATCGGTCGCATGAAGCATCTACACTCCAGTGCAATATGGTGACCAAGTCACTACGATGTGTCTCAATTGAGGTAAGGAAGCTTCCACATTATGATGCCTTTAATGATGTGGATCTATTTTTAGATGAATTTGAAAGGGAAGTACCAGAAGAACATCGCTTCCAAGCACTGGAGTTGGCATTACAAGCTACACCTGACAGTTGGTGGGGTACGCAAAAGGAGAGATTTGTTGGATGGAAGGAATACAGAAGAATGATGAGATTAAGGTTTGGGTATGCTAATACCCAGATGAAAGAAAAACACAATGGGAAGAATGATCGGCACAATCATCTGGGAGGGTGGACTAAGGCCTGGGGAATAGAACCACAACCAGAATGGGTGCACATTTTCTATCATACCTTAGATACAATATCGATGAACTTGTATTTGGAAATAGAGCTTCCCCATGGGAAAGTTGAATGCGATATCTTAAGAGAGAGTTTCTTATTGACGTTCAGATTTGAGAATGGGTTTGAATGCATTGATGAAGCAGTCTAGGAGATAAAAGAAACTATATTCAAAATTCCTAAGGAATCAGTAGAATGGGCTCAACCGTATTGGAGTACACAACTGCACCATGCACTGGAATGTTACAATGTCATTATTGAAGATGAAGTAGAAGACTCATGGAATATTAACATTCCAGAGACAGAAGGACAACATGAAGTTGAAGGACCAAAATCATAAAACCCAGATATAACAAAACCTTTGAAAACTAGACAAGTAAATATTGGATCTGAAGTAGAGCCTATATTAAAAAATATAGGTGAATATTGGGATGAAGATACAATTGATAAGGTGGATTAATTGTTGCGCAAATACCAAGACCTATTTCCCACAAAGTTTTCAAACCTGAAGGGGGTCATTGGAGATTTAGGTGTTATGAAGATTACGTTGAAACCAGACGAAAAGCTCGTTAAGCAGAGACCTTATTGGCTAAAACCAAAGTATAAAGAAAAGGTGTGCCACAAGCTTGACACGATGTTGGATGCTGATATTATTGAACCAATGGAGGAATCTGATTGGGTAAGCCCAATTGCTGTCCAAGAGAAGAAATAGAAAGGCGAAATCAGGATATGCATAGACCTAAGAAAGTTGAACGATGCATGCATGCATAATACATTTCCAACACCATTTACAGATGAAGTATTAGAGAATGTTGGATGACAGGAGGCTTATTTTTTTATTGATGGCTTTTCAGGATATCATCAAATAAATATTGTGCCGGAAGATCAAAGCAAGACAAACTTTGCGAAAGAGCAGGGTTGCTTCTAGTACACAGTAATGCCATTCGGATTGAAGAACGTGCCTGCAATCTTCTCCCGGGTTGTAATTGCGGTGTTTAAGAAATTTATTCGTAAATTTTTAGAGGTTTATTTTTATGATTGGACTATGTTTGGCTCGGTGAAGCGCCATGTTGTGAGTCTTTGCCTTATGCTGGATACATGTCGAACGTATCATATCATGAAGAATATGAAGAAGTGCCTATTCTATGTACCCTTTGGAATTTTGCTCAGCCATGTCATATGTAAGCAGGGATTGATGATGGAACTTGTGAAGATCATTGTGATTGTCAATTTGGAAGCTCCTAGGAATGTAAAATAGATGCATGCGACGTTGGGGCACACTGGGTATTACAGAAAGTTTATCAATGCATATGCTCAGATAACTGCACCGATGGAAAAATTATTGAAGAAAGATGCGATGTTTTTTTGGGATGAAGAATGTTGGCACAATATGGATGTCTTAAAGGAAAATATGGTGACCATGCCCATCTTGGCATTTCCAGACTAGAAGAAAGAATTCCATGTGAATGTAGATGCTTCGTGTATTATGCTTGGTGCAGTATTAACACAGGAAGGAGAGGTTGAAATTGATCATCTGATAGCCTTTGTGAGAAGAAAGTTAACAAGGGATGAGAAGAATTATTCCACTATAGGGCACGAAGGGTTGGTGATGGTCTACACACTGGAAAAGTTTCGACATCATTTATTGGGTGGACATTTTTAAAATGCATATAGATCACTCCTTTCTGAAGTACCTAGTAAATAAGCTTGTGTTGGGGGGCATATCTACCGATGGTTATTTTTGTTTTAAGAATATGACTTTGAAGTGATTGTGAAGCCTGGAAGGCTGAATGCAGGACTTGACCACCTGTGAAGGATTGAAATGGTCAAAGAACCAAATAGTTTGGAGGAAGTATTGTTGGATGCACAACTCTTTGTGGTACACATCACGAATGACCATTTGTTGATATCATTCAGTTTTTAACCACAGGTATAACCTTGGAAGGATGTTCCACTCAGTGGAGGAAGGAATTAGTAGTCTGCTCTCTATATTTTTCAGTGATTTCGAGTCACTTATACAATATGGGAACAAATGAAATACTGCATAGGTATGTTCCAGAATTTGAACACTCTAGTAACCTCACCAAAGCACATGGAGGAGCGGTAGGAGAACACTATGCATGAAAAGAAACTATGAAGAACATTTTGGGAATTGGGTTATGGTGGGTGATATTGCATAAGGATTCTAAGACATACTGCAAGGCGTGTGATGCTTGCCAAAGGATGGAAAAGCCTTCACGACAAGGTGAATTGCCTCTAAATCCTCAGGTTTAGTTGCAAGTATTTGATAAGTGGGCTATTGATTTCATAGGCCCAATACAAGCAGCAGGAAATAAGATGGGTGCATGATATATTATTACTGCAACAAAATATTTAACCATATGGGAAGAAGTGCACTCGGTTAAGGATTATACAACTACCACTTCTGCGAAGTTTTTGTGTGAATATGTCATAAAATTGTTTGGATGTTCTAAGATATTGATGAATGATATGCATACACATTTCTTGAATGAAATGATCACTGCAATTCTTAAAGAATTCTAGGTATACCACCAGAAGAGCACACCCTATCACCCATAGGCAAATGGAATGGTGGATGAATTTAATAAAATCTTGGAGAATGCATTAAAAAAGGTCTGCAACGCATAGAGGAATGACTGGGATATGTGCATATCAGTAGTTATATGGGCATATAGGATGACCTGCAAGAATTTCATAGGCCAAACACCGTTTAGGTTGGTCTATGGGATTGATGCAGTGATGCCTATGGAGTACATTGTGCCAAGTCTATGTATTGTAGCTTTGATAGAGATGGGGGATCACAAGACCTTGGAGGAATGGCTTGGGCAACTAATGGAGTTAGAAGGGGACTACTTTCTTACAGGATTTCATCAGCAATTACGAAAGGAACGAGAGAAATCATGGCACGATAGGAATATTAAACCGCACACTTTCAAGGCGGATGATTTAGTGCTAGTATATGACTGCAAGTTCACAAAATTTCCATGGAAATTTCAAATTCAATGGTTAGGGCCATATGTTATTAAGGAGATCATAGATGGTGGTGAAGTTCAGCTCATGAAGCTGAATGGTGAACTATTCCCTGGAAGAGTTAATGGAAGCAGGTTGAAGTTGTATATAGGGGATCCTGCCCCTGCACAATGACTACATGGTAGCAAGACAGTCTTAGTAATCCAGGTAGCTATAAGAGATTCTGAGACTATAAAATACTCTTACGAAGAAGAGACAACTATAGTAAGATGGTTGTAAAATGAAGGCAAGAGGTGTGATAGGTGAAGTTGGGCCTAGAGAGTTGTGCCACGGAGGATGATGCCACGAAGTTGGTTCCAAAAGTAGTCATTGAAGTCATTGTTCATGATTGGATAGAGAAAATCTCGTTAGGAGGAGTGGGTAGGAGAAATTTATGGAGAAAATATTTGGAGATCTGCTGCCAAAGACGCATTTATGATCAGAAAATGGATGGACGGTCGGATTTGAATTTGAAAACCCCTATAAATATGGCATGTCAGCCTAAAGAGTGACACTTTGCATTTTGAGAATTTTCTGTGAGCACTATTATTTTCAGTCTATGAAGAACGAAGATTGGGAAGAACTCTTGTCACGATCGTCATTCGTAAACCTATCTACAACAGCTCGTGAACTTTTTCTTGAACGAATGACTACAAAAAATCTCGTAGAGGTTGTTAGTTCTAAAGCTTCCATCTCCGACATGGTGGACCCTAAACTCCTATCTATGGAACTTGTGCCCCCTGTGCCTATGACACCGAGGTTGCCTAGGCTGAAGAAATCCAATACTAAGGAGAACGAGAAGAAACCTATATCAGTGACACATTCATTGCGGAAGAACCTGAAGGTTCAGTAGAAGGAGATGAAGGATAAGGCAAAGCAGCAGGAGAAAATCATTTACTTTGAGATATAATAACTTCGCGATGGCATGGAGGAATTAGATGCTGAGGACTCAGGGAAATTTATAGTCTCTACACCACTGTTACCAGAACAGGTCGCTTTTGAAGGCACGGTTTTAGCGCACATCTTGATACTAAAGCTAGAGGATTGGGATCTCACTAACCATGAGAAATTCCCTCACTTAGCTACTAATAAGTACATGAAAAAGATATAATATGAAGAAACTGGGGTTACATGGTTGGAACCCATGAAATGGATCAGATGAATCAAGCAGGCCAGTTTACTGGACATGCTTTGCATACCACACTTCCACTGATCGATTATAAACACTATGTGTTTGTGCCAACTGCTCACGCTGGTGTATGATGAGTGTTTATGGCTCGATGAATCCATCCCTATCACTGGTATGCTCATCCATAGGATTATGAAGCTGCCCTATAATGGGGCGAACCCTACCAAGGAATTTGGAGGAAAAAGTGGAGAAAAGGAGTTACAAGAATATGATGAAAACTGAATTTGGATTGATCAATAAGTCGCATGGATATTCTATCCGCTCCATTCAAAACCAAGCAGTGCAGTTTGCCGCCAAAATTCTGGCAGGAAATATTATGAGAAATGTCACGCAAATGAAGTTCCGACGTGAGTAGTGTCGTTGGCTGCCCAGTGCACGAGAGGAGTACAATACAACTAGGTGCAGTATTTATGCAAGGAATTCCTCATGAAATGTTGTGAAGCATGGGAAGACAACAAGGCATTTCACTATGCCTATCTCCTATTGCTAATTTTACTAGTAACATGGTGCATACCCGAGGATAGTCAATTTCCTCTATAGGAAGAAGATTTACTAGAGGCAATGAAGTTCGCTTCGTTGTGGGCAACAAAGGATCTGGAGAGGATCAAGGAGCCCAAGATTTTGTAAATATTGGTTGAAATGGACCTCCATAGATAATCATTCATCGTCGAACATTGTCTCCAACATTGTTCGAGAAGTTGAGGGTGTTCACAGAGTTTAAGGTTCACTTCCTTAGTGTCTTGATCGGGGTGAGGTGGGACCCTAAGCATATATGGCACAATTCACCATACTTAGTTTTGGAAATAGATGTGCAGAAAATTGTGGGAAGTTGTCCAACGGAGTGGAAAAAGCCCATGGATGTTGTTGTAGGTACCAATCAGGGTAGAGAAACATCTGTTGCATAGATGAGAGCTGCACAGAAATGAAAAAGAAGCAGCATAGGTAGTGGCGTGAGTATTGGCCAAGTAGAGAAAGAAAGAAGTTGCTAAGGAAACTGTTGAAAATGACCGCGCTACAAAAGAGAGTGTTGAGACAGAGTGCACTGACACGGAGGAAGTCAAAGCATTGGCTTTATAGCATACTGAGGAGAAGGAACTATCTAAGCAGGACATAGATGGTGGAGAGGAGTAGAGCACTCCCTTCACATTGAAGAAGCAGATAAATAAGACAACCGTTGGGACAAGAAAGAAGCACAAATCAGATAAGTAATTTCAGATTGACCTGATGATCCTCACAGAAGTGGATCTTGAAGAAATTGGGGACAAAGTCAAATACACCATGAGGGAGCTATGTCAAAAATTTGAACAACAATACATGTAGATGCTAGGGAACATCCAGAAGGATATGTAATATCTGAAAATCTAAATAGGCAAGTTTCAAGTGAGTGGGGTGCAAGAAATCCTAGCACAAGGGAGTGAGAAAGTATTGGAGAGGGAAAGGACTCTAGATGTCAGAGTCACCTCCTTACCCGGAGGATCAGTTTGCACAGAAACGAAGGAAGACCATGCTCTACTGATCATGATCAAAGACATCAGGGTGGAATTAGTCATGTTGCCACTTCAAACACTCCGTGCGCTACATCAATGTGTCTTAGATGAGATTAGAATCAGAGAGAAGTGCGTAGTTGTAGTAATCAATGAATTTAAGGTAAAAAGTGAAAAGTCAGAGCCTGGAAATAGCCATCACACAGGAGTGCAATTCAGTCCCAGAGTTACATATTCTGGAAGATGGCACAACTACAATGAAGATCGGGATATTGGCATTTGTAGTCCATGAATCAAAATATGAGATAGGCAGAGTCACGTTTGACTTCCAGATGAAAATAATAGAATTACAGCTAAAGCTACAATTGATTACTCTGCCCGAGGTCAGGGAGAAGCTTGATGCAACCATTAAGGAGCATATGAATTCTCTAGAGGGTCCAGTTAAAGGATGTGACTTTCTTTTTAACCATGGCATGGAATTATGGGACATTTTTCAGGAAGACCCAAAGCTACAGATGTTGAGCGCAGAAATCATAGAGGTCCAACAGAAATGTGATGAGATCAGTGCCACTGCACACACATTGGCGCCAGTCCAGCACTTCGCGCACCTAAAAGAAGGGAAGGTAATACAAGCACAAGTATAGGAATTGCACCAAAAAGAATGAGTGTTAAAGGCTCGACTTCAACTTTGGACAAGAGGCCAACTAGATTTCTCATACCATGCAGGGGAACCTAAAAGATTTGTAGTAGAATCATAGGACCATGAAACTTGCGGTAGAGGGATCAACTATAGAAAAGTTGGTCGAAGAGGTGAAGAAGGCTTCATCACAAAGTACTGCAGAGCTGAATGCATTCAAGAAATAGCTCAGTGAGCTTCGCCACAAATTCGAGAAGCCATCTGAGTGACTCAAGGGTGTGTCACCATATTTGTGCTGGGGACCTATTGGGACAGGGTCCCTAGGGTCAATTTTGGGTTAGTTTAATCAATTTTTAAGTAAATTTTTGTTGAGAATGTAAAGTATCCGTGAAATGTTGAAGTGGAGCGCACAACTAAGTAGGAGTCAAAGGAGATTTATGCCCTTGTATGGGTAAGTGATAGGATGGTTTTGAGACTCACCCATAGGTTGTGGTCCATGGTATTATATTAGAAAGGCTATAAATATTGGAGTCATAGTGAGTCTAGATATATAATTTTTGGAGAAGAACAAGTGTGAGGGCAAGTGTTAAGGTAAGAAATATTTGTTTCCTGTACTTGGGTGAAATGGGAAGCCTGCTACAACTGACTGCATGGAGACCTTGGAAAAGTCCGCAACTGAGTGTGCGGGCCCCTACAACTAGGTGTGCAGGGTGAAAGAGTCTATAATTTGAACACTGAATCTAATAAAGACTGATTTTGGACCGAATCTCTTGCATCGATGTCTTGTTCTTAATTCCATTAAGTTTATGCATTGTTGCTTAATGATTTGTTTTCTATGAAGTAAAGAGTATTCTCTACATGTATCTGTTGAACCTTTAATATCTATGCATGAAATAAGTAATGATATTTTTTTGCAAAGATAGTATCTTAATCTGTTATGGTAACTTTTTGAAGCGGTAGATCTATGCGAAGGAAAATCTAGGTTTATTATTTACTAAGCAAAAGTGGTAAGTTTGCTTCTTTTAAGTCTGAAAAGCCTAATCATAGACCTTCGTGAAGGTCTGGAAGCCATTTGGATAGAGTTTCAGTAGTGAACCATAGGAAGATCGAAATCTATGCAAAGGTAGATCTAAGCTACAAGAACTTCATATTACATATCACATCATCTCTGGATGGAGAAACCTGGTTCTAGCATCCCCCAATACTGCTTCGGGTGAGACTAAAGCCTGCACTATGCAGGTTTTTTCTAAAAGGGCCAGCAGTTATGATTTTGTTGGTTCGAATGAATAAATATGAACTTGAGTCAGGCCCCCTTAAGCCAATGACTCCCACCCAGCTGAAGATGGGAACCATGCTTTTTCCTGTAGGTCAAAATTGTTCAAAACATAAACTAGAAAATTACCTCACATAACACCATTGCTGCATATGAAGAATAAAATTGATCGTAAACTAAACTACAAACTGTTACAAGTAGAAATTTTTTGCAAATAGAATGCTATAGGAATCCATATCCTTGATTTCATTAACATGAACCAAACTTTACATAATATGCATCCCTCTCTACCATGGTGGCATGGAACTTGCACAACCTCTAACACTCTTTTCATCCACTAAACCCTACACCAAAATTTCCAGTGAACAACAGACTCTAATCCCCACACACACTTTAAAACCCATAACGGAGGGAATATTTTAGTATTTTAATGAAAATATCTACTAACTACTTTTCCCTCCATGGTAAATTCATTTCCCTTACATTTACATTTTGTTTATTTATTTTTATAAAGGTCACATTTGAATCCCAACAATCATCCAACATTCCTAAGGCTATGCTATAATTTGAAGCCTTAGAAAAATTAAAATTATCTTGGATTTTAGAGATCTGTGGGTTGAATCTTTTGAATAATTGACCGGAGAATCCACAGTTTTATCATTTTTGAACTCAACTCAAGAAGCATTACCCCAATAAAATTGTGTCCAAACACTGCACAAATGCAGGAGCTATAAAATATGTTGATGAAGAATCCTTTCTTAATGACCTATTCAAAGATGCTTGAACATTTCTAGAAGTTACTAATAGAGTCCAAGAACTCCATGTCCATAAACAAGCTGAGTTTCAAAGTTTTAGAAATATGAGAGGAATATATTTACCATCTATTTTGTAGGAAAAAAGTGAAATATGTATTGTAGAGTCATCAACTTAGCAGGCCAACCTCCCTCTAAGAAACCAATATAGATAGAGGGACATCCAATTGAAATAAAGCTTCCTCATCAAGAACCTCTTACATGCACAACCATTGAAACAAAAATATAGCTTCAAAGAAATAAGACCTAAAAATGTAGGAGGAATGGTTTTTTTTTCGAGCAAGTGCAGAAGGCATTAGTAAAAAATAAAGGTAAAAATCCTTTGAATATTGCACGTGAGAGATATCAATCATCCCCTCCAAGTTTTGAGGTCCCCATGAAGAACATTCAAGATGAAGAAGCTACAACAATGGTTACTTTTACGGAAGTTTTAAAAACTCCCATTTCATCTCTACTAGAAATTCCCTCCTCAGACATACTCTATGTCTAAGATCTTTCACCTATTTAGGAGGAGGAAATTCCTCCTACTCACTAGTTTTTCAGTAGAAATAGAGGAGATTTCATATAAGGCGTGGTCAACAGATAGAAAACTACACATGATAATATTTCTCCAAATCAACATAAAACTATCTATAATGAATCCAAGCAAACTTATGAACAATTATATGGAGAAATAACAAGTTTGATTGGACCATTTGGAAATGAAAATATTTTGTTAGTAAACAATCTCATTGAGATTATTAGTCAAAGGAACAAAACAATTAAGTTCAAGCTCTCAGAAGAACAATAACAACATACCCAATAGATGAGGAACTTGGAACACATGTTGAAGGATGACCTGGCCAAGGTACAAGAAGGTTTTTCTAGCTTAGAGAAAGGGAAGGATGCACATATTATAGGTATGCAATTGTAAGTTAACAAACTCACTAGAAGCTTCAACAAGTTATTTGTTACCATTTTTATTTTCTATTTTTAATTGTAACAAAATGCTATCCACGAGTCTTGGATAGATGGTGATCGAGCGCTCTATTAAGGCACTCCTTGATGTGAAGTCACCTGTAAAATTCACTGCCCCGGTCAGGGTGATATATTGGACATGATGAATATGTAGCCTTGACAAGTTTACAAAAAAATAAAATTGTAACAAAATGTCATTTCTATTAATTGAATATTTTGCATTAACATATAAAGTAATCCTCAGGGACTTTACAAGGGTTTTGATTTTTTGTAAAATAAGTTATTGCACTGTTGTAAAAGCTTCAGTTTGGGAAATATAAGAGCCATTTGAGGTTTCATTTGATTATCTACTTCAGGAAAAATATGGTGTTGTTCCCTTTTGATTCATGTTGTTAACAAAATCTTGTGTTATTTTGCTTAACTCATTAGTAATTCATAAAGCTCATAATTAGTAATTACATTATTGTTTGTTATTGATTATTACATGATTTTGATAATTGATTAAGTCAAACTCAGTTGTATGAATGCTTGGTTTATGTTAGTTTACATTTAAACTATTTTATGTGGGTATGCATATAACTTTTGGTTTGGTTCAATTACTATATTAGTCTTAACGATCTGTATCTCAACCTTTCATAATTACTATTCATTTATACACATCAATAGCTAGCTCCCAGGATAAATAGTTATAAATAATATCTAGAATAACTAGTTTATTTCATAATAGCTATATTTATAATAGAATTTATCATTTCATTACATCCACCTTACATTAGGGTCCATTTAGAGAGTCTTATTTTTAGGAGAAATTCCTTTTCATGGCAACTGAGCCCATATACCACTAAGGATCACTAGTCCATATAATATTGGTCTAATTGAGACCTTCATTGAGCAATTTCTCCTATTGTTGGCTTGGTCCAATCTAAGCATCAACAAGTACCACTAAGGATCACTAGTCCATATGAATATTGGTCTAATTAAGACTTTGATTGGTCAATTTCTCCTATTGTTAACTTTGTCCAATCTAAGCATCAACAAGTAGCCATCTTGTGCTCCTCCCATAAGAATTATAATCATTAACACCCAAAACATTATGAAGGAACCTCCAAACTTCTATAGAATTTGAATAAATATTATCATAAATATTATATGATTGAAAATATTTTTATTGTAAATGTTTTCTATTGCCTCAAACATTTAATTTTTATTTTTTATTTTTTAAAATTGGATAAAATATTTATTTTTTAAAATATATATATTTGAATGTATAAGTAAATTTATTATTCTAAACAATTTAGATACTTAGATTATACATTAGATTTTCAAATTTCAAACAAATTCACTAATAATAATAATATTATTATTAGTATTTGAAACGTGCAAAGACCTTCTCGTAGAATACACATGGCACGAAAAGAGAGGAGCCCAACTCAAATTATTGTTTTGTAAGGCACAAAAGGACACGAGCGCAACTCAAATTAGAATTTTGCAATGCACAAAAGGACAGCAGCGCAACTCAAATTAGAATTTTTTATTTAACCATTAAATAATAGCCGTTTTAAAATAGTCATTTTAAAATCTACATATCACTCATGATAATTACTTATTTCTTCAAAGTGTCATTTTGATGGGTGATTTAAAATTCACACATGAGTAATTTCAAATAAAATTATCAAAAAAAAAATTAGTGATTCATTTAAGATAGGTATTATATTATGTAACACCGATTCATTTAAGATAGGTATTATATTATGTAACACCCATCATATTAAGATTTTAAGATCTCATCATTATTGAGATTTGAGATGTATAATAGATTTTTAGAGTTACTAAAAGTAATTTATCTATATTTACACGCTATGCAATCTTATATGGTACACATTTAAGTTTAAATCATGAATATTGAAGCCTAAATATTAAAAGTTCAACTCACATGATATGTCCATACCTTTGTGTCATTGATTTTCTATATGAAACACTAATTTTTTTTGTTTATATAGATGAAATGTGAGTGAAGCAATTGTGTTTTATTTTATTTTAAGAGTTTTATATAGTTTCTTTAGTGTTGGCAAACTTGTTATAGATCTATTTTTTATAAAATGGGTCTATTTATTAGTTTGGTAAGAAAAAAATCTATTTTGTGGCCAGATTTGGAAATGTCAAATGTGTGGTTACCAAGACTATTTTATTTGATTTTAAGAATTTTATGTAGTTTCTTGAGTGTTGGCAAACTTGTCATAGATCTATTTTTTATAAAAAGGTCTATTTATTAGTTTGGTAAGAAAACAAATCTATTTTGTCGTTAAACATGGAAATATCAAATAGGTGGTTACCAAGACTATGCTGCATTCCATACATTCACACTTAGTCTAAACAAAACTCGTACTAGGTCTTTTACATGTTAGCATGTATATCAAATGCTCTATTCTTCTTCCTTATCCAAAGATTATGATTTTATTCAAAGTTGTTTCATTATTTATAAGGTCTTTTTTCCATGGTTCCTTTTCATAATATATTAGTTAATCACTTTGATTAAGCTACTCGAATTTTTTTTAGTTTAACATAATTTATAAAAAAAGGAAATTAATAATTATATATAATTGCACCAAATCATTGACTAATTTGCATGAAAAATGAAAATAATTAAATATTTTTTGTCTTTTCAAATAATATCAAATACATACACTTATAATATTACTTACTTGAAAAATATTTTATAATCAGGCCAGAATTGTAAAAAAATATTAAAATAAAACACAATTTTTATATTAACACAAACAAATTTTTTTATTAAAAAATTAAAGAAAAACATATAATATATAATACGTTTTTATATTCTCATTACAAATCAAAAAATATATATAATACATGATTTTAAATGATGGATAAAATAAAAAAAAAAAAAATCTCCTTCAAAAAAACATTTGATGGGTAAAAGTGCCAGCCAAATTTAATTTATACCCTAATCTGGATCCCAGATTCCCAAATTTGGCACAGTAACGTCGCTTTTCTTCTGTGAAATTATTTTCATAATATATTTGTTTAGGCGTGCGATTCGCAGAAAAATTCTGCGGGGTTTGCTCTGCCGAATGCCATGAGAATCCCCAGATATTACTGGGCTGGAATACTGTAACAACGACAGGAAAAGGCATCTGAGGTGACGTATTCTCTGGCTGGACTGGCACATTACAGTAAAATATTAAAAAATCTCAGGTCTAATCCATCAAAAAAGGCATCACTAAAGCACAAAATCCTGAATTATTAGCGGAATGGCATGCATATTCACATTTTGTAAAAGATTCGCTTCGTTAATATAAAAAAATCTCTCTGGTTAAGGGAAAATAATTAAAAAACTAGTGCTCTCACATGACCAAGCACAATTCACAGATGTCAATATATAAGTTTTCAACTACACATTAATGTCTTACCAATGGGTTAATGTTTTGGCTATGATTATATCATTCATATTTTATGTATAATACTTAATTAAGAATAAAATATAACAATTAAATAGAGATGTATAATCAAAATCGGTTATTTGTCATCAGCTGAAAAAGTTGACCCGTCAATTTTTTACCTCCACAAAGATGACCTCAAATGCCCCTCAATATTTAAAAGATATAGACATCTTTTTGGCATGATAATGATGTTTTAAGAACCCTTATTCATGAAAAACGATTTTTATACCAATTTGATTAGAGCAAAGTTATTGGCAGCATTTATTTATCTTTTTTTAAACAAAGGTGTATACTAAGAATAAGTATATAAAATCATATGGAAGAAATTCACTTTGTTATTCTTACTACAAATGATATTATTTAGGAATGGTTTTGTTGATGTCTTTAAATGTATAATTATTAATAATTTCTTTCTTAAATGTTATAATATTGATAAATTTTGCAAATTAAGATAATTTTTTCAACTATCTAATTTTTCAAAGTTAGAATATGCAAGATTTTCAAGACAAATTTTGGTATGTCTAAGAATTTCAAACAATGGAAGTTAGCTAAATCTTTCATTCACGACACCAAAGAGAAGATTTATCTTAGATACCATAACCTAATATAGATATTGTTGTCTTCTTAAATGTATTCACTAAATCATTTACTATACAACATTAAATGGTATTTAAAAAAATCGAAAACTTTAACTTGTTAAACTAGATTAGATTAAAACCCCAATCCCTTAACTAAGATGAGAGTAGAATGGGAGAAAAAGAAAAGAAAATAAAAAGAATAAGCTAAATGTAACCCTTGATTTTTCTCCAAGGTCATGCCTTGTACCCAACAATGAGTACTAACTTAGCACATCTCCAACATTATCCCACTTCTTGTTTGCTTTGCAAAGTAATGGAATTCATGATTGATAAGGCAACATATTCAAGGAAGTAATATCAATTTATTGTCTACATTAGAAAATCTTAATAATAAAAGGCTTCATCAATGAGTTTCAACATTCTTCAACTTGTGTCCTTCTCTAGCAACACCTTATTGCCTTAGTTTATGCCCCTAAAATAGTATTCCTACACATTAATATGTTGTCTCTTAGCATGATATGTAGTGTTCCTTTCCTAAAAGATTGTGCTTACACCATCATAATCTAACCTTACATCTTCTTATACAAAACCAATTCCTAAGCCCAATTTCTACAACCTTGCAACTTCCTTACTTTCATAGGTGGTCACGTATTCAAATTCTATAGTTGAAAGGGAAAATATAACCTATATCTTGCTTATCCAACTGATTGATCCTCCAAATAATTTAAACACAGAACCACTTGGATATCCTCCTTGATGAAGATCTATAGTTTTATATGCATTAATAAATATTTGTACAACTATGACTCTATTTGGTCTAAGTCTTTTTTAGTGCCATATTTCATAATATGTCATGCCACACAAATACTTGAGTGTTCCTTCCTTATATTTGACATATGCTTTCTCAAAATTTCCATTTCACAGACATTGTCTAGTCTAGTACAAACCATAGTTGTTGCATAATGGGTTGTCATTGAGGTCAACGCAATATCCAATATGGTATATATTTGCCATTAATGTCAAATATAGAAGGGTGTGAGTTATATATATAGGTAGTAAGGATTCCAGTCCCTCTCATCTTATGCAACACAAAATTCATATTGGGGAGTATACTACCCAACTATGATGACCAATAATCATCTGGCTCATGCCCCCTCCCCAAAATTGTAAAACCACCAAAGGACCCCACTTAGATCACTGATGCTAGTGGATATGGACCCAAGGAATAATGGACCTAAGTATGAGGATGAAAGGACCCAAGTGTGTATTAGCCCAATGATTATTGGGCCCAAGAGAAATCCAATTTCAACTGAGCCTTAAGAGCCAAATCTATATAAATAACTAGTGTGTGAGTGTAAGAAGTTGAGATTGGATTCTGTATGCATTAATCGTTTGATAAAATAGGTGATCTAATGAGAAAATAAGTGAATATACATATAGGTATGGAATTGATCTATGAAGCTTGAGGTATAGTGAAGCAAGAAAAATGTTTAGACCATGTCGCTATCAAATGATACAGGAAAAAGGGAAAACAGGTAATAAATTGGTGGTTTTTTTGATAACCTAAAACCTTTGCAAAATACATCATTTTGGGCCATCATATCTATTTTTGTCTGATGAGCACCAGTATTGCAGCAAGAATGATGCAACTCCTAGGGCTACCGACTTTACTTTATCAACTCGGGGTTTGTACAAACTTGGAGGTGACAGTGTTGTATACACAAGCAAATGCAATGGGTCCACTCTTTGTCACTGTTGAGCTGGTGATAGACCACTATGGTTTCTCAAACCAGCCTTCTATTGATTCAGAAGAAGTTTGTTTACCAATGGAGAAATGGGAGTTTTACCCTAATTGGAAAAATGGAAATAGTGTCTATTGTAGTAATGAAAGACTGAAATAAATGCTTTAAACACACCACTCATCTAACTATTTGTTAAGAAATCTTTCTTCATAAGAATTCTAAGCTAACATGCGTATAATCCTAACTATCCTAGGCATGCAATCTAAAATAACCAAAAATTTTACTATTGTGCATATGAATGACCACAATAACTCTTTTTCCTTTTTGTCTTTTTTCGTGAAGATGTGAATGCTAAATCTTCTTGGTGATGTGGTAGGTGGGTTATAGATGGTTGTGAAAGTTCAGATGGCTTGGGAGGAAAGTGGGGGTCTTCTCCTATATCCATGTATTATTTTTCCACAAATCACCCTCAAATAGGCCACTACAGGTCGTCCTACAGGATGTCTTAGTGTTTCCTACAGGATGTCCTAATGCTCCTACAAGATCCCCTGTATTCCTACAGGATCCAGATGAGAGAAATAGGAGTGATTTGGAACATGGTATAGGGCCTAGGGAAGGTGAATGATGGAAGAAACAAGGAAAGGGAGTGGCTAGGACTTCTTCAAAGTTCAAGACAGAGTTTGTCAGATGGTTGGATTTGCTAAAAAAACCTAGAAAGTTATTCTTATGTAATGATGGGACAGGGTACCCTAGGGTCGATTTTGTGGTTAAAAGACCAAGTTTTGGGATAGGGTCCCCTAGGGTCTATTTTGGGGTTAAAAGCGCAAGTTTTGGGGCAAAAAGCCCAAGTTTTTGTATGTAATGTGTAAATTCTCCGCAATTTGTGGTCGCGGAGCATGTAGATGTAAAATGTAAAAAAGAGTTTCGGCCCTTCTTTTATTTAAGTTGTGTCGGCTTTAGAAGATCTACCCATGGTCCGCAGACCATGGGATTGTATGAAAAGGAGAGTCTTAGAAGAGTCTAAGGCATTTTTAGGAGAAGTAGTAATGGGTCATTACCGAAAAGAGTGAAGAGTCTTAGAGTAGAAGGGAGGCTCTGCAGCTGTGTGTGCAGAGGCCAATGGTTGAAGTCCGTAGGTAAGTGCGCGGACCCCTACAGCTGAGTGCACAGGGTAGTTATAGTCTGTATGAAGATCTGAAGTATTAATAAAGAATATTACTCTAGAAATATCTATGTTTTATCTATTTACTTCTGTTATTAATATATGTGGTTATGTTATGTTGAATAATGGGTTTATGATATAATACTATATTGATGTGCAAATCTATATGTTTTACATTGTTATATGTACACAAGTAATAATATCTATTTATGCAAAGAACATATTAATGCCTATTGAAGATATCAGATACTTAAGATGATTTGGGTAAATACGGAAGTAAGAGTACTTATACAAGCACGTAAGTGGTTGATTCACCGATGACAGTCGTAGACCTTCGCGAAGGTCTAGAGGCTAATTAAGAGAAGTACATCAATAAGCCTTAAAATGCTTATCGATCTACGCGAAGGTAGAGTTAGGGCATAAAACGATATCACTACCATCTCTGGGTGTGGAAACTTGGTTCCATCATCCCCCCATATTGCTTTGGGTGAGATTTCAGTTCACATTTTGCGAATTGATGTTGAAAGGGCCAGTAGTCTATGGATTTGCTTAGATAACTTAATGCTGAAACTGGGTCAAGGCCCACTAAGCCAACAAATGGTTTCATTTCCGAGACCAGGATCTGCATAAAGAGATGTGTGATGTTTCATCACTGGAATCCAATTAGGAAAGAAATTGAAGACTAGCTGGATAGAAAGATCCACGAATTCGCAACGCAAGAAAACAGAAATCTGCGCGTGACGAGAGAACAATGGTTGGATAGATACCTGTACACAGAGATACACAAGATCTTCTTCTGTTCCTTCCTGGTTGTGTTATCTGATTGGATCACGAAATTTGGCAGACAACTAAGGAAGGTGGAGGCTTGATGGTCCGATAGCATGGACCCCGAAGTTAGTGCAGAGATTGGAAGCCTCAGAAGATAAGATTGCATACTTTGTCGATCACTACCTTGATCGTATCATAGGAGGATTTGTGACAGAGTTCGGGGTCGATACTTCGGTCAGTTACAGCGAAGTAGAGCATCACTTCTTCAAGGGACCGCGATGTAAGTATTTAAGGTCTTTACAGACTTGGATTAAGATGCTCTTATGTGAAAAGCAGGTTATGCAGTTACCTTGATGTTTGGAGCTAAGAAAAGTGGAAAGATCTTCAAGGATAGAGGGAGAACAAGCCCTGAAGATAGCCCGTTGATCAAACCTCCTCTGAGTGACGATGAGGAAACAACACAGGCTTCACCATAGAGCGATGTTCAGTTAATAAGACAAGGGTTCCCATGAATACCCCAACCACTCACCCCACCTCCATAGTCACCTCCATTGCATACACCTTTGCCCATACTCCCACCACCTCTGCCATCGTTCAATACGGAAAATGCAGTAAATTTGTCTATTTTCAAGGGTTTAAGAAATGAGGACCAGGACCAGTTTTTGTTCGTCTCGAAGGCCATATGGGAAGCTGAGGGTATAATGGATGATCAGATGAAGGAAGCAACATTGGTTACTGCTTCACAGGAATGCACATTGACATGGTACATTAATTACTGCAGTGATAACCCAATGGCTTCATTAGTCGATATTTAGACCGCACTGAATAAGGAATTCAGTAGGCCTAAGTATGAAGCACAATCAATTGTGTGATTCAAGGAGATCATGATGAAGCCTGGAGAGACACCTTGGGATCTTGATCAAAGATTGAAGTGCATGATCTGCAAAGCTAACATGAATCTTATGGATGGGAAACACCGTGAATGGTTTGTGGCTTTGCTCTTGCCTCATCTAAGGGTTGCTTTATCACAAAAAAATATTGTGACCCAAGTGGAAGCCCTGGAGATTGCGATGAGATTGCATGAGACACTGATGCAAGATGCTAATTTAGAAGTTCAACGATTCACGCGCAATTGCAGAACCATTTCCTAGAGTTTCAAAGTCTGAAGAAGGATAAAGCAATTTGTCTAGAGGTGTGTGAATAAGTTTGGTGATTGAAATGCAAAAGTCATGGGCATGACAAATATCATTGTCTAGTATTTGCAAATTATGTTGCAGCAATAGGACCTATGCCTCTGAGGTTGGAAGCTCAAGCAGGGCCAAGTACAGGTACTGCGCTATGGTGTGCTATCTGTCAGGTAGCTAGAAAACATGTGATAGACAATTGTCACCTACTGCAAAAATTTGTATAGACACCACAACAACTCTTCTGCAACTTCTGTCAATCGGTGGGTCATGATGAGCATAACTGTCATACCTATGAGCTAATGATGGATAGAACACCCGCATATAGAGTGTAGGCAGAAACTTGGCCTCTTGATCAAGCACTAGGGGAGCGCAAAGAGGATATCAAGGACACAGACAAGGCCGAGGCAGAGGAGGACCTGGTAGAGGTCAGGGACAAGTTACTTGCTACAAATGCACGAACCCGACGTGCATGTCATGCATATACTACACTCAGTTTGACCATGTGATAGAAGAGTGCCCTGTATTACTAGCTAAGATACGCGAAAAAGCGGTGCAACCTAAGTAGCCTACCCAGAACCAGCAGATGATGAGGGTTGAACCCCGAGAAGAAGACCCCAATGTCAATATTGTATTGCGATGTGGAATGACAACTAGAAAAGATAAGGGAATGTGCCCTGAAGAGGGTGAGTGGATTCGTAAAGCTCCAGAGAAGGAGGTTGGCTTTGATTTGGAATGTGCAAAAGAAAATTTCATGGAAGAAAATAAAAGCTTTGCTGAGGCCTCGACCTTAGCAAGTCAAGATAAGCAGTCTAAGGAAATGGACCCAACCATGCTTACTACATTTTTGGAGACCTGTATGATGTTCCCATGAGATAGAAAGGCCGTAAAGGGATTACAGGAGTTGATCAATAAATGTGTTGGTAATACTCTTGAGGGACCGCACATGGTTAGGAAAATTGGTAAGAAAAAGGAAAGAATGGAGTGTGAGATGAGGCTCACCATGCAAATAGGAGAATATGGAATGGACCAAGTTATTTTGGATCTAGTGTCCAGTGTAAATGTTTTGCCTAAACAAACATGGGAGAGAATGGAGAGACCTGCACTGCAGCAGTCTCCTATTCAATTGAGGATGGTGAATCAGCAAAATATTATCCCATGGGAATATTATAGGGAGTGACAGTCGATAATGAGGGTGCGAGTGCGTTGGCCGATTTTGAAGTAATAGAGATTGTGGATGACAGCAATCCCTACCCTGCGCTCCTTGGGATCAACTGGGCTATCGACATGAACAGGGTGATCAATTTAAATAAGCGAACGATGTCATTTGAGAGAAAATTTCTCCGCATAGTGGTACAGTTGGACCCTGCAGAAGGACTGTGCTACACTAAACCAATCCGTGATTACGAAAGTGACAACAATTTGGACCATATTTATAAGATAATGGAGCGAGATGAAGACAAGGTGAATCTGACAGCTGATGGACGTATTGAATGGGACCGCGAAAGCTCCTACACATCAAATTCAGACGAGGAATTGGAACACTGGAAGAATAGATTGCACAAAGTTTCTACACTACGATGTAACATGATGACCAAATCATTGCGATGTGTATCATCGGAGGTAAGAAGTCTACCTTATTATGATGGATTAACTGATGTTGATAAATTTTTGGATGCATTTGAAAGCGAAGTGCCGGAGAAGCATCGCATCCAAGCCTTGGACTTGGCGCTGCACTTTTTGGACGCAGGATCCCCCAAGGGAAGTTTTGGGGCTAAAAGCCCAGATTTTGGTCAAAAGATGTAAATCTGATGTAAAGAATCTGCGTTTTATGGGCGCGGAACACGAACTTGTAAATGAGTCATAGGGTTTTCTGCCCTCATTTTGTAAATGTAATGTTGACTTTAGAGATCTACCCATGGTCCATGGACCATGGGATTGTATAAATAGAGTGAGGCTCTAAGTTGTAAATCACGAAAGTAGAGTCATGAATGAAGGATGAAGAATTAAGTCTTATCTAAGTGTAGAGTTGAGTCCTGGGTCATAGAGTAGGAGAAGGCTTTGCAGCTGAGTGCGTAGAGGCTTAGTAGTCCGCAGCTGAGTGCGCGGACCCCTGCAGCTGAGTGCGCAGGGAAATTCAAGTCTGTAATTGTTGGAGAAGTAATAAAGAGAAGTTTCATATCATTTATGTGTATCTTTTTCCTGTTTTGTGCATTGAATGTACTGGGTAAAAATTGCAATTTCACTGTTTATATGGTGCATGAACTTATATGATTGTGTTGATTAAGTGAATATAAGATAAAGTATCTATTTATGTGAAGTTAACTAACAATTATAAGAAGATAAGTAAGATTCGTGGTGTAACTTGGGGAAAAAGCACAGATCACTACTTTAATAGTGTGAAACCACCTCAGCCCCTGGTTAGGGCTACGCGAAGGCAATTATAATAGATCACGAAGGTCTCATGGGTTAGGACAGTGCATGAAGTGACCAGCGCAAAGGTATTCACAGTCAGACTAAATCGACCCATCAGACATCTCAAGGGTGCGAAAACTTGGTTCCAGCATCCCCCCATACTGCTTCAGGTGAGACCTCAGTCCGTGCACCACAGGCTATTACCAAAAGGGCCAGTAGTGTAGGGATTTGTTTGGCTAATTAACTCCGAAACTGGGTGAGGCCCCATTAGGCCAACAAATGGTTCCATTGCTAGAACCAGAATCTTCATAGAGATGTCTGATGTCGTATCATTGGAATCCAACTAAGAAGGAAATTGAAGGGTGGTTGCATCAAATAATTCATGAGTTCGCAGCGCAAGAGAACAGGAATCCACGACTGACAAAAGAAGAGTTGTTAGAATGTTACCTATGCACAGGGATCCACAAAATCTTCTTTGCATCTTTTCCTACTAAGCTATACGACTGGATCGCAAAGCTAAAATATAGCCAAGGAAGGTGGAAGCTCGACGGTCCTATTGTGTGGACCCTAGAGTTGGTGCGCAGATTGGAAGCATTGAAGGATAAGATCGTGCATGTTGTTGATCACTTGCTCGATCAGATTATAGGAGAGTTCATTACTGAGTTCGTGGTATATACTTCAGTCAGCTATAGCAAGGTAGAGTGACACTTTCTCAAAGGACCACGATGTAAGTACGTAAAGTCTTTGAATACTTGGATTAAAATGCTATTGTGTGAAAAGAGGGTTATGCAATTACCTTGATGTTCGGAGCTATGTGAAGCAGAAAAACCTATAGAAATGAAGGAAGTAAGGGACCAGAGAATAACCCTTTGATTTCACCTCCGCAAGGGGATGAGGAAGAGGTCGCAAAGGTCTCTCCGCAAAGTGCAATCCATTTGATAAGGCAGAGGATTCTGCACATACCACCCCAACCCACATCGCCACCAGCTTCACCACCATCACCTCCATCTTCACCCGTACCACCTTCGCCACCATCGCGAGTCAATATGGAAAGCACGATAAAGTTTCCTGTGTTCAAGGGAGTGGGAAATGAGGATCTAGACCAATTTTGGTTTGTCATAAAATCCATATGGGAACCGCAGGGAGTTACAGATGACAATATAAAGAAAGCGACACTGGTTAGCACCCTATAGGACCACACACTAACTACTATATTAAGCACCCCAATGATAATCCAAATGTGGGAATTGTGGATATCCCAATAGCGCTAAATAAAGAATTTAGTAGGTCGAAGTCTGAAGCACAGTCGATCATTGGGTTCAAATAAATCATGATACTACTAGATGAAACTCCTTGGGAGTTGGATCAGAGGTTGAAGTGTACAATTTGTGAAGCTAATATGAATCTGACAGATGGACAACAATGAGAATTTTTTGTAGCATTATTAACACCACATTTAAGGAGCGCGCTATCATAGCAGAAGTTAAAGACTCAGGAAAAGTCCTTAGAGATCGCAATGAGGCTGCATAAGACCCTGATGCAAGATCCTAACTTGGGAGTTCAGTAGATCCACGTGCAGTTGAAAAACTTATGCCTTGAGATGCAGAGTCTAAAAGAGGACAGGACAGCTCGCCCAGAAGTGTGCGTGGTGTGTAAAATGCAAGGGTCAAGGTCATGATAAGGACCATTTCCCGGTGTTCACAAATTACCTCATAGGAGGAGGACCGTTGCCCTTAAGACCGGAGACACAATCAGGACCTAGCACAGTGCCTACTTTGTGGTGTGCAATTTGTCAAATAGGAGGGAAACCCGTTATAGACAACTAACATTTGTTACAGAAGTACATGCAGAATTCGCAACAATTGTTCTGTAACTTTTATAGTTAGTGGAACACGATGAGCGCACTTGTAGAAGCTATGAGTTGATGATGGATATAACTCCCACCTACAGAGTTTAGGCTAAATTTCAGCTCCTAGACCCGAATATAGGAGTGGTGCGAACTAGATTTTAGGTGCGGAGACGAGGCCGAGGTGGAGGAGGACCTGGAAGAGGTCGTGGACAACTAATATGCTACAATTGCGAAGGGCTACGACATTATGCTTGTGATTGTAAAAACCCAACGCGTCCATCATGTCGGCACTGTACCTTTTTTTATCATGAGACGAAAGATTGTCCTACGTTGATAGCTAGGATATGCGACAAGGGAGCACTACCACCTCCTTTGACTCAGAACCTGCAGATGATGAGGTCTGAGCCACACGAGGAAGATCCAAATGTGAACATTGTGCTCCAAGGTCGAATCGTGATGGGAGATGATAAAGGCAAACAACCTGAAGATAGTACCTGGGTTCGCAAGGCTACGAAGAAAGAAGCAAAGTTTGATTTGGAGCGTGCTAAGGAAACCTTCATGGAAGCTAAGAAGAGCTTTGTTGATGCCTCCACTTAAGGGAGAAAAGATAGATCGGAGCCGGAGATGGACCCATCTATGCTTACGACGTTCTTAGAAACATGCATGAATCTACTGCGCAATAGTAAAGCTGTAAAAGGATTGTAGGAACTCATTAACAGATGTGTTGGGACCACACCAGGAGAACTTTGCATATTCAGGAAGATTGGAAAGCATAAGACGAGGACGGGAAGAGAAATGAGGCTAACTGCACAGATTAGAGAATATGAGATGGACCAAGTAATTCTAGATTTATGATCGGATGTGAACGTTCTACCGAAGCAGAAATGGGAGCGCATGGGGAGGCATATGTTGCAATGGTCTCCTATCCAGCTGTGAATGGCGAACCAAAAAAAGATAATACCTATGGGGAGATTGCAGGGAATCACTGTGGATATTCAGGGAGTGAGCACACTAGTAGACTTTGAAGTAATAGAGATTATTAATGACAGCAATCCCTACCTCACGCTCTTAAGAATTTATTGGGCCACTGACATGAACTGGGTGATTAATTTGAAGAAGCACAAGATGACTTTTGAGAAGAAGTCTCTACGCGTAGTTATACCCTTGGACCCTGCTAGAGGATCACGCTATACAGAGCCAGTGCGTGACTATGAAAGTGATGATGATTTGGATTACATCTATAAAATAACCGCGCGAGAGCAAGATTGGGTAAATCCCACATCGGATGGATGGATCTCATGGGAGTGTGAAAGCTCTTGTACATTAGATTCTGATGAGGAGATAGAGTGATGGCAGAACCGGTTACATGAGGTAACCACACTGAATTGTAATATGATGACAAGGTCGTTGTGTTGCGTATCAACAGAAGTAAGGGACCTACCTACTTATGATGGGTTAAGTGAGGTAGATACCTTCTTGGATTGATTTGAAAGGGAAATGCCAGAAGAGCAATGCTTCCAGGATTTGAATTGGGTACTGCACACTACGCCCGCGAGGTGGTGGGGTATGCACAAAGGGAGATTTGAGGACTAGCACGAATGCAGGAGAATGATGCACACACAGTTTAGAAAGCCTAGGGTGCGATTGGTCGATAAATACAATAGATGGGATGGTCCGCACATGCATCTATCCAGGTGGGCACAAGCATATGGCAAACAACCTATGCGGATGCACATGAACTTCGCTTTGGGAGATACGGTCAATAAGCATGTGTTGGGGGGGCAAATGCCCCAATGACTCCTCAAATTGGAACGACAAAATGTCAAGAAAATGATCGCATAGAAGGTTATCCACCCAGAAGCATTTAACAAGGTGTGCAAAGCATTGAACAAGGTATGTAGTGCACAATGCATCGATTGGGACCTACGCATACTAGAAGTTTTATGGGCTTATAGGACAACGTGCAAGAAACTAATGGGACAGACGCCTTCTAGGCTGGCCTATGGAGCGAAAGTTGTAATGCCGATGGAATACATCATGCCTAGTTTGTGCATAGCTGCACTCACAGGTATGATGAACCACAGAGCCCTGGAGGACAGGTTCACGCAGTTGGAGGAACTCGAGGAAGAACGATTTTTGGTTGGCTTTCACCAACATGTACAAAAGCAGCATGAAAAGGTTGGCACGATCGACATATTAAGTTGCGCACCTTCAAGGTGAATGATTTGGTGTTACTGTATGATAGTAAGTTTCATAAATTCCCAGGAAAACTCAGAATGCATTGGCTGGGACCATATGTTATTAAGGAGGTCACTGACAGAGGCGCGCTGCAGTTGGTAAAGTTAAATGGAGAACCTTTCCCAAGAAAAGTGAATGGAAGTCGGTTGAAGCCACACACAGGTGACCCAACTATCTGACTAGCCAAGCGAAGCATAGTCTTAGTGCTCTAGCCAGGTAAAAGGAGGCACAAAAATATAAATAGGTGCAGGGAAGTAGTTTAGTTATAGTGGTCTCTGAACAGCGCATCCAGGAAGTACAATACGCTGCTCAGTGAACTGCCGACCTTGCAGCGGTCTGGGCAGAGTTGGGAGGTCTTCACGTGAAGATCTCTGCACTGATAGAGTGACTCGAGGGTGAGTCACAATGTTTGTGTTGGGGGCCTGTTGGGGGCGGGATCTGCCAAGGGAAGTTTTGGGGCTAAAAGCCCAGATTTTGGTCAAAAGATGTAAATTCGATGTAAAGACTCCATATTTTATGGGCGCAGAGCGTGAACTTGTAAATGAGTCATACGGTTGTCTACCCTCATTTTATGAATGTAATATCAGCTTTAGAGATCTACCCATGGTCCACAAACTGTGGGATTGTATAAATAGAGCGAGGCTCTAAGTTGTAAATCATGGAAGTAGAGTCATGAATGAAGGATGAAGAATTAAGTCTTATCTAAGTGTGGAGTCGAGTCTTGGGTTGTAGAGTAGGAGAAGGCTCTGCAGCTGAGTGCGCAGAGGCCTAGTAGTCCACAGCTGAGTGCGTGAACCCCTGCAGCTGAGTGCGTAAGGCGAGTTGAGTCTGTAACTATCGGAGAAATAATAAAGAGAAGTTTCATATCATTTTTGTGTATCTTTTTCTTGTTTTATGCATTGAATGTATTGGGTATAAATTGCAATTTCATTGTTTATATGGTGCATGAACTTATATGATTGTGTTGATTAAGTGAACATAAGATAAAGTATCTGTTTACACGAATTTAAATAACAATTATAAGAAGATAAGTAAGATTAGTGTTGTAACTTGGGGAAATAGTGCAGGTTAGGATAGTGCTCGAAGTGACCTGCACGAAGGTATTCACAGTCGGACTAAATCAACCCCTTCGACATCTCAAGGGTGCAGAAACTTGGTTCTAGCATCCCCCCATACTACTTCGGGTGAGACCTTAGTTCACGCAACATGGGCTATTGCCAAAAGGGCCAGTAGTGTAGGGATTTTTTGGCTAATTAACACTAAACCTGGGTCAGGCCCTCTCAAGCCAACAGTACGCTATGCCTACAAGATGGTGGGGTATGCATAAAGACAACTTTGATGGATGGTGCGAATATAG
The DNA here is from genome assembly GCA_031772625.1 of Pinus tabuliformis. Classification (NCBI taxonomy): domain Eukaryota; kingdom Viridiplantae; phylum Streptophyta; class Pinopsida; order Pinales; family Pinaceae; genus Pinus; species Pinus tabuliformis. The sequence goes on from CM062815.1 coordinate 767,745,349, forward strand.
AAGAATTATGATAGTGCGGTCTCGTTGCCCGAAGGTACGATTGACAAAGAAATATGATGGAAGGAGTGATCCATGCGATCACTTAGCCAAATGGACTGATGCTTATGGAGAGAAACCACAACCAGAGTGGGTGCATCTATTCTATCACACGTTGGACGTAATGCCTATGAATTAGTGCTTGGAGACAGAGCTCTACCATGTCACGGATGAATGGGATATTTTGAGATAGGGATTCTTGATGACATTCAGCTTTGAAGATGGATTTGAGTGCATTGATGAAGCGCTACATGAGTTCAAAGCAGTGATCTTCAGAATACCGTAGGATCCCTTGGATTTGATTCAACTAGATTGTACCACCCAGCTGCGCCACGCACTAGAGTGCTACAATGTGACCGCTGAAGAGGAAGATGAGGATCCGAGGAACATTAATATCCTGGAAATAGAAGGACATTGCAAAGTTGAGGGGCCGCAGATGGAAAATCCAGATATCACTGTACCATTGAAAATAAGACAAGTGAACATTGGGATAAAGGAGGAGCCAAAGTTTGTGAAGATAGGGGACTACTAGGATGATGCTACAGGTGGATAAGGTCATTGAGTTGCTTTGCGAATACCAGGACTTGTTCCCTACGAAGTTATTAGACTTAAAGGGGAAAATAGGGGACCTGGGAGTTATGAAAATTATGTTGAAACCAAATGTGAAGCCGATCAAGTAAAGGCCTTACCGCCTTAATCTAAAGTATAAAGAAAAGGTTTGCTTAGAGTAGAATAAAATGCTTACAGTAGGTATTATTGAACCGGTGGAAGAATATGATTGGGTAAGCCCAATCGTAGCTCAGGAAAAGAGGCAGAAGGATGAAATAAGGATATGCATAGATCTTAGGAAGTTGAATGACGCTTGCATGCATGATCCTTTTCGGACTTCGTTCATTGATGAAGTTTTGGATAATGTAGGAGGATAGGAAGCATATTTGTTCACTGATGGGTTCCCGGGGTACCATCAGATAAAAATTGCATTGGAGGATAGAAGTAAGATGACCTTCGTAACCGAGTGGGGATGCTTTCATTATACTGTAATGCTTTTTGGACTGAATAACGCATCGGCGATATTTTCGCACGTAGTCATCGTAGTGTTCAAGGACTTCATTCAAAAGTTTCTGGAGGTATATTTTCATGATTGGACAGTGTTTGGGCTGGTGAAGCGCCATGTAGCTAGCCTATGCTTGATGTTGGATACATGTTGGAGGTATCAGATTGTGCTCAATTTGAAGAAATGCTTGTTCTGTGTTCCTTTCGGAATCTTATTTGCCCATGTGGTGTGTAGACAAAGATTAATGGTGGACCTAGCCAAGATAGTAGTTATAATTAATTTGGAGGCACCAAGAAGTATGAAACAGCTGTGTGCAACATTGGGGCATATGGGATACTATAGAAAGTTCATCAAGGGTTATGCCCAGATTACCGTGTCGATGGAGAAGTTGTTGAAGAAGGATGCTACATTCTGTTCAAATGAACAATGCCAATGAAGCTTAGATGTGTCAATAGAAAAGATGGTCACTGCACCGATCCTAGTCTTCCTGGATTGGAAGAAGGAATTTCATGTGCACGTGGACGCATCATGTATTGCACTCGGAGCAATACTAACACAAGCCAGTGAGGGCGAGTTGGATCACCCTATAGCGTTTGCAAGTAGGAAGTTGTCTAAAGCTCAGAAGAACTATTCAACGATAGAGTGTGAAGGTTTGGCTATGGTGTATGTGCTCCAGAAGTTGAGACACTACTTGCTCGGCAGACACTTTAAGATGTATATAGAACATTCTACATTGAAGTACCTGGTTAACAAGCCTTTGTTGCAGACGAATACATGCATATCACTGCTGTTGTTTCAGGAATATGATTTTGAAGTCATTGTGAAGCTAGGACAATTGAATGCAGGACCAGATCATCTGTTGCACATTGAAATAGGAGAGGAGCCTACTAATTTGGAGGAAGGACTTCCTGACGTGTAGCTCTTTGTGGTGTGCATAGCTGACAATCACTTTGTAGATATCATACACTTCCTCACGATGGGAACGACTCCAGAAGGGTATACTAGTCAAAAAAATAAGGATTTGGTAGTGCACGTGGCATACTTTTCTGTCATTGCATGACATTTGTATAAAATTGTCTCGGATGAAATTTTGCAACATTATGTGCCTAAGTTTGAATGGAACAAAATCCTCATTGAAGCTCATGGAGGAGATACTGGAGGACACTATGCAGGAAAAGAAACAACGGAGAAGATTTTACGCGTTGGGTTGTGGTGGCTGACACTGCATAAGGATTCCAAGGCTTATTGTACGACATACGATGCATGTCAGAGAACAGGCATGCCATCGCGGAGGGATCAGCTTCCTCTAAATCTGCAAGTTTCGTTACATCAATTTGAGAAACGGGCAATTGGTTTTGTAGGCCCAATTCAACCATCAGGAAAGAAGACGGGTGTGCAATATATCATCACCGCAACAGAGTATTTGACCAGATGAGCAGAGGCGTAGCTTGTAAAATATTGTATAGGGGCAGCAACATCGAAGTTCCTTTTTGAATATGTGATGACTAGGTTTTTTTTCCCAAAGATTTTGATGAGGGATCATGGTACACATTTCCTTAATGAAATGATCAGTGCGCTGACGGAGGAATTCCAAGTTTATCATCAAAAGGGCACACCATGTCACCCACAGGCTAATGGGATGGTTGAATAATTTAATAAGATATTGGAGAATGTGATGGACCTATAAATTAGACATAAATTAAGGCCCATGCCTCTAAATTAAACATCAATTAATGTCTATGACCATCTTTCAACGCATTAAACCTCTCTTTTTGCATTAGATAATTTATTTTTAACTTTAATATATTCATTAGGAAGGTTTATGAATAATTTGATATTTTTGCTGATGGGCCTATAAAATTCCCATGTTTTGATCATGCAATAACAACATTCATACCCTAAAACACTAGGTCTTCAACCCGTTCCGTACGGTAACTCCATCATTTATCGCCAAATCACATCCTATACCTCATGGTTGATTATCATTGGTTTTATTAGCTTTTCTATGATTAAAGATGATTATGCCACGATTTACTAATGACAGTTTCGCTAAAGCTCATTTTCATAGGGTTCCATCACCAAGTTTCTTCATGAGCCAGTAGAGTACGTAAATGGTCAATTTGGGGCCTTTAACACTTTTGGCATGCTTCCAGAGAAACTAAGAGAGGTTATTGTCAAAAATTATGTTTTAGTACCTTTCCATAACCTGGATTGCACACAGGTCACTCATGTGGGTCTCTAGAAGGAAATTCATAAATTTGCCCAAATCTGCAATAATTTTCAAACTGCCAACTTTCACATCGATTTCCATGCAGATGAAGGCGAATGAATAAAATATGGAACATGGGTTTTGGTCCCCGTATAGCCAGTTTACTAACCCTAAAAAAATGTTTTGTAAAATTCCTTACGGTTTGGGAGATATGTAGAGTTCTCTGAGGAAAATTTATATAAAATGTCCAGATTTGTACTTAACAGTCAAATTTAGATTTGCCTATTTTATGCCATAGTTACGGTTTGATAAGTTCTCGTCCTCCATCCATGAATTGATAAGCATAAACATCAAGCATTATCTATTTGAAGGCCATCTAGAGAATTCAAACATGGCATGAATTTGTTTGTAATTAATCTACAACACGTATAAAAGTAGAGCAGCAAGCATAGGAAAGGAAGAGAAGATCGATTGTTAGTTTGTATCTTTCACACTTATTATTTCTAATCGAAGACTTTCATAATGGCTATTCACTGAGTTCAAATTAATTTTGTTCGAGGGTTCATTGTGGATTGATGAGTTAGCTGTGATTGAAGTTTCTTGTTCTCTGTAAGTTAATAAGCTCCCCAAGTGTGGTCAGGCCCACCCATCTGGGATCAGCTTTGTACTATTGCATAGGAACTTAACTATGTGATATACATAATCACTTCTTGTTTATTTTTTATTCATAACTTGTTTACATACTATGTGGAGATTTCAATTTATTTCAAATGATTTTATTGTGTTGATGATATATGCGTTTCAGATCGCTTTTCTTCAGCAATCTGAACACATGACTCTCATGTAATTAATTCTCTTTCTCCCAAGGCAAGAACATACTCTATTCTCTAAAACTATAAATCATATTACCTCGGTTGTGTTGTCATATATACATATAAAACTAGTTTGAATCGCATTGATTTTTAAACGCTTATGATGAGCTAATCTATTCATTGAGAATGCATCACTACTTTCTAATGCTGAAGTCATATAACATAGTGAGTGATCAGAGCTGATAGGCTCTGAGTTTGATTGTGTTCAACAAATTTCAAAATCGATTTCTCTTGTTTTCTTCAGTAAACGAATTGATCGATTTTCTTCTGAACTGTTGCATGTGCCATAGGAAGCATTAGAAAAGTGTGATTTGTTATGAGCTTGATTTAGTTAAGTCAATTAAATTTCCGCTAAGATATTAACATAAGTATGTATATCAGAGAGGCCTTGCTTTCGAGAGTAATTGATTCAAATAGCTTATCATAGTCTGGGTTAGTTTCATTTGTCAAATGGATTTTTAGTTTGTTAAATAGAATGTGTCGATTGATTTTAGATTACAAAGAGTGATTTAGTTTTATTTTTCAAAGCGATTCCCTTCATTTCATTTAAAATGCTTGATTTCCCTTGTTTTTTTTGGAATACTTGATTATATCTCCACAACTTAGAATTTGGTAATTGGAGTCAAAACATAGTTAGAATTAATTCATGCCTAATTTGATTTCAAAAGTAGAGTGTTGGTTTTTTAAGGTTTAGAATAGGTTTACTTACATTTTGAAGATTGATGTGACTGTAGGGTAGTTCTTGAGTACAGTTTCTCATAGTTGTTTCATTTGATTTCCATATTTGAATAGAGTTAATGCTTGAAGATGTTCTTAGGATTATGATCGATCAGGAACATGTATGCAGTCTAGTTGAGGGTAAGCCTGTTTGGTTAAGTGTGAAACAGAGTGTCCAGATTAGTGCTCAACATCAAGATATTTGGTTTGTTGTCAAGCTAGTAGGGTTAATGAGTCATTGAGTACAATTTGATTGCTTAGATAGAGTTGGATTACCATTACAAGTAGGGTAAATATTTAATTCCTTCGAGTGAGAATTGTAAGAATTAGAACTTGGGTTTTGGTTGATTAAGTTATGTGTGTAGTTTGCTTGCTAGTGCTTGATAAATTGTGTGCTAGATTTGGCTAACTCATTTCATAAAGGAAACCATTAGAACTTTGACCAAGAACTGAATGTAGAAAGCGCAACACAACTCGTTTTTATGAGCCAGGATTGACAATTAAAGATTAGGAGGATTAATTATCAATTAAAACTCCCAACATGTGCCTAATATTATTTATTTTCATGGAATATTATGAGAATATTGTGAAAATTATGAAGATTTGGAGGAGGAGATAATTTAGGGACTTGTTCCCTACTACAAGAGGATCAATAATAAATAATAAATCAACAAGATATTATGGAATTATGGCACAAATTGTGGAACTCCAATGATTGAGAAAATCTAGGAATGTGTTCCACTAATCAAGGAATTTTGGTGGGGAAAGCTTCCTCCATTAATGGGGAATAATTCCTAAACATTTTTTATAAGTACCAAGTTGAATTTTCCTCTAGGGAATGATTGAGAAAATCTATGCATGTCTTCCCTGCCATTTAATGCAAATTCCTAGTATTGGGGACCAGATCCACTAATCAAGGGATTTTGGTGGGGAAAGCTTCCTCCATTCATGGGGAAAGCTTCTTCCATTCATGGGGAATGATTCCTAATCATTTTGTATAAGTACCAAGTCGAATTTTCCTCTAGATATAGATTTTCATTAGTGTTCTTGTGGAGAGAACTCATATTTTTGCAGCTCCATTGTATTTTCTTGCAGGGATGTAATTGTTTTGATGAAAATAATAAATATTGGTGTCATGTTCAGCTTCTAAATCTTGTTATCCTCCATAGGTATTTGATTTTACTTCGGCTTTTCCATCACAGTAACCTCAGATCCCTTTTGTATCATTTTCTTTCGTTCTTTTCACTGCTTATTCACATGCATCTCTAGTTTTTATTTCTTTCTATTTCTGCATTTAATATTAAAGATTTCTTGTTGTAGGATTGAGTTAAATGGTTGATGTAAGTTCTTTTGCAGGATCACAAGCATTATTTCATCCTTGAAAAATCTTTGGAAGTTCATAGTAATCATTGAGCTACTTGGATTAGTTTTCTTATTCCCAAATCTAGATTGTTGGACCTCTTTTTTAGCAAAGAATAATAAATTTCTTCTATTTTTTAGAGCATGCTAACAAGCTTCAATCGAGTTGGTTCCACTTGCATTAGATCACAAAAACATTCTAATTCATAACAAAAATTACACCATTGCATTTTCACTTGATTTTGGTTAGGCATTTTTTAGATTTACTAGCTCACTAGTTCTCGAATTTCTAGATTTTCAATTAGTAATGTTTTTTATTGTTTTTTGCATGGGTTAACAACAGCCTTTTCGAGTGATTCGACTTGGAATAGGGACCCAAGACAACCTATTTAATAACAAAATTTTCCAAATCCCATTTGGATTTGTCTTGGTCATTAAACCCTCACCAATTTCATCATTTCAGAAGGAAACTTCTCCAAGCCTTTTGAGCAAATCCATCCATCTGCCAACTTTGGTTTTGAGTTTTGAAGTGGTCCTAGGCACTCCCTTGACTCATTCCATCCATCAACCACCTTCCCTAAGCTTTCAATCACTTTCAACATCCATCCGTTTTCTCTTGGCTATATCCTGTAGCTTTTAAGGGGATCTTGTAGATTTTTAGTACATCCCGTAGGAAATCACTATAGCATCCTGTAGGAAAGCCTGTTTTGAGGCTGAATTGAGGAAAATTCATCTAGAAATATAGAAAAGGGTCCCTACTTGTCTCCCAAGCCTTCCAACCATCCACCATCATCTCTAATCCACCTACCACATCACCAAAAGAGATTAGCTTTCACGCTCTCACATGAAAAAAAGACAAAAATAAAAATAAATTTATTTTATTCATTTACATGCACAGCAGTAGAAGGCCTTATGGTTTGAATCTACATTCTTAGGATAGTAGGATTGCATGCATGTTAACTTAGCATTCTTTTGAAGCGAATCCTCTTAGAAGTTAGTAGAAAATGGTGTGTTTTAGCATTTGATTTCAGTCTCTTTCCTTGTACTTTCTTTCTTGCAATAGGTTAAGGCTCTATCTCAAACATTTCATTTTCTGCAATCAGTTTAGGATTTGGTGTCAATACATGCACTCCATTACATCATGACAGCAAAGGAAGGACACATTGTATGCCACACATATAGTTCCAATACCTCTTAAGTTTGTACGAACCCTAGGTTGATAATTAAACTTGGTAGCTTTGGGAGTTGCAACATTCTTGTTGCAACACCGAGGCTCATCACTTTTGCGCACTGTTACCAAGGAGGTGTCAAAGTATGCATTTTTTTCTTCCCTAGTTGATTCATTTCTTTTTACTTTTTGAAAAAAACAAAAAAATATTTTCATTAGGCATCTTTAATTTGAAAAGTAGAAAAGTGCATTGCATTAGTGTTTTCATTCAATCATAAAAACAAAAAATAAATCTCCAACACCAAACCCACCCCCCCATTTGATCACATGGTGCAGTAAGAACCACATCACCATTCACTTTTGCAGGTAGAAGAAGAAGATGGCAAAGAATGTAGAAGAAATGGATGGAGATGATGAGAATAAGGAATATCCTCTTGGATTTCCCATTCAAGATACAGATATCAATGTGCACATGAGGAACATCCCTCCATTTTTTCTTCCAAAATTTCATGGTCTAAGGTCAGAGGATCCGGAAACCTTTCTCTTTGAATTTGAAATTGTTTGTATATCTTATGGTTACTTATTAAAAACTCAAAAACTGACATTGTTTCTGGCAACTTTGAAAGATAGAGCTCTTAAATGGTTCATGAGTTTAAAGACTAATTCAATAAGATCATGGAGTGAGATGCAAAATATATTTCTAGAAAAATATAAAGATCGTGATCTTAAGGAAGAAATCTTTAGAATGAATAAAAGAGAATATGAGAGCCTTGGGGATCTAATAGAGAGGCTCATGTATAATGTTAAGAGGGAAAAGCTACACCATTTAGGATCTGACACACTAAAACCCTCTTACTTAGAACAATTAGAGATGAATGGATTGATCTCCTTAATATCATGAGTATAGGTGATGTATACCAATTATCATGTGATGAAATTTGTGAAACATGCAAACACATATCAAGAGGAAAAGCAAGAGTAGGTAAATCAACATCAATATCGGTAAGTCAAGCTAAACTTGGAAATTTTTTTGATTATTTTAAAACATAAATTCTTAGCAATATAACAAAAGAAGTAGAAATGTTAAGAATGAAAGATGAAGGAAATGAAAATGTTGATATTTGTGTTGCAGAATCACAGCATGTTAAACATTTTCCATCATTACCAAGGTTGAAGGAAGTTCACCAACAAAACAATGGAGCAAGTCAATTGCCAATAAAGCAATGTTATGTAGCTCCAAGAGGACCATGGTAGCCTATTCAGCTTGATATGATGCAAGAGCCTAATTCCCAATTTCAAGGTTATGCATATCCACCTCAAAGTAATTGGAACACACCTTTTCGTTAGAAACATTGGCCATCTCAACCCCAAAACCAATCTTCGCAACAAAGTTTGCAAGGAAATTATTGGAGTTATCCATAATATCCTCATTATTTTCCTCAATATCCTCCATACCAAACTCCATGTTCTCCTTACCATTCACCTTCACCACAACCACAAACCCGTCGACATTCCTCTCAAATATACACTCTCACTCAACTACCTGTACCACCATTCCAAAACCCACACATTGAAGTAGCTCAGCCCACTTACAATGCTAAGGTACAACACTTCCAAACATCTCCTCTTGAGATCAATGGTATTCACCATAGCTCAGGAAGATTATTGTAAGAAAGAGATTATCTTGATATCATTGAAGGACTACATCCAGAAGAAGAAGATTCAAAAGAGAAGATCAAAGAATCATGGGTTGCGCTAGATGAAGAGCAGACATCAAAATCATAGATCGAGAGAGCTCCCTCATGGTTACCATCAAATCCTCCATGTATTCAAGAGATCAATCAACAAAAAGAGGAAGACTTGAAGGTCATGATAGAAGAAGACATCCAAGATGGTCCAAATAAACAAATGGACAAGACGCATCACAACTATTTTGAAATATGGTTCTAGATAGTCACTAAGGTGCAGCAACACTCTCTTCTTCAACTATACTTGATCCTTTCAAAGTCAAAGCATTTGATCACTCAAATTCAGGTACTTGTCAAAACATCCATTTCAAGCCTCCACATTAACTTTTTTGTCATCTTGATGTGCACATGACTCCATTGGAAGTATTCTTGTACTTGAAAGTGATTTTGTTTTTCAATTAGGATAGGGTAGAAAAAAAAATGAAAAATAAAAATCTCAAGTGAAAACCTCCTTGGAGGCACCTCATATTGGCTCATTGATTGAAAACCTCCATGAGGAAATCAATGGGTTGGAAAAAAGAAAAAAAAAAGAGAAAAAAGAAAATATCCTAAGTGAAAACCTCCTTTGAGGTGCCTAGGCAGACCTGCTAGTTGAAAACCTCATTGAGGTGGCTACTAGGCCTAGAAGAAAAAAAGAGAGAAAAAAATAAAAGAAATCCTTGCTCCATGCATCTCTTTGATGAGTTCATGTACTGTGCAACATCTGCAAGCAACAAGAACAAGTTGGTTCCAAAAGGAAAATTGGTTAATCCTAGTCAAAAGAAGTGAAATTTTAACTTTCTCCTCCTTTTTCTCAAATCATCCAACAAGGCCAAGGTCATGCCAATCCATCACCCTCATCTATTTCCACCATCCACCCCTCATTCTCAAGCTTCTACCATTAAATTTGCTTGTTGTCCTAAAAAAACTACAGGATGCTCTATTTTACTACAGGATAAAAAAATACATAGAGCGGAAATTTGTTTTTGCATAACTTTAAAACCATGCATCCATTTGCCAATCTGTTTCAAGGGGAGATGCATATAGATTATGGTAACATGCTCAAGAAATTTCAGCAAATTCTAGTGCATGGTTTCCAGGAAATCGACCTCCATCACCTTCAGCCATTTTTGCATTTTCTCAATATCCGTGCATCCATTTAAAAATTTGTTTCATGGGGAGATGCATGTCGATGATGGTAACATGCATAAGCAATTTCAGCAAATTCCAGTGCACGGCATCCGATAAATCGGCCTCCATCACTTTCATCCATTTTTAGTTTTCCTCAAGATCCATGCATCCATTGACCAAATGTTTTCTATGGGGAGGTGAATAATGATGATGGCAACATGCTCAAAAATTTGTAGGTCAATCCAGTTTAGCGTTTTGGAGATATAGACAAAACAAGTCATTGTCTTGTAAACCTACAAGATTCCCTGAAATCCTACAGGATACAGAACAACACATACAGGATTGGTAGTGAGCAGTGTTAAAGGGAAAAATTAGAGGTTGGCTTCATCAGAGTGTGATAAGGAGGTAGGAGCTGAAATTTACCACATTTTTCCAAGTGAGAAGGATATAAAGAAACCTTCTAGTTTATTGAAAAATATTGCAGCATAAAGGAATTCTATACACAAAAGTTTCATTTAAAATTCCTCATTCATTAAATTTGGTAAGAAGACTTATACAACTCTCCATCCATCAAAGAAAATGACAAGGGGATTTGGTAAAAGGTAACCCATCAGCACAGTGAGGATTCATCAACATCACCATCCAGTACTTGCACATCAAGGAACAACATCAGAGAAGAAAGAGGAAAACACTTGCAACAAATACAAGCAAGGATTTCACTCTCCAACAAACAACATCTACAAGAAGGCCATCAGGTAGGTACAGGTATGCAATATTCTTGACTCTTCTCTTGATCATATTATAGTTAGAAATTTGTTGTCAATGCATGGAAGATGAGGTTTTATAAGCTAAGGATGGGTCAACAGTCTCAACCACCTTCAACTAGTTAATTTCACCTCACTCCTTCACTCATGCAATGTTGAAAAGTCAATTTATGAAGGGTGATGATGTCAAGGAATGAGGACAACAGTTAAAGGAAGAAATTTTTGCAAAGGCCAAGTCACCACAGCACTCTAAGCCCTCCATCCACTTCATATTCACCATCTATTCATCATTCATCCATCCCATTTCATTCTTGAGAAAAAAACAAGAAGAACATCCTCTCCATTTTCAAAAACCTACATTACTCCCTTTGAGCCCTAGCATCATCATCCAATCCCTCTACATCATTTCTCGTCACTCCCATACAATTAGAAGACTTTGAAGGAAGGATGAATGACTACTACAAGAAAGCACATTGTTGCTAGAAGGAAGAAATGAAAAAATTATGCTAAAACCCAAGATGACAGTACCTAAGAGAGACCGACTCAAAATAGAAAACTCCAAGGCCATTAGGCAATCATCTAGGCCACAAGAGAGAAGAAGAAGGCAACAAAAAGAAATGATGCATTCACCATGAAAATAGAACTCAAATTGCAGTGTTATAAAGAGGGTTTCCAAGAGGTCTTCTCTAATCTCTTTCTAGCTTTTGTCCAAGGCCTAAAAGATGTTATAAAAATGGGAGAAATGCATGGAAGTCAAGTAAGGGTTTGCCCTAACCTCAAACTATCATTTATGATCAAAATGGGTTTCCTGCAGTTTTAATAGGGTTTCATGTAGTTTTGATAGGAATTACTACAGGATATCCTAGTTCTCATCTCAATGCAGTTTGAAGGTTTTAGAGGTGTTCAAATGGTCGAACAAGGTAGCAAAAGGTTGATAAGAATGTGGAAGACCTTGCCAAACTAAAAAATATTCAAAAGCCCATCTTGAATAGGGGGAAGGAAGGAAGATAATGGTCCCAAGATACAATGGTTTTTCTTTGTACGAATATGTTTTTGGGCTTGTCCTTGCAGTGCTTACAACCAAGATTCTTAATGCACAAGAGAGAGGCCACCAAGGCCATGGATGAGGCACAATGAGGTCACTAAGTTGCTCAAAGGATGAGCAGAACTTTCAGTAGGGGGTATGATGGGCCTCTAAATTACGCATAAATTAAGGCCCATGCCTCTAAATTAAACATCAATTAAGGCCTATGACCATCCTTCAACACATTAAACCTCTCTTTTTGCATTAGATAATTTATTTTTAACTTTAATATATTCATTAGGAAGGTTTGTGAATAATTGGATATTTGTGCCTAATATTATTTATTTTTGTGGAATATTATGAGAATATTGGTTAGATTATGAAGATTTGGAGGAGGAGATAATTTAGGGACTTGTTCCCTACTACATGAGGAATAAATAATAAATCAACAAGATATTATGGAATTATGGCACAAATTGTGGAACTCCAATGATTGAGAAAATCGAGGAATGTGTTCCACTACTTAAGGGACCTGTTAACACTCAGGTTGTTCCCTTTGAATCCTAAGGGAATATGGCCGAGGTAACCACTAACCAATCTTTGGGTCACAGGTCCTAGCCTACCTGTAACCAGAGAGGGCTCTCTCTTTATGATTTAACTTTGTTTGTATGATGTTTTACGCTAGCTATGATGCACAAGGTTTTGTTTTGAATTTGCTGGATGATGATTTCAGTCAGAACAGGTATATTTTTGCAGGTTGATCTAAGTCATTGGGCATGGAGTCAGTGACGTTTAATTGCTTGATATGTTTGTGTTGGAACAATAGTGATGCTACAGAGCAAGATAAGTGTCTAGTGAACAATTCTTTAAATCTGTAATTGGATGGGATGGAATCAGGGCGTGAAAGGCAACTAAGGATCTTTCAGTAAGCTGATATGGGGAACAGTGGGAACATTACTTAGGAGCATTGAAGAATTCCTGGATAACATTCATATTTATAGAACCGATACAAACATGAGCAATTAAGAATTCATGTCCATGATTGATTCTGAAGAAAACATTTTCAACGACAGAGATTGAGCACAGGGTGTAATCAAACATTTCCTGTACTATTCTTTTTCTCTGTTGTTAGACTGGTGAAACATGCATATGATTCAAACAAACATGAGAAGATAAAACATAGTTTAAGAAAACTTATTGTTCCATTAGACAACACAGGAATTCTGTAACAGCACGTAGAGCATCATTGAGACATCAAGCATTCAGGAGATAATGAGCTTTTCCAGCCTTTGGCATTAGATCATCTAAAAATATATAATATATTGTCTTAGAGAGAAAATCACCAACCCCAAATACGTTGCCAAGGGAGGTATATATACAAAGTTTAGATAAGAAAATATCTAGCTGATGAATTAATGGCTCATAAATAATGTGCCAACTCCTGGAGAATTGCAGCTGAGAGAATAAATGCTGTAATAACTGCTTAGTGTATTAGCTGTCCAAAATTGTCAGAGAACTTTGACTTTGTGACATATTGAGTCGGCTGGAGCCATTTTGCCCAAAATCTGCGCATTTCCTTTGGCTTGGCTTGCTGTCGTGGTATGTACGCTGAGTCATCTTTTTGGCTGTTTTGCATGCTGTCCTGATTCTGCTTTTGACTTTGGTTGAGCTTAAGTGGACTAGGACTGACTAAACTGAGATTACTGAGGTAAAATTCGTAGCATTGCCTGCCACCAATCTTCCTTGGGCAGTTGGTGTCTTCGTATCTTTATCAAGGTTTCATCTGCCTCTGTATACCTGTAAAAATTTGGTGGGACCTCAAATAAGTGATTAATCTCATGCTCAATGTAGAATAGATTTTCAAGCTTGTCATAGAGGCTCTGCCCTGATGGAGGTCCTGTTTCTTCAGAGGTACTTGCGGATGCTGTGATCTGATTTTCAATAACATTTTTCATCCTTGTAGCATATTGCTCACGGGGGAACAGTCTTCCCATGCTGGTCAGTAGGCTGGGCGATCCCTTGTCTTGAAGTGCTCCGATTTTAAGCTTGTATTCATCCACCTCAGCCTGCATTTCATGACATTTTCTTTCTACAGTTTGTACAAAATTTCTGAGGGTCACCACCTTTTTAGCTGTGAGGATAGCATCTGTTCTGTTGATGATGTTCAGGGTTGCCAGCTCCTCATTGGTCTGATTGTTAAGGAAATTTATCATCCTGTTGGCCTGCTCAGGCCTATTCTCTAGTGTTGTTCTGGCTTTCTGGCTCTCAATTTGTGCTTGGCCTATTAATTCCATCTATTCATGCAATGTTTTGATTGACTTCCATTGTCTGGTAAGGGAGTGGTCAATCCGGGCCCACAAAATCCTTTTTATTTCTGCCAGAGTATTTTCAAGTTTCAGTTTTTTCTCTAAGGCCTTTATTTTGTCTTTCCGTGCCTTAATCTCTCTGGTCTGCTCTGCTACAGTCATCTTTGATTTGTCATACTTAGCTTCCAGCTCTGCCAATTTCTCCTTGGCTTGTTTGATCTCTGTCGCCTGAAGCTCCAGCTCTTTGATAACTTTTGTCAATTCATCCATGTTCAAGCAGGACTCAGGAGCTGTTGTTGTTGCTGTTGCCACATCTGTCATTGTTGTAGTCGTTGGAGGGGTCGCTGCTACCTCTGTAGTTGTGGAAGTGGTTGAGGTAGTCTGAGGTTGTTGGGAGGTTGATTCTTCCTGTTTGTCTAACAGTGTCGTTTCTAGCTCCTTCTCCAGATCAATCACTCTTTGATTCAGCTGCATTATTAGGTCCAATTGATCTTCAGACTCCTTTTCTTTTTGCAATTCTGCAGTTTGAGGGTGCTCAGTAGGAAGCAATTTTAGTCTTTTCTTCAACGCAGCAATATCATCCTATTTCTTTTTCACAAGGGCCCTCACACCCTTAGGATCCTTAGGATCATGTCCTAAGTCCACAATGATGTCCTCCAGTGTTTTGATCCTGTTGTCCTTGGTCATGGAGGACATTCTCTCCAAATCTAGCTGGGTGTTGGTGTTCTTCAGAGATTCTTTCAGCTCATGGGCCATTGTGGTCCTGTCTACCAGTGTGGCATAGACCATTTCCCCCATTTTCTTATGCAGCTCTATCTGATCCATGGGGTGAATGTCTTTTGCCATGACTTCTAGCTTTGTTTTTACAAAATCTGTAGCTGAGTGAGGTTGCGGTACCATGGGTTTGAAATGGCTGAGGATTATCTTTTCCTCTTGGATATCATATACTGCCATCAGCCTCTCTTGTTTAGTTGGCATTGCCTTGAGAAATTGTTTGTATACCTCCACTCTCAACAACGCATTTTGTGCCTTTATCTCTTTGAAGGAAGCCTTAGTGCTGGAAGGCTTCTTGCTCTGATGTGTGGAGGAGGACACCTCCATGCCAAGCTGTACTCCTTGCTCTTGTTGAAAAGAGCTTGTGGTTGTCTGCTGGCTGTCTCCTCTTTCTTTCCTTGGGCTCTCAAGGATTTCCTCGCTGATTTCTTCTATGACCGGAGAATCAACCCTTTGTCTTTTGGCTTCGGGTTGCTGAGAGGATCCACTAGCAGGTGTGGACTCTTCTCGGTCCCATTTCTTGCCCCTTTCCTCATGTGCATGGGTCTGCAAGGCAGGCACTGTTGGTGCCTCTGTTTGTGGCGGAGGGGTTTGGTCTTGCTGATGCCCAATTGAGGAGGCAGGTTTTTCTTTTACTACTCCTTTTTATGCAACCATTATTCCCTTGCCTTTTTCTGTAACTAATGCTGATGTAGATAGCGCCTGGGTGACTGGTGCGGTTGCAGTAGTGGAGGTACCTTCTCCAATTAGATGCGGCTGCTTGAAAGTTACCTACTGGACAGAATCTAAGTCAAGAGTTTTTTCTAAATCCTTGACATTTCTTTCCATTATTTCTTCTTGAGTTAGTTCCTCAATTAATGTGCCTTGCAACCATTCTTGTTGGTTGGCATACTGCTCAATTTCTGGATATTTACAGTGCTTATACCCTAGCAGCCTATACTTGACTCTTCTAGCACTGATGAAGCCTTCGGGGTCATAAGGGACCCACCAGAAGCTTCTTGATAGATTGTATTTATCTTTGAGAATTTGATCAGCCTCTTGCCAACCCTCTTTTTTATTCATGATAAAGGGGCCCAGGTGGTCTTTGAACTTGAGATGGGCTTTCTTCTTGGCACTATGAAAGTGGGTGAGGTCAGAGTTAATAAGTTTCCTATAATATTCCAAGGCAAACATTCTCATTGGTACATATCTTGGGAGCCTATATGGACAGAGCTCACAGCCATAGATTCTGATGACTGTATGATTTTCGTATAGGTACCAATCACCTATTTTATAGTTCTTGGACAGCTGCAGAGTTTTCTGGATTTCAAATGACAGTCTGGGAGGAGGGGATCTCATCAGTAGGCAAGAGACCGGGTAGAAAAATTGGTCAATAAATTCACAGTATGAATATGGTGAATCTTGGACTTGGTGGAAAACTGATGACCAGAAGATAACAGACCTCCTTTCTCCCCTAGAATCTAGCTTCTTGATAGGGCATTGAAAGGCCTCGGACTGATAATACATGAACAGGTGGTAGATATATGATGAATATTTGAACACACCCTCCCTATCCACTTTCAAGAGTTGGTCATGTATTTTGTTGGCTATAAACTTGGCAAAGTTATATTTGTAGGCAGGAGGCTGGCCTGGGCTGTAAGCAGCTAATAACACCAGTACTGTTTCATCAACGTGCTCACTAGTTTTGTAGCCCAACACATAGGAGATCATGTCAACCAGGAGTTTGCCTACATCAGTGAAATGGACATGCAAGAAAGGAGGTGGCCCTGTAGGCTGGTGGTCAGCTCTCATAAATGTCTTGGTGACCTTCTCAATGTCAGCAGTGGAAATTTTGGCTCCTGCATCCAGTAAATAGTTCATGGAGAAGGGAAACAGCAGCTGAGTTTGCTTCAAGTTGAGCATTTGGTTGATGGAGTCAGGATTGATGTGGAAGAGTATGCTCCCAGATGGAGAGTTGACAATTCTCTGAGTTGGTTCATAATTCTCAGCACATAAGCGGATGATTTCTGGAAAAATATTGACAGATGGGAGGAAATAGTAAGGTAGATTGGACTCCCATATCCCATACTTGTCATTGTTGCTCAAATAGTTGTCCCTCAATTGTCGAAAGGTCTGTAAATGGTTGCTGTCAGCCACAAGGTCCTGGATGAGGTAATCTCTGTCAGCAAGAGGCATGGCCTCAAGCTCCTTGTTTGGTGGATTTATAGGAGCAACACTGAGAGCTGATGGTGTAGCCATTGTATAACTTTCAGGTGTTATCTTTTAGAATGCAACTTCTAAGTGTAACAGTTTGAATATGATAGCTTGTAAGGATTTAGAAGTAAGGTGGCAGACTGAATGCAGATAGGGCCAGATTTATCTTTTAAAAGGAGCAACTTGGATGAGTGGACTTGACTCTGATTCCTTCTGGTGAATTCACAGGAACTATGGACAGTGAGGGCAAATTGCAGAGGGGGGCAGTATTATAGTCTGGTGGAAAATAAAGTCGTTAAACCATACACTCGGCAAAAGGGAACAATGCCGGGCGAACGTGAGAGTTTAGCTTGTGTTTTAAGCCTAAAACAACTGTGCAATAGTGAAATCTTGAAAACAGGGTGCTTTAGATCTCTGAAGGCTATTCATTACCAGGTGAACATCATTAAATTAGGAGTTCTTTAGGCAATTTTAGTAGCAAACTCACAGAGAATGGGAAGAACACGGCAAACGGGTTGGTTTGGCAAAATACCTGGATAATTAGCACCGAGAGCTGTCGGGTTGATCGATGGGTGAAGAATGTAGTTGAATTTTGCAGGTGGCGGCATCCAAATCTTTTGAATTCGAAATATGGAGGCAATTTCAGCGTAAACGAGCAAAACAACTCCCTCACCTTTCCAACGAAAATGACCAAAAATGGTCCATTTTCGTGCTTATAACGATAAATTTGGCGCACATGGTATTTTGGCGCTTTTCCGCGATGACGTCATCAGCGGGCCCTGGGTACGGACGGTGACGTGGATGCTGACTTGGATGCCAGTGTGGCGGGACATGGTGGAGGCATGCGGAGGCGACAAGATGGTGTGGAGGGCGACGTGGTGCAGAGGCGGGGGCTTCGGCCATGACGTCACCATGACATGGGGCTGACGCGACAGGGGTGACAGTTTGCGGGAGGGCGGTTTCCGGTCTCCCCGCACTGCCTTTGGGGAAAGGTGGTATTGGGGAGAGGGGCTCCGAAAAATCCCAGCGGCCGCCGCATGTCCTGCGTACGGGATAAAAACCACCTACTCCCCGGACGCTAAACAATGACACGTCCACCTCCCAGATTACCCGCCCACCATTGGATTGGGGGCGGCGGCAGATCAACGGTTGGCGGGCGCCCCGACACGGCGTGAAAGTTTGCGACGGGACCCACCCGATAATTAAATAATATTTAAATGCTGCGGGTTAAAAACTTTGGTTTTGGAGGGTTTTATGGGTTTCAAATGGATAAGGGTTAATGCGTCGGGGCTTAACAAAATATTTAAACATTGGGTTTGACCGCGGGGGTGAATTTTCAAAGATTTTTCGGGTGAATGATGGGTAAGGGATTAGTTATAGGCTATTAATCTAACCAGGGGTTAGATTAATTCCGAGGTAAGGGTTGACTAGAGTCCCAGATGGACTAATGTCTCCCATGACAATGCTACTTAGCTATAATGCTAGGGGGGGGGGGGGGAATATTTACATATTTTTTGGGTTTTTTGCATAAATGCTATAATAGTAGGGGGAGGGGTAGCACTTAGGGAGCTATATAGTAAGTTTAGAAATTAATATGGATTTGGGATGTGAAAGGGGAACTGAGAGCTAAGTTTAATGAGTAAACTTAGATTTAGAAGCAGATGAGAGTGAGGAATGATTTTACACAAGAAATGTGGCTTCTTTTCGGAGAAGGAGGTCACAACTTGACATGAAATTCACAAATGAGAAATGTGAGGAGGACTGTTTAGGCAGATCCTACAGTCCTCAAGGGGATGTTAGTAAGAAAACTTTTGAAGGGAATGAGGGAAGTTAGTGATGGTTTGGTAGTTTTCCAAATAGGCCATTACTCTTGCCTTTCTCTTATTGGTGAGATTAGATATGATTTTCATAGATCATGTGTTTAGATCTTGTTTTCTGCAACCTTCAACTACATACCCTGCCTAATATGCCTAACATTCTTTCTTCTTTTGGATGGGTGCACTTAGCGTTGCAAACCCTGATAATCCTCTTTTCTTTTTGCTGCTCTCCTATCTAAGTCTACCCTTATTTCTTCTAAGGGCCCAGATTAAGCAGTTGGGCTCCTTTCTTTCTCTATCCACCTAGTCATCTGCCAAGCTTGAACTGTTTGAGTAGGTACTTTCTCTCTAGTCTAGAACAGGCAATTTAAAACATGGTATGGCCCAACTTGACCAGTTCATTTTCTTGCCTTTTGATTATTCTTTTAGGGCATACCCTCTTTACATTTTTTAACTGTCTGTTTCTTTCACAAAAATGGAACCTTAGTACCACGGAAGATGAACATTTTTGGCACTTCCACTGTCAATCATGAAAAATGAAAACCTATTGGTATAGGAGGCTAATAGTGGCTCCACTTGGGGATGGATTTTCCAGATGAAAAGCCAAGAACAACAGGTCAGATTGCCTTATTTCTCCATTCTTGCTGCAGTCTGAATTTTCCTGTTGTTGGAGACTATTGATCTGGATCCTAGATACTTGTATGAAGTATCCACTGAGCTGATTTGCTGCGAAATTACAGCTCTTTTTTTTTACCTGTTTCTCTGAGTTCTCCTCATCACCTTGATAGTTTCCAAGTGTTTTCTCTTGCTTTCCAATGATAGGATCAAAACATATTCCAAAAAATGGTGCAGTACCCTAATCTTTCTCAAAATGTGCTTCATTTGGTGCTTTATTTAACTGCTATAAATGAAAATGCTGGAAATACAAATATTTATGTACAATATATGACTGTGCAGTGTTTGATCAAAGGGGGTCAAAATAATGCTTGAGCATCCTCCCATTGACTGAGCCTTCCTCGGTGTTTGAACCATCCAAACTCTTTAGAAAATAGGTGTTATTACCTTGTACAGCATAAATGACATAAGGTCCCTTCCATAAGAAATCAAATTTACAATGTTTCCCTTTGTCCTCCCTCCTGGAATCCCATCTCAGAACTTTGTTTCCTAAAAGGAAGTCTTCAGCTTTGGTTCTTTTGTCAAATATTCTTTTGATCTTTTCTTGCAGTACTTGGGTTCTTTGATAGACTTCCTCTCTCGTTTGCTGTAGGTGAATTTTTTGATTGATCCTTCTTTGAATGTCATTGGGCTCAACTTGAATTTCTTGCAACAACTTGATTACAGGAATACCTAAAGATGAAGGAAACCTTGCTTCCATTCCATAGACTAGTTCATATGGACTTGTGCCAATTGATCTCTTGGTGGTTAGTCTGTCTGCCCACAGTGCATTCACCAACTTCTTATGCCAATTCTTTTTATTTTCCTCCAAAACTTTCTTGATGATGTTGATGAGGCTTTTATTGGAAGACTCGGCTAGGCCATTACCTTGAGGATAGTAGGCAGTGGAATGACCTAAGGTCATATGATATTTGTGACAAAAGTTGATCATTTTTTTGGACTTGAAAGTAGCAACATTGTCTGTAATAATTTTGTCTGGACAGCCAAACCTGGACAAGATGTTGGTTTCTAGAAATTGTATAATAATGGAGTCATTGGCTTGCCTACAAGGGATGGCTTCTATCCATTTGGTAAAATAGTCTGTAGCAGTCAGAATCCACCTGTGCTGGCTAGAGGATGGAGGGTGAATTTCACCAATAAAGTCTAGACCCCATTGCTGGAATGGTCTCTCAGTTGAAACAGGGTTGAGTGGTAAAGGCAGCAACTTTCTCTTGCCTTTAAAAATTTGGCATTTGTGGCAAGAGATTAAAAATTTTCTCACATCAGTAAACAAGGAAGGCCAATAAAATCCAGCCCTCAGGATTTTATCAGCTGTGGACTTCCAGTATAAGTGTCCTCCACAGTCACCTGCTTGAAATTCTCTGAGGACATTGTCAGTTTCATCCAATGTTAGGCAATTAAGTAAAATTCCTTCGTGATTTCTCCAAAACAAAACATTGTCTATGATACAAAACTTTGATGCTTTCATTTTCAAGAACCTTTTCTTGGTTCTGGACAACCCTGGAGGAGCTTGTAGGTTTAACAATACAAAACATATATGAACATACCAGGGAGATTGCATAAAGGCTTGGTTGATCTGTGGAGTCACCATCTCCTGTTCGTTGTCTAGTTCATTAATGTCAAGGGCTTGAAATTTGGTTTCAGTCATCACCTTGGCTAGACCTTGTCCTTTTATTAGTTTGGTAGGCTTTATTTCGATGTCATATTCTAAGATATTGGCAATCCATTTGCCCCTTTTGCCTTCAATTCCTTCTTGGGTTAGAATGTCTTTGACCACTGCATTAGGGACATAGGCAATTATATGAGAGTACAGGATATAGATTCTAAAGTCCTTGATGGCTTTTACCAATTCATAGGCTTTCTTTTCCATGATCTGATATTTTAAGGGAGCATCTCTAAGGGCCCTACTGAAAAATGCAATGGGTTTTTCACATCCTTGGTCATCTTTCTGTAACAGAACAACAGAAATTGTATGCTCATATGCGAAAGAAAAAATGATAAAATCTCTATCAAACCTAGGGCTTGTTAGGACTGGTGTGTTTGTCAATGCTCTTTTAATATCTTCAAAGGCTTGTCTAGCTTCCATGGTCCATTTGACCTTGGAATCCTTTTTCAACATATTGTTTAACAGTCTTATGAGCTCAGCCAAATTAGGAATAAACCTTCTCAAGAAGTTGATCTTTCCTAAAAAGCCTTGTAGTTCTTTGATGTTCCTTGGATGGGGAACTTGAAGGATAGCTTGAATTCTGTCCGGATCAATCCTAATACCATCTCTTGAGATTATGTGTCCTAGGAGTTTACCTTCCTCCAGACCAAACAGTGACTTCTTTGGGTTTAAAGATATGCCATATCTTCTACAAATTGTGAAAACATGCCTCAAGTGTTCTAAGTGTTCTTGGTCTGATTTTGAAAAGGCGGTAAGATCATCGAGATAGACAACTAGGAAATCATGGATTTCTTTGGAAAAGGCAATATCCATTGCTCTTTGGGATGTGGCCCCTGCATTTTTAAGCCCAAAAGGCATTTTGACATATTTGAAAGTTCCCCAAGGTGTTGTAAATGCAGTTTTGTCTTGATCATCTGGGTGTACTAGAATCTGATTGAATCCAGAGAATCCATCTAACAACGAGATCCTAGAGGTTCCCACTACCCTTTGTAGGATATGATCCATTTTTGGTAAGGGGTAATGGTCTTTAAGAGAGACTTTGTTCAAATTCCTTAGGTCAACACATAATCTAATCTCTCCCGTCTTCTTCATAGTGGGCTCTAGGTTTGAAATCCACTCTGAGAACCTGATTGGGGCAATGAGGGGAACGAGCACCGGGTTCACTCTTCTAAGTTTTTGTTTGAAAGGCTTTTGGTTTTCTTTTAAAGGTATAGTGTGCTGGATGACTGAGGTATCATAAGATTTGAGGTCCTCATAGCTCCAGGCAAAGACATCTTGGAACTCTTTAAACAACTCAACGTATTTCAATTTCTGGTCAGGCGGTAATGCTTTAGATAATTTTATCATTTTGGGATTTTCTGTAGTTCCAATGTTACAATCTTC
Organism: Pinus tabuliformis; assembly: GCA_031772625.1. Taxonomy (NCBI): domain Eukaryota; kingdom Viridiplantae; phylum Streptophyta; class Pinopsida; order Pinales; family Pinaceae; genus Pinus; species Pinus tabuliformis. The sequence continues at coordinate 767,768,224 of CM062815.1, forward strand.
AATTTCAGCATTTAGTGGTTGCATTTTTGGTTTTCTTGAGATATCATTTGAATCAAACAGATCCTCCAAAGGGGTTAAACCTATGGGCAGAAAATTATCTTTTAGCTCAATTACCTCTGCTTCCGTTTTGGCCAGTTCCTCTCCATCCATCTGCTTCAAATTTTGTATAGTTTCGTTGTTAAAGGTGGTAGGATGCAAAACTAGATTAGCTGTTTCAGCTGATATATTCTGTGTCATAGTGGGTGTCTGTTGTTGATCATCTCCAGTGGTTGAGTCAATGTTAATGCCAAAGAATTCCTCTTTTAGAGTGAGGAAGTTATTTATCTGTGTGTCACTCTCAAAGACTTGCCAGTTTTTGATGTTGTCTGGAACTGCAGGTCTATGTTTGATTTCAGCAATAAAAGTATGATTGGGTTTGAAAGGCAGCTTGCAAGTACTGGCAAAGGTTGCCAAGCTATGAGCATGTAGATTGAGTTCTCTAGAAATTTTAGTCAACTGTGATTGTGAGAAGGTATCAAGTACCTGTATAGCTGCTCCCTTATAAGCTCTCAACCTTAGATCATTTGTGGTAAAGTTTCCTTTTATTTTTTGTATGATCAGATCTAAATCTCCTAAGATTGAAACTTTGGTTACACCCGAATTTTTTATGAGTTTCAGACCTAACAAAAGGGCCTCATACTCAGCCATATTGTTTTTGCATCGAAAGTTTAACCTATATGCATGACCCTCAGCCTGGTCATTGTGCATATTATGGATCCAGACTCCTGCCCCAGCTCCTAACTTATTTACAGAACCATCAAATTCTAAGTACCATAAGGTTTCATGATTCAGATTTGGATTGATGTCTTTAGAAAAATGTATCATGGGCAGATTGTTTTCTTGCAATTTGCTTGATAGATCATGCTCCTCCTTTATATCGGTTATGCCTAAAGTGTTTTGGTGTTTGGGGGAAAATTGTTCATTTAATTCCTCTGTCTCTGCTGCCATTACTAGTTCAGAATAAACTTTGTTGCAGATGTCAGCATTATAGAGAATAAATGAATCCATGTCAGAGTGTATTGAATAGATTGGGAAGTTTTGGGGCTTATCTTGACTGCTTACCACATATTTCATCAATGTCTCGCGGTATAATCTCTTTGGCTGCCCAAAGACTTAAATGGTAGCATAGGACATGTCTAATTGCAAAGATCCTTAGAGTTTGGCTCCCCAGGATCTGGACAAGAGCATACCATACTTACGGGGTATGTCAGCTACTACTACGTCCATCAAAATTGTCTTGGTTGGGTATTGGACCAGAGAGACACATAAGTCTTTAATCAATCCTAAGCACCTGACTTGGCTTGAATCAAATGAGAATAGATCTTTATAAGGTCTTGTGATGTCTAAGTCGAGTTTTTCCATTACAGATTTGGGCATTAAGTTATGTGAGGCCCCGGAATCAAACATTGCATTGTGTAGAACCTTATCATGAATGTTTAAACTGACATAGAAGGGTGGAACCCCTCCATTTTCTGTTTTTCCATTAACCTCAGGGCCAAACAGTAACTCTGGTTGATCATCTAGGACATTCACCGCATCTTTATTGTCTGATACTTGGAGTGACTTGTTAATCTGCTGTCTGTATACTTGATGTTTGGCCAATTCCGAAAGAGGGACTGATATCTTCAGCTTACTTATTTCTGTTTCCAAGTTAAAGGGCTTTTCCATTTGGATTTTGGCATTAAGTGCAGCAGATTTTTCCCTTTCGCCTGGGTTGTCAGTGATCTTTTGTTCATGGTTGGCATGATTTTGAATGGAATTGGTACCATGTTTGTTTCCAGGGGTGGTATATGCCCTTGCCTTTGTAGGATGGAGCGGGGCTGTTTGATTTTCAGAGGGCTGTTGTTCTGAGATGTCCTCCACAGTGACTTCTGTGGTATGTGTGTTTGAGTTGCCAGCTGATTGTAGAAAAATAGTCTTGTCATTGGTCTTTTTTGCCTGCTTACTGTCCCTTGGTTTAAGAGTTTTAGGTACATCTATAGTTCTACTCCTTAGTTTATACTGTTTATGTACCTCATACACTGCTGCATCATAACCTTCTCTAAAATCAAATGATTCTCCTGACTTAGTGTGAAATTGATTGTCATTATAAACCTCTTGATCTTCTTGTGTTAAAAAGACCTGATGCTCACTGTCTAAACCCATTAGGTTGATGTGAGGCTCCTCAGTTCGTTCACTAGATGTTGAGGCCTCAGCATAATTTTCTTGGAAAGGAGGTCTAATGTGTTGGTCAGGATCAGTCCTTCCAACATTGGGATTTTGATTCTTCGTAAAATTTGGATTTCTAACAGTGCTTGGTTGACCTTCCCATGATGATTTTCTTTCTATGGTTTCTACCTTTTCCCCAAGTCTGTCCATACCTTTGATAATTGCATCTAGATTTTTCTCAAATGATGAGGGTTCTTCCTTAAAAGTGGTTCTTCTTTCAGTTCTTGCCCGATTTCTTTTAGCAATCAGATTTGCCTCTACACTTACAGCTATGTTTTGCATGTCTGCCAGGGTTGCAGGGGCTCTTTCTCTTAATTGATATGCCATATCAGCATCAAACCCATCCGGAAATTTGATTAAGGCAAGATCAGGTGGAGGTCTAAGATTTTGAGGAATGGCATTATAGACAGTGTTGAATCTGGTACAATAGTCTAAGACAGTTTCTTGTGGTCCTCTCCTTATGGTGTCATATTCAGATAAAATGTGTAGAGGATCCTTTTTCTTTTCCCATCTATTCAGGAAGGACTGATAAAGGGCACCCGAATCAGCTATGGAATTTGCAGCAAGGGCCCTGAACCATGTTCTTACTTCACCTGTTAAACTTTGGACAAAAATTTTCATTCTTACATCATCATCATCTATTTCATAGTTTTCAAAGTAATCTTGCATTTTCTTGGTATGTTGTAAGGCAGTGTATGTATTGGTTCCATCAAAATAGGTGATCTTACTTTGGTAGTCCTAAGGCATAGCCCCAGGATTACCTGGTAGCTGAAGGGGAGCATAACGGTTAGCCATATTTGCAGGGATAAATGGAACAACAGGTAGAAGGGGAACAACTGGAACAACAGGGACAACGATACCAGTTTGTGTATTAGGTGGGGGTGTGAATGGTATGTTTTGGGAAGTGGATGAGCAAGAAGGGGAAGAATGGGTTATATGGGGATGAACCGATGGTTTGACAGGTGTTGGGATGTAACTTTGCTGAACTGCCTCAGGGCTGGAATCAGCAAATTCTTCTGGTTCCTTTTGGTTCCTAAGAGTCTTGGGAATCAAATTAGGATTATCGAAAACAAGTGGGGGATTTGGGTCAGGATTTGACCTGGTATGCCTAGTTCTCTTTTTAGGAGCCAACTTCCAAACTTGTGTTTGGTATTTTTAAGAATATTTTCAGGATTGTTAAGGAACTGCTCAAGTTTTTGGAACCACTATTTAAGGCAGACAGCAGTTGAAAAATTCATTCTCTCCCCAGTGGAGTCACCAGTTATGTTAACACTCAGGTTGTTCCCTTTGACTCCTAAGGGAATACGGCCGAGGTAACCACTAACCAATCTCTGGGTCACAGGTCCTAGCCTACCTGTAACCAGAGAGGGCTCTCTCTTTATGATTTAACTTTGTTTGTATGATGTTTTAGGCTAGCTATGATGCACAAGGTTTTGTTTTGAATTTGCTGGATGATGATTTTAGTCAGAACAGGTATATTTTTGCAGGGTGATCTAGGCCATTGGGCATGGAGTCATTGACGTTTAATTGCTCAATATGTCTGTGTTGGAACAACAGTGATGCTACAGAGCAAGATAAGTGTCTAGGGAACAATTCTTTAAATCTGTAATTGGATGGGATGGAATCAGGGCATGAAAGGCAACTAAGGATCTTTCAGTAAGCTGATATGGGGAACAGTGGGAACATTACTTAGGAGCATTGAAGAATTCCTAGATAACATTCATATTTATAGAACCGATACAAACATGAGCAATTAAGAATTCATTTCCATGATTGATTCTGAAGAAAACATTTTCAACGACAGAGATTGAGCACAGGGTGTAATCAAACATTTCCTGTACTATTCTTTTTCTCTGTTGTTACACTGGTGAAAAATGCATATGATTCAAACAAACATAAGAAGATAAAACATAGTTTAAGAAAACTTATTGTTCCATTAGATAACACAGGAATTCTGTAACAGCACACAGAGCATCATTGAGACATCAAGCATTCAGGAGATAATGAGCTTTTCCAGCCTTTGGCATTAGATCATCTGAAAATATACAATATATTGTCTTAGAGAGAAAATCACCAACCCGAAATACGTTGCCAGGGGAGGTATATATACAAAGTTTAGATCAGAAAATATCTAGCTGATGAATTAATGGCTCATAAATATTGTGCCAACTCCTAGAGAATTGCAGCTGAGAGAATAAATGCTGTAATAACTACTTAGTGTATTAGCTGTCCAAAATTGTCAGAGAACTTTGACTTTGTGACATATTGAGTCGGCTGGAGCCGTTTTGCCCAAAATTTGCGCATTTCCTTTGGCTTGGCTTGCTGTCGTGGTATGTATGCTGAGTCATCTTTTTGGCCGTTTTTCATGCTGTCCTGATTCTGCTTTTGACTTTGGTTGAGCTGAAGTTGACTAGGACTGACTAAACTGAGATTACTGAGGCAAAATTTGCAGCATTGCCTGCCACCAATCGTCCTTGGGCAGTTGGTGTCTTCGTATCTTTATCAAGGTTTCATCTGCCTCTGTATACCTGTAAAAATTTGGTGGGACCTCAAATAAGTGATTAATCTCATGCTCAATGTAGAATAGATTTTCAAGCTTGTCATAGAGGCTCTGCCCTGATGGAGGTCCTGTTTCTTCAGAGGTACTTGCGGATGCTGTGATTTGATTTTCAATAAAAAATTTCGTCCTCGTAGCATATTGCTCACGGGGTAGCAGTCTTCCTGTGCTGGTCAGTAGGCTGGGCAATCCCTTGTCTTGAAGTGCTCCCATTTTAAGCTTGTATTCATCCACTTCAGCCTGCATTTCATGACATTTTCTTTCTACAGTTTGTACAAAATTTCTGAGGGTCAGCACCTTTTTAGCTGTGAGGACAGCATCTGTTCTGTTGATGATGTTCAGGGTTGCCAGCTCCTCCTTGGTCTGATTGTTAAGGAAATTTATCATCCTGTTGGCCTGCTCAGGCCTATTCCCTAGTGCTGTTCTGGCTTTCTGGCTCTCAATTTGTGCTTGGCCTATTAATTCCATCTGTTCATGCACTGTTTTGATTGACTTCCATTGTCTGGTAAGGGAGTGGTCAATCCGGGCCCACAAAATCCTTTTTATTTCTGCCAGAGTATTTTCAAGTTTCAGTTCTTTCTCTAAGGCCTTTATTTTGTCTTTGCGGGCCTTAATCTCTCTGGTCTGCTCTGCTATAGTCATCTTTGATTTGTCATACTTAGCTTCCAGCTCTGCCAATTTCTCCTTGGCTTGTTTGATCTCTGTCGCCTGAAGCTCCAGCTCTTTGATAACTTTTGTCAATTCATCCATGTTCAAGCTGGACTCAGGAGCTATTGTTTTTGCTGCTGCCGCATCTGTCGTTGCTGTAGTCGTTGTAGGGGTCGCTGCTACCTCTGTAGTTGTGGCAGTGGTTGAGGTAGTCTGAGGCGGTTGGGAGGTTGATTCTCCCTGTTTGTCTAACAGTGTCGTTTCTAGCTCCTTCTCCAGATCAATCACTCTTTGATTCAGCTGCATTATTAGTTCCAATTGATCTTCAGACTCCTTTTCTTTTTGCAATTCTGTTGTTTGAGGGTGCTCAGTAGGAAGCAATTTTAGTCTTTTGTTCAACACAGCAATATCATCCTCTTTCTTTTTCATAAGGGCCCTCACACCCTTAGGATCCTTAGGATCATGTCCTAAGTCCACAATGATGTCCTCCAGTGTTTTGATCCTGTTGTCCTTGGCCGTGGAGGACATTATCTCCAAATCTAGCTGGGTGTTGGTGTTCTTCAGAGATTCTTTCAACTCATGGGCCATTGTGGCCCTATCTACCAGTGTGGCATAGACCATTTCCCCCGTTTGCTTATGCAGCTCTATCTGATCCATGGGGTGAATGTCTTTTGCCATGACTTCTAGCTTTGTTTTTACAAAATCTGCAGCTGAGTGAGGCTGCAGTACCATGGGTTTGAAATGGCTGAGGATTATCTTTTCCTCTTGGATATCATATACTGACATCAGCCTCTCTTTTTTAGTTCGCATTGCCTTGAGAAATTGTTTGTATACCTCCACTCTCAACAACTCATTTTGTGCCTTTATCTCTTTGAAGGAAGCCTTAGTGCTGGAAGGATTCTTGCTCTGCTGTGTGGAGGAGGACACCTCCATGCCAAGCTGTACTCCTTGCTCTTGTTGAAAAGAGCTTGTGGCTGTCTGTTGGATGTCTCCTCTTTCTTTCCTTGGGCTCTCAAGGATTTCCTCGCTGATTTCTTCCATGACCGGAGAATCAACCCTTTGTCTTTTGGCTTCGGGTTGCTGATAGGATCCACTAGCAGGTGTGGACTCTTCTCGGTCCCGTTTCGTGCCCCTTTCCTCATGTGCAGGGGTCTGCAAGGTAGGCACTGTTGGTGCCTCTGTTTGTGGCGAAGGGGTTTGCTCTTGTTGTTGCCCAATTGAGGAGGCAGGCTTTTCTTTTACTACTTCTTTTTCTGCACCCATTATTCCCTTGCCCTTTTCTGTAACTGATGCTGATGTAGATGGCGCTTGGGTGACTGGTGCGGTTGCAGCAGTGGAGGTACCTTCTGCAATTGGATGCGGCTGCTTGAAAGTTACCTGCTGCACAGAATCTAAGTCAAGAGTTTTTTCTAAATCCTTGACATTTCTTTCAATTATTTCTTCTTGAGTTAGTTCCTCAATTAATGTGCCTTGCAACCATTCTTGTTGGTTGGGATACTACTCAATTTTTGGATATTTATAGTGCTTATACCCTAGCAGCCTGTACTTGACTCTTCTAGCACTGATGAAGCCTTCGGGGTCATAAGGGACCCACCAGAAGCTTCTTGATAGATTGTATTTATCTTTGAGAATTTGATCAGCCTCTTGCCAACCCTCTTTTTTATTCATGATAAAGGGGCCCAAGTGGTCTTTGAACTTGAGATGGGCTTTCTTCTTGGCACTATGAAAGTGGGTGAGGTCAGAGTTAATAAGCTGCCTATAATATTCTAAGGCAAACATTCTCATTGGTACATATCTTGGGAGCCTATATGGACAGAGCTCACAGCCATAGATTCTGATGACTATATGATTTTCGTATAGGTACCAATCACCTATTTTATAGTTCTTGGACAGCTGTAGAGTTTTCTGGATTTCAAATGAAAGTCTGGGAGGAGGGGATCTCATCAATAGGCAAGAGACCGGGTAGACAAATTGGTCAATAAATTCACAATATGAATATGGTGAATCTTGGACTTGGTGGAAAACTGATGACCAGAAGATAACAGACATCCTTTCTCCCCTAGAATCCAGCTTCTTGAGATGGCATTGAAAGGCCTCAGACTGATAATACATGAACATGTGGTAGATATATGATGAATATTTGAACACACCCTCCCTATCCACTTTCAAGAGTTGGTCATGTATTTTGTTGGCTATAAACTTGGCAAAGTTATATCTGTAGGCGGGAGGCTGGCCTGGGCTGTAAGCAGCTAATAACACCAGTACTGTTTCATCAACGTGCTCACTAGTTTTGTAGCCCAACACATAGGAGATCATGTCAACCAGGAGTTTGCCTACATCAGTGAAATGGACATGCAAGAAAGGAGGTGGCCCTATAGGCTGGCGGTCAGCTCTCATAAATGTCTTGGTGACCTTCTCAATGTCAGCAGTGGAAATTTTGGTGCCTGCATCCAGTAAATAGTTCATGGAGAAGGGAAACAACAGCTGAGTTTGCTTGAAGTTGAGCATTTGGTTGATGGAGTCAGGATTGATGTGGAAGAGTATGCTCCCAGATGGAGAGTTGACAGTTCTCTGAGTTGGATCATAATTCTCAGCACATAAGCGGATGATTTCTGGAAAAATATTGACATATGGGAGGAAATAGTAAGGCAAATTGGACTCCCATATCCCATACTTGTCATTGTTGCTCAAATAGCTGCCCCTCAATTGTCGAAAGGTTTGTAAATGGTTGCTGTCAGCCACAAGGTCCTGGATGAGGTAATCTCTGTCAGCAAGAGGCATGGCCTCAAGCTTCTTGTTTGGTGGATTTATAGGAGCAACACTGAGAGCTGATGGTGTAGCCATTGTATAACTTTCAGGTGTTATCCTTTAGAATGCAGCTTCTGAGTGTAACAGTTTGAATATGATAGCTTGTAAGGATTTAGAAGTAAGGTGGCAAACTGAATGCAGATGGGGCCAGATTTATCTTTTGAAAGGAGCAACTTGGATGAGTAGACTTGACTCTGATTTCTTCTGGTGAATTCACAAGAACTATGGACAGTGAGGGCAAATTGCAGAGGGGGGCAGGATTATAGTCTGGTGGAAAATAAAGTCGTTAAATAATACACTCGGCAAAAGGGAACAATGTTGGGTGAACGTGAGAGTTTAGCTTGTGTTTTAAGCCTAAAACAACTGTGCAATAGTGAAATCTTGAAAACAGGGTGCTTTAGATCTCTGAAGGCTATTCATTACCAGGTGAACATCATTAAATTAGGAGTTCTTTAGGCAATTTTAGTGGCAAACTCACAGAGAATGGGAAGAACACGGAAAACGGGTTGGTTTGCCAAAATACCTGGATAATTAGCGCCGAGAGCTGTCGGGTTGATCGATGGGTGAAGAGTGTAGTTGAATTTTGCAGGTGGCGGCGTCCAAATATTTTGAATTCGAAATATGGAGGCAATTTCGGCGTAAACGAGCAAAACAGCTCCCTCACCTTTCCAACGAAAATGACCAAAAACGGTCCATTTTCGTGCTTATAACGATAAATTTGGCGCACATGGTATTTTGGCGCTTTTCCGCGATGACGTCATCAGCGGACCCCGGGTACGGACGGTGACGTGGATGCTGACTTGGATGCCAGCGTGGCGGGACACGGTGGAGGCATGCGGAGGCGGCAAGACGACGTGGAGGGCGACGTGGCACAGAGGCGGGGGCTTCTGGCATGACGTCACCGTGACATGGGGCTGACACGACAGGGGTGACAGTTTGCGGGAGGGCGGTTTCTGGTCTCCCCGCACTGCCTTTGGGGAAAGGTGGTATTGGGGAGAGGGGCTCCGAACAACCCCAGCGGCCGACGCGTGTCCTGCGTACGGGAGCAAAACCACCCGCTCCCCGGACGCTAAATAATGAGACGTCCACCTCCCAGATTACCCGTCCACCGTTGGATTGGGGGCGGCGGCAGATCAACGGTTGGCAGGCGCCCCGACACGGCGTGCAAGTTTGCGACGGGACCCGCCCGATAATTAAATAATATTTAAATGCTGCGGGTTAAAAACTTTGGTTTTGGAGGGTTTTATGGGTTTCAAATGGATAAGGGTTAATGCATCGGGGCTTAACAAAATATTTAAACATTAGGTTTGACCGCGGGGGTGAATTTTCAAAGATATTTCGGGTGAATGATGGGTAAGGGATTAGTTATAGGCTATTAATCTAACCAGGGGTTAGATTAATTCCAAGGTAAGGGTTGACTAGAGTCTTAGATGGACTAATGTCTCCCATGACAATGCTACTTAGCTATAATGCTAAGGGGGGGGGGAATATTTACATATTTTTTGGGTTTTTTGCATAAATGCTATAATAGTAGGGGGAGGGGGAGCACTTAGGGAGCTATATAGTAAGTTTAGAAATTAATATGGATTTGGGATGTGAAAGGGGAACTGAGAGCTAAGTTTAATGAGCAAACTTAGATTTAGAAGCAGATGAGAGTGAGGAATGATTTTACACAAGAAAGGTGGCTTCTTTTCGGAGAAGGAGGTCACAACTTGACATGAAATTCACAAATGAGAAATGTGAGGAGGACTGTTTAGGCAGATCCTATAGTCCTCAAGGGGATGTTAGTAAGAAAACTTTTGAAGGGAATGAGGGAAGTTAGTGATGGTTTGGTAGTTTTCCAAATAGGCCATTGCTCTTGCCTTTCTCTTATTGGTGAGATCAGATATGATTTTCATATATCATGTATTTAGATCTTGTTTTCTGCAACCTTCAACTGCCTACCCTGCCTAATATGCCTAACATTCTTTCTTCTTTTGGATGGGTGCACTTAGCCTTGAAAACCCTGATAATCCTATTTTCCTTTTGCTGCCCTCCTATCTAAGTCCACCCTTATGTCTTCCAAGGGCCCAGATTAAGCAGTTGGGCTCCTTTCTTTCTCTATCCACCTAGTCATCTGCCAAGATTGAACTGTTTGAGTAGGTACTTTCTCTCTAGTCTAGAACAGGCAATTTAAAACATGGTATGGCCCAGCTTGAACTGTTGGACCATCCATCAAGATAGCAGTGGCATTTTGACTTAGCCACCTTCATGGTCTTTATTTGGGGTTCATTTCATTTATTTTTCCTTTTGACCAGTTCATTTTCTTGCCTTTTGATTATTCTTTTAAGGCATACCCTCTTTACATTTTTTAACTGTCTGTTTCTTTCACAAAAATGGAACCTTAGTACCACAGAAGATGAACATTTTTGGCACTTCCACTGTCAATCATGAAAAATGAAAACCTATTGGTATAGGAGGCTAACAGGACCAAATCCACTAATCAAGGGATTTTGGTGGGGAATGATTCCTCCATTTATGGGGAATATTTCCTAATCATTTTGTATAAGTACCAAGTTGAATTTTCCTCTAGGGAATGATTGAGAAAATCTAGGAATGTGTTCTCTGCCATTTAATGCAAATTCCTAGTACCAGGGACCAGATCCACTAATCAAGGAATTTTGGTGGGGAAAGCTTCCTCCATTCATTGGGAATGAATCCTAATAATTTTATGTAAGTATAAAGTCGAATTTTCCTCTTGATATAGATTTTCATTAGTGTTCTTGTGGAGAGAACTCATATTTTTGCAGCTTCATTGTATTTTCTTGTAGGGATGTAATTGTTTTGATGAAAATAATGAAGATTGGTGTCATGTTCAGCTTCTAAATCTTGTTATCCTCCATAGGTCTCTGATTTTCCTTGGGCTTGGCCATCCCAGGAACCTCAAATCCCTTTTATATCATTTTCTTTCCTTCTTTTCACTGCTCATTCACATGCATCTCTAGTTTTTATTTCTTTCTATTTCTGCATTTAGTATTAATGATTTCTTGTTGTAGGATTGAGTTAAATGGTTGATGTAACTTATTTTGCAGGATCAAAAGAATTATTTCATCCTGGGAAAATCTTTTCAAGTTCATAGTAATCATTCAACTGCTTGGATTAGTCTTCTTATTCCCAAATCTAAATTGTTGGACCTCCTTTTTAGCAAAGAACAATAAATTTTTTCTGCTATTTTTTAGAGCATGCTAAAAAGCTTCAATCGAGTTGGTTCCACTTGAATTAGATCAAAAAAGAATTCTTGTTCATAACAAAAATCACTCCATTGCATCTGCACTTGCTTTTGGTTAGGAATTTTTTAGATTTACTAGCTCACTAGTTCTCGAATTTCTAGATTTTCAACTAGTAATGTTTTTTATTTTTTTTGCATTGTTTAACAGAGGTATTTTTGAGTGATTCCACTTGGAATAGGGACCTAAGACATCCTATTTAATAACAAGATTTTTTCCATTCCATTTGGATTTGATTTTCTTGGTCATTAGACCCTCACCAATTTCATCATTTCATAAGGAAACTTCTACAAGCTTTTTGAGAAAATTCATCCATCTCCCAACTTTGGCTTTGAGTTTTGAAGTGGTCCTAGGCACTCCCTTGACTCATTCTATCCACCAACCATCTTTCCTAAACTTTCCATCACCTTCAACATCCATGCTTTTTCTCTCAACTGTATCTTGTAGGTTTTCAGGGGATCTTGTAGGTTTTTAGTACATCCTATAGGAAATCACTGTAGTATCCTGTAGGAAAGCCTGTTTTGAGGCTGAATTGAAGAAAAATCATCTAGGAAGCTAGAAAAGGGTTCCTAATTGTCTCCAAAGCCTTCCAACCATCCACCATTATCTCCAATCCAGCTGCCACATCACCAAAAGGGATTAGCTTTCACACTCTCACATGAAAAAAAGACAAAAAGAAAAACAAATTTATTTTATTCATTCACATCCACAACAGTAGAAGGTTTGATGGTTTGAATATGCATTCTTAGGAAAGTAGGATTTCATACATTTTAATTTAGCATTCTTTTGGAGCAAATCCTCTTAGTAGTTAGTTAAAAAACATTGTGTTTTATCATTTGATTTCAGTCTCTTTCCTTGTACTTTCATTCTTGCAATAGGTTAAGGTTCCATCTCAAACATTTCATTTTCTGCAATCAGTTTAGGATTTGGTGTCAATACATGCACTCCATTACATCATGACAACAAGGGAATGACACATTTTATGTCGCACATATAGTGTCGATACCTCTTAAGTTTCTACGAACCCCGGGTTGATAATTAAAGTCGGTAGCCTTGGGAGTTGCACCATTCTTGTTGCATATACTGAGGCTCATCAGAACACGCTGATAAAAGTTTTCAATACGCAGAGGAATCATTGGGACGTGCACGTACCCATGGTGCTATGGGCTTACAGAACTACTTGTAAAATACTGACTAGACAAACACCCTTAAGGCTGGTCTATGGTGTAGAAGTTGTGATGCCAATGGAGTATATTGTACCTAGTCTACGCATAGTGGCGTTCACAGGAATGGCAAATTGTGGAGCCATGGAAGAGAGCCTCGTCTAGCTGATAGAGCTTGAAGAAGATATATTTTTGGCTGGATTCCATCAGCAAGTTCAGAAGGAGTGCGAAAAGGCATGGCACGATCGGCACATCAAACTACGCACCTTCAAGGTAAACGATTTGGTTTTACTATATGACAACAAGTTTAATAAATTTCCAAGAAACTTTCATATGCATTGGCTAGGGCCATATGTCATAAAAGAGATTACCGATGGTAGAGCAATTTAATTGGTGAAATTGAATGGAGATCCCTTTCCTGGAAAGGTAAATGGAAGCCGATTAAAGCCATACACCGAGGATTCGGCCAGATGACTATATGATGGAAGCATAGTCTTAGCGCTCTAGGCAACTAAAAGGAGGTGCAGGACTATAAACTACACTACCTGGGTTGTCGAGTTGCACGACTGGGGGACTGCGCGGGAGGGAATAATGTCACAGCATCAATAAAAGCGCGACGGGAGCTGCATTATGGAAGGAGAGACCACACAAGCCATCCAAAAAGTGACCGTTGCGGTCACTGTTCATGATTTGATAGTGAGAAAATGGCTAAGAGGAGCGGGGCGGGGGGGGGGGGGGGGACATTTAAGGTTGTAATTAAGAGCGAGATATTTGAAATATGCCGCCAATATAGCATTTATGAGCAGATTTTGGGGGGAACAATTAGATTTGAATTTGAATTTTCCTATTAATTACAGATGGCCGCCCAATGAAAAACACTTTGCATTTTAAGAGCTTTTGTGTCGTGCTATCAGTTGTGCACAAATCCTATGGTTTTTGAGGATTTGGTGGCCAATTCAGTGTTTGATAAGTTACCCCAGGAAACCCAGGAGCTCCTTAATAGCCTCCTGTCAGCGTTCATGGAAATTGCTAATGCTGGAGGATCTATGGCCTCCTAGTGAGCTTCCCCTGAGGTCGTAAGTGTGGAGGTGCCCGCTATGGCACCAAAATCACCAAGGTCACCCAGGCTGAAGCACACACTGGCAGGAGAGGCTTCCAAGACAAATAAAGATAAAAAGAAGGTGACACAGCTGGTGCATGAGTCACCAAGGAAGCATTAGATAAAAGAGAAGCCCACCGTGGAGGAGAAAGGCAAGGTGGTAAACCTAGAGTCTGATAAGGGTGCAGAGGAAATTGATATTGGTGCAGAGGACATTCATATTGATGGAGTAGACCCTATCCCAAAGCTACCAGAATACATCCTTTCATGCCAAGGCAAGGTAAAGGTCCCGAAGGACCCTGATGAGGGAATGTTTCTCCTTAACACACCCTTACTTCCCGAAAACATTACATTTGAAGGTCCGCGCTTGGCGTGCGTCCCACATCTAAAACTATAAGATTGGGACTTGGGCGACACTGAGAAATTCCCCCACCTAGCTACTGATAATTTCATGCACAAAGTATTCTAAAAGTACTTGGGTGTCACCGCACTAGAGCCGGTGAAGTGGATTCGTGGGGTAGAAAAGGCAAGATTGTTGAATCTACTATGGGTGCTGCATTATCACTGCACTCCCATAAATTTGATAATTATCAAACAAATTTTGTGCTTGGTGCATGACAGGTGCCTGTGGTTGGGAGAGTTGATCCATAGGATCACCCTACTACCCAATTCAGGGCTGAATCCAGCCAAGGAATTTGGCAAAATGACTAGCGAGTGCGACCTCACCGAAAGGATGAAGGAAAAGTTTAAGCTTTTCAAGAAGTCACGTGGATATTCAATTTTGAGTATTACAGACCCCACGGTGAAGGTGGCAACCCAGATCTTGGTTGGGAAGGTAATGAAGAAGTGTCACACAGATGAGGTGCCAGCATTAGTTGTTTCATTAGCAGCCCAGTGCGCATAGGGTGTTAGGTGCTATATAGGGCTTATAAATGTACCAACATTTAATTTGTCAATTTGGAAGGTTCGTGAACTTCGAGAGGAAACACTGGTAATGCCAGAGAAAGCCCCTAGCAACCTGCAAAATAAATGCTAGTCTATCTTGCGTATTAATCTCATTAATAAATGAAATCATGCACTAAAAGATAACTCAAGAAAACACCAATCCAAACAATTAAATCATGTGGGAAATAAAAGAAATCAATGTGAAAGGAAATTCTCATTACAAGTGAATATAAGGGAAATCTGAACTAGAAATAAAGCAGTGCTAGCATAATAACAAAAAGACTGTAAATGCTGGAATAAATTCAAAAGCAATTCAAAACCATTCTGCTTGCACTAATTCTACCTGCACTAATTCTTCCTATACTAATTCTGTGTAAAGTTAACTTGAAAGCATTGGCAAGTAAATCTACTTCGTAAATAACTTGTGAAAGAAATTAAATTAATATGAATCTCGCCTTCCTTGTCCCTGAAAATAAATCATTGAGAATTTTCCAGAAGTTAAAGGGAAACTACAATACCAATTAAACATTATCATAGTGCAATTTCCCTTTTATACATGTTGGCTTTGCGTCATAAGAATCACAACTTTAGATAATATAAACTTATATGTGATTGTTGCTTAATGATGCATGAGTTAATGATTAAATGATTTCACCATTTAATAATTATTTAAATGCATAACGTGAAACCAATCAAAGCACAACCCCGTCAATTTTAGACCAAAGCAAAGGATTCAAATTGCATATTAAAACCTATAGAGGCAAAGTGTTATAACATAAGTCGATCTTGTACATTCAAATGTTCTGGCAATCCTTATTCGATATAAAGAAATATTTCTAATGCGAGAACAATTTCTAAAGCAGAAAACCAGATCAACCTTGTAGTCGAAAGGAAAACATTGCAGCAGATTTAATAATACCAATTTGAAGAAGGAAACAGTTAAATATTTCACACAACAAATAATAATCTAAATGCTATTTAATCTAAAATATGTAGAGTAGTGTTAAGCTGGTCTGGCGGCCAACCCAGCCAGCTCACACCCTCTATTAGTGACATAGTTCACACAGAATGTAAATTCATTAGATGAAAAAAATAATTAAACAGAACATGTTGGGACATTGCTTCAATTGATTACTGAAAACAATGTTTACATTATGCAGACATCACTTAACTCTAGCAAGACCAGAGGAGTGATCCACAACTAATAAATTCCTAATGCTACATTGGGACCGACTCCTCCCTTCTGTGTTCCTTCAGTCCCTGGCTGGATCAATTTCCTTTCTTACTGTCTAATTAATTGAAATCTTAAGTTAACTCCTTGCCACTCCAGGCAATCTATTATATATGCATTAGATTACAATTTGGGCTTTTAATTGGCTGATTAACAGAACTCGAAAATTTTCCATGAGTAAAGAATTGGTTTTCTAACTAAATATTGAAAGAGGGAACGATTCTGGTGAATCGTTCCTCTTTTTTGGGAGTGGTTGGTGCAATTTGGCTAATCAATCCCTTCTATGTGATTCAAACTATCAGCCAAGTGATGTAGCCTCCTTTGCGGTGGTATTAACTTGTTTGGCGAGATAGGATTCATAGATATCCACCACCAATCTTGGATCCATCCGACAATTGAAGACTGACATCAGTGTAGTCATCGAGCATGGCCTATGCTACCCACCGTCTTGCATAGAGATATAGCAGGTTCTTTCGATTTACCTTCATAAGTCAAATCCACATCTTCTAGTTGGATACCTTGACATGGCATGAAATTATTGCATGTTAAATTAATGGCTTCAACAAGAAAATTTGAGATTACAAGATCATGAAAGAAAAGAAACATATCAAAGTTGGTATTTAGTGGTTGACTTCACCCTTGGGCACTTTAGAGTGGGTTTCACAAAACTAGCAGTAATGTTTTTAGATCTTGAGGAACGCGATTCTTGTATCAAATGCCCAGTAGTCGATATGTTGATCCGGCAGTGCTGTAACATACTTGCCAAGGTCATCCATCATGTCCATCATGTTTGGAAACTTCTATCTCTTCCAGCCAAGCTTGCGTAAGTGGCTTTTAAAAACCTTCATGAATCTTGTGCACCCTTCCATTCAATGGTAGCAAATACTTGCGTAATGTAAGGACATGTACAAGAAACTACAAAGCATTTCTTTCAGTCACTGCCTACAACCCTTTATTGTTAAGATATAGTGCATCGAGACCACTAAGGATGCAACAAAGTTCTTTTGACAAAGGGAGAAGTAAATCTTCTGATATAGCATCCAAGAAGGTAGTAGTAAGCTTGCTACATGCAGCATTGAAAAACAAGTCAGATATTTATGAATTAGTTCACTCATAAGTGTCATCATTGAAGAGAAGATGTCACCACCAAATTTATGGGAATGACTGAATAACCAGCTCCTTGAACGATTCCCACGTTTCACCCTCATAAAATTCCCCAGTTGGTAGCATTTCCATAATGTTCGATTGAGGCGTTGCCTTTGTAGTATTGAATGCAAGAGCCTTGCAATCACGAAGTATGCATTATTTGGATGTGTGGCACTCATCACAATCATCTTTCTGAGAGAACCACTCACACAAACCAACAACATTATTTAACATTTGAAGTAGGCAATGCTCTTGGAAGCTAGACAAATAACCAATGACCCAATCCTTCTTCCATAATGTGCAGAGATAACAGAAATATTTTCATAGGATTACCAATAACATTTGCCACACTTCCAGCCCCATGACCTGGAGGGTTTGAGTATAGGTACAACTTCAAACACGATGACATCAGTGTAAGAATTTGCATGGACAAGTGTGAATCCACTACCAGCAAAATACTTAGTCACATCACTACCTTCCTAAATAGACAGAAGACCAGCTTTGAGTTCAACATAGTGCAGGAAGCCATAAAATGGTGCAGGCAGGTAAATGCAATGGTGCAGGCATGTCCCATAGTATAATCAAACAAATTTTAATCCTGCAACATACAAACCTTAATTAAACTCTCAGTAATGCTATTTTAATCCTGTTAAAACAAAGAAAATAACAAATACCCTTTGAAAATAATCATTTAGCCAATTGACAACATGAGATAAATTGATCCAGGTGGCTCCAGAGAGACACATAGGACAAAGATGGCTCAAAAATAAAAGTGTTTGGATTATGCTCAAACCAGGACTAGATCTAAGACCTCATCTTCCTGATCGTGCTGGTGCAAACAGCTCGTCAAACCGAGCTCATATGTGAAAGATAGAGCTCTTCAAAGTTTGACATGACAGGGGAAAAGTGGGGCCCACGGCATGCCACATGGCATCCCAATGAGCAGGTGGGACCCACATGGCATCCCATCAACCATTGACACTTGGAATTTTCTCATTTGTCTCCTAAAATTGCATAAGATGTTGAAAATGCAACAAGATGATGGAGCTTAGTGGAAAGGAGTCGCCTTCACTAAGTGTGCCCGCAGGCTATTTTTGGCGCAAAGTCTATTTTTAGACTATGTCTAGTTTTAGACATAAGGATCATGGTCTATGAGTTGCAAGATGTTGTTTATGGATGATTGGTCATGTTGGGAAAAATAGATGGACTTCTATTTTTGGTTCACAGCGGAGTGATCAGAGTCTATTTTTAGACTGCCAGGCTAAAAATAGAAACAGTCAAATATTATTAGCCCTTAGTAATATTTGGACTCAAAACATTATCTTATTCTCTTGGAGCACTTCAGTTCGAGCTACGGATGTGGCACATGTAGCTGACAGAAGGAATCACGTGGTTTCTTATGTGTTAGTTGAGCTATTGCATGGAGGACTTCAGTTAGAACTCATGCATGTGAGTTTTTTGGAGTTGGAAGTGGAGTTGATGGAGTTGTGTTCAGTTTGACTTGGTTAAACTAGTTGTACTTAGTCTAACTGAAAATAGACTAGTGATGAGTTGTGTGAATTAAACTATTAATTAATTCACTAATTATTAACTCATAAAGCAACTAAAGAATACATCAGTTAACTCAGTGCATGGACAGTTCAACAGAGACAGGTGTTAGAGGTAAGTGGAAGGGTGAGTTGTGGCTATTAGTTGTGCATGAGATTTGCACATGCATGGGATTGAGTTATACCAATGAGGACTGTGTAGTGTGGGCCAATATCAAGGCAATTGTAGCCTGTGCTCACGTGATTTCTCTTGCAGATTGCGCAGTGGAGGCAGGAAGACAGTGGAGGAGATTTGAACCTGTGACTTGTTCAGATCTGAGCTAGTTTTGTGTGTAACAGGTGGACATAGTGCTGAGTACTTGTGAGGAGTATTGTACTATGTATTGTTACATGTTTTCAATCATTATAATATATAGATAGTGTGGGGTTTTCAGCTGTATGCTTTCCCCGGGTTACATACTATGTTAATGTGTGCATGCGATTGATGTTTCATTGTTTTTAATGCTGCTAAATTGATTATCAACGTAGAGGAGGTTATGTATTGTGCATGTATTCCACAATACTGTATAATCGGGATAATCTCTGTGAATAAGTGTCATGTTATTCAAAATTTCTACATGGTATGGGAGCTGGTTGATTTGTAGAAAAAGTTCTACATGATATCAAAGTGGGATTGATCCTCAAATCTATTATTCAGAAAGTGTTTACATTTTATTTCTTCAGGCAGAGTCTGTAATCGGGCCAGGTAGCTTTTGGATTCATCCTTCTTTTGGAAGGTGAGATATCCGATGAATGCCCATACAGTCAATCTCTATACAAGAAATACTTTGTTCTCACGAATTTTAGATTAGAAGCGGTTGAGTTTTGAGCTAGTGGAATGGCGCTCAAGGATAAACTCAGAAACATCAAAGCTGAGAATGGAGATGCCACAAATTGTCCGCAGAAGAAGAAAAATAAGAAGGCTATTGGATCTGCAGCGGGAGAGGCCTTAGCCTCACAATTTGAGTTGGATGTTTTACTGATCGCATGCTTGGTATCAAGTGTGATGGGATCAGTATGGTTCTTGGAAAGTGGTGCGTCTTTTCACAGGACAGGAGATCGAGATTTGTTTTCTGATCTGGAGGAGAAAGATCTTGGAGTGCACATCGAGATGGGCGATGATGGTAGATACAGTGTGACCAGTATCAGTACCATTTCCTTTGAGAGAGAGTTTAGTAAACCCTTCAGATTGAAGGGAGTGATGCATGTTCCAGGATTGAAGAAGAATCTTATCTCTGTGGCGATGTTAGAAGACAAGGGATATGATGTTGTTTCAGCGAGGGAAAGGTTTTCCTGCGCAGCAAGACAATTGGAGAAACCCGAAAGATAGGGGTTCGAGTCAGGAACCTTTATCAATTGCATGTAGATGCATGCAAAGCCTTGAGCAGCAAGGCAACTGATGGAGACTTGGTGGTTGAGAGGGAGCGTATATTATCTCTCAACATGCAGAGCTAGAAGAAGTCTCAGATGATTGTGGAGGAGCCACGATTGGTGCAACAGCTTCAGGAGGTTGTGGAGCAGCCACAACAAGGGAAGCTGAGAGGAGATCAAGTAAAGACATCTACTCATGCAGAGACCTCCAGTAGGGGGAAACTTCGAGCCAGGTGGGCTGAGGGATCGCATGCAGCCATACCTCCAGGTAGGAGATGGGGTGATGTGGATTGATCATCCCAAAGAGGAGGGGCAAGATCCTTGAGGTACCCAACCTCTTGGATGAGACCTTGCTACGGGAGCCCTGATGTGGAGTAGCAGGAACTAACTGATTGGGTAGAGACAGATGCGGATGGAGAGGCAGAGAGAGCGACAGTGTAGGGAATCCCAGGACAGCACATAGATAGCAGGTTGCAGCAATGCGAGAGGCACAAGTGTTTTGCACAGTGCTAGGTGGCACAGAGAGGTGTGCAATGGTGTGAGATGCATGGAGATGTTGCAGTAGCGTAGATGTCAGAGAGGGAGCACTTTTCAGCAGCAGGTAGAGCTTCAGCATCAGAGTATGTTCCTAGCCAAACAGAGTGGTCAGTTGGGAGTGTTTTTGTTCCAAGTGTTGTTGGAGCAAGTGGACCGAGCAAATCTGTTGCATGCAAAATATTCCAGAGTTGTAGGATAGGGGTTGCAGGTAATCCATATCTTGTTGAGAGGGAGTGTTGAAAATGCAACAAGATGATGGAGCTTAGTGGAAAGGAGTCGCCTTCACTAAGTGGGCCTGCAGGCTATTTTTGGCGCAAAGTCTATTTTTAGACATATGGATCATGGTCTATGAGTTGCAGGATGCTGTTTATGGATGATTGGTCATGTTGGGAAAAATAGATGGACTTCTATTTTTGGTTCACAGCGGAGTGATTAGAGTCTATTTTTAGACTGCCAGGCTAAACATAGAAACAGTCAAATATTATTAGCCCTTAGTAGTATTTGGACTCAAAACATTATCTTATTCTCTTGGAGCACTTCAGTTCGAGCTACAGATGTGGCACATGCAACTGACAGAAGGAATCACATGGTTTCTTATGTGTTAGTTGAGCTATTTCATGGAGGACTTCAGTTAGAACTCATGCATGTGAGTTCTGTGGAGTTGGATGTGGAGTTGATGGAGTTGTGTTCAGTTTGACTTGGTTAAACTAGTTGTACTTAGTCTAACTGCAAATAGACTAGTGATGAGTTGTGTGAATTAAATTATTAATTAATTCACTAATTATTAACTCATAAAGCAACTAAAGAATACTTCAGTTGACTCAGTGCATGGACAGTTCAACGGAGACAGGTGTTAGAGGTAAGTGAAAGGGTGAGTTGTGACTATCAGTTGTGCATGAGATTTGCACATGCATGGGATTGAGTTATGCCAATGAGGACTGCGCAGTGTGGGCCAATATCAAGGCAATTGTAGCCTGTGCTCACATGATTTCTCTTGTAGATTTAGCAGTGGAGGCAGGCAGACAGCGGAGGAGATTTGAACCTGTGACTTGTTCAGATCTGAGCTAGTTTTGTGTGTAACAGGTGGAGATAGTGCTGAGTACTTGTGAGGAGTATTGTACTATGTATTGTTACATGTTCTCAATCATTATAATATACAGATAGTGTGGGGTTTTCAGCTATATGCTTTCCCCGGGTTACATACTGTGTTAATGTGTGCATGCGATTGATGTTTCATTATTTTTAGTGCTGCTAAATTGATGATCAACGTAGAGAAGGTTATGTATTGTGCATGTATTCCACAATAGTGTATAATCGGGATAATCTCTGTGAATAAGTGTCATATTATTCAAAATTTCTACATAAGAGACAAAATCATTTTTAAATGGTTAATAAATAACCATATAACGAAATGTGCCAATATAGTTATTTTAATATATAAACAATAAAAACACATAGTTTCGGGATCAACGGAAACAAACCCTGCTGAAACCTTTAAAACACCCTGATCGTAATAAACACGCATATATTTATATATTGGATCGGGATCGACGACAATAACCCCTGCCGAACCCTTCTCCACATATCGCGATTTTCTTTTCCAGGTCGATCCTTAATTGTAATATCAAATTCCTGCAATAAAATTAGCCATCTAGTTATTCTGCTATTTGTGATAGGCTTGTTTTCTAAATATTTGATGGCAGAATGATCTGTATACAAGATAACAGTGTATCCAGTAATGTAATGTCTAAATTTATTGACAACATGTATTATAGCTAAAAATTCTTTCTCAGTAACATTGTAATTTAATTTAGCAGGGGATAAATTTTTGCTAATATAATAATTTGCATATGGTTTTATATCCTCTTCCTGCCCAAGGACTACTCCAATGGCTGTATCTGAGGCATCAGATGATATCTGAAATGGCAAATCCCAATTTGGTCCTCGAAGGACTGGGGCTGTGGACACAAGCTTCTTTAGATCCTGGAAAGCACATTCACATTTTTCTGTCCAAAGAAAATCAATGTTACCAGTTAGTGCATATAGAGGTGCAGCAATATGCGAAAAATGTTCTATAAACCTCCTATAATAACCAGAAAATCCAAGAAAACTGCGTACCTCCATTTGAGTGGTAGGAGTGGGAATAAGCAAAATTATTTGGATTTTGGCTGGGTCTACCTGAATGCCAGCTGCTGAAATATAGTGTCCGAGAATAAGTCCTTCAGTCATCATCATATAGCATTTTTCATGGCTTAAACAAAGCCTGGTAGCAATGCAGCGTTGTAGGACTTTTTCCAGTGTATCCAATGCTGGATCGAAATTGTCTCCATACGGTGTAAAGTCATCCATGTATACTTCAAGTCCTTCATTTATTAAGTCTGCAAAATGCAGAGGATAGCCCTTTGGAATGTGGCAGGAGCATTGCATAAGCCAAAAGGTAGAACTCTGTAGGCAAATGTTCCCCAAGGACAAGTAAAAGTGGTTTTGTCTTGGTCTTCAGGGGCAATCTGGATCTGATTGTATCCACTGAAGCCATCCAGGAAAGAAAAGAATTTATTTCCTGCCAAAGTGTGTAATACTTGGTCGATGCATGGGAAAGGGAAGTGGTCTTTTTGTGTTGCTTTATTTAGTTCTCTGTAGTCCACACAAATTCTCCATTTTCCATTCTTTTTTGGTACCACAACAAGCGGAGGTACCCATTTACTATCGGAGATAGGATAGATGAAGTTGACATCTAAAAGTTTTTGAAGTTCAGCTTTTACCACATCTTTTAGATGAGGATTTAGTCTCCTCTGAGGCTGGAAAATAGGTCTCGCATCTTTTTCTATGTAGATGTGGTGGGTACATAATTGAGGGTCAATTCCTTTCATATCAGGATAGTCCCATGCAAATGCTTCTTTATATTTCCCCAACAGATGGATGAGCTTCGTTTCTTGTTCGGAGGTGAGGTTGGCATTAATGTTTAAGGTTTTTCCCGGTTCAATTTCTACAATTTTACTATTTGCAACAGAGGTAACAGGTATCGTTTGATCATGTGTATCTTTAAGAGGATCTTCTTCTAATTCATTGTTGAATGCTGCCACTATCATGTGACACTGTGAGCGGGATCTGGATTTAGTTTGACTAATAAAGTTATTAATGGCATCGTCCTCTGTATGATCTTTAAAATCAAGTGCCTCTTGTATAGTTAATGGAGATCTAATATTGTCAGTAAGGTATGATACATGGTGCTTATTAGTTTTGATCATTGTGACACTTGGCTGTGCTAGAGGATATAAGGCTATGTTCTTGATATTCGCTCCCTGGCAATGACGCCAAAATGTGGAGCTATAAAAAGGGTCTCTTTCACCTCTAATTACCTCACATTAGTTGTCAATCCAAGAATGTTTTGTTATTTCAAAGAGTGTCTCAATCTGAGGCTATCATTTGTCAGAGTAATGGTAGTAGTACAGTGTTCAGAAATATAAGAGTAAACGGATGCTTGTTTACAATAAACTACTTCAAAATATTAAACTGCTCATTTAGAAAAATAAGCAAGTTATCAGTCAAGGGTTCAGTAGCAGTAACTCATCCCTTTGTAAACTGATGGAACTAAGGTAAATCGGAGAACAGATCATGGATCTGGGAGCCCGGAAGTAAATGTCAGTGCTCAATATAGCCCTGGATCGTTCTTCATAACAAAGAATAGGAAATAGAACAACAGGTAAGAAATGGAACAACGAAATAAGAAATGGAATGACAAATCTGAAATAGAACAGCAAATCTGAAATAGAACAGCAAATAGGAAACTGTAATAGCAACTAAGTCTAGCAAGTAGTAGCACCTTAGTCTACAAGATCAAATGCACGAATCGTGATCTACAGGAATTGAATGGCAATCCTTCTCTCTTAAGGATGAATTGAAAAACACACCAAAATGGAACAACACTGATTAATGATAAATTATATAACAGTACTTCAAAACCATATATGCACACGACACACCTTAATAGTAACCTGACCTCGGTAAACCAATTATCACTCTTAGTTATAAAATATTACGACTGCATTTCAGAATGGAACAACAATGTCTATAGATCCACAATCGCAAAGAACATAATCGCTAAGATGAATTCCGTAATACCAATGAATAAGTGCACGAAACAGAGACTTTGTAATTGAACAGCAACAATATTCTATAAAGACTGACAGTATTATATCAACACGTAGAAGAATAGTTATACGTTGCAGAGTCAATGCAATAGTTCTGTCTCAGTGAAGTAAACATAACAGAGCATGTGATGTAGACTAACAAAACACATCAGATTACCAAATCATGCTGATAAGCAAACCACGCATAAACCAAACGTAATAGTACAGGAGCAAGTGTCCTCTAGGGCCGGGCCCTTAGCCTCCAGGGGTACACCGCTTGAAGTTATTCCAGACTCAGGGATGAAATAGCAACCAAGTTTGTATTAATGCATAAAGCGAAATTACAATAGATCGGTTCTTAACGAGACTCGATGATCAAAGTTTTGATCTTAAAGGAAATTACATAAAACATAACCAACCCCTCTCGAGCTAACAGTGCTGCCCCTTTTATAAGGGTGAAGGCAGAGATATCTAAGTGTAGAAATAGATAAAGCAGCGATCCCTCAGGATCAAGGATCTTGAGGGATTCGTCAAACCGTTAGTCCTCAGTCATCTCTTTCCTTTCTTGCGCAAAGCTGATATCTCCATTTCCTTTCCAGGGCTGATTCGCTTTGATTTGCTTTGCCTTGTTTGCATACAGTCTCCCGTCAAAGGGACAGTGGTTAACAAAGGGACAGTGGTTAACCCGTCCTTGTCCTTTCCTTTGGAATGACAACTTCTCGTTTTTCCTCCTTCCTGCATAAGGAAATGAAAATTGTCAGTGTTTTTGCCTTGCATATTAATCTCACATGTTTTATTACAATTCCTTATCGTTTTCTAACTTCATGATGCAAAAAGGTTTGTAAGTTCTAATGAAAAGATGCTGAAATAATTACCAAAAACATACCTTCTTTAGTACTCCACAGGAGGTTTCATGTTCAAGAAATGAGGAAAGAGAAAAAGAAGAAAATAATGAAACATAAAACCAAGCATTTGTTTCACATTCAAGAAACGAGGAGAGACAAAAAACAAGAAAAATATGAAACATAAAACCAAGCATTCATAATTAACATTCTCGAATACTATGGTTCATAGGTAGTTTCTCATAGGCTTTAGCTACTGACATGGGCCATTCCTTAATACTTATAGTTATCAACAAACTTCCATTGCTCACATAAGCCATTCTTGAATACCCATGTTTGATCCTCTAGGCTGGCAAATACAATAGTGAAGAAACACTTGGCACCGAATTCAAGTTTGATTTAGCCTTTGAATTTTCTGGATGAGTACATGGTCCCACATACATTGTATATATTCTTAGATGTGACTTGAGTGAACCTCAAATTTGGGATCCATAGTAGAATTTGCCACACAGTTATTGGGTTATTGTTTTCATGGTTAGGTAACAAGATGGTGGAGATTGAGTTGATCTCCATTGATATGGAGCCAAAAATAGAGGGTTGTCTCCAACTATTGCCACTTGCAGAAGCATAAATACTACAACATGTATTTGAAGACAAAATCTAAAGAGAAAACTTTCAAAACTTTATCTTTAATCCATTATAATAGAAAGCTAATCTTTATAATCATAAAAATAATATATTTTAAAAGTATAGTTGAACTAGATAGTAAATTGCTAGTTTGTGAGAAAAAAAATTTAACTAAATTATCTAACTACTAATTTATAAAAATATGTATAAAATATCTATATACATTACTAATTTATAAAAGAGATTTGATCCCTTTAGGGTGTTCGTATATCCAAAATTAAGATGGATCTAGGCTAGTATATATTATTTACCATAATTATTGTTAAAGTGTATAGTGGTTGTCTCATATTTGTATTTGCATTGATTAAATGATTATTATATGTAGTCATGTTTTATACTAATTATTTTAATGCATCATATATATGGTTTTGTGTAGTAAATTTATTTTTATGCTAAATTTTAATAGTTAAATTTAGATATTCTTTCTTGATATTAGTTATTTTTTATTAATTTTGATTTTATTCTTCTGGATCCATTAAAATTTGTTATCTGAGTCAATATTTCCAATTAACAAGTGTGGTTTATCAATATAAATAAGTGAAATAAATTATTAAACTGTGATTTTTTTAATTTCTACTTAGTTAAATATTATATATAAATATCACTTGTGGTTATAACATACCAAATCATTCATTTTTAGTTGTTAAATGTGATTATGTTAAAATAACTTTTAAAAAAATGTTATCACCCATGGTTAGAACTTACCAAACCAGTCTTTTTTAGTCCCTAGATTTGTTTATGTTAAAATAACTTTTGAAAAAATGTTATTGCCAATATTTTTGTTATATTCCATGGTTTTGTACTTTATATTCATTTAATTTGATAGTTTTTACACATGTTTTTGTACTTAATATTTATTTAATTTATTAGTTTTTTCTCATCAATTTCCTTTCATAAATTAAAACAAGCGAGAGAGACCTTGAAGTCTTGAAAAGAAATGTCATAATCTAGGTAATTTATTCTAGGCCCCTCTTAATATATTTTTGGTTGTTAGATTTTTGCACCAAGAGACCCTTTCCACCCGGGGAATATGTTATAATATTTGGCATTTTAACTCAATTCAAAATAAAAAATCAAATAAAAAATTAAAGATAAAATTCTCAAGCGCATGGTTTTTTCTTGTCCATGGTTTTTTCCTATGGTACTGCTAACCCATGGGTTTTGTCCATGGTATTTTTCTGCAATGTAGCCTATTCAAAGGCTAATAACTAAAGCAACCTAGATCCATTTTAACTGTGGATCAAGCATTGAGGGATCAAATCTCCACTTATAGAGGTTTGTAGCTTGAGAGAGAGAGAGAGAGAAAGAGAGAGAGAGAGAGAGATTTGATCTCTTTGGATGAGAGAGAGAGAGAGAGAGAGAGAGAGAGAGAGAGAGAGAGAGAGAGAGAGAGAGAGAGATTTGATCTCTCTAGATGCTCGAGAGAGAGAGAGAGATTTTATCTCTCTGGATGCTATAGAGAGAGAGAGAGAGAGAGAGAGAGAGAGAGAGAGAGAGAGAGAGAGAGATTTGATCTCTTTGGATGCTTGCAAGAGATAGATCTACGCTGGTTATTTATAAATGAAGGGGAGTATTTTCTTGTAGCAATACTCCTATTTGTTTTGTATTTAAAATTTATTAAATGATGGACTTATATCTCACATAATATGAAAAATCAAAATAAATAATAAAAAACATTAAATAAAATTAGATATACATAAGTCTTTTAAATAAAAAATTATTTATAAAATAAATAATAATATTAATAATAATAATAAATAAATAAATAAATGAAATATAATAAATAATAGAAAAATAAATAAATTAACAATATAAATAAAAATTAAATTAAATTAATTTATTAACTTAATCCATATATTATGTTAGTTTAATTTCTTCATTTGCAATTATTGCAAAGCAAATAACATTATTAGTTATAACATAAAAATATTTACATATAAGTCTTTTAAATAAAACTTAATTATTAACTTATCTCAATTTTGAAATTTAAAATAAAATAAATATATAAATATATATAAACAAATAAAAATAAATTAATAAATGAAAAAAAAAAAAAAAATTATTGAAATTAAATTGAATTAATTAATTTATAAATGTAAATCTTCCAGCCGACAGTACAAGCTAAGAGATATCTTTCGATTCTTCTATTAATAACTTAATTTCTCGACTCTCTCTTCTCATAATTCAGATCTCATTGCCCTGATGATGGACTCACCTAGCTAGTCCGAAACGTCGGTTTCCTAAATTGCTCACAGGTTTTCCATTAACAAAAAAAAAAAAATTCTATTTTGTATTTTGATTTTTGAGACTTTTTTATTCTTATAAATTTACAATTATTTCTATCACTATTTTATGTAAGTACAAAACTTTCCATATTTATCATAGCTGAAATTATGTTTGTATTATAGACATATCAATCAATACCTTGTTTCTCTTAAGCTTTATTATTGCAAATTACCTAACATAATCTCTCTTATCACCAATGAAAAAAGTATTTATGGGATAAAACTATTAATGGGATGGATAATAGATAGTTATTATTTTTTATATATTAAATTAATGCCTTTCGTTGATGATATTTAATATTATAGATAGTCTAATAGTTGATAAAAGTTTATATAGGATGGTTTTATCAAAATCCTTTTCCAATCATTTGAAAGGTTGTAAACCAGACCAATTGCAAAAAAAATATTGTGCCCCAATGCTTATATAAAATAATATATTAACTAGAAAAATTAACTAAATTATTTAACTATTAATTTATAAAAATATATAAAAAATATCTATATACATTAATAATTTATAATTTTATATATAAAACAACCTTATACATTTAAATTTATAATTTTATATAAAAATACACATTTTAAATATTAGATACAATCACTAAATCCACTTTTAAATAAAGCAACACAAAAATAACAAAAAAAAATTGTAGAAACTTAAGCATACACTGCTACACATCAACGGCTACAATTAAAAAAATAACATAACTTTAACTAATAAAATCCCTAAATAGTCAACATTGTTAAAGATATTAAGCACTATTGTAGGGTGTTGTCACTAGGGAGAATGCCCAACCTATTTCCAACAAACCTGTTTTGCTAGCACCTAAGCTATATATGGTTGACTTCTAACCATAGACTATGAAAATTCCTTCGAAAACTATCTAGAAAACCAAACTCTCCTTTTTATGATTCATGTCGACAACTATCTAGAAAACCAAACTCTCCTTTTTATGATTCATGTTGACATCCAATCAGGAAGAGACCTATATTGCAAATGAACCAGATTAACATTTTCCATAAAACAGTTTCAATAAACGAACCTTTTTTGGAAAACCCAGTTTCTTGCATTAAAAAATGAAAACTACCATATAAAACACCATTTTCCATACTATTCCATTTTTTATATGGTTTTTTCAGAAAGGAAGACTGTTGTTCCGTTTCTCATAACAGAGCTTGAAATTGAGATTTCTGATTCAAAACTGCCGTGAAATGGAAAGAAAGCAAGAAAATCTTTTCGTGTTGCATTGAAATGAGGGAGGGCAAGGAGTTACCCTCAGAAGTCTGCGTTGTTGTTTTTTCCATTGTTTTCCTTGTTGGATTTTTCCGGATTTTGTAATTTCTGGTGTGGTATACTACCAAACTACTATAAGTGTTCAACGTATATTTAATATAAATTTCATTTCCAATATAGTAATTGTGGGGCTAGTTCATTTGAAGCTAAATTCTTGAAGAAACAAAACCCAAATAACCTAATTTCAGGGGGAAAAGTTGGTAGATTGTTTGAAGCAATTGAAATTGAGGAAGAAATTAAAGGAGAGAAAGGGTACCTGTGCAAGTATTTTCTTGGGCTCTTGAAATAATACTAAGGCTTATGATCATTCCATCATGGTCCAAATTTGCCCAACGAAAATAGATCCATGTTTTGTGAGAAAGCCATTGAAGAGATCCTCCTCAATCTTATCTCTCAATGCATCCAAATTCAACCATGAAACAATAACTGCCAGTGAATCACTGCAACGTTTCATGTGAAAATATAAAAAAATTTGCAAATCAATTCTAAGAATGGCAATCGATCTAGAAACCCTAGAAACCCTAAAAAATTGATCTAGTGACCGTACCTATTTCCATATAGCCACAGATCAGATTGCACCGTGCCCATGGTCTTTCCTTTTTTTTCAACTACTCAACATTCATTCGAATACACTAAGGCGGGGAAGAAAACTTGTTCTGGTCTTTCATTTTTTTCAACTACTCAACATTCATTCGAATACACTAAGGCGGGAAAGAAAATGCAGAATAAATTAAATTTTTAATTTGGATGATCGTTAATTTTTTTAATTATTATTATTTATTTTTTTATATTTTTTAAAAACGTTATATTTTATGAATATATCAAAATGTATGGAATGTATATTTTCTTATCTTATTGTATACTCATTTCAAAAAATTATATTTTTTTATTTTTCAAAATTACAAAATAATTCACCATGTTGTAAGTTATAATTTTAAACAACTTCAGATTTGGATTTTATATAATTAAACAAAAAAACTAATAATATTTTTTATTAATGTTTAATTATCTAATACTAATATTATGGGTTTCCATGTTATACAAAAAATGAGATTTGGTTTTATAATTATTATGTCAAACTTTAAAGCTAAAAATTAACTTTTAACAATGCAATCTTTTATAACCAATTTGGATGTAGTTCATTGTTATGGCAGTAAAAAATGAATCTCATGAGTTCTTCCTTCGCATAAATCCTCTATAATCAATTTGGTTGTAGTTCATTGTGATGGTAGTAAAAAATGAATCTCATGAGCCTAGTCCCACCCACACATTGGTATAGTTCCACCCAAGGAACCATTGATCTTTCTCCATGAATCAGTAATATTGTACCAAGAAGCACCATAATGTATGGAATTTCTATTTCCCACAATTGAAAAAACACCATAAATCCTTCTACATGAGCATTTTTCTTCTGTATTGTTGAACTAAACATGGCAAGACCTTCCTGTGGCAACAAGAATTTCTTAAACCCTCGCCCCCCTATCATAATATATCTTAGAATCTGTCATGTTGGAGTGTAGTATCCCTAGTAAACATATAGGAGTGTAGTGGAACACAACCTCAAAGTCAATGGGAAGCCAAGGGGAAAGGTTTGTACATCTAAGAGGGATGCCTTGATTACATAGATTTAGTTTTCTAAGCTTTTGCATTAATCAAATGTATATTTGAGGGGGAATTCAGCCATAAAAAAATGCTTGACTGAATTTTCATACACAAGGGTTGATTCTACTTCGAATTTTGATACTTTGTGTTTACTCACTTTAATGCCATTACATATAACTAATAATTTGCAAGTCCTTGTCTCATTTGATCTCATTTTATTTCAATTGTGAAGTGACTAGGCCTTGAACCCCAAATCCTCATAGCTAATATTTACAAAGTATGCATTGCCTCATTTCCTCTCATTTTACTTCAGTTAAATGGAGCAACTATGCCTTAGCCCCAAGCCCACACAACTAAGCTTTTCACACTACGGAATCCTCTCTATCCCTAGTATTGCACTTGGTTTAGATATACTTTTCTTAGAAGAGAAGCAATGTCTCACTAAATACCTTACATGTTAACTTATTATCTGATCCCATTAAATTTTACAAGCATTGAGGACATTAATAAAATTTGAAAATTCAATTTCACACTCATTTTATGTAATCACCATGTTCCATCAATTTCAGGTAAACTCTACAAATAAATGTAAGTAATTATTTTGATTTTTTTCATTGATTCTAAATTAGCAAGTGAGAAAATTGCAGATGCATCTCTATTTTTAAAGTACAATCATCCAAAAAAACTCATCAAAGACTAAAGATAGGTTAAAACCTTTATGGAGTGAAAAATATTGTTGGCATCCTCCAAAATAACATTACTTTCAGAAGATGGGTTCATATTTTACCACAAATGCAAGAACCAAAGTGAGAAGCTTAATTTAAAGTTTTTATAACATGATATATTATAAAAAAATTTGAAGAAGCACACAATACAAAAAAGTTTTGTATCTAGTATTATTCTAGATAGAGAAAAGTACTCATTAGGCTATCTATAACATGAGTAAGAATTGCTACCCACCTAATTTCAAAATCATCATGGACATTTACAGATTAAAAAAGGAATTGATAAGGCTACCTATGACTAAATAAGAGTTATTCCCCACCTTTCCAAACTATCATGTACATTTAAGCTATCATATTTTATCATCATCCTTTCTATGCTGCAACATGTTACAACTTTCCATTATATTTATGTATTATATGAGTTGATGTACTTGTAAGGTGCATAAATTCCAAAATAATTGTCCGAATACCCATGTTTCCACTAAATTAATTGTTTAAGTAAGAGACACCTTTTATTGTAGGAAGAATGCATCAATCAAACATTTCTCTACTCATAGTTTACAAACCCAACCAATTTTTCATACACAAACACATTCAAGGCTAATCCACAATAACAAACAATGCTCAAAAAAATATTCTTCATCAAACATCTACCAATGCATAAACAATGAGGAGACAAGAGACACATTGAATATCTGATCAACCAGTGCCAAAACCTCTCCAACATGAGAGGAAAACCCAAACGAGATCTTCTTCTTATATAGACTTCAATTGACGAATACCAAGACCATGGCCTAGACCCTTGACTCAATGACCTCTCCAAGACCAAGTCACAAGCCTCCTTGATTCAACTTCCTTCTTTTTCTCTAAGTCAATGATGATTAGGCTTCATCTTTCAATAACTCGACTATCCTTCAAATTTTAGTTCCATGGATTAGATCTGTAGTTCTTGGCCCTCTTGCATAAACCCTAGAATGTGTGGTTGACCAACCTTTTGAACCTTGATCTTCTTCGCTTGGATGGTATGAACTCTTATTATAATTTGGCGTGTAACCTTTCTTATCTTCTTCCTTGATTTGACTTCTTGGACAACAAGAAGATCTTCGAGCTTTTCTGCAGTAGATAGTTCTTCCTTCCTTTACAGGTGTGGATCTATTAGCCCTAAAATAGACCCATAAACAACACCAAAATCTTCTCTCTTTGTTTCCTTCTCTTGGTTGGTTATCTTCGCACTTCTTATTACAGACTTAACCAAATTTGCTTGTCCACAAATGGAGGATGAGCTGCCCTATATATAGTGTTTTGTCCATTAAAAACAAGTGCTAGGAAGTGTTAAGGAGTGATAGGGGAACACAAGGGAGCAATAGGTGAAAATAATGCATGCAAATGAACAATTAAGATTTCGTGACAGGAAGTGTTAGTGAGTTCTAGGTGTGCTAAGGAGGGAGTGATAAGGTATGCTAGGTAGTGTTAAGGCATGTTAGAAGCCAAGGAAACATGCCAAGATGTGTCAGGTGCTAGGGTGTGCCAATGCATGCCAGGGAGTGTTATGGAGTGCTAGGGAAACATAAGGGAGCACTAGTTTCAAATGCATGGAAATGAATGACTAAGAGTGTGTGACAAGGAGTGTCAGTGAGTTATAGGTGTGCTAAGGAGGGGACGACAAGGTATGTTAGGTGGTGCCAAGAAATGCTAGAGTGTTAGGGCGACATGCCAGGGTATGCCAATGCGTGTCAGGGAGTGTTAGGGAGTTCGACATAAACACAAAGGAAAACTAGTTCAAAAGGCATGTAAATGAATGAATAAGAGTGTGTGATAGGGAGTGTTAGTGAATTCCAAGTGCGGTCAGGATGGAGTGACAAAGTTATATGATAGGTAGTTCCAAGGCATGCAAGAGTGCCATGACATGTCAAGGAGTGGTACGGTATGATAGGGAGTGATAAAGCATGCCATGGAATGTAGGGAATGCCAACATATGCCACATAGTGCCAAGGGATTGTTACACTTGTCATGTGCTATGCCATGTCAAGACGTAAACTATGTTGCTTAGTTGTTTTATGGCCATGGTTAGACATGAGCCTTGACTTGGTAAATTCTTAAGTGGGATGAGCTAAGATTGGGCATGAGTAGCCTAAGATGAGTTATAGGCCATTCTTAGGTGAACAAGGGATAGTATAGTTGTAGTAATTGTAACTTGGTTGGTTCCCAAGTCTTAAAACCAATAAGGGTAGTTATGAGGGCATGATAGATAAGGAATGCCAGGGCATGCCAAGGAATGAAAAGGCATGATAACACATGCCAGACAGTGTCAATGCATGTCGAGGAGTGTTGGGGAGTGTGAGTGCATCACAAGGGAGAAATAGGTCAAAGTGCATGGAAACAAATGAATAAGAGTGTCTTCTAGGTGTTCCAAGGATGAAGTGTATTAGGATAATTTCTTAATAGGACTTGCAATAGGTAAGCCTACGATTATGATAAGGGGATGGAAAAAGAAATTTTATACAAAGGAAGACTTTTGTCTAGGGACAACACTATTTTTTCAATGACTTGGTTGGGTTCCCAAGTCACAAAGAAAGTAAGGCTATCTATGAGGGCATGACAGTTAGGGAATGCCAAGGTGTGAAAGAAATTCCAAGAAGAGATAACACATGCTAGAATTTTCCAAGGCATGTTAGTCATTCCAAGATATGGTAAGTGCTAAGGCATGCCAAGAGGTGTTAGGTGCTAGGGTGTGGTGCCAACGCATGCTAGGGAGTGCCAGGGAAAGACAAGGGAGGACTACTTTCAATTGCATGTAAATGAATGAATAAGAGTGTGTGATAGGGAGTGTTAGCAAGTTTTGGGTGTGCTAAGGAGGCATTGACAAGGCATGTTAGGTAGTGCCAGGGAAACACAAGGAAGGAATAGCTTTAATTGCATGGAAATGAATGAGTAATAGTGTATGATAGGGAGTGTTAGTAATTTTTGCGTGTGCTAAGGAGGCATCTATGGACAAATTTTGGGAGGGTTTGGAGAAAATTTTGTGCTTTGGTGAAAACTTGCAATTTTTTGGCAATTTTTTGTCTAGGAGCACAGCGAGCTCACGTTGTGCTTCTTCCTCAGGGCTCCAAATGATGTAAAATTAGAATTTTTGGAAAGAATATGACCCCATCTGAAACCCCATTTTCCTACTTTCCTGGTCTAGGGCTCAGGTTTTGAGAAATTTGCAAAAAAATATGCCAAAAATCACCTTTATGCCCCTCTCTTTCCATTTCATTGCGCACCTGGAGACACCTTGGGAGAATGGCCATATCTCAGCCAAAAATTGGTCATTTTGAGTGAACAAGTACTCTAAAGACATCTAAACTCTCCCAGACTTCCAAAAAAGGTTTCCGATCTGGATTTGGACTTCAGAAAGGAACTCAAAAATTTCCTCCAATAGCTCGCCGTACACCTGGAAATTTCTGATATTTTTGTAAAATTTTCATTGTGTAATTTTTTGTAATTCCTAGTTTGACTTTAGTAAAAGTCAAAAGGGTGAAGTAGATGAATGTGAGGGGTAAAAGTAAATGTAAATAATGGGTGGTTAGTATTTATAAGCCATTTTGATGTAAATTTGACCTCATTTATGAGAGAGGTTGGAGTCAAAGTTAATTGTAGAAGTCGTTTTTAACTTCCCTAGACATTAGGGTTTGGTTAGAACACCTCATGGAACAGTTACTAGAGTCATTGATTTGACCCCTGAGAATGGGGAGATGTTGTTTTTATCTTTATGTATCATTTTCTCAGTGATAGAATGGGTTGGATTTCAGAGGAGAGAACTATTGTAGCTTGTACTTGGACATTTTCTGGAAATCAAAGGACACAATTTGCAACTATTATCTAGGAATTCATGTGCAGTAAGTTTGTGATGTTATTTTTTCTTTGTTATAGATTTATATGAAATATATTAATATTCTCTTTCCATTCATTAATTATTCAATTGTTTTCCTTACAATTTATAAACAAAAGTCTTTGCATAAAGCTCTGTTTTGATGGAAAAATCATTATGTGTTACTTTATTTATTGCTTAATGAATTCATGTTTCATGCTCATTAAGACCTTTCGCTTCTTCGAAACACTACACTACATCAACAAACCATAAGATCCATCACAAAAGTAATGATACCTTGCTCATTTTTATATTTTTTTTTTGTAACCCTTTGATCCTCTGACCTAGCTACCTAGTTTTTCTCCCTTATCCAGCAACAAAACCCTAAAGTTTCCAAAACCCACCTAACCCTATCTATCTATCCTAAAATCCTTTACATTCCAGTCATATATTTGTTGTGATTTCATAGAGAGATCCCTCTCTGGTTTGGTAGGGATAGCTAACAAACTAAAAGCTTGGTCTGTGATTACCTCCGTCGATCCCCTCATCAGCCTGGGACATTGTGGAGGATAACAGAGGGCATGAAACCTAGGGAGTGCCAAGGTGTTATAGTGAATGTAATGTTACTAAGTCATGGAAAAATGTAATTCTAGTTGTAAGTTCATGACTGCTAAGGTGTGTTTGGGAATTCTAGGGCATGCTAACATGTGCCAGATAGTATGAAGACATGTCAAACAAGATAAGATGTACTAGGTGCTAAGGAATGACAAGATGTACAAGGGTGTGACAATGTATGCCAGGGATTGTCAAGGGAACAAAAGGGAGGAAGAAGTTAAACTACAAGGAAATGACCACATAATAGGGTTAATAAGTCATCAATTTACCTTTTCCATGAGGGGCATGCTAGGAAAACCAACACTAGGTGCCAATAGGTGCCAAGTTCCAAGTGTCAATGCATTCTAAGTTCTGAATCTTCCTCCGTTTATTCTCATCTAGTTTCCAATAATTGATCTCAAATAAATTTAATATTAAACCATGCTAAATCATACCAAGTCATCTCAACACATGCCAAACATGCTAATACTTGCCAAATGCCAACACGTGCCAAGTGCCAATGTGCGTCAGGGAGTGTGATGCATGCTATGAAGTGGAAGAACATATCGAAGAGTGCTAAGGTGTGCTAGAGAGTGCCAATGCATGTTGAGGAGTGTTAGGGAGTACTAGGACAGCACAAGGGAGAACTAGGTCAAAATGCATGGAAGTGAATGAATATAAGCGTGTGTCGGGGAGTGTTACTGAGTGTTAGCTGTCATGCCAAGGAGGGAGTGATAAGGTATGCTAAGCACGGGTAAGGCACGCCAGGGAATATCAGGGAATGTCAATAAGTGCTAGAGTGTGCTAGGTATTTTTGGGGTGCGCTAGCATGTGCCAAATAGTGCCAAGGCATTCCAAGTGCTAAGACATGCTAGGATGTGCATGGTGCCATAGTATGCTAATATGTGTCAAGGAGTTTCAAGGCAACAAAAGGAATAACCAAGAAAAAATGCAAAGAAATGAACACATAAGAGGGTTAATAAGTCAGGACTTTATCTTTTCAAAATGGGCATGCTAGGCACACTAATAATGTGTTCCAATACATGCCAAGTGCCAATGTGTGCCAAGTGCTTATGCTTTTCAATGAAATATTATGCCAAGGTGTTCCAAGGCATGCCAACATATGATAGGGGAGTGCTATGTTATGCTAGCGCATGCTAACATGTGCTTGGACATCCTACTCATGGCAAGATGTTTTAGGTACAAAGATGTTCCAAGACATGCGAGGTGCCAAGGAATGTTAGTGTACTATTCCAAAGCATGTTAAGGTGTGCCATTAGTGTTGAGGAGTGATAGGTCTCTCTCATTAATAAAATTGATAGATCTTGATTATGTATTAAATAATATAGTTCCTACACACACTAGTGGAACTTTATTTAAATGAAATTTTCTAGATAATAAACCTAATAAAGATAAATCATGTGTTGACTCATAGGAAAACTATATTCTTATGACTTGAGGGAAATGATACACACTAATTAATTCTTAACAAATTGAATGACTATTATAACCACTATGACCTTGGACACATAATTAACAGGACTCCACAACAATGGTCTTAAATCATTATCTTTTGACAAAAAATATAGTAACAAGTACATAGCTTCATAAAAAACTCATTGGAATGATCAATGATGACGAACATTTTTTGACCGTCACCAAAAGTAACCAAAAAGAGCATTGGTGAGGTTCAATAAAATATCGTCACTAGAAGTGTCACCAAAGAGAGAATTAGTGATGGGCCTTTAACGATCCTCACCAAAAGTGTCACCAAAGAGAAAATTAGTGACGGCCCTTTAACAACCCTCACCAAAAGTGTCATTGAAAATGGATTTGGTGAAAAACCTTAAAGGACCATCACTATATACACTTACAACAATGATTTTTTAAAGACTGTCACCATATGCGACAAAGGTGATGGAACTTAAAGGTCCGTCATAGTAATGAAGCGTCATAAAAAACTCATTGGAATGATCAATGATGACGAACATTTATTGATCGTCAACAAAATTAACCAAAAATATCATTAGTGATAGTCAATAAAATATCGTCACTAGAAGTGTTACCAAAGAGATAATTAGTGATGGGCATTTAACGATGCTCACCAAAAGTGTCACCAAAGAGAGAATTAGTGATGGGCCTTTAACGACCCTCACCAAAAGTGTCATTGAAAATGGCTTTGGTGACAAACCTTAAAGGACCATCACTATATACACTTACAACAATGGTTTTTTAAAGACCGTCACCATATGTCACATTGGTGATAGACCTTAAAGGTCTGTCAGAGGCATGACCCTTACCAATGACTTTTTTTCTTGTAGTGAGATTCCTTAAAAACCGACACAGTTTACTATATGAATTACAGTGGCTTTGAAATCCCAAGGAAAGTGATACTAGAGAAAGGGGATGACGAGCCTATGTCAAAAAATAAGATATTCACTCCTCCACATCATGACCCTACCTTTCAACACCATGTTACCCCTACATCCATCCATAAGTCAATTAAAAAAATATACAATTTTCAAGAAGAAAAAAAATAGAAGAAGGTGAGAACAAAGGACAGAGGGAAAATACCTGAATGCTATACCTCTCACCTACCATTCACTAGAATCCTTCTCTACTCTTGTCAATAATCCTTGTGCTTGAGAAGTTAAAAAAAGTATGAAAGTTTAGGGGAGAGGAAGCTATAGGACATCCTATAGGTTTCCTGTAGGAAATCCTGTTGCAGCCTATCCCACAAAGGAAACTTCATAGGGTTGTAGCCATCTTCAACAAAAATATTCCAAGGTTAAGGAAGCTCCTCCAGAGCTCAGTAGTAGCAACAAGACCACCATCATCACTCTCCAGCACCTACACATCAAAGGAAGTAAGCATCAAAAGAGGCCAAAAAAAAAAAAAAAAAAATATGCAACAAATAGATAGCATAGGGACATCATTCTCCAACAAGCATCATCATTAAGGAATCTTACCTACAGGTATGTCATCTTACTCATGCTCTCTAATTAGCATAATATAATAAAAAATGTAGGATTATGTAAGAGTTGGTCTTATACGCAAAGGTGGCCAGTTAACTTGGCCACCTTCGGCTAGTCGACGAGGAGAAAATAGTTAGACCACTCCACGCATGGCAGCAGTCAGATCAAAAGAAAAAGGAGATAAGGCCAAAAATGGTTAAGTTTCAGAGGAAAAAAGTGGGAGATGATTACGAGGTAAGGTGGAAGGATGGACTGATAGTGGGACGAACAGTCCAAAAGGAGGTGCTCATACTTAGACATCCATCACACCATCCCACATGATCAGCCATATAAGAAAATAAAACACTAATTCCCATACAAAGAGAGCATTAGAAATCTCAAGAATTCATCCAAAAGAGGTTTCTCTCGGCTTTCTTGAAGCAACACCTATAGGAGACAGTTAGCATTTTGTAGCGCAAGAGACCTACAGGATCCTACAGGAAAAACTACAGGATACAGAGTAACCAATCTACAGAATTGTTATAGACATTTTTGTGCCTTACAGCATGAAGCATGAAATGTCCATAATCTAAGGGATCCAAAGTCCCTAAACATGTTGTTCCTACCCCTAGAGGAACAAGGTCAGCAAACCACAGCACTGAATAAAAGTTCTCCACCTGAAAACAATAAAAAACAAAGCAATTCTAGATCATTTCAACTGCTCCACTGAGCATCTGCGCTGAATGTCAAGTGCTCCACTGTTTACCTGCGCTGAATGTCAACTGCAAAGAAGGCTACCTGCGCTGGGCGAGTTTGGACATGTGGCACAGTCATTCCTCAAGGTGTCAATGCCCAGGAAGCTTCCAAAATGACACTTGGATCAGGGAATTCGACTGGTGATGAGTAAGAGGGTCTGGATCTCCAAGTGGAAGCAAGAACCTCCAAGTGGACTCAAGAACTGAAGAATAACTGAAGTGAGAGAGGACACTAGTCAGCTCTCAAGCTGACTCATCCTTTCTCCAAAACTCCTATATATAGAGCTCTCTCAAGAGGTCTAAGGGGGCTGGAATCTTGTGAATGTAAGGAAGTGCTGTTGGTTTGAGTTTAGAACTATTGGGTG
Source organism: Pinus tabuliformis (assembly GCA_031772625.1). Classification (NCBI taxonomy): domain Eukaryota; kingdom Viridiplantae; phylum Streptophyta; class Pinopsida; order Pinales; family Pinaceae; genus Pinus; species Pinus tabuliformis. The sequence continues at coordinate 767,808,911 of CM062815.1, forward strand.
ATTTTCTTTGAAGGAGGTGAAGAGGAGATTTCTTTCTGCTGGGAAGGTGATGCTAGATTGGGCCTCTTATGGTTGTATCACTTCCTGAACTTTACTTCTTCCATTAATAAAGCATTTGAGGTTCTTCTATATGCATGTGTCTCAATGATGTATTGTTATACTTGTGTATTTGATTTATTCTAATCCTTGAATCAATTATGAATGTATGCTTCTTGTAGTTTCCCTCTCTTGCCATTTTGCAGGATCTTGGTGTAGCTGGGCCAATGAAAGAGCAAGGAGCTGGGAGCAAGCAGCAAGGAGAGAAGATTGGATCAACCATTAGCGAAAGACATCGGTTAGTGGATCTCTTTCTCCCCTATTTTACTTTCATAAAGAAGAAATCTTAGATAGCTTTGCTTCGGTTGTTGCTGAGGTACTATCACCCTTAGAGTGGGATAGGGTCATTCCGTATTGGATACTTTTCCCAACAACAAATTGGCGACTCCGCTGGGGAACGTATCTTGTTGGTTGTTTGTGTTTTTGCTATTCATTTCCTAAACACAGGGAGTACCGAATCGAACTGCATTTGGATCTTTCAAATGCAAAGTAGAGGGCAGCTACTCTAGCTCAGTTTCTGGGCATGTTTATGATTTGAAGAGCTGATCCACAAGGACTCTGAACAGCTCTTAGTGATAGCTTTTCATCCTCCTAATTACCCTTTAGTGTGTACTTGATTGATAGCTTTTGATTTGGCCAAAAACTGTGAATTTTTTAGCAATCTGTAACCCGGAAACCCAGAGAAACGAGAGTTTCTCTCTTCATTGCAGGCACTGTGAGGGCAGTCTGCATTTCGTCGCAGGTCCCGAAGGGGCTACCTGCGCTGAATGTCAAACTGACAGTGTACTACCTGCGCTGAGCCAGTTTTGCCTTGTGCAACTGGGGTTCTCTGCTGTTTATTGCCCTATTTTCATCCTTGTTTTTCCAGCCTGTTATCAGTCAATGTACCTATCTGAAACCACCTTTCCTTGCCACTATTCCGCCTCAGTTGTATAAAGAAATTGTATTTGTTCTTTTTGTATTTCTTACATCATTTGCAGTTTTCCATAACGAAAGTGAACTAGTCTTGCTGTGGCCTCTTAGATCTAGACCTGTGATAAGTGTCGTTTTGATCTTAAGAGTTAGTTTGTTTGTCGTTCATAGGTGATTGAGCTTTTGATTTCTTCATATGGTTTGAATTTATGTATTTCTAGTGTCGAAACTAGTAAATCTTAAGGTGTCTTTTGATTTTGGACAAAAGCTTGTTTACTTTCACTTGAAATTGAATTCAAAGTTATACAACAGCTTTCTTTTTGTAGTACATCAACATTAAGAAAGAGAAAAGAAATACCTGCATTGTGCATGTGCATTTTGACAGCTTGTATGTTGATTTAGGAAAAAGTGCATTAGTGTGTGCTCTATGATCTGTGTGAAAAGATGATGTCTTTCTTTTCCCTCAGTAGTTAAGATTTTCATAAGTCGAAAAGATTGAAAAAGCTTGCTTATCATCTTAGACTGCATTTAGGAATTTGTATCATACATCTCGTGGTGAACCTTGAAAGGAAAACTTTAAAAAGATCAACTTAAAATATATTGAATGAACCTAACAACGCTTTGAAACAGAACGCAAACACATAGAGGTCTAAGCTAGAGACGTGTTCCGGCGTCGTTAAACGTAGTGACTGTCGATCTCGAAGAAGGTGGGTGATTCCTCCTGAGAGTCGGTGGCACTAATACGGAATTGTGCTCCCACGTACCGTCGCGTATATATTGGGAGACCCCTATAGGAACAAAGCCTTTATCCATAGGAAGCCGTGTCGGCCACCCTACTGATCGCAATGCAGTGAACACAGCATTCACGAAGATCGACCACCCGTACCGTAAAACGTATTCTGTGGTTTTGCGAAAGGTTTGGCACACCCTTTGCCTAGATCTCCAGAGTAGTTTCTTTTGGCCTTTTTCAAACTCTATAACTGAAAAAGTCCATCCGAGCATTTGTCACTTCGGGCTCGTTAAAACATCGAAGGAGACTAGAGTCATCTTTAGCTTTTTCTCGACTCTTAAATAGTGAAAAAGCAAGTTATGTCTAAAAGTGTCTAATAAAATTCATTCAATTCGGAAACACAAATTTCCCCTTTTTAATATTTTAGTTGATCGAGTAATCCGCAATCATGGAAGAAATTCAATTGAAACCCCGTTGTTCGTGGAGGCTTATGAGTCAACCGTCTTTGTCTACGGAATCGAAAACAGTACGGACAAAGCGAACTCGTTTAACCGGTTCAAAATCTCCTATAAAAGTTAGAACAAGTGTTCCAACTACATCTGAGGTTCCGGTTACTCCAAACATTTCTGGAAACCCTGCCTCTATAGAAGAAGTTCAACAGCCACAGAAGGACAGTAATATTGATCCTAGTCTGGGGGCAAATACTTGTATAACTGAACCAGTTCCATCTGTAACCGGTCCAGAGAGTTTTGTTCCTCAAACAACTGTCGTTGTCGAAACAACCACTTCTTCGGCACCAGAAATATTTTACGGACCTGACGGTATTCCCCTTCCACCGAGTTTGATTGCGATAGAGGAAATTGCAGAGGATCCACAAGCAAGTACTCCAACTCATTTTGGAGTCGGGGTCACTCTATTTCCTTCATCAGAGGCTAATCCACCACAAGTGGAAGTTCCTGTAGAATCGCTAGGCAATCTATTGGATAGACTTAAAATGTCTGAACAACCGTCATCATCTAGGACTGTGTCAAATGACACAGCGATAGCAGAAGCCCCTGCCGTCACTCCGACAATGTTTGCCGGCATACCAGCTGTCCCGACTAGCTCACAACAGCTAGAAGGAGTCCACCAAGGGACTATTTCGACAGTGTGGTATGTTCCAGTTTGTTCATCCGGAGTAATACCCGGCAACTCTTATGTTGAGACTCGCCAAATTGATCCATTTGGAGGTCAATTTGGGCAATCCAGTCCCCAAGGACAATCAATCCCCTTGAGTTCCAGATTGCTACCGTATGGGGGGCAGTATGCCCTTTCGTTACCCCCTCTGGGAGGGTACCCATACGTGAGTTCACAACAATATTCAGGTTATACTGGAATTTCATCAAGTAGTTGGGTACCTATGCTACCTCAACAACCAATGATTGTATATTCTATGCAACAGTGTGTACCTATGATGAACATCCCAACCACACCGGCTATTGTAACAGTGTCACAAGTTCAAGCGATGCCTATTGCATGTCAACCTCAGATTTCTCAGGTTGTAGTGCAACAACCCCTTGAACATGGGTCACAACCACAATCGCCAACTGGTGGGGCGACATAGGTCCAAACGGGTACAATTACCCCACACCTTGGTCCAATGGTTAGCATAGCACAACAGAACATGGCTTCACAACCATGGCTTGTGCAATACCAACAACCGCAATTCCAGCAGGTATATCAAGGTTCTGAGCAGCAGATCTTTGCCAACAATGGACAACCGTATATCCAAAACGGTCAAAACCAACCACTTTACAGTGGTCAAGTCCACCAACTGTATCAGTCATACCAACATCAATTACATTATGCTGGTATGCAAAGACCCGCTGCTCAAGCGATTCCATCGTACCCTGGTTACGCTTCGCCTAACCTGAATCAACAGTTACCATTCGTGGCAACTTTAGAGTTACCCGATCTACACTGGTTAACCAACGATCCGATTGCTTATGCCCCTTGGTGGCCAACGATTCCTCATAAACTTCCATCTGACATTCCTAAATTCAATGGAAATCCAGGTGAAGACCCATCGAATCACGTGATGACTTTTCATCTGTGGTGTTCGTCGAACACCCTAAACGACGATTCGATAAGGCTTCGCCTTTTTCAGAGGACATTGACAGGTCCAGCGGCTAAATGGTATATTGAATTACCTAGATCCTCTTTCGACAATTTTAGCTCCCTAGCCACGAATTTCTTAACCCATTTTCAATTACCGATAAGGTATGAAACGAGAACAGAAATATTAACCAACTTCAAGCAGACAACTGCCACCCATATATCTGATCATATACATGAGTGGCATCGTCTTCATAGGATGGTGAAAACATATGTTCCCGATCAGCTGTTAGCTGAGTGGTTTATAAAGTCGTTACTTCCTGCTATAACAGAAGATGTGGCAAAGGGGGGAGTCGTAACAGAGGAGCAAGTTATCGCTCGTGCTCAGTATTTGGACTTAGTTTATACTCAGTCCGGCACGCTCTATGACAAAATACCTGACGCTCCTAGACCGGAATTTTCAATTCCTCCTCCTCCTAAATCAAATAGTGACTCTCATGCCGGTGATGGCGTGATTGGCATAGAAAACGCGAAATCGATAAAGGCTTCGTCAAAGAAAGCCCATAAGAATTCGGATCAAAATGCAAAAGAAGAAATTCTTGCTTCGGAAGTAAATGCCGTATCAGCAGATAAGGGCAAAGAAACCAATCAACCAGGAAGCAAGAAGAAGCAAAACAAAGGGAAGAAGAAGAAACAGGGTGAGTCATCTCTTGGAAAAAATTCTTCAAACCCTCCTGGGAAAGGGAAACAAAATTATCCATGTCAAATATGTGATGATGAGGATCATTACACAAGGAATTGCCCATTCAAAGCTAAGTTAAAGAGGTTCTTTAAAAGTTCCCAAACCTCAGCTGTGTTAACTGATCCATTTCCCAACCCAGGTCAAAATCTGGTTGATAGTCGAAATGCTTCCCCGTCGCAAGTACTTATGTTGTCGGTTTCAAAACAGCAGAATGATGCTTTGATTTCGACAAGGAATAAAGATTACGGGAATCCTCAGCTGTCGAACGACAAAGGTAAAGATCAACCAAGTAGTTCGACAATAACTTCGATAGAAGTTCTACCACCCATCATTCCTGAATTAACAATAAAACCGCCAAAGGGTGTAGTACACAAGTCGAAATTTAATCCTTGCGCCAGAGCGGCGCAACATTATAACATAGTGGAAGATTTGGCACAATCGCCATCCGCTATGTCGACTCTTGAGGTACTACAAAATTGTCCATCCCAAAGGCAGGCGTTGTTATCGGCTATTGGTGGGATTGATCCTAAGGATTCCAATCTTGTATCCTTTGATCACAAAGGATACGATCCTCAGTTACCAGCTCAACTAGCTTTCCTTATTCAAGTGAAAGCCCTCAACAAAACTGTTCACAGAACAATTATTTATGAGGGAGCATCAACATGTATTATGTCGATGAGTTGCTGGAAAACTTTAGGATCTCCAACCTTGTCGCGATCTTCGACAACATTAAAAGCTTTCGACGAAAGGACTTATACCCTGAACGATATCCTTAATAACTTGAAGGTTGAACTGGGGGGAAAAACAGTAGAAATTGATGTTGAGGTCATCGATGGAAATCTCGACTACAACATCCTACTGGGTAGACCATGGATTTATGCCATGGCAGCTGTTGTGTTGACTTATTTTAGGAAGATCGCATTCCCATTTGAAGGAGGGATTACGGTCGTCGACCAACAAAACTTCCTCCCTAATAGTTCACAAGTTACAGGAAGCATTCCCATGATCCATGAGAGCAACCATTCACTTCAAGATATCGGAGTAGGATTATTGAAAGACCCCAGATTGATGGGAACTTTCGCGCTACCACCTCCTATTTACATAAGAAATGTACCGTTTGTAGCAACCTGCAACATGATATCTTCCACGAAGGTCGCAAAAGACAATGTCAGCATGGATCATACAATGGTTTTGCCCCCAATCCCTTTAGAAATATTGTAGCAATCAATGTTTCAAGCATGGGAGGCGAACCCAAATGAACGCTCGACAAGTGTTTGGGTAGATAGGTCTAGAGAATATGGTACCTCATTAGATCCTTGGTCGAAAGTACATGGGACTGACGAAGGAATCTTACAATCAATGTTGATTGAGGGGGCACCATGGAATGATCACCACCATTGTTCCCTTCTTCCGGAATATGAAGAAGATACTCAAAGTGACCTTTATCACCCTTCAGTTTTTGAATTCCTAACAGATACTGTAAACACGGCGGATTCCGAGCGAAACTTATCCAATATTGAAGAGACTATAGCCATAAATATCTCGACTAAAACAGATGTTGTAGAGAATATTTATGTCGGCAAAGGTTGTTCCCCTTCAGAATTGGAAATATATAACGCTCTTTTTAGCGAATTCAGAGATGTCTTTGCTTGGTCATATGATGAAATGCCAGGCATTGACTCGAGTATAGTTGAACATGAAATTAAAATGTATCCTGATGTCAAACCAGTAAGACAACGGCTTCGGCAGGTGCACCCCAAGAAAGTCGCCGCCATTAAGGCAGAAGTTGAAAAACTTCTCCATGCTGGATTCATCTACCCGGTTCCTCTAACCGATTGGGTATCGAATATTGTCCCTGTTATGAAGAAACAAGGGACGATTAGAGTGTGTGTCGATTATAGGGATGTAAACCAAGCTTGTCCGAAGGACAACTATCCTACACCCTTCATCGACCAGATAATTGATGAATGCGCCGGATGTGAAATCTTTTCATTTATGGATGGATTTTTCGGGTATAATCAAATAAATATCCGCCCACAGGACCAGTCAAAGACTGCATTTATTTGTCCGTGGGGCACATTCGCTTATCGAAAATTACCCTTTGGTTTAAAGAACGTAAGGGTGACGTTTCAGAGGGCAATGAATTATGCCTTCCATGACATCAAGAACATTGTTCAACCTTATCTCGATGACCTTCCGGCTCATTCGCGAAAGCGGACTGATCATCCGCAGCATTTAAGAGCGATATTTCTACATTGCCGACACTACAAGATAAGATTCAATCCACACAAATGTGTGTTTTGCGTCAGTTTTGGTCGTTTACTTGGCTTTGTGGTCTCTAAGGATGGGATTCGTCTCGACCCCTGCAAGGTTCAGGCAATCATTAATTTGCCTCCACCTTCAAATTTGCTTCAGATTCAGAAACTCCAAGGGAAAGCGAACTTTCTGAGGAGGTTCATTCCAAATTACGCAGAAATTGCTAAAGGTTATACTCGTCTTTTGAAAAAGGATATACCTTTCGTCTGGGACTAGGTGGCGCAAGCTTCCTTTGATGCTCTGAAAGATTGTCTAGTAAAAGCATCATTAATGTACGCCCTGGACTATCAAAGAGATTTTAACCTGTATCTGGCTGCAGCGGATACGACCATTGCGATGGTTTTAGTTCAAGAAGTCGATGGAATTGAACATCCTATATATTATTTGAGTAAAAACTTAAATGATACAGAAAGTAAATATTCTTATGCTGAAAAACTAGCGCTTGCAGCTGTTCAAGCGATTCAAAGGTTTCGACATTATGTCCTCTTTCGGAAAACTACCATCTTGTCAAATTGCAACCCCATGACTTATATACTGTCACGACAGTTGCTAGGGGGCAAATATTCAAAATGGATAGCAATCCTTCAAGAGTTTGATCTGGAATTTGTAAAGTCCAAATCAAAGAAAGCTCTATTTTTCGCAGAATTATTGTGTGATCTCCCATCGTCGTCCAACGATGAAACATCAGAAGAGTCAATCGTGGACGAAAGTTTATTTCTGATATCTACAAGCGATGAGTGGTATGGAGATATCATAGTTTATCTCCAAACCCAAAAATTCAGGCCAAACACCTCTCACTCCGAACAAAAATGTACACGATACCAAGCAAAAGACTACATGATCGTCGGTGATATACTTTACCGTCGTGGTATCGATACAGTTCTGAGGAGATGCCTTACCCATGAGGAGGCCGAAAAAGCCCTAAATAAATGTCATTCAGGCGCGTGTGGGGGGCATCAATCTGGATATGCAACAGCACAAAAAATCTTATGAGCAGGATACTTCTGGCCAACCATGTTCAAAGATTGCATAACCGCAGTCAGAAGTTGCCATTCTTGTCAAATTTTTGATAGAAAAACCAGAAGACCACCCGCACCTTTATAGCCAATAGTTGTTGTTGGGCCTTTCGCCAAGTGGGCATCGATTTCATGCAATGTAACCCCACCTCGACCGGGGGGCATGGGTATATTATAGTCGTTGTTGACTATTTTACCAAATGGGCCGAGGCGATGCCTACATTGGATAACACTGGTGAAACAACTGCCCTTTTCTTTTTCAATCATGTAGTCGCCAGGTTCGGCGTACCACAGGCTATAGTTACAGATCATGGATCGCATTTCCGCAATCACATGATGGTCGAATTAGCTGCCAAGCTAGGGCTATCTCACGACAGCTCTACCGCGTATTATCCGCAAGCCAATGGAAAAGTTGAAGCAATCAACAAAATCCTGAAGTGTATGTTGCAAAGGATGATCGGAGTTCATAAAAGAAGGTGGCACCTAATCCTGTACTCAGCTTTGTGGGCTTACCGAATGTCAGTAAAGAACGCAATCGGGTTCACACCTTTTCAACTGGTGTATGGCCTGGAAGAAGTCTTGCCAATCCAGTGCGAAATTTCGTCACTTAAACTCGCAATTGATCTCCTCCCCGGAACTTCAAAAGAAGAGGCTCGTTTCTTGGAATTAATCCAATTGGATGAAACCCGTCGTGATGCCGCTTTGGCTAACGAAGCCCATAAGAAACGAGTCAAGGCTCAGTTCGACAAAAGTGTCAAACCCTGTGTCTTCTTAGAAGGTGATTTGGTCTTGCTTTATGACCAAGAATCCGATAAATTGGGAGCAGGTAAATTCAAATCCTTATGGATGGGCCCCTATATTGTTAAAAGGGTGTTAGCAAAAGGAGCCTACGAGTTAATGGATTATGACGGAATTCCACTGGCGCAGCCCCGTAACGGGCTGTACCTCAAGCGTTACTATGCTTAAATAGTAACCTGTATGCTTTTGTTGTATTTTGTTTTCGCTAAAGTATTTGTTCTGGTCGAGTGATCCCCCTTTTTCATTTGTTGCAGATGTCGAACCTTCTGGAGACATGTGTTGGATATGCCGACGGAGCGAGTCGTAGTTCGCGGAACCTATCCTCCGCAGCCTGGGCCATTTTTGATCCAAGCGGCGAGTTAGTAAGTTTCAGAGGTGTATGTATTGGGCAATCAATGAATAACATCGCTGAGTATAGCGCGTTGATATAACTACTCTCTGATGCCATTGCATGTGGCATATGCCGACTAATTGTCAGGCTAGACTCACAGCTCGTAATACTACAACTCAATGGTATATATTCCGTTCGCAATCCAGCTATTTATCGCATGTTCCTAAGGGTTAAGATTTTGGAAAGATAATTTGATTCAATTCAATATCAACATATTTCCAGAAACTTAAACACATTAACCGACTCATTAGCAAATTATGTGTTAGATAGACATCTGCGACATTCATAAAAGAGACATATCATCAATGATTGTACATATGGATCATATAACTCAACCAGAATAAAACTCGAAAATCAAAATATATATAAGCTGTTTATAGTTCATACATAATGTTCTGTAACCAAGACAAAATTGGTCATATGACCTAAAACTCAAAAAGTGCTAGGGGCACCCTAGCCTAGTGGTGCTCATGATAGCACGTCACGGCCTGTGCAATCATGCGCAAGAGACGAGTCCATCGTCTAGGCACGCCAGTATTATGTCGCTGCAGCTGTAAAGGTAACTCATCAATCCTCACATCGGGAATGCCGAGAGTAAGGCTCTCAACCTGCTCCTACACAGCTGTAAGGGTCTCAGTATTGTCAAGGTCATGAAGAATAACTCTCCTAGCAGGCTCCACTGCCGGGGCAACAACTGGCGGTCTCGGACGAACTGCTGGACGGACAGGACCAACATCTGCATGCACCCAAGAGTATGATTAAAAGTATTGATAGAATAAAGCACAACAACATTATGAATAAAACAGTAAACAGTGATATGGTCAAAGAGTTTACCAATAGCGCCCCACTGTTCGCCATCCGGTAACACCAAATCTGGATCACCTCGGAAATCCATACCCACATATGGATACTCAGAAAAGACCATCTCCTGGCGCTCGAACCACCTGAAGAAGGCATCAATAAAAGTAATCTGGGGTTGACCAGCATGCCTAGACATGTGATCGACCCACCTCTGCATGCGTGGCTCGGTCGGAGAAGGCAAGTCGAGTATAATATACTGAGGCTGCATCAGTGGGATTTTCTCCAAAGCAAAGGCAGTCAGAATAGAACCAAATCCAAAGTTCTTCAGCTTCCCGTCCTTCACTTTGGTAAACTGACTTTTCATCTGAACAAGTACTGCATCACACCAGTTGAATACTTTCGGTTGGAGACACTCCAAGGCGTGCTGCACATAAGATCTGTTGGCAACATGTAGAGCTGCGCTACCGGCCATCCTACCAATGGTATACAGAATGGACCTGAGAGACCTGTCAGTAATCTCACGGATAACAACCTTACCATCTCTGCTCGGCTGGGAACCTTCCCTGCAATACTGGCGGACATAATCTCTCACGGAATCGGTCCCCTGGGCCGTACCTGACAAGGAAAAGGGGGCACCTCGCCTTGACAATCCAGTCAAGAAGTACATGTCCTCTATGGTCAAGGGGATGGACTTTCCCCTAATCTGGAATACTTGGTTAATAGGATCCCAAGCATCAAGCATATACTGCAGCAAAGTGATCTGTGCTCTCATGCTAGAGATACAGAAAAACTTCAGCAAGCCACAGTTCCGCAGCGCGTTCACCGTGACAGGGTCATGGAGGGCAATCATGTCCTCCTCTTCATGTTCTCGTTCTCACCATGTAAGGGACATTTTCAAAACTGAAAAAGGAAACCATGAAAAGAAAGAGCTAGGGTTTAGCTCCTACCTGGTCCAGACGGCGCTGAAAATCGTCCGCAGAATCTCCCGGAATCAGCTGGTGAAAATCAAGGGGGAAGAGGCACCTCCAGAGCTCCAACAAACCAAATGCAAATGAAATGGTAAAATGAGAGGTAAAAACACCTTTTAATGGCTTTTTACGTAGTTAAAAGTGAAATATTAGGGTTATAATCTCATTTTCATGCAAATATTATTCATTTCTAACAAAGTTTGTTGCAGCAATTGAGAATGCAGTACTATCCTTGAAAAGAGAAAAGCTAGTAATGGTAAAAAATCAAAATTTGACCATATATTCGAGCAGTTTTAGCATAAAGTTCATGCTCGTTAAAAAATAAACACAAGATCCAAGCAGTTTTAACGTGTTCTTCATGCTCGTTAAAAAATAAATAAAAGCAGTGAGCAATGTTTCCCCCAGAGTTTAAGCTCATTTTTAAATAAAAAATAAACCTATCCCGGTAAATAACCACTGTGATCGTAAATTTATCAGCCATAAAAGCCTTGGTCGTGTTTGCACCTGCCACCTCCACCGTCATTTGGTCGATCATTCACCTCCATATGATTGTTTACCCATTTTGAGGAACAGCTGCGAAGAGTGATTTCACCTAGCCATCCTTGTGACACTGCCGTGATTGGAAAATTCCAACCTGTACCTGGAATCTGCTGCTCTCCCTGTTTATCGCTCGTTCCTCAAAAGACGAGTCTTCTTTGAGCTCTTTTCAACTGACTTGTAAAATATGAAAAGTTTGCCGAGTTTTGGCCTTCCAGCTCGTTAAAAGGACCGGAAGATCTATCCCTCGTCTAGATTTTAATCTTTTTGGACCTGAGGGATTATTGCACAAAAAGGTCGAGCGCTTGTTTTATTCGGCTCGTTAAAGTTATCGAAAACTCATCCCTTTTGTATTGTTTTATACTTTTTCGGACTTAAGGGATTAGATGACGAAAAAGGAATTTTGGAGTTAACTTTTTGTACCTTTTCAAACTCTCTAAAAATGAAAAGGACCGATTTTTCCTTGTCGTTAGACTCGTTAAAATGATTAAATAGCGACAAACTTGTCTTTAGACGAGAACGAGTTTCCCTATTGCTAGGCTCGCTAAAACATAGCGATGGGCTTGCCCGAAGGGTAGGTTATAGAACAAGCATATGTTATCCTCCTCAAGCTTGACAAAAATAAAGAGGTACTGGTCAGAAATGACTGGGGAAAAATTGGGAGAACCTCAAAGCTTTAATGGTAGCAAGTCGCTCTTGAACATGACACTTTTCCTCCGTACCACATCGGGTTGGGTTGTTTCATTCACCGGTCTCATTACCATGGTCTCGCCAAACCATCCACATTTGGGGTAATGCTATCGATCCATCGCATCAGTGTCGTTATATGTTCAAGAGATGTCATTCAGAAAGAGTCAACCGTGCCCCATCCACTGCCATACATTATCCTTCATCCATCCATGATCGCCACCCTGAATCATATGTCACAGATTATTTTCACCTCCATTAAAATCATTAGCTCCGTTCTGTGTCACTGATGTGGGATTCATTAAGGCCCTCCTTTGACAGATCGCTTCTTGTCGACTTCAGCTCATTATCCAAGAAGTTGATCTAGGAACACCCCCCTCAGTACTTTGAAGCTTGCATGCCTCAATGGCAAGTTTCTCACTTCCGGCGACAGGTATACATCAATGACCTTCGACCGAAAGATTCCGCGTGGTGTTCGACATCAAGTCATTTATTCACATCACGTAGATTGTACTGCCGTACCTTGAGGGTCATCATCATTATCGGTGATTCCTCTCGCGCTTGTTAACGGTTTACATCATTGACCGGTAATCAAGCGATGTCTTTCCATGTTCGACTTCAGCGCAATTGTCACATGGATCGACTTGTACTTAGAGTGAAGATCGAACGAGTTTGAAGACCCTGGATCTAGTTTCAACCATCCGGGCTGCGATATATATTCAGGAAATATAAAGACATTTGACATGTACATCATTGTAGCAGATGATCATCCTACTCAAAGGATGATAATTTCAGCAGAGAATTATCAGTCTACCATCAGACGATCATCTGTTCTATGTACCAAAATGAATTTATAAAGCTGAGCATGGGAATGCCTGCCTCAGCTAGATCATGAAAGCAGAATGAAAAATAATGTATTGTATTGTATTTTATTACAGGTCACCTCTCAGCGATTGAATGAACTTCGGATCCTCCTGATAAAGCATTTCACCCGATAAACGACCTCATACTTTAGGGGGCAACTGTTATAGACATTTTTGTGCCTTACAACATGAAGCATGAAATGTCCATAATCTAAGGGATCCAAAGTCCCTAAACATGTTGTTCCTACCCCTAGAGGAACAAGGTCAGCAAACCACAGCACTGAATAAAAGTTCTCAACCTGAAAACACTCAAAAACAAAGCAATTCTGGATCATGTCAACTGCTTCACTGAGCATATGCACTGAATGTCAAGTGCTCCACTGTCTACTTGCGCTGAATGTCAACTGCAAAGAAGGCTACCTGCGCTGGGCGAGTTTGGACATGTGGCACAGTCATTCCTCAAGGTGTCAATGCCCAGGAAGCTTCCAAAATGACACTTGGATCAGGGAATTTGACTGGTGATGAGTAAGAGGGTCTGGATCTCCAAGTGGAAGCAAGAACCTCCAAGTGGACTCAAGAACTGAAGAATAACTAAAGTGAGAGAGGACACTAGTCAGCTCTCAAGATGACTCATCCTTTCTCCAAAACTCCTATATATAGAGCTCTCTCAAGAGGTCTAAGGGGGCTGGAATCTTGTGAATGTAAGGAAGTGCTGTTGGTTTGAGTTTAGAACTATTGGGTGATTTGCTTTGAAGGAGGTGAAGAGGAGATTTCTTTCTGCTGGGAAGGTGATGCTGGATTGGGCCTCTTATGGTTGTATCACTTCCTGAACTTTACTTCTTCCATTAATAAAGCATTTGAGGTTCTTCTATATGCATGTGTCTCAATGATGTATTGTTATACTTGTGTATTTGATTTATTCTAATCCTTGAATCAATTATGAATGTATGCTTCTTGTAGCTTCCCTCTCTTGCCATTTTGCAGGATCTTGGTGTAGCTGGGCCAGTGAAAGAGCAAGGAGCTGGGAGCAAGCAGCAAGGAGAGAAGATTGGATCAACCATTAGCGAAAGACATCGGTTAGTGGATCTCTTTCTCCCCTATTTTACTTTCATAAAGAAGAAATCTTAGATAGCTTTGCTTCGGTTGTTGCTGAGGTACTATCACCCTTAGAGTGGGATAGGGTCATTCCGTATTGGATACTTTTCCCAACAACAAGAATTACCAGTGGGCACTAAGGGGGGAGAAACCAAAGGTTTTCCTCAACAAAACATAACCAGTGAGGTAGGAGCTATACCTTCCATGCTTTCCTGTTAAAAAGAAGAAAAATCATCATTTGATTAAGGAAATTGTAGTATAGGAGAATTGTATTTCAGAGTTAACACTCCATCCTCTCTCACCCACCATAATTCTTGATTTTTATTCATCCAAGACTCCACAATTACCAGGGAAAGATGACAGGGGGTTTTAACAAGAGAGAACCCACAAACACAGTGATAATTCACCAGCATCCTCTTGTAGTAGAAATTTTCACAAGGCACCAATGGATGGGGTTCTTTGAGAGGATGAGAGGATACAATGATGAGGTGGTTAGGGAATTTTCTCTCTCACTCACACCCCTCACTAGGATCCATGCCACTACTATGGTAAAAGGCCTATCAGTAGAAATCGCCCCTAAATTTATAAGAAGAATCACTACACTCATTTTAGGGTTACCTTGGAGAAAAGAAAATAAGGCTAACAACACCCTTACAAAGAAGAAATTCTTTTTGGAAGGGGAGGAGAAAAGACAAAAATGGGGTCAGAAGAGGAAGCATTCCATACCCTTGGAATGAAGTTAGTAACCACCTCATTAAATACATATCATGTGAAGGGAGATACAGTGTGGTGTATGGATACCACTTCAGACTCCTCCAAGAACTAATATTTGGAGCAAACGCACCTCCTCAAAATAAATTAAGTATACCCTAATTTCTTCTTCAATCACTGATAGATATGAGAATCAAAGTGCAAGAGGGAAAACATCCAAAACTAGCCCATCGTGGGTTGATCAAACTTATCCTAGATGATGCTCTACAAAACCTAAGACTCCCTATTACATGAAAAGCTTTCAGAGACATGCAGGTAGAGGGAGCAGTTCAAGCTCTTGAATATGACAAAATCCCCATTGCTAGTGAAAGGGATGAAGAAACAGAAGGAGAAAATGAAGAGGAAACAAAGGATGAGAAGGAGGAAGAAAAGGAGGAGGGAAATGAAGAAGAGACAGAAAAAGAAACAAAAGAAGAAAAAAATGAGCAGAGTGAAGAACTAGAGGAAGAAGAGAAAGAGAAAGGCAAGGATGATAAGGAGAATGGAAATGAGGAAATAAAATAGAAGAAAGAGAAGAGTTATATGGTTCAAGGTAGAGAAAGGGAATAATCACCAAGGGTATCTCCATAACCCACTGAGAAAGAGGTAGCAACTACTCTTACTGCCCTAAGTACACCTATCAACTCTAAAGGGAAAATACAAAGACAAACCCCACTGTACTTTAAGACAAGAAAGAGCACAGGGTTAGGCAAGGAAGACCTCAAAAACCCACCAAAACTCCTATTTTAATTGAAGAATCACCAAATAAGCAAGGAAAGATAGTTCCTCTTAATAAAAATCAAGGAGAAGGATCATCATGACAAACCTCTCCCAAATATCCCATCACATATGTTAGGAAGCCTGTCATAATGTCTACCTCATCAAAAGGGAAAGGTCTTCTACAAGAGACACATAAATACCTATAGGAAGTAGAGGACATCCTACAGGAAACTCTATTAAACCTACAGGAAACTCAGAAAATGGACCAAGAAGGTATCACTCAGCAAGAAACAAAGAAGGAAGACCCAAAACTCAGAGAACCTAGTCCACAACCCAACCTCAACTCTAACTATAGGTTCATTGAAGGGGGTAGGGTCATCCCACATAAGTTTTTCAACCCCTTATGCTTTGAACTTGAGAAAGAGAGGGCAAGGACACACAAGTGGATGCAAATTTCCAAATCAAAATGAGTGGTGGATGTAGGACACATGGATGAGAAATTGAATGAGATGGGCAGAGAAATGAGCATCATAAGGAATAGAGAGGCAATGATGAAAGCTTAGTTAGAAGCAAAAAATTCATGGCCAAGGGGAAAGTTACAAGAAAGGGAAAGCCAGTTGGCAACTATGGCCAGTTTATCCTTAGATGTAATCTAGTGCAGGATGCTAGAAAAGTCTTATTCCTTATATCTCAAGGAACAAAGGCTACAATTCCAAATTAAGACTTTAGCATAGACAGGCACTATGCCCTTCCAAGACTATAGAAAATTCAATTGTCTCTGTGATCAGAGCACCTTGGAAGATAGAGCAACAATGTCTGAGTTCTACCTACAGAACTTGGCCTTGGCAGATTTGAATGTGTGGGACCCAAATTCAAAACTAGGAGACTCGAAATTGATGGCCTTAGCATCATGGGTGAATCATGAGGAGGAAATAGCTATAGAGATGAAAAAGGTAATGGAAATAGAAGAGACAGAACCCCTTATGATAAGAGTTGAGCAATCTAATCCAATGGTTGTCAACATCACCCACAACCTGATCGCAAATGATCTTATGCTTGCACCTAGGTACCTTGCTTCCCAAGAACATGCATTCACATACTTTCAAGATATGTTCAGGTTGATAGGAATGGTAGCATGCAATATTGCCAAAGGAGATGGAACACCTTGCCTTAGATCCTGAAAATGAGAGAATACCATTCTCCTCAGAGAATGAGAGAGGAAATAAACATAATACTGATGTACAAGAAAGCTCTAGAAAGACTCAAAGTCAAGTGGATTAGCTTGAGACTCAGTCCAACACTACTTTTAGGAATGTTGGAAGGAAGGAAAGAAGAGGAAGAAGAAAGGAATAAGTGGGAAGAGATATAGAGGAAGGAAGGATTTTATTCACAAGAAGAAGAAACTACAACAGAAGCATGGGATGTCAGGGAGGCCACCAGAGCAATGAAGGACATGGATATAGATTACATTGCTCAGAGGGAGCAACACTTTCAATAGGGGGCCGATGATGAGCCTCATCATTCGGTAACTATATGGACCTTAATACACCTCCAAGCTTACTAAAATCAACTCTTCTCATAATTCCTTACATGTTTTAATTATATTTTGGTTAATGATATGAGTAAAATTAAGATGTTATGTCTAGTGGTCTAATGTGCATTGGTTGCAAGATTTTGAGAGAAAATCATGGTAATTTTGGCTAAATATGGGAAGAAACACGAATGACACAAGGAGGAGAGATTATAGGAGATAGATCCTCCTCATTAACTCCCCAATCATTCAAATATTCCTCAATCAAATCACACTAGCTCGAAGTTGCAAGTAGCCGAGTCATGGAGATCATGGGCAGTCGAGCCAATGATAGTTAAGAACCAGTTCATCTTGAGTTTGGGAGCTGATGGGCCTCTAAATTAAACATAAATTAAGGCCCATGCCTCTAATTTAAAACATAAATTAAGGCCTATGACCATCCTTCAACACATTAAACCTCTCTTTTTGCATTAGATAATTTATTTTTAGCTTTAATATATTCATTAGGAAGGTTTATGAATAATTGAATATTTGTGCCTAATATTATTTATTTTTTGTGGAATATTATGAGAATATTGGGTAGACTGTGAAGAGTTTGAGGAGGAGATAATTTAGGGACTTGTTCCCTACTACTGGAGGATCAATAATAAATAATAATTCAACAATATATCATGGAATTATGGCACAAATTGTGGAGCTCCAATGATTGAGAAAATCTAGGAATGTGTTCCACTAATCAAGGGAGCAGATCCACTGATCAATGGAGCAGATCCACTAATTAATGGATTTCGGTGGGGAAAGATTCCTCCATTAATGAGGAATGGTTCTTAATCATTTTTTATAACTACAAAGTCGAATTTGCCTCTAGGGAATGATTGAGAAAATCTAGGAATGTGTTCTCTGCCATTTAATGCAAATTCCTAGTATTGGGGACTAGATTCACTAATCAAGGGATTTTGGTGGGGAAAGCTTCCTCCATTCATGGGGAATGGTTCCTAATCATTTTTTATAAGTACCAAGTCAAATTTGACTCTAGGGAGATTTTCATTAGTGTTATTGTGGAGAGAGCTTGTACTCTTGCAGCTCCATTGTACTTTCTTGCATGGATGTAACCGTATTGATGGAATAATGAAAATTGGTGTCATGTTCAGCTTCTAAATCTTATTCTCCTCCATAGGTATATGAGCTTCCTTGGGCTTGGCCATCCCAGGAAGCTCAGAGCCCTTTTTCATCATTTTATTTCCTTATTTTCATTGCTTATTCACATCCATCTCTAGTTTTTATTTCTTTCTATTTATACATTTAGAATTAATGATTTCTTGTTGTAGGATTTAGTTAAATGGTTGATGTAAGTTATTTTGTATGATCGAAAGAATTATTTCCTCCTTGGAAAATTTTTGGAAGTTCATAGTAATAATTGAGCTGCTTGGATTAGTCTTCTTATTCCCAAATCTAGATTGTTGGACCTCCTTTTTAGCAAAGAACAATACATTTCTGCTATATTTTAGAGCATCCTAACAAGATTCAATTGAATTTATTCCACATGAATTAGATCAAAAAAACATTCTAGTTCATAACAAAAATCACCCCATTGCATTTTCACTTGATTTGGTTAGGAATTTCTTAGATTTACTAGCTCACTAGTTCTCGAATTTGTAGTTTTTCGACTAAGTAATGTTTTTTATTTTTTTTTGCATGGGTTAACAAAGGTCTTTTTGAGTGATTTCACTTGGAGTAGGGACCTAAGACATCCTAGTTAATAACAAAGTTTATCCCATACAATTTGGATTTGATTTTCTTGGTCATTAAACCCTCACCAATTTTATCATTTCACAAGGAAACTTCTCCAAGCTTTTTGTGCGAATCCATCCATCTCCCGACTTTGGTTTTAAGTTTTGAGTGATCCTAAGATATTTCCCACTACATTCCATTCATCTACCACCTTCCCTAAGCCTTTCATCACATCCAACACCTCACATTTTTCTCTCGGTTGTATCTTGTAGGTTCAATGTAATTCCTATAGGATCATCCTATAAGTTTCTAGTACATCCTATAGGTTTTCCTGAAATGACCTGTTTTGAGACTGAACTGATGGAAAACCTCTAAGAAGTTACCAAAAACCTCCTAAGGGTCTCGCACACCATCCAACCATCTCCTAACCATTCCATCCAACCTCCAACATCCTTAATTTACCTGTCACATCACCAAAAGAAATTAGTTTGCATACTTGATTTTTCATGAAAAGACAAAAAGACAAAAACATATTTATTTTAGTCCCTTTACTTGAACATTAGTGATGTTTGATGCTTCTTACTTCCATGCTTATATTGCAGCATTTGGATCACGATAATTTATCATTATTGCAAAGCATAGCTTCTTGGCAGTTAATTAGGAAATGGCGTGATTTAGCATTGAATGTTTGTCTCTTTCCTTGTACTTTCTTTCTTGCAATAGGTTAAGGTTCCATTTCGAACATTTCATTTTATGTAATTAGTTTAGGATTTGACTTCAATACATGCATTCCGTTACATCATGACAACAAAGGAAGGACACATTGTATGCCGCACATATAGTGCTGACACCTCTTAAGTTTGTACAAACCCCAGGTTGATAATTAAAGTTAGTAGCCTTGGGATTTGCAATATTCTTGTTGCAATACTGAGCCTCATCACTTTTTGGCTCTGTTTCCGGGGAGGTGTCAAAGTATGCATTGTTTTCTTCCCTATTTTATTCATTTCTTTTTAATTTTTTCAAAAAAAAATAAAAAATCATTAGGTATATTTAATTTCAAAAGTAGAAAATTGCATTGCATTATAGTTTTCATTCAATCATAAAAATAAAAACAAGGTTAAATAAGGAACTAGGTCAACCTAATGGTCATTTGAAGAAATGACTAAATTTGACTGGAGAGGAGAATATTAATGGAAACCAACTAAATGGCTATATAAGACTAGGGAAAGGGGTCACTTCAAATTGATTAAGTGATTAATAAATAATAATTTATTTAATAATTAATATTATATATTTATTTATATGATTATTTGATAAATATAAAATAAATAATATATGAAAATAAGGAGTGAGGGAATTCTTTTACAAATATATAGATATATATATAAATAAATAAAAATAGAATAAAAATATACCAAATTATTAAGTAAACTAAAAATGTATATATATACAGGTGAAATTAAATATTAAATAAACACTATTGAAAATTATTTAAAAATATATATAGGTAAAAAAGGGTTCATATTATTAAAAAAGAAAAAGAGGAGAGGGCGGGAATCCAGTAGCTACTAATTTTCCAGCCGTCATCCCTATTAATTTTATTGGAGGACTGCTCAATTTCAATGGCTTCCCTAAACTTACGGTGATGAAAATGAGAAATTTTTGCGACGACCTTAGCCTCTTCAATGCATATGTGATGCATGGTCTTCACTGCATGTTCAGCTAAAGCGGAGGATTTGGTCCTCCCATGTTTGATATCAGCAGCATGCTCCTTAATCCTTTGGTTAATAGTTCGACCCGTTTCTCTGATGTATGAGGTCCCACATGAACATGGGATGACATAAACACCTTTCAAATCCATAGGGTTCACCTGGTCTTTAACCGACTTTAGGGAGCTTCTAATCATATTGAGGGTTCTAAAGGTTGAGGGAACATTATGTTTCTTCATGATTCTCACAATTTTGTTTGTCGTCCCTTGTATAAAGGGGAGCTGAAC
Source organism: Pinus tabuliformis (assembly GCA_031772625.1). Classification (NCBI taxonomy): domain Eukaryota; kingdom Viridiplantae; phylum Streptophyta; class Pinopsida; order Pinales; family Pinaceae; genus Pinus; species Pinus tabuliformis. Next base: position 767,829,685 of record CM062815.1, read on the forward strand.
TCCTGAATGTCGATCAAATGTGTCATTCTTAACCTTAGGACACTTACCATCTTTGAGGAAAGCTTTAACACCCTGCTGCCTACTATAACCATTCTGGACAAAAACATTAAGGAGATGGGACTTTTCCTTAGAAAGGTGGTCTTCATCTAAAATCCTCAAAGCACGGGTGGCTAACGTGCTGAGAACACCTATTTTCTAAGTAGGAAAATGGTGGGAACTTGCATGAAGGTATTGCCCCGTATGAGTCTTTTTTTGATACACCTAATGGGAAAAAGAACCATTAGCCTTTCTAGAAATGAGGACATCCAGGAACAGAAGGCAACCATCCACTTCTCATTCTAGGGTGAACTTTATGGAGTTAGACTAATTATTAAGATGCTCAAAAAAGCTATCTAACTTATCCGAACCATGCTGCCAAATGGAGCAGGTATCATCAACAAATCTCTTCCAAAGTTTAGGTTTAAAAATAGACGAGGATAAGGCTTTGGATTAAAAGTCTTCCATGAACAGTTTAGCAACGATAGGGCATAGCGGGGAGCCCATGGCCACCCCATAGGTTTGTTCATAGAACTCACCTTCAAAACAGAAAAAAGTAGAGGTGAGGCAAATCTAAACTAATATAACGGTGTCGGGATCAGTAAGGTGAAAGATTACATCAAGATCTTCCTTGATGGGGATGTTAGTGTAAAGGCAAACAACTTCAAAACTAACAAGATAATCTCCTTGCTCAAATTTCAAATCTTGTAATTCACTAACAAATGAGGCGGAGTCTTTGACAAAGGACTCAGTCTGACCTACCAGGGTCTTAAGCTTCATGGCTAAATATTTGGCTAAAAGATAGGTAGGCCCACCTACAGTGTTGACAATGGGTCTAAGGGGAGCCCCTTCTTTGTGAATTTTAGGGAGCCCATAGATCCTGGGAGTGATAGGGTTACTCTCTATAAGCTTATGGCTAAAGTAGCCAACAATGCTACTGGATTTAGTGGCAAGAGTAACCGACCTATAAATATTTTTCAATGGATTTTTATCAAGTTTTCTGTAGCTCCCGCTATTGTTTAGGTGATCCAACGTCTTCTTCTGGTAATCTACCTTATCAAGGATGACAGTAGCCCCATCCTTATCTGCTTTTAAGGTGATGATGTCTGAGTTCCTATTAAAGTATTTTAGGGAATCAAACTCTTCCTTACTGATGTTTGGTTTAGGGGGCTTATCTTTCCTTAGGATAATTGCACAATCTTGCTGAATGTCATCTTTAATATTGTCCAGTAAGTCCTTGTCATGAAGATGAACCACACTGGCTGGTTCAAAACGCGTCTACCAAATAATCTCTATGTGATTTTTCCAAAAATTCTCATGAATTAACAAGATTAGGTAAATCAACATCAAGATCGATAAGTCAAGCTAAACTTGGAAATTTGTTTGATGAATTTAAAACAGAAATTATTTGCAATCTAACCAAATAAGTAGAAATTTTAAGCATACAAAATGAGCAAAAAGAAGATTTTTGTGTTGTCCATGCAAAAGAACATGATGTTAAATGTTGCTCCTCATTACCAAGGTTGAAGGAAGTTCACCAAGAAGACAATGGAGAAAGTCAACTGCCAATGCAGTAATGTTATGTAGCTCCAAGAGGACCATGGCAACCTATTCAGCTTGATAAGATGCAAGAGCCTAATTCATAATTTCAAGCTTATGCACATCCACCTCAAAGTAATTGGAACACACATTTTCCTTGGCAACATTGGCCATCTCAACCCCAAAATCAATCTTGGCGACAAGGTTGGCAAGGAACTTATGGGAGCCATCCATAATATCCTCAATATATTTCTCAATATCCTCCATACCAAACTCCATGCTATCCTTACCATTCACCTCTGCCACAATCACAACCCCATCCATATCCATCTCAAATATACACTCCCACTAAACTACCTATACCACCATTCACAAACCCACACATTGAAGTAGCTCAGCCCACTTACAATGTTGAGGTACAACACTTTCAAACATCTCCTCTTGAGATCAATGGTATTCACCATAGATCAGGAAGAGTATTGCAAACAAGAGATCATCTTGATATCATTAAAGGACCACATCCAAAATAAGAAGATTCAAATAAGAAGACCATAGAACCATGGACTGCGATTGATGAAGAGAAGACATCAAAACCAGAGATTGAGAGAACTCCCTCATGGTTACCATCAAACTCTCCATGTATTCAAGAGAGCAATCAACAAAAAGAGGAAGATTTGAAGGTCATGGTAGAAGAAGACAAAGAATGATCCAGATCAACAAAAGGACCAAGGACATCACAACTATATTGAAATATGTTTCCATACAGTCACTAAGTTGTAGCATCACTCTATTCCTAAACAATTTTTGATCCTTTCAAAGTCAAATCATTTGGTCTGTGAAATCCAGGTACATGTCAACGCATACATTTCAAACCTCCACATTGTTATAACTCAGGTTGTTCCCTGCCTCCTGAAGGGAATACGGCCGAGGTAACCACTAACCAGTCTTTTAGCTACAAATTCTAGCCAATCTACAACCAGAGAGGGCTCTCTCTTTGTAATTTAGCTTTGTTTTGAAATATTTTAGGCTAGTTATGATGTACAGGGTTTTGTTTTAGGCTTGTTGGATGATGATTTCAGGCAGAACTGGGATGCAAGTCCAAAACAGTCTATACCATTGGGCAATGGAGTCAATGATGGTGTACTACTGAAAGTGTTTCTTGGGTAAATGGTAATGCTACAGAGCAAGATAGGCAGTTTTGAAACAATTTTCGAATCTGAAATTGATGGAGTGAAGTTATGGAATGAAAGGAAATCAAGAATCTTTCATTATGCTGGCCGGGGGAGAGTGCATGGATATTATCAAGGAGCAATGAAGAATTCCTAGGTAATATTCAAAGTGAAAGAATTAGTGCAAACATGAGCAACTAAGAATTCATATTTATGACTAATTCTGAAGAAAACATAATTAATAGCAGAGATTGAACACAGGGTGCATTTGAACAAATCATGGGCTATACTTCTTCTCTGTTACCAATATTATGGAACATATGCGAAATTTGCAAACACAGAAAACATAAAACACATTTTAGAATAACTTATTGATCCATAGAATGACACAGGAATTCTGTAGCAGGTCCCAAAACATCAAATCCACATCCAGACGGTCAGCGACAATGAACTTCAATAGCCTTTGTATTAAAATAGTCTCAGAATTTACAGCGTAGCCCAGAGAGAAAATCACCAACCCCAAATACATATTGTGGGGAGGTTTTTATACAAACAGGGAGATACAAAATATCATCAAGATAAGTTCTGAAGTCATAACTTCCTTTACCAACTCTTAAGAAGAAGTAAATGAGGGAAATAAATGCTGCAGTAAATGTGAATGTGCTGGCTGTCCAAATTGTCAGAGATATTTGACCTTTTGGACTGAGTGAGTCGGTTGGTTTCTGCGCATTTACTCTGCGTTTGCTGCCTTGATGTTGCTATGTTGTTGTGCCGCTGTCTTGGCCTTGTCATCAATGCTCGGTTTTCATCAACGAGCTGTAGTCACCATTTATTTTCTATTTTTTTCTTTTCTTTACCCTTTGATAGGTGGACAATGCCTCTATAATTATTGACCTGTAGCAGACCAAAAGAAAAATAAAAACAAAGTTACCTGAGCAATATCTCCATCATTCCTTTCCACCAATCCTCTATAGGCAACTGATGTCTTTGTATCTTTATCAGTGTTTCATCAGCTTCAGTGTATCTATAAAAGTTGGGCTGGACTTCGAAAAGGTGGTTTATCTCATGTTCAATGTAGAATAGATTTTCCAGTTTGTCATAGAGACTCTGTCCTGAGGGAGGCCCTGTTTCTTCTGAGGTGCTTGAGGATGCTGTAATTTGATTATAGACATAGTTATTTACCCTGTGGGCATATTTCTCATGTGATAGTAGTCTTCCAGCACTAGTTAATAAACTAGGTAGCCCTTTGCTCTGCAATGTTGCAAACTTGATTCTAAAATCATTTATCTCTTCCTGGATTTCTTGGCATTTTCTTTCCAAAGTCTGCACAAAATTCCTTAGGGTCAACACCCTTTTCACTAGTAAGATGGTATCTGTCATGTTCTCGGTACCTATTGCTGCCAACTGCTCTTTCGTATGAGTGTTCAGAAATTGAATCATTCTATTGGCTTGCTCAAGCATATTTCCCAGTGATGATCTAGCCTTTTGAGTTTTGAATTCAGCTAAGCCTATCAATTCCATTTGCTCATGTATAGTTTCAATTGATTGCCATTGGTCAGTAATGGATTGGCCAATTTTGGCCCACAAAATTTTCTTGACATTAGCTAGAGTCTTATCAAGGGTAAGCTCCTTTTCCAGCTCCTTTATTCTTTTCTCCAAAGCCTTTACTTCCCTTATCTTCTCTGCTACATCCATATTTGATTTTTCATATCTTACCTCAATTTTGGCCAGCTTTTCTTTGGCCTCTTTCAATTCTGCCATCTGTACTTCCAGAGCCTTTATTTCTTTCATCATTTCCTCCATACTCAGGCTGGCCTCTTGCTCTGCTGCTGCTGTAGTTGTTGTTGAAATTGGTTGTTATAGACATTTTTGTGCCTTACAGCATGAAGCATGAAATGTCCATAATCTAAGGGATCCAAAGTCCCTAAACATGTTGTTCCTACCCCTAGAGGAACAAGGTCAGCAAACCACAACACTGAATAGCAGTTCTCCACCTGAAAACACTCAAAAACAAGGCAATTCTGGATCATGTCAACTGCTCCACTGAGCATCTGTGCTGAATGTCAACTGCTCCACTGTCTACCTACGCTGAATGTCAACTGCAAAGAGGGCTACCTGTGCTGGGCAAGTTGGGACATGTGGCACAGTCATTCCTCAAGGTGTCAATGCCCAGGAAGCTTCCAAAATGACACTTGGATCAAGGAATTCGACTGGTGATGAGTAAGAGGGTCTAGATCTCCAAGTGGAAGCAAGAACCTCCAAGTGGACTCAAGAACTGAAGAATAACTGAAGTGAGAGAGGACACTAGTCAGCTTCATGCCAACCTCAAGCTGACTCATCCTTTCTCCAAAACTCCTATATATAGAGCTCTCTCAAGAGGTCTAAGGGGGCTGGAATCTTGTGAATGTAAGGAAGTGCTGTTGGTTTGAGTTTAGAACTATTGGGTGATTTGCTTTGAAAGAGGTGAAGAGGAGATTTCTTTCTGCTGGGTAGGTGATGCTGGATTGGGCCTCTTATGGTTGTATCACTTCCTGAACTTTACTTCTTCCATTAATAAAGCATTTGAGGTTCTTCTATATGCATGTGTCTCAATGATGTATTGTTATACTTGTGTATTTGATTTATTCTAATCCTTGAATCAATTATGAATGTATGCTTCTTGTAGTTTCCCTCTCTTGCCATTTTACAGGATCTTGGTGTAGCTGGGCCAGTGAAAGAGCAAGGAGCTGGGAGCAAGCAGCAAGGAGAGAAGATTGGATCAACCATTAGCAAAAGACATCGGTTAGTGGATCTCTTTCTCCCCTATTTTACTTTCATAAAGAAGAAATCTTAGATAGCTTTGCTTCGGTTGTTGCTGAGGTACTATCACCCTTAGAGTGGGATAGGGTCATTCCGTATTGGATACTTTTCCCAACAACAAATTGGCGACTCCACTGGGGATCGTATCTTGTTGGTTGTTTGTGTTTTTGCTATTCATTTCCTAAACACAGGGAGTACCGAATCGAACTACATTTGGATCTTTCAAATGCAAAGTAGAGGGCAGCTACTCCAGCTCAGTTTCTGGGCATGTTTATGATTTGAAGAGCTGATCCACAAGGACTCTGAATAGCTCTTAGTGATAGCTTTTCATCCTCCTAATTACCCTTTAGTGTGTACTTGATTGATAGCTTTTGATTTGACCAAAAACTGTGAATTTTTGAGCAATCTGTAACCCGAAAACCCAGAGAAACGAGAGTTTCTCTCTTCATTGCAGGCACTGTGAAGGCAGTCTGCATTTCATCGCAGGTCCCGAAGGGGCTACCTGCGCTGAATGTCAAACTGACAGTGTACTACTTGCGCTGAACCAGTTTTTCCTTGTGCAACTGGGGTTCCCTGCTGTTTATTGCCCTGTTTTCATCCTTGTTTTTGCAGCCTGTTATCAGTCAATGTACCTATCTGAAACCACCTTTCCTTGCCACTATTCCGCCTCGGTTGTATAAAGAAACTGTATTTGTTCTTTGTGTATTTCTTACATCATTTGCAGTTTCCCATAACGAAAGTGAACTAGTCTTGCTATGGCCTCTTAGATCTAGACCTGTGGTAAGTGTCGTTTTGATCTCAAGAGTTAGTTTGTTTGCTGTTCATAGCTGATTGAGCTTTTGCTTTCGTCATATGGTTTGAATTTATGCATTTCTAGTATTGAAACAAGTAAATCTTAAGGTGTCTTTTGATTCTGGACTAAAGCTTGTTTGCTTTCACTTGAAATTGAATTCAAAGTTATACAACAACTTTCTTTTTGTAGTACATCAACATTAAGAAAGAGAAAAGAAATACCTGCATTGTGCATGTGCATTTTGACAGTTTGCATGTTGATTTAGGAAAAAGTGCATTAGTGTGTGCTCTATGATCTGTGTGAAAAGATGATGTCCTTCTTTTCCTTCAGTAGTTAAGATTTTCAAAGTTGAAAGATTGAAAAGCTTGCTTATCATCTTAGACTCCATTTAGGAAGTTGTATTATACATCTCGTGGTGATCCATAAAGGCAAAATGCTAAACAAGATCAACTTAAAATGAATTGAATTTACATAACAACGCTTTGAAACATAACGCAAACACATAGAGGTCTAAGCTAGAGACGTGTTCCGGCGTCGTTAAACGTGATATCTTAGCGTTGAGTGGTTGGGTGATTCCTCCACGGTGAAGCGATAAGTATCAATACGGACTTGTGCTCCCACGTACCGTCGCGTATATATTGGGAGACCCCTATAGGAACAAAGCCTTTATCCATAGGAAGCCGTGTCGACCGCCCTACTGATCGCAATGCAGTGAACACAGCATTCACGAAGATCGACCACCCGTACCGTAAAACGTATTCTGTGGTTTTGCGAAAATTTTGGCACACCCTCTGCCTAGATCTCCAGAGCAGTTTCTTTTGGCCTTTTTCAAACTCTATAACTGAAAAAGTCCATCCGAGCATTTGTCACTTCGGGCTCGTTAAAACATCGAAGGAGACTAGAGTCATCTTTAGCTTTTTCTCGACTCTTAAAAACTGAAAAAGCAAGTTCTGTCTAAAGCGTCGTTATAAAATTTATTTTAAACGGAACATAATCACCTCCTATTCCTGCGTTGATCTGTAGGTTGAGAACATGGAACGCACTAACCAAGGAATTCCTTGTGATGGAAACCCTAGTCCTTTCTCCTCTTGGGGAGAAGTTGGTGCGCCCCACATGGCCACATTGTCGCTTCCAGGACTAACAATTGGCCTACCAATTTGGCTATTCTCAACCAATGTAGTTTAGAACACCATGGTTCCTGAACAGTCGAGTCAACAGTTAGATCAGTCTAGAGCTACCCACCAGCCTTCTACTTCCTATAACTCTTCATCCAATCCTTCATCTTCGCAAGGTAGAGCTGGCAAAAGCCAAGCTCCCATCGAGAAGAAGGAGAAGAAGAAGAGAGAGAAGAAGAAGAAGGAGCCTAAGGCGACTGGGGGCAAGCAAAAGACATCTGACAAAAATCCACACATAGCACAGACCGGGCCTAAATCGCCATGTGTCATATGTAGAGGAGACCACTTTCATAGAGATTGTCCCTGTATTCCCTGGATACTAAGGGACTGGTCCCCTCGTTTGCACAATTCGGGAGCATCAACCTCTGATGGCCATGTTGAATGCTTACCGTCAACCAGCGCAAGTGAAGGTTCAAGACAAAGAGGGGGAGCAAGATCCCCCTGCAGACTGTGTGAAGGCGATCACGCCATCCACCATTGTCCCTTCTTAGACGAAGCGAAGAGAGTTTTGGAAGATCGTCCGGTTTCACCGTTGAGACTTCCTCCTGGATACAAAAAACTCGTGCCAAGTCCTTCGTTGGTTGAGAATACAGCTGGCCCGCTCAAGTGGTCAGCTGAAGCGTTAGTCATTGAAAATGAACCTACTGAATCCAGACCGGACGAAAGTCCAAAGGTCGAAACGGAAGTTGACCCGGTTCTTCCTTCAGAAGTTTCATCGTCAAATGACACCGTCACTGAAGATTCATCTTCAAATGAGACCCTCACCGAAGAGAATAAGGATGACACCATCCAGATTCTTTTCATCAACACAGACTCTGATGAGCATCAGGGCAATGCGCCCATTCCTTTATCGCAGGAAGGAACATCGTCAGGGTCATATCCGGCCGTATATTCGGTCCCACCACCAAGCAACCTGGTTGTATCCTTTGATTGGAATCAACTAGGCAGACCCCGGTTGCCAGCCAGTATACCATTCAGAATCATAGTCCAAATATACAGAATGGTAATGGCCGGCACTATTATTGACGAAGGGGCATCTGTGAGTATCCTTTCCTCTATTGCTTGGAAAGCACTGGGTTCCCCGGCGCTTTTGCCTGAGATAAGAAATATCTCGGGTTTCGATAAAGGAACCAGTCGACCATTAGGGATCCTCCCCAATGTGCCTGTAACATTGAAAGGGAAGACCGTTCAAATGAACGTGATGGTCGTTCAAGGACCCTTGGATTATAACCTACTCCTTGGACGAGACTATATATATTGCATGGGAGAAATAGTCTCCTCACTCTTTAGAGTAATGTGTTTTCCACACGAAGGAAGAATGGTCAAGCTCGTAGACCAACTTTCATTTCCGGGATCATGCATCGCAAATAGTCACATACCAACCCTGAATGGTCTATTCAATCAAGAAATGTCTCCACCCCCAGTCCTCCTTCCCGATGAGTGCGAGTGATTCGGAAAGATGGGACTGGAACCCAGGGGGCATGCATCCTGGTCTGCTTCGGGCAGAGAAAACCTTGGGTATAAGGTAGAATTTCCGCGAGAGAATATGACTAGTCCGTACCCCATCCGTGGATGGAAGAGGGGTTGTTCTGGAATAAGATTCTTTTGTCAAAGTTACATGTTTGACAAAGGTCATTCACCCTTGTCTATTTCGACAGACAGTGCCGAGGAAATGTTTTGTTTGAAAGATTAACGAAACAATCTTTGGGTAACCAGAAAGAGGTAAGCCTCCCTCAATAACACAAATGTTTTGTCTTTGAGTAGTGTTCTTCTCTTGTCGCAGGTAGCTGCTCTCTTGTCGCAAGTAGCTGTTCTCTTGCGATCTTGCGAAAGATATGTTAAAATTTGGGCTGATGAGAAGACAAGTATCGCGTAAGACCCGTTAAAAATAATGAGAAGACAAGTATCATTAACATTGGACTGGCAAGACGACAAGTAGCCGTGAACACCCAAAGAAAAACAGAGGTGGGAAGGAGGAGGGGCAGCCTTGAAATTGTATTTTATACCTGGGGGCATGCAAACCTTTTGGAGTGCAAGCAAAGAGCGGTTATTTATCTGTTTTTGGGATTAGTCGTTTCCGAACTTGCATAAAGAAAGGATGAGAAGGAGCATAGCTTTGGTAAGGCGCAAGCTCTATAAAAATGGGATCTTACAGGGGACATTTCTTATCTTATGACTGGTATATTCGAGCAGTTTTAGCATAAAGTTCATGCTCGTTAAAAAATAAACGCAAGATCCGAGCAGTTTTAATGCGGTCTTCATGCTCGTTAAAAAATAAATAAAAGCAGTGAGCAATGTTTCCCCCAGAGTTTAAGCTCATTTTTAAATAAAAAATGAACCTATCCCGGTAAATAACCACTGTGATCGTAAATTTATCAGCCATAAAAGCCTTGGTCGTGTTTGCACCTGCCACCTCCACCGTCATTTGGCCGATCGTTCACCTCCATATGATTGTTTACCCATTTTGAGGAACAACTGCGAAGAGTGATTTCACCTAGCCATCCTTGTGACACTGCCGTGATTGGAAAATTCCAACCTGTACCTGGAATCTGCTGCTATCCCTGTTTATCACTCGTTCCTCAAAAGACGAGTCTTCTTTGAGCTCTTTTCAACTGACTCGTAAAATATGAAAAGTTTTCCGAGTTTTGGCCTTCCAGCTCGTTAAAAGGACCGGAAGAGCTATCCCTCCTCTAGATTTTAATCTTTTTGGACCTGAGGGATTGTTGCACAAAAAGGTCGAGCGCTTGTTTTATTCGGCTCGTTAAAGTTATCGAAAACTCATCCCTTTTGTATTGTTTTATACTTTTTCGGACTTAAGGGATTAGATGACGAAAAAGGAATTTTGGAGTTAACTTTCTGTACCTTTTCAGACTCTCTAAAAATGAAAAGGACCGAGTTTTCCTTGTCATTAGACTCATTAAAATGATTAAATAGCGACAAACTTGTCTTTAGAAGAGAACGAGTTTCCCTATCGCTAGGCTCGTTAAAACATAGCAATGGGCTTGCCCGAAGGGCAGGTTATAGAACAAGCATATGTTATCCTCCTCAAGCTTGACAAAAATAAAGAGGTACTGGTCAGAAATGACTGGGGAAAAATTGGGAGAACCTCAAAGCTTTAATGGTAGCAAGTCGCTCTTGAACATGACACTTTTCCTCCGTACCACATCGGGTTGGGTTGTTTCATTCACCGGTCTCATCACCATGGTCTCACCAAACCATCCACATTTGGGGTAATGCTACCGATCCATTGCATCAGTGTCGTTATATGTTCAAGAGAGGTCGTTCAGAAAGAGTCAACCGTGCCCCATCCACTGCCATACATTATCCTTCATCCATCCATGATCGCCACCCTGAATCATATGTCACAGATTGTTTTCACCTCCATTAAAATCATTAGCTCCGTTCCGTGTCACTAATGTGGGATTCATTAAGGCCCTCCTTTGACAGATCGCTTCTTGTCGACTTCAGCTCATTATCCAAGAAGTTGATCTAGGAACAACCCCCTCAGTACTTTGAAGCTTGCATGCCTCAATGGCAAGTTTCTCACTTCCGGCGACAGGTATACATCAATGACCTTCGACCGAAAGATTTTGCGTGGTGTTCGACGCCAAGTCCTTTATTCACACCACGTGAATTGTACTGTAGTACCTTGAGGGTCATTATCATTATCGGTGATTCCTCTCACGCTTGTTAACGGTTTACATCATTGACCGGTAATCAAGCTATGTCTTTCCATGTTCGACTTCAGCGCAATTCTCACATGGATCGACTTGTACTTAGAGTGAAGATCGAACAAGTTTGAAGACCCCGGATCTAGTTTCATCCATCCGGGCTACGATATATATTCAGGAAATATAAAGACATTTGACATGTACATCATTGCAGCAGATGATCATCCTACTCAAAGGATGATAAGTTCAGCAGAAAATTATCAGTCTATCATCAGACGATCGTCTGTTCTATGTACCAAAATGAATTTATAAAGCTGAGCATGGGAATGCCCGCTTCAGCGAGATCATGAAAGTAGAATGAAAAATAATTTATTGTATTGTATTTTATTACAAGTCACCTCTCAGCGATTGAATGAACTTCGGATCCTCCTGATAAAGCATTTCACCCGATAAACGACCTCATACTTTAGGGGGCAACTGTTATAGACATTTTTGTGCCTTACAGCATGAAGCATGAAATGTCCATAATATAAGGGATCCGAAGTCCCTAAACATGTTGTTCCTACCCCTAGAGGAACAAGGTCAGCAAACCACAACACTGAATAGCAGTTCTCCACCTGAAAACACTCAAAAACAAGGCAATTCTGGATCATGTCAACTGCTCCACTGAGCATCTGCGCTGAATGTCAACTGCTCCACTGTCTACCTGCACTGAATGTCAACTGCAAAGAAGCCTACCTGCGCTGAATGTCAACTGCAAAGAAGGCTACCTGCGCTGGGCGAGTTGGGACATGTGGCACAGTCATTCCTCAAGGTGTCAATGCCCAGGAAGCTTCCAAAATGACACTTGGATCAAGGAATTTGACTGGTGATGAGTAAGAGGGTCTAGATCTCCAAGTGGAAGCAAGAACCTCCAATTGGACTCAAGAACTGAAGAATAACTGAAGTGAGAGAGGACACTAGTCAGCTTCATGCCAGCCTCAAGCTGACTCATCCTTTCTCCAAAACTCCTATATATAGAGCTCTCTCAAGAGGTCTAAGGGGGCTGGAATCTTGTGAATGTAAGGAAGTTTTGTTGGTTTGAGTTTAGAACTATTGGGTGATTTGCTTTGAAGGAGGTGAAGAGGAGATTTCTTTCTGCTGAGAAGGTGATGCTGGATTGGGCCTCTTATGGTTGTATCACTTCCTGAACTTTACTTCTTCCATTAATAAAGCATTTGAGGTTCTTCTATATGCATGTGTCTCAATGATGTATTGTTATACTTGTGTATTTGATTTATTCTAATCCTTGAATCAATTATGAATGTATGCTTCTTGTAGTTTCCCTCTCTTGCCATTTTTCAGGATCTTGGTGTAGCTGGGCCAGTGAAAGAGCAAGGAGCTGGGAGCAAGCAGCAAGGAGAGAAGATTGGATCAACCATTAGCGAAAGACATCGGTTAGTGGATCTCTTTCTCCCCTATTTTACTTTCATAAAGAAGAAATCTTAGATAGCTTTGCTTCGGTTGTTGCTGAGGTACTATCACCCTTAGAGTGGGATAGGGTCATTCTGTATTGGATACTTTTCCCAACAACACTGGTGTAAAATTTGAGGTACCTGCTATTGATGTTGGATTAGTAGGAGGTACTGTTGTGGTGACCGTAGGACGAGCAGCTATAAGAATGTGAGTTGTTTGAACTGGCTGAGAGGCCAACTCTCCCTGTCTCCCTTGTAGTGATGCCTCCAAGGAACTCTTTGCTTCTATTAGTCTTTTATGCATCCTCATAAGCAAAGTAACCACGTCCTCCTCTTCCTTTTGTTGTTCTACCTCTGTGGTTTAAGGATGAATTGTAGGTGGCAGCCTGAGTTGTCTTCTGAGGGCTGCTATGTCTTCCTCTTTCTTTTTGATTAAGGCCTGAATGCCCTTTGGATCCTTGGGATCATGTCCCAACTCTATAATAATCTCCTCCAAGGATTTGATTCTATTATCCTTAGCCATTGAGGAGGCCTTCTCCAATTCTAGTTGGGCAGAAGTATTGTACAATGAATTTTGCAATCTATGAGCCAATGATGTTTTGTCTGCCAAGGTAGAATGTACCATTTCGCCGGTTTGTTTGTGTAATTCAATCTGGTCCATTGGATGGATGTCTGAAATGACTGAGGGTCATCTTCCCTTCTTGGATGTCATAGGATGCCATTAGCCTTTGCTGATTAGTGGGAGCCATTCTTAGCAATTGGTTATAGAGCTGGAACCTTACTGGCTCATTTCTGGCCTTGATATCCATGAATGCCTTCTTGATGTCAGAGACCTGTCTGCTCTGTTGCCTGGTGGATGTAACCTCCACACCTTGTTGTCTCTCTTGCTCTGGCTGAATGAAGCTAGCTGATGTCTCCATACTTGGGGGAACTTGCTATTCAGTTGGTGCCTCTGGCAATTCTTCTTCTGAATAAGGATTTAATCTCTGCCTTTTTTCTCCTTGCTGATCTGTAGATGCCCCTGTGGGTGTCTCTTCCTGTCTATCCCTTTTCTTGGCCCTTTCCTCATTAAGAGGAGTCGGTAACACAAGGATTTCAGTCACCTTTACTTGTGTTGAAGGGTCTTTCCCTTGACTTTGTTCATCTGTTGAAACTGGTTGGTCTGCCATTGTCTCTTGCTGCTCGGAATGTTGTACTTGCTACTCTGACTGCTGCACCTCTTTTCCTTTAGATGTCTCTGCTGGTTGAGCACTTTCTTGGGCAGGCTGTTTGGAAGTTGTGGCAGATGATGTGCCTGCTCCAAGGTGTCGAGGCAATGTGCAAAACACCTATCCAAAAGATTCCAAGTCAATTGATTTTTCAAGGTCTTTGATTGCTTTCTCTGTTATCTCTTCCTAAGTAAGCTCTTCCACTAGTGTGCCCTCTACCCATTCTTGTTGATTGGCATATTGTTCAATTTCAAGGATTCTGTGGTGCACATACCCTGTGAGCTTATTTTTAAATCTTCTAAAGATTATGAAATGTTCAGGGTCATATGGTGACCACTGGAAACTTAGTTTTAGCTTAAGTTCTCTCTCAGAATAGTGTTAGCATCCTTCCATGCTTCTTCACTTTTATTAAAGATAAAAGGACCCAGTTGGTGTCTTATCTTGAGCTGTGCCTTTTTCCTAGCACCACAGAAGTGAGTTAAGTCTGCACTGTTGAATTGCCGATAGTACTCCAAGGCAAAGAGTCTCATGGGGACATATTTTGGTAGTCTATAAGGGGCTAATTCACAACCATAAATCCTTATTACAATGTGGTTTTGGTATAAATACCAGTCACCAATGTTGTATCCCTTTGAGAGATGTAGGATTCTTTGCATTTCAACAGATAGCCTGGGAGGAGGATCTATTGACAATAAGCAAGTGGCTGGATAGATAAAAAGGGAAATGAACTGATAGTATGTGTATGGGGAGTAATTAACATGATGGAACACTGAGGACCAAAATATTACAGACCTTTGCTCCCCCCTAGCATCCAATTTTTTAAGGAAGACCGGGAAACTATCAGACTAATAGCACAACAGCAAATGATATATATATGAAGTGTATTTGTACACCCTTTCCCTCTCTAAGTTCATGAACTGCTCATGAATCTTGTTGGCTATGAAGGTGGCATAGTCATACTTGACAGCAGGGGGCTGTCCTAGAGTAAACATGGACATCAAAGCAAAGATAATCTCATCCACAATTTCACTTGTTCTGAATCCCAGGATGTAGGAAATCATGTCTATGAGCATTTTTCCATCCTCAGTAAGCCAAGCATGGTGATAGGGGATTGTGAATCTGGAGTAACACTCTGGTGGCATAAACAACTTGGAAATTCAGTCAACTTCTAAATAGGACAACTTTGAGGCTTGATCCAACGATTGTCTCATGGAAAGGGGAACCAAAGGCTGAGTTGGCTTGAATTGCAACATCTCATTTATGGACTAAGGGGTAATGTAAAAGAGGACATTTCCAGCAGGGTCTATCACTTCCCTTTGAGAAGGCTCATAGTTAGCACAACACTGATGGATGAGGTCAAGGAAGGCATTGACTAAAGGCAGGTAATATATAGGCATATTAGATTCCCATATTCCAAACAGGTCAGCTTTGTTTATGAAGTTATTCCTTATTTCACAGAAAGCCTGAAGGTGAGGCTTGATTCCCTCCATATCATCGATTTGATAGTCTCTGTCAGCAAGAGGCAGCCACTCTAACTCTTTATGAGGTGCATTTAATGGTGCAATATTTAGGGCTACTGGAGCCTCCATGATTGACTGTGATTATAGTTGGATTTGGTCTATATTTTAACAGGAAGACAGAGTGCTAACAGGGGGCTTTATAGCAAGAAATTTGCAGTTTGAGTTCTATGTGAAGGTGGCCCTATTGAGTGGAACTCAATGGGAATAGAGAGTATGCAGGGTTCTTCAACAAGGAAGCTTGAAAGCAGTGGAGAGAGCGGGAATTTTACAGGTTTTTTGGTGGTTTTGCAGGCGAACAGGAGCTGGATTTCAAGCTTTAATGGATAATTTATCAGGGAGTAACAGAAATTGGCAGGTTTTGCTCATAAGTATGGTTACATAGTGAGGCAGAGTGGAGGAGTTTGCGAGTGGTAATGTCTTTGAATTGAATTTAGGTGTATTGGTGATCTTTTGCAGAGAAATTATGAAAAAACAAGGTTTATGGGCGTTCCCGGGTAAATACCTGTTTATTTGAGACTTTGCTGTGGAATGCAGTTGCAGGTAGAGCCGAGGAGGTTGGGTTGCAGGTTGAATATGCCTGGGTGGCAGACTGGGACGTCAATGGCGGATTGGACGTAATTTTCATGCACAAACTTTGACTATTGGTCACATAAAAATAAACAAAAACATCACTTTCGTGAGTTTTTAACGAAAATTTGTGGTTTTTCGGACATTTTGGCACTTTTTGTGTTGATGTCACCAGATGTCACCTAGTCCTGTAGCATGGTATGGAGGGTAACGTGGCGGCTGATGTGGATGGGTGACGGGGCGATGGGGCGACGGGGAGGACAAGCGGTAAGTGGTTTGCATCGGACCGCTTTTGGTACAGGGGTGGTTTCTGTCAGAGCGGGCCCGATGCAATAGAAACGGGCCACGCGTCCCTGTGTATGGTGGCAAAACCGCTTTTTATCAGGCGCTAACCCTCGTATAGCAGGGCGGCTCCGATATCAGCGTGGGCCATCGGATCTGCGAGGCCGGATCGAAGGGTTGACGAGAAGGGTAGGTGATGGTATGATATGGCGTGGGGACCCACCCATATTTTAATATTATAAAATGTCGTGAGGGTTAAAAACTTTAGGTTTATGGGTTTTGGTGGGCGCCACGTTTATTAGTTTAACCGGATGTTTAAACGAAACCCGGTATATACAAGCGCGGAGGGTAAAAAGGCATAGTTTATGTTGGAGGGGGTTTGCATGGTTATTTACCTAACCAGAGGTTAGATGAACTCCAAAGGTTTATACGCAGAAGGGTTAATACCAAGGTCCCAAATGGACTTAATATTCCCCGAACTTTGTATTGTATGGCTATAGTTGCCAATGGGTAGGGATATTTATATTTTTTGGGCTTTTATATATTTTTTTGTAGAATAGGGGTAGGAAAAATGATTGAGGGAGCTAAATAATAAAGTTAAATGTTAATATGACTTTATGGAATGAAACTGTAAGAACAAATGCTAAGTTTATAAAGTGAAAACTTAGGCATAAGAAAATGAAAGGAGTGTGGAATGATGATTTTTACACAAGAAATGTGGCTTCTTTTCACTAAGTAAACTTAGTGTTTGACTTAGCATTTCTCATAAAATGAAGTGAAACTGGACTATTGGGCAGATCCCAAGGTCCTTGAGGGGATGTTAGTGAAAGATTTCTGGGGGGATGATGGGAGAATTAGTCATGCTTCCACTGTTCTGCAGTCACTTTGCCATGGTACCAATATCATTGATGAGATGAGTCTTTCTTGACAAGACAAAAAGTGATCATAACCTTGCTTCTGCAACCTCAACCTGCTTACCCAGCCTACATCTAGCATTTTTTCTTCCTTTTGATTGGGTGCATTTGGACTAGCAAACCCTGATTTTCCTCTTTTCTTTTGACTGCCCTTCTATCTAAATCTACCCTTATCTCTTCCAAGGGCCCATATTAAGCAGTTGGGCTCCTTATTTTCTCTATCTATCTACTCATCTGCCAAGCTTGAACTCTTTGGACAGATATTCATTCTCTATTCTACAACAGTAAATTTAAATATGGAGTGGTCCAGATTGAACTGTTGGGCCATCCATCAAATGTGATAAGCAACAACATTTGCATATTGTGAACTTGCAAATCAGATAGCAGTGGCATTTTGACTGGCCACTTTCCTGGTCTTTTGGTTTGGGGTTCATTTTTATTAATTTTTCTGACCAATTTACTCTTTTTTCCCTTTGATTTTTCTTTTAGGGCATACCCTCTTTACATTTTTCAATTTTCTTTTTCTGTATACAAAATATGGAACCTTTGCAACATGGAAAGGATGACCATATTTTGCACTTCCATAGTCAATCATGAAAAATGAAACCTATTGGTATAGGAACCTAACAGTGGCTCCACTTGGGGATGGCTTTTCCTGGTGAAAAGCCAAGAACAACAGGTCAGATGGCCTTATTCTCAGTTGGCTGCTATAATTCAAAACTTCCTTCTCCTGGAAACCAATGATCTGAACCTTTGTATCCTGTGTGCACTCCTTATGAGCTGATCTGTGTGAAATTACAGCTCTGTCTTTGCTGGTTTCTCTGAGTATTTATCATCATCTTTATAACTCCCAAGCTTTCTTCTTGATCTCTTCTGGTAAATTCAAAATCTCACACAAAAAGTAATGTACTTTCCTGACTTTTCCTCAAAATCTGCTGCATCTTGTTCCTTATCTAATTGTTGTAAATGAAAACTTGTGAAAATACAACTATTTATGTACAATATACAGTTGTCTTGTGTTGATCAAAGGGAATCGAAATAATGCTTGAGCATTCGCCCATTGACTGGGCCTTCCTCAGTATCTTTGCCATCTAAACTCTTCAAAAAATAGGTGTTGTTGCCTTGTACAACTTGAATAATGAATGGTCCTTTCCAAAGAAAATCAAATTTCCCATGTTTCCCTTTATCTTCCCTCCTAGAGTCCCATCTCAGCACTTTGTTTCCTATGAAGAAATCTTCAGCTTTTGTTCTTTTGTCAAAGAGATTCTTGAGTTTATCTTGCAAAACCTGGGTTTTCTGATATACTTCTTCTCTTGTCTGCTGCAAGTGAATAGTTTGATTGATCCTTCTCTGAATATCATTAGGGGCTGCTTGTATTTCTTGCAGCAACTTGATCACAGGGATTCCTAAGGAGGAGGGAAAAACAGCCTCTAAACTATATACCAATTCATATGGACTTGTTCCAATGGATCTTTTGGTGGTCAATCTGTCTGCCCATAGTGCATTTACCAGTTTCTTATGCCAATTCTTTTTATTCTCCTCCAAGACCTTTTTAATGATGTTGATGAGGCTTTTGTTGGATGACTCAGCAAGGCCATTACCTTGAGGGTAGTAGGCTATGGAGTGGCCCAAGGTAATGTGGTATTTATGGAAAAAGTTGATCATTCTTTTGGATTTGAATGCAGCAACATTTCTTGTAATAATTTTTTCTAGACAGCCAAATCTAGACAAGATGTTGGTTTCTAAGAATTGCATGATGATTGAGTCATTGGCTTGCCTACAAGGGATGGCTTCTATCCATTTGGTAAAATAGTCTATGGCAGTCAAAATACACTTGTGTTGGCCAGAGGAGGAAGGGTGGATTTCCCCAATGAAGTCTAAACCCCATTGCTAAAATGGTTTTTCAGTTGAAATAGGTTTGAGGGGTAAAGGTAACAGCTTTCTCTTGCCTTCAAAGATCTGGCATTTATGGCATGAAACTACAAACATTTTCACATCAGCAAACAGGGAAGGCCAATAGAAGCCAGCTCTTAGGATCTTATTAGCTGTTGAATTCCAATACAAGTGTCCTCCATAGTCTCCTGCATGAAATTCCTTAAGGACTTTGTCAGTTTCATCCAATGTTAGGCAATTAAGCAAAATACCTTCATGATTTTTCCAAAATAAAACATTGTCTATAATACACAACTTTGATGCTTTCATTTTCAAGAATCTCTGTTTAGTCCTGGACAACCCTGGAGTAGCCTGCAGGTTTAACAATACAAAACATATGTCAGCATACCAAGGTGATTGTAAAAAGGCTTGATTGATCTCTGGAGTCGCCATCTCCTGTTCGTTATCCAGTTCATTGATGTCAAGGGCTTGGAAATTGGTCTCAGTCATTAATTTAGCTAATCCTTGTCCCTTTATGAGTTTTGCAGGCTTGATTTCAATGTCATACTCTAAGATATTGGCTATCCATTTGCCCCTTTTACCTTCAATTCCTTCTTGTGTTAAAATATCCTTAATCACAGCATTTGGAACATAGGCTATCACATGAGAGTACAAGATATAAACTATGAAATCCTTGATGGCTTTTACAAGGGCATAGGCCTACTTCTCCATGATTTGATATTTTAAGGGAGCATCTCTAAGGGCTTTGCTGAAGAAAGCAATGGGCTTCTCACACCCTTGGTCATCTTTTTGCAATAGGACAGCAACAATATTATGCTCAGATGCAAAGGAAAAAATGATGAAATCTCTATCAAACCTGGGACTTGTGAGGACTGGTGTTTTTGTTAGGGCTGTTTTGATGTCCTCAAAGGCTTGTTTAGCTTCCATCGTCCATTTGACTTTAGAATCTTTCTTCAACATATTATTCAACAGTCTTATCAGCTCGGCCAAATTGGGAATGAACCTTCTTAGGAAATTGATCTTTCCTATAAAAAATTGCAGTTCTTTGATGTTTCCTGGATGAGGCACTTGAAGAATAGCTTGTATACTGTCCGGGTCAATCCTAATTCCATCTTTCGAAATTATGTGACCTAGGAGTTTGCCTTCTTCTAGGCCAAACAGTGATTTCTTTAGGTTCAATGATATGCCATATCTTCTGCAAATTAGGAACACTTGCCTTAAATGTTCTAAATGTTCTTGGTCTGATTTTGAAAAAGCAGTGAGGTCATCAAGGTATATGACTAAGAAATAATGGATCTCTTTAGCAAATGCTATGTCCATTGCTCTTTGAAATGTGGCCCCTGCATTTTTTAGTCCAAAAGGCATTTTGACATATTTGAAGGTTCCCCAAGGTGTTTTGAAGGCAGTTTTATCCTGATCATCTGGGTGGACTAAAATCTGATTGAATCCTGAGAATCCGTCTAACAATGAGATCCTAGAAGCTCCTACTACCCTTTGTAGGATATGATCCATTTTTGGTAAGGGGTAGTGGTCTTTGAGAGACACTTTGTTCAAATTTCTTAAGTCAACACACAATCTTATCTCTCCTGTTTTCTTCCTAGTAGGCACTAGATTTAAAATCCATTCTGAGAACCTGATAGGTGCAATGATTCTAGCTTCATACATTCATTTAACTTCTTTTTCAATCATGGGAAGGAGGACAGGGTTCACCCTTCTAAGCTTTTGTTTAAAAGGTTTTTGATTCTCTTTCAAGGGTATAGTATGTTGGATGACCGAAGTATCATAGGATTTGAGGTCCTCATAACTCCAGGCAAAGACATCTTGGAACTCTTTAAACAACTCAATGTACTTTAGCTTTTGATCAGTAGGCAATGTCTTGGATAGTTTTACCGTTTTGGGATTTTCTGTAGTTCCAATGTTACATTCCTCAATTTCTGCATCGAGAGGTTGCATCTTTGGATTTCTAGGAATGTCATTTGAATCAAATATGTCCTCTAAAGGAGTTAAGCCAGTGGGCAGAAAATTATCCTTTAGTTCAATTACTTCAGCTTCTGCCTCAGCTATTTTATCAAAATCTGTTTGCTTTAGTTCATGTAAATTCTTGTCATCAAAAGTTGTTGGGTGCAAAATCAGATTTGTTGTTTCAGCTGATATATTTTGTTCAATTTTGTCTATCTGCTATTGATCATCCATGGTGCTTGTATCAATGTTTATGCTAGCGAATTCCTCTTTAAAAGTCAGGAAGTTATTTATTTGTGTATCATTCTCAAAGACCTGCCAATTTTTGACATTATCTGGGACAGCAGGTCTGTGTTTGATTTCAGCAGTGAAATGGTGGTTCGGTTCAAATGGTAGCTTGCAAGTTCCGGCAAAATTTGCCAAGCTGTGTGCATGTAAGTTGTGCTTTCTAGGGATTTTGGTGAGCTGAGATTCTGAGAAAGTGTTAAGAATTTCAATGGTTGCCCCTCTGTAAGCTCTCATCCTAAGATCATTTGTAACAAAATTTCCCTTCATGTGTTGTATAATCAAATCTGAATCCCCTAGAATTGAGACCTTGGTTGCCCCTAGATGTTTAATGAGCTTGAGTCCTAACAAAAGGGCTTCATACTTGGCCATATTGTTTGTGCATATAAAGTTTAACCTATATGCATGACCTTCAGCATGGTTATTTTGTATGTTGTGTGTCCAAACCCCTGCCCCTACTCCCAATTTATTTATCGAGCCATCAAACTCTAAGTACCATAAGATTTCTTGAGTATGAGTAGCCTCAAGAGTTTTAGAAGCTTGTTCAGAGGGCACGTTTGGCTCTTGTATTTCATATGATATATCATTTCCCTTCGTTGCATCAATCATATCAATAGTATTTTGATCTTGGGCACTAGATTGTTCTTCTATGCTTTGTGTTTGTGCTGCTTCTAGGAATTTGAAATCAATTCTGGGACACTTCCCAACATTATATAAAATGAATGAATCCATATCGGAATGCATAGAATAGATGGGGAAGTTTTGGGGTTTTTCTTGACTACTAACCACATATTTCATTAGTGTTTCCCGGTATAATCTCTTTGGCTATCCAAAGATTGAAATAGTGGCATAGGACATGTCTAGTTGCAAAGATCCTTGGAGTTTTGCACCCCAAGATCTTGACAAAAGCATACCATACTTAGGTGGAATATAAGCTACCACCACATCCATCAAGATTGTTTTAGCTAGATATTGAACTAAAGATACACAAAGGTCTTTGATTAGGCCTAGACACCTGACCTGGCTGGAATCAAATGAGAACAAGTCTTTGTAGGGCCTTGTGATGTCTAGATCTAATCTCTCCATCACAGATTTAGGCATTAGGTTATGGGAAGCTCCGGAATCAAACATAGCATTATGCAGCACTTTGTCATGAATGTTTAAGCTCACATAAAATGGAGGGACCCCTCCATCTACTATTTTACCGTTGACTTCAGGACCAAAAATCAGTTCTGGTTGATCATCTAGAACATTGACTGCATCCTTATTCTCTGGTATTTGTAGTGACCTATTGATTTGTTGTCTGTACACTTCATGTTTAGCCAATTCAGAGAGAGGAATCGCTATTTTCAGCTTACCTATTTCTGTTTCTAAGTTAAAAGGTTTTTCTATCTGAATTTTTGTATTATGGACAGCAGACTTTTCTTTTTCAGCTGAATTTTCAGTGATTTTCTCTTGATGAGGAGTGTTGTTTTGAGGTACATCAGATTTGAAATTATTTTCAGGAGGGTGATTCAAATTTTCTTTTGATGAATGGGATGCGTATGGCTGATTTTTTAAAGGCTGTGAGTCTGATATATCTTCCACAATGACTTCCTTTGGGTCTGGGTCTGTTTTAGCGGAGGGTTCTATCAGGACAGCTTTATCCTTTGTTTTCTTTGGTTGCCTGGTATCCTTCAGTTTGGCAGGTTCAGGAACATCTATGCTTCTGCTTCTTAGTTTGTACTGTTTATGAACCTCATAGACTGTTGCATCATAGACTTCCCTAAAATCAAATGACTCCCCAGATTTGGTTTGAAATTGATTGAAATTGTGAGCCTCTTGGTCATCTTGTGTTAGAAAAATTTGTTGCTCACTGTTTAACCCCATTAGCTTGATTTGGGTGTCCTCTATTGGTTCAATAGATGTTGAGGCTTCGCCATAGTTCTCTTGAAATGGAGGTCTGATGTTCTGGTTAGGGCCAGCCCTTCCAACATTTGGATTTTGATTTTTCCTAAAGTTTGGGTTTCTTGCAGTGTTACTTGGTTGACCTTCCCATGATGATTTTATTTCAATAGTTTCCACCCTATCTCCAAGTCTATCCATACCTTTGATGATTGCATCCAGCTTTTGTTCAAATGCTGAAGGTTCCTCCTTGGAAGTAGTTCTTCTTTCAGCTCTTCCCCGATTTCATTTAGCAATCAGGTTTGCCTCCACACTAACAGCTATATTCTGCATGTCTGCTAATCTTGGAGGGGCTCTTTCGCTCAGTTGGTATGCCATGTCAAAATCAAAGCCATCAGGGAATTTGATCAAAGCTAAATCAAGTGGAGGTCTAAGGTTTTGAGGAATAGCATTATAAACATTGTTGAACCTGGCACAATAGTCCTGGACAGTTTCCTATGGGCCTCTTTTCAAATTGTCATATTCTATTAAGATGTGTAGAGGGTCTTTCTTCTTTTCCCATCGGTTTAAGAAGGATTAATAAAGAGATTCTGAATCAGCTATATAATTTGCAGCAAGTGCTCTAAACCAAATTCTTACCTCACCCGTTAGACTTTGGACAAAAATCTTCATCCTCACATCCTCATCATCTATTTCATAATTCTCAAAGTAATCTTGCATTTTCCTAGTGTGTTGTTGGGCTGTATAGGAACCAGTACCATCAAAATATGTAATTTTACTCTGATAATATTGATGCATAGCCCCTGGATTTCCAGGTAACTGTAGAGGAGCATAACGGTTTTCCATATTTATAGGGATAAATGGGGCAACAGGAAGAAATGGGACAACTGAAACTGCCGAGACTGGAGTGGAAATATGTGCAGTGGATGGAGGTGTGGAGAAGGTTCTTTGAGAGGTGGATGAAGAACTAGGAGAAGTAGCAGTAATGTGAGGACGGACTGAGGCTTTGGCAGGAGTTGGGATATAGTTCTGCTGAACTGTTTGAAGGTTTGAAGCAGCAGAATTTTCTTGAGTTTCTTGTTTCCTAAGGGTCTTAGGGATCAAGTTGGGATTTTCAAAAATAACTGGAGGGTCTGGGTCAGGGTTTGACCTGGTGTAATGAGTTTTCTTCTTTGGAGCCAGCTTCTAAATTTGTTTTTGGTATTTTCTGGAAATGTTTTTAAAATCACAGTTTTTTTCACAATATTCTACAAGAGTTTCTTTAAAATATAGGAGGCTTTAGGCTTTCCTTTGAATGTGTTGAAACAAAGAAAACTGAGAAAATCTTTGGAACAGTTGTTTAAAGCCTAAAACTATACTGGAGACTAACTAAAGCAGCTTTTATTTACTCCTATAAATGCAGAGCAAAGATAGTTTCAAAGGCTACCTGGCTAACTTTAGGCTCCATCTGTAGCTTTAGAAAATAGACAGCAGTTACAAACAGTCATTCAAAGAGGTCCCTAGTTGAGTCGCCAATGATGTTATCACTCAGGTTGTTCCCTGCCTCCTGAAGGGAATATGGCCGAGGTAACCACTAACCAGTCTTTTAGCTGCAGATTCTAGTGAATCTGCAACCAGAGAGGGCTCTCTCTTTGTAATTTAGCTTTGTTTTGAAATATTTTAGGCTAGTTATGATGTATAGGGTTTTGTTTTAGGTTTGTTGGATGACGATTTCAGGCAGAACTGGGATGCAAGTCCAAAACAGTCTATACCATTGGGCAATGGAGTCAATGATGGTGTACTGCTGAAAGTGTTTCTTGGGTAAATGGTAATGCTACAGAGCAAGATAGGCAGTTTTGGAACAATTTTCAAATCTAAAATTGATGGAGTGAAGTCAGGGAATGAAAGGAAATCAAGAATCTTTCATTATGCTGGCCGGGGGAGAGTGCATAGATATTACCAAGGAGCAATGAAGAATTCCTAGGTAATATTCAAAGTGAAAGAATTAGTGCAAACATGAGCAACTAAGAATTCATATTTATGACTAATTCTAAAGAAAACATAATTAATAGAAGAGATTGAACACAAGGTGCATTTGAACAAATCCTGGGCTATTCTTCTTCTCTGTTACCAAGATTATGGAACATATGCAAAATTTTCAAACACAGAAAACATAAAACACAGTTTAGAATAACTTATTGATCCATAGAATGACACAGGAATTCTGTAGCATGTCCCAAAACATCAAATCCACATCCAGACGGTCAGAAACAGTGAACTTCAACAGCCTTTGTATTAAAATAGTCTCAGAATTTACAATGTAGCCTAGAGAGAAAATCACCAACCCCAAATACATATTGTGGGGAGGTTTTTATACAAACAGGAAGATACAAAATATCATCAAGATAAGTTCTGAAGTCATAACTTCCTTTACCAACTCTTAAGAAGAAGTAAATGAGGGAAATAAATGCTGCAGTAAATGTGAATTTGCTGGCTGTCCAAATTGTCATAGATATTTGACCTTTTGGACTCAGTGAGTCGATTGGTTTCTGCGCATTTACTCTGCGTTTGCTACCTTGATGTTGCTATGTGTTGTGCTGCTGTCTTGGCCTTGTCATCAATGCTCGGTTTTGATCAACGAGCTGTAGTCACCATTTATTTTATATTTTTTTGCTTTTCTTTACCCTTTGATAGGTGGACAGTGCCTTTGTAACTATTGACCTGTAGCAGACCAAAAGAAAAATAAAAACAATGTTACATGAGCAATATCTCCATCATTCCTTTCCACCAATCCTCTGTAGGAAACTGATGTCTTTGTACCTTTATCAGTGTTTCATCAGCTTCAGTGTATCTATAAAAGTTGAGCTGGACTTCGAAAAGGTGGTTTATCTCATGTTGAATGTAGAACAGATTTTCCAGTTTGTCATAGAGACTCTGTCCTGAGGGAGGCCGTGTTTCTTCTGAGGTGCTTGAGGATGTTGTAATTTGATTAGAGACATAGTTATTTACCCTGTGGGCATATTGCTCAGGTGATAGCAGTCTTCCAGTACTAGTTAATAAACTAGGTAGCCCTTTGCTCTGCAATGTTGCAAACTTGATTCTGAAATCATTTATCTCTGCTTGCATTTCTTGGCATTTTCTTCCCAGAGTCTGCACAAAATTCCTTAGGGTCAGCACCCTTTTCACTAGTAAGATGGTATCTATCATGTTCTTGATACCTAATGCTGCCAACTGCTCTTTGGTATGAGTGTTCAGAAATTGAATCATTCTATTGGCTTGCTCAGGCATATTTCCTAGTGATGCTCTAGCCTTTTGAGTTTCGAATTGAGCTAAGCCTATCAATTCCATTTGCTCATGTATAGTTTCAATTGATTGCCAATGGTCAGTAATGGATTGGCCAATTTTGGCCCACAAAATTTTCTTGACTTCAGCTAGAGTCTTATCAAGGGTAAGCTCCTTTTCCAGCTCCTTTATTCTTTTCTCCAAGGCCTTTACTTCCCTTATCTTCTCTGCTACATCCATCTTTGATTTGTCATATCCTACCTCAATTTTGGCCAGATTTTCTTTGGCCTCTTTCAATTCTGCCATCTGTACTTCCAGAGCCTTTATTTCTTTCATCATTTCCTCCATACTCAGGCTGGCCTCTTGCTCTGCTGCTGCTGTAGTTGTTGCTGAAACTGGTGCTGAAGTTGAGGTACCTGCTATTGATGTTGGATCAGTAGGAGGGACTGTTGTGGTGACCGTAGGAGGAGCAGCTGTAAGAATGTGAGTTGTTTGAACTGGCTAAGAGGCCAACTCTCCCTGTCTCCCTTGTAGTGATGCCTCCAAGGCACTCTCTGTTTCTATCAGTCTTTTATGCATCCTCATAAGCAAAGTAACCACATCCTCCTCTTCCTTTTGTTGTGCTACCTCTGTGGTTTGAGGATGAATTGTAGGTGGCAGCCTGAGTTGTCTTCTGAGGGATGCTATGTCTTCCTCTTTCTTTTTGATTAAGGCCTGAATGCCATTTGGATCCTTGGGATCATGTCCCAACTCTATAATAATCTCCTCCAAGGATTTGATTCTATTATCCTTAGCCATTGACGAGGACTTCTCCAATTCTAGTTGGGCAAAAGTATTGTGCAATGAATTTTGCAATCTATGAGCCAATAATGTTTTGTCTGCCAAGGTAGAATATACCATTTCGTCGGTTTGTTTGGGTAATTCAATCTGGTCCATTGGATGGATGTCTTTGGAGAGAACTTCTAGATTGGTTCTGATATAGTCAGCAGTTGATTGTGGTTGCTGCGTTGTAGCTCTGAAATGACTGAGGGTCATTTTCCCTTCTTGGATGTCATAGGCTGCCATTAGCCTTTGCTGACTAGTGGGAGCCATTCTTAGCAATTGGTTATAGAGCTGGAACCTTACTGGCTCATTTCTGGCCTTGATATCCATGAATGCCATCTTGATGTCAGAGCCCTGTCTGCTCTGTTGCCTGGTGGATGTAACCTCCACACCTTGTTGTCTCTCTTGCTCTGGCTGAAAGGAGCTAGCTGATGTCTCCATACTTGGGGGAACTTGTTATTCAGTTGGTCCCTCTGGCAATTCTTCTTCTGAATAAGGATTTAATCTCTGTCTTTTTTCTCCTTGCTGATCTATAGATGCCCTTGTGGGTGTCTCTTCCTGTCTATCCCATTTCTTGGCCCTTTCCTCATTAAGAGGAGTCTGTAACACAGGGATTTCAGTCACCTTTGCTTGTGTTGAAGGGTCTTGCCCTTGACTTTGTTCATCTATTGAAACTGGCCGGTCTGCCATTGTCTCTTACTGCTCGGAATGTTGTACCTGTTGCTCTGACTGCTGCACCTCTTTTCCTTTAGATGTCTCTGTTGGTTGAGCACTTTCTTGGGCAGGATGTTTGGAAGTTGTGGCAAAGGATGTGCACGCTCCAAGGTGTCGAGGCAATGTGCAAAACACCTGTCCAAAAGGTTCCAGGTCAACTGATTTTTCAAGGTCTTTGATTGCTTTTTCTGTTATCTCTTCCTCAGTAAGCTCTTCCACTAGTGTACCCTCTACTCATTCTTGTTGATTGGCATATTGTTCAATTTCAAGGATTCTGTCATGCACATACCCTGTGAGCTTGTTTTTAACTCTTCTAAAGCTTATGAAATGTTCAGGGTCATATGGTGACCACTGGAAACTTAGTTTGAGCTTAAGTTTCTCTCTCAGAATATTGTCGGCATCCTTCCATGCTTCTTCCCTTTTATTAAAGATAAAAGGACCCAGTTGGTGTCTTATCTTGAGCTGTGCTTTTTTCCTAGCACCATAGAAGTGAGTTAAGTCTGCACTGTTGAATTGCCGATAGTACTCCAAGGCAAAGAGTCTCATGGGGACATATTTTGGTAGTCTGTAAGGGGCTAATTCACAGCCATAAATCCTTATTACAGTGTGGTTTTGGTAGAAGTACCAGTCACCAATGCTGTATCCCTTTGAGAGATGTAGGATTCTCTGCATTTCAGCAGTGAGCCTGGGAGGAGGATCTGTTGACAATAAGCAAGTGGTTGGATAGATAAAAAGGTCAATGAACTCATAGTATGTGTATGGGGAGTAATTAACATGATGGAACACTGAGGACCAAAATATTACAGACCTTCGCTCCCCCCTAGCATCCAATTTTTTAAGGAAGACCGGGAAACTATCAGACTGATAGTACAACAGCAAATGATATATATATATGAAGTCTATTTGAACACCCTTTACCTCTATAAGTTCATGAACTACTCATGAATCTTGTTGGCTATGAAGGTGGCATAGTCATACTTGACAGCAGGGGGCTGTCCTGGAGTAAACATGGACATCAAAGCAAAGACAGTCTCATCCACAATTTCACTTGTTCTGAATCCCAGGACATAGGAAATCATGTCTATGAGCATTTTTCCATCCTCAGTAAACCAAGCATGGTGATAGGGGATTGTGAATCTGGAGTAACACTCTGGTGGCATAAACAGCTTGGAAATTCGGTCAACTTCTACAGAGGACAACTTTGAGGCTTGATCCAGCAATTGTCTCATGGAAAGGGGAACCAAAGGCTGAGTTGGTTTGAATTGCAACATCTCATTTATGGATTGAGGGGTAATGTAAAAGAGGAAATTTCCAGCAGGGTCCATCACTGCCCTTTGAGAAGGCTCATAGTTAGCACAACATTGATGGGTGAGGTCAAGGAAGACATTGACTGAAGGCAGGTAATATATAGGCATATTAGATTCCCATATTCCAAACAGGTCAGCTTTGTTTCTGAAGTTATTCCTTATTTCACAGAAAGCCTGAAGGTGAGGCTTGATTCCCTCCATATCATCGATTTGATAGTCTCTGTCAGCAAGAGGCAGCCACTCTAACTCTTTATGAGGTGCATTTAACGGTGCAATATTTAGGGCTACTGGAGCCTCCATGATTGACTGTGATTATAGTTGGATTTGGTCTATATTTTAACAGGAAAACAAAGTGCTAACAGGGGGCTTTATAGCAAGAAATTTGAAGTTTGAGTTCTGTGCGAAGGTGGCCTTGCTGAGTGGAACTCAATGGGAATAGAGAGTATGCAAGGTTCTTCAACGAGGAATCTTGAAAGTAGTGGAGAGAGCGGGAATTTGACAGGTTTTTTGGTGGTTTTGCAGGCGAAAAGGAGCTGGATTTCAAGCTTTAATGGATAATTTATCAGGGAGTAACAGAAATTAGTAGGTTTTGCTCATAAGTATGGTTACATAGTGAGGTAGAGTGGAGGAGTTTGCGAGCGGTAATGTCTTTGAATTGAATTTCGGTGTATTGGTGATCTTTTGTAGAGAAATTATGAAAAAATAGGGTTTATGGGTGTTCTCGAGTAAATACCTGTTTATTTTAGAATTTGATGTGGAATGCAATTGCCGGTAGAGCCGAGGAGGTCGGGTTGCAGGTTGAATACACCTGGGTGGAAAACTAGGATGTCAATGGCAGATTGGACGTAATTTTCATGCACAAACTTTGACTATTGGTCACATAAAAATAAACAAAAACATCACTTTCGTGAGTTTTTAACGAAAATTTGTGGTTTTTCGGACTTTTTGGCACTTTTTGTGCTGACATCAGCATGATGTCACCTAGTCCTGTAGCATGGTACAGAGGGTAACGTGGCGGCTGACGTGGATGGGTGACGGGGCGGCAGGGAGGACAAGCGATAGGTGGTTTGCATCGGACCGCTTTTGGTACGGGGGTGGTTTTTGTCAGAGCGGGCCTGATGCAATAGAAATAGGCCATGCGTCCCTGCATACGGCGGCAAAACTACTTTTTATCAGGCGCTAACCCTCGTACAGTGGGGTGGCTCCGATATCAGCGTGGGCCGTCGGATCTGCGAGGCTGGATCGAAGGGTTAACGGGAAGGGTAGGTGATGGTACGATATGGCGCGGGGACCGGCCCATATTTTAATATTATAAAATGTCTCGGGGGTTAAAAACTTTAGGTTTATGGGTTTTGGTGGGCGCCATGGTTATTAGTTTAACCGGATGTTTAAACGAAACCCGGTATATACAAGCGCAGAGGGTAAAAAGGCATAGTTTATGTGGGAGGGGGTTTGCATGGTTATTTATCTAACCAGAGGTTAGATGAACTCCAAAGGTTTATACGCAGAAGGGTTAATACCAAGGTCCCAAATGGACTTAATATTCCCCGAACTTTGTATTGTATGGCTATAGTTGCCAATGGGTAGGGATATTTATATTTTTTGGGCTTTTATATAGTTTTTTGTAGAATAGGGGTAGGAAAAATGATTTAGGGAGCTGAATAATAAAGTTAAATGTTAATATGGCTTTATGGAATGAAACTCTAAGAACAAATGCTAAGTCTATAAAGTGAAAACTTAGGCATAAGAAAATGAAAGGAATGTGGAATGACGATTTTTACACAAGAAATGTGCCTTCTTTTCACTAAGTAAACTTAGTGTTTGACTTAGCATTTCTCATAAAATGAAGTGAAGCTAGACTATTGGGCAGATCCCAAGGTCCTTGAGGGGATGTTAGTGAAAGATTTCTAGGGGGATGATGGGAGAATTAGTTATGCCTCCACTATTCTGCAGTCACTTTTCCATGGTACCAATATCATTGATGAGATGAGTCTTTCTTGACAAGACAAAAAGTGATCATAACCTTGCTTCTGCAACCTCAACGTGCTTACCTAGCTTACATCTAGAATTTTTTCTTCCTTTTGAATAGGTGCATTTGGACTAGCAAACCCTGATTTTCCTCTTTTCTTTTGACTGCCCTCCTATCTAAATCTACCCTTATCTCTTCCAAGGACCTAGATTAAGCAGTTGGGCTCCTTATTTTCTCTATCTATCTACTCATCTGCCAAGCTTGAACTGTTTGGACAGATATTCATTCTCTATTCTACAACAGTAAATTTGAATATGGAGTGGTCCAGATTGAACTGTTGGGCCATCCATCATATGTGATAAGCAACAGTATTTGCATATTGTGAACTTGCAAATTAGATAGCAGTGGCATTTTTACTGGCCACTTTCCTGGTCTTTTGGTTTGGGGTTCATTTTTATTTTTTTTCTGACCAATTTACTCTTTTTTCCCTTTGATTTTTCTTTTATGGCATACCCTCTTCACATTTTTTAATTTTCTTTTTCTGTATACAAAATATGGAACCTTTGCAACATGGAAAGGATGACCATATTTGTCACTTCCATAGTCAATCATGAAAAATGAAACATATTGGTATAGGAACCTAACACACATCATATTGTTTGTCATCTTGATGTGCACATGGCTCCATTGGAAGTATTCTTATACTTGAAAGTGATTTTGTTTTTGAAGTAGGGTAGGGTAAAAGAAAAAAAATGAAAAATAAGAGAAAAAATAAAAATCTAAGGTCAAAACTTCCTTGGAGGTGCCTCAGATTGGCTCATTGATTGAAAACCTCCATGAGGCGGTCAATGGGTTTAAAAAAAGAAAAGAAGAGAAAAAAGAAGAATATCCTAGGTGAAAACCTCCTTTCAGGTGCCTAGGCAGACCTACTAGTTGAAAACCTCTTTAAGGCAGCTAGTAGGCCTAGAAGAAAAAGAAAATAATCCTTGCTCCATGCATGCATGTACTCTAAAACATCTACAAGAAACAAAAACAATTTGGTACCAAAAGAAAAATTGGTCAAGCCTAGTCAAAAGAAGTTAAATTTTGACTTTCTCCTACTTCGCTCAAATGTTCCAACAAGGCCAAGGCCATGTCAATCCATCACCCTCATCTATTTTCACCATCCACCCATCATTCTCAAGCTTCTACCACTCACTTTCTTTGATTTCCTAAAAAACTATAGGATGCTCTATTTTACTACACGATACAAAAATACATAGAGCAATTTTTTTTTTTCCATAACTTGAAAACCATGCATCCATTTGCCAAGCTGTTTTAGGGAGAGATGCATATGGATGATGGTAACATGCTCAAGCACTTTCAACAAATTCTATTGCGTGGTATATAAGAAATTGGCTTCCATCACCTTCAGCCATTTTTGCATTTTCTCGATATCCATGCATCCATTTAAAAATCTATTTCATGGGTAGATGCAGATGGATGATGGTAACATGCCCAAGAAATTTTAGAAAATTCCAGTGCATGGTTTCCAAGAAATCGACCTCCATCACCTTCAGCCAATTTTATTTTTTCATGAGATCTGTGCATCCATTGACCAAAATTTTTCTATGGTAGGTGCATAATGATGATGGCAACATGGTCAAAAAATTTCAGCTCAATTCAGTCTACCGTTTGGGAGATATGGAAAAAACAAGTCGTTGTCTTGTAAACCTACATGATACAGAGAAACACCTACAGGATTGGTAGTGAGCAGTTTTAAAGGAGATCAAGAGGTCAAAGAAGCTCCTCTAGAGCTTAGCAGTAGCATCAGGATCATTAGCATCACCATCCAACACTTGCACATCAACATCAACTCAGCAACAACATGCATGTCTCTCCAACAACCATCAGCTAGGTACATGTATGCAATATTCTTGAACTCTTCTCTTGAGCATATTATAGTTAGAAATTTTTTGTCAGTGCATGAGAGATGAGGTTTTATAAGCTAAGGATTGGTTAGTAGTCTCAGCAGCCTTCAACTAGTTGATTTCATCTCACTCCTTCACTCATGCAATGTTGAAAAGTCAAATTATGAAGGGTGATGATTTCAAGGAGTGAGGACAACAGTTAAAACAAGAAATTTTTGCAAAGGCCAAGGTCACCATAGCACTCCAAGCCCTCCATCCACTTCATATTCACTATCTATTCATCCTTCATCCATCCCATTTCATTCTTGAAAAAAAAACAAAGAGAGCATCCACTCCATTTTCATGAAATTTCCATTTGCAAGTCAGCAAGAAGGACGGTCAAAGAGCAAAGGAGGATCACAAAGAGACCCTTGTCACTCACATTTTTATTTTACCACTCATTACCATTCATTCCTCCACCATTTATGTCATTTTTTCCACTCCTTTACTTTAGTTTACAAAGGTATTGTGTTTTCTACAGGATGATCCTGTAGGAATTACAGTGACACATAAATCCTATAGGAGGCAGTCCTAAGGCAAGTAAATGATGGAACAAGGTAACAGAATGTTGATAAGGGTGTGTAAGACCTTCCCAGACTGAAAAAATAAATCAAGAACCATCTTGAATAAGGGGAAGAAGGCAAACTAATGGTCTCAAGAAACAAGGATTTTTCCTTGCACAAATATGTTTTTTGGCTTCTCCTGGAAAAACTTACAGCCAATATTCTTAATGCACAAGGGACAGGCCACCAGGGCCATGGATGAGGCACAATGAGGTCACTAAGTTGCTTAGAGGATGAGCAACACTTTTTGTAGGGGGGTATGATGGGCATCTAAATTAGACATAAATTAAGGCCCGTTCCTCTAATTTAAAACATAAATTAAGGCCTTTGACCATCATTCAGCACATTAAACCTCTCTTTATGCAGTAGATAATTTATTTTTAGCTTTAATATATTCATTAGGAAGGTTTATGAATAATTGAATATTTGTGCCTAATATTATTTATTTTTTGTAGAATATTATGAGAATATTGGGCATATTAGGGAGAGTTGGAGGAGGAGATAATTTAGGGACTTGTTCCCTACTACTGGAGGATCAATAATAAATAATAATTCAACAAGATATTATGGAATTATGGCACAAATTTTGGAACTCCAATGATTGAGAAAATATAGGAATGTGTTCCACTAATCTAGGGAGCAGATCCACTAATCAAGGGATTTTAGTGGGGAAAGCTTCCTCCATTCATGGGAAATTATCCTTAATCATTTTGTATAAGTACCAAGTCGAATTGGCCTTTAGGGAATGATTGAGAAAATCTAGGAATGTGTTCCCTGTCATTTAATGCAAATTCCTAGTACTGGGGACTAGATCCATTAATCAAGGAATTTTGGTGGGGAAATCTTCCTCCATTCATGGGGAATGGTTCCTAATCATTTTTTATAAGTACCAAGTCAAATTTGACTCTAGGGAGATTTTCATTAGTGTTATTGTGGAGAGAGCTTGTACTCTTGCAGCTCCGTTGTATTTTCTTGCATGGATGTAACCGTATTGATGGAATAATGAAGATTGGTGTCATGTTCAGCTTCTAAATCTTATTCTCCTCCATAGGTATATGAGCTTCCTTTGGCTTGGCCATCCCAGGAAGCTCAGAGCCCTTTTTCATCATTTTATTTCCTTATTTTCATTGCTTATTCACATCCATCTCTAGTTTTTATTTCTTTCTATTTCTACATTTAGAATTAATGATTTCTTGTTGTAGGATTGAGTTAAATGGTTGATGTAAGTTCTTTTCTATGATCAAAAGCATTATTTAATCCTTGGAAAATTTTTGGAAGTTCATAGTAATCCTTGAGTTTCTTGGATTAGTCTTCTTATTCCCAAATCTAGATTGTTGGACCTCCTTTTTAGCAAAGAACAATAAATTTTTGCTATTTTTTAGAGCATCCTAATGAGATTCAATCGAATTTATTCCACTTGCATTAGATCAAAAAAACATTCTAGTTCATAACAAAAATTACCCCATTGCATTTGCACTTGATTTGATTAGGCATTTCTTAGATTTAATAGCTTACTAGTTCTCAAATTTCTAGATTTTCGACTAAGTAATGTTTTCTTATTTTTTTTGCATGGGTTAACATAGGTCTTTTTGAGTGATTCCACTTGGAATAGGGACCTAAGACATCCTAGTTAATAAAAAAATTTGTCCCATCCAATTTGGATTTGATTTTCTTGGTCATTAAACCCTCACCAATATCATCATTTCATATTGAAACTTCTCCAAGCTTTTTGAGCGAATCCATCCATCTCCCGACTTTGGTTTTCAGTTTTGAGTGATCCTAGGAATTTTCCCACTACATTCTACCCATCTAACACCTTCCCTAATCCTTCCATCACCTCCAGCAGCTCACATTTTTCTCTCGGTTGTATCCTGTAGGTTCATTGTAATTCCTACATGATCATCTTGTAGGTTTCTAGTACATCATGTAGGTTTTCTTGAAATGGCCTATTTTGAGGCCGAATTGATGGAAATCCTCTAGGGAGTTACCAAAAGCTTCCTAAGGGTCTCCCACACTATCCAACCATCTCCTAACCCTCCCATCCAACCTCAAACATCCTTAATTCACCTGCCACATCACCAAAAGAAATTAGTTTGCATACTTGATTTTGCATGAAAAGGAAAAAAGACAAAAATAGATTTATTTCAATGCCTTTAATTGCACATTAGTGATGTTTGATGCTTCTTACTTCCATGCTGAGATAGTAGCATTTGGTTCATGATAATTTAGCATTATTGCAAAGCATAGCTTCTTGGCATTTAATTAGAAAATGGTGTGATTTAGCATTGAATTTCTATATCTTTCTTTGTACTTTCTTTCTTGCAATAGGTTAAGGTTCCATTTCGAACATTTCATTTTCTACAATTAATTTAGGATTTGACTTTAGTACATGCACTCCATTACATCATGACAACAAAGGAAGGACACATTGTATTCCACACATATAGTGTTGATACCTTTTAAGTTTGTACGAACCCCGAGTTGATAATTAAAGTCGGTAGCCTTGGGAGTTGCAGCATTCTTGTTGCAATATGGAGGCTCATCAGTTGCCAAGCCTCCCTAGATTTAAGGATGTTATTGGAGAATTTAGTTGTATAAATAAGGAGGCCTAGACCCTCATTAGGATTCAGATTTTTTATGTAAGAGCACTAAGCATTTTCGAGTCCAAGTTTTGTGGAAAAACATTGTTTTGTAATTTTTCTGATATGGTAATGAGAATGAGCATTTATTTGATCCAGCACTTGTTGAGCCTTGCAATAGGTATGTATTTACTCTTGATTATTATCTTTTTCTTCCTTTATTATCCATTTTGTGCCATGATATAATAACAAATTGATACGATTTTGATAAGGAATGAATAAAACTGCTCTTGATACGATTTGACCGACAAAGCTAACTCTCATTACTTTTTATGTAGAAAAATAGTAGAAGGAACAGTTGATGTTCCAAAGTCGGAACAACAAAAGCTAATCAAGGAAAATGAGACGTGTCGGGCATGGTCGAACGAAGGAACGAGTCATGAAAATCAGTGTGAGATAGAAGAATTGTCTGAAGATATATAGCATTTAGTTGTGAATCCCTCAAGATCTCTTGATCCTGAGGGATGACATTTATCTTTTCCTTTTGACTATAAAAGAGAAGAATAAAGAGGGATCTCTCGTCTTTTACTTGGATTATAATTTTAATTTACAGAAGGGTGATTCTGAAGAACAATATCGTGTTGTAACGATAAGTGAATTTGATGATTAATATACAAATTGCATTGTTGTTCGTTCAGATATTCTGAAATCATTAAGCAATGTTCGCTGGTGGCTAGGGCGCGGTCGCTGGTGGAACATACTGTTGTTCCTTGTTTTATGCATTTTTTGTTTCCTGCAAGCTATTATGCTTTATAGCTTTTTAGTTGATGTATTTTCGTTGAATCGGACTTCTGGTATCCATTTCATTAATAGTTGGTTTTATTTCATTCATGTCGTGGATTGAATTAGTTATCAGTTAAAGAATCATTTCCGGTTAATTGCAGAATAGTGCGTGATTGATTAAATGTTTCCCTTCTATCCAATAGTTTAAGTCCAGTTGAAAGAGCGCAGTTAATACCACGATGCTTTCGGTTGATTTTCATTTGAATTTGGTTGATTAAGATCAAATTATGGCATTGTTTGAGATAGAGTCATGATGCTTAGATGAATTATTTCCTTCAAAATTACAAGCTTGATATTTATGATTGCATCCATTTACTCTTGTATTGAATTTAATAGCTTAGTTTAAATCATTACTCTCTGGATTTATAGCTTGCACATACTGTGTACACTCTTGGAATAAAAAGACTTACCCAGGTTGATAATTAATGTGAGGAAATTAGGAGTTTTAAAAGACACCTTTTAGCACCCAACATTTTGGTGCTGTTACCGGGGAGAGTGTTGCCATTTTACAAAGAGATGTTTTTCTGCTGAGAGAGAATTGGGTATTAAAAATGGGATGTAAGAACCTGCGTAACGAGCGAGTAAAATGCTCGTTCCTCTGCCCGCTTTCCATCAAAATTGCGTAGGAATTTAAGATAGAAATGTATGTTTGTATTTTTGTATGAATGACTAAGAAGAAAAGACTAGAAAAAGATATAATTCCTACCCCCAATCCTGAAAAATCAAAGGGACCGGTGACCCTTGGACGATCAACCTTTATTAATGAAATCATAAGAAAAGTTGAGTCTTAGTCATCAGTAGGACCCCAAACTATTGCTACCAGACACCCTACTATTTCCCTTCAGGCCATAGGATCACCATCTGTAGCTAACGCTGAGATTCACAATAAGACTGAAGGGTTTGAACAGAGTTTTCAAGATATTGAAAATTCATAACCATGGCCTTCACAAGAAGGGAATTCTCGCAACCTCCATGAAGGAGATGGAGAAACAGGTAATCCTCAAATTAAATCATCAGAACCTAGATCTCCTGAAGTAGTGATTGAACAAAGGACACCCAGTGTTCTGGATTGCGGTAGCACTGTTAAAATCATTCCAGCCTCTTCTAGACATCCTAGGAACAACTCTCCAGCTCCAGAGATCCCTAAAGAATATTGGCATATTTTTTACCAAATGGCCAATAGTCAACGACAACCCCAGACATCTATGTTACAATACCCTATTGTAGACACAGTTGTCAATGCCCCCATGAAAGTTATTCCATTACAAAATATTCCTACCTTTCATGGGTTAACTTCAGAAGACCCTGATGCATTCCTTTTCGAATTCAATGTCCTATGTAGGGGTTATGATTACACCAATGACCCTTAGAAGCTGAAATTTTTCCCCTCTACTCTGAAGGGAGCAGCCCTACATTGGTTTATGGGACTTGGTGGAGGTACCATCAATGATTGGGAGCAGATGAAAACATCCTTCCTTAAAAAATACCAAGATTATTGCTGAACTAGAGAACTAAAAGATGAAATCTTTCAAATGGTAGCTAAGCCTAACGAGACTCTAGAAGAATATGTAGGGCATTTCCAATATAATCTGCAAAGATATCCTTATGCAAATATGCCTAATAATGTTCTAAAAACCACAATGATTAAAGGTATGAAAGATCAATGGGTAGAAACACTGAATATATGGGTAAGGGTGATATTTATCAAGAATACTATGAAAATATTATAGACTTGTGCATCAGGTGCTCCAGGGGAAGTACAAGGTTGAAACCATCCAGACATGATTCGATCACCAGAGACAGCAAAGTCTCAGAAGGAAGCATTACAAGAGTTGAAATTGACAATCTATTGGAAGATTTCAGGACTGATATCCTGGGGACCTTGATGACACAATTGGATATCATGCAAGCAAAATGAAAGTAGGCTGAAGAAGAATAGAACCTGGCTATTTTCTATTCCCGTTGTAAAAAAAACATAGTCATAAAGAATTCCCGCTAGATATGATACAGGCATGTGCAATATGTACTAAGGAGCATGCCACAGAAAGTTTCCCATCGCTCCCAGGAATAAAAGCAGTCTTCAAGGAAGTGGAAGAAGAAGTGGAACCAGTATACCTGCTGAACCAACGTCGTCAATGGCAAGCATGTCAAACAGGTATGCCTACCAATCCATCTTCATTCTTTCCTCCCTCGTAATATAATTCTTAGAAATATTCAGGGGTAGCATGGCAGAACCAACCACCCTTTTCTACTTGGACGCCTCAAACATTTTCTATGCCACCATGGTCGAACCAGTCAAATCCAAACAATAGTTGGTCAAATCCCTCTTACCCTCCACCATTCTGGTAGAATAATCCCTATCCATCTCAATGGTCCCCTTCCACCTCACAAAATCAGAACTGGTAGTCAAACTGGCAAAGATCCACGAACCGGCCTATGGGGACAATTCCTCTATCTCAACCTACTTTACCAGCACTTTATACGCTACAACAGAATCCTCAATCTAATATATGACCGCAACTCCCAGCCCAACCCAACCAAAATCCCAACAAAATATCAATCCAGTCAGTACAAATCATTGAGGGTTTGGACCCTGAAGCAGAGTTGAGAGAGTGTAATGAACTCAAGTTAAGATCTGGATGCATAATTTCTCCAGACGAGGATAAAAATCTGCAACCTGAAGAACCACACCCAAATAAGCCTTTGACTATAAATGATCGACAAGGGGAAGATACAATGAGGCAGAAAACTCCTGAACAAATGATAACTACTTCCCCACCATTCCTAGAAAGATTGATGATACCGCACCCAATTGAACACCTTGACTTTGATTTTCTGGGTGAACTCAAGAATATCTGTATAAAAATACCCCTCCTCCAGGCTATTCAAGACATTCCAATATATGGAAAAACTATTAAAGAATTGTGTGTAAAGAATTCTATGAGGCAAAAAAAAATAACCCCAACTGTCCATGTTGTCGGGCCATTGTCTGATTTATTACTAGGCAAAGAGACACCTATAAAATATGAAGACCTAGGAAACCCCATTGTCATAGTGTAGATAAATGGCCACTCTTTTCCCAATGCTTTATTTGATTTAGGGGTAGCCACTAACATTCTCACAACAACAACTTGCGAAATACTTGGCATCGCAACCTTGGAACCAACAACTACCTTGCTAGAACTTGCTGACCGCTCAATCCTTAGGCCAGAAGGAACATTACTGGATGTGATGGTTTCTATAGACACTTGGGAATATCTGATAGATTTTTTTTATTATTAACCCTAGGAACCAACTAGATGGACATCCTTTAATTTTAGGAAGGCCTTGGCTAGCAACCACTGATGCTTATATCAGCTACCAGACAGGCAGTATGACCATAACCAGAGGGAATGATGTGAAGAATCTAGCCTTATACCCTCCTTCTCAACCAAGCCTAACCATTGTAAAAAATAGGAAGCAACCTGTAACATATTTAACAGAAAATATTCGGTCACCATTGAATGTGGCAGAAGCCCTTGAATTTAAAAACCAAACAGAAGATGATGTCATTAATACTTTTGTTAATCATCCTGCTAAAGTGTCTAGTTTGAAATGTCACATGATTAAAGTAGTCCTTGACAATGAAATTGAAGAAGACTCCCTAAGAGATATCAATGATCAACCAATACCAACAACTACTATCTATAATAGCAAACCTATTGAAATCGAGCCAAGGAAGATCCTAAACATTAAAAATAATTTGAGTGATGACCAGCAACAAAAACTTATTCAAGTCCTTAGGAAATATAAAGGAGCATTTGCTTGGGATTACCTAGACATGAAAGGGATTGACCCTCAGCTATGTATGCACCACATTTACACTGAAAAAGATGCAAGACCCATTTGACAACCTCAGTGTAGATTAAGTCCTCACCTAAAGGATATTGTTAACGAAGAACTTCAAAAACTATTAGATGTGAATTTTATATATCCTATATCTGACAGTAAATGAGTTTCTCCATTAGTAGTGGTCCCCAAAAAGAATGGGAAGTGGCGGATATGCATTGACCACAGAGAACTCAGCAAAGCAATGCAAAGACCATTTTCCCCTTCCATTCATCGATCAGGTCCTAGATACACTGGCAAGGAAGAAATTCTTCTCTTTCCTAGATGGCTTTAGTGGCTACAACCAAATTTAGATTGCCCCTGAAGACCAGGATAAAACTACTTTTACCTACCCATGGCGAACATTTTCTTACAGAGTATTACCTTTTGGATTGTGAAACGCACCTACTACATTCCAAAGGGCCATACTCAGTATTTTTGCAGACTTGATAAATGAAGGTTTGGAAGTATACATGGATGATTTCACACCATATGGAGATGACTTTGAATAGGTATTACAGACATTGGAGAAAGTCGTGGAATAGTGTATCGCTACTAGGCTATGCTTAAGCCACGAGAAGTGCCATATGATGATGACAGAGGGCCTGATCCTAGGTCATTTCATTTTAGCAACTGGTAATTCAGGTAGATCAAACAGAGGTATATATTACATTAGAAAAAACTTAACTGCTGTTGAGTTGAATTATACAGTAATAGAGAAAGAGTTTTTAGCTATTATTTATGCTATTAACAAATTCAGAAACTATATAACTAGATACCCTATAGTTTTGTATACTAATCACTCTACTATCAAATATTTAGCTAATAAACCCATTACGAATGGAAGAGTGACACGTTGGTTGCTACTTTTGTAGGAATTTGACATAACTATAAAGGAATGACCGAGGAGGGAAAACCTTGTGGCAGATTTCCTCTCCCGAGTGCCAAGAATAAACGATGCAATGGCGGTAGAAGACCAATTCCTAGATGAACACCTGTTTGTTGTGGCCATAAAAACACCATGGTACATAGATGTGGCGAATTATTTAGCAGTAGAAAAACTACCCAAACATCTAACACCCAAAGAAAAGGAATTAATAGTGCAGCGCAACGCTTGGTTCTCCTGGATCGGAGGATGCCTTTTTGACACAGGGGCCGATATGCACATCCATAGGTGTAACAGAGAAGATGAAATTTATGATATCTTAAAATCTTGCCACGATGGACCTTGTGGTGGACATTTTGCAGACCGCAGAACTGGACATAAAATTTTGTAGATGGGATACTATTGGCCCATGATTTTTAAGGATGCTAAGAAATTTGTCTAGGCATGCAAGAGTTGCCAAAGGAGGGGCTTCCCTGGCCAATCTGATGAGATGCCCCTGCATCCACAACTAGTGATAGAACCCTTTGAGCGATGGCCATTATATTTCTTCAGACCGATCAACCCACTGTCCAATCAGAAATCATATATATTGGATGCAACAGAATACGTGACTAAATGGGTGGAGGTAGTAGCATTACCAAGAGCGACAAAGGAAACAGTGACTAATTTTCTTTTCGAAATTTTTTTGTGATATGGCTTACCCAGAGAAGTAATTACTGATGGGGGGACACAATTTGTAGGCCACAAGATTGTTGCTACACTGAAGAATCATCACATTATTCACATAATTACCTCTCCGTATCACTTGCAGGCGAACAGGCAGGTGGAGAGTACCAACAAAGTAACTGAAGCTATTCTAACAAAGACAGTCTCATCACACAGATGAGACTAGGTGACTTGACTGCCAGAGGTCTTGTGGGCATATCGCACGACTTGGAGGAACACAACTGGATATTCTCCATATTAGCTGGTATTTGGTAAGGAACCTGTTAGAGCCTAGATTTATCTCAGGCTGAAAAGACAAGGTTCTAGGTCCACACCAAACCACGCTCAGCCTCGTAGCTATCCCTACGAGGATAGGAGAGGGCTCTCTCCGGGTCAATCTCAGCAAAAGGTGATCAATGAGGCTTGAGATGACTAAATTGGCAATTGATCTTAGGCTAGGTATGAAGTACAAGGAGTTTGAGGTTGATTTTTGAGGTTTTTGTTGAATCAAAGGAAAAGGCAATTTTGGGTGCGGGGATGAGACACAGTTTTTGTAGAGGTCTACTTGGGGCAAGGTAGGCGATTGTCTTGATGCTTTAAAGATAATGAATGGCTAGATCTGACTGGTGAGAAGCTAAGGAGAGCAAGAAACTTTCAAGGATTCTCCTTAAACAGACAAAAACATGGAAATTCAAACAAACTTAAAGGCACAGCATAACAATCTATGGATTCTACCTTAACACTTCATTTGTTCAATTACAGAAGATGAAAGAAGGAAAATGATACACATTAACAACTTACAATTACAGAAAGAAGCACACCATCAACACACAAAGCCACAAGGATCCCAAACAGTGCTGCAAAACCCTGGTCTTTCCTTTGCCAAAAATGCAGAAGTGAATGTACAATAGAGTGTTAAGCTTTTCCCAAGAGTCCAACCTGTGCTACTGACTGAAAATTTACATATATAGATCAATCCAACTCATTCCCTAACCTCTAGGGGTCGAGCTCCTCCTTCTAGGAGCAGTTTGAACAAATTCTAAACATGGAGCAAGAATCTAGGTGACCAAAACAACCTGCCTCTAAAAAGAAGGAAACTGATTCATTACATTAATTTCTTGCTAATATGTGAATGAATCATCTAGAAGAAGGTAAATAAGTGCCATGTTACCTTACACACATCAAATTACATCATTTTGGGTCAAAAATCACATCAAGAAGTGAAACTGGTGAAAACTGGCCGAATTCTTGAGCTGGAGGATGAAAACTGGACCAAAAACCTCTATGTGTAGCGCCCTGATTCCTATGCATAATGCACCTTTAAGCCTATTTTTGGGGCACTTCCTGACATCGAAATCAAGCTCACAATAGTTGGCTGGAAATCTTTGGATGTCTACTATCTAGCCCAAGTGGAATTTCCCAATTTGCAGCTCATTTGCCCCCTCAAAATTTCATTCTCCCAGAAGTACTTCCTGCTGTTGCAAAAGGTGGCAGCAAGGTGGTTTTCATGGTGTTTTTGGGCCTTTTTATCATCCAGAACTTGATGAAATGCTTCGGAAATAACTGAGCATGCATAAATTACCATGACAAACCCAAAAATACAAAGTTTCCCTCCAGCAAGTGTTCCAATCAAAAGCGAGCGCGTCGATGCGCTACTCGTATAGCTGAAAAATCTGTTTTTAGGCCAAAATATTTCAAAATGACAAAAATTTCTCCGAATTTGCTCAAATTCGGAGTGAAGAGCCTCCATCATGTATCATGGCCAGCCAATGAAGCCTCAGCCAAAATTCAGAGTGGATCTAGCCTCTTTCGCCGTTTTAGTGCTTTGCTCAACCTCCTTTACAAAATCTTCATTTTTGCTTTGCCGACATGCATGCGAGCCCAATAATGATTTTTCATGTGACGAAGCATGTCTTTGTCTCTATTGGCCTTTGCCAAAAACTCCTCCAGATGTCGATTGACTTTCTCAAGCCAAAATTGACGCTCAACAGGTGTCAAATCACCAGGTCTTTTACGGGCCAACCTTCGATCTTCACGGATTTGTCGCAGCTCAATAAGTGTATGCTCATCCTCTAACTGTTTATTGCGCTGCTCCAAGTATTTGATCAGACATTCTGCCTTTAGTAGCTTCTCATTCAAGCTGTCAATCTCGACCTTCTGCTCTTGGATGATCTCTTTCAGCTGCGAGCTAGGAGAGCTCCTATCCACATCACTCAATGCAACATCAACATCATGACCACTTGAATGGCCCTCCTCATAAATTGACCTCTTGCCTCTATCCTGAACCTGTACCTATACTGAAGAAGAAGGCAAGACCCCTTCCACGCCATGTGGAGATAGTACTCATCGTGTAGCTGCAAATAAGGCCCTGTTGC
Organism: Pinus tabuliformis; assembly: GCA_031772625.1. Classification (NCBI taxonomy): domain Eukaryota; kingdom Viridiplantae; phylum Streptophyta; class Pinopsida; order Pinales; family Pinaceae; genus Pinus; species Pinus tabuliformis. The sequence continues at coordinate 767,874,673 of CM062815.1, forward strand.
CTCGCTGATATGTCACATATGCTGGAGCATTGACATGGTCGGTCTCAGGAATGTCAAACTGATGTGAAGGCTCTCCCTCATCATGAACTATCTCGGGAGGTGGCTGTGGCACTGTGAAAAAGTCACGAGAAATAAAATCCTCCCAAGTAATGCCTTGCTGTGCCAACTGATGAACCACTACGATCTTGATCAGCGCGTAATGATAAATACTTTTATGCTGCTGTGCTGGTGTCTTCTTTTGTACTAAGACAACCATCCTCTCTATGTTGCGAAACATGAAGTATGGAATGTTCATTAAACGTACCCTTGTAAAATGCATCAACAAACAGACATGGTACGCATAAAGACGCGAGAATCTGCCCTCACAACTGAAATACCAAATGATGAGTTTCATCAAAGGTGCAAACTGATCACTCAGGTATTGGAAAGGAAAAACCCTGCTCAAGTGCCTCATATACCCGGGTTTGATGTATGGCTCATAGTAGGATTTCTCTAACTGCTGACGCTTATTCCACTGCTCTCCAATATTTGGTATCGCAGTGGCGTCTGCAATAGTCTCTGGTGACAAAATGAAATCAACTCCGGCAAGATTTACATGGCCATCATGTAAATGTAGAACAAACAAGCGAGCTAGTTCACGATGATGCTGGATTTTTGAAATTAGCTCACAATAGTGATAGCATGACTGATAGCGAAAAAAATCCATTGCAAGTGGGCAAGCCTGCAATTGAACCAAGGAAGTGGGCTCTTCCCTGAGATGCTTACCACCTTTGCCACCTCTGCGAGGCCTCCGTGGCACATTACCCGCTGTTGTGGAATCACTGTCATTCTCCTGCTCATAAACTGAATCTGTGTCTGACATGGCTATGAAAACACAATGTCTGCAATATGTATGTTGATATAGGGGTGGTGAAATCAGAATTTCAATGCATACCCAAAACCCACATATGTTTACCACAACATCATAAGAACCAAGCCATAATGGTAATAACTCTGTTTTCAGTGTATTGGCATAAAACAGTCACTGCTTTGATCACAAGAATAGTTTTGACAAATGAACAAAAAATTGAAGTGCACCCTTTGTGATGTTGGCTAAAACTTGACAAATGAGTTATTTCACCAATGGAGAATGGGAAAATCTTCACAAAGCCACTCACATGTCTTTTTAAAAACCCTAAGGAATGATTTTGGTATGAGCATAGGGTTTCATTTTTCTACACCCAATACATCAAATTTCCCACCTCAAACATACTACGAACAATTTAAAATTGATTGAGCAGCCATGAAACACCTACTTGCAAGTTTTGGAGTCAATTTGGCAAGATCTTGATACATTAACAAAAAATTTTGGTGTTGTGACTGAGTGCGTAGCGCCCAAACCCAATGCGTAGCACACACCTGTGTGCGTAGCGCCTGTGTATTTTTACACTGGCCAGTGAGGCCCAGTGCGTAGCGCACGCCCGTGTGCGTAGCGCACAGATCCAACGCGTAGCGCACACCTCCAAACGCAGTCCACAAGTGTGCAAACACGGTTTCGGCCTTCACAAATTCAAACACGATTTTGCCTTGGGAATTTTTGAACAAATGGACTTGTTTCCCCTTTTATATTTGAACAAAATATCTTACCAAATCAGATTTGATTTAAATTGATTCAATAACCCACTTTATAATGTTTGGCACTTTGACATCTTTGGTCTTTTAATACAATGCTGCTTTTTGAATTTCTCTTGCTTTTTCTGACGTTTGGACTGATAATATTTTGTTGATTTTTGCAGGGATCTGGCATTTTGGCTTTGGAGAAGATCAGAGGCTTGCTCTGAAGCTTTTTGAAATGAAACAAGTACAATTATTTACAATAACAATTTTTAGTTCCAAAACAGAGTTTTGGACTAAAAATGTTTTAAATGCTTTCTAAGAAAAATATTAAATGAGTTGAAACCAACCTCATTGCCTGCGGGCTTTTATTATGTGTATGCAAAGGACTGACAACCCTAGACTCTAAGACTAAAGACTTTTTAACGAAACTAATCTTTTATGACGATGAATGTAATGATCATGTACTTTGGTGATTTTTGAGAAATTTTTGACTAGCCCTGCAGGGACAAGCATGAGGAAACACAAGACAACCAGACCCCCTCGTCAGTCAATGGCATGCCCCTAGCGAAATGCAACGAAGTGGAATGAGCGAGACACCTAAAAATGATATGAAAAAGCGAAAAGATCTCTAACGAAGGGCTGTGTTGCAGCTCAAGGATAATGTAATTCCTAAAGGCTTGATACCTTTAGAGGAGCTCTTTGATCATGATGATGTAGCCCGCAAACCAACATTGCAGCCAACAGAAAAGGGAGTTGAAGATGTGAATCTTGGAACAGCTGAGCATCCGAAGATGGTAAAGATCTCTAAAACATTGCCACCAGAGGTAAAAGCCAAATATATCAACTTGTTGTCATCTTTTGTCAATGTGTTTGCTTGGGACTATTCTTATTTGAAGACGTATGATACAAATATAATTCAGCATACCATTCCTATTAAGCCTAATCAAAAACCTTTCAGACAGAAGTTAAGAAGGCTTAATCCAAAATTGCTGCCATCAATTGAAAAAGAGATAAATAGGTTGTACAAATCTAGGCTCTAACATAGTGGCGACCATACTGGGGAACAAATGTTTTGTTTGTTAATGTCATTTGTTTTATAAGCTACAGACGGAGCCTAAAGATTAGCCAGGTAGCCTTCGAAACACTTTTGATTTGCATTAGCGCACGTAGATAAATGCTGCTTCATTCAATCTCCAGTCTAGCTTGTAATCGTGACATCTAACTTGTTAATTGCCCCAGTACATGTATCAAGTTCAGATCTGATTGTTGATGGTGGACAACGATCAGACACTGGCAAGGCTGAAATCATTCACCTGGCGACTTCATTCACTGAAAAATCCAGAGATCAATGCTTCATGGTGACTCCATTGCAGGAAGATCAGTAGCTGTGAGATTTTCAAGATGGACCGAATCACAAGAAGATATGCTCCCATGAGCCGAGACCACATTCCAGGTTTTCCAAATAAGATTCCCAAGGTAGATTGGTCAAGGAATCTGCCTACATTTAATGATGATGGTAAGAAGGATGCTGCTTTACATCTAGTTAGATTTCATATGCATATTCGCAAGTTGAAGGTGGATTTTCCTGAAGATTGCTTGATGAAGATATTCCTGGCCACTCTAGAAGGTGAAGCCCAATCTTGGTATGAAAATTTGCCATTGGCCTGTATTTACTGTTTAAAGGATTTTCATGCCTTGTTCATTGAAAGATATCAAGTATCTTACCCATCATTAAAATTATTTCATGACTATTGCAAATATGCTTCTACTTTTATTGAACGCCTTGAGAAATATTATGAAGATGATAATTTCATGGATGATGAGATCATGGAAACCCTGTATGAAAATCCATTTCAGTAGCATAGAGACGATCATGAAAATTTGCAGCAGGACCAAGATCTTAGTATGGTGGAAAATGAAACAATTTCGCATCTTGACGGTCAACAGGAATTGCATGAAATGGATCAGCAGTATGAGGAAAATCTGTATACTCCTTCACTTGAAATCAATGAAGACAATCATTGTTTGAACAAAAGAAAACAAAAGGTATTATATCCTCTATCTGAAGATGAGATAGATCTGCTTTTCAGAGGTCTTGTTCCAGCTCAAGTTAACGCAGATCTGCAGTGTGCACGTGGTCAAGAAGGTGATGGTGGACCTTCTTCCTCTTCTGAAAAGGATGACAGTCCTGTAAGCAGCTTTATAGATCAGCAGGTTGAAATTTGCTATATGGCTGAAATTGATGAAAGAGAAGAGCTTGTTTCAGATCTACCCACAGAAGAAGACAACATGCAGATTGCAGAGTTTGATAATGTTAGGACAGCTACTTCAGTTCTAGATTCAGATTGTGATGACCAAGCATACCTTGTGCTGAATCCTGAAAAGGAGAGTTTTGTTGTTGAGATCATAGACAGAGTTTTTGATCCAAATGTTCTCATGCCATCAGAACAGAGCCTGCATGAGGAGGTAATTCAGTCAGTTCATGAAAAGCAAGATGAGATCTTCATTCAAGTAAGTGAAACAATTCCTTTGGATGAATTTATGGTAGATGATAGAAATGTCTTTTTTGCACTTCAAGAATCAGCTGAAGTTTCTTTCCTTATGATTGAAGAATGTAATAAGGAACTTGATAATTTGGTTGTGATATCATATGAAGATGACCTACCATATTGTCAGACTATAGAAGATCAGAGCATACAGGATTACGTTTCAGATTCTTCATATGTTCCATGTGTTGAAATGTTTTTACAAGAGGAGATCTGCTCATCTACCTGTTCAGAGTTTTTTGAAGCCCAAGAGCATACTTTTACTGAAGTACATGATAAAGATAGATCAGAATCAGAAGAGAAAGACTTGTTTCTTCAACAAGAGGTAAATCTTCATGTTTTTCAGGATCCAATGGCATATTTGTTACAGTCAGCAGTGAAAGTGATTATTGCAGTGTTCAGTGATGAAGGAGATCATGGTCAGCTATGTTTTTGGATGCCCAATTATCAGTTTGTATTGTTGACCAGTAGATCTGATCAGGGAAATCAGTCAAGAATCCATCTGCTTGATTGGTTACATTGGAAAGCCAATTATACATGATTGTACATATTTCATTAGTATGCAGGTGGTTGTCATCATGATTCCAAATCTTGATGTATTGTTGTTTTTTTTCCAAAAGCTTTGTAAAGTCTTGTTTTAAGTCAGTCATGAGTCATTTGTGTTTGGTTTGTTGGGTCAGTTTTTTCAAGTTTTTTCAGTGAAATCGAGTCAGTTTTGTCAGAGTTGTATTCAATTTTTAGTCAAATCTGCAGTCAATAAATGTGTCAAAGTTTTGTGTTAATTGTTGAAATAATGACTCCGTCACCCAATGGATGAAAGCACTGGTCTGCTCTCCCAGAGATCTGCCATTCTTGGCGTCTCCAAGGAGCCACCATCCCCATTGGAGCCAATGTTAGAGTTAGTCCTTACAGCCCTCCGTCAAAGATCTTTTCGCTTTTGCATATCATTTTTAGGTGTCTTGCTCGTTCCACTTCGTTGCATTTCGCTAGGGGCATGCCATTGATTAACGAGGGGGTCTGGTTATCTTGTGTTTCCTCATGCTTGTCCCTGCAGGGCTAGTAAAAAATTTCTCAAAAATCACCGAAGTACATGATCATTGCATTCATCGTCATAAAAGATTAGTTTCGTTAAAAAGTCTTTAGTGCTAGAGTCTAGGTTTGTCAGTCCTTTGCATACACATAATAAAAGCCCGCAGGCCATGAGGTTGGTTTCAACTCATTTAATATTTTTCTCATAAAGCATTTAAAACATTTTTAGTCCAAAACTCTGTTTTGGAACTAAAAATTGTTATTGTAAATAATTGTACTTGTTTCATTTCAAAAAGCTTCAGAGCAAGCCTCTGATATTCTCCAAAGCCAAAATGCCGGATCCCTGCAAAAATCAACAAAATATTATCAGTCCAAACCTCAGAAAAAGCAAGAGAAAGTCAAAAAGCAGCATTGTATTAAAAGACCAAAGATGTCAAAGTGCCAAACATTATAAAGTGGGTTATTGAATCAATTTAAATCAAATTTGATTTGGTAAGATATTTTGTTCACATATAAAAGGGGAAACAAGTCCATTTGTTCAAAAATTCCCAAGGCAAAATCATGTTTGAATTTGTGAAGGCCGAAACTGTGTTTGCATACTTGTGGAAAGCGTTTTGAGGTGTGCACTACGCGTTGGATCTATGCACTATGCACTGGGCCTCATTGGCAAGTGTAAAAATACACAGGCGCTACGCACACAGGTGTGTGCTACGCATTGGGTTTGGGTGCTACGCACTCAGTCACAACACCAAATTTTTTTGTTAATGCGTCCAGATCTTTCCAAATCGAGTCCAAAACTTGCAAGTAGGTGTTTCATGGCTGCTCAGTCAATTTTAAATTGTTCGTAGTATGTTTGAGGTGGGAAATTTGATGTATTGGGTGTAGAAAAATGAAACCGTATGCTCATACCAAAATCATTCCTTAGGCTTTTTAAAAAGACATGTGAGTGGCTTTGTGAAGATTTTCCCATTCTCCATTGGTGAAATAACTCATTTGTCAAGTTTTAGCCAACATCACAAAGGGTGCACTTCACATTTTTGTTCATTTGTCAAAACTGTCCTTGTGATCAAAACAGTGACTGTTTTATGCCAATACACTGAAAACAGAGTTATTACCATTATGGCTTGGTTCTTATGATGCTGTGGTAAACATATGTGGGTTTTGGGTATGCATTGAAATTCTGATTTCACCACCCCTATATCAACATACATATTGCAGACATTGTGTTTTCAAAGCCATGTCAGACACAGATTCAGTTTATGAGCAGGCGAATGACAGTGATTCCACAACAGAGGGTAATGTGCCATGGAGGCCTCACAGAGGTGGCAAAGGTGGTAAGCATCTCAGGGAAGAGCCCACTTCTTTGGTTAAATTGCAGGCTTGCCCGCTTGCAATGGATTGTTTTTGCTATCAGTCATGCTATCACTATTGTGAGCTAATTTCACAAATCCAGCATCATCGTGCACTAGCTCGCTTGTTTGTTCTACATTTACATGATGGCCATGTAAATCTTTCCGGAGTTGATTTCATTTTGTCACCAGAGACTATTGCAGAGGCCACTAGGATACCAAATATTGGAGAGCAGTGGAATAAGCGTCAGCAGTTAGAGAAATCCTACTATGAGCCATACATCAAACCCGGGTATATGAGGTGCTTGAGCAGGGTTTTTCCTTTCCAATACTTGAGTGATCAGTTTGCACCTTTGATGAAACTCATCATTCGGTATTTCAGTTGTGAGGGTAGCTTCTCGTATCTTTATGCGTACCATGTCCTTTTTTTGATGCATTTTACAAGGGTACGTTTAATGAACATTCCATACTTCATGTTTCGCAACATAGAGGATGGTTGTCTTAGTACAAAAGAAGACCCCAACACAGCAGCATAGAAGTATTTATCATTACGCGTTGATCAAGATTGTAGTGGTTCATTAGTTGGCACAGCAGGGCATTACTTGGGAGGATTTTATTTCTCGTGACTTTTTCACAGTGCCACAGCCACCTCCCAAGATAGTTCATGATGAGGGAGAGCCTTCACATCAGTTTGACATTCCTGAGACCGACCATGTCAATGCTCCAGCGTATGTGGCATATCAACGAGGCAACAGGGCCTTATTTGCAGCTACACGATGAGTACTATCTCCACATGGTGTGGAAGGGGTCTCGCCTTCTTCTTCAATACAGGTACAGGTTCAGGACAGAGGCAAGAGGTCAATTTATGAGGAGGGCCATTCAAGTGGTCATGATGTTGATGTTGCATTGAGTGATGTGGATAGGAACTCTCCTAGCTCGAAGCTGAAAGAGATCATCCAAGAGCAGAAGGTCGAGATTGACAGCTTGAATGAGAAGCTACTGAAGGCAGAATTTCTGATCAAATACTTGGAGTAGCGCAATAAATAGTTATAGGATGAGCATACACTTATTGAGCTGCGACAAATCCGTGAAGACTGAAGGTTGGCCCATAAAAGACCTGGTGATTTGACACCTGTTGAGCGGAAATTTTGGCTTGAGAAAGTCAATCGACATCTGGAGGAGTTGTTGGCAAAGGCCAATAGAGACAAAGACATGGTTCGTCACATGAAAAATCATTATTGGGCTCGCATGCATGTCGGCAAAGCAAAAATGAAGATTTTGAAAAGGAGGTTGAGTAAAGTACTAAAATGGTGAAAGAGGCTAGATCCACTCTGGATTTTGGCCGAGGCTTCGTTGGTTGGGCACGATACATGATGGAGGCTCTTCACTCCGAATTTGAGCAAATTCGGAGAAATTTTTGTCATTTTGAAATATTTTGGCCTAAAAACAGATTTTTCAGCTATACGAGTAGACCATCGACGCGCTCGCTTTTGATTGGAACACTTTTTGGAGGGAAACTTTGTATTTTTGGGTTTTTCATGGTAATTTATGCATGGTCAGTTATTGCCGAAGCATTTCATCAAGTTCTGGATGATAAAAAGGCCCAAAAGCACCATGAAAACCACCTTGCTGCCACCTTTTGCAACAACAGGAAGTACTTCTGGGAGAATGCAATTTTGAGGGGGCAAATGAGCTCCAAATTGGGAAATTCCACTTGGGATGGATAGTAGACATCCAGATATTTCCAACCAGCTATTGTGAGCTTGATTTCGATGTCAGGAAGTGCCCCAAAAATAGGCTGAAAGGTGCGCTACGCATAGGAATCAGGGCGCTACGCATAGAGGTTTTTGGTCCAGTTTTCATCCTCCAGCTCAGGAATTCGGCCAGTTTTCACCAGTTTCACTTCTTGATGTGATTTTTGACCCAACATGATGTAATTTGATGTGTGTAAGGTAACATGGCACTTATTTACCTTCTTCTAGATGATTCATTCACATCTTAGCAAGAAATTAATGTAATGAATCAGTGTCCTTCTTTTTAGAGGCAGGTTGTTTTGGTCACCTATATTCTTGCTCCATGTTTAGAATTTGTTCAAACTGCTCCTAGAAGGAGGAGCTCGACCCCTAGAGGTTAGGGAATGAGTTGGCTTGATCTATATATGTAAATTTTCAGTCAGTAGCATAGGTTGGACTCTTGGGAAAAGCTTAACACTCTATTGTACATTCACTTCTGCATTTTTGGCAAAGGAAAGACCAGGGTTTTGCAGCACTGTTTGGGATCCTTGTGGCTTTGTGTGTTGATGGTGTGCTTCTTTCTGTAATTTTAAGTTGTTAATATGTATCATTTTCCTTCTTTCATCTTCTGCAATTGAACAAATGAAGTGTTAAGGTAGAATCCATAGATTGTTATGCTTTGCCTTTAAGTTTGTTTGATTTTCCATGTTTTCGGCTGTTTAAGGAGAATCCTTGAAAGTTTCTTGCTCTCCTTAGCTTCTCACCAATCAGATCTAGCCATTCATTATATTTAAAGCATCAAGACAATCGCCTACCTGACCCCAAGTAGACCTCTGCAAAAACTGTGTCTCATCCCCGCACCCAAAATTGCCTTTTCCTTTGATTCAACAAAAACCTCAAAAATCAACCTCAAACTCCTTGTACTTCATACCTAGCCTAAGATCAATTGCCAATTTAGTCATCTCGAGCCTCATTGATCACCTTTTTCCTTCAAAGCAAATGGGCATCGGGTGCGCCTCTACTAAAAACCACTTACAAGGGAATCCTTTTACCAATAGATATGCAAAGACTCCACCATGCAAATTATAGCTGCAAAAGGAAATCCTTCGGTAGCTTCATTATTGTAAAAAGTTATTTCCTTTTGTAAAAACTGTAAATATGATTGCTGATTTGATTTTCTGTGTTTTTTGTTTTTTGTTGTTCCCTCTTTGGAACAACACATTTGGTTTTTTCTGTTCCCTCTTTGGAACAATGCTTTTGCTTTTTGTTGGTCCCACTTCGGAACAACACTTTTGCTTGTTGTTGTTCCCACTTTGGAACAACACTTTTTATTTTTGTTGTTCCCACTTCGAAACAACACTTTTTCTTTTTTTTGTTCCCACTTCGAAACAATACTTTTGGTTTTTGTTGTTCCCACTTCAGAACAGCACATTTTGTTTTTGTTGTTCCCTCTTCGGAACAACACTTTTTGTTTTTGTTGTTCCCACTTCGGGACAACACTTTTGGTTTTTGTTGTTCCCTCTTTGGAACAACAGTTTTAATTTTTGTTGTTCCCTCTTTGGAACATCACTTTTTTGTTTTTTTTTGTTCCCTCTTCGGAACAACACTTTTGGTTTTTATTGTTCCCTTTTCAGAACAACTTTTGGTTTTTGTTGTTCCCACTTTGGAACAACACCTTTGATTTTTGTTGTTCCCACTTCGGAACAACACACTTTTGATTTTTGTTGTTCCCACTTCAGAACAACACTTTTGGTTTTTGTTGCACCCACTTCGGAACAACACTTTTGGTTTTTGTTGTTCCCACTTCAGAACAACACTTTTGGTTTTTTCTGTTCCCACTTCAGAACAACACTTTTGGTTTCTATTGTTCCCACTTCGGAACAACACTTTTGGTTTTTGTTGTTCCCACATCGAAACAATTTTGGTTTTGCTGTTCCCTCTTCAGAACAACAATTTTTTTTTTTGTTGTTCCCACTTCAGAACACCACTTTTCGTTTTTGTTGTTCTCACTTTGGAACAACTCTGTTTGCATGTTTGCTGTTCCCACTTTGGAACAACACTTTTTGTTGTTGGTTGTTCAAATGCTACCTCTTTTTTTTTAGAATTTGTTGTTGTTCCTTCTTTGGAACAACATTTTTGCTTCTTGAAGTCAAGTGTTTTTTGAACAACACCCTTTTTCCTTGCATTATTATGATGTTGAACAACACTTCCAGGATTATTCCTAGCTCATCTCAACCCAAATTTTTTTGATTCCCTTTCATGGCACGAAGTACAATGCTTTTATGAGGGCAAGAATTATGGATTCTATTAAAGCAGGTTAATACCCTTAATGTTATGATCTTTAACAAGACAGCTTCTTAATGATAGGTTTCTTAAAAAAAAAATTGGGGAAGGACACAATTATTTACATATTACTTTACTGTATTGATTTCTGCTGTATATAATATTGATTGATCATCTTTACCATGCTAGTTCCACCCCTCCTAGTTATAATCCTCTCTGTCTATTATAAGTGAGATTATGGGTATATTTTTTTTCTATTGATATGTTCAACTTCTTCCACCATCCCTGCTCTTAAGGAGTACTGAGCCTCCCTCTATTTATTATAAAAATGTGTAATAACAACAAATTTTGCCTACAGATAGAGGATAGGGGGTCTCATTAAGAGCCAGCCTACCATGTTCATAAGGATGTAGCAATGTGACATTCCCACTATGGCCACCACACCAAGGTTATGATCCAAAGGATGGCTAAAATATCCTTGGAACAAGAGGTCTCATCACAAGCCGACCTAATCACTTTTGCTACTTCCCAGTGAATGGCAGTGTGGTCATCTGGTTACCATGCCAGCACACTGATCTCTTCAGTAGAAACAACAATGGAATTCTCCAACTATAAATTGAGGATCTTGGCTCATATGGGTTAAAAAATCAACTCTGTTGAGGCTATGGATGCCTGTTGGAAACAGAAGCTCTACTTATGGTATTGAAGTTCCATTTTCAACATCAATAATTATTATAATACCCTCTTCTTACTTCTCTTTTTATGAGAAGAATTATTTCCTTAATTTCTCCCTACCTTGAACCTTTATGCACGAGTTAATGTTTTTAATAAATCATATCATTTTAAGCCAGAATAGCATCAGCAAAGCATCTTTTCTTGCATATTTTTGTCCTTTTTCTTTACCGCATAACCTATCATCAACCAAATTATCTCGTCTCTTATCAATAACCATAATTACACACCTCGCTTTCATTATATCCATACCTTTTACATTCCTCTCATTAATATACATACGCTGTCCCATATTAATGTTGTATCTTTCACCCTTGTACATTGTCGTCAAAACAACATTCCCCCATCCATTCGGTCGTAGGAGACCTTTCATCTTGAAGGAGGGAGGGGACCTTCATTACAATCGTTCATGTGTTATAACTGTTTTATTGGATTTCATAGGTTGATATGGTACTCTATGATCATGCGACATGTGGCAAAATAATAGTCCTCAAATTAATGAATTCTCATAGAAATATCGTTTAACATTGGAAAACTTAGCTGTTACAACTTACTTGTTGTTCTATCTCTCTGTTGATGTATGTTGTTGTGTTTTCTCCACTGCACTAATCCTTTGCAATAGTAGGAAGAACTCAAGCATTATGGGTGGTAAGTCAGTGTGCCGAGAACCTTTAGTGCTGGAAGTCTCCGACAGAGCCATGGAAATTCTGGTCCGCGCAGGGTGGATACCATACTTCACAAGGTTCCAGTCCCCTAGTGAGGAAATCGCTATTGAATTTCTACAACAACTGTAGAATGGGCAATCCTTGGTGAGAAGTAGAAGCATTACATTATCAAACACTGTAATTGTTGAAGTATCTAGGCTGCTAGTGGAAGGATCTGCATGGACAAAAAAACACGTAATGTTACAAGACGCGGTGGACATTTTCAGAGATGCAGGTGAGGAATTAACCAAGAAAGGCAAGGGCATATAACCATCTTCTCTGGCAGAACCATGTCATGAGTTGGAAAGTGTTGTCCAGAGGTACATTACCTGAGATGGATGATGAGACATGATAAGACCATGACAACTCAAACTTTTAGCTGTTTTAAAACTAAAGATCATTGTTAATCTGCCATCTTTCTTGAATTTAGTGCTACATGATACCGCTGATAGAATAAGACGGGCTAGGCAACTAGAAACTGTAGTTAGCCACCATGGATTGATTAGACTAATTGTTACCCATAACCTTTTTTAACAAAACTTAACTTTGGATGGTCTCATAACACCCCTGGAGATTAGTCAAAACCCTGTAATCCAAAATCCTGAAATTTTGGCGATAAGCCAGCAGGGCCCTGTTCCAAAAAGAAAAAGGACTACCCACTCAAACATTAAACCCCACAAGCGTAGGTGGTCTACAAGATTATATTTAGTCCAGAGAATGTCTATAGATAGCACCGAACAACCTGTGGAACCATCCATACTAATTAGTATACAAGACTTTGAGTCGGAATGAGAGGAAGAACTTGAACAAGGGGAAGGATGTCATTCAAAATCAGAACTTGGGGAGGTGGCCAATTCAGGAAAAGAACCCGAGGAAGAGGATAGACCGAAATCAGAACAAGGAAAGGCACAACACCTTGATGATGAACTAGAAAATGAAGAAGAACCTCCTCAAACATCAACCATGAGTCCCCAAAATGATATTTTGCAGGATTTTGAGACAGGGATGGCTCAGGTCCTGGCAAATCTAAATGCATACATGCAACCTAGAGGATCACTTGATCCTAACCTAATGGAAGCTCAATCCCCAGAAGATTCTGGGCATACAGAAATTTTGCCCTCTTCAGAAGCTACAGACTAGGAAAAGGAAGCAGACACATAAGGTATTCATGAATCCGCCAACCTGTCTGGTGACACAGTTCTATTGGAACACAACCATGATAAACAACAGGAATCCTTAGATACAAAAGCTATTGACAAGCTTGTTAGTGTAAAATATGCTCCTTAGAAGAGGCGAGTAGCCAAAGAAAAACTAAAGAAGCTAAGACACAAATATCAAAAGCTTCAAAAGACTGTTAAAAGGCTACGCTGGAAGCTTAAAGAAATTGCAAATGGAAAAGCCCAGAACACTACTCCTGAGGTAGTCCGTGTGGCTACGCAAATAGAAATATGTAAGGGTAGGTCAAAAAAGACCCAAACTAAACTCATTCCTACTTAAACAATAGCCACCTAGCCAAATTTGCATGCAGACTTAGTGGATGCAGCCGTTCAGATGGAGTATTGGTCCTCCCACAATAAGGAAGTACAAACTGAGGAAATATCCTCTTGTAGCACAGGCACTGAAACAGAAGAACAAGCCAAGGATATCCTATCAAGCAAAGACCCTATTCTCCTAAAGCTATAGGAAGAACTGATGCAAGCCTAGCTTGCTCCAGAATGATGTGAATAAGAAAGAGTCCCTCTGCAAAAATATCAAGAGTTGCAGAAACAGTTTGGGGAATTAACCACAACTAAGAATGGGACTTTTGACAAATTTAGACAGGAAGAAGAAACGCTGAAGAAGGTGAAGACCAAGCTGGACAGAGCCTGGAATCAGATAGACGCCATTTTCTCACTATATTCAGATGTCTTGACATGTAGGTCTCCGACCACAAATTATGCCCTGTTCTTATTAAAACAATAGTTATTGTTAAAGATTAAAGCCGTAAGAGCTGATAAGCCAATCGAGTTAAAGACAACTGAAGATTTTATAAGTTGCTACAAGGAACATGGGGCAAAAGTCCAAAGGCTTCTTTGCGAATTTTATTTGCATAATTTCATATTAGAAGGAGAAGTTGATAAGAACCCTAGCCCTTTTGTTGGAGATATTCAATTCCAGGCTTTTATCTCTTTTGTAGTTAATCAACTTAAGTGGTTTAAGGCGTATAATTCATTCCAAAGACAGGAACACGGGTTGGATCTCTAGGTAAGGAGTGAGCCTACTCAGCCTTTGCAACTGTTTGCTAGACATAAAAGGTTGATGACAGAAGAAGGCGAGATTCAAATTTTAGGACCCATACATAAGGAAATTGTACAAAAAGGAACAACATATTTCCTCTCCATCCAGGAAATATCCCTGACTGCATCCAAAATGAGATGGACAACCTCAACTAACAGTGTTAAGGAAAGAGAACCATTTAATTATGGGAACTTCAAAGCTACTGCAAGCCGGTTAATCACATATAGCAATCTTATTTTGAGGGAAGGGCCTTATTGGTTGGGATGTTGATTTAGATGTCCCATTATTTGGTATCCTCCTGAAGGGTATCGATTTGACTATGAGTTACCTGAAGGACACAAATAGACAACCTTTGCAAATTTGGCACAAAATCACAGTTTCAGGCTTGATAAAGAAACCGTTTTTCCGGCCTACTCCTTAACTACATTACATAGGAATTATTTATTTGTCATGAGGACATGAAAAATTATAAGCAGGGGAGTATGTTGAGCCTTGCAATAGGTATGTATTTACTCTTGATTATTATCCTTTTCCTCATTTCTTATCCATTTTGTTCCATGATATAATAACAAATTGATAGGATTTTGATAAGGAATGAATAAAACTGCTCTTGATACGATTTGACCAACCAAACTAACTCTCATTACTTTTTATGTAGAAAAATAGCAGAAGGAACAACTTTTGTTCCAAAGTTGGAATAGCAAAAGCTAATCGAGGAAAATGAGATGCGTTAGGTGCGTTCGAACCAAGAAACGAGTCAAGAATATCAGTGCGGGATAGAAGAATTGTCTGAAGATAGCATTTAGTTTTGAATCCATAAAAGGGAAGACTGAAGAGGGATCTCTCATATTTTACTTGGATTGTAATTTTAATTTACAGAAGGGTGATTCTGAAGAAGAAGATCATGTTGTAATGATAAGTGACTTTGATGATTAATATACAACTTGTGTTGTTGTTCGTTCAGATATTCTGAAATCGTTAAGCAATGTTCATTGGTGGCTAGGGCCCAGTCTCTGGTGGAACTTACCGTTGTTCCTTGTTTTATGCATTTTTCATTTCCTACAAGTTATTATGCTTTATATCCTTCTAGTTGATGTATTTTCGTTGAATTGGATGTCTAGTATTCATTTCATTAAGAGTTGGTTTTATTTAATTCATGTCGTGCATTGAATTAGTTATCGGTTAAAGAATCATTTCCAGTTAATTACAGAATAGAGCATGATTGATTAAATGCTTTCCTTCTATCCAATAGTTTAAGTCAATTTGAAAGAGCTCAGTTAATACTACAGTGCTCTCGGTTGATTTTCATTTGAATTTGGTTGATTCAGATTGAATTACGGTATAGTTTGAGATAGAGTCATGATGATTAGATGAATTATTTCCTTTAAAGTTACAAACTTGAGATTTATGATTGCACTTGTTTACTCTTGTATTGAATTTAATAACTTAGTTTAAATCATTACTCTCTAGATTTATAGCTTGCACATACTGTGTACACTCTTGGAATAAAAAGACTTACCCATGTTGATAATTAATGTGAGGAAATTAGGAGTTTTAAAAGACACCTTTTAGCACCCAACAACACTGAGTTGACTCAAAGGCCTGAAACTCTTCGGTTAGGGCCCAAACCTAGCAGAAAAGGCTCCTCTTATTATACTTGTATGCTTAGGTTATTTCATAGATTAATTGTTGAATTTGTTTTACAATTGTTCCATTGCAAGTAGTGGTGAAGTTGATTAGTTTGCTTCCATTTGTGCATAGCCTTAGTAGTAGCTTTAGAGAGATAAAAGAATACCAAAAAGGTTGGTAGCAGGTGGATTTGGCCTCACTCCTCCCTTCAGGGACCATGGTTTGAGGAAAAACTCCTATTCAGCCCCAAAAGGACACAATTATTATTTCTTATGGAAGTTACAGTTTTCTGCTACTTAGGCCAGCATATTTTCAGTTTTCAAGAATAGGTTTCAATTGTCATTTTTGATGTCTCTAGCTTTGTATTAGATCTCATGGTGTTTCACAATATTCTGCAAGATTTCCATATATGAACTAGGCAACTAAATAATGAAATTTTGTTTTCTTAAGTTGATTGGAAATCTTCTTTGTTTGATATGATTCATGGATAAATGCCAGTAAACCAATTCATCATTCCATGTTTGCTTAGTGGGCATTGACCCAGGTTCAACGTTAAGTTAGCCAAGAAAATCCCTACACTACTAGCCCTTTCGACATCAATCCGCAGAGCGCAAATTGAACTCTCACTTGAAGCAGTATGGGGGGATGCTGGAACCAAGTTTCTACACCCAGAGATGGTAGTGTTGTCATTTTATTCCCTAAATCTACCTTTGCGCAAGTCGATAAGCCTTTTAGGGCTTATCGATATACTTCTCTAAATCAGCCTCTAGACCTGCGCGAAGGTCTATGACTGTCATTTGCTGAACCTAACCAGGTGAATCAACCACTTATGAGCTTCTGTAAGTACTCTTACTTCTGTATTTACCCAGATTGGCTTAAGTATCTGATAACTTCAATATGCATTAATATGTTCTTCGCATAAATAGATATTATTAATAATAATAATAATAATATCCATTTTTAAGGTCACAGCCAAGCCAGACACCAAATTGGTGTATGAGACCCCCTTGTTTGTGGGACAAGGGACCCACCTCCGCGCAGCGATTTGACTGCTAAGTCTACGAAGGCATACATACTCTACCCCCCTCTGGTTTTGAACCTGTGACCTCTTAGGAGGAAACACATGCTCTTAACCATTAGGCCCACTCAAGATGTAAAACATATAGATTCACGGATAAATATAGTATTAAATCATAAACGCATTATTCAGCATAACATAACCGTATTTATTCATAACAGAAGTAAATAGATAAAACACAGATATTTCCAGAGTAATCTTCTTTATTAATACTTCAGATCTTCTTACAGACTCTAACTACCCTACACACTAAGTTGCAGGGGTTCGCGAACTCAGTTGCTGACTTCCACCCTTGGCCTTTGTGTACACAGCTACAGAGCCTCCCTTCTACTCTAAGACTCTTTACTCTTTTCACTAATGACCCATTACTACTTTTCCTAAAACTACCTTAGACTCTTCTAAGACTCTCCTTTTTATACAATCCCATGGTCTGGGGACCATCGGTAGATCTTCTAAATCTGACAAAACTTACATAAAAGAAGGGAAGAAACCCTTTTTTACACTTTACATCTATGTGCTCTGCAACCACAAATTTTCGAGACTTTACACTTTACATACAAAAGCTTGGGCTTTTTGCCCCAAAACTTGGGCTTTTAACCCCAAAATCGACCCTAGGGAACCCTATCCCAATAGCCCCCCAACACAAATATGGTGACTTGCCCCCGAGTCACTCTGCTAGCATGAAGATCTTACTATGAATACCTCCTAGATCTACTTGCACCACTATAACTTTAGTTGTACACTGCCTAGCCTCCTACTTGACCTACTCCACCAGCTGCTCCATTGTTGGTCCTACACTATCTACCTAGATCTTATACTATACTATCTACAGGCTAGAAAACCTCTCCCCAATGGTGGTAGAGAGTACATAGGCCTCATATAGCCAAGGCCTCAATCTAGCCTTGAAGACTACCTCTTTTCGCTGCGCTGCTTCCACCTGTTCTTTCAGTTCCTTTGCCTCCTGCAGCTTGGCCAATCTTTGTGTGATGGCGATGGTGCGCGCCGTTGCTCTGGCTTCATCATACTGTTGCTGTAATTCCCTTGCCTCAGTATTCAACCTCTGTAGGTTGGGATCTTCCTGCAGACTTGTGAGGACCTCCATCGATTGCTCGAAGAGCACAGTACATTCTGCCACTGCGACATCTACTACAGCAACTACATTCTTGATAGCTGACTCACGTTGTTCTCTGACCTCTAGCAGTGTTGAAGGTTGTGCCCTCAAATTGATCTCTGTAATATTGAGGTTCGGATCAAACTGAACCTTGGCCGTATCAGTCTCAACATTATGCACACCTGCAACCAACTTTCAAATCTTGGCCTCCAAAGGCACCTCTTTGGGAATGTGTAGTTCTAGAATGGCTATGCACGCTTCTGCTACCACTGCTGCAATGTGCTTATTCTTTCAGGTGTCTATTGCTACTATTTTCTCAATGAAAAATTGTTCGTTGGTAACCTTATTCTTGTTGATCATGCTTAGCGCGTGCTACTCTTAGGCCTTAAGTTCTCTGATCACACCTTCTTGCTGCATGTGAAGGAATTCACTTGGGAGCGCGGCCAAGTTGAGACAAATTTTCCTTAAGACAGCCTTGTCAGCATTTGTTTCTGTGCTTAGGGATCCATGAGGTAGTGTGATGGCTTGAGGATCCAAATAGTGAACCATCTCGACTGCTCCAGTGGTCCCTGATGCCAAACTAGTCGACGTTGCACTCCTCTGCCCTACACCTGCCTGCAGTTGAGTAGTTTGGATCTGCAGCTCACACAAACTTGTCTGAATGGAAACCAAGGCTTGCTTCTGCTACTTCTCAAACTACTGCAGTAGTTCTGATGTTGCATCCCTTGCCTTATCCCCATTGTCATCTAAGTCACCCTCTCTCAAGGTGATCGAGTCTAGGGACAACTTAGTGGCAATAGTCTTTTTGTGTGGCCCTTCCTTCTCTTGCTCCCTATTCCACTTCACTCGGAAGGGAGTGCTTTCCAGATCTACACCACCCTACTCTGATCGCTCTTCTTCTTCTGTTTGTGGTGAAGGGGATTTTTGACTTCTGTTAGAGTCGTGCTCTTCCTCCCATTCCTTGGTAGCGCACCCTGTTTCTGCACGTGCCTTCTCCTCAACCCCCTTCTTTCTCTTTTCAACGAATAATTGAATTTTCGACCAGGCATCTTCCTTCTTCTACTTTCCAATAGTATTACTAGACCCGGCTAGCCAACGATCGAGGACCCCTGCTATGGCATCACTTGTCATGAGGTATGGCAGATCATACCACTTTTGTTCTGGGTCCTTGCGTGCCCATATGGAGATATAGTGGAAGTCCACTTTGAAATCCGCGTATCCCGACAACTGTTCAAAAATAGTTAGTGACAGTCGTGGCCTACGATTGATGGCCATGAGGATGCTTGACTCCATCAGCACCCAAAATATTTTGCTCTCTTAGACCCATCCAACGTCCTTTATGGCCCATAGCGAACCAAACTTCACTGCTTCTGGTAGATCTATCACGATTAGAGGAAACTAGCTATCCTCTGGTAGTTCCCACGCAACCAACAAAATCAACAATAACAACCATGAGTAGTGGAATGTTTTGCTGTGGTCCTGTGCCTCCCTATAGTTCATGAGGAACTCACTGCACAGGTAGCACACCCAATTGAATTGTACACCCTCTGTTGGGTCTAAGTTTTGTCTTATTTTTATTTATTTATGATCCAGGTCTGAGTGTGAAGAAGGACCCTTCCAAGACCTTTTAATTTTGTGATGTCTTAAAATTTCTTTTTAAAATAACATTAATAAATACATCCATGCTAAAAATAAGAGGAACATAACAATCATCAACACATGAAAACATAAGTGTTGATAAGAGTGTTCATCCAGGAGGGACTACATCTTCAGGCCCCAGTCTCAAGATGGTGTAGGCTACTGCATTGAGTGTTGTCAATAATGGTGATGTACACAGAGATGATGTTTCGATCATACAAGGAAAAATTACCTCATGCAAGAGTGGCTCTAAGAGATGTTCCACAACTAGAACTCTCAATCAAAAGACTCCTATCAGTATGATACAAAAACAAGCATGGTGTGCATCCTGCCAACATGGCACAAAAGGGATGTCAAAGAAAAACACATACATGATGACAACAAGAGTATCCCAGCAACATACATCATGGGATATCAAAGCATAACATAAAGATTTATGACAGCAAGTACATCATATAGAAGATTTCGCATAACATGAAGCAAGGAATCATAACAACATGAAATAAACAAAATCCTATGTCAATATCAATCGAGGATCCATGCAGCATAATGTAAAAGAAGAAGTACATTGATAATAACCATATACCTCACACCACGGGCCATCTAAAGAAGTGGATGTCTCACTACTGAAGCTGCTCGGACCATTGCTCTCAAGGCATCGATCTCATGAAGATTGTTGCTCGCACATGAATGTGGACATCTACGCTGACACTTGGAAAAGTGACAAGAAGAAGAAATGAGAGAATAAGAAATCTGAAGCCACCATCAGAATTTTGGCGTCGAGTAGTGCTGAATCGACTGTCCAAAATCTGAATTCTAAGAAGTTGAAAATTCTGGGCTCAAGGAATCTTCTAGATTCCCCCGGGATTCCTCAAAGGTTTTGTTCCATGGATGGACTGTAAATCTGCAACTCAGATGGCGAATATGATCTCACCATTGCGATCCTTGTGGAAAACCATGAAAAACAAGTATAAACTTGACTATATTCTGAAATGTCAAAATTTTACCTCGGGAAAATTTCATCGCTCATGGTTCTGCTCCCTGTTTTTTCTGAAATCACGGTTCCACGTGAATTCTGGAAAGGACTGGAAAATGTAGACCTCTAATGAAGAAACAAACATCACCATTGTGTTCGTGGCGATGAGAGGTGTAAAAACCATATAAAACTTGTCAAATTTTGACAAAGTGAAAATTTTTCCCTCCAGCAAAATTCATGGTTCCTGCATTAAAATATTAATTAATTCACTGCCTTGAAATTCGTGCGTACGTTATGCCTCGAAATCCATGCCTATAGTCTCTCTCCTCCTCAAACTATGTGC
This sequence comes from Pinus tabuliformis, assembly GCA_031772625.1. Classification (NCBI taxonomy): domain Eukaryota; kingdom Viridiplantae; phylum Streptophyta; class Pinopsida; order Pinales; family Pinaceae; genus Pinus; species Pinus tabuliformis. The sequence continues at coordinate 767,895,697 of CM062815.1, forward strand.
AAAGGCAAACCTCTGAGTTTAAATAAACTTTCATCGGTGGATTTCCCAATGGGAGTAGTTGGTGCATTGGTAATATTAGGGGGATGGTTAAGGAGAGGTCGGGGGATCAAATCCCACCTTCTCTACATATAACACCTTTTAAACCACAATGATGGATAAACGGGGGTCGGGTCTGCATTGGGTTGCCTACCCCTTAAACCCTGCATGTCGACATATATTAATTAGTGCTTTTCCCAAATCGACAATTGGCTATGGTGGTTGCATATATATCGGCGCTTTTATCGGGGCTTCGTCGATATACATATCGGTGATATTATATGGGAAACATATATTTCGGGTCGGGGCAATATATGTTATGTGGCATATAACATATAAATTGGCACATCTATATATATATATATATATATGGTTGACCATTGGGGTTTGGGCCGGGTCCACTGCCAATGGCCCGCACCCACCCATTAATACATTGTTTTAAACAACATATATATAGATATATGGTTGGACATATATGCGGGATATGTGGAGAAGGGTTCGGTGGGGGTTATTGCCGCCGATCCTGATCCCATATATAAATATATATGTGTTTATTGCGATAAGGGTGTTTTAAAGGGTTCGGCCAGGTTTTTCGCCGTCGATCCCAAAACTATGTGTTTTTATTGTTTATATATTAAAATAACTATATTGGCACATTTCATTATATGCTTCCATGTGGGTCCCACCTGCTTACTGGGATTCCATGTGGCAAGTTGTGGGCCCCACTTTTCCCTTGTCATGTCAAACTTTGAATAGCTCTATCTTTTGCACACGAGCTCGATTTTATGAGCCATTCGCACCACCACGATCAAGATGATGAGGTCTTTGATCTGGTCCTAGTTCGAGCATAATCCCAACACTTTGATTTTTGAGCCATCTTTGTCCTCTGTGTCTCTCTAGAGCCACCTAGATCAATCCTCCCCACTGAGGAGTTTTTAGTCCTCCAAAAGTATGGAAAATAATATGCACTTTCTCTTTGTACCCTATCTGCATCACAAGAGTCTTGAAAAGTTCTCGCTTTGATCTCCTTCACCTTTGTTCTTCAAAGACTTAAGAAACGAACTAACACCTACTACTTCTGCAACTTGTGGTACATTTTTTGCAAATCACATGCTTTGAATAACATGACCAAACTAAAGACCCAAGCATCCCATACTTGCCACGAGTTTATAACACATACTCGGTGGTCAAGTTTACAACAAGATGGACGTAATACCCCAGCTATGAACAAAAGGCCAACTCATCATGGTTGCTTCAAAAAGTGATGGAAAACACATCATCACTACAACACATGATTTACATACATAAGGCCAGACACTATTGTTTTGAAAAGTGACGAAAAGATAACATCACTTTCAGAGTTTAAACATGCAACTCAAAATACGTCTCAAAACATGACTAGACATCATTGTTGCTGACCAAGTGATGGAAACACATCATCACTTTTACACTTTAAAAATGCAACAAATGATTTACAAAAGAATTACCATGAAATGACATCATGTCAAAAAAACCATTTTTCACTGATCAATGTGAACAGGTCACCTCCTTGAGGTGGTTTTGCTTGTTTAACAATTGTTCTTCTCGGTTCATGCACCGATGCTTTGTCTTTAAGGCACTGCTCTGGATGGAGCTTCCAGCAAGTGGCTTATGATGGTCATTTCGGTCACAATGACTATAGTAGGCTTTCTTCCTGCATACCTGCTTAACCTATTTCTTTTCATGCGGTTGAGAGGGTCTTTCACGCCTCATGAGTGTTGCCATTCCTTTCCAACACATGGAAAAGGTATGGTTAGGTAAACCACAAAAGGTGCATGTTTTCCGATGCCTTGATCTTCATTCATTATTAACAAAATGATCATAATCAAAATGAACATTTGAAGATCGAAAGTGATTATACCTTCCTTTCTTGTTGCTGATGTTAGTATAGTGATGAGAGCTTGCGTCCGCTCTCTCCCTACAATGGAAACTACCATGGGATGATGGGGATGATTTCCCATCATTCTCTTTCCTCGATGATGTCTCGGATGAATCTGACACCTTTGAGCACTCTCCTTTTGTGTATCTCAATCCTGTAAATCGATGCTTATGCACAACCTCCAAAGGTTGAGTTATGCCTTGGTTGCTAGCACCAAGCTCTTTCCCCTCGTGCCTTCTCTTTGTAAGGAGCCTCATATTTGTCCCTGTAATTGGGATCTCCAAATCTCCAACAGACATCATACTATCAAAAGATCAAATCAAAAGGAAATCAACATCTTTTACCTTCTCTTTCGATTTGGAAAGAATTGATGAGGGTTGTTCATCATTTGTTGTTGATGGATCGCATTCCCCAACTTCTTTCCTAACATATCCAAGTCCTACCTGAAGGGGCAATTCCTCTACTTTGATGGGATTGACAATGCCTTGGCCATGAACGCCCAAGCCTTTTCCTTCATACCCCGTTCTCTTAAACAGTTTGGAGCCAATTCCTATGGTATGATTTTCAAACATAGTGAAATCATCATCAGGAAACATACATGAAGATGGAGAACTACTTTTTACCTCACATGAGTCTCGCTGCAACTTTTCCAAGGCCTCGTCCTTTGCTTGCAGCTATAGTAGAAAACTCTGCTTCTCCTCTTTCTCTTCATGTAGACACATATTCAATTTATCATTCTCTGTTTGAAGATTATTTTTGTCTTGCTTCACTTCTTTCATGGCCTCTTCTATGGCTTTTAACTGAAGTTGTAATCGCTCCTTTTCCTCTATCTCTTTCTGTAGAGTTTCATACATAATTTCCACTTTCTTGTAAATGTTAAGCATGGTCTCGTACATCGCTCTTTCATCCTCTGTCATTGTTCACACTACAATTCACATCAACGCAAAGACCGCTCTGATACCACTTGATCTAAGTCCAGGTTTGAAGAAGGACCCTTCCAAGACCTTTTACTTTTGTGATGTCTTAAAATTTCTTTTTAAAAGAACATTAATAAATACATTTGCATCCTGAAAAGAAGAGGAACATAACAATCATCAACACATGAAAACATAAGCGTTGATAACAGAGTTCATCCAGGAGGGACTACGTCTCTGGGCCCCAGTGTCAAGATGGTGTAGGCCACTGCATTGAGTGCTATCAATAAGGTGATGTACAAAGAGATGATGTCTCAATCATACAAGGAAAAATGCCCTCATGCAAGAGTGTCTCTAAGAGATGTTCCACAACTAGAACTCTCAATCAAAAGACTCGTATCAGTATGATACAAAAACAAGCATGGTGCACATCCCACAAACATGGCACAAAAGGGATGTCAAAGAAAAACACATGCATGACGAAAACAAGAGTATCCCAGCAACATACAGCATGGGATCTTAAAGCATAACATAAAGATTTATGACAACGAGTACATCATATAGAAGATTCTACATAACATGAAGCAAGGAATCATAACAACATGAAATAAACAAAATCCTGCATCAATATCAATCAAGGATCCATGCAACATAATGTAAAAGAAGAAGTACATGGACAATAACCATAAACCTCACGCCACGAGCCATCTGAAGAATTGGATGTCTCACTGCTGAAGCTACTCGGACCATTTCTCTCAAGGAATCGATCTCATGAAGATGGCTGCTCTCACATGAATGTGGTCATTTGCAGTGGCACTTTGAAAAGTGACGAGAAGAAGAAATGAGAGAATAAGAAATCTGAAGCCACCATCAGAATTGTGGTGTTGAGTAGTGTTGAATCAACTGTCCAAAATCCGAATTCTGAGAAGTTGATAATTCTAGGCTCAAGGAATCTTCTAGATTCCCCTGAGATTCCTCAAAGATTCTTTTCCATCGATGGACTGTAAATCTGCAACTCAGATGGTGAATCTGATCTTTCCATTGCAATCCCTACAGAAAACCATGAAAAACAAGTATAAACTTGACTATATTCTGAAATGTCAAAATTTTATCTTCTTGGGAAAATTTCATAGCTCATGGTTTCACTCCCTGTTTTTGCTGAAATCTTGGTTCCACGTGCATTCTGGAAGGGACTGGAAAATGAAATCCTCTGATGAAGAAACAAATAGCACCATTGTGTTTGTGGTGATGATAGGTGTAAAAACCATATAAAACTTGTCATATTCTAACAAAGTGAAAATTTTGTCCTCCTGCGAAATTCATGGTTCTTGCATTAAAATATTAATTAATTCATTGCCTCGAAATTTGTGCCTACATTCTGCCTCGAAATCCATGCCTATAGTCTCTCTCCTCCTTGAACTGTCTGCAAAGGCAAACCTCTAAGTTTAAATAAAATTTCATCAGCAGAGTTCCCAATGGGAGTAGTTGGCGCATTGGTAATATCAGGCGGATGGTTAAGGAGAGGTTGAGGGATCAAATCTCGCCTTCTCCGCATATAACACATTTTAAACCACAATGATGCATAAATTGGGGCCGGGTCTGCATTTGGAAGCCCACCCCTTAAACCTCTCATTAATCCATTACCCCTTAATGGCTATCGGCATATATTAATTTGCGCTTTTCCCACAATCGGCGCTCAGTTATGGTGGTTGCATATATATCGGTGCTTTTATCGAGGCTTCACTGATATACATATCGGTGATATTATATGGGCGACATATATTTCGGGTCAGGGGGATATATGTTATGCAGCATATAACATATAAATCGGCACATATATATATATATATATATATATATATATATATATATATATATATATATAGATATATATATATATATGGTTGACCGTCGGGGTTAGGGCCGGGTCCACCGCCGATGGCCCGCGCCCGCCCATTAATAAATTGTTTTAAACAACATATATATAGATATATGGTCGGACATATATGCCTGTAGCCAATTTTCTCTTAAGAATGCCCAAGCCAATTGATGCAGCAACAGTTGCAGATCAATTTCCGGACGAGCATCTGTTTGTTGTTGCTGTTCAAACACCCTGGTATGCTGATGTTGTCAATTACCTAGCAGTAGGTAAACTACCGAAACATCTAACACCTAATGAGCGGAAACAGATTGTTCAGAAGAGTGCTCGATTCTTGTGGGTTGGAGGCTACCTGTTCCACACAGGGGCAGCCATGCATATCATAAGATGCGTTCAAGAGGATGAAATATTTGACATTTTAAAAGCCTAGCATGATGGACCATGTGGCAGAAATTTCTCCGATCGCAGAACTGGACATAAGGTCTTGCAAACAGGGTATTATTAGCCCACAATTTTCAAAGATGCAAAGAAATTCGTCCAAGCTTGTGATAGTTGCCAGAGAGCAGGACGCCCTAGTTAGTCCGATGAGATGCCCTTGAACCCACAGTTAGTCATTGAACCATTTGAACGATGGGCCCTTGATTTCGTCGGACCAATTAACCCACCCTCAAATCAGAAAACATATATCTTGGTGGCAACAGAATATGTCACCAAATGGGTTGAGGCAGAGGCGTTGCCGAGAGCTACAGAAGATTCTATCATACAGTTCTTGTTCCATATATTTGTGCATTATGGCCTTCCGAGAGATATAATTACAAATGGTGGACCACAGTTTGCTAGGAACAAAATAGCTGCAACACTCAAAAACTATCATGTCCAGCACAAAATCACTACTCCATACCACCCACAGGAAAATGGTTAGGTAGAAAGCAGCAATAAAATAATAGAAGCAATCCTAACAAAAAAAATCGCGTCACATAGACGTGATTGGGCTGCCAGACTACCAGAGGCACTGTGGGATTATAGAACAACATGGAGAAGCACCACTGGTTACTCACCTTATCAATTAGTGTTTGGCAAGCAACCCATTTTTCCCATAGAATTCGAAATCCAAACGCTACGAATAGCACAGGAAGTTGGCTTAGATTTAACGGAGGCACAGATTAATTGATTTCCGTAGATCAATGAGCTCGATGAAATGAGGCTCTCTGCAATCCAAAATACTGCACTTATCCAATAGCAGCGAGCTAAATGGCATGATGCTCTCATTAAAAATAAAGTCTTCCACGAAGCAGACTGGGCACTTTTGTACGATTCTAGGTTTCAGGACTTTCCCGGGAAACTCCAGACTCATTGGTTGGGACCATACGAAATCCAGACATGACAATGGTACTCTTACTCTAATCACTATTAACGGTTCTGGATATGCCTTCAAGGCAAATGGCCACCGAGTTCGCCTTTATCACAAACCACTCACTCGGGAGTCCTTCTGCCAGCAACTATGCCAAGACTCTAATATGGAAATTTTGGGGGAGGGAGAAAAGTCTTCCTCACCTGAGATTCATTAAGTAATTTATCTCTTTTCACAGTTTGTACATAATTTCTTTTGTTTTGGTACATATTTTTGAATCAAATGTTTTTCCGTTACTTTTCGAACCAGCAGCATTGTTATTATTTTTGTTGTTCCTTTTCTCAAAGGGACAACATTTTCGTTCGGCTGTTCCTTTTTCAAAAGAACAGCACCTGTTGGATCGACCATCATTTTTCTTTAAACTTGTTCTTTTTCTTTATTTTTGCTCTCCGCTGTTCATTTTCCAAAAGAACAACATTTTCGATTTGTGATGTTCCTTTTCCAAAGGAACAACACTTTTCCTTTTTGCTGTTCCTTTTCCAAAGGAATGGTATTGGCGTGTTTTGCTGTTCCTTTTCCAAAGGAACAACACTTTTGCTTTTTGTTGTTCCTTTTCCAAAAGGAACGACATTTGTGTGCCTTGCTGTTCCTTTTCCAAAGGAACAACATTTTCAATTTTTGCTATTCCTTTTCCAAAGGAACGACACTTGGATGTCTTGCTGTTCCTTTTCCAAAGGAACAACATTTTCGATTTTTGTTGTTTTTCCAAAGGAACAACATCTTCGATTTTTGCTGTTCCTTTTCCAAAGGAACGACATTTGTGTGTCTTGCTATTCCTTTTTATAAAAGGAACACCACTTGTATTCTTTTTCTCTTCCTCTTTGAAGCAGAAACATCCTCGTATTCCTTTTACTTATGCGTGTTCCCCTTGCTCTTTTAAATTAAGGATGCTTACTATTCCTGTTCTTTCAAGTCTTTTGGAATACAACTATGCACTTATGCAATGGATACAAAATGACAACATACTGAAATCGGGTGAATTATAAAATCGTTGTTTTTATAAGAGATTGCTTTGAATTGGTAAAAGGACAGAGGGAAGGACACTCTTACCTATTATCTTTTGTTGTCATTGCTCCACTAACTCTGATCTGATTGATTATCTTTATCATGTTGGTTCCTTTTAAATCCTCTTTGATTATTATTCAGGAATAAGAGAAAATGGTTTATATCTTCCTATTGAGATGTTAAGACTTCTTCCACCATTCCCACTCTTAAGGAGTGTTGAACCACCCTTTGTGTATAAATGGGATAGTACTTTATGAAAAAGAAAAAAAGAAGAGAAAAAAAGAGAGGGAACTGACTTGTTTATATAAAGTTGTCAAATGTAGGATAGGGGATCTCACCAAGAGCCAGCCTACCATGATTATGAGGGAGAAAGTGAAGTGGCATTCCCACTATGGCCACCACACCAGAGACATGGTCCAAAAGGTATATCAAATAAAGAACACTTGGAACAGGAGGTCTCATCACAAGCCGACCTGCCCACCTTTCGCTCCTTCCTCGTGAATGGCATTATGGCTAACTGGTCACCAAGCCAGCATAATGGCCTACATTTTGACATCACACAACAATTCCTAAGAATACACAAAGGATCATGGTTCCATGGGTGAAATAAACAACTCTGCCAAGGTTATGGACACCTGTCGGCAACAAAGCACTATTAATGGTATTGAAGTCACATTATTTACACCAATAGGTAGTTATTACCACCCTTCTATTTCTTATGCCTTAGTAATCAATCACATAAGACGAATGCATATTATTTTCCGAACCATACAACGCATATAAATCTATTATCACCAATCATGGCAGAGCAGTTGACAATGACCGCATGAGACTCGGAATGTATGGCAGATGTCCTATCCTCCCAGCCTCACATCATATCACAACAATCTCTTACGTATTAAGTGATCCAACCTGATGCCTCGATTTCGGTAATCTGCTACCTGTGTAAACATGGCATATTGCCATACTCTCTGATGTCGCACGGGAAATCCTGGCAAGAGCCGGGTGGCTAACTTATTTCAATCGCTTATAGGAATCCAACGAGACTGTAGCAATTGAATTCTTGCAGAACTTGCAAGAGGATCACTCCACAGTGAGGGGGAGACGCATAGCAGTCACCGATGACATAATCATAGAGGTCTCGGGACTGCCAGCCACTGGGCCTGTATGGACGCTAAAGAAGGAGAGATTGCAGAAGATTATAGAAACCTTCCAGGACAAAGGCCAGAGCCTAACAATTAGAGGAAAGGGGGTTTTTCCAGCAGCATTAGGAGAATCGTGGGCGGAATTGGCGAAGACTAGAAGGCAGAAAAGACGTGGTAAGACCACGACATATTAAACTCTTAGTTGTACTAACGCAAAAATGCTCTGTAAATTTACCTGCATTTTTGAATTCATTACTTCATGATGTTGCACGAAGCATAAAAAAGGCACAGCATGTAGAATCAGTTGTTAGTCATCATGGGTTGATACGGTTAATAGTCAGCCATAGCCTTACCCAGCAGCAGAGCAGCTGGGAAGAGCTAATTTCCATAATAGAAGGAAGATTGACCGCACCATCCCTAAAACGTAAACATGCCACCAGTACACCCGAGTGTCTAGAAAAATGCAGGAAATCGGTCCAGATAGCATGACCACGAGGGAGGCTGGAGAAGCCCCAAAGAAACACCATCCAGCCAATAGAAATAGAAGATGAGTAGCCCCCGTGAACAGAAGGGGAAGATGATGAGAAAGGAGTGCAGGAAGAAGAGGAAGGAGTGTTACACAAAAATATCATCACCATGATTATTTGCAGTCAGTATGGGTCTATCATCACTTGTACTGTCCTCCTAAGCAAGTCTCAGACCTCAGCCCTTCAAGTCAAGCTTTGAAAATGGGAGAAAGACATTAAAAATCAACAAAGCTCTGGTTCCGCACTTTCTCTCACTGTTGCCTGCGGTCCCGCACCTCCTGTTCACAAAAACTACGGACCTACTCGCTCTGTCCCTAAAGGAGTGGGTGCGAACCCCTGTGAAAGTCAAAAAGGTGCAAGTTTATTCTAAAAAACTCATTTTGGGTTAATTCTAGATGATTCTAGAAGGAATTTTGACGTGGATTGGTCGCTCTCAGGTGGTTCATGCATCCCAAAAGAGAAGGAGCTAATCCCTTTGAAGGAGGGCTTTATCCCTTTGAAGGAGGACCTAGTAACTTCTCTCCATTGCACTATAAATTAAGGCATTGGGCTGGTTGCTAGGGAGGTTAGAAGCTGAACATTTTTTAGGGTAAATGCTAGTGGAATTGAGACTTCCTAGTTAAGCTTGAGAGGAGAGATCACATACCTTTTGGCTTCATTGGGAAGAGAGTGAATCTTGTCAAAGTAGAGGAGACTTCTTGTTGGACCCTAGGAGGAGCTTGTACAGCATCAAGGCACAGGTTGTAAAGTTCTTCTTTGATTTGAATTAATACAATCAGATTCATTTTTCTCAACAAATTGTCTTATGTCATTTGTTTCATGAATTCCTTGATCATCATGTTAAGTATGCTTTATGATATTGGCTTTTCAGGTGCTATTTAATTTGTTTGCTTGTTTGTGTTTACAGATTCGCAACAAGGGAGCTCATTCGGATCAAAGGAGCGAGGCTTCCACAAACTTGCATTCGACCCAAGGTAGGCCTAAACACTTGTTTGCCTTTGTTTATAAATGCATATTTAGATAAAGATAGTTTTTGATTGGCTTGCTTGTCACTAGATATAATTAGATTCTAGGAAGGTCTATCTTGTCTACAAGATCGACTCATTCCGTGTGACAAAATGGCGACTCCACTGGGGACTTGATTTTTTTTCCTTGTTTTTACTTTGACCTGAGAAACTGTGTTTTGTTTCTATTTTTAGCTTGTTGTGTGTGGAATTGGGTAGATTTAGTAGATCTAGGATTATTTTTTGTTTTTCATAACTTTGGGAGAGGACCGCACCCTCGGCTTGTGACACAGTGCGGACCTATCCACACTTTTGCTTTTAGCACAGAGCGGTACTGCACCTGTGTTAACTGTGGCCCTGCGGACCCTGTCAAAATTTTGGAAAACCTAAGATTTTCTCTGTTAGTCAGCTTAGTTTTTTTTTAGATGTTATTATCCCTTGCCCAGACCTGCATATAACTTGTCAGAAGCTTTTCTTAGGTTAATTCCATTGGTGTTATGGTTTTAGGTGAAATTCTTAGAAGTTTTGATTTTTGGGTTTGTTTTTCATTTTGGTCTTGTAGTAGCTCTGAGCTTAGAAGAGGTAGAAACCTCAGATCACCTTGGTTTTTACTAGCCTTCTTATGAGTCTGACCATTTGCAAAATCTACCTTTGGTGAGGAATCCACCTTGTGTTTTCTCTTTACGAAACTTCGAAAAAGCTTGTGTTAAAAGTTTGGATTTCATTTTTAGAAAAGAAAACAAAAATTGGTTGTTTTTTGACTGATTTGTGATTCTGGACAAGTTTGTCCTCAGTTTGCTTGTAGCTAAGTAAAACATCCTTGAAAAAGACATCTTGTAAGCTTTGACTTCAAATAGGTTTTTATAGTTTATAGATCTCAAGATTAGTCATTTCCATAGTTTTGAGTGTTTTACAAAAATTAAAAAATCTCTTTTGGAAAAAGTTTGCTTTTGTAGTGGTTAAGTGTTTTGAAAGAAAAGGGAATTTTTTTTGAAAATAACTAGTTGTCTCATTTTGAGTGCATTGGAAAAGAAAAAAGCTCTTATTTTAATTTGTTTGTTAAGAAAGATTTGTGTTTACAAGTATTTTCATTCTCAAACTCTTTCCTAGCTAGAAGTTCATTGAAGGGAAAAGATTGGTTAATCATCTTAAGTGCATTTTTTAGTGATTTCGATTCGCGTCTTCACATAACGAGTTTCATCTCCGCACCTCTTGACTTAAAAAAAAAACCAATAAAAATAACGCTTAAAGTAAAATCTATCTAGTAATATTTTTGTTTCTAGGGCTCTGATACACCAACATAGCTAAGGCTAGTGTCTTGGAGCAGGGAGTAATTAACTCTCCAAGACAGTAAAACAAACAAGTAGCTGTATCTTGCGGTAGGAGAGAAATCCAATTGTTACATTTATGCTTTGGGAAAGCTCCTCTTAAAGGAGAAGCACGAGATCGTGTCCGAACCAGTGTGGGAATCAATCCTTCCTCATTGGGAACGATGCCTGATATTCACGTATTAAAAATAGTAAACCTCAGATTAACCATTGTCGAGGAGCCTGGGGTCACTTGTTGGTAAACCTTGGATTATGTCAAGGAGCCTTCAAGGGGATTGAGCTTGTTACTCTGCCCTTGCGTGCGTATCGGATCGTAGACTGTTCCCCCAGGTATATTTGTTTCCATTGGTAACCTTAGTGACCACATTCTATAGGATTCTTCCTAAGGTGACAGTGGTGGGAAGATCCCACTGTACCTGGAGCAGACGTCGGCTAGACTCACTTGGATTTTCTGAGGTTTTCTCTTCACTCGAGACGGTTTAGTGGAGAAACTTGTGCCAGTCTATTCATTAAGTAGGTTGCCGGGGTAACTGTTCCAACCGCCATTTCTGTATTGAACTCTGCGACATTGGGCTTCATCACCAACTAGTGTTTTCAGTACGGAAAGTTACTGTTTGTGTGTGTTTGATCTCCTAGATTCTTTAGGCGTGTGATTCAAATTTGTTTGGTTCTTTAGAGGCTTTAGGTGGTTTTCGTTGAGATTTTACTTTGTTTGCGTGTGAAGTAGTTAAAATTTTTTATCATGGCTGAATTACCAAGGAAGTCCCGTAGACTTTGGGGCCAACCTCCTGAGTTTTCACCGAGGTAGCCTGAAGGGTTAAGAGCCCTCGTAACTCCTAGAGACAGTAGAGTTGGGTCACCTGAAGAAGGAGAGTCTTCTTTGGTGGTACATCCTGATTTTCAAGCTTTAGTAGCAGATTATAATCCAAAATCAGTGTTTGTTTCCGAAATTAATGGTAGCTTTTCATCTACTAGTGATATAGGTGAGGAACCTGAAATATCTGAACCTGAAAGTGAATTCGCTGCTACTCCAACATCGGAGTTTACCTCTCCAACTTCTAGTGGTCCTGGTTCACCCAGGGTAGAAAGAATAATTACCCAAAATCTTCCTTTTGGACTTATAGCTATCGAAGAACTTGCTACTCCAGAAGAAGAAGTAGGCATCCCTATCCCTGAAAATCAACCTGTTATTGAACTTAGGGAGCGTGAATCAATTTTTTACAGTCCACCTAGGAGCAGTGCTTGGTATCTTTCATTGACTAATTTTTTGTAAAACCCAGGGCTAAGTTTTTCACCACCTCATATTCCTTATCACCCAACACCTAGAGGTTACTATCCTCCGTTAAATATGTCAAGACAGTCCTCCATGTTTACTCAATCGCCAGACTCCTTTTTGTACGACAGTCCTTCTGTTCCCTCTGGGTATCAGTCACTTTCTGGTACTTTTGCGGGAGCATCTCCTCAACCCATTGAACAAGGGTTATTAACTGGAAACAATGGTACTAAGTCGTTGAGTGTAGAAGATATTCTCACGATGTCAAGTACTATTCCTAATCCTCAACCTCAAGGTGGCCAGTTACCGCCTGGGGGCAGCCTCAAAATCCTCAATTATCGCCTAGGGAGCAACCTCAAGGTACCCAATTTGCGCCTGGGGGGCAACCTCAAGGACATTACATACCTACGGGATAGTACATTCCTCAAGGTCAACCACAGACTCAATATGTACCTCAAGGTCAACCCCAGTATCAGTACGTGCCTCAAGGGTATCAACCCCAAGGTTAGTACTCAAACCACGGTTTCCAACCACCCTCCTGTCAATCATATGTTCAAGTAACGGGAAGTGTACCTTTGAATTATCAACCCTACCCTCAACCTGGTTATGGTCCTCAATATTCTCAACCTGTTATGGGTCCGTACCCCGAAATGAATTTAGTGTGGGATCCATCGCAAACTCAACAAGTCTTGCAACTGAATATACAGTTGTCATCTCAAACTTGAAAACCCTTAGTTTCTGGTTCACCCCAGCAACCTGTCAAGTCTACTATTCAAACTTCTGTACCTTTGGTAGTTTCTCAGCCTGGGCCTACTACGCCTCGTACTCCACCTCAAACGGCTGCTGCAACATCTGTTCAATCAACCCCACCTACTTTCGGAGTATCGATAGCTCCGGTTTCTACTGCTTCTATATCTACTCCTCAGCCATCTTTACCTTAGTCTGGATCCACAATTCAAACTTCGGTTCAGATGCCTGTAGGACAACCTGGTTCAAGTACGATTGTCACAAGTCAACCACAATTTACTTATCAACCGTACCAGGGACAATACCAATTCAGTCCTATTGTGCAACAACCAGTCTATCAGTATCAACCATACCCTGGGTATACATATCAACAACCTCAACAACCTCAGTACGGTCCGGTTAATCCTGGTTTTCCGGGAGGATACAATATCCCAAATGCAATTCCTATTCCTGGTTATCCTGGATATCCTCCTCCTGGGGCTGGTCTCATGACACAGAGTTTTAGGGACCCTAATCGTCAGTTACCATTTATCGTAACTTTGGACTTGCCTGACTTGTCGCGCCTAATGAAGGATCCCATTAACTATCTTCTGTTTTGGCCGCCAATGCCAAATAAGTTGCCTAGTGATATTCCTAAGTTTGAAGGAAAATCAGGAGAGAATCCGTCGAACCATGTGATGACTTATCACCTCTGGTGTGCGTCTAACTCCATTTCAGATGATTCAATCCGTCTAAGGCTTTTCCAGTGCACTCTAGTTGGTCTTGCGTCCAAGTGGTACATTGAGTTACCGCGAGCCACTTTTTATAACTTTAGTTAGTTAGCTACCTCGTTTTTAACTCATTTTCAGTTGCCAGTAAGATATGACAATGGCATGAAATTACTAACTTCATTAAAGCAATCGACGTCCACTTACATTTCAGATCACATTCATGAATGGAGATGTCGACGGCATTTAGTGAAGGTTTTTATTTCGGATCAGATCTTAGCTGAATGGTTTGTAAAATCTTTATTGCCAAAGATCACTGACGATGTAGCTAAGGTCGGAGTCGTTACTAAAGAGCAAGTAATTGCTCAAGCACAGTACCTTGACTTGGTTTATACTCAGTCAGGTACGTTACATGAGAAAATCCCCGATCTTCCTAAGCAAATCAAATCATTGTAGCTCTTTCAGGGTCTCATGCTGTTGATGGTATGATTGGTACGGTTAACACCAAAAGTAAGAAAAAGTCTTCCAAGAATTCTTCTCCTATCATAACCTTGCCAGATTCCCCGACAGGAGACTCTTCCATGGAGATTTCCGTTGATATTCATGTTGTAGAGTCATCTACAGCCAAATCAAAATCCGGTGGTAAGAAGAAAGGGAAGAAGAAAAATAAAACGGATAAAAATTCAAAAGAGAAACCTGAAAAAGTGGAACCCAATGATGAGAAACACAAACCTCGTTATCCTTGTCTCATTTGTGACGAAGAGCATTTTACAAGAGACTGCCCTCATCGTGCAGAGGTTGCGAAGATTGTCAAAGGTTCCCAAACACCTGCTGTTTTGAAGGATCCTTTTCCAAGTCAAGACAGTAAGATGATAGGTTCTTCCTCGAATGCAAATGAAGAACCCATACTAATGATGTCCCATGTTAGGATTGCGACTCAATTGCATGATTATGGTAGTAAAAATCCTGTTGATGGTAAAGAAGCAGAATCTTCTCATTCTAACCCATCAACCTCAGCTCCCGGTTCCGATCCACTACAGATCGAGAAACCTAATCTAGTCTTAGTAATCAAACCGCCCGCCAAGGGTATACTTCGAAATTCAGCTTTCAATCCACATGCGAGAGCGGCTCAGAACTATAACATTGTTGAGGATTTAGCTGTTTCACCTTCAACAATGTTGGCTTTGGAAGTGCTGCAATCATGTCCAGTACAGCATAAATTACTTCTATCGGCTATAGGAGCTGTTGACGTTCAGGACTCGAGCCTAATAATTTTCGATCTAGAAAATAGTACACCGCGCTTACCTCATCAAATGACTTTCCAGATCCCAGTGATAATAAAAAACAGGCCTATTCATAGGACTATAATTGATGAGGGAGCCTCAACGTGTATTATGTCGATACAGTGTTGGAGATCGCTTGGTTCTCCTTCACTAAATCAATCCCTGATGATTCTAAAGGCCTTTGGTGGCTGTGGGTTTCATCCTTTTGGCATTCTACAGGATTTACCTATAGGGGTTGAAGGAAAAACTGTTAATCTAGATGTGGAGGTGGTTGATGCCCCTCTAGATTACAACCTTCTATTGCGTCATAGTTGGTCTTACGCTATGACAGTTGTCGTTTCATCGGTCTTTCAGGTTATAAAGTTTCCTCATAATGGAAAGATGATAACAATAGACGAGCTAGCTTACTTTTTGTCTGACCCAGCCTCTTCTGAAAGCATTCAGCATGTCGGTAAAACGACTATCCCGTATAAGGATGTTGGAGTAGGACTAGTTAAAGATGCCGGTTTACTGGGAACTTTTCCTTTTCCTCCGATCAATGCATTGTCTGCTTTTGCAAGCATTCATATGATTTCATCAAACACCATTGTTTATGATGATCCTTGGATCGTACCTTCTGAATCTGAGATAGACTCATTTGGTGATGTTTTGCCTTTGAGTCCATATGAAATTGCGTATGAGGCTGTGCAATCATTTTCTGACCCATCTTCAACCAAAAATGACTTAATGAATGTGGTCCATGAGGAATCATTTTTCACATCAAACTCGGATTCAACAACGTTTTCCGAACTTGTTCACTCCGGATGAGAAAATTCGTGAAATCCTATGGGTAGATGATTTACCATGGGAGGATCTCCGTCACAGATCTTCGTTCTTACCCGAGAACGATCATTTTGAAAATGATTTTTCATCAATTTTTACAACTGAATATGTCAAGGAACCTCAGAATCCAATGAAAAATCCTGATTTAGAGTTAAATTTGGGAAACATCTCTCGAACTATTCCTATTGACATTTCGGTTAAGCCTGGAATTGTTGAAAACATTCATATAGGTGCCTCGTGTACAGAAGATGAAATTCAAATATATAAGGCCCTATTTCAAGAATTCCGCGACGTGTTTTCCTGGTCATATGAGGAAATGCCAGTAATTTACCCTGTAATTGTTGTTGATGAAATCAAGACTTACGCAGATGCTAAACCCGTCCGGAAACGTTTGCGTTAGATTCACCCAAGAAAAGTTGCTGCTATTAAAGTAGAAGTTGAAAAATTACTCAAAGTAAGTTTCATTTTTCCGATCCTGTTAACGGATTGGGTATCAAATATTGTTCCAGTTAACAAAAAGCAAGGAACAATAAGAATATGTATTGATTATAGGGACATTAATCGAGCCTGTCCAAAGGACAATCACCCAACTCCCTATATCGATCAAATCATTGATGATTGTGCCGGCAGCGAAATATTCTCCTTCATGGATGGTTTTTCCGGATACAATCAAATCAATATTTTACCTGCCGATCAACTAAAAACGGCTTTCATATGTCCATGGGGGACATTTTCTTATTGCAAATTACCTTTTGGGCTCAAGAATGTCGGCGCAACTTTTCAAAGGGCCATGTCTTATGCGTTTCATGACATCAAGCACATTGTGCAACCCTATCTCGATGATTTGCCTGCTCATTCATTACATCGAGTTGATCATCTCATCCATTTACGAGCAATATTTATGAGGTGTAGGCATTATCAGATTATGTTGAATCCACACAAGTGTTTTTTCTGTATAGAAATGGGTCGATTGCTGGGGTTTGTTGTTTCGAAAGCCGGCATTCGCATCGATCCCTCGAAGGTTGAAGCTATTGTCAAATTGCCTCCTCCTTCGAGTCTTCGCCAACTCCAAATTTTGCAAGGGAAAGCAAACTTTTTACGACGATTCATTCCTAACTACGCTGAGGTTACAAAGGGTTTTACCCGGTTGTTGAAGCAGAATACTCCATTCTATTGGGATGAGATAGATTAGAAAGCTTTTGATGCACTAAAACATGTGTTGACCCATGCACCGTTATTGCATCCTCCCAACTACAACCAGGACTACTTCTTGTATCTCACCACCTCTCATTCCACCATTGGAATGGTCTTAGTTCAGGAAGATGAATTCGGTACTGAACATGTGATATATTACCTTAGTCGAACTTTAAATCCAACTGAGCTAAAATACTCACATGTGGAGAAATTGGCATTGGCAGCTGTTCAAGCTGTCCAACGTTTTCGTCACTACATTTACTACGTAAAACTACAGTAATTTCTAATTGCAACCCTATGATCTACATTTTGACCAAGCAATTGCTAGGGGGCAAGTACTCCAAATGGATTGTGATCCTGCAGGAGTTCGACTTGGAATTTGAAAAATCTAAGTCTAAGAAATCTTTAGTTTTTGCGGAGTTAAGGTGTGACTTCCCGCGTGCTAACACGGAAAATGTGGTGAAGGAGCCCATTGCGGATGAATCCTTGTTTCTAATCAGCACTATATATCCGTGGTATGGGGATATCATCATTTATCTCCAGACCCAATCCTTTCGGCCAGAAATTTCAAGGTCAGAACGTCGAAAAATACGATTCTAGTCCCAACAATTCAGAATTATTGGAGATACTCTTTATCGCCGTGAGGCGGACTCTATTTTTCGACGTTGTTTAACTCACAAGGAAGCTGAAAGGGTTCTAAATGACTGTCACTCTGGAGCATGTGGCGGTCATATGTCTGGGTATGCCACAGCCCAAAAGATATTGTGCGCTGGCTACTTCTGGCTGTCTTTGTTTAAAGATTGTATTAACACGGTCTGAAAATGCCACAACTGCCAAATTTTTGATTGAAAGATGCACGCTCCACCTTCTCCTCTCCACCCTATAATTGTTTTTGGTCCTTTTTCCAAATGGGGTATCAATTTTATTACATGCAACCCTCACTCGGCCGGGGGGCATGCGTATATCATCCTTGCGGTAGATTATTTTACCAAGTGGGTCGAGGTGATGCCTACATTTGAGGTAGACAGCAAAACAGCTGCGATTTTCATGTTCAATCATATAATTGCTAGGTTCGGTGTTCCACAAGCGATTATCACTGATCATGGGCATCATTTTCGAAACGTTATGATGACCGAACTTATAGGCCAGCTTGGCTTGCGTCACGATAGTTCAACTCCTTATTATCCACAAGCTAATGGTCTGGTTGAATCATTCAACAAAGTTTAAGTCATCATGATCCGACGAATCATTGGGATTCATCAGTCGAATTGGCATAACATGCTATTTTCAGCGCTTTGGGCGTATTGAACCTCAGTAAAAATGTCAACAGGGTTCAGCCCTTTCCAACTAGTTTATGGTCTGGAAGCTGTGTTACCCATTGAATGCGAAATCCCGTCATTGCAAATGGCCATCGAGTTACTTCCAGCCGCTTCTGAAGAGGAAAAACATTTGCTATACTTGGCTCAATTAGATGAGAATCGACGTGATGCTGCATGGGCAATCGAAACTCATGCAAAACGTATTAAAGCTCAGTATGATCAAAATGTGACCCCTCGAAATTTTTCGGAAGGAGATCTAGTCTTATTGTACGATCAAGCTAATGATAAATTAGGCGCTGGAAAATTGGTTCCTATGTGGCATGGTCCCTATGTTGTCAAGCGAAAGCTAGCAAAAGGGGCCTATGAATTGGTAAACTTTGACGAAGACTCTTTAGGTAAACCCAGAAATGGTCTTTACCTGAAGAGGTATTATGCTTAAAGATGGGTGTGGAGATTTTTAGTTAGGATAGTTTTCTTTCTAGCTGGTGTATTTTAGTTTAAAAAGTGTGCTTAGCTTAGAGAGTTGTTTTCGTCATTATTCTTGCTTATCTTGGTTTTACTCTTGATATTGCAGATGTCAATGCCTCTGCAAACATACATTGGTTTCGCTGATGGTGCTTGTCGTAATACACAGAACATTTCTTCCACAGCTTGGGTTATCTATTCGCCCTCTGACGAGTTGGCATTTATGCATGGGGTAAGCCTCGGTCAAACAACGAACAACATTTCCGAGTATAGTGCAGTGATTGAATTATTATCTGAATCTATTTCATTTTGGATTCAGAGTTTGATAGTGAGGTTAGATTCTGAACTCGTTGTATTACAGCTTAATAGAGTGTATGCCATTAGAAATCCAATGTTATTGAGATTATTTTTGAGGGTGCGTCTCTTGGAACGTGAATTTGATTATATTGAATATCAGCATATTCCAAGATCTTTAAATACATTAGCAGATGCAATTGCTTCTCGAATGTTAAGTAGACATTTGCAATAATCATACATGTAAATTTAAAAGCATTCCATAACATGTTTTACAAGATAAGCCAATAATAGTGATATATATAGGAGTGTGTCAAAATATACATTGTCATCGATCATAGGTTGAAAAACACCTTATGATCGGCAAAAATGATAAGTACAAAAAGCAAAAATGGCATATGTGTCTACAATAGGCGATCATCCTATCACTGGTGATGATCTCGATAAGAAACCAATGTATGGGCTAGCTTACAAAGGAACCTCCTAAAAGGTCTTGGGATCCCAATCACATAGCGTTGTAGTCGACGAGGAATGTCATCTATGCTGGTCTCTGGAATGTCCCCTGTCAAGCGCTCTAGATGACTCTCCAACTCGGCCAAGGTCTCTGTTGATTCGTCCTGTGGGGCTGGCCTACAGCTAGTTGTTTCCTCTCATAAGGCAGGAGAGCGGCTGGTCGCTGTGGACCCACATCTGCATTGAAACTTTTACTATCAGTTTTAGGATGACATAAAAACATAAAAAAAATAAAAAAATTAAATAGGAAAATGTTGAAAATGATTTTAACTGAATCATCCTATTGCTCTCCTAGTGGAAGAGCCATGTCTGGGTCACCGCGAAAATATACCCCAGCATAAGGGAAGTCTTGAATAGCAAAACCTGGTTTTCCAACCAGTGGAAATACTCAGGTTTGAATCGAATGACCTCTGTCCCCTCGTCTGGATGACGGGCCATAACTGCAACCCATCGGATCATTTTGGGCTCTCGAGGAAGCCCAGCTCCAACAGTAAGGTGCTGTAGGACCAACATTGGGACCCTCTCCAGACCAAAACTCTCAACCAAAGCCCCATAACCAAAGGTCTTCAGTTGTCCGTTCTTGGCTCTGGTCAGTTGGCCTTTTACATTAGCCAACACACCATCGCACCAGTTGAAGATGGTGCCTCGAAAGCAGTCAACTGCCATCCGCATCTGGGATCTGGTGGCAATATTTAGTGCAGCACTCCCGCAAATTCTGGTAACAGTAAACGTGATCACCATGAGTTCAAGATGAGATATGGTTTTAATGTCTATCCCTTTGTCTCTAGCCTAGTTGTTACAGAACTCTAGCCGGAGGCTATCGACAGACTGGCCACCTGGCCTAGTCCCGAATAGAGTCATGTATTTGCCTCTCTTAGGCAAACCAGTCAAAAAGTATATATCTGCCAGCTCAATTTCGAGCTGGTGGCCACCAATGAAGAAGCATTGGTCCTGTATGCTCCACCTGTCTACCAGCCACTGCAAGAAGTCCACCTGGTCCCTCATGCCAGGTATGGCCCAGAATTTGTACAAGTCGCATGCCTTCAATTCATCGATCAAAGGTTGGTGATTCAACGCAGCAAGATCCACGTCCTCATGCTCCTGTTCTCACCAATCAAGCATGATGTACACTCTACATCCAACAAAAAGGAAAATTAGAATGCAAGAAATTAAATTGTTTGGGTCAATTTTGAGAATTTTTGGGTTAAAAACCCTTGCTGCGGGGACCGCACCCTCTCTATTAGAGATAGTGCATGGGTCCACACCTTGCCTTCATGGAAGGTGCGGACCCCTGACTTTTCCCCATTGAGAAAAGGCTGCCAGTGTTATGCCTGCGGGCCCCCACGTGCGGGTTTCTAGCCTAAAAACCCTCTAAAAAATGGAATAAAACCCTAAAACACAAATTGAAACAGTTGAAATTGAAGAGTAGGATGATGTGGATTACCTGGAGAAGACGGCGTTCGATTTCGACAGACGGATTTTCCGTAATCTTCACGGGAAGTTTCTGAACAAAAGCACTATTTTCTCACCCAAATCTTAAACGGTAAAAATGAATTGACGAAAGCCCTTTTTATAAGTTTTTTGAATAGATGAATTGCAAATTTGTTTATGTTTCACTTTAGAAAGGTAATTTTTACAACATTTTTATCCATCTCAAATAGGTATGAGTAATGTTTGCATTTTTGTTCAGGATAACAGATTGTTCAGGCGAAATCGATCATTTTCGACAAAAAAAAAAACATTTAGAGTCACCTTTAAGCTCTTTTCTGACTCTTAAAACATGAAAAGATCACCGAGTTTTTCTTTTTAACTCGTTAAAACGGAACTAAAAAGACAGTCTACTTACAACTCTTTTCTAATCGTAAAAACATGAAAAGATTGCCGGATTTTTGTCGTTTCAAATTCGATATTGGTTATAAAACAACGTGTCGTTGATCGCTTTTTTACTTTTTCGGATCAGAGGCACTAATTACGAAAAGTACTCCTTGGTCGTAAAGATCAAGCGGTTCTCTCAAGTATTATTTTATACTTTTTTCGGGATTGGGAGACACAAATTTATGAAAAAGGTCAACCCTAGAGTCTTCTTAAGTTTTTTCAGACTCTCTAAAATTGAAAAACGCCGAGTTTCTCCTATACTGGACTCGTTAAATTTCCACAGTAAAGGACATGTTCAATTACAAACAGGAAAGAACGACTCCTTCTTAGGGTTTGAATTTAAACTAAGTTGGACTCATCCGAAGGATGAGCTTATAATCAAGCAAATTTTATCCTCCTGAAGCTTGTCAAAAATAAAGAGGTACTTGCCAGAAATGGTGGGGGAAAAGAGAGGAAAATGAGCCTGTTTGTCATACTTTGTAACCACTCTTGAACACGACACTTTTATTCACCTGGGTTGGGAAATCCTTTTCCTAACAGTTGATCAAACCACAATGAAAGTCTCCAGTCGATTTCTGGGTATTTACTTTGGGTCAATTGTCACCAAACCATCTGTTGTGTCGTTATGTGTTCAAGAGGTCACTGCCAATAAGCCATTCATCTGCAAAATATCTGTCATCCATCTTGACCATCCCTGAGTCAGTCCTTGCAACTAAATTTCTTCAACTTGATCTATGATTTCGTGTTGTGGGCTTCCTTGTGACAGATCGCTTTCTATCGAATTCAGCTCATTATCTAGAAAGATGATCTAGAAATCGTCAGTACCTTGGGATCTGCATGCCTCAATGGCAGGTTTCTCGCCTTTGATGATAGGTTGCATCATTGACCTTCAATCAAAGGATTCCGTGACATGTTCAACATCAACACATCTATTCCTATCTCATGAATTGTACTGGGTTCTTTGAGAACCATTGACATCACTGGTGGTTTCTCTCACACTTGTTAACAATTTACATCATTGACTGGTAATCAAGTGGTTTCTACCATGTTCGACTTCAACACATTCATTCGCATGGATAGAATCGTACTGTTTCGAGAAGTAGAAATGAAGACCCTGGATCTAGTTTTTGCAATCCAGGCTGCGAGGAATTTTGTATTCATTATATGGTGGACTATTCATAAACAGATGGTTCCATCCATACTGTGTCCACATGAGTCTATGCTTGTGATGTATTACAAGATCATTCCTATATCAGAGCAGTAGTTAGTTTTCTAAGTCAGTTTTGATCTGAGAATGGGAATGCCTACCTCAACGATGATATGATCTCATATATATATTTTGCAATGAATTTTTTTTACAAGTTCCGACCAGGCTCTCCACAAGATGACCCTCGAAATGATAAAGTACTTCACTCTTCCTAAATGATAAAATAAATCCTCATCTACTACAAACTTCGCACTTTAGGGGGAAATCTGTTACACAAAAATATTGTCACCATGATTATTTGCAGTCAGTATGGGTCTATCATCACTTGTACTGTCCTCCTAAGAAAGTTTCAGACCTCAACCCTTCAAGTCAAGCTTTAAAAATGGGAGAAAGACATTAAAAATCAACAAAGCTTTGGTTCCGCACTTTCTCTCACTATTGCCTGTGGTCCCATACCTCCTGTTCACAAAAACTGCAGACCTACCCACTATGTCCCTAAAGCAGTGGGTGTGGACCCCTGTGAAAGTCAAAAAGGTGCAAGTTTATTCTAAAAAACTCACTTTGGGTTAATTCTAGATGATTCTAGAAGGAATTTTGACGTGGATTGGTCGCTCTTAGGTGGTTCATGCATCCCAAAAGAGAAGGATCCAATTCCTTGATGAGAGGAGCTATCCCTTTGAAGGAGGGATTTATCCCTTTGAATGAGGACCTAGTAACTTCCCTCCATTGCACTATAAATTAAGGCATTGGGCTGGTTGCTAGGGAGGTTAGAAGCTGAACATTTTTGAGGGTAAATTCTGGTGGAATTGAGACTTCCTAGTTAAGCTTGAGAGGAGAGATCAGATACCTTTTGGCTTCATTGGGAAGAGAGTGAAACTTGTCAAAGTAGAGGAGACTTCTTGTTGGACCCTAGGAGGAGCTTGTATAAAATCAAGGCACAGGTTGTAAAGTTCTTCTTTGATTTGAATTAATACAATCAGATTCATTTTTCTCAACAAATTGTCTTATGTCATCTGTTTCATGAATTCCTTGATCAGCATGTTAAGTATGCTTTATGATATTGGCTTTTTAGGTGCTATTTAATTTGTTTGCTTGTTTGTGTTTGCAGATTCGCAACAAGGGAGATCATTCGGATCAAAGGAGCGAGGCTTCCACAAACTTGCATTGGACCCAAGGTATGCCTAAACACTTGTTTGCCTTTGTTTATAAATCCATATTTAGAGAAAGATAGTTTTTTATTGGCTTGCTTGTCACTAGATATCGTTAGATTCTAGGAAGGTCTATCTTGTCTGCAAGATCGACTCATTCCGTGTGACAAGGAGAAAAAGAAGAAGGAGCCGAGCAATCTGAAGAAGAAGGAGAAAAAGAAGAAGGAGCCGAGCAATCTGAAGAAGACGGAGAAAAAGAAGAAGAAGCCGAGCAATCTGAAGAAGAAGGAGAAAAAGAAGAAGAAGCCGAGCAATCTGAGCAGGAGGAGGAAACAGAATAGCAGGAAGGTAGCCCATTGCAGGACCCATTGGGAGAAGATGAATTGGCCAAAGTTTTGGCCAATATGGGCGAATATGGCCAACCTTCCAGTCCATCAGACCTCCATGCCGAAGAGAAACCTCAGGAGGAAAATGCACCTGAAGAATCACATGCAAAGGAGGCAGAAGAAGAGAATCTGCCTGTTCATGATGAAAACATGACAGGAGATGCAGAACAGGGACAACGTGTTCCTAGCCAGACGACACCAGAAGAAACTCCGGAGGCAGGGGGGGCAGAAAAGGAAGTCACCCAAGAATTAAACAATGTAAACTTTGAAACGGGAACTATAAACTCAAAACGGGAACTCTGGCCCAAAAACCCCAAAAAAACCACAAAAACAGTGCTCAAAACGAAAAGTGTGTATACTGGAACGATGTTTTTTTTTTAGGTGTCAATTTTGCGGCTGTTTTAAAAATGGCAGTGACTACGAAATTTTCTACGAAATTTTCTTGCAAAATATAGCTTCAGAACGAAAGTGTTGATACTGGAATAATGATTTATTTTTTTAGGTGTCAATTTTGCGGATGTTTTAAAAATGGCAGTGACTACGAAATTTTCTACGAAATTTTCCTGCAAAATATAGCTTCAGAACGAAAGTGTTGATATTGGAATCGACTCGCCGCCGGTCCGGCGGAGCGGGGCGGCTCGGGGGTGACGCTGCGTGGAATTGGTAATGTGGATCGTCATTTGATGCGTGGAATTGGTAAAACCCAAGCTGCCCGTCAATGGAGAATGTCTGCGTCTTTTCACTTTGCCGAGTCTCTCTGTTGCGTACTGTCTCTCTGTCCGTTGTATCACACATACAAGCTGACGTCCACCCTCGAACCTGTAGTCGGGGATGCGAAGGCAACCTAACGTCACCTTAAAATTTTCATCAAAACTATAATGCTAACTATATATAATTGGAGTACAGACAAAATAATAGAGCTCGACCAAATATAGATATCGTTGCTCAAACATTCACATAATAAATAACAAATTTAATATATACAATTAATTTTTCAAAAACATGCTACTTGGACCACTGCTGACCTAAGAGGCATCCTTCACAGTATCATATAATAAAATACAATATATTACAATAGTCTTTAAGAGTCCATAAAGTGTAATATGGTCTTGAAATACACTATACATGTGAGGACTTCCAACCAAAGGGCGTATGCATCACTAAAGAACTTATCCAATCCTAATATTTGTATTGTTCCAAAGCATAAGGGTTCAATGAATATGCACGGTTGTTTTTTAACTAAGCGCAATCATATCTATGAGAATCCTCCTATTTGAATTCTCTCATGCATCCCCCTAGCAACTTCCCCTGAATCCTTCTTCTTATTCCAAGAATGGAGGTGAGACACCTCTTTAGTCTTCCTAGTCAGAATTTGCCTTCAAAATTTCTTAGGAGCTAGCTTAGAGAGGTGTAAGAGATTCCCTTGTCTTTGACGAATGTATTGCCTCTTTTTCCTTTTAGTTAGGGCTTTATATATTTTTATCTTGTCCATTTTAAGAGATTCATCAACAGCTTCCTTAATTGCTCTCCTCGCACTTATACACTCTTTGTCATACCATGGATTGGTTTTGCTATTTCTTTTATTATTTGATATAGGAAAAATAATTTGCAAAATTTGATAACTAATTCTCTAAATCCCTTTCCAAGACTAACACTTGAAAAATCAATTAGGTAACAAACATGCTATTAGATAGAGCTATTTGTTTCTTTATTTCACCAAACCAAATTGAAAAAATAATTTTATAAATTAAAAATCAATAATACAATCTTAGAAGGAGTTTAAACCTATTATTATAATCATGATGTGAAATTGAATAGCTAGATTCTTAGCACATCTAATATTCTCTTTTATTCTGCTATCAATGATATCATATTTTCCAACGTTTGATACATTGTGCAAGGCCTATCTATATAAAAGGATCATGAAATACAAAAAATGGAGAACCTTTTCCCACGAGCATGTGTGTGCTTGACACAATGGGTGTTCTGTATGTACAGGTAATATCATAAAGTTAGAAAATAATGATATTACATGTACATACAGAACACCCATTCTGTATTCTTAATATACATATCATCAATAATTTTAAATTAATCTTTCTTGTCAAGTGGAAATTTGATTACAGTCATTAGATAAGTTTTTGAGAGTGAATAGGCTTATAAGTAATTATACTCAGGGAGAATTTTCTAACTATAATAGCTAGTTTAATTTTATAACATGTTATGTCAATTTTTTCTTTTTCTTTTTATAAAAATCTCATTGCCAACTGATTTACCAACCAATGGTGAGAAGAAATAAGTACATTTTTATATAGTCAACCAAAAAAAAGCAATATAACTAAACAAATTGTTTAAGTTTGTTTTTGTTTAAATCACTAAATAAATAAAATTTATGATAAGCAACTTAAATACTTATAAATCAAATTTATAATTTCAATAATTTTTGTAAACCAACCTATCAAAAATGTTGCCTCCATTAAACTCTCAAGTACTTTTAAATGAAAAAACTTTTCGGTGCAAAGTCAGATTCCAGAGAATTCCAAAGCTGCATGGAACCCATAATCTTTCATTAACTTTTTTTCATTAAAATAATTAAACAAACATAAAATATACACACCTAACATAAATTTAACAATACAAAATATTTATTATTAAAAACTCCATCTATTAATTTTTATTTATTTATAATGAAATAATTACACAAACCTAACATGAATTTAGAGATATTTTTTTTTTTACTGAAAGCTCCATCCATTGATATATAGCTGAGACAATATCAATATAACACCATCGTTGATTCCAGATAATAATATTAAAATTTTGTAAAGAAATTGACCTACAAACTTTTGATAGAGAATTCCTATTAAAATAATAGAAAGACCAAAAGTAAACCACCTTGAGTGTTATAAACTTAAACTTCTTATTATTTTGGATAAAAAGAAAAGACGGAAGCATTGTTGTCATCGTTGATATATCAAAGTATCATTGTACCGTGCGATGGTTGAAAGCTCAGTGAACAATAGTGAAACTGTAAAGAACGTGTAGGAATGAATTAACTAGGGACAATTGTGTGGCTTCTATTGCAATCCTTTTGCTCGTTGATTCCAGATAATAATATTAAAATTTTGTAAAGAAATTGACCTACAAACTTTTGATAGAGAATTCCTATTAAAATAATAGAAAGACCAAAAGTAAACCACCTTGAGTGTTATAAACTTAAACTTCTTATTATTTTGGATAAAAAGAAAAGACGGAAGCATTGTTGTCATCGTTGATATATCAAAAGTATCATTGTCCCGTGCGATGCTTGAAAGCTCAGTGAACAATAGTGAAACTGTAAAGAACGTGTAGGAATGAACTAACTAGGGACAATTGTGTGGCTTATATTGCAATCCTTTTGCCCTCACTGGGAACTCTGAATCACATCCTCCGCCAAATAAAATTTATTTTCCTACCATGCCATCTGCTTCCTCATTTTCCAATGTGCAGGAATGGTTACTGGACAAGACCAGTCCCTGTTTCGTGTTGCTCATGACCGTCAAAAAAGTCATGGCACGTGACGATGCCGTGCTAATGTTACTTGAGGGAACCCATAATCTTTCCACCATCTACAGATATAAACTTCCCATTTTTACTTTCTTGATTTTTTCAGGACTCAAATTCAATTAATTTGGAGACGATATGCAATGACAACTCATCACCTCACCTCGAGAGAGATTGTAACTCTCTCTTCTGTATAGAGTGAAAGATGTTGAATTCCACTTTTGCAAGTTCTAACAGTTTCTGTCTCATCAAATATGGCGTCCTAAACCCAAAATGTGTGAACTAGAGCTCACAAGCTCCGAAGCCGGTACGGGTCGATTCCCGGAATCGACCCGCCGCCGGTCGGGCGGAGCGGGGCGGCGCGGGGTGGCGCTGCGCCCGACCGGCGGCGGGTCGATTCCGGGAATCGACCCGTACGGGCTTCGGAGCTTGTGAGCTCTAGTTCACACATTTTTGGTTTAGGACGCCATATTTGATGAGACAGAAACTGTTAGAACTTGCAAAAGTGGAATTCAACATCTTTCACTCTATACAGAAGAGAGAGTTACAATCTCGCTCGAGGTGAGATTTTTCAACCATGCTGCTTGCAGGACGAATTACTGTTATGAGATTTCATTGTCATGTAATTTTGTTTGAACTTTACCCCTTTTGATATTAGAATGCTCTTGGTTTAGTGGATCTGTGTTTTGTTTTCATTTTTGTTTGCACTTCCCGTTGTTGAATCTCCTCCCCTGTATTTGCAGTTTTCAATGGGATTTTTTCTTTAAGAATTACAGGTATCTTGATTGTCTCTGTTGCCGTTATAAGCTTCTGTCGTTTTTCTACTAAGAGTTTTCGTGTGGAAGAGACCTGTAATCGAACCCTCGTGCAATTGACAATAAAGTGTTTTCTGTGACCGAAGAATTAAGTGCGTTGTTCTATAATTTTTTTTAATTCAAGTTGAATGGATCAAAATAGCGACTATTATGTTTTGCTTCTGGTTTCTTTGATGAATTGAGAATTAAGAGCTTGGATGCTAGGTTGAATGGTTCAAAATAGCGACTATTATGTTTTGCTTCCGGTTTCTTTTACTGTACTTCTAATTTTTGGCGATATTTTCAATCGTCCGTGTAATTTCATTTTTAATACGTCTTGTAATAGTAAATAATTATTATATTCCAAAATTCCGCTATCGAGACATCCATATTATACTGACTAGATTGGTATTCAGATTGGTAATGCCACATGTTTTCTCACAAATTGCTGTATACTTATTATATTCAAAAATCTCACTACCAATTTAAAAAATGAATATACAATTTATATCGAGCGAGATTGTAACTCTCTCTTCTGTATAGAGTGAAAGATGTTGAATTCCACTTTTGCAAGTTCTAACAGTTTCTGTCTCATCAAATATGGCGTCCTAAACCAAAAATGTGTGAACTAGAGCTCACAAGCTCCAAAGCCGGTACGGGTCGATTCCCGGAATCGACCCGTCGCGGGTCGGGCGGAGCGGGGCGGCGCGGGGGTGGCGCTGCGCCACCCCCGCGCCGCCCCGCTCCGCCCAGCCACCCCCGCGCCGCCCCGCTCCGCCCGACCCGGAATCGACCCGTACGGGCTTCGGAGCTTGTGAGCTCTAGTTCACAAATTTTTGGTTTAGGACGCCATATTTGATGAGGGAGAAACTGTTAGAACTTGCAAAAGTGGAATTCAACATCTTTCACTCTATACAGAAGAGAGAGTTACAATCTCTCTCGAGGTGAGGTGATGAGTTGTCATTGCATATCGTCTCCAAATTAATTGAATTTGAGTCCTGAAAAAATCAAGTAAGTAAAAATGGGAAGTTTATATGTGTAGATGGTGGAAAGATTATGGGTTCCCTCAAGTAACATTCGCACGGCATCGTCAAGTGCCATGACTTTTTTGACAGTCATGAGCAACACGAAACAGGGACTGGTCTTGTCCAGTAACCATTCCTGCACATTGGAAAATGAGGAAGCAGATGGCATGGTAGGAAAATAAATTTTATTTGGCGGAGGATGTGATTCAGAGTTCCCATTGAGGGCAAAAGGATTGCAATATAAGCCACACAATTGTCCCTAGTTAATTCATTCCTACACGTTCTTTACAGTTTCACTATTGTTCACTGAGCTTTCAAGCATCGCACGGGACAATGATACTTTGATATATCAACGATGACAACAATGCTTCCGTCTTTTCTTTTTATCCAAAATAATAAGAAGTTTAAGTTTATAACACTCAAGGTGGTTTACTTTTGGTCTTTCTATTATTTTAATAGGAATTCTCTATCAAAAGTTTGTAGGTCAATTTCTTTACAAAATTTTAATATTATTATCTGGAATCAACGATGGTGTTATATTGATATTGTCTCAGCTATATATCAATGGATGGAGCTTTCAGTAATAAAAAAAAAATATCTCTAAATTCATGTTAGGTTTGTGTAATTATTTCATTATAAATAAATAAAAATTAATAGATGGAGTTTTTAATAATAAATATTTTGTATGGTTAAATTTATGTTAAGGTGTGTATATTTTATGTTTGTTTAATTATTTTAATGAAAAAAAGTTAATGAAAGATTATGGGTTCCATGCAGCTTTGGAATTCTCTGGAATCTGATTTTGCACGGAAAAGTTTTTTCATTTAAAAGTACTTGAGAGTTTAAGGAAGGCAACATTTTTGATAGGTTGGTTTACAAAAATTATTGAAATTATAAATTCGATTTATAAGTATTTAAGTTGCTTATCATAAATTTTATTTATTTAGTGATTTAAACAAAAACAAACTTAAACAATTTGTTTAGTTATATTGCTTTTTTTTGGTTGACTATATAAAAATGTACTTATTTCTTGTCACCATTGGTTGGTAAATCAGTTGGCAATGAGATTTTTATAAAAAGAAAAGAAAAAATTGACATAACATGTTATAAAATTAAACTAGCTATTATAGTTAGAAAATTCTCCCCGAGTATAATTACTTATAAGGCTATTCACTCTCAAAAACTTATCTAATGACTGTAATCAAATTTCCACTTGACAAGAAAGATTAATTTGAAATTATTGATGATATGTATATTAAGAATACAAAATGGGTGTTCTGTATGTACAGGTAATATCATTATTTTCTAACTTTATGATATTACCTGTACATACAGAACACCCATTGTGTCAAGCACACACATGCTCGTGGGAAAAGGTTCTCCATTTTTTGTATTTCATGATCCTTTTATATAGATAGGCCTTGCACAATGTATCAAACGTTGGAAAATATGATATCATTGATAGCAGAATAAAAGAGAATATTAGATGTGCTAAGAATCTAGCTATTCAATTTCACATCATGATTATAATAATAGGTTTAAACTCCTTCTAAGATTGTATTATTGATTTTTAATTTATAAAATTATCTTTTCAATTTGGTTTGGTGAAATAAAGAAACAAATAGTTCTATCTAATAGCATGTTTGTTACCTAATTGATTTTTCAAGTGTTAGTCTTGGAAAGGGATTTAGAGAATTAGTTATCAAATTTTGCAAATTATTTTTCCTATATCAAATAATAAAAGAAATAGCAAAACCAATCCATGGTATGACAAAGAGTGTAAAAGTGCGAGGAGAGCAATTAAGGAAGCTGTTGATGAATCTCTTAAAATGGACAAGATAAAAATATATAAAGCCCTAACTAAAAGGAAAAAGAGGCAATACATTCGTCAAAGACAAGGGAATCTCTTACACCTCTCTAAGCTAGCTCCTAAGAAATTTTGGAGGCAAATTCTGACTAGGAAGACTAAAGAGGTGTCTCACCTCCATTCTTGGAATAAGAAGAAGGATTCAGGGGAAGTTGCTAGGGGGATGCATGAGAGAATTCAAATAGGAGGAAACAAACTAGAAAAAAAGGAATGAAAAGAGAAGTTTAAGAGAAGAGAATGGGATAAAATGAAGTGTGACGAGTATATAGACTAGATCAACTCTTAAAAAAGGTGGATCCATTTTCAACATTGTCCCTCCTAACGTGCGTCTAGAAATAAAACAATTGCATGTGAAGGTGGGAGAATAAAGTATTCATTGTTTGATTCGAAATTACTTGAAGATTTGGGTAGATGTGTTCTAGATCCGCACAGCGCCACCCCCGGGCCGCCCCGCCCCGCCCGACCGGCGGCGGGTCGATTCCCGGAATCGACTCGCCGCCGGTCGGGTGGGGCGAGGCGGCCCGGGGGTGCCGCTGCCGCGGAGGGGGCGGGGGAGCGGGAGGGGGAGAGGTGGCCGGGGAGGGGGCGGTGGCGGTGGAGGGGTGGGCAGGGGGGCCGGGAGGGGGCGGTGTTGGGGGATGGGTGGGCGGGGAGGAGTGCGCGGGGTGGGCGGGGTGGCCGGGGAGGGGGCGGTGGCGGGGGATGGGTGGGCGGGGTGGGCGAGCAGGGGGCGGTGGCGGTGGAGGGGTGGGCGGGGAGGGGGCGGTGGCGGTGGAGGGGTGGGCGGGGTGGCGGTGGAGGGGGGGCGGGGAGGGTGTGGGCAGGGTGGGCGGGGGGGCAGTGGCGGTGGCGGTGGAGGGGGATGGGTGGGCGGGGTGGACGGGGACGGGGCGGTGGCGGTGGAGAGGTGGGCGGGGGCGGTGGCAGTGGAGGGGTGGGCGGGGGCGAGCACAACTGTGATTTTCGCATTGATTTTTAAGTTAATTATTATTTTTTGAAAAAAAAAAGTTGTTATTATTATTTTTTTGACATGAAATTCATAAAAAAAACTATTATTTGACCATTTTTAGTTAATATTTTTGTATAAAAATTGTGATTTTGACATGTTAATTCTAGCAAAAAATTATCAAAACATTTAGTTTTTTTGTTATATTTATGTTAAAAATGGTTATTTTTATGTCCATTGTTAAAAAATGTTGTTTTTTAGAAACAATTATTTCATGTGGATTGAAAATTTAATTAAGGATGTATAAATATGTAGATTATCTAAAATTCAAACTATCGACTTTCTAATTTAAAAACGCAAAACAATAAAAACCCCACTAAAAAAAATAAAAAATTAAGATAGAGAACAAGAAAATATGAATAAAATGACCACTTCAAAAACTATCAAATTTAGAAAATAATTTTTTACATTTCACACACTAGAAAATTTAAAGTCAAAAAATAGGTCTTTTAAAAAAAGGGTGTGATGCAGAATACTCACTTTTTAAAATCAGGATGAAAATCACTACCATTCACTACCATTCTAAAACTTAATGCACATGAAAAAATTAAAGTTCCAAAAAACATGTGTATTCTGCATCACCACTTTTGAAAATCGGGTCATTTTTTTGCCACCTCTACAAAACGGGTAACAGTATCAGTTCCCGTTTCAAAGTTTACATTGTTATTAACAGAACCAGCTAGGGTTCTTACCCCAGAGCAGCTAGAGAAAAACAACAAAGAAGCACCCCAGGAACAAAATCAGGAAGTTAGTCACAGTCCAGGCCACAGTGAACAGCCTGCTGTTCCTTTTAAGGAAATTTAGGAACTTAAGGAATTGCGAAATGAAGAACAGAGATTACTGAATATAATAGTCCAGCTCCACCAGTAGATTAGGATTCTAAAAGCGAGGAAAAGGGTAAAAAGGACTTCGGGAAGGAAAAATGCAACCACTCCAGCAAAACCCCTCAAGACAAAGGGGCGAAGGACCAGAGTCCATCCTGCTGTTCAAAACCCTATCGAAAACTAAGCTACTGTTCCAAATGATGCTGGGAAGCAGACTGTTGTTCCAATTGAAAAGGAACAGCAATGGACTGATATCCACGTTAAGATAGAAATGGATGAGATGTTGACCTGCGATAAGGAAATTCAGACGGAGACACCACCTTTGGGAGTGATCAGAGTCATGAACTCAAAACAACGCAATAGGAAAATTCAGGTAAAACTCTGGGCCTCCACTGCTGCATGGAAAAGAGATCCAAAAACGGTAACCTTACGAAATGGTTTGAAGCAAGCTCAGCAAGTAGTAGAAAAGCTTAGAGAGCAAACGATCCCTTGAGAAAAGTATGAAGAGCTACAGTAGCAGCTTAGGAACGTCAATCTATCCGAAATCCAGGCCTTTGAAGGGTGGCGAAGGGAAGAAGAAAAAGTCACCAAGGTAACTCATAGGTTAGATATAGTTATCAAGCAGATGGATACCTTATGTTCCTTATACAATGGCGTCTTAGCATGTAGATCCCCTGCTAAGAATTATGCCTTGTTTTTAATGGAACGATATTTGCAATTGAAAATAAAGGCTGTTAAAGCAGGTGCTCCCATACAAATTAACACCATCGATGATTTTATAAACTACTGTAAACACTACAAGGTAAAAGTTCAGAGACTACTATGTGAGTTTTATTTGCATAACCTTGTATTTGACCAGGAGACCGAGCTGAACCCTAGCCCTTTTGTTGGGGATATCCAATTACAAGCATTTATTTCATTTGGGGTTAATCAAATTAAATGGCTTAAAGCCTATAACGCTTTCCAAAGACAAGAAAATGGACTAGATTTGTGGATAAGAGTTGAGCCTAGGGATCCAGTACAGTTTTTGTTGTTGGGAAAAGTATCTATTCAGAACGCCCCTATCCCACTCTAAGTTGTGACAGTGCCTTAGCAACAAACAAGGAAAACTACTTGTGTATTCTTCTTTATGAAATATAAACGAAGAGGAAGGACAAACTAACCTGTGTCTTTCGCTAGTTTATTGATCCAATCGCTCTCCTCTTTTTTCACTTCCCGCTACCTGCTCCCTTACTGGTCCAGCTTCACCAGGTTCCTGCAAGATCACAGAGGAGCAAAACTACACAAAAACATAGATTTACATTCATAAATAGCTTAGGATCATATTTAAGCTAAACATGCAAATATAACAAAGCATCATTGATATACAAGCATATAGGAGAAACTCAAATAGTTTTATTGATATTATAAGAAATTCCAAGAGGAGATACAACCAAGTGAGTCCCAATCCAGCATCTACCTCCCAGCAAAGGAATCCCTTCCTCACCTCCAACAAAGCATAAATCACCCAATGCACTAATCTCAATCTCAAACCAACAACAATTCTCTGCAAAGTACAAAATTCCAGCCTCTAGATCTCTGGGATGAGGGATCCATATATAGATGTAAGCAGAGAGGATGATTCAGCTTATGTTTTGACTTGTGGCTTCTCTCTGTCAGTTCTTGCTTCCACTTGGAGGCTGAGAGCCTCTTACTCATCTTTGGTCGAACTCAGTGATGCAAGTTTCATTGAGGACGATTCTGGAAGCTTCCATTGTCTGTACACCTCGCGGAATGACACTGCCATTTGGCATTTCTCGTTCAGCGCACCCTGGTAGTGCATTTAGGTGCATTGCAACACACCTAGCTAGTGTACTGGGGTGCTTTGCAACGCAGGCAGCTAGTGGAGCACTTGAATTGATCCTGATTTGACTGATTCTGAGTAGTTTTTGGTGGAGAACTTCTGGGAGAAGCTGTCATTGGTTGACCTTGTTTCTTTAGGAGCTGGAACAACATCTTTAGGGACTTAGGATCCCTTGGTTTATGGACATTTCATGCTTATAGCTGTAAGGCACAAAAATGTCTATAACAGTTGCCCCCTAAAGTATGAGGTCGTTTATCGGGTGAAATGCTTTATTAGGAGGATCCGAAGTTCTTTCAATGTTGGGAGGAGACCTGTAATAAGATACAATACAATACATTATTTTCATACTGTTTTCATGATCTAGCTGAGGTGGGCATTCCCATGCTCAACTTTATAAATTCATTTCTTATGTACACAGGACAGACAATCGTCTGATGGTAGACTGATGATTTTGATGAAGTCATCATCCTTTTGGTAGGATGATTATCTGTGCTGCAATGCTGTACATGTCAATGTCTTTATTTTTCCTGAATATATATCGCAGCCCGGATGGATGAAACTAGATCCGGGGTCTTCAATCTCGTCCGATCTTCACTCTAAGTACAAGTCGATCCATGTGAGAAATGTTTTGAAGTTGAACATGGAAAGACATCACTTGATTACCAGTCAATGATGTAAACTGTTAACAAGCGCGAGAGGAATCACCGATAATGATAATGACCCTCAAGGTACTGCAGTGCAATTCACGTGGTGTGAATAAAGGACTTGGCGTCGAACACCACGCAAAATCTTTCGGTCGAAGGTCATTGATGTATACCTGTCGCCGGAAGTGAGAAACTTGCCATTGAGGCATGCAAGCTTCAAAGTACTGAAGGGGGTGTTCCTAGATCAACTTCTTGGATAATGAGCTGATGTCGACAAGAAGCGATCCGTCAAAGCAGGGCCTTAATGTATCCCACATCATTGACACGGAACGGAGCAAATGATTTTGATGGAGGTGAAAACGATCTGATGATATATGGTTCAGGGTGGTGGTCATGAAAGAATGAAGTATAATGTATGGTAGTGGATGGGACACGGGTGACTTCTCTGGATGACTTCTCTTGAACATATCGGCGACACTTATATGATGGATTGGTAGCATTTACCCCAAAGGTGGATGGTATGGCGAAACCATGGTGATGTGACGGGTGAATGAAACAACCCAACCCGACTCAGGCACGGAGTGGAAGTGTCATGTTCAAGAGCGACTTGCTACCAATAAAGGTTCTTTGAGTTTCTTCCCAATTTTTCCCCAGTCATTGCTGACCAGTACCTCTTTATTTTTGTCAAGCTTGAGGAGGATAACATATGCTTGTTCTATAATTTTCCCTTCGGGCAAACCCATCGCTATGTTTTAACGAGCCTAGCGATAGTGAAACTCGTTCTCGTCTAAAGACAAGTTTGTCGCTATTAATCATTTTAACGAGTCTAACGACAAAGATAACTCGGTCCTTTTCCTTTTTAGGGAGTCTGAAAAGGTACGTAAAGTTAACTCTAGAATTCCTTTTTCGTCATCTAATCCCTTAAGTCCGAAAAAGTATAAAACAATACAGAAGGGATGAATTTTCGATAATTTTAACGAGCCGAACAAAACAAGCGCTCGATCTTTTTGTGCAATAATCCCTCAGGTCCAAAAAGATTAAAATCTAGAGGAGGGATAGCACTTCCGGTTGCTTTAACGAGCTGGAAGGCCAAGACTCGAAAATCTTTTCATATTTTACGAGTCAGATGAAAAGAGCTTAAAGAAAACTCGTCTTTTGAGGAACGAGTGATAAGACGGGTAGCAGTTGATTCCAGGTAAGGGTTGGAATTTTCCAATCACGGCAGTGTCACAAGGATGGCTAGTGAAATCACTCTTCGCAGCTGTTCCTCAAAATGGGTAAACAATCAAATGGAGGTGAATGATCGGCCAAATAGAAAAGTGGAGGTGACGGTGCAAACATGACCAAGGCTTTAATGGCTGATAATGTTACATTCACGGTGGTTATTTACCGGAGGATAGTTCATTTTTTAACGAGCTTAAACGCGGATTGAAACACTTGCTCGATCTTATGTTTATTTTTTAACGAGCATGAACTATGTGCTGAAATTGCTCAATTAATCCAGTCATATGATAAGAATGTCACATTGAAGATGCCATTTTTTATGGAGCTTGCACCTTACAAAGCTTTGCCCCGCATCCTTCCTTTATGCAAGTTCGGAAACGACTAATCCTACAAGTTTAAAGGGTTAGAGGTCCTAAAAATTTAAAAAAATAAATAGCCGCCCCTTGCTTGCACTCCAAAAGGTTTGCATGCCCCCAAGTATAAAACAGAGTTTCGAGATCTCCCTCTATTCGAGCTGACAAAACTTTCATTTTATCAGGAAGGGTCACCCTTTATTCGAGCTGACAAAACATTTGTTTTATCAGGAAGGGTACTACCTCTTACAGGTTATCCAAGGATTGTTCTATTCGCGGTGCAAACAAAACACTTCCTCGGCGATGCCTACCGAAGCAGACAAAGGTGAGTGACAACGAGCGCCAAACACATAACTTTGACAAAAGAATCTTATTATAGAACAACCCCTCTTCCAATCACGGACGGGGTACGGACTAGTCATATTCTCCCGCGGAAACCTACTCTATACCTGAAGTTTTCCTACCGAAGCAGACCAGGACGCATGCCCCCTGGGTTCCAGTCATATCCCTCCGAATCACTCGCGCTCATCGGGAGGACGGACCGTGGGTTGAGACATTTCTTGCATGAAGAGACCATTTAGTGATGTGTTACACTAAAAAATGTCACCATGACTATTTACAGTTAGTATGGCTATATCAACAGTCATGCTATCCTCCTGGGCAAGTCTCATACCTCTGCTCTCCATGTCAAACTCCAAAAAGAGAGAAAGTCTTTGTAAATGTATTTATCTTTGGGTACGCAGGTTCTCTCAACCTTACCTGCGGGTAGACACCCAATGTTCACAAAAGCTACGTATTTGTACGCTCTGTATGTAAAGGAGCAGGTGCGTTACCCTGTAAAGGTCAAAATGCGCAAGTTTCATCTTTAAAAAGTTACTTGTGGTCATTTCTAGAGCATTCTAGAAGGTTGTTCGATGTGTATTGAGCGCCTCCAGATGGTTCATGTACCCCTACCAAAGAGGAACTTATCCCATCAATAAGGGAGCTATTCCATCCAAAGAGGGGATTATCCCATTGATGGTGGACCTGAATAACTTCCTCTAGAGCACTATAAATACAGGCACTGGGCCAGAAGGAGGAGAGGTTGGAAGCTAAACATTTCTAAGGGTAGATGCTGCTGGAATTAGGACTCCCATTTAGAAGCTTGTGATGAGAGATTGCCATCTTTGCTTGTTCTATTTGGAAGTGGGTGAGCTTTGTCAAAGTAAAGGAGAACTCTTGATGGACCCTGGGAGGAACTTGCACAACACCAAGGCTCAGGTTGTAATTGTTCCTTTTGTTTCCTATTAATGCAAATGAGTCCATTCTTCTCAATAACTTGTTATTTATGAGTTGTTTCATGTACTCCTTGGTCTATGTGTTAAATATGTTTTATTTTATGAGATTATCAAGTGCTATTTAATCGTTTGATTGTTAGTGAATGCAGGTTTCGAAGTGAAGGAGGAGCTCATCCGGATCAGCGAGGCTTGACTGCTACAACAGCGTTGGACTACAGGTAGGATCTAAACACTTGATTTCTTATATAGTAAATGCATGTTTAGAGAAGGATTGCTCTTATTTGTCTTGTTTGTCACTAGAGAGTCTTAGACTCCTAGGGAGGTTGGTTGTGTCCGCACTATCGACTCTTTCGGCCTGACAAATTGGTGACTCCACTGGGGACTCCATTGATGTGAAGGTCTTTTCCTTTGTATGCAACTTTGATCTGAGAAAAGTCATTTATTTTCTGATTTTTGGCTCTGTGACATTGTATTTGGGTGGGTTAGCTTAGGGTTAGATTGAATTTAGTTTTTCTTGGCTTTTTCAGTAGTACGCACCCTCTGAGTATTGCACAGTGCGTACTTGTACGCACTATTGCTGTGTGCACAGAGCGGGCCTGCACCTGGCTTAACCGGTTGCCTGCGTACCCTGCTAAAAATTAAGAAATTTCCATTTTTTACTTTTTTCCTCTTAGATTTTGCTTTTTCTTAGGTTTTACTGCCCAGATCCATTAGTCTCTTGTCAAAGATTTTCACCTGAACTTGTTTCGATAGCATTGACTGTTTTAGTGGATTTCATAGAAGTTTAAGCCTTAGGGTTTGATTTTTGAGTAGGTCCTGTAGTGACTTTGGCAGTAGAAGTTGTCGAGCCTTAGATCTCTCTGGTTTTGTCAGCCTTCTTAGAAGTTGGACCTGTCATAAAGTCTACCTGTGAGAGCAACTTACCTTTGTGTGGTCTCTTTGGCAAATTTCGAAGTACTTGTTGATTGAGTATTGAATTCCATTTTACAAAAAGAACAAAAAGATTTGAGTTTTGTTTTGACTGGTTTTTTGGTTCTGCATTAGCTGGTCCTTGGCTTGATTTTGGTCAAGTAAAACAACCTAGAATCATCTTTGTAGGCTTTTGCCTCATTAGATTTGCTTAGAGTAAATTTCTTTTTGATTTGCTTGTGAGTCAAGTTTTCATAGATTTTATAACTTTTGAGATTGATTTTCATTAAAATAGATTTATACGTTTTATTAAATAAGAGAAAATACAAAAACATCTCCTTTGAAAAGTTTTGTTTCAAGTAGCTTTGAGGGGTTTTGAAAGAAAAAGAAGTTTTTCGTGCACGTAAGGAGTGGTCATGTTTG
Organism: Pinus tabuliformis; assembly: GCA_031772625.1. Classification (NCBI taxonomy): domain Eukaryota; kingdom Viridiplantae; phylum Streptophyta; class Pinopsida; order Pinales; family Pinaceae; genus Pinus; species Pinus tabuliformis. The sequence continues at coordinate 767,935,829 of CM062815.1, forward strand.
TATGCTTGGAAAGATAAAGGGAATTGTTTCTTTGATTGTCTTTACTAAGAAAGTTGTTTTCTATAAAATTTGCATTTCTCAACTCTCTTAGTTAGGAATTTCATTGAAAGAGAAAAGTAGCGTAAATCATCTTAGGTGCATCTTTGTAGTGGTTTGAGTCGAGTCTACACACCATTGGTTTCATTTCCGCTACCTTTTGTCTTTAAGAAAAACCATAAAATTAACGCTTAAAGTAAAATCAACTTAGTAACTTTTATTTACTAGGGCTCTGAAACACCAATTTAGATCAGGCTAGTGTCTTGGAGTAGGAGAGTAATTAACTCTCCAAGACAACAAAACCAAACAAGTAGCTTATCTTGTGATAGAATAAATCCAATTGTTTCATTTGTACTCTGGGAAAGCTCCTCTTAAAGGAGAAGCACGAGCTCGTGTCCGAACCAGTGAGGGGATCAATCCTCCCTCGTTGGGAACGACGCCAGACACGCACGTATTACAAACGGTAAACCTCGGATTAACCATTGTCGAGGAACCAGGGGTCACTTGTCGGTAAACCTTGGATTATTTTCAAGGAACCGGCAAGGGGATTGAGCTTGATACTCTGCCCTTGCGTGCTGTCGGAGTGTAGACTGTTCCCCCAGGTGCATTTGTTGCGGTTGGTAACCTTAGTGACCATTATCTTTAGGATTCTACTGAGGTGACGGTGGAGGGAAGATCCCATTGTACCTGGAGCAGACGTCAGCTAGACTCACTTGGATTTTCCGGGGGGTTCACTTCACTCGAGACGGTTAAAGTGGAGGAACTTGTGCCGGTCTATTCATTAAGCAGTTTGCCGGGGTAACTGTTCCACCCGCCACTTCTGTACTGAATCCAGCGATGTTGGGTTTCATCTCCAACTAGCGTTTTCGGTCTGGAAGGCTATTGTTTGTGCTTGGTTTGACGCCCTAGATTCTTTAGGTGTGTGATTAAAATTTGTTTGGTTCTTTAGAGACTTTAGGTGGTTTGATTTGAGATTTTACTTTGTTTTCGTGTGTAGTAGTTCAAAGTTTTTAGCTGTGGCGGAATTACCGAGATAGTCCCGTAGACTTCGGGGCCAGTCTCCTGAAGTTGTTTCTGTGGCCGAATTGTTGAGGAGATCTCGTAGACTTCGAGGTGAACCTCCACGAGACGACCCCAGTAATCTAGAAGGTTTAAAGGTCCTTGTAACTCCTCCGAGTGGCAGTAGAGTAGGTTCACCTGAAGAAGGAGAATCTTCCTTGGTAGTCCATCCAGATTACCAAAGTCTAGAGACAGGTTATAATCCTGAAGCTGTTACAGTTTCTGAGCTTGTTGGTAGTTTTTCGTCTACTAGTGATACAGGCGAAGAACCTGAAATATCTGAACCTGTTACTCCGACTTCTAGTGTTCCAGATTCACCAAGAGTAGAACGAGTTATCACCGAAAATCTTCCTACTGGTCTGATCGCTATTGAAGAACTTGCTCCAGAGGAAGAAATAGGCATCTCTAACCTTGAAGATCAACTTACTATTGAGCTCAGGGAGCGTGAATCTATCTTTTACAGTCCTCCTAGAAGTACTACTTGGTACCTTTCGTTAACCAATTATTTAGACAACTCAGGGGTAGGTTTTTATACACCTCGTACTCCCTTTCCACCTGGAGGTATTTATACTCCTGTAAATATGTCTGGTCAGTCGTCCGTGTTTACTCAAACTCCTGAATCTTTTTTACACGGCGGTCCTTCTGTTCCCACCGGGTATCAATCACTTTCTGGTACCTTTGCGGGGGCATCTCCTCAACCCGTTGATCATGGGTTATTAGCTGGAAACAATGGTAATGTACCATTGGGTGTAGGAGACATTTACATGATGTCAGGTTCAGTTCTCGTTTCCCAACCTCAAGGTGGCCAATTACCACCTGGGGGGCAGCCTCAATTAACCCCTGGGGGGAAACCTCAAGGTACACAAATTGTGTCTGAGGGGCAACCTCAAGGTCAGTATGTACCTATGGTGCAATACATGCCTCAAGGTCAACCCCAGCCTCAATATGTACCCCAGGGTCAACCTCAGTATCAATATTTACCTCAAGGGTATCAACCTCAAGGGTATCAACCCCAAGGGTATCAACCTCAAGGGTATCAACCTCAAGGTCAAGGTCAACCCCAGTACCCGTATTTACCTCAAGGTTATCAACCTCAAGGCCAATACTCAAGTCAAGGTTATCAACCACCTCAAGGTCAGTCATATGCTCAAGGTATGGGAACTGCACCTTTCAATTATCAATCCTATCCTCAATCCGGTTATGGATCTCAATATCCTCAACCTGTTACGGGTCAATACCCCGGAATGATAGTGTGGGATCCATCACAGGGTCAACAAGTGTTGCAGCCAAGTATACAGTTGGTACCTCAAGCTGGACAACCCGTAGTTTCTGGTCCACCCCAGCAACCACAACCTGTCCAGTCAAATGTTCAAACTTCTGTAACTTCGGTAGTTACTCAGCCGCCAATTGCACCTAGTACTCCACCTCAAACGGCTGCTGCAACTACCGCTACATCTGCCGCACTTACTTCTGGAGTATCGACAGCTCCGGTTTCTACTGTCTCTGCAACCACTCCTCACACATCTTTACCGTTGTCTGGATCTACGATTCAAACCACGGTCCAGATGCCTATAGGTCAGCCTGGTATAAGTACGGTTGTCACTACTAAACCTCAATTTGTTCAACAACCATACCAGGGACAGTACCAAAATGGGCAAGCTGTCCAACAACCGGTTTACCAGTATCAACCATATCCTGGGTACACTTATCAACAACCTCAACAAGCCCAGTACGGTCCGATTAATCCTGGTTTTCCAGGAGGATATAATATCCCCAATGCGACTCCTGTTCCTAGTTATCCTGGATATTTTCCTCCTGGGACTGGTCTTGTGACCCAGAATTTTAGAGATCCTAACCGACAGTTACCATTTATCGCAACTTTGGATTTACCATACTTGACGCGCCTAACGAACGATCCAATTCAATATCTTCCGTTCTGGCCACCAATGCCAAATAAGTTGCCCAGTGATATACCCAAGTTCGAAGGTAAGTCTGGAGAGTATCCGTCCAATCATGTGATGACTTACCACCTCTGGTGTGCTTCAAATTCTATCTCGGATGATTCGATCCGCTTACGTCTTTTCCAGCGTACACTAATTGGTCTCGCGGCCAAGTGGTACATTGAGTTACCACGGGCCTCTTTTTACAATTTCAGCCAGTTAGCTACCTCGTTCTTAACTCACTTTTTGTTGCCGGTCAGATACGATAACGGCACGGAGTTATTAACTTCACTAAAACAATCAACGTCCACATATATTTCTGATCACATTCATGAGTGGAGACGTCGAAGAAGGTTAGTGAAAGTTTTTATCCCGGACCAAATCTTAGCTGAATGGTTTGTTAAATCATTATTACCGAAGATTACTGAAGATGTAGCTAAGGCTGGAGTAGTTACTGAGGAGCAAGTCAATGCTCAGGCGTAGTACCTTGACTTAGTTTATACTCAGTCAGGTACGTTACATGAGAAGATTCCAGATCTTCCAAAACCGAATCAAATTGCTGCTGCTCCTTCGAGATCTCATGCCGCTGATGGTATGATTGGCATCATGAATACAAAGAGCAAGAAGAAATCTTCCAAGACTTCTACTACTCCTATAATCACTTTGCCTGATTCCCCGATAGGAGAGTCTTCTCCTGAACTTTCCGCCGATATTCACGCTGTAGAATCATCCACAGCCAAATCAAAAAACGGTGGAAAGAAGAAAGGAAAGAAGAAGGCTAAAGCAGACAAGGCTCCGAAGGAGAAAACGGAAAAGTCGGAAACCAATGACGAAAAGTGCAAACCTCGATATCCTTGTCTTATTTGTGAAGAGGATCATTTTACAAGAGATTGCCCTCATCGGGCCGAGGTTGTGAAAATAGTCAAAGGTTCTCCCACTCCTGCTGTGTTAAAAGATCCATTTCCAAAGCAGGAGAGTAAGATGATAGGTTCTTCCTCGACTGCCAGTGAAGAAACCATTTTGATGATGTCTCATGTGAGGATTGCGACTCGATCGCAAGATTATGGTAGTAAGAATCCTGTTGATGGTAAGGAAGCAGAATCTTCTCATTCTAATCCATCAACCTCAGCTCCTGGTTCCGATCCACTACAGATCGAAAAACCGAACCCGGACTTAGTAATCAAACCGCCCGCCAAGGGTGTACTTCGAAGGTCTGCTTTCAATCCACATGCGAGAGCAGCCCAAAATTACAACATTGTTGAGGACTTAGCTGTTTCACCCTCAGCAATGTCAGCTTTAGAAGTGCTGCAATCATGCCCAGCACAACGAAAATTACTTTTGTCGGCCATCGAAGCTGTTGATGTTCAGGACCCGAATCTAATAATCTTCGATCTAGAAAATAGTACACCACGACTACCCCATCAAATGGCTTTCCAAATTCCAGTGATAGTCAAAAACAGGCCTATTCATCGGATTGTGATTGATGAGGGAGCTTCTACGTGTATTATGTTGATTCAATGTTGGAGAACGCTTGGTTCTCCTTCGTTGAACCAATCCCCCACCATCCTTAAGGCCTTTGATGGCCGTGGGTTCCGTCCGTTTGGTATTCTACAGGAATTGCCTATAGGGGTAGAAGGTAAAATCGTTAGTCTGGATGTGGAGGTGGTTGATGCCCCTTTAGACTACAACCTTCTTTTGGGTCGAAGTTGGTCATATGCTATGACAGCGGTTGTTTCATCGGTCTTCAGAGTAATAAAGTTTCCATATAACGGTAAGATCGTGACCATTGATCAGGTGACATACTTTTCATCCGACCCAGCCTCTTCAGAGAGTATCCAGCATGTCGATAAGACGACAATCCCTTATAGGGACGTTGGCGTAGGCTTGGTTAAAGATTCCGGTTTACTGGGAACTTTCCCTTTCCCTCCAATCAACGCAGACCCTTCATTTGCATCAATTCATATGATTACATCAGAAAACATTATTTATGACGATCCTTGGATTGTCCCATCTGAATCTGAGATAGACTCATTCGGTGATGCCATGCCTTTGAGTCCATATGAAATTGCGTATGAAGCTGTCATGTCTTTTACCGACTCGTGTTCAACCCAAATCGACCAAATGAATGTGTTCAGTGAAGAATCACTTTTCACATCTGTTATCACTGAAAATTCTGTTGCCAAAAATTGCTCAGACTAGCTTAAGGACAAAGTGTTTTCGCAGCGCATAAATCCTTTAGCAGTTTCGCAGTGCAACCTATTTTAGTGATTTCGTAGCGTGCTACGAAATTGGGGATTTGTTCGAATCCATAGCAACTGTCATGCAAAATAGTTCTTGGGTGGATGCATTTTACAGGTGGCATGTTCTCAAGCTCCTGCATGTATGCTTGTCATCAGTTCTGAATCTGAAGGGAAATATTACAGGTGAAGGAGTGTTTTGAGTGGGATGGTGACTTTTATGCTTTGCATCCACCACTGTTGCCAAGCAGAGACAAGGGAAAAGTCTGAAGTGTTGCAGCCGCAAAACAACCTAATCCCCAAAGGTGCAGATATAACAAGATACAGGGACTACTTTAAGGACCTTGGTAAGAATGAAAGGGTTGAAGTGATTGCACTGCCGAGTTCCTTAGTGCAGCGTTCTGTTTTTCAAGATGCACCAGATTTGTTGGTTTCTTTAGATGCTCTGAAGGCACCATCTCATCATAGGGGAAAGTATGAACCAACATTATATGGCAATTTGCTTGGGAGTCTTCCCCTTTCTTTGGAGGCATCAATGCTTCTCATTAAGTCTGGTCAGTGTGGGTTTCTTAGAGAGGGTGCAATAATTGGTTCATTGATGGATGCACGACCAATGCCTATCATACAGCCATTTGGGCAGCAATCTTTGTTCAATAAATATGTGGACAGCTATTACAATGATGCTAATGGATCTGTTGGTTCTTCATATCATACAAAGACACTTATGGCAAATTTTTGTACAATTCTGTTTTGGCAATGGATTTTGAAGGACAAGCATCGATTGCAACGACTCATTCAAGTGGCTGGCAATAAGATCTTCACAACTCAGACACATGATTTTGCTTCAATTGCTCCTAGGTTTGAGCAGGAGTGGTCTTCTTTCCACCATTTGGTGCTGTCATCACTTCATGCTATTGCTGAGACATGCCCAAGTTTCTCTACATTTTGGAAGGTCCACCATTGTATTACAATGATTATGATTTCAAGCACACATGCTTTCTCTCTCCAGGACAACTTGAAGCAAACTTGAGTTTTGCCGTTGGCACTGAACTAGCAGATGATATTGTTACAGATGTTTGTATTCAGGCTTCATGCGTTGACTCAGGGTCCTTGAATACTTCAAGTATAAGAAATGGGAGCACCCAAAAGAAGCTGATGAAGTTTTGGTTAAATATGAGGCTAGACTGGGGGACGGAACTGCTGTATCAAAATCAGAGGAGGGTGTGGAGTTTTATGTGAAGGATGGATATTTCTGTCCAGCTTTTGCCATAGCTGTCAAAACAATGAAGAAGGGAGAAAAAGTATTGTTGACAGTGAAGCCTCAGTATGGTTTTGGACATCAAGGACGTGAAGCAATTGGAAATGATGTAACCGCGCCACCAAATGCAACATTGTTTGTGGATCTTGAGCTTGTGTCTTGGAAGGTTGTCGATGAAATTACTGATGATAAGAAAGTGCTGAAGAAAATCCTGAAGCAAGGAGAAGGTTATGAACGACCTAATGATGAGGCAGTGGTCAAAGTGAAATACACGGGGAATTTAGAGGATGGCACCATATTTGAGGGAAATTGATCTGATGAAGAACCATTCGAGTTTATGGCTAGAGAAGAAGCAGTCGAAGCCCTTGAAGGTCACTTGTAATCTCAACAATGCAGCTTGTAAACTCAAATTGAAAGACTATATACAAGCAGAAAAATTATGTACAAAGGTTTTGGAGATTGAATCGCAAAACGTTAAGGCTTTATATAGAAGAGCACAAGCATATATTCAGACAACAGATTTGGAGCTCGCAGAGCTGGACATAAAGAAAGCACTCGAGATTGACCCCAACAACAGGGATGTGAAGCTCGAGTACAGGGCTCTTATAGAGAAACTCTGGAGTACAATAGCAAGTAAATAAAAAAAAAAACATTATTCCTGTGCTCGATTTTCTGATAACAAAAGGTATCAAGGACTGTGATTCAAATGCCTCCGGTGAAATTAGTGGTGCTTTCGAAACCTACTTTTCAGTAGCTAAGCGAATAGGTTTATACCTGGCACGCATATGTCACAAAGAATGAGCTTTCACAAAGAATGCTTGAGGATCACATGGAATGAGTGAAGAGGCCAAATGATGGTAAGGATCTGATTGCCACAAGGCCGTCGTTATTGGTGACACCGGGGACCCATTAAAATATACATCGGGGCCACCTCTAAACATTCTTTGGTGATTAAAGGTCTTATTGAAGATCTCAAGGCGATGATGTCAGCTCCACTATTGTCTGAGGTTCTTCAGGCTCTTTATGATGATAAGAGCGTTTCTCAGGATTAAAATGCTTGTATGAGTGTGAATTCCTCTCATGAAGTAGAAGCTACGACAAACAGTAGTTTTGATCAGCCTAGTCTACCAGCAGTCCCTTCCAGTGCTAATGTAACGCATCTTAGTGTGGTTGGGAGAGGTGTGTAACGTACAACACCAGTTCCAGTTGATGTCTCAAAACCAGAACCACCCGCCTACACCTAAAGGATTATTTCCTTTGTTTTCAAGGGAGAATACGCTTATTGTTTCAAATGCACAGCTTGTAAAAAGACCAACAAGACCTACTAATTTAGGATTAAACTCACTGCTTCATCCCTCTTTAATGGATTTTACAGTTTCTGAGCCAGAGTTTTTAAAAGATTCGTCAGAATATCAGAAGTTAGAGGTTTGTCAGTTACCAACTCTCTATTTAAATGAAACTGCAGTAGTTGAATGTTCTCAAAGTTTTTCTACGACTGATGATGGTTCCCCTTCAGAAAGCACAATAATAACAAATGAGTATCTTGTAAAAAGATGGAGTTTCCTATATCAAATGTTGGAGATGCATCAAAGCCTGAGATGTCCTCTATTTCTGACAATTTAAGGAGCACTCTAAAGGTTTGACATCCATGAGATTTTCTCAATCTTAATAGGTAAAGTGTTCTGAGATGATGCACAATAAGCTGCAAAACTTCTTGGAGAACTTGAAACAAGATTTTAGGTCTGAACTGAAGGAGAGGGAAATCAAAAATAATGGTGACTGCAAATTCCACTGGTAATATTCAGTTGATAAAGATTTTGGGTTGAAGCTATGTTTTTTAAATTACACAGAAGTTTCGTAGCGCGCTACGAAACTGCTGTAGGTGGTGATTTTAAACGCAGAGCAGCTATTGTGATACTGTGAGCGGGAGTTTTGAAAGAGAGACACCTGTCCATCAATACAACCTACAGCACATCAGAAACATGGCAACGTTCCATACCTGGGGTTATTAAAGAGCTGGGAACATGCTGCTACATTTTCGAAGAGTGGTGGAAGACAAGGACCGGGAAAACAGGGGTTCTATACTAATATTATTGAATCATCAACGCATCCAGCATCCAATGCTAACCTGGAACATTGAATCCTCATCTCATGCTATCACAGCCGCTTCCAGAAAGAGAGCAGATGTCAAAGAATGAAGTTCATTGTAATTAAAGCCATCAAAGCTACCGCTGTAGTAATCCACTTGGCAAAGAACGAGTCTTAATTGTAATAAATGCTATGTCCAGCATGATGTAGAATTAGGATCTTATTTGCTTTAGGATTCCAGCGCTGTCAATTAGTGGTCAGCTGTAATTATTAGTTAGTTAAAAGTTAGTAGGTGTCATCATAGGTAATTATTGAGCTTCCCTCACGCTGGAGGAGGGAGCTCGAATCAGGTAGAGTAAGCATTCTATATAGAGCTGAAAGATGAATGTAAAGGGGGTTGGATGTTTTGAGAAAGAACAAGTCTATTTTGGTTTATGTAAAGCAGTTTTCAGTAATGCAAACAGCTGTTGTTTCTTCTCAGGATTCTCAATAGATCTTATTGTTCAAATGTATGGTGGTTTATTCTCTTAATGTTCTTTTACAGTCTTGTTATGGCATAATCACTCAGAACTCATGTATCATGCTCTGACTTCCTGTATGCTTTGGCAAACTGTGTTTTATGTAAGTTGTGTTTGAACATTAGATGTAAAGAGCCCTGATTTCTATGAAAAGATGGTGTTTTTGTTTGCTGAGATGTGTGAGACTCCATAAGCCCAATGGGAAACAATTTGATATTTGTCCAGCCAGCTTATTTTCATGTGTTTTTTAAAGAGTTAGCCATCTTTCCTTGTCATTAGTCCATATTCATAATCTGTGAGAGAGCCCTCTCTGACTAAGGAGGCTAAACCTTAGTCTAAAGCCTAGTTTGAAACAGTTACACAGAGTCTTGCTGATTGGCAGCCTTCAGTACCTGATTTTGTGATAACATTTTGGTGCGTCTGCCGGGAGTCTGAAGATTACTCATTCCCGAAATTATGAAGCTGAACTTCTGAAGGTAGCAGGAGCTCAGAAGGTTTTCAAGGCTGCAAATCTACCTTGGCGACTCCATTGTTGAAGAATTCAAAATTCATACATTCATGGTGATTCCACTGGAGTTATGAAAGACCCAGAAGCTACCATTCTTATTTCAAGGTATGCATGCATAGATTTTTCAGGAATTCATGGTTTCCCAAATCATTTTCCCAAGGATGCATATTTTCTAAGGAATGGTCCCAAATTTAATGGAGAAGATTTGAGTTTAACTCTGAAGCATATCTCAGATTTCTGCCATTTTGATGAGCTTCTTAGAGTCAAACATGAGGATGTTTGCATTATGTTATTTTATGATTCACTTCAAGGGAAATGCAAACAATGGATTGAAAGTTTTCCTATCAAATCCGTTATGTCATTTCAAGACTTATGGCTTATGTTTTTGGAGGAATGGATAGATAGGTCAGAGGTGGTGGTAAACTCTCCTTCAGTTGAGGGTTTCAAACAATGGAATGATGATCATATTAATGAAGAAATAGGTGGAAATTTTTCTTTGTCCTTGTCCTCGTATCTAAAGTCATTTGACTGTAAAGCAGAGGATAAGATGAGATTTTTGGATGAAGTTGCTGAGGACATTGAGAAAGAAATTGAGGGTTTAGAAGGTCAAATTCAGGCATACAGTTTTCATAATCATGATCATTATTTTCAGAAGTTTTCTATGGCAGAATGCAAGGAGAAAATGCTGGTTCCTTTCTCTTTCACGATTGAGGAACTGAACACTGTTGTTGAAGATCAGTTTGCACAGCTGGAAAGTTACAATGAAAAACAAGCTGATCATGTATTCTGGGATCCTGTAGCTGATTACATGGAAGAGTTTTACTCTCAAGTTTTTCAGTTTTCCTATAAAGATCAGAGACAATTTCAGTGGCAGGGGTCATCACACTATCAGATTGGCTCTGAACTCCGATGTAGTCAAAGAAATCAAATATCAGATAAAACAGAGGATTGGCTACATTGGAAATTTCATATTGATTGAGCAGAAAGAAGTTGAAATTGTTAGGGTAGGTAGGTAGAGGGAAACGCAAAATAAGCTCAAGGTCAACTGAGCATTTTTTTAGTAGAAGTAGCTTTCTTTCTCCTACAGTCATGCTGGTCAAGCAAATTTCTGTTTGTCAAATAAATTTTATAAGGCACTGCAACTGCAGGTTCTTAGTGCACCCCAAGGGCACACTATCCCAAGTGGAGCCACTGTTATCACTGAAAATTCTGTTGCCAAAAATTGCTCAGACTAGCTTAAGGACAAAGTGTTTTCGCAGCGCATAAATCCTTTAGCAGTTTCGCAGCGCAAACTGTTTTAGTGATTTCGTAGCGTGCTACGAAATTGGGGATTTGTTCGAATCCATAGCAACTGTCATGCAAAATAGTTCTGGGGTGGATGCATTTTACAGGTGGCATGTTCTCAAGCTCCTGCATGTATGCTTGTCATCAGTTCTGAATCTGAAGGGAAATATTACAGGTGAAGGAGTGTTTTGAGTGGGATGGTGACTTTTATGCTTTGCATCCACCACTGTTGCCAAGCAGAGACAAGGGAAAAGTCTGAAGTGTTGCAGCCGCAAAACAACCTAATCCCCAAAGGTGCAGATATAACAAGATACAGGGACTACTTTAAGGACCTTGGTAAGAATGAAAGGGTTGAAGTGATTGCACTGCCGAGTTCCTTAGTGCAACGTTCTGTTTTTCAAGATGCACTAGATTTGTTGGTTTCTTTAGATGCTCTGAAGGCACCATCTCATCATAGGGGAAAGTATGAACCAACATTATATGGCAATTTGCTTGGGAGTCTTCCCCTTTCTTTGGAGGCATCAATGCTTCTCATTAAGTCTGGTCAGTGTGGGTTTCTTAGAGAGGGTGCAATAATTGGTTCATTGATGGATGCACGACCAATGCCTATCATACAACCATTTGGGCAGCAATCTTTGTTCAATAAATATGTGGACAACTATTACAATGATGCTAATGGATCTGTTGGTTCTTCATATCATACAAAGACACTTATGGCAAATTTTTGTACAATTCTGTTTTGGCAACGGATTTTGAAGGACAAGCATCGATTGCAACGACTCATTCAAGTGGCTGGCAATGAGATCTTCACAACTCAGACACATGATTTTGCTTCAATTGCTCCTAGGTTTGAGCAGGAGTGGTCTTCTTTCCACCATTTGGTGTCGTCATCACTTCATGCTATTTCTTAGACATGCCCAAGTTTCTCTGCATTTTGGCAGGTCCACCATTGTATTACAATGATTATGATTTCAAGCACACATGCTTTCTCTCTCCAGGACAACTTGAAGCAAACTTGAGTTTTGCCGTTGGCACTGAACTAGCAGATGATATTGTTACAGATGTTTGTATTCAGGCTTCATATGTTGACTCAGGGTCCTTGAATACTTCAAGTATAAGAAATGGGAGCACCCAAAAGAAGCTGATGAAGTTTTGGTTAAATATGAGGCTAGACTGGAGGACGGAACTGCTGTATCAAAATCAGAGGAGGGTGTGGAGTTTTATGTGAAGGATGGATATTTCTGTCCAGCTTTTGCCATAGCTGTCAAAACAATGAAGAAGGGATAAAAAGTATTGTTGACAGTGAAGCCTCAGTATGGTTTTGGACATCAAGGACGTGAAGCAATTGGAAATGATGTAACCGCGCAACCAAATGCAACATTGTTTGTGGATCTTGAGCTTGTGTCTTGGAAGGTTGTCGATGAAATTACTGATGATAAGAAAGTGCTGAAGAAAATCCTGAAGCAAGGAGAAGGTTATGAACGACCTAATGATGGGGCAGTGGTCAAAGTGAAATACACGGGGAAGTTAGAGGATGGCACCATATTTGAGGAAAAGGGATCTGATGAAGAACCATTCGAGTTTATGGCTGGAGAAGAAGCAGTCGAAGCCCTTGAAGGTCACTTGTAATCTCAACAATGCAGCTTGTAAACTCAAATTGAAAGACTATATACAAGCAGAAAAATTATGTACAAAGGTTTTGGATATTGAATCGCAAAACGTTAAGGATTTATATAGAAGAGCACAAGCATATAATCAGACAGCAGATTTGGAGCTCGCAGAGCTGGACATAAAGAAAGCACTCGAGATTGACCCCAACAATATGGATGTGAAGCTCGAGTACAGGGCTCTTATAGAGAAACTCTGGAGTACAATAGCAAGTAAATAAAAAAAAAAAACATTATTCCTGTGCTCGATTTTCTGATAACAAAAGGTATCAAGGACTGTGATTCAAATGCCTCCGGTGAAATTAGTGGTGCTTTCGAAACCTACTTTTCAGTAGCTAAGCGAATAGGTTTATACCTGGCACGCATATGTCACAAAGAATGAGCTTTCACAAAGAATGCTTGAGGATCACATGGAATGAGTGAAGAGGCCAAATGATGGTAAGGATCTGATTGCCACAAGGCCGCCGTTATTGGTGACACCGGGGACCCATTAAAATATACATCGGGGCCACCTCTAAACATTCTTTGGTGATTAAAGGTCTTATTGAAGATCTCGAGGCGATGATGTCAGCTCCACCGTTGTCTGAGGTTCTTCAGGCTCTTTATGATGATAAGAGCGTTTCTCAGGATTAAAATGCTTGTATGAGTGTGAATTACTCTCATGAAGTAGAAGCTACGACAAACAGTGGTTTTGATCAGCCCAGTCTACCAGCAGTCCCTTCCAGTGGTAATGTAACGCATCTTAGTGTGGTTGGTAGAGGTGTGTAACGTACAACACCGGTTCCAGTTGATGTCTCAAAACCAGAACCACCCTCCTACGCGTAAAGGATTATTTCCTTTGTTTTCAAGGGAGAATACGCTTATTGTTTCAAATGCACAGCTTGTAAAAAGACCAACAAGACCTACTAATTTAGGATTAAACTCACTGCTTCATCCCTCTTTAATGGATTTTACAGTTTCTGAGCCAGAGTTTTTAAAAGATTCGTCATAATATCAGAAGTTAGAGGTTTTTCAGTCACCAACTCTCTATTTCAATGAAACTGCAGTAGTTGAATGTTCTCAAAGTTTTTCTACGACTGATGATGGTTCCCCTTCAGAAAGCACAATAATAACAAATGAGTATCTTGTAAAAAGATGGAGTTTCCTATATCAAATGTTGGAGATGCATCAAAGCCTGAGATGTCCTCTATTCCTGACAATTTAAGGAGCACTCTAAAGGTTTGACATCCATGAGATTTTCTCAATCTTAATAGGTAAAGTGTTCTGAGATGATGCACAATAAGCTGCAAAACTTCTTGGAGAATTTGAAACAAGATTTTAGGTCTGAACTGAAGGAGAGGGAAATAAAAAATAATGGTGACTGCAAATTCCACTAGTAATATTCAGTTGATAAAGATTTTGGGTTGAAGCTATGTTTTTTAAATTACACAGCAGTTTCGTAGCGCGCTACGAAATTGCTGTAGGTGGTGATTTTAAACGCAGAGCAGCTATTGTGATACTGTGAGCGGGAGTTTTGAAAGAGAGACACCTGTCCATCAATACAACCTACAGCACATCAGAAACATGGCAGCGTTCCATACCTGGGGTTATTAAAGAGCTGGGAACATGCTGCTACATTTTCGAAGAGTGGTGGAAGACAAGGACCGGGAAAACAGGGGTTCTATCCTAATATTATTGAATCATCAACGCATCCAGCATCCAATGCTAACCTGGAACATTGAATCCTCATCTCATGCTATCACAGCCGCTTCTAGAAAGAGAGCAGATGTCAAAGAATGAAGTTCATTGTAATTAAAGCCATCAAAGCTACCGCTGCAGTAATCCACTTGGCAAAGAACGAGTCTTAATTGTAATAAATGCTATGTCCAGCATGATGTAGAATTAGGATCTTATTTGCTTTAGGATTCCAGCGCTGTCAATTAGTGGTCAGCTATAATTATTAGTTAGTTAAAAGTTAGTAGGTGTCATCATAGGTAATTATTGAGCTTCCCTCACGCTGGAGGAGGGAGCTCGAATCAGGTAGAGTAAGCATTCTATATAGAGCTGAAAGATGAATGTAAAGGGGGTTGGATGTTTTGAAAAAGAACAAGTCTATTTTGGTTTATGTAAAGCAGATTTCAGTAATGCAAACAGCTGTTGTTTCTTCTCAGGATTCTCAATAGATCTTATTGTTCAAATGTATGGTAGTTTATTCCTTTAATGTTCTTTTATAGTATTGTTATGGCATAATCACTCAGAACTCATGTATCATGCTCTGACTTCCTGTATGCTTTTGCAAATTGTGTTTTATGTAAGTTTTGTTTGAACATTAGATGTAAAGAGCCCTGATTTCTATGAAAAGATGGTGTTTTTGTTTGCTGAGATGTGTGAGACTCCATAAGCCCAATGGGAAACAATTTGATATTTGTCCAGCCAGCTTATTTTCATGTGTTTTTTAAAGAGTTAGCCATCTTTCCTTGTCATTAGTCCATATTCATAATCTGTGAGAGATCCCTCTCTGACTAAGGAGGCTAAACCTTAGTCTAAAGAATGGTTTGAAACAGTTACACAGAGTCTTACTGATTGGCAGCCTTCAGTACCTGATTTTGTGATAACAACATCAACCTTAGAACGAATAGCATTTCCCGAAGTCGTGTCATCTGACGAGCAACTTCGCGAAATCCTAAGTGTAGACGATCTACCATGGGAAGATCTTCATCACAGATCTTCGTTTTTACCTAAGGATGATGTTTTTGAAAATGATTTTTCATCTATCTTTACCGCTGAATACGTCAAAGACGCTCAGAATCCAACGAAACATTCTGATTTAGAGTTGAATTTAGGGAATATTTCTCCCACTATTCCCATTGATATTTCAGTGAAGCCCGGAATTGAGGAAAACATTCATATAGGTGCCTCATGTACAGAAGAAGAAATTCAAACTTATAAGGCCCTATTCCAAGAATTCCGCGATGTGTTTGCCTGGTCTTACGAGGAAATGCCAGGAATCGACCCTGCCATTGTTGTTCATGAAATAAAGACCTACCCGGACACTAAACCCGTCCGGCAACGGTTGCGTCAGATTCACCCTCGAAAAGCGGCTATAATTAAAGCAGAAGTCGAAAAGCTGTTGAAAGCAGGTTTCATTTATCCAATCCCGTTGACGGATTGGGTATCGAATATTGTTCCAGTCAACAAGAAACAAGGAACAATAAGAATCTGTATCGACTATAGGGATATAAATTGAGCTTGTCCAAAAGACAACTATCCTACCCCTTATATCGATCAAATTATTGATGATTGTGCCAGAAGTGAAATGTTTTCCTTCATGGATGGTTTTTCGGGATATAATCAAATCAATATTCTACCTGCCGACCAACCAAAAACGGCATTCATTTGTCCATGGGGGACATTTTCTTATTGCAAATTACCTTTTGGGCTTAAGAATGCCGGGGCCACTTTTCAATGGGCGATGTCTTACGCATTTCATGACATCAAGAACATTGTGCAACCGTACCTCGATGATTTTCCTGCTCATTCTTTACATCGAGCTGATCACCTTGTCCACTTACGAGTAATCTTTATGAGGTGTAGGAATTATCGAATTCGGTTGAATCCCCACAAGTGTGTATTCTGTATAGAGACGGGTCGATTGCTGGGATTTGTTGTTTCAAAAGCAGGCATTCGTGTCGATCCCTCGAAGGTCGAAGCTATCATCAAATTGCCTCCTCCATCGAGTTTGCGCCAACTCCAAAGTTAGCAAAGGAAAGCGAACTTTTTACGCCAATTCATTCCAAACTACGCCGAGGTCACTAAAGGTTTTACACGGTTGTTGAAACAGAACGCTCAATTCTTTTGGGATGAGATTTCCCAACAATATTTTGATGCACTTAAACACGCGTTGACCCATGCACCGTTGTTGCATCCTCCCAACTACAACCAGGACTACTTCTTATACCTCGCAGCTTCGCATTCCACTATTGGAATGGTGTTAGTTCAAGAAGATGAATTCGGAGCGGAACATGTGATATATTATCTTAGTAGGACATTAAACCCCACTGAGCTAAAATATTCACATGTGGAGAAATTGGCCCTGGCAGCCGTTCAAGCTGTCCAGCGTTTCCGTCAATACATTCTTCTCCGTAAAACTACAGTTATTTCGGATTGCAACCCTATGATTTATATTTTGACAAAACAACTGCTAGGGGGCAAGTACTCTAAATGGATCGTTATCCTGCAAGAGTTCGACTTGGAGTTTGAGAAGTCTAAGTCTAAGAAATCCTTAGTTTTTGGGGAATTGATGTGTGATTTCCCGCGTGCTAACACAGAAACTGTGGCAGAGGAGTCCATTGCGGACAAATCTTTGTTTCTTATCAATACTTTAGATCCGTGGTATGGGGATATAATCATCTATCTCCAAACCCAAACTTTTCGGCCTGAAGCTTCAAAGTCGGAACATCAAAAAATTCGGTTTCAATCCCAGCAGTACAAGATTATTGGAGATACACTTTACCGCCGAGGGGAAGACTTAGTTTTTCGACGTTGTTTAACTCACGAAGAGGCTGAGAGGGTTTTGAATGATTGTCACTCTGGAGCATGTGGCGGTCATATGTCTGGGTATGCCACAGCTCAGAAGGTGTTGCGCGCTGGCCATCCATGTTTAAAGATTGTATCATTGCGGTCCGAAAATGCCACAACTGTCAAGTGTTTGATCACAAGATGCGCACACCACCTGCTCCCCTCCATCCTATAATTGCCATTGGTCCTTTCGCCAAATGGGGTATCGATTTTATTACTTGTAACCCTCACTCGGCCGAGGGGCATGCGTATATCATCCTCGCGGTTGATTATTTTACTAAATGGGCCGAGGCGATGCCTACATTCGACGCAAGCGGCAAAACAACTGCAGTTTTCGTATTCAATCACATTATAACTAGGTTTGGTGTCCCACAAGCAATCATCACTGACCATGGGAGCCATTTTCGAAACATCATGATGACTGAGCTTACAAGCCAGCTTGGTTTGCGCCACGATAGCTCTACTCCTTATTATCCACAAGCCAACGGTTTGGTTGAGTCTATCAACAAAGTTCTGGTTATCATGATCCAACGAACCACTGGTATTCATCGGTCGAATTGGCACAACATGTTATTTTCAGCGCTATGGGCATACCGAACTTCAGTGAAAACTTCAACAGGGTTCACTCCTTTCCAGCTAGTTTATGGCTTGGAAGCTGTGTTACCCATTGAATGCGAGATCCCATCACTTCAAATGGCTATCGAATTACTCCCAGCCACTTCCGAAGAGGAGAAACGTTTATTATACTTAGCTCAATTAGATGAGACTCGACGTGACGCTGCATTGGCAATCGAGACTCACGCGAAGCGAATGAAAGCTCAGTATGATAGAAATGTGACCCCTCGGAGTTTTTCGGAGGGAGACCTAGTGCTGTTATATGATCAAGCTAACGATAAGCTAGGTGTTGGAATGTTCGTTCCTATGTGGCATGGACCCTACATTGTAAAGCGAAAGCTAGCAAAAGGGGCCTATGAGCTGGTGGATTTTGATGGGGACTCTTTGGGTAAACCCATAAATGGACTTTACCTAAAGAGGTATTATGCTTAAATGGTGGGTATGGAGAATTCTTAGTTAGGTTAGGTTTTCTTTCTAGCTAGTATGTTTGTTAGTTTAGTTAGTGTGCTTAGCTTAGAAAGTGTGTTTTTCGTCGTTATTCTGGCTTATCTTGGTTTTACTCTTGATATTGCAGATGTCGACGCCTCTCCAAACATACATTGGATTTGCTGATGGTGCTTGTCGTAGTACACGGAATATCTCTTCCGCAGCTGTTACACTAAAAAATGTCACCATGGCTATTTACAGTTAGTATGGCTCTATCGACAGTCATGCTATCCTCTTAGGCAAGTATTATGCCTCCGCTCTCCATGTCAAACTCCAAAAAGGGAGAAAGTCTTTATAAATGTATTTATCTCTGGGTACGCAGGTTCTCTCAACCTTACCTGTGGGTACGCACCCAATGTTCACAAAAGCTGCGTCCTTGTACGCTCTGTATGTAAAGGGGCAGGTGCATCCCCCTGTAAAGGTCAAAATGCGCAAGTTTCATCTTTAAAAAGTTACTTGTGGTCATTTCTAGAGCATTCTAGAAGGTTGTTCGACGTGTATTGAGTGCCTCCAGATGGTTCATGTACCCCTACCAAAGAGGAACTTATCCCATCAATGAGGGAGCTATCCCATCCAAAGAGGGGATTATCCCATTGATGGTGGACCTGAATAACTTCCTCTAGAGCACTATAAATACAGGCATTGGGCCAGAAGGAGGAGAGGTTGGAAGCTAAACATTTCTAAGGGTAGATGCTGCTGGAATTAGGACTCCCATTTAGAAGCTTGTGAGGAGAGATTGCCATCTTTGCTTGTTCTATTTGGAAGTGGGTGAGCTTTGTCAAAGTAAAGGAGAACTCTTGATGGACCGTGGGAGGGACTTGCACAACACCAAGGCTCAGGTTGTAATTGTTCCTTTTGTTTCCTATTAATGCAAATGAGTCCATTCTTCTCAATAACTTGTTATTTATGAGTTGTTTCATGTACTCCTTGGTCTATGTGTTAAATATGTTTTATTCTATGAGATTATCAAGTGCTATTTAATCGTTTGATTGTTAGTGGATGCGGGTTTCAAAGTGAAGGAGGAGCTCATCCGGATCAGCGAGGCTGGACTGCTACAACAGCATGGGACTACAGGTAGGATCTAAACACTTGATTTCTTATATAGTGAATGCATGTTTAGAGAAGGATTGCTCTTGTTTGTCTTGTTTGTCACTAGAGAGTCTTAGGCTCCTAGGGAGGTTGGTTGTGTCCGCACCATCGACTCTTTCCGCCTGACAAATTGGCGACTCCACTGGGGATTCCATTGATGTGAAAGTCTTTTCCTTTGTATGCAACTTTGATCTAAGAAAAGTCATTTATTTTCTGGTTTTTGGCTCTGTGACTTTGTTTTTGGGTGGGTTAGCTTAGGGTTAGATTCAATTTAGTTTTTCTTGGTTTTTTCAGTAGGATGCACCCTCTGAGTATTGCACAGTGCGTACTTGTACGCACTGTTGCTGTGTGCACAGAGCGGGCTCGCACCTGGCTTAACTGGTTGCCTGTGTCCCCTGCTAAAAATTAAGAAATTTCCATTTTTTGCATTTTTTCTCTTAGATTTTGCTTATTCTTAGTTTTTACTGCGCAGATCCATTAGTCTCTTGTCAAAGATCTTCACATGAACTTGTTTCGATAGCATTGAGTGTTTTAATGGATTTCATAGAACTTTAAGCCCTAGGGTTTGATTTTTGAGTAGGTCTTGTAGTGACTTTGGCGGTAGAAGTTGTCAAGCCTTAGATCTCTTTGGTTTTGTCAGCATTCTTAGAAGTTAGACCTGTCATAAAGTCTACCTGTGAGAGCAACTTACCTTTGAGTTGTCTCTTTGGCAAATTTCGAAGTGCTTGTTGATTAAGTATTGAATTCCATTTTACAAAAAGAACAAAAAGATTTGAGTTTTGTTTTGACTGGTCTTTTGATTCTGCATTAGCTGGTCCTTGACTTGATTGTGGTCAAGTAAAACAACCTAGAATCATCCTTGTAGGCTTTTGCCTCGTTAGGTTTGCTTAGAGTAAATTTCTTTTTGATTTGCTTGTGAGTCGAGTTTTCATAGATTTTATAACTTTTGAGATTGATTTTCGTTAAAATAGATTTATATGCTTTATTAAACAAGAGAAAATACAAAAACGTCTCCTTTGAAAAGTTTTGTTTCAAGTAGCTTTGAAGAGTTTTGAAAGAAAAAGAGTTTTTCGTGCACGTAAGGAGTGGTCATTTTTGTATGCTTGAAAAGATAAAGAGAATTGTTTCTTTGATTGTCTTTACTAAGAAAGTTGTTTTCTATAAAATTTGCATTTCTCAACTCTCTTAGTTAGGAATTTCATTGAAAAATAAAAGTAGCGTAAATCATCTTAGGTGCATCTTTGTAGTGGTTTGAGTCAAGTCTACACACCATTGGTTTCACTTCCGCTACCTTTTGTCTTTAAGAAAAACCATAAAATTAACGCTTAAAGTAAAATCAATGTAGTAACTTTTATTTACTAGGGCTCTGAAACACCAATTTAGATCAGGCTAGTGTCTTGGAGTAGGAGAGTAATTAACTCTCCAAGACAACAAAACCAAACAAGTAGCTTATCTTGTGATAGAATAAATCCAATTGTCTCATTTGTACTCTGGGAAAGCTCCTCTTAAAGGAGAAGCACGAGCTCGTGTATGAACCAGTGAGAGGATCAATCCCCCCTCGTTGGGAACAACGCCAGACACACACGTATTACAAACGGTAAACCTCGTATTAACCATTGTCGAGGAGCCAGGGGTCACTTGTCGGTAAACCTTGGATTATTGTCAAGGAACCGGCAAGGGGATTGAGCTTGATACTCTGCCCTTGCGTGCTGTCGGAGTGTAGACTGTTCTCCCAGGTGCATTTGTTGCGGTTGGTAACCTTAGTGACCATTATCTTTAGGATTCTACCGAGGTGACGGTGGAGGGAAGATCCCACTGTACCTGGAGCAAACGTCAGCTAGACTCACTTGGATTTTCCGGGGGGTTCACTTCACTCGAGACGGTTAAAGTGGAGGAACTTGTGCCGGTCTATTCATTAAGCAGGTTGTCGGGGTAACTGTTCCACCCGCCACTTCTGTACTGAATCCGGCGATGTTGGGTTTCATCTCCAACTAGCGTTTTCGGTCTGGAAGGCTACTGTTTGTGCTTGGTTTGACGCCCTAGATTCTTTAGGTGTGTGATTAAAATTTTTTTGGTTCTTTAGAGACTTTAGGTGGTTTGATTTGAGATTTTACTTTGTTTTCGTGTGTAGTAGTTAAAAGTTTTTAGCTGTGGCGGAATTACCGAGACAGTCCCGTAGACTTCGAGGCCAGTCTCCTGAAGTTGTTTCTGTGGTCGAATTGTTGAGAAGATCCCGTAGACTTAGGGGTGAACCTCCTCGAGACGACCCCAGTAATCTAGAAGGTTTAAAGGTCCTTATAAATCCTCCTAGTGGCAGTAGAGTAGGTTCACCTGAAGAAGGAGAATCTTCCTTGGTAGTCCATTCAGATTACCAAGGTCTAGAGACAGGTTATAATCCCGAAGCTGTTACAGTTTCTGAGCTTGTTGGTAGTTTTTCGTCTGCTAGTGATATAGGCGAAGAACCTGAAATATCTAAACCTGTTACTCTGACTTCTAGTGTTCCAGATTCACCAAGAGTAGAACGAGTTATCACCGAAAATCTTCCTACTGGTCTGATTGCTATCGAAGAACTTGCTCCAGAGGAAGAAATAGGCGTCTCTAACCTTGAAGATCAACTTACTATTGAGCTCAGGGAGCGTGAATCTATCTTTTACAGTCCTCCTAGAAGTACTACTTGGTACCTTTCGTTAACCAATTATTTAGACAACTCAGGGGTAGGTTTTTCTACACCTCGTACTCCCTTTCCACCTGGAGGTATTTATACTCCTGTAAATATGTCTGGTCAGTCGTCTGTGTTTAATCAAACTCCTGAATATTTCTTACACGGCGGTCCTTCTGTTCCCACCGGGTATCAATCACTTTCTGGTACCTTTGCGGGGGCATCTCCTCAACCCATTGATCATGGGTTATTAGCTGGAAACAATGGTAATATACCATTGGGTGTAGGAGACATTTACATGATGTCAGGTTCAGTTCCCGTTTCCCAACCTCAAGGTGGCCAATTACCGCCTGGGGGCCAGCCTCAGTTAACGCCTGGGGGGCAACCTCAAGGTACACAAATCGTGTCTGGGGGGCAACCTCAAAGTCAGTATGTACCTATGGTGCAATACATGCCTCAAGGTCAACCCCACCCTCAATATGTACCCCAGGGTCAACCTCAGTATCAATATTTACCTCAAGGGTATCAACCTCAAGGGTATCAACCCCAAGGGTATCAACCTCAAGGGTATCAACCTCAAGGTCAAGGTCAACCCTAGTACCCGTATTTACCTCAAGGTTATCAACCTTAAGGTCAATACTCAGGTCAAGGTTATCATCCACCTCAAGGTCAGTCATATGTTCAAGGTATGGGAACTGCACCTTTCAATTATCAATCCTATCCTCAATCCGGTTATGGATCTCAATATCCTCAACCTGTTACGGGTCAATACCCCAGAATGTTAGTGTGGGATCCATCACAAGGTCAACAGGTGTTGCAGCCAAGTATACAGTTGGTACCTCAAGCTGGACAACCCGTAGCTTCTGGTCCACCCCAGCAACCGCAACCTGTCCAGTCAAATGTTCAAACTTCTGTAACTTCGGTAGTTACTCAGCCGCCAATTGCACCTAGTACTCCATCTCAAACGGCTGCTGCAACTACCGCTACATCTGCCACACTTACTTCTGGAGTATCGACAGCTCCGGTTTCTACTGTCTCTGCAACCACTCCTCACACATCTTTACCGTTGTCTGGATCTACGATTCAAACCACGGTCCAGATGCCTACAGGTCAGCCTGGTATAAGTATGGTTGTCACTACTCAACCTCAATTTGTTCAACAACCGTACCAGGGACAGTACCAACATGGGCAAGCTGTCCAACAGCCGGTTTACCAGTATCAACCGTATCTTGGGTACACTTATCAACAACCTCAACAACCCCAGTACGGTCCGGTTAATCCTGGTTTTCCAGGAGGATATAATATCCCTAATGCGACTCATGTTCCTAGTTATCCTGGATATCCTCCTCCTGGGACTGGTCTTGTGACCCAGAGTTTTAGAGATCCTAACCGGCAGTTACTGTTTATCGCAACTTTGGATTTACCAGACTTGACGCGCCTAACGAATGATCCAATTCAATATCTTCTGTTCTGGCCGCCAATGCCAAATAAGTTGCCCAGTGATATACCCAAGTTCGAAGGTAAGTCTGGAGAGGATCCATCCAATCATGTGATGACTTACCACCTCTGGTGTGCTTCAAATTCTATCTTGGATGATTCGATCCGCTTACGTCTTTTCCAGCGTACACTCATTGGTCTTGTGGCCAAGTGGTACATTGAGTTACTACGGGCCTCTTTTTACAATTTCAGCCAGTTAGCTACCTCGTTCTTAACTCACTTTCAGTTTCCGGTCAGATACGATAATGGCACGAAGCTATTAACTTCACTAAAACAATCGACGTCCACGTATATTTCTGATCACATTCATGAGTGGAGACGTCGAAGAAGGCTAGTGAAAGTTTTTATTCCGGACCAAATCTTAGCTGAATGGTTTGTTAAATCATTATTACCGAAGATTACTGAAGATGTAGCTAAGGCCGAAGTAGTTACTGAGGAGCAAGTCATTGCTCAGGCGCAATACCTTGACTTAGTTTATACTCAGTCGGGTACGTTACACGAGAAGATTCCAGATCTTCCAAAATCGAATCAAATCGCTGCTGCTCCTTCGGGATCTCATGCCGCTGATGGTATGATTGGTATCGTGAATACAAAGAGCAAGAAGAAGTCTTCCAAGGCTTCAACTACTCCTATAATCACTTTGCCCGATTCTTCGACAGGAGTGTCTTCTCCTGAACTTTCCGCCGATATTCACGCTATAGAGTCATCTACAGCCAAATCAAAAAACGGTGGAAAGAAGAAAGGAAAGAAGAAGGCTAAAGCAGACAAGGCTCCGAAGGAGAAAACGGAAAAGTCGGAAACCAATGACGAAAAGCGCAAACCTCGATATCCTTGTCTTATTTGTGAAGAGGATCATTTTACAAGAGATTGCCCTCATCGGGCCGAGGTTGTGAAAATAGTCAAAGGTTCTCCCACTCCTGCTGTGTTAAAAGATCCATTTCCAAACCAGGAGAGTAAGATGATAGGTTCTTCCTCGAGTGCCAGTGAAGAACCCATTTTGATGATGTCTCATGTGAGGATTGCGACTCGATCGCAAGATTATGGTAGTAAGAATCCTGTTGATGGTAAGGAAGCAGAATCTTCTCATTCTAATCCATCAACCTCAGCTCCTGGTTCCGATCCACTACAGATCGAGAAACCTAACCCGAACCTAGTAATGAAACCGCCCGCCAAGGGTGTACTTCGAAGGTCTGCTTTCAATCCACATGCGAGAGCAGCCCAGAATTACAACATTGTTGAGGACTTAGCTGTTTCACCCTTAGCAATGTCGGCTTTAGAAGTGCTGCAATCATGCCCAGCACAACGAAAATTACTTTTTTCGGCTATCGGAGCTGTCGATGTTCAGGACCCGAATCTGATAATCTTCGATCTAGAAAATAGTACACCGTGACTACCCCATCAAATGGCTTTCCAAATTCCAGTGATAGTCAAAAACAGGCCTATTCATCGGACTGTGATTGATGAGGGAGCTTCTACGTGTATTATGTCGATTCAATGTTGGAGATCGCTTGGTTCTCCTTTGTTGAACCAATCCCCCACCATCCTTAAGGCCTTTGATGGCCGTGGGTTCCGTCCGTTTGGTATTCTACAGGAATTGCCTATAGGGGTAGAAGGTAAAACCGTTAGTCTGGATGTGGAGGTGGTTGATGCCCCTCTAGACTACAACCTTCTTTTGGGTCGAAGTTGGTCATATGCTATGACAGCGGTCGTTTCATCGGTCTTCAGAGTAATTAAGTTTCCACATAACGGTAAGATCGTGACGATTGATCAACTGACATACTTTTCATCCGACCCAGCCTCTTCAGAGAGTATCCAGCATGTCGGTAAGACGACAATCCCTTATAGGGACGTTGGCGTAGGTTTAGTTAAAGATTCCCGTTTACTGGGAACTTTTCCTTTCCCTCCAATCAACGCAGACCCTTCATTTGCATCAATTCATATGATTACATCAGAAAACATTATTTATGATGATCCTTGGATCGTCCCATCTGAATCTGAGATAGACTCATTCGGTGATGCTATGCCTTTGAGTCCATATGAAATTGCTTATGAAGCCGTCATGTCTTTTACCGACTCGCGTTCAACCGAAATCGACCAAATGAATGTGGTCAGTGAAGAATCACTTTTCACGTCAACCTTAGAACGGATAGCATTTCCCGAAGTCGTATCATCTGACGAGCAGCTTCGCGAAATCCTAAGTGTAGACGATCTACCATGGGAAGATCTCCATCATAGATCTTCGTTTTTACCTAAGGATGATGCCTTTGAAAATGATTTTTCATCTATATTTACCGCTGAATATGTCAAAGACGCTCAGAATCCAACGAAACATTCTGATTCAGAGTTGAATTTAGGGAATATTTCTCGCACTATTCCCATTGATATTTCAGTGAAGCCCGGAATTGAGGAAAACATTCATATAGGTGCCTCATGTACAGAAGATGAAATCCAAACTTACAAGGCCCTATTCCAAGAATTCCGCAATGTGTTTGCCTGGTCTTACGAGGAAATGTTGGGAATCGATCCTGTCATTATTGTTCATGAAATAAAGACCTACCCTGACGCTAAACCCGTCCGACAACGGTTGCGTCAGATTCACCCTCAGAAAGCGGCTGCAATTAAAGCAGAAGTCGAAAAGCTGTTGAAAGCAGGTTTCATTTATCCAATCCCGTTAACGGATTGGGTATCGAATATTGTTCCGGTCAACAAGAAACAAGGAACAATAAGAATCTGTATCGACTATAGGGATATAAATCGAGCTTGTCCAAAAGACAACTATCCTACGCCTTATATCGATCAAATTATTGATGATTGTGCCGGAAGTGAAATGTTTTCCTTCATGGATGGTTTTTCGGGCTATAATCAAATCAATATTCTACCTGCCGACCAACCAAAAACGGCATTCATTTGTCCATGGGGGACATTTGCTTATTGCAAATTACCTTTTGGGCTTAAGAATGCTGGGGCCACTTTTCAACGGGCGATGTCTTACGCATTTCATGACATCAAGCACATTGTGCAACCGTACCTCGATGATTTGCCTGCTCATTCTTTACATCGAGCTGATCACCTTGTCCACTTACGAGCAATCTTTATGAGGTGTAGGCATTATCGAATTCGGTTGAATCCCCACAAGTGTGTGTTCTGTATAGAGACGGGTCGATTGCTGGGATTTGTTGTTTCAAAAGCCGACATTCGCGTCGATCCCTCGAAGGTCGAAGCTATCATCAAATTGCCTCCTCCTTCGAGTTTGCGCCAACTCCAAAGTTTGCAAGGGAAAGCGAACTTTTTACGCCGATTCATTCCAAACTACGCCGAGGTCACTAAAGGTTTTACACGGTTGTTGAAACAGAACGCTCAATTCTTTTGGGATGAGATTGCCCAACAATCTTTTGATGCACTTAAACACGCGTTGACCCATGCACCGTTGTTGCATCCTCCCAACTACAACCAGGACTACTTCTTATACCTCGCAGCTTCGCATTCCACCATTGGAATGGTGTTAGTTCAAGAAGATGAATTCGGAGTGGAACATGTGATATATTATCTTAGTAGGACCTTAAATCCCACTGAGCTAAAATATTCGCATGTGGAGAAATTGGCCCTGGCAGCCGTTCAAGCTGTCCAGCGTTTTCGTCACTACATTCTTCTCCGTAAAACTACAGTTATTTCGGATTGCAACCCTATGATTTATATTTTGACAAAACAACTGCTAGGGGGCAAGTACTCTAAATGGATCGTTATCCTGCAAGAGTTCGACTTGGAGTTTGAGAAGTCCAAGTCTAAGAAATCCTTAGTTTTTGCGGAATTGATGTGTGATTTCCCGCGTGCTGACACAGAAACTGTGGCAGAGGAGTCCATTGCGGACGAATCTTTGTTTCTTATCAGTACTTTAGATCCGTGGTACGGGGATATAATCATCTATCTCCAAACCCAAACCTTTCGGCCTGAAGCTTCAAAGTCGGAACGTCGAAAAATTCGGTTTCAATCCCAGCAATACAAGATTATTGGAGATACACTTTATCGCCGGGGGGCAGACTTAGTTTTTCGACGTTGTTTAACTCACGAAGAGGCTGAGAGGGTTTTGAATGATTGTCACTCTGGAGCATGTGGCGGTCATATGTCTGGGTATGCCACAGCTCAGAAGGTGTTGCGCGCTGGTTATTTCTGGCCGTCCATGTTTAAAGATTGTATCATTGCAGTCCGGAAGTGCCACAACTGTCAAGTGTTTGATCGCAAGATGCGCGCACCACCTGCTCCTCTCCACCCTATAATTGCCGTTGGTCCATTCGCCAAATGGGGTATCGATTTTATTACTTGTAACCCTCACTCGGCCGGGGGGCATGCGTATATCATCCTCGCGGTTGATTATTTTACTAAATGGGCCGAGGCGATGCCTACATTCGACGCAAGCGGCAAAAAAGCTGCAGTTTTCGTATTCAATCATATTATAACTAGGTTTGGTGTCCCACAAGCAATCATCACTGACCATGGGAGCCATTTTCGAAACATCATGATGACTGAGCTTACAAGCCAGCTTGGTTTGCGCCACGATAGCTCTACTCCTTATTATCCGCAAGCCAACGGTTTGGTTGAGTCTATCAACAAAGTTCTGGTTATCATGATCCGACGAACCATTGGTATTCATCGGTCGAATTGGCACAACATGTTATTTTCAGCGCTATGGGCATACCGAACCTCAGTAAAAACTTCAACAGGGTTCACTCCTTTCCAGCTAGTTTATGGCTTGGAAGCTTTGTTACCCATTGAATGCGAAATCCCATCACTTCAAATGGCTGTCGAATTACTTCCAGCTACTTCCGAAGAGGAGAAGCATTTATTATACTTAGCTAAATTAGATGAGACTCGACGTGACGCTGCATTGGCAATCGAGACTCACGCGAAACGAATGAAAGCTCAGTATGATAGAAATGTGACCCCTCGAAGTTTTTCGGAGGGAGACCTAGTGCTATTATATGATCAAGCTAACGATAAGCTAGGTGCTGGAAAATTCGTTCCTATGTGGCATGGACCCTACATTGTAAAGCGAAAGCTAGCAAAAGGGGCCTATGAGCTGGTAGATTTTGATGGGGACTCTTTAGGTAAACCCAGAAATGGACTTTACCTTAAGAGGTATTATGCTTAAATGATGGGTATGGAGAATTTTAGTTAGGTTAGGTTTTCTTTCTAGCTAGTATGTTTGTTAGTTTAGATAGTGTGCTTAGCTTAGAAAGTGTGTTTTTAGTCGTTATTCTGGCTTATCTTGGTTTTACTCTTGATATTGCAGATGTCGACGCCTCTCCAAACATACATTGGATTTGCTGATGGTGCTTGTCGTAGTACACGGAATATCTCTTCCGCAGCTTGGGTTATCTATTCGCCCTCTGACGAGTTAGTTTCTATGCATGGGGTAAGCCTCGGTCAAACGACGAACAACATTGCAGAATACAGTGCAGTGGTTGAATTATTATCTGAATCTATTTCATTTGGAATTCGACGTTTGATAGTGAGGTTAGATTCTGAACTTGTTGTATTACAGCTTAATAGAGTATATGCCATTAGAAATCCTGTGTTATTAAGGTTGTTTTTGAGAGTGCGTCTCTTGGAACGTGAATTTGATTACATTGAATATCAGCATATTCCAAGGTCTTTAAATACATTAGCAGATGCAATTGCTTCTCGAATGTTGGACAGACATTTACAATAATCATGCAAGTAAATTTAAAAACATTTCATCACATATGTTAAACAAGATAAGCCGGTAATAATGATATATATATAGATAGGAGTGTGTCAAAAAATATACATCGTCTTCGATCATAGGTTGAAAGACACCTTATGATCGGCAAAATGATAAGTACAAAAAGTAAAAAATGTCACATGTGTCTACAAAATGACCATCCAATCACTGGTGGTGCTCCCTATACGACACCATTGCACGGGCTACCTTACACAAGAACCTCCTAAACGGTCCAGGGACTGTGACTACATAGCGCTGAAGTCTGATAGGAATATCATCTATGGTAGTCTCAGGTATATCCACCGTCAGACGCTCTAGATCCTGCTCCAACTCAGCTAGTGACTCTGCAGCCGCATCCTGTGGAGCCGGTACCGGTGCAACTGGATGTCTCCTCTCAAAAGGCCGGAGGTTGGCTGGGCGCTGTGGACCAACATCTGCATTTTGAAAATTTTTACTATCAGTTTTGAGACGATATATATAAAAAACAAAAAAAAAATAGATAAATTTAAAACTTGTGAAAAATAAAGTACCTCTGTCGTCCCATTGTTCTCCCTGTGGAAGAACCATGTCCGGATCACCTCGAAAATCTACTCCGGCATACGGAAAGTCCTGGATCGCAAAAACCTGGTCCTCTAACCAGTGAAAATAACCAGTAGGGAATCGAGCAACTGTCGCGCCCTCGTCAGGGTGCCGGGCCATCACCGTAACCCATCGTATCAGCTTTGGCTCCCGAGGACCCAAGATATCAACAGTGAGATGCTGAGGGATTAGCATCGGAACTCTCTCTAAGGCAAAGCTCACAACTAGAGGCCCATATCCAAAGGTCTTCAGTTGTTTGTTCTTTGCCCTAGTCAGTTGGCCCTTCATGTTGGCCGACACAGCATCACACCAGTTGAAAATGGTGCCATGGAAACAGTCAATCGCCATCCGCATTTGGGACCCGGTGGCAATATGTAAAGCGGCTGCGCCGCAAATTCTGGTAATCGTGAAAGCTATAACCATGAGTTCACGCCGAGAGATGTATTTGATTTCTATGCCTTTCGCATGGTGTTGATTGGGTATGCACCAATCTGCCCAGAGACTAGCAAGGGATTGGCCACCCGGCCTAGTCCCGGCTAGATTGAGTTGCTCGCCCCTATTTGGCAAGCCAGTGAGAAAGTATATGTCAGAGGGCTCTATCTCGAGCTGGTGCCCTCCGATGTAAAAGAATTTCTCATGAATGTTCCATCTCTCAACCAGCCACTCCAAGAATCTCACCTGAGCCCTCATGCCAGGTATGGCCCAGTATTTATATAGTCCGCATGCTTTTAGGGCATCAATGGAAGGTTGGTGACCAATTGCAGCTAAATCAACGTCCTCGTGCTCTCTTTCTCTCCAATCCAACATGGTGAGTGCCCTACACACCAAGAAATAAAGATTAGAATTAATTTGGGAAATTTTAAATGGTTATTTTTGGGGTTTGGGGTTTCAAATTCCGCCCTTCGCGGGGGACGCACCCCGCGTTTAGGACACAGAGTGTCGGGACACAGCTGGCCTGAAGATGGGCTGCATACCCCGACCTTTTTGCTGTGTAGGAAAAGGTCGGGGGACGCAGGTCACCCTTAGGGCACCTGCGTACCCCGCAAAGCGGTTTTTAAAACCTAAAACCCCCCAAAAACCAAAACTAAAACCTAAAACAAAATTTTAATCGGATGAAATTGAAGAGGAGGATGTTGTGAAATACCTGGAAGAGATGACGTTCGATTCTGACGGTCGGATTCTCCGCAATGACCACGGGAAGTTTCTTGCCAAAAGCCCTTTTCTCAACCTCAACAGTAAAATGGTAAAAATGACATGGTAAAAAGTCTTTTTATAGGTTTTTTGGATGAATAAATGCTAGGTTTGTTTATTTTTCACCATGGAAGGATATTTTTCAATGTATTTTTTCCTATCTTAAACAGGTATGAGTAATGTGTCGTTTTTGTGCAGGACAAAAGGAATTTAGAGGGAAAATTGTCATTTTTCACGAACCAAAATATCAGAGTCATCTTTTAAGCCCTTTTCTGACTCCTAAAATATGAAAAGATTTCCAAGCGTTTCTTTTACACTTGTTAAAACGGAATTAAAAGACGGTCCCCTTATAGCCCTTTTCTGACCATAAAAACAGAAAAAGGTTGCCGGGTTTTTGTCGTTT
Source organism: Pinus tabuliformis (assembly GCA_031772625.1). Classification (NCBI taxonomy): domain Eukaryota; kingdom Viridiplantae; phylum Streptophyta; class Pinopsida; order Pinales; family Pinaceae; genus Pinus; species Pinus tabuliformis. Next base: position 767,967,240 of record CM062815.1, read on the forward strand.
CAAACTCGATACTGGAAATAAAACGACGTGTCCTTGATCGCTTTTTACTTTTCAGGTCAGTGGCACTAATTATGAAAGTACTCCTTGGTCGCAAGATCAAGCGGTTCCCCCAGGTATTATTTTATACTTTTTCGGGCTTGAGGGACACAAATTTACGAAAAAGTCCAACCTGGAGTCTTCTTAAGTTTTTCAGACTCTCTAAAATTGAAAAACGCTGAGTTTCTCCTATACTGGGCTCGTTAAAATTTCACAGTAAAGGACCTGTTCAATTACAAACAGGAACGAACCACTCCTTCCTAGGGTTCGAATCAAAACTAGGTTGGACTCATCCGAAGGATGAGCTTATAATCAAGCATATGTTATCCTCCTCAAGCTTGTTAAAAATAAAGAGGTACTTGACAGAAATGGTGGGGGAAAAGAGAGAAGAATGAGTCTATTTGTTATCTTTTGTCTCAGAAGAAACTTTATTACCACTCTTGAACACGACACTTTTCATTCACCTGGGTTGGGAAATCCTTTACCTCACAGTTGATCAAACCTCTTTGAAAGTCTTCAGCCGGGTTCCGAGGATTAGCTTTGAGTCATTCATCACCAAGCCATCTGTCGTGTCGTTATGTGTTCAAGAGGTCTGCAAACAAAACTTTCATCTGCAAAATACTTGTCATCCATTTGACCATCCCTGAGTCAGTCCTTACAGCAACATTTCTTCAACTTGAACAAATGATTTCGTGTTGTGGGCTTGCCTGCAACGGGTCGCTTTCTATCGACATCAGCACATTATCTAGAGATATGACTTAGAAATCGTCAGTACCTTGAAGTCTGCATGCATCAATGGCAGGTTTCTCGCCTTTGACGTCAGTTTACATCATTGACTTTCGATCAAAGGATTCCGTGAAATGTTCGACATCAACTCATTCATTCACATCTCATGGATTGTACTGGGTACTTTGAGAACCATTGACATTACTGGTGGTCTCTCTCACACTTGTTAACAGTTTACATCATTGACTGGTAATCAAGTGGTTTCTACCATGTTCGACATCAACTCATTTATTCGCATGGCTAGAATCGTACCAATTCGGGAAGCAGAAATGAAGACCCTGGATCTAGTTTCCACCATCCAGGCTGCGAGGAGTTTTGTATTCATTATCTAAGTAGACTAATCATAAACAGATGGCTGCGCCCATACTGTGTCTACAAAAGTCTATGATTATGATGTACTGCAAGATCATTCCTGTATCAGAGTAGTTAGTCTGTTAGTTAAAGTTTTGATCTGAGTATGGGAATGCCTACCTCAGTGATGATATAATCTTATACATGTATTTTGTGTTGAAAATTGCAGGTTATGACCAGGCTCTCGACGAGATAATCCTTGAAATGATAAAGCGCTTCACCCTTCCTAGATAATACAAAACCCTAATCTATTACAGGCTTCGCACTTTAGGGGGCAATCTGTTACACTAAAAAATGTCACCATGGCTATTTACAGTTAGTATGGCTCTATCAACAGTCATGCTATCCTCTTAGGCAAGCCTTATGCCTCTGCTCCCCATGTCAAACTCCAAAAAGAGAGAAAGTCTTTATAAATGTATTTATCTCTGGGTACGCAGGTTCTCTCAACCTTACCTGCGGGTACGCACCCAATGTTCACAAAAGCTGCGTACTTGTACACTCTGTATGTAAAGGGGCAGGTGCGTCCCCCCGTAAAGGCCAAAATGCGCAAGTTTCATCTTTAAAAAGTTACTTGTGGTCATTTCTAGAGCATTCTAGAAGGTTGTTCGACGTGTATTGAGCGCCTCCAGATGGTTCATGTACCCCTACCAAAGAGGAACTTATCCCATCAATGAGGGAGCTATCCCATCCAAACAGGGGATTATCCCATTGATGGTGGACCTGAATAACTTCCTCTAGACCACTATAAATATAGGCATTGGGCCAGAAGGAGGAGAGGTTGGAAGCTAAACATTTCTAAGGGTAGATGCTGCTAGAATTAGGACTCCCATTTAGAAGCTTGTGAGGAGAGATTGCCATCTTTGCTTGTTCTATTTGGAAGTGGGTGAGCTTTGTCAAAGTAAAGGAGAACTCTTCATGGACCCTGGGAGGGACTTGCACAACACCAAGGCTCAGGTTGTAATTGTTCCTTTTGTTTCCTATTAATGCAAATGAGTCCATTCTTCTCAATAACTTGTTATTTATGAGTTGTTTCATGTACTCCTTGGTCTATGTGTTAAATATGTTTTATTCTATGAGATTATCAAGTGCTATTTAATTGTTTGATTGTTAGTGGATGCAGGTTTCAAAGTGAAGGAGGAGCTCATCCGGATCAGCGAGGCTGGACTGCTACAACATCGTGGGACTACAGGTAGGATCTAAACACTTGATTTCTTATATAGTGAATGCATGTTTAGAGAAGGATTGCTCTTGTTTGTCTTGTTTGTCACTAGAGATTCTTAGGCTCCTAGGGAGGTTGGTTGTGTCTGCACTATCGACTCTTTCCGCTTGACAGCAGCTTGGGTTATCTATTTGCCCTCTGACGAGTTAGTTTCTATGCATGGGGTAAGCCTCGGTCAAACGACGAACAACATTGCAGAATACAGTGCAGTGGTTGAATTATTATCTGAATCTATTTCATTTGGAATTCGACGTTTGATAGTGAGGTTAGATTCTGAACTTGTTGTATTACAGCTTAATAGAGTATATGCCATTAGAAATCCTGTGTTATTAAGGTTGTTTTTGAGAGTGCGTCTCTTGGAACATGAATTTGATTACATTGAATATCAGCATATTCCAAGGTCTTTAAATACATTAGCAGATGCAATTGCTTCTCGAATGTTGGACAGACATTTACGATAATCATGCAAGTAAATTTAAAAACATTTCATCACATATGTTAAACAAGATAAGCCGGTAATAATGATATATATATAGATAGGAGTGTGTCAAAAAATATACATCGTCTTCGATCATAGGTTGAAAAACACCTTATGATCGGCAAAAATGATAAGTACAAAAAACCAAAAATGTCATATGTGTCTACAAAAGTGACTAGCCAATCACTGGTGGTGCTCTCTATACGAGACCACTGCCCGCGCTACCCTACACAAGAACCTCCTAAAAGGTCCTGGGACTGCAACCACATAGCGCTGAAGTCGAATGGGAATGTCATCTATGGTGGTCTCTGGTATATCCGCCGTCAGACGCTCTAGATCCTATTCCAGCTCGGCTAAGGTCTCTGCGGCCGCATCCTGTGGGGATGGTGCTGGTATAGCTGGTACTCTCCTCTCAAAAGCCCGGAGGTTGGCTGGACGCCGTGGACCTACATCTGCATTTTGAAAATTTGTTCTGTCAGTTTGAGGCGATATATAAAAAAAAAATATATATATATATACATAATTTGAAAACTTGTGAAAAATGAATACCTCTGTCGTCCCATTGTTCCCCCTGTGGAAGAACCATGTCCGGATCATTCCAAAAATCCATTCCGGCGTAAGGAAAGTCCTGAATAGCAAAGACCTGGCTCTCTAGCCAGTGAAAGTAACCATCAGGAAATCGAACAACTGCTGCGCACTCATCAGGATGCCGGGCCATTACCGCAACCCATCTCGTCAACTTAGGCTCCCGAGGCGCCCCGACTGGAACTGTAAGATGCTGGGGAACCAGTATTGGAGCTCTCTCTAGGGAAAAGCTCACAACTATAGGCCCATATCCAAAGGTCTTTAGTTGTCCTCTCTTTGCCCTGGGTAGTTGGCCCTTCAAATTAGCCAACACAGCATCACACCAGTTGAAAATGGTGTCATGGAAACAGTCTATAGCCATCCGCATTTGGGACTTGGTGGCTTGGTGCAAAGCGGCCGTGCCGCAAAGTCTGGTAACAGTAAAGCCTATCACCATAAGTTCAGGTCAGGATATGTACTTGATTTCTATCCCCTTCTCATGGTTTTGGTTGTTGCACCACTCTAGTCGGAGACTAGCAAGGGATTGGCCACCCGGTCTAGTCCGGAATAGAGAGAGTTGCTCGCCCCTGTTAGGCAAGCCAGTGAGAAAATATATGTCAGAGGGCTCTATCTCGAGCTGGTGCTCTCCGATGTAGAAACATTGCTCCTGAATGTTCCACCTTTCGACCAGCCACTCAAGAAAAGGCACTTGGCCCCTCATGCCAGGTATGGCCCAGTATTTGTACAGTCCGCATGCTTTTAATGCATCAATGGAAGTTTGATGACCTATCGCGGCCAAATCAACATCCTCGTGCTCTCTTTCACGCCAATCAAGCATGGTGTGCTCCCTGCACATCACAAAACATCAGTGAGAATCCATAAAATTTAAAAATTTTGGTCTATTTTGGAAGGCCAAGGGTTTCAATTTGCGTTTTGCGGGGTACGCACCCAGGCCTTTAGGGACAGAGCGCCCGGACGCAGGTTCCCTTAAGGCCGGGTGCGTACACCCCGTAATTTTCCCATTGGGAAAATATCGGGGTACGCAGATCAGTAGTGCATGACCTGCGTACCCCGAAGGGCGCATTTTGAAACTCCAATGCCCCCAAAAAATCAAATAAAAACTTAAAAATGAATTCTAAACGGATGGAAAACAAGAGAGGGGTGTTGTAGAATACCTGGTGAAACGGCGTTCGATTCTGACGGTCGCATTCTCCGCAATCTCCACGGGAAGTTTCTTGTCAAAAGCCCTTTTCTCAACCTCAACAGTAAAATGGTAAAAATGACATGGTAAGAAGTCTTTTTATAGGTTTTTTGGATAAATAAATGCTAGATTTGTTTATTTTTCACCATGAAAGGACATTTTCGATGTAGTTTTTGCCCATCTTAAACAGGTATGAGTAATGTGTTGTTTCTGTGCAGGACAAAGGGACTTTAGGGTAAATTATCATTTTTCACGTCAGATTCATCTTTTAAGCTCTTTTCTGACTCCTAAAACATGAAAAGATCACCGAGCGTTTCTTTTACACTCGTTAAAACGGAATTAAAAGACGGTCCCCTTATATCTCTTTTCTGACCGTAAAATCAGGAAAAGATTGCCGGGTTTTTGTCGTTTCAAACTCGATACGGAAATAAAACGACGTGTCCTTGATCACTTTTTACTTTTAAGGTCAGAGACACTAATCATGAAAGTACTCCTTGGTCGTAAGATCAAGCGGTTCTCCCAGGTATTATTTTATACTTTTTCGGGCTTGGGGGACACAAATTTACGAAAAAGTTCAACCTGGAGTCTTCTTAAGTTTTTCAGACTCTCTAAAATTGAAAAAAGCCGAGTTTCTCCTATACTGAGCTCGTTAAAATTTCACAGTAAAGGACCTGTTCAATTACAAACAGGAACGAACCACTCCTTCCTAGGGTTCGAATCAAAACTAGGTTGGACTCATCCGAAGGATGAGCTTATAATCAAGCATATGTTATCCTACTCAAGCTTGTTAAAACTAAAGAGGTACTTGCCAGAAATGGTGGGGGAAAAGAGAGAAGAATGAGCCTATTTGTTATCTTTTGTCTCAGAAGAAACTTTATTACCACTCTTGGACACGACACTTTTCATTCACCTGGGTTGGGAAATCCTTTACCTCACAGTTGATAAAACCACATTGAAAGTCTTCAGCCGGGTTCCGGGGATTAACTTTAAGTTGTTTATCACCAAGCCGTCTGTTGTGTCGTTATGTGTTCAAGAGGTCTGCAAGAAAAACTTTCATCTGCAAAATACTTGTCATCCATTTGACCATCCCTGAGTCAGTCCTTACAGCAACATTTCTTCAACTTGAACAATGATTTCGTGTTGTGGGCTTGCCTGCAACGGGTCACTTTCTATCGACATCAGCACATTATCTAGAGAGATGACTTAGAAATCGTCAGTGCCTTGAAGTCTGCATGCATCAATGGAAGGTTTCTCACCTTTGACGTCAGTTTACATCATTGACTTTCGATCGAAGGATTCCGTGAAATGTTCGACATCAACTCATTCATTCACATCTCATGGATTGTACTGGGTACTTTGAGAACCATTGATATTACTGGTGGTCTCTCTCACACTTGTTAACAGTTTACATCATCGACTGGTAATCAAGTGGTTTCTACCATGTTCGACATCAACCCATTTAATCGCATGGCTAGAATCATACCAATTCGAGAAGTAGAAATGAAGACCCTGGATCTAGTTTCCACCATCCAGGCTGCGAGGAGTTTTGTATTCATTATCTAAGTAGACTAATCATAAACAGATGGCTGCGCCCATACTGTGTCTACAAAAGTCTATGATTATGATGTACTGCAAGATCATTCCTGTATCAGAGTAGTTAGTCTGTTAGTTAAAGTTTTGATCTGAGTATGGGAATGCCTACCTCAGTGATGATATAATCTTATACATGTATTTTGTGTTGAAAATTGCAGGTTCTGACCAGGCTCTCCACGAGATAATCCTTGAAATGATAAAGCGCTTCACCCTTCCTAGATAATACAAAACCCTAATCTACTACAGGCTTCGCACTTTAGGGGGCAATCTATTACACTAAAAAATGTCACCATGACTATTTACAGTTAGTATGGCTATATCAACAGTCATGCTATCCTCCTGGGCAAGTCTCATACCTCTGCTCTCCATGTCAAACTCCAAAAAGAGAGAAAGTCTTTGTAAATGTATTTATCTCTGGGTACGCAGGTTCTCTCAACCTTACCTGCGGGTACGCACCCAATGTTCACAAAAGCTGTGTACTTGTACTCTCTGTATGTAAAGGGGCAGGTGCATCCCCCTGTAAAGGTCAAAATGCGCAAGTTTCATCTTTAAAAAGTTACTTGTGGTCATTTCTAGAGCATTCTAGAAGGTTGTTCGATGTGTATTGAGCGCCTCCAGATGGTTCATGTACCCCTACCAAAGAGGAACTTATCCCATCAATAAGGGAGCTATCCCATCCAAAGAGGGGATTATCCCATTGATGGTGGACCTGAATAACTTCCTCTAGAGCACTATAAATACAGGCATTGGGCCAGAAGGAGGAGAGGTTGGAAGCTAAACATTTCTAAGGGTAGATGCTGCTGGAATTAGGACTCCCATTTAGAAGCTTGTGAGGAGAGATTGCCATCTTTGCTTGTTCTATTTGGAAGTGGGTGAGCTTTGTCAAAGTAAAGGAGAACTCTTGATGGACCCTGGGAGGGACTTGCACAACACCAAGGCTCAGGTTGTAATTGTTCCTTTTGTTTCCTATTAATGCAAATGAGTCCATTCTTCTCAATAACTTGTTATTTATGAGTTGTTTCATGTACTCCTTGGTCTATGTGTTAAATATGTTTTATTTTATGAGATTATCAAGTGCTATTTAATCGTTTGATTGTTAGTGAATGCAGGTTTCGAAGTGAAGGAGGAGCTCATCCAGATCAGCGAGGCTGGACTGCTACAATAGCGTTGGACTACAGGTAGGATCTAAACACTTGATTTCTTATATAGTAAATGCATGTTTAGAGAAGGATTGCTCTTATTTGTCATGTTTGTCACTAGAGAGTCTTAGACTCCTAGGGAGGTTGGTTGCATCCGCACTATCAACTCTTTCTGCCTAACAGGATGGTATATGACTATTCGCGATGCGTGATCCGGGAAATGAAAGCTGGTCCACGAGCTTGACCATTCTTCCTTCGTGCGGAAAACACATTAGTCTAAAGAGTGAGGAGACAATGGCTCTCATGCAATAGATATAGTCTCGTCCAAGGAGTAGGTTATAATCCAAGGGTCCTTGAACAACCATCACATTCATTTGAACGGTCTTCCCTTTCAATGTTATGGTCACATTGGGGAGGATCCCTAAAGGTTGACTGGTTCCTTTATCGAACCCTGTCAGATTTCTCATCTCAGGCAAAAGCGATGGCGAACCAAGCGCTTTCCAAGCAGTAGAGGAAAGGATACTCACAGATGCCCCTTCATCAATGATGGTGCCAGCCATGACCATTCTATATATTTGAACGATAATTCGGAATGGTATGCTTGCCGGCAAATGGGGTCTGCCTAGTTGGTTCCAGTCGAAGGATACAACTAGGTTGCTTGGTGGTGGGACCGAGTAGATGGCCGGGTATCGCTCTGACGAACTTCCTTCCTGCGATAAAGGAATGGGTGGATTGCCCCCGTGTTCGTCGGAGTCTGTGTTGATGAAGAGAATTTGGACGGTGTCATCCTTATCCTCTTCAGTGACTGTATCATTCGAAGATAAAACCTCTGAAGGCAAAACCGGGTCAACTGCCGCCTCGACCTTTTGACTTTCGTCTGGTGTGGATTTAGTTGGTTTATCTTCAATGATAGACGCTTCAACTGACCACTTGAGCGGGCCAGCTGGATTCTCAACTAACGAAGGACTCGGCAAGAGTTTATTATATCCAGGAGGAAGTCGTAACGGTGAAACCGGACGATCTTCCAAGACTCTTTTAGCCTCGTCTAAGAAGGGACAACAGTGGAGGGCATGGTTGCCTTCGCACAGTCTATAGGGAGGTCTAGCCCTCCCTTTTTGTCCTGGGACTTCACTTTCGCTAGTTTACGGTGTGCTTTCAACATGGCTACCAGAGGTTGACGACACCGGATTGTGCAAACGGGGAGACCAGTCCCTTAGTATCCGAGGGATGCAAGGACAATCTCTGTGAAAGTGGTCTCCCTTGCAGATGACACATGGCGATTTAGGCCTGGTCAGTGTTGTGTGTGGATTTTCATTAGACGACACTTGCTTTCCCTTATTTGCCTTTGGCTCCTTCTTCTTTTTCCCTTTCTTCTTCTTTTCCTTTTCCTCCTTAGGAACTTGGTTTTTAGCTTTACCAGTCCCGTCACGCGAAGAGGAAGGAAGAGAAGAATTAGAGGAAGTAGAAGGTTGGTGGGAAATCCTGGACTTGTCTAATTGCTGATTCGACTGTTCAGGAGTAGTGGCGTTCTGAACGACATTGGTTGAGAAGAGCCAGATCGGCAAGCCAATTGTCATTCCTGGAAGCGACAATGTGGCCATATGGGGCGCACCAACATCTCCCCAAGAGGAGAAGGGACTAGGATTTCCACCAAGGGGAATTCCTTGGTTGGTAGGCTCCATTTTCTCAACCTAAAGATCAACGCAGGAAAAAGGGTGTGAATATTCCGTTTAAAATAAATTTTAATGACGCTTGGACACAACTTGCTTTTTCAATTTTAAAGAGTCGAGAAAAAGCAAAAGATGACTCTAGTGTCCTTCGATTTTTAATGAGCCTGAAGTGACAAGTGCTCAGATGAACCTTTTCCGTTAAGGAGTCTGAAAAGGAACGAAAGGGACTGCTCTGGAGTTCTAGGTAGAGGGTGTGCCAAACCAATCGCAAAACCGTAGAATACTTTTTAGGGTATGGGCGGTCAATCTTCCCGAATGCTGTGTTCAGTGCATTGCGATCAGTAGGGCGGCCGACACGGCTTCCTATGGATAAAGGTTTTGAGCCTATAGGGGTCTCCCAATATATACTCGACGGTACGTGGGAGCACAATCCATACTGGCACTTATCGTCTCTCAGGAGGAATCACCCAACCATCAGTGAGGCCAACAGTTACCAGGTTTTACGACGCCGGAACACGTCTCTAGCCTAGACCTCTATGTTGTGCGTTAAGTTCCAATGCGTTGTCAAGTTCATTCAATTTATTTTAGGTTGATCTTTCTTAGAAGTTTTCCTTTTTGGATCACCATGAGATGTAGACACAATTCCTAAATGCAGTCTAAAGATGATAAGCAAGCTTTTATCTCTTTTCAACAATGAAAACCCTAGCTACAAGGGGAAAAGAAAGACACAATCTTTTCTCAAAGAGCATAGAGCACACTGTAAATGCACTTTTCCTAAATCAATCCATACAAACTGTCAAAATGCAAATGCACTTGTGCATGTATTTGTTTTCACTTTCTTAATATTGATGCCTAAAAAGAAAGTTGTTGTACAAATTTGAATTCGATTTCAAGTGAGAAACACAAACAAGCTTATTTTTCGAAATCAACAAAGTAGAGACGATTACGACACTTTATGATTTTGAAATAAACACTTGTTTCGACACTAGAAATTCATAAATTCAAACCAAAATACAAAAGTAAAAGCATAATCAACTGTTAACAGCAAACAAACTCACTCCTAAGATCAAAACGACACTTATGACAGGTCTAGATCTAAGGGCGACAGTATGACTAGTTTACTTTTGTAATGGGAAACTACAAATGATGTAACAAATACAAAAAAAAAAATACAGTTTCTTTTATACAACTGAGGTGGAATTAAGGCAAAGAAAAGGGGTTTTCAGATAGGTACACTCACTGATAACAGGCTGCAAAAATCAGAGATAAAACTGAACAAAAATAAGCAAAGAACCACAGTTGCACAGGGCAAAGGTTGATCAGCGCACCTGTTGCACAGAGAAACTGAATTGCAGCGCAGGTAGCCCTCTTAGGACCTGCGTTGTAATGCAGAGTCTCTTCACAAAGCCTGTGCTGAAGCAGAAACGAGAATTGTCTTCGGGTTCTGGGTCACGGTTTGCAGTTTGATCTAAGGTTTTTGGCCGGATAAAAGCTATCAACAAGGTACAATTAGAGGGATGATTTAAAGGAGGACTAAGAGCTATCACAAAGGGAAATTAGAGCATTTGTGGATCAGCTGTTCAGATCATAAACAGGCCCAGTGAATGGACTAGAGTAGCAGATCTCTACTTTGCATTTGTAAATGGCAAATGCAGTTTGATTCGCCACTCCTAAGTTTATGAGAAGAACAACAATAGAAACACAAATAAACTAACTAGATATCCCCCAGCGGAGTCGCCATTTTTTTGTTGGGAAAAGTATCTATTCAGAACGCCCCTATCCCACTCTAAGGTGTGACAGTGCCTTAGCAACAAACAAGGAAAACTACTTGTGTATTCTTCTATATGAAATATAAACGAAGAGGAAGGACAAACTAACCTGTGTCTTTCGCTAGTTTATTGATCCAATCGCTCTCCTCTTTGTTCACTTCCCGCTGCCTGCTCCCTTACTGGTCCAGCTTCACCAGGTTCCTGCAAGATCACAGAGGAAAACTACACAAAAACATAGATTTACATTCATAAATAGCTTAGGATCAGATTTAAGCTAAACATGCAAATATAACAAAGCATCATTGATATACAAGCATATAGGAGAAACTCAAATAGTTTTATTGATATGATAAGAAAGTACAAGAGGAGATACAACCAAGTGAGTCCCGATCCAGCATCTACCTCCCAGCAAAGGAATCCCTTCCTCACCTCCAACAAAGCATAAATCACCCAATGCACTAATCTCAATCTCAAACCAACAACAATTCTCTGCAAAGTACAAAATTCCAGCCTCTGGATCTCTGGGATGAGGGATCCATATATAGATGTAAGCAGAGAGGATGAGTCAGCTTATGTTTTGACTTGTGGCTTCTCTTTGTCAGTTCTTGCTTCCACTTGGAGGCTGAGAGCCTCTTACTCATCCTTGGTCGAACTCAGTGAGGCAAGTGTCATTGAGGAAGATTTTGGAAGCTTCCATTATCTGTACACCTCGCGGAATGACACTGCCATTTGGCATTTCTCACTCAGCGCACCCTGGTAGTGCATTTAGGTGCGTTGCAACGCACCTAGCTAGTGTACTGGGGTGCTTTGCAACGCAGGCAGCTAGTGGAGCACTTGAATTGATCCTGATTTGACTGATTCTGAGTAGTTTTTGGTGGAGAACTTCTGGGAGAAGCTGTCATTGGTTGACCTTGTTTCTTTAGGAGCTGGAACAACATCTTTAGGGACTTAGGATCCCTTGGTTTATGGACATTTCATTGATGTGGCTAAATTTCGGTATCAAATCTCTAATCCGAATATCCAGCTCAAGAAACCATTTAAGTATGAGAATTTTAAATTAGCCGCCAACCGCTTGCTCCTCTATGGCGAAGTCATTTTGAGGGCAGGGCCATCCTGGTTAGGATATAGGTTCCAGAGTCCAATTATTTGGCACCCTGAACCTGGGTACCAAGCCCTGTATGAGATGCCCGAGGGTTAGACAGGCCATTTCTTTGAACACCTAGTTATGCATCATGGCTGTAGGCCTTCACATGAGATTCCATCTCCAGCCTACTCACTCACTGCATTACACGTCAACTATAATGTTTTCATGAGGGCATGAAAAAGGGTAAGCAGGGGGGTGTGCGGAGTACTAAAGAAGGTATGTTTTTGGTAATTATTTCAGCATCTTTTCATTAGAACTTACAAACCTTTTTGCATCATGAACTCAGAAAATGATAAGGAATTGTAATAAAACATGTGAGATTAATATGCAAGATGAAAACACTGACAATTGTCATTTCCTTATGCAGGAAGGAGGAAAAAGGAGAAGTTTTCGTTCCAAAGGAAAGGACAAGGATGGGTTAATCATTGTCCCTTTGACGGGAGACCGTATGCAAACAAGGCAATGCAAATCAAAGCGAATCAGCCCTGGAAAGGAAGTGGAGATATCGCCTCGACGCAAGAAAGGAAAGAGATGACTGAGGACTAACGATTTGGCGAATCCCTCAGGATCCTTGATCCTGAGGGATCGCTGTTTTATCTATTTCTGCACTTAGATATCTCCGCCTTCATCCTTATAAAAGGGACAACACTGTTAGCTTGAGAGGGGTTGGTTATGTTTTATGTAATTTCCTTTAATATCAAAACTTTGATCATCGAGTCTCGTTAAGAACCGATCTATTGTAATTTCTCTTTATGCATTAATACAAACTTGGTTGCTATTTCATCCCTGAGTCTCGAATAACTTCAAGTGGTGTATCCCTGGAGGCTAAGGGCCTGGCACTGGAAGACACTTGCTCCTATACTATTACGTTTGGTTTATGCGTGGTTTTCTTATCAACGTGATTTGGTAATCTGATGTGTTTTGTTAGTTTACATCACATGCTCTATTATGTTTACTTTACTGAGACAGAACTATTGCATTGACTCTGCAACGTATCACTGTTCTTCTAAGTGTTGTTATAATACTATCAGTCTTTACATAATATTGTTGCTGTTCAATTACAGAGCCTCTGTGTCGTGCACTTATTCATTGGTATTACAGAATTCATATTAGCGATTATGTTCTTTGCGATTGTGGATCTATAGACATTGTTGTTCCATTCTGAAACGCAATCGTAGTCTTTTATAACTAAGAGTGATAACTCGTTTACCGAGATCGGGTTACTATTAAGGTGTGTCGTGTGCATATATGGTTTTGAAGTACTGTTCTATAATTTATCATTAATCAATGCTGTTCCATTTTGGTGTGTTGTTCAATTCATCCTTAAGAGAGAAGGATTGCCATTCAATTCCTGTAGATCATGATTCGTGCATTTGATCTTGTAGACTAAGGTGCTACTACTTGCTAGACTTAGTTGCTGTTATAGTTTCCTGTTTGCTGTTCTATTTCAGATTTGTTGTTCTATTTCAGATTTGCCATTCCATTTCTTATTTCGTTGTTCCATTTCTTAGCTGTTGTTCTATTTCCTGTTCTTTGTTAGGAAGAACGATCTAGGGTTATAGTGAGCACTGACATTTACTGCCTGGCTCCCAGATCCACGATCTATTCTCTGATTTACCTTAGTTCCATCAGTTTACAAAAGGATGAGTTACTGCTACTGAACCCTTTACTGATAACTTGCTTAGTTTTCTGAATGAGTAGTTTAATCTTTTGAAGTAGTTTACTGTAAACAAGCATCCATTTACTCTTGTATTTCTGAACACTATACTACTAGCATTACTTTGACAAATGATAGCCTCAGACTGAGACACTCTTTGAAATAACAAAACTTTCCTGGATTGACAACTAATGCGAGGTAATTAGAGGTGAAAGAGACCCTTTTTATAGCTCCACACCTCCAAACTCCATTTCTTGTCCCGTTGTCATTTCTCATTTCATTTCCTCTTTCTGGTTTCTAGTAACATAGATTTCAAGCCCTTCCTTCTAGCTTTGGTTAAATTTCTGCATTGCTCTCAACTCCAAAAGTAGGTGATAGAAAGGATGGGTAGAAAGCTTGGTACCCAAGATAGAGTTAAAGAGGAAGAAACATTGAGTCAGACACTGCAAGATTCCTCTCATGGGGTAAAGGATCACAACAAGGCCAGAGTAAGCCCCTGAGAGAGAACGAAGATGTTACCACATTCAGTGGTAACAATCAAAGTATGGTGCAACACTGTATATTAAGGTCCACCAATGACATCATATTAGCAAAAATCTAAGCATGAAAATATATTGAAACAAAAACAAAAGGGAAACCCTCACTAACTCGTCAGGCCCTTTCTCAATAATTGGGCAACATTTGGGTATGAAAAAACTGGAATCCCTTCTTCAAAGACCCTGTTTTCTTTTATAGATCTCTTCATATTGATAGATGGATTTGACCATCCTTGAATGGAAATTGGATGAGTGCTGGGAGGTTGAATTCATTAAACTTCATGGCAACTGTTTGAATTTTTTTTAATTTAAAACTTTTATACAGAACTTTGACTTTCGCATTTTGTAATTTGGTGCATATGTTTTCCACTCAGACCACATTTGTTTAAATAAACTACATATTTATTTTCTTTTGATTACGTTTCTCAACTATGGCCGTGTATTTATCCTAGACAAGTAATGAAAATAAGATATGTTCCAGGGAATTGAACATATGTTTTTTCATCACTTGTATTGATATACTTTGACAAGATGAGCATGGAAACCTGAACCCCTCACTTCATTGCACTATGACCAATAGAGACTTTCCTAGCTGTTAAGAACAACACATAGCCCATATCATTCAGAGATATACTGGTGTTATTTTTTCACCTTGAGATGGATATATACTTGTTTTATTGCAGCAGGGAAACAACTGCAACATTACGATACATGAACTATACTCAAAGGAAAAAACTATTTTTCCAGTGAAACCACGTTGAGGGTATGTTGTGGCCAGCAACAGCCCCCCTTCTTATTTGGTGTTATTCCTAATACTAAATAAGTGGGGACCCTTAGTCAAAAATTTAAAAATCAATTAGTGCCTCGTACTTCCTTTTTAATAAAACTTACCATCATAAACTTAGGAAAATATCCTTGATAAATCTAAAAGAGCCTACGTTTTATGATAAACTAGGATTATTCCTTAGGAAATATTGCATCGCAAAAAGATAATGAATACCTCCTTGCAAGCCAAATTCTAAGATTGCGAGATTGCGATGTGAAACTACACATTAAGAAAACATTTATCGCATCGCATGTGTTATAGACATTTTTGTGCCTTACAACATGAAGCATGAAATGTCAATAATCTGAGGGATCCAAAGTCCCTAAACATGTTGTTCCTACCCCTAGAGGAACAAGGTCAGCAAACCACAGCACTAAATATCAGTTCTCCACCTGAAAACACTCAAAAACAAGCTAATTCTGGATCATGTCAACTGCTCCACTGAGCATCTGCGCTGAATGTCAACTGCTCCACTCTGTACCTGCGTTGAATGTCAACTCTAATGAAGGCTACCTGCGCTGGGCGAGATTGGCCAAGTGGCACAGTCATTCTGCAAGGTGTCAAATGCCCAGGAAGCTTCCAAAATGACACTTGGATCAAGGAATTCGCCTTGTGATGAGTAAGAGGATCTAGATCTCCAAGTGGAAGCAAGAAACTCCAAGTGGACTCAAGAACTGAAGAATAACTGAAGTGGGAGAAGACACTAGTCAGATCCATGCCAAGCTCAAGCTGACTCATCCTTTCTCCAAAACTCCTATATATAGAGCTCTCTCATGAGGTCTAAGGAGGCTGGAATCTCGTGAATGTAAGGAAGTGTTGTTGGTTTGAGTATAGAACTATTGGGTGATTGCTTTGAAGGAGGTGAAGAGGAGATTTCTTTCTGCTGGGAGGTGTTGCTGGATTGGGCCTTTTATGGTTGTAACACTCTCAGAACTTTACTTCTTCCATTAATAAAGCATTTGAGGTTCTTCTATATGCATGTGTCTCAATGGCGTCTTGATACTTGTATATTTGATTTATTCTAATCCTTGAATCAATTATGAATGTATGCTTCTTGTAGTTTCCCTTTCTTGTTATTTTGCAGGATCTTGGTGTAGCTGGGCCAGTGAAAGAGCAAGGAGCTGGGAGCAAGCAGCAAAGAGGGAAGATTGGATCAACCATTAGCGGAAGATAACGGTTAGTGGATCTCTTTCTCCTCTCTCTTACATTTCATAAAGAAGTAATCTCGAATAGCTTTACATTCGGTTGTTGCTGAGGTACTATCACCCTTAGAGTGGGATAGGGTCATTCCGTATTGGATACTTTTCCCAACAACAAATTGGCGACTCCACTGGGGACCGTATCTTGTTGGTTGTTTGTGTTTTTGCTATTCATTTCATAAACACAGGGAGTACCGAATCGAACTGCATTTGGATCTTTCAAATGCAAAGTAGAGGGCAGCTACTCTAGCTCAGTTTTTGGGCAAGTTTATGATTTGAAGAGCTGATCCACAAGGAATCTTAATAAGCTCTTAGTGATAGCTTTTCATCCTTATTTTCATCCCTTAGTGTGTCCTTGACTGATAGCTTCTGATTTGGCCAAAAACTGTGAATTTTTGAGCAATCTGTGACCCGGAAACCAAGAGAAACGAAAGTTTCGCTCTTCAGTGCAGGCTGGGTGAAGGCTGTCTGCATTTCAGCGTAGTTCTCGAAGGGGCTACCTGCGCTGAAGGTCAAACTGCCTGTGTACCACCTGCGCTGAACCAGTCTTGCCTTGTGCTACTGGGGTTTCCTGCTGTTTCTTGCCCTGTTTTCACTTTTTGTTTTTGCTGCTTGTTACCAGTCAATGTACCTATCTGAAACCAACTTTCCTTACTACTATTCCGCCTCGGTTGTATAAAGAAACTGTGTTTGTTCTTTTTGTATTTCTTGTATCATTTACAGTTTCCCGTCACGAAAGTGAACTAGTCTAGTTGTGGCCTCTTAGATCTAGACCTGTGATAAAGTGTCGTTTTGATCTTAAGAGTTAGTTTGTTTGCTGTTCATAGCTGATTGAGCTTTTTCTTTCGTCATATGGTTTGAGTTTATACATTTCTAGTGTCGAAACAAGTAAATCTTAAGGTGTCTTTTGATTTTGGACAAGCTTGTTTGCTTTCACTTGAAATTGAATTCAAAGTTATACAACAGCTTTCTTTTTGTATCGCACAAACATTAAGAAAGAGAAAAGAAATACTTGCATTGTGCATGTGCATTATGACAGTTTGCATGTTGATTTAGGGAAAAAGTGCATTAGTGTGTGCTCTATGATCTGTGTGAAAAGATGTTATCTTTCTTTTCCCTCAGTAGTTAAGATTTTCAAAGTTGAAAGATTGAAAAGCTTGCTTATCATCTTAGACTGCATTTAGGAGTGTTATCATACATCTCGTGGTGATCCATAAAGGCAAACTGCTAAACAAGATCAACCTTAAAATAAATTGAATTTACATAACAACGCATTGAAACATAACGCAAACACATAGAGGTCTAAGCTAGAGACGTGTTCCGGCGTCACTAAACGTGATATCTTAGCGTTGAGTGGTTGGGTGATTCCTCCACGGTGAAGCGATAAGTATCAATACGGACTTGTGCTCCCACGTACCGTCGCGTATATATTGGGAGACCCTTATAGGAACAAAGCCTTTATCCATAGGAAGCCGTGTCAGCCGCCCTACTGATCGCAATGCAGTGAACACAGCATTCACGAAGATCGACCACTCGTACCGTAAAACGTATTCTGTGGTTTTGCGAAAAGTTTGGCACACCCTCTGCCTAGAAATCCAGAGCAGTTTCTTTTGGCCTTTTTCAAACTCTATAACTGAAAAAGTCCATCCGAGCATTTGTCACTTCGGGCTCGTTAAAACATCGAAGGAGACTAGAGTCATCTTTAGCTCTTTCTCGACTCTTAAAAAGTGAAAAAGCAAGTTGTGTCTAAGCGTCGTTATAAAATTTATTTTAAACGGAACATAATCACCTCCTATTCCCGCGTTGATCTTAGGTTGAGAACATGGAACGCCCCAACCAAGGAATTCCACATGATGGAAATCCTAGTCCATTATCCTCTTGGGGAGAAGTTGGTGCGCCCCACATGGCCACATTGTCGCTTCCAGGACTGACAATTGGCCTGCCTATTTGGCTATTCTCAACCAATGTAGTTCAGAACACCATGGTTCCTGAACAGTCGAGTCAACAGTTAGATGAGTCTAGAGCTGCCCACCATCCTTCAACTTCCTATAACTCTTCCTCCAATCCCTCATCTTCGCAAGGTAGAGCCGGCAAAAGCCAAGCTCCCATGGAGAAGAAGGAGAAGAAGAAGAAGGAGAAGAAGAAGAAGGAGCCTAAGGCGACTGGGGGCAAGCAAAAGACATCTGACAAAAATCCACACACAGCACAGACCGGGCCTAAATCACCATGTGTCATATGTAGAGGAGACCACTTCCATAGAGATTGTCCCTGTATTCCCCGGATACTAAGGGACTGGTCCCCTCGGTTGCACAATTCGGGAGCATCAACCTCTGATAGCCATGTTGATTTCTTATCGTCAACCAGCGAAAGTGAAGGTTCAATACAAAGAGGGGGAGCAAGATCCCCCTACAGACTGTGTGAAGGCGATCACGCCATCCACCATTGTCCCTTCTTAGACGAAGCGAAGAGAGTTTTGGAAGATCGTCTGGTTTCACCGGTAATGCTTCCTCCTGGATACAAAAAACTCGTGCCAAGTCCTTCGTTGGTTGAAAGTACAGTTGGCCCGCTCATGTGGTCAGCTGAAGAGTCAGTCATTGAAAATGAACCTACTGAATCTAGACCAGACGGAAGTCTAAAGGTCGATACGGCAGTTGACCCGGTTCTTCCTTCAGAGGTTGCATCCTCAAATGACACCGTCACTGAAGATTCATCTTCAAATGACACCCTCACTGAAGAGAATAAGGATGACACCATCCAGATTCTTTTCATCAAGACAGACTCTGATGAGCATCAGGGCAATGCGCCCATTCCTTTATCGCAGGAAGGAACATCGTCAAGGTCATATCCGGCCGTGTATTCGGTCCCACCACCAAGCAACCTGGTTGTGTCCTTTGATTAGAACCAACTAGGCAGACCCCGGTTACCAGCCAGTATACCATTCAGAATCATAGTCCAAATCTACAGAATGGTAATGGCTGGAACTATCATTGATGAAGGGGCATCTGTGAGTATCCTTTCCTCTATTGCTTGGAAAGCACTGGGTTCCCCAGAGCTTTTGCCTGAGATAAGAAATCTTTCGGGTTTTGATAAAGGAACCAGTCGACCATTAGGGATCCTCCCCAATGTACCTGTTACATTGAAAGGGAATACCATTCAGATGAACGTGATGGTTGTTCAAGGACCCTTGGATTATAACATACTCCTTGGACGAGACTATATATATTGCATGGGAGCTATAGTCTCCTCACTCTTTAGAGTAATGTGTTTTCCACACGAAGGAAGAATGGTCAAGCTCGTAGACCAACTTTCATTTTCGGGATCACGCATCGCAAATAGTCACATACCAACCCTCAATGGTCTATTCACCCAAGAAATGTCTCCACCCCCAGTCCTCCTTCCCGATGAGTGCGAGTGATTCGGAAAGATGGGACTGGAACCCAGGGGGCATGCATCCTGGTCTGCTTCGGGCAGAGGAAACCTTGGGTATAAAGTAGAATTTCCACGAAGGAATATGACTAGTCCGTACCCCGTCCATGGAAGGAAGATGGGTTGTTCTAGAACAAGATTCTTTTGATAAGGTTACTTGTTTGACAACAGTCATTCACCATTCTCTACTTCGGTAGACAGTGCCGAGGAAATGTTTTCGTTTGATGGTGTTAACAAAACAATCTTTGGGTAACCAGAAACAGGCAAGCCTCACCCCTTAAAACAAATGTTTTATCGGATAAGTAGGGGCAGCCTTGAAATTGTGCTTTATACCTAGGGGCATGCAAACCTTTTGGAGTGCAAGCTAGGAGCGGTTATTTATCTGTTTTTGGGATTAGCCATTTCCGAACTTGCATAAAGAAAGGATGAGAGGGAGCAAAGCTTAGTGAAGATGAAGCTCTATAAAAAATAGAGATCTCACAGGAGACATTTCTTATCTTATGACTGGTATTATCGAGCAGTTTTACCGTGGAATTTATGCTCGTTAAAAAATAGAAAAGCGAGATCCGAGCAGTTTTAGCACATAGTTCATGCTCGTTAAAAAATAAACATAAGATCGAGCAGTTTTACCGTAGAATTTATGCTCGTTAAAAAATAGAAAAGCGTGAGCATGAGTTTCCACCAGAGTTTAAGCTCATTAAAAAATGAACCTATTCCGGTAAATAACCATTGCGATCGTAAATTTACTAGCCATAAAAAGCCTTGGTCGTGTTTGCACTTGCCACCTCCATTCCTTTTGGCCGATCGTTCACCCCCCATATGATTGTTTACCCATTTTGAGGAACAGCTGCGAAGAGTGATTTAACTTAGCCATCCTTGTGACACTGCCGTGATTGGAAAATTCCAACCTGTACCTGGAATCTGCTGCTATCCCTGTTTATCACTCGTTCCTCAAAAGACGAGTCTTCTTTGAGCTCTTTTCTCCTGACTCGTAAAATATGAAAAGTTTGCTGAGTTTTGGGCCTTCCAACTCGTTAAAGTGACCGGAAGAGCTATCCCTCCTCTAGATTTTAATCTTTTTGGACCTGAGGGATTATTACACAAAAAGGTCAAGCGCTTGTTTTATTCGGCTCGTTAAAGTTATTGAAAACTCATCCCTTCTGTATTGTTTTATACTTTTTCGGACTTAAGGGATTAGATGACGAAAAAGGAATTTTGGAGTTAACTTTCTGTACCTTTTCAGACTCTCTAAAAATGAAAAGGACCGAGTTTTCCTTGTCGTTAGACTCGTTAAAATGATTAAATAGCGACAAACTTGTCTTTAGACGAGAACGAGTTTCCCTATCGCTAGGCTCGTTAAAACATAGTGATGGGCTTGCCCGAAGGGCAGGTTATAGAACAAGCATATGTTATCCTCCTCAAGCTTGACAAAAATAAAGAGGTATTGGTCAGAAATGACTGGGGAAAAATTGGGAGAACCTCAAAGCTTTAATGGTAGCAAGTCGCTCTTGAACATGACACTTTGTCCTCCGTATCACATCGGGTTGGGTTGTTTCATTCACCGGTCTCATCACCATGGTCCTCGCCAAACCATCCACATTTGGGGTAATGCTACTGATCCATCACATCAGTGTCGTTATATGTTCAAGAGATGTTGTTCAGAAAGAGTCAACCGTGTCCCATCTACTGCCATACATTATCCTTCATCCACCCATGATCGCCACCCTGAATCATATTTCACATATTGTTTTCACCTCCACTAAAATCATTAGCTCCGTTCCGTGTCACTGATGTCGGATTAATTAAGGCCCTCCTTTGACGGATCACTTCTTGTGGACTTCAGCTCATTATCCGAGAAGTTGATCTAGGAACACCCCCCCCAGTACTTTGAAGCTTGCATGCCTCAATGGCAAGTTTCTCACCTCCGGCAACAGGTATACATCAATGACCTTCGACCGGAAGATTTTGCGTGGTGTTCGACGCCAAGTCCTTTATTCACGCCACGTGAATTGTACTGCAGTACCTTGAGGGTCATTGTCATTATTAGTGATTCCTCTCACGCTTGTTAACGATTTACATTATTGACCGGTAATCAAGCGATGTCTTTCCATGTTCGACTTCAGCGCAATTCTCACATGGATCGACTTGTACTTAGAGTGCAGAT
Source organism: Pinus tabuliformis (assembly GCA_031772625.1). Taxonomy (NCBI): domain Eukaryota; kingdom Viridiplantae; phylum Streptophyta; class Pinopsida; order Pinales; family Pinaceae; genus Pinus; species Pinus tabuliformis. The sequence continues at coordinate 767,988,998 of CM062815.1, forward strand.
CGAACGAGTTTTGAAGACCCCGGATCTAGTTTCATCCATTCGGGCTGCGATATATATTCAGGATATAAAGACATTTGATATGTACATCATTGCAGCAGATGATCATCCTACTCAAAGGATGATAATTTCAGCAGAGAATTATCAGTCTACCATCAGACAATCGTCTGTTCTATGTACCAGAATGAATTTATAAAGCTGAGCATGGGAATGCCCACCTCAGCTAGATCATGAAAGCAGAATGAATCATAATGTATTGTATTGTATTTTATTACAGGTCACCTCTCAGCGATTGAATGAACTTCGGATCCTCCTGATAAAGCATTTCACCCAATAAACGATCTCATACTTTAGGGGGCAACTGTTATAGACATTTTTGTGCCTTACAGCATGAAGCATGAAATGTCAATAATCTGAGGGATCCAAAGTCCCTAAACATGTTGTTCCTACCCCTAGAGGAACAAGGTCAGCAAACCACAGCACTAAATATCAGTTCTCCACCTGAAAACACTCAAAAACAAGCTAATTCTGGATCATGTCAACTGCTCCACTGAGCATCTTCGCTGAATGTCAACTGCTCCACTCTGTACCTGCACTGAATGTCAACTCTAATTAAGGCTACCTGCGCTGGGCGAGATTTGCCAAGTGGCACAGTCATTCTGCAAGGTGTCAAATGCCCAGGAAGCTTCCAAAATGACACTTGGATCAAGGAATTCGCCTTGTGTTGAGTAAGAGGATCTAGATCTCCAAGTGGAAGCAAGAAACTCCAAGTGGACTCAAGAACTGAAGAATAACTGAAGTGGGAGAGGACACTAGTCAGCTCCATGCCAAGCTCAAGCTGACTCATCCTTTCTCCAAAACTCCTATATATAGAGCTCTCTCATGAGGTCTAAGGAGGCTGGAATCTTGTGAATGTAAGGAAGTGCTGTTGGTTTGAGTATAGAACTATTGGGTGATTGCTTTGAAGGAGGTGAAGAGGAGATTTCTTTCTGCTGGGAGGTGTTGCTGGATTGGGCCTTTTATGGTTGTAACACTCTCAGAACTTTACTTCTTCCATTAATAAAGCATTTGAGGTTCTTCTATATGCATGTGTCTCAATGGCGTCTTGATACTTGTATATTTGATTTATTCTAATCCTTGAATCAATTATGAATGTATGCTTCTTGTAGTTTCCCTTTCTTGTTATTTTGCAGGATCTTGGTGTAGCTGGGCCAGTGAAAGAGCAAGGAGCTGGGAGCAAGCAACAAAGAGGGAAGATTGGATCAACCACTAGCGGAAGATAATGGTTAGTGGATCTCTTTCTCCTCTCTCTTACATTTCATAAAGAAGTAATCTCGAATAGCTTTACATTCGGTTGTTGCTGAGGTACTATCACCCTCAGAGTGGGATAGGGTCATTCCGTATTGGATACTTTTCCCAACAACAGCATGTCTAAAGAACCACTTACGTTGAAAAAATTTAAGCTACCGATATGCGATGGAGCATATCGCAAATCGCATTTCGCAGAAAACATATTAACGAAAAATTGTCATATGCCACGCCCTTGCGATATTGCGATATTGCGATTTTGCGATAGAGCGATAATGCGATAATGCGATATAGCGAGCTAGAAACCTTGCGACGTTGCGATCCTACGATATTATGATTCTGCAATGTTGCGATTCTGCGCTAGCAATCTTGTGATGTTTCGATCTACGATATTGTGAAGAAAATCACAAAATCGCATCATCGCAGATCTTTCGGGCTCGTTGTTAAAAAAGGTATTTTCCATAAACCGAGACCTGGTTATGCGCTTTAATGCTAATTAATGAGTTAGTTGCCAGTCATTAATGGAATATGGTTTCATGTTTATTGAAGAGCCATTTCACATAAGGTGGTATATTTTATGTCTTTGGCATTTAAAACTTTCCCGTCACCTTTCCTTATCATTATTCTCACTTCACTTGTGAATTGCAGGAACGAAGAATAGAGAATGATACAAAGCAGTACGCAGGATACCATGGGAAAGAAAGGCAAAGCCCGAGCTCTGAAGAGAAAGAAATGGTGCCCTTATATATAGACACCGCCTGTAACAAAGACGCTAGTATTGCTACTTGGGAAGGCATGTATAGTCTACTTGAGGAAGAAAATCCCAGAGTGATGAAGGTTGAGGCTACTGCAGGCTCAAATAGTTCTTCCGGCGCATCCATCACAAAGCTAGCTGGTTCGTTCTTACACAGGATAGCGACGAGGCCCAAAATTCTTCCATACATGGACATGGTTAAATGGATACTAGACAACACTAATATCAGGGATAGATAGTTTAAGACTTATGGTCAAGAGCTTATGAAAGCATTATTTTCGTAAAATTTGAGCTTTATATCCGCTAAAAGAAAACGCACAAAGGTCGAAAAACGCACCAAGAAAGCCCGGATCAAGAAACAGAGGCAGTTTCCGAGCGCTAATCTCACATCACTGGGCAAAACTTCTTGAAAATGAAAGCTTCTAATTTCTCAGTCACCTGTAAGCCTAGAAATTTGTAAGAAAGCAATGCTAGAGGTAAAAAAGTAAAACTTGAATCCTAAAACCAGTAGTAATTGTCCAAAACATCTTACCAAGTTGAATTGGGATTATTACTGGGCATAATTGGTAAAACCACACAGCCAGTGCATGATGCTCAAGTGTATCATCAATTCTGCTGAGAAGATGGCGCTAGCTCTTGCCGATTCTATTTTCACAACATAGCTAAAATTGGAAGTCGGCTAGCCAACTCTTCTCAAACAAATGCTGAATGCATGCAATTTCAAGGAGCAGATACAGAAATAATTTTTTAGTAGTTTTAATTTTAGATTCAGTTTTAGTTTTAATTTTGTTATTTTTGCCTAAAATGAGGACGGTCATTTAAACCGCATCCTACATTTTTGTAAGAAGTTATTTTTATATTTAATTAGTAGTATTTAAACCCTTCTCATGCATTTAGAGAAGGGTCCTGAAATTTGTCAAAAACATATCCCCAGAACATGCACTTTTGTAACCTCTGAGGAGGTTTTGATGAATGAATGGAACAGGATTTATTGATATCTGCATTTAATATCTGCTACTAATGTTTCACTTCTATACTCTTAGTGGATGTTGGATTATGAAGAGATAAATCATTATCGCTTGAAGCTCATGAGTAGAACTAGTTATAAATGGTACTTCTATCTCTTAACTATTTCTACCTTTGTGTTAAAGTGATATTCATGTTCAACTATTTATATATTGATGCGTGAATGCTTGAGTTATCATTTGGAACTTTTGTATGGTGATAGCTATTTATTTATGCTTAATGTATGAGTAGCTTATTATGCGATATGCCTTTCACAACTGTTTCGTCTAAATTTTTATACGAAGTGGTTCATCTTTATTGAATTCTTTTCTCATAATAGTTGAACGATCTTTATTACCAATTGTTATTTGAAATCATTTTATATCGCATAACAGAAGGATTACACCCCGGGTTAGTGTAGACTTATATATTTCTGCTTATTAGAATACAATTTACATGTTATTAGATTAGAGATAGAATTAGAGCATCTCACTTAGGAACTTTTAGAAAGGAAATATCAATTCTTCGCACACACACATAAATTGGGAAACTGGTCCCATATCCCCAGTCGGACCCACTATACTAAACGGAAAAGGAGCTGCTAACCAAGGTCTGAACCAGGTGGGTATCCCCCTTGTTGTAGACTCGATTTTCGGGGCTTCAACATATTTGGTGCTAGAAGGAGGGCCCCGAACTGTGAATGGCAAGAAAGTCTAAATCTAAATACCATTCTGAGAGTAAATCACCCTCACCATCTCCCCTGACTTCTCCATTGCATTTAGAATATTTAAATCCATAGCCAGAAGTCGCAGGAGCAACCGTCGCTGCTACAAACTCTAACATTTCAGAAAAATCTACTATTGAACCTCTTGAAGTTGAATATTTGATTCACAAACTTCAGCAATTTTCTATATCTCCTCAAAAAACTGATAAATCTCAAGGCAGCATGACTTCGCAATATAACCCTGCTCATTCTCTTACTAGATTAAAGAGCGAAAAATTTGGCATTCAGCCAACCAAATTACCTCTACCTACAAGGAAGAGAGAAAGGAAATCTCCTAAAGGGTATGATAGCGAGAATCTTTCATCATCATCATCCATCTCAACCTCTTCACTGCGAAGTCAACCATCCACTCCACTTTAGATCATTGTTCATGAGTCCATCGATACTTCTACATCTCCTTCTCAATCATCTGGAGTTGTAATATCCTCATCTTCTCAACCGTAGGGATCATTTTTTGCACTTTCTTCTATTTGTAGTTCAGCGATGGCACAATCTCCATGGAATAACCCAGGGGCAGTCTTAATGCCTACACCCTTGAGTCAGCTACTGGCCCATCCTGAAAAATGGCTGCCTAAGTTTAATCCGGAGGTGGGCATGCTAGCATAAGAACATATAAATAACTTTATGCTATCCATAAATCTCAATGGAGTTACCAACGAAGACGCAGTTGTTCGACTTTTTCCTTATACTCTCCAAGGAACGGCCGGATCATGGTATTTCTCATTACTGTCTGGATCTATTACTAGTTGGGAAATTTTCCAAGAACAATTTTTGACTAAGTTCGGTGATGACAGGTCTACGGCGACACAGATCAATGACCTGTCTAACCTTAGGGCCGAGTCAAAAAAACCTATCAAAGATTTCAATTTACGTTTTAATAAAATCTTAAACAAAATTCCTACTACTTCGAAGCCTAGCGAAGAAGTGCGAAGTGAATGGTACATCACTGCTTTACCATCAAACATAGCAATCTTTGTTGATAGGGCTAACAAAACAACTTTAGTTGAAAATATGAAAGAAGCAGTAGTATTTGAGAAACCTATTACAGCCTTAGAAAAGAAAAACGCGATAGAAGAACGAAAATCCAAGAAGGTTACTTTCAAGGAAGATCCCAAGAAAAAACAATCGAAAGATCCATTCGATTTAGAAGGATTACAAAAAGTTTTCAACACCATCTCTAACGAGATGGTCGACATTAAGAAACAAGTGGCAGAAACTTCTTCTAAAAAGTCGTACAGACCTTTTAAAAGAAACCCTTCAACTGGTTCCAAACCCCCTAATGCTATTACAAGTGCTGAATCCGAAGAAGAAGAAGAGGAAATCGCTACTAAATAACATACCGATGAAGAAGAAGTTGTAGAGTTACAAGGTATGTGGGATTTCATCCTCCCAGATGAAGAGGATCAAGAGGCATCCCCGATTAGTACTCGCAGCAGAAATCAACTTGATTCTCCTCAACCTACACCTAAGCCAAAGAGTGCAAGCTCGATGACTAAGGATAAAGTCGCAGCCAAGAAAACGACATCTATAGCGACTCAAACCAGCCCAGTCCAAATAGACCCATCAACTCCATCTAAAATGTTGATCATTTCAGATGAAATGGAGTATAATATCATAGAAGACATGAAAAATACTAGGGCAAATATCACTTTTTATGAATTGAGCAAGTTAAAGCACCAACAAAAGATACTTTTGAAAGAATTACATGTTGTACCAGTTGCACCTTTGCCCGCTGCTATAATCTCCCAAGCTTCCCATGACATGGGAAGACCTCCAACTAATGTGATCAATAAAGCTGATCCAAATGATATCGCCTTAATTGGAGGAAGATCGAGATCGCATACTCCCACATTTTTTCTTACTTATGAAATTTTCAATAAAAATTTGCATAATTTCGTGGTGGATTCCAAAGCTTCATCGAATATTTTACCAAAGTCAATATGTGCAAAATTGAACGTTCAACCACAAAAATCCATTGTGCACATAGTCCAATTAGATTGATTGCAAGTCGAAGTGATTGGCGAATTAAATCAGGTTACCATAAGGCTATCATCCAACCCAAATGTATGTCAAGTTATCGACATTTTAGTTGGTGATATTCCAGAATTTTATGGCTTAATTCTTAGCAAAGATTGGTCAGCAAAACTTCATGGATACTTGCAACTGACTGGTCGCACATGTCACTCCCTTACAATGGTAAACCAAATCAAATAAAAGTTTAGTGGGAAAGACATTAGAAATACATAGTAACAGAACTGGAGGGAGAAAATGAGCCAGTAGAATACAGCAATAACATCATTGGAAACTACTTAGTAGATTCTTTCTTAGGAAATTTTAATGCTGATACTTCACCTTACTTAGAACATTCTGTTTTATCTCAAGTAGAAAATTTCTCTCAGATAGATAGTTCTAAATGTATTAATTTTATAGATAGTCCTGTAAATAAATCTTTATTTTGGAAATTATTTTTTGACGGTTCTAAGTCTAACGAAGGAGCAGGAGCAGGATGCGTGTTAATAAGTCTAGAGGGAGATAAAACTATGCTAACTTGCAGACTCGAATTTGATTACACCAACAATACCGCAGAATATGAGGCTTCAGTCCAAGGGTTATACAAACCAATCGGATTAGACGTCAAATACCTTCAAGTTTTCGGAGATTCTGAAATTGTAATCAGACAAGTACGTAATACTATATAGAGTTCCTTGATGTCTTCACTCCAAATTCTTGGATGCCATCTCAAAGAAAGGCTCAAAGGATATTCCAAATATTATCTTTAGAGGTGGCCATTTCAACCCGAAAGGCCGAGTATCCATGCCATCAGTCACACTCTTCTATACATGTCTACATTACCAAGCAATTTATCATCAATAAACATTGTTACAAGACAATAATTGTTCAAATAAATTTCTGAGACATTTTGGATATCTAAAGAGATTTCCTTATAAATCTCAAGTTCAGCAAAGCATCCAACATATGGATCATGAAACAGTGGATACTCACATTAATATATTCGCCATGGGATTGAGACAAAGATATACAAATTGTAAACTCCCTCATGTAGATGAGAAAGTGGTGTTGGAAACTTTCCACATTAAATTTCTCAGACTAAAGGGTGAGGGAACCATGAATACAATTTACAATTGACATTCTTACCATATTCAAATGGTGTCCTTCCTCAATGTAAACAATTCTTCAATAATATGGCCACTCTCCCACATGTGTCACTTCTCCCAATCCTCATGCCTAATTGACACACTACACCTACGCATTTCATTCGACAATGCGTATGTCTTGGGACTTTGTATCCACTGTAGTGGACCTTCATCCATATTTTATTACAAAGCAGACTTATCAGGGTAGAGGAAATCACAACTCCCTTCCCTCCCTCATTTCAATGCAACATGAAAATATTTCCTTGCTCTCTTTCCATTTCACTGCAGTTCTTGAATCATAAATCTCAATTTCGAGCCCTTCCTTCCAGCTTTGGTTGAATATTTGCATTTCTCTCAACTCCAAAAGCAGGTGATAGAAAGGATGGGTAGAAGGCTTGGTACCCAAGCTAGAGTTAAAGAGGAAGAAACATTGAGTCAAACACTACAAGATTCCTCTCGTGGGGTAAAAGGATCACAACAAGGCCACAGTAAGCCCCTGAGAGAGAAAGAAGATGCAGTAATGCAGTGGTAACAATCAAAGTACGGTGGAACACTGTATATTAAGGTCCCATTATCATGCCCTCAAGACTTCGATTGCTGAGGAGAGAGAAATAATTTAAAAGCAGAATCTGGAAAATTTGAGGCTATAATTATCAAAGTGGAAAGATTGCACAATCTTGTTCAGAGACCTCGTGAGAAAGTTGTAGATGCTGATACACTCTTTGATCTCACATCCATACTCCTTGCTACTATTAACAGATCAAAAAACAATGATGGTGTTGCTTGATTTTATTTTATTAGTAGTGATATTCTAAGAAACTATAGTGGCCAGGCATATGGAAGTAGGTCTTTGGAGGGAAATGATCATCAAACCCAAATATCATGGAGAAATCTTGGGTTTTTAGCTACTTCTGTTTTCCAAGATGCGACAGGAATTCGCACTATGCCTGGACCAATGGATAATGAACCCTAGAAAAGGAAAGCTATAGTATATAGAAAACAAACTAAGCTGGTAGAAGGCATTCGACCTGAAGTAGTGAAAGAGTCCCCGGAAGATGAAAAATCAGAAACATACAAGAATATGGCAAGCATATTTAACATTTTGCAAAAATAGAAACAAGTTGGATTAGAGAATTTGGTTCTAAATAGAATATCATTTTCCCATACAGTAGAAAACGTCTTTGCGTTATCATTTCTAGTAAAGGATGATAGAGTTGAAATAAATGTCGATGAAAATGGAAAACATTTTGTCATCCCCAAAAATGATCCCAGAGCTATAGAAATGGCATTTGGAGAAGCTTCTTATAGCCAATTTGTTTTTCGGTTTGATTTTAAAGATTGTAAGTTGATGATGGAAGATAGTGGTGAGGAGTTGATGCCTCACAGAGCCAATCGACTTATGATTCCTCGTTCTAAGAAAGCTACAGAGACTCCTATCAAAGAGATTTCAAGAAATAGGGGCAGAGTGGTACCTGTAGCTCTTGAGATGTAGGAGGATGAATGTGGAAGTGATGATGATGGTGGAGGTCTTCAAAGACCAGCACCGAAGAAGACAAATAAGTGTCTCCTATGAGTTTTGCTACTTTTTTGTGTGCTTTTTGTTGGAAACTATCTCTATTTATATCAATGCACTGTAATTCATATAGGAAGCTAATCTTTAATTTAAGCAATTTGGTATATAAACAATGTTATCTTGTTCTCATAATTAGTTATAATTAAGTTGACTGGCAGTGCAAACCCCTGGTCATGTAGTACACCCCTTTAGCCATGGTTCCAAGGCCTGGGCAGAAGACTGGCATCATGTAAAAGGAAATTGTTAATGTACGATGTCAAGTTTGATCTGTTAAATCATGAGTAGTCTCCTTGTGACAGTATGCTGTAATTTTATGTTTGAAAATTATTTTGAGATACCACACAAGAACAAAGTTTCCGATTGTGTAGTTGGTTTAATTTGAGAATACATAGAGATGAGAGTAGGGTAAGGCTAGACGAAAATAGATGTAAATATAGAGGTTCAAAAAACTAGCTAGCATCCCTTACCATACCCAAACCCTTTTTCTAGCACTACAGGGATAGAGAGATCCACCCAGAGGCATGTGGAGAAAAAGTAGGGATATGCATGCTCCAGATTAACTAATTACTTGAGCCTGGCTCAAGCAAGTGCAACTAGCAGATGGCAAGAGATTGGGAATATATATCTATTAAGTATGTGTATATGAAATTCATTATGTCCCATTTTGATTTTCAAGGTGGGAGGAATGGAATGGAGAAAGGGAGATCATATTTGTCCTCTATATCCCACCTATCAGGACACTCGGATAAGCCCCAATAATAAGAGTTGGGTTTGCTCATAAGTATCTGATTGTAAAAGGCCATCATGAGCTTTATTAAGCTAAGTCATCCTTTAGTCGAGTTTCATCCTTTAGTTGAAGCTTCAAGCAAGATACCAGCCTCTTTTCAGCCCTTCAGTCTTCTTATAATGGCTATAGAACAACCCTACTTCACCCACGTTGAATGCCTCTTCTTGCTGTGATCTTTAAATTCAAACTCCAGCCTTTCTCCCTACAAGATCACCCAAGAACAACAGTCAAAATAACCTCTCTTTCACACGTTGTACCTACAGCGAAACATAAGACTTCCACATTGCTTCTAGGGCTTCTTTCTTGTTGTCTTATGGATCCTTCTTGTAGTGGCTAGGGCCTCCCTTTGATGACGTCTAGCGCCTCTTTGATTGCTGCTTTAGACCTTCCTTGACTATGGCTACATGCTTATTCTTTATGGCTGATAAGGCCCTCCCTCTTGCTATGGATTAGGGCCTCCTTTGCTGTGGATAAGAGCCTTCCTTTTGCTACGTATCTAGCCTCTCTTGATTGCATCTTTATGCCTCTCTTAACTGCATATTAGGCCTCTCTCTAGACTTCGTCTTAGGCCTCTCTCTTGCTGTGGCTAAGCCTCCTTTTGACTGTGGTTAGGGCTTCCTTTTACCGTGGCTAGGGCTTCCTTTTTACTGTGGCTAGAGCTCCTTCAAGACTGCATCTAGGTATCCCTTCATGACTATAACTAGGGCCCTTTTGTGACTGCAAAAAGGGCTCGCACTGTTGCAGCATGCTGGCCTCACGCTGCCTGAGGACTCCTGCACTTTAGCACTCTTTTTTGCTTCATCCGAATCCGTCTCTACCCACATCTGCCAATCCTTCTACTCTCTCTTTGGGGCTCCCGTAGCAAGGTATAATCCAAGAGGTTGGGTACCTCAAGGCTCTACCCCTCATTGCCTGTAGTCCTCCTGACTACATTTTGATGTCTCCCCACCTCTTCTCTAGATGTACATGAGCACTCCCTGTAGTCCCTAGCATGCCCTGGGACACTACGACATGAGCACTAATGCATTAGCTATGCTAAAAGGTCACTTTCTTGTTAATTTGATCATGAATATCTCTTCTACAAAGTAATATTTCTTAGCTTTGTTTATGTTGGTGGTTTGATAAGAACATTTCTACAGTCTCTTCACTGAATTTCTTAAATTTTTTACATTTATGATTTTTGACAAAAAAGGGCTAACATTTTACCCTAGCTAAGTAAGGATTCTTTAAATAACCTTCTAGCTTGGTTTAGATTTGTTCAATCTAAGCTTGGAAAAGTGTCATGAATTTACGTTGAAAAATGTAAGAATCTAGTCTTCTCCAGAAACAATCAAGCCAACTCTTTCATTTTGGGAATTACCTACGAGTTCTAGACATACTCTTTGAAATTTCTATGTTGAAGGTGTTGGATTTAGGTAAGTGATACAAAATGCACAACTACAGTTCTATTGTTCACCTATTAGACCAGTGCAAATTATAGGAAAACTTGGAAGGGTTGGACATGACTGTTCCAACCATACTCTTATTGGCCTGCAATACATATATTCATAACACATACCTACAATACTATTGTTCACCTATTTGGCTAGTGCATATTGTAGGCAAACTATTAAATGTTGGATTTCGTTGTCTCAAATTCACACACCAGTGCTAAAGATGCAATGTATTGTGTGCATCCTTATATATGTTTGATATTGCAAGCTAACAATTTAAATAAATGCATGTATAAAACTTCTATATTAGAAAAATAACCATTAATATTTTTTTCTATCATTTTGGGTTGAATTCACAATAGTATGCTAAAAAGTGTCATTTCAATGTCTGGAAATTAGGATATTTAAATGTGAGATATATACTCTACATCTTTGGGTTATCTCCTTTTCAAATCTAAGATTTTTTAGGCTACATGTTAATTGTCTGAACATTGAACTTTGAATAAATTCCTGAATGGACTTCGTAAATACTCGAATGAATGGACTACGTAAGGAAATGGTACCTTAAATTGTGTTATTTCAAAGATTTGACTTCCATATTTTCACAAAATACAATGTCCTCACTAAATACTTATATGTATAGATACTTATGTTTAGGATTATATATGTGTTGGAGCAGTTCCTTTATTTTTCACTATAATCCTGATGTTGACAAGCTTTACCTGACTTTTTTCATCAATTGTTCATAGAATATGAAAAAAAATTCATTGTCAAAATGTGGAAAAAATTACATTTCTCCTGATTTATTTTTTTATTGTTCATGACAAGATAATCATGTTGCAGGACTGAGGTATCTTACAGTTTGCTTCAATTTGTGGATATTTTTTTTCATCCCATTTTTTTTTACAAGGATGTAGATTTCATTCTCATGTTGATGGTTTTTGCATGTATCTTATCTAGACCCAAACATTAGTAATGGAGCGGACCTTGAGAATTAGTCGTGGAAACAGACTATCAGAGGTTAATGTTACAATACCACTTCCACCTGGTATCAGAAAACGTTTAATGGTAAGTGAAATAAAGAAGAGCTATTTAACGATGGGGTTGAAAGGAAAACCTCATGTCTTAGTTCTAAGTCATTTATTTGCGTTTCTTAGCTCTAAGTCATATGTTTTTCAGCTTTACCAGATCAATTATTTCACTAATCCAATATGCATGGATTGTATTTCTCACATGATGTTAGTTACTTGACATGGTTGATTTAACATTCAATTCTAGGCCACTTTTATTTTAAGTTAGAGATTTTATTGATTAAAAGGATGTTCATATTTTGATTGGTTTACTTGGAGATTGATTTAAAAAAGTTTTGTAAATTCCACGTGGATGTTATTTTTTAGGGTGAGCTCTTTGCACCAGTAAGGTCAGATGAGTCCTAGAACATAGGTATACAATACGAACATCTTTGGCCTTTGTTTTGTATGTGTTATTCTTTATATCATTGATGGATGGCTATTGATTATGTAAAACAGAGGATGGGAAGGTCCTGCCAATTTTATTGACAAAACAAAATAAAATGGAATGGTAGAATTGTGTTTTAAAGGGTGAGCTAGAAATGAGTACTTGAAATGTAGAACTTGAGAATGGCAAGCTATCTGATCTGGATCTAGAGACACAATAGACCGTGGAAAGAAAATAATGGTATTGATGAGCCTTCCCATAAAATAAGCTCTAATTGTTAGACCACTACCCAAATTTCAGTTATCTGCGATGGAAACAATGACTATAGCTTTATTTGTATGAATAACGACTTTGGCCATTGTCCTATTCATTTACTATGAACGATTTTGATTTTCAAACTCCAACTAGTTTGTTGTTAAATTAATTAAATCTTTGATGACAAACTTATAGTTTTCAAAGCTCTTTTCTAAATCTATTTTCTTGAACAAATTTGTCTTTTTACTTTGGGTACTATAGATTTCTACTGTGTGACATATGCTATGATATAATTACCTGGATAAATAGACAAAAGCGTTGTACAACATACTCTTTTTTAAATCTAAAGAAACAATATTTCCAAATACAAAGTTTATTAATTAAGAACATCTTTTAGACTTCTTTGCTAAGTTATAATTATATTTCGGTAGGGGATTTTTTGTATGTTGATATTGTGTTGTCTCCTTGATTTTTGTCAGGTAACAATGGTTAATAAGGAATGTGTTCTTGAGTAGTAGGCACACATCTTATTCTACTATCAATAGGAAACTCCATGGTTTTCAGGCATGGCAATAAAAATGCAGATGTTAGTGGGATATCAAAAGTCCGTGTTGGAAGAATTTAATACGAGTGATGATTTTGATTCCTTGTCAGATAAAGAATGTCATGAGTTAAATTCAAATAAACAGAAGCAGCTCAAGAATGAAGGTGAAGCTATTGCTTTTTGTTCAAGTCAATTTCTTTTATTTGTTGGTTGTTGTCATGTTTTAAGTGCGGACTTGTGAAATTCCAAATTTCATGTTGGTTTATGTAAAGGGAAAATATATATATATATATCTATATATATATATATATATATATATATATATATATATATATATATATATATATATATATATATATATATATATAGATATATATATATATATACACATATATATATATATATATATTTTATCATATGCCGTTCATGGTTTCCGGAGATCCGTGTTACATTTCACTGAAGTTTAGATATCATTTAGATATATAAACACCAAACAACAACAACATTGAGATTTTTCTTTCACTCAATGTTAGAAAATTATATATTACGGAGCAATGGAACACATAAAATATTGTAGAAATATAAACACAGAAAACACACAAAACAAGAGAGACACAGATATATGTGGTTCACCCAGTTTGGGCTACGTCCACCCCGAACAACCAGTCCTTCCTTTCTATTATCCAGCAAAATGAAGAGACACAACCTATAGCAAATCCGCTGTAATATCCTTTGTTTTCTCTCACAGTCTCACCTCTTTGTTTCTCGCTCACAGAATACACATCTATTTCACAGCCTCAAATACAATACCCTCATACAAAGAGAGGGGTTGCCTTCTAGGGCAAAAAACCCTAAACTAAACATAAGTTCTACCGTCAAATCACCCGCCTAATGAACGGCTCAGATTGACTAGAAATTACTATAATTTTACAAGGCAATTTTACATTTGTTTTTCGCTTCGGGGGCGCTTCCCCCGAGCCCCCGCCGGGGGACCGCTGGCCCCCGGACCCCCCAGCCGGGGGGGATCAGCCCCCCCAGACCCCCGCGGGGGGGACAAGTCCCCCCTGCATGCCCCCACGCGGAGGGGTGTACAAACTTCCTGGGGTATACATCCGGCTGAAACAAAGACCTCTGAACAATCATGCTCCACACACAACAATCTCCCACTTGGAGAATGATTGTAGAGACTCCACCGCTGCTTATTTTGATGGACAATGACTCCTCTTTGGACCTGGCTGTTTCTCATCTTCATCGTCATCCTTGAAGACCAATTGAAACTGAGAATGTTCTCAGTTTCTCCCTGGTTACAACTTTTGTTAGCATATCTGCAGGATTCTTGCTAGTGTGTATCTTTTCCAGCTTCAACTCTCCATCTTCCAACATTGATCGTATGAAATGGTACTTGAGCTGTATGTGTATAGTCCTGGAATGAAATGTTGAGTTCTTTGCAAGATGAATGGCACTTTGACTATCACTGTATAACGTGCCCATATCATGCTCCTTACCCAATTCACCCATAAACTTTGTAACCAAATCATTTCTTTACTAGCCCTTGTAGCAGCAACATACTCTGCTTCTGTTGTTGAAAGTGCAACAACACTTTGAATTTTTGAAACCCAACTGGCAGCTGTTCCTCCAACAGTAAATACATATCCTGTAGTGCTCCTCTTGTTATCTCTGTCACCTGCCATATCTGCATCAACATATCCTTGTAGGGAGATGTTTGAACCACCAAAGAATAATGCTTTATTTGTGGTACCTTTCAAATATCTGAGAATCCATTTCACTGCCATCCAATGTTTCTTTCCTGGATTGTTCATGTACCTGCTTACAACTCCCACTGCATGTGCAATATCAGGCCTTGTGCATACCATTACATACATTAAGCTTCCAACTGCTGATGCATATGGAACTTTAGACATATAATCCATGTCTTCTTGGGTCTTTCGGCACATTTCCTTGCTAAGTTTGAAATGGCTAGCAAAAGGTGTACTGATTGGTTTTGCATTGTGCATGTTAAATCTTTTCAACACCTTTTGTATGTACTCATTCTGAGACAATGTTAATTTATGACTTTTCCTGTCTCTAGTTATTCTCATACCAAGGATTTGTTTTGCAGCTCCCAAATCCTTCATTGCAAATGAATTTGCCAATTTTCTTTTGAGCACATTTATTTCCTGCATGTTAGATCCTGCAACAAGCATGTCATCTACATACAATAACAATATAATATAGCTGCCATCATTTTTCTTTTTCAAATAAACACAATGATCAGAGTGACATATAGTATAACCTTGTTCAGACATAAACTTGTCAAATTTTAGATACCACTGCCTTGGAGCCTGTTTTAAGCCATACAAGCTCTTCTTCAACCTGCACACTAGTTTCTCCTTCCATTTCACCTCATATCCTTATGGCTGCTGCATATATATCTCTTCCTCCAAATCCCCATGGAGAAAGGTTGTCTTTACATCAAACTGCTCAAGATGCAAATCTTCAGCTGCTACAAGACTTAAAATGGTTTTGATTGAAGTCATTTTAACAACAGGAGAAAATATTTCATCAAAATCAATACCTTTCTTCTGTGCAAACCCCTTCACCACAAGTCTAGCTTTATACCTCTGTTTTCCTCCATCTTCTTCCTTCAGCCTGTAAACCCATTTATTCTTCAATGTAGTTTTTCCTACAGGCAACCTGACTAAATCCCAAGTCTGGTTATGCATTAAGGAGTCCATCTCTTCTTCCATGGCTACCTCCCACTTCTTCCTACTTTCAACCTGCATTGCTTCTTCATAACATTTGGGTTCACCAGAATCAGTCAAAAATAAATAATATAATGAAGGAGAGTATCGTTCAGGGGGTCTACTTATCCTGGTAGATCTTCTAACACCACTTTCAGGTGTTTGGGGTGCCTGTTGCTGTTGTGGTGGTTGTTGTTGTTGATTATTATTATTTTCAGGCACCTTTACCTTTTCAGTGATTTCATCAAGAACTGCGTATTCCTTGTTTTCCTTTTCCTGTTTCTTTTCCTGCAACTGATTCTTATACAATACCTTTTCATTGAATATTACATCTCTACTCCTAATGATTTTGTGATTTTCGTAATCATATAAGCGATAGCCAAAATCATTAACACCATATCCAATAAAGGTACATTTCTTTGACTTTTCCTCAAGCTTTGTTCTATTTTCTTTATCAATATGGACAAAGGCCTCACAACCAAAAAGCTTTAAAATCGAGTAGTTTACCTTTTTACTTGTCCATGCTTCCTCTGGAACACCACCATCCAAGGAACTTGAAGGCCCTCTGTTTATTAGATAAACAACAGTATCTACAACATCTGCCCAAAACTGTAAAGGCAATCCTGCATGCAATCTCATGCACCTTGCACGCTCCATGATTGTTCTGTTCATCCTTTCTGACACACCATTTTCTTGTGGTGTTCTTGGAACTGTCTTCTCTCTGCGAATTCCATGCTCTGAACAGTACCTATCAAACTCTTTGCTGCAATATTCACCTCCATTGTCTGATCTAAGACACTTCAATTTCTTTCCTGTCTCAATCTCAACCAAATCTTTCCATTTCTTGAAAGTATCAAATACATCAGATTTATTCTTAAAATAGAATAAATCCAAGTTTTTCTAGTTGCATCATCAATAAAAGTAACATAATAATGATAGCCACCGAGAGATGATACCTAAGCAGGTCCCCATACATCTGTATGCACAAGCTCTAATTTTTCATTCTTCTTTTCTTTCCTAACTCTAAGAAATCTGACTCTCTTCTGTTTTCCATAAATGCAATTCTCACAGAAATCCAAATCAACATTCTTCAAACTCGGCAACAAATTCCTTGAGTGAAGAATCTTCATCCCCTTTTCACTCATGTGTCCAAGCCTATGATTCCATAATGATGCATCTGCTCCTTTGGAAGTTAAAGCATTAACAGAGTTAGAAATACCATTGCATAAATACAATGTACCAACCTTTTCACCTTTTGCTATTACAAGGGCTCCTTTGGTGACCTTCCAAGCTTCATCTGTGAATGTTGTCACACAACCTTCACCGCCTAACTGCCCTGTTGAAATCAGATTTTTATTTAGATCTGGAACATGCCTTACCTCCTTTAATAGCCATTGGTTTCCATTTTGCTGTTTTACAAGAACCTTACCCATTCCAACGATTTTACAGGGTTTATCATCACCCACACGAACTTGTCCAAAATCTCCTTGAACATAGTCATGAAAGTATTTCTTATCAGGTGTGGCATGGAATGAAGCCCCTGAATCTACCACCCAGGAATTAGTAATATTTTCGAAAGAAAGAATCAAAGCATCTTGTAACACCTCACCTGTCACATTTGCTTCATGATTGTTTTCTTGCTGTGTGTCTCCTTCTTTTCCCTTCCAAGATCTACAGTCTTTCTTTAGGTGTCCTTTCTTTCCACATTTCCAGCACACTATCCCCGATCTAGACTTGGATCTGCCTTTCCTTGATTTACTGCGATATCCTGAGCTCTTTGCTCTTTCCATTTTTCTTCCTCTAGACTCTGCACTCAAAGCATTTCCTGATGTCTCACCGGAGCTTTTCCATCGCATTTCCTCACTAAGGATAGCACTAACAACATCATCAAACTTTAAAGCACTAGATCCAGAAACGGAGTTACTAATGGCCATTACCAAACCATTCCAACTTTCTCGTAATGAGCACAAGAATAACAGAGCTCTAACTTCATCATCAAAGTTTACCCCTACAGAACTTAACTGACTTGTAACTGTATTATTATCATTTAAATGGTTTGCAACAAATCCACCTTCCGACATATTCATATTAAATAAACGTTTCATAAGAAATACCTTGTTTGAGGCCGAGGGTTTTTCATATAGTTTCGACAACGTCTGCATCAAACCCTCTGTCGTGGTTTCCTTCAAAATGTTGAAGGTGACTGACGCAGCAAGGCACAATCGTATTGTTCCGAGTGCCTTTCTATCGAGAAGGTTCCATTCTTCATCTTTCATACCCGTCGGCATCTTTTTTTTTCCGCCCAATGGTAGGTATAGATCTTTCTGATACAGATAATCTTCCATCTGCATCTTCCACAGCGAGATGTTTTGGCCGTTAAATTTCTCGACCCTAAACTTACCATCTTCCGCCATTGCTCCCACTCGAACCAGGAACCCTTCTTTCCTGCGAGTTTATCAGCCAAATAGACCTTCGGCTCTGATACCAGTTGTTAGAAAATTATATATTACGGAGCAATAGAACACATAAAATATTTCAGAAATATAAACACAGAAAACGCACAAAACAAGAGAGACACAGATATACGTGGTTGTTATAGACATTTTTGTGCCTTACAGCTATTGAGCATGAAATGTCCATAATCTAAGGGATCCAAAGTCCCTAAACATGTTGTTCCTACCCCTGGAGGAACAAGGCTAACAAACCACAACAATTCACAGAAGTTCTCCACCAGAAACTGCTCAAAAACAAGTCAATTCAAGATCAATTCAGTGGCTCCACTAGCTGTCTGCGCTGAATGTCAAAGCCAACACTGGCTACCTGCGATGAATGTCAAAGCCAACACTGGCTACCTGCGCTGAATGTCAAAGCCAACACTGGCTACCTGCGCTGAGTGAGAGTTGACATGTGGCAAGTTCATTCCACGAGGTGTCAAAACCCAGGAAGCTTCGAAAATCTTCCTCAATGACACTTGCCTCAGGGAATTCGACTATGATGAGTAAGAGGTTCCAAATCTCCAAGTGGAAGCAAGAACCTCCAAGTGGAATCAAGAACTGACAGAGGGAGAGGACACTAGTAAGATCTCAAGCTGACTCATCCTCTCTCCAAACATCTATATATGGATCTCTCCTCCATGAGATCTAGAGGCTGGAATTTTGTTATTGCAAAGAATTGTTGTTGGTTTGAGATTGGAATCATTGGGTGCTTAATGCTTTGAAGGGGGTGAAGATAGGAATTCCATTTACTGGGAAGGAGATGCTGGATTGGAGCCCTCTGGGTTGTATCTCTTCTTGAACCTTGTTATTCATCAATAAAGCTATCTTGGTTTCTCCTATATACTGATGTATCTTTGATGTATGATTGCATTAGTATGTTTAGTTTATTTCTATTCCTGAACTAGTTATGAATATGAATCCATGTCTTGTGTAGTGTTCTCCTCTTGTGATCCTGCAGAAACCTCTTGAAGCTGGGCGAGCGAGAAGGCAAGTAGCTGGGAACTCTTAAAGAGAAGAGAAACCGGATCGAGGGACAAACGGAAGGCACCGGTTAGTCCATCCATCTCTCTTCATTCTTAATTCATAAAGGAAGAATACTAGAATAGCTGTCTCTGTTTGTTGCTAAGGCACTGTCACACCTTAGGTGGATAGGATCGTCCTGCATAGGCATTTTTCCCCACAAAAAATTAGCGACTCCACTGGGGAAATCTGTTTAGTCATTTTATTTGTGTTTCTATCATTGTTTGTTTCATAGACTCGACAGCAACAATCGAACTGCATCTGCTATTCCCAGATGCAAAGTAGACAGCTGCTGCTTTGATCCAATCACTGGATTTGTCTATGATCTGAAAAATGGACTCACAAATGATTTGATGATCCTTTGTGATAGATCTTAGTACTCCCTCAAAGCATCCCTTTGATTGTACCTTGCTTGTTGCTTTTATTTGGCCTGAAACCGTAGATTAATCAGCAATCTGTGACCCAAAACCCAGTGAGAAACTCTCGTTTCTCCTTCAGCGCGATCCCTGTGAAGAGGTTCTGCATTTCAACGCAGGTCCCGTGAAGGCTACCTGTGCTGAATGTCAAAACCCCTGTGTTGAGGTTGCGTTGATCCAGTTAGGCCTTGTGCAGCTGGGGTTCTCTGCTCTGTTTTGCCTTGTTTTGATCTCTGATTTTTGCAGCCTGTAACCAGCATAGGTACCAGTCTGATAACTCCTTTTCTCTGCTTAAATTCTGCCTCCTTTTGTACAAAAAGACTATGAGTGTTTTTATGTGTTTGTGGCGTCATTTACAGTTTTCCATTGCAAGAGTGAAATAGTCATCCTGTAGCCCTTGATTCAGATCTGTTGATTGTGATCTTAGGAGAGAGTTCATTGGCTGTTTGCAGTTGATTATACATTTACTTTTGCTTTTGGTTTGAGTTTGTCTCTTTTAAGTGTCGAAACAAGTGTTCATTTCGAAAATCGTTAAGTATTGTAATCTCTTCTACCCTCTCTGATTTTGAAAAAGTAAACTTGTTTGTATTTTTCATTTAAAAGAAAATTCAAAGTTGTACAAAAAGCTTTCTTTTTAGGCATCAATACTAAGAAAGTGGAAAACAAGCACCTGCATTGTGCATTTGCATCTTGATAGTTTGCATGTTTGATTTAGGAAAAGTGCATTAGAGTGTGCTGATTGCTCTTTGAGAAAAGATGGTGTCTTTCTTTTCCCTTAGTAGCTAGGATTTTCATAAGTTGAAAAGATATAAAGCTTGCTTATCATCTTTAGACTGCATTTAGGAATTGTATCATACATCTCGTGGTGAACATCAAAAGGCAAACTTCTAAAAAGATCAACCTAAAATAAATTGAATGAACTTAACAATGCTTTGCAACATAACGCACAACATAGAGGTCTAGGCTAGAGACGTGTTCCAGTGTCGTAAAGCCTGGTGACTGTCGATCTCGTTGATGGTGGGTGATTCCTCCTGAGGGACGATAGCGCCAATACGGATTGTGCTCCCACGTACCGTCGCGTATATATTGGGAGACCCCTATAGGCATAAAACCTTTATCCTTAGGAAGCCGTGTCGGCCGCCCTATTGATCGCAAGGCACTGAACACAGCATTCAGGAAGATCGACCGCCCGTACCCTAAAAAGTATTCTGCGGTTTTGCGAAAAGTTTGGCACACCCTTTGCCTAGAACTCCAGAGCAGTTCCTTTTGGCCTTTTTCAGACTCTATAACAGAAAAAGTCCATCCGAGCATTTGTCACTTCGGGCTCGTTAAAACATCGAAGGAGACTAGAGTCATCTTTAGCATTTTCTCGACTCTTTAAAACTGAAAAAGCAAGTTGTGTCTAAGCATCGTTAAAAATTTATTTTAAACGGAACAATCACCCTTTATTCCTGCGTTGATCTTTAGGTTGAAAAAATGGATCCCACCAACCAAGGAATTCCCCTTGGCGGAAATCCTAGTCCCTTCTCCTCTTGGAGAGATGTTGGTGCGCCCCATATGGCCACAATGTCGCTTCCAGGACTGACAATTGGCTTGCCGGTCTGGCTCTTTTCAACCAGTTTCGTTCAAAACACCACTATTCCTGAACAGTCGAGTCAACAGTTAGACCAGACCAGAGTTGCTCACCAGCCTTCTACTTCATCTAATTCTTCCTCTCCTCCTTCCTCTTCGCTTGACGGAACTGGTAGAACAAAAAACCAAGTTCCTAAGGAGAAGAAGGAAAAGAAGAAGAAAGAGAAGAAGAAGAAGGATCCAAAAGCGACTGGGGGCAAACAAGTGTCGTCTGACAAAAATCCACACACAGCACTGACTAGGCCTAAATCGCCATGTGTCATATGCAAGGGAGACCACTTCCACAGAGATTGTCCCTGCATCCCTCGGATACTAAGGGATTGGTCTCCCCGTTTGCACAATTCGGTAGCGTCAACCTCTGATAGCCATGTTGACTGCTCACCGTCAACTAGTGAAAGTGAAGTCACAGGACAGAGAGGGAAAGCTAGATTTCCCTGCAAACTGTGTGAAGGCGACCATGCCATCCACCGCTGTCCCTTCTTAGATGAGGCTAAAAGAGTTTTGGAAGATCGCCCGGATTTACCAGTGCGACTTCCTCCTGGATATCAAAAACTCCTGCCAAGTCCTTCACCAGTTGAGAATCCGGCTAGCCCGCTCAGGTGGTCAGCCGAAGCACCTATCATTGAAGATGACCCGTCTGAATCCATACCTGACGAAAGTCAAAAGGTTGAGGTGGCAGTTGACCCGGTTTTGCCTTCAGAGGCTCTATCTTCGAATGATACCATCACAGAGGAGAATAAAGATGACACTGTCCAAATTCTCTTCATCAACACAGACTCCGACGAACAAGGGGGCAATTTTCCCATTCCTTTGTCGCAGGAAGGAACTTCGTCAGAGTCATACCCGGCCGTCTATTCGGTCCCACCACCAAGCAACCTAGTTGTCTCGTTCGACTGGAACCAAATAGGCAGACCCCGTTTGCCAGCAAGTATACAATTCAGAATTATCATTCAAATATACAGAATGGTAATGGCTGGCACCATCATTGATGAGGGGGCATCTGTGAGTATCCTTTCCTCTATTGCTTGGAAAGCACTTGGTTCGCCAGCGCTTTTGCCTGAAATGAGAAATCTGACAGGCTTTGATAAAGGAACCAGTCGACCTTTAGGGATCCTCCCCAATGTGCCCATAACATTGAAAGGGAAGACCGTTGAAATGAACGTGATGGTTGTTCAAGGACCCTTGTATTATAACCTACTCCTTGGACGAGACTATATATATTGCATGGGAGCCATCGTTTCCTCACTCTTTAGAGTAATGTGTTTTCTGCATGAAGGAAGAGTGGTCAAGCTCGTGGACCAGCTTTCATTTCCCGGATCACGCATCGCAAATAGTCATATACCATCCCTAAATGGTCTCTTCACGCAAGAAATGTCTCAACCCATGGTCCGTCCTCCTGATGAGCGCGAGTAATCCCGGAGGATATGACTGGAACCCAGGGGGCATGCGTCCTGGTCTGCTTCGGCAGGAAAACTTTGGGTATAGGGTAGGTTTCCGCGGGAGAATATGACTAGTCTGTACCCCACCCATGCTGGAAGAGGGTTATTCTAGAACAAGATTCTTTTGTCAAAGTTATGTGAGTTGGCGGGCATCGTCGCTCACCTTTGTCTATTTCGGTAGACATTGCCGAGGAAGTGTTTTGTTTGAAAGATTAACGAGACAATCTTTGGGTAACCTGAAAGAGGTAAGCCTCTCTCGTTAAAACAATTGTTTTGACAGAAAAGAAGTAGAGGTAACCTTGAAATCGTACTTTATACCTGGGGGCATGCAAACCTTTTGGAGTGCAAGCAAAGAGCGGTTATTTATCTGTTTTTTGGGTTAGCCGTTTCCTAACTTGCATAAAGAAAGGATGCAGGGCATAGCTTTGTAAGATGAAGCTCCATAAAAAATAGAATCTTAATGAGACACTCTTATCATATGACTGGGTATTCGAGCAGTTTTAGCACACAATTCATGCTCGTTAAAAAATAAACGCAAGATCCGAGCAGTTTTAGCACATAGTTCATGCTCGTTAAAAAATAAACATAAGATCAAGCAAATGTTTCCACCCGCGTTTAAGCTCGTTAAAAAATGAACTATCCCGGTAAATAACCACAGTGAATGTAATATCATCAGCCATTAAAGCCTTGGTCGTGTTTTCCCGTCACCTCCACTTTTCCATTGGCCGATCGTTCACCTCCATATGTTTGTTTACCCATTTTGAGGAACAGCTGCGAAGAGTGATTTCACTAGCCATCCTTGTGACACTGTCATGATTGGAAAATTCCAACCTGTACCTAGAATCAGCTGCTAACCCGTTTTATCACTCGTTCCTCAAAAGATGAGTCTTCTTTAAGCTCTTTTCATCTGACTCGTAAAATATGAAAAGATTGCTGAGTCCTTGGCCTTCCAGCTCGTTAAAGGGACAGGAAGTGCTATCCCTCCTCTAGATTTTAATCTTTTTGGACCTGAGGGATTATTGCACAAAAAGATCGAGCGCTTGTTTTATTCGGCTCATTAAAACTATCGAAAACTCATCCCTTCTGTATTGTTTTATACTTTTTCGGACCTAAGGGATTAGATGACGAAAAAGGACTTTTGGAGTTAACTTTATGTATCTTTTCAGACTCTCTAAAAATGAAAAGAACCGAGTTATCTTTGTCGTTAGACTCGTTAAAATCATTAAATAGCGACAAACTTGTCTTTAGACGAGAACGAGTTTCACTATCGCTAGGCTCGTTAAAACATAGCAATGGGCTTGCCCGAAGGGCACGTTATAGAACAAGCATATGTTATCCTCCTCAAGCTTGACAAAAATAAAGAGGTACTGGTCAGCAATGACTGGGGAAAAATTGGGAGAAACTAAAGTAAACTTTGATGGTAGCAAGTCACTCTTGAACATGACACTTTTCCTCCGTACCACAATCGGGTTGGGTTGTTTCATTCACCGGTCACATCCATGGTCTCGCCATACCATCCATATTTGGGGTAATGCTACCGATCCATCGCATCAGTGTCGCCATATGTTTAAGAGAAGTCATTCAGAAAAGTCAACCATGTCCCATCCACTGCCGTACATTATCCTTCATCCTTTCATGACCGCCACCCTGAATCATTTGTCACAGATCGTTTTCACCTCCATCAAAATCATTAGCTCCGTTCCGTGTCACTGATGTGGGATTCATTAAGGCCCTCCTTTGACGGATCACTTCTTGTCGACATCAGCTCATTATCCAAGAAGTTGATCTAGGAACAACCCCTTCAATACTTTGAAGCTTGCATGCCTCAATGGCAAGTTTCTCACTTCCGGCGATAGATATACATCAATGACCTTCGACCGAAAGATTTTGCGTGGTGTTCGACGCCAAGTCCTTTATTCACACCACGTGAATTGTACTGCAGTACCTTGAGGGTCATTATCATTATCGGTGATTCCTCTCGCGCTTGTTAACGGTTTACCTCATTGACCGGTAATCAAGCGATGTCTTTCCATGTTCGACTTCAGAACATTTCTCACGTGGATCGACTTGTACTTAGAGTGAAGATCGAACGAGTTTGAAGACCCCAGATCTAGTTTCATCCATTTGGCTGCGATATATATTCAGGAAAGATAAAGACATTGACATGTACATCATTGCAGCAGATAATCATCCCATCCAAAGGATGATAATTTCATCAAAATTATCAGTCTACCATCAGACGATTGTTTGTTCTATGTACAGAAAAATGAATTTATAAAGCTGAGCATGGGAATGCCCGCCTCAGCTAGATCATGAAAGTAGTATGAAAAATAATGTATTGTATTGTATCTTATTACAGGTCTCCTCCCAGCATTGGATGAACTTCGGATCCCCCTGGTAAAGCATTTCACCCGATAAACGACCTCATACTTTAGGGGGCAACTGTTATAGACATTTTTGTGCCTTACAGCTATTGAGCATGAAATGTCCATAATCTAAGGGATCCAAAGTCCCTAAACATGTTGTTCCTACCCCTAGAGGAACAAGGCTAACAAACCACAGAAATTCACAGAAGTTCTCCACCAGAAACTGCTCAAAAACAAGTCAATTCAAGATCAATTCAGTGGCTCCACTAGCTTTCTGCACTGAATGTCAAAGCCAACATTGGTTACCTACGCTGAATGTCAAAGCCAACACTGGCTACCTACGCTGAGCGAGAGTTGACATGTGGCAAGTTCATTCCACGAGCTGTCAAAACCCAGGAAGCTTCCAAAATCTTCCTCAATGACACTTGCCTCAGGGAATTCGACTATGATGAGTAAGAGGTTCCAAATCTCCAAGTGGAAGCAAGAACCTCCAAGTGGAATCAAGAACTGACAGAGGGAGAGGACACTAGTAAGATCTCAAGCTGACTCATCCTCTCTCCAAACATCTATATATGGATCTCTCCTCCATGAGATCTAGAGGCTGGAATTTTGTTATTGCAAAGAATTGTTGTTGGTTTGAGATTGGAATCATTGGGTGCTTAATGCTTTGAAGGGGGTGAAGATAGGAATTCCATTTGCTGGGAAGGAGATGCTGCATTGGAGCCCTCTGGGTTGTATCTCTTCCTGAACCTTGTTATTCATCAATAAAGCTATCTTGGTTTCTCCTATATACTGATGTATCTTTGATGTATGATTGCATTAGTATGCTTAGTTTATTTCTAATCCTGAACTAGTTATGAATATGAATCCATGTCTTGTGTAGTGTTCTCCTCTTGTGATCTTGCAGAAACCTCTTGAAGCTGGGCGAGCGAGAAGGCAAGTAGCTGGGAACTCTCAAAGAGAAGAGAAACCGGATCGAGGGACAAACGGAAGACACTGGTTAGTCCATCCATCTCTCTTCATTCTTAATTCCTAAAGGAAGAATACTAGAATAGCTGTCTATGTTTGTTGCTAAGGCACTGTCACACCTTAGGTGGATAGGATCGTC
Organism: Pinus tabuliformis; assembly: GCA_031772625.1. Taxonomy (NCBI): domain Eukaryota; kingdom Viridiplantae; phylum Streptophyta; class Pinopsida; order Pinales; family Pinaceae; genus Pinus; species Pinus tabuliformis. The sequence goes on from CM062815.1 coordinate 768,015,268, forward strand.
CTGCATAGGCATTTTTCCCCACAACAGTGGTTCACCCAGTTTGGGCTACGTCCACCCCGAACAGTTAGTCCTTCCTTTCTATTATCCAGCAAAATGAAGAGACACAACCTACAGCAAATCCGTTGTAATATCCTCCGTTTTCTCTCACAGTCTCACCTCTCTGTTTCTTGCTCACAGAATACACATCTATTTCACAGCCTCAAATACAATACCCTCATACAAAGAGAGGGGTTGCCTTCTAGGGCAAAAAACCCTAAACTAAACATAAGTTCTACCGTCAGATCACCCGCCTAATGAACGGCCCAGATTGACTAGAAATTACTATACTTTTACAAGGCAATTTTACATTTGTTTTTAGCTTCGGGGGCGCTGCCCCCGAGCCCCCGGACCCCCAGTTGGGGGGGATCGGCCCCTCCAGACCCCCACGAGGGGGACAAGTGCCCCCTGCACCCCCCCACGTGGAGGGGTGTACAAACTTCCTGGGGTATACCTCCAGCTGCATCAAAGACCTCTGAACAATCGTGCTCCACACACAACACTCAACCTATAACATATTGCATCTGTCTTCATCAATGTTCATCTTCCATATGTTATCAGCTTATGACATTTCATTTGCAATATTTGGTGCATTTTCTAGTTATAGGTCATTTATAGATTATAAATGTCTTCAGAGTTTCACTTCTAATTGAGTATTCAACTGAACATATTGATTCTCTTATACATAATTATTTTTCCCTCCACCCACTTTTCATAACTTCCATAACCATTAGGTAGGGACTTGAAACTTTGATGTTTCTTTGCTTGTTTAGTAAAATATTGTCGAGACTTTAATTTATTGAAAGTTGTAGAATTTACAATTTATGAAGTTGCAAGGTCTAATTTTAAAAAGTATACTTCTTTAAAGGGTGCTAGCTAAATGGAAGAGCACCTGCTTTACAAGCAGGAGTTTGGTGGTTCAAATCCATTGTGACTTGACATGATCCATATGGAATGAGATTTTGACCATCACCAATGAGCTTTTGTGACATTTTTCAACCCTCACCAAAATATGATATGGTGACGGTCAATGAACGCCACCATATGTATGCATCAATAGTGACGAACCTCAAAGGTCTGTAACCATAAATCCTTGTTGTTGATATGAAATGGTGATGGTCGATATCCATCATTATAGTCATTATTCGTGACGGACTTTGAATGTCACCACAACACCTATACTTATGGCAATGCGGATTTTGATGAGGGTCAATGAACGTCACCATATACATGCACCAATAGTGATGGCCATGAAAGATCCATCACAATAAATTGTTGTTGTTCATATGAAATGATGATGGTAACTATCCATCATTATAATCAATATTCGTGACGAATCTTTAATGTCACCATAACACCCATACTTTTGGTGACGCCACCTTTGGTGATGTTCATTATTTGGTGACGGAGGCTATAGTCCGTCACCATTGCTCATATAAAATGGTGACGGTCGCTATCTGTCATTATAAATCATTATTGGTGACGGACTTTGAATGTCACTATAACACCTATACTTTTGGCGATGCCACATTTCGTGACATTCAGTTTTTGGTTGCGGAGACTATGGTCCATCACCATTGCTCATATGAAATGGTGATGGTCATTATCCTTCATTATAAATCATTATTGGTGATGGACTTTGAATGTCACTACAACACCTATACTTTTGGTGACACCACTTTTGGTGACATTCATTTTTTGGTGATGAAGGCTCTTTTGATAGTCACCAATGAGCTTATGGTGACATTTTTCACCCCTCACCAATGTCCTTTTTTCTTGTAGTGTCTTGTAGGATTACAAGAAATCCTATAGAAAACACAGAGCCTGTGTAAACTGAGCTAGAGGAGTCCATAAATGGATGGATGAAATAATGAAGAATATGAGATGGAGCGATAAAAATATGGATTTTGTAGGTCCTTCTATTCCTCTCAAGCTGCATCGATCCTCCTCTTGCTCAACTACAAACAACATTTCCAAAAAATTTCTTTTCTCTCTTTTTTTTTTCATTTTTTCTTTTTCTTTTTTGAAAACAACTAGTCTGCCTCCAAGGAGGTTTTCATCCTAGCTGCTTGCCCTGGGTGCCTCAAAGGATGTTTTCACCCAGAGATCTTTTTATTTTTTCTTTTTTTCCAACACCATTGGCCTACCCCAAGAGGTTTTCAACCCAACGGTGGGACCCAGGTGCCTCATGGAAGTTTTCACCCAAGTCTCATTATTTTTTCTTCTTTTTTAATTTATTTTTTTATTTATTTTTCCTTTTTTAGGGACTTTATGGGGTGGAAGCTGAGACTTTCTCGACCACCAACACTATCTTGTTGATTCCATTAATGAATTATTTCTTTGACAAGGGATTCTTGTAGACCTTCAATCTATACCCATTGACAAGTAAAGGGATAGCCTCTGCATCAATGGTTCTTATCTGTACTGAACCATTATCATGATATTTTTCTATGACATAAGGCCCTAACTACCTAGTCCTTAACTTGCATTTAAAATCCTTTTATCTAGAATCATACAGCAAAGCCCAATCACCTTCTTGAAACTATTTGTCATTTATGTTTTTTTCATGCCAAAAATTCCTTTGAACTTGAGTCACCTCTATGTGCAAGAGGGCCTACATCTTAAATTCATCTAACCCATTCAGCTTTAGCAATCTTTCTTTTTGTGCCTTGGTGAGATCTAGATCTAGTTTTGTTGCCATTATTAAGGTGTTACATTCAAGTTCAATGGACATCAGTGCCTTCTTCCCATAGACCATCTCATGAGGAGTGAATCCAGTGGTGGTCTTCGAGGTGGTACTGTAGGCCCAACTGGCCTCTACTAATCTATCTGGTCAATCCTTTCTGTTGCCTCTAATTACTTTGGTTAGAATGCCTTCCAATGCTCTGTTGGTTACCTCCACTTGCCCATTAGCTTGTGGGTGGTAAGGAGTGGATGTTCTATTCTTGATATTGCGTTGGCTTAACAAATTTTCAATCATGTGAGATGTAAACTGTCTGCCTTGATTAGTGACTAGTTCTCTAGGGTACCCAAACTTATAAAATACATTTTCCTTTAAGAATTCAACCACTTTATCTTTTGTTGTTGCTTTTATGGCCTTGGATTTAGCACACTTTGTTAAATAGTCAGTGCACACAATGATGTACTACTTTTGCCTCGATGGAGGGTAAATGGGTCCAATGAAATCCATGCCCCACTAGTGACATGGCTCAAAAGTCACTTGAGGTTGCAAAGGCATTTGGCACTGATCACACTGACTGGTATACCTCCTCACATCTTGGTGAAGCGTGGGCCAATAGTAACTAGCTTGTAGTACCTTGAATGTTGTTCTTTTGGCTGCAAAGTGACCTCCACAAGGCCCATCATGATAGGTCAAAAGGATGTCAAACACTTCCTCATCCCTGAAACATCTTCTCAGAATTTGATTCGGGCCTAGTTTGAAGAGGTTGCCCCCAATCCAAGTGAATGGGGCACTCTTCCTCACATTCTTTCTCTTTTCCTTGAAGGAAAAATCTGGTGGAAACTATACACACACCAAGTAATTTGCTATGTCAGCAAACCATGGAGAGAGAATTGAAATGGCGAATAAGTCTCCATCTGATAACTGATCATCAACCATTCCTTCCTCCCATGTAGGCAAAGTCAATCTAGATAAAAAATTTACAACAACATTCTCATGGCCAGGCTTATCAATAATAGTTAAATCAAACTATTGGAATAAAAGTAACCATCTAATAATTGAACATTTACATCAGGTTGATTCATTAAGTATTTAATTGCAACATGGTGAGTATGTACAAATGTTTGGTAACCTATAATGTAATGCCAGAATTTGTTCAATGAATGCACAAAAACTAGGAGCTCCTTTTCTGTCACTGTGTAATTTAGTTCAGCTTTTAACAAATTCTTACTGATGAAGTAAATGGGAAAGGGTAGCTTGTCATCTATCTAGCCTAGGGCTGCTCCTATGGCTTTGTGAGAGGCATCACCATGTATATGAAAAGGAAAATCCCAATTTGGGCATCAGAGCATAGGTCCAATAGTCAACTTGTCCTTTAGGGTGTCCAAGGCCTCTTGATAGCGTTCTGACCATAAAAATTCAGAGTCTTTGGCTAGTAACCCAAATAAAGGAGAAGCCAACTTGCTGAAGTCTTTTATAAATCTCCTATAGTATCCAGCTAAACCTAGAAAACTTCTGACATCCCTCCTTTTTTCCGAAGCTGGGACCCTTTGGATTGTGGCTATCTTATTTGGGTCCACCTGTAGTCATTTCTAAGATATTAAATGACCTATAACAATCCCTGTAGTCATCAAGAACTCACATTTTTTAGGACTAAGGGACAAGTTCATTTCAATGCATTTGTTCAACACCTTACCCAAGTTAGAGATAGCCTCCTGGAACTCACACCCATAGGGTGTAAAATCATCCATATAAATTTCCACTGTATCATGGACTAGCTCGACAAAGATACTCAAGACTGCCCTCTAGAAAGTGGCAGGGGCATTGCATAGGCCAAAAGGAAGGACCCTATAAGAAAAAGTACCACAAGCACAAGTGAATGTGGTTTTATCATGGTGCTCTGGGATAATCTAGATTTGGTTGTATCTGCTCAACCCATCTAAGAAAGAGAAGATCTTTTTCCCTGCCAGGCCATCTAACACTTGGTCAATGAAAAGTAGAGGGAAATGGTCCTTCTTTGTTGCTCTTTTTAACTCTCTATAATCATCACAAATCCTCCACTTCCCATTTCTCTTTGGAACCAACACCAAAGGAGAAACCCACTCACTATCCAAGATAGGGTAAATGAATCCTGCATCCAACATCTTTTGCAGTTCTTCCTTGACTATATCCTTGAGATATGGATTCATTCTCCTTTGTGGTTTCCGGATTGGTTTGCAACCTTCTTTGATATAAATGTGGTGAGTAATCACCGAGGGGTGCACTCCCTTCATCCCTTTGTAACTCCAAGCGAAGGCATCTAGATGTTCCCTTAGCATGTTGCATAACTCTTCTTCTTGGTGTACATAAATAGACAGGTTGATTTTTAAAGTTCTTTTAGGGACGAATTCTATTGTCTTGACATGAGTAGGGTTTGAATTAGCTAATCATATATCAATTTGATGGTTTCTCTTGGTTTCCTTTACTACTTCCTCTAAGGACAAGGTGCTGGGAGTTGGATTTTCGAGTATGTGTTAAATCAAATCATCTTCATTCGGCTGTCCTCCTCCCATGGCAGCTTCTAGGCTATAGAGTTGGGCTGAGTAGACTTCATCTTCTTCCTTCTCTTCTAGCCATAAAGGTAAATCATGTTCTAAATATGGTTGAGCAAGAGGGTACAAGACCAACTTCTTAGACAGGTGCCCGTTTTTTATAGTCATGTTTCTAGCCCTGCAACTGATGTAGGCATTGGCAGAGGCTAACCAAGGTCTCCCAAGTATGAGAGGATAACCATTAAGCTTGGCCTTAGGCTGGAGAACTAGGAAGTCTACAGGGTACTCTTAGGATTCAATGGAGACCATCACATCCTCAATAATCCCCTCAGGTGCCACTGTGGAACGGTCTGCAAGATGCAAGACTGTTGTGGTATTTCTTAATGAACCCTGGAGATTTAGCTTGAGAATGATGTCCTTAGTCATTACATTAGCGGCAGCCCCAAGATCAATCAAGGTGTGTGGGACAATGGTGTCATTGATGTGAACATCTACTATAGGTCTTCTAGGGTCTAAATACTTTGGGCAAATTACCTGCCCCAACATTAAGTCGGATAGTTGTTCAATGACATTAATAGTAGGGGTTTCTCTTTTTTGCCTCCCTAGATGTTTGAAACACTTCTCTTTAATCTGTTTGTTGTAAATAGGTACATCCTTAATGGCTTGGAGAAGTGTAATTTTGACACAGATTTTTCAATTCACCCAGAAGTTCATTCTCTTTTGGGGTAGGTTGAACTGGATGAGTTAATATTTCAGGAAAGGGTGGTGGATTCACTCTAGGCATACTTTCCTCTCTTTCCTCCTCACTATCCCTAGGTGGCAATGGAGGTGGGTAGGATGTTTCTCCATTGTATACTTGTTGTGCATGTATGTTGTTCGGGTTCGTATTTGGCTGGGCATGCGTCTGAGGTTGTTTAGGTGGAGCAGGGTGCAAAATTTGTGCTTGAGTAGGAGATGAAGGAAACAAAGCTGGATAATTGTTGTATGGGGGCCTCCACCCTTGGGGTGGTGCATTCCATTGCGGTTTTGGAGGAGTATATGGCTGAAAGGGCTAGTTGGTGATCTGGGAATGATACTGATGTGCAAAAGACCAAGGAGAAGGTGTAGACCAAGAGGGATGAGTAGGGGGGCCCCAAGAGGGAATGGATGTGTTTTGGTTAGGGTTGTAATATGCATATGATGACCCTTGCATTCCCAACTAGTACAGTCGAGGTCCATGAGACCTCCTATGATTTATGTAGCAAAGCTATTCAGTGAGCCCTCCAGTTCCCTCATACACGACTTTTAGTCTAGGTACAGAAGGGCACTTGTCTGTGGAGTGGTTTTCTTCATAGATTGAGCAGATTTTTATAAGGTTTAGTGCACATTCATCCCTAGGGTGCATCCTTGTGCATTTAGGTAAAAATATGGATAATGCTTTATTTTCTTCGTCATGATTTCTCTTGATGTGCATAGTGTCCATCTGTAGGGCAAGGGTTTGTAGCATTTCACTCTTGAAATCTTCCAGCATATTTCCAATTTCACCTTTTATGGATGTGTTGGAAGAGGATGGGCTAGCCATTGGTACCCTTTTTTCTAGCTGCCCTAGAATGGTTCTTAAAGACAGTCTTGACGTCTTCATAGGGTAGCTGGTAGATATTCCCTCCTACTAGCAGGTTTAGGGTATCCAGAAGATCTTCCGTAACCCCCTTGAGTAGGAATAGATTCAGTGACTCAGGATCAAGTGTGCACTTGGCCCTTTTGTAACTAAGCTAGAATATTTCCTCATAATCCTCTAAGGACTCATCATGTCCTAAGGCCATTCTAAAAATTTCCTCTTTAGTGTCTTTGGACCTATAGTAGTCTTGATAATTTTTGTTGAAGGCTTTCTACATCTGAGCCCAGGTTGTGATGCTATCCCCACGTAAACCCATGAACCAATGTAGAGCAGCATTCTTGAGAGTGGATGGGAATAATTTCAACTTCTGATCATCAGTGGTGTAATCATAAGTTCTGCATATGATAGCGAACTCAAACAAGAAAGTATCTGGATCTTCTGAGGTCAGGACATGGAAGTGAGGAAGAGAAGAGGGGCTTATGTTTTTCATCTTGGCATCCCCGTTGGTTTCTCTGATGGGGAAATCCCCCTCAATTTTTTCTCTATCTCCTCTGTCATTTCTATTTTCAGCCATTAGGTCAGTTGGAATGGGTTCGCCTTATTCTTCTCCCCATGTAGGCACTTCAAAAATCTCTGGTTGCTTGCCTAAGAGGTCCTCCAATTCACAGCCACCAAAGAAGAGAGAAGGTTGGTTTTTTGAAGTGGTGGGGGTATTTGGTAGAAATTTCCATAAGTTATCCCTATTCCTATGAGGCATGAAAGAAGGGTTTTTATTTTGTTTTTTTTTCAAGATTTAAGACTAATTGTAGAATTGAAATAACAAATTGAATGGAAACTAACTGCTGAATGAAATCTTACTTGTAGACTAGAAAATAAAACAAACCAACTTACAATTACTTCTGTAGAAATGAAGCTAATATCAAAATGAAAGAGATAAAAAATGGAAGAAAGAAAGAAGAAATCACATCTACTTGGACACCTCCCCGACAATGGCACCAAAAAGCGATGAGCACCAGTATTTGATCCAGATCTTGGTGGGAGTCCATCAAGATATAAATGATTGAAATGGATCTTGAGGGGGAGGCCCCCAAGATCTAAAAATTTGAAATTTCCAAAAGAAAAAGAGTAGAATTCCCAATAAACAAAACCACAAAGAATTTTTCTATTAAAACATATAATAACCATAAGGACTACATTGTGGTGGAGAATCTGATAATAACCATAAGGACTACATTGTGGTGGAAAATCTGTCCTTTTACAAAATGTGACTTGTTACTTATAGTATTTTTTTAGTTACAATACCACGGGTCAATTACATGGATGAATGAATACCATGGGTGGATGTCACAATACCACAGGTTAATTCTATGGGTGAATGAATACCATGGGTGGATGTCACAATACCATGGGAAAATACCATGGGTGAATGAATACCATGGGTGGATGTCACTTACAATACCATGGGTGGATGCGACTTACAATACCATGGGTTGATGCCATTTTCCATTTGGATCCTTCTTCCCTCCTTAAGAAGCAATGGCCCCCATTGCTTGAAGTTCCCTCCTGTGAAGCCTTTGTTGAATATGAAGAGCCACTAAAGAGAAGGGTTTTATGTGGTTAACCTATAACCATGATGAATGAAGATTTGAGGATAGAGATACCCTGTAATGCTTGTGACCAACTGCGATACTGACAGTGTGCGGCCTAGCAAATGAACTTCGATGAAGTGTGGGTTTGTGGATGACCAATAACCATGATGAACAAACATCCGAGGATAGAAATACCATGTAATGCTTGTGACCAACTGTGATAATGACAATATGTAGTCGAGAAAATGGACTTCAATGAAGTGTGGGTTTTTGGATGACCCATAACCATGACAAATGAAGATCCGAGGATAGAGATAACTCGTAATGCTTGTGACCAACTGTGATACTAATAATGTGCGACCTAGCAAATGTGTTATAGACAATTTTGTGCCTTACAGCAACAGACATGAATTGTCAATAATCCAAGGGATCCAAAGTTCCCTAAACATGATGTTCCTACCCCTAGAGGAACAAGGTCAGCAAACCAACAGCTCTCAGATCAGTTCTCCACCTGAAAATACTCAAAAACAAGCAATCCTGAAATCAAAGCAGGTGCTCCACTAGGTTTCTGCGCTGAAACTCAGTTGCTCCATGGTGTACCTGCATTGCAAAGCAAGTGGAACAAAGGCCACCTACGCTGAGCGAGATGGGACAAGTGGCACAATGAGTCATTGCTCTGGAATCTTCCAAAAATGACACTTGGATCAGGGATTTCGCCTTGTGATGAGTCAGAGGCTCTGTTTCTCCAAGTGGAAGCAAGGTTCTCCAAGTGGACTCAAGAACTGAAGATCAACTAAAGATTAACTGAAGAGAGAGAGGACACAAGGCAGCTACACATGAGTTGCAAGCTGACTCATCCTTTCTCAATTCATCTATATATTGAGCTCTCTCCTATGAGCTCAGGAGGCTGGAATTTTGTGCAAAGTAATGATATGCTGTTGGTTTCACTATAGAGCTATTGGGTGATTGTTTGAGAGAGGTGAAGAGGAGAAATTCTTTCTGCTGGGAGGTGTTGCTGGATTGGAGCCTTCAATGGTTGTAATACTCTCAGAACCTTTACTTCTTCATTAATAAAAGCTATTGAGGTTCTTCTATGTGCTCTTGTTTCAATAATATATTGTGATAATTGCATGTTTGGTTTACACTAATCCTTGAACCAGTTATGATTGCATGCTTCTTGTAGTTTCCTTCTTTGTTATTTTGCAGGATCTCATTGTAGCTGGGCCAGCAAAAGAGCAAGAAGCTGGGAGCAAGCAGCCAAAGAGAAGAGTTTGGATTCGACATTAAGCGCAAGGCAACGGTTAGTGCATTTCTCCATTCTCTTTTGCTTTCATAAAGAAGTAAACCTTAAGTAGTTTGTTTTACAGTTGTTGCTGAGGTACTATCACCCTTAGAGTGGGATAGGGTCATCCGAGTCAGATACTTTTCCCTACAACAAACTGGCGACTCCACTGTGGATCGTATCCGTTTGATTGTGTTTGTAGTATTTTGCTATTCATTTCCTGAACAAAAGAGTACCAAATCGAAAAGCTTTTGACTATATCAAAAGCGAAGTAGAGGGCAGCTACTCTAGCTCATTTATGAGCAAGTTCATGATTTGAAGAGCTGATCTACAAGGATCCTTGTAAGCTCTTAGTGATAGCTTTTCACCTTCCTAATCATCCCTTTGAGTGTGCTTGACTGATTGTCTCTGATTTGAGCAAAAACTGTGCATTTTTGAGAAAATTATGACCCGAAAACTGTGAAAACGCAATTCTCGTTTTCCAAAGCAGGTAGTACACAGGCTACCTGCTTTGCAACGCAGGTCCCGAAGGGGCTACCTGCGCTGAGAGCCAGACTGGCTGTGCAGCACCTGCGTTGGCCCAATTTTGCCTAGTGCTGTTGGGGTTTCCTCCTTTTCTCTTGCCTGTTTTCACCATTGATTTGGCTGCCAGTTACCAGTCTTGCACCTGTTCTGAAACCAATATTACTTGCCATCATTCTACCTCTGTTATATAACGAAATTGTACTTGTTCTTTGTATTTCTTACTCATTTACAATTTCCCATAACGAAGAGTAAACTAGTCTTGCTTTTGGCCTCTTAGATCTGAACCTGTGTTAGGCATTTTGCTGGTCTAAAGAGTTAGCCTGTTTGTTGTCCATAGCTGATTAGTCATTTTACTTTCGTCATTATGGTTTGATTTCATGCATTTCCAGTGATTAAGCAAGTAAATCTTAAGGTGTCTTTTGATTTTGGACAAGCTTGTTTACTTTCGCTTTAAATCGAAATCAAAGTTATATAACGACTTTCTTTTTGTAACCCATCCACATTAAGAAAGGGAAAAGAAAATACATGCATTGTGCATTTTGCATTTGACTGTTGGCTTGACGATTTAGAAAAAATTTGCATTTAGTGTGTGCTCTATGATCTGTGAGAAAAGATTTGCCTTTCTCTTCCCTCAGTAGTTAAGGTTTTCAAAGTTGAAAGATTGAAAAGTTTGCTTCTCATCTTAGACTGCATTCAGGAATTTGTTATATACATCTCGTGGTGATCCTTAAAGGCAAACTGCTAAGCAAGATCAACATTAAAATAAATCCAATTTACATAACAACGCTTTGTAACATAACACAAACACATAGAGGTCTAGGTAGAGACGTGTTCCGGCGTCGTTAAACATAGTGACTGTCGATCTCTACGAAGGTGGGTGATTCCTCCTGAGAGTCGGTGGCACTAATACGGACTTGTGCTCCCACGTACCGACGAGTATATATTGGGAGACCCATATAGGCAATTATCCTTTATCCATAGGAAGCCGTGTCGGCCGCCCTGCTGATCGCGATGCAGTGAACACAGCATTCACGAAGATCGACCACCCGTACCGTAAAACGTATTCTGTGGTTTCGCGAAAAGTTTGGCACACCCTCTGCCTAGAACTCCAGAGAAGTTTCTTTTGGCCTTTTTCAAACTCTATAACTGAAAAAGTCCATCCGAGCATTTGTCACTTCGGGCTCGTTAAAACATCGAAGGCGACTAGAGTCATCTTTAGCTTTTTCTCGACTCTTAAAACATGAAAAAGCAAGTTTGTGTCTAAAAGCGTCGTTAATAAAATTTATTTTAAACGGAACATAATCACCTATTATTCCCACCTTGATCTTTCAGTTGAAAAGTATGGAGCCCACCAACCAAGGAAGTAACCTTGGTGGAAGTCCAAATCCCTTCTCCTCTTGGGGAGATGTTGGTGCGCCTCATATGGCCACATTGTCACTTCCAGGATTGACAATCGGCCTACCTGTATGGCTCTTTTCAATTAATGTAGTTCAGATCGCCACTAATCCTGAGCAGTCGAATCAACAGTCAGACCAGTCTAGAACTACCCACCAGCCTTCCACTTCTTACAATTCTTCCTCTGATCCTTCATCTTCACGAGGTAGAGCCGGCAAAAGTCAGCCTCCCATGGAGAAGAAGGAAAAGAAGAAAAGAGAAAAGAAGCAGAAGGGGCCTATGGCGAAGGCGACTGGGGGCAAACAAAAGACAGCTGACAAAAACCCACACACTGCACCGACCGGGCCTAAATCGCCATGTGTCATTTGCAAAGGGACCAACTTCCATCGTGATTGTCCTTGTATTCCCCGTATACTAAGGGACTGGTCCCCAAGGTTGCACAATCCGGTAGCATCAACCTCTGGTAGTCATGTTGATTGCAGTCCGTCAACTAGCGAGAGTGAAGGACGAAGAGGGAGACCAAGATCACCCTGTATGTTGTGTGAAGGCGATCATGCCATCCACCGATGTCCATTCTTAGATGAGGCGAAGAGAGTTTTGGAAGATCGTCCGGTATCACCGTTACGACTTCCTCCTGGATACCAAAAACTCGTGCCTAATCCCTCGATAGTTGAAAATCCAGCTGTCCCGCTCAAGTGGTCAGCTGAAGTGTCGGTCATTGAGAATGAACCTGCTGAATCCAGACCAGACGAAAGTCTAAAGGTTGAAACGGCAGTTGACCCAGTTCTTCCTTCAGAGGTTTCATCCTCAAATGACACCGTCATTGAAGATTCATCTTCAAATGACACCCTCACTGAAGAGGATAAGGATGACACCGTCCATATTCTTTTCATCAACACAGACTCTGATGAGCATCAGGGCAATGCGCCCATTCTTTTATCGCAGGAAGGAACATCGTCAGGGTCGTATCCGGCCGTATATTCGGTCCCACCACCAAGCAACCTAGTCGTATCCTTTGATTGGAATCAACTAGGCAGACCCCGGTTACCAGCCAGTATCCCATTCAGAATCATAGTCCAAATCTACAGAATGGTGATGGCTGGAACTATCATTGATGAAGGGGCATCTGTGAGTATCCTTTCCTCTATTGCTTGGAAAGCACTGGGTTGCCCGGTGCTTTTACCTGAGATGAGAAATCTATCAGGTTTTGATAAAGGAACCAGTCACCCGTTAGGGATTCTCCCCAATGTTCCAGTTACATTGAAAGGGAAGACAGTTCATATGAACATCATGGTCGTCTAGGGACCCGTGGTTTATAACTTACTCCTTGGACGAGACTATATATATTGCATGGAGGCGATAGTGTCCTCCCTCTTCAGAGTCATGTGTTTTCCGCACGAAGGAAGAATGGTCAAGCTCGTAGACCAACTTTCATTTCTAGGATCACGCATCGCAAATAGTCAAATACCATCCCTTAGCGGTTTATTCACTCAAGGAATGCCACCACCCCCGGTTCTACTTCCCGATGAATGCGAGTAATTCGGAAAGAAAGAACTAGGACCCAGGGGGCATGCACCCTGGCCTGCCTTGGGCAGAGAAAACCTTGGGTATAAAGTTAATTTCCGCAGAAGAATGGACTAGTCCGTACCCCGTCCGAAAAAGGAAGAGAGGGTTGTTCTAGGATAAAATTCTTTTGTCAAAGTTATGTGAAGCGGAAGGATCGCTCCCTTTGTCTAAAAAAGTAGGCTCTCCTAAGGAGGAGATCCACTTGTGGCAGCAAATAGCCACCATCTTTGAATGTCAAGCCTCACCCATTAAAACAATATGTTTTGAAAGAGAGTAGGGGCAGTCTCCAAAGAAAGAGATGAAATTGCTGAAACAAGTAGTCACCATCCTTAGCAACCTAATGATAGACATCGCCGAAAAGAGAGTTTAGTTTGCGGCAGCGAACGAAACCATTTTTCGGATAATAAGTAAGAGGACAGAATCTCGAAATTATACTTTATACCTGGGGGCATGCAAACCTTTTGGAGTGCAAGCACGGGACGACTATTTATTTTTTTTAAATTTTCAGGTCCTCCCTTTAAACCTGTAGGTCTAACCCGTTAAACTCGTAGGATTAGCCGTTTCCAGCTTGGATAAAAAAAAAGGATGAAAGGCAAAAGTTAAAACCTGCCAAATTGGAGTAATTAGTGAGGTATCGCTCCTTAAATAAGATTACCTCCCCTAAGGCATTCCTTGTATTAAGACTGGTATAAATTGAGCAGTTTTAGCAATGTTCATGCTCGTTAAAAAATAAACGCAAGAATCGAGCAGTTTTAGCAATGTTCATGCTCGTTAAAAAATAAACGCGAGAAATCGAGCAGTTTTTGTGTAGAGTTCATGCTCGTTAAAAAATAAACATAAGTTGTGAGCAATCTTTCCCTACAGTTCAAGCTCATCCAGAAAAAATGAACCGGTAAATAACCTTGAGAAATGTAACCTTTGATAGCCATATTAAAAGCCCTTGGTCGTGTTTATATGCCATCACCTCCATCCGTTCATTTGGCCAATCGTTCATCTCCATATGTTTGTTTACCCATTTTGAGGAACAGCTGCGAAGAGTGATTTCACTTAGCCATCCTTGTGACACTGCCGTGATTGGAAAATTCCAACCTGTACCTGGAATCTGCTGCTATCCCTGTTTATCACTCGTTCCTCAAAAGACGAGTCTTCTTTGAGCTCTTTTCACTGACTCGTAAAATATGAAAAGTTAGTCGAGTTTTGGCCTTCCAGCTCGTTAAAAGGACCGGAAGAGCTATCCCTCCTCTAGATTTTAATCTTTTTGGACCTGAGGGATTATTGCACAAAACGATCGAGCGCTTGTTTTGTTCGGCTCGTTAAAGAAATCGAAAATTCATCCCTTCTGTATGGTTTTATACTTTTTCGGACTTAAGGGATTAGAAGACGAAAAAGGAATTTTGGAGTTAACTTTTCGTACCTTTTCAGACTCTCTAAAAATGAAAAGGACCGAGTTTTCCTTGTCGTTAGACTCGTTAAAATGATTAAATAGCGACAAACTTGTCTTTAGACGAGAACGAGTTTCCCTATCGCTAGGCTTGTTAAAACATAGCGATGGGCTTGCCCGAAGGGCAGGTTATAGAACAAGCATATGTTATCCTCCTCAAGCTTGACAAAAATAAAGAGGTACTGGTCAGCAATGACTGGGGAAAAATTGGGAGAACCTCACAGCATTAATGGTAGCAAGTCGCTCTTGAACATGACACTTTGTCCTCCGTATCACATCGGGTTGGGTTGTTTCATTCACCGGTCTCATAACCATGGTCCTCACCACACCATCCTCAATTGGGGTAATGCTACCAATCCATCACATCAGTGTCGTTATATGTTCAAGAGATGTGGTTCTGCAAAGAGTCAACCGTGTCCCATCCACTGCCATACATTGTCCTTCATCCATTTCATGACCGCCACCCTGAATCATACATCACAGTTTGTTTTCACCTCATCACAATCACTAGCTCCGTTCCATGTCACTGATGTGGGATTCATTAAGGCCCTCCTTTGACGGATCGCTCCTTGTCGACATCAGCTCATTATCCAAGGAGTTGATCTAGGAACAACCCCTTCAGTACTTTGAAGCTTGCATGCCTCAATGGCAAGTTTCTCACTTCCGGCGACAGGTATACATCAATGACCTTCGACCAGAAGATTTTGCATGGTGGTCGACGCCAAGTCCTTTATTCCCACCATGTGGATTGTACTGCCGTACCTTGGGGGTCATCATCCTTATCGGTGATTCCTCTCGCGCTTGTTAACGGTTTACATCATTGACCGGTAATCAAGCGATATCTTTCCATGTTCGACTTCAAGAAATTCTCACGTGGATCGACTTGTACATCGAGTGAAGATCAGAAGAGATTGAAGACCCCGGATCTAGTTTCATCCATCCGGGCTGCGATATATATTCAGTACATAAAGACATTTGATATGTACATCATTACAGCAGATGATCATCCTTCTCAAAGGATGATAATTTCAGCAGAGAATTATCAGTCTACAATCAGACGATCGTCTGTTCTATGTACCAAAATGTATTTATAAAAGCTGAGCATGGGAATGCCCGCCTCAACTAGATCATGAAAATGTATGAAAAATAATGTATTGTATTGTATCTTATTACAGGACACTTCTCAGCAGATTGAATGAACTTCGGATCCTCTCAATAAAGCATTTCACCCGATAAACGACCTCATACTTTAGGGGGCATCTGTTATAGACAATTTTGTGCCTTACAGCAACAGACATGAATTGTCAATAATCCAAGGGATCCAAAGTTCCCTAAACATGATGTTCCTACCCCTAGAGGAACAAGGTCAGCAAAACAACAGCTCTCAGATCAGTTCTCCACCTGAAAATACTCAAAAACAAGCAATCCTGAAATCAAAGCAGGTGCTCCACTAGGTTTCTGCGCTGAAACTCAGTTGCTCCATGGTGTACCTGCGTTGCAAAGCAAGTGGAACAAAGGCCACCTGCGCTGAGCGAGATGGGACAAGTGGCACAATGAGTCATTGCTCTGGAATCTTCCAAAAATGACACTTGGATCAGGGATTTCGCCTTGTGATGAGTCAGAGGCTCTGTTTCTCCAAGTGGAAGCAAGGTTCTCCAAGTGGACTCAAGAACTGAAGATCAACTAAAGATTAACTGAAGGGAGAGAGGACACAAGGCAGCTACACATCAGTTGCAAGCTGACTCATCCTTTCTCAATTCATCTATATATTGAGCTCTCTCCTATGAGCTCAGGAGGCTGGAATTTTGTGCAAAGTAATGATATGTTGTTGGTTTCACTATAGAGCTATTGGGTGATTGTTTGAGAGAGGTGAAGAGGAGAAATTCTTTCTGCTGGGAAGTGTTGCTGGATTGGAGCCTTCAATGGTTGTAATACTCTCAGAACCTTTACTTCTTCATTAATAAAAGCTATTGAGGTTCTTCTATGTGCTCTTGTTTCAATAATATATTGTGATAATTGCATGTTTGGTTTACACTAATCCTTGAACCAGTTATGATTGCATGCTTCTTGTAGTTTCCTTCTTTGTTATTTTGCAGGATCTCATTGTAGCTGGGCCAGCAAAAGAGCAAGAAGCTGGGAGCAAGCAGCCAAAGAGAAGAGTTTGGATTCGACATTAAGCGCAAGGCAACGGTTAGTGCATTTCTCCATTCTCTTTTGCTTTCATAAAGAAGTAAACCTTAAGTAGTTTGTTTTACAGTTGTTGCTGAGGTACTATCACCCTTAGAGTGGGATAGGGTCATCCGAGTCGGATACTTTTCCCTACAACAAAATGGACTTCAATGACAAGGATTTTATGTGGTTGACCCATAACCAGGATGTTGGTTGTTGATGAAGTAGTGGGTGCCTACATAGCTTGGGGTTGGAGGGCACATCTCCAAATAATCCAAGCTGAATGTTGATATGCTGAAATTGATGAATGTGAAGCAGGTGCCTACTAAAGTGGGGTGGGAGGGCACGTCTCCAATGGGAACCCACTCTGAATGCTGATCCAGAATTAAAATGGACATAACTCAATCAATATAACTCAGAATAATTATTATAACGTATTTTTGGAAGAAAAAGGACCATTTTGTGTCTTCCCATGTGCTGGAAATCCTTATCTAGACACTCTAGAATCTCAGGTTCGCCCTGCAACTTTTCCGCCATCACAAAAATTCTGAAAAATAGATGATTTTAAATCAGCGATATCTCCCACATCTGAACTCCAATTTGACCCATTTATTTTTTGAAATTGGGTGATTTTTGAAGAGGAGCTTAGATCTCCAATCCTTATTTTGATATCCTACACACAAAAAAATAAAAAAATGATAGGAGAGTCATCGTCCACTAGTTTTTGTCAGAAAAATTCTACACATAGCTGATTTTAAATCAGCCATATCTCCCTCATCCAGACTCCAATTCAGCTGATTTGTTTTTTGAATTTTGGTATTTTTTCGCAACGAATCCAGATATGTTATTTTTTTTTGTAAATATTGCACCAAATGTTTCATATCTGATCTGCAAACTCGCTGCCCAAAAAAACAATTCCTGCAAAAAGATGAAAAAGAAACATTCTTCCTGCTTTGCCCAATAAAGTGCTTTGTGGAGGTCACAACGCATGCTTGAAGTTTCTTGAATATTGCTAAAAAAAATTGAAACTGAAATATGGATGAAATCCTCATTCCCATGCAATCATAACATGCTTTGATACCATTGATCCAGATCTTGGGGGGAGGCGCTCAAGATCTAAAATATTGAAATGGATCTTGGGGAAGGCCCCCAAGATTTGAAAATTTGAAATTGCCAGAAGAAAAAGAGTAGAAGGCCTAATAAACAAAACCACAAAGAATTTTTTATTAAAACAAATAATAATTGTAAGGACTACATTGTGGTGAACAATCTGTCCTTTTACAAAATGTGACTTGTTACTTATAGTATTTTTCAGTTACAATACCATGGGTCAATTCCATGGGTGGATGTCACAATACCACAGGTCAATTCTATGGGTGAATGAAACCATGGGTGGATGTCACAATACCATGGGTGAATGAATACCATGGGTGGATGTCACTTACAATACCATGGGTGGATGCCACTTACAATACCATGGGTAAATCCCATGGGTGGATGAATAGCATGGGTTGATGCCAGTTTCCATTTGGATTAGTATTGCGGCAAGAATTCTGCAACTCCTGGGGCTACCAACTTTACTTTATCAACCCGAGGTTCATACAAACTTGGAGGTGACAGTGTTGTATACACAAGCAGATGCAATGGGTCCACTCTTTGTCACTACTGAGCTGGTGATAGACCATTATGGTTTCTCAAACCAGCCTTCTATTGATTTAGAAGAAGTTTGATTACCAATGAAGTAAGGGGAATTTTCCCCTAATTGGATGAATGGAAATATTTTCTACTGCAGTTGTTATCTCAAAATGAGGCCCTGGAAGGCTGCAGACCAGGAAGACTTCAAGTAACTATTTCAAACCTACTTTCGGTTGAGGATTAGCCTCCTCTACCTGAGAGGGCTCTCTCTAAATGGGTTAATGATTTTTACTTAAGATAAGATGGCTAACTCTTTGTGATATATCTGTGATAAATATGGATGCTGGAAAAACATTAAACAAGTTTCCATTGGGCCTATGGAGTCAGCAACACCTTAGTAAACAATGATACTGCCTTTACATAGAAGTCAGGGCATTCAACATTTGAGTATTCAGAACATAACACATATGGAACCGCAGCTCATACATGCATACAGGAAATCAGAGCACAACCAGTGAATTCTGAGTGATTATACATCTATGCAACTGTAAAAGACATTAAGGAAAGGATAAAATCACACATTCTGAACATAGAAATCCTTCATGAATCCTGAGAAGTAAAGCAGCCAAATTATATTACTGAAACTCTGTCTTTACATAAGCCAAAACAATGCTCTGTTATAAAATTTCCCAACCCCCTTTACATTGTTGTTTCAGCTATATATAGAGTCCTTATTCTAACTGATTCGAGCTTCCTCCTCCAGCATGAGGAGAATTCGATAACTACCTCTAATGACACCTATCAACTATTTAACTAACTAATAAATACAATAAAGTGCTGACTGGAGTTTCTTAAGAGTTCTAAATTAACTATGACTCTAACTCCATTTTCCATGCATAATGGCTTCTCCTTGTTCTTTGACACCTGGTCTTCTTTCGATTTGGGTGAGCTGGATGTTTAATGCTCCTTATTGACCTTGAACACTGAATCTTTTAACTGCTCAGAAGTATTAGGAAATTTCCCTTGCTTCTCGGCTTCAGTTTTCCTCAAAAAGTTCGAATGTATAGAAGCATGTCTTCTAGCCTTTAATAACCCAAAACATGGAAAACTGCCACGTTCTTGATGCGTTGTAAGCTTCATCGATGAACATGTGTGCAAGCAAAAGTTCCTTGTATGCAAATCGTTTGATACCTCTTGAACGGTGATAAAAGGGGCTTTACAACAGAAATTTTAAACTTGAGTTGAAATATTCCACCTTTTTTAAGCATCCACATGTCTTGATTTGATTGACTATTGTTGCTCCAGGTGATGTTTTGCACACCCTTTAGGCGTTTCCCTTTCAAAATTCCCGCTCATAATTCAAAACTGCCTGTTTGCGTTAAAATCATCACCTACAGCAGTTTTGTAGCGCGCTACGAAACTGCTGAGTTTTTTTTTTTTTTTTTAAAACAGCTTGCTTTTTCCCTGAGACCCTTATTAGCCAAGTATTTGATTGCCCAAAACTTCTTTAAACTTTACACATGTCGCACAGGGATTTATGTTTCCTCAAAAAGATAAAGTCAAGCAAATTTGTCTAAAATTTAAACAAAATCTTACTTGGCCTCAAAACTCATTTAGCAGTTAGCTGACCTAGCTGTGCCTTCAGATCTTCAATTTGTTTCTTCATAGCTTTATTCCCAGCTCTCAGTTGCATATTGATTCTTCTGATGTACCTGGCTTCTCTGATTGCTGGTACTGTCCATGTGTGAAATTGTGAATGGCCATCAACCACTGAATTCAACTGGTTTTCTAGGGTTTCACTCCCTTTCCATAGAGCTTTACGATACTTTGCGTATATGACTGCACGTTTTCTAGCGGCTTTCTTCAATTTGGCAATCTCATATTTAGCTGCTTCTAATTGGCTCTTTATGGTTGCTATATTATCTCCTTGAGATGTGATGACTGTTTTGCTTGTGTCCTTTTGCGTTCCTTTCCCTGTTTCCTCTGTTCTTGGCAGTGCTTCCTTTACTTGCTGGAATTTCCTTGTTATAGGTCTTCTGGGTTTAAAAATGAATTCTTCAGCTGGCTCATCGAATTTAAGCCTTTTTGAGGCCTTAGACTTCTTGGTACCTTCTTGCTCTGACTGTGTCAAATCAATTTGGACTGGTTCAGACTGCTCAAATTCAATGGCCTGTAATAAATCATTCAAACTTGCCTTAGACACTGGGCTCTCTTCAACTGCTATGGCTTTACCTTTTTCCTTATTTATCTGGCTTCTTGTCCTTACCCTTGAGACTGCTTCAGATGTGCTTGTTTCAGGTATAGTCTTCTTATCATGAGTTTTTTCCTTTGTTGTTTTCTGAGGTTGATCTTGAATGATTAGTGGCTTCACTGGTTTTCTTAGCTGTGACTTTGGAACCCTTTTAGCTCTTGCTTCTTTTTGGAGCTCAGCTATTGTAAATTCTCTGGCTGGTTGTGGAGTGAGGCCAGTCTTGCTTTGGAATCCAGCCATGAAAATAAAAGAATTCCAGTCTCTGTCTATCTTTTGGAGGCCATCTAAAACCAGCAGCTTGATCAAACCATGATGAAACAAAGAGGTTTCACAGTCCTCTTTCCTTAGCTGTACCTTATCACACATCTTACTCAAGCTGCGAAACAAGTAAAAAGGAAGGTCTATGGAGACTTTCCCAGTGAAATGCAAAAGCAGTTTGAAATGGTAAGAATAAACCTTGTTGTACCTTCCTTCACAGGTTAAATATTTCTGTATGCAGGTGAGTAGAAGAGCATAATGTTCCTTGACATAACTCCTGGGCACTGCTTTAGTTAAATCTTCATTTACATATGCATCCTTTAAAAACTCCTTACAAGGATTCAGGTCAAATTTGAAATTCTTAAACCATTCCTCTTGTCCTCTTGGGATCTCTGTCACAGCAGATATTGCTTCTGGAGAAACCTGCACTTCTAACATGGCTACCTTTGAATTTAAACCAGTGAAGTTTAGCGCAAATTCTTTAGTTACCTGCGCATGTCCTCCTTGTAGCTTTTTGCAAAAGTTCCAGCACCCGGAATCTTTAAACGCTTTCTTCACCCCTTCATCTCTCAGCGTTATGTCCAGGCCCTCAGGTTCAGTCCTCTGACATTTACAGGATCTGTGCTCTTTTTTCTCCATTCTTTCTTCGAGATCTTCACATACAAATACTAACAGCTCCGGTTGAAATCGTGATTCAGCGCCTTTTTAATTCAGCCTCACTTGATTAACAGCCTCACTTGATTTTCAGCCTCGCTTGAAATTTAAACTCTTCCATTTAAAACCTTTCAATACATAATCGGGCAGATTTGTCACTCATGCAGCACTTACGACCATCATTAAGGTTTATGCACAGTAAAATTCCTTGGGAATGATACTCTGTGCATATCAACAGATCTAGTGGTGGTGATAGTGGAAAATGAGCATTCAAACGTGATACGAGAGTTACATAAACTGACATGAGAGGACATAACTGATGACTCACCCAACGGACTTGACATTTCGGGAAAGATTCGCTGCGAAATGCACGAATCCATGATTTCGCAGCGCTGTTAGTTTTAAATTTTCATGATGCGCTGCGAAACGGCCTAATCATGATGCACTGCGAAAACGTTTATCCATGATTGCGCTGTGAAACTGGCGAATGGGATTACGCTGCGAAATTACTAAAAGACATGGTGACTTAGATGAGACAAGATATGACTATAGAACAATGATGGTGGAGGAGAACCAATGGGAGTTGAGTATGGTTCGAGTTAAAAACTTTTTAAAACTCCAAATCCTAAGTGAGGGAAAAAAAACGAAATCAACTTAACACAGACCTTTGTCATCGGACTAGGATAGAAATTTACATACATCAAATTTTTAGTTCTAAGTGATAACAGCAGTAATGAAAGACTAAAATAAATGCTTTAAACACAACACTCATCTAACTATTTGTTAAGAGATGTTGTTTCAGAATAATTCTAATCTAACATGAGTGTAATCCGAACTATCCTAGGCATGCAATCTAAAACGACCAAACATTTTACTGTTGTGCATATGAATGACCACACTAACTCTTTTTCATTTTTGTCTTTTTTTGTGAAAATGTGAATGCTAAATCTATTTGGTGATGTGGAACGTGGGTTAGAGATGGTTGTGAAAGGTCAAATGGCTTGGGAGGCAAGTGGGGTTCTTCTCCTATCTTCCTATATGTTTTTTTCCATAAATTGGCCTCAAACAGGCCACTACAGGTCGTCCTACAGGATGTCCTAATGCTCCTACATGATCCTTTGTATTCCTACAGGATCCGACCGAGAGCAGTAGGAGTGCTTTGGAAGGTCGTATAGGGCCTAGGGATGGTGAATGATGGAAGAAACAAAGCAAAGGAGTGGCTAGGAATTCTTCAAAGTTCAAAACAGAGTTTATAATATGGTTGGATTTTCTCAACAAACCTGGAAGGTTGTTCTTATGGAATGATGTATTGGTTGAGGGACTTAGGGGTTTTTGGTGATCATGGATGGATGAAGCTAGGTTGGGATTACTGTCATGATATTTTCTTGCATTATTGAAACTCATGCAATGCATACATTACTGACATTTATCCATGAATCATATCAAACAAGGAAGATTTCCAATCAACTTAAGAAAACATAATTTCATTATTTAGTTGCCTAGTTCATGTATGGAAATACTTGCAGAATATTATGAAACACCATGAGATCTAATATAAAGCTGGAGATATCAGAAATGACAACTGAAACCTATTCTTGAAAACTAAAAAGATGTTGGCCTAAGTGGTAGAAAACCCTAAATTCCATAAGAAATCAGAATTCTATCTTTTTGGGGCTGAATAGGATTTTTTCCTCAAGTCATGGTCCCTGAAGGGAGGAGTGAGGCCAAATCCACCTTCTATCAGCCTTTCTAGTATTATTTTATCTCTCTAAAGCTACTTCTAAGGCTCTGCACAAATGGAAGAGAACTAATCAACTTCACCACTACTTGCAATGAAACAATGCTAAAATCAATTCAACAATTAATCTATGAAATAACCTAAGCATACAAGTACAATAAGAGGAGCCTTTGCTGCTAGGGTTAGGCCCTAGCCTAAGAGCTTCAGCCCTCTGAGTCAAGTCATTTTTGGATCAAGGAAATGCTCTTTCTCATTATCATATCAGCAAAAATACATAACAATGTTTTTCCACAAAACATGAACTCGAAAATTCTTGGTGCTCTTACGTAAAAAATATGAATCCTAATGAAGCTCTAGGGTGCCTTATTTATACAACTGAAGTCTCCAAAAACTTCCTTAAATCTAATAAGGCTTGTCTTCGAAACTCAAGATGAACTAGTTCTTAACTATCACTGGCTCAGTTGGCCATGATCTCCATGACTCGGCTGCGTGCAACTCCGAGCTAGTGTGATTTGATTAAGGAATATTTGAATGAGTGAGGAGTTAATGAGGATGATATATCTCCTATAATATCTCCTCCTTGGCTCATTCCAGTTTATACCCTTAATTAGCCAAAGTTTCCATGATTTTCTCTCAAAAACCTGCAATCAATGCACATTAGACCACTAGATATAACATCTTACTTTTACTCATCTCATTAAGAAAAATATAATTATAACATGTAAGGAATTATGAGAAGAGATTATTTTATTAAGATTGGAGGTGTATTAAGGTCCATATAGTTACCCAATGATGAGGCTCATGATTGTGTACCCACATTCGCATAGTGCTAAGTCATAACTCTTAAGGCCCTCATCATATTGGCATATCATCCCCTTTAGTGAAGAAAAGGCTTGGTATTTCTTCAGTATTTGATATCCTTAGCTGCTAGTCTCTATTCCTAGTCATGTGGTGCTAAAGTATAACATATAGGGCTTAAGACCTTCAACATATTGGCATCCACAACCTTATAAGAAAGTTTCCACTCATATATTTCCATATATGTCCTTAGAATT
The DNA here is from genome assembly GCA_031772625.1 of Pinus tabuliformis. NCBI lineage: Eukaryota > Viridiplantae > Streptophyta > Pinopsida > Pinales > Pinaceae > Pinus > Pinus tabuliformis. The sequence continues at coordinate 768,039,670 of CM062815.1, forward strand.
TAACAATCATTTTATTTGTTATTTCTCCCTACATCCCAATACTCTCAGGTCATTCTATTGGACCTAGAGTTATGAAATCACAACTTGATATTATGGTTTTTCCCCAATTAAGGCTATTTTGTAAGTAGTTTGTAGAAATTCCCACTGTAGATCAACAGATTATGCAATATACTAAAACATAATACAAGATATACTTCTACAACACTTTGCAGAAGCTTAATAAATTTGAGCTAGATCAATCAGAAAACATATAACAGAGAAGAAGAAATCATACACATGAAACAAAGAAGAATACTCTAGGGAAAGCCTCAACTAAAAACCCTGCTATCTGTATTATCATAGAAGTGGAAATATCTCAGGATTACACAAAGATTTAGCTCACAAGCTATCTAGCTCTCAGTACAATCCCTTTGCTTCTCATAGACAATCAAAGGCTTCCCACAAACCTTCTCCTCTGCCCTCCAAGCCTCCTATTTCCTTATGCAGTTTCTCCTCGGTCCTCAAGCTACCACTTGTGTGTAATAATCCCTCACACACTGCTCTGACCTCTGAAATAACTGCACAAACTTGAAGGAGAAAAATCCTTCAGCATGGATGAGTTTCCTTTATAGGAAAAATTCGTCCAACTGATAGTACATTGTCCCTCCTCTGATCTCAACTAGGTCTCTAACAGAACTGACATGCATGAGTTATTTATAAGAGAATATTTAGTTATCTGGAGAGCAGAAGTTACATGCATGCAGTCATTAACTAACTGAACTCACAATTAATTCAACAAACCGTTTGAATTAATCTAACTGGACTTGACTCAGTTAACTCAGCCAACTAATTACAACTCAATATTACAAATCATCCTTATCTCTTTAACTGATGGACAAATTCCTCAATCAATGGAGAAACTGTTGCATGTTCCCACATAGACTTCATGTTTATTTTTCCTTAACTAATTAACTCAAGATGAATTAATTAATTAATTTACAAAAAACTGCTAAGATCAAATTCGAATTTTACTTCACTACTTTAGTTCAGGGACTAACTAAAATAGAAATCTATCCCGAACTGCTATTTTTAGCAATGCTATTTATAGCACTTCCATTTTTCATTCCTTGTTGCTATGTCCAACACTGGTACCCGAACTGTGATTTATAGCAGTGTTATTGTTAGCACTTCTATTTTTAGCATTTCTTGTTTCCATTTTCAACACTCCCTCTCAACAAGAAAGGCATTCAACTCGAACTCAATCTTGAACTTTTGGAATGTTCTACATGCAACACTTCTCCCAAGTGTTGTTACTCCGACAACCCTCGAAACAAAAAAATCTCCCAACTGACCTTCGTGTTGGGCTAGAAACATTCTCTGATGCTGAAGCTCCATCTGCTGCTGACAAGTGCTCCCTCTCTGACCTCTGAGCTGCTACAACACTCCATGCATCTCGCACCGTTGCACACCTCCCTGTGCCATCCTGCACTGGTGAAACACTCCTGTGCCTCTTGAATTATTGCAGCCTGCCAGTTCTGCGCTATCTTGGGATTCCTGCACTGTAACTCTATCTTTCACTCCATCCGCATCTGTCTCTACCCACTCAGCCAGTCCTACTACTCCTCATTGGGGCTCTCGTATCAAGGTCTAATTAAAGAGGTTGGGTATCTCAATGATCCTACCACTATTCCAGCCTTCTTCGGACTATCACTCCACATCGCCCCACCTTCGACCTGGAGGTATGGTTGCATACGATCCCTCTGCCCACTTGGATTCAAATTTCCCCATACTGGAGGCCTCTGCATGAGTGGATGCCTCCACTCTATCTCCTCTCGGCTTCCCTAGTTGTGGCTACTCCTCAACCTTCTGAAGCTACTTCACTAGTTATGGCTCCTCCACAATCGTCTGAGACTTCTCCTATGGTTGCATGCTAAGAGGTAATGTACTCTCCCTCTCAACCACCAAGTCTCCATTAGTTGCCTTGCTCCTCAAGGCTTTGCATACATCTTGAACCTCAAGAGCATATAGGTTCTTAACTCGTGAACTGATCTGCTTCACCTGTCTCATGGTGATGTGTCGAAGGAAAACCTTTCCCTTACTGAAGACTACATCATAGCCCTTATCTTCCAGTATGGCAATTGACACAAATTTTTTCTTCAGTCCTGGTACATACTTGACATCAATCAAGGTAATGTAGCTCCATGCTCCCTCTCAAAAACAACCATGCCTACACCTGAGACACCATACTTTTCATCATTACCCATCTCTATGAGTATCTAGAGATCTTTCTCCTCCAAGGTATTGAAAAAAATCTTATCACTGATCATGTGGAAAGAAGCTCCACTGTTGAGAAACCATCCACTTCTCACCATGGATGAAACCATGCATACGAAAAGTGTGAAATCCAACTCGAACTGTGAGGCTAGTGCCTTACCTTCTGATCCTTCCACGATCCCTTCTTGGATTTCCTCAGTGGACAATTTGTAGCAAAATGGCCCACTTCATGACAATGAAAGCATTGCACTTTCGATTTGTCAAACTTCTTCCCACAATGGAAAGAACTGGACTTGGGGTGAGAATCCTCCTCCTTCCCTTTCTTTGACTTACTTGCTAAGGCGCAATTTTCTTCATCTTCCTTGGATGAAGAAGATCCATCTATGGTGCTTCTCCGTATCTCCTCCTACATCAGATCCGACCAAAGTTGTTCCCAATCTGGCAGTTTCTCTCTTCCATTTATCGAGTCTTGGTAGCTATGCGAGCTCTTAGGAAGACCGAGGAGTGCAAGACTCACCATGTCATCATCAGCAGTCATGATCCCTACACTTCCAAGCTCATCCCTGTAGGTGGTGATCTTGTTCAGATATGTAGAGATCGTGTCGCCCTTTTCACACTTGATTTTCCGAAGCTTGTCTTTCAGTGCCAACTTCCTCTGATTGTTGCTATTCTGATATAGATATTTCAATGTTTTCCACATTGAAAATGGTGTTTCCTTCCCGTGGAGACTCAAGAATATGTGGTCTCGAACTCCCTCCAGAAGGCTTCCCCTTGCTCTAGCGACACATTTCTTCCATTCCGCCAATTGGGTAGCATCAGTTGGCTTGGGGACTTCTTGATCAATGAAGTCCTTTAGACCGTTATCCTCTACTACTTCTTCCATGTGATCCTTCCAGGCTATATAATTTGCGCTGCCATCAAGGGCATACTTGAGTCTTAAACCACTAAATGCCATCGGTGAAATTGAGATGTGATAATAACTCAATTTCTATATTCAAGAACCACAAACTTTGAACTCATCCTTCTTGTATACTATTCTTCGCCTTGATCACCTTTGCTCTTATACCATGTAGAAATTCCCAGTGTATATCAATAGATTATGCAATATACTAAAACAAAATACAAGATCTACTTCTACAACACTTTTTAAAATCTTAATCAATTTGACCTAGACCAATCAGAACACATATAACAGAGAAGAAGAAATCATACACATGAAACATAGAAGAATACTCTGGGGAAAGCCTCAGCAAAAAACCCCGCTATCGTATTATCATACAAGTGGAAATATCTCAGGATTACATAAAGCTTTAGCTCATAAGCTATCCAACTCTCAGTATAATCCCTCTGCTACTCATAGACAGTCAAAGGCTTCTCACAAACCTTCTCCTCTGCCCTCCAAGCCTCCTATTTCCTTGCGCAGTTTCTCCTTAGTCCTCAAGCTACTGCCTATGTGTAATAATCCCTCACACACTGCTCTGACCTCTAAAATAACCAAACAAACCTGAAGGAGATAAATCCTTCAGCATGGATGAGTTTCCTTTATAGGAAAAATTCATCCAACTGATAGTACATTGTCCCTCCTCTGATCTCAATTTGGTCTCTAACAGAACTGACATGCATGAGTTATTTATGAGATAATATTCAATTATCTGGAGAGCAGTATTTACATGCATGTAGGCATTAACTAACTAAACGCACAATTAATTCAACAAACCGTTTGAATTAATCTAACTGGAATTGACTCAGTTAACTCAGCCAACTAATTACAACTCAATATTACAACTCATCCTTATCTCTTTAACTGATGGATAAATTCCTAAATCAATGGAGAAAATATTGCATGTCACCACATAGACTTCATGTTTATTTTTCCTTAACTAATTAACTCAAGATGAATTAATTAATTAATTTACAAACAGCTGCTAAGATCAAATTCGAATTTTACTTCACTATTTTAGTTCAGGGACTAACTAAAATAGGAATCTATCTCGAACTACTATTTTTAGCAATGTTATTTATAGAACTTCCATTTTTCATTCCTTGTTGTTATGTCCAACACTGGTACCCGAACTGCTATTTATAGTAGTGCTATTTTTAGCACTTCTATTTTTAGCATTTCTTGTTGCCATTTTCAACATAATTTACTTGTATTCCCATTCCACAAAAGTGATGAAACTTCAATTCCATCATCGTCAATTAATGAAACCTCACAACAATAGATTTTATCGATAGATAACTCTAATACCAAGACTTATCCATATCGATGTTTCTATTAATTTTTCACTCAATATAGTTTAGGATTTAGATCCCTATATCGACCGCCTTCCAAGGTGTAACTCTAATACAAAGGATGGGCCACTTATGGCCTCTATAACCATATCGACTCTTATAAATTTTAGAAGTGTAGAGGATATTGAATTCTTTGATACCCAATATCGCAGTATTAGTTGAATCTTATGGTGTTGACTCTTGGATGCTTCATATAATCGATATAACATAGGTGTTGTATGTGACATATCCTGAATTTATCATATCAAATGTGAACTAGGTATTGGATCATAGCCTAATATTTTGAGCACTTTGGTAATTTAGCAGAGTAAGGTTTGAGCATTTTGGATTTCACATGATTTATTGTGTTGAGCACTTGATAGCATTTGAACTAAGTTTAAAGTGCCAAGACAAATAAAGGCATTGAGCTTGTATGATGTTGGACTGAAGGGAATTGGATCATAAAGCGATTAGTTATACAACACAGGCATATGTAACAGTTTTCTAATATTTGAAGTTAAAAAATTGGGATATAGCACTAATAAGCATGTGGCCATATCTGAAGCTTATGTGACAAGTCGACCTAAATGGTTGAATTGGGATAGAAGGAAGTGTCTTGTTCAATAACCATGGAAAAAGGTAGAAAACATAATACTAGAGTTGACCATTGCCGGATAATAAATTAAGCAAGTGAGTCACCATTGAAGAGCTAATTGAAAAGTAGTTTAGTTACAAAGTAGAGTAGAGTTTAGAGAAGTAAGTAAAATAGTTTAGGGGGATTTGTGTCTCCTATAGGTTGGTGCCTATAAAGCAATAAGGGAATTGGTGTGTCCTATATGTTGTTTCCTACAAAGAAGCAAGGGGATTGGTGTCTCCTATAGGTTGGTGCCTACAAACTAGTTGATGGGATTGGTATCTCCTATAGGTTAGTGCCTACAAATTGACATAATAGTATGTTTGTGCCTAGTACATGATCTCTCATATAAAAAAATGTGGTTTTCTCTTGTAAGGGTTTCCATGTATATCTTATGTTACTTTTTTAGTTTATGAGATTGATTCTCTATAGCGTTTCAATGTTAAATAAGTAAAATTTTTCACTAAACTGATTCATTGCTTCCTCTTAGAATAATTTTGAATCCAACAATTGGTATCAAAGAAGGTTCCTTTTGAAGAATCCTAACATCTATAATAAAGATATTAAAGGGACCAATGGCTAGTTGGGATGGTTCTTTCTCAAGAGGAGTCCTACTATTTGGTGGAACCAATTATGCTTTTTGGAAAATAAGGATGAAAACCTATCTAATGTCTCTTAGTGTTGACATCTGATTAAGTGTTGAGGATGGTTACCAAGTTCCACCAATTTTCCCAACTAATTTAGATGGTAAAACTGCCTATGTAAGTAATGCAAAATCAGTGAATGCCATTTTGTGTGGCTTGAAGAGTCATAATTTGTAAAAGTAATGATAAACAAAAGACATGTGGGACATGCTATATAGAAATTATGATAGATATGAAAAGGTAAAGAAATAAAAACTTCAAACTCGTGGAAGGCAATTTAAACGTTTGAAAATGGATGAAGATGAAAACATTGCATCTATTTTTATTCATGTGGATAAGTTTACTAATACTACTATAGGGATTGATGGAAATATTGAGGAACCAATTATTGTTCAAAAGCGTTGATATCTCTTCCCTTGAGATTTAATCCAAAGGTGTCAGTCATTGAAGAAGTAAAAGACATGGATACTCTAAATATTCTCTGAATCCTTACTAAATAAGAAATGAGAACTAAAATGTAAAATTCAACGTTAAAGGAAGTAGCATTCAAAGTAGCAAAGAATAGTGAAGGACATAAGTCCCATGAATACTCCAACTATGAATTAGGTGGAAAAGAAGTTATGGTTGTCAGAGAGTTTAAGAAGGGATTTGGAAAGTACAAAGGTAAACTTCCATTCAAATTACTTAGTTGTGGAAGAATAGGTTGTATTTATACTAATTGTCCATATGCAAAGCAAGAAGATAGTGATAATGAAAAAGAGCACAAAGATAGAAGTAAATATCATAGATAAAGAAAGCAAGATACCTAAAGAAGAAAAGTTTCTACTCCAAAGAAGAAAGTAGGTCATCAAGAGAAGGTGATTGATGTTCATCCGATGATGAAAAAGGATAATTTCTATTGATATCCTTGAATCCTTAGAATGATTATAAAAAGATACAACAAAAAATCCAACACATATTAAGAGGAAAAATTTTAAGTGGTGGTATAGCTTGAAGGAGAACTAGTGAGTGCATTAGAAGAAATGGATAGACATAGAAGGAAGATTAAAAAGAAGAACGAATTACTACAAGAATATGTAAATAAATGTTATGATTATGATGAAGCATATATGATCCTTCTAAAAATGCAACTAGAATATGTGTAGAGAATAGGAGAAATTATGATAAGCCAATTAAATGGAAAGAAAATACATTGTGAGAAGCTAGAGGTGGAGATTGTTTCCTTGAGAAAGGAACTAGAGAAAGAAACTGCTCATTTGAATCAAAGCTTAAATCTTGAAAGGAGTATTGAATTATTAGATAAAAGGTCTCCTTTAATAAAAAAAGGTCTTGGTTATAAATAAAACCATGAGAAATTCAAGGGAGAATCAAGAAAAATATAAAGAATTGTATAATATTCTTGGTGATTCTATTAGAAATATAGGTAGTCCTAGAAATAAAATAAAAGCCAACAAAAACATGACCCTACTTGAAATATAATCATCACAACGAAGGAATATGGGAACTAGTAGGGACATGAATTTTCAGAAGGCCCCATCAAAAACACCAGAAATGAAGAAAAAGACCAACAAAAAACTGAATTTTATCATAGAGAAAACATGAATGGATTTCTAAGAACTATTTCCTTAAGAAGGACTATCTCATATTGGTGTCAAAACCTCTTCTTTATTTATTATTTTTCTTGTCATAACTTTGGTCATAAGGAAATAGATTGCAGATCTTATGAAAGAAATTATTATGTGAGAAATCGAAGCGAAGGATCTTGTAAGACCTCACTCAATTAATATGTAATAAATAAATGTATAAGTCCTTATGTAACATCCTTGGCCCCCAGTTAGGCAATTAACCCAGAACCTAAAATTCACCAAAGATTCTGACAAAAGCACATAGTTCCTTATTCTAATTATCAAACCTTGGTTAAATTCCACTACCAACCAAATATAATTATGCCTAGTGTTCCACTGTGATCAGTAATTCTGTATAATTTCATTTTTATCTTCCATTCCAACCCATGACTATACCTGTACCTTGGTAGAAGTTACTTACCCAACCTTAACATTTTTAGGTTTTGCAAAGATATACCCAATTTAACAGTAGCACCTCATTTATGTTGAAAACAAGGTTGTAATGCATGATACCATGAATTTTATATCAAAAGACTTGGTAAATAACTTGGATGTGTAAAATATGGGCATAGTGAAAACATCGAGAATATACATACATACATAATTTTCCATGATAAAAATAAATAATGTAAGGTATAACACTAATTGCGTAAACCCTAGGCAGCATAGCAAGTATGCATGTGATGAAACAGAATTAAATCATGCTCAAGCCCTAAATGGACAAAACCCTAACATCATATTCAATATGCATGTAAGAATTTTTAAGTATTTAATCCCCTAGAGTCCATTTCTAGCATAACAGGGTACCATTCATTAATTTGGAATTTAACCACAATTTACACAAAAAATTATATACATTAATTATTTCTTACACATAGGAATAATCATAAATACAGAACCTAGGCTACGGTTTACAAGACAACGTGGCACGTAAACATAAATCAATACACATGGAACATGAAGACTTATCTATAATATAAATCCAACTAGATGCAGGCCTTCCATGTTCGACCCAACAATAGACCATGTAGTTCATAAAATTTCAACTATAGGTCACCCCCAAGTTAGGGCCTCAACTCCATGGGAGATAGTATATATAACGAGTATTAGACACCATGACTAACTAAGGTACCAACCCTACCAACCTTAGCCTCAAACTACAAGCTCTCGCACCCCTTAGTATGCACCCAAGTGGTCAAATCCTTCTCTACGCTCGATACTCCCTCGATGATGATCACCATCAGGGCACCGTATAGCCAGCTATGGATGGTTTTAGCATCGTGGCTTCCAAGATATATTGCCATTGTCCTAGGCTTCTAGGTGCACTTATAGTAAAAACCAAAGAAACCTCCATTTAGATACAAAAATAAAGCACAAGTCTCACTAACTGGTCACTAGAACTGAAACAACTCCTAGCTAGTTACAAAGTCCAAGCACAAGCCTCACCAACTACTCACCAATGACTAATTTCAACTAAATCTCCATGGATACTCCATCCATAAACCAAAGTGTTAAAGTTGGAAACTAGGGCCAAACATCACTTTGGACATCTCTTATGAGGCAGCTGAAATTTTTCTTGGATTCCTCTTTTCAAGAAGCGTAGGATTGATCTAAAGATCATCCATTCTGACATGTACAAATGAAGTTATGAATTTATTCTGATTATGGACAAATTTTCAAGGTCGGCCAGGTATCAAATTAGCATCTTTGAGCCTTCAATGTTTCAGATAAATACAATGTGCCTCCTCCTTATTTTGACATCACTCTCATTCATATTTCTCTCTATCATATTGATTGGGTACATATTTCTAGGCTTCTCTCTCTCTCCACACGTGTGAAGGAAGGCCTAATTTTCTAGTGACTGCATTGACCAAATTTGACAAAAATTTCAGGAGGTTGAAATTTAAGGAGACAAAAATTTCAGGAGGTCGAAATTTCAAGAGATCGAAATTTCAGGATGTCGAAATTTGAAGAGGCTGAAATTTTAGGAGGTTGACTTTGACTAGTGTTGACTTCGGTTTTGTGAGGGAGAGTTCTATATGGGCAGGCTGAAATTTTGAGCACAAAATCTGAGGTAGTTTGACCCCTGCATTGACCAACGCTGATTTCCCTAGTTCTGGTTTTTCCATTGACTTTAGTTGACTAGGTTTGACTAGTTAATCTCATATTTTTTGGGTTGCATTATCTTATTGTTGGAGGCTGAGTTGACCAAGGTTGACCAAGCTAATTTGGAGGCCAAATTTTGTTTCTGTTTCTGCTATTTTGACGAATCAAATTGGGTGCCAAGTGAATATTGTAAATTGTACTCTCTCTCTCTTCTCAACTTTTGAATAATTATAAGAAGAATTGATTAAGGGTTTCCCCACATTAGGGTTTTTCCCTGGTTGGTTCCATAACTTGTGTCCTTTTGTGCTAGCTTGTATTCTATTGTTGTTGTTTATTTTCTATCTTCATTTTACTATCACGATGATGTGATTGCTGAACTGGATATTGATATTAGGCTGGTAAAGAAATTGAAGTAAAAATTCTCTAAGCATAGAACATACCATTGTTATCCTAAAATTTACATGGTATCGGAGCTGAGGTGAAGATAAAGCCCAAGTAAGAGTAAGAAGAGAAATCACCAAGAAGAGCAATCACTAATCAAAGACAAGATTCAATGGCTTCCACATCCTACTTCAAGTTTGTTGATAAGATTCATGATAAGTCTGACTATCATGCATGGAATATGTCTCTTGATTTAACGTTAGAAGAATGAGATGTGATGGATTATGTGCAGGGAAATATTTCAAAACCTCCTTCTAAGGCATCAGCTGCTACTAAAACCAAATACAAGAAAGGTAAAGTCAAAGCCAAGAAGATCATCAGGGATTCTATTCATATGCATTTAGTTACTTACATTTCCAATTTGAACACATCAAAGGAGATATATGACAGGTTGCTTGGCATGTTGAAATATAGCAATGAAAATCAAATTCTTTTCCTCACGAACAAGTTGAAGGATATAAAGAAGTGAAAAGGTGAGGATATTCAATCCTACTTCATGAGTATTATCGAGATAAAAAATGATCTTCTTTCTATTGGTGAATCTATTATTGACCGGGAGATCACTCTCATTTCCCATGGAGGTCTTCCTCCCAAATGGAATGTTTTCAACACTAATATTCTCAATAATGACAAAATTCTAGGTTTTCAAGAATTGTTGACTAGATGTTCTCAAGAATAAACAAGGATGATGGAATTATGGATGCCTTTGAATAGGAATAATCCTACCATATTCTCCACTCATGCCAAGAAGAAGAACAATGCAAGCTCAAAGAAGCAATGTCAAGGAAGACCAGGATTCAAAAATGGAAGAAAGAGAAGATGCCTCATTTGCAACAAGTTTGGTCACTATATCAGGGAGTGTCCAAATAGAAGGGACACATCTCATGTTGATTATCACAATCATTCCACGGGAAACATCAACAATAAAAGGAATGGCAGGTTCAACAACAACGGGAAAGGAAATTCTTCCGCTACTCAACTTGGTAATGATCGAGCTTCTAAAATAATAAGAAACTCTAGGTATGATGAACCTAATGTTGTAAATTCTAAGAAAGATGAATTTTATCTTATATCCACCCTCTCTACTGCCTCTCCTCCAGATACTTTGGTAAATTTCTTGATTGATAGTGGTTCCTCAAGGCACTTCATCGGGTACAAGGAGGCCCTTTCAAATTTGATAAAGAAGGATACAAATTTGGAAATTATCCTTGGAGACAATGCCACCTATCCCGTGAAGGAATTTGAATATGTTACCCTTCAATTGAATCAAGGTAACACTGTTCATCTTCAACAGGTACTATATGTACCTGATCTAAATAAGAATCCCATGTCTACCTCGGTAATGCAAGACAAAGGATTCAAGGTGGCATTCATTGATGAAAAGGTACGTGTATGGAAAAGAAATTTCAAAGAAGAATTTACTCTCAGATTCAGGGTTGATAATTTATATCAAGTTGGAGGAAGTCCATTGGGAGCTATCTCTTGAGACACATCTCTTCAATCCAAACTATGGCACCAGAGGTTTTTTCATCTTCACTATAAGGCTCTACCCGATGCAAGGAAGATGGTTACAGGTATACCCAAATTAAAAATATAGCATGAAGGTGTATGTTAAGGATGTGCTAAGGGAAAACATACAAGGGGACCATTCCTCTTAAGTGATAGAAAGACCACAAACATTTTTCAATTGGTTCATTTTGATCTATCTGATGCAATGCCCATGAACCCATTGGGAGTATACTTATATTATGCAACCTTTATAGATGATCTCTCTCGCAAGACTTGAATATATTTATTGAAGAAGAAGGATGAAGTAGTCTCATGGTTCTGTTATTTCAAAGCTTTGGTCGAAAACCAATCCAGGAAGAAAATCAAAATATTGAGGATTGATAATTGAATTGAATACGAATCAAATGAGTTCAAGTATTACTGTAGAGAAGTTGGCATGAAGAGTGATACTACTACTGCATATACTCCTAAGCAAAATGGTGTTGCTAAAAGGAAGAATTGTTCTATCTTAGAAGCCACTCGTGCCATGCTTCATGATCAAAGCCTTCCGAAGTTCTTATGGGCCAAAGTTGTGGACACCACAGTGTATGTTCAAAATAGATGCCCTCATCAAGCGTTGGACTCCAAGACTTCCTATTAAGTTTTCACTGGAAAGAAACCCGATGTTTGTCACTTTAGAATAATTGGTAGCACCATATATTTTCATCTGTCTAAAGAAAAGAGAAGAAAATTGGATGTTTCCAGGAAGAAAGCAACATTTGTGGGCTACTTTAAAACTTCTAAGGCATATAGAATCTATGTTCCTAGTCAAAGAGAAGTGGAGACAAATCATGATATCACTTTAGATGAGGATGCTACCCCTGGGAAGATTAGTAACCTTCCTCTTTCAAGGAAGTACAAAGAAGGGGATTTTGGAAAGTAGGGAGAATTGCAAGATGAGTATATGGCTGACGTTGAAGGACCAATGGATCCAATTGATCCACCCCCTCATGAGACCTCCTCCTTGAAAAGGAGACCCTCATGGCTTCGGGAGACTCTTGAACATGGAAACTTTTAGGGGCTAATGTTCGCCCAGTGGGCTAATTTTCCATGATTTTTCCACAAAAAAGATTCGCTAATTTCCAATTTTATAAAAGACGATTCGCCCAAATTTTAGAATATAAAATTATTTTACCTTAAAAATCGCCAACATTATATAGAGGCTATATATAAAATCATTATCAATTTGAATAATTTTACATTTATATCAATAAACATTTTATAGTTTGCATATTAGGGATTAGTGAGATTCGCCAATGTTTCTAAACTTCAGGAAAATTTTCTATCCTTAAAATTTTCCTTGCTCTTGAAGATGCCAAGAGACATGTTTCACCTAGGGGACATTTGATGAAAGTAAGAAGCCAAATAGGTACCAAGGGAACTTAACTTCTATGAGCACCATTGTTCAATCTGAGCCTTGCACATTCGAAGAAGCTGCTAAACACTAGGTTTGGAAGGATGCAATGAATGAAGAGTATGAGTCAATTATGAAAATTATTTCTGGGATGTGGTCCTTAGACCCAAGGACAAATCCGTTGTTGCCTCAAAATGGCTCTTGAGGATCAAGAATGGAGCTGATGGAAGTGCTTAAAATTTCAAGGCTAGATTTGTTGCTCAAGGCTTCTCTCAAAAGGAAGGTGTATATTATGATGAGATATTTGCACTAGTTTCCCACTACACCATAATCCATTCGATTATAGCCCTTTCTACCTCGAACGGATGGAATCTTCATCACATGGATGGCAAGACTACCTTCTTGCATGGTTCACTTAAGGAGGAAGTCTATGTAGAACAACATGAGGGGTTCAAAGTTAAAGATCATTAGTCACATGTATGCAGGATGAAGAAATATCTGCATGGGTTGAAGCAAGCACATCGAGCTTGTTATGAGAGGATCGATAGATATCTAATGAAGCTGGGATTTAGAGAAGTGAAGCTAATCTGAACCTTTATTTTAAGGTTGGGAATGACAGACCTCTCATATTGGTACTCTCTGTGGACGATCTCTTTCTGATAGGTGAAAACCCTCTTATTCATCAATGTAAGAGAGATTCGGCTTCCAAATTTGAGATGAAGAACCAAGTACTAATGAATTACTTCCTAGGGTTGGAGGTCTGGCAAAAGATAGATGAGATTTTCCCTTCCCAAGGAGAATGTTCTTGAAATATTTTGGATGGTGGACTGCAAGTTTGTGACTACTTCGATGGAACTTAACTTGAAGAAGTTATGTGGAAGTGTTGTTGGGCCCGATTTGGGAAATCCTTCTGAGTATCATCAACTCATGGGGGCCCTAATGTTCTTGGTGAACTCCCGTCTAGACATATGTTTTGTAGTGAATAAAATGAGCCAGTTTATGGTCGAGCCTAATAACATACATTAGATTGCTGCCAAGAATCTCTTGAGATATCTTCAAGGCACAATCACTTATGGATTGATATACAATGCCAAAAATGTGAGGCTCTATGGTTACTCTGATGAAGACTGGGCTGGCAGTGTGGTTGATCATAAAATCACATCTGGATGTTTCTTCTCTCTAGGTTTTGCTTTGATATCATAGATGAGCAAGAAGAAGAAGTTGGTTTCCTTAAGCACTGTTGAGGTTGAATATATTGCTACTAGTTTGGCCTCTGTGAATCTGTTTGGTTGAGGAAGCTCTTTAAAAATATTTTTGGACATATGCGGGATACCACCGTGATCTTCTACGACAATCAGAGTGACATTCATCTTTCGAAGAATCCCATGTTTCATGACTGCTCCAAGCATATTAATATAAGGTACCACTATATTTGGGATATGGTACAATGTGGAGAAATAAGGTTCCAAAAAATTGGGACTGATGATCAAGTCGCCCATATTCTTATGAAGCCCCCAGAAAAGGTCAAATTATTGACCTTCCATGAAAAACATGGAGTCATGGAGAGACCCTCTTATGAAGGTCTCGTATGAGATGGATGTTGAGCTTTGGGAGCTTTGTGGGGGCTTGGGGTACTTCTTGTAGCGATGAGAGACCATAGGGTGAGTGGTTCACCCTCCCCTATTGGTGCATGAAGTACTGGGTGAGTGGTTCAACTTCCCCTGCGATACTCCGTGGTGGCATATGCATAGGATGAGTGGTTCACCTTCTCCTATGGCATATGAGTAGGATGAGTGGTTCACCTTCTCCTATTGGCACATCCTACCCATGCAGTTTGAGACTCATGGGAAGTACGTCTCATCTAGCCAATGAGTAGGGAAATGAGGAGAATGACCATAGTACTATTGTTACATGGGAAAATGGCCTCCTTACTAGCTCAGAGTAAAAAGGCAAGATGAATAAAAGATTGACCAATATTAGAGGCCTATTTGTCAAGATAACGCTCCCCAAGAACTAGCAACCTACTTTATAAAGCTTCCTAGCCATGCATCAGGTGCGTTAGTGCCTAGGGTAACTATGTCTGCTGCCTCAGGAAGAGCGTTAGTCAACATAAATGAGTTTCTATTAGTCAAAGGAACAAAGTTGACCGAGAAATATCCCTATATTCACTCCTATGTAAGCTCATAAAAGCAGAGAAACATCTAGATTCGACCTGTTTGGAGGAATTACTATTCCTAATGAAGTCTACAAGCAGGGAAAGAGCATAAAAACATGGAAACATCTCTATTTTTGCCCAAAGGAACTCATGAGGGATTTTTCAAGACCTATCCTCTCATGCTATATATGTGAGGCTAGGGCCATTGTGGAAAAGGTCGAAACATTTGAAAGGATTTCCTATTTGACTGTCGAAGCTAGTATCCAACAAAGGCACTGCAAGAGGTTAAGAAGGGAGGGAGACAGAGGACCTGGAGGAGTAAGGGAAGGTTGATACAACCGATAGTTGTAATCACCATTTTCTATCATTAATATAGACCTACAATTGTGTTTTTCCACTCCATGGCATTGGTATTGTAATTAGTTTACATGTTTATGCAATGTTGTTATTATGAGTGGCTTAGATACATGTAACTAGATATCTCTATATGTTAGCGCATTGATTGTCAGAGTTATATGTTGTGATATTATGACTTCTCTTATCTATGTGAAGGTTTTGATCTTGGAGATAGCTAAGGGGTCTTCCACTCCGCTACTTTTTGCTTTCCAGAAAACACCACACCAAGACTTGAGGTAATAAGTCCTTCTTCCTCCTTTTTGTTGAGCCTCAATATTGCAACAAGAATGCTGCAACTCCCAAGGTTACCGACTTTAATTATCAACCCAGAGTTCGTACAAACTTAAGAGGTATCGACATTATATGTGAAGCATACAATGTGTCCTTCTTTTGCTGTCATGTTGTAATGAAGTACATGTACTAAATTCAAATCCTAAACTAATTGCAAAAAATGAAATTTTCGAAATGGAACCTTAACCTATTGCAAGAAAGAAACTACAAGAAAAGAAACCTATTCTAATTGCATAAAGATCATGAAGTAAATGTAAAAGAAACCTAGCTTAACCCTATTTATCACATGTGATGATTTAAACTAACTAAGCATGAAACCTAATCTAGAGAGTATTAACTGTTGTGTGCATGTGTAAATATCAAAGAACTAATTTTTTAAATCTTTTTGCATTATAAATGAAAATGCTAATCTTTCCTTGATCTTTGGTAGGGGAGACAAGTGTTAAGCAGGAGGGTTAAAATGGTCTTGATAGCATGGATATCAAGTATAGGCCTAATCCCAACTTCAATGATGTTTTTCCTCAATTCAAGCTCAAAACAGGCTTTCCTATAGGATGCTACAGGATTTCCTACAGGATCCCCTGATTTACTACAGGATGTTACAAATTTACTATATGAAATTATAATCCATCGAATGACAAAGAAAATCATATCCAAATTGGATGCAACAAATTTTTTATTGACTAAGAGGTATTAGGTCCTCATTCCAAGTGGAATCACTCAAAAATACCTCTATTAAACCATTCTAAAAGATAGCACAAAATTACTAGTCGAAAATCTAGAAATTCGAGAACTAGTGAGCTAGTAAATCTATAAAATGCCTAACCTAATCAAGTGAAAATGTAGTGGGGTAATTTTTTCTATGAAATATAATTTTTTCTTTGATATAATGCAAGTGGAACCAACTCAATTGAATGTTGTTAGCATGCTCTAAAAAATAGCAAAAATTTAATGTTCTTTGCTAGAAAGGAGTTCCAGAAATCTAGATTTGGGAATAAGAAAGCCAATCCAAGTAGCTCAATGATTACTATGACCTTGAAAATATTTTCCAGGGATGAAATTATGCTTTTTATCCTACAAAATAACTTACATAAACCATTTAAACCAATCCTACAACAAGAAATCATTAATACTAAACGCATAAATAGAAAGAAAAAACAAGAGATGCATGTGAAAAAGAAGTGAAAAGAAGGAAAGAAAATGATACAAAAGGGCTCTGAGGCTCCTGGGATGGCCAAGCCCAAGGAAAATTAGATACCTATGGAGGAGAACAAGATTTAAAAGCTGAACATGACATCAATCTTCATTATTTTCATCAATATAATTACATCCCTACAAGAAAATAGAGTGGAGCTGCAGAAATATGAGTTCTCTCCACAAGGAGACTAATGAAAATATCTCCCTAGAGGAAAATTAGACTTGGTACTTTTAAAAAATGATTAAGAATCATTCCCCATGGAAGGAGGAAGCTTTCCCCACCAAAATCCCTTGATTAGTGGATCTGGTCCCAAATACCAGGAATTTGCATTAAATGGCAGGGAACACATTCCTAGATTTTCTCAATCATTGGAGTTCCACAATTTGTGCCATAATTCCATAATACATTGTTGATTTATTATATTATTGATCCTCTGGTAGTAGGGAGAAAATCCCTAAATTATCTCCTCCTCCAAATCTTCATAATTTTCCCAATATTCTCATAATATTCCACATAAATAAATAATATTAGCCACAAATATCCAATTATTCAAAAACATTCCTAATGAATATATCAAAGTTAAAAATACATTATCTAATGCAGGAACAAAGGCTTAATGTTTTGAAAGATGGTCATAGGCCTTAAATTAATGTTTAATTTAGAGGTATGAGCCTTAATTTATGTATAATTTAGAGGCCCATCACACCCCCCTACTGAAAGTGTTGCTCATCCTTTGATCAATTTAGTGACCTCATTGTGCCTAATTCATGGCCCTGGTGGCCTCTCTCTTGTGCACTACGAATCTTGGTTGTAATTTCTACAAGGACAAGCCTAAAAACATATTTGTGCAAAGAAAAATCATTGTTTCTTGAGACCATTAGCTTGCTTTATTTCCCTTATTCAACACAAGTTCTTGAATATTTTTTAGTTTAGAAAGGTTTTCTATATCCTTATCAACCTTCTGCTACATTGTTCGACCATTTGGACACCTCTAACACCTTCAAAATGCCTTTAGATGAGAACTAGGACATCCTATAGTAATTCTTGTCAAAACTACAGGAAGCCTATAGGAAACCCTATTAAAACTACAAAAAACCTGTTTTGAGCATACATGATAGTTTAAGGTTACGACAGGCCCTTAACTTGACTTCCATGCCTTTCTCCCATTTCTGTAACATCTTTTATGCCTTGGACATAATCTAGAAAGAGATTAGAGACTTCTTGGAAAGACTCTTTTTATCACTGTAGTTTGAGTTAGGTTTTGCTGGTGAATGCCTCATTTCCTTTTGTTGCCTTCTTCTTCTCTCTTGTGGCCTAGATGATTTCCTAATGGCCTTAGAGTTCTTTATTTTGATTAGGTCTCTCGTAGACACTATCATTTTCGGTTTTAGCATAATTTTTTCTTTATTCCTTCTTGTAGTAGCATTCTTCCTTCTTGTAGTAGTTATTCCTCCTCTTTCAGGGGCTTCTAACTGTATGGGAGTGATGAGAAATGATGAAGAGGGATTGGATGATGATGCTAGGGCTCAAAGGGTGATCCAAGTGGAATTGGTGGGCGGCCACCAATATCCACGACCACCAATATCCACCTGGATCAAGCACACTAAAAACCCTCTTACTTAGAACAATTAGTGATGAATGGATTAATCTCCTTGTTCTCATTAGTAGAGGTGATGTATACCAATTATCATTTGAAGAAATTTGTGAAACATGCAAACACATATCAAGAGGAAAGGGAGGAGTAGGTAAATCAACATCAAGATTGATAAGTCAAGCTAAACTTGGACATTTTCTTGATAACTTTAAAACATAAATTCTCAGCAATCTAAGTGAACAAGTAGAAATGTTAAGAATACAAAATGAGCAAAAATAAGATGTTGATATTTGTGTTGTCCATGCAGAATCACATGATGTTAAATGTTGCTCCTCATTACCAAGGTTGAAGGAAGTTCACCAAGACGATAATGGAGCAATTCAGTTGCCAATGCATCTATGCTATGTAGCTCTAGGAGGACCATGGTAGCCTAGTCAATCTAGTATGATGCAAGAGTCTAATTGACAATTTCAAGCATATGCATATCCACCTCAAAGTAATTGGAACACACCCTTTCCTTGGAAACAAGGTTGGCAAGGAACTTATGGGACCTGTTATCACTCAGGTTGTTCCCTTTGACTCCTAAGGGAATACGGCCGAGGTAACCACAGACCAATCTTTGGATCATAGGTCCTAGCCTTCCTGCAATCAGAGAGGGATCTCCCTTTAGGATTTAGCTTTGTTTTGATAATGTTTAGGCTAGTTATTATATACTGAATTTTGTTTAAAGTTTTGGTTGAATGATGTCTTCTAGCAGCTGAGATGTGATCTTCAGGAGGTTCAGTCCATTGGGCAATGGAGTCTGTGATTATGTGTTGTTTGAGGTATTGAGTAAGAGTGATGAGACTGCAGGGCCATATAGATACTTATGAAACAAACTTCAAATTGTGGAATATGAACTATTTCCAGCCAGTGAGAGGCAACTAAGAATCTTTCACTAAGCTGGTGATGTGGAGAAAGGAAATATCACTCAGGAGCAGATTAGAATTCCTGAACAGTATTTACTATGTAAGATTTAGTATGAAGGTGAGCTATCAAGAATTACACATCCATAACTAATTCTGAAGAAAAAATTCATAGCAGCATAGATTGAGTTTAGGGTGTTCAAGGAACAAATCCTGAACTGTTCTTTTTCTGTACTGCTAAACCTGTGAAACATACAGCATTAGTGGATTATGAAAGAGCGAAATACATAATAAGATGGTTCAGAAAATTTATTGTGACATGAAATAGCGTAGGAATCCTGTAGCAGCAAGCAAGCACACCACAACACCTCAAACAACTCAGAACTTCAGAAATTCCATTAGCTTCCTGTATTAAAAGTCTGAAATTACAGCATAGCTTCTCCAGAAGAAAAATCAACAACCCCAATAAGTTTATGCGTGGGGATATATATACAATCATTTTACAAAATATCTTAATGATGAGTCATTTACTCAATAACTGTCTTTACCAACTTTCCAAAAAATAGCAGATACAATAGTTATTGCTACTTTAAATGGACAATGAATGACTTTTCAGCTCTGTCAGAAATTCTTTGACTTTTGGAGGCAACTGGGTCGGTTGGGTGCTTCGTATTGATTCTGAGTAATACGCCCTTTACTTCTTTGCCGTGGTGCGGCTATCTCAGCCCCGTCATCTGCATTCGTAGGCATCTGCTTTGGTGGTCAAACTTGATTGCTGAGTTGGCCCTTTCAATTGCTTTCGCAGTCAGAGAAAATATATTAATTTTCTGAAAATGTTGATTTGTGATAAGAATACAAAAATATGGTGAACAACCTGTTTCTTCACAGTAGTGTTTGTATCATGCCCGTCCACCATTCCTGAGTAGGCAATTGGTGTCTTAAGATTATGCCTAAGGTTTCATCTGCCTCAGTATATTTGTAATAGTTTGGAGGCACTTCAAAAAGATGTCTGATCTTATTCACAATAAAAAACAAATTCTCTAGTTTGTCATAGAGACTCTGCCCAGATGGAGGCTCTGTTCCCTCTGGGGCACTTGCTGCTGCAGTGATCTGATTTGTGGCATATGTATTTACTCTCTTGGCATAGTTTTCATGAGATAGTAACCTTCCTGCACTGGTTACTAAGCTGGGAAGGCCTCTGTTATGTAATGCTGTAATTTTCTCAATGAATTTGTTCACCTCTGTCTGCATTTCTTGACACCTTCTATCCAATGTTTGTACATGATTTCTCAAAGTGAGCACTCTCTTCACTAGTAAAATGGTATCAGTTCTGTTAGTGATACCCATTGCTGCTAGCTGAGGGCCAGTGCGGTTGTTAAGGACATTGATCATCCTATTGGCTATTTTAGGCATATTGCCTAGAGATGCTCTTGCTCTTTGACTTTATTTTTGGGCCCTGCCTATGAGATCCATATGTTCATGGATAGTTTCAATAAATTGCCACTAGTCTATAATAGATTGACCAATATTGGCCCACAGGATCTTCTTAATTTCAACTACAACTTTATCAAGAGAGAGCTCCTTCTCCAATTCCTTTATTTTCTTCTCAAGAGCCCTTACCTCTCTTGTTTTTTCAGCTACACTTTGCTTTGATTTATCATACTTTTCTTCAATGGCAGCCAGTTTATCTTTGGTATCCTGTAGTTCAGCCATCTGTGCTTCTAAAGCTTCCAGCTCCTTCATCATGTTCTGCATGCTTAGGCTGGGTCCCTGATCTGGTGCTGTTGCTGGCGCTGATGCTCCTGTAGTTGGTGCTGATGTTGAAGGGCCTGCCTCTGATGTTTGTCCTGTGGGAGGAGCTGTTGTAGTAGTAGAAAGTGGCACACCTTTAGTGGATGCAGATATCTGTGCTGGCTGCATTGGTGCCTCACCTTGTCTTGATTTTAGTGCCACCTCTAGTGCACTCTCTGTTTCCATCAATCTCTTGTATAAACTCAGGAGTAAAGCAACTACATCTTGATCCTTCTTTTTCTCTGCCACCTCTCCAGTTTGAGGGTGAAGGGTAGCTGGCAGCTTGATATGCTTTCTCATAGCTGCTATATCTTCATCTCTTTTCTTTAACAATGCCTACACACCCTTGGGGTCCTTTGGATCATGACCCAATTCTATAATGATCTCTTCCAAGGACTTGATTCTGTTGTCCTTGGCTTGAGATGATGCCTTCTCCAATTCCAGTTGAGCAGCAGTGTTGTGTAGAGAATTTTGTAATTGGTGTGCCAGTAGGGTCTTATCAGCTAATGTGGAATATATAATTTCCTCAGTTTGCCTGTGTAGCTCAATTTGATCCAAGGGGTGGATGTCTTTGGCAAAAATTTCCAGATTAGTTCTGATATAATCGGCAGCTGTTTGAGGTTGCTGCATGGTAGGCCTGAAATGACTAAGAGTCATTTTTTGTTCTTGAATGTCATAAGCAGACATTAATCTCTGCTGATTAGTTGGCGCCATTTTCAAGAGATGGTTTTAGATTTGGTGTTTGAGGGGCTCATTCCTTTTCTTGATATCTATGAACTGTTGCTTGATGCTAGAGTTCGCCTTAGATTTCTGCCTTGAAGAGCTCACCTCTGTCCCATGTGGCATGTCTTGTCCTTGCTGTAAGGAACTGGCCGATGTTTCGACGCTAGGAGGGGGCATATTGTCAATTGGTCTCTCTGGTAATTCCTCCTCTGAAAATGGGTTTAACCTCTGTCTTTTTTCCCCTTGCTGATCCGTTGAAGTTGTAAGAGGAGTGTCCTCTTGTCTATCCCTTTTCCTTGTTCTTTCTTCATTAGCAGGTGTTTGTAGAACCGAGGATTCAACTGTTACCTCCTGTCTCGGAGGGATTTGCTCTTGTGTTTGCTGTTCTGTGGGGGCAGGTTCGTTGGTTGTACCTTCTTGCTGCTCTGCTTGTTGTTCCATTCTTGGAGGTAACTCTTCTTGCTGCACTTCTTTGCCTTTAGCCATGTCTGTTGTTTGGTCAGTTGTTTTGGCAGGCTGCTTGGGAACGGTGGACGAAGAGGCAGCTTCTCCAAGATGCTGAGTGCCAGAAGACCAAACCTGTCCAAAATATTCCAAGTCAACTAATTTTTCTAAAGTTTTAATGTCCTTCTCTGCTAATTCTTCCTCAGAATAATCTTCCACTAAGGTGCCTTGTCTCCACTCTAGTTGGTTAGCATATTTTTCAATTTCTGGAATGCTAAAATGATCATAAGTGGCAAGCCTATATTTGATTCTTCTGAGGCTTATGAAATGGTTAGGGTCATAGGGTGCCCAATAGAAACTGGTCTTGAGGAGGAGGCCCTTTAGCATTTGGTTTGCCTCTTCCCAAGCTTCTTCCCTCTTATTAAAGATAAATGGACCCAATTGATGCTTAATTTTTAACTGTGCCTTCTTGTTTCTGCTATGGAAGTGAATCATATCTGCATTGTCGAACTGCCTGAAGTATTCTAGTGCAAAGAGTCTCATGGGAACATACTTTGGTAGCCTGTATGGTGCTAACTCACAACCATATACTCTGATCACTGTATGGTCTTGGTAAAAGTACCAATCTCCAATGCTATAGTTCTTAGAGAGCTGGAGAATTTTCTGCATATCATCAGTGAGTCTAGGAGGAGGTGAACTTTGCAGCAGTGATAAGGCTGGGTGAATGAAGAGGTCAATAAACTCACAGTATGTATATGGTGAGTAATGAATATGATGGCAGACTGATGTCCAGAACATTACAGACCTTCTGTTTCCCTTTGGATCTAGTTTCTTGAGGAAAAGAGGAAAGGCATCAGGCTGATTGTACAATATCAGATGATATATATAGGAGGTGTACTTGAAAACCCTCTCTCTTTCCAAGTTCATGAACTGTTCATGCATTTTGTTGGCTATAAATGAAGCATAGTCATACTGGACAGCAGGGGGCTGTCCTGGGGCAAAAATAGATAGCAGTACCAGTGTTGTCTCATCTACAAACTCACTGGTTTTGAACCCCAGGATGGAGGATATCATGTCTACTAACAGTCTCCCTATGTCATTAAACCAGACATGCAGATAAGGGGGAGGCTGCTTAGGTTGAAACTCTGGAAGCATAAACAATTGGCCAATTCTTTTAATTTGTGAGTTGGAGAGCTTGGCACCCTGCTCTAATAAAAGCTACATGGAAAGAGGGACCAGTGGCTTTGTAGGTTGGAACTGCAGCATTTGGTTGATAGCTTCAGGAGAAATTTGGAGCAAGACAGAGCCTGAAGGACTCAGAACAGCCCTTTGGTTGGGGTCATAGTTTGTGCAGCACTGGTGGATCAAGTCAGAAAACTCATTGACCTGAGGGAGATAGTAGATTGGCAAATGGGATTTCCAGATTCGCAGGAGGTCTGTACCATCTTTGTGTTTCTTCGTTAACTCACAAATTGTTTCTATGTGGTATTTGTTACACAACTCTATAGTGTCTCTCATTTGATAATCTCTGTCAGCAAGGGCTAACCACTCCAGGTTCTTGTGTGGGGCATTTAATGGGGCAATGTTTAATGCCACAGGGGTCTCCATGGTCAACTGATATTTGGAATTATATTTGAAATTGTTTCTTGGGCACAGCAATATAGAGCAGTGGATTCTGAATGAGCAGGGAAATTTGCAGAGGGGACGAGGCAAATTGGGGTGAAACTGAGTCGAAATGCTCATGGGGGAGATTCAACGAGCAAATGCTGGGATTGGGAAATACTTGTTCGGTGAGCTTGTTTGGAAATGGTTCAGTTTCACAAATGCACCATAAGCTGTGAATTTGTGGCAATTTGGCACAATGGGGGACCTCTGTGGGTAACTTGGGATTACAGTGTGGAAAAGAAACACTGGTCACTGAGGATTCCTGGTAATTACCGTGTTTTCCCTCTTTTCTTGTTTGTTCGGTGAATTATGCAAAAACCAAGGTGCGAAGAGGGAAACTGATAAATACCTGGGTGCACTCAGAGAATGGTGTTGGTATACAGGTGAATTCAAGGCGCCAGCAGCAAGGGAGCAGTCTTCAGAGCTGGCGAACAAGCAACGTAATTGCTCATGCAGGAGTACAGTGAGTATTTTTGTAAATAACGCAAAAAAATGACTTTTTCGGGAAAAATAGGGAAATTCGGCCTTTGGCGCCTTATGTTGGATGACGTCAGCATGATGTCATAGGTGGGGTCGGGTACGAAGTGATGACGTGGCGGCCAGTGAGCGGCTCTTCGTGGACAGGTGACATGGCAGACAGCTTGGAGCAATGGCGGATGGGGCGGTGATGTGATGCTGAGGCGGCAATGACGTGAGGGTGACGTGGGAGTGACATATGACGGAAACAGGAGGGCGGTAAGCGGTAATATCGGACCGCTCATGGTACGGGTGTGGTTTTGGCAGGAGGTCACCCGACACAACCCAGGAGCGACACGCGTCCGAGCCCTGACGTCACCCTCTGACAGATATCGGGCGCTAATGTTCAGGCATCGGGGGTGGTCCGATATTGCCGTGGGTTGTTGGATGGGAGGGCCCGGATCTGACGGTCGACGGGCTGCGAAGGTGATGGATGGATACGGCGGGTCTCGGCGGGGATTTTAATAATACTTTTTTGTTTTTTGCGGTGAGCGCGCCGAAACATAAACTTTGGAAAAGCGGAAAAAGTGGGTTTTTAACAAGGTTTTATACAAATGGCGTGGGTAATGCACTATGATAGGTTTGTAAAGGGGATAAGGGTAGGAATAGGTTATTAAACTAACCAAATGTTAATTCAATCCCTGACTTTAAACGAACCAAATACAACAAAACTTTTGATTCTGCATGATTCTCCAAATATTGAACATATTGCTATAATGCCAAAGGGGGGTATTTACATGTTTTGTGGGATTTTTTCACAATAGTGATATAGTAGTAGGGGAAAAAGGGGAACATAGGGATTTAGATAATAAATTTAGAAGTCAATGTGCATTGGGGATATGAAAGATTGAAAGTCAGGAATAGAGAACTAAGTTTAGTGATTTAAACTTAGATTTTTAGGAGTTGATGGGGAATGATTTTACACAAGAAATGTGGCTTCTTTTCGGAGAAGAAAGTGAAAACTTGTCATGAAATTTCCAAGAAGAAATACAAGGAGGATTGTTTAGGAAAGTCCTGAAGTCCTCCATGGGATGTTAGAAAGAGAGTCTTTGGGGGAAAACAGGGGAGTTAGACATGCTTCTATATTTTGCCTTCAAAATGCTGCATAGATACCTTTGCAACTGCTAACATATGCTTTCTTGATCAAGGCCAAAACTGAATAGGATCAGGATTCTGCAACTTCTAGCTACCTACCCAACTTAGAACCTAGCATTTTTTGTTACTTCAGGGAGGGTGCACTTAGACTTGCAAACCCTCATATGCTCTTTTCTTTTTTTCTGCCCTCCTATCTAAATCTACCCTTATATCTTCCAAGGGCCCAGATTAAGCTAGTGGGCTCCTTTCTTTCTCTATCCAGCTAGTCATCTGTCAAGCTTGAACTGTTTGAACAGGTACTCATTACCTACCCTAAAACAAGTAATTTAAAACATGGCATGGCCCAGCTTGAACTGTTGAGCCATCCATCAAGATATCAGTGGCATTTTGATTGGCCACTTTCTTGGTCTTTCTTTTGGGTTCATTTCAATTCTTTTTTCTTTTGACCATTTCATTTTCTTGCCCTTTGATTATTCTTTTAAGGCATACCCTCTTTACATTTTTTAACTTTTTGCTTTGTTCACCAAAAATGGAACCTTTGTTTCATCAAAGATGATCATTTTTAGCATTTCCACTGTCAATCATGAAATATGAAACCCTATTGGTATAGGAGGCTAACAGGACCCATCCACAATATCCTCAATATTTTCCTCAATATCCTTCATACCCAACTCCATGTTATCCTACCATTCACCTCCACCACAACCACAACCCCAATCACATCCATCTAAAATATCCACTCCCACCCAACTACCTGTACCATCATTTACAAACCCACCCATTGAAGTAACTCAACCCACTTACAATGATGAAGTACAACACTTCCAAAGATCTCCTCTTGAGATCAATGGTATTCACCATAGCTCAAGAAGAGTATTGAAAAAAAGAGATTATCTTGATATCATTGAAGGACCACATCCAGAAGAATCATGGGCTGCACTTGATGAAGAGTAGACATCAAAATTAGAGATCGAGAGAGCTCCCTTGTGGTTACCATCAAATCCTCCATGTATTCGAGAGAACAATCAGCAAAAAGAGGAAGATTTGAAGGTCACAGTAGAAGAAGACATGAAGAATGATCCAGATAAGCAATCAAACCAAGGGCACGAAGTTATATTGAGGTTTGGTTCGAGATAGTAACTAAGTTGTAGCAACACTCTCTTCTTCAATTGCACTTGATATCATCAAAGTCAAATCATTTGATCACGCAAATCCAGGTACATGTCAAAGCATACATTTCAAGCCTCAACATCATTTTGTCTGTCATCTTGATGTGCACATGGCTTTATTGGAATTATTCTTATACTTTAAAGTGATTTGTTTTTCAATTAGGGTAGGGTAAAAAAAAAATGAAAAATAAGAGAGAAAATAAAAATATTGGGTGAAAAACTCCTTGGAGGCACCTTAGATTACCTCATTGATTGAAAACCTCCATGAGGCAGTCAATGGGTTGGAGAAAAGAAAAAAAAAATCTTAGGTGAAAACCTCCTTTGAGGCAGCTAGGTAGACCTACTAGTTGAAAACCTCCTTGAGGCGGCTAGTATGCCTAAAAAAAAATGGAAAAATAAAAAAATCCTTGCTTGATTTATCTCTCTGATGAATGCATTTACTCTCCAACATCTGCAAGCAACAAAAGCAAGTTGGCACCAAGAAAAGAAAAATAGGTCATCTAGTCAAAAGAAGTCAAATTTTTACTTTCTCCTCCTTTGCTCAAATGCTCCAATGGGACCAAGGCCATGCCAATCCATCACCCTCATTTATTTCCACCATCCACTCATCATTCCCAAGCTTCTACCACTCATTTTCCTTGTTGTCCCAAAATACTATAGGAAGGCTTTGTTTTACTACAAGAAACAAAATACATAGAGCAGAAATTTGTTTTTGCCACAACTTGAAAACCATGGATCCATTTGCCAAGTTGTTTCAGGGGGAGATGCATATGGATGATGGTAACATGCTCAAGAATTTCAGCAAATTCCAATGCACCATTTCCAAGAAATCGGCCTCCATCACCTTCAGCCATTTTTAGTTTTTCTCGCGATCCGTGGATCCATTGACCAAAATATTTTTATGGGGAGGTGCATAATGAGGATGGAAAAATTTTTAGAATGTTTCAAGTCAATCCATTCTATCGTTTTGGAGATATGGACAAAACAAGTCTACTATAAGAGGCTCTCTTGAATTTTGAAAAATTTGTTTGTAGAATAGCAGGAGGAGGATCAGAGCAATAAGAGAGGAGCAAAGGAGACCTATGCAGTTCATGTTTTCATTTCTCCATTCCACATCCTTCATCATTCCATAATTCCCTCCATTTTTCTTCTCATTTAGCTCAGTTTGCAAGGGTTCTATGTTTTCTACAAGATTCCCTGTAAACCTATAGGATTCCCTAAAAATCTACAGGGTTATCCTACAGGAATTATAGTGGCTTGGGAATCCCAAAAAAAGTAACCCTAGAGAAAGGGGATGACCTGCTTATGTGACAAAAATAAATGTCTACCTCACCAACTCATCACCATGCCTCTCTCCACCATTGTCACCCCTGCATTCATCCGATAAAGTTAGTTTCAAAAAACTTACAGTTTTCCAAAAAAAAAAAAGCAGACAAAAGATAATGAATATAGAGAACAATGGGAGAACACCAGAAAGATATACCTCTCATTAACCAATCCTTGGACCCCTTCTCTGCCCATGAAAACCATCATCATGCTCCAAAAGTGAAGAAATGATTAAATTTTTTTTGAGGGAGAGGCAGCTACAGGACATCCTGTAGCAGCCTATCCCACAAAACAAAAAAGTCACGGGTGGTATTTAGCTTCAGCATGGACATATAGAAGTCAAAGAATCTTCTCTAGAGCTTAGTAGTAGTGTCAAGAAGATCAGCATCACCATCCAGTACCTGCACATCAAGGAAAAACATCAGAGGAAAAAAAGAGAAAAACACATGCAACAAATACAAGCAAGGACTTCACTCTCCAACAAACAACATCCACATGAATACCAAGAAGAAGATATAAGAGGAAATATGATGAGGAAATGGGTTAGATATTCTTTAGGAAGGTTGATATAGGTCCCCGAACACCTGCACATCAACTTCAACTCAGCGGCAACATGCATGTCTCTCTAACAACCATCAGGTAGGTACATGTATGCAATATTCTTGACCTCTTCCCTTGAGCATATTATATTTAGAAATTTGTTGTCAATACATGAGATATGAGGTTTTACAAGCTAAGGATGGGTCAGTAGTCTTAGCCACCTTCAACTAGTTAATTTCAGCTCACTCCTTCACTCATGAAATGTTGAAAAGTCAAATTATGAAGGGTGATGATTTCAAGGAATGAGGACAGCAATTAAAAGAAGAAATTTTTGAAAAGGCCAAGTCACCAAACACTCAAGACCCTCAATCCACTTCACATTCACTATCTTTTCATCATTCATCGATCCCATTTCATTCTTGAAAAAAAAACAAATAGCGCATCCTCTCCATTTTCACAAACCTACACTACTCCCTTTGATCCAATTTAAATAGGAATGCAACAAATTATAGATATAACCAGAAATACAAAGATGCAGTAGAAATAACACTTCATTTCATTAATATCAAATACTGAAATATGCTTACAAACAAAATGGAAATAAGACTAGCTTGGGCGATGGTAGCTTATCTCTGAGAAGAGATGTGGTGGCTACATGCCTCTGAACTGTGTTACAATGAGGCTCAAGGGCCTTTTTATTATTGAAAAATAAGAGAAAACTCTAAACAACCAAAACACTAACCTAAGGAGATGTAACACCAAGAGTGTATGGACCTTGTTGGGGTTAGTTGGACAACTAACTTCTTGGGGATGCGACTTGGTCATATTATCTCCATTTGATGTGCATGATAGCCCATTAGAAATATCTATCCGAGGACTACGACGGAAGAGATGATTTTATTAGAAAATCGTTGATGGTAGATTGACAAAAAAATGTCATTTAGGGCCTCAAAACAACTGTGGAAGTTTAGGACTTGAAAAATTGCTAAAAATAGTAAACTATGCTACAATTAAGGAAAATAAAAAACTAAAAGAAACAATGGCGGGGGTCGAAGTGGAATTGGCAGGTGGCCACCAATATCAACCTGGATCATTCCTCCCCCCTTACGAAGCAATGGTCCCCATTGCGTTGAGTTCCTCCATGATATGAGGAAACTTCTGCTGAACTTGGCCCCTGGTGAGCCACTTGCCCTTGTGAAAGGGTTGCCCTAGTGAGCCTCTATCTGGCCATCAGTTTGGGGATGGAAAATTGTTGACTTAGTGAGCTTGGTGTCCAGCATCGATCAGAGACTGGACCAAAATGTACTGAGGAACCTGCCTTCCCAATGTGAGATGATAGACTGTGGGATCCCAAAGTGTACCCACACTCATTCAAACAAGAGTTTGGCAGTGGCTTCCGCTGTGATATTCTTCTTGTAGGTATCCATAATGGCCATCTTCGAGAATCTATCGACGACCATAAAAACACAGTCACTGCCATGCTTAGTAGAAGGAAGGCTCTACATGTAATCCATGGAGATGGATTCCCAAGGTTGACTAGGGGTAGGCAAGGGAGTATAGAGGCCTTGCTTGTTGATGGTCGGTTTGGCAATGGCGCAGGTGTTGGCTATGTGGGGCCTGACCTAGGTTTAGCATTAGTTAGCCAAACAAATCACTACACTACTGGCCCTTTTGGCATCAACCCATGGAGCGCGAATCACAGTCTCACCTGAAGCAGTATGGGGGGATGTTGGAACCAAGTTTCCCCACCCTGAGATGGTTGTGATGTCGGTTTATTCCTTTTGTTCCTGCTTTTGTGCAGGTAGTTAAGTTCTAGGGCTCTGTTAGTCTAGCCCTTTATTCTGCCCTTCAGCACCTCCACAAAGGAGTATGATTAACCTTTGCACATCCCTATCCTGCAGTTCAGGTACTTCTGCACCGTTGTGACAGTGTATTGTATGAGTTCCCAAGTTATCTTCAAGTGGTTTATTTATCTTACTAAACAACTATGGTTAGCGCCACGTAAACAAATATTCTTACTTGCATTCAATTAACCAACGTAATTACATACATTTTCACATCACATAAGCATTTTAAATGAAATCCATACACAATATAAAAAGATGCATTAACAGGAAACAAAGACACATAATTTGTAGAATGCTTCTCTTTATTGATATCTTTATATGATTACAGACTATATCCGCCCTGTGCACATAGCTGTAGGGGTCCACACACTCAGCTGCGGAATTCCACCCTAGGCCTCTGCATACTCAGTTGCAGAGCCTCTACTTACGCTACAACCCAAAACTTAGACTTCTCTAAAGACTTCCTCCTTATCACTTAAGACTTCTTAATTCTAAAGCTACTTAGAGCTTACTTACTTAGCTCTTTTTATACAATCCCATGGTCCGCAGACCATTGGTAGATCTTTACAGCTAACTTTAAACTTTACAAAATAAGGGTAGACAATCCATTATGACTCATGACACCTTCGTGCTCTGCTACCACAAAATGCAAAGACTTTACAACTTTACTACAAAATTTGACCCAAAAAATGGGCTTTTAGCCCCAAAACTTTCCTTGGGGGATTCCATTCCCAACAGGCTCCCAAAACAAGCACTGTGACTTTCCCTCAAGTTACTCTGCAGGCATGAAGATCTTAGAGCAAAGACCTCCCATCTCGACCTGTATGACCGTAACCTCAGCAGTGCATTGTGCGACCTCTTCCTTTGCTTCTTCAACCATCTGCTTGGTCACCGCTCTTGAACTGTTGGCCTGAAGATTTTGTTGATTTTCTTGCAGAGTCACAATATCTCCTTCAATAGAGGACGTAACCACATAAGCCTCATCTAGTGAGGGCTTCAATCGCATCTTCAACACTGCTTCCTTGTGGTTTGCTACATCCACCTGTTCTTTCAGCTGCTTAGCCTCCTACAACTTTTCCAGTCTCTATGTGAGCGCGACGGTTTGTGCTATGCCTTTGACCTCATCATAGTGCTACTATAGTTCTCACGCATCTATCTCCAGTCGTTGTACATTAGGGTCCTCTTGCAGGCTCGTCAGGAGCTCGAACGACTGCTCAAAACGTTGGGTGCAGTCCGCTACTACACTGTCAACCGCCGCTATTGCCTCTATGGTAGCGGTTGCGTGATGCTCCTTTATTTCTAGCAGAGTTGAAGGTTGGGCCTTCAACTATAATTCTTTTATCTTCAGGTTCAACTCCAACTGAACCCTCACCATTTCTGTATGAGTGTCGCGCAACCTTGTAGACAGCTTGTGGACACGCACCTCGACTGGTTCTTCCTCAGGAATGGCCAAATCTGGGACCATTCAACATGCCTCCTCCATGACCTGAAGTATACACTTATTTTTGTCAGTCACCTTGGTCATGGTAGTGATGGCAGAGTCTTGTTGTAGTGCCATCTGCTCATTGTTAATCCACTACTCACTGATCACCTATAGGGCACGGTGCTCATGGTCCCTCAACTACACAATTACTTCATCCTGCAATAAGTGGAGCACCTCACAAGGGAGCACTTCCATATTCAACCCTACTACCTTGAGGGCACTAACAATGGGCCTGTCAGCTTCATTCTCCATGGTTAGTACTCCATCGGGCAGCACTATCGGGCTGGAGACTTTTGCGTGTAGCATCTCAGAAGCCTCTCAAGTGCCGATAGCAAGGCTAGTGGACACCATGCTAGCCTGTGATGTATGGGTCTGTAGCTCCTGTAGACCTGTCTGGATGGCCCCAAATACTAGTTTATGTTGTTGCTCAAACTGTTGTAGGGCCTCCGCAGTGACATCCTGCACTGTGTCACCAATGTCATGCAAATCACCCTCTATGAGGGTGATTGGGTACAACAATGTCTTAGTGGCCTTGGATTTCTTCCTAGAACCTCCTTTCTCTTGCTCCCTTGGACATTTGATGTGGTAGGACGTCACCTATGGGTTCGTGCCATGCTACTCGGTTTGCTCATCCATCTCTTCCTCTGTTTCGGGTGAAGACGACCTCGTGCCTTTGTCAAAGCCTCACTCTATTCCACCTTTTTGGTTCTCCATCTACTGAGCAACATCGCACTCCACCTAGGCCTTGTCAATGGCATCCTTCTTTCTCTTTTCCTCCAAATACATCATCTTGAGCTTGGCCTCCTCCTTCTTGCATTACGCAGCGGACTTGCTCCCTCCCACCACCAAGTCTACTGTAGTGTGCCATTCTACTAGCCAGTGATTAAGTACTGCATCAATGGCATCATCCATTGCTAGGTAAGGCAAGTCATACCATGTATGTGCAGGGTCCTTCCACGCCTTGATGGACACATGGTGACAATATACCTTAAACTCCGCGTAGCCCTACAAGTTGGCGAACATTGTAGGCAACAACTGTGGTTTGCGATTGATGACCATGCGGATGTTCATCTCCATCAAGATCCACAAGATCTTGATGTCCTTGATGTGCTGCGCATCCTTGGTCGCCCACAGCGAAGCGTACTTTTCTACTTCTAGTAGGTCTGGCGCAATTGAATGGAATTGACTATCCTATGGAAGCTCCCATGCTACCAGGACAATAGACAGTAAGAGCCACACATAGTGGAACATCTTGCTAAGATCCTATGCCTCACAACAGTTTGTAAGGAACTCATCACAGAGATAGTCTGCCCAATTGAAGCAGACTCCTCAGCACACTAGGCTACTAGCATGATGAGAGGCACTAGCACCTCATCGGCACGACACTTCCTCATCACCTTCCCTACCAAAATCTGCATATCTACCTTTATAGCAGGGTCACTGATGCTTGATATGGCATATCCATGTGACTTCTTTACCAACTTAAACTTCTCCTTCATGGCCTCCACAAGGGCCTGCTCACCACCTTTTCTTCCAAACATCATGGCCAGATTTTATCCTGTGTAGGGAAACCTCGTGATCCTATGGATCAATATGTCAGTGATGGGTATTGGCTCCTCCAGCCATAGACACCCCTCATGCACCAAGCATAGCAGTTGCTTCATGACCAAGACTGTAATCGGGGTGTGGTTGTAGTGTGACACCCATAGCAGGTTGAGCAAACCTGCCTTGTCTACTCCTCTGAGCCACCTCTGTGGCTCCAATATGGTCATCCTGGTGGTTGTGTCAATAATTCGGCACATTAGCTACTTGGTCGCCAAGCGTAGGAATTTCTCATGGTCAGCCAAGTCCCAATGTTCGAGTTTTAATAGAGGAACCCACCCCAACCATGGTCCTTCAAAGAAAATTTCATCCGACAGCAAGGGGGTTTGCAAGGGGATCTTGCCCTCATCGATATCTTTTGGCACCTTGGTCTTTCCTTTGCATGGAGGTACATACGTAGGAAACTAAGTGATAGGGTCACTACCCTTCACTTCAACTTCCTCCACGTCTATTCCCACGTCCTCATCGTCATCAGGATATCTTCAATTTCTTCCTCCTTTAGCTCCAGATTGATGTCTTCTCCCTTTCCTTGTGCGATGGGCTTGTCCTTCGATGGGTTTCTTCTTGGTGATGTGTGCACTAGGATTGTAGGCTACTTGCCCTTCTTATCCTTTGCGCTCTCCTTCGTTGGGGTAGGCTTTGGTCTCGACGTCCTTGGTGATTTGGGGACTTCCACTAATACTTCGGTAACCTCTGGAGCAACTTCTTCTACCTCCATAACAATTTCTGGCACTAACTCCTCTGTTATCACTACTTTAGTATCCATAGCTTCTGTGGGTGCTGACATGATGTTCTACAATAACTCTTGTGTCACCTTCAGTAATGTCTCAAATACTAAACTGGCTATCTGAGCTTCGAAGTTCTCACGGTTCATGTGCACCTAAGAGCTCAATAACTCAATTCTCAAAATGCCAAGTGTTTTTCGCTGGGTAGCCACCTGTAATTTATAGGGCATTTTAAATTAAAATCCAACCATTCCCCCCACATTTGGTTCATTAATGGCAGATTGGTGGCAGATTTTCAAGGATTTGATCTGTAAATTCCGTCTTAAATTCCGATCACTCGCTCCATTTGGCTGCATTTCTACCATCAAATCATGAGCAGTGACTTTAACGGTCACTTTCTAGCTGACCTGCATGATTTCTCCCTAGGTAGCGTAGCTCCCTTCACATTGTTGCAAACCCTCTGACACTTCCTTGCATCGTGCAATCCTCCAATTGTGTAGCACCAAAACCTGGGAAGTGTAGTTTATAGTCCTACACCTCCTTTCAGTTCCATGGATCACTAAGACTATGCTACCTTCATATAGTCACATGGACGGACCACCGGTGTATGGCTTCAATTGATTGCCATTCACCTTTCCTGGGAAGGGATCTCCACTCAATTTGACCAACTAAACTACTCCTCCGTCGGTAATTTCCTGAATGACATAGGGCCCTAACCAGTGCATTCTAAATTTCCCTAGAAATTTATCAAACTTACTATCATATAACAAAACTAGGTCATTTACCTTAAAGGCGTCCAACTTAATGTGTCAATCATGCCATGCTTTTTCACGCTGCTTTTGGACCTGTTGGTGAAATCTAGCTAGAAATCTCTCTTCCTCCAGCTTAGCCAGCTGCGCGAGCCTCTCTTCCAAGGCTTCACTATCTGTCATACCCATGAGTGCCACTATGTGCATGCTAGGGACAATGTATTCCATGGGCATCACTGCTTCAACACCATATACAAGCCTAAAGGGTGTCTATCCAGTCAAAGTCTTGCATGTCATCCGATAAGCCCATAGTATCGCAGGTATGCACAAGTCCCAATCACTTCACTAAACATTGCAAACCTTGGTCAGCATGTTCTCTAGCACTTTATTGAATGCTTCCACTGTCTTGTTAGTCTGCAGGTGGTAAGGTGTACTCTTTTGGTGATATACCTAAAATTCCTCCATTAGGACGCTGATCATCTCATTCAGAAAGTGCATACCACAATCACTCATCAAAATCTTGGGACACCCATATCACATTAGTACATACTCAAAGAGGAACTTTGTTGTAGTCACGCCTATGTAATCCTTCACAACTTGTGCCTCCACCCATCAAGTCAAATACTCCATCATGGTGATAATGTACCTCGCTCCCATCTTCTTCCCTTGGGACTAAATGGGTCCCACAAAATCTATCGCCCATTTCTCAAAGGGTTGTAACATCATCTGTGGACTCAGAGGTAGCTCATCCCTCCATGATGGCCTGCCAATCCTTTGACACACATCACGTGCTTTGCAGTAAGCTTTTGAAACTTGATGGAGGGTTGGCCACCACAACCCTGCACATAGAATCTTCTGTGTGGTCACTCTTCTTGCATAATGTCCTCTCGCATCACCCCAATGAGCTTCCGTGAGGATACTTCTCCTTTCAAGCTCTGGTACATATCATCGCAATATTTCATCAAACCCCGTTTTCTACAAAGGCCCAGTAATGATAGAAAAATTTGTCGCACGCACCACTAACTCCCTCTTCTATTGGATGGTGTAACCTTCCAGGGTAGCTCCTGTTGTTAGGAAGTGTATGATATCTTCAAAATGACCATCCACAAAGTACACTGCAAATAGCTACGTGTCAGGAAATCCCTCCTCCAAATTAGTGGGCTCTTCCCCTGTTTTGATGTGCAACAGATGGTCTGGCCCAGCGTTCAGTTGTCCAGGCTTTGCAATAACTTCAAAATCATACTCCTGGAACAATAACAACCACCTGCATATTCTCCCCCCTAACGCAAGCTTATTGGCCAAGTATTTCAACGTGGAATGATTCGTATACATCTTAAAATGGCCACCCAACAAATAGTGTGTAAACTTCTGGAGCGTTTATGCCATGGCTAACCCTTCAGGCTCAGTGGTGGAATAGTACTTCTCCGCCTTGGATAAAATTCTGCTTTCAAATGCTATAGGATGGTCCAAGTCTCCTCCGCCAGCCTATGTCAGTACTGCTCCCATTGCTACACATGATGCGTCAACATGTACATGAAACTCCTTCTTCCAATTCGGGAAGACTAAAATCAGCGCAGTGAACATCTTTTCTTTTAATACATCCAAGATTTTCTTATAGTCCTCATTCCAACAAAATGTGACATCCCTTTTCAACAACTTTTCCATAGGTGTGGTGATCTGGGCATAGCCCTTGATAAATGTTTTGTAATATCCAGTATGTCCTAGAGTGGCAGGTAGTTGCTTCACACTCCTTGGCACTTCTATGTATAGTATCACCACGATCTTCATGAGATCTACCATCAGTTCATGTCTACAAACCGCATGAGCCAATAGAGTCCCAAAAGGAACACAAAATAGGCATTTCCTCAGATTGAGCGTGATCTGGTATCTTCGACAGGTATCTAGCGTCAGGCGCAAAATTGCCACATGGCATTTCACTAGCCCAAACATAGTCCAGTCATCAAAGTACACTTCAAGGAAGTTATGCATAAATTACTTGAATGTTGCAATGACTCTGCGTGAAAAAATCGCATGCTCATTCTTCAATCTGAATGACATTACAGTGTATTGAAAACATCCCCATTCAGTCACAAAGGTTGTCTTGCTTATATCCTCTGGTGCGATTTTGATCTAATGGTACCCAGAGAACCCATCAGGGAAGGAATATGCTTCTTGGCCACCTACATTGTCCAACACTTCATCAGTGAATAGAGTTGAGACCGGAATATGCATAAGAGATGTGTGATGTCGTGTCACTAGAATCCAACTAAGAAAGAGGGAGGGGGGGCTGAATCAGTATTCCTTAGCAATTAGTATGGGGGAGGTGAATCAATATTCCTTAGAAATTAGCACTTTTAAATATTTTTAGAGCATTAGTTAATCTTCAATTATCATTAATGTTTATGCAGTAACAACAATGAATAAAAGAACACAGGAGGCACAAAAATTTTAGGTGGAAAAACCCCTCCAGGTCAAAAAGCACTGAACACTTTTCTAATAATTCTTTAATATTCAACTCCAATTGAAAAGAAAGCTCCAACTTCCTAGAATCTAAAAAATCATTATTCTCCAACTCCCACTGGATGGACGCTCCAATGCCCAAGATTCTTCAGTAGTCAACTAAACGGATGCCACAACACCCAATGAGCTACAACTCACCCTAGCACCACCCTACCACCTGGAAGTTTT
The DNA here is from genome assembly GCA_031772625.1 of Pinus tabuliformis. Classification (NCBI taxonomy): domain Eukaryota; kingdom Viridiplantae; phylum Streptophyta; class Pinopsida; order Pinales; family Pinaceae; genus Pinus; species Pinus tabuliformis. Next base: position 768,077,448 of record CM062815.1, read on the forward strand.
CACAGGATTGAACTTGTTGGTGAATTCATGCACCAACCTAGCACCACCCTACCACCCTATAGAATAATAAAAGAAGAATGGACTCCCATACCAGGGACCATATCATTGACTCGATTTTGACTGCTCAAGACAAAGTTTTGCCCAATCTCTCACAATGACCTAATTATGGATTAGTTCAGTAGAGCGAAATTGTACAATGTGCCACATGTCACTATTTCCTCCTTCAGCTTTGAACTTGATACACATAAAACTATAGTCCATGAAATCTCTACAAATGTTTATAGAATTCCAATCCTCTTCTCAAAGAGAGAGTTATGATGATTTTCCCAAGGCCACTTCTTTGAGATGAAATTCGGGAGCCTGCAAAAACCCTAACTTCCACAAATCATATCTCCCAACATATAGCGAACCAAGATCTGAAATTCAGTCATGACATTCATCAAGACTTCAAATCAAATGTTTTTTGATTTCAGAATATAAGACTTTTCAGAAAGTAAGTTATAGCGAAAATTCCATGATCACTTCATTTGGAGGATATATGAGATTTCATTTTATAGAGTTGAGAGGGGATTCTACAGAGAATGTTGGAGGGATTTTAGGAGCTTAAAAAATTATTAATTATTGACTATTAAATGAACAAAACTTATTATGAGTGCCATGCCACAACCCCATAGGGTTTTAGCCCACTAACTGGGGTTACTAACTTCAAACATGAATATCTCTCAAACCGTGAAGAATTATATTGGCGTGCCATATATCAATGGAAACATCTCGGTGAGTAGAATCCATCTAAAAGATCCTTGACTCAAAATAGAGTAAGTTGTCAAGTCAAAATTCCCTTGAAAGATCAGGGTAGCCCCTGGTGCTTCTTGGGTTGACATCAATGACAACCTAAAATCATCTTTAGATCAACAATCTCCCCCTTTGGCATTGATGGCAACACAAGTACTCCCCTTGCGATCAGGGCACCTCTTCCTATTTCTTTCTCTCCACCTTTGAAATCAATGGCAAAGGATAACTCCCCCTGACACACAACCATCCTGTGGACTTGTATACACTTCCACTCCCCCTTTATTTTCTTAATATGGAAAATCTAATGAGAAGTTGGGAGAATCCCAAGCTTCTGGATTCTTGGAGAATACCAACATATTCAAGCTTCATATTGTTTTCGGTTACCTTATCTCTAACGAAATGAAATTTAATCAGAATGTGCTTCATTTTGGAATGCATCAAAAGATTCTTGGAGATACTGATGGCACTGGTGTTATCGCAAAATATGGGAATAGGCTCATCAAACTTAACCTGAAGATCTTGAAAAGTTCTCTTCATCCAGAGAAATTGAGTACAACAAGTTGCTACCATGATATATTCTACTTCTGCTATGGATAACGAGATTGAGGTTTGCTTTTTTCTCAACCATGATACAAGACAACCACCTAGATAGAATGCTGCTCCGCTAGTACCCTTAAGATCATCAACGCTTCTTGCCCAATCTGCATCTGTAAAGGCTTGAATAATGAGATTGTTTCCCTTGGGATACCACAAGCCATATTTTATTGTGCCCTTTATATATTGAACAATTCTTTTGACGTCAATAATATGTGATTCTTTTGGTGCTGCTTGGAATCTTGCTACTTGTACAATTGCTTGCATAACATTTGGTCGGGAGTCTGTTACATATAGAAAAATACCAATCATAGATTTGTACAACCTCTGATCCACATCCTTAGATGCATTTTCTATGTTCAATTTGCAACTTGTTACCATCGAAGTAATAAGCGGGTTACAAGGATTTGAAAGGAAGGTACAGGTACAACAAAATCTCAAGAAAGTGAGTATTGTGTATCGACCCTTAATTTTGATGTAGATAATTACTGGATATGGAATCCAGGATGGTAGTATCTTTGTAGGCATAAGGAGCATGGGAATCAATTGTTTCTGGAGACACATCTACTGACGAAGCTAAAAGGTACAATTCAAAGGCCATGAATGTAATTTTTAATGTTTTTCCAAATTCTGTGAAAACAAAAGTTTGTCAATTTTCAACAGCTAAATATCTTTGGGAAAATCTTCATAATCTCTATTCAACAAAGAAATCAAGTCAAGATGGTATTGAAAACTCAGATCCTTCTAAGTATGATGAAGAAGGGTTGACCATAGAAGAATTTTCTAAGGAGGAAATCAAGCTTATAAAAGAGCTCAAGGCTGAGAAGATTTGTTCCAATACCCTTGAATAAAAAGTTCAAGGTCTCAAAATTGAAGTTGAAGAACACAAATGTATTGAAGAGTCACTTCAAAAGAAGTTGGAAGAAATCAATAATACAATGACACGAGACCTCAAGAGAGAAGTCCAACAAAAGCAACATGAACTCGACACATCATTTGCATAGATTAGCAAGATCACACAACAGATGAAGGAAGCAGAAATTGAAAGGAATGAATCTGATCAAAAATACATATCCGCCTTTGACCAAAAGAAAAAGTAATTAGAAACATCTTCAATAGAAATAAGCAGGCTCAAGATTGAAAATGAAAAGTAGAAGGAATAGATACATGTTCTCATCAGAGAAGTAGAGAAGACCAATCTTCTCAAGCTACAGGTTGAGGAGGCAAAAAAAAGCAGGACAATCTTGAAAAGATGGTTTCAAGAAGATCTTGCTCAAAAGAAAGAAGAACTTGATGCAACTCGTGATGATATCAAAAAACTCAAGGGATCGAAAAAATAATACATACAAGATAAGAAAGATGAAGAAGCAAAAAAGAAGGAAATTAAAGATGGTAAAGCTCCAGTTGATGAAGTTACAACCTCCACAGCTTCACTAGATGATTCTAAGAAGGAAGTTGATCAAAGTGAAAATCCAAAGAAGAATGTTGCAACTCCAAAGAATAAGACTAAAGAAATCAAAAACAAAGGACCACAAGAAACTACAACACCACCTCCAAAGAAGAATGAAAACTCTTCCAGGTATGTTTGTTTATTTAATGGTTATTTCTTTTTATGTGCTAACTATGGACATATGGCTAGGGATTGTGAAGTTTTTGACAGGTACAATCATTATCTGCAAAACCCTAGAAGCAAGTTTGAAAGATCACGAGATAGGTTCCATGATAATTTTTTCAAAAGAGAATACTTGCTAGATGGGCCAAATATTGAATGTTTCAAATGCCATAACTATGGCCATAGCGATGCATGGGGCTTGACCCAGGTTCAGATTTAGTTAGCCAAACAAATCCCTACACTACTGGCTCTTTCGACATCAGCCCGCGGAGCGCAGACCGAAGTCTCACCCAAAGCTGTATGGGGGGATGCTGGAACCAAGTTTTCACACCCTGAGATGGTCGTGATGTTGGTTTATTCGTTCAGTTCCTACTTTCACGTAGGTAGTTAAGTTCTAGGGCTCTGTTAGTCTAGCCCTTTATTTCACCCTTCAGTACCTCCATGAAGGAGTATGATTAACCTTCACGCAACCCTATCCTATGGTTCAAGTACTTTCGTGTTGCTGTGACAGCGTATTGTATGAGTTCCCAAGTTATCTTTAAGTGTTTTATTTATCTTACTAAAAAATCACGGTTAGTGCTACGTAAATATATATTCTTACTTGCATTCAATTAACCAATGTAATTACATACATTCGTGCATCACATAAGCATTTTAAATGAAATCCATACACAAGATGACAAGATGCATTAATAGGAAACAAAGACACAGAATTTGTAGAATTATTCTCTTTATTGATACCTTCAGATGATTACAGAATCTATCCTCCCTGTGCACATAGTTGCAGGGGTAAGCACACTCAGCTACAGAATTCCACCCTAGGCCTCTGTGCACTCAACTATGGACTTCCACCCTAGGCCTCTGCACACTTAGTTGCAGAGCCTCTACCTATGCTATGACCCGAAACTTAGACTTCTCTAAAGACTTCCTCCTTATCACTTAAGACTTCATACTTCTAAAGCTGCTTCGAGCTTACTTAATTAGCTCTTTTTATACAATCCCATGGTCCACAAACCATGGGTAGATATTTACAGCTGACTATACACATTACAAAATAAGGGTGGACAACCCTTTATGACTCATGACATCTTTGCGCTCTGCGACCACAAAATGTGGAGACTTTACAACTTTGTTACAAAATTTGACCCAAAACATAGGCTTTTAGCCCCAAAACTATCCTGGGGGGATTATGTTCCCAACAGTATGTAGTGCAGGATTTGATTTACTTCCTGACATCCTATTGAAGATTCAGCCAATAGAAATACTTCTACAGTACTGCCACAGTTTTCTCGACCCCGAAATGCACAACAGCTTGACTGAAGTTTGGTTCCCAAATCATCTTGGCATACTCACTTGAAGGAACACAAAGGTGTCCCAGGTGGCATAATAGGGCATCCTCGAGGTGAAAATATGGGACTTGCTGACCCTTGAAGAGCATATGGTATGTGTGGTCGAATACTGGGTTGCTTTTGTACAAAAGTGGCCAATCAAAAGTCTCATTCCCACAAGAGTTGAGAACGGTGGTTAACGCCATGATCGGTGGTTGGTTGAGGTAATCTGCAACATTATTGATGTTTCCCTTCTTATAATTGATATTCAACTGGAAATGTTGCAAGGATGTGGACCACTTCTGATGGAAATCATTCTGTAACTTCCCTTGCATCTGTATGAACTACAGGGGCCAGTGGTCTATGTGGATGACCATTTCCTTCCCCAAAATGTAATGCTTCCATTGTCGGCAGGCCTGTTGTTGGCTTGTATGGGCCTGACCCAGGTTCAAAGGTGATTTAGCCAAGCAAATCCCGGTACTATTGGCCCTTTCAGCAACAGTCCGCAGAGCGTGGACTAAGGTCTCACCCGAAGTAGTATGGGAGGGTGCTAGAACCAGGTTTCCGCACCCTGGGGATGTCTGATGAGCTTTTGGGGATCCACAGTTTGACCTTACGCGCATGTTGCTACGTGCACTCGCTCTCCCTTCGCAACCTGCGATGCTGCTTCCGCGCAGCCCTACTCAGGGTGCAACCCATAATATCCAAGTCCCTTTCTATCTAATTTGTTATTATCTTGTTACTTAACTTGTTTATGTAAGACTAAGGATTATTACAACATATTCAACAATCATATTAGTGTGCGCGATAAATAAAATAGTATAAACATAGAGAAGGTAATGCACAACAGATACACAGAAATAGGAATCAACTTCTATTTATTAATCTTCAATCCTGATTACAGACTCGACACCATTTGTTGGCTTGTATGTGCCTGACCCAGGTTCAGAGGTGATTTAGCCAAGAAAATCCCGGTACTACTGGACCTTTCAGCAACAGTCCGTGGAGTGCAGATTGAGGTCTCACCCGAAGTAGTATGGGAGGGTGCTAGAACCAGGTTTCCACACCTTGGGGATGTTTTATGATCTTTTGGGGGTCCGCGCTTTGACCCTGCGCACACGTTGCTACATGCACTTACTCTCCCTTCGCAACATACGATGTTTCTTCCGCACAGCCCTACTCGGGGCACAGCCTGTAATATCCAAGTCCCTTGCTATATAATCTATTATTATCTGGTTACTTAACTTGTTTATGTAAGCCTAAGGATTATTACAACATATTCGACAATCATATCAGTGTGCGTGATAAATAAAATAGTATAAACGTAAAGAAGGTAATGCACAGCAGATACACAGAAATAGGAATCAACTTCTCTTTATTAATTTTCAATCTTGATTACAAAATTGACACCGCCTTGTGCATTCAGCTGCAGGGGTTCATGCACTCAACTGAAGACTCTACTAGACCTCTGTGCACTCAACTGCAGAGCCTCTTCCTACTACTATGACCCAATACACTTAGACTCCTACTCTAAGCTCGAACCATTCGTATTCTTTTTTCTTCTTCCTTCGCCATCTTTACAACTTAGAGACTCGCTCTATTTATACAATCCCATGGTCCGCGGACAATGGGTAGGCCGACATGACTTTACATTACATTAATTTAGGGTGGACAACCCTATGACTTAACCTATACTTCGCACTCTGTGCCTGCAAATCGCAGAGTCTTACAAAAACTTTGATTAAAACTTGGGCTTTCAGCCCCAAAACATGTTGTGGGGGGATTCCATGCCCAACACCTACACAATGGAATACATCTCTTTGTCATAACTGGGATACTTCCGGACTGTATTTGAAAGTATCTCACTGTAATATGCCACTGGATGCCCCTGATGAGTAAGGAATACCCCAATAGCATTGTCAGAGGCATCTATCTCGATCTCAAATGGATGTTGCAAGTTTGGTAATGTGAGCACTGGTGAAAAGTAGAGGCGATGTTTCAACTCTGTGAATGTCTTCTGTTGAGATTTAGACCAAAAGAATTTTTCTTTTGTTCCTGCCTTGGTGACTTCACTCAAGGGCCAAGTGATATGAGAGAATCCCAACACGAACTTGCGGTAGAAATTGGCAACACCTAGAAAGATGCGGAGCTTTGTCAGAGTGGTTCGAGCTACCCAATCTCAAATGACTTGGATATTGGCTAGATCCACATGCACCCCTCGTTCATCAATAATGTATCCCAAATACTAAACCAAGGTCATGCCAAAAGTTCCTTTCTCCAAATTGGCACATAGCTTGTGTTGCCGCAGTGTTTGGAGAACTTGTCAGATGTGGTGGAGGTGCTCTCCCAACTCTGGCTGAAGATCAGGATTTCATCCAAGTATACCACTACAATTGAGTTGGTGAATGGCTGCAAGATGTCATCCATTAGCATCATGAAAGTTGCAAGAGCATTCATCAACATGAAAGGCATAACCAACCATTTAAAAAGGCCCTCCTTGGCTTTGAAGGCAATATTCCACACATTGGAGGGTTTGATTGGTACCTGGTGATGTCGTGATTTCAAGTCAATCTTGCTGAAATATGTTCCCCCCTCCAGTTGGTCCAGAAGGTCATCAATCTATGGGATTGGGTACCCATTTCAGACAGTGATCTTGTTTAGTGCCTGATAGTCAATACAAAGTCTCCAAGTCGCATCCTTCTTCTGTACCAACATGATCGGTCTCCCATAGGGCAATGAACTTGGACGGATGTGACCTTTCTATAGCAACTCCTGAATTTGCCTCTTGATTTCGTCATCCTCTAGAATGGAGTGCTAATAGATTGGTCCATTGGGTAGTGGTGCACCTGGGGTCAGATCGATGGAGTGCTTGACCTGACAGTGCAGGGGCACCCCTGTAGGAGAGGTGAAGATGTCCTCATACTACTCCATGAACTTGTCCATCCGTTGTTGTCATGCGAAGGGGCCTTGTCTGGAGGTCGTAGCCACCATATTCTTATTTCCCTGAGGGAATATCATCAGGAAAACAAATTTCCTAGTTTTGGAAATGAGCTTACTGCATTGTTTTGCAATAACCAAAGAGATGGAGGTAGGCGGTGCTACCTCCAGTATCCTATACAACTTATTTCCCAAAGTAACAATCACAACACGAGGCCTTGACTCATACACAACATGTCGCTTCCATAAGTATGGTTGGCCTAATAATACATCACAAACATCAAGGGTAGCAACGTCACATAATACCTCATTTGTGAAGGGCTTGATGTTGTATGGAAGGTGACACTACTGGCTCACGCAAAGATCCCATCCTTGTTGAAGCCACCTGATGGTGTATGGTTGTGGATGTGTTATGGTCGGTAAACCCAGCTGCTTCATGACCTCTGCCAAAATGAGGTTCTTTTGGCTCCCGCTGTTGATAATGAACTATAGTGGGGAACCCTTTACCCACATCTATGAGTGGAAGACGTGCTCCTCCTCCTCTGGATCTTCAGGTTCCTCCTTCTGGATCTTAGTGGTGGCAATGGTGGTGTTGGGCTCCGCATCCATAATCTGCTTTCCTTTGTGATTCGCCTTGTCAAGTTCTGACTCAGAGTCAGAACATGCATATGATTTCGAAGCCATTAGCTCGACCACTAGTGACTTCTTGGCCCGAAACTCACTTGGGTTATGAGTGGAGCTCTTATGGAGCTCACACCACTTTCCCACGTCCTTCTTTAGATTCGCGGTGTTGTTCTTTGCTTGCAGATTTGGTAGGTTGTCCTGGTTCACCCCACCTTGTCTTTGTCCTTTGTTCAGCGATTTGGGGACACCTTTCCCTTGGTTTGGATTTGTAGATCCAAAGTCTCACTTCTTCTGTTTAAACTTATCTTGATGGCATATCGGTATGCCATGCCGAGTGAGGAGATGTCTAGGAATTCCATCTCCTGGATGTGCCTATGTAGGTACTTGCGGTACTTGAGAACCAAATTCTTCTCAAAATCCTTGATACCAACTTCGTGCAAAGGGTATGAAAAACATTGGTAAACTTTGGCAAATCTTGGTCCCTTCCCTGTTGCAGCGTTGTCCACTTTATGTATTTATTTTCATAGCTACCAATAGGGTAGTACTGCTCCATGAGGGCATCTCGGAATGAGTTCCAAGTGGGTGCGGTTGAAAATAGTGAGTTCGTACTTTCATCCTTCTGCTCACAGTAGGTTTCCCACCAGTCCTTGACGTGGGGGGCTAGTTTGATAAGTGAAAAAGTGATATTTTCCTGGCTAGAAAATTCATGAATGGAAAAATATCCTTCTAGTAGATTTAACCATTTATCTACAATGTCTGCATCTATCTGACCCTCAAATATGGGAATGTCAAAGTTAACTTGTAGCTTAAAGTGTGTGGTGCTTCCGGAGTAGCCTTTGGAAGTAGATGTGTCATCCTTGGGTAGTCGTTGAAGGATTTGGGCAAATTTGTCCATCATCGTGTTTCTTTGTCACTCGAGGGCTTCTTCGAGCAAGATTTTGATAGGATCTACTACCCCCTCGTCTTTCTTTTCATCTACCATTGGAGGCATCGGGATTTTGCGAGGCTGGTCTTGCAAAGGATTTACTAGTTTGAACCATAACTCTTTATATCCCAACCTCGTTGGGGACATGTAAAGAAAAAAAGAAGAGCAAACTGCTCTAATGCGACTGATTTAGATTGAAATAGGAGTGCAACAAATTACAAATATAACCATAAATACAAAGATGCAGTAGAAATAACACTTCATTTCATTGATATCAAATACTGAAATATGCTTACAAACAAAATGGAAATAAGACTAGCTCGGGCTATGGTAGCTTATCTCTGAGAAGAGATGTGGCGGCTACATGCCTCTGAACTGTGTTAGAATGAGGCTCAAGGGCCTTTTTATTATTGAAAAATAAGAGAAAACCCTAAACAACCAAAACCCTAACCCGAGGAGATGTAACGCCAAGCGTTTATGGGCCCCATTCAGATTAGTTGGATAACCATCTTCTCGGGGTCGCAACTTGGTCATATTATCTCCATTTGACACGCATGATACCTCATTAGAAAGATCTCTCTAGCGACTACGACAGAAAGGACGATTTTATGAAAAATTTCTCACGGTAAATTACCCAAAAAATGTCGTTTAGGGCCTCAAAATGGCGCTGGATGTTTAGGACCCGAAAAAATGCTAAAAATAGTAAACTGTGCTACAATTAAGGAAACAAAAAAAACTGAAGGAAACAATGGCATGGGTCCAAGTGGAATTGGTGGGTGGCCACCAATATCCACCTGGATCAGTTTTGGATCCTAAATGATTTAGTTTTTCCCTCTTAACATTATACATGAACCTCTCTATTAGATCCTCAAGGCTCTGATCTTCTCTTTGATTCATTCTAAATATTTCTTCTTTAAGATCATGATCTTTATATTTTTCTAGAAATATCTTTTGCATATCATTCCATGATCTTATTGAATTAGTCGCTAAAATCATGAACCATTTAAGAGCTTTATTCTTCAATGTTTCCAGAAACAATCTCAAGTTTTGAGTTTTTAAGAAGTAACCATAAGATCTACAAACAATTTCAAATCCAAAGAGAAAGGTTTCTAGATCCTTTGACCTTAGACCATGAAATTTTGGAAGAAAAGATGGAGTGATGTTCTTCATGTGCACACTACCATCAATAATCTTGAATGGGAAATCCGAGAGGATCTTCCTCATTGTCATCATCTCCATCCATTTCCTCTACATTCTTTGCCATCTCTTCTTCTTTTACCTGCAAAAGTAGATGGTGATGTGGCTCTTACTGCAGCACGTGATCAAATGGCAGGTGAGTTGGTGTTGGAGAATTGTTTTAATGCAATGCACTTTTCTATTTTTGAAATGAAATATTCCTAATGAAACTTTTTTTTTTTTTTTTGCAAAAAGTAAAATTAAATGAATCAACTAGGCAAGAAAACAATGCATGCTTTGACACCTCCCCAAAAATGGCGCCAAAAATTATTGAGCCTCGGTATTGCAACAAGAATGCTGCAACTCCCAAGGCTACCAACTTTATTTATCAACCCAGGGTTCGTACAAACATAAGAGGTATCGACACTACATGTGCTACATACAATGTGTCCTTCCTTTGCCGTCATGATGTAATGGTGTGCATGTACTGAAGTCAAATCCTAAACTAATTGTAGAAAATGAAATGTTTGAAATGGAACCTTAACTTATTGTAAGAAAGAAAGTACAAGGAAAGAAACCAATTCTATTTGGATAAACATCATGAACTAAATGTAAAAGAAATCCTAGCTTAACCCTATTTATCACATGTGATGATTTAAAATAACTAAGCATGAAATCTGATCTAGAGAGTACTAACTGTTTGCATGCATGTGTAAATGTCAAAGAAATAATTTTTTAAACCATTTTCCTTTATAAATGCAAATGCTAATCTTTCCTTGATCTTTGGCAGGGGAGACAAGTGTGGAGCAATAGGGTTAAAATGGTCTTTATGGCATGGAGATCAAGCAGATGTCTAATCCCAGCTTCAATGATGTTTTTTCTCAATTCAAGCTCAAAACAAGCTTTCCTATAGGATGCTACAGGATGTTACAGGATTTCCTACAGGATCCTCTGATTTACTACAAGATGTTACAATTTTATTATACAAAATTATAATTCATCGAATGACCAAGAAAATAAAATCCAAATTGTATGGGACAAATTTTGTTATTTACTAGGATGTCTTAGGTCCTCATTCCAAGTGGAATCACTCAAAAAGACCTTTGTTAACCCATGCTAAAAAATAACACAAAATTACTAGTCGAAAATGTAGAAATTCAAGAACTAGTGAGCTAGTAAATCTATAAAATGCCTAACCTGATCAAGTGCAAATGTAGTGGGGTAATTTTTTTTATGAACTAGAATGTTTTTTTAATCTAATGAAAGTGGAACCAACTCGATTGAAGCTCGTTATTATGCTCTAAAAAATAGTATAAATTTATTTCTCTTTTCCACAAAGGAGTTCCATAAATCTAGATTTGGGAATAAGAAATCTAATCCAAGTAGCTCAATGATTACTATGACCTTCCAAAGCTTTTCCAAGGCTGAAATAATGCTTGTGATCCTACAAAAGAACTTACATAAAACATTTAAACCAATCCTACAACAAGGAATCATTAATACTAAATGTAGAAATAGAAAGAAAAAAACAAGAGATGCATGTGAATAAGAAGTGAAAAGAAGGAAAGAAAATGATACAAGAGGGCTCTGAGGCTCCTAGGATGGCCAAGCTGAAGGAAACTTAGAGACCTATCTAGAAGAATAAGATTTAGAAGCTGAATATGACACTAATCATAATTATTTTTATCAATACAATTACATGCCTGCAAGAAAATACAATGGAGCTGCAGAAATACAAATTCTCTCCACAAGGAAACTAATGAAAATCTCTCCTTAGAGGCAAATTCGACTTGGTACTTATACAAAATGATTAGGAATCATTCCCCATGAAAGGAGGAATCTTTCCCCACCAAAATCCCTCGATTAGTGGATTTGGTCCCCAATACTAGGAATCTGCATTAAATGGCAGGGAACATGTTAGGGTCCAACCCTAACCCCTTTCTTTATGCAATAGGATCAAGTCATAGTTATAGTTAGTTAAAGAGGCAATAAAGCCCGTATTAATAATTGTAAGTGTTTGAAATACATTTAAGAAAGGTACCACAGTTAGCTGCAAATGGGCCATGGTATTAGATAGATGGTATTGAGAGAACCATGGTATTGACCCATGGTATTGTATGTATGAATCCTATATAAAGGATAAAGACTCCCCATTGAGAAATATTGAGTCTTATTTTGTAATCGATCTTTGCTCTACTGGAGGTTTCCCCCTCGAAGAGGCAAGTGAACATTGCTTTCATCTATAAATAATAAAATACTTGTTGTTTTTCTCAATTTGTTTTGTGTTTTGGGTTGTATTTCTTCACAAATTTGGTATTCTGGAATTTCTCATAGGTCAAGAGCATAACAAGTGGTATTAGAACACTTTCCAGGTCCGTTGGTACCTCCATTTTTGGCAATATTGGTTTTAGGCTAGAGACATGTTCCGACATCTTTAAACCACGGGATCTGTCGTTGAGTGAATAAACCTGTAGATTTAGGGAGGCATGCATGCAGGAAATACAAGAGGTGGTCATGCTTGTTGGACTCGATACCCCTTCGAGTAGTAGCACATTAAACAAAACCATGCACGGACTGCCTTCCACGTACCCTATGGGTATATTGGAAGCCCCCTAGGCTCACTTGAAACCTCGCCTTACATAAACCATCGACTGTCTTGCTGCTACAGTACACTAAGAACAACACTCGGAGAGATTACTTGTGTGTATGAGAGGGTAGTTGGGTAGTACAACTAAGGGTACGATTGATTCTCCTTAGTTAGTGCCCTGAAAGATTGGGTTGAGTACTATTGTTGGACCCTTATGTATATTGTGATCTGTAGCACCTGGCACTCCTTTGAGACCATAGTTCCCTCAACTCTCTAAGGATCGCCCATTATCTTATTTTCTAAATCAGATCTAATAGTTGGGGTTATGTCATTGCCATAACAATTAGATCCACGAGTTGAGGTTCTACCACCACAGTACCATTCAGATCTAGTAGTTGGGGTTCTATCACAGCTGCAATCCAACTCACATTCAGCAGTTGGGGTTTCATAGGCAAATCTAACCATTTGTGCAGTGAGGCTTCTAACTCCTATAGTCTGGGCCCGATTTTCGCAGGACATTGGGCAGGATCAAGTTTTCTAAAATTTGGCCACTGCAATATTGATCAGCGTGGAGTAAAACTCTGTTCAGAATCCTTCCCGAGATGTGATGAGCCTCATAAATGGGTAATTATATGGGCTCATTTTACCTCCTAACCTAGTCAAATCAACCATTCTCTTAGCTCATTGTATGATTTTCTGATTATATTTATGCTTATAGGGTGAGTTAAGTTAGTTATTATGCCATGTGGTCTAACATGTATTTAATGCAGATTATTGATTGATTTCGAGGTCAAAGTCAAGGATCTAGATATCAAACTGTAGCAATAACTCAAAGTAGACAAAGGAAAGGACTTATAGGAGGGAATCCCCCTCATTTATTACTCCTCACCTCGAATTCCCCTTCATTTAGATCGGAGTACAAGCAGCTGAATCATGCACTAGAAGGCAGTCGATCAAATGGAAGATGATTGATAGTTATCTCGACTTTTGGGAGTCAAGCCTCCCTGATTTTAAGGAAGTTGTTGCTAGCTTCAGATGTATAGGTAGAGAGGCCTAGGGCCTCACTAGGGTCGAATTTTTTTTTTCTTGTGTAAACTCTGCTCAAATTTCGAGCTTACTATTTTATGACAGTTTTATGTAATCTTGCTATTTTTTGATAATGAAGATGGAATCCTTTTTAAGCTAGCATTGAGTTACCTCAGAGGGCTGAAGCTCCTGGGTTAGGGCCCAATCCAAGCATCCAAGCTTCTCTTTACTTTTATTTGTATGCTTACTTCAGTTTGTAGATTAGTTTGTTGTTAGTTGTATTTCTCTTATGGTTAAGAATAGGTTGTTTTTGATGATTTAGTAGCTTGCTTCCATTTGTACTTTCTGTAGCAAGTTAAGCAGTGATCAAAGAAGATTCAAAAGGTTAGAAAAAATTCCTTGGTCTCTCTTCCTCCCTCTGGGACAATGATTTGAGGCAAAGACTCTCTTGCTGCCCCAAAAACATAGATTTTCCTCATTCTTAGGACTTATAGTGTTTGCAGCTCTCTAGTAGGTTGATAGTCCAGTATTGCTCTTCTTTAGATCTTCTTTATCATGTTCACTTCCTGATTTGAAATATTCCTTTTGCATACTTTCCTTCCTTTTTATAGACATTTTTGGGCACTGAAACCCCAATCAAACATGTCCATAAACCAAGGACTCCTAAGTCCCTAAAAGTGTTGTTCCAACCCCTAAAAAAACAAGGTCAGCTGATTACATCATCTCCCAGAAGTTATCCATGAAAAACTACTCAGAACTGGTCAAAACTAGACCATCTCACCGACTCCATGGTCAAAGTGTGATGCATCCCACCTAAATGCACACAGGAGGTGCGATGCATACTGAAAAGCCCTTCTATGGGGTGCGATGGGAAAGAGTGGACAAATGGAAAAGTCAATTTGTGAGGTGGATGATCATGGAATCTTCCAGAAACTTCTCCTGTGACACTTGCCTCTCTGAATTCACCCAGGGATGAGTAAGAGATCATCAATATCGAAGTGGAATCAATAACTATCAGAGATAGGACACTAATCAAATCTTAGAAGCTGACTCACCTCCCTACAAACATCTATATATGGATCCCTCATCCCAGAGATCCAGAGGCTGGAATTTTGTATCTTGTAAGGAAGTGCTGCTGGTTTCTTGGTGTAACATCATAGTGTTGGGTGATCTAAGCTTTTCATGAGGTGAAGAAGGGCTTTCTTGCTGGGACGATGACGCTGGGTCAGAACAATTGGTTGTAATCCTCTTTGCTATTCTTGATATTAATAAAGCTATTCAAGTTTTCCTCCACATTCTTGTATGATTGATGATATATGCATTTGTGTGGTCAATATATATCTGGTCCTATATTGTTTGTGATAGTAGATCTCTATTCTTGGATAGTGTTATGCTGCTTTGATTCCATAGGTGCTCTTTGAAGCTAGGTAGACGAGGAAACGAGTGGAAAAGATCCATCAGAAGGGAGAGGAATCAAGCAAGGAACCAAGCGCAAGACAGAGGTTGGTCTCCTTTGTTCCCCTCTTATCTACTTCTCATAAAGGAAAATGAAAGTAGTTTTAGTTTGCTTGTTTCTAAGATAGCTACCAGTCTTAGTGGGACTAGTAGCTCTACATGGACACTAGTTTTCCTGATAACAAAATGGTGACTCCGCTGGGGAGTGAATAGTTTGTTTGCTTTTCTATATTTGTTTGTTTTATAAACTTACATGCGGAGCCTAAAGTCAAGCTAGCTAGCCTTCGAACTGTATTTGCTATGCGAGTGCAAAGTAGATCAATGCTGCTTCAGTCTATCTCTGAGTTTTTTTTATAAACTGAACAATTGATTTGTAAACATCCTAATTTCCCTCGTGGTGGCTCTAGTAACCTCCTTAGATCTACCCCTGTGATTTATTTACTGATTATCACTTGCTCGACCTGAATCCCTGAACTGTGCTGCAAACTGTGATCAAGAACTAGATCAAAAGTCTTGCATTGTACCATGACACCCTCTCTTCAAGGATATCAGTATGCATTGCACTTCCTAAGTGCTGTAGGTGGGATGCATACTGGAATCCCTGTGTAACAGGTGTGATGGTCAGAGAAGCCTTGTTGTGGGGAAAAATGCCTATGCAGGACGATCCTATCCACCTAAGGTGTGACAGTGCCTTAGCAACAAACAGAGACAGCTATTCTGGTTTCTTCCTTTATGAAATGTGAAAGAAGAGAGATCAATAGACTTACCGGTGTCTTCCATTTGTCCCTCGATCCGGTCTCTCTTCTCTTTGGGAGTTCACAGCTACTTGCCTTCTCGCTCGCCCAGCTTCAACGGGTTCCTGCAAGATCACAAGAGAACAGCTACTTGCGACAGGAGAAGAACAGTACACAAAGACATATATTCACATTCATAACTAGTTTAGGATTAGAAATAAACTAAACATACTAATGCATTCATACATCGAAAATACATCAGCATATAGGAGAAACCAAGATAGCTTTATTGATGAATAACAAGGTTCAGGAAGAGATACAACCCAGAGGGCTCCAATCCAGCATCTCCTTCCCAGCAAATGGAATTCCTATCTTCACCCCCTTTAAAGCATTAAGCACCCAATGATTCCAATCTCAAACCAACAGCAATTCTTTGCAATAACAAAATTCCAGCCTCTAGATCTCATGGAGGAGAGATCCATATATAGATGTTTGGAGAGAGGATGAGTCAGCTTGAGATCTGACTAGTGTCCTCTCCCTTTGTCAGTTCTTGAGTCCACTTGGAGGTTCTTGCTTCCACTTGGAGATTTGGAACCTCTTACTCATCACCAGTCGAATTCCCTGAGGCATGTGTCATTTTGGAAGCTTCCTGGGTTTTGACACCTTGAGAAATGAGCTTGCCACTTGTCCACTCTCGTTCAGCGCAGGTAGCCAGTGTTCCATTTGACATTCAACGTAGGTAGCCAGTGTTGGCTTTGACATTCAGCACAAACAGCTAGTGTAGCCACTGAAATGATCCTGAATTGACTTGTTTTTTAGCAGTTTCAGGTGGAGAACTTCTGTGAATTGTTGTGGTTTGTTAGCCTTGTTCCTCTAGGGGTAGGAACAACATGTTTAGGGACTTTGGATCCCTTAGATTATGGACATTTCATGCTCAATGCTGTAAGGCACAAAAATGTCTATAACAGTTGCCCCCTAAAGTATGAGGTTGTTTATCGGGCAAAATGCTTTATCAGGGGGATCCGAAGTTCATCCAATGCTGAGAGGAGACCTGTAATAAGATACAATACAATACATTATTTTCATATTTCTTTCATGATCTAGCTGAGGCGGGCATTCCCATGCTCATCTTTATAAATTCATTTTCCTGTACATAGAACAGACAATCGTCTGATGGTAGACTGATAATTTTGATGAAATTATCATCCTTTGAGTAGGATGATTATCTGCTGCAATGATGTACATGTCAATGTCTTTATCTTTCCTGAATATATATTGTAGCCCGGATGGATGAAACTAGATCCGGGGTCTTCAAACTCGTTCGATCTTCACTCTAAGTACAAGTTGATCCATGTGAGAAATGTTCTGAAGTCGAACATGGAAAGACATTGCTTGATTACCGGTCAATGATGTAAACCGTTAACATGCACGAGAGGAATCACCAATAATGATAATGACCCTCAAGGTACTGCAGTACAATTCAAGTGGTGTGAATAAAGGACTTGGCGTCGAACACCACGCAAAATCTTTCGGTCGAAGGTCATTGATGTATACCTGTCGCCGGAAGTGAGAAACTTGCCATTGAGGCATGCAAGCTTCAAAGTACTGAAGGGGTTGTTCCTAGATCAACTTCTTGGATAATGAGGTGATGTCGACAAGAAGCGATCCGTCAAAGGAGGGCCTTAATGAATCCCACATCAGTAACACGGAATGGAGCTAATGATTTTAATGGAGGTGAAAACGATCTGTGACATATGATTCAGGGTGGCAATCATGAAAGGATGAAAGATAATGTATGGCAGTGGATGGGACACGGTTTACTTTTCTGAACGACTTCTCTTGAACATATGGCAACACTGATGCGATGGATTGGGAGCATTACCCCAAATATGGATGGTATGGTGAGACCATGGATGTGACCGGTGAATGAAACAACCCAACCCAATTGTGGTACGGAGGAAAAGTGTCATGTTCAAGAGCGACTTGCTACCATCAAAGTTTTCTTTAGTTTCTCCCAATTTTTCCCTAGTCATTGCTGACCAGTACCTCTTTATTTTTGTCAAGCTTGAGGAGGATAGCATATGCTTGTTCTATAACCTGCCCTTCGGGCAAGCCCATCGCTATGTTTTAACGAGCCTAGCGATAGTGAAACTCGTTCTCGTCTAAAGACAAGTTTGTCGCTATTTAATGATTTTAACGAGTCTAACGACAAGGATAACTCGGTCCTTTTCATTTTTAGAGAGTCTGAAAAGGTACATAAAGTTAACTCCAAAAGTCCTTTTTCGTCATCTAATCCCTTAAGTCCGAAAAAGTATAAAACAATACAGAAGGGATGAGTTTTCGATAGTTTTAACGAGCTGAACAAAACAAGCGCTCGATCTTTTTGTGCAATAATCCCTCAAGTCCAAAAAGATTAAAATCTAGAGGAGGGATAGCTCTTTCGGTCGCTTTAATGAGCTGGAAGGCCAAAACTCGGCAATCTTTTCATATTTTACGAGTCAGTTGAAAAGAGCTTAAAGAAGACTCGTCTTTTGAGGAACGAGTGATAAACAGGGTTAGCAGCTGATTCCACGTACAGGTTGGAATTTTCCAATCATGGCAGTGTCACAAGGATGGCTAGGTGAAATCACTCTTCGCAGCTGTTCCTCAAAATGGGTAAACAATCATATGGAGGTGAACGATCGGCCAATGGAAAAGTGGAGGTGACGGTGCAAACACGACCAAGGCTTTAATGGCTAATGATATTACATTCACAGTGGTTATTTACCGGGATAGTTCATTTTTTAACGAGCTTAAACGCGGGTGGAAACATTTGCTCGATTTTACGTTTATTTTTTAACGAGCATGAATTACGTGCCAAAACTGCTCGGATCTTGCGTTTATTTTTTAACGAGCATGAACTGTGTGCTAAAACTGCTCGATTACCCAGTCATATGATAAGAGTGTCTCATCAAGATTCTATTTTTTATGGAGCTTCATCTCACTAAGCTTTGCTCCGCATCCTTTCTTTATGCAAGTTAGCAAACGGCTAACCCAAAAAACAGATAAATAACTGCTCTTTGCTTGCACTCCAAAAGGTTTGCACGCCCCCAGGTATAAAGTACGATTTCAAGGTTACCTCTACTTCTTTTCCGTCAAAACATTTGTTTTAATGAGAGAGACTTACCTCTTTCAGGTTACCCAAAGATTGTCTCGTTAATCTTTCAAACAAAACACTTCCTCGGCAATGTTTACCGAAATAGACAAAGGTGAGTGACGAGACCCGCCCTCTCACATAACTTTGACAAGAGAATCTTATTCCAGAACAACCCCTCTTCCAACCACGGACGGGGTACGGACTAGTCATATTCTCTCGCGGAAACCTACCCTATACCCAAAGTTTTCCTGCCAAAGCAGGCCAGGACGCATGCCCCCCGGGTTCCGGTCATATCCTCCCGGATTACTCGCACTCATCAGGAGGACGGACTGTGGGTTGAGACACTTCTTGCGTGAATAGACCATTTAGGGATGGTACATGACTATTTGCGATGCGTGATCCGGGAAATGAAAGTTGGTCCACGAGCTTGACCATTCTTCCTTCATGCAGAAAACACATTACTCTAAAGAGTGAGGAGACGATGGCTCCCATGTAATATATATAGTCTCGTCCAAGGAGTAGGTTATAATCCAAGGGTCCATGAACGACCATCACGTTCATTTGAACGGTCTTCCCTTTCAACGTTATGGGCACATTGGGGAGGATCCCTAAAGGTCGACTGGTTCCTTTATCAAAGCCTGATAGATTTCTCATTTCAGGCAAAAGCGTTGGCGAACCAAGCGCTTTCCAAGAAATAGAGGAAAGGATACTCACAGATGCCCCCTCATCAATGATAGTGCCAGCCATTACCATTCTGTATATTTGAACGATAATGCTGAATGGTATGCTTGCTGGCAACTGGGGTCTGCCTAGTTGGTTCCAGTCAAAGGACACAACCAGGTTGCTTGGTGGTGGGACCGAATAGACGACCAGATATCGCTCTGACGAACTTCCTTCCTGCGATAAAGGAATGGATGCATTGCCCCCTTGTTCATCAGAGTCAGTGTTGATGAAGAGAATTTGGACGGTGTCGTCTTTATTCTCCTCTGTGATGGTATCATTCGAAGATAGAGCCTCTGAAGGCAAAACCGGGTCAATTTCCGCCTCAACCTTTTGACTTTCGTCAGGCATGGATCTAGACGGTTCATCTTCAATGATAGGTGCTTCGGTTGACCACCTGGGTGGGCCAGCCGGGTTCTCAACTAGTGAAGGACTTGGCAGGAGTTTTTGATATCCAGGAGGAAGTTGCGCTCGTAAAATCGGGCGATCTTCCAAAACTCTTTTAGCCTCGTCTAAGAAGGGACAACGGTGGATGGCGTGATCGCCTTCACACAGTTTGCAGGGAAATCTAGCTTTCCCTCTCTGTCCTGTGGCTTCACTTTCACTAGTTGACGGTGAGCAGTCAACATGGCTATCAGAGGTCGACGTTATCGAATTGTGCAAACAGGGAGACCAGTCCCTTAGTATCTGAGGGATGCAGGGACAATCTCTGTGGAAATGGTCTCCCTTGCATATGACACATGGAGATTTAGGCCTTGTCAGTGCTGTGTGTGGATTTTTGTCAGACGACACTTGTTTGCCCCCAGTCGCTTTTGGCTCCTTCTTCTTCTTCTCTTTCTTCTTCTTTTCCTTCTTCTCCTTAGGAACTTGGTTTTTTGTTTTACCAGTTCCGTCAAGCGAAGAGGAAGGAGGAGAGGAAGATGAAGTAGAAGGTTGGTGGGTAACTCTGGTCTGGTCTAACTGTTGACTCGACTGTTCAGGAATAGTGGTGGTTTGAACGACATTGGTTGAAAAGAGCCAGACCAGCAGGCCAATTGTCAGTGCTGGAAGCGACAATGTGGCCATATGGGGCGCACCAACATCTCCCCAAGAGGAGAAGGGACTAGGATTCCAACCAAGGGGAATTCCTTGGTTGGTGTGCTCCATTTTTTCAACCTAAAGATCAACGCAGGAATAGGGGTGATTGTTCCGTTTAAAATAAATTTTTAACGACGCTTAGACACAACTTGCTTTTTCAGTTTTAAAGAGTCGAGAAAAAGCTAAAGATGAATCTAGTCTCCTTCGATGTTTTAACGAGCCCGAAGTGACAAATGCTTGGATGGACTTTTTCCGTTATAGAGTCTGAAAAAGGCCAAAAGGAACTGCTCTGGAGTTCTAGGCAGAGGGCGTGCCAAACTTTTCGCAAAACCGCAGAATACTTTTTAGGGTACGGGCGGTCGATCTTCCTGAATGTTGTGTTCAGTGCATTGCGATCAGTAGGGCGGCCGACACGGCTTCCTAAGGATAAAGGTTTTATGCCTATAGGGGTCTCCCAATATATATGCGACGGTACGTGGGAGCAAAATCCGTACTGGCGCTATCGTCCCTCAGGAGGAATCACCCACCATCCATGAGATCGACAGTCACCAGGCTTAACGACGCCGGAACAGGTCTCTAGCCTAGACCTCTATCTTGTGCGTTACGTTGCAAAGCGTTGTTAAGTTCATTCAATTTATTTTAGGTTGATCTTTTTAAAGTTTGCCTTTCAAGGTTCACCACGAGATGTATGATACAAATTCCTAAATGTAGTCTAAAGATGATAAGCAAGCTTTATATCTTTTCAACTTTGAAAATCCTAGCTACTAAGGGAAAAGAAAGACACCATCTTTTCTCAAAGAGCAATCAGCACACTCTAATGCACTTTTCCTAAATCATACATGCAAACTATCAAATGCAAATGCACAATGCAGGTGTTTGTTTTCCGCTTTCTTAGTATTGATGCCTACAAAGAAGGCTTTTTGTACAACTTTGAATTTGCTTTTAAATGACGAATACAAACAAGTTCACTTTTTCGAAACCAGAGAGGGTAGAAGAGATTACAACACTTA
Source organism: Pinus tabuliformis (assembly GCA_031772625.1). Classification (NCBI taxonomy): domain Eukaryota; kingdom Viridiplantae; phylum Streptophyta; class Pinopsida; order Pinales; family Pinaceae; genus Pinus; species Pinus tabuliformis. The sequence goes on from CM062815.1 coordinate 768,099,181, forward strand.
ACGATTTTCGAAATGAAGACTTGTTTCGACACTTAAAAGAGACAAATTCAAACCAATAAGCAAAAGTAAATGTATAATCAATCTGCAAACAGCCAATGAACTCTCTTCTAAGATCACAATCAATAGATCTGAATCAAGGGCTATGGATGACTATTTCACTCATGCAAAGTAAAACTGTAAATGACGCCACAAACACATAAAAACACTCACAGTATTTTTGTACAAAAGGAGGTGGAATCTAAGTAGAGAAAAGGAGTTATCAGACTGGTACCTATGCTGGTTACAGGCTGCAAAAATCAGAGATCAAAACAAGGCAAAACATAGCAGAGAACCCCAGCTGCACAAGGAAAAACTGGTTCAGCGCAACCTTAACACAGGGGTTTTGACATTCAATGCAGGTAGCCTTCATGGGAACTGCGTTGAAATGCAGAATCCCTTCACTGGGTCTGCGCTGAAGGAGAAACTCTCGTTTCTCACAGGTTCTGGGTCACAGATTGCTATTTAATTCACTGTTTCATGCCAAATAAAAGCAACAAGAAAGGTGTAATCAAAGGGATGCTTTGAGGGGTACTAAGATCTATCACAAGGATCATCAAATCATTTGTGAATCCATTGTTCAGATCATAGACAAGTCCAGCAATTGGATCAAAGCAGCAATTGTCTACTTTGCATCCGGAAAAATCAGATGCAGTTCGATTGTTGCTATCGAGTCTATGAAACAAACAATGATAGAAACACAAATAAAATGACTAAACAGATCTCCCCAGCAGAGTCACCAATTTGTTGTGGGGAAAAATTCCTATGCAGGACGATCCTATCCACCTAAGGTGTGACAGTGCCTTAGCAACAAACAGAGACAGCTATTCTGGTTTCTTCCTTTATGAAATGTGAAAGAAGAGAGATCAATAGACTTACCGGTGTCTTCCGTTTGTCCCTCGATCCGGTCTCTCTTCTCTTTGGGAGTTCACATCTACTTGCCTTCTCGCTCGCCCAGCTTCAACGGGTTCCTGCAAGATCACAAGAGAACAACTACTTGCGACAAGAGAAGAACACTACACAAAGACAGATATTCACATTCATAACTAGTTTAGGATTAGAAATAAACTAAACATACTAATGCATTCATACATCGAAAATACATCAGCATATAGGAGAAACCAAGATAGCTTTATTGATGAATAACAAGGTTCAGGAAGAGACACAACCCAGAGGGCTCCAATCCAGCATCTCCTTCCCAGCAAATGGAATTCCTATCTTCACCCCCTTTAAAGCATTAAGCACCCAATGATTCCAATCTCAAACCAATAGCAATTCTTTGCAATAACAAAATTCCAGCCTCTAGATCTCATGGAGGAGAGATCCATATATAGATGTTTGGAGAGAGGATGAGTCAGCTTGAGATCTGACTAGTGTCCTCTCCTTCTGTCAATTCTTGAGTCCACTTGGAGGTTCTTGCTTCCACTTGGAGATTTGGAACCTCTTACTCATCACCAGTCGAATTCCCTGAGGCAAGTGTCATTTTGGAAGCTTCCTGGGTTTTGACACCTTGAGAAATGAGCTTGCCACTTGTCCACTCTCGTTCAACGCAGGTAGCTAGTGTTCCATTTGACATTCAATGCAGGTAGCCAGTGTTGGCTTTGACATTTAGCGCAAACAGCTAGTGTAGCCACTGAAATGATCCTGAATTGACTTGTTTTTGAGCAGTTTCAGGTGGAGAACCTCTGTGAATTGCTGTGGTTTGTTAGCCTTGTTCCTCTAGGGGTAGGAACAACATGTTTAGGGACTTTTGATCCCTTATATTATGGACATTTCATGCTCAATGCTGTAAGGCACAAAAATGTCTATAACAAGGCTAATTTTGCCTCCAGAATTTGGTTTTTCTTCACTCTTTTCAGCTCTATTCAGGAGTTTTGCTATCTGTAGTCAGTATACCTCTGTGGAAACCCCCTTCCCTGCCATTATTCCACCTCCATTGTGCAAAGAACTGTAAAATTTTTTATGTATTGTGAGCCAGTTTCAGTTCTCTTTTACAAAGAAGTAGCGTAATTGAACTGTCGTTTCTTGATTTTGAAGTGTCGCAAGTGTTGTTTTCAGTGATAGAAGAGAATATGATTGTTCTTGATAGTCGATTACACTGTTACTCTTGTATTTGATTTGAATTAGTATTTTTTCAAGTGTCGCAAGAAAGTTTTCAATTCCAAATCGCAAAGTGTCGTCATTGTCTTCATTTTGTCTTGAAAAGAAGCTTGTTAGTAATGTCGCTTTGAAAAATAATTCAGATTTGCGCTTAGGTTTCTTTCTATCATTCACACATTAAGAAGGCTAAAAACAAATACATGCATGTGAATTTGCATTTAGACTATTTGTTGTTTTGATTTAGGACAGTGCATATAGTGTGTGCTCTCTGCTCTATGTTGAAAGAATATCATCTCTCTTTCTTTAGTAGCTAGGATTTTCATTGCAAAAAGAAGATTAAACGATTGTTTATCATCTTAGATTGCATTTTAGGAATTGTATATCTACATCACGTGGTGAACCTGAAAGGAAAATTTCTTAAACAAGATCAACTGTAAAATAAATTTAATGAATCTAAAAACGCTTTGGAACCTAATGCACAACATTTAGAAGTCTAGGCTAGAGATGTATTCTGGCATCGTGAAGCCTGGTAACTGTTGTTTTCATTGCTGGTTGGGTGATTCCTCCACTTTGAGACGACAAGTGCCAGTACGGACTTGTGCTCCCATGTACCGTCGAGTATATATTGGGAGATCAAAATAGGCTATATCCTTTATCCATAGGAAGCTGTGTCTACCGCCCTATCGATCGCAATGCACTAAACACAGCATTTGGGAAGATTGACTGCCGTACCGTAAAAAGTATTCTGCAGTTTTGCGATTGGTTTGGTAATCCCTCTGTCTAGATTTCCAGAGTAGTCTCTTTCATTCATTTTCAGACTCCTTAAAGGAAAAGTTCCATCTGAGCACTTGTCACTTCAAGCTCATTAAAAATCGAAGGCGACTAGAGTCATATTTTGTTTTTTCTCGACTCTTAAAAATTGAAAAAACAAGTTGTGTCAAAGCGTCTAAAATTTATTTTAATCGGAATAAAAATCACCTTTCCTACGTTGGTCTTAGGTTGAGAAAAATGGATTCCACCAACCAAGGATTTCCCCTTGGAGGAAATCCTAGTCCTTTCTCCTCTTGGGGAGATGTTGGTGCACCCCATATGGCCACATTGTCACTTCCAGGTAGGGAAAATTTTAAGAACCCCCCTTAAATTTACATGTATAATAAATGGGCGAATCTCCATGGTATATAGGAAAAATGGAAGGCGATTTTATCAATAATATGATATGTATATATAATTTTTTGGCAAATCTCTCACCAGGCATGGCGAATATTTTACTCAATTATAAAATATTGTGTTTATTGAATACACAAATGAAATCATTGCATTTCTTTAAAATATCTTTTGAAATCAAAATTACCGAAATTACATATCAATAACCTAGTGGGTGTAGGATAAAATTCACCCATGCCATTCACAGAAAGCATGAGAAAAAACCTAATACTATATATAAAACCAAGAAAAATTCAAATTCATCACTTCTAGGGACCTCGTAACCACCCTGCCAATATACAAGTATGTTCCTGATTGCAATTAGAAAAATTACTCAAATTACAATTTGTTTACTCCAGCATATGTTGGAAAGTTATAGAAGGATGACTAGTGCAATCAATCCATTCCTTTTAGCCCTGGATTTGTTTCAGTTTAAAATAGAAGTATACAAATATACTTCCAATGTCTATGCTTTAACCATTCACCTTAAGATGTTTTTACAATATAATTTCCTAAGTCTATTTAATATCTTCATTATCATAAAAACCAACCTATATCCATCTTAACTCCACATCTACCACTCTTAGGGGGATGAAATCTATTTATCCCTCTGAGCACTTGGTAGACCCAGAATTAAGATGGATTTAAGATGATAGAATTTCCCTTTAAATAGTCTATGCTCACATGAATACCATGGTATTACCATGGGTCAATACCATGGGTTATCATAAACCTGAAGCTTAAAAATAACTATTAGTAATTTATAAAAATTAATAAAATTAATAGCTGATTTTTATTTTATTTTTTATTTTAACCAAGCTAAAATGTTTAACATACATTAAATTACAACATCTATTTTTACTCTTCATCGGATCAAATACTTTTTCACTCTATGCTAGTTTGCATGTCACGATATTTGATACCTCTCGGGGATTAGTAGATCCAGAGGGATCTATGTTGTTTAATTACCCCATTTAAATAGGCTACATTCCAGGTGAATACCATGGGTCAATACCATGTGCCATTTTGTTGAATACCATGGGTCAATACCATGTGCCATTTTTATTTTTATTAATACTAATATTAGGGTTAATAATGTTTTTTTCCATGGTATTAATAACAATCTAGTCCATGGTATTTGTCCCATAGTATTTTTCCCATAGGTTTGCCCATAGGTTTCACCTAAATATAACGCATTTTTTGAGTGTTCATAAATATAAGGTGACTTATGGAGTAAATAAAAAAAATGTTTTATTTGTTTACCATACCTCTCGTTTATTTGTATTTTTATTAATTTACCATACCTCTTTTACAAATATGGTATTTGGCCCATAGGATTCACTTAAATAAAACCTCTTTCTTGAGCCTTCATAAATAGAACAAGGGTTATGGACTAAATATAAAAAGACGTTTTATTTATTTACCATGCGTCTAGTTTATTTATATTTTTATTTATTTACCATACCTTTTGAGTAAGTATAAAAAGACGTTTTATTTATTTACCATACCTCCACTTATATTTTTATTTGTTTACACCCTTGCATGTATATAAGGTGACTTATGGAGTAAATATAAAAAATGTTTTATTTATTAACCATACCTCTCATTTATTTATATTTTTATTAATTTACCATACCTCTTTTATAAGTATGGTATTTGGGCCTTTGGCCCATAGGATTCACTTAAATAAAACCTATTCTTGAAAATGGGTGAATGGATTCACTTAAATAAAACCTATTCTTGAAAATGGGCAAATGGAAGGTTGTAACTCCTAATTTCAAGGGCTAAATTTACCTTTTTTACCCTCTCCCTTAAAATAAGGTGGGCTATTTGAGGTGATTTGTAAAAATGTACTATGATACAAAATATTCGCCCACTAAAAATTTAAAACCCGTTAATTTCGCCAAACGGTGAACATTCGCCCCTAAAACTTTCTATGCTTCCAGGATTGACAATCAGCCTGCTCGTATGGCTCTTCTCGACCTTTGTCGTTCAAAACACCGTGATTCTCGAGCAATCAAGTAAGCAACTAGACGATACCAAAGCTACCCCCCAACCTTCTACTTCGTCGGATTCTCCCTCTCCTCCTTCCTCTTCGCTTGATGAAGCTGGTAAAGCCAAAAATCAAGTAACTAAGAAGGAGAAGAAGGGGAAGGAGAAGAAAGAGAAGAAGAAGAAGGAGCCAAAGGCGAAAAGGGGCAACCAGGCATCATCTAGTGAAAATCCACACAATGCACTGTCAAAGCCTAAATCTCCATGCGTCATTTGCAAAGGAGATCACTATCATCGAGATTGTCCCTGCATCCCTCAGATCTTAAGGGACTGGTCTCCTAGTTTGCACAATCCGGTGTCAACAACCTCTGATGATCATGTTGAAAGTACATTGTCAACTAGTGAAAGTGAAGCGTCGGGATAGAAAAGGAAAAGTAAATTCCCTTGTAAACTATGTGAAGGCGATCACGCCGTCCACTGTTGTCCCTTCTTAGATGAGGCTAAAAGAGTTTTGGATGACTGTCCGGTTTCACTGTTACGGCTTCCTCCTGGATATAAGAAACTCTTGCCAAGTCCATCACTAGTTGAAAATTCGACCGACACGCCATTGTGGTCAGTCGAAGCGTCTATCATTGAAGATAAACAATCTAAATTCACACCAAACGAAATTCAAAAGGTCGAGGTGGCAGTTGACCCGGTCTTGCCTTCAGAAGGTCCATCTTCAGATGATACAGTCACCAGAGAGAACAAGAACGACATCGTCCAAATTCTCTTCGTAAACACAGACTCCAATGAACATGGGGGCAGTCTACCCATTCCTTTACCGCAGGAAGGAAGTTCATCGGATTCATATATGGCCGTTTATTCGGTACCACCTCCAAGCAACCTAGTTGTTTCCTTCGATTGGAATCTACTAGGCAAACCTCGTTTACCGGCTAGTGTACCATTTCGAATCATTGCACAAATATACATAATGGTCATGGCTGGTACCATTATAGATGAAGGGGCTTCTGTGAGTATGCTTTCCTCAACTTCTTGGAAAGCGCTTGGTTCGCCATCGCTTTTACCTGAAATGAGAAATCTAACAGGCTTTGACAAAGGAACCAGTCGACCATTAGGGGTCCTTCCTAATGTGCCGATAACATTGAGAAGGAAAACCGTTCACATGAATGTAATGGTAGTCCAAGGACCCCTAGATTATAATCTACTCCTTGGACGCAACTATATTTATTACATGGGAGCCATTGTCTCCTCGCTCTTTAGAGTAATGTGTTTTCTGCATGAAGGAAGAGTGGTCAAGCTCTTAGACCAACTTTCATTCCCCGGCTCACACATAGAAAATAGTCAAATACCATCCCTGAATGGTCTTTTCATGCAAGGAATGTCTCATAAATCCCCAGTCCATCCACCTAATGAGCGCAAGTGATTCAAGAGGACATGACTGAAACCCAGGGGGCATGCACCCTGGTCTGTTTCGACAGGAAAACCTTGGGCATAGGGTAGGTTCTCATGAAGGATATATGACTGGTTTGATATGGGATTAGACCGGAATAAGATACCTCTGTCAGAAGGTAGGCCTTTCCTGATAGAGCAAATGTTTTATCTACAAATTGAGGGGTAACCTGGAAAAGGTAGGCCTTTCCCGATAAAACAAATGTTTTTTCTACAAATTGAGGGGTAACCTGGAAACTCTACTTTACTATACCTAGGGGCACACAAACCTTTTGGCATGCAAGTGAAGAGCGACCATTTATTTTTTAAATTTGTAGGTCCTCTAACCCTTTAAACTCGTAGGATTGGTCATTTCCTAACTTTCATAAAGAAAGGGTGCGGGGCAGAGATTTGTAAGGTGCAAGCTCCATAAAAAATGGCATCTTAGATGAGACATCCTTATTATATGACTAGATAGAGCAGTTTTTATGTGGAGTTCAAGCTTGTTAAAAATTAAACATAAGCAGTGAGCAAATTTTTCCCCCAGAGTTTAAGCTCATTCATTAAAAAATGAACCTATTTCCAGTAAATAACCATCGTGAAAGAATTATCATCAGCCTTTGAAGCCTTGGTCATGTTCTCATCATCACCTCCACTCTATATTGGCCGATCATTCACCTCCATTTGATTGTTTACCCTTTTTGAGGAAAAGCTGCGAAGAGTGATCCTGTTAGCCATCCTTGTGACACTACCGTGATTGGAAAATTCCAAACCTTACCTGGAATCAATTGCTACTTAAGTTTGTCACTCGTTCCTCAAAAAACAAGTCTCCTTTAAGCTCTTTTCATCTGACTCGTAAAACATGAAAAGATTTTCGAGCAATTGGCCACTCCAGCTCGTTAAAGTGACTGGAAGTGCTATATCTCCTTTAGATTTTAATCCTTTTGAACCTGAGGGATGATTACACAAAAAGATTGAGTGCTTGTTTGTTCGGCTCGTTAAAATTACCGAAAATTCATCCTTTTTGTATTATTTTGTACTTTTTCGAACTTAAGGGATTATATGACGAAAAAGGATTGTTGGAGTTTTCTTTACATCCCTTTCAGACTCTCTAAAATTGAAAAGGACCGAGTTATCTTTGTTGTTAAACTCGTTAAAACTGAATAGCAACAAACTTATCCATACAGACAAGAACGATTTTCACTATTGCTAGGCTCGTTAAAAGATAGTGATGGGTTTGCCCAAAGGGAAAATTATAGAACAAGAATATGTTATCCTCCTCAAGCTTGACAAAAATAAAGAGGTACTGGTCAGCAATGACTGGGGAAAAATTGGGAAGAAAACTTGAAGAAACTTCATTGGTAGCAAGTCGCTCTTGAACATGACACTTTCACTCCGCATCCGAGTCGGGTTGGGTTGTTCCGTTCACCGGTCATATCACCATTGGTCCATCACACCATCCACATTTGGGGTTAACGCTACCAATCCATCATGTCAGTGTTGAAGATATGTTCAAGAGAATTCACCTGTGTCTCATCCATTGCAATACATTTACGCTCCATTCTTTCATGACCGCCACCCTAAACCTTATGTCATCAGATCGTTTTCACCTCCATTAAAATCATAATCTCCATTCTGTGTCGTAGATGTGGGATTCATTAACGCCCTCCTATGAAAGATCGCTTCTTGTCGACATCAGCTCATTATCCAGGAAGTTGATCTAGGAACAACCCTTTCAGTACTTTGAAGCTTGCATGCCTCAATGGCAAGTTTCTCACTTCCGGCGACAGGTTTACATCAATGGCCTTCGACCGAAAGATTTTGCGTGGTGTTTGACACCAAGTCCCTTTTTCACACCATGTGAATTGTACTATCATACCTTGAGGGTCATCATCATTATCGGTGATTCCTCTCGCGCCTGTTAACAGCTTATATCACTGGCTGGTAATCAGGCGATGTCTTTCCATGTTCGACTCCAGAACATCTCTCACATGGATCGACTTGTACTTTGAGTGAATATCGAACGAGATTGAAGACCCCAGATCTATTTTCATATATCCAGGTTGCGATATATATTCAATAAAATAAAGACATCAAATGTACATCATTGTTGCACAGATAATCATCCAATCTAAGGGATGATGGCACTACTAGAATCATCAGTCTGCACACAGACGATTGTCTGTCTTATGTACATGAAAATAAATTTATAAAGCTGAGCATGGGAATGCCCACCTCAGCAAGATCATGAAAATATTATGAAGATAATGTATTGTATTGTATCTTATTACAGGTTGCCTTCCAGCTCGAAAAAACTTCAGATCCTCATGATAAAGCATTTCACCTGACATCAAAATATTAACGACCTCATGCTTTAGGGGGCAACTGTTATAGACATTATTGGGCACTGCAACCCCAATCAAACATGTCCATAAACAAAGGACTCCGAAGTCCCTAAAAGTGTTGTTCCAACCCCTAAAAGAACAAGGTCAGCTGATTACATCATCTCCCAACAGTTCTCCATGAAAAACTACTCAGAACTGGTCAAAACTGGACCATCTCACCTGCTCCATGGTCAAAGTGCGATGCATCCCACCTAAATGCACATGGGAGGTGCAATGCATACTGGAAATCCCTTCTATGGGGTGCGATGGGAGAGAGTGGACAAATGGCAGAGTCAATTTGCGAGGTGGATGATCATGGAATCTTCCAGAAACTTCTCTTGTGACACTTGCCTCTCTGAATTTGCCCAGGGATGAGTAAGAGATCATCAATCTCCAAGTGGAATCAAGAACTATCAGAGCTAGGACACTAATCAAATCTCAGAAGCTGACTCACCTCCCTGCAAACATCTATATATGGATCCCTCATCCCAGAGATCCAGAGGCTGGAATTTTGTATCTTGTAAGGAAGTGCTGCTGGTTTCTTGGTGTAACATCATAGTGTTGGGTGATCTAAGCTTTTCATGAGGTGAAGAAGGGCTTTCTTGGTGAGAGGATGATGTTGGGTCAGAACATTTGGTTGTAATCCTCTTTGCTATTCTTGATATTAATAAAGCTATTCAAGTTTTCCTCCACATTCTTGAACGATTGATGATATATGCATTTGTGTGGTCAATATATATCTAGTCCTATATTGTTTGTGATAGTAGATCTCTGTTCTTGGATAGTGTTATGCTGCTTTGATTCCATAGGTGCTCTTTGAAGCTAGGTAGATGAGGAAAAGAGTGGCAAAGATCTATCAGAAGGGATAGGAATCAAGCAAGGAACAAAGCGCAAGACAAAGGTTGGTCTCCTTTGTTCCCCTCTTATCTACTTCTCATAAAGGAAAACGAAAGTAGTTTTAGTTTGTTTGTTTCTAAGATAGCTACTAGTCTTAGTGGGACTAGTAGCTCTGCATGGACACTAGTTTTCCCGATAACATTTCTTACAACATTTCCTAGCATTTCCTTTTATACATCATAGTTTAGGCCATTTTAATGCAAAATTGTGTTTTTCCTAGGATTCACTCATTTCACTGGTTGCTTGATTTTCTCGGTTGACTGTTAGTTTCTATGTAGCAGATCTCTTCCAGTAGTAGGCCAGCTTACCAGAAATCACACCCTCCATCTGATCCATTCCCTATAGGTCTCCCAAACCTCACCTCAATTCTGCCCTAGTTTCCTTCAATTTTCATAGAACTTCTTCCTCTCTCCTTGAGCAAACCCAATTATATTTCTCTCTCCTGGTGATTCATGGTAGACCTTAGGCACCCTAACACTTCATTCCAACTTTCATCCACCTTTTCCAACCACTCTCACACCCTCAAAATAGCGAAAATTTCTCTCATCCTCCTCTTGTAGTCCTCCTGTAGTTTCCCTGTTTTCCTCCTGTAGTTTTCCCGTGTCCTCTTGTAGCTTTTCCTATAGGATTTATTTTGAAGGCCAAGTGTGTGAAAAGCCTCCAGAAGGCCACCTAAGACCTCCTAGGACCCATCCACGCCATCCTACATCCTCCCAAGCTCCAAAACCGCCCTCTACTGCCACCTGTTCACTGCCACACTCACACACAATAAATTAGATGCATGTTAAATTCACATAAAAACACATAAAAATCAAAAAATATGTTTTTTTATTATTTACTTCTAGCAATAGCATGTTTAGATGTTGTTTACTCCCTTGAGTAGGTAATGGCATTTCTTTCATGGTTTTCATAGTGTTTTTGGCAAAAGTAGAATTAGCTTGTTAATTAGGGTTTACTAGGTTTTGCTTTACATTCCAGTCTTTCTCCTTTCTATAGTTAGAATAGCATCTGTAGAGTAATATTTATTTCCTTTCATCACACATAAAGCTTCTTCTAAAATCTATAGAAGTTGTCTTGAGCTCCTAGTGACCGCGTGTCGGCTGACCAACCAACAACCTCTAGTGAGAACTAGTACTTGTGCATATAACACCGACACTTCCAAGTTTGTTACGAACTACTAGGTTGATAGAAGTAAAGTCGGTAGCCCAGAAGTTGCAGCGTTCTTGCTGCAATACTGGTGCTCACCACTTTTTGGTGCCATTGCTGGGGAAGCATCAGAGTATTCTGTGATTACTACTTTCTTCTATTTCCTATTGCAACATTCTGCTAATAGTTTATTTCGGAAAAAGTAGACTAGTTATTTCTTTTCTTTCAGTTCTGCATTTCCTTGCTTTCCTTTTCAATTCTGCAAATTTCCATTCAGCAAGTTCATTTCAACTAGTTGCAATTTGTTTTGTTCAATCACAATTTCAGTTTTTGTAGGTACTCTCAGTGTGGGGAAAAGGAAACAAAAAACTAGCCAAAAATATTTCCTTTCATGCGTCGTAGGAGTAGAGATAACTTAGGAAAAATTTTGCCCAACACCCCCACTACTTCACACAGCCAACCTTCTCTCTTCTGCGGTGGCTACAATCAAGAAGAACCCTTAGGTGAACCTCCAGACATATTTGAAGAACCTATAGGGGAAGAAGAAGAAGAAAACATTCCTCTGGAGCTAATGGCTGAAAACAAAAATGCTAGGGGAAATGGAGAGAGAATAGACGGCACCTTCCCCATTTGGGAGACCAATGGGGACACCAAAATGAAGAATATAAGTCCTTCAACCCTACCTCAATTCCATGGTCTGACTACAAAAGATCCTGACACCTTCTTATTCGATTTTGTTGTCATCTGTCAAACTTATGACTATGGAGAAGACGAGCAAAAGTTGAAACTGTTCCCTTCTACTCTCAAGGACGCAGCAGTGCGATGGTTCATGGGATTACCTGGCAATAGCATCACAACTTGGACTCAGATGCAGCAGGCCTTTAACAACAAGTATCGAGACTATGGTAAGTCAAAAGATACTAAAGAAGAAATCTTCCGGATGACCATAGGAAGTGGTGAGTCCCTGGAAGACTATGAAGAGAGGTTCCAGCTCAGTTACAAAAAGGCCAGGTGTACACTTGACCCCGAGTCTCTGAAGTTGGTCCTGCTCAGGGGAAATCGGGAAGACCTTTTAGACACCCTCCATCTACTGGTCGAGGGAGACATCTACCAACTATCCTATGAGGACATAAACACTATTTTTAGAAACGATTCTAGAGTAGCCAGAAAGAAAGGTAGGGGGAGTCAACCCATAGCTAATACCTCTTCTTCCAATTCATCCATTAAAGGTGAAATTGGAAACATGGTGGAAGACTTCAAGAGTGAGATGCTGCAAACTCTTGCCATGCAAATGGATACCTCACATATCAAAAGAAAACAAGAGGAAGCAGAGAGGGCTTTGGCCATTTTTTGTTGTAGATGCACCAAGAGACATCCTAGGAATGAATGCCCATTGAACTCTATAGGGGTTTGTTCTGTCTGTGAAGAAGATTATTCTACAGATAAGTTCCCTTCCTTATCTGGACTTAAAGCTATATACCAAAGGGCCGAAGGAGTCACTGAACAGATCTATTACATAAACCAAAGGAGGCTACATGGACCTAGACTATACCAGCAGGGGATGAAAGGGACATGTCAAGCATACTACAACCCCAACCAAGTCACCTCCATACCTTCTTGGGCCCCCCCTACTCATCCTTCCTGGTCCACGCCTCCTCCTTGGTCCTTCACATCTCAATATCATGACCAACCAGCCACCCATTCATTTCAATCCTATGCTCAGCTGCAACCTCAGTGGAATGCAACTCATCAAGGGTGGAGGCCCCAATACAACTCTCTTCCCACTCTTCAGCCTCCACCACCTACCCAACCACAACCGTTACCTTCTACTCCACCAAGGCAACCCCAAATGCCTGCCCAGCCAAATCCGAACCCAAACAATAGACAAGCTCAACAAGTGTATAGTGGGGAACCATCATGCCCAAATTATGCTTTGGAGATTCAAGAAATTAAATTTCGATCTGGGAAAGTTCCCCCAGATAGCTAGCCTCCACCTAGGGAGGTTGAGGAAGATAAAGAGGAAAGCAAACCTAAAGCAAATCCACCCTTTCCTGAGAGACTATCCATGACAATCTAGCCTACCCCAGAAGAGACTGAACTCCTGGGAGAATTGAAACATTTATGTGTGAAGATACCACTTTTCCAAGCCATAAAAGATGTGCCTATCTACAATAGGTTGATCAAAGAGAAGTGCTTTAGGCATCCAGGAAGGCACAAGAGAGATACCCCAACCATCAATGTCATAGGACAATTGTTTGACCTGATGTTGGGGTAGATAATTTGTCCAAAATATCTGGACACTGGAAGCCCAATAGTTAATGTCCACATCAATGGCATAATGGTCCCACATACCTTGATTGATCTGGGAGCTGCCATTAATGTCATGACAAAGGACACAATGCTCAAACTTAACCTCCAAGGCTCCTTGAGGAAGACCACGCCAATGCTGCAGCTAGCAGACCGCTCCACAGTGACCCCTAAGGGGATTGTGGAAGATGTGATGGTCTCCCTTGATTCTTGGAATTACCCTGCTAATTTCTTAGTTCTCCAGCCAAAGGTGAAGCTCACTGGGTATCCTCTCATTCTGGGAAGACCCTGGTTGGCTACAGCCGATGCCTACATCAGTTGCTGAGCTGGGAACATGACCATAAAGAATGGGCACATGTCCAAGAAGTTAATCCTATATCCTCCTGCCCAACCCTTGCTAGAACATGATCTACCTCTTTGGTTGGACGTGGAGGATGAGGATGAATTTTATTCTGCACCACTTTGTACATTAGAAATTTCCATGGGGGGGAAACCGCAAGATGAGGATGCTATGATTGAAAAATTGATTCAAAATCCACCTCCCAGTGTATCGCCATTAGAAGACATAGTAAGAGAAACCCAAAACAACCCCTCAACTGATCTCTGTGTGGCCAACCCCACTTCTCTCCATGTTAAAAATATAGAGTTTAGCCCAGAAAGAACATTGAAAATCAATCCATCCCTATCTACTTCCCAGGAGAAGGAGCTATGCAGCATACTGAGAAAACATCCAGATGCCTTCACCTGGAGTTATAAGGATATGAAGGAAGTGCACCCTTCAATATGTACTCATCATATATACATCAAGGAAGATTGCAAGCCAGTCAAGCAGCCTTAGAGGAGGATGAACCTAGCACTTAAAGATATTGTTAAGGAAGAACTGCAGAAATTTCTTGATGCAGGATTCATCTATCCCATCTCTGGTAGTGAATGGGTCTCTCCTTTGGTGCTAGTTCCAAAGAAAAATGGTAAGTGGAGAATCTGTTTCGACTATCAGGAATTGAAAAAATCCACTAGAAAGGACCATTTTCCTTTACCTTTCATAGATCAAGTGTTAGACGGTATGGCAGGGAAAAAGCTTTTCTCCTTCCTAGATGGGTTTAGCGAGTACAATCAGATTCAAATCAGCTCGGAAGACCAAGATAAGACCACTTTCACTTGTCCTTGGGGTACCTTTGCATGTCGGGTCCTTCCTTTTGGTTTGTGCAATGCTCCAGCTAGTTTCCAAAGAGTGATATTGAGTATATTTTCTGAACTAGTTCATTATGCAGTAGAAATATACATGGGTGATTTTACTCCTTATGGCTTCGACTTTCAGGAAGCTTTATCTAACATAGGAAAAGTTCTAGATAAGTATGTTGAGATGAACCTATCCCTCAGGCTGGAAAAATGTGAATTTTTGATGACTGAAGGGACCATGCTCAGTCATGCAATATCTCAATAAGGACTGCAGGTGGACCCCAACAAAATTGCCATCATCCAAAGGGTCCCACCTCCTCAAAAGGTGAGAGATGTTAGAAGCTTCCTAGGCTTAGCTGGATATTATAGGGGATTCATTAAAGACTTTAGCAAGTTAGCCTCTCCTTTGTTTGGCCTCCTAGGCAAAGATGTTGAGTTCATATGGTCAGAAAACTATCAAGAAGCCCTAGATACCTTGAAGAGAAAGCTAGTGACTGCCCCAATTCTCAGAGGCCCAAACTGGGCCCTACCCTTTAGCATTCACACAGATGCCTCGAAAAAAGCAATAGGAGCAGCCTTAGGACAAATTGATGAAAATTTACCTTATGCCATATACTTTATAACAAAAAACTTGTCAAACGCAGAGTTAAACTATACAGTGACTGAGAAGGAACTCCTAGCCGTCGTGCATTCCTTAAACAAATTCAGACATTATATCATAGGCTATCAAACCCTTATGGACACTAATCATGCTAAAATTAGATATTTAATGAACAAACCATATGTAAATGCTCGCATTATTAGATGGTTGGTTTTACTGCAGCAGTTTGATCTGACCATTATTGATAAGCCTGGTAAAGAGAATGTTGTTGCTGACTTTTTGTCTAGAGTACATTTTCTTGCAGGTGAAGAAGGAATGGTGGATGACCAAATGCCAGATGAAAACCTATTTTCTATATCTGTACTCCCTCCATGGTTTGATGATACAACAAACTACTTGGTTTCAACACAGTTCCCACCACACCTATCCTCAAAAGAGAAGAGCAAGATAGTAAGGAAAAGCACCCCTTTCACCTGGATTGGAGGAAATCTCTTCAAACTTGGCCCAGATCAGATCTTGAGAAGATGTGTCAAGGAGGAGGAAGTCTTTGACATCCTCCTAACCTGTCATGATAGGCCTTGTGGAGGTAATTTTGCAGCAAAAAGAACTGCCTTCAAGATATTGCAAGTAGGCTACCACTAGCCCAATCTTCATCAGGATGTGAGGAGATACATGAGCCAGTGTGATCGGTGTCAGAGTATGGGGAAACCCACTCCAAAGGATGAAATTCCCATGCAACCTCAAGTGACCTTTGAGCCATTTGAGAAGTGGGGCATGGACTTTGTGGGGCCTATCAACCCTCCTTCAAAGCAAAAGTAGTACATCATTGTATGCACTGATTACCTGACAAAGTGGGCGGAGACAAAAGCAATCAAAGTAGTGATAGAGGAAAAAGTAGTTGAGCTTTTGAGGGAAAACATATTCTACAAGTTCGGGTATTCGAGAGAGTTGGTCACATACCAAGGAAGTCAATTCACTTCCAACCTTATTGAAGACCTACTCACACATCATAAGGTCAAGCATAGGACTTCCACCCCTTACCATCCACAAGCCAATGGGCAAGTGGAGGTCACTAACATAGCATTGGAAGGGATCCTAACCAAGGTAGTGAGTAGCAACAGAAAAGGCTGGGCAGACAAATTATTTGAGGCCACTTGGGCCTACAATACAACATGGAAGACCACCACCAGGTTCACACCCTATGAACTAGTCTATGGGAAGAAGGCTTTGCTGTCAGTAGAGTTTGAATTCAATACCCTAAGGATGGCAGCTCCACTGGACCCAGACCTCAGCCATGCAAAGAAGGAGAGATTACTTCAGATCAATGGATTGGATGAATACAGATTGCAAGCCCTTCTCCATACAGAGGTAGTTCAGCATCAGAGAAAGATATGGCATGACAAAAATATCAGGGAGAAGAAATTCCAAGAGGGACATTGGGCACTACTCTATGATTTAAGATACAAGGATTTCAAAGGCAAGCTAAGGACAAGATGGTTGGGACCCTACACTATGGAGAAATGCAATGATAATGGTTAAGTTCTGATCAGAACCATTGATGATGAAGCCATCCCCATGCTTTTCAATGGACATTGGTTGAAAGTCTACAAGAAACCCCTCTTCAAGCGAGAGTTTATTGAAGATTTGAATAAAAAAGTGATGGTAGTGGAGCATGTCTTAGCTTCCACTTCACCCACTCACTGAAGATAAAAGAGAAAAAATAAGGACTCAAGTGAAAACCTCCATGAGGCGCTTGAGTCCCATCATTGGGTTGAAAACCTCTTCTAAGGCGGCCTAGTGATGTCAAAAAAAAGGGAAAAGAATAAGATCCCTAGGTGAAACCTCCCTTGGAGGTGCCTAGGGCAGGCAATTAAGGTGAAAACCTCTCTGAAGCACCCTAGTTGTTTTCAAAAAAGAAAAAAAAGGAGAAAGAAAAAATGAATTTTTATTGCATTGCAGGTTTGCAGGAGGACTACAGGGAGCAGAAGAAGGTTCCAAGGGGACACTGACATTCATACCAGCATCAATCTCATCTTCTCCACACCTTCCTCCATCATTTTTGGCATCTCTTTCACCCCATTGTACCTCTTCTTCCAAAACTGTGTTTTCTATAGGAGGCTCATGTAGGAATTATACAGAGCCAAAAGTGTCTACAGGAGGCAGTTTGAGGGACAAGAAAAGCTTCATTATTTCTGAGAAAACTAGTCTCTATTCAGATCTGCTAGTCCCACTAAGACAGGTAGCTATCTTAGAAACAAACAACTCAAAGTAATTTGTGTTTTCCTTTATGGGAGATAGATGAGAGAGAAGCAGAGATCACCAACCTTAGTCTTTCACTCGACTCCTTGCTTGTTCTCTCTCTCCTTCGATAGAGCTTCGCCACTCCTTTCTCACTTGTCCCACTTCAAAGAACACCTATAGAGTCAAAGCAGCAAAATACCATCAAAGCATAGAGATCTATAACCATAAACAATGTAGAATCCGATGTACATTAACCATACAAATGCATACACAAATACAAGATTCACAAGTACACAAACATATGGAGGAAAACTCAAATAGCTTTATTGATAGTAGAAGTAGAAGAGAGGATTACAACCGAGCTGTCTGATCCAGCATCATCCTCCCAGCATGAAAGCCCTCCTCACCTCATGAAAAGAAAGATCACCCAACAATGCAATGTCTTCAAAGAGAAACCAACAACACTTCCTTACAAATTACAAAATTCCAACCTCTGGATCTCTGGGATGAGGGATCCATATATAGATATTTTCAGGGGGGTGAGTCAGCTTCTGGGATTTTGATTAGTGTCATTTCACTAATAGTTCTTGGTTCCACTTGGAGATTTCATGATCTCTTACTCATCCCTGGGCGAATTCAGAGAGGCAAGTGTCATATGAGCAGTTTCTAGAAGATTCTCTGGGTTTCCACCTAGCAAACTACCTCTGCCATTTGTTTTCTCTCGCTCATCCCACCCTATAGAAGGCCTTTTTAGTATGCATCGCACCCTTTGTGTGTAGCAGGTGAGATGCATTGCACCCTCAGCATGGAGCAGTCTGTATGGTCCAACTTTGACCAGTTCTGAGTAGTTTTTCAGGGAGAACTTCTAGGAAATGATGTAATCAGTTGACCTTGATCCTTTAGGGTTTTAAATAGCACGTTTAGGGTTTAGGATCCCTTGGTTTATGGACATATGTGATTGGGGTTACAGTGCCCAAATATGTCTATAATAGTTTCCCCCTAAAGCATGACGTCGTAAATCTTCTGATGTCGGGTGAAATGCTTTATCATGAGGATCCGAGGTTTTTTGAACTGGAAGGTGACCTGTAATAAGATATAATACAATAAATTATCTTCATAATATTTTCATGATCTAGCTGAGGTGGGCATTCCCATGCTCAGCTTTATAAATTCATTTTCATGTACATAGGACAGACAATCATCTGTGTGGCAGACCGATGATTCTGGTAGAGCCATCATCCCTTAGCTTGGATGATTATCTGTGCAGCTATGGAGTACATTTGATGTCTTTATTTTCCTGAATATATCACATCCTGGATGGATGAAACTAGATCCAGGGTATTCAAACTCATTCAATCTTCGCCTGATGTACAACTTGATCCATGTGAAAAAAAATTCTGATGTCGAACATGGAAAGACATCGCCTGATTACTAGCCAATGATGTAAGTTATTAATAGGTGCGAGAGGAATCACTGATAATGATAATGACCCTCAAGGTACTACAGTACAAGTCACGTGGTGTGAATACATGAGTCGATGTCGAACACCACAAAAAATCTTTCAGTCGAAGGCCATTGATGTAAACCTGTCGCCAGAAGTGAGAAACTTGCCATTGAGGCATGCAAGCTTCAAAGTACTGAAAGGGTTGTTCCTAAGTCAACTTCTTGGATAATGAGCTTATGTCGACAAGAAGTGACCCGTCATAGGAGGGCCTTAATGAATCCCACATCTATGACATGGAACGGAGCAAATGATTTTATGGAGGTGAAAATGATCTGATGATACAAGGTTCAGGGTGGTGGTCATGAAAGAATGGAGCGTGAAGGTATTACAGTGGATGAGGCATTAGCTGGGTTGGTGAATTCTCTGAGTGACTTCTCTTGAACATATTGGTGACAATGAAATGGATTGGTAGCATTAACCCCAAAAGTGGATGGTACAGAGGACCAATGGTGATATGAGCGGTGAACGGAATAACCCAACTCGACTCAATCATGGTGATGGAGTGAGAGTGTCATGTTCAAGAGTGACGTGCTACTAATGAAGTTCTTCAAGTTTTCTTCCTTTTTTCCCCAGTCATTGTTGACCAGTACCTCTTTATTTTTTTCAATCTTGAGGAGGATAACATATGCTTGTTCTGTAATTTTCCCTTCGAGCAAACCTATCGCTAATTTTTAGCGAGCCTAGCAACAGTGAAACTCGCTCTTGTCCGTATGGACAAGTTTGTCGCTATTGTTTTAACAAGTTTAAGGACAAAGATAACTCGGTCCTTTTCAGTTTTTGAGAGTCTGAAAAGAGACAGAAAGGAAACTCCAATAGTCCTTTTTCGTAGTATAATTCCTTAAGTTTGGAAAAGTATAAATAATACGAAAGGGATGACTTTTCCGATCATTTTAGCGAGCTGAAAAAGACAAGCGCTCGATATTTTCGTGTAATGATCCCTCAAGTCCAAAAAGATTAAAATATAGAGGAGGGATGGCACTTCCAATCACTTTAATGAGCTATAGAGGCCAATTTCTCGGCAATCTTTTCATATTTTACGAGTCTAAAAAGAGCTTAAAAGAGACTTGTTTTTTAGGAACGAGTGATGTTTTCGGATAGCAACTGGTTCCAGGTAAGTTTGGAACTTTTCAATCACTGCAATATGAAGAAGGTGGCTAACAGAATCACTCATCACAACTATTCCTCAAAAGGTTAAACAATCAAGTGGAGGTGTATGATCGGCTAAAAAGTGGAGGTGATGGTAAGAACACGACCAAGGCTCAAAAGCTAATAGCAATGCGATCACAAAGGTTATTTACCGAAGGTGGGTTCATTTTTTAATGAGCTTGAACTCTGGAGGAACATATGCTCATTGTGAGGTTTATTTTTTAACGAGCTTGAACTTCGCGGAAACATTCTCATACCAGTCGTTTATGAGGATGTCTCTCATTAGTAGGTTCATTTTTTAGGGAGCTCGCCCCATGGGAATCTTTGCTTCGAGCCTTTTGTATGCAAGTTAGGAATGACCAACTACTGTCCTAAGGGTTAAATAACTTTTGAGCTTAGGTAGGATTGTTTCGTACAAAACATTTCCTTTACTTTGCCGGTGTCGCCGGCCCTTGCAAAGGTGAATGGTGGATCAAACCAATCACCTAACTTAAGCAGTTGAAGTTAGTAAAAACTACGGGGTTAGAGTTACGCTAGTCACTTTTCACTTGCATAAAAAAGGTTTACATGCCCCCAGGTATAAAGAAAAGTAGAGTTTCCAGGTTACCATATGGAAGTTCTTGCATTAAAGCAAGGTTGTTTCATCTACGTTGCAGACAAAAGACTTCCTAGGCTTTGTCCATCGAAATAGACAAAGGTGAAAGGTGTGGATCCACTGCCAATCACATAACCTTCGACAAGGAAATCCTATTCTAGACTGATCCCATATCCTAAATGGACGGGTGTGTCAGACTAGTCATATATCCTACGAGGAAATCTATCTTATATCTGGGGTTTTCCTGCTGAAGTAGACCAAGGCGCATGCCCCCTGGGTTTAGTGAGATTCACCGATTCACTGGCGGTCATCAGGTGGATGGACTAGAGGTTGATGAGACATTCCTTGTGCAAAAAGACCATTTAGGGATGGAACTTGACTAGTAGTTGTGTTTGAACCAGGGAATGAAAGCTGGTCAATGGGTTGGACCATTCTGCCTTCATACGAGAAACAAATCACCCAAAAGAGTGAGGAAACAATAGCTCCCATGTTGTAAATGTAGTCACGCCCAAGGAGTAGATTGTAATCTAGTGGCCCTTGGACTACCATCACATTCAAATTAATGGTTTTCCTTCTCAAAGTTATAGGAAAATTTGGAAGGATCCCTAACGGCTGACTGGTTCCTTTATTGAAGCCTAACAAATTTTGAATCTTGGGCATAAGTGATGGCGAACCAAGCACTTTCCAAGTAGTTGAGGAAAGGATACTCATGGAATCCCCTTCATCTATGATAGTACCAACCATGATCATTCTATAAGCTTGTACTATGATTCAGAATGATACATTAGATGGTAGGCGGGGTCTCGCTAGTAGATTCCAATCAAAGGAAATGACTAGATTGCTTGGAGGAGGAACCAAATAAATGGTCGAATGAATCTCTTGAACTGAGGAACTTCCCTCCTGTGGTAGAGGAACGAGTATATTTCCCCCATTTTCATCGGATTCTGTGTTAACAAAAAGAATTTGAACAGTGGCATTCTCATTCTCTTTGGAGACTGTATCATCTAAAGGTGGACCTTCTGAAGACAAAACTAGGTCGACTGTCGTCTCGACCTATTGAATTTGGTCCAGTGTGGACTCATAGGGTTTATCTTTAATGTCAGGCATTTTGATCCACAACAGAGGCATGTCAGTTGGATTTTCAACTAGTAATGGACTTGGGAAGAGTTTCTTGTATCCAAGAGGAAGTCACTATAGTGAAGTAGGACGGTTATCCAAGACTCTTTTAGCTTCGTCCAGGAGAGGAAAATAGTGGAGGGCATAATCACCTTGACACAGCCTATAAGGAAATTTATATCTTCCTTTTTGTCCATTGACTTAATTTTTACTAGTTGATGATGTACTCTGAACATGATCGACAGAGGTTGAAGACACCAGATTGTGCAAGTGGGGAGACCAGTCTCCCAAGATCCATGGGATGTAAGGAAAATCTCGATGATAGTGGTCTCCTTTGCAAATGACACGTGGGGATTTGGGTTTGGATGGTGCAGTGTGTGGATTTTTGCCAGACAATGCATGGTTGCCCCCTTTCGCCACTGGCTTCTTCTTCTTCTTCTCTTTCCATTTATTCTTCTTCTCAGTTACTTGGTTTTTAGTGTTACTAGTTTCACCAAGCGAAGAAGAAGAAGGAGAGGGAGAAACAAATGAAGTGGAAGGTGGGGGAGAAACTTCAGTATCATCTGGTTGCTGATTTGATTGTTGAGGAATTACGGTGTTTTGAACAACAGAGGTCTAGAATAGCCATACTGGCAGGCCAATTGTGAGTCCTTGAAGGGACAATGTAGCCATGTATGGAGCACCAATATCTCCCCAAGAAGAGAAAGGACTAGGATTCCCCCAAACTTAGGGGAAATCCTTGATTGGTGGACTCCATTTTCTCAACCTAAGACCAATGACGGAATAGTGAAATTATTCTAATTTAAATGAATTTTATGACACTTTGACACAACTTGCTTTTTCAATTTTAAAGAGTCGAGAAAAAGCTAAAGATGACTCTAGTTGCCTTCGATTTTTAATGAGCCTGAAGTGACAAGTGCTCAGTTGGACCTTTTCTTTTAAGGAGTCGAAAAGGAACAAAAGTGACTACTCTGGAAATCTATATAGAGGGATTACTAAAACAATCAAAAAAATACAATATACAACTCGGTGGTAAATTAAAGAGAAATTACTGAGGACTTTACGTACGGAAGTAAATCTTCCCGAATGCTATGTTCAGTGCATTGTGATCGATAGGGTGGCAGACACGGCTTCCTAAGGATAAAGGATATTAGCCTATTGTGGTCTCCCAATATATACTCGACGGTACGTGGGACCACAAGTCCGTACTGGCACTTTTCATATCAAAGAGGAGGAATCACCCAACCTACTATGAAAACGATAGCTACCAGGCTTTATGATGTCGGAATATGTCTCTAGCCTAGACTTCTAGATGTTGTGCGTTAGGTTCCAAAGTGTTTTTATGTTCATTGAGGTTTATTTTACAGTTGATCTTTCTTAAGAAGTTTGCCTTTCAAGGTTCACTGTGTGATGTAGATTTACAATTCCTAAAAATGCAATCTAAATGATAAACAGACATTTTGTTTTCTTTTAGCAATGAAAATCCTAGCTACTAAGGAAATAAGAGTAAAATTCTTTCAACATAGAGCATAGAGCACACACTAAATGCACTTTTCCTAAATCAAATTCCGCAAGCAGTCTAAATGCAAATGCACATGCATATATTTGTTTTTTCCATTTCCTTAATGTGAGAATGAAAAAAAGAAAACTAAGTACAGATCTGAACTATTTTTCCTCAAAGCGACACTTTAGCAATTTCTTTTCAAAAACGAAAGGAGGACTATGACAACACTTTCACTTTCGAATGGAAAATTGTTTTCAACACTTCAAAGAATTGACAATTCAAATCAAAGATAATGGCAAAAGTGTAATCGACTATCTAAAAGAGGAAGACTTTATGACACTCTTTTTCTTGAATGAAAACGACAGTTGCGACACTTTCGAATCAAAAGACGACAGTTCGATTAAGCTACTTTTTGCAAAGGAGGACTATAAATGATGAAAAATACATAAAAAAAAAAACATTTACAATTCCTTATCAATGGAAGCTAAATAATGTAAAGGAAGAAGGCTTAAACAATGATATACTGACCATGAACATAAAAACTACTCAATAGAGCTGAAAACTGAAGAAAAAACCAAAATCTGGAGAGGTAAATAGTTTCATTCAATCATCGCACCTGTAACACAGGGAAATAGGGATGCATCTCACTTGTAGCACACGGGAGGTGCAATGCATCCAGACTGCCAATGAGAGACAATGCGATGGTCCAGGGATGAGACTGAGCTTGGTTTTCACCCACGGTTTCCAGTTAATTTTAGGGATTTAGGTTGAGCTTATGATAGGCAGTAAACACAAAGTATAGGGGTATGATCTTATGAGGTTAATGAGCTACCACAAGGGCACTTAGGATGTTTGCAAGTTAGATGTTCAGTTCATAAACCAACCCAGAGATTGATTGAAGCAGTGTTTATCTACTTTGCATTTGCATAGCAAAAGCAGTTCAAAGGCTAGCTGGTTTAACTTCAGGCCCCGTCTATAGTTTATAAAGCAAACAATAGTAACAAACAAACAAAATATTCGCTCCCCAGCGGAGTCGCCATTTTGTTTCCAGGAAAACTAGTGTCTATTTAGATCTACTAGTCCCACTAAGATGGGTTGCTATCTTAGAAACAAACAATTCAAAGTAATTTGTGTTTTTCTTTATGGGAGATAGATGGGAAAGAAGCAGAGAGCACCAACCTTAGTCTTTTGCTTGACTCCTTGCTTGTTCCCTCTCTCCTTCGATAGAGCTTCGCCACTCCTTTCTCACTTGTCCCACTTCAAAGAACACCTGTAGAGTCAAAGCAGCAAAATACCATCAAAGAATAGAGATCTATAACCATAAACAATGTAGAATCAGATGTACATTAACCATACAAATGCATACACAAATACAAGATTCAAAAGTACACAAACAGATGGAGGAAAACTCAAATAGCTTTATTGATAGTAGAAGTAGAAGAGAGGATTAGAACCCAAATATCTAATCCAGCATCATCCTCCTAGCATGAAAGCCCTCTTCACCTCATGAAAAGCAAGATCATCCAAAAATGCAATGTCTTCGGGGAGAAACCAACAACACTTCCTTAAAAATTACAAAATTCCAGCCTCTAGATCTCTGGGATGAGGGATCCATATATAGATACTTGCACGGGTGAGTCAGCTTCTGGGATTTTTATTAGTGTCATTTCACTGATAGTTCTTGGTTCCACTTCGAGATTTCATGATCTCTTACTAATCCCTGGCGAATTCAGAGAGGCAAGTGTCATATGAGTAGTTTCTAGAAGATTCTCTGGGTTTCCACCTAGCAAACTGCCTCTGTCATTTGTCTTCTCTTGCTCATCACACCCTATAGAAGGGCTTTTCAGTATGCATTGCACCCTTTGTGTGTAGCAGGTGAGATGCATCGCACCCTCAGCATGGAGCAGTCTGTATGGTCGAGATTTGACCAGTTCTGAGCAGTCTTTTAGGGAGAACTTCTGGGAAATGATGAAATCAGTTGACCTTGATCCTTTAGGGTTTGAAACAACACTTTTAGGGGTTTAGAAGCCCTTGGTTTATGGACATATATGATTGGGGTTGCAGTGCCCAAATATGTCTATAACATTCATGAGGAACCTATAATCCTTATTACCATCTTCAAAATTCCTTTCCATCATTTCCAAGCCCCCATCACACTCCAAGCATCATTATTATTTTTTTTCCTTTCCAAGAAAAAACACAAAATAACAGTTTTTCAATTTTGAAAAAAAAAACAAAAATAAAAGGAGAAAAAGGCACCATTAACTTTACCTAAAGCTTACCTACTATCCCTCCATCATTCATCTCCACCTCTGGCATCATTCTCGAGCTCCAAGCACAGGGAAATAGCTAAAGTTTCAAGGGGAGAAGCAGCTACAGGAGCTCTTGTAGGAATTCGTATAGCAGCTAATCCCATAGAAGTCCAGCACCAGCAGCAAGGGACAACACATCTGAAGGTTGAAAAGGCACATGCAGCTTAGCTCCAGCAAAAGAAGAACCTGCAAAAACACACAACAACACATCAGCAAGTAGAGACAACATGCATGAAGGAAAATGAAGGCATGTAGCAGAGAAAGCCACATCACCTCACAATCGACGATAGTGAATACACTTGGATTACAGGTAAATAGCTAAGTCACTCCTCTATCTGCATTTGTGTAATTAGGAATCATACGAAGGCAATGAGATGGTTGAAATTGAAAGAGGGAAAGGTGGCCAGTTAACTTGTCCACCTTCATTTAAATGACTCCACTTAACTGAGATATCACCCACATGTTCGCACAGTCAGCTCAAACAAAAGATGTGAAGGAGAGGTAGTGGGAGGAAGAGTTAACTCTAATGCAGTAATGAGAGGATGATTATGAGGGGGTTCATGATGACCAAGTAGGTGGGGACCAAAGGTCCTAATCTGGGCAACATACACCTTGCCAACTCAACACTCATAACCGAAAATAGCCATAAAAGGTAACGAACACTCCTCCTGCGCATTCTCACCACCTTTTCTTCAATTTATCCTCGTAGCTTAGCCACACACTAGTCTTCTTACGCCCTCACAGCCTTGTATCCACCATCCTCCATCAACTTCCTCCATATTTTTTCTTTCGGCATTTTCTACAAGAGCCCTACAGGTTTTCTACAGGAGCACCTACAGGAAATCTACAGGAGGGGCAACGGGCTTCTATAGGAGGGGCAGTGAGTCATTTTGAAGGGAGGAAACATGATTTTTGGCACAGATTTCAGTCCAAAGAGGTAGGGTTCGTGAATTCCCTCTATTGAATATCAAAATGTGAAAGAGTTTGTCTCAAATTGAAGATAAAATGAGTCTTTAAGATGGTAGAAATACATTAAAAAAAAAATCTTAAAAAAAAAAACACAGTCCCCTCTGTTTACGACAGAGGGGGTTTATGATAAAAGAGCCAACTAACTCCACTAGACTCCATGTACATCCTCAAGTGGTCGAAATATTTACAAGGGAAAAATGGATGAATTTCTTTGAGAAGTTTAGAGGGTTTGATGATGAAATTTCCCATGAATTTTCTCTCTCTCTGGTCCCTCAGACAAGAACTCATTCTACTATAACCATTAGAGGCCTCTCCATTGAAATAACCCCTGAATTCATCAATAGGGTCACTACCCTTCCTCCTGGGTTGCCTTGGAGTAAAGATGAAAAAATAATTGGCCAGGCTTCCAAGAGGAAATTTTTCCAAGATAATGAAACCCTTGTTGAAGACAAAAATGGAATTAGGAGGGCTAGTGTACCATATCCCTAGGATGAGGTTAGCTACCAAGTGATCAAATACATTTCTTGTGAGGGGAGGCACAACATTGTTTATGGATATCCTTTCAGAATCCTCCAAGAATTGAGATATGGGATGGATGCCCCAGCACATCAAAAGCTTAGTATCCCCTTACTTTCTCCTTCAGCCCCTCATTGACTCCATCACCAAGGTACAAGAAGGAAATTCATAGCAGCTAGCTCACCATGGCCTAATCAGGATCCTAGTAGAAGAAGCCCTCCATACCCTTCTAATCCCTATAGCATGGGAAGTTTTCAGAAATATGACAGCTGAGGATGACATCAAGGCATTAACCTATGATGTCAGTCTTCTTGTTAGTGAGGAGGGAGAATAGCAAGGAGGAGAAGATGAATCCAGTGGTGACATAGCAGAGCAAGAGAGGAAGGAGGAAATAAAAGAAATAGAGGAGGGGAGAGTTGAAGAGATAGAACAGGAGGTAGAAAAAGAGACTAGGTAGAAGGAGGAAAAAGAAACAGAAGAGGGAGAAAAGGAGGCAGAGAGGGCAGAGCAAAGAGAAGAGTCCCCTGAAACTTTGGAGAGAGAAGCAGCAGCTACCCTCATTGCCCTCAGTACACCATTCAAGCAAAAGAAAAAGCGGAAAATAAAAACCTCCATGTATTCCAGGGCAAGGAAGAGTACCAGAATTAAAACAGGCAAACATCAGCCCTCATCAAAGACTCCCATTAACATTGAAGATTCACCATCTGCCAAGGTGAAAGAATCTCCTTCCAAAACACCCATAACCTATGAAAGGAGGACTACAAGATATTCTACATGGAAGGGAAACGAAATTCTAGAGGACCCCTAACTAGACCTACAGGAGGCTAAAACAGTCCTACATGAGACACTGTCCAAACTACAGGAGACAAAAAAACTTGAGGAAAAGATAGGAGGACAGCCAAAGGTGAAAGAGGAAGCACAAGAGCTACAAGAACCTAACACCCCTAATCTTGACTTCTATTACAGACTACTTGAGGGAGGCAAGATAATCCCACAGAAATTTGCAATTCCACTGTTTTTAGAATTGGAAAAATAGAGAGTGAGAACACATAGGTGGATACAGATAACCAAGTCTAAAGGAGTTGAGGATATTGGCAACATAAAAGACAAATTCAGGGGAATGGGCAGGGAATTGAGTGCTCTCAGAGATAGAGAATCCATTACAAGAAGCCACCTTGAGAATGAGAATGAATTACTAAGGTGGTAGCTATAGGAGAAAGAGACTCATTTGGCATACATGGCCAGCTTATCCATAGAAGCATTACAATGCAGAACACCAGCCAAATCTTATGGCTTCTATTTGAAGAATCAATGGCTTCAATTCCAAATAAAAAATTTGGCACAAAGAGGCATAATGCCTTTCCAAGACTACAGGCAGTTCATGGATTTGTGTGACCAAAGCACCTCCGATGACAAAGAAAATATGGCAGAGTTCTATCTACACAACATGGACCTCATAGACCTGAATGTGTGGGACCCCAATGCCAAGCTAGGGGATCTGCAATTGATGGCCATGGCGTCATGGATGAACCATGAAGAATTGAGGGTAGCAGAAATGAAAATATTGTTAATAAAAGAGTAGAATGAACCATTGATGGTAAGAGTTGAGCCATCAGATCCTATGGCACTCATCAGCACACACAACCTGCTTGCCAATGACCCTCAGATTGCCCCTAAATATCTAGCCAATGAGGAACGAGCCATTGCACACTTTGAAGATATGCTTAGGCTACTTGGGGATGACTGTGTGCATGCATGCATGAGAAGATGGAACACCTTACTCCACAGCTTGTAGATCAAAGAATATCATTCCCCCTTGAGGCTAAAGGAGGCATTGAAAAGAGTGCCAATGTACAAGCGCTCCATGAAAAGGCTGAAGGTCAATTGGATTGGCCTCAAACTAAGTCCTCCACTCATATTAGGCATGTTAGAAGGTAGAAGAGAAGAAGAAGAGAAGGAGCAGTGGAAGGACATAGATAGAGAGGAAGGATTTTATGTAGAACATAAGCAGACCACATCAGAATTCTGGAATGCTAGGGAGGCCACTAGGGCCCTGAAATACCAAGAGATTGACTGGTAGCTAAGGGGATGAGCAACACCTCCAGTAGGGGGGTGATGATGAGCCTCATAAATGGGTAATTATATGGGCTCATTTTACCTCCTAACCTAGTCAAATCAACCATTCTCTTATCTTATTGTATGATTTTCTAATTCTATTTATGCTTATAGGGTGAGTTGAGTTAGTTATTATGCCATGTGATCTAACATGTATTTAATGCAGATTATTGATGGATTTCGAGGTCAAAGTCAAGGATCTAGTGGTCAAACTGTAGAAATAACTCGAAGTAGAAAGAGGATAGGACTGATAGGATGGAATCCCCCTCATTTATTGCTCCTCACTTCAAATTCCCCTTCATTCAGCTTGGAGTACAAGTAGCCAAATCATGCACTAGAAGGCAGCCGAGCAAGTGGAAGATGATTGATAGTTATCTCGAGTTTTGGGAGCCAAGCCTCCTTGATTTTAAGGAAGATGTTGATAGCTTTAGATGTATAAGTAGACAGGTCTAGGGCCTCACTAGGGTCAACATTTTTTTTCTTGTGTAAACTCTGCTCAAATTTCGAGCTTACTATTTTATGACAGTTTTATGTAATCTTGCTATTTTTTGATAATGAAGATGGAATCCTTTTTGAGCTAGCACTGAGTTACCTCAGAGGGCTGAAGCTCTTGGGTTAGGGACCAATCCAAGTATCCAAGCTTCTATTTACTTGTATTTTTATGCTTGCTTCAGTTTGTAGATTAGTTTTCTGTTAGATGTATTTCTCTTATGGTTAAGAATAGGTTGCTTTTGATGATTTAGTAGCTTGCTTCCATTTGTGCTTTCTATAGCAAGTTAGCAGTGATCAGAGAAGATTCAAAAGGATAGCAATAGTGCCTTGGCATCTCTTCCTCCCTCTAGGACCATGATTTGAGGCAAAGACTCTCTTGCTACCCCAAAAACACAAATTTTCCTCATTCCTAGGACTTCTAGTGTTTGCAGCTCTCTAGTAGGTTGATAGTCTAGTTTTTCTTTGCTTTAGATATTATTTATCATGATCACTTCCTGATTTTAAATATTCCTTTTGCATGCTTGCTTTTCTTACAACATTTCCTAGCATTTCCTTCTATACATCATAGTTTAGGCCATTTTAATGCAAAACTTTGTTTTTCCTAGGATGCACTCATTTCATTGGTTGCTTGATTTTCTTGGTTGACTGTTAGTTTCTATGAAGCATATCTCTTTCAGCAGTAGGCCAGCTTACCATAAATCACACCCTCCATATAATCCATGCCCTATAGGTCTCCCAAACCTCACCTCCATTCTTCTCTAGTTTCCTTCATTTTTCATAGAATTTCTTCATCTCTCCTTGAGCAAATCCAATCATATTTCTCTCTCCTGGTGATTCATGGTAGACCTTAGGCACCCTAACATCTCATTCCAACCTTCATCCACCTTTTCCACCCACTCTCACATCCTAAAAACAAAGAAAATTCTCCTGGCCTCCTCCTGTAGGCCCCCTGTAGTTTCCATGTTTTCCTCTTGTAGCTTTCCTGTGCCCTCTTGTAGTTTTTCCTGTAGGATTTCTTTTGAAGGCCAATTGTGGGAAAATCCTCTAGAAGGCCACCTAAGGCCTCCTAGGAACCATCCACACCATCCTACATCCTCCCAAGCTCCAAAACCACCCTCTAACACCACCTGTTCGCTGCCCCACTCACAGACAATAAATTAGATGCATATTAAATTCACATAAAAACACATAAAAGTCCAAAAATATGTTTTTTGCTTATTTACTTCCAGAAATAGCATGCTTAGATGTTGTTTACTTCCTTGAGTAGGTAATGGCATTTCATTCATGGTTTTCATAGTGTTTTTTGCAAAAGTATAATTAGCTTGTTAGTTAGGGTTTATTAGGTTTTTCTTTACATTCCACTCTTTCTCCTTTCTACAGTTAGAATAGCATCTGTAGAGTAATCTTTCTTTCCTTTCATCACACATAGAGCTTCTTCTAAAATCTATAAAAGTTGGCTTGATCTCCTAGTGATCTCATGTTGGCTGATTAAGTGACAACCTGTAGTGAGAACTAGTACTTGTGCATATAGCACCGACGCTTCCAAGTTTGTTACGAACTACTGGGTTGATAAAAGTAAGGTTGGTAGCCCAGGAGTTGCAACATTCTTGCTGCAATACTAGCACTCACCAGGATGCTTACAAGAGACTTAGCCCGTAAGATTCAAGACGACGAGCTAATCATAGTGGTACCATTCACTTGTCAGCTTCAATTTTTGGGTGGTCCCAAATTTTTTCAAAGCAACGACAAGTGACCAAGATCTATGTATGGTAGAACAGAGCTGAATTCATGGCCAACTAGAAGATCGAGCGCCTTGAACAAAAGTTGGATTCTTTCTAGGGCCTAGCAAAACAGATGCATAAATTAATGGCGCAATTCAATATGAGCATGTCGGGGTTGCATCCGGAGGCACATGGTATTAATGAAGACCTCAAAGGAGAATCTAGCCATCATATTCACTTCCATAGAAATCACCAACATTCCCACCCTCACCCACCCAAGCTAGACGTGTATAAATTTGATGGCTCTAATCTGGCAGTATGGGTTGCACAAATGGAACAATATTTCATTCTAAATGATATCCGAGATGATAAAACTAAACTACATGTTGGAGCCCTTTACTTGGACCAAGACAGATGGCAATGGTGATAGTGGCATTGGAAATGCTATCCCAGGAACATAACTTGGAGGGTGTTCTCAAAATCCCTTTATGACCGCTTTGACAGAGAATCGATTTTTTTGGTTCGTCTTACTAAGCTCCGATAGATAGGAACATTAAAAGACTACATTGTAGCATTTTAGACATTGGCCATCTGCACAGAAGGTCTGGGAGATGAATTCTACTTCGAATGTTTTATAAGTGGTCTCAAAGAAGCCATCCAAGCCCATGTCCAAATGCACCACCCACCTACATGGATGGACGCTTGCACAAAGGCTATCGAAGTGGAACGTGCTTTAGTTGCCTAGTCAACTTGTCCAAATTTCATAGCCAAGGGATGCCCCACCTAGGCTTAGGGACCTACCCAAACACTTAAGGTTCAAAAGGTGTCTCTAGCAGAAATGGACGAAAGAAGAAAATAAATATTGTGCTACTACTGTGATGACAAGTACTCCCCGGGGCATAAATGCAAGGAACCCAAATTATTTCAAATTGATGTTACTAATCATAGCTCATCTAAGGAAGCCCCACCCCTTGAGGGACCAGAGGATGAAGTTGAGGAAACCCAGTAGGACAATGAACTCCCAGCTATGGCATAGGAACTAGTTATCTCCCTACATTCTTTAGCGGGCATTTCTACGCATCAAACTATCAAAATCAGAGGCTTTATTAAACATTGCCCTGTAGTAGTATTGATTGATAGTGGCATCACTCATAACTTTTTCCATCAATGAGTCACCGAAGCTGCTCATTGTTTTATCAAGGTAGTCTCTAATTTCCAAGTCTAGATTGCTGATGGGGGAAAATGAAATGTGAAGGCCGCTGCAAAAATATCAAACTTTAGATGGGAGACTACCACCTAAAGACCCACATGTTTGTGATTAACATGGGTGGTTGTGATATTATCTTGGGTGCTGAATGGCTTCACACACTAGGCCCAATCACCATGGACTTCCAGGAATTATATATGAGCTTTAAACAGAATGACCACATGCATACCCTCCATGGACTCCAGGAAGGTGCTCCTTCTATCATCAGTTCACATCACATGGAAAAGTTGTTGAAAAAGGGCCATCATGAAGTTATCACCAAGTTTAATGCCATCTACGCCATAGAGCCCACTACTATTCATATTCATCCTGAGATGCAACAGGTCTTAAATCGCCACCAGCAAGTATTTGACAAACTTAAAGAGCTTCCACCCTCTAGAGGGGAACATGATCATAGCATCAATTTGGTCCCAGGTGCACAACCGCTAAATGTGTGGCCATATTGATATCATTTTGCCCAAAATAATGAAAGTGAAAAAATCATCAAGGAACTCCTTAAATTCTGTGTTATTTGTCCTAGCATCAGTCGTTATTCTTCACGAATGGTCATGGTGCTCAAGAAAGATGGGGAATGGTGCATGTGTCCAGACTTCAGGGCCCTCAACAATCTCACCGTTAAAGACAAATTCCCTATCCCAGTTTTTGATGATCTGCTTGATGAACTAAATGGTGCTCAATTATTTACTAAGCTAGATCTTCGCTTTGGATATCACCAAATACGCATGAAAGCAGTAGGCATCCACAAGACAACTTTCTAAACTCATGAAGGCCATTATGAGTTCTTGGTCATTCAATTTGGTCTCCATAATGCCCCATCCACTTTTTAAAGCCTCATGAATCACTTGTTGAAACCATATCTCCAAAAATTTGTCCTCGTTCTCTCTGATGACATTCTCATTTATAGCCTAACCTTGGAAAAACATCTTCACCATGTAGACCTGCTCTTGCAACTGCTCTGGAATCACAAATTATTTGTCAAATTATCAAAGTGCTCTTTTGGCATGGAAGAAATATTTGGGCCACATTGTGGGTCATGAAGGTGTCAGGGTGGATCCCAAAAGTATAAAGGCAATGCAAAATTGGCTCCAACCAAAAACCTTGAAGAGTTTGAGGGGATTCTTGGGTGTCACCCGCTACTATCACAAATTTGTTCACAATTATGGTCGCATTGCCAGACCCCTCACTAACCTTCTCAAGAAAAATTCATTCCTCTGGACTGATGCAGCACAACAAGAATTTATGGCTGTCAAACATGCCATGTGTTCCACTTCTGTATTGGCACTACCAGACATCACCAAATATTTTGTGATTGAATGTGATGCTTTAGGTACTGGTATTAGTGTAGTCTTAATTTAGGAAGGTCGACCCTTGTCTTTCACCAGCCAACAACTGAGTGGGAAACATTTGGGACAATATACCTATGAGAAGGAGATGATGGCCATCTGAGATGCAGTACATACCTGGAAACCATACTTATTGGGGTGACGTTTCCAAATCTGTACAGACCATCAAAGCCAAAAATATTTTTTGGAGCAACATTTGTCCTCACCCTAGCAAAATAAATGGCTGACCAAAATGTTGGGATATGATTATGAGATAATTTACAAGAAAGGGGGTAACAATGTAGTAGTGAATGCTTTATCATGCAAATTTGAGGATGAAAGCATCCTGGCATCAATCTCTCTTCCCATACTAGATTGGATTGAAGAAGCCCACAAGGAATGGTTTTTACACCCCTCTCTCTCCTAACTCATTAATAACTTAAGAGAAGATCCTAATTCCTCAGTTGGATACTCTTCGAAGATGAGATTCTTCACTACAAGGATAGAGTAGTTATATCACCGAAATCCACCCTCAAAACACACATTTTGGTAGAGATGCGCTTATCTCCCACTGTAGGCCATGCAGGCTTTCAGAAGACTTATGCTTGCACTCATCATTCTTTCTTTTGGACAGACATGAAAAATGAAATTATTACTTTTGTAGCTGAATGTGAGGTGTGTAAACGCCACAAAGGAGAAATAGTCAAGTTACCAGGAAGCTTATAACCATTGCCAATCCCTGCCTCCATTTGGACGGATGTTTCTATAGATTTCATTACTGGTCTCCCAAAGTCAGGAAACAAATCAGTCATCATGGTGGTTGTGGACAGACTTTCTAAATATGCTCATTTTCTTGCTCTACCCCACCCATTTACCCCCACCTTGGTGGCTCAAGCTTTCATGGACCAGATCTTCAAACTGCATAGCATGCCCACTTCCATTGTGTCTGATCATGATTAGAATTTCACTAGTAAATTTGGCAAGAAATTTTCAAGCTACAAGGCACCTAATTCCAGCTAAGTATTTCCTATCATCCCCAAATTAATGGTCAAACTAAGGCAGTCAACAAATGTTTGGAGACATACCTAAGGTTCTTCACTTCAGAAAAGAAACATCAATGGGTACAATGCCTACCTTTAGCTGAATGGTGGTATAATACTAACTATCATGTAGCCACCAAGATGACTCCATATGAAGCAGTGTATAGTGAACTCCCACCTTCACCTAATTCTTATATCCATGGATTCTCTAAGGTGCAAGCAGTGGATCAACTCCTACAGAACCGTGCAACCATGATAGCCCATCTCAAAGATAATCTCCATCAAGATCAGAATTGAATGAAGCAATAGGTAGACCAACACCATTTAGAGTGCACATTTCAAGAAAGGGATCAGGTATTCCTGTGGATGCAACCATATAAGAAAACATCACTCAAAGAAAAGGGCTACCAAAAATTAGCTCAAAAATTCTACGAAACTTATCAAATATTTTAGTGCATTGGAGCAGTAGCCTACAAGCTAGCCTTGCCACCAACTTCAAAAATCCATTTAGTCTTCCATGTATCATGCCTTCATAAAGTGGTGGGGAACAATTGCAAAATTCAAACCAGTCTACCTGAATTGGATGAAGAAGGTTCATTCTGGCTCTAACATGAATAGGTCCTTGATATGCGAGAATGACATCTGCACAGCCGCACAATCAAAGAAGTCCTTTTCAAGTGCAAAGAAACCTCTCCGAAAGATGTGACCTAGGAACCAGCCACTATTCTTCAGTAGTTTCCACCACTTCAACCTTGAGGACAATGCTTCTTTCGATGGGAGGAGGCATGTTAGGTTCCAACCCTAACCCCTTTATTTATGTAATAGGGTCGAGTCATATTTATAGTTAGTTAAAGAGTCAATAAATCCTGTATTAATAATTGCAAGTGGTTGACCTGCATTTAAGAAAGGGACCACAGTTAGTTGAAAATGGGCCATGGTATTAAACAGATGTTATTGAGAGAACCATGGTAATGACCCATGGTATTGTATGTATGAATCCTATATAAAGGATAGAGACTCCCCATTAAGAAATATTGAGTCTTATTTTGTAATCGAGCTCTGCTCTGCTGGAGGTTTCCCCCTCGAAGAGGTAAGTGAACATTTATTTCAGCTCTGAATAATAAAATACTTGTTGTTTTTCTCATTTTGTTCTGTGTTAAGGGTTGTATTTCTTCGCATATTTGGTATTTTGGAATTTCTCGCAGGTTAAGAGCATAACAGAACACATTCCTAGATTTTTTCAATCATTGGAGTTCCACAATCTATGTCATAATTCCTTAATATCTTGTTGATTTATTATTTATTATTGATCCTCCTATCGTAGGGATCAAATCCCTAAATTATCCCCTCCTTCAAATCTTCATAATTTGCCCAATATTCTCATAATATTCAACAAAAATAAATAATATTAGGCACAAATATCCAATTATTCATAAACCTTCCTAATGAATATATTAAAGTTAAAAATACCTTATCTAATGCAGAAAGAGAGGTTTAATGTGCTGAAGGATGGTCATAGGCCTTAAATTAATGTTTAATTTAGAGGTATGGGCCTTAATTTATGTCTAATTTAGAAGCCCATCACTTTGGTTCTCATTTGACTAACATGGATATTCATGTATCTCTGTGCGAGTTGCAGCTAATTTGAGATTCTACCAGGATCCTGGGATGATCCTTTAGGGTATCTCTGTCACCAAACACCCGTGCATTAATCCCTATAGCAGAATTAGCGACTCCACTAGGGACTACACTTAGTTCTCTGTTTTCTCCCAGAAATTTCCTAGATCTCTCTTTCTTCCAGGCCTTCCCTTACTTCTTGATCCCCTTTCTAACCACTTAGGACTATACAACACCCTTCTTTCTATGGTCATCCCTAAATATGATCCCCACAACCTTCTTTTTGAGCCTATTCCCTCACTAATGCACCCTGCTAGTGTAAACAATGCTTTATAAAGCACTGTGGCCTTGCACACAGAGAATTAGTGCAATCACTAACTCTCTGTACCTTCTGTTACAGTGCGTTAGCCAACAAATTCTTGATAAACAAATTGTTCTGTGACCTCATGGGTTTGGAAATATAATTGTAGACTAATCATGGATTTGAAGCTGTGCATGTTTGATTGATATTTCTCTCCTGAAAAAAAAAATTCTTTTAGAGAAATAACTTTACTGCTTAATTTTTTTTTCATAAAAAAGAAATTTTTTTTGTATAGTTTTGTGCTTAGTTGGTTACATCTCCATTTATTTGGTTTCAAAAGTTGTTAGTGAACATCGAAGTTCTATCGGTTGTGCTTGTGTTTTATTTTACTGGATACATGATATATCTATTAACGTATAAATGACTCTTCCTTGGTAGCTGAAACTTATGCATTGGAAGTGAAATTTAAAAGCATTGTTTTTCCATGATTTGAGTCAGAGTCCCACATAACTTCATACGTCAACACCCCCACCAGAGAATTTAACAAAGTACATTTAAAATTTACCTAATAAAATCAATCAACAACTATTTTTTGAGTAAACACATATTAGTTTAGGCTAGGATATTGGGTTAGGCAATTCTGAGTTAACTGCCCAAGATCGTACACTGAAACTAATGTCATTAACGAGGGAAATCCTTCTGAACTCATACTATCTAGAACCACTCCAATAAAAGTGGAGCTAAATACGGGACTACATCATACTGTAAACAAAAGTAGCCTTCCTTTGCTTACATCTCCTTTGGGTATTTTGTGTATCGGGGATCACTTCGGGGATATCGAAGCTAACTCGAGGACTCAGGTATCCTGCCCATAGAGCATACTGTCTACGACTATGTCCCCCCTCGTAGTGTCTATGATTTGAGGTAACCATAGTGGCCATACTTTTAGGGATGAACACAAGGTGACTCGGGTGGGCTGCCCTGGTAGCTAACACAAATGAACATACTCTCTCTTCAGTTTTTGGGAGGGTGCTCATCTTCATGAGAGTACTTGGACCCTTAATCAAAGGTTCTGGCAAAGCTCAAGAGTAATTGTATTTGTACATTTGGCAAACTCTCTCTTTTATCCATTGTGATACTAGGTTTCATCTCCAGCAAACGGTGGTTATCAGACAAGGTCATACCCTTTGCTTGTTGATTGATTTCTTTAGAGTATTTTTTATCTTTTAGATGCTAGCTTGTTATCACCGATACTTTAATAAATATCACTGTAAAATCTATTGATAAAATTTATCGATCACCGTGGCTACATCCAACCCTCATCGTCAATATAGATGGTTGTTAGGTCTTCCCCCACTCATTGTGGAGGATCCAGCGAGCCCCAGTGAGCCGGATTACCCATGTCCGAGGAATTGGTCTCCAAGATTTAACACTGAATTAGTTTGGACATTACATGACTCAAGTTTACTGAAGTATTTCTTTACTAAAGGTTTCATTCCTCCATACAATCCTCCGATCATGAATCCATTAGGACCACTCTCGATTTTAGTTTCATTTGTACCTCTTATGTCTTCTATTGGACATATACCTACCATCCCATCAAAGACTAAATGGTCACGGGCTTTTGTGGACACTTTGGTCCACCACCACTTCCCCCCTCGACAGTGAGTACCACACCTCTGATGGAAAACCCTGCTATCCAAACTGTACTAGGTTCGAACCCTATCATGACACCCAACATGAGTGGAACCCAGTACATATCACTTTCTGTCCCTTTTGTGTCAGCTCCTGGACCTTTGATAAGCGCTACATATGGTGCTCCTTAGAACATTGCATATAGCACAGTTAGCACGGGTCCCTTCAACAACCCTTTTGGTTGGAATCCATTATTTAGTTCCAACCCCCAGGTTCAGATGCTTGGGGGCACCATTCCCAATATGCACATACCGACTAGGAATGTTACAGTTCCCCCTCCATTTACAGGACAATAGGGATAGTCATTAATTGACATGAACCGTTATGTTAGTTAAGGGCATACGGCTAATTACATGGCTAGTGGGATCCCTCAACAAGGTCTCACTCAATCCATATCGCACCCCACTCTCAACCTCAAATGAGTCAAGGGGGCACTCATTACCCTGGGAGCACTTATATCCCCCGACATAACAACCCCTATGGACAACCACAATATACAATTTTACCCCAAGGAAATTATTATTCCATGCATCTTGTGTATAATATTGGTAACAACATGATAGGAGGACCGCAAGGATCATCAAGTCATGTGTCATTGCCTTGCTCCAATTCAGGGGCATCAAACACCTTGCCTTTCTTGGCAATGCTTGATATCCCTGACTTGTACAAACTCACCAATGACCCCATCTATCACAACCTACTTTGGCCTCCAATCTTGCAAAAAATTCCCACAGACATCCTGAAGTTCGAAGGGAAACAAGGGGAGGATCCGGGTACGCACATCAGCACCTATCATTTATTGTACATTTCTAACTCCATGGTGGATGATAGTATCTAGCTTAGGCTCTTTCCCTGCACCCTTACTGGCAATGTAGCCAAGTGGTACATTGAGTTACCATGCGTGTTAGTCAATACCTTTGGTGCTTTAGTGATGGAATTTTTAAAGCACTTTCAACTACCCATCCGCTATGAAACTGGGACATAACTCCTTACCTCTTTATGTCATGACACCACCACCCACATCTTTGATCACATCCATGAATGGAGATGTAAGCGGAGCCTAGTCAAATCTCCCCTCCTAGACTATCTATTAGTGGATTGGTTCTGTAAATCTCTTCTCGCTCAAATCACTGAAGATGTCACCTTAGGTGGTGCAGTCATGGAAGACCAATCCATTCGTCATGCTCAACACCTTAGATTTGATATATCTGTAGTCTGGAACTTTATAGGACGTCATTCCCAATGCCCCTAGAAAATCCAATGCTCCCACTACTCAGCAACCTGGTGCACATGCCAATGATATCATCGGCACTACCTCCAGGGCTGCTATAAATCAACTTAGCAGTCACATTGCCCAGTTGTCTGTTGACCCCGCTACCCAATCGACTGCTCTTCCTATTGCCATGAGAAATTCTATGCAGTCTACACAAAAACCCAACGGTAAGAACAAGAAGAAAAATAAAAAGACTGCTCCTTTTGAAGAGCAGTCAACCAAGCAGTACAACCCAAAGCAGAAAGCTGATGCACCTTGTCACAGTGGGAAAGACAAAGTTGTCAAGTTCCCTTGAGAAATATGTGCAAAATACCATATGACGCATCGGTGTCTACGTCTCCACGAATGCACAAACTTCCTTGCTCAAAAAGACACTGGCCGGACCCCTGCAGTCCCTAACAATCCTTTCCCTGCTCAGAAGTAGCAACATCTTATTGCAAATCAACCCCAACCCTCGTAAGGGGGCAACAATGGTTCACATCATCCTTCAGCTAGT
This sequence comes from Pinus tabuliformis, assembly GCA_031772625.1. Lineage (NCBI taxonomy): Eukaryota > Viridiplantae > Streptophyta > Pinopsida > Pinales > Pinaceae > Pinus > Pinus tabuliformis. The sequence continues at coordinate 768,139,699 of CM062815.1, forward strand.
GAAGGACCATCTACCATTTATACATTTGAAATGGTAGATCTTCAAACAAGAGCCAAAACTTATGGAGCTCCAGTCGCTAATGCTGAGAAAGCATCCTCGTGTTAAAACCCACCGCTGCCTAACAATCTCCACATCGACAGGCTGGTTGCAGATCTTGTGATTCACCCCCCAAAAGGGGCACTTCGTCACACAATGCATAATAAATATGCATGTGCTACCTAGAACTATAGTATTGTAGAACATTTGGTGCAAGCACCATCAGCTATGTCAGTGCTCAAAGTATTGCAAACTTGTCTAGCACAAAGGAAAGCTCTGCTTTTGACAGTTGGTGGGGTCGACCCTCAATATTCCATGCTTGCAATTTTTGACATGGACAAATGTAAACCTCCCCTTTCACACCATCTTGCATTTCAGGTGTAAATTTTTTCGAAAGGGAGAGGGGTACATAGAAATGTCATTGATGAAGGTGATTCAAGCTCCATCATGTCGGCTTCATGTTGGCTCACCTTGGGTTCTGAAACCCTCTCTCTACCGTCAAATTCCCTTGAGGCATTCGATGGCAATAAATCCATCCCAAAAGGTTACATTTTTTACAACCCCATCACTCTGAGTGGGAAGATGGTAATGATGGACATTGAAGTCGTAGATTGTAAACTTGACTATAATATTCTTTCGGGCCATAGTTGGAATTATGCGATGAATGCTATCATGTCTTCGGTCTTCTGCCTCATCCTCTTTCCATTGGATGGGAGAATTGTCACAGTGCACCCTATCCTTCTGCACCCCATATTACTCCCTATTGCCTAGCGGCATTGTACGTTTAGTGGGTGGCATACCTGACTCTTATGTCAGTATCGATACCATTCTTTTGAAGGGTTCTTCCCTGATGGGTTATTTTCCTCTCCCACCACCTGTAGTTCCACAAACAGTCTCTATGGTCTCATTTATTCCTCATGAACCAACCAATCCTTGGATCCTCCTAGCCCCTTTAGACATTGACTCTTATGGAGAACAAATTCTGTTGTCACCAACCGAATTGGCCTCTCAAGCCATTCAATCTGCATCCGAGTCTCCGGTCACTTTGCTCACGACCAACAGTACCACCTCCTCTCCCATAAATTCCCTCTCTAATGATATCCTCAATCAAGTCCTACCTTTAGATGAATATATTTGAGATATCATTTGTTTAGAGGAGAAACCTTGGGAGGATTCTCACCATCACATTTCGATATTTGATTTAGATGCGATACCTATACAAATCCTATCCTTTGAGACACCTGAGATCGTTCCCTCGAGTTATACAACCGTCCAAACTTTGGATTCAGAAGGGAACATGGGAAATATTTCAAAGATAGTACTCATTGATATCTCAGTTAAGACAGGCATCATGGAAAATATTCAGATTGGAGCAAACTACAATCCTGAGGAAATTGTAAGCTTCACCTACCCTTTTAAGGATTTTCGCGATGTTTTCCCTTGGTCTTATGAGGAAATGCATGGCATAGACCCTTCTATTGTTAAGCATGAGATCAATTCGAGCATTATTTTTATGGTATTTGTCTTTCTCGTTAATCTGAAAAATCCTTGAGTCTCCTTCTTCGGGATTGTTAAACTACCACGAAGAAGACAAAGCATTCCTTTTATGGTATTTTTCTTGCTCTTTAATCCGAGAAACCTCGAGTCTCCTTCTTTGGGCTCATTAAAATACTACAAAGAAGATATGAGAATGTTATTTTTTGTGACTTTTCTTGCTCTTAAATTGAAAAATCCTTGAGTTACTTCTTCAGGCGGATTAAAATCTTGTGAAGAATATCTGAGCAACCCTTTTTCTCTCTTTTTCTAGCTCATTAAATGGAAAAACGATAGCCTGAGTATTATTTTTAGAGACATTTTCTTGCTTGTAAAATAAAAAAAAAACCCGAGTTACTTCTTTAGGCTCATTAAAAACTTATGAAGAAGCTCCAAGCATTCTTTTTAGGAACATTTTCTTGCTCGTAAAATTGAAAAAACCCCGAGTTTTCATCATCGGGCTTGTTAAAATCCTACGACAACGATATGAGCAATTTTTTTTTGGGATTCTTTCTCACTCTCAAATTGAAAAATCCCTGTGTTTTTCCCTTTTTTGGGCTCGTTAAATCTACGAAGAAGGAATGAGCAGATCTTTTACCTCTTTTTCCTCGCTCATTAAACTAAAAAATATACCTCGAGTTTTATTCATTCGAATCGTTAAAATTTGATGAAGAGCTATTGAGTTTGTTGTCGTGTGACTCATTAAAATTTCACGATGAATATCGAGTTTACTCTGTCTCCTTGTACTCATAACAAAATAAGGCAAACATTTATTGAGCATAGGTTTATCTCTTTATCTGGACTCAGTAGATTAACTTACGGAAAATGAACCTTTTCAGGTATACTGTTAAACCTTTGTCGCACCTAGTTAAAAACTATGACAAAGGGACCACCTTAGAGTGGTTCTTTATGATCTTTTCAGACTCTTGAAATATGAAAAGACAACTGAGTTTACCCATCTAGACTGATTAAATTAAACAGATGATGAATAAAGTCACTCTATACGATCTTTTCATACTCTTGAAATATGAAAAGACTAATGAGTTTACCCATATGGACTCACTAAATTAATCAGATGGGGAAAGTGGACAATACAATTGCTTTATGTTAGTAATTTGAAAAGAGTTTTTTGGTAGTAGCCGCTCCCTTGAACATGGCACTCCCTAAACAAAACCTTCCTTGTGACGGCCTCTTAATATGAACCTTACAATCCTAAAGTTTTAGCCTATATACCCCAATGTTATTGCATCTCTGTATCCTAACACTCTTTGGTGTTCATGAGTCTAGTGCTGCATGGTTAAAATGTTTGTGTTGTGCCCTCTATTGTTCAAGCGAAAACATTTATCTTTTGTTTCCTCCATCAAACCATCAATCATATTCTTACATCATTCCCTTTGTCATTTTGACCCAATGCTCAAACTATTCTTCAAAAAAAATCATTCTTGTCTCGTTTCCTGTCGAATGATGTAGGACACATTATTGCCTACCTTTCAATAGATCTCTTCCTATCAACTTCAACACTCTATCTAGGAAGCAAACCCAGAAACACTTCAGTGCCTTGGAACTTGCAGACATCAGTGGTAGGTTACCTTGTGTTTGGTCAGGGGGTTTCATTATTGGCTCCTAGTTAAATGATTCTACGAGTGTTCGAGGATAAAAATATTATTCAGACTCGCTAGATTGTACTATGCATCTTGGAGACCATCACCATTATTAGTGGCCATCCTCGCTTCTCTTAACAGTCTCCATTATTGACTAGCAATCAGACGATTTCATACATGTTCGACCTCAATGCCTTTATTCACATGTATCAAACTATGTTGTTAAGGTGAAGTGGAAATCAAGGCCTTGGGTAGAGGCTTACATCACTCAACCTTGTTTCCTCTCCCAAGTTGCATATATGATTTTTGGAGAGAACTCATCATAATGGTCTTATTATGACACAAGTTCTACATTGTGCTTATCCGCAGACATGATTGTCATATCTCTTTGTTCAGAAATTGCTCTGACATAGCTACTGAGTGTGGGAATGCTTGACTCAAGACATGATTTTATAATTTTTATATATACTTGTTGTATCAATTTTCTAGTATTCCCGAATCTCTGATCCTCTCTCTCTCTTTTCCAAATAGAGCGACAATTATATAAAGTATTTTGGGCATCTTATCTACCTATGATCTCACACTTTACGAGGCATCTGTTACATAGGAAAATGACCTCCTCACCATCTCAAAGTAGAAAGGAAAGATGACTGAACAGCTGGCCAAGATCACAGGCCTATTTTTCAAGCTAATGCTCTAGAGGAACTAATAACTTGCTTTATAAATCTTCCTAGCCATGCATCAGGTGTGTTAGTGCCTAGGGTAACTTTGTCTGTTACCTCAAGAAGAGCGTTAGTCAACATAAATGAGTTTCTATGAGTCAAAGGAGCAAATACGAGTGAGAAATATCCCTATATTTGCTCCTATGTCAGCTCATAAAAGCAAGTAAACATCTAGATTCAAGTTGTTTGGAGGAATTACTATTTCTAATGGAGTTTACAAATAGGGAAAGAGCATAAAAGCATGGAAACATCTCTACTTTTTCCCAAAGGAACTCATGAAGGATGTGGCAAGTCTTATCCTCTCATGCTATATATGTGAGGCTAGGGCCATTGTGGAAAAGGTTGAAACATTTGAAAGCATTTCCTATTTGACTGTCAAAGCTAGTATCTAACAAAGGCACCGCAAGAGGTTTAGAAGGGAGAGAGAGAGAGGAGATGGAGGAGTAAGGGAAGGCTGATACAACCGATGGTTTTAATCACCCTTTTCTATTATTAATATAGGCTTGCAATTGTGTTGTCCACTCCATGGTGTTGGTATTGTAATTAGTTTACATGTTTATGAATTGTCGTTATTATGAGTGGCTTAGATACATTTAACTATATATATCTATATGTTAGTGCATTGATTGTCAAAGTTATATGTTGTGATATTACAGCTTGTCTTATCTATGTGCAGCCTTTGGTATTGGAGCTAGCTGAGGGGTCTTCCACTCCTCTACTTTGCGCTCTCCAGCAAACACCACACCAAGACTTGAGGTAATAAGTCCTTCTTCCTACTTTGATTCTCATTTGACTAATATGGATATGCATGTATCTCTGGGCCAACTGCAGCTAATATGATAGTCTGCCAAGGATCCTAAGAATATCCTTGAGGGTACCTCCATCACCAAACACTCGTGCATTAATCCCTATAGCAACTACAGATGGATGCATCATGTACTACCATACTCCCTATGCTAGGATGTTGATATTGATCTAGGATCAATGGAAATTGACTCCGGGTCAGTTAAGAGTGGTATGACACAGTCTCTATTATTGGAGACTGACTTTGGGTTAGTGGGGAATGGTATGAAACATTCTCGATCATTTCTTCTTTCTTCATGGTTCAGTAGAGCAGAGTAGTGATAAGGATGGTACAAATTGTCAAACAGTTTGGCAGGTGATGTTCTCCCTAGTTGAGAGGGAGTGTTAAATTGGGAAACTAGGGCCAAACATCATTTTGGACAACCCTTATGAGGTAGCTGTTATTTTCTTGGATCCCTCTTTCCGAGAGGTGTAGGATTGATCTAAAGGTCATCCCATTCTGACATGTACAAATGAAGTTATGAATTTATTTTGAGTATGGACAAATTGTCGAGGTCGTCCAACCATCAAATTAGCGTCCTCTATCATTCAACATTGCATATAAATACAAGGTGCTTCCTACTCATTTTTCCATCACTCTGATTCATATTTCGCTCTCTCATGTTGATTGGGTACATATTTTTGGGCTTCTCTCTCTCTCCACATGTGAAAAGGAAAGTCTGATTTTCTAGCTACTGCGTTGAGAAGATTTGACCAAAATTTTAGGAGGCCAAAATTTCAAGAGACCGAAATTTCATGAGGCCGAAGTTTCAGGAGGCCGAAATTTCAGGGGGCCAAAATTCTAGGAGGCTGATTTTGACTAGAGTTGACTTTGATTTTGTGAGGGAGACTTCTGTTTGGGTAGGCTGCAGTTTGACCCCTGTGTTGACCAACATTTACTGTCATAGTTTTGGTTTTTTTGTTGACTTTAATTGACCAGGTTTAATTGGGTAATTTCATACTAGTTTAGGTTGTATTATCTTGTTGTTGGAGGTTGAGTTGACCAAGGTTGACCGAGATGTTCTGTAGGTCAATTTATGTTTTTGTTTCTGTTATTTTCACTGATTAGATTGGGAAAGAGAATATTGTAAATTGTACTCTCTCTCTACTGAACTTTTTAAGAATTATAAGAAGAATTGATCAAGGGTTTCCCCACATTGTGTTTTGTCCCCGACTGGTGCCATATCTTGTGTTCTCTTGTGTTGTCTTGTCTTCTACTATTGTTTTTTATGTTATATTTGCATTTTAATATCATGAGGATGTGATTGCTGAACTGGATATTGATATTGGGCTAATAAATAAATTGAAGTAAAATTTCTCTAAGCATAGAACATATCGTTGTTATCCTAAAATTAACACAAACCCACAAGGTATCTTACCAGGATGCATCCTCTACAACATGATTAAAAAAATAACCATGCCTAAGATAATTACAGAGTCTAAACCCAAGATTCACTAACTATCCAGCAACCAAAAACTATGTAACTCAATAATTGAATTTCCAGGAAACATTTAACACTTTATATATGCATGGATTTCACTTACCATGTGGCACTTTTTATCGTAAATTTCACTTACCATGGATTTCATATGTAGGCAGTCGTTATCTTACAAATATATGTGTAATCACATCATAATTACATTCCCAATATCTTCATCCTCATAGCCTTTTAAGGCATATATTCTAAGGAAAGTTAGCCCCAAAATATATACTTAGCACGTTTACATGGGCAAATAGGCCCCAAAATATACCTCAACTCACCAGCCTATAAATGACATGTTTCCTGCTCACCAACCTAATATAATAGTCCTTATAATCATTACATAGGCACATCGACCTTAACCTTCTCATAACTCAACTCACCTACCTAACATGTGGATACCTACATAGGTACACCAACCTCAATATCACACATACATGTATATGCATCACAGGTGTTGGGAACGGGTATTAAAATCCTCCCACACCTTATTTATGCCCTCTCCTCAGTGCATCATATGTATACATTCAAATATGCTACAGTATATTGACTTTTGCTCATAGTCCATAAATATAAGCTCTTATCCTCATCCTACATCAATGGGTTCATGTTGAGGTTCCCTTCAAACTTCTAGTGCCACTTGTACCATAATATATTCTTTCTTTTAGAAGAGAACCAAAAACCAAATGCATGCAATTGTTAATAAAAACAAGTCATGAAAACAAAATTCGTATTCAATGAAAAATCCATAGCTAGCTTGCAAGTGCCTCAACCATGAAGCATTATCTCGAGATACAATTTTGTTGTCTTTTCATATATGGTTTCCTTCATTCTTGTTGATCTCTTGTATTTTCATTCTATTCTACATCCAACCGAGACAAAACTTCATTTTTTATCCCTTGTTATATATATATATATATATATATATATATGTATGACCTTCCATAAAAGCCTACCATAACCTACCATAACACTTATTATGGCCCAATTATGACTTTATTGTATATCTATCATGACCTATAAGAAGACTTGCCATAACCTATCATAAGCCTTCCATAACACCCATTCTGGCTCAGTTACAACCCTCTTGTTTACATTTCGTAAGACCTATCGTAACTTTTCATAAGAATGTCATAGGATTGTTATAAACTTGTTACAACCTATCATCATCTTGTGATAAACCTATCAAAATGTTGAAAATGCAACAAGATGATGGAGCTTAGTGGAAAGGAGTCGCCTTCACTAAGTGGGCCCGCGGACTATTTTTGGCGCAAAGTCTATTTTTAGACATATGGATCATGGTCTATGAGTTGCAGGATGCTATTTGTGGATGATTAGTCATGTTGGTAAAAATAGATGGACTTCTATTTTTAGAGATATGGGCAGTTTCTATTTTTAGACTGCCAGGCTAAAAATAGAACAGTCGAATATTATTAGCTCATAATAATATTTGGACTATAAACATTATCTTATCCTCTTGGAGCACTTCAGTTTGAGCTACAGATGTGGCACATGTAGCTGTCAGAAGGAAATACACTTTTCTTATGAGTCAGTTGAGCTATTGCATGGTGGACTTCTATTAGAACTCATGTGGTTGAGTTTGGTGGAGTTGATTGAGGAGTTGATGGAGTTGTGTTCAGTTTGACTTGGTTAAACTAGTTGTATTTAGTCTAACTACAGAATACATTAGTTATGAGTGATGTAAATTAATTGTTAATTAATTCACTAATTATTAACTCATAAAGCAACTAAAGAATACATCAGTTAACTTAGTGCATGGACAGTTTAGTGGAGACAGGTGTTAGAGGTTGAGATTGCTATCAGTTGTGACTATAGTTGTGCATGAGATTTGCACAATCAATGGGATTGAGTATTTCCAATGAGGATTGCATGGTTCAGCCAAGGAAATATGATTTTTGATCAGCCATTCATCATTATTCTGATGCAGGATTGCGCAGTGGAGGCAGGAAAACAACAAAGGAGATTTGAGGCATCAGATCTGAGCTAGTTTGTGTGTAACAGGTGGAGATAGTGCTGAGTACTTGTGAGGAGTATTGTACTATGTATTGTTACATGTTCTCAATCATTATAATATACAGATAGTGTGGCATTTTCAGCTGTATGCTTTCCCCGGGTTACATACTGTGTTAATGTGCACATGCGATTGATGTTTCATTGTTTTTAATTCCGCAAAATTGATGATCAATGTAGAGGAAGTTATGTATTATGCATGTATTCCGCAATAGTGTATAATCGGGATAATCTCTGTGAATAAGTGTCATATTATTCAAAATTTCTACATCGTATCGGAGCAGAGTTGATCATCAGATCTATTATTCAGAAAGTGTTTACATTTTATTTCTTTAGGCAAAGTCTTTAATCAGGCCAGGTAGCCTCTGGATTCATCCTTCCTTTGGAAGGTGAGATATCCGGTAAAATCCCATACAGTCAATCTCTGTACGAGAAATACTTTGTTCTCACGAATTTTAGATCAGAAGTGGTTGAGTTTTGAGCTGGTGGAATTCGAATTTGCAGCAGTGTTTTCTTGGTGTCAAAGTTGAAATGTCTTTCAACGGATTGCGATTGGAGTATGCCCTTGAAGGCAGCTCGAATTATATTGCATGGAAAGACAGGATGGAGGTGGTGTTAGATGACAATGGGCTGAAGGATTTCATAGAGGCTGAAGTCTCAAAACCTACTGATGCTGCTGAAGCTGTGGCTTGGCAAAAGAAGACAGCAAAGTGTTGAAGGATTCTATTGGAGGGCGTGAAGGATCACATTGTGTCCATCCTGCATTGAAAGGCTTCTCCATACTTGATGTGGAAAGCATTGACAAATTTATTCCAAAGCAAGAGCGACTAGAGGAAGTTGGCGCTCAAGGATAAACTCAGAAACATTAAGTGTGAGAATGGAGACAGTATGCTCAGGTATCTCACGAAGTTCACCCAATGTCGGGATGAGCTGGGAAGTGTGGGGGTGACTGTCGATGATGAGGACAATGAGCTTGGCTCTCCTTGGTCTTCCAAAGAGTTGGCATTCCTATCAGGACTCTGTCAATGGTAGGGAGAAATTGCCAAGATGGGAGAGACTTTGGTCGGATCTTGTGCAAGAGGAGATCAGACGGAGCACCAGAGACAGTTCTTCATCCATGCATGATGAGGAGAACTGTGCCTTAGCGAGTAAGGTGAAGAAGGGGAAGGAAAATTGTTCTCTTTCTGAATCCAGTTCTTCCAATGATGGGAGGAAGGTTGACAAGTCGAAGGTGAGATGCTTTCGTTGTCATGAGTTGGGCCATTATGCTACTAATTGCCCAAAGAAGAAGTCCAAGAAGGGATTCGGGGAAGGATCTGAAGGTGAGGCACTTGTTTCACAGTTTGATTTGGACTTCACACTTTTCGTGTGCATGGTTTCATCCATGGTGGGAAGTGGTTGGTTTCTTGACAGTGGAGCTTCTTTCCACATGACCAGTGACAAAAGTTTATTCAGTGTTTTGGAGGAGAAAGATCTCTAGATACTCATAGCGATGGGTAATGATGAGAAGTATAGTGTCTCAGGTGTAGGCATGATTATTTTTCAGAGGGAGTGTGGAGCTCACCTTACCTTGACCGATGTCAAGTATGTACTAGGACTGAAGAGAAACTTGGTGTCGATCACGATGCTCGAAGACAAAGGCTATGATGTAGTCTTCAGTAAGGGAAAGGTTTTCCTTAGACACATCATCACTAGACAGGTGAAGCAGATTGGTTCACGGGTCAAGAACCTGTATGCTCTTGAGGTTCAAGATGCATGCAAAGCCTTGAGCAGTGAGGTAACTGATGGAGACTTGGTGGTTGAGAGGGAGCGTATATTACCTCTCAACATGCAGAGCGAGAAGAAGTCTCAGACAATTGTGGAGGAGCCACGATTGGTGCAGCAGCTTCAGGAGGTTATGGAGTAGCCATAATAAGGGAAGCTGAGAGGAGATCGAGTAGAGACATCTACTCATGCAGAGACCTCCAGTAGGGGGAAACTTCGAGCCAGGTGGGTTGAGGGATCACATGTAGCCATACCTCCAGGTAGGAGGTGGGGCGATATAGAGTGATCGTCCCAAGGAGGAGGGGCAGGATCCTTGAGGTACCCAACCTCTTGGATGAGACCTTGCTATGGGAGCCCCGATGTGGAGTAGCAGGAACTGACTGATTGGGTAGAGACAGATGCAGATGGAGCAGCAGAGAGAGCGACAATGTAGGGAATCCCAGGACAACGCATAGCTAGCAAGCTACAACAATGCGAGAGGCACAAGTGTTTTGCACAATGCTAGGTGGCACAGAGAACTGTGCAATGGTGTGAGATGCATGGAGATGTTGCAGTAGCGCAGATGTCAGAGAGGGAGCACTTGTCAGCAGCAGGTAGATCTTCAGCATCAGAGTATGTTCCTAGCCCAACAGAGTGGTCAGTTGGGAGTGTTTTTGTTCCAAGTGTTGTTGGAGCAAGTGGACCAGGAAAATGTGTTGCATGCTGAACATTCCAGAGTTGCAGGATAGGGGTTGTTGATAATCCATATCTTGTTGAGAGGGAGTGCTGAATATGCAACAAGATGATGGAGCTTAGTGGAAACGAGTCGCCTTCACTAAGTGGGCCTGCAAGCCATTTTTGGCGCAAAGTCTATTTTTAGACATTTGGATCATGGTCTATGAGTTGCAGGATGCTATTTGTGGATGATTGGTCATGTTGGTAAAAATAGATGGACTTCTATTTTTAGACATATGGGCAGTTTCTATTTTTAGACTGCCAGGCTAAAAATAGAACAGTCAAATATTATTAGCTCATAATAATATTTGGACTATAAACATTATCTTATACTCTTGGAGCACTTTAGTTTGAGCTACAAATGTGGCACATGCAGATGTCAGAAGGAAATATGCTTTTCTTATGAGTTAGTTGAGCTATTGCATGGTGGACTTCAGTTAGAACTCATGTGGTTGAGTTTAGTGGAGTTGATTGAGGAGTTGATGGAGTTGTGTTCAGTTTGACTTGGTTAAACTAGTTGTATTTAGTCTAACTGCAGAGTACACTAGTGATGAGTGATGTGAATTAATTGCTAATTAATTCACTAATTATTAACTCATAAAGAAACTAAAGAATACATCAATTAACTCAGTGCATGGACAGTTCAGTGGAGATAGGTGTTAGAGGTTGAGATTGCTATTAGTTGTGACTATAGTTGTGCATGAGATTTGCACAATCAACGGGATTGAGTATTTCCAATGAGGATTGCGTGGTTCAGCCAAGGAAATACGAGTTTGGATCAGCCATTCATCATTATTCTCATGCAGGATTGTGTAGTGGAGGCAGGCAAACAGCGGAGGAGATTTGAGGCATTAGATCTGAGCTAGTTTGTGTGTAATAGGTGGAGATAGTACTAAGTACTTGTGAGGAGTATTGTACTGTGTATTGTTACACGTTATCAATCATTATAATATACAGATAGTGTGGGGTTTTCAGCTGTATGATTTCCCTGGGTTACATACTGTGTTAATGTGCGCATGCGATTGATGTTTCATTGTTTTTAATTCCGCAAAATTGATGATAAACGTAGAGGAGGTTATGTATTATGCATGTATTCCGCAATAGTGCATGATCGGGATAATCACTGTGAATAAGTGTCATATTATTCAAAATTTCTACACAAAAAACCTATTATAACTTGTTATAGCTTAGTCACCCACCTGTTGTAACCTGTCCTAGACTTTCCACCCACCTATGGAAAACCTATTATAACTTGTCATGGACTTATCACCCACTAGTGAAAAACCCATAACTAACCTGTTACAAAACCTATCACAACTTGTCAGAAACATGTGATAGCTTATGTACATTGTGTCTTGCATCTAAGTGTCCTACTTTCCCATCGCTTATCCTATTTCATTATAATATTTCTCTTATTTGCCAACCCTTACTTCCCATCTTACAACAGTCGAGCAACATTCATAATTCTTCATGTATTCTAGATCAAGATCTCTATTCTAATAGTTCCTTGGAGATTTGGTTAACAAATTCATTACAAATTGAATGCCCTCATTGTAAGGGCATAACTTAACATGCTCCAAGATTTGTTTATTAAATAAATCCTAACTTTCCATTTCTTGCCATAGCTCCTTACATATCTTTGCTACCTTACTAAATCCATAATTTGATACTATTGAATAAGCAAGATAATCAAGTGTTATTCCCTTCCAACCATCCCTTGATGTAACATTACAACTGCTTTCATGTTTCCATTATCAATAAGTAGCAATGAATATTGTATAAATGATAATATCCTAAATGCCATCAAACACATGACTCCTTTTTAACATTACTTTGTATAGTTGTAAAGTCTGATCGGTGTTTCCCATCTTGAGAATCCCATTTTAAAAATGATAAACATTATAGTACTAGGGGAAATCACCTTTCTCGACATTTTAACTTCCCATTTAGTGACAAATGCCCTTTTGAATTTTCCACATACACTATCTACTTTTCTCATTCTTCAATCAAGGAGCTTAAATATGAAAATTCATGTTGGGTAGTAGCATTGTTAAAAAATGCAACTAGTCAAATATCTTAACATCTAGCTACTAAGATTAGTCTAGTTAAAATAAAAAAAAACCAATAGGACAAAAAATTTCTCAAAAAATAAAGAAGTTCCTTAATTTTTTGTAGCTACAAACTCCTTTCTATAAGACCTACTAAATCTTGCTATCCTAAAGCCTTTCCAACATTTATATCATTGTTTCCTTGCTAGAATATGATCTCAAATTTCCTTTACAAAATAACCTTACTAGTACAACTAATTCATGCTCCCATGATGCCAAGGAAGTTGATTCAACTTCCCTATGCTTGGTAGAATTAGCATTTAAGAAAATTTTCCCTCAATTTATTAATTTTGTTTTACTCAATAGATTTTTTATGTCTTTTATACTCCTATAAATTCCTATGATATTTTCACCAAAATTATCACACAATTTCAAATTATGGTTTTTCTAGTATGTTTACTTTGTCAACGACTTTCTATTGACTATCCATTTATCCCATTTTGATACCTGGGCTAAAATTTATTCCCTTAGAAAATTCAACCTGCTAAGTCAAAATTTTCCCTTATATCTCTTGTAGCTTTCTCATGGGATTCTCATAGAATTTTGAGATCAAAATTTTGGGTTGATAACTATGTTTTTCTCATAAAAATATTTTTTTTGAATATTTACATGCCCAATTCTGACCTCCAAGATGAAATTTATCGCCTTGAGAAGTTTAGTTCATCTCTTACATTTCTCATTGGGTTTTTTTAACGACTTAAAATTTATTTGTCCTTCCACCTCATTGGTTGTGCCATCTCATACACATCATCTGCCACAACACCATGCCTTGGGACACTTGTTAGTGCGACCTCCCTGTCGACATAGCCCAACCACCTCAATATTCTGCAGATGCCACTTCACTTGTCGACCTTGACACACATATTTATTGTTATATATAACCTATATATTATATATTATATATTATAGTGTGGAGGTAGTAGCGCATAGGGACCCACATCAGAGTGGTCTTATATATATATATATATATATATATATATATATATATATATATACATATAGATATATAAGACCACTCTGATGTGGGTCCCTATGCGCTACTACCTCCACACTAGGTGAAAATCCACAACCACATTCACACATCTTTTGTCATTTTCTTTTACAAGTGTTGCATTCAGTGTGGGTCCTCAATTAAGCCTACCATAATTCATGTGGACGTTCCACATGGTGGGAACTTAATGGAAATGGTTTGGCATAGGGTCCACTTTCGACTATCAATTACCATGGAAGTTTGTCTTTCATTTTCTTCTAGATCCAGTGGTGGCCATCATGTTAATCTAATGAACGAGAACCTATCAGACCCCCAAATAGCATGAATGATATTATAGAGCTTCCATTTGATGATATTGGATGGATCTAGTGCATCATGATCATTGGGTGCAATGAACCATCAGGCTCCAACTTGCTCGATTGTTAACATAGCCTCCCATACTAGATTTGATCAGATTGCCCAAATTGTTATCAGGTTTCCATATGCTTGATGTTTAATGGTTACCTCATGCTCAATATTCTTGTTTATGCCCATCAATCAATGGTGAAATGAGATCCCTGATACAACCTTCACGAGCATCGTGGCCTCCAATGAAACAATGCTTCAATGTCTGAGTATATGTTGTATTTAGTTGTCTTTCTAGTTGAAACCCCATATCTAGCGTAATCATAAGCCATTGAATTAATGCACTAATGTTTCTCGAGTTCAATGAACAAGTCTTAATTTTTCTCCATATCAATGGCATTTGAATGTGAATAGAGATTCTTAAACCTAGCATAAGGGTAAGGCAAATACATTACCATGATTCAGTTTGCTTGCTTGGTGTTTAGTAGGTGATCGTATATATATTCTTCTCCTAAGAAGAGAAAATCCAAGGACTTTACTCTCAACAAGCATGATAGGAATTTTTCCTATGACAGAATGATAGATATCAAATTTGAAATGTGTTTCAAAAATTTTATCTCTCCTCTTTTCTCTTTAAAATCATATAGAGATGGAAAAATTGTGTTTTCCAAACCTTCAAGATGCACACCTGTAACAATTTTATTCAACCATGGTAAGATTTAAATGGCCACACATGACTGTGGCTAATTTATAGCTCCTCCATATTAGAGTTTAAGTTTCTTTGAAAAACACAATATAAAGGAACTATAATCTATCATCCAAAACCGCTTCTTCAGAGAATCAATAATGAAGATGTTTTACAAAATGTACATCCTCAAAAACCAGATTTTTTTTTGCCAAGAGTCAATTATATACAGAAAATGGAATCAAGAAATGCTTCATGCCGACTAAATGATACAAAGTCTAGGGAAGAGGTTTATTTATTCTAGGAGCTATTTAGAACCATATATAGATAACCATTGATTCAATTCTCTCACAAATAATTTATACATAAGTTATGTTGGCTTAACTACAAAAAATCATATGCAATCAACAATGTTGAGTAACCTTTCTCTAAAATTGATAATGTTGGTACACATCAGAGTATAGCCCAATGAGGGATAACAATATCCTATTGTATGAATTAATTGCAACATCAATGTATAACGCCTTGTTTTATATGTGTGTATGTGTGTGTGTATACATATATCCCAACAACTCTTAAGTATACCATGTTAGGTTCCTATACCAATAGGTTTTATTTTTCATGATTGACTATGGAAGTGCCAAATATGTTCATCTTTTCATGCTGCAAAGGTTCCATATTTTATATATAGATAGGGAAAATTAAAAAATGTAAAGAGGGTATGCCCTAAAAGAAAAATCAAAGGGAAAAAAGAGTAAATTGGTCAACAAAAGTAAAGAAAATGAACCCCAAACCAAAAGACCGGGAAAGTGGCCAGTAAAAATGCCACTGCTATCTCATTTGCAAGTTTACAATGTGCAAATACCATTGTTTAATACACTTGATGGATGGCCCAACAGTCCAATCTAGACCATACCATGTTTAAATTTGCTGTTATAGAATAGAGAAGGAATATTTGTCCAAACAGTTCAAGCTTGGCAGATGAGTAGAGAGGTAGAGAAATTAAGGAGCCCAACTGCTTAATCTGGGCCCTGGGAAGAGACAAGGATAGACTTAGATAGGAGGGCAGTCAAAAGAAAAGAGGACAATCAGGGTTTTCCAGTTGAAGTGCACCCAATCAAAATAAGGAAAATATTTTAGGTGTATTAGGTTGGGTAGGTAGTTTGAGGTTGCAGAAGCAGGTGGGTGCTCACTTTTGTCTTGTCAAGAAGACTCATCTCATCAATGACATTGGTACCATGCCAGTTGTTTGTTTGCATAACAATGGAAGCATGACTAATTCCCCTATCATTCCCCCAGAAATATTTTTACTAACATACCCTCAAGGACCTTTGGATCTGCCCAATAGTCTTGTTTCACTTCATTCTATGAGAAATACCAAGTTAAACTCTCAGTTTGCTTAGTAGAAAGAAGCCACATTTCTTGTGTAAAAATCATCATTCAATAATCCTTCTGTCTTTCTTATGTTTAAGTTTACACTTTATAAACTTAGCATTTTTCCATATAATTTCATTCCATAAAATCATATTAACACCTAACTTTACTATTTAGCTCCCTCAAACTTTTCCCCATCCCTATCATACAAAGAACTATATTAACCCAAAAAAATTGTAAATATCCCCACCCCTTGGCACTATAGCCATATAACCCTAGCTTGGGGAATACCATGTCCATTTGTGACTTATATTAACCCTTCCGCATCCAAAATGCTTGGGATTTATTTAACATTTGGTTAAATTAATAACCATAGTCCGCCCCCCCACACATAAACCTAGCCTCAATACCCTCCGCGCTTGTATATTTTGGGATTAATTTAATATTCGATTAAACCAATAACCATGCCCGTGAAAACATAAAACCCACAATCCAAAGTTTTTAATCCCCCCGCGACATATTATAATATTAAATACGGGCGGGTCCCCGCGCCGTATCGTACCCACAACTATGCATCCCGTCAACCCTCCGATCCGCCCTCCCAGATCCGACGGCCCTCGCCGATATCGGAGCGACCCCACTGTACGAGGGTTAGCTCCCGATAGAAGGCGGTTTTGCCACTGTACGCGGGGATGCATTGCCGTTTTGATTGCATCGGGCCCGCGCTGACATATGTCGCCCCCATACCAAAGACGGTCTGATACCAAACTGCTTACCGCCTGTCCTCTCCACCGCCCACGTCAGCTCTACGTCGGCTTTTGCATCATCACTCCCGCTACTGTACAGTCCATCGTGGCTACCCTGTCACCCATTTACGTCAGCTGCGTAACCGCCGTACCTTGGTACAGGACCATGTGACGTCATGCTGATGTCAGCACAAAAAAGCGCCAAAAGCCCGAAAAATCAAAAATTTTCATTAAAAACCAATGAGAGGGATTTTTTTGTTTATTTTGTGCTACCAAGTGTAAAAGTTCATGCATGATCTTTTACATACAGTCCCCCATCTACATCCCATTCGACCACCCACGCTTGTTCAACCTACCACCCTAACCTCCTCAGCTCTACCTGCAACTCCATTTCACCGCAAGGTCATGAGTAAACAGGTATTTATTTGACTGTTGCCCCTAAACCCTGTTTTCTCAAAATTTCTCTATTAAAAAGGACCTCTGAAAGAACTGAATGTGATTGAGGTGAGCTTTAATCTCTAAACCTCCCTGTTTCAATTCACCACTCACCACTACTTCCAAAGAAAACCTGTTTACCCTATAGCCCTCTGCAAAATTGCCATTGAGGTTCGAAATCCAACTCCAGTTCACCCGCAAAACCACTAAAGACTATTTGCAAAACCCCTGCTATCTCCATTCCTTGCAAGCTTACTTGTTGCAGAGCCCTGCATACTCTTTATTTCCCTTAAACTCTACTCAGTAGGAGCATCTTTGCACAGAACTCAAAACTCCTTTCCAAAAAACCACTGTCAGGACTCTATTTTCCTGTTGAAGTATACACCAAATTCAATTATAATCCCAGTAAAATCATGGAGGCCCCAGTTGCCCTCAATATTGCACCACTAAATGCACCCCATAGAGAATTAGAGTGGATACCTCTGGCAGACAGAGATTATCAAATTTCTGATATGGAAGCAGACATGCCTCACCTTCAGGCATTCTGTGAAATAAGGAATAAGTTCAGAAATAAAGCTGACCTATTGGGAATATGGGAATCCAACATGCCAATGTACTACCTGCCCTCAGTGAATGTCTTCCCTGACCTCATCCATCAGTGTTGTGCAAATTATGAGCCTTCTCAAAGGGCAGTGATGGACCCTGCTAGAAATGTCCTCTTTTACATTACTCCTCAGTCCATAAATGAGATGCCGCAATTTAGGCCAACTCAGCCTTTGGTCCCCCTTTCCATGAAACAATTGCTGGATCAAGCCTCAAAGTTGCCCTCTGCAGAAATTGACCAAATTGCCAAGCTATTTATGCCAGCAGACTGTTACTCCACATTCACAATCCCCTATCACCATGCTTGGTTTACTGAGGAGGGAAAATTGCTCATAGATATGATCTCCTACATCCTGGGATTCAAAACAAGTGAAGTTGTAGATGAGACTGTCTTTGCCTTGATGTTTATCTTTACTCCAGGACAGCCCCTTGCTGTCAAGTATGACTATGCCACCTTCATAGCCAAAAAGATTCATGAGTAGTTCATGAACTTAGAGAGGCAAAGGGTATTCAAATACACCTCATATATCTATCATTTGCTACTATACTATCAGTCTGAAAGTTTCCCGGTTTTCCTTAAGAAATTGGATGTTAGGGGGGAGAAAAAGTCTGTCATATTTTGGTCCTCAGTGTTCCATCATGTTAATATCTCCCCCTACACATACTGTGAGTTCATTGACCTCTTTGTCTACCCAGCCACTTGCCTTTTATCAGCAGATCCTCCTCCTAGGCTCACTGCTGAAATGCAGAGAATTCTACATCTCTCAAAGGGATACAACATTGGTGACTGGTATTACTACCAAAACCACACTGTAATAAGGATCTATGGCTGTGAATTAGCCCCATGCAGACTACCAAAATATGTCCCCATGAGACTCTTTGCCTTGGAGTACTACCGACAGTTCAACAGTGCAGACTTAAAGCACTTCTATGGTGCTAGGAAAAAGGCACAGCTTAAAATTAGACATCAATTGGGCCCCTTTATCTTTAATAAAAGGGAAGAAGCATGGAAGGATGCTGATGAGATTCTGAGAGAAAAACTCAAGCTCAAACCGAGTTTCTATTGGTCACCATATGATGCTGAACACTTCATAAGCTTTAGAAGAGTTAAAAACAAGCTCACAAGGTATCCGCACCACAGAATCCCTGAAATTGAAAAATATGCCAATCGATAAGAATGGATAGAGGGCACACTTGTGGAAGAGCTTACTAAAGAAGAGATAACAGAAAAAGCAATAAAAAACCTTGAAAAATCAGTTGACTTGGAATCTTTTGGGCAGGTGTTTTTCACAGCTCCTCGGCACCTTGGAGAAGGCACCTCATCCGCCACGGCTTCCCAACAACCTGCTTAAGAAAGTGCTCCACTAGCAAGAACATCTAAAGGTAAGGAGGTGTAGGATTCAGAACAACAAGTGCACCATTATGAGTAGCAAGAGACAATGGCAGACCGGCCGGTTTCTACAGATGAACAAAGTCAAGGGCAAGACCCTTCTACTCAAGCAAAGGCAACTGAAATCCCAGTATCACAAACTCCTCTCAATGAGGAAAGGGCCAAGAAAAGGGATAGACAGGAAGAAACCCCTACAGGGACATCTACAGATCAGCAAGGAGAAAAAAGACAAAGATTGAATCCTTATTCAGAGGAAGAATTGCCAGAGGGGCCATCTGAACAACAAGTTCCCCCAAGCATGGAGACATCAGCCAACTCCTTCCAGCCAAAGCAAGAAAGACAACAAGGGGTGGAGGTCACATCCACCAGGCAAAAAAGTAGACAGGGCTCTGATATCAAAGAAGGAATTCACCGATATTAAGGCTAGAAACGAGCCAGTGAGGTACCAGCTCTACAACCAGTTCCCAAGGATGGCTCCCACTAATCAGCAAAGGTTAATGGCATCCTATGACATCCAAGAAGGGAAAATGACTCTCAGCCATTTCAGACCGGTGAAATGGTATATTCTACATTGGTAGAAAAAACGTTGGTGGCCCATAGATTGCAAAACTCTCTGCAAAATACTTCTGCCCAATTGGAATTAGAGAAGGCCTCCTCAATGGCTAAGGATAATAGAATCAAATCCTTGGAGGAGATTATTATAGAGTTGGGACATGATCCCCAGGATCCGAAAGGCATTCAGGCCTTGATCAAAAAGAAAGAGGAAGACATAGCAACCCTCAAAAGACAACTCAAGCTACCAGCTACACTACATCCTCAAGCCACAGAGATAGCACAAAAAAAAGAAGAGCAGGATGTGGTAACTTTGCTTATGAGCTTGCATAAAAGGTTGATAGAAACAGAGAGTGCCTTGGAGGCATCATTGTAAGGAAGAAAGGGAGAGTTGGTCTCTCAGCCAATTCAAACTGCTCACATTCTTACAGCTACTCCTCCTATGGCCACCATAACAGTCCCTCCCATTGATCCAACATCCATAACAGGTACCTCAAGTTCAGCACCAGTCTCAACAGCAACTACAGCAACTGCAGAGCAAGTGACCAGCTTGAGTATGGAGGGGATGATGAAAGAAATAAAAGCCCTAGAAGTACAGATGGGAAAATTGAAAGAGGCCAAAGAAAAGCTGGCTAAATTTGAGGAAATATATGACAAATCGAAGCAGGATGTAGCTGAGAAGACAAGGAAAGTGAAAACCCTGGAAAAAAGAATAAAATAGATTACTCTTGATAGGACCTTAGCTGAGGTCAAGAAAATTTTGTGGGCCAAGATTGGCCAATCCATTACTGACCAGTGGCAATCAAATTGAGACCATACATGAGCAAATGGACTTGATAGGATTAGCTCAATTTGAAAATCAAAAGGCTAGAGCATCATTATGGAATATGCCTGAGCAAGCCAACAGGATGATTCAATTTCTAAACACTCATACCAAAGAGCAACTCGCAGCAATAGGTATTAGGAACAGGACTGATACCATCTTACTAGTAAAAGGGGCGCTAACCCTAAGGAATTTTGTGCAAACTCTAGAAAGAAAATGCCAAGAAATGCAAGCAGAGGTGAATGAATTTAGAATAAAATTTGCAGCATTACAGAGTAGAGGGCTACCAAGTTTAGTAACTAGCGCTAGAAAACTGATGTCACATGAGTATTATTCCAACAGGGTAAACAACTATGCCTCTAATTAAATCACAACGTCCTCGAGCACATCAGAAGAAACAGGGCCTCCATCTGGACAGAGTCTCTATGACAAACTAGAAAATTTGTTCTACATTGAACATGAGATAAACCACCTATTTGAAGTCCAACCAAACTTTTACAGATACACTGAAGCTGATGAAACACTGATAAAGATACAAAAACATCAGCTGCCTACAGAGGATTGGTGGAAAGGAATGATGGAGACATTGCTCAGGTAAATTTTGTTTATTGATTCTTATTGGTCAACTACAGGTCAGCAAAAACAGAGACACAGTCCACCTGTCAGAAGATAAAAAGTAGCATAAAGAAGAAATGGAATGGTGACTACATCTAATTAATGCAAAAAAAAAAAACCGAGCACTGATGATAAAGGCCAAGACAGCAACAAACAGCGTACGAGCATCAAGGCAGCAAATGCAGAATGAATGCATAGCAACCAGCCAACTCACACAACCTAGAAAAGTCAAAATATCTTTGACAATTTGGACAGCTAGCACATTCATATTTATTATAGCATTTATTCCCTCATTTACTACTTCTTAAGAGTTGGCAAAGAAAGTTATGAGTTCAAAGACTTATCTTCATGATATTTTGTATCTCCCTTTTATATAAATACCTCCCCATAATATGTATTTGGGGTTGGTGATTTTCTCTCTAAGCTATGTTGTAATTTCTTAGACTCTCTAATACAAATGGCTGTTGGAGTTCATGGTTTCTGCATTGTCTGAATGTGCAAATCATGTTCTGGGACCTGCTACAGAATTCCTGTGTCATTCAATGGAACAATAAGTTATTCTAAACTGTGTTTTATGTTTTCTGTGTTTGCAAATTTCATATATGTTTCATAATATTGATAACGGAGAGAAGGAAGAGCCCATGATTTGTTTAAATTTCACCCTATGCTCAATCTCTGCTATTAGTTATGTTTTCCTCAGAATTAGTCATAAATATGAATTCTTAACTGCTCATGTTTGCATTGGTTCTTTCATTTTGAATACTGTTTAGGAATTCTTAATTACTCCTAGATAATATTCATACACTTTCCCTTTGCCAGCATAATGAAAGATTCTTGATTGCCTTTCATTCCCTAGCTTCATTGTATCAATTCCTGATTTGATAATTGTTCCCAGACTGCCTACCTTGCTCTGTAGCATTTCCATTTACCCAAGAGACACTTTCAGTTGTACACCATCATTGACTCCATTGCCTAATAGTATAGACTGTTTTGGACTTGCATCCCAGCTCCGCTTGAAATCACCATCCAACAAATTTAAACAAAAACCTGTACATCATAACTAGCCTAAAATATTACAAAACAAAGCTAAATTACAAAGAGAGAGCCCTCTCTGGTTGCAGGTAGGCTAGGACCTGCAACTAAAAGATTGGTTAGTGGTTACCTCAGTCGTATTCCCTCCAGGAGGCAGGGAACAACCTGAGTGATAACATCATTGGCGACTCCACTGGGGAACTGAATGTTTGTTTATAACTGCTGTCTATTTTCTAAAGCTACAGATGGAGCCTGAAGTTAGCCAGGTAGCCTTTGAAACTGTCTTTGCTCTGCATTTACAGAAGTAAATAAAAGCTGCTTCAGTCAATCTCTAGTATAGTTTTAGGCTATAAACAGTTGCTCCAAAGATTTGATCAGTTTCTCTGTCTCAACATATTCAAAGGAAAGCCCAAAGCCTCCTATATTTCAAAGAAACTCTCATAGAATATTGTGAAAAAATTTTGATCTTAAAATGTCCTTAGAAAATACCAAAAAACAGATTTAGAAGCTAGCTCCAAAGAAGAAAACTCGTTACACCAGGTCAAACCCTGACCCAGATCCTCCAGCAGTTTTTGAAAATCCCAACTTGATTCCTAAGACCCTTAGGAGACAAGAAGCTCAAGAAAGTTTTGCCGGTTTAGACCTTGAAACAATTCAACAGAACTATATCCCAACTCCTTCTAAAGCCTCAACCCATTTTCGCATTACTGCTACTTCCCCCAGCTCTTCATCCACCTCCCAAAGCACGTCCTCCACACCTCCATCCACTGCACATATTTCAACTCTAGTCCCTGCTGTTCCAGCTGTCCCATTTCTTCTTATTGCCCCATTTATCCCTGTAAATATGGCAAATCGTTATGCCCCTCTTCAGTTGCCTGCAAATCCAGGGGCTATGTCTCAGGATTATCAAAGTAAAATCACATATTTTTTGGTACTGGCTCCTATACAGCCCAGCAACACACTAAGAAAATGAAAGATTATTTTGAGAATTATGAAATAGATGATGATGATGTGAGAATGAAGATTTTTGTCCAAAGTCTAACTGGTGATGTGAGGATTTGGTTTAGAGCACTTCCTGCAAATTTTATAGCTGATTCAGAAGCTCTTTACCAATCCTTCTTAAACAGATGGGAAAATAAGAAAGACCCTTTACACATTTTAACAGAATATGAAAACTTGAAAAGAGGCCCACAGGAAACCGTCCAAGACTATTCTGCTAGGTTCAAAAATGTTTATAATGCTATTCCTCAAAACCTTAGACCTCCACCTGATTTAGCTTTGATCAAATTCCCTGATGGATTTGATTCTGACATGGCATACCCAATTGAGGGAAAGAGCCCCTCCAAGCTTAGCAGACATGCAGAATATAGTTGTTAGTGTGGAGGCAAACTTAATTGCTAAATGAAACCAGGCAAGAGCTGAAAGAAGAACAACTTCCAAAGAGGAACCTTCAGCTTTTGAAAAAAAACTTGATGCAATCATCAAAGGTATGGACAGACTTGGGGATAGGGTGGAAACTATTGAAAGGAAATCATCATGGGAAGGCCAACCAAGTAACACTGCAAGAAGCCCGAACTTTAGAAAAAATCAAACACCAAATGTTGGAAGGGCTGGCCCTGACCAAAATATCAGACCTCCATTCCAAGAGAATTATGCCGAAGCCTCAACATCTAGTGAACCAACAGAGGACACCCAAATCAACCTAATGGGGTTAAACAGTGAGCAACAAATATTCTTGACCCAAGATGATCAAGAGGCTCACAATTTCAATCAATTCGAAACCAAATCCAGAGACTCATTTGATTTTAGGGAAGGATATGATGCGGCAGTATATGAGGTTCATAAACAGTACAAATTAAGAAGTAGAACCATAGACGTGCCTAAACCTACCAAGCTGAAGGATACCAAACAGCCAAAGAAGACAAAGGATAAAGCTGTCCTAATAGAACCATCTGGTAAGATAGACCCAAAGGAAGTCACTGTGGAAGATGTATCAGACTCACAGTCTTCAAAGAATCAACCGTATACATCTCATTCTTCAAAAGAAAATCTAAACTTTCCTCCTGGAAAAAGTTTCAGATCAGATGTACCTCAAAACAGCACTCATAATCAAGAAAAGGTCAATGAAAGTTAAGCTAAAAAGGAAAGGATTGCTATCCACAACACAAAAGTGCAGAGAGAAAAACCTTTCAACTTAGAAACAGAAATAGGTAAGCTGAAAATAGTTATTCCTCTTTCGGAATTTGCCAAACATCAAATATACAGACAACAAATCAATAGGTCACTGCAAATACCAGACAATAGGGATGCAGTCAATGTTCTTGATGATCAACCAGAATTAATATTTGGTCCTGAAGTCAATGGTAAAACAGTAGATGGAGGAGTTCCTCCATTCTATGTGAGCTTAAACATTCATGAAAAAGTGCTACATAATGCAATGTTTGATTCGGGGGCTTCCACAACCTAATGCCGAAATCTGTGATGGAGAAACTAGACCTAGATATCACAAGGCCATACAAAGACTTGTTTTCATTTGATTCCAGCCAAGTCAGGTGTCTAGGCCTAATCAAAGACCTTTGTGTATCCTTAGTCCAATATCCGACTAAAACAATCTTGATGGATGTGGTGGTAGCTGAAATTCCACCCAAGTATGGTATGCTTTTGTCAAGGTCGTGGGGTGCAAAACTCCAAGGATCTTTGCAACTAGACATGTCCTATGCCACTATTTCAGTCTTTGGCCAATCAAAGAGATTATATCGTGAAACACTAATGAAATATGTGGTGATAAGTCAAGAAAAACCCCAAAATTTCACCATCTATTCTATGCATTCCGACATGGATTCATTCATTTTATATAATTCTAGGATGTGTCCCAAAACCGATGTCAAACTCCTAGAAGCAGCACAAGCACAGAGCATAGAGGAACAATCTGGTGTCCAAGATCATAAAATTTTTGATGTGGTTAATGCAATAAAGAAAAATGACATACCTCATGAATTACATGAGCCACATCTGCCCACTGAACAAGCTTCTAAAACTCTTAAGGCTTGTCATAACCAAGAGATCTTATGGTACTTGGAGTTTGATGGCTCTGTCAACAAATTGGGAGTAGGGGCAGGGGTTTGGATTCACAACATGAAAAATGACCATGCTGAAGGTCATGCATATTGTTATAGACATTTTTGTTCCGTACAACTCCAAGCATGAAATGTCCATAAACCAAGGGCTCCTAAGTCCCTAAAATTGTTGTTCTAACCCCTAAAGGAACAAGGTCAACAAATTACAGCTTCTCCTAGAAGTTCTCCACCAGAAACTGCTCAGAATAAGTCAAAACAGGATCATTTCAGCTGCTCCACTAGCTAGGTGCGCTGCATTTCACCTAAATACACTGGCTAGGTGCGTTGCAACGCACCTAAATGCACTATGAGGGTGTGTTGGGCGAGAAATGACAAATGGCAGTGTCGTTCCGCGAGGTGGAGAGACAATGGAAGCTTCCAGAATCTTCTCCTATGACACTTGCCTCACTGAATTCGACCAAGGATGAGTAAGAGGCCTTCAGTCTCCAAGTGGAAGCAAGAACTGACAGAGAGAAGACACTAATCAAATCACAAGCTGACTCATCCTCCTTACACATATCTATATATGGATCCCTCATCCCAGAGATCCAGGAGGCTGGAATTTTGCACATTGTAAGGAATTGTTGTTGGTTTTGAGACAAACATCAGAGTATTGGGTGATCTATGCTTTGTTGGAGGTGAAGAGGGGCTTCTTTGCTGGGAGGTTGATGCTGGGTCAGGAACCATCGGTTGTAACTCCTCCTGGATCTTCTTGTTTATCAATAAAAACTATTTGAGTTTTTTCTCCATGCTTTTGTATCATTGATGCTTGTTACATTTGTATGGTTAACTTAAATCTGATCTTAAGTTGTTTATGAATATAGATCCATGTCTTTGTATAGCGTTCTTCTTCTGTGATCTTACAGGTACTTGGTGAAGCCGGGCAAGTAAGGGAGCAGGTAGCTGGAAGCTGTCAAAGAAGAGAGGGATTGGATCAACGTATTAGCGCAAGACATAGGTTGGTTCTTTCTATTCCTCTCTATCTATAGTTCATAAAGGAAATACAAAAGTAGTTTTTCTCTATTTGTTTCTAAGGCAGCTGTCACACCTTAGTGGGATAGAGCAGTTCTAAATAGACACTTTTCCCGATAACAAAATGGCGACTCCGCTAGGGAATGTCTAATTAGTTTGTTTGTGTATCTTTTGTTGTTTGTTTCATAAACTTATAAGTGGTGTTCGAACTGCATTTGCCATAACAAATGCAAAGTAGACATCTGCTGCTTCAATCCATTCACTGGATTTGTTTATGATTTGAACAACTGATTCACAAACTATCTGATTTCCCTTGTGATAGCTCTTAGACCCTCCCTAGATCTACCCTTGATTGTGCATTACTGATTGCTTTTACTCGGCCAAAAACCGAAGACTGAACTGCAAACTGTGACCCAGAACCCAGACAGATTCTCATTTCTGGCCCAGCGCATGTACTGTTAAGAGATCCTGAATTTTAGCACACTCCCCAAAAGGGAAACCTGTGCTGCAATGCAGTTTCTCTGTGTTACAGGTGCGCTGATCAGACTAGCCCTGTGCAGCTGAGGTTCTTGTGCTCCATTCTTTCTAGTTCTGTCTCTGAATTTTGCTACCTATGATTAGTATATGTCTGTTTAAAACCCCTTTTCCTTACTGTTATTCTGCCTCCTTTGTACAAAAGAACTGTAGATGTTTTTGTGTGTTTGTTGAGTCGTTTACAGTTTTCCATTGCAAAAGTAGAATAGTTGTACTGTCGCCCTTTGATTTAGATCTGTCGCAAGTGTCGATTTCGATCATAGGAGAAAGTTTGATTACTGTTGATGGTCGATTATACTTTTACTATTGCCTTTGGTCTGAATTTGTGATTTTCTAGTGTCAAAAACGAGTATTCATTTCAAAATCGTAAAGTGTCATAATCGTCTTTATCTTTTGATTTCGAAAAGAAGCTTGTTTGTGTTTGTCACTTGAAAGCAAATTCAGATTTGTACATCAACTTTCTTTTTAGCATCAATACTAAGAAAGTCGAAAACAAATACATGCATGTGCATTTGCATATAGACAGTCTGTTTGGCTTGATTTAGGAAAGTGCATTTACAGTGTGCTCTTTGCTCTTTGTGAAAAGATTGTGTCTTTCTTTTCCTCTAGTAGCTAGGATTTTCACTGCACAAAAGAGATAAAAGTTTGTTTATCATATTTAGATTGCATTTTAGGAATTACATCTACATCTCGTGGTGAACCCAAAAGGAAAACTTCATAAGCAAGATCAACTTAAAATAAATTCAATGAATCTAACAATGCTTTGGCACTTAACGCACAACATTTAGAGGTCTAGGCTAGAGACGTATTCCGGCGTCGTAAAGCCTGGTAACTGTTGTCCTCACTGATGGTTGGGTGATTCCTCCACTTTGAGACGATAAGTGCCAGTACAGACTTGTGCTCCCATGTACCGTCGAGTATATTTTGGGAGACCCCTATAGGCTTAAATCCTTTATCCATAGGAAACCGTCTCTACCGCCCTATCGATCGCAATGCACTGAACACAGCATTCGGGAAGATTGACTGCCGTACCGTAAAAAGTATTCTACAATTTTGCGATTGGTTTGGTACTCCCTCTACCTAGACCTCCAAAGCAGTCCCTTTCGTTCCTTTTCAGACTCCTTAACGGAAAAGGTCCATCTGAGCACTTGTCACTTCAGGCTCATTAAAAATCGAAGAAGACTAGAGTCATCTTTTGTTTTTTCTCGACTCTTAAAAACTGAAAAAACAAGTTGTGTCAAAGCGTATAAAATTTATTTTAAACGGAATATTCATTACCCTTCCCTACGTTGATCTTGGGTTGAGAAAATGGAGTCTACCAACCAAGGAATTCCCCTTGGAGGAAATCCTAGTCCCTTCTCCTCTTAGGGAGATGTTGGTGCGCCCCATATGGCCACATTGTCGCTTCCAAGGCTGACAATTGGTTTGCCTGTATGGCTCTTCTCAACCTCTGTTGTTCATAACACCACTATTCCTGAACAATCGAACCAGCCATTAGACGAGTCCAGAGTTGCCCACCAGCCTTCTACTTCCTCTAATTCTTCCTCTCCTCCTTCCTCTTCGCTTGATGGGGCTGGTAAAGCCAAAAGTCAAGTTCCTAAGGAGAAGAAGGAAAAGAAGAAGAAAGAGAAGAAGAAGAAGGAGCCAAAGGCGAATGGGGGAAAATGAGTTTCGTCTAACGAAAATCCACACACTGCACCGACCAGGCCTAAATCGCCACGTGTCATTTGCAAAGGAGACCACTTTCACAGAGATTGTCCTTGCATCCCTCGGATATTAAGGGACTAGTCTCCTCGTTTGCACAACCTGGTGTCTTCAACCTCTGATGATCATGTTGAAAGCACACCATCAACTAGTGAAAGTGAAGCTCCAAGACAAAAAGGGAAATGTAGATTTCCTTGTAAACTGTGCGAAGGCGATCATGCCGTCCACCATTGTCCCTTCTTAGACGAAGCTAAAAGAGTTTTGGATGATCGTCCGGTTTCACCGTTACGACTTCCTCCTGGATATAAAAAACTCTTGCCGAGTCCGTCACTAGTTGAAAATCCGGCTGGCCCACTCAGGTGGTTGGCTGAAGCACCTATTATTGAAGATAAACCATCTGGATCCATACCAAACGAAAGTCAAAAGGTCGAGGCGGCAGTTGACCCGGTCTTGCCTTCAGAGGTTTTATCTTCAGATGATACAGTCACTGAGGAGAACAAGGATGACACCGTCCAAATTCTCTTCACAAACACAGACTCCGACGAACAAGGGGGCAATTTACCCGTTCCTTTACCGCAGGAAGGAAGTTCGTCAGAGCCGTACCCGGCCGTCTATTCGGTCCCACCTCCAAACAACCTAGTTGTCTCCTTCGAATGGAATCAACTAGGCAGACCTCGTTTACCAGCAAGCGTACCATTCTGAATTATCATTCAAATATATAGAATGGTTATGGCTGGTACCATCATAGATGAGGGGGCTTCTGTGAGTATCCTTTCCTCAACTGCTTGGAAAGCGCTTGGTTCACCATCGCTTTTGCCTGAGATGAGAAATCTGACAGGCTTTGATAAAGGAACCAGTCGACCTTTAGGGATCCTTCCCGATGTGCCCATAACATTGAGAAGGAAAACAGTTTTCATGAACGTAATGGTAGTTCAAGGACCCCTGGATTACAATCTACTCCTTGGACGAGACTATATTTATTGCATGGGAGCAATTGTCTCCTCACTCTTTAGAGTAATGTGTTTTCCGCACGAAGGAAGAGTGGTCAAGCTTGTAGACCAACTTTCATTTCCTGGATCATGCATAGCAAATAGTCATATACCATCCCTGAATGGTCTTTTCACGCAAGAAATGTCTTAATCTCCAGTCCGTCCTCCCGATGAATGCGAGTAATTCGGAGGGATATGACTGAAACCCAGGGGGCGTGCATCCTGGTCTGCTTCGGCAGGGAAACTTCGGGTATAAGGTAGGTTTCCGCGAGAGAATATGACCTCCGTACTCCCGTCCGTGAGTGGAAGAGGGAGTTGGACTGGAACAAGATCCTCTTGTCAAAGTTATGTCAGGGATGGTCACACTATACCATCTGTTCACCTTTGTTTATTTCGGTAGACATTGTCAAAGAAGTGTTTTGTTTGCGCTGTGAATAGAACAATCTTTGGGTAACTTGTAAGAGGTAGGCCTCTTTCGATAAAACAAATGTTTTGGCAGAGAGAAGTAGAGGTAACCTTGAAACTCTGTTTTATACCTGGGGGCATGCAAACCTTTTGGAATGAAAGCAAAGAGCGATTATTTATTTGTTTTTTGGATTAGTCATTTCCTAACTTGCATAAAGAAAGGATGTGGGGCAAAACTCTAAAAGTTTCCGTTTTTATATGAGACATTCTTATCATACGACTGGATTAATCGAGCAGTTTTAGCACATAGTTCAAGCTCGTTAAAAAATAAACATAAGACATGAGCAAATGTTTCCACCCGCGTTTAAGCTCATTAAAAAATGAACTATTCCCCGGTAAATAACCACTGTGAATGTAGTACTTCAGCCATTAAAGTCTTGGTCGTGTTTGCACCGTCACCTCCAGTTTTTCATTGGCCGATCATTCACCTCCACTTGATTGTTTACCCATTTTGAGGAACAGCTGCGAAGAGTGATTTCACTAGCCATCCTTGTGACACTGTCGTGATTGGAAAATTCCAAACCTTACCTGGAATCAACTACTACCCGTTTTATCACTCGTTCCTCAAAAGACGAGTCTTCTTTAAGCTCTTTTCAACTGACTCGTAAAATATGAAAAGATTGCCGAGTCCTTGGCCTTCCAGCTCATTAAAGGGACAGGAAGTGCTATCCCTCATCTAGATTTTAATATTTTTGGACCTGAGGGATTATTGCACAAAAATATCGAGCGCTTGTTTTGTTCGGCTCGTTAAAACTATCGAAAATTCATCCCTTCTGTATTGTTTTATACTTTTTCGGACTTAAGGGATTAGATGACGAAAAAAGAATTTTGGAGTTACCTTTACGTACCTTTTTAGAATCTCTAAAATTGAAAAGGACTGAGTTATCTTTGTCGTTAAACTCGTTAAAAAGATTAATAGCGACAAACTTGTCTTTAGACAAGAACGAGTTTCACTATCGCTAGGCTCGTTAAAACATAGCGATGGGTTTGCCCGAAGGGAAAATTATAGAACAAGCATATGTTATCCTCCTCAAGCTTGACAAAAATAAAGAGGTACTGGTCAGCAATGACTGCGGAAAAATTGGGAAGAAAACTCAAAGAATCTTTATTGGTAGCAAGTCGCTCTTGAACATGACACTTCCACTCCGTGTCCGAGTCGGGTTGGGTTGTTTCATTCACCGGTCACATTGCCATGGTCACACCATACCATCCACATTTGGGGTTAATGCTACCAATCCATCGCATCAGTGTCGCCGACATGTTCAAGAGAAGTCATCCAGAGAAGCCACCTGTGTCCCACCCACTACCATACATTATACTCCATTTTTTCATGACCGCCACCCTGAACCGTATATCATCAAATCGTTTTCACCTCCATCAAAATCATTTGCTCTGTTCCGTGTCATTGATGTGGGATTCATTAAGGCCCTCCTGTGATGGATCACTTCTTGTCGACATCAGCTCATTATCCAAGAAGTTGGTCTAGGAACACCCCATTCAGTACTTTGAAGCTTGCATGCCTCAATGGCAAGTTTCTCACTTCCGGCGACAGGTTTACATCAATGACCTTCGACCGAAAGATTTTGCGTGGTGTTCGACGCCAAGTCCTTTATTCACACCATGTGAATTGTACTACAGTACCTTGAGGATCATTATCATTATCGGTGATTCCTCTCACGCTTGTTAACAGTTTACATCATTGACTGGTAATCAAGCGATGTCTTTCCATGTTCGAATTCAGAACATTTCTCACATGGATCGACTTGTACTTCGAGTGAAGATCGGACGAGATTGAAGACCCCAGATCTAGTTTCATCCATCCGAGCTGTGATATATATCCAGGGAAATAAAGACATTAAATGTACAAGCATTGCAGCACAGATAGTCATCCTACCAAAAGGATGATGCCTCTATCAGAATCATCAGTCTACAATCAGACGATTGTCTGTCCTATGTACATGAAAATGAATTTATAAAGCTGAGCATGGGAATGCCCGCCTCAGTTAGATCATGAAAAACAATATGAAGATAATGTATTGTATTGTATCTTATTACAGGTCTCCTCCCAGCATTGAAATAACTTCGGATCCTCATAATAAAGCATTTCACCCAACACCAAAAGGTTATCGGCCTCATACTTTAGGGGGCAACTGTTATAGACATTTTTGTGCCTTACAAATCCAAGCATGAAATGTCCATAAACCAAGGGCTCCTAAGTCCCTAAAAGTGTTGTTCTAACCCCTAAAGGAACAAGGTCAACAAATTACAGCTTCTCCCAGAAGTTCTCCACCAGAAACTGCTCAGAATAAGTCAAAACAGGATCATTTCAGCTACTCCACTGGCTAGGTGCGTTGCATTGCACCTAAATAGACTGGCTAGGTGCGTTGCAACGCACCTAAATGCACTATGAGGGTGCGTTGGGTGATAAATGACAAATGGCAGTGTCATTCCGCGAGGTGGAGAGACAATGGAAGCTTCCAGAATCTTCTCCTATGACACTTGCCTCACTGAATTCGACCAAGGATGAGTAAGAGGCCTTCAGTCTCCAAGTGGAAGCAAGAACTGACAGAGAGAAGACACTAATCAAATCACAGGCTGACTCATCCTCCTTACACATATATATATATTTGGATCCCTCATACCAGAGATCCAGGAGGCTGGAATTTTGCACATTGTAAGGAATTGCTGTTGGTTTTGAGACAAACATCAGAGTATTGGGTGATCTATGCTTTGTTGGAGGTGAAGAGGGGCTTCTTTGCTGGGAGGTTGATGCTGGGTCAGTAACCATCGGTTGTAACTCCTCCTGGATCTTCTTGTTTATCAATAAAAACTATTTGAGTTTTTTCTCCATGCTTTTGTATCATTGATGCTTGTTACATTTGTATGGTTAACTTAAATCTGATCCTAAGTTGTTTATGAATATAGATCCATGTCTTTGTATAATGTTCTTCTTCTGTGATCTTACAGGTACTTGGTGAAGCCGGGCAAGTAAGGGAGCAGGTAGTTGGAAACTGTCAAAGAAGAGAGGGATTGGATCAAAGGATTAGCGCAAGACACAGGTTGGTTCTTTCTATTCGTCTCTATCTATAGTTCATAAAGGAAATACAAAAGTAGTTTTTCTCTGTTTGTTTCTAAGGCAGCTATGACACCTTAGTGGGATAGAGCAGTTCTAAATAGACACTTTTCCCGGTAACACATATAGATTAAATTTCAGATGCACAAACAATATGGGCGAGTATGAAGCCCTGTTGTTAGGACTCAAACTGATCAGAGGTCTAGGGGCAACCAAGGTCTCAATTTTATGGGATTCTAATCTAATTATATAGCAGATGAAGGGAAATTTTGTTACAAATGATCTTAGGTTGAGAGCTTACAGAGGGGCAGCCATTGAAATACTCGACACCTTCTCAGAATCTCAACTCACCAAAATTCCAAGAAAGCACAATTTACATGCACACACCTTGGCAACTTTCGCTAGCACTTGCAAGCTTCCTTTTGAGCCCAATCACCACTTCACTGCTGAAATCAAACATAGACCTGCTGTCCCTAATAATGTCAAAAACTGGCAGGTATTTGAAAGTGATACACAGATAAATAATTTCCTAACTTTGAAAGAGGAATTCTCCAGCATAAACGTTGATACAAGCAGCATGGATGACCAACAACAGATAGACAAAATTGAGCAAAGCATATCTGCTGAAACAACAAATCTGATATTGCATCCAACTACTTTTGATGACAAGAAATTACAAGAGCTGAAGCAAACAGATTTTGATGAAATAGCTGAGGCAGAAGCTGAAGTAATTGAATTAAAAGACAATTTTCTGCCCACAGGCTTAACTCCTTTGGAGGATTTATTTGATTCAAATGATATCTCAAGGAAGCCAAAAACGCAACCACTCAATGCAGAAATTGAGGATGGTAACATTGGAACCACATACAATCCCAAAATGGTAAAACTCTACAAAGCATTGCCTGCTGATCGGAAGTTGAAATAAATTGATTTGTTTAAAGAGTTCCAAGATGTCTTTGCCTGGAGTTATGAGAACCTCAAATCCTATGATACTTCAGTCATCCAACACATTATACCTCTGAAAGAGAATCAAAAACCTTTTAAACAAAAGCTTAGAAGGGTGAATCATGTCCTCCTTCCATTGATTGAAAAATAAGTTAAGCGTATGTATGAAGCTGGAATCATTGCACCTATCAGGTTCTCAGAGTGGATTTCAAATCTAGTACCCACCAGGAAGAAAACGGGAGAGATAAGATTGTGTGTTGACTTGAGAAATTTAAACAAAGTCTCTCTCAAAGACCATTACCCTTTACCAAAAATGGATCATATCCTACAAAGGGTAGTGGGAGCCTCTAGGATCTCATTGCTAGATGGATTCTCAGGATTCAATCAAATTTTAGTACACCCAGATGATCAAGACAAGACTAACTTTACAACACCTTGGGGAACCTTCAAATATGTCAAAATGCCTTTCGGACTCAAGAATGCAGGGGCCAATTTTCAAATAGCAATGGACATAGCCTTTGCCAAAGAGATCCATGATTTCTTAGTCATATACCTTGATGATCTCACTGCTTTTTCAAAATCATACCAAGAACATTTAGAACACTTAAGGAAATTATTCCTAATTTGTAGAAAATATGGCCATATCATTGAACCCAAAGAAATCACTGTTTGGACTAGAAGAAGGCAAACTCCTAGGTCACATAATCTCAAAATATGGCATTAGGATTGATCCAGACATAATTCAATCTATCCTTCAAGTGCCTCATCCAAGGAACATCAAAGAACTGCAAGCTTTTTTAGGAAAGATCAATTTCCTAAGAAGATTCATTCCCAATTTGGCTGAGCTTATAAGACTGTTAAATAATATGCTGAAGAAATATTCTAAAGTCAAATGGACGATGGAAGCAAAACAAGCCTTTGAGGACATCAAAACAGCTTTGACAAAAACACCAGTCCTCACCAGTCCCAAGTTTGATAGAGATTTCATGATTTTTTCCTTTGCATCTGAGCATACTATTGTTGTTGTCCTATTACAAAAAGATGACCAAGGATGTGACAAGCCCATTTCCTTTTTCAGCAAAGCCCTTAGGGATGCACCTTTAAAATATCAAATCATGGAAAAATAGGCTTATGCCCTTGTAAAGGCCGTCAAGGATTTCAGAGTTTATATCTTGTACTCACATGTGATAGCCTATGTTCCAAATGCTATGCTAAAGGACATTTTAAATCAAGAAAGAATTTAAGGTAAGAGGGGGAAATGGATAGCCAATATTCTAGAGTATGACATTGAAATCAAGCCCACAAAACTCATAAAAGGACAAGGATTAGCTAAACTGATGACTGAAACCAATTTTCAAGCCCTTGATATCAATGAACTGGAAAACAAACACGAGATGGTGACTCCACAGATCAATCAAGCCTTTTTACAATCCCCTTGGTATGCTAACATATGTTTTGTATTATTAAACCTGCAAGCTTCTCCAGGGTTGTCCAGGACTAAAAACAGATTCTTGAAAATGAAAGCATCAAAGTTTTGTATTATAGATAATGTGTTATTTTGGAAAAATCTTGAAGGTATTTTGCTTAATTGCCTAAAATTGGATGAAACTGACAAATTCCTCAAGGAGTTTCATTTAGGGGACTGTGGAGGACACTTATACTGGAAATCAATAGCTGATAAGATTCTAAGAGTTGGTTTCTATTGGCCTTCCCTGTTTGCTGATGTGAAAAAGTTTGTAGTTTCATGCCATAAATGCCAGATCTTTGAAGGCAAGAGAAAGCTGTTACCTTTACCCCTCAAACCTATTTCAACTGAAAGACCATTTCAACAATGGGGTTTAGACTTCATTGGTGAAATCCACCCTTCATCCTCTGGCCAACACAAGTGGATTTTGACTGCTACAGACTATTTTACCAAATGGATAGAAGCCATCCCTTGTAGGCAAGCCAATGACTCAATTATTATGCAATTTTTAGAAACCAACATCTTGTCTAGATTTGGCTGTCCGGAAAAAATTATTACAGACAATAATGTTTCTTTCAAATCCAAAAGAATGATCAACTTTTGCCATAAATACCACATTACCTTCGGCCACTCCACAGCCTATTATCCTCAAGGTAATGGCTTAGCTGAGTCATCCAACAAAAGCCTCATCAACATCATTAAAAAGGTCTTGGAAGAGAACAAAAAGAATTGGCATAAAAAACTTGTGAATGCACTATGGGCAGACAGATTGACCACCAAAAGATCTATTAGTACAAGTACATATGAACTAGTTTATGGAATGGAGGCAACATTCCCTTCATCTTTGGCAATCCCTGTAATCAAATTGCTACAAGAAATACAAGCAGAGCCTAATGATATTTAGAGAAGGATCAATCAAACTATTCACTTGGAACAAACAAGAGAGGAAGTATATCAGAGAACCCAGGTTCTACAAGATAAACTCAAGAAGATCTTTGACAAAAGAACCAAAGCTGAAGATTTCTTCATAGGAAACAAAGTGTTGAGATGGGATTCTAGAAGGGAAGATAAAGGGAAACATGGGAAATTTGATTTTCTTTGGAAAGGACCTTATGTTATTCATTTTGTACAAGGTAACAACACCTATTTTTTGAGGAGTTTGGATGGCAAAGATACCGAGGAAGGCTCAGTCAATGGGCGAATGCTCAAGCATTATTTTGATTCTCTGTAGTCAACATAACACAACTATATATTGTACATTAGTATTTGTATTTCCATCAGTTTTTATTTACAGCAATTAGATAAGGAACAAAGTGCAGCAGATTTTGAGGAAAACTTTTGGTACATATCTTGAACTTACCACAAGAGATAAAAGAGAAGACTTGGGAACTACATAAATGATCATAAACACTCAGAAAAACCAGTAAAGACAGAGCTGTAATTTTGTGCAGATCAACTCACAAGTACTGCATACAGGCTACAAAGGTTCAAATCATTGGTTTCCAGCAGAAGGAAGTTTTAAAATTACAATAGCCAACTAAGAATAAGGCCATCTGACCTATTGGTCTTGGCTTTTCACCAGGAAAAGCCACCCCAAGTGGAGCCACTGTTAGGTTCCTATACCAATAGGTTTCATTTTTCATGATTGACTATGGAAGTGCCAAATATGTTCATCTTTTCATGCTGCAAAGGTTCCATATTTTTTATACAGATAGGGAAAATTAAAAAATGTAAACCCTAAAAGAAAAATCAAAGGGAAAAAATATTAAACTGGTCAACAAAAGTAAAGAAAATGAACCCCAAACCAAAAGACTAGGAAAGTGGCCAGTCAAAATGCCACTGTTATCTCTTTTGCAAGTTTACAATGTGCAAATACCGTTGTTTATTACACTTGATGGATGGCCCAATAGTCCAATCTGGACCATACCATGTTTAAATCTGCTGTTATAGAATAGAGAAGGAATATCTGTCCAAACAGTTCAAGCTTGGTAGATGAGTAGAGAGGTAGAGAAATTAAGGAGCCCAACTGCTTAATCTGGGCCCTTCGAAGAGACAAGGGTAGACTTAGATAGGAGGACAGTCCAAAGAAAAGAGGACAAACAGGGTTTGCCAGTTCAAGCGCACCCAATCAAAAGAAGGAAAATATGTTAGGTGTATTAGGCTGTGTAGGTAGTTTGAGGTTGCAGAAGCAGGTGGGTGCTCAATTTTGTCTTGTCAAGAAGACTCATCTCATCAATGACATTGGTACCATGCCTGTTGGTCAGGTAAATCCCCTCTGCGGACAGAGGCGATCCCACTAGCCTATAACAGAACTAGCCACAATCAAACCACGCTGCTACGCAAGTTCCTAGTTATGCATCAAAGGTGAATCAAGAAGACTAACCTGGAGTCCAATGCTATGATTGAAGCAGAGTTGATATCCCCGCTCCCTTGCTCCAACAGATCACAAACGAACACCTGCACATGCAAAGGAAGAGACAGATACCAACATAAAAACTACCAAGGCACAACTATATTTCAGTCAGAAAGGAAATAAATCAACACATCACCATGATAGATAATGAGATTGGAACTATAATAGCAGTCGCTCATCAATTAATAAATAGGAAAGGTTACAACCATTGTTCTGACGTCGACCCTTCTCCTGGCTGGGCGAATAACTATATGTGTCTTGCAATGCATCTCCTCTCCGGTAGCATAACCTCTCTAGCACTCACTAGCATTCCTCCAAGAACTCAAGAACTCAACATCTAACACTCCATGACCAATAATCATCACTACTATCACTCAATCACTAAATCACTAGCACTAGCGTGTCCAATGCATAATGACAAGCTTATATAGATGAAGAAGGGAGGAGGATACGATGAACCGGGACACCTTTCGCGGATTAGCATTATCCTCAAAAGCCATAAAGATGGATAAAGCTCGACAAAAGACTGATTTTTTATCCTCAGAAAAGCTCCATGTAGTGAAGGAAACAACAGTCGGACGTGCGTTAAGGCAAAAAGCACGACTAAATTTGGTTGGCGCGACTGTTGCTCTAAGACAGAGCACCAATGGTCGCGCCCTCTTTTGAGGATCTCCACCATTGGCGCGGGTAGAATACTGTGGACTTGCGCCAATGGAAAAAGATCACTTTTTAGGGATAATCTGCAGAAGATGTCTTCAGGGAACATGGAGTACATACTCAGGGGAACATAATGCAAGTGTTTTTAGCCTTTGTCACTTCTTATAACTCCTGGGATGGGTCCTCCAAGGTACGAAAAGAGGAGTAACAGGGATGGTGACAAATTACTGTGTAGCAGATGCCCCCTAAAGCATGAAGTCCGAGAGGTGGAGAGGGGTGAAATGCTTTACAAGAACACACATAAGAACACATAAGAGCACATATAGTTACTGCCGCCGAGGAGCTGTATTAAGAGACATGACTGATAGTTCAATTACATGATGTACGTGGTATGGACGCAACCATCCATAAGAGAGTACATAAATAATCTGGATCCATAGTATGGACGCAGCCATCTGGTTAGGATCAATGAACTGACTCAGGTATGGTCGCAGCCATCCAGTGAATGAGTCAAGTACCAAGAATCACGCCTGGATTACAACAGACACAATCCAGGGTCTTGCGCTCCATCTCGACCCGAACAAGAGTACAAGTCCAAGCATGTGAATATATGAGCTGAAGTCGAACATGCATGAACATCGTCTGATTACCAGTCAATAATGGAAACTGTTAACAGACGCGAGAGGTACCACCAATAATGACAATGGCCCTCAAGGTACTATAGGTACAATCTACGGCGTGTGAATCAATGGTCTGAAGTCGAACACCCGTAGAATCATTCGATCGGAGGCCAATGATGAAAACCTCACGTCGAACACGAAGAACCTGCCATTGAGGCATGCAGGCTCCAAGGCACCGGAAAGGAGTCTCTAGATCAATTCCCTGGATAATGAGTTGAAGTCGACAGGGAGTGACCTTGATCGAAGGTGGGCCATAATGTTTCCCACATCATCGACACGAGACAGAGAGATGAAGTTGTGAATCAAGATTGTGCGAACTATCAGAGGGAGGTTGTTTTGCAGAGGTCAACTTCTCTTGAACATATCGGCGGCACATTAACGGAATTGGCAGTATTTGACATCAATGTATCAAAGGTCATGATGACGAGGCAATGAGTGAATGAGAGGTCAAATAGGGTACCCAAGTCCATGGAAGCAAATGAAAGATATGAGATGAAATATCCCCACCCTGGACACGAAAGCAAAAAGTGCCATGTTCAAGAGCGACATACTGCCGTTACAGTAATAATTATGGTTCAAAAATTTTCTTTTCCCCCCCCGCCATTTCTGGCGAGTACCCCAGTTATTTTTAACAAGCTTGATGGGGATAGCATATGCTTGTGTTGTGACAAAATCCGATGTCATTAATTTTTAACGAGTCTGACAAAGGAAGAACTCGGCGTCTTTTCATGTTTAGAGAGTTTGAAAAGACAGCAGAAAAGGAAACTCCAGGGATGTCCTTTTTCGTAAAGTTGTGTCTCTCGGGCGCGAAAAAGTATAAAATAATACCTGAAAGAACCACCCGATCATTACGATCGAGGAGTACTTTTCATGATTAGTGACTTCGACCTGAAAAAGTAAAAAAGCGGTCAAAACCACGTCGTTTCGTAACCACTAACGAGTTTGAAACGACAAAAACCCGGTAATCTTTTTATGTTTTAACGGTCGACAAAAAGAACTTAAAACGACCGCCCCTTGTCACCATTTAACGAGTCAAGAGGAGCGACTCGACAATCTTTTCCTCTTTAAATGGTCAGAAAAGAGCTGAAAGCGGACCTCCATTTTTATTTTCTTTAACGAGTCAAAAAGGGAAAAATACTCGGCAATCTTTTCATATTTTACAAGTCAGAAAAGAGCGTAAAGGCGACTTGTCCTAAAGGAACGAGTGGTATAAGGGATAGTAACTGGTTCCGGTAATGGTGGAACTCACTTGAAACACGTAAAGGTTAAGAGGCTGGCTAATAAAACCACTCATCGCTGCGGTTCCTCAGGAAAGGAGAAATAACCAAGTGAAAGCATATGATCGGCCAAAAAGATGGTGGCGATGGAATGAAACAACCAAGGCTCATCTAGCAGGATTTAGCGGATAAAAGGCAATCACGGGATGTAAATGGGTTCATTTTTACACAAGCTTGAACCATGGAAAACTTTGCTTGTTAGAATTTTTGTTGCATGCCCCCAGCATGATCATACAAATCGAGGTACATGCCCCCCAAGCTTCATGGCATTCATGGAGTGGATGGAATGAAGTTTTACTTGCAAAGACTCGATTTTGAGGGAGGATGCATGCCCCCCGGGTTTTAGTCACGCGCCCGGGTGAGCTGCCGTCATCAGAATGATGGGGTGGGTGCTGGGGCATTTCCTGTGGAAATAAGACCATTTAGGAATGGCAGATGACTATATGTGAAGTGTGAACCGGGGAATGAAAGTTGGTCTACGACTTTGATCGTTCTTCCTTCATGCGGAAAACACATCACTCTGAAGAGTGAGGACACAATAGCACGTATGCGATAAATATAGTCTCGTCCAAGGAGTAAATTATAATCTATCGGACCTTGGACTACCATGAGACCCATTTGGATAGTCTTCCCTTCTAACGTGATAGGTACATTGGGAAGAATTCCTAAAGGTCGAGTGATTTCTCGATGGAAACCTATAAGGTTTCTCATCTCAAGCAGAAGCAGTGGGGAACCAAGTGCTTCCCAAGCTGTTGAAGAAAGGATACTCACAGGAGATCCCTCATCAATAATTGTACCCACCATAACCATGCGGTAGACTTGGACTATAATTCGAAATGGTATGGAGGCTGGTAACCAAGGATTAACTAGTTGATCCCAATTGAAGGAAACAACTAGGCTGCTTGGAGGTGGGACTGGATAGACAGTCGGATATGATTCTAATGGACTTTCTTCCTGGTGTGAAGGAATGAGAGGGATGCTCACTTGATCATTAACGTCTATGTCAATGAATAGAATTTGGACGGTGGGTTCTTCATTCTTGGCAGCGATAACATCATCTGAGGAGGTAACTTTTGAAGGCGAAACCGGGTCACTTGTAATCCGGACCGTTTGACTGTTGTCTGGTTTGGATTCAGATGTAGGATCATCTAGGGCTGGAAATTCTGAAAGCAAAACCGGGTCACTTGTAAGCCGGACCTTTTGACTTTTGTCTGGTTTGGATTCAGGTGTAAGAGCATCTAAGGATAGAACTTCTGTAGGCAAAACCGGGTCACTTGTAAGCTGGACCTTTTGAAATACCGGGTCACTTGTAAGCTGGGACTGTGGACTTTCGTTTGGTTTGGAATCAGGTGGTTCATCTTTGATGATCAAGTGGTGCGTAGATGATGAACATAAATCACTCGTTCCGACCAGGGACTTGTCTGGAGCAGGCAGAGCACAGGTAGGTTCAGGAAGAGAAAGCTGGACCAAAGAGGAATCATGTTTGATCACTTGGTTAGTGGAGAGATGCTCTGCAGTTGTAAAAAGACGCTGATATCCAGCGGGTAGTCGGGGTAAGGGATCCGACAGACTTGCCAAAAGACGGGAAGCTTCATCCATAAGTGGACAAAGGCGAAGGAGATGATTACCTTCACAAAGTCGACAAGGGAAACGAACCTTCCCTTTTCTGTTACCAACTAGTAAGGTATCGTCGATTTGCGACAGTAAGGGGCGAGTCGGGTCACGGGACCATACGTCTAGGATCCTGGGAATGCCATGACAATCAGAAAGAAAATGGTCCCCTTTGCATAATCGACAAGGAGACCGAAGCTTCCGCGGAGGAGCAGAAGGTGGTTCCACTTCTGATAGCTTTGTGGTAGATACGACCTTTCCCTTAGGAGACTTCTTCTTTCTGGTCTTCTTCTTCTTCTTCTTAGCCACCTGGTTAGTGAAATCCAAGGTTTCACCAGGCGAAGTAGAAGATGAGGATGCAGCAATAGGCGAAGAAGGTAAGGGGTCCACCTTAGAATCAACATGATGTTGTTCGGGTGGAGGAGGTGGTGGTGGGACAGGAGTCATCACACTTGAGACCACCGAGTTTGAAAACAACCATACGGGTAAACCAATGGTCAACCCAGGCAAAGACAATGTTGCGATATACTGAACACCAACATTTCCAACAGAAGGAAATGGGCGAGGGTTCCCATCAGGAGGAACACCTTGGCCGGTGGGCACCGGAAAGGCTTCCATTGAACGAGAAATAACCCTACTCAAGCTAATGCAAACAAAATCTAATTGGGTAATGTTATCGTGGCCAATAATTTTTAAGACACTGAACTTAACCTTTTCATTTTTTAAGAGTCGAGAAAAGGATAAAAGATGACTCTAGTCTCCTTCGAATATTTAATGTGCACGAAGTGACAAGACGCTCACAGGAACCTTTTCGTTTAGGGAGTCCAAAAAGGATCAAAAGTGACTGCTCTGGAATTCTAGGTAGAGGGTGTGCCAAACTTTTCGCAAAACCACAGAATACTTTTTAGGGTACGGGTGATTGATCTTCGTGAATGCTGTGTTCACTGCATTGCGAATCGTAGGGCGGCTGACACGGCTTCCTATGGATAAAGGCTTTATTCCTATAGGGGTCTCCCAATATATACTCGACGGTACGTGGGAGCACAGTCCGTATTGGCAGCTATCGTTAAACCATGGAGGAATCACCCAACCACTCGACGATAAACTACCAGGTTTAAAGACGCCGGAACACGTCTCTAACCTAGACCTCTAGAGTGTTTGCGTTATGTTCCAATGCGTTGTTATGTTCATTGAGTTCATTTTAAAGTTTATCTTTGATTATGTTTCAGTTTTTTGGTCCTACCGTATGTGATATCTCAAAAACTTCTTACATGCAAACTATATGCCAAAATTAAATCATTTGATTCGATGAATTCTATCTACAGGAGGGTTGAGATCTTTTTCACAAACGAAACGATCACTTCAACAAACAACAAAGATCCTAATGCAGCTAATAACAAGAAACAAAATTTTGTCTTTTTCTTTTTAATAGCAACAAATAACAATAAATGCTAACTACTATGATGCAAGAGATTTTTTGTTTTTCTTTCCTTTAAGATGGCATGATGCATGTAAACAAATTCTAAGAGATACACACAATCCAAGTTCAGTCAATGAAGTAGAACCAATTATGAAACACTAAAATGAACCATGCAAGCAAGGAAAAAACACAAAGACTAGTGAACTCCAACGAGGCTAGAAGTGAAGTATTCAAAGTATAGAAGATCAAGCTTTAACAAAGCACTGGATAGGTGTGGAACACAACCGACAAGTTGACTAGATAATCAAGAGATCGAAACTTCCCACAGAAGGCTAGACATACAAAGTCACTAGATATCCTAGGGCTGAGATGAAAATCAATAGAAATGAGCAAACAACTGAGGGATACAGGCTAAGACCAGTCAAGCAGAGGTTCAACACAGTTCCAGAGGCTGAAAGAGATATATAAAGAGACTGAATGAGCTTTCCACCCACACACAGGCAAAATTCACAGAGCTGGCGCGACTGTCAGCCTGCAACTTGCGCTACCACAGGATTGGCGCGAGTTGCTTTTGAGCAACATGCGCCAACTGGCGCGACTGTCAGAGAAATAACCGCACCAATTAAGCTTGCCAACTAGAAAAATAAATGATACGACTTCAGGTCGGGTTGACAGCGCTCAGATGGGTCAAACAGTAAAGAATAAACTCAAAACTGACTCAGGAAGCTCATTCACTCAAGCAAGCAGAAGAAAATTAACATGCAAGACAAAAATCAAATAGTTACTCCCCAGCGGAGTCGCCAATTTGTTGGTCAGGTAAATCCCCTCTTCGGAAAGAGGCGATCCCACTAGCCTATAACAGAACTAGCCACAATCAAACCACGCTGCTACGCAAGTTCCTAGTTATGCATCAAAGGTGAATCAAGAAGACTAACCTGGAGTCCAACACTATGATTGAAGCAGAGTTGATATCCCCGCTCCCTTGCTCCAACAGATCACAAACGAACACCTGCACATGCAAAGGAAGAGACAGATACCAACATAAAAACTACCAAGGCACAACTATATTTCAGTCAGAAAGGAAATAAATCAACACATCACCATGATAGATAATGAGATTGGAACTATAATAACAGTCGCTCATCAATTAATAAATAGGAAAAGTTACAACCATTGTTCTGACGTCAACCCTTCTCTTGG
The DNA here is from genome assembly GCA_031772625.1 of Pinus tabuliformis. Taxonomy (NCBI): domain Eukaryota; kingdom Viridiplantae; phylum Streptophyta; class Pinopsida; order Pinales; family Pinaceae; genus Pinus; species Pinus tabuliformis. Next base: position 768,184,644 of record CM062815.1, read on the forward strand.
CTGGGTGAATAACTATATGTGTCTTGCAATGCATCTCCTCTCCGGCAGCATAACCTCTCTAGCACTCACTAGCATTCCTCCAAGAACTCAAGAACTCAACATCTAACACTCCATGACCAATAATCATCACTACTATCACTCAATCACTAAATCACTAGCACTAGCTTGTCCAATGCATAATGAAAAGCTTATATATATGAAGAATGGAGGAGGATATGATGAACCGGGACACCTTTCGTGGATTAGCATTATCCTCAAAAGCCATAAAGATGGATAAAGCTCGACAAAAGACTGATTTTTTATCCTCATAAAAGCTCCATGTAATGAAGGAAACAACAGTCGGACGTGCGTTAAGGCAAAAAGCACGACTAAATTTGGTTGGCGCGACTGTTGCTCTAAGACAGAGCGCCAATGGTCGTGCTCTCTTTTGAGGATCTCCATCATTGACGCGGGTAGAATAGTGTGGACTTGCGCCAATGGAAAAAGATCACTTTTTAGGGATAATCTGCAGAAGATGTCTTCAGGGAACATGGAGTACATACTCAGGGGAACATAATGCAAGTGTTTTTAGCCTTTGTCACTTCTTATAACTCCCGGGATGGGTCCTCCAAGGTACGACAAGAGGAGTAACAGGGATGGTGACAAACTACTGTGTAACAATGCCAGTTGTTTGTTTGCATAACAATGGAAGCATGACTAATTCTCCTATAATTCCCCTAGAAATATTTTTACTAACATCCCCTCAAGGACCTTCGGATCTGCCCAATAGTCCTGTTTCACTTCATTCTTTGAGAAATACTAAGTTAAACTCTTAGTTTACTTAGTAGAAAGAAGCCACATTTCTTGTGTAAAAATCATCATTCAATAATCCGTCTGTCTTTCTTATGTTTAAGTTTACACTTTATAAACTTGGCATTTGTCCATATAATTTCATTCCATAAAATCATATTAACACCTAGCTTTATTATTTAGCTCCCTCAAACTTTTCCCCATCCCTATCATACAAAGAATTATCTTAACCCAAAAAAAATGTAAATATCCCCACCCCTTGGCACTATAGCCAACCCTAGCTTGGGGAATACCATGTCCATTTGGGACTTGTATTAACCCTTCCACATCCAAAATGCTTGGGATTAATTTAACATTTGGTTAAATTAATAACCATAGTCTGCCCCCCACACATAAACCTAGCCTTAATACCCTCCGCGCTTGTATATTTTGGGATTGATTTAATATTTGATTAAACCAATAACCACGCCCGCGCAAACATAAAACCCGCAATCCAAAGTTTTTAATCCCCCCACAACATATTATAATATTAAATATGGGCAGGTCCCCGCGCCATATCGTACCCAAAACTATGCATCCCGTCAACCCTCTGATCCGCCCTCCCAGATCCGACGACGCTTGCCGATATCGGAGCGACCCCACTGTACGAGGGTTAGCTCCTGATAGAAGGCGGTTTTGCCGCTGTACGCGGGGACGTGTGGCCCATTTTGATTGCATCGGGCCCGCGCTTACACATACCACCCCCATACCAAAGGCGGTCCGATACCAAAACGCTTACCGCCTGTTCTCTCCGCTGCCCACGTCAGCTCTGCATCGGCTTTTGCGTCATCACTCCCGCTACTGTACAGTCCGCCGTGGCTGCCCTGTCACACATTTACATCAGCTGCGTAACCGTCGTACCCTATTACAGGACCATGTGATGTCATGCAGATGTCAGCACAAAAAAGTGCCAAAATCCCGAAAAAACACAAATTTTCGTTAAAAACCAATGAAAGCGATGTTTTTGTTTATTTTGTGCGACCATCTGTAAAAGTTCATGCATGAGTTTTTACGTTCAGTCTGCCATCTACGTCCCAGTCGACCGCCCATGCGTGTTCAACCTGCCACCCTGACCTCCTCGTCTCTACCCGCAACTCCATTTCACTGCAAGGTCGCGAGTAAACAGGTATTTATTTCACTGTTGCCCCTAAACCATGTTTTCTCAAAATTTCTTTGTTAAAAACGACCTCCGAAAGAACTGAATGTGATTGAAGTGAGATTTAATCTCTAAACCTCCCTATTTCAATTCACCACTCACCACTGCTTCCAAAGAAAAACTATTTACCCTATAGCCCTCTGCAAAATTGCCATTGAGGTTCGAAATCCAGCTCCAGTTCGCCCACAAAACCACTAAAGACTATTTGCAAAACCCCTGCTATCTCCATTCCTTGCAAGCTTACTTGTTGCAGAGCCCTGCATACTCTTTATTTCCCTTAAACTCTACTCAGTAGGAGCATATTTACACAGAACTCAAAACTCCTTGCCAAAAAACCACTGTCAGGAGTCCGTTTTCCTATTGAAGTATACACCAAATTAAATTATAATCCCAGTAAAATCATAGAGGCCCCAGTTGCCCTCAATATTGCACCACTAAATGCACACCATAGAGAATTAGAGTGGATACCTCTGGCAAACAGAGATTATCAAATTGCTGATATGGAAGGAGACATGCCTCACCTTTAGGCATTTTGTGAAATAAGGAATAAGTTCAGAAACAAAGCTGACCTATTGGGAATATGGGAATCCAAAATGCCAATGTACTACCTGCCCTCAGTGAATGTGTTCCCTGACCTCATCCATCAGTGTTGTGCAAATTATGAGCCTTCTCAAAGGGCAGTGATGGACCCTGCTGGAAATGTCCTCTTTTACATTACTCCTTAGTCCATAAATGGGATGCTTCAATTGAGGCCAACTCAGCCTTTGGTCCCCCTTTCCATGAAATAATTGCTGGATCAAGCCTCAAAGTTGCCCTCTGCAGAAATTGACTGAATTGCCAAGCTATTTATGCCACCAGACTGTTACTCCACATTCACAATCCCCTATCACCATGCTTGGTTTACTGAGGAGGGAAAATTTCTCATAGATATGATCTCCTACATCCTGGGATTCAAAACAAGTGAAGTTGTAGATGAGACTGTCTTTGCCTTGATGTCTATCTTTACTCCAGGATAGCCCCATGCTATCAAGTATGACTATGCCACCTTCATAGCCAACAAGATTCATGAGAAGTTCATGAACTTAGAGAGGGAAAGGGTATTCAAATACACCTCATATATCTATCATTTGCTTCCATACTATCAGTTTGAAAGTTTCCCGATTTTCCTTAAGAAATTGGATGCTAGGGAGGGAGCGAAGGTCTGTCATATTTTGGTCCTTAGTGTTCCATAATGTTAATATATCCCCCTACACATACTGTGATTTCATTGACCTCTTTGTCCACCCAGACACTTTCCTTTTATCAGTAGATCCTCCTCCTAGGCTGACTGCTGAAATGCAGAGAATTCTACATCTCTCAAAGGGATACAACATTGGTGACTGGTATTACTACCAAAACCACACTGTAATAAGGATCTATGGCTGTGAATTGGCCCCATGCAGACTACCAAAATATGTCCCCATGAGACTCTTTCCCTTGGAGTACTACCTGCGGTTCAATAGTGCAGACTTAAAGCACTTCTTGGGCCCCTTTATCTTTAATAAAAGGGAAGAAGCATGGAAGGATGCTGATGAGATTCTGAGAGAAAAACTCAAGCTCAAACTGAGTTTCTATTGGTCACCATATGACCCTGAACACTTCATAAGATTTAGAAGAGTTAAAAACAAGCTCACAGGGTATCCCCACCACAGAATCCTTGAAATTGAACAATATGCCAATCGACAAGAATGGATAGAGGGCACACTTGTGGAAGAGCTTACTGAAGAAGAGATAACATAAAAAGCAATAAAAAACCTTGAAAAATCAGTTGACTTGGAATCTTTTGGATAGGTGTTTTTCATAGCTCCTCAACACCTTGGAGAAGGCACCTCATCCGGCACGGCTTCCCAATAGCCTGCCCAAGAAAGTGCTCCACTACAGGAAAATCTAAAGGTAAGGAGGTGAAGGATTTAGAACAGTAAGTGCACCATTCTGATCAGCAAGAGACAATGGAAGACCGGCTGGTTTCTACAGATGAACAAAGTCAAGGGCAAGATCCTTCTACTCAAGCAAAGCGAGCTGAAATCCCAGTATTACAAACTCCTCTCAATGAGGAAAGTGCCAAGAAAAGGGATAGACAGGAAGAAACCCCTACAGGGACATCTACAGATCAGCAATGAGAAAAGAGACAAAGATTGAATCCTTATTCAGAGGAAGAATTGCTAGAGGGGCCAACTAAACAACAAGTTCCCCCAAGCATGGAGACATCAGCCAGCTCCTTCCAGCTAGAGCAAGAAAGACAATAAGGGGTGGAGGTCACATCCACCAGGCAACAAAGCAGACAGGGCTCTGATATCAAAGAAGACATTCATAGATATTAAGGCTAGAAATGACCCAGTGAGGTACCAGCTCTACAACCAGTTGCTAAGGATGGCTCCCACTAATCAGCAAAGGCTAATGGAAGCCTATGACATCCAAGAAGGGAAAATCACTCTCAGTCATTTCAGACCTATAACGCAGCAACCACAATTAGTTGCTGACTATATCAGAACCAATCTGGAAGTTCTCTCCAAAGACATCCACTCGATGGACCAGATTGAATTGCACAAGAAGACCGGTGAAATGGTATATTCTACCTCGACAAACAAAACGTTGTTGGCCCATAGATTGCAAAACTCTTTTCACAATACTTCTGCCCAACTGGAATTACAGAAGACCTCCTCAATGGCTAAGGATAATAGAATCAAATCCTTGGAGGAGATTATTATAGAGTTGGGACATGATCCCCAGGATCCGAAAGGCATTCAGGCCTTGATCAAAAAGAAAGAGGAAGACATAGCAGCCCTCAAAAGACAACTCAAGCTGCCAGCTACACTACATCCTCAAGCCACAGAGATAGCACAACAAAAGGAAGAGCAGGATGTGGTATGGGCTTGCATAAAAGGTTGATAGAAACAGAGAGTGCCTTGGAGGCATCATTGCAAGGAAGACAGGGGGAGTTGGCCTATCATCCAATTCAAACTGCTCACGTTCTTACAACTGCTCCTCCTATGGCCACCACAATAGTCCCTCCCATTGATCCAACATCCACAGCAAGTACCTCAAGTTCAGCACCAGTTTCAGCAGCAACAACAGAGCAAGAGACTAGCTTGAGTATGGAGGGGATGATGAAGGAAATAAAATCCCTGGAAGTACAGATGGCAGAATTGAAAGAGGCCAAAGAAAATCTAGCTAAAATTGAGGAAAGATATGAAAAATCAAAGCAGGATTTAGCTGAGAAGACAAGGGAAGTGAAAGCCCTGGAAAAAAGAATAAAAGAGCTAGAGAAAGAGCTTACTCTTGATAGGAACTTAGCTGAGGTCAAGAAAATTTTGTGGGCCAAGATTGGCCAATCCATTACTGACCAATGGCAATCAATTGAGACCATACATGAGCAAATGGACTTGATAGGCTTAGCTCAATTTGAAAATCAAAAGGCTAGAGCATCATTAGGGAATATGCCTAAGCAAGCCAAGAGGATGATTCAATTTCTAAACACTCATACCAAAGAGCAACTGGCAGCAATAGGTATCAGGAACAGGACTGATACCATCTTACTAGTAAAAAGGGCACTGACCCTAAGGAATTTTGTGCAAACTCTAGAAAGAAAATGCCAAGAAATGCAAGCAGAGGTAAATGAATTTAGAATAAAGTTTGCAGCATTACAGAGCATAGGGCTACCAAGTTTAGTAACTAGCGCTGGAAGACTGTTGTCACATGAGCATTATGCCAGCAGTGTAAACAACTATGCCTCCAATCAAATCATAGCGTCCTCGAGCACATCAGAAGAAACCGGGCCTCCATCTTGACAAAGTCCCTATGACAAACTAGAAAATCTGTTCTACATTGAACATGAGATAAACCACCTATTTGAAGTCCAGCCCAACTTTTACAGATACACTGAAGCTGATGAAACACTGATAAAGATACAAAGACATCAGCTGCCTACAGAGGATTGGTGGAAAGGAATGATGGAGACATTGCTCAGGTAAATTTTGTTTATTGATTCTTGTTGGTCAGCTACAGGTCAGCGAAAATGTTTATTGATTCTTGTTGGTCAGCTACAGTTCAGCGAAAACGGAGACACGGTCCACCTGTCAGAAGATAAAAAGCAGCATAAAGCAGAAATGGAATGGTGACTACAGCTAGTTAATGCAAAAAAAAAAAAAAAAAACTGAGCACTGATGATAAAGGCCAAGACAACAAGAAACAATGTACCAACATCGAGGCAGCAAATGCAGAATGAATGCACAACAACCAGCCGACTCACACAGCCCAGAAAAGTCAAAATATCTCTGACAAATTGGACAGCTAGCACATTCATATTTATTACAACGGTTATTCCTTCATTTACTACTTCTTAAGAGTTGGTAAAGAAAGTTATGAGTTCTAAGACTTATCTTCATGATATTTTGTATCTCCCTTTTGTATAAATACCTCCGCATAATATGTATTTGGGGTTGGTGATTTTCTCTCTAAGCTACGCTGTAATTTCTGAGACTCTCTAATACAAATGGTTGTTGGAGTTCATGGTTTCTGCGCTGTCTGAATGTGCAAATGATGTTCTGGGACTTGCTACACAATTCCTGTGTCATTCAATGGAAAAATATGTTATTCTAAACTGTGTTTTATGTTTTCTGTGTTTGAAAATTTCATATATGTTTCATAATATTGATAACAGAGAGAAGGAATAGCCTAGGATTTGTTTAAATTGCACCCTGTGCTCAATCTCTGTTATTACTTATGTTTTCTTCAGAATTAGTCATAAATATGAATTCTTAACTGCTCATGTTTGCACTGGTTCTTTGATTTTGAATACTATGTAGGAATTCTTAATTGCTCCTGGATAATATTCATACACTTTCCCTCTGCCAGCATAATGAAAGATTCTTGATTGCCTTTCATTCCCTGGCTTCATTCTATCAATTCCTGATTTGATAATTGTTCCCAGACTGACTACCTTGCTCTGTACCATTTCCATTTACCCAAGAGACACTTTCAACTATACACCATCATTGACTCCATTGCCCAATAGTATAGACTATTTTGGACTTGCATCCCAGCTCTGCTTGAAATCACCATCCAACAAATTTAAACAAAAACCTGTACATCATAACTAGCCTAAAATATTACAAAACAAAGCTAAATTACAAAGAGAGAGCCCTCTCTGGTTGCAGGTAGGCTAGGACCTGCAACTAAAAGATTGGTTAGTGGTTATCTCGGCCGTATTCCCTCCAAGAGGCAGGGAACAACCTGAGAAATAACATCATTGGTGACTCCACTGGGGAACTGAATGTTTGTTTATAATTGCTGTCTATTTTCTAAAGCTACAGATGGAGCCTGAAGTTAGCCAGGTAGCCTTTGAAAGTGTCTTTGCTATGCATTTACAGAAGTAAATAAAAGCTGCTTCAGTCAATATCCAATATAGTTTTAAGCTATAAACAATTGTTCCAAAGATTTGATCAGTTTCTCTGTCTCAACATATTCAAAGGAAAGCCCAAAGCCTCCTATATTTCAAAGAAACTCTCATAGAATATTGTGAAAAAATTGTGATCTTAAAACTTCCTTAGAAAATACCAAAAAACAGATTTAGAAGTTGGCTCCAAAGAAGAAAACTCATTACACCAGGTCAAACCCTGAACCAGATCCTCCAGCTGTTTTTGGAAATCTGAACTTGATTCCTAAGACCCTTAGGAGACAAGAAGCTCAAGAAAGTTCTGCTAGTTTAGACCTTGAAACAGTTCAGCAGAACTATATCCCAACTCCTTCTAAAGTCTCAACCCATTTTCACATTACCAATATTTCCCCTAGCTCTTCATCCACCTCCCAAAGCACGTCCTCCACACCTCCATCCACTGCACATATTTCAACTCCAGTCCCTTCTGTTCCAGCTGTCCCATTTCTTCCTGTTGCCCCATTTATCCCTGTAAATATGGCAAATTGTTATGCCCTTCTTCAGTTGCCTGCAAATCCAGGGGCTATTCCTCAGGATTATCAAAGTAAAATCACATATTTTGATGGTACTGGATCCTATACAGCCCAGCAACACACTAAGAAAATGCAAGATTACTTTGAGAATTATGAAATAGATGATGATGATGTGAGAATGAAGATTTTTGTCCAAAGTCTAACTGGTGATGTGAGGATTTGGTTTAGAGCACTTCCTGCAAATTCTATAGCTGATTCAGAAGCTCTTTACCAATCCTTCTTAAACAGATGGGAAAAGAAGAAAGACCCTTTACACATTTTAACAGAATATGAAAACTTGAAAAGAAGCCCACAGGATACCGTCCAAGACTATTTTGCTAGGTTCAACAATGTTTATAATGCTATTCCTCAAAACCTTAGACCTCCACCTGATTTAGCTTTGATCAAATTCCCTGATGGATTTGATTCTCACATGGCATACCAATTGAGGGAAAGAGCCCCTCCAAGCTTAGCAGACATGCAGAATATAGTTGTTAGTGTGGAGGCAAATTTAATTGCTAAACGAAACCGGGAAAGAGCTGAAAGAAGAACAACTTTCGAAGAGGAACCTTCAGCATTTGAACAAAAACTTGATGCAATCTTCAAAGATATGGACAGACTTGGGGATAGGGTGGAAACTATTGAAAGGAAATGATCATGGGAAGGTCAACCAAGTAACACTGCAAGAAGCCCGAAATTTAGAAAAGATCAAACTCCAAATGTTGGAAGGGCTGGCCCTGACCAAAATATCAGACCTCCATTCCAAGAGAATTATGTCGAAGCCTCAACATCTAGTGAGCCAACAGAGGACACCCCAATCAACCTAATGGGGTTAAACAATGAGCAACAAATATTCTTGACCCAAGATGATCAAGAGGCTCACAATTTCAATCAATTCCAAACCAAATTCGGAGAATCATTTGATTTTAGGGAAGGCTATGATGCGGCAGTCTATCAGGTTCATAAAAAATACAAATTAAGAAGTATAACCATAGACGTGCCTGAACCTACCAAGCTGAAGGATACCAAATAGCCAAAGAAGTCAAAGGATAAATTTGTCCTGATAGAACCCTCTAGTAAGATAGATCCAAAGGAAGTCACTGTGGAAGATGTATCAGACTCACAGTGTTCAAAGAATCAACCGTATACATCTCATTCTTCAAAAGAAAATCTAAACTGTCCTCCTGATAAAAGTTTCAGATCAGATGTACCTCAAAACAACACTCATAATCAAGAAAAGGTCAATGAAAGTTCAACTGAAAAGGAAAGGATTGTTGTCCACAACACAAAAGTGCAGATAGAAAAACTTTTCAACTTAGAAACAAAAATTGGTAAGCTGAAAATAGCTATTCCTCTTTCTGAATTGTCCAAACATCAAATATATAGAGAGCAAATCAATAGGTCACTGCAAATACCAGACAATAGGGATGCAGTCAATGTTCTTGATGATCAACCAGAATTAATCTTTAGTCCTGAAGTCAATGGTAAAACAGTAGATGGAGGAGTTCCTCCATTCTATGTGAGCTTAAACATTCATGAAAAAGTGCTCCATAATGCAATGTTTGATTCGGGGGCTTCCCACAACCTAATGCCAAAATCTGTGATGGAGAAACTAGACTTAGATATCACAAGGCCATACAAAGACTTGTTTTCATTTGATTCCAGCCAGGTCAGGTGTCTAGGCCTAATCAAAGACCTTTGTGTATCCTTAATCCAATATCCGGCTAAAACTATCTTGATGGATGTGGTGGTAGCTGACATTCCACCCAGGTATGGTATGCTTTTGTCAAGGTTGTGGGGTGAAAAATTCCAAGGATCTTTGCAACTAGACATGTCCTGTGCCACTATTTCAGTCTTTGGCCAGCCAAAGATATTATACCATGAAACACTAATGAAATATGTGGTGAGCAGTCAAGAAAAACCCCAAAATTTCCCCATCTATTCTATGCATTCCAACATGGATTCATTCATTTTATATAATGCTGGGATGTGTCCCAAATCTGATGTCAAACTCCTAGAAGCAGCACAAGCACAGAGCATAGAGGAACAATCTGGTGTCCAAGATCATAAAATTGTTGATGTGATTAATGCAATAAAGAAAAATGCCATTCCACATGAATTACATGAGCCACATCTGCCCACTGAACAAGCTTCTAAAACTCTTAAGTCTAGTCATAACCAAGAGATCTTATGGTACTTGGAGTTTGATGGCTCTGTCAACAAATTGGGAGCAGGGGCAAGGGTTTGGATTCACAACATGCAAAATGACCATGTTGAAGGTCATGCATATAGATTAAATTTCAGATGCACAAACAATATGGCCGAGTATGAATCCCTGTTGTTAGGACTCAAACTGATCAGAGGTCTAGGGGAAACCAAGGTCTCAATTTTAGGGGATTCTGATCTAATTATATAGCAGATGAAGGGAAATTTTATTACAAATGATCTTAGGTTCAGAGCTTACAGAGGGGCAGCCATTGAAATACTCAACACCTTCTCAGAATCTCAACTCACCAAAATTCCAAGAAAGCACAATTTACATGCACACAGCTTGGCAACTTTCGCTAGCACTTGCAAGCTTCCTTTTGAGCCCAATCACCACTTCACTGCTGAAATCAAACACAGACCTGCTGTCCCAGATAATGTCAAAAACTGGCAGGTCTTTGAAAGTGATACACAGATAAATAATTTCCTGACTTTGAAAGAGGAATTCTCCAGCATAAACATTGATACAAGCAGCATGGATGACCAACAACAGATAGACAAAATTGAGCTAAGCATATCTGCTGAAACAGAAAATCTGATATTGCATCCAACTACTTTTGATGACAAGAAATTACAAGAGCTGAAGCAAACAGATTTTGATGAAATAGCTTAGGCAGAAGCTGAAGTAATTGAATTAAAAGAAAATTTTCTGCCCACAGGCTTAACTCCTTTGGAGGATTTATTTGATTCAAATGATATCTCAAGGAAGCCAAAAGTGCAACCACTCAATGCAGAAATTGAGGACTGTAACATTGGAACCACAAAAAATCCCAAAATGGTAAAGCTCTCCAAAGCACTACCTGCTGATCAGAAGTTGAAATACATTGATTTGTTTAAAGAGTTCCAAGATGTCTTTGCCTGGAGTTATGAGAACCTCAAATCCTACGATACTTCAGTCATCCAGCACACTATACCTCTGAAAGAGAATCAAAAACCTTTTAAACAAAAGCTTATAAGGGTGAATCCTGTCCTCCTTCCTTTGATTGAAAAAGAAGTTAAGCTTATGTCTGAAGCTGGAATCATTGCACCTATTAGGTTCTCAGAGTGGATTTCAAATCTATTACCCACCAGGAAGAAAACGGGAGAGATAAGATTGTGTGTTGACTTGAGAAATTTAAACAAAGTCTCTCTCAAAGACCATTACCCTTTACCAAAAATGGATCATATCCTACAAAGGGTAGTGGGAGCCTCTAGGATCTCATTGCTAGATGGATTCTCAGGATTCAATCAAATTTTAGTACACCCAGATGATCAAGACAAGACTTCCTTTACAACACCTTGGGGAACCTTCAAATATGTCAAAATTCCTTTCAAACTCAAGAATGCAGGGGCCACTTTTGAAAGATAAATGGACATAGCCTTTGCGAAAGAGATCCATGATTTCTTAGTCATATACCTTGATGATCTCACTGCTTTTTCAAAATCAAACCAAGAACATTTAGAACACTTAAGGCAAGTGTTCCTAATTTGCAGAAAATATGGCATATCATTTAACCCAAAGAAATCACTGTTTGCCCTAGAAGAAGGAAAACTCCTAGGTCACATAATCTCAAAATATGGCATTAGGATTGATCCGGACAGAATTCAAGCTATCCTTCAAGTGCCTCATCCAAGGAACATCAAAGAACTGCAAGCTTTTTTAGGAAAGATCAATTTCCTAAGAAGGTTCATTCCCAATTTGGCTGAGCTTATAAGACTGTTAAATAATATGTTGAAGAAATATTCTAAAGTCAAATGGACGATGGAAGCAAGACAAGCCTTTGAGGACATCAAAACAGCTTTGACAAAAACACCAGTCCTCACCAGCCCCAATTTTGATAGAGATTTCATGATTTTTTCCTTTGCATCTGAGCATACTATTGCTGCTGTCCTATTACAAAAAGATGACCAAGGATGTGACAAGCCCATTTCCTTTTTCAGCAAAGCCCTTAGGGATGCACCTTTAAAATATCAAATCATGGAAAAACATGCTTATGCCTTTGTAAAGGCCGTCAAGGATTTCAGAGTTTATATCTTGTACTCACATGTGATAGCCTATGTTCCAAATGTTGTGGTAAAGGACATTTTAGCTAAAGGAGGAATTGAAGGTAAGAGGGGCAAATGGATAGGCAATAGTTTAGAGTATGACATTGAAATCAAGCCCACAAAACTCATAAAAGGAAAAGGATTAGCTAAACTGATGACTGAAACCAATTTTCAAGCCCTTGACATCAATGAATTGGAAAACGAATAGGAGATGGTGACTCCATAGATCAATCAAGCCTTTTTACAATACCCTTGGTATGCTAACATATGTTTTGTATTTTTAAACCTGCAAGCTCCTCCAGGGTTGTCCAGGACTAAAAATAGATTCTTGAAAATGAAAGCATCAAAGTTTTTTATTATAGATAATGTCTTATTTTGGAAAAATCATGAAGGTATTTTGCTTAATTTCCTAACATTGGATGAAACTGACAAAGTCCTCATGGAGTTTCATGCAGGGGACTGTGGAGGATACTTATACTGGAAATCAACAGCTGATAAGATTCTAAGAGCTGGTTTCTATTGGCCTTCCCTGTTTTTTGATGTGAAAAAGTTTGTAGTTTCATGCCATAAATGCCAGATATTTGAAGGCAGGAGAAAGCTGTTACCTTTACCCCTCAAACCTATTTCAATTGAAAGACCATTTCAACAATGGGGTTTAGACTTCATTGGTGAAATCCACCCTTCATCCTCTGGCCAACACAAGCAGATTTTGACTGCTACAGACTATTTTACCAAATGGATAGAAGCCATCCCTTGTATGCAAGCCAATGACTCAATTATTATGCAATTTTTTTGAAACCAACTTCTTGTCTAGATTTGGCTGTCCGGAAAAAATTATTACAGACAATGCTGTTGCTTTCAAATCCAAAAAAATGATCAACTTTTGCCATAAATACCACATTACCTTTGGCCACTCCATAACCTATTATCCTCAAGGTAATGGCTTAGCTGAGTCCTCCAACAAAAGCCTCATCAACATCATTAAAAAGGTCTTGGAAGAGAACAAAACGAATTGGCATAAAAAACTTGTGAATGCACTATGGGCAGACAGATTGACCACCAAAAGATCTATTAGTACAAGTCCATATGAACTGGTTTATGGAATGGAGACAACATTCCCTTCATCTTTGGGAATCCCTGTAATCAAATTGCTGCAAGAAATACAAGCAGAGCCTAATGATATTCAGAGAAGGATCAATCAAACTATTCACTTGCAGCAAAGAAGAGAGGAAGTATATCAGAGAACCCAGGTTCAACAAGATAAAATCAAGAAGATCTTTGACAAAAGAACAAAAGCTGAAGATTTCTTCATAGGAAACAAAGTGCTGAGATGGGATTCTAGAAGGGAAGATAAAGGGAAACATGGGAAATTTGATTTTCTTTGGAAAGGACCTTATGTTATTCATGCTCTACAAGGGAACAACACCTATTTTTTGAGGATTTCGGATGGAAAAGATACTGAGGAAGGCCCAGTCAATGGGTGAATGCTCAAGCATTATTTTGATTCTCTGTAGTCAACATAACACAACTGTATATTGTACATTAGTATTTGTATTTCTATCAATTTTTATTTACAACAATTAGATAAGGAACAAAGTGCAGCATATTTTGAGGAAAACTTTTGGTATATATCTTGAACTTACCACAAGAGATAAAAGAGAAGACTTGGGAACTACATAAATGATGATAAACACTCAGAAAAACAAGTAAAGATAGGGCTGTAATTTTGTGCAGATCAACTCACAAGGACTGCATACATGCTACAAAGGTTCAGATCATTGGTTTCCAGCAGAAGGAAGTTTTAAAATTACAATAGCCAACTAAGAATAAGGCCATCTAACCTGCTGTTCTTGGCTTTTCACCAGGAAAAGCCACCCCCAAGTGGAGCCACTGTTAGGTTCCTATACCAATAGGTTTCATTTTTCATGATTGACTATGGAAGTGCCAAATATGTTCATCTTTTCATGTTGCAAAGGTTCCATATTTTGTATACAGATAGGGAAAATGAAAAAATGTAAAGAGGGTATGCCCTAAAAGAAAAATCAAAGGGAAAAAAGAGTAAATTTGTCAAAAAAAGTAAAGAAAATGAACCCCAAACCAAAAGACCAGGAAAGTGGCCAGTCAAAATGCCACTGCTATCTCATTTGAAAGTTTATAATGTGCAAATACCGTTGTTTATTACACTTGATGGATGGACCAACAGTCCAATCTAGACCATATCATGTTTAAACTTGTTGTTATAGAATAGGGAAGGAATATCTGTCCAAATAGTTCAAGCTTGGAAGATGAGTAGAGAGGTAGAGAAATTAAGGAGCCCAACTCCTTAATCTAGGCCCTTGGAAGAGACAAGGGTAGACTTAGATAGGAGGGCAGTCAAAAGAAAAGAGGACAATCAGGGTTTTCCAGTTCAAGTGCACCCAATCAAAAAAAGGAAAATAAGTTAGGTGTATTAGGATGGGTAGGTAGTTTGAGGTTGCAGAAGCAGGTGGGTGCTCACTTTTGTCTTGTCAAGAAGACTCATCTCATCAATGACATTGGTACCATGCCAGTTGTTTGTTTGCATAACAATGGAAGCATGACTAATTCCCCTATCATTCCCCCAGAAATATTTTTACTAACATCCCCTCAAGGACCTTGGGATCTTCCCAATAGTCCTGTTTCACTTCATTCTATGAGAAATACTAAGTTAAACTCTCAGTTTGCTTAGTAGAAAGAAGCCACATTTCTTGTGTAAAAATCATCATTCAATAATCCTTCTGTCTTTCTTATGTTTAAGTTTACACTTTATAAACTTAGCATTTGTCCATATAATTTCATTCCATAAAATCATATTAACACCTAAATTTATTATTTAGCTCCCTCAAACTTTTCCCCATCCCTATCATACAAAGAACTATATTAACCCAAAAAAAATGTAAATATCCCCACCCCTTGGCACTATAGCCATATAACCCTAGCTTGGGGAATACCATGTTCATTTGGGACTTGTATTAACCCTTCCGCATCCAAAATGCTTGGGATTAATTTAACATTTGGTTAAATTAATAACCATAGTCCGCCCCCCACACATAAACCTAGCCTCAATACCCTCTGCGCTTGTATATTTTGGGATTGATTTAATATTCGACTAAACCAATAACCATGCCTGCGCAAACATAAAACCCACAATCCAAAGTTTTTAACCCCCCCGTGACATATTATAATATTAAATACAGGTGGGTCCCCGTGCCATATCGCCCACAACTATGCATCCCGTCAACCCTCCGATGCGCCCTCCCAGATCCGATGGCCCTCGCCGATATCGGAGCGACCCCGCTGTACGAGGTTTAGATCCTGATAGAAGGCGGTTTTGCCGCCGTACGTGGGGACACGTGGCCCATTTTTATTGCATCAGGCCCACGCTGACACATACCGCCCCTGTACCAAAGGCGGTCCGATACCAAACCGCTTAGCGCCTGTCCTCTCCGCCACCCACGTCAGCTCTGTGTCGGCTTTTGCGACATCACTCCCGCTATTGTACAGTCCACCATGGCTACCCTGTCACCCATTTACGTCAGCTACGTAACTACCATACCCTGCTACCGGACCATGTGATGTCATGCTGATGTCAGCACAAAAAAGTGCCAAAAGCCCGAAAAAACACAAATTTTCATTAAAAACCAATGAAAGCGATGTTTTTGTTTGTTTTGCACAACCAAGTGTAAAAGTTCATGCATGAGTTTTTACGTTCAGTCTGCCATCTACGTTCCAGTCGACTGCCCATGCGTGTTCAACCTGCCATCCTGACCTCCTCGGATCTACCTGCAACTCCATTTCACCACAAGGTCGCGACTAAACAGGTATTTATTTCACTGTTGCCCCTAAACCCTATTTTCTCAAAATTTCTCTGTTAAAAACAACCTCCGAAAGAACTGAATGTGATTGAAGTGAGCTTTAATATCTAAACCTCCATGTTTCAATTCACCACTCACCACTGCTTCCAAAGAAAACCTGTTTACCTTATAGCCCTCAGCAAAATTGCCATTGAGGTTCGAAATCCAGCTCCAGTTCGCCCGCAAAACCACTAAAGACTATCAGCAAAACCCATGCTATCTCCATTCCTTGCAAGCTTACTTGTTGCAGAGCCCTGCATACTCTTTATTTCCCTTAAACTCTACTCAGCAGGAGCATCTTTGCACAGAACTCAAAACTCCTTGCCAAAAAACCACTGTCAGGACTCTGTTTTCGTGTTGAAGTATACACCAAATTCAATTATAATCCCAGTAAAATCATGGATGCCCCAGTTGCCCTCAATATTGCACTACTAAATGCACCCCATAGAGAATTAGAGTGGATACCTCTGGCAGACAGAGATTATCAAATTGCTGGTATGGAAGGAGACATGCCTCACCTTCAGTCATTTTGTGAAATAAGGAATAAGTTCAGAAACAAAGCTAACCTATTGGGAATATGGGAATCCAAAATGCCAATGTACTACCTGCCCTCAGTGAATGTCTTCCCTGACCTCATCCATCAGTGTTGTGCAAATTATGAGCCTTCTCAAAGGGCAGTGATGGACCCTGCTAGAAATGTCCTCTTTTACATTACTCCTTAGTCCATAAATGGGATGCTGCAATTCAGGCCAACTCAGCCTTTGGTCCCCCTTTCCATGAAACAATTGTTGGATCAAGCCTCAAAGTTGCCCTCTGCAGAAATTGACCGAATTGCCAAGCTATTTATGCCACCAGACTGTTACTCCACATTCACAATCCCCTATCACCATGCTTGGTTTACTGAGGAGGGAAAGTTGCTCATAGATATGATATCCTACATCGTGGGATTCAGAACAAGTGAAGTTGTAGATGAGACTATCTTTGCCTTGATGTCTATCTTTACTCCAGGACAGCCCCATGTTGTCAAGTATGACTATGCCACCTTCATAACCAACAAGATTCATGAGAAGTTCATGAACTTAGAGAGGGAAAGGGTATTCAAATACACCTCATATATCTATCATTTGCTGCTATATTATCAGTCTGAAAGTTTCCCAGTTTTCCTTAAGAAATTGGATGCTAGGGGGGAGCGAAGGTCTACCATATTTTGGTCCTCAGTGTTCCATCATGTTAATCTCTCCCCCTACACATACTATGAGTTCACTGACCTCTTTGTCTACCCAACCACTTGCCTTTTATCAGCAGATCCTCCTCCTAGGCTCACTGCTAAAATGCAGAGAATTCTACATCTCTCAAAGGGATACAACATTGGTGACTGGTATTACTACCAAAACCACACTATAATAAGGATCTATGGCTGTGAATTAGCACCATGCAGAATACCAAAATATGTCCCCATGAGACTCTTTCCCTTGGAGTACTACCGGCATTTCAAAAGTGCAGACTTAAAGCACTTCTATGGTGCTAGGAAAAAGGCACAGCTTAAAATTAGACATCAATTGGGCCCCTTTATCTTTAATAAAAGGGAAGAAGCATGGAAGGATGCTAATGAGATTCTGAGAGAAAAACTCAAGCTCAAACTAAGTTTCTATTGGTCACCATATGACCCTGAACACTTCATAAGCTTTAGAAGAGTTAAAAACAAGCTCACAGGGTATCCCCACCACATAATCCCTGAAATTGAACGATATGCCAATCGACAAGAATGGATAGAGGGCACACTTGTGGAAGAGCTTACTGAAGAAGAGATAACAGAAAAAGCAATAAAAAACCTTGAAAAATCAGTTGACTTGGAATCTTTTGGACAGGTGTTTTTCACAGCTCCTCGGCACCTTGGAGAAGGCACCTCATCCGCCACGGCTTCCCAACAGCCTGCCCAAGAAAGTGCTCCACTAGCAGGAACATCTAAAGGTAAGGAGGTACATGATTTAGAATAGCAAGTGCACCATTCTAAGCAGCAAGAGACAATGGCAGACCAGCCGGTTTCTACAGATGAACAAAGTCAAGGGCAAGACCCTTCTACTCAAGCAAAGGCAACTGAAATCCCAATATTGCAAACTCCTCTCAATGAGGAAAGGGCCAAGAAAAGGGATAGATAGGAAGAAACCCCTACAGGGACATATACAGACCAGCAAGGAGAAAAGAGACAAAGATTGAATCCTTATTCAGAGGAAGAATTGCCAGAGGGGCCAACTGAACAACAAGTTCCCCCAAGCATGGAGACATCAGCCATCTCCTTCTAGCCAGAGCAAGAAAGACAACAAGGGGTGGAGGTCACATCCACCCGGAAACAAAGTAGACAGGGCTCTGGTATCAAAGAAGGCACTCACCGATATTAAGGCTAGAAATGAGCCAGTGAGGTACCAGCTCTACAACCAGTTGCTAAGGATGGCTCCCAGTAATCAGCAAAGGCTAATGGCGGCCTATGACATCCAAGAAGGGAAAATGACTCTCAGTCATTTCAGACCTATAACGCAGCAACCACAATCAGTTGCTGACTATATCAGAACCAATCTAGAAGTTCTCTCCAAAGACATCCACCCGATGGACTATATTGAATTGCACAAGCAGACGGTGAAATGGTACATTCTACCTTGGTAGACAAAACGTTGTTGGCCCATAGATTGCAAAACTCTCTGCACAATACTTCTGCCCAAATGGAATTAGAGAAGGCCTCCTCAATGGCTAAGGATAATAGAATCAAATCCTTGTAGGAGATTATTATAGAGTTGGGACATGATCCCCAGGATCCGAAAGGCATTCAGGCCTTGATCAAAAAGAAAGAGGAAGACATAGCAGCCCTCAAAAGACAACTCAAGCTGCCAGCTGCACTACATCCTCAAGCCACAGAGATAGCACAACAAAAAGAAGAGCAAGATGTGGTAACTTTGCTTATGAGCTTGCATAAAAGGTTGATAGAAACAATGAGTGCCTTGGAGGCATCATTGCAAGGAAGACAAGGAGAGTTGGCCTCTCAGCCAATTCAAACCGCTCACATTCATACAGCTGCTCCTCCTATGGCCACCACAATAGTCCCTCCCATTGATCCAACATCCACAGCAGGTACCTCAAGTTCAACACCAGTTTCAGGAGCAACTACAGCAACAGCAGAGCAAGAGACCAGCTTGAGTATGGAGGGGATGATGAAAGAAATAAATGCCCTGGAAGTACAGATGGCAGAATTGAAAGAGGCCAAAGAAAAGATGGATAAAAATGAGGAAAGATATGATAAAACAAAGCAGGATGTAGCTGAGAAGACAAGGGAAGTGAAAACCCTGGAAAAAAGAATAAAAGAGCTGGAGAAAGAGCTTACTCTTGATAGGACCTTAGCTGAGCTCAAGAAAATTTTGTGGGCCAAGATTGGCCAATCCATTACTGACTAGTGGCAATCAATTGAGACCATACATGAGCAAATGGACTTGATATGCTTAGCTCAATTTGAAAATCAAAAGGCTAGAGCATCATTAGGGAATATGCCTGAGCAAGCCAACAGGATGATTCAATTTCTAAACACTCATACCAAAGAGGAACTAGTAGCAATAGGTATCAGGAACAGGACTGATACCATCTTACAAGTAAAAAGGGCACTAACCCTAATTTTTTTTTTTGCAAACTCTAGAAAGAAAATGCCAAGAAATGCAAGTAGAGGTGAATGAATTCAGAATAAAGTTTGCAGCATTACAGAGCAGAGGGCTACCAAGTTTAGTAACTAGCGCTGGAAGACTGCTGTCACATGAGCATTTTTCCAACAGGGTAAACAACTATGCCTCCAATCAAATCACAACGTCCTCGAGCACATCAGAAGAAATAGGGCCTCCATCTGGATAGAGTCTCTATGACAAACTAGAAAATATGTTCTACATTGAACATGAGATAAACCACCTATTTGAAGTCCAGCCCAAATTTTACAGATACACTGAAGCTGATGAAACACTGATAAAGATACAAAGACATCAGCTTCCTACAGAGGATTCATGGAAAGGTATGATGTAGACATTGCTCAGGTAAATTTTGTTTATTGATTCTTGTTGGTTAGCTACAGGTCAGCAAAAACAGAGACACAGTCCACCTGTCAAAAGATAAAAAGAAGCATAAAGCAGAAATGGAATGGTGACTACAGCTAGTTAATGCAAAAAAAAAAAAAAAAAAACGAGCACTAATGATAAAGGCCAAGACAGCAACAAACAGCGTACCAGCATCAAGGCAGCAAACACAGGATGAATGCGTAGCAACCAGCCAACTCACACATCCCAGAAAAGTCAAAATATCTCTTACAAATTGGACAACTAGCACATTCATATTTATTACAACATTTATTCCCTCATTTACTACTTCTTAAGAGTTGGTAAAGAAAGTTATGAGTTCAAAGACTTATCTTCATGATATTTTGTATCTCCCTTTTGTATAAATACCTCCCCATAATATGTATTTGGGGTTGGTGATTTTCTCTCTAAGCTACACTGTAATTTCTGAGACTCTCTAATACAAATGGCTGTTGGAGTTCATGGTTTCTGCGCTGTCTGAATGTGCAAATGATGTTCTGGGACCTGCTACTGAATTCCTGTGTCATTCAATGGAACAATAAGTTATTCTAAACTGTGTTTTATGTTTTCTGTGTTTGCAAATTTCATATATGTTTCATAATCTTGATAACAGAGAGAAGGAATAGCCCAGGATTTGTTTAAATTGCACCCTGTGCTCAATCTCTGCTATTACTTATGTTTTCTTTAGAATTAGTCATAAATATGAATTCTTAACTGCTCATGTTTGCACTGGTTCTTTGATTTTGAATACTGTTTAGGAATTCTTAACTGATCCTGGATAATATTCATACACTTTCCCTCTGCCAGCATAATGAAAGATTCTTGATTGCCTTTCATTCCCTGGCTTCATTCTATCAATTCCTGATTTGATAATTGTTCCCATACTACCTACCTTGCTCTGTAGCATTTCCATTTACCCTAGAGACACTTTCAGCTGTACACCATCATTGACTCTATTGCCCAATAGTATAAACTTTTTGGACTTGCATCCCAGCTCTACTTGAAATCACCATCCAACAAATTTAAACAAAAACCTGTACATCATAACTAGCCTAAAATATTACAAAACAAAGCTAAATTACAAAGAGAGAACCCTCTCTGGTTGCAGGTAGGCCAGGACCTGCAACTAAAAGATTGGTTAGTGGTTACCTCGGCCGTATTCCCTCCAGAAGGAAGGGAACAACCTGAGTGATAACATACCACATAGTACTATATCACAGTAACTTCAGGCACATAGTTACCAATGTTAGTCATTGTTGCTCCTATTCATAATCAATGTTATCTTGCATTTTTTCAAAAAATTATGGGTAATTCCAACGATGGCATGTTCAATTCTTTGCAACATATGAGTTCAAACATTGAAACTGACGCTGACTTCATGCCCATATTGTCAAGATAGGACTTAAGCAACACACATTTTATTGTAAATGAAATCCTGAGCTTGTACACTTAGTGTGGAAATATGCTTAATGCACACCTTCTTTTTTACTAAATATGGCATCATAACTTTCATCGTACTCAAAAACTTCATGTAACATGCCTACGTGTAATCACAACCTATATTTTTAGTGGTGATGAGTGTTCTTGGGAGATGTATATTTTTAAAATATCCCATACTTTGGGTATCTTTTGGCTAGACCCACATTGCACTGCCTACACCATATTATCATTATGATAGTGAGATGATCTTCCACACAATATTATGGGTTATAATATGTGCAACTTAGTAGTTGTTCGACTCAAAAATTCCTAAATGGTTTTCTTGAATTACAATATATGAAGTTCCTTGGAAACTAAAAATGATCCTTCTTGCACATTGTTTGCACCGTGTGGCTAGAAAAAACATAGCCCTCATGCACATTACAACATTCATAATTTAACAAGTGATTTGCAAGATTTTCATGCTCCAAACTTCATCAACATAATAAATCCTAGTTTTTGATGATGTAAGTGTTCAACAAAATATTTTATGTGTGACATAATATCTATGAATACCAGTGAGAAGTCTAGCCTTCCTTCTATGTTTGTATTAAAATGTGATCAATATATTGAATCAAGTGGCCACCATAGTACCAACATTGTTTTATTAACTTGAGAAGTACTCACTAGGGGTTCCATCACCTTGAACCCTACCTCTGACAGGGATTTACTCATGACCCAATGGAAATTCCCACTGCCACGCTCACAAGAAATTTCTTGTCACCCCTACCACCTGAATTCACAAGAATTTATCCTTATGTGGCTAAATGTTTCCCAAAAATATAACACCCCTTAAACTCTGTTAGGTGCCCTTATGTGATACCTGCCTTCACATTTTGGGGGAATTTCCACCACTGTGACTTTTTCAAGCAGTTCGTAGAGATCCTATAAATTTCTCCTTGTGTCCACTTTCAGCCCAAGCAAGCCCAATTTTGTAACTTGGGCGCTATTACCATTATGTGACATCTCTAGCCCTCAACCAAGTAGTGCTACTAATCCAAAACCCAAAATTAAACAAATTTGATTTTGGAAGCACATAATTTATGATTCCAATTATCAAACCCTAGCTAAATTCAACTACCAACCAGATATAATTGTTCCCAGTGGCCCACTACGACCAATAATTGTACCCAATTTCCTTTCTATTTTCCATTCCATCCCATGACTGTACTTGTATCTAGGTAGAAGTTACTTACCTATACCCAATTTAACTAAAACACCTCATTTATGCACAAAACAAGGCCATAATGCATCATACCCATGCATTTTATAGCATAATACTTATTAATTATCCCAAATGTGCAAACTATGGACACATTGCAAACATCAACAATATACATATATACATAATTTGCCATAATAAACATAAATAAAGAAATATCCAACACTAATTTCACAAACCATAGGGAACATAACGAATATGCATGAAATCAGAGATAATTAGAGAATGTTCAAGCCCTAAATGGACCAAAACCTAACAACATATTTAAGATCAATAAAATCAATCTAAATAAATTAACCCCATAGATACCATTCCAAGCATAACAAGGTACCATTTATTAATTTATCATTTAACCATACATTACATCAACAATTATATACATTAATTATTTCTTCCATAGTGAAATAATCGTAAATATAGATCCTAGACTAAGGTTTACAAAAAAAAATGGTACATAAACATAAATAAATACACATGGAACATGAAAACATATGTGTAACATAAATCCAATGAGCTACAAGATTTTCGTGTTCAACCTAATCCTAGACCGGGTAGTTCATAAACATTTAACCATGGCTCACCCTCATGCTAGGGCCATAACTCCATGGGAAACAACTTATACATTCAGTATCTAACATCATCATTTTAACACCCCACCCCACATTTACCTGCTTTCACAAGATATCCAAGGTAAACACGAGTTTAGATTTACTATGACATGACCCAAAAACCAAGTTCAAGTTATGGAAGTGGGACCTACTATATTCAAGCTTTACAAAAACCTCCTATTGGAAACGGGTTCCCCTAGAGCCAATTTTGGGGTCAAAAGCCCATATTTTGGGGAAGAAAGGCCAAATTTTGTATGAAGAATGTAAAGTCTTCGCATTTTGTGGTTTCAGAGTGCGAAGATGTAAAGAGTCATTAAGGGTTTCTGCCCTTCTTTTGTGTAAGTCATGTCAGCTTTAGAGATCTACCCATGGTCCATGGACCATGGTATTGTATAAAAAGAAGTCCTAGAAGAGTCTCTTAGTAGTTCAGTTCAGTAGATCATGGATGAGTCATTGATTTAATGGGTCTGTGAGAGCTAAGAGTGAAGATTCTTAGCATAGGAAGGAGGCTCTGCAGCTGTGTGCGAAGAGGCCTAAGGTAGAAATCTGCAGCTGAGTGCGCGGACCCCTGCAGCTGTGTGCGTAGGGTAGTCAGAGTCTGTACTAGAAATATGAGTTATCAATAAAGAGAAGTATTCTAGAATTACCTTTGTAGTTTACTTCTGTTAATTGCATGTGATTATGTTATTTTGAATGCTCGGTTTATGTTTTAATGCTATTTTGATGCGCAAATCTATATGTTTCTCTTTGTTATATGAACGCAAGCAAAGATATATGTTTACATGAAGATAATCATAATTACATGTTAAGACTCTATGAAACGAAGATAATCTGAGTAAATACAGAAGTAACAGTAATTACAGAGGTGCATAAGTGCCTGATCTATCTATTTAGGGTACGTGAAGGACAGTCGTAGACCTTCAGGGAGGACTTGAGGACGATTAAGAAAGGTGTATTGATAATCCCTAAAGGGCTTATTGATCTGTGCAAAGGTAGAGTGAAGTTATAAAAGTGACATCACTACCATCTTAGGGTGCGGAAACTTGGTTCCTACATCCCCCCATACTGCTTCAGGTGAGACTTCAGCCTGCGCTCTATGGATTGATGCCAAAAGGGCCAATAGTTTAGGGATTTGCTTGGATGACTTAACGTTGAAGCCGGGTCAGGGCCCATCAAGCCAACAAATGGTTTCATTGCTAGGATCGAGATCTTCATAAAGAGATGTGTGATGTCTCATCATTGGAATCCAACTAAGAAAGAACTCGAAGAATGGTTGGATAGAAATATCCATGAATTCATGGCACAAGAAAAAAGGAATCCACAATTGACAAAAGAACAATGGTTGGACAAATACCTATACAAATAAATACACCACATCTTCTTCTATTCCTCCCCGGTCGAGTACTACGAGTGGATTGCAAAATTTGCATATGGCCAAGGAAGGTGGAGGCTTGACGGTCCAATAGTCTACACCCTAGAGTTAGTGCAGAGATTAGAAACATCTGAAGATAAGATCGCACACGTTGTCGATAATTAGCTCGATCGTATCATAGGAGGGTTTGTGACAAAGTTAGCGGTCGATACCTCAGTTAGTTATAATGAAGTAGAGCACCGCGTCTTCAAGGGACCACGAGGTAAGTATTTAAAATCTTTAAATACTTGGATTAAGATCCTCTTATGTGAAAATAGGGTTATGCAACTACCTTGATGTTTGGGGCTGCATGAATTGGCAGGACATTCAAGAACAAGGGAAGAACAGGCCCTGAATATAGCCTGCCAATTGAACTCCCTCTTAGTGACGACGAGGAAGCAACATAGGTATCTCTGCAGAGTACTTTCCAGTTGATAAAGAAAGGGTTCCCACAAATACTGCATCCACCCACACTGACTCCATCTTCACCTCCACTGCATACGCCTTCACCTACACCATCTCCACCTCTGCCATAGTTCAATATGGTGAACTCGGTAAAGCTACCTATGTTCAAGGGCATGGGAAATTACTATCCAGACTAGTTTTGGTTCATCGTGAAGGTTGTATAGGAAGCTCAGGGTATCACGGATGATCAAATTAAGAGATAAATGTTGGTTAATGTTACACAGCAATTTGTCACTGTTTGTCACCGTCCCTGTTACCCCTCACCTGTACACTAGAGGACTCATTCTGGGACCTGTGAGAAGTGACAAGACCTGAAACCACTTGCATCGTATTCCTCTAAGTATGAGCTTCATTTTCCCTGAAGACATCTCCTGCAAAATACCCATGAAAATAGTTTTTTTGCATTAGCGCGGGTCCACAGTTCACTGCCCGTGCCAATGAGGGAAATCCTCTAAATAGGGCGCGCCATTGGCGCTCTATCTCAGAGTCGCACTCGCGCCAACCGAATTGAGTAAAGTTTTCAACCACCAAGCTCCCGAAGGTTCTCTTCAACCCATTCACCAACTGAATCTATGTTGAGCTAGGATGGTTTGGCTTCGAATCTCCATAGAAGGGAAAGTGGTTTGCCACCTTTCATGGAAGTTTCCAAGTGATAAAGCCAATCCCATGAATAATGTGGTTGATCCTATCTCTTTCCTCTCTATCTATAAAAGCTTGCCTCTATGCCTTGAGCAAGCTAGTCATAATAGTCAGTAGTTCCAGGAGTTCAAGAGTTTGAAGCTGCAAGAGCCTTCTTTGCACCCATAAGGCCAAATCTAAGTAAGGAGATTCTTGTCACCCAAAGAGAGAGAGGCTTGTTCCTCATCCCAACAAGCTTTGCAAGACTTGTGTAGTTGACTACCCAGCCAAAGGAGGATTTGACGTCAGAACAATGGTTGTATTCTTCTTTGTTATTTATTAATAATAGATGACTATCATTATGGTTCCACTCTCATTGTCTTATGTTTGATGTTGAGTTATATCTTTTCTGACTGATATATAATTGCATCTACTAGATTTTATGCTTGTTTTCATGTTGTTCTTTGCATGTGCAGGTGTCCAATCACGGAGATCGTGGGGATCGTGACCCGCCAAGGCAAAGGAACGAGGGCGATATCTCTTCGATGAACACTAGCATTGGAATCCAGGTAGGTTCTCACCATCTACTTTTTATTTGCAATTAGGAACTTGCGTGATAGCATTGTGTGATTGTTGCTAGACCTGGTCTGGGCTATTAGGGATCGTCTCTGTCCGCAGAGAGGATTTACCTCCACAAAAATTTGGCGACTCCATTGGGGAAGGAGCCAAATGTAAACCTAAGTATCCTTGTCTTATCTGTGATGAGGATCACTACACTAAAGACTGCCCGAGGCGGTCCGAAGTTAGTCGATTGTTGAAAGGTGCTCCTGGGACTCCTGCTGTGCTTAAAGAACCTTTCCCTTCTCAGCAAACTCAAATGGTGGCAGATCCATCGCAACCCTCTTCTTCATTCGGCTCTCAAGTCTTCATGGCTGGGACAATTCCCATCCATGCCACTACTCGAGCAAAGGAATATCTATCTCATGCCGGGAAAGAGCTGGAGGTCCCCTCCAGTGCTCCTCCATCTAGTTCTACTCCTCTCCACATCGAAAGACCTAGCATTGAGACGACTATCCGACCCCCTCCAAAAGGTGTACTCCGGAAGTCTTCTTACAACCCTAATGCTCGTGCTGCCCAGCACTACAGCATCGTTGAGGACTTAGCTCAGGATCCGTTTGCTATGTCCGCTCTAGAAGTCCTCCAGAGCTGCCCCTCCCAGAGGAAGTCCATGCTATCAGCCATCGGTGGCATAGACCCGACTGACTCGGATCTGATTTCTTTTGATCTCGAGGGCTATACGCCTAGACTCCCTCACCAAATTGCTTTCCTTATATAGGTCATCATCAATGGTAAAACGATTCATTGTACAGTCATTGATGAAGGTGCCTCAACTTGCATCACGTCTGTTGCTTGCTGGAAAGCTATTGGTTATCCAACATTGAGCCAGTCTCCTACGACATTGGAAGCTTCTGATGGAAGAGATTCCCGTCCTTACGGTATCCTCCAACACTTGCCCATCTCCTTGGAAGGGAAGATGGTAGAAGTGGAGGTCGAAGTTTTCGACACTAATCTTACCTACAACCTCCTCCTCGGACGTAGCTGGACATACGCCATGCAAGCCGTGGCTTCCTCCCTTTTCCGTGTCATTCGTTTCCCTCATCAAGAGAAGATTGTCACGGTGGACCATCTCTCCTTCTTCGCCTCTTCTTTTGAAGGTAATGTGCCATTCGTGGAGCATACCTCTAAATCATTCGACAGTGTGGGAGCTGGACTCTTTAAGGATCCCGCTCTAATGGGTGTCTTTCCCCTTCCACCTCCAGATCTCGCCCCTATTAAAATGATTTCCATGCGTTCTGATCCTTGGGTCCTTCCTCCCGCTAATCAGATAGAATCCTGGGGCGATATGATGCCGTTGAGTCCTGCCGAGCTCAACTACGTCGAAATCGTTGCTGCATCGGCTCCCCCTCCCGAACCTGCTCTTCCGGGCGGTGTTCCTGACTCATATGTTCATTTCCCTTGGCTTGGAGATGATGCTACTTCGGATCCATTAAAGGAAATATTTCCTTCCGATGAAGCCATCATAGAGACCATGTCTCTTGAGGAGCCCCCTTGGTAAGATCATCACCACCGTTCCTCGTTCCTCCCTGCCCATCAGGAAGTGATCGCATGTCTCGAACGGTTTGCCTCGTGTATCCCATTCCAGCCCCTTCAAGCACCTATTCAGGTTTACCAAGTATCTTCTAAGGGCAATATGGGAAACATTACGCAAACCCAACCCATCGACATCTCTGTGAAATCTGGGATTGTTGAGCACATTTACATAGGAGTCACTTGCACTCAAGAGGAAGTTCAATTGTACACTGACCTATTTCACGAATTTCGTGATGTCTTTGCTTGGTCCTACGAAGAGATGCCCGGCATCGACCCTAGTATAGTGGTGCACGAGATACCTACGTATCTAGGTACCAAGCCTGTTCGTCAGCGCCTACGCCTTGTGCACCCCCGAAAGGCCGCAACCATCAAAGCAGAAGTCGAAAAGCTTCTCAAGGCTGGTTTCATTTACCCCATTCCACTGACGGATTGGGTTTCTAATATAGTCCCTGTGAACAAAAAGCAGGGCACTATTCAAGTCTGTGTTGATTACCATGATATAGATCGTGCCTGTGCTAAGGATAACTTCCCTACACCCTTCATCGATCAGCTTATTGATGAGTGTGCAGGAAGCGAAATTTACTCGTTTATGGACGGTGTTTCTGGATATAACTAGATCAATATCGCGCCCGCTGATCATCATAAGACAACTTTTATCTGTCCTTGGGGCACTTTTGCCTATAAGAAGCTCCCCTTCGGTTTAAAGAGTGCCGGTGCTACCTTCCAACGTGCAATGTCCTATGCCTTTCATGACATTCGTCACATTGTACAGCCATACCTGGATGATCTTCCAGCTCATTCAGTCAAGTGTCAGGACCATCCTTCCCATCTTCACGAAATTTTTCTCCGCTGTCGACACTACCGTATTAGGCTCAATCCTCATAAATGTGTCTTCTGCGTTGAATCAGGCCGACTACTCGGGTTTATCGTCTCCCGAGAAGGCATCCGTCTGGATCCCCTCAAAGTCGAGGCCATTCTGAATCTTCCTCCCCCTGCTTCTTTGAAGCAGTTGCAGATCTTGCAGGGCAAAGCAAATTTCCTCAGACGATTCATTCCGAATTATGCCGAGGTGGTTAAGGGTTTTACACGGTTACTGAAGCGAGACACACCCTTTCATTGGGATGCTACCACTCAGGAGTCTTACGAGCGTCTCAAGGGTCTCCTTGTTTCCGCTCCATTATTGAGACCTCTGAACTACCATCGTGATTATACTCTCTATCTGGCCACCGCTGATACCACTATCGTCATGGTTCTAGTGTAGGATGATGATGACAGCAATGAGCATGTTATCTATTACCTCAGCTGCAACCTCCTGGATACGGAAACTCGCTACGCTTATGTTGAGAAATTGGCATTGGCCGTTGTGTGCGCCGTCCAAAATTTCCGACATTATATCCTGTTGCGCACCACGACCGTGATTTCTGACTGCAACCCGATGACGTACAATTTGTCGCGTCAGTTGCTGGGGGGCAAATACTCAAAATGGATCGTAATCCTCCAAGAGTTTGACTTGGAATTTATTGCTGCCAAGTCTAAGAAGTCTCTGGTCTTTGCTGAATTGCTCTGTTCTTTGCCATCTCCTTCTGCACCCTCTCTTTCAGAGGATCATATCCCGGACGAAACTCTTTTTCTGATCAGCACCCTCGATCCTTGGTACGGGGATATTATCGTTTATTTACAAACGTCCTCTTTCCACCCCGCTGTATCCAAAGATTCCCGGCGGCGGATCCGCCATCAATCTCAACCCTATCGCATCATAGGGGACACCCTGTACCGTATCGGCGTTGACTCCGTTCTTCGCCGATGTCTTACCCTCGAGGAAGCTGAGAGAATCCTGAACGACTGCCACTCTGGCGCCTGTGGTGGTCACATGTTCGGATATGCCACAGCTCAAAAAATCCTTCGCGCTAGCTATTTCTGGCCATCCATTTTCAAGGATTGCATTCTTGCTGTCTGCTCATGTCATGCATGCCAGATATACCAGAGGAAGATGCGTGCGCCACCGGCCCCGTTGCACCCTGTAGTGACCATAGGCCCTTTTGCAAAATGGGGCATTGATTATACAACCTGTAAGCCTCACTCGGGTGGGGGGCATGGGTTTATTATCGTTGCCGTCGATTACTTTACAAAATGGGCCGAGGCGATGCCCACATTAAATGAAGACGGTCATACAGCAGCGCAGTTTTTGTTCGATCATGTTATTACTCGGTTCGGAGTTCCACAGGCCATCGTCACAGATCACGGAAAACATTTTCGTAATCACATGATGACCGAGTTGACAACCCAACTAGGCTTACGGCATGACAGTTCAACCCCGTACTATCCTCAGTCTAACGGTCAGGTTGAAGCCGTTAACAAGATTTTGGTTACGATGCTTCAACGCACTGTTGACATGCATAAGTCTAATTGGCATCTGATTTTGTTTCCCGCCTTGTGGGCCTACCGAACCTCTGTGAAGGATGCCACCGGTTTCACTCCATTTCAATTAGTTTACGGAGAGGAGGCTACCCTTCCTATAGAATGTGAAATTCCTTCGTTGAAAATAACCGTCGAGTTTCTTCCCAACACCACTCCGATAGAGGAACGGCTTCTTTATCTAGAACAGTTAGACGAGACCCGTCGTTTAGCCTCTCTAGCTATCGAAGCTCAAAAGAAGAGAATCAAAACTCATTTTGACCATACCATTCATCCTCGTTCCTTTGTTGAGGGACACCTTGTCCTGCTATATGACCAAGCCAATGACAAGCTGGGGGTAGGCAAACTCGAGCCCATGTGGCTAGGCCCTTACATTGTAAAGAGAGTGTTGCAAAAAGGGGCGTACGAGCTAATTGACTACGAAGGTAATCCTCTTGATAAACCCCGCAATGGGCTGTACTTGAAAAAGTACTATGCATGATTCATGCACTTCGATTTGTACATGCGTGTGTGTGTGTGTGTGTGTGTGATTTTTCATGTTTTCGGTTTGGTGTGAAAGTGTGATTGCCCCTTATTGTGTCTTTTTGCTTCTTGTGCAGATGTCAGGTGCACCTTACATTGGTTTCGCTGATGGTGCCTGCCGCAGCACTCGTAATTTGTCCTCTGCGGCGTGTGTGATCTACGATCCTCACGGTGAGTTGATAGACCTTCAAGGTGACTGTTTAGGCTGTACTACAAACAATGTCACTGAATATAGTGTTGTTATTGAATTATTATCCGAGGAAATTAATCTCCGTATTCGTACATTGCTTGTTAACCTAGACTCTCAGCTTGTTGTCCATCAGCTCAATGGGCGATATTCCGTTAGAGACCGTCACATTTTAAGGTTGTACTTACGTGTTAAATTGTTAGAAAGGAATTTTGACTTTATCACATATCAGCATATTCCACGACGATTAAACACATTATCTGATGCATTGGCCAATCATGTATTAGATAGACATTTGCGTAATTTATAATCAAAACATTATACAAGCAAGCACATAAAAGCACAATAATAAACCATAGGCATATGTATATATATATATATATGTGTGTCATAATGTTTTGCACCGCGTGCGTTACAAAACCCAAAAATAATACATGTTCATCCTGATACATCCTCGAACAACATGTCCTTCAAAAAAAAAAATATGCATGAAAGAAGCCTAGGAGTCTATTCGTGGTGGTGCTCATGATAGCACGCCACTGTGCACACCAAGCGTCTCAACAGATGATGGATGCGGGTCGGCACCCCCACTGTGCGCCTCTGGTATGAAAATGGCACGTCCGCCAATCTAGCGTAGCCTGGAATCCCTTGGGTAAGTCCCTCGAGATTCTGCACCAGCTCTTCCCCCACGGCACCCCTTGCCTGAGGATCAGCTGCAGGTTGGTCCCTTCGCGCTATAGGAGACAAGCCGGCTAGTCGCTCTGGGCCCACATCTGCATATACATACAACTGTCATCAGAACATGCATGTATTAACAAAAAAAAAAATGAAAATACATAAAACACCAAAAAGAGAAGATCATACCTAACTCCTCTTCCCACTCCTCTCCCTCTGGCAGTGGGAGGTCTGGGTCCCCCATGAAGTTGGTTCCCGCGTATGTCCAGTCCTCTACCATGATCAGCTGGCAGCGAAGCCATACGAAGAACTCATGCAGCCAAGACATCTGCTGGCCCCCTCCTCCTCTGGGCATCAATGCTGCCCAGTGAGCCATCCTAGGCTCTCGTGGTAATGGATCTGCTACTATAGCTCCCTGGTACTGGAAGAGGGGTAATCATTCCAGGAAGAACGACACCACAATCGAGCCATACCTGAACTGTTTCACTCCC
Organism: Pinus tabuliformis; assembly: GCA_031772625.1. Classification (NCBI taxonomy): domain Eukaryota; kingdom Viridiplantae; phylum Streptophyta; class Pinopsida; order Pinales; family Pinaceae; genus Pinus; species Pinus tabuliformis. Next base: position 768,217,122 of record CM062815.1, read on the forward strand.
CCGCGCTTACACTTTGTAAGCTGCCTTTTGATATTTGCAGTCATCGCTGTAGCCCAGTCAAAAATGGTGGGGCTGAGACATTCTGTCGCTAGTAACAGATGATTCTTGCTTGCCTCATGGGGCACCTATACCCCAGCTGCACGTGTGATGGTGAACAGTATCACCTTAAGGACCAAATCATGGATGGTGGCGATATCCACCTTGGCGCTGTTTTTCCCAAATTGTGCCTCTGGACACACTCGAGCCTTCACTTCACCTATTTTCTCTCCGGAAGGCCTGATTCCAGTCAAAATGGGGCTAGCCCCTCTCCGTGACAGGCCAGTAATGAAGTACACATCAGATACATCTAGCTCTAAGGACTGATCCCGTAAGCGAAATACTTGGTCATCAACATCCCAAGCATCCACTATGAACTGTAATAGCTCCGGTTGAGCTCGCAGATAAGAGGTGAGGAAGAATTTTTTGAGACCACAGTCTCTCAGAGCATTCATACATCCCTCATCCGCTATGGCCAAGGCATCTACGGCATCATGCTCCCTTTATTTCCATTCCACCACCATTTTTGCTTGTTTCCTGCGCCCACAAGGATGAAAAAACCATTAATGAAGCCCTGGTAGACTTACAAACCAGACAAATTTCGAAAATGATGGGAAAATTTAAGTAAAAAATTAGGTCACACGGTTGGCGCGACTGTTTCTAAAATAGTCGCGCCAATGGCGCAACACCTTTGGGCAAATCACACCATTGGCGTGGACCCGTGCCGGATACCCGCGCCAATGGGGCGCAACCCTAAATTTTAAAATCCCCCTTGCGGAGGCTCAACTAAGGAACAAAATGCATAAAACAAGTATGGAAATGGAGCTAAAGGAAGTGCCTCTTACCTGGAACTGGCGGAACCTCAAATGGTTGCACGGATTGGCGGTAATCACTGCTCGAAGTTTGCACCCCAAATGGACCACCACTACTATGCAAGAGGTAAAAAGTAAAAGTAATTTTATTTTTTACATTTTCACCATATTTATAGACTTTTTGACTTGTAATTAGGGTTAAAAAGTTCTTTTTTGAATATTTTAATATATTTTTGGTCGAAAATGGATTTTACGCTTGTTTTTGGTGCTATGACAGGTCCTTTTTGCAACTTCGGTGGTGAAACAAGTTGTATTTTATACTTTTTCGGACTCGGTAAATACATGAAAAAGTCACTATGAAGTCATCTTTGAGCTCTTTTCTGACTCGCTAAAAATGAAAAGATTGTCAGGTTCCCCTCTTGACTCGTTAAACATAAATAAGAGGCGGTCGTCTTTAAACCCTTTTCCGACCGTGTAAAAACGAAAAGATCGTCGGACCCTTGTCGTTTCCGGTTCGTGAATGGTTATGAAACGATGTGATGTTGATCAATTTTCTACTTTTTCGGATCAATGTCACTATAAATGAAAAGTACTCCTCGATCGTAATGGTCGGGCGGTTCTTTCGAGCATTGTTTTATACTTTTTCGGGCTCACGAGACACAACTTTACGAAAAAGGACACCCCTAGAGTTTTCTTTTCTGTCGTCTTTTCAGACTCTCTAAACAGGAAAAGACATCGAGTTCTTCCTTTGTCAGACTCGTTAAAACTTAATGACATCGGATTCCGTCATAATGACGGTCACAAGCATATGCTATCCCCGTCAAGCTTGCTAAAACTAACTGGGGTACTCGCCAGAAATGGTGGGGGAAATGGATCCATAATTTTCGTCGTGTCGGCAGTATGTCGCTCTTGAACATGGTACTAGTCTGCATTCGTGTCGGGGTGGGGACATCTCATCTTGCTTTACACTAGCCTCCGTGGTTTTTGGGTTATCCTGCTTGACCTCTCATCTGCTCACTACCTTGTCACCATGACCTCTGCTCATTTGATGTCAAATACTGCCAAATCCGTTGTCGTGCCGCCGATATGTTCAAGAGAAGTTGACCTCTGCAGCAATACAACCTCCTCTGATACCTCACATAATTTTGCATCACCACAACATCTTTCCCCTGTCTCATGTCAATGATGTGGGAAACACCATGGCCCACCTTTGATCAAGGTCACTTCCTGTCGACTTTAGCTCATTATCCAGGAAGCTGATCTAGAGACTCCCTTCGATGCCTTGGAGCCTACATGCCTCAATGGCAGGCTCTTCGTGTTCGACAAGAGGTTTTCATCATCGGCCCCCGATCGAATGATTCTACGGGTGTTCGACACCAGCTCATTGATTCACATGCCGTAGATAGTACCTTGAGGGCCATTGTCATTATTGGTGGTACCTCTCGTGTCTGTTAATAGTTTTCATCATTGACTGGTAATTAGACGATGTTCATGCATGTTCGACTTCAACTCATGTATTCGCATGCTTGGACTTGTACTCTGTTCGGGTCGAGATGGAGCACAAGACCCTGGATTTTGTCTGTTGGAATCCAGGTTGCGATTTGTGGATCACTATGTTCATTACATGACTCATTAACTGGATGGTTGCGACCATGCCTGAGTCTATTTATCGATCCTCTCTGGATGGCTGCGCCCATACCTTGGATCTAGATTATTATGTACTCTATTATGGATGGCTGCGCCCATACCACACATATATCATGTACTTGAGATATCAGTTGTACTTCTTTACGCAGGTTCTCTAGCGGCCGTGTTTTCAGTCACACATGTTCTTGTAAAGCATTTCACCCCTCTCTCTCTCGGGCCTCATGCTTTAGGGGGCATCTGTTACACAACAATTTGTCACCGTTTGTCACCGTCCCTATTACCCCTCACCTGTACACTGGAGGACTCATTCCGGGACCTATGAGAAGTGACAAGACCTGAAACCACTTGCATCGTATTCCTCTAAGTATGAGCTTCATTTGCCCTGAAGACATCTCTTGCAAAATACCCATGAAAACAGCTCTTTTTGCATTAGTGCGGGTCCACAGTTCACTGCCCGCGCCAATGAGGGAAATCCTCTAAATAGGGCGTGCCATTGGCGCTCTGTCTCAGAGTCGCACTCACGCCAACCGAATTGAGTAACGTTTTCAACCACCAAGCTCCCAAAGGTTCTCTTCAACCCATTCACCAACTAAATCTATGTTGAGCTAGGATGGTTTGGCTTCGAATCTCCATAGAAGGGAAAGTGGTTTGCCACCTTTCATGGAAGTTTCCAAGTGATAAAGCCAATCCCATGAATAATGTGGTTGATCCTATCTCTTTCCTCTCTATCTATAAAATCTTGCCTCTATGCCTTGAGCAAGCTAGTCATAATAGTCAGTAGTTCCAAGAGTTCAAGAGTTTGAAGCTGCAAGAGCCTTCTTTGCACCCATAAGGCCAAATCTAAGTAAGGAGACTCTTGTCACCCAAAGAGAGAGAGGCTTGTTCCTCATCCCAACAAGCTTTGCAAGACTTGTGTAGCTAACTACCCAGCCAAAGGAGGATTTGACGTCAGAACAATGGTTGTATTCTTCTTTGTTATTTATTAATAATAGATGACTATCATTATGGTTCCACTCTCATTGTCTTATGTTTTATGTTGAGTTATATCTTTTCTGACTGATATATAATTGCATCTACTAGATTTTATGCTTGCTTTCGTGTTGTTCTTTGCATGTGCAGGTGTCCAATCATGGAGATCGTGGGGATCGTGACCCGCCAAGGCAAAGGAACGAGGGAGATATCTCTTCGACGAACACTAGCGTTGGAATCCAAGTAGGTTCTCACCATCTACTTTTTATTTGCAATTAGGAACTTGCGTGATAGCATTGTGTGACTGTTGCTAGACCCGGTCTGGGCTGGTAGGGATCGTCTCTATCCGCAAAGAGGATTTACCTCCACAACAGTTAGTGCTTTGCAGGACCGCGCACTAATGTGGTACATTAAGTACTGCATTGATAATCTGATGTTCGCGTTGGCACATATCCAGACTGCATTGAATGAGGAATTTAGTAGACCTAAGTCTAAGGACCAATAAATTGTGCGATTCAATGAGATCATGATGAATCCTAGTGATACACCCTGGGATTTGGATCAAATATTGAAGGGTACGATCCGTGAGGCTAACATAAATTTGACTGATGGGCAGCACTGCGAATGGTTTGTGGCCTCGCTCTTGCCTCATCTAAGGGTTTCCCTATCACAACAAAATATTGGCACCAAGGCCAAAGCTCTAGAAATCACGATGAGATTGCATGAGACGCCAATGCAAGATGCTAATCAGGGGGTTCAACAAATTCATGTGTAGTTGCAGAACCTTTGCCTTGAAATGTAGTGTCTAAAGAAGTTTGGCGGATAAAGTGCAAAAGCCAGGGGCATGACAAAGACCACTGTCTAGGTTTCGCAAATTATGTTGTAGCAGGGGGACCAATGCCTCTGAGGCTGAAAGCTGTAGCAGGGCCAAGTACAGGGCCCGTGCTATGGTATGCTATCTTTCAGGTAGCTGGGAAACATGATACAAACATTTTCCATTTGCTGCAGCAATTCGTACAGACACCGCAACAACTCTTGTGCAGCTTCTGTCAATCAGTGGGTCATGATGAGTGCAATTGCCGTAGTTACGAATTAATGTTGGATAAGAGACTTGCATATAGGGTGCAGGTAGAAAAGAGACATCTAAACCAAGGTGTTGGAGGAGTGCGAGGCGAGTATCAGGGGCGCAGACAAGGCCGAGGTGGAGGCGGACCTGGTAGAGGTTGAGGGAATGTTATTTGTTACAATTGTGGAGGACCAGGACACTACACACAATACTAACTGAATCCAACACGTCTATCATGCCTCTATTATACTTAGTTTGACCATGCAATGGAGGACTACCTTATATTCTAAGATACGCGAGAAGGGGGCGCAGCCTTAGTAGCCAACTCAAAACCTGCAGATGATGAAGGCTGAGCCTTGCCAGGAAGACCCTAAGGTAAATATTATGCTGTAGAGTGGGGCAATGACTCGTGAAGATAAGGGGAAGCAACCTAAAAAAGGTGAGTGGGTCTGCAAAGCGCCAGGAAAACAGACCAGGTTTTATCTAGAATGTGTAAAAGTCATGTTTATGAAAGCAAAGAAAAGCTTCACTGAGGCCTCTACCTCAGGGAGGGAGGAGAAGCCAACTGAAGAAATGGACCCATCCATGATTACCACGTTTTTGGAGACCTGGATGAAACTACAATGCAATAGAAAGGATGTGAAGGGACTGTAGGAACTGATCAATATGTGCACTGGGAAGGAAAATGCTACTAACAGACCATGTGTAGTTAGAAATATTGGTAGGCATAAGACGAGAACAAGGCGTGAGATGAGGCCTACTATGCAGATAGGAAAATATATGATGCATCAAGTTATTTTAGATTTGGGGTCGGATGCGAATGTTTTGTCAAAACAAACATGGGAGAGAATGGGGAGACCTACACCATACTGGTCTCTGATTTAGTTAAGGATGGAAATCAGTAGAAAATAACCCTAATGGGGAAGTTGCAGGGGGTAACTGTTGATATTGAAGGCATGAGTGCACTAGCTGATTTTGAAGTGATAGAGATTGTGGATGACAACAATCCCTGTGCCACGCTCCTTAGGATCGATTAGGCCACTGACATGAATGGGGTAATCAATTTGAAGGAGCGAAAGATGATATTTGAGAAGAAATTGCTCCATGTAGTAATTCCCGTGGATCCTGCAGAAGGACCGTGCTATACTGAACCGGCCCGCGATTATGAAAGTGATGACGATTTGGACTAGATTTACAAGATAACAACACAAGATCAGGATTAGGTGAATCCGACAGTAGAAGGATGTATTGCATGGGATTGTGAGAGTTCATGCACACCAAATTTAGATGAAGAACTGAAGCACTGATAGAATCGACTGCATGAAGTATCTATGCTGCCCTGTAATATGATTACCAAGTCGTTGCACTGTGTATCATCAGAGGTAAGAAATCTTCCTTACTATGATGGTTTAACTGATGTTGATCATGTTCTGGATGCATTTGAGAGAGAAGTGCTAGAGAAGCATCACTTCCATGCCCTAGCCTGGGCGCTGCACGCTACACCTATGAGATGGTGGGGCACACACAAGGAAAATTTTGATGATCAGCGCGTATATAAAAAAATGATGAGAGTTCAGTTTGGTCACCCACAAGTGCGGCTAACAAAAACGTATGATGGGAGAAATGATCCATGTGACCATTTGGCCAAATGGACTGAAGTGTATGGAGTGAAGCCTCATCTGGAGTGGTTCCATCTATTTTTTCATACCTTGCATGTTATACCGATGAATTGGGACTTGGAGATGGAGTGCCACCATGGCACTAAAGAATGGGATATTTTGTGCCAAGGGTTCTTAATGACATTCAGATTTGAGGATGGATTCAAATGTATTGATGAAGCACTACAGGAGGTCAAAGCAGTGATCTTCAGGATACTGCAAGATCCTTTATATCTTATTCAACCTGATTGGACCACTCAACTGAGCCACGTGATGGAGTGCTATAATGTGACTATTGAAGAAGAAGATGAGGATCCAAGGAAGATTAATCTTCTAGAAACTAAAGGTCACCACGAAGTTGAAGGACAACAAATAGAGAATCTCGACATAACCATGGCACCCAAAACTAGACAGGTAAACATTGGTATGGAGGCAGAGCTGAAGTTTACAAAGATTGGGGATTATTGGGATGACATGACAGTAGATAAGGTCATTAAACTACTTTGCGAATTTCAAGATTTATTCCCTATGAATTTTTTAGACTTAAAAGCGATAATAGGGGACCTAGGTGTTATGAATATTACTTTAAAACTAGATGCGAAGCTAGTCAAGCAAAGGCCTTACCGCCTCAATACAAAGTATAAAGAAAAGGTCCATTTAGGGTTGGATAAAATGCTTGCAGCAGGTATTATTGAACCAGTGGAAGAATCTGATTTGGTGAGCCCAATAATAGTTCAGGAAAAGAAGCAAAAGGATGAAATAAGGATATGCGTAGATCTCAGGAAGTTTAATGATGCCTACCTGCATGATCGCTTCTGAACTCCATTCACCGATGAGGTGCTAGATAATGTTGGTGGCCAAGAAGCATATTCGTTTACTGTTGGGTTCTCTAGGTACCATCAGATCACAATTGCGCACAAGGATAGAAGTAAGATGACCTTCGTGACCAAGTGGGGATGCTTTCAGTACACTGTAATACCTTTTGGGCTAAAGAATGCACTGACAATCTTTTCACGCGTAGTCATCGTGACGTTCAAGGACTTCATTTATAAATTTCTAGATGTATACTTTGATGATTAGACAGTGTTTAGATTGGTAAAGTTCCATGTGAAAAGTCTACGCTTGATGCTAGATACATATCAGAGGTACCAGATCATGCTCAATCTGAAGAAATGTTTGTTTTGTGTCCCTTTTGGGATCTTTTTGGGTCATGTGGTATGTAGATAAGGTTTGATGGTAGACCCCACGAAGATCATGGTTATAATCAATTTGGAGGCGCCAAGGAGTGTGAAACAGCTGCGTGCAATGCTGGGGCATATAGGATACTATAGGAAATTCATCAAGAGCTATGCCTAGATCACCGCGCCGATTGAAATACTATTAAAGAAGGATGTTACGTTCTGCTGGAATGAAGAATGTTAGAAGAGCTTGGATGTGCTAAAGGAGAAAATGGTCACCGAGCCGATCCTAGTCTTCCTGGATTGGAACAAAGAATTTCATGTGGATGTCAACGCATCATGTATTATGCTGAGAGTAGTATTTACATAGGCTGGTGAAGGGGACTTGGATCATCCTATAATTTTCACAAGTAGGAAGTTGTCAAAAGATGAGAAAAATTATTCCACAACAGAGCATGAAGGATTAGCTATGGTATATGTGCTCCAGAAGTTTAGGTACTACTTGCTAGGTAGACACTTTCATATGTATACAAACCATTCTACATTGAAATACCTGGTCAACAAGCCTATGTTGGGGGCAAAGATATGCAGGTGGTTTTTGTTGTTCCAGGAATATGATTTTGAAGTCATTGTGAAACCAGGATGATTTAATTTAGGACCAGATCACATGTCACACATTGAAACTAGAAAATATCCTACTAATTTGGAGGAAGGAATACCTGACGCACAACTCTTTGTAGTGTGCATCAGAGATAGTCACTTTGAAGATATTATACACTTCCTGACAACATGAACGGCTCCGGAAGGATATATAAGTGAACAGAAGAAGGTACTGGTGGTGTGTGCGATAGACTTTTCTGTCATTACAGGGCACTTGTACAAAATGGGATCAGATGAAATATTGCGACGTTATGTGCCAAAGTTTGAACAAAACAACGTGTTCTTTGAGGCTCATGGAAGAGCTACTGGAGGTCATTATGTAGGAAAAGCAACAACGTAAAAGATTCTACGTGATGGGTTATGGTGGCCAACCTTGCATAAGGATTCAAAAGCATATTGTAGGGCATGCGATGCATGTCAAAGGAGTGGCATGCCATCACGGAGGGATGAGCTACCTCTGAATCTGTAGATGAAGTTACAGCCATTTGAAAAGTGGGTGATTAACTTTGTCGGACCAATTTAGCCTCCAGGAACGAGGATGGGTGCACAATACATCATCAACGCAGAGGCATAGACTGTGAAGGACTGTACAGGCATAGCAGTAGCAAAGTTCATTTTTGAGTATGTACTAACAAGGTTTGGGTGTCTGAAGATTTTGATGAGCGATCGTAGTATGAATTTTATTATTGAAATGATTAGCGCATTGACAGAGGAATTTCAAGTTTACCATCAGAAAAGTACACCTTAGTGTTGGCTTAGTGGGGCCTGACCCAGGTTCAGAGGTGAATTAGCCAAGAAAATCCCGGTACTACTAGCCCTTTCGACAATAGTTCGCGGAGCGCGAACTGAGGTCTCACCCAAAGTAGTATGGGAGGGTGCTAGAACGAGGTTTCCACACCCTAGAGATGTCTAATATGCTGGGATTGGTATGTGATCCAACCTTCACACTCACTGTGCTATGCGCACTAGTGGGCACCTCGCGGCCTACGATGCTGCCTTCACGTAGCCCTATTTGTAGCGCGATCCTTGTTATTTACCCAAGTATTTCCTAATTATGCACTGTTAGCTGATTACTTCGAATATTTTCATATATAAGTATTCTGAACCATAAAAGCAATTACTCAACTGCACGCAGTAAATAAATAGAGTAAAAGCAATGCATATCAATAGAACAATGATTCAAGACTAGATGCATAGAATTAGGATAAACCTCTCTTTATTAGCTCTCTATCCTGATTACAAACTTAACTCCGCCCTGCGCACTCACCTGCAAGGGTTCGTGCACTTAGCTGTAGACTCTACGAGGCCTCTACGCACTTAGCTACAGAGCCTCTTCCTACTACTACGACCCAAGACACTTAGAACTCTACTTAAGCTTGAACCATTCCCACGCTACTTTCTCTATCTTCTACTACTTTCTTTACACTTAGAGCCTCGCTCTATTTATACAATCCCATGGTCCATGGACCATGGGTAAGCCGACATGACTTTACATTACATTACATTACTTTAGGGTGGACAACACTATGAATTAACCTCTAATTCACACTCCGCACCCGCAATTTGCAAAGTCTTACAAAACCTTTGACCAAAACTTGGGCTTTGAGCCCCAAAACCTGGTGTGTGGGACCCAATGCCCAACACTTAGCATCCGTAGGCTAATGGAATGGTGGAAGTGTTTAATAAAATAATGGAGAGAGTGCTAACAAAGGTTTTCAATGCTCAAAGAAATGACCAGGATGTGCACATACCCACGATGCTATGGGCTTATAGAATGACTTGTAAGAAGCTGACTAGAAAAATGTCGTTCAGGCTAGTTTATGGCATAGAAGCTATGATGTCGATGGAGTACATTTTACCTAGTCTGAGCATAGCATCATTCTTCTGTCACAAGCTTGCTACTTGCTGTGTCTGTTCGCTTAATTTTGATAGCCAACTCCTGGTGAACCAGTGGTAAACTCAGCACGAACCTACTCAGGACTTTCACGCACTCACGGCCTCAACAACAACTTCCTTGCCTAACAATGGCCTTGGCATCCCTTCGTCCCTTTGGCGAACCTCTGATGAATTTCCTGTGAACTTCGGATGAAAGCTCAAAATTAACTACTACCACAACAGACAATAAAATGCGCAAGGTATTCTTATGCGGAAACTAGTGTACTCATATTATTGCAGAATGGATTTCAGAATTACAGAGAAGGATTACAAAGAGATTCTTTATCAAAGATTGACTATCTTCACATTTATCAGACTTTATGCCATTCACAAGGAACAAGCAATACCGAAGGCTACCTGGCGAAAGATAGGCTCTGCCTCAGAATATGACTGGACTCATATACAGACTCAAAGACTTTCTAAAATGATTCGGCCACTTTAGGTTCTCACCAGTGCCGAGCACACTGATGCGCAGGCTCCCAAATCACCTAAGGACTTGAGTTCCTTTCGTGATGCAAGCAGATCAGACTGAACATCCGTAGTTGCAGAGTAGGAGAGGTTCTCGACACAATGACTCTCTCAGATATTCTAAGACTCGATGCCTCAACAATGAGCCTTACCCTCATTTTATAGGAATGAGAGGGGACAAACATTACTGTAGGCTATCAGTAGACTGACCGAAAGATGGATGGAATCATTGCTTTCGGGTAATGCCAGAGTGACATCCGCACAAAGATTCCAGTCCAGAAAGAAAATACTACGGAAAAGTTTTCGACCAAACAAAGTGGATGCTTTTTCATTTATCAAAGCCCACGAGAAAAGACGTAACACATAGTGCATGAATTATCTACACAGTGGAGGCTTTAGTACAGCAAAGCCCACGGGAAAGCTGATCACCACTAAGTCCTGGTGACTAGACATCATGATTACACAATGGATGCTTTTTACAGAAAGCCCATGTGAACCGTCAAAAAACTGTCAGTCCAGGGAATCTATCTCTTCTATACAACATTTCATCCCAGGCTTTTGTGTATATCCTGCGGACAATCATAGGTTTCCCCAAAACAATTTGATATTTTACTTTAGTTAAAACTAGCCACTCTAAATGTTCTCTCATGTATTCTTCGAGTGAATAGTTTAGATTATGAGATGGTGACCATTCACCTTCTGTCATTTCTTTGACAGTTTTGTACATAGGGTGAAAGCATTCTTCAAGACCTTGTTCAATACATAAGTCACAATGATTTTTGCGATATTGCTCATGCCATACTGGGTCCATTGCAGTTCTGCTAACACCATAATCACTCCACCAATCTCTGAACCATTTGCATTGCTGATATCCCTGGTAGTGGCCAACTGTGCTGAATTTCAACTTTGTATAATGTGTTCCTACTTTGTCATCAACGTTGAGGAAATCCCACCAAAGTTGTTTATATCCTGCAAAATCATACACAGTATCAGGAAAAATAATTTTTGGGTCATTTCTTGGCCAACGAGCTGCAGGCTGGATACAGGTTGGCCAATGTCCTTGTTCATTCCAGAGATCTCTGGTTCTGTAGATGCAAATGTATCTTTCGTGTATCCCGGTGCTGGGTCCTCCATGGTACCATATGGCAGCAATATCATGAAAATTATGTTCCAAGGCTTGTTGTGCAATTCCGGCATCTCTCCTTGCTTTTTCATATATCATATCATGAATCCACTTGCTTCCTTTAGGGTACACTTTTCTTTCTGGTACCAAGTGTTGGATGTCAGTGTGAGGTTGCAGGTTGGCATCCAATACTTTCGTATTTCTGAGCTGCCAAGTGGGTCTCCAATTTTGTTTGTACTCCTCCCAATCTTGATTGTCAGGGATTGTTCGTAAGACTTCTTGTCTCTGATTCTGGTCCCACTCAGTGACTATCATCATGACATGATTTCTTTCTTCAATATATTCCCTGCTGAGAAAATCAGGGAGACTATTTTCTTCACCTTTAATATGCTCAACTTGAAAATCAAAGTTGGCAAAAAGTGCTTGCCACCTGGCAAACTTTGCTTCTTCGACTTTCTTGATGTCTTTTGTCAAAACTTTCTGCAAAGTTGATGCATCAGTTCTTAGTAAAAATGGTTTATTAACAAGATATACCTCAAAATTGTTGATGCAATTTCAGGCTACTTTGACCTATTTTTCTATAGTGGAGTAGTTCTATTCTGTTGGGTTCCCGAAGCTAAAAACAGCTGTAAAATTGCCTTGTGAAATTATAGTAATTTCTAGTCAATCTGGGTCGTTCATTAGGCAGATGATCTGACGGTAGAACTTATGTTTAGTTTAGGGTTTTTTGCCCTAGAAGGCAACCCCTCTCTTTGTATGAGGGCATTGTATTTGAGGCTGTGTGATAGATGTGTATTCTGCGAGTAGGAAATAGAGAGGTGAGACTCTGAGAGAAAACAAACGATATTATAGCGGATTTGCTATAGGTTGTGTCTCTTCATTTTGCTGGATAATAGAAAGGAAGGACTGGCTGTTCGGGGTGGACGTAGCCCAAACTGGGTGAACCACGCATATCTGTCTCTCTCTTGTTTTATGCACTTTTTGTGTTTATATTTCTGCAATATTTTATGTGTTCCATTGCTCCATAATATATAATTTTTCTAACAACTGGTATTAGAGCCGAAGGTCTATTGGCTGATAAACTCGCAGGAAAGAAGGGTTCCTGGATCGAGTGGGAGCAATGGCGGAAGATGGTAAGTTTAGGGTCGAGAAATTTAATGGCCAAAGCTTCTCGCTGTGGAAGATGCAGATGGAAGATTATCTGTATCAGAAAGATCTATACTACCATTGGGCGGAAAATCAAAGATGTCGATGGGTATGACAGACGAAGAATGGAACCTTCTCGATAGAAAGGCACTCGGAACAATACGGTTGTGCTTTGCTGTGTCAGTCACCTTCAACATTTCGAAGGAAACCATGACAGAGGGTTTGATTCAGGCGTTGTTGAAACTATATGAAAAACCCTCGGCCTCAAACAAGGTATTTCTTATGAAATGGTTATTTAATATGAAGATGTCGGAAGGTGGATCTATTGCAGACCATTTAAATTATTTTAATACAGTTACAAGTTAGTTAAGTTCTGTAGGGGTAAACTTTGATGATGAAGTTAGAGCTCTGTTATTCTTGTGCTCATTACCAGAAAGTCGTAATGGTTTGGTAATGGCCATTAGTAACTCCGTTTCTGGATCTAGTACTTTAAAGTTTGATGGTGTTATCAGTGCTATCCTTAGCGAGGAAATGCGACGGAAAAGCTCCGGTGAGACATCGGGAAATGCTTTGAGTGCAGAGTCAAGAGGAAGAAAAATGGAAAGAGGAAAGAGCTTAGGATATCGCAGTAAATCAAGGAAAGGCAGATCCAAGTCCAGATCGGGGATAGTGTGCTAGAAATGTGGAAAGAAAGGACACCTAAAGAAAGACTATAGATCTCGGAAGGGAAAAGAAGGAGATGCACAGCAAGAAAACAATCATGAAGCAAATGTGACAGGTGAAGTGTTACAAGATGCTTTGATTCTTTCTTTCGAAAATATTGTTGATTCCTGGGTGGTAGATTCAGGGGCTTCATTCCATGCCACACCTGATAAGAAATACTTTCATGACTATGTTCAAGGAGATTTTGGACAAGTTCATCTGGATGATGATAAACCCTGTAAAATCGTTGGAATGGGTAAGGTTCTTGTAAAACTGCAGAACGGAAACCAATGGCTATTAAAGGAGGTAAGGCATGTTCCAGATCTAAAGAAAAATCTGATTTCAACAGGGCAGTTAGGCGGTGAAGGTTGTGTGACAACTTTCACAGATAAAGCTTGGAAGGTCACCAAAGGAGCCCTGGTAATAGAAAAAGGAGAAAAGGTTGGTACATTGTATATATGCAATGGTATTTCTAACTCTGTTAATGCTTTAACTTCCAAAGGAGCAGATGCAGCATTATGGCATTATAGGCTTAGACACACGAGTGAAAAGGGGATGAAGATTCTTCACTCAAGGAATTTTTTGCCGGGTTTGAAGAATGTTGATTTGGACTTCTGTGAGAATTGCATTTATGGAAAACAGAAGAGAGTCAGATTTCTGAGAGTTGGGAAAGAAAAGAAGAATGAAAAATTAGAGCTTGTGCATACAGATGTATGGGGACCTGCTCAGGTATCATCTCTCAGTGGCTCTCGTTATTATGTTACTTTTATTGATGATGCAACTATAAAAACTTGGATTTATTGTATTAAGAATAAATCTGATGTATTTGATACTTTCAAGAAATGGAAAGCTTTGGTTGAGATTGAGACAGGAAAGAAATTGAAGTGTCTTAGATTAGACAATGGAGGTGAATATTGCAGCAAAGAGTTTGATAGGTACTATTCAGAGCATGGAATTCGCAGAGAGAAGACAATTCCAAGAACGCCACAAGAAAATGGTGTGTCAGAAAGGATGAACAAAACAATCATGGAGCGTGCAAGGTGCATGAGATTGCATGCATGATTGCCTTTACAGTTTTGGGCACATGCTGTAGATACTGTTGTTTATCTAATAAACAAAGGGCCTTCAAGTTCCTTGGATGGTGGTGTTCCAGAGGAAGCATGGACAGGTAAAAAGGTAAACTACTATATTTTAAAGCCTTTTGGTGGTGAGGCTTTTGTCCATATTGATAAAGAAAATAGAACAAAGCTTGAGGAAAAGTCAAAGAAATGTACCTTTATTGGATATGGTGTTAATGATTTTGGTTATCGCTTATATGATTACAAATGAAGATCACAAAATGATTAGGAGTATAGATGTAATATTCAATGAAAAGGTCTTGTATAAGAATCAGTTGCAGGAAAAGAAACAGGAAAAGGAAAACAAGGAATACGCAGTTCTTGATGAAATCACTGAAAAAGTAAAGGTGCCTGAAAATAATAATAATCAACAACCACAACAACAACAACCACCACAACAACAACAGGCACTCCAAACACCTGAAAGTGGTGTTAGAAGATCTACCAGGATAAGTAGACCCCCTGAACGATACTCTCCTTCATTATATTAATTATTGTTGACTGATTCCGGTGAACCCGAATGTTATGAAGAAGCAATGCAAGTTGAAAGCAGGAAGAAGTGGGAGGTAGCCACGAAAGAAGAGATGGACTCCTTAATGCATAAGCAAACTTGGGATTTAGTTAGGTTGCCTATAGGAAAAACTACATTGAAGAATAAATGGGTTTACAGGCTGAAGGAAGAAGATGGAGGAAAACAGAGGTATAAAGCTAGACTTGTGGTGAAGGGGTTTGCACAGAAGAAAGGTATTGATTTTGATGAAATATTTTCTCCTGTTGTTAAAATGACTTCAATCAGAACTATTTTAAGTCTTGTAGTAGCTGAAGATTTGCATCTTGAGAAGTTAGATGTAAAGACAATGTTTCTCCATGGGGATTTGGAGGAAGAGATATATATGCAGCAGCCACAAGGATATGAGGTGAAAGGGAAGGAGAAACTAGTGTGCAGGTTGAAGAAGGGCTTGTATGGCTTAAAACAGGCTCCAAGGCAGTGGTATCTAAAATTTTACAAGTTTATGTCTGAATAAGGTTATACTAGATGTCACTATGATCATTGTGTTTATTTGAAAAAGCAAAATGATGGCAGCTATATTATATTGTTATTTTATGTAGATGACATGCTTGTTGCAGGATCTAACATGCAGGAAATAAATGTGCTCAAAAGAAAATTGGCAAATTCATTTGCAATGAAGGATTTGGCAGCTGCAAAACAAATCATTGGTATGAGAATAACTAGAGACAGGAAAAATCGTAAATTAACATTGTCTCAGAATGAGTACATACAAAAGGTGTTGAAAAGATTTAACATGCACAATGCAAAACCAGTTAGTACACCTTTTGCTAGCCATTTCAAACTTAGCAAGGAAATGTGCCCAAAGACCCAAGAAGACATGGATTATATGTCTAAAGTTCCATATGCATCAGTAGTTGGAAGCTTAATGTATGCAATGGTTTGCACAAGGCCTGATATTGCACATGCAGTGGGAGTTGTAAGCATGTACATGAACAATCCAGGAACGGAACATTGGATGGTAGTGAAATGGATTCTCAGATATTTGAAAGGTACCACAAATCAAGCATTATGCTTTGGTGGTTCAAACATCTCCCTACAAGGATATGTTGATGCAGATATGGCAGGTGACAAAGATAACAGGAGGAGCACTACAGGATATGTATTTACTGTTGGAGGAACAGCTGTCAGTTGGGTTTCAAAAACCCAAAGTGTTGTTGCACTTTCAACAACAGAAGCAGAGTATGTTGCTGCTACAGAGGCTAGTAAAGAAATGATTTGGTTACAAAGGTTTATGGGTGAATTGGGTAAGGAGCATGATATGGGCACGTTATACAGTGATAGCCAAAGTGCCATTCATCTTGCAAAGAACTCAACATTTCATTCCATGACTAAATACATACAGCTCAAGTACCATTTCATACGATCAGTGTTGGAAGATGGAGAGTTGAAGCTGGAAAAGATACACACTAGCCAGAATCCTGTAGATATGCTAACAAAAGTTGTAACCAGGGAGAGACTGAGAATATGCTCAGTTTCAATTGGTCTTCAAGGATGACGATGAAGATGAGAAACAACTAGGTCCAAAGAGGAGTCATTGTCCAACAAATGGAGCAGCGGTGGAGTTTCTACAATCAGTCTCCAAGTGGGATATTGTTGTGTGTGGAGCCTGATTATCTTCTATATTCAAAGGTATTGCCACATTGGACCCCAGTTCGAAATGGGGGTGGCAACGCCACCCGTAAAATATTTGCTGTAGGGGGGGTCCAGGGGGGGCGGCTGCGCCCCCGAAGCTAAAAAAAACTGTAAAATTGCCTTGTAAAATTATAGTAATTTCTAGTCAATCTGGGTCGTTCATTAGGTGGATGATCTGATGGTAGAACTTATGTTTAGTTTAGGGTTTTTTTCCCTAGAAGGCAACCCCTCTCTTTGTATGAGGGCATTGTATTTGAGGCTGTGTGATAGATGTGTATTCTGCGAGCAGGAAATAGAGAGGTGAGACTGTGAGAGAAAATAGAGGATATTACAACGAATCTGCTGTAGGTTGTGTCTCTTCATTTTGTTGGATAATAGAAAGGAAGGACTGGCTGTTTGGGGTGGACGTAGCCCAAACTAGGTGAACCACATATATCTGTGTCTCTCTTGTTTTATGCGCTTTCTGTGTTTATATTTCTACAATATTTTATGTGTTCCATTGCTCCATAATATATATAATTTTATAGCAAAACAATTTTTTGAGTGTCTCCAACATTCTTATTCAAAACACCTCCCCATCCAATATTGCTTGCATCTGATTCCACAATCTTAAATGCAAGATCATCAGCAACATATAATATATGCAAAGTTTTTACCTTGGCTTTAATGTTCTGCACTGCTTTTGTATGGACATTTGTCCATTCTGGGGGGTTCTTTTTCAGTCTTTTATTCAGTATCCTCCTGTCACTTGCACAGTCCTGATAGAAGTTACTGACATAATTAAGACAACCTAAGAATCTTTGCAGTTGATTCTTATCTGTTATGACATCAGGAAACTTATCTGCAAACTCTAATGCATGTTTTTGCAATGAAATTTTCCCATTAGAGATTGTGTGTCCAAGAAATCTGATAGTAGTTTGGAAAACTTCTATCTTCTTTTTACTAAGAACAAGACCATTATGCTTGACCAAATTCTTGAAGATACTTACATGCTTGAGATGGTCTTGAATGTTCTTGGAAAATATCAACACGTCATCAATATATACAATAAGCCAGTCAAAATATGGCTTGAAAATTTTATCCATTACCTTTTGGAATTTGGATGGAGCATTCTTCAATCCAAAAGGCATTACATTCCATTCGTAATGGCCGGCTGGTATACTGAAAGCAGTCTTAAATTTATCTTTCTCTGAAATGGTGACTTGCCAAAATCTTGCCTTCAAATCAAACTTGGAAAAGATTTTAGCTCCTGCTATCCTTCTGATTAAATCTCCTTTGTGTGGTATAGGATATGTATCATCAGCTAAAACAGAATTCAAAGGTTTGAAATTTATAACTAACCTTGGGATTCCTCTGATCTGTTCTGCTCTTTTGTTTACATAGAACCCATAACAGTTCCAGGGACTGTCGGATTCTCTGATTAATTTTCTGTCAAGGAGCTGCTGGATCTCTTTTTCACAGAGATCTCTATATTCTTTACTCATGGGTATTGCTCGGCTCTTACAAGGCTTACCAGCATATCCTTCCTTGTAAGGGAGCTCAACTGTATGCTGCTTTCTGTGCCAAAAGGCATTGGGCTCTTCAGAGCAGCATTCTTCTTCAATTTGCTTTTTCAGCTCTTCAATTTTGTTTTTTACTTGGGGAAGTTTGAGCTGTTCTTCTATTCTGAGTGTGATTTTTAGATCTTTTAGATCTGACAATCTTTCTTCAGCTTTCTCCAGATTCTGTACAATCTGAACCATTGTGGATATTCTCTGGTTAGACACATATGGCAATTCAATCTTTCTTCGAGTTCCTTTTGATGTAGGAACTGATATAAAATATCCGGCTTTCCCATTCCTTAACCTCACTGAGCCATGAGGTTCTACTGCTGCTAAGAAAACATTGCCAAGAATACAGTCAACGGGAATGTCAGCAACTGCAAATTTTAAATTGATACAGTGGTGTTCAAAGCATAAGGATGCCTTGGGTACTTCATAATTAAGCTTTTTGTTTCCTAATCCAACCACTTTTCTTTCTGCTGCAATCCAATACTTTGCAGGAATAGTCTTGATATTAAGAATGTTAATATCTGCGCCTGAATCAATTAATGCAATTAATTCAAACATTTCACCTTTAATGCAGATATTTACTTTAACATGGTGTTGCTGATATGAGATGGTCATGAGTCTCATTTCTTTGAAGCCAAAATTTGGATCTTTAAATCCTTCAGCAACTTCAATTTGATTATCACTGCTGTACTGAGCAGTATTCCAAGGTTGATCTTCTTCTTCTTTTTCTTTACTAGCCACTTGTTTTCCTTTCTTCAATTCTGCAATTTGAGACTTCATTGCAGAAATTTCTATTTTTAAAATGTGAATCTCTTGACTCACTTCTCCCAAAGTGAGAGACCTCACTCTGCCAGGTTTTTGCTGATGCCTTTGATATGACTTAGTATTCTTTTCAAAAGAGGCATCAATAAATAAGGATTTCTTACCTGAATCTTTTGCAGTTCTGGACTTGAGCTGGTCCATGAATGCTTCAGTCAGGCGGTTCTTCATCTCTCCTTCTTCCATGCTGCGGATTTGAGCTAAAATCTTCAGCTCATCTTCTTTAGTAGTAGCTATGACGACTTTTTCTTTTGTGGCTTAGGAGTTTCTTCTTTACTAGATTCACTAAATAATTCTGAATCGGAATCATAGTGAACCTCGTAGGCACATTCTTCAGAATCAGAGAAAAGGCATTCTGAAGAATCAGACTCTAAGCATTGCTGCATTTGGGCTTGTAGTTCTTCTTGAGATGAAGAACTGAAAGAATCGTATGAAGATTCTTCAAATTGGTGCTGCTGAGCTAGTTCTCTAATCACAACATTGGGGCAGCGTTCTGTTTTATGTGTGTGAGAACCACATTTCATGCACTGTATTGGTCCTTGGCCTTCTTGCTTGACTTGTTTGCCTTTATGAATAAAGGCTTCTGATTTCTTGCCTCTATTTTTCTTCGACTCTTCACCTTCTGGACATCTGG
Organism: Pinus tabuliformis; assembly: GCA_031772625.1. Lineage (NCBI taxonomy): Eukaryota > Viridiplantae > Streptophyta > Pinopsida > Pinales > Pinaceae > Pinus > Pinus tabuliformis. Next base: position 768,236,846 of record CM062815.1, read on the forward strand.
AAGAAGTATGTCCAGTCTTTCCACATAGCCAACAAGTAAGTTTATTCCATTTTTCTTGTTTGGCAGAATGCAGATGAATATCTGAAGGATTATAGTAATGTGTATTTGGAACATATCTATAATATCCCTTTTTTCTTCTGGAAGCTTGGCCTCGGGTTTGCTTGGGATATTTCTTTCTATCCTTTGGATAATTTCTACGATTTTTGTAGAATATTTCTTTGAATTCTCTTTTTGCTCTTTTCTTTGCCTTTCTCCTTTTCACCAAAGGATCATCTGCTGTTAGTCCATACTTACTGCAAATGGACTTCTTATCTGGTAATCTGGAAAGTTTTTCTAGAGATTTATTAACCTTTGAGCTGGTACAGAGGCTTACCAGGGTCTTTGTAATATGAGCATATATCTCCCCCCATGTATAGGACTCAAAAGGTAATTGGAAGACTTCTTGTAGTCTGATGTAATCTACAAATCTGGATGGCAGTGCTGCAAGGTAAACTTGTTTCCATAACAAGTTCTTGGAATCTTTGACTTCGTAGATTCGCTGCATCCAATCTCTATGGAAGTCTTCATACTGGGACATTTTATAGCACTTCAGATTCATAAGAATAACTTCATTTTTATCTGCAATTTCTGTTTCACTACCACACCAATGTTCAAGGATCATTGATGTCAATGCTCCTATCATATTGCTGATAGTGGTGCCATCTGGATTGTGTATGACATCTCCCTTTTCATCCTTCAGAACTTCTTGTTCCATTTGTTCAATAAGCTTAGGAGATGACTCTGTTTCCCACCACCTGAGAAGTGTTCCTGTAAAACACTGTATGATTGTCCTGCAAGCATCAATCTCACTCTTTCCTCTGAGACACATGAGTTTATATTCTGTATACATCATATCAATAAGTTGTCGGATTTGACCAACACTCATGCTGTCTATATTCCATTCTCTGTGAGATTCTGGGAAAAATGTGTGAGCTTCAGGAAGCTTACCTTTACCTTCAATGTCAGGTGCTGGATATCTGCTGAACCTATGCTCAAGAGGTTCATAGATGGGAAAGATCTGTGTATCAGGATCTTTCTGTTCTTTCTTTTCTTCTTCCTCATCCTTAAATAAGGATGCAATTGTTATTTTTTCAGTAGCTTCAGCTCCTGAAGAACTGGCTGCTTCCTTTGGAAAGAGTGCTGGAAACCTATTGACAGGCTTGACAGGATCCTGCATCTTTATATTTCTTTTAAACAAAAAGGAGTTAGGAACTAGTCTTTCTGGTTTTGACAGATCTAATTTTTCAACTTTATTTGCTAGACCAGAAATAAGACTTTTAGTTGCATCCAAATGACCAACTAGTTTGTCTTCTACTCCTTCTATCTTGGACAAGGATTCTCTGGTATATGTTCTAATAATAGAAGAATCAAACTGTACATTATTCAAACATTTATTTACATCATTTATTGACACTTGAATAGTATCAATCTGGTCTCTAACTTCTACTGCTTTGGCTATGTTCATTTCTAGCCTTTGATTGTTGTGTTTGTCCAGTTTATCTATTCACTAGCCTTCTGTATTCTGTCATCAATGCCTAAGGAATTTTCATCTTTCTGGACCATAGGAATAGCTTTGGCTACATGTTGATTTTCTCCAATAACAATTCCTTTAAATGGAGGAAATGTCGTTGAAGTTTCTAATTTGCTTCCATCCAGAGCAGTCTAAGCATGTTTATTAACTAAAGGGGATGATGTTGAACCAGTTAAAACATTTATGGGAGCAATATTATCCTTCCAGGAATAAAAGGATATCCATGTATTATTTACCTCCATATATCTTTTCCAATCTTCAGCTAATTTCTGTTTCTCTTGAGGAGAATAAGTCTGATCAAATTCTTCTACTTAGTGTTATAGACATTTTTGTGCCTCGCGACATGGAGCATGAAATGTCAATAATTACAGGGATCCTCAGTCCCTAAACATGTTGTTCTTACCCCTAAAAGAACAAGGTCATCAAACAACAGCACTTCCAATCAGTTCTCCACCTGAAAACACTTCAAAACAGGCTAATTTTGGATCATGTCAGCTGCTCCACTGAGCATCTGCGCTGGAATGCAACTGCTCCTCCTTGTACCTGCGCTGGAAGTCAAATCTAATGAAGGCTACCTGCGCTGGGCGAGATTGGCCAAGTGGCACAGTCATTCTGCAAAGTGTCAACTGCCCAGGAAGCTTCCAAACTGACACTTGGTTCATGAGATTCGCCCTGTGATGAGTAAGAGGTACTTGATCACCATGTGTAAGCAAGGATCTCCAAGTGGACTCAAGAACTGAAGATTAACTGAAGAGGGAGAGGACACTAGTCAGCTCTATGCCAGCCTCAAGCTGACTCATCCTCTCTTCTTCTCTCCTATATATAGAGCTCTTCTATGAGGTCTAAGGAGGCTGGAATTTTGTGTAAAGCAAGGAGGTGCTGTTGGTTTACATTTAGAGCTATTGGGTGATTGTTTTACTAGAGGTGAAGAGGAGAGTTCTTGCTGCTGGGGAGGTGCTGCTGGATTGGAGCCATCATTGGTTGTAACCTTCTCAGAACCCTGTTACTTCTATCAATAAAGTTTTGCATGTTCTCCTATATACTTGTATTGCATTGATGTATTGTATTTGCATGTATATTTGATTCACTCTAATCCATGCATCAGTTATGAGTACTTGTATCTTGTAGTTTCCTCTCTTGTTTGTGCAGGATCTGTGTGTAGCTGGACCAGCAAAGAGAGCAAGGAGCTGGGAACAAGAGACAAAGAGAGAGGATAAGGATCGACTAAGCGAAAGACACCAGGTTGGTTAATCTCTTCTCCCTTCTCTCTGTACTTTCATAAAGGAAAACATCAAAGCTTTACTTTCAGTTGTTGCTAAAGACTGTCACCTTTAGAGTAGGGATAGGGTCATCCGAGTCGGATACTTTTCCCCACAACAAACTGGCGACTCCGCTGGGGACCCTAGTATCTTGTTGGTGTTTGTAGTATTTTGCTATTCATTTCTTGAAGAAAAGAGTACCAAATCGAAAAGCTTTTGACTATATCAAAAGCGAAGTAGAGGGTCTGCTACTCTTGCTCATTTGCTGAGCAAATTCAAGATTTGAAGAGCTTATCTACAAAAGACTCTTTACTCTTTGTGATAGATCTTCATCCTCTTGATCATCCCTTAGCCTGTACTTGACCTATAGCTTTTTATTTCAGCAAAAACAGTGCATTTTTGAGCTTTTTATGACCCGGAAAACTTTGTAGACGTAACTCTCGTGTCCCAGAGCAGGCTGTCCACAGGCAGTCTGCATTACAGCGCAGGTACTCCCTTCGGGAACTGCGCTGAGAGTCAAACTGACAGACCAGAGCCTGCGCTGGTCCAGTTAGCCATTGTCTTGCTCAGTTTTCCCATTGTGTCTTGGCCCTGTTTTCACTGATTTTTGTTGATTGCTTGCTGGTCATTGTACTTGCTGTAAACCACTTCTCCTTGACATTATTCCACCTCAGTTGTGTGATGAAACTGTGAATGTTCTTTCAGTATTTCTTGTTTCAGTTACAGTTTCCCATTGTGAAAAGCGAACCAGTATAGCTGTGACCTCTTAGATCCTGAACTGTGAAAGTGTCTTTGTGATCTTAAGAGCTAGTTTTATTACTGTTCATGGCTGTTTGAGTTTGTTTGTTTTTCATATTATGGTTTGAATTCATATATTTTTAGTGTTGAAACAAGTACCTGTAAGGTGTCTTTTCATTTTAGACGAAACTTGTTTGTTTACGCTTCAAATTGAATTCGAAAATTATACAACAATTTCCTTTTGTCTACATCAACATTAAGGGAAAAGAAAAGAAATACATGCATCTTGCATTTTCATTTTTTATAAGTTTGCGTGTCTGATCTAGGAGAAAGTGCATTAGTTTGTGCTTTGTGCTCTGTGTGGAAAGATATTGTTTTTCTCTCCCCTCAGTAGTTAGGATTTTCAAAGCTAAAAAGATTGTAAAAGCTTGCTTATCATTTTAGCTGCATTTAGGAATTTGTACCAATACATCTCGTGGTGATTCTGAAAGACAAACTGATAAACAAGATCAAATTAAAATATATTGAATGAATCTAAAAACGCATTGTAACATAACGCTCACAATAGAGGTCTAGGTAGAGACGTGTTCCGGCGTCGTTAAACGTAGTGACTGTCGATCTCTACGAAGGTGGGTGATTCCTCCTGAGGGACGATAGCACTAATACGGACTTGTGCTCCCGCGTACCGTCACGTATATTGGGAGACCCCTATAGGCATTTATCCTTTATCCTTAGGAAGCCGTGTCGGCCGCCCTACTGATCGCGATGTAGTGAACACAGCATTCACGAAGGTCGACCACCCGTACCGTAAAACGTATTCTGTGGTTTCGCGAAAGGTTTGGCACACCCTCTGCCTAGATCTCCAGAGCAGTTTCTTTTGGCCCTTTTCAAACTCTATAACTGAAAAGGTCCAGCCGAGCATTTGTCACTTCGGGCTCGTTAATACATCGAAGGCGACTAGAGTCATCTTTAGCTTTTTCTCGACTCTTAAAACATGAAAAAGCAAAGTTGTGTCTAAAAGCGTCTAATAAAATTCATTCAATACGGAAACATAATTCCCCTTTTTGTATTTTAGTTGATCAAGTAATCCGCAACCGTGGAGGAAAGTCAATTAAAACTCCGTCGTTCGAGGAGACTCGCGAGTCAACCGTCTTTGTCTCCGGAATCGAGAGTAGTACGGACAAAGCGAACTCGCTTGACCGGGTCAAAATCTCCCATTAAAGTTAGAACAACAGTTCCGACAACATCTGAGATTCTGGTCACTCCTAATATTTCTGGAATCCCTGCCTCTATTGAAGAAGTTCAACAACAACAGAGGGACAGTTGTACTGATCCTAGTCTGAAGACAAGTACTTGCATAACTGAACCAGTTCCATCTGAAACCGGTCCACAGAGTCTTGTTGTTCAAACAACTGTCGCTGTCGAAGCAACCCCTTCTTCGGCACCAGAAATCTTTTACGGACCTGACGGTCTTCCTCTTCCTCCTGGTCTGATCGCAATAGAGGAAATCGTAGAGGACCAGCAAGCAAATACTCCAACTCATTTTGGAGTAGGCACCACTCTTTTTCCTTCTGCATCAGAAGTTTGTCCATCGCCACCGGAAGTTCCTGTAGAATCGTTAGGCAGTTTATTGGATAGACTTAAAATGTCTGAGCAACCGTCGACATCTAGGACTGTGCCAAATGACACAGCAACAGCAGAAGATCCTGCTGTCAATCCAACGATGTTTGCCGGCATACCAGCTGTCCCGACTAGCCCTCATCAGCTAGAAGGAGTCCACCCAGGGACTATTACGACAACTTGGTCTGTTCCAGTTTGTTCTTCCGGTATAATACCCGGTAATTCTTATGTTGAAACTAGACAAATTGATCCCTTTGGAAATCAGTTTGGGCCATCCAGTCCTCAAAGGCAATCTATACCCTTGAGCTCCGGATTGTTACCGTATTGGGGGCAATATGCCCTTTCACTTCCCCTTCCGGGGGGATACCCATACGGCAGTTTTCAACAACATTCAGGTTTGACTGAAGTAACGACGAGTGGTTGGGTACCTATGTTACCCCAACAACCAAGAGTTGTATATTCCATGCAACAGTGTGTACCTATGTCTAGTATCCCGACGACGCCAGCAATTGTAACCATGTCGCAAGTTCAAACGATGCCTGTTATATGTCAACCCCAAGTTGTAATGCAACAGCCCATTGACCCTGCAACACAACCATAATCGCCAACTGCCGGGACGACATAGATACAAACGGGGACCATAACCCCGAATCTTGGTCCGTCGGTTAGTGTCGCACAGCAAAACATGGCTTCACAACCATGGATGGTGCAATACCAACAACCTCAGTTTCAACAGGTGTATCAGGGATCTGAGCAACAGATCTTTGCGAATAGTGGGCAACCCTATATTCAGAACGGGTTAAATCAACCACTTTACAGTGGCCAAGCCCACCAGCCATATCAGTCATATCAACATCAGTTGCATTATGCTGGTATGCAAAGGCCTACAGCTCAGGCAATTCCATCGTATCCTGGGTACGCCTCACCAAACCTGAATCAGCAGTTGCCATTCGTGGCGACCCTAGAATTACCAGATTTACATCGATTAACGAACGATCCAATCGCCTATGCCCATTGGTGGCCAGCGATTCCTCACAAACTTCCTTCGGACATTCCTAAATTCAATGGAAATCCTGGTGAAGACCCGTCGAATCATGTGATGACATTCCATCTGTGGTGTTCGTCGAATACCTTGAATGATGATTCGATAAGGCTTCGCCTTTTTCAGAGGACATTGACTGGTCCGGCGGCTAAATGGTATATTGAATTACCTAGAGCCTCTTTCGACAATTTCAGTTCCCTAGCCACGACTTTCTTAACACACTTTCAGTTACCTATAAGGTACGAAACTGGAACAGAGATCTTGACCAATTTCAAGCAGACAACAGCCACACATATATCAGATCATATACATGAGTGGCGTCGTCGTCGCAGAATGGTAAAGACCTACGTTCCAGATCAGCTATTAGCTGAGTGGTTTATAAAGTCGCTTCTTCCTGCTATAACAGAAGATGTGGCCAAGGGAGGCGTCGTAACAGAGGAGCAGGTTATTGCTCGTGCTCAATATTTGGACTTAGTATATACTCAGTCGGGCACGCTCTATGTTAAGATACCCGACGCCCCCAGACCGGAATTTTCAATCCCTCCTCCTCCCGGATCGAATAGTGACTCTCATGCCGGTGATGGCGTGATTGGAACTGCAAACGCTAAGTCGACAAGGGATTCAAATAAGAAAGCCCGTAAGACTTCGAATCAAAAAGCAAATCAAGAGGTTCTTGCTTCGGAGGTAAATGCTGTATCTACGGATAAAGGCAAAAACTCCAATCAACCAGGAAGCAAGAAGAAACAAAACAAAGGGAAGAAGAAACAGGGTGGGTCATCCCCTCAGAAAACTTCTTCAGGCTCTCCAGGAAAGAGGAAACCACCCCCGTCAGGGTGTCAGATATGTGAAGAGGATCATTGGACGAAAGATTGTCCATTCAAAGCTGAGTTTAAAAAATTCGTAAAGAATTCGCAAACCCCAGCTGTGTTAAATGATCCGTTTCCAAATCCAGGTCAAAATCTGGTTGATAGTAGGGATGCTTCTAGATGCGAAGTACTAATGTTGTCGACTTCTAAGCAACAAGACGATGCTTTGATTTCGACAAAAAGAAAAGATTGTGAGGATCCGCAGTCATCGAACAGCAAAGGGAATGATCAACCAAGCAGTTCGACGACAACTTCGGCAGAAGTTGTGCAACCTCGCCTCATGGGAAGCATTCCAATAATCCATGGGAACAATTGTTCTCTCCAAAATATCGGATTCATCTTCCTAAAGAACCCTCCATTGATGGGTACTTTCGCCTTACCGCCTCCAAGTAATCTGGCAGAAATGGCTACAGTGGAGTATGAAACTTTCTGTTTCTAATGGATCTAAAATTTCGAGGATAGTTCCTATCTCAGGTCAACCTCGTTAAAAAATGAAATAAGGATAGTTCTTTACTATGTCAACCTTGTTAAAAAATGAAATGACCCTATAAAGAATAGGGGGCCTGTGCCTCCGTTGCATTGTTATGCTGGGGGCATATCGAGCAGTTTTAGCACATAGTTCATGCTCGTTAAAAAATAAACGCAAGATCCGAGCAGTTTTAGCACATAGTTCATGCTCGTTAAAAAATAAACATAAGTTTATGAGCAGGCTTTCCTTCAGAGTTCAAGCTCATTCAGAAAAAACGAACCGGTAAATAACCTTTTGAGATCGTAAATTCATCAGCCATAAAAACCTTGGTCGTGTTTGTGCACCGTCACCTCCACTGTTCATTTGGCCGATCATTCACCTCCATTTGTGTGTTTACCTCTTTTGAGAAACAGCTGCGAAGAGTGATCTCACCTAGCCATCCTTGTGACACTGCCGTGATTGGAAAATTCCAATTTGTACCTGGAATCTGCTGCTATCCCTGTTTATCACTCGTTCCTCAAAAGACGAGTCTTCTTTGAGCTCTTTTCACTGACTCGTAAAATATGAAAAGTTTGCCGAGTTTTGGCCTTCCAGCTCGTTAAACGACCGGAACGCTATCCCTCCTCTAGATTTTAATCTTTTTGGACCTGAGGGATTATTGCACAAAAAGATCGAGCGCTTGTTCTGTTCGGCTCGTTAAAGCAATCGAAAACTCATCCCTTCTGTATTGTTTTATACTTTTTTCGGACTTAAGGGATTAGATGATGAAAAAGGAATTATGGAGTTAACTTTCTGTACCTTTTCAGACTCTCTAAAAATGAAAAGGACCGAGTTTTCTTTGTCGTTAGACTCGTTAAAATGATTAAATAGCGACAAACTTGTCTTTAGACGAGAACGAGTTTCCCTATCGCTAAGCTCGTTAAATCATAGCGATGGGCTTGCCCGAAGGGCAGGTTATAGAACAAGCATATGTTATCCTCCTCAAGCTTGACAAAAATAAAGAGGTACTGGTCAGAAATGACTGGGGAAAAATTGGGAGAACATCAAAGCTTAATGGTAGCAAGTCACTCTTGAACATGACACTTTTCCTCCGTTCCACATCGGGTTGGGTTGTTTCATTCACCGGTCTCATCACCATGGTCTTCGCCAAACCATCCACATTTGGGGTAATGCTACCGATCCATCGCATCAGTGTCGTTATATGTTCAAGAGGGGTCATTCTGAAAGTGTCAACCGTGTCCCATCCACTGCCATACATTATCCTTCATCCATTCATGATCGCCACCCTGAATCATATATCACAGTTTGTTTTCACCTCCACTAAAATCATTAGCTCCGTTCCGTGTCATTGATGTGGGATGCATTAAGGCCCTCCTTTGACGGATCGCTTCTTGTCGACTTCAGCTCATTATCCAAGAAGTTGATCTAGGAACAACCCCATCAGTACTTTGAAGCTTGCATGCCTCAATGGCAAGTTTCTCACTTCCGGCGACAGGTATACATCAATGACCTTCGACCAGGAGATTTTGTGTGGTGTTCGACGCCAAGTCCTTTATTCACGCCACGTGAATTGTACTACAGTACCTTGAGGGTCATTATCATTATCGGTGATTCCTCTCGCGCTTGTTAACGGTTTTCATCATTGACCGGTAATCAAGCGATGTCTTTCCATGTTCGACTTCAGCGAAATTCTCACATGGATCGACTTGTACTTAGAGTGAAGATCGAACGAGTTTGAAGACCCCGGATCTAGTTTCATCCATCCGGGCTGCGATACATATTCAGGAAATATAAAAGCATTTGTCATGTACATCATTGCAGCAGATGATCATCCTACTCAAAGGATGATAATTTCAGCAGAAAATTATCAGTCTACCATCAGACGATCGTCTGTTATATGTACCAAAATGTATTTATAAAGCTGAGCATGGGAATGCCCGCCTCAGCTAGATCATGAAAACAGAATGAAAAATAATGTATTGTATTGTATTGTATTACAGGGCACTCCTCAGCACTGGAAAGAACTTCGGACCCTCTAGATAAAGCATTTCACCCGATAAACGACCTCATACTTTAGGGGGCAACTGTTATAGACATTTTTGTGCCTCGCGACATGGAGCATGAAATGTCAATAATTACAGGGATCCTCAGTCCCTAAGCATGTTGTTCTTACCCCTAAAAGAACAAGGTCATCAAACAACAGCACTTCCAATCAGTTCTCCACCTGAAAACACTTCAAAACAGGCTAATTTTGGATCATGTCAGCTGCTCCACTGAGCATCTGCGCTGGAATGCAACTGCTCCTCCTTGTACCTGCGCTGGAAGTCAAATCTAATGAAGGCTACCTGCGCTGGGCGAGATTGGCCAAGTGGCACAGTCATTCTGCAAAGTGTCAACTGCCCAGGAAGCTTCCAAACTGACACTTGGTTCATGAGATTCACCCTGTGATGAGTAAGAGGTACTTGATCACCATGTGTAAGCAAGGATCTCCAAGTGGACTCAAGAACTGAAGATTAACTGAAGAGGGAGAGGACACTAGTCATCTCTATGCCAGCCTCAAGCTGACTCATCCTCTCTTCTTCTCTCCTATATATAGAGCTCTTCTATGAGGTCTAAGGAGGCTGGAATTTTGTTTAAAGCAAGGAGGTGCTGTTGGTTTACAGTTAGAGCTATTGGGTGATTGTTTTACTAGAGGTGAAGAGGAGAGTTCTTGCTGCTGGGGAGGTGCTGCTGGATTGGAGCCATCATTGGTTGTAACCTTCTCAGAACCCTGTTACTTCTATCAATAAAGTTTTGCATGTTCTCCTATATACTTGTATTGCATTGATGTATTGTATTTGCATGTATATTTGATTCACTCTAATCCATGCATCAGTTATGAGTACTTGTATGTTGTAGTTTCCTCTCTTGTTTGTGCAGGATCTGTGTGTAGCTGGACCGGCAAAGAGAGCAAGGAGCTGGGAACAAGAGACAAAGAGAGAGGATAAGAATCGACTAAGCGAAAGACACCAGGTTGGTTAATCTCTTCTCCCTTCTCTCTGTACTTTCATAAAGGAAAACATCAAAGCTTTACTTTCCGTTGTTGCTAAAGACTGTCACCTTTAGAGTAGGGATAGGGTCATCCGAGTCGGATACTTTTCCCCACAACACTTAGGGATTAGTGAATAAATCCTAATTAAGCATTGCTTTCATCCATTTGGCACTAACTTCAGACTTAAAACATCCATCCATCATAGAAAAGAACTTATGCATTTCCATAACAACAGGCTTTTTACAATCATCGGGTACTGGACCAAACCTACATGGTTGTATGAGGCCTTTTGCTTGCTCTAGATATCCTAGACCATATCTAGGCTTAGTTGGTCTCATGAGACTCATCATCTAAATGAATCTTGGATCTTCATCTTCCAAAGTAGTGATTTCATGCATCATGAGCACATGGTCAGACTCTTGTTCATGGGGAAATGGGATGTCTGAGCATTTAGGATTTGGACATGGATTTACAGAGGTTGATGGAGGAGCTATGCCAGATCTGGGATTATGGTTGGCATGGATTGCTGTTTCGGCAAGCGTAAGTAGATTGACACTGTTTTGACATTCTGGACATTTAACTTCTAAAGAGGCAAAATTTACAATCTGTGCAAACTCAAATAAGGAAATATGTTTACAAGAGGAGCATGAACTGGAACAAGCAGTATCTACAGTAGAGGGATCTCTGTAATATTTGGACTTTTTACAGGCAATATCAATACCTCGGCGGTCAATAGTGGATCTTCTGGGAAATGATATGACTGCAGAAGATAAATTTTCTGTAATATCAGCTGAGGTGATTTTCTTTGGCATAAGAGGCTTAGGATTATTCACTACCCAGTGTTCAGGGAAAGTCAAGTCTTCCCATCTGATTGTTTGGTGCTCTATTTTCTGATTTTTAGGATCAGTCAGAACAACAACACTAGACTTGGAATCGCGACTGGGAGTATGGCGGATGGCTGGCCATAGAGTATTGGTATGGAAAAAACAACCTTTGGTCTGAATGGCAATGTTATTTCTCTTTTTGTGCATATCAAAACCAGTGGTTTGGATCTGGAGTTGTAGGATCTGGTCAATGGTTTCGTCAAATGTATAGATAGAGAAATTTGGAAAACAGTCAAAATATACTGGGCCATGAGACAGTGGAGCAACAATCCCGCCAATTAAGGAATCTGTATACTTATTGTGTGTTAGATCTCTAACTGTGGCTAACACATAAGTATTTAACCCTTGGTGTGTCAAAGGGTTGATTCCGACTCGAATGCATCCTAAATGCAGATAGTTTGTTTTTAGTCTTTTGGCCTCTGCCTGTAACTCTTTGGGGTTTAACAGAGAAATGGTCTGGATATTATCAGAGTTTTCTTGGATTTGACTCACAGACTCTTTGATACTAATCCTAGTGGCAGCTTTTAAATGAAATACAGAAATATCATTGTATACTTCTGAGGGAGCTATAGCAGGTAGTTCCCATTGGGCAGAAGGTTGGGGTTCTTCATATTCAAGTTCAACACTGTTTAGAACACGACTGGAACTTGAAGCAAACATATCTCTTAAAGGATTTTCTTCAGCCTTAGAGTCTCTCTCTTCTAATTCACAGAAAGAAACAAATTTCTGGAACGAATCCATTCTTAATAAGTACAAGATTTAGAATACCAACCTTCTAAACTAGATGTTACTGGCTCTGATACCAATTTTAAGCAAGTGCTTCTGTCACAAGCTTGCTACTTGCTACGTCAAGAATGGAGGATCGCGGAGTCCTGGAGGAGAGGCTAGCACAACTAACAAAGCTTAAAGAGGATATATTTCTAGCTAGATTCCATCAACAAGTTCAAAAGGAGTGTGAAAATGCATGGCACGATCGGCACATCAAACTGCACACCTACAAGGTAAATGATCTAGTGTTATTATATGAAAACAAGTTTGATAAATTTCCACGAAAATTTCCGATGCATTGATTGAGGCCCTATGTCATCAAGGAGATTACTGATGGTGGAGCAATTCAGTTGGTAAAGTTGAATGGAGAGTCATTCCCAAGGAGGGTGAATGGTAGCTGATTGAAGCCATACACTGGGGATCCAGCTAGATGACTACATGGTGGAAGCATAGTCTTAGTGCTCCAGGTAGCTGAAAGGAGGTGAAACACTATAAACTACACTACCTAGGTTGTAGAGTTGCGTGATTGGGGTACTGCGTGGAATGGAGGATTGTCATAGTGTCAGTAGGAGCATGAGGAGGGTTGTGCTATTAAGGGAGAGACTACGCAGGGAATCCAGAAAGTGACCATTATGGCCACTGTTCATGATTTGACAATGAAAAAACAACTAAATGGAGCAGGGGGCAACATTTACGTTGGAATTTAAGGGCAAGATCTTTGAAAATCTACCACCAATCTAGCATTTATGAACGAATTTTGAGGGGAACGGTCGGATTTGAATTCGAAAATTCCTATAAATTATAGATGGCTACCCAGCAAAAAACACTTGCCATTTTGAGAATTGAGGTGTTGAGCTCTCAGGCGCATATGAACCGTGAGAAATTTTAAGCTTTGATAGCGAGTTTAGCATTTGAAAGGTTGTCGAAGGAAACACAGGAGTTTTTGACTAGCATCATGTCACCACCTGGACAAGATCTCCGTGACAAGATCTCCATGCTAGTAGAGTGACTCGAGGGCAAGTTACCATGTTTGTGTTGGGGGCTTGTTGGGAATGGGTTCCCCTATAGTCAATTTTTGGGGTCAAAAGCCCACGTTTTGGGGCAGAAAGCCCAAATTTTGTATGAAAGAATGTAAAGTCTCCACATTTTGTGGTTGCGGAGTGCAAAGATGTAAAGAGTCATTAAGGGTTTCCACCCTTCTTTTCTATAAGTCATGTCGACTTTAGAGATCTACCCATGGTTTGCGAACCATGGGATTCTATAAAAAGAAGTCGTAGAAGAGTCTCTTAGTAGTTTAGTTCAGTAGATCATGGATGAGTCATTGATGTAGTGGCTCTGTGAGAACTAAGAGCGAAGATTCTTAGCGTAGGAAGGAAGCTCTACAGTTGTGTACACAGAGGCCTAAGGTAGAAATCCATAACTTAGTGTGTGTACCCCTACAACTATGTGTGCAGGGTAGTCAAATTTCGTACTGGAAATCTAGATTATCAATAAAGAGAAGTATTCTGGAATTACCTGTGTATTTTACTTCTATTAATTGCATGTGATTATGTTACGTTGAACACTGGGTTTATGTTTTAATGCTATTTTGATGTGTGAATCTATATGTTTCTCTTTTTTATATGAATGCAAGAAAATATATATGTTTACACGAAGATAATCATAATTACATGTTAAGACTGTACGAAACTAAGATAATCTGAGTAAATACAGAAGTAAGAGTAATTACAGAGGTGCATAAGTGCCTGGTCTATCTAATTATGGTACACGAAGGACAGTCGTAGACCTTCACAGAGGACTCTAAGATGATTAAGAAATATGGATCGATAAGACCTAAATGGCTTATCGATCTGCGCAAAGGTAGAGTGAAGGTCTAAAAGTGACATCACTACCATCTCAGGGTGCAGAAACATGGTTCTTACATCCCCCAATACTGCTTCGAGTGAGACTTCACTCTGCGCTCCGTGGATTGATGCCGAAAGGGCTAGTAGTGTAGGGATTTTCTTGGCTGACTTAACGTTGAACCTGGGTCAGGTCCCATCAAGCCAATACCTCCAAAAACACCTGATCATCCAAATGTTATACAACATCCATTGATCATATTTTCCTAGACTGGAACTACCTTTTTGACTTTATTTAGAACCTAGTTGCATGCATGGAAATCCTTGCATATGGCCAGAAGGCTCTAGTCACACACACAATCCTTCCTCCATGTGGCTACATTTGAGATTTCTTAGTTAAGAGACTGTGATTGCGAAATCAGTGCCACATTTTCAAGGCTAGCCTACAAGCCACTTCCCAAAACTTCCTAGAACTTTTCAAAATAAAATCTAGGATGATCATAATCATGCATAACCTATACTTAGGCTCGTGTATTTCCCAAGCATTCCATGCACATCATAAATGTGTCAAACAAATCGTAAACATAGTACTTATAGGTCACGAATGCATATCTTATCATTGCCTTATTATTTTCACTAAAGAAGCATCAAGAAGGCTCATTTCCCTCTCAAGCTAGCTACAACAACAGTTGTAAGCTCATACATTCATATAACCATTCAATGAAAAGATTGATAACAAGAGAACATAATTAAACCATGCCTATAACCAACATTTAACCAAAAGGAATCTATGACAAACCAGTCATAAAATAAACACAGTAACCAATATATGTGCTCATTGATCTCAATAATAAGTAACACTTAAGAGAATATTCATAAAACCAACCAATTTAGGGACTTCAACGTACCACCCAACCATAGATTTGGCTGAATCAAATCTTTATTTTAGCCAATCACACCCATGCCATATTCGAAGCATGAATGTGGGATATCATAGAATGAACCAAAACAAAACCAACTAAGGATTCCAGATGCCAAATCACCGAAACCCTCAACCACAATGATTTCACCTAAACATGTCCAGAAATCACCAAACTAGCACAGGCTTGGATGCCTCAAAATTTCTTCACCATACCTAGAGGAACTTTTCTATCTCCACCAACTTATCAAGGGCTTCTCATACAAAACCATCTCTAGCCACAACCCTTATGATTTTCTTCAGACCACCTCACCCAAATCCAAACTATTTGTGAAATCAAATCTCAACCAAGGATGAATCACAACACACCATGGATATCAAGGAAATGAAAAGGTCTTGGCATTGATGTCAACTTGGTAGCGTGGGTTGCAAGAGAATTTGTTTTCACATGTATTTTTGGTTGCAGGTGGCTTGCATATGGATAATGTGTAGATGGTCCTTGGTATGTCTATTTGCATGTAGATGGTATTTGGTGTTGCATACAGAGAATGAGTAGAGGATGTGATGGTCCTCATGATCATGTTCCTCATGGCCATTTTGTTGCATAGAGTTGGATGGTGGTGTGTTGCACTAGTTTGGAGGCTTTGCCACTATGGTTAGTTGTGCAAAGGTGTTGCATGTTTAGTGGAGTTGTGTTGAAGATGTAATGACCTTCTTGATCATCTTGATTTATAATGTTTCTTCATAAAGGTGTTGGTTGTTAGAGGAGCTTGGAAGATTAGGCCTCCTTTTCCATGATTAGGTTTTCGTGGTTATGAGATGATGTATACAGTTTGGAGAAGTTTCTACAGGTGCATCCTGATTAAGTCTATGATATGAGTATATTATTGTGATATTGGATGAAGGAATGATCATGTAATGAAACAATTATACTAGTATATGTATGTTGAGAAAATCGATATGCATATGAGTCTAAGGGGGAGGGACCCCATAATTGTTACAGGGAATATATTTGGGTTGTGAGCATACTAAGAATTTGAAAAAAATTATTTAGTTATTTAATAAAATTCTTATGTTTATTCATTTAATGAAATTCCTAATGAGCTTGATATCCTGCCTTACAAATTTGCATTGGAGGTAAGATGTGGATAAAGGATCATTCAAAGAGTTCTTGACTGGGTCAATATGAACCAAATGGATAATGAAGTTGTAGTTGTTAAAACGTCTTAATAAGGGATATTTTCCTTAACTAAAAATTGTGATTGGATGATATTTTTTATTTGTGAAAATTATATGAAATGCGTGAATGGTAAGAATATAGAAACTGGTATTTTATATGTTTTGGAAAATATAGTAAGGCTATCTAGTGAAATCCATGTCACATGGAATGTTCATATAAAAGGTGTGCAAGACTGATCTCTTGTTCCTAACTACCACATGAAAGAAAATAGTGTGCTTATGCTTATGCCTATGAGACTTGTCATGTGAAAACCTGAAAACAAGAGAGGATGAAAGTTAAAATTAAAATTAAATGTGTATGAATATCATGGAATATGTGCAAGTTTGGCACATTAATGACAAGATGTATATGCATAGGTTTGGGTGCACAATTGAAGGGATTTTTTGAATGCATAAATTGGATACATAGTTCAAATTCTCTTTGTGAATATTAAATGAAACTTGTGTGTAAGTTTTTAAGAGAGAAATTTCATCTACAATAGTAGACTACTTTAACCTCAGCAAGATTTCCCTAGAGAAATAAATATTTTCCTAGAATGTGTGTGTGCATGGATGATAAAAAAGGCAAAATAAACAATCACCAAACATGCACAAGTAGCTATCAAGAAATGGAAGAATGTTACACGGAAACTATTGCAATTCCTAGCTTTATTGGTGATGCCAACTTCATGAAGATCTCCTTCTAAGATATTTTATCTAGACTGTCTCTTTAATCTTGCATACAATAAACAACAAATATATCCTCTTTCCTGCAACCATAGAGATTAGCACATGCAAACCAATATATTCTTGCAAATATAAGAAAAAATATTTTTAATGGAGAAAACATCTTTTATTTTGCATTAATCATGTGAAGAAGTACATAGCCGAAACACCTTTGGTCCTTTCTTGAATCACCTTCCTAACCTCAACACTCACTAGTATGTTCACCTACTAATGTTATTTTATCACAGAATAATTTCTCTATGATTCTAGGATAGTATGTTTTCTCCTCCTTGTGACTAGTGAAGAGCTTCATTTATATAGATCTCGATCATGATTTACCTCCATTGCACCTAGAGACTTTCTTGACCATATTTAGGATATGATTGAAATAGACCAAATCAATCATTATTCTAATCAAATTTGTCAACTTGGACTAAATCTAGGCTTATCTAGTCAAATTCTCGCATTGCTTCAGAGCTCTAGGGTAGGGAGGGCATTGATGGGCTCCTGTTTCTGTCTAGAACACTAGGAGGGAGAATTTCTAGGTCCTCTAGCTTAATCCCTACAACCAAGGAGTGTTTAACCCTCAAAAGACTTTCATTTTGACAATTTACTAGTCACAATGTGATCCTCTGACTTGGAAAAGGATGCATCTTTCTTCTTGACCCTAGGGGGTGACTTTTTAAGCTATAATAGATGCCCCCTAATGTATGAGGTTAGAAGATAACTAGACAGACGAAATAAATTACAATAAGAACAAGTGAGAGGGGAAGGAAAAGATCAAAGAAAAAATACTGTTACAAAATCAAAACTATAGTTAGATACATATATAAGTACACCCGAGGTAGGAATACGCATACTTGGTACTGATAATAGAGCATACATTCACACACAAAATTCTTTCGATGGATGTCATCAAGAACTAGCCATGACACAATGTATATCTCAAACATAGTAGAAATTAGTCGTGATAGACAGTGATGTGAGTGCCCCCAAAGACGACTCTCAAAGTGTTGGGTGTGCGTTATATTCTTTCCACGCGTCATGGAGTCTTGGGAAGCACCCCAAGAAAAACCTATTTTTTGAGGACCCAATAATAGTTTGGCAGACATAGGGATGGGGGGCAGACCCAAAGATCGTGGGCGGACCTACCCATGGTTTTATCCATGGTTTTTGCACATGGTTTTGGGCATGATGGTTTTCTACCCATGGAATTTTGTAGATCCAGTTAAGGGAACTATGATTTTTTTCTAATCCAAGGTTAGTGGATTAGGGTTTATAAATGCTTCGACATGTTTAAATATGTATTGTGACATTGAAAGGAATATCATGAAAAATCAATCAGGTATTCCTAGTTTTGGGATCCATGGGAAAATCTCTGTGTATATTTATTTTATGTTCTCACCATTATATTGAAAGAATTTGTTTGTAGGTAATTTTTGTATACGGTTAAAATATGCATTTGGTATTAGGGTAGTTTCAACTTCAAGGGGGCACCTTTGTTGTTGAGGGGTTTTTGCGCTGTCCTATGGTAGACCCTGTTATAGTGGGAGATATTTGAGATCGATTCTTGCGGTGAAAGGAATTGGCGAATAGTGGAAAGATAGATATCATAAATTAAATGGACAAAGTTTTGAGTTGTGGAAGCTCAAGATGGAGGATATGTTGGTGGACAAAGATCAGTGAATTGCCATAGATCTAGGTACTAAACCAACAACAATATCAATAGAAGACTGGGCGAAGTTAGATTAGAAGGAAAAAATCACAATAAGGTTGTGTATCTCTGATTTAGTATTGTTGAATGTTTGAAAAGAAGCTACAACAAAGGATCTGTGGGACAAGTTAGGGACTTTGTATTAATATAAGTCTCTAGTGAACAAATTGCTCCTCTAGAAAAAGTTGTATAACCTGAGAATGAAGGATGGATACTTGGTGACAAAGCATCTGAATTCCTTTAATAATATGGTAAGCCAATTGTTATCTATTGATATTAAAATTTTAGATGAAGATAAGAGTATCATTATGTTGTTTTCTCTACTAGATTCGTGGGATAGTATCATTGTTGCAATAGGTAGCAATACAACTACCTTGAAGTTTAATGAAATAGTCTCATTCTTGTTGTCATAGGAGATGGGACGGAAAAATATGGAGAGCCAAAATGGAGATTCCTTGTCTGTGAGACGACGGTCCCATAATAGAGAAAAAAAATAAGTGCTCAAGTGGGAGATATAAATCTATAGGGAGATCTAAATCTCCAGAAAAATCTGTGAAGGTTTTCTAGAAATACGGAAAGGAAGGGCACTACAAAAACGAATGTAGATATAAAGTTCCTAAGAAAGGATAGGGATCTAATGATGCTCCCTTTGTAGAGTTGACAACCACCTCATATGAAGGTGGGGATACATACTTGGATTCTTCTTCAAGTACAAATGTAGATCATGAGGCATGGTTGATTGATTTAGGTGCATCCTTTTACTTTACTCCCCATGGGGAGTGGTTCTATGAGTACGAGAAATATGATGGTAGTTCTTAGTATGAAAATTCTTAGCAAGTGTACCAAAAATACTTCACTTAAGTCACTAGTGGAAAGTGGTGATACCAATAAGATATGGTTTTTTACACTTCAGATCTGTAATGACAAAATAAGAAAACCTTGCAGCAAAAAGATCATATGCAACTCGAAACATATAAAAACAAGAAATAAATAGTGTACTACCCAATGAAATATTTCAAATGAATAATAATTTTATTAAAGCACCTAGTGAGGAAGATTTCCCACATGGGTTTGTAGATCTGCCTCCATGATATGGGTCCTTTTGATGTCCTTGTTCTTCAATGATTTGTTTCTCTCTCTCTCAATATGTAGAAAACCTAGAAGCAAGGTGGAACTCAAGTGGGAGCTCAAATATTGTGAGTTGGTAATCATGACAATGATAATGATCATGGTTAAGAATGAATGGAAAACAATCTTATTTATAACAAAGTATTGAGCTAAATTAGGAATTGGGAAATAATAAAATATTATTGGCCAAATCACAATCTAGCCATTAGAAATACTTTATTATATTTTTTGGAGAGGGAAAATATATTCAAAATGGTCAAATATATTTATTTAGAAAGTGGTTGAAGTAATTAACAAATAAAAATTATTTATTAATTACTTTGTGAGGATTAAGAGAAGTGTGAATTTGAAATAATTATTAAATAATGGTTTAACAATTATTCAAAAATAAGAATAATAAATAATAAATAAATAGTGATTTATTAAATTATTCCAAGGTGATTTAGTCAAATGTGACAAGGAATAATTATCAAATAATGGTTTAATAATTAATCCTAGAGAATATTAAATAAATATCGATTTATTTAAAAATTCTTATGGGTTTTTTTTTAATTTTATTGAGAAATAAATAAGGAAAAATGGTTTACTAAATTATTTACATTATGAAAATGGATTTACTATGGTAAAATTGATCTTACATGGTGTATATCGATAAACCTAGGAAGAAATGGCTAGGTGATCATTTTTGGGTGATAACA
The DNA here is from genome assembly GCA_031772625.1 of Pinus tabuliformis. Taxonomy (NCBI): domain Eukaryota; kingdom Viridiplantae; phylum Streptophyta; class Pinopsida; order Pinales; family Pinaceae; genus Pinus; species Pinus tabuliformis. The sequence goes on from CM062815.1 coordinate 768,257,337, forward strand.
GATTTCCTCCCAACGTAAGAGTGTTAGGAGTAAAGCATATGACCGAAATACCTTGTAGGTTCCACTTTCATGAGACATCGAAGGGGTGTCAGAGAGAGAGAGAGAGAGAGATAGATGAAGTAAGACAAGGAAGGACTGATAATGGAGGGGGCGAGACTTACTAATATGATAATTCTCCTTTTATTTTGGAGTACATGATCTCAAATGAGGTGGGGGAGGCATACCCATACCCAGTGAGACAACTAAGTATAAATAATAATGATGTGACTAGCAATGTGGGACTCAGATACAAAGTACATGATGTATGACACATGATATGATGACATAAATCGGCCAGAAAGTGATACAATGATACAATGAGTCCCATATAAATAACGTTCATGGAAAAACGTAGGCCATGACTAAATACAACAACATCTGTTGATCTGAGTACATGACACTTAATGGCCCTCAATCTAACTTGGTGAGGGGGGATCACAACTAAATAATACCTATTGAACAACAAAGGGTTATAAATATTTGAATGGACCATATGAAGGAGACATGCATATTGTGGGTGTTGTGTTAAATCCTAGATCGACCTCAGGCTGAAGGGAGGCAATCCTAGGATAACCACAAACCGAGCTTAACCTGGTAACGAGCCCTACTAGGTCAGGAGAGGGCTCTCTCCTTGTCAATCTCAGTTGAGATGACATAAATGAATATGTATTTTGGGCTAGGTATAGTAGCTCTAGGGTTTTTGGTTGATTTTGAACGTTTTTTTGTTGGATCAAATGGAGCAGACAGCTTTGGGTCCGGGAAATCAAGTCAGAATTGCAGGGTGTTCTGTGGGGCGAGGTAGGTAGGTGTTTTGGCACTTGGATTTGAGTGAGATGGTAGGTCTAAGACTGGTGATGGGTTGAGGAGGGCATGCATAGGTCATGAATCCTCTTCAAACAACTGAAAACATCAAAAACTAAATGTATTCCCAAGGCAGAGCACTGTTATCAATGTATTCTACCTATCTATCTTGATTCATTTAGTTAAGAAGAATGAAATAGATTTTGGAACATATAACACATGAGAAAAACTAATGAAAAAAGGAGAAACAATGCCAAGACACATTACCACAAGAATCCCACAAAAATAGCTACAAATCTGGTTTATTTCCTTGCCAAACTGCTGTAGTGATGTACAATGAAGCTCAAAGCATCCACAAGAGTCCAACCTTTACAAATGACTAAGAAAGTACATAATATAGGAATCAAACCACCTATGCTAGCCATCAAGGGTCGAATCCATGAGAAGAGGGGTGGTTTCAACCATATCTAAACTAAGAACAAGAATATAGGCAGTGGAACAGCTTGCCTCTAAAACCAAGGAAACTGATTCATTTATCCCCAAACCACCTCAAAATAATGTATCTACCCTTTAGAGTCATTTTAAAATTATATTTATATAGCATAGCATCATTTACATTCATAAATTCATCCAAAACAAGAGTAAAAGTCAACTTGTAGAAAAACTAGGCGAAATGTTGATTTTTGAGCAAAACTGGCAAAATTCATCCTATGCACAGCGCCACTGATCCTATGTGCAACACTTTTTCAAACCCAGTTTTGGAGGCCTTCCCCTTGACCAAATTGAGCCCAAGATAGCTCGTTGGAAAGTTCTTCCTATCTAGTTTCCGGAACATCTTCAATGTTTGCATTTGGAGGACATTTACACCATCGAAAGTGTAATATCCCAAGGCTACTTCCTATGTGTCCAAAAAGTGGTAGAGAGGGCATTTGTTATGGCTTTTTGAGCTTTAGGTGACCTATATTTGCTCCAAATTTGTTGAAACTTTATGGGTTTTCTTATTTTTTCATGCTAAATCCAAATATGCAAGCCATTCTTCCAAAAAGTGCCCCAGTCAAAAGCGCAGCGCTGGTGGCATTGCGCACCTATTGCAATTTTCTGTGTTGCAAAATTTCAAAATTTCAAAATGACCAAAATTTGCCAAAACTTGCCCAAAATTGGCACAAGGCACCCTCATCCACTGCTTCAATGAGTTAATGAGGCATCAGCTAGGATTTCCAATTTGTCTTGCTCCTCATTGGTCATTAAGGCCTTCCTCAATCTAGCCTTAAGCTTCCTCATTCTTATGTTGCAGATTTTGTTCCGAGTCATGTAGTGATAGGCGATGTGGTGAAGCATATTTTTGTCTCTGTCAAACCTCTCAATCAACTTCTCCAGGTGTATGTTAACCACTCAAAACAAATCTCCTTAGGATTCTCAATTTCCTTTGCCTTTTGTCTTCTAACCTTGCCTCTTCGCTGCCTAATCACCTGGCCTTTTTCATTGTTTGTGAACACTTGTGGTGAATGATGAGATACGGTGGATGGATGAATGATGAGTATTAGGAGATTTTAGGATGAGTAGGTGAGGGTGAATGGGAGTGTGAGTGGGATTTAGGGAATGAGTATGGTTTTGTATGTAGGGTATAGGGTTTCATATGGAGGGTAGGGTTTTAATATGTAGTGTATGAGGTTTTAGGAACCAGCAATAAAGATAAATGAATTAACCTTGAACCATTATGGTGAACAATGGATACTAGGGTTTTGTTTTTATGGGTGAAATAACAACAAGATTTCATGCAAGAACACTCTTCAACAAGGAGGATTAATATACTTACTTGTAAAGAGGAGAAAATTGGAGTTTTGAGGCAGTTTGAAGTGATTTGGAGAAATTTGAGTGTGTTTGATAGGTTCGCAGTGCCCTCACATAGGTGCACAATGAATTTTCTATGTGCAGTTCGAGTGTAGTTTTCCACTGCCCAAACTTCCCAGGTGCGCAGCGCCTTTTCTATGTGCAGCACTGACTGCCAGGTGCATAGTGCCTTTTTGAAAACCACTTTTGGAGGCCTTCCCGGTGTCCAAATTGGGCATGGGATAGCTCGTTAGAAAGCTTGTCGAGTCTACTTTCCAAGAAATCTTGAATTTTTAAATTTGGAGTTCACTTTCCCTATCAAAAGTCAAATCTCCCAATACTGGTTAAAATGTGCAGAATGAGGCTGCCTAAATGAGGAATGTTGTTGCAGTCAACTTTTGAAGGTCTTCCTCAACTCCCAATTGAGCTCATGATAGCTCATTGGAAATTTCCTTATGTCTAGTTATCATTTTACTCATCAAGCAAGTCATTTGGCCAACCAGGCTAGGATAAATCTTAATTTTCCCAAGGTCACTACAGAGGTGCATTAACTCTCTTGAGGCACTTGTATTTTTGAGATTTCTCTAAAACCATGACACATGTGTAAAAAGTGAAGGAGATTTTTCATCCTTGGCCTATTGTGGAAAAAAATCTCTCTCACTTTTTCCAAATTCATTTTGTCTTGCTCAAAAACAGAAACCCTAGGAGAGGGAAATGAGCCTTACCTGAGCACAACTGAAGCACCACAAAGTGTAAAATGACCCATTGGAACATGAAACAATGATGACAACTCTTTTAATGATGGTACACTCATTCGAATGGTGACATGGACTGATACTTGGAAAACTTTGAAAGGAGTGAAAAAAATCCTAGACCTAATACCTAGTGACCAAATTTTACTTGAAGACTCACTGAAATGACAAAATTTGACTTTGACATCCTAAGACCACTTTGTAAAAGCAAATTTGATCACTAGTGGAAGGCTTTCAAAGACTGACACTAACATTGGCTCCAATGGGGATGGTAGCTCCTTGGAGGTGCCAAGAACACTGTAGACCTAGTAGCCTTATCCATTGGGCATGGAGTCAAAAACTCAAGCTGAAATTACACGACTGAATATTGATGACTCAAAGACACAAATTGACTTGAAACTGACTCAATACTAAAACACAACTGAAAAACTAGAGAATATGCTCAAAATGGAGCTTATTCAATAAAACCTACTCTAATTGTTCCATTCATCACCTTATCAAGTGAAATGAAACAACCAATGCAACCAAGTAAGCATTTTGGTTGCTGTTTGCATTCTCCACAAGTGCTTTCTTATGAACAAAAAGAGAGAACTACTGAAAGGCAACTCCCATGAAAACTTGTAAAGAGATCCAAATTTTCCCAAATTGAATAATATAGATTCTCTATCCGCCTCCAAAAAGACTGCATAAGGATCTTGAAATTCATGTGCATTGGGACTTTGCTCATCCAATGGATTACTTTTCTTCTCCTCGTACCACGAATGCAAACTTTCATCTGAGCTTTGTGACGAGACTACTGCTGAAAATGACAAAGAAACTGATTGCCGGATCAAGTTTATATCAATACCTTTTCCAAGTTCACAGTTAGCTAATGGAGAAAGACTTTGACTACAAATATCATCCAACACATCAGCAATTGGATCATGAAAAACTTGAAAAGACTGTTGCAACCCATTTTTTGTTGGTTCTAATGAGATTGCATGTTTTTCTATAGGCTGCTCATTTGAAGATATACTATGCGAAATTCCCTTCAAAAATTGAAATGATTCAAAACAGAATGGTACGGAATCATCCTGCATCATTTGACCATATGTTCCAGCTTCCAAGTCTTCATCTGCAGCGTGACTTTCAATGGCATTTGGAGACTAAAAATCTGGATATGAGAAGTCTTGAACAAGCATTTCATCGCCCTCTAGATGGTCAAGATCGAAACTTATTGATGGTTGATTTCTGATAGCACGAAAGTTGTCTTGGATGAACTGAAACGAAGTAAAACAAAAAGGCAAAGATCCTTCACTTACTTCAAAAGTTGCTACACTTTCCTCCTCACTTCCATAGCTGATATGCAACGACTGCTCTTTGTATTCAAACTGCTGAAAGTGAACTTCCTCCTTCCACAAACCAACTGTTGATTTGTCAACAAGATTAGCTTTTGTTTGCAGAACATAGTCATCATCAAACTGAGGCAAATCATCAGCATAAAACACACCTTCAAGCATACATGTCAAATCAATAGATCTCTTTTCTCCAAGATGATCTATAAAACAGTCATTATCAGATCTATGACAACTGGGATAAGAAAGAAAATGTTTTGGATCAGCCACTTGTTCTTCTCCAATCAGCGAGCCATGGTCTTGAACATCATACTCATTCCTTGTGGTGATATTTTGCATCATCTCTTCCACTGAACTTACCAAAATTTTTAGCTTTACCTCTAAAGATGTCGATTCGTCTGGATCTATGCTCTTCATCTCTTCTTCCTTCAACTTTTCCCTTATGATTAGTAGATTAGCCTCTACATCTACTGCATTGTTTTGCATCTCTTCTAGTGTTGCAAGGTTCCTTTCCCTCAGCTAAAACTCCATTTCCAGATCAAAGGCTTCCAAGTAGTGCAAGAGAGCGGATCCAAGAGGATGTCTTATAGTAATAGGCATTGAAAAATAAACTTGGTTAAATCTGGAAGAAAGTTGGTGTACTGTCTCCCCTAGCAGTCTTTTCAGCTGGTTGTACTCTTCTATAATCAAGAAAGAGTTCTGTTTGACCACCCACTTGTCGAGGAACACTTTGACGAATTGCTGAAAATCTGAGATGCTTGCATCACACAGGGTTTTGAACCAACCCTTGACTTTTCCTTGCAAAGAAAGAGCAAAAATCCTAACACTGACATCCTCTTCATCGACTTCAAAAAGGTCAAGAAAAGACTCAAAATTTAGTACATGTCTCTCAGCAGTGAGGTTGTCACAGTCACCATCAAATCCTAGTAGATATAGGTAATGATTTTTAGGGAAAGCATGGAGTATAGGAGGTAAGATGAGAAGCTTGTATCTATTTGGAATTTTAAAAGGTATAGGAATATGTATAGAAGGTGTAGAATCAGTCTTTGTCTCTTGAGGTTCATCAGTTTGAAGACGATCATCACAAGATTCAGAAGACGGGTCTTGATCAAGATCAAAGGCATGCGAACATTTTGTATTTGCAATATCCAAATGGAAAAAATCAAATGCAGGTCTAAGATCTTTTATCAAATACAATATACTTTGCAAAGCCTTCTTGACATTCTCGGGAAAAGAGAAGAAATAATTTATAACAAAGAACATAATGTCTTGGATGAAATTCCAATTTGAATACCTTATCTTTCCATATTGTCCTTTCATGTTTCTGCTGGTCGGGTTCATCCTCTAGTGGAGTCCTTGGATCTGATCTCGAAACTGATTTAGAGTCTCCAGATGAATGATTTCATCCTTCTGATGTCTGATCGTTGTCCACCATCAACAATCAGATCTAAACTTGATACATTTTACTGAGGAACATAAAACTACGTTCCCCAGTATGGTCGCCACTATGTTAGAGCCTAGATCGACCACAGGATGAAGGGAGGAAATCCTAGGTGGTGGGCTCCAGTATTGCAACAATAATGCTGCAACTCCTGGAACTCCCTTCTCTACTTTTATCAACCCGGTAGTTCGTAACAAACTTGGAAGCGATGGTGCTATATGCACAAGTACTAGCTCTTGCCGTAGGCTATCACTTGATCAACTGGCACAAGTCTGCTAGGATCTTAAGCCAACTTCTATGATCTCTCAGAAGAATCTTTTAACTGTGATGGATGAAAGCTAACTCTAAGGAGGCTAATCTATTGACAAAAAGAAACTAAAAACTGAAAGGAAATGCAAACCCTAGCAAACCATAGTTTTACCGACTAACCCCACTGGTGCAATAAAAGAGATGAAAGCCGCTGAAATGGATGCCATTGACTCTTGAAAAGGTGAAATGCATGTGTTTAAGCTACTTCTAAAGTAAAATCTGAAAAAAAAAAACATCTTTTTTGTATTTTTGAGTAATTTTGCAGAATTATTATGCATGTGCTTTAACTGTTTTTTATTGTGCATAGGTTGATTGGAAAAAGGAAATGAAATGGGCATTTGCAGGAGGTTGGGAAGGTGAGAAGAGGGCCTAAGGGGTCCCTAGCACCCTTCTAGAGAGTTTCATAGTGATCAAATCTCGAGAAACTGCTCACGTGATCTTCTACAGGAAGTCTGTAAGGGTTCTATAAGATGTTCTACAAGAAGATCTGAAAGAGGATTTTGGAGGGTTGATGATGGAAAAATGGTGGGAAAGTGGAAATGGAGGATGGATGAGGATGTGAAGAGGTATAGGACCTAGTAAGTAAGGCTAAGGAGTGATGAAGATGGTTGGATTTATTCAAGGATGGAGGGAGCAATGATGCACAAGAATGTAGAAATTAGGGCAAAGTGGGGAAATGTGCAAATGAAGGGAAGGAATCTTGGATTAGGGGTTGGAGCAGGTTGTATGATGGAGGAAGGGTAGGCAGGGAGGTATCACAGGTGTTCTTCATGCTATTTTCCAAAACTTATCAACAAAGACTAGGAAAACCAAAGATCTAGCTATTTTGACCTAATTTGACCTAAAAACCAGAAACATGATGAACAAAAGTTTATTGGCAAAAAATCATGAAAAATAACTATGGAAGCTAAGCAAGAACAGATTCTAAACATGCAAGTCGACTGGTATCAACTTCCCTAACTAAAAATCTAACACTAGCAATTGCATGAAGAGGCAAAAATAGTGTTTTTGTAGCAGCATGTATGCCTTGGTCTCAGCTCATGGTCCCAAGGAGGGAGAGATGAGATCAAGGATTGCTTGATGGCATTTTTGCAGATCTTTTCTGTTATCAAACTATCAAATCAACCTAAAGCATGAAAAGCTATTTTAATCATCAAAAGCAACCTAAGTAACAAAGCAAGACCTTAACCTAAATAACAGAAATTATTCTATGAATGCAGCAAAGACACATAAAAGTACACAAAGGAGGTACTGGCACTTGGGTTGGGCCCAACCCCAAGAGCTACAGCCTCCTAAGAAAAAGCTCAGAGCTGATGCAAAATGAAAATGATCTCCATTACTCAAAAAATAACCATGTCACAAGAATTTTTACAACAAAAGCTCCAAAATGGGTTGGAAGGCAAAGCAACACTAAAGTGCGAAAATACAACTATTCAAATGGTAACCTACGAAGGCTGGAAGCCTTCCTATTTATGCACTACAAGGACCTCCAACAACCCTCTTTAACTCAAGGGGCTTGGCTGCTCAAAACTACAAGTCATCAGCCACTTCATAAAAGTTGCTCGGCTGCCCTTGGTGATCATCTTCGGTGGGCTGCTAAACTCCAAGTTGATGCTAGAGAACTCGAGGAAGGGGCCATTTAGTGTAGGAGACACCCTTCCTACAAATCCTCAGCCTTGTTCCCTCATATTTGGCTGTCAACTGGTTCATAAATGCTTTACCTTGGTCCAAAAGATGTCCAAAAATCTGCAATAAGCACGTATTAGACTTCATGGTCAAGTGACTATTCTCATTCATTCAATTAACATAAATATACTCAAAATCATGCATAAAATATGAAGAATGGTGGATTAATGGAGAAAAATAGGCAAAATGAGCCCAATAAGTTACCCATTTTTCGGGCTCATCATCACCCCCAGCTAAATGTGTTGCTCATCCTCTGACCCACTAATCCAGCTCATCATCTTTGATTGCTTTGACTACCTCTCTAACATCCTAGGCCTCTGAGGTGATGTCCTCTTCTTGGTCATGAAACCCTGCTTTCCTCTCTACTTCCTCCCATTGCCAGTGCTCTTCTTCTTCTTTTACCCCTTCCAGCAGTCCTAAAAGCAATGGAGGAATAAACTTTAGGCTAATCCAGTTGGCCTGCAGATTTTGCATTGACTGTTTATAGAGTGGTACTCTTGCCAAGGCCTCCCTCATCCTTATGATGATTTGGCTATCTTTTCCTCCAATTTCGCGGTCCCTTTTAACTTAGCCAGAGTTTCCTGTAGAGACGTATCGGCTTCCTGTAGAGCTGTCTTTGAGTCCATCATCTTAATTCTCTCTCTCCAGGTGGAGGTTTTTGGGCTTCCTCGTTCATAGGTGATAGACATATTTGAAGGAGACTCTCCTTTTGGTTTAGTTGTTGTGTCTTGAATGACAATTGACTCTTTTGACTGTGGCTGGGATCTGCCCACTTTTATCCGTGTGCTCCTCCTTGTCTTAAAGTACATGGAGGTTTGCCTCTTTCTCTTCCCTTTTTTTTTTAGGTGTGCTTAAGGCAGCAAGCACAGCTGCTGCCTCCCTGGCCAATATCTCAGGCGATTTCTCCTCTTGCTGTTCTTTTTCCCTGCTTCTTGTAGAAATCCCTGTGTCAACTATTTCTATTTGTTTTGTTGCTATTTCAGGATGTGTCTTTTCCTTTTGTTTCTGTGTGCTTGCTTTGGCTGTGACAGCCTTCATTTGGGGCTTTTCAGCCCTCTCTACTCTACTCTGCATTCTCTTTTCCCTTGGTGTTTGTGCTATTGTTTCTTCCTCTATTTTAGGCTCAGTAATCTGGCCCATTTCCCCTTTTTCTTTCTGTTCTTGTCGTGCTTGAATGTCCTGTGTTCTTTCACCATTGGTTTTCTCACCTTCTTCAGTGTGTTCTCCCTCCTCACTGCTGGATGAGGTGATGTTTTCAGCCAAAATTCTAATATTGTCATCCCTAGACATGTTTCAAAAGATTTCCCAAGATATGGGGATAGTTTAGGTGTGCAAGGCATCTTCCACCAATAGTTTGATGAGCCCATGATGGGCCAATTGATCCGAGATCCCTTCACTTAACTTTGTTCCACATTCGATTAGTGACTGAAGAAGAAAATAGGGGATGCTTAGTTTCTTGTCTAGAGGCAAGTCAATTCCATGCCTTAGTTCAGACAGTAACCTGAAATGATAACCATAGATGATGCTAAATCTTCCTTCACATGTAATGTACTTCATGATTTGGAAATTGGCTTCACTCCAGAGAGGAGGCAAACTAGTTATCCTAACCCTGTTTTTGTCTTCTACAGGATGTTCCTCGGGCAGAAAGAATGTTTTCTTGGCAGCTTGTCCCAATGACCTCTCTTCTTTGCTCCAAGGGAGCCCTAATGGTAGACCAGTAACTCGACTAATGAGCTCAGGGGTAAGTTCTAGGGTCAAACCCCTAAAACTAACTATGGCATGTGTCTTTGATTGAGGTCTCAGGGACATTAAAAATTCTTCAGTTATCTCCTCGTCATGACCTTGAATTTTTTCAAAGAAGGACATCCAATTGGCTTGGGTGGAAAGGTCCACCACCTTAGGATGCTCGTACAGTTTGCTGGAGTCCGATGGTTCTTTCCTTATGAATCCCCCTGGCATGGTGAGAGCGCTCTTTTTATGCTTTGATCAGAAAAAGGAATGATGTTTATGGTTTCTCCCAGAACTCAAGAAGGAATTTCTCAGGTGTCCAATATCAATTAGCAACAATTTCCTAGTTTTAAGACTGTTATTACCCAGAACTCGGCTGTTTGTTTATGAAAGGAAGAATTTTGTTTCTACAGATAGAGTATAGAGATCATGTTTTCTTCTCAGCACACATACAGATATTCAAATTCAAAATTTTTCATACACAGGCTGACCCCCACAGCTGCATATATCTTCCCTACAAGAGAATCTCTTAAAAAAAAGGAAACGAGGAGAATCTTGATGCAGAAACAACTGGGAAACCCAGTGCAATACACATGCAAACATTTTACTTCCAATTCACAGGCAGATTTTTCCTCTGATTTCCCAACCTAATGCGTTCAATTCACCACCTTTGCAAAACATACCATGCATAAAGGAGTTTTTTGAGCCTACCTCGTGTGGAGTTCCAGATTCGACGAAGAAAAATCCCAGGTTTCCCTGCTCCAGAAAGCTGTGCACTCTTTCCTGTAGAACTCTTCCTGTAGAAGACTCCCCGGTTCCTGTAGAATGTCACTGCACATCTGAGCGAGCCCGATACGTGGGAGATTTTAAAAAACAATTAGAAAACTGGTGGAGGGCGACTTGTTAACAGTTTTTGGAAGTGGAGGACGCGTACTCTAGTCGAGGACGTTGCAAGTGAAAAATGAAAAAAAGGTGGTGTGAGTTTCAACCAAGCATCTTTTAACTGCGGCATGATTCATGGTGAGGGAATGAGGTGGCCAGACCGAACCGTTGATCTGACATCATGGCCATAATTTCTCTGTGTGTTTCTGACCGCCATCACCTCCCCTCTGCCATTAACCGCCGCCACCACTACCAGTCCCGATGATTTCTCCCTGAATGGACACTCCACACGTGCTAGCTGCACATCTCGTCGATAATTTTGAATGTAGCTAGGCTCGTTCAGATCCCACGAGGCTATGTAACTGGCCAAGGGTGGCCAGTTGACTGGCCACCGATTCCGCTAAATCCGAGCCATTCCCATAGGCATGCAGCTTTTAAAATATAGTTTATGCAATTGACGAATGAGTTTAGGCACTTACCTGTGTGGTCACGGCCGCATTATGTAGACTTTAGGTCTTGGAACCACTCCTTCGTTTGTTGCTGCTTCATGCACGAGTTTTGGAACCCGTTCCTTAATTCGTTGATGCTACCTGCATGGGTTTGGAACCTATTCCTTGTTAGCTGTTGCTGCATGCCCAGGTTTTGCTTGGCTTCGGCTGTTGATGATATTCTCGTGTTCAAGATGAGCCCTTTGCATTTCTCCTTTGTCGTTTTCGGCTGCCCCTATCTCCAGAGTATGTCTTCCAGAGGGATCAGCTGCTACAGGATTCCTGTAGGATGTCCTGTAGCTGCTTCTCCTCCTGGAATGCAAGCTAAAATGAGCAGGGCTATACTGTTGATGAGATATTCGGCTGATGAGGAGTCCAGATGGAGATTGATAGGTATGGTGAGCGAGACACTCCTGCGTGATTTGTCACTAAAAGTTCTTGCGGGCAGTATGAGGAAAATAGGGTTTGTTTTTTCGTGTGACTGTGCAGGAACAAATAACAGGATGGGTGCAACGGAGGTGTAAAGAGATGAAATAGGGTGACATATGGTTATGGATGGAAACAGGGGTGTTTGTAGGCCTAACAGGGAGATTCCAACCTTCGGATTCCCTCCCAAGATCGATTCTGGCCTGTCTGAAGGTTCTACAGGATCTTCCTATAGAATACATAGAACCTCCTGTAGAAGGCCCAGAACTTCCTGTAGAAGGTGAAATCTTAACTCGAATGTGATCAAATCTTAGGAAAGGGGAGTGGTCATGGAGGAAGTGTTTGTGAGGGATGCTCGCAGCCTAGTGCTGACCTTTGTCCTTGTTTTGCGTGACCCTCCTAACTTGCAATGTCTTCCCTGCAACCTGCAATTATTCAACAGAAATTTGGTCTATTTCTTGTTTTCTTTTCTTTTCTCTCTTTTTTTTTTCTTTTGAGAGACAGCTGGGGCACCTCCAGGAGGTTTTCACCCTCACTGTCTACCTCGAGTGCCTCGAAGAGGTTTTCACCCAAGGATCTTTTTATTCTTTTTATGTTTTTCCTCCCTTTTTTTTTGTTTTTTTATGATCAAGGTCTGGGTGGAGTAGAGACAGGGCCCTGCTCCACTACTAGCACTGATTTATCCAGCGTTTCAATGAACTCCTACTTAGAAAGGGGCTTCCTGTAGATTTTCAATCGATGCTCGTTGACGAGCATAGGGATGGTTTCTTCATCAATGGTCCTGATAAGGACTGAACAATTGTTATTGCATTTTTACACTGTATATGGTCCCAGCCACCTTGTCCTTAGCTTCCCTTTGAAATCCTTGTATCTTGAATCATATAACAGTGCCCAATCTCCTGGTTGAAATTACTTCTCTTTAAGGTGTCGATCATGCCATATTTTCCTTTGAAGTTGGACTACCTCTGAGTGGAGGAGGGCCTGCATTCTTTGTTCATCTAGTCCATTCAGCTGAAGCAGTCTTTCCTGTTGTGCATGGCTGAGATCTAGGTCTAGCTAAGCTTCCAACCTCAATGTGTTGTATTCAAATTCTATGGACTGCAAAGCCTTCTTCCCATAGACCAGCTCATAAGGTGTGAAACCTGTTGTGGTTTTCCAAGTGGTGTTGTAGGCACAGGAGGCCTCAACCAAGTGATCCGCCCAATCTTTTTTGCTGCTGCTCACCACTTTAGTCAAAATCTCCTCCAAAGCTCTGTTAGTGACTTCCACCTGTCCATTTTCTTGCAGATGATAAGGGGTGGAAGTTCTGTGCTTAATCTTGTGATGAGCAAGCAGGTCTTCAATCAGGTTAGAGGTAAACTAGCTCCCTTGATCTGTGACTAATTCTCTTGGGTAGCCAAATTATATAGGATATTTTCCCTTAAAAACACAACCACTTTTTCTTCTATTGATGCCTTGATTACCTTCGTTGCTGCCCACTTTGTCAGGTAGTCTGTGCGCACAATGCTGTAAGACTTTTGTCTTGAAGGAGGGTTGATAGAACCCACAAATTCCATGCCCCACTTATCAAATGGCTTGAAAGTCACCTGAGGTTGGAGGGGCATTTCGTCCCTTGGAGTTGGTTTCCCCGTCCTTTGACATCAGTCACATTAGTTGATGTATCTTCTGACATCTTAATGAAGAGTGGGCCAATAGTAGCCTGCTTGTAGAATTTTGAAAGCGATTCTCTTTGCTGCAAAGTGGCCTCCACAGGGTCCATCATGATAGGTCAGGAGGATGTCAAAAACTTCCTCCTCCCTGACACAATGCCTCAGAATCTGATCTGGGCCAAGTTTGAACAGGTTGCCCCCAATCCAAGTGAATGGGGCACTCTTCCTCATGATCTTTCTCTTCCCTTTTGAGGATAGGTGTGGCAGGAATTGTGCTGAAACCATGTAATTTGCTATATCAGAAAACCATGGCGAGAGTATTGAAATAGAAAATAGGTGTTCATCTGGCAGTTGGTCAGCCACCACCCCTTCTTCTCCTAAAGGCAAATCTAGTCTAGACAGAAAATCAGCAACAACATTTTCCTTACCTAGCTTGTCAACAATGGTCAAGTCAAATTGCGGCAATAAAAGTAACCATCTAATGATACGAGCATTTAAATCAGGTTTATTCATCAAATACCTAATTTCAGCATGATCAGTGTGTACAAATGTTTGATAACTAGTGATGTAGTGTCTAAACTTGTTTAGGGAATGGACTACAACTATGAGCTCTTTCTCGGTTACAGTATAGTTTAATTCCGCCTTGGACAGGTTTTTGCTGACAAAGTATATGGCATATGGTAGCTTCTCTTCAAATTGTCCTAAGGCTGCTCTTATGGCTTTGTTCGAGGCATCTGTGTGAATGTGGAAAGGTAGGGCCCAGTTTGGACCTCTCAAGATTGGGGCAGTTACCAGCTTATCCTTCAACACATCTAGAGCCTCTTGACAGCTGTCAGTCCATATAAACTCAACATCTTTCCCCAAAAGACTAAACAATGGAGAGGCTAGCTTACTGAAATCTTTAATGAACCTTCTATAATATCCTGCTAAGCCTAAAAAACTCCAAACATCCTTTACCTTTTGAAGAGGTGGAACCCTTTGGATGATAGCAATCTTGTTGGGATCCACCTGTAAGCCTTGCTGAGAAATTGTGTGACCTAGCATGGTCCCTTCTGTCATCACGAACTCAAATTTGTCAAGACTGAGGGACAGTTTCATCTCAATACACATGGTTAGTCAATTCTTCTTGGAAGTTGGACCCATAAGGGGTAAAATCATCCATATAGATTTCCACTGAATCATGAACCAGCTCAGCAAGTATGCTCAGTACTGCTCTCTGGAAAGTGGCAGGAGCATTGCATAACCCAAAGGGAAGGACCCGGTAGGCAAAGGTACGCCATGGACAAGTGAAAGTGGTCTTATCTTGGTCTTCCGGGCTGATTTGGATCTAATTATACCCGCTGAACCCATCTAGGAAAGAGAAGAACTTCTTCCCTACCAGCCCATCTAACACTTGATCTATGAAAGGCAAAGGGAAATGGTCCTTCTTGGTGGCTTTGTTAAGTTCTCAATAATCTACACAGATTCTCCACTTCCCATTTTTCTTGGGCACAAGAACCAGAGGAGAAACCCACTCACTGTCAAAGATGGGGTAGATGAATCCTGCATCCAACAAATTTTTCAATTCTTCTTTAACAATGTCCTTAAGGGCGGGATTCATTCTCCTCTGAGGCTACCTGACTGGTTTACAATCCTCTTTAATGTAAATGTGATGGGTACAGACCGAAGGGTGGACCCCTTTCATCTCCTTATAGCTCCAAGCGAAAGAATCCAGATGGCGGTTCAATAAGCTACACATCTACTTCTCCTGAGAGGGGAATAAGGATGAGCTAATCTTCAAGGTTCTTTCAGCGCCAAATTCCACATTCTTAACTCAGGGAGAAGTCAGATCAGCCACACAGAGGTCGACTAAAGCGCTAGTTTAGGTACCTTCCACCAAATCCTCTAATGGCAGCACACTCGGAGGTGGATTTTGAATCAAATTCTCAATCAAATCATCCTTGGTTTGAGGACCTCCCCAGGTGGCTTCCAATGTACACACTGGTGTAGAGTAGACTTCATCCTCATCTTCCTCCTCCAACCAAAGAGGTAAGTCATGTTCGAGCAAAGGTTGGGCAGGAGGATATAGGACTAGCTATTTGGACATTGGCCCATTCTTAATGGTCATGCTCCCAGCTTGACAACTGATGTAAGCATCTGCAGTAGCTAACCAAGGCCTCCCCAAAATCAGGGGGTATCCATTGAGTTTTTCCTTTGGATGAAGGACCAAAAAGTCCGCAGGGTACTCCCAAGAATCAACAGAGACTAGGACATCTTCCACAATCCCTTCGGGAGTCATGGTGAAGCAGTCTGCTAACTGCAGTACTATCGAGGTCTTTCTTAGGGAATCATGAAGGTTAATTTTGAGCATAGTGTCCCTGGTCATCACATTAATGACAACCCCTAGATCAATCAGGGTGTGGGGGATTATGGTTCCATTGATGTGGACATCCACTACAGGACTCCCAGGGTCCAAATATTTTGGACAAATTACTTGTCCCAACATTAGGTCGGATAGTTGTCCTATGACGTTGATAGTTGGGGCATCTCTCTTGTGCCTACCTAGGTGCCTGAAACACTTCTCTTTGATCAATTTGTTGTAGAATGGTACATCTTTGATGGCTTGGAGAAGTGGTATTCTTACACACAGCTGTTTAAGTTCTCACAGAAGTTCAGTCTCTTCTTGGTTTGGTTGCGTGTTTCCAGTTAGTCTCTCAGGAAATGGTGGAATGGCTTTGGGTTCACTTTCTTGTTTCTCTTCTTCATCCTCCGGAGGAGGAGGTTGACGATCTGGAAGGACCCTCCCAAATCGTAGGTTGATCTCCTGAATCTCCACAGCATAGGTAGGGCATTTTGTCTCTCCAGTATACACCTACTAGGCCTATCTATTGTTGGGGTTCGGGTTTGGTGAGTAGGCATCTGGGGTTGTCTTGGAGGGGTAGGAGGTAATGGTTGTGGTTGAGCAAAGGGTGGAGGCAGAATAGCGGGAGGAGAGTTGTACTGGGGCCTCCACCCCTATTGTGGTGCATTCCACTGAGGTTGTGGTTAAACATGAGAATGAAACAAATGAGCAGCGGGTTGAGTATGGTATTGAGGTGGATATGACCAAGGAGGAGGTGCTGACTAGGAAGGATGAGCAGGGGGACCCCAAGAAGGTATATGAGTGGATTGGTTGGGGTTGTAATATGTTTGGGATGTGTTACCGGGAAAAGTGTCTATTTTGAACTGCTCTATCCCACTAAGGTGTGACAGCTGCCTTAGAAACAAACAGAGAAAACTACTTTTGTATTTCCTTTATGAACTATAAATAGAGAGGAATAGAAAGAACCAACCTGTGTCTTGCGCTAATCCTTTGATTCAATCCCTCTCTTCTTTGACAGCTTCCAGCTACCTGCTCCCTTACTTGCCCAACTTCACCAAGTACCTGTAAGATCACAGAAGAAGAAAACTATACAAAGACATGGATCTATATTCATAAATAACTTAGGATCAGATTTAAGTTAACCATACAAATGTAACAAGCATCAATGATACAAAAGCATGGAGGAAAAACTCAAATAGTTTTTATTGATAAACAAGAAGATCCAGGAGGAGTTACAACCGATGGTTCCTGACCCAGCATCAACCTCCCAGCAAAGAAACCCATCTTCACCTCCAACAAAGCATAAATCACCCAATACTCTGATATTTGTCTCAAAACCAACAGCAATTCCTTACAATGTGCAAAATTCCAGCCTCTGGATCTTTGGGATGAGGGATCCATATATAGATGTGTGTAAGGAAGATGAGTCAGCTTGTGATTTGATTAGTGTCTTCTCTCTGTCAGTTCTTGCTTCCACTTGGAGACTGAAGACCTCTTACTCATCCTTGGTCAAATTCAGTGAGGCAAGTGTCATAGGAGAAGATTCTGGAAGCTTCCATTGTCTCTCCACCTCGCGGAATGACACTGCCATTTGTCATTTCTCGCCCAACGCACCCTCATAGTGCATTTAGGTGCGTTGCAATGCACCTAGCCAGTGGATTTAGGTGTTATGCAACGCACTTAGCTAGTGGAGCAGCTGAAATGATCCTGTTTTGACTTATTCTAAGCAGTTTCTGGTGGAGAACTTCTGGGAGAAGCTGTAATTTGTTGACCTTGTTCCTTTAGGGGTTAGAACAACACTTTTAGGGACTTAGGAGCCCTTGGTTTATGGAAATTTCATGCTTGGAGTTGTAAGGCACAAAAATGTCTATAACAGTTGCCCCCTAAAGTATGAGGTCGTTAATCGGGTGAAATGCTTTATTATGAGGATCTGAAGTTCTTTCAATGCTGGGAGGAGACCTGTAATAAGATACAATAAAATACATTATCTTCATACTGCTTTCATGATCTAGCTGAGGCGGGCATTCCCATGCTCAGCTTTATAAATTCATTTTCATGTACATAGGACAGACAATCGTCTGATTGTAGACTGATGATTCTGATAGAGCCATCATCCTTTTGGTAGGATGATTATCTGTGCTGTAATGCTATACATTTTAATGTCTTTATTTCCCTGAATATATATCGCATCCCAGATGGATGAAACTAGATCCGAGGTCTTCAATCTCGTCCGATCTTCACTCGAAGTACAAGTCGATCCATGTGAGAAATGTTTTGAAGTCGAACATGGAAAGACATCACTTGATTACCAGTCAATGATGTAAACTGTTAACAAGCGCGAGAGGAATCACCGATAATGATAATGATCCTCAAGGTACTGTAGTACAATTCACGTGGTGTGAATAAAGGACTTGGCGTCGAACACCACACAAAATCTTTCGGTCGAAGGTCATTGATGTAAACCTGTCGCCAGAAGTGAGAAACTTGCCATTGAGGCATGCAAGCTTCAAAGTACTGAATGGGGTGTTCCTAGACCAAATTCTTGGATAATGAGCTGATGTCGACAAGAAGTGATCCGTCATAGGAGGGCCTTAATGAATCCCACATCAATGACATGGAACGGAGCAAATGATTTTGATGGAGGTGAAAACGATTTGATGATATACGGTTCAGGGTGGCGGTCATGAAAGAATGGAGTATAATGTATGGTAGTGGGTGGGACACAGGTGGCTTCTCTGGATGACTTCTCTTGAACATTTCGGCGAGACTGATGTGATGGATTGGTAGCATTAACCCAAAATGTGGATGGTATGGTGTGGCCATGGCGATGTGACTGGTGAATGAAACAACCCAACCCGACTCGGACACGAAGCGGAAGTGTCATGTTCAAGAGCGACTTGCTACCAATAAAGATTCTTTGAGTTTTCTTCCCAATTTTTCCCCAGTCATTGCTGACCAGTACCTCTTTATTTTTGTCAAGCTTGAGGAGGATAACATATGCTTGTTCTATAATTTGCCCTTCGGGCAAACCCATCGCTATGTTTTAATGAGCCTAGCGATAGTGAAACTCGTTCTCGTCTAAAGACAAGTTTGTCGCTATTAATCTTTTTAATGAGTTTAACGACAAAGATAACTCGGTCCTTTTCATTTTTAGAGAGTCTGAAAAGGTACGTAAAGGTAACTCCAAAATTATTTTTTCATCATCTAATCCCTTAATTCCGAAAAAGTATAAAACAATACAGAAGGGATGAATTTTCGATAGTTTTAACGAGCCGAACAAAACAAGCGCTCGATCTTTCTGTGCAATAATCCCTCAAGTCCAAAAAGATTAAAATCTAGAGGAGGGATAACACTTCCTGTCCCTTTAACGAGCTGGAGAGGCCAATCGCTCGACAATCTTTTCATATTTTACGAGTCAGTTGAGAAGAGCTTAAAGAAGACTCGTCTTTTGAGGAACGAGTGATAACATGGGTAGCAGCTGATTCCAGGTAAGGTTTGGAATTTTCCAATCACAGCAGTGTCACAAGGATGGCTAGTGAAATCACTCTTCGCGGCTGTTCCTCAAAATGTGTAAACAATCAAATGGAGGTGAACGATCAGCCAATGAAAAAGTGGAGGTGACGGTGCAAACACGACCAAGGCTTTAATGGTTGAAGTACTTCATTCACGGTGGTTATTTACCAGGGGATAGTTCATTTTTTAACGAGCTTAAACGCGGGTGGAAACATTTGCTCGGTGCGGATTTATTTTTTAACGAGCTTGAACCTTGTGGTAACACTGCTTGATTAGATGGTCTCATTTTGATTTTACCATAAATAGCTTTGTCCTTCCAAAGATCGTACTGTATTTTCAACTGCTTCATCAAACTAGTCAGAAATGAACAATATTTGCTTGAAAACGAGTTTAAAACGCTAATATTTTACTTTGAACTACGTAAAAGTAATTAAAAAGTGTTTTTTACCTCTCATTTTACCATTTCATTTGAACTTGGTTTGTTGGAGCTTTGGAGGTGCTTTTCCCCCTCGATTTTCATTAGTTGATTTCGGGAGATTCTGTGGACGATTCTTAGCGCCGTCTGGACTAGGTAGGAGCTAAACCTGAGCTCTTTCATTTCATGGTTTCCATTTTGCATTTTGAGCTTGATTCCTAGCTTTTTTAAGCCCCTGGGGTTTAAGGAACTCATTCTGCCATCAACGCACCCTTAGTGTATCGAAACCTGCGTTGAATGCTGGCTTGTCTAAAGGCTATCTGACATTCAATGCACCTAGAACACTGCTGCAGGTTCGTTGGGCGCAAAAAGGGAATTTGATGCACAATTTTTGATGGAATTTTTGCCTGTTTCTTACCAAAATCAGGATCTAACTCCTCTCTTGTTTGTTTTTCAGAGATCTTTGGAGTAAGATGACCCTTACATGGTGAGAACGTGAGCATGAAGAAGAGGACATGCTTGCCCTACATGATCCAGTTACAGTGTACGCGCTGTGGAATTGTGGCTTGTTGAAGTTCTTCCGCATTTCTAGCATGAGACAGAAGATAAACTTACTGTAGTATTTGCTCAATGCTTGGGATCCTACCAATCAGGTTTTCCAGATTAGGGGAAAATATATCCCCTTGACTACAGTAGACATCTATTTCTTGACTGGCTTGTCGAGGTGGGGTGCCCCCATCTCTTTGTCAGGTTCGGCCCGAGGAGGTGATTCTGTGAGAGATTATGTCCACCGGTATTGCAGAGAAGGATCTCAGCCGAGTAAAGACGGCAAGATCATCATCCGTGATGTCACTGACAGGTCCCTTAGGACTATTCTATTTACTTTTGGTAGGATGACCGGTAGTGCGTCTCTTCATGTAGCCAATCGATCTTATATGCAGCATGCCTTGGAATGCCTCCAACCGAAGGTGTTCAACTGGTGCGACGCAGTACTTCTTGTGATGAAATAATAGTTGACCAAGATAAAGAACGGTAGGTTGAAGAACTTTGGGTATGGTTCTATTTTGACTCCCTTTGCATTGGAGAAGATACCACTGATGCAGCCGCAGTACATTGCACTCGATTTACCTTCTCCTACTGAACCACGTATGCAGAGATGGGTTGACCATATGTCTAGGCATGCTGGCCAGTCTCAGATTTCATTTTCTGATACCTTCTTCAGGTGGTTTGATCGTCAAGAGATGGTTTATTCTGAGTATCCATACGCCGGCATGGACTTCCGGGGTGATCCAGATTTAGTACTGCTGGATGGCGAGCGGTGGGGCGCCATTGGTAAAATCTTTGACCATATTGCTGCTTATCGTTTTTTGTTTATAATGTCCTTGTGCTTTATTCTATCAAGAATTTAATCAAACTCATGTGTACATGCAGATGTTGGTCCCGTTCGTCCAGTAGTTCGCCTGAGAGTACCGGCTGTTGCCCCAGCAGGAGAGGCCGTCGGAAGGGCTATTCTTCGTGACCTCGATGTGGCCGAGACTCTCACAGCTTTGCAGGAGCAGGTTGAGGGCCTCACTCTCGGTATTCCAGATGTGAGGACCGACGAGCTACCTTTGCGGTTACAACGGCATACTACTGGTGTGCCCAGACGATGGACTCATCTCCTACGCATGATCGCACAGGCTGTGACTTGCTATCACGAGCATCATTAGACTAGGGTGCCCCCTAGAATTTTGAGTTTTTGGGTCGTTTGACCGATTTCGTCTTGGTTACAGAACATTATGTGTAAACCATAAAGAGTTATATATATTTTTGATTTTCAGAGTTTTATTTTGGTTGAGCTACATGATCCACATGCAAAACATTGATGATGTGTTTCTTTTTATAAATGTTGCAAATGTCTATCTAACACATAGTTTGCTAATGAGTCAGTTAATTTGTTTAAGTTTCTGGAAATATGTTGATATTGAATAAGATCAAATTGTCTTTCCAAAATCTTAACCCTTAGGAACATGCGATAAATAGCTCGGTTTCGGACGGAATATATACCATTGAGTTGTAGTATTACGAGTTGTGAGTCTAGCCTGACAATTAGTCTGCGTATACCATGAGTGATGGCATCAGAGGGAAGCTCTATCAACGCGCTATACTCAGCGATGTTATTCGTTGATCGACCAATACATACACCTCTGAAACTTACTAACTCGCCGCTTGGATCAAAAATGGCCCAAGCTGCGGAGGACAGGTTCCGCGAACTACGACTCGCTCCGTAGGCATATCCAACACATGGCTCCAATAGGTTTGACATCTGCAATAAATGTAAAAAGTGGATTACTCAACCAAAACAAACACTTTAGCGAAAACAAAAATATAACAAAAGCATACTGGTTACCATTACGCATAGTAACGCTTGAGGTACAACCCATTACGAGGTTGCACCAGTAGAATTCTGTCATAATCCATTAACTCATAGGCTCCCTTTGCTAACACTCGTTTAACAATATAGGGGCCCATCCATAAAGACTTAAATTTACCTACTCCCAATTTATCGGATTCTTGGTCGTAAAGCAAGACCAAGTCACCTTCTGAGAAGACACGGGGTTTGACATTTTTGTCGAACTGCGCCTTGACTCGTTTCTTATGGGCTTCATTAGCCAAAGTGACGTCACGACGGGTTTCATACAGTTGGATTAATTCCAAGAAACGAGCCTCTTCTTCTGAAGTTCCGGGGAGGAGATCAATTGCGAGTTTGAGAGACTAGATTTCACACTGGATTGGTAAGATTGCTTCCAGGCCATATACCAGTTGGAAGGGTGTGAACCCGGTTGCATTCCTTACCGATGTTCGGTAAGCCCACAAAGCTGAGTACAGGATTAGGTGCCATCTTCTTTTGTGAACTCCAATCATCCTTTGCAGCATGTGTTTCAAGACCTTGTTGATCGCTTCAACTTGTCCGTTGGCTTGCGGATAATATGGAGTAGAGTTGTCGTGAGACAACCCTAGTTTGATAGCTAATTCAACCATCATGTGATTGCGAAAATGCGATCCATGATCTGTGACTATAGCCTGTGGTACGCCGAATCTGGCGACTACATGATTGAAAAAGAAGAGGGCAGTTGTTTCACCAGTATTATCTAATGTAGGCATCACCTCGGCCCATTTGGTAAAATAGTCAACTGCGACTATGATATACCCATGCCTCCTGGTAGAGGTGGGGTTACATGTCATGAAATCGATGCCCCATTTTGCGAATGGCCCAACAACAACTATTGGCTGTAGACGTGCAGGTGGTTTTCTAGTTTTGTTATCAAAAATTTGACAAGCATGGCAACTTCTGACTGCGGTTATGCAATCTTTGAACATTATTGGCCAGAAGTATCCCGCTCGTAAAAATTTTTGTGCTGTAGCATATCCAGATTGATGCCCCCCACATGTGCTTGAATGACACTCATTCAGAACTTTTTCGGCCTCCTCATGGGTGAGGTACCTTCTCAGAACTGTATCGATACCACGACGGTAAAGTGTATCACTGACGATCATGTAGTCTTTTGCTTGGTATCGAATACATTTTTGTTCAGAGTGGGAGGTTCTTGGCCTAAATTTTTGGGTTTGGAGATAAATGATTATATTGCCATACCACTCATTGCTTGTAGATATCAGAAACAAACTTTCATCCACGATTGATTCTTCGGATGTTTCATCGTTGGACGACGATGGGAGATCGCATAATAATTCTGCGAAAACTAGAGCTTTCTTTGACTTGGATTTTACAAATTCCAGATCAAACTTTGTAGGAAAGTTATCCATTTTGAATATTTTCCCCCCAGTAACTGTCGCGACAATATATAAGTCATGGGGTTGCAATTTGACAGAATGGTAGTTTTCCGAAAGAGGACATAGTGTCAAAATCTTTGTATCGCTTGAACAGCTGCAAGCGCTAGTTTTTCAACGTAAGAATATTTGCTTTCTGTATCATTTAAGTTTTTACTTAAATAATATATAGGATGCTCAATTCCATCGACTTCTTGAACTAAAACCATTGCTATGGTCATATTTGCTGCAGCCAGATACAGGTTAAAATCTCTTTGATAATCAGGGGCGTACATTAATGATGCTTTCATTAGGGAATCTTTTAAAGCATCAAAGGAAGCTTGCGCAACCTGATCCCAGACAAAGGGTACCTCATTTTTCAAAAGACGTGTATAACCTTTAGCAAGTTCGGCATAATTTGTAATGAACCTCCTCAGAAAGTTTGCTTTCCCTTGGAGTTTTTGAATCTGAAGCAAATTCGAAGGTGGAGGCAAATTTATGATTGCCTGGACCTTACACGGGTCGAGACGAATCCCATCCTTGGAGACTACAAAGCCAAGTAAACGACCAGAACTGACGCAAAATACACATTTGTGCGGATTGAGTCGTATCTTGTAGTGTCGGCAACGTAGAAATATCGCTCTTAAATACTGCGGATGATCAGTTCGCTTTCGTGAATGAGCCGGAAGGTCGTCAAGGTATGGTTGAACGATGTTTTTGATGTCATGGAAGGCATAATTCATTGTCCTCTGAAACGTCGCCCCTGCATTCTTTAAACCAAAGGGTAATTTTCGATATGCGAATGTGCCCCACGAAAAAATAAATGCAGTCTTTGACTGGTCCTGTGGGCGGATATTTATTTGATTATACCTGGAGAATCCATCCATGAATGAAACGATTTCACATCCGGCGCATTCATCAATTATCGGGTCAATGAAGGGTGTAGGGTAGTTGTCTTTTGGACAAGCTTGATTTACATCCCTATAATCGACGCACACTCTAATTGTCCCCTGTTTTTTCATAACAGGGACAATATTCGATACCCAATCGGTTAGAGGAACCGGGTAGATGAAACCAGCATGGAGAAGTTTTTCAACTTCTGCCTTAATGGCAGCGGCTTTCTTGGGGTGCACCTGCCTTAGCCGTTGTCGTACCGGTTTGACATCTGGATACATCTTAATTTTGTGTTCAACGATACTCGAGTCAATGCCTGGCATTTCACTGCATGACCAAGCAAAGACATCTCTGAATTCGTGAAAAAGAGCGTTATATATTTACAGTTCTGATGGAGAACAACATTTGCCAACATAAATATTCTCTACAACATCTGTTTTGGTCGAGATATTTATGGCTATAGTCTCTTCAATGTTGGACAAGTTTCACTCGGAATCCACCATATTTACAGTATTTGACAGAAAATCAAAGACTGAAGGATGATAAAGGTCATTTTGAGTATCTTCTCCATAATCCGGAAGAAGAGAACGATGGTGGGAATCATTCCATGGTGCTCCTTCGGTTACCATAGATTGGACAATTCCTTCGTCAGTGACATGCACTCGCGACCAAGGATCTGAAGGAGTACCATATTCTCTAGACCTATCTATCCAAACGCTTGATGAGCATTGATTTGGGTTTGCCTCCCATGCTAGGAACATTGATTGCTATAATATTTCCGTTGGGCTTGGGGGCAAAACCACTGCATGATCCATGTCGATATCGTTTTCTGAGATCTTTGTAGAAGATATCATGTTGCAGGTTCCTATCGATGCTACTTCTGCCAAATTGATTGGAGGTGGAAGAGTGAAAGTTCCCATTAGTATAGGATCTTTTAGTAGGCCTACTCCGATATTCTGAAGCGAATGGGGGCTTCCATGGATCATGGGAATGCTTCTAGTAACTTGAGAACCATTGGGGAGGAAGTTATGTTGATCGACGATTGTAATCCCTCCTTGAAAGGGAAATGCAATCTTTCTAAAATAGGTCGACACAACAGCCGCCATGGCATATATCCATGGTCTTCGTAGTAGGATGTTGTAATCAAGATTCCCATCGATGACTTCAACATCTATATTTCTACAGTTTTCCCTCCTAGTTCAACTTTCAAGTTATTTAGGATACCATATGGGGTATATGTCCTTCCATCGAATGCTTTTAATGTCGTCGAAGATCGCGACAAGGTTGGAGATCCTAAAGTTTTCCAGCAACTCATCGACATAATGCATGTAGATGCCCCCTCATCAATAATTGTTCAATGCACAGTTTGTTGAGGGCTTTCACTTGAACAAGGAAAGCTAGTTGAGCTGGTAACTGAGGATCTTATCCTTTATGATCGAAGGATACAAGATTGGAATCCTTTGGGTCAATCCCACCAATGGCTGATAATAAAGCCTACCTTTGGGATGGGAAATTTTGTAGTACTTCTAGAGTCGACATAGCGGATGGCGATTGGGCCAAATCTTCCACTATGTTATAATGTTGTGCCGCTCTAGCGCGGGGATTAAATGTCGACTTGTGCACTACTCCCTTTGGCGGTTTTATCGTTAATTCAATAATGGTGGGTGGCACAACTTCTGTCGAAGTTGTTGTCGAACTACTTGGTTGATCTTTATCCTTGTTGTTCGACAGCTGTGGATTCCCATAATCCTTGTTCCTTGTCGATATCAAAGCATCATTTTTCTATTTTGAAACCGACAACATTAGCACTTGAGACGGGGAAGCATTTCCAATTTCAACCAGATTTGTTCCTGGATTTGGAAACGGATCAGTTAACACTGGGGAGGTTTTTGAATTCTTGAAGAATTTTTTAACCTCAGCTCTGTGTGGACAATCTGCGGTCCGATGATCCTCATCGCATATAAAGCATGGAAATTTTGGTTTCCTATTTCCAGGAGGGTTTGAAGAAGATTTTTCAGGTGATGATTCCTCCTGTTTCTTCTTCTTCCCTTTGCCTTTGTTCTTGCTTCCTGGTTGTGTGGTTTCTTTGCCTTGGTTTGTCGATACGACATTTACTTCCGAAGCAAGAAGCTCGTCTTTTGCATTTTGACCTAAAATCTTACGGGCCTTTTTGGATGTAGCCTTTGTCGATTTCGTGTCTGTCATGCCAATCACGCCATCGCCGACATGAGAGTCATTGTTTGATTTAGGAGGAGGAGGAATTGAGAATTCCGGTCTAGGGGCGTCAGGTATTTTGTCGTAGAGCGTGCCAGACTGAGTATAAATCAAGTCCAGATATTGTGCACGAGCGATAACTTGCTCTTTTGTTACGACTCCCTCCTTTGGCACATCTTCCGTGATGGAAGGTAGTAATGACTTGATAAACCATTCAGCTAAGAGCTGATCGGGGACATACGTTTTTACCATCCTACGACGACGTCGCCACTCATGTATATGATCAGATATGTGAGTGGTTGTTGTCTGTTTGAAGTTGGTAAGAAGTTCTATTCCCGTTTCGTACCTTATTGGTAATTGAAAATGGGTTAAAAAGGTTCTGGCTAAGGTACTGAAGTTATCGAACGAAGCTCTAGGCAATTCAATGTACCATTTTGCCACTGGACCCGTTAACGTCCTATGAAAGAGGCGAAGTCTTATCGAATCATCATTTAGGGTGTTTGATGAACACCATAGATGAAATGTCATCATGTGATTCGATGGATCTTCACCCGGATTTCCATTAAATTTAGGAATATCTGATGGAAGTTTATGCGGAATCGTTGGCCACCAAGGGGCGTAAGCAATTGGATTGTTTGTTAACCGATTTAAATCAGGTAACTCTAAGGTTGCCACAAAGGGTAACTGTTGATTCAGGTTAGGTGAAGCATACCCAGGATAAGATGGAATTGCCTGAGCAGTTGGTCTTTGCATACCGGCATAATGCATTTGGTGCTGGTATGTTTGGTAAGGTTGGTGTACATGACCATTGTAAAATGGTTGATTTTGACCATTTCGAATGTACGGCTGTCCACTGTTCGCAAAGATTTGCTGCTCAGAACCTTGGTATACTTGTTGGAATTGCGGTTGTTGGTATTGCACCAGCCATGGTTGTGAAGCCATGTGCTGTTGTGCGATACTAACCGTCTGACCAAGGTGAGGGGTAATTGTACCCATCTGGACCTATGTCGCTCCACTAGTCGGCGATTGTGGTTGAGTCGCAGGGTCAAGGGGTTGTTGCATTACAACCTGAGAAACCTGAGGTTGGCATACACCAGGCAGCGTTTGAACTTGCGACACCGTCACAATAGCTGGCGTAGTCGAGATATTCGACATAGGTATGCATTGTTGCATCGAATACACAACTCTTGGCTGTTGAGGTAGTATAGGTACCCAACCACTTGAGGTAATTCCAATATAACCTGAATGTTGTTGTGAACTCCCGTATGGATATCCTCCCGGAGGGGATAATGAAAGGGTATACTGCCGCCCATACGGTGGTAATCCGGAACTGAAGGGAATTGTTTGCCCTTGGGGACCGGACTACCCAAATTGACCTCCAAACAGATCAATTTGTTGAGACTCAACATAAGAGTTTCTGAATATTATTCTGTATGAACAAACAGGAATGGACCATACTGTCGAAATAGCCCCTGAGTGGGCTCCTTCTAGCAGCTGAGAGCTAGTCGGGATAGATGGTATGCCGACGAACATTGTCAGAGTGATAGCAGGGAGTTCTGTCGTTGCTGTGTCAGATGACACAGTCCTAGATGTTGACGGTTGTTCAGACATTTGTAGTCTATCCAAGAGATTACCTAGCGATTCTACAGGAGCTTCCGCTGGTGGTAGACTAACTTCTGATGAAGAAGGATATAGAGTGATCCCGACTCCAAAGTGCGTTGGAGTACTTGTTTGAGGATCTTCTACAATTTCTTCTATTGCAATCAGACCAGGTGGAAGGGGAAGACCGTCAGGTCCGTAAAATATTTCTGGTGCTAAAGAAGGTGTGAAATCGGCAGCGACAGATGTTTGAAGAGTAAGACTCTCCGAACCGGTTGTAGATGGAACTGGTTCGGTAACACAAGTGTTTATTCTCAAACTAGGATCAGTATCACTGTCCTTCTGTGGCCGTTGAACTTCTTCTGTAGAGGCAGGGATTCCAGAAATGTTTGGAGTAACTGGAGTCTCTGATGTCGTTGGAACACTTGTTCTAACTTTGATAGGAGATTTGGAACCGGTTAAACGAGTTTGCTTTGTCCGTACTGGCTTCGATTCCGGAGACAAAGACGGTTGACTCGTAAGCCTCCGCGAACGACGGGGTTTCAATTGACTTTCTTCCACGATTGCGAATTACTCGATCAACTAAAATAAAGGGAAGGTATGTTTCTGAATTAAATGAATTTTAGACACTTTGACACAACTTGTTTTTTTCAGTTTTTAAGAGTCGAGAAAAAACAAAAGATGAATCTAGTCTCCTTCGATTTTTAATGAGCCTGAAGTGACAAGTGCTCAGATGGACCTTTTCCGTTAAGGAGTCTGAAAAGGAATGAAAGGGACTGCTCTGGAGGTCTAGGTAGAGGGAGTACCAAACCAATCGCAAAACTGCAGAATAATTTTTACGGTATGGCAGTCAATCTTCCCGAATGCTGTGTTCAGTGCATTGCGATCAGTAGGGCGGTCGACACGGCTTCCTATGGATAAAGGATTTAAGCCTATAGGGGTCTCCCAAAATATACTCAACGGTATGTGGGAGCACAAGTCCGTACTGGCACTTATCGTCTCAAAGTGAAGGAATCACCCAACCATCAGTGAGGACAACAGTTACCAGGCTTTACGACGCCTGAATACGTCTCTAGCCTAGACCTCTAAATGTTGTGCGTTAAGTTCCAAAGCGTTGTTAGATTCATTGAATTTATTTTAAGTTGATCTTGCTTATGAAGTTTTCCTTTTGGGTTCACCACAGGATGTAGATGTAATTCCTAAAATGCAATCTAAAGATGATAAACAAACTTTTATCTCTTTTCTGCAATGAAAATCCTAGCTACTAGGGGAAAAGAAAGACACAATCTTTTCACAAAGAGCAAAGAGCACACTGTAAATGCACTTTCCTAAATCGAGCCAAACAGACTGCCTATCTGCAAATGCACACGCATGTATTTGTTTTTCACTTTCTTAGTATTGATGCTAAAAAGAAAGTTGATGTACAAATATGAATTTGCTTTCAAGCGACAAACACAAACAAGCTTCTTTTCGAAATCAAAAGATAGAGATGATTACAACACTTTACGATTTTGAAATGAATATTCGTTTTGACACTAGAAAATCACAAATTTAGACCAAAGGCAATAGTAAACGTATAATCGACCATCAACAACAATTAAACTTTCTGCTATGATTGAAATCGACACTTGCGACAGATCTAAATCAAAGGACGACAGTACGACTATTCTACTTTTGCAATGGAAAACTGTAAATGACTCAACAAACACACAAAAACATCTACAGTTATTTTGTACAAATGAGGTGGAATATCAGTAAGGAAAAGGGGTTTTAAACAGACATACACTGATCACAGGCTGCAAAATTCAGAGACAAAACTGGAAAGAATGAAGCACAAGAACCTCAGCTACACAGGGCTAGTCTGATCAGCGCACCTGTAACACAGAGAAACTACATTGCAGCCCAGGTTTCCCTTCTGGGAAGTGCGTTGAAATACATGATCTCTTCACAGTACCTGCGCTGGGCCAGAAACGAGAATCTATCCAGGTTCTGGGTCACAGTTTGCAGTTTAGTCTTTGGTTTTTGGCCGAGTAAAAGCAATCAGTAATGCACAATCAGGGGTAGATCTAAGGAAGGTCTAAGAGCTATCACAAGGGCAATCGGATAGTTTGTGAATCAGATGTTAAAATCATAAACAAATCCAGTGAATGGATTGAAGCAGCAGATGTCTACTTTGTATTTGTTATGGCAAATGCAGTTCGGATGCTACTTATAAGTTTATGAAACAAACAACAAAGAGATACACAAACAAACTAATTAGACAATCGTCCCCAGCGGAGTCGCCATTTTGTTACCAGGAAAAGTGTCTATTTAGAACTGCTCTATCCCACTAAGGTGTGACAGCTGCCTTAGAAACAAACAGAGAAAACTATTTTTGTATTTCCTTTATGAACTATAGATAGAGAGGAATAGAAGGAACCAACCTGTGTCTTGCGTTAATCCTTTGATTCAATCCCTCTCTTCTTTGAAAGCTTCCACCTACCTACTCCCTTACTTGCCCAGCTTCACCAAGTACCTGTAAGATCACAGAAGAAGAAAACTATACAAAGACATGGATCTATATTCATAAATAACTTAGGATTAGATTTAAGTTAACCATACAAATGTAACAATCATCAATGATACAAAAGCATGGAGGAAAAACTCAAATAGTTTTTATTAATAAACAAGAAGATCCAGGAGGAGTTACAACCGATGGTTCCTGACCCAGCATCAACCTCCCAGCAAAGAAGCCCCTCTTCACCTCCAAAAAAGCATAAATCACCCAATACTCTGATATTTGTCTCAAAACCAACAGCAATTCCTTACAATGTGCAAAATTCCAGCCTCTGGATCTCTGGGATGAGGGATCCATATATAGATGTGTGTAAGGAAGATGAGTCAGCTTGTGATTTGATTAGTTTCTTCTCTCTGTCAGTTCTTGCTTCCACTTGGAGACTGAAGGCCTCTTACCAATCCTTGGTCGAATTCAGTGAGGCAAGTGTCATAGGAGAAGATTCTAGAAGCTTCCATTGTCTCTCCACCTCGTGGAATGACACTACCATTTGTTATTTCTCATCCAATGCACCCTCATAGTGCATTTAGGTGTGTTGCAATGCACCTAGCCAGTGGGTTTAGGTGCTATGCAACGCACTTAGCTAGTGGAGCAGCTGAAATGATCCTGTTTTGACTTATTCTGAGCAGTTTCTGGTGGAGAACTTCTAGGAGAAGCTGTAATTTGTTGACCTTGTTCCTTTAGGGGTTAGAACAACACTTTTAGGGAATTAGGAACCCTTGCTTTATGGACATTTCATGCTTGGAGTTGTAAGGCACAAAAATTTCTATAACAGGATGTCCCTTGCATCCCCTGCTGGTAAGGTCTGGATCCATGTGGCCTCCTTTGGTTGAGGAAGTAGAGTGGTTTAGTGGCTCCTTCAGCCCCTTGGTACACAACTTTAAGTCCAGGTAAGGTTGGGCACTGGTTTGTAGGGTGGTCTTCCTCACAAATGAAACATACCTCTACTGAGTGCAATGGGCACTCGTTCTTAGGATGATTCCTTATGCATTTGGGACAAAAGATGGCCAAAGCCTTCTCATCTTCCTCTTTCTTCTGTTGGATTCGGAAAGTATCTAGTTGCACGGAAATGGTCTGTCTCACCTTGCTTTTAAGGTATTCCATCTGATTTGTAAACTCATGTTTGGAGAAGGTTGCACTAGCTGAAAGTGGATTCCCCCTACCTCTTTTCCGGGCTGCCCTAGAATGGTTTCTAAACACAGTCTTTATGTCCTCATAAGGTAGTTGGTAGACATCTCCTCCAGCTAGCAAATGGAGGGTATCTAAAAGGTCTTCAGGGACTCCTCATAGTAGAACTAGCTTCAGAGATTCGAGGTCAAGTGTGCAGCTGACCCTTTTATAACTGAGTTGGAACCTTTCTTCATAGTCTTCCAGAGGCTCATCATTTCCCATGGTCATTCGAAAGAGTTCTCCCTTCGTTTCCTTTGACCTATAGTAGTCCCGGTATTTGTTGTTAAAGGCTTGCTGCATTTGAGCCCAATTTGTGATACTGTTTCCAGGTAACCCCATGAACCAGCGTACTGCTGCATCCTTGAGGATCGAAGGAAAGAGTTTCAACTTTTGCTCATCTTTTGCATAGTCATAAGTTCAACAAAGGACAACAAACTCAAACAAGAAGGTGTCAGGGTCTTCAGTGGTCGATCCATGGAAGTGAGGTAAGGCTGAGGGACTTATGTTTTTCATTTCTGTGTCCCCATTTGTCTCTCAGATGGGAAAGGCACCTACTATTCTTTCCTCATTCCCTATACCATTCCTGTGTTCAGCCATGGTCTCAAGAGGAACGTTTTCTTGCTCTTATTCTGTTATAGGGTCTTCGTATACCTATGGAGGTTCACCTATAGGTTCTTCTAGGTCACCACCACCGAAGAAGAGTGAAGCGTGACTCAGTGATGTGGTGAGTGTGTTGGGTAAGAATTTTCCTGTATGGTCTCTGTTCCTATGAGGAATGAAAATGAAATATTTTTAGTTGCTTTTTGCTTTTTTCTCTTATACCTGCAAAACTGAAATGGATTGAACTGCAACTAACTAAAATCTGTCTTGCTGAAATGAAAATGCAGAATTGAAATGAAAGCAAGAAAGGACTAATCTATGCTGCTGAAATGAAATTGCAAAAAGGAAATGCTAAGCTACGCTTGCAGAATTCAAATTGTTGAATTAAAATGCTAATTTACACCTGCGGAATTGAAATTGCAGAATGGAAATGCTAAACTACACTTGCAGAATTGAAATTGCTGAATTGAAATGCTAATCTACGCTTGCTAAAATGAAATGAAAGTAGGAAATGTCTAATCTACTTTTGCAGAAATGAAATTGTAGAATGGAAATGAAACAGCTACTATACTCTTGCTGAAATAAACTATTGAGCAGAAGGTTGCAGTAGAAAATAGAAGAAAATCAACAATCACTAATACTCTGACGCTTCCTCGGTAATGGCACCGAAAAGATGGTGGGCTCTAGTATTGTAGAAATAATGTTGCAACTCCTGGGACTCCCTTCTTTACTTTTATCAACCCGGTAGTTCGTAACAAACTTGGAAGCGATGGTGCTATATGCACAAGTACTAGCTCTTGTTGCAGGCTGTCACTTCATTAGCTGGCACAAGTCTGCTAGGAGCTTAAGCCAACTTCTAAGAGCTCTCAGAAGAATCTTTTAACTATGATGGATGAAAGCTAACTCTAAGGAGGCTAATCTATTCACAGAAAGAAACTAAAAACTGAAAGGAAATGCAAACCCTAGCGAACCCTAGTTTTACCGACTAACCCCACTGGTGCAAGAAAAGGGATGAAAGCTGTTGAAATGGATGCCATTGACTCTTGGAAAGGTGAAATGCATGTGTCTAAGCTAATTTTGAAGTAAAATCTGAAGAAAAAAAACATTTTTTGTATTTTTGAGTAATTTTGCAGAATTATTATGCATGTGCTTTAACTGTTTTTGACTGTGCAGAGGTTGATTGGTGAAAGGAAATGAAATGGGCATTTGCAGGAGGATGGGAAGGTGAGAAGAGGGCCTAAGGGGTCCCTAGAACCCTTCCAAAGAGTTTCACAGTGATCAAATCTCAAGAAACGTCTCACATGATCTTCTACAGGAAGTCTGTAGGGGTTCTACAGGGTGTTCTACAGGAAGATCTGAAAGAGGATTTTGGAGGGTTGATGATGGAAAAATTGTGGGAAAGTGGAAATGGAGGATGGATGAGGATGTGAAAATGTCTAGGACCTGGTAAATGAGGCTAAGGAGTGATGAAGATGGTTGGATTTGTTCAAGGATGGAGGGAGCAATGATGCACAAGAATGTAGAAATTAGGGCAAAGTGGGGAAATGTGAAAATGAAGGGAAGGAATCTTGGATTAGGGGTTGGAGTAGGTTGTATGATGGAGGAAGGGTAGGCAGGGAGGTATCACAGGTGTTCTACACACTATTTTCCAAAACTGATCAACAAAGACTAGGAAAACCAAAGATCTAGCTATTTTGACCTAATTTGACCTAAAAACCAGAAACATGATGAACAGAAGTTTATTGGCAGAAAATAATGCAAGATAAATATGGAAGCTAAGCAAGAATAGATTCTAAACATGCAAGTACAACTGGTATCAACTTCCCTAACTAAAAATCTAACACTAGCAATTGCATGGAGAGGCAAAATTAGTGTTTTTGTAGCAGCAAGTATGCCTTGGTCTTAGCTCATGGTCCTATTAGCTACCTATACCAATAGGTTTCATATTTCATGATTGGCAAAGAAAGTTCCAAATATGCTCTGCTTTGGTGATACAAAGATCCCATATTTCCAAAAGGAGACAATGTGTGTATATAGTTTCATGTTGATTAAGTTTTGATGGGTGGTCCAATAGCCTAATCTGGATCATGCCATGTTTCAATTTTTTTGGTTGTTGTAGAATAGAGAAAGAAGTCTGTCCAAAATATTTAATCTTGGCAGACCAGTAGCTTAGGTAGAGAAGTAAGGTTCCCAACTGCTTAATCTGGGACCTTGGAAGCAATAAGGGTAGTTCTAGATAGAAAATCAAAAGAAAAAGCCAAGAGAAAAGAAAAGGCAAATAAGGGTCTCCAAGTCTAAGTGCACCCTCCAAGAAGAAACAAAAAATGCTAGGCAAGTAGATGGGTAGGCAGATGGGGTTCCAGAAATGGCATTTCTTTCAAATGAATCTTGCTGGTCTAATACACAGTAAAGCAAAGGAGCATGACTAACTCCCTTTCTCCCCCTTTTTCACATTTATTACTAACATCCCTTCATCAGTTGTGTTCATGAAAGAATTAAGGTTTCATGTCGGTTCTTATTCCTTTGAAAGCCACATTTCTTGTCTAAAAATTCTTTTCATTTTGATCTACTCCCTAAGCTAAGTTGTTTTCATATAAACTTAGTGATTTCATCCCTCATTCACTTCTTCCATTCATATTAACCCCTAACTTCCTATTATTTAAATCCCCTATATTACCCTTTCCCTATTATTATAAACACTATGGTGTATAAACCCCAAGCATTCTATAAATATCCCTTCCCCTTGGCATTATAGCCATATGTTCACTCTCAGGGATTAGATTCTAAACCATGAAACCTTTCATTTGTAAAAGAACCTTGTGAAAAACCCCCATTTGCACCTCTAACCCGCTTCATTAGAAAAAACATATGAAAAAACCCACTTTTTCATTTTACCCAAAGTTCGGGCGCTATGCGCATTTTTATGAAAAATACATTCAAAACCATATGAATTTGCCGAAGTCCTAAGTCCCCGCCTGGCAACACCTTTCAAAGAAAATATTAAAATATTCTCCACCCGCTATCCGTATCGACCTGGTAGCTTAACGATCCGTCGACCGTCGGATCGGGCCCTTTTCATCCGACGGCCCACATGAATATTGGAGCGGCTCCGATGTACGAAGAATAGCTTCTGATATTTGTCAGAGGGTGACGTCAGGCATCTGCCACGCGTCACCCCCACATCGTATCGGAGCCCCCTCTGACAATTCAGCTTCCGTATAGAGGGCGGTGCGATATCAAACCGCTTACCGCTTCCGGTTTCCGTTAACCCGCTAGGCCAGCGTCACTGCTACGTCATCGCCGCGTCAGTGCCCCCGTTCGCCATCTGCTCCACCTGTCCGCCACCTCATCGTCCCCGTGGACCACTCTTAAGCCGCCACGTCACCTGATGACGTCAAGCTGACATCATCCGACCTTGACCCCACCTGATGACGTCATGCTGACGTCATCCAAAAAAGGCGCCAATGTTCCAAAAAATCCATATCTTGGCCAAAAAACCGTGTTTTTTGCACTTTTTGCAAAAACCACTGTTGTTCCTTCTGCATGCATTTTACGTCCAAGCTTTCACCAACCTGCTGAATTCGACCTGGAGACCGTTGGCGCGCCAAACTCACCTGAATTTGTCACCATTGCCGCAGTGTACCAGGTATTTATCCGTATTATCCTCCCTGCGCCTAAGTTTGTCCATAATTCTCCAAGGAAAACGTAAAACACTGATAAAACAGATAATTTACCGGCAAATCCTTTGTGCCTAGTCTCCATTTACAACTGTAAGGACGAAATTCACCTGCTAAGCCTAGTTTACTCGAGTTTTCACAAACCTGCATTCTGTTCGCGCAATCGTAAACGGGGAACCCAAACTGCACCAATTCACTGTGAAAAAAGAGTTTTTTAAGGCCAAGCATTCACCCTATCAGCACTTGTGCAGTATTTCAATTGCTGCCATTACCATTTTATCCTCTGTTCCTCAGTAAATCACCTCTCTTTTAAAGAATTACTCTTTTGTGTTGCTCTGCACAAAAACACCAGTTTACATACCAACAGAGATTTAAAGTAACCATGGATGCTCCAGTAGCTCCTGTAGCCTTGAACATTGCTCCTTTAAATGCTCCTCAGAGACAATTGGATTGGCAGCCATTAGCAGACCTGGATTATCAGATATCAGAAGAAATGCTAATGCACAGCAAGTTCCACATTCACTTGCTGAATGAGTTGAAAATTAAACATGAGGCTGGAACAGATGTATTGGGCATTGGGATTCTTTCCTCCCTCTCTTCAAGCTCCCTCAGGTCAACCAGTTTCCTGACCTAATCCACCTATGTGCTGAATCCTACGACGCCACTCAGAGGGTTGTGGTTGACCCTTCAGGCTCAGTTGTTTTCTATGTCACCCCTAAAGCCATCAGAGAGATGCTGCATTTCAAAACTGAGAAGAAATTAGTCCCTTTATCACTGGCTGATCTGATAAAGCAAGGAGCCAAATTGACAGATGCTCAGATCACCAAACTAAATCAGTTGTACATAGGGTCTGACACTGTGAAGTACCCTCCCATTTCTCATGTTTACCTCAACCAATTGGGCAGGGACCTTGTAGATATGATCAGTCCCATTCTGGGCTATAATTCTATTGAGTTTGTTGATGAAACTGTGCTGGTGATGATGCTCATGTTTGCCCCTGGCAAATCTCCAATCTGCTATGACTATGCCACCTACATATCTGACAAAATACATGAGCAACTAATGAACTTGGAAAGAGAAAGGGTGTTCAGATACACCTCTTACATCTATCACTTAATCTTGTATTATCAACATGAGAAGTTTCACTTTGCTATGAAGAGAGTGGATGCACAAGGCAATCCAAGGTCAGTGGTTTATTGGTCCTCTGCCTTCCACTGCAGATCTAGCTCTCCATATACTTATTGTGAGTTTATAAACCTCTTCATTCACCCAACCATGTCTCTGCTCATGAGCTCACCTCCTCCTAGACTGACTGATGAGATGCAGAGGATTCTTCAGTTGTCCAAGGCATACAGCATCGGGGATTGGTACTATTACCAACACCACACAGTCTTTAGAATCTATGGGTGTGAGTTGCCCCCATACAGATTGCCCAGATATGTGCCCATGAGATTGTTTGCCCTTGAATACTTCAGGCAGTTTGGGAACACTGATGTGCTACGTTTCTCAGGCAAGGGCAAGAAGGCACAGCTCAAGGTAAGAAACCAATTAGGCCACTTCATCTACAACAAAAGGGAAGAAGGTTGGCAAGAAGCAGACCGAATGCTAGAATCTCTTGGCCTACAGACCAGTTTCCTTTGGAAACCTTATGACCCAAATCACTTCATAACTTTAAGAAGGGTCAAATATAGGCTGTCCGGTTATGACCATGTAAGGTTGCCTCACATAGAAAAGTATGCAAATCAAATTAAGTGGAGAAGAGGAACCTTAGAGGAAGTTGTCACACAAGAAGATTTAAATCAAAGGGCAGTTAAAAATATCCAAAAGATGGCTGACTTGGAGCTTTGTGCACAGGTATTTGCTCTTCCAAGCACTCTAGGGGGAGCAGCTGCCTCATCCTCCACAGCACAGCAGCAAACAGCCAAAGCTACTGATCAAACCTCTAGCAAAGGCAAAGAGAAATAAATGGAGCCAGAGCAGCCACCTCATGGAGAGGTGCAGCATGAACAGGTACAGCAGCAGGAAATGCAGCAAGAAGATGAGCAGTAAGAAAAGGAGAAATCATGGCAGCAAGAAAATATATCACAGGCCCCAATTTCCACTGAGCAGCAGCCCCAACAAATGGTGCCTCCTAGGCAGGAGACAACAGTGGAGGCCTCAGTCCTCCAAACCCCACAAAAAGAAGACATAAGCATAAAGAGGGACAGAGAGACTCCCCTCACTACATCAATAACTCATGGGGAGAAAAGACATAGAATGAATCCCTTCTCAGAGGAAGAAATGCCTATAGGGCAGTCTTTGGGCATGGGCCCACCTAGTATGGAGGCATCTGCAAGTTCCTTCCAACAGGAGCAAGAGAGGACAGTGGGAGGAGAAGTCAGCTCCTCAAGCCAGCAAAGAGGAGCTGAGGTGGGCATCAAGCAGCAGTTCATTGACATAAAGAAGAGGAATGAGCCCATAAGAGTACAGCTATATAATCATCTGTTGAAAATGGCCCCCGCTAACCAGCAAAGACTAATGTCTG
Organism: Pinus tabuliformis; assembly: GCA_031772625.1. Taxonomy (NCBI): domain Eukaryota; kingdom Viridiplantae; phylum Streptophyta; class Pinopsida; order Pinales; family Pinaceae; genus Pinus; species Pinus tabuliformis. The sequence goes on from CM062815.1 coordinate 768,296,010, forward strand.
CATTTGATGTCCAGGAGGGAAAGATGACCATGAGCCATTTTATGCCAGCAGTGTTGCAGCCGCAGTCAGCGGCAGATTACATAAGGACCAATCTTGAGGTCCTTGCCAAGGACATCCACCCAATGGACAAAATCGAATTGCATAGGAAAACGGGTGAGATGGTGTATGCCTCCTTGGCAGATAAGACATTGGATAACTACAGGCTAGAAAATAGCCTAAATAATACAGCTGCCCAACTTGAGTTGGAGAGAGCATCCTCTCAAGCAAAGGACAACAGAATTAAAGCCTTGGAGGAGATAATCATAGAACTTGGGCATGATCCCAAGGACATCAAGGCTGTGCAGGCATTGTTGAAATTGAGAGATGCAGATATGGCAACATTAAGAAAGAGGGTGAACGTCCTAGTAACCATTCACCCACAAACTGAAGAAGTTGCCCAGCTGAGACATGACCAAGATGCATCAGCTATGCTGGTGTCCCTATACAAACAGCTGATCCAAACACAAGAAAAATTGGGGGAATCAGAGGCTGCACAGGCTGCACTGCAGGCAGCATTGCAAGAAAAAGAAGGAGGACAAACATCTCAGCCTCCTCCAGAAATAATTAACCTGGAGGAACCTCCTCAGACTACAGCTCCTCCTACTGAACAGACAGCACCATATACATCAGCAACTGCACCAACAACAGAGCAGGCTCCAAGCCTGGATATGCAGAAGTTAAAGAATGAAATACAAGCCCTGGAAGCCCAAATGGTAGAGGTAAATGAGGCCAGGGAGAGTCTAGCCAAGCTCAATGAAAGATATGATAAATCCAAGCAGACTGTAGCAGAAAAGGGCAGGGAAATAAAGGCCCTTAAGGATAAGATAAAGGAGCCGGAGAAGGAGCTCACACTTGACAAAGTGACAGCTGAGCTCAAGACAGTCTTATGGGCCAACATTGGCCAATCCATAACTGATCAATGGCAATAAATTGAGACAATTCATGAGCAAATAGAGCTCATAGGGAAAGCACAGAGGGAAATCCAGAGATCAAGGGCATCTCTAGGCAATATGCCTGAGGTTGCCAATAGAATGATTAATGTGCTTAATAACAGAACAAGTGCTCAGCTGGCGACAATGGGAATCACAAGCAGAACTGAGACCATCCAGCTGATAAAGAGGGTCCTTACACTGAGAAGCCTGGTACAAACGCTGGAAAGAAGAAGCCAGGACATGCAGACAGAGGTAAATAAGTTCATGGACAAGTTCACAACACTACAGGGCAAAGGTCTTCCTAGCTTACTGAACAGCGCAGGGAGACTACTTTCACATGAGCATTATGCCAAGAGGGTCAATACATTCGCTACTAATCAGATCACTGAAAGGCCCAGTACCTCAGAAGAAACAGGACCAGCAACAGGACAAAGTCTCTTCAACAGGGTAGAGAACTTATTCTTTATAATGAATGAAATTAAACATCTGTTTGAAGTGCCTCCAAACTTCTACAAATACACAGAGGTAGGTGAGACTTTAGAGGCAATTCTGAGACATCAATTGGCCACACAGGAATGGTGGACTAAGGCAATACAGATGATCTTATAGACAAGAAGCCATTCACTAAGTTTTTTCATCAAAAAATACAAGTTAGCATGCACAGGAAAATTTTGATAAAATCAGCATGCATAGAGAAGATTGGGCTGAGCCAACTCAGCAAAACTATTTCGACCACCAAAGCAGCAGTGACAGTCACAGGTGACAGGGCCGAAAAGCTACAGGAGGACAAAGCTACAAAGACACGTCATTCATCATTTATAACAGAGCGTTCAACCGACTCAGTGACCTCCAAAGGTCAAAAAGTCTTCTGACAGAATTAAAGAAGCATTTATGTTATATTCAAAGCTGTAATAACTTCTTATCTGCTTTCTGTACAAGTTGGTGAATGTATTTATTTCTCAGATGACTCAACGCCTCAGATATTTTGTATGACCGCTTGTATATATTCCCCCCTCGCATAAGTTTGCAGGGGTTGTTGTTGATTTCTCTTCCAGATTTCTCATGCTGTAAACTTCCAGATTATTAATACAAAAGTGATGGAATTTCCAAAGCTCTGCGTTATGTGATGCATTGTGGTGTTTAGCTGAATGTTACAGGATTCCTGCGTATTTCATGAATCAATAAATTTTCTTCAAACTCTTGGTTATGTGTTTTTTCATCTTCTCATAGCTCATTCATGTTTTGTGTTTTACAGTTAATGGCAAGGAAAAAGAATAGTTCTAGGATTTAATTACAGATTACCCTGGACTCAATCTATGCTATTATAAATGTTTTCTTCAGTTACAGTTATAAAGGTGTAATTCTTAATTGCTGCACCTCTACACTATATCTTTCACAATGATTATTGTTTTAGGAAATTCAAGTCTGCTTCCTGTGCAGTATATCCTTTTCTCACACTCCCAGCTTAGTGGAAAATTCCCAATTGCTTTCCACTGGTTAATACACACTTCACCATCACAATTTCAAATTTGTTTCATGAAGTATTTAAATGGCCCTATAATTTCAGTAACTCAACTCAATATTTCAAACAACCTGTAGTCACGGACTCCATAGCCCAATGGATTAGAACTATCTGAAGGTTTCAAATTAGGTACAGAAAGATATCCCTCAACCCAAACGTAAAACCAAACCCTGAACTCATAACTAGCCTAAAATTTTCACAAAGACAGAGACAAACCTCAAAGAGAGAGCCCTCTCTGATTACAGTTTGGCTAGAAGCTGTAATCCAAAGATTGGTTAGTGGTTACCCCGGCCGTATTCCCTTGGGAGTCAAAGGGAACAACCTGGGTGTTAACATAATTGGCGACTCCGCTGGGGAGTTCCTCAGGATTTTCTAATCTCTGTATATCTCTTGAAGCTGCTTGCAATCAATTTTCATACTAGCTTTAAGATACACACAGTCACTCCAAAATCTTGTCTGGCCCTGGCAGACACAAAAATATTCCAGAAAACATACTGAAACACAGTTCAGAAGCTGGCTCCCAAGAAAAATCCACGCTATACAAGGTCAAATCCTGACCCCAATCCTCCAACTGTTTTTGAAAATCCTAATACAATCCCTAAGATCATTAGGAAGCAGCAGGGACAGGAAACTCTTGCTGATTCAAGTCCTAAGACAGCTCATCCAAACCCTGTTCCAACTCCAATCAAGGTTCTATTTCGGTCTACCCTTGATTCCCCCAGTTCACCATCCACATCTCAAAGCCCTTCTTTCACACCTCCATCCACTGCACATATTCCCTTGACCAATACTCTAGTTTCTACCGTTCCCAATCCCCCTGTTGTACCAACTGTTCATGCTATCCCAGTTATCCCTGTAAATCCTATAAATCCTGCAAATATGGCTAATAGATATGCACCCCTGCAGTTACCTGCCAATGCTGCAGCTCTACCCCAGGACTACCAATCCAAGATCTCATATTTTGACTCCACTGGCCCTTTCACAGCAATTCAGCATGCCAGAAGGATGCAAGACCACTTTGAGAACTATGAAATAGATGATGACAGTGTGAGAATGAGAATCTTTGTTCAGAGCCTCACAGGGGATGTAAGAACTTGGTTTAGATCACTGGCAGCAAATACCATTACAACCCCTGATGAGCTTTATCAAGCCTTTACTAACAGATGGGAGAAAAAGAAAGATCCCCTGCACATACTTGGTGAATATGATACAATCAAACGAGGTCCTCAAGAGACCGTTTTTGAGTATTGTGCAAGATTCAACAATGTATATAACACAATACCACAGAATTTAAGACCTCCTCCTGATTTAGCCTTCTACAAATTTCCGGACGGTTTTGACCCTGATATGGCATATCAGTTGAAGGAAAGAGCTCCTGAAACCCTTGAAGATGCCCAAAAGGTTGTTGTCACAGTAGAGGCTAACTTGATTTCCAAAAGAAACAGGGCAAGATTGGAAAAGAGAACCACCTTTAAAGAAGAACCCTCAGCCTTTGATCAAAAATTGGATGTAATACTCACTGGTATGAAGAGATTGGGTGATAGAGTAGAATCAGTTGAGAGAAAGTCATCATGGGAAGCACCAAAAAATAACCCTATCAGGAATCCCAATTTTAGGAGAAATCAAAACCCAAACGTAGGCAAGGCCGGCTCTGATCCAGACAGAAGGCCTCCTTTCCAAGAAAACTATACTGAGGCATCCACTTCAAATGAGCAAACAGATGACACCCACATTAACCTAATGGGCCTGAATGATGAGCAACAAGTTTTTCTGAGTCAAGAAGATCATAAGGATGATGACATTCAGCAATTCCAGACCAGGTCAGGTGAATCATTTGACTTTAAACAAGGATATGACACAGCTGTTTATGAAGTTCATAAGCAATACAAGCTAAGAAGCAGAACTATAAATGTAACACAGCCCGAAAAAACAAAGGATAGCCAGCAGCCTAAGGAAGCTATTATCATAGAACCAAGTGACAAAACTGGTCCAATTACAGATGAGGTAACAGTTGAAGAAGTAACTCAAACATTCCCCTCAAAACAGCAGCCAGCAGATACAACACCCTTCCAACAGAACTCAAGTAAAATTCCTCAAGAAATGAGGAACAAGGACAAGCTTCCAGATCAAGAAAAGAAACAAGAAGAAGACCTAGTGAATAAGGAAAAGGCTGTCACCCACAACACTAAGATATCATCTGAAAAGCCCTTTGACTTAGAAGCTGAAATTGGCAAATTGAAGGTAGCTATTCCTCTTTCAGAACTAGCCAAGCATGACATTTATAGACAACAAATCAAGAAGTCCCTTCAACTCACTCGTAATAAAGACAATGTCAATGTGTTGGATGACACCCCTGAACTTCTTTTCGGTCCAGAGGTTGATGGAAAGACAGTTGTTACAGGTATCCTACCTTTCTATGTCAGCCTGCATGTTCATGATAAGATACTACACAATGCAATGTTTGACTCAGGTGCCTCTCACAACTTGATGCCTAAATCAGTCATGGAAAGATTGAATCTAGATATTACAAGACCATACAAGGACCTATTCTCATTTGACTCCAGCCAAGTTAAGTGTTTAGGTCTGATAAAAGATCTTTGTGTGTCCCTAGTTCAGTACCCAAATAAAACAATTCTAATGGATGTTGTAGTTGCTGATATCCCACCCAAATATGGGATGTTGTTATCAAGATCATGGGGGGCTAAACTCCAAGGTTCCCTACAATTAGACATGTCATATGCAACCATCTCAGTCTTTGGTCAACCCAAGAGGTTATATAGAGAGTCACTTATGAAATACATGGTCAGCAGTGAAGAAAAACCTCAAAACTTTCCCATATATGCCGTCCATTCTAATATAGACTCATATATCCTCTTCAATGATAATTCAGGTCTTACAAATGATGAAGAAACCGAGACACTCAAACAAGATCAGGACATTAATGAACAAGCTGTTGCTCTAGAAGTAAAGCTGATCCAATCAACCAATGAGACTGTCCCAAAAGACAAACTAAATGAAGAACCAGAACTTCAACTCACAAACCCAAATCACAGAGAAGTTATTAAGTCTCCCCTAGAACAAGAAGTCCTATGGTTCCTTGAATTTGATGGGTCAGTCAACAAATTAGGGGCAGGAGCTGGAGTTTGGATACATAATAAACAAAACAGTCATGCAGAAGGCCGAGCCTATAGGTTAAACTTCAGATGCACCAACAATATGGCAGAATATGAAGCTCTCTTGCTAGGCCTTAAGCTAGTAAAATCCTTACGAGCCATAAAAATTTCAATACTAGGAGATTCAGACCTAGTTATCCAACAAGTAAAGGGTAATTTTGTCACCAATGATAAAAGACTGAGATCTTATCGATCTGCTGCTTCTGAAATACTAAACTCTTTCACTGAATTCCAAATCACCAAAATCTCTAGAGATCACAATCTTCATGCTCACAGTTTGGCCACATTTGCAAGTACCTGCAAGCTACCTTTTGAGCCCCACCATTGCTTTACAGCTGAGGTAAAACACAGACCTTCTGTCCCAAACAATGTCAAGGACTGGCAAGTGTTCGAAGATGATAACCAAATAAACAATTTCTTGACCTTACAAGAGGAATTTGCAGGACTAAATATTGACACTGAGGGAGCAAGTCAATCACAAATACTTGAAAGAGCAAGTCAATCACAAATACAGAATGAAAAGAATAACAAGCCAATATCACCTAAGACAGCTCACCAAATCCTATATCCAACAATTTTCAACAACACCAACATACAAGAAATTCAACAAATCAATTGTGAAGAAGTGGCTGATGCTGAGGCTGAAGTGATACAATTGAAAGACAATTTTCTTCCAACAGGCCTAACTCCACTAGAGGATATTTTTGATTCAAATGATGTCCCTAGAAAACCAAAAATGCAGCCCCTTAACTCTACCATTGAAGAATGCAACATTGGAACCATTGAGAAACCCAAGATAATAAAATTATCTGCATCCCTACCTCCTGATCAGAAGCCCAAATACATTGACCTTTTCAAAGAGCTTCAAGATGTTTTTGCATGGAGTTATGAGGACTTAAAATCCTATGACACCTCTGTTATCCAACATACCATCCCTCTCAAGCCAAACCAAAAGCCATTTAAGCAAAAATTGAGAAGAATAAACCCTATGCTTCTCCCTGCAATTGAGAAAGAGGTACAAAAAATGTTTAAAGCTGGTATCATAGCACCAATCAGGTTTTCTGATTGGATCTCAAATTTGGTTCCCACAAGAAAGAAAACTGGTGAAATAAGACTCTGTGTTGATCTTAGAAATCTAAGCCAAGTGTCCCTCAAAGACAACTATCCCTTACCTAAGATGGATCACATTCTCCAAAGAGTGGTAGGAGCATCAAGGATCTCATTACTTGATGGATTCTCAGGCTTCAATCAAATCCTAGTGCACCCAGATGATCAAGACAAAACTGCATTTACAACCCCCTGGGGAACTTTCAAATATGTAAAAATGCCTTTTGGGTTGAAAAATGCAGGGGCAACTTTTCAAAGAGCCATGGATATTGCTTTTGCCAAAGAGATTCATGACTTCGTTGTCATTTATTTGGATGACCTCACACCTTTCTCAAAATCATACCAAGAACATTTGAAGCATTTGAGACAAATCTTCTTAACATGTAGGAAATATGGAATTTCCTTGAATCCTAAGAAGTCTCTGTTTGGTTTGGAAGAAGGTAAGCTGTTGGGACATATCATTTCAAAGGATGGCATCAGAATTGACCCAGACAGGATACAAGCTATCTTGCAAATGCCTCACCCAAGAAATATCAAAGAATTGCAAGCTTTCTTAGGGAGGATCAATTTCTTAAGAAGGTTTATCCCAAACTTAGCAGAATTGATCAGATTATTGAACAACATGCTAAAAAAGGATTCAAAAGTAAAGTGGACAGTAGAAGCAAATCAAGCCTTTGAAGGTATAAAATTGGCCCTTACCCAAACCCCAGTCTTAACAAATCCTCAATTTGACAGAGAATTTATCATTTTCTCTTTTGCCTCCCAGCATACCATTGCTGCTGTTTTATTGCAGAAAGATGACCAAGGAAATGAGAAACCCATTGCTTTCTTTAGTAGAGCTCTTAGAGATGCACCTCTGAAATATCAAATCATGGAGAAACAAGCTTATGCTTTGGTCAAGGCCATTAAAGACTTTAGGATTTACATCCTTTATTCCCATGTTATAGCTTATGTGCCAAGTCCCATTGTAAAAGACATTCTCACTCAAGAAAACTTAGAGGGTAGAAGAGGAAAATAGATTGCCAACATCTTGGAATTTGATATTGAGATAAAACCAACAAAACTAATAAAAGGGCAACGCTTGGCCAAATTAATGATAGAAGCAAAATTCCAAGCCTTAGACATAAACCGGCTGGACAATGAACCGGAGCTGGCGACTCCAAAGATCAATATAGCCTTTGAACAATCCCCTTGGTATTCTGATATCTGTTATGTACTACAAAACCTGTGTGCTCCCCCAGGATTGTCCAGAACTAAATGTAGGTTCTTAAAAATGAAAGCTTCAAGATTTTGTGTCATGGATGGCAATTTGCTTTGGAAAAACCATGAAGGTATATTGTTAAACTGCTTAATTGAGAAAGAGACTAACAAAATCATGGAAGAATTTCATGCAGGTGACTGTGGTGGACACTTGTATTGGAAGTCCACTGTGGATAAGATACTGAGGGCTGGTTACTATTGGCCCACTGTTTTCTCTGATGTCAAGAAATTTACCACCTCATGTCATAAATGTCAATTGTTTGAGGGAAAGAGAAAGTCACTACCACTTCCTTTGAGACCTATTGCAACAGAGAGACCTTTTCAACAATGGGGCTTGGATTTCATTGGGGAAATTCATCCCTCATCTTCAGGCCAACATAGATGGATTCTAACAGCTACAGACTACTTTACTAAATGGATTGAAGCTGTTCCATGCAGACAAGCCAATGATTCTGTTGGAGAGGTAAATCCCCTCTACGGATAGAGGCGATCCCTACTAGCCCAGCAAGGGTCTAGCAACAATCACACAATGCTGCCATGCATGTTCCTAATTACAATTAAACAAGAGGTAAAGAGCACCTACTTGGATTCCTGCGCTGTCGTTTGACGAAGAGATGTTGCCTTCGCTCCTTCGCTTCGGCTGGTCACAATCCTCCGCGATCCCCGCGAATAGATACCTGCACACACGAAGAGGAAACAAACGCAAGCGTGAAATCTAGTAAAAGCAACCATACATCAGTCAGAAAAGACGTAATTCACATTTAACCATTGCATGTACAAATGAGAATGGAACAATAATAGTAGTCATCTATTATTAATCAAGACAGAGAAGAGTACAACCAAATGTTCTGACGTTGGTATCCTTCTCAGGAGGGGCCAGTCAGCAAGCATCTTAAGCATTCACCTTTGGAAATGATTCTCCCAAGACAAGAAACTCTCTCTCACACAAGCAACACAAAAGGACCTTCCCTAAGCTACCAATCACTTCCACACCTAGCACACCAAATACCTATAGTAGTAGCAATCTGAGCACTATAAGCTCTATACAATCCAAGCTATTCCAAACTAGCTACTCATGGTAATGGTGGGAGTTTATATAGGAGAAATAGCCTCCTAAAAAGGTGGAAGGATGAGCTTATCCTTGAGGGAAGTGGTTGCAAAGAGTCGAACAGACATGCCATAGAAGGGAGTCGATACTCACAAAGCCAACAACTAGACCTGGAGTGATCTGGAAGGCTGGCTGTTGGAACAAATTCGCCCAAATAGGATCAGCGCGGATTATAAGGCAACTGACGCGCTGATGTCGCACCTCAATAACTGGGAAAGTCATGTCAGCGCGACCCAATACAAAGGAGAGGTGCGCTGGCTCATAAAATGTGACCAGCGCGGAAAAGTGATGTGCTTCCGCACTGAAAACATTAATAGCTACCGGTCAGCGCGGATATTTTAGAAACAGACGCGCTGATGAGGAAAACTTTGGAAAAATGGGTTTTGGACCTGTTTAGAAGGCATGGACTTGATTATTGTGAATTCTTGACACAGTAGGGTGACTGACAGGGAGACAGTGACAAAATACTGTGTAACAGATGCCCCCTAAAGCATGAAGACCGAGAGAGTGGGAGGGGTGAAATGCTTTACAACACTTTGCCGAACTGGAACACCACCAGGAAGGACCGAAAATCTCTGATAATCAAGTACATGCAGTCTAGGCATGGGCGCAGCCATCCAAAAGACATGCGAAAAGGTCTGTGGAATGGACGCAGCCACCCAGTTAGCAGAGACCAAAATAAATGATAAGGTATGGTCGCAGCCATCCGTGAAGACTCAGGTATGGGCGCAGCCATCCATCAATGAGTCATGTAATGATCATCCACAAAATCGCAACCTGGACCGTAACAGACAGGGATCCAGGGTCTTGCGCTCCATCTTGTCCGAACAAAGTACAAGTCCAAGCATGTGAATACATGAGTTGAAGTCGAACACGCATGGACATCGTCTGATTACCAGTCAATGATGAAAACTGTTAACAGACGCGAGAGGTACCACCAATAATGACAATGGCCCTCAAGGTACTATAGGTACAATCTGTGGCGTGTGAATCAATGAGCTGGTGTCGAACACCCATGGAATCATTCGATCGGAGGCCAATGATGAAAACCTCGCGTCAAACACGAAGAACCTGCCATTGAGGCATGCAGGCTCCAAGGCACCTGAAGGGAGTCTCTAAATCACCTTCCTGGATAATGAGCTGAAGTCGACAGGAAGTGACCTTGATCGAAGGTGGGCCATAATGTTTCCCACATCATCGACGCGAGACAGAGGAAGGATGATTTGTGTGAGATAGCAGATGAGGTTGTATTATTGTAGAGGTCAACTTCTCTTGAACATATCGGCGGCACTGTAGCGGGTTTGGCAGTATTTGACATCAAATGAGCAAAGGGCATAGTGACAATGGCAATGAGCAGATGAGAGGTCAAATAGGATAACCCAAACCCACGGAGGCCAGCGAAAAACAAGATGAGATGGTCCCACCCATACACGAAGCAGAGGAGTGCCATGTTCAAGAGCGACATACTGCCGACACGACTATGATTACAGTTCCATTTCCCCACCATTTCTGGCAGGTACCCTGGTTATTTTTGGACGACAAGCTTGACGGGGATAGCATGTGCTTGAAGAGTGTCATTTCGACGATGTCCGATGTCATCAAATGTTTAACGAGCCTGACAAAGGAAAAACTCGGCGTCTTTTCTTGTTTAGAGAGTCTGAAAAGGCAGCGGAAAAGGAGACTCCAAGGGGGTCCTTTTTCGTACAGTTGTGTCTCTCGAGCCCGAAAAAGTATAAAACAATGCCCGAAAGAACCGCCCGACCGTTATGATCGAGGAGTACTTTTCGTAAATCGTGCTTTCGACCCGAAAAAGTAAAAAAGCGGTCGGAAACACGTCGTTTTAGAGCCAATAACGAGTGCGAAACGACAAACACCCGACAATCTTTTTTAAATTATACGGTCGAAAAAAGAGCTTAAAATGACCGCCTCTCATTCCCTTTAACGAGCTGAAAGGAGGCTCGGCCATCTTTCCTTGTTTTGTGTCGAAAAAGAGCTCAAAGATGACATTGTTTGCGACCAAGTGATTTTAGGATCATTATGATTTCCACCATTTCGAAAGACCTGCGCAATGAAAAATACCCGCATAAATCTGTTCGACATGTTAAAAACATACTAGAACATGTATAGAATATTGACAAAAGTGCTAAATCCACAGTAAAAGTATGACCATAAACCCATATTCTTAAAAATTATGATTAATTAAGCCATTTTTACTATAAATAGAAAGGTAAATAGTCATTTTCACCATTGTTACCAAATTGAGCCATTGAGAACGTTGTGAAGCTGTGAAGTTGACGGAGCCAATTCTTCCTCGTGCGGACACCATTTGGCGAACGGGTTGCTCCAGGTAGGTTCCTCTTGCCACGCGCCCTTTTTTGAGTCTTTTTAGCAGTATTTTGACGGTGGGATTGGCCCAATCGGGCGATTTTTTGAGCCATTGGTGCGCTCTCAGTCAGCGCGGGTTTCCCTCTCGGGTCCGCGCTGACCGATAAAAATTGCACGTACCAGATTTCGGGTCAGCGTAGAAAACCCGTGTTCTTCCGCGCTGACCTGGAGAAAATACAAAGAGATCACCATTTCCATCGCGACTGTTTTAAAAACAGCCGCGCTGGCACAGTCAAACTTTAATTTTACAATTTGGACGTGAAATTTTTATTAGTCAGTATTCTAATTGGTTTTAATGTTCATGCAGGACGCAATGGCCTTCCAGTGGCAAGAGAGGGCTCACGATGTTGAGGATGTAGCCGCTTTTGCAAGAGCGGATTGTCGAGATGCCATGCGGGCATGTGGATTTCTAAAATTCTTCCTGACTCCACGCTTGAGAGCTCATCATGACTTGCTTGAGTTCCTGATCCGGGCATGGAACCCAATAGATGGCAAATTTACCATCCACGGTAAAGACATCGAGTTCGACTTCATGGACATCTATTTCTTGACCGGTTTGTCACGCCAAGGGGCGAGACCCATTCTGGAGGGGCAGCGGCCCAGCGGCGAGACTCTCGACCAACTCATGGCTCGAGTATGTCCAGAGGCAGAGAAAACGCGGAGTGGGAAGGTGTCAATTCCCACAGTGAGAGACATAGTTCTTCACACCATCCTTTTTATGGTGACCCGAGCAGCGGGAAGCTTGGCCAACCATGAGGCCTCGAAGACCCACCTGCTGCTAGCTCTTGATTGTCTACAGCCTACAGTGTTTGATTGGGCCACTGCAGTGACCAACAGTATGAAGAGGCAGCTCAACAACTGTCGACGCGGAGAGTCGAAACAGTTTGGCTATGGGTCACTCTTACTCCCACTCATTCTGGAGTGGGTACCGGTCATGCGGTTGTAGACTATAGCTGTGCATCCTCCCAGGAGTCCGCGGGAGACGAGGGCCACCCGATGGGCTCGCATCATGCCACGCGGGGGTGGTGGCCGGCCAGCTAATTGGGGAGTGGTTTTTCGAGAGTGGTTGGAGCAGCAGATCGTTTTCGTTGAGGATTGGCCGTACGCGGGTATGGATTTCCGCAACGATCCCGACATGCCATTGCCGCTGGGAGACCACTGGGATGATGGAGGTATGACACTTGGATTTTTCTGAGTTTTTTAATGTTTTTTTATTTAAATGTATATGTCTTTAACAAATGTCGCCGTATGCAGATGTGGGACCTGTCAGACCTGTCGGCTTAGCCCCAGAGGCGCGGAGAGAGGGGCAGGGAGCTAATGTCCTTGCCTTGGTCCCTCCAGCAGTTGATACTTCAGAGACCATAGCTCGCAACCTTGAGGGGTTGCTGGAGGGTGTGCCGGACTATCAGGGAGTCGAGGAGGTTCCCATAGAGCACCAGATCCATACAGTGGGGGTGGTACCGAGGGTGCACCGCCTGTTGAGGCGGGTGGCACGAGCGGCTGTGTGCTACAGAGAGCACAACCCAGCACAGTAGTCGCCTAGGTTTCTTTTTGATGTTTGGAGAGACATATGTCTCGAATGTATGGAGAACAGTGACTCTCATTTTTGACACATACACTTATTTTTGAGCGCCTCAGTGTGCCACACGATATATATATATACATACCGATTTTTGGATGGATCTTGTTTACATATGATGATGTTTATGCTTATGTTATGCAAATGTTCAGTACAAATGTGATCTTATGTATGAATTGCACAACATATGACCCATATATTTTAATGTTTTTAATGCAAGCTTAAAAGCACACACAGCACGCATGCAAACTATGCTTGAGAAAATATTTACATATGCTTTACTCTATTATGCTTCCTATGTCTTCTTGTATGATGTTATCTATTTTGCAAATGTCTGTCTAATACATGATTTGCCAATGCATCAGTCAATGTGTTTAATCGTCTCGGAATATGTTGATATGTAATATAGTCAAAATTCCTTTCCAACAATCTGACACGTAGATACAACCTTAGGATATGTTGGTCTCTGACGGAATATCGCCCGTTGAGTTGATGAACAACCAGTTGGGAGTCCAGGTTTACCATCATTGCTCGAATGCCGAGATCAACTGCTTCGGCTAGTAGCTCAATTACGGCACTGTATTCGGCAACATTATTAGTGGTGCGACCGAGACAGACTCCTTGAAGATCTAGCAACTCTCCATGAGGATCATAGATCGCCCATGCCGCAGAGGACAAATTACAGGTACTACGGCAGGCGCCATCAACGAAACCAACATAAGGTGCACTGGACATCTGCACGAGAAGAAGAAAACACAATAAGAGGCAAACACGCCTTCACACCAAAACAAAACATGAAATCATGCACAGAAAACACACTAACACACGTATGTACAAAGTGAGTGCATGAAGTCATGCATAATATTTCTTCAGATACAGCCCGTTGCGGGGCTTGTCAAGAGGATTTCCTTCGTAATCAATCAACTCATATGCGCCCTTTTGTAAAACTCTTTTCACGATATAGGGACCTAGCCACATGGACTCGAGTTTTCCTGCCCCCAGCTTATCTTTGGCTTGATCGTAGAGCAGTACTAGATCTCCCTCAACGAAGGAACGAGGATGGATGTTCTGGTCAAAGTGAGCTTTGACTCTCTTCTTTTGCGCTTCGATAGCCAGAGAAGCTAAACGACGAGTCTCGTCTAACCGTTCTAGGTACAGAAGCCGTTCCTCCACCGAAGTGGTGTTGGGAAGCAACTCGACAGCTAATTTCAACGAAGGAATCTCGCATTCGACAGGAAGGGTAGCCTCCAGTCCATAAACCAATTGGAATGGAGTGAAACCGGTGGCATCCTTCACGGAAGTCCGGTAGGCCCACAAGGCTGGGAACAGCATCAGATGCCAATTAGACTTGTGCGTATTGACGGTGCGCTGAAGCATAGTGATCAAAACTTTGTTCACGGCTTCAACTTGACCGTTAGATTGTGGATAGCACGGTGACGAACTATCTTGGCGCAAGCCTAGTTGGGTTGTTAGCTCCGTCATCATATGATTTCGGAAATGCTTTCCGTGATCTGTGACGATAGCCTGAGGGACTCCGAAACGAGTGATAACATGATTGAATAGAAACTGCGCCGCTGTGTGAACGTCTTCGTTCAATGTAGGCATCGCTTCGGCCCACTTGGTGAAATAATCCACAGCAACGATAATGTACCCATGCCCCCAGGCCGAATGAGGGTTATAGGATGTCTAATCGATGCCTCATTTGGCAAATGGACCTACGGTTACAACAGGGTGCAGTGGCGTGACAGGTGCACGCATCTTCCGGTGGTAGACCTGGCACTCGTGACATGCACGCATAGCAAGGATGCAATCCTTGAAGATGGAAGGCCAGAAATAGCCAGCACGGAGGATCTTTTGGGCGGTAGCATATCCGGACATATGGCAGCCACAAGCGCCGGAGTGGCAGTCATTCAAAACCCGCTCAGCTTCTTCGAGAGTCAAGCAACGGCGGAGAACAGATTCAACGCCAAGGTGGTACAGGGTATCGCCCAAAATGCGATAAGGTTGAGCTTGATGACGAATTCACCGTCGAGCATCTTTCGATACATTTGGACGGAAGGAAGACGTCTGTAAGTATACGATAATGTCCCCGTACCACGGGTCGAGGGTGCTGATGAGAAACAATGTTTCATCCGGAATATGCTCCTCTGAGCGAGATGGTGCAGAATGAGATGGTAAGGAACAGAGCAGTTCAGCAAAGACCAGAGATTTCTTAGACTTGGCTGCAGCGAATTCCAAGTCGAACTCTTGGAGGATTACAATCCACTTTGAGTATTTGCCCCCCAGCAGCTGACGTGACAAAATGTAGGTCATGGGGTTGCAATCAGAGATCACGGTCGTTGTGCGCAACAGGATATAGTGACGGAATCGTTGGACGGCACAGACAGCTGCCAATGCCAACTTTTCGACATATGCGTAGCGAGTTTCCGTATCCAGAAGGTTGCGGCTAAGATAATAGATAACATGCTCGGTGCCGGCATCATCATCCTGCACTAGGACCATGCCGATGGTGGTATCAGCGGCAGCAAGATAGAGAGTGTAGTCACGGTGGTAATTCGGAGGTCTTAAGAGCGGAGCTGAGACAAGAAGGTCTTTAAGACGCTCGAAAGATTCCTGGGCGATGGCATCCCAGCGAAAGGGCGCGTCTCGCTTTAATAACCGTGTGAAACCCTTAGCCACCTCGGCATAATTTGGAATAAATCATCTTAGAAAATTAGCTTTTCCCTGCAAGCTCTGCAACTGCTGCAAAGAGGCAGGGGGAGGAAGATTCAAAATGGCCTCGACTTTTAGGGGATCCAGACGGATGCCTTCCTGGGAGACGATGAACCCGAGTAGTCGGCCAGATTCTACGCAGAAGACACACTTATGCGGATTGAGTCGAATACGGTAGTGTCGACAACGGAGAAAGATTTCGCGTAGATTAGATGGGTGGTCTTGACGTTTAGCTGAATGAGCTGGAAGGTCATCCAGGTAAGGCTGTACGATGTGTCGGATATCATGAAAAGCATACGACATCGCACGCTGGAAAGTGGCACCGGCATTTTTAAGACCGAAAGGTAGCTTCTTATAAGCGAAGGTGCCCCAAGGACAAATAAAAGCTGT
Source organism: Pinus tabuliformis (assembly GCA_031772625.1). Classification (NCBI taxonomy): domain Eukaryota; kingdom Viridiplantae; phylum Streptophyta; class Pinopsida; order Pinales; family Pinaceae; genus Pinus; species Pinus tabuliformis. The sequence goes on from CM062815.1 coordinate 768,312,217, forward strand.
CTTATGCTGGTCGGCGGGGGCTATGTTGATCTGGTTGTAACCAGAGAAGCCGTCCATGAACGAATAAATCTCACTTCCTGCGCAGTCGTCAATGAGCTGATCAATAAAAGGCGTAGGAAAGTTATCTTTTGGACAGGCGCGGTTGATATCGCGGTAGTCAACACAGACCCGAATAGTACCCTACTTTTTATTCACGGGGACTATATTGGATACCCATTCTGTGAGGGGAATGGCATAAATGAAACCAGCTCGAAGAAGCTTTTCAACCGCGGCCTTGATGGCTGCAGCCTTTCGAGGGTGCACTGGACGTAAACGCTGACGAACAGGCTTAGCGCCGGGATAAGTAGGGATTTCGTGCACTACAATACTAGGGTCGATGCCAGGCATTTCCTCATAAGACCATGCGAAGACATCGCGGAATTCATGAAATAAAGCGGTATAAAGTTGAACTTCCTCAGGAGTGCATGTGACTCCAATTAAAATATTCTCGACAATCCCTGGTTTAACGGAGATGTCGATCGCCTGGGTCTGCGTGATGTTACCCATATTGCCTTCCGAAGACACTTGATATAGCTGAACAGGCGTTTGGAGAGGCGGAGATGGGACACATGAAGCAAACCGCTCGAGACATGTGACCATTTCCGAATGTGGAGGGAGGAACGAAGAGCGATGGTGGTGATCTGACCAAGGGAGCTCCTCGAGAGACATAGTCTCAATGATAGCCTCATCGGAGGGGAATGATTCCTTCAAGGGATCCGAAGTGGCCTCATCTCCCAACCAAGGGAAGTGATCATATGAATCGGGAACGCTGCTTGGAAAAGCAGGTTCAGGGGGTGGAGCCGATGCAGCGACAATCTCGATGTAATTGAGCTCGGTGGGACTCAATGGCATCATATCGCCCCAAGAGTCTTCCTGATTCGGGGGAGGAAGAACCCATGGATCTAAACGTACAGAGATCATATTGACAGAGGCGAAATTGGGAGGTGGGAGGGGAAAAATTCCCATCAAAGCGGGATCTTTGAAAAGTCCGGCTCCCACACTTTCTAAGGACTTGAAGGTATGCTCCACAAATGGCACATTACCTTCGGAGGAAGAGGCGAAGAAAGAGAGCTGGTCCACCGTGACAATCTTTCCTTGGTGCGGGAAACGAATGACACGGAATAAGGAGGACGCTACGGCCTGCATGGGGTATGTCCAGCTGCGGCCGAGGAGGAGGTTGTACGTGAGATTTGCGTCAACGACCTCTACCTCTACTTCGACTGTCTTGCCTTCTAAGGAAATGGGTAAATGTTGGAGAATACCGTAAGGGCGATATTCTCTTCCATCGAACGCTTCTAGGGTCGTAGAAGACTGACTCAGAGCGGGGGAACCAATAGCCTTCCAGCAAGCAACTGACATAATACAGGTTGAGGCACCTTCATCAATAACGGTACGATGAATCATTTTGCTATTAATGATGACCTGGATAAGGAATGCTACTTGGTGAGGCAGCCTCTGGGAAAAACCTTCGAGATCAAAAGTAATCAAATACGAATCTGTCGGGTCGATGCCACCAATGGCTGATAGCAGGGACTTCCTCTGTGAGGGGCATCTCTGGAGGACTTCTAACGCGGACATAGCAGACGGAGCCTGAGCTAAGTCCTCGACAATGCTATAGTGCTGGGCGGCACGAGAATTGGGGTTATAGGATGACCTCCTGAGTACACCTTTAGGAGGGGGTCGGGGGATCGTCTCAGTGCTGGGCCGTTCGATGTGAAGGGGACCAGAACTGGACAGAGGAGCACTGGAGGGAATCTCCAGCTCCTTCCCGGCTGAAGAAGGATAATATTTTGCTCGAGTCGAAACATGGATGGGAATGGTGCCAGCCATGAACACTTGAGAACCGAACGCGGAAGAGGACTGAGAGGGGTCAGCCACCTGATGCGTCTGTTGGGAAGGGAATGGTTCTTTCAACACGGCAGGAGGTCCAGGAGCGCCTTTCAATAACCGACTAACCTCGGACCGCCTAGGGCAGTCTTTGGTATAGTGATCTTTCTCACAGATGAGGCAAGGATACTTAGGTTTTCGCTTGGCTCCATCTTCAGATGAATTTTTAGAAGGTTCCTGCTTGGGTTGTTTATTCTCATTTTTCGGTTTTCCTTTCCCCTTCCCTTTCCCTTTCGAGGATTTGTCCGCCGCGGTGGACTGAACGGCGTTAACCTCTGAGGTACTAATAGAATTCGATGGGCCCTGAGAAGCATTTTCATGGGAAGCATTTTGCTTTTGCTTTCCAGGGTTTGCGGGGGATTTCTTCGACGACGAATTGACAGAGCTAATGACTCCATCTACTGATGGTTTCGGTGGAGCCTTGGTCTGCCCAGGCCTCAGAGCATCTGGCAAATACTCATATAGAGTACCTGACTGAGAATAGACTAAGTCTAGGTACTGAGCTCGCGCGATCGCTTGCTCTTCAGTTACACAAGCTCCCATGGCAATGTCTTTTGTAATTTTGGGCACAAAGGAGGTTGTAAACCAGTCGGTCAGGAGTTGATCAGGATTCCAGAAATTGATCAAACGACGACGCCTTCTCCATTCATGTATATGATCATAGATGTGCGTAGCCGTGTCTTGTTTCAAAGACGTGAGGAGATTAGTCCCAGTCTCGTACCGAATGGGCAACTGAAAATGCGTTAAAAATGCCATAGCTAACGAGTTGAAGTCTTGAAACATACCGCGATTCAGCTCAATGTACCATTTGGCAGCTGCACCGGTGAGAGTCCTCAGAAAGAGGCGGATCCGGATAGAGTCATCAAGCCATGAGTTCGATGAACACCAAAGATGATAAGTCATAACATGTGCTTGAGGATCCTCTCCTGCCTTACCGTCAAACTTTGGACAATCACCAGGTATTTTAGTTGGAACCGGCGGCCAATATGGATTATGCAAAATGGGATCATTTGTTAACTTGGACACATCTGGAAGTTCCAATGTCGCTAAAAATGGCAGCTGAGGATTAAAGGACATCCGAGGCTGAGGGTTCGAGGCAGTATTAGGGTTCCAACCAGATGGTGGTTGTCCCCAAGGATCTTGTCCAGATGGACCTGGCCCGAAAGGGCCTGGAGCATAAGAACTTTGTCCCGACGGACCTGGCCCGAAAGGGCCAGGGGCATAAGGACGTTGTCCCGACGGGCCTGACCCGAAAGGGCCGGGCGCATAGGGACCTTGTCCAGAGGGGTTCTGTCCATACGGATTTTGTCCATATGTGGACGATTGACCCTGATACTGCCCCCCAGCACCCCATGTATTAGCAGCTTGGCCCGCAGGTGCACCATATTGATAGTTTTGATAAGGGGTGACCTGTGGTTGTTGATAATTTTGATACGGGGGAAATTGATTTTGCCCCTGAGGTTGCTGGTAGCCATACGCCTGCTGGGCGCCATACTGAGCCTGATAAGGAGGCTGCGCTTGGTAGGGAGGTTGGGGCTGAGGCCCACCTTGCATTTGATAACCTGTTTGAGTTTGGGGCCCAGCATATTGTCCTTGAATTGGTTGAGCTGAGACGATCTGGCCGGAAGGTTGGCCTGGTTGAACTTGGGATGGACCTGGTTGCCCAGAAGGATGGACTTGCTGGGTGCCAGGTTGCCCCTGAACAACCGAGGATTGTCCTTGCGGAACAGAAGGTCGAACGGGCTGGGCAGCTGGTCGACCTTGCGGTTGACCAGCCTGGCCAGATGGACGATTAGGGCGGACAGCGGGTTGGCCTTGCTGCAAAGAAGGTTGGCCCGTTTGCCCCCCAGGGTGAAGAGATTGAGCGGAGGGTTGGGCTTGCTGTATAGCGGGCTGCCCTCCTTGGTGCATAGGCTGAGCAGTGGGTTGGCCTTGCTGCATAGCAGGCTGCCCCCCTTGCCCAGAAGGATGAGTGTATTGAGCAGTAGGTTGGCCCTGCTGAACGTAGGGTTGCCCCCCCTGCCCAAGAGGATAGCCCTGCTGGACTGCTGGTTGATTTTGAGGATTATAAACTGACCCAGTTTGTCCAGATGGGTACCCTTGCTGGAAACCGGGTTGGCCTTGTTGAATGTAAGGTTGCCCAGATTGTCCAGTTGGATAACCCTGCTGGATACCAGGTTGTCCTGGATACCCAGTAGGTTGACCTTGATATGGATATGACGGACCTCCAACGGCCGAGGGTTGCCCCTGATAGGGTTGTCCCTGTGGGCCCCCAGATTGTCCTGGGTAAGGCGGGCCATAGAGTGGTTGCCCTTGAGGGGTTTGCACATAATATGGCTGGCCTTGATTGGGCGGTCCTTGGGACTGTCCGGGAGGGTCCCGGTGTCCACGAAGGATATGAGTGACCGGATCATATGTAACGTTCAATGGTTCCTGGTTCTCCTCGTAAGGACGATGAGGAAGGATTGAAACGTTCTCGAGGTACTGACCATTCGCATCATAATAAAAGAACGGACCTTCGTAATCTGGATCCGTAATAGGCTGCCCAAAGGCATCATACGGCCCCGATCCTGGAACACCGCCAGAAGAGGGTTGAGCACTTTGGGCAGGGTCGATGACTCTAGACAAAACCTCAGGTTGGCTACTATTCACTTGAGCGTGAGAGGAGCCAGCTCCTGGGTTTGTAGACGAAGATGCTGTGACAGCACTAACGACTGGAGTAGAATAGGCCACACAAACAGTTGGAGTTGTGGGAACTGAGGTAACAGATGTAGTATGAGGTTGTGAAACAAAAGGCCCAGTGGTAGGAGTGACATTAGGATCCCACATAGTCGATGCAGGCATTTTAGCAGCCATCTTATCCCTCATTTGTCGATATCGAGGAGGGAGGGAGGCAGAGGCTGAGATGGGAGTGGAGACGCTCGAAACCACAAGTGTTTCACTGACACTGGGAGATGTCTCCCCCGAGGTAGAAATTGGAGACGACATACCGGGAGGGGTATGAAAAAGGTCTTCGTTGCCTTCCCAAGAAGGGCTCCAATCTTCTACGTAATCCGCGTCGCCTGGGGCACGTACGTTGATGGGCTGGATACTCGGAATGACAGGAAGAGTATCGCTTACAACTGGTACCTCAGGAGCAACCGAAGATGGAGAGCCTTGATCGCTTGGATCGGGGGTGGACAGGTCAGCCAGGATGATAAACCCCACACAACAACCTAAGGGAAACTAACGATAGAAAACCCTACTCAAGCTAGCGCACACAAGATCTAACAGGAAATGTTATCGTGGTTGAATAAATTTTTTAAGACATTGGAATTAGACTTGGCCTTTTCATGTTTCAAGATTCGAGAAAAGGACGAAAAGATGACTCCAGTCTCCTTCGAATGTTTAATGAGCACGAAGTGACAAGACGCTCACTTACACCTTTTCATTTAGGGAGTCCGAAAAGGATCAAAAGTGACTGCTCTGGAGATTCTAGGTAAAAGGTGTGCCAGACTTTTCGCAAAACCACAGAATACTTTTTAGGGTACAGGTGGTCAATCTTCGTGAATGCTGTGTTCACTGCATTACGAATCGTAAGGCGGCAGACTCGGCTTCCTATGGATCAAGGACAAAAGCCTAGTGGGGTCTCCCTATATACGCGACGGTACGTGGGAGCACAGTCCGTGTTAGACCACTATCGAGTCACAGAAGGAGGAATCACCCAACCGTAATGTGAAACAACAGTGACTATGTTTAAAGACGCCGGAACACGTCTCTAACCTAGACCTCTAGATGTTTGCATTTAGTTCCAATGCGTTTTTAGATTCATTCGGTTCATTTTATAGTTGACCTTGAGATTAAGTTTCGATTTCAGGTCCTATCGTATGTTCTCTCACAATTACCTAGATGCAAACTACATGCCAAAGAGAATCATTTTGTTTGATGAATTCTAGCTATGGAAGGGTAAAGAGATTTCAATCAAACAAAACGAACACAATCAAACAAACAGCCTAATGCAACTAAAAGCGAGGAAAGGAAATATTTTCTTTTGAAAATGCAAATCAATGAAACATTCTTTTCCTTTTCAATTTCTAAAAGCAAAGCCACTAGTTTGATTTTCTTTCAATGACACAAAGCATCTAAAATAATTTGGAGGAACTAGAACACCAAGCAAAATGCAATTGCCTAATGAAAGCACACAAAGTTCCCAAAACACAACAAAGATTTTCAAATCAAAAGGAAAACTAAGTTCTACACGAGCTATGTGATCTAAGCTCGGCAAGACAAGCAAGGATTGCAAGCAAAGAGGAAGCGAAAACCACTCGGAAACACAGCCCAAAATACTTCAACAATCACTGAACAAGTGCATAAACAAATCTGAAGTTGGCTGGTCAAACAAGCAAACAAGGTCCCTAAGGAAGGCTTGACACACACACGGCCACTAGATGCCATAGGGCTAGAGTGCGAAATCAATGGAGAAAAGCAAACACCCGAAGGATGAGAGTTACAACCAGTCAGTTAGAGACTCAACACAATCCAGCAACTGTAAAAGTAATGGCGGAAACACAGACCAAGCAGCGACCGCAAAGAGGAAGGTATTTGCAAAATCAAAAAATGAGCAAAACAAAACCCTGTGGAACAAGACTTCGCAAGCAAGCGGTTCAGAGCTCAGATGATGAAAAACAAGCCACAAACCAAGTGGAGAGAAGAGGGGAAAGCTAAAGGAACAGGTTCAGGAGGCTGATCTGGACAAAATCAAGTTTTACAGGATCAGCGCGGGTGGCCTTCAGCAACTTGGCGCTGACAGGAGGGGTCCCGTAGCAACTTTGCGACGTCAGCGCGGAAATACACGGATAAAGCGCGCTGTCTCAGAAAAACGAGGTCAGCGCGACTATTAATCACACAGGCGCGATGACAGGGAGTACAAAGAAGCAGGTGTGCGACGTCAGCGCGGAAGCACACGGATAAAGCGCGCTGTCTCTAAAAACGAGGTCAGCGCGACTATGGATGGTACAGGCGCGATGACAAAGACAACACAAAAGAAGGGACGCGACGTCAGCGCGTCTGTTTTGAATTAAAGCGCGCTGAGGGCAAAAACCAGTAAAGCCAAAGCAAAAACTTCCCAAACCAAAGGTACAGACCTTTTAACAGTTAAAACACTTCTCAGATGCACCCAGAAAGTTTACAAGCAGAGAAACAATCCCAGAATCTCGACAAGAGAGAACAATCAAATTCAAACACAAAGATGGACTCAAGAGACAAAAAGGCTGATCCCCAGCGGAGTCGCCAAATTGTTGGAGAGGTAAATCCCCTCTATGGATAGAGGCAATCCCTACTAGCCCAGCAAGGGTCTAGCAACAATCACACAATGCTGCCATGCATGTTCCTAATTACAATTAAACAAGAGGTAAAGAGCACCTACTTGGATTCCTGCGCTGTCGTTTGATGAAGAGATGTTGCCTTCACTCCTTCGCTTCGGCTGGTCACAATCCTCCATGATCCCCGCGAATAGATACCTGCACACACGAAGAGGAAACAAATGCAAGCGTGAAATCTAGTAAAAGCAACCATACATCAGTCAGAAAAGACGTAATTCACATTTAACCATTGCATGTACAAATGAGAATGGAACAATAATAGCAGTCATCTATTATTAATCAAGACAGAGAAGAGTACAACCAAATGTTCTGACGTCGGTATCCTTCTCAGGAGGGGCCAGTCAGCAAGCGTCTCAAGCATTCACCTTTGGAAATGATTCTCCCAAGACAAGAAACTCTCTCTCACACAAGCAACACAAAAGGACCTTCCCTAAGCTACCAATCACTTCCACACCTAGCACACCAAATACCTATAGTAGCAGCAATCTGAGCACTATAAGCTCTATACAATCCAAGCTATTCCAAACTAGCTGCTCATGGTAATGGTGGGAGTTTATATAGGAGAAAGAGCCTCCTAAAAAGGTGGAAGGATGAGCTTATCCGTGAGGGAAGTGGTTGCAAAGAGTCGAACAGACATGCCATAGAAGGGAGTCGATACTCACAAAGCCAACAACCAGACCTGGAGTGATCTGGAAGGCTGGCTGTTGGAACAAATTCGCCCAAACAGGATCAGTGCGGATTATAAGGCAACTGACGCGCTGATGTCGCGCCTCAATAATTGGGAAAGTCATGTCAGCGCGACCCAATACAAAGGAGAGGTGCGCTGGCTCATAAAATGCGACCAGCGTGGAAAAGTGATGTGCTTCCGCGCTGGCAGCGCACTGAAAACATTAATAGCTGCTGGTCAGCGTGGATATTTTAGAAACAGACGCGCTGATGAGGAAAACTTTGGAAAAATGGGTTTTGGACCTGTTTAGAAGGCATGGACTTGATTATTGTGAATTCTTGACACAGTAGGGTGACTGACAGGGAGACAGTGACAAAATACTGTGTAACAGATTCCACAATCATTCAGTTCCTTGAGACCAATATTCTTTCTAGATTTGGCTGTCCTGACAAAATAATAACAGACAATGCTGCTGCCTTCAGATCTAAGAAGATGGTGAATTTCTGCCACAAATTTCACATTACTTTGGGCCATTCTACTGCATATTATCCCCAAGGAAATGGCCTTGCTGAATCATCAAATAAAAGCCTTGTAAAAATCATAAAGAAGGTGTTGGAAGAAAATAAGAAGAATTGGCATAAGAAGCTTGTAAATGCCTTGTGGGCAGATAGACTAACAACCAAGAGATCAATTGGGATCATCCCATATGAGTTAGTTTATGGATTGGAAGCCAAATTTCCTTCATCACTAGGGGTCCCGGTTATGAAATTACTTCAAGAGAGTCAAGCTGAGCCAAATGATATGCAAAGAAGGATAAATCAAATAATATGTTTGCAGCAAACTAGAGACCAAGTTTACAACAGAGTTCAAGTTTTACAAGAAAAGTTAAAGAAAGCCTTTGACAGAAGGACCAAGGCAGAAGATTTTAATGTTGGAGACAAAGTCCTCAAGTGGGATTCAAGAAGAGAAGATAAGGGAAAACATGGAAAATTTGATTCCCTTTGGAGAGGACCATTTGTTGTCCAAGCTGTACAAGGAAACAATACTTACTTCCTTAAAAGTCTTGATGAAGCTGATTTGGATGAAGGTCCTGTGAATGGCAGGATGTTGAAGCACTATTTTGACTACTATCCATAAGTGCATCCTGAGTTTCCCTTGTACATATTCAGGTGTATATATTACTTTCTGTTAAAATGTAAAAATGCAGTTTCTCAAGTTTTATTAGTTATCAGCAAAAGGCAAATGAGTTCAGAGATCTACCAAGATGGGAAGAGTACAATTTGGCATGTCAAAGCAGCATACTTCAAGTTTTGGTAAAAGCAGTCAAGGGCCAAGGCATTCTGACCTGCTGTTCTTGGCCTTTCAAATGGAAAAGCCATCCCCATGTGGAGCCACTGTTAGCTACCTATACCAATAGGGTTCATATTTCATGACTGGCAAAGAAAGTTCCAAATATGCTCTGCTTTGGTGATACAAAGATCCCATATTTCCAAAAAGAGACAATGTGTGTATATAGTTTCATGTTGATTAAGTTTTGACGGGTGGTCCAATAGCCTAATCTGGATCATACCATGTTTCAATTTTTTTGGTTGTTGTAGAATAGAGAAAGAAGTCTGTCCAAACTGTTTAATCTTGGCAGACCAGTAGCTTAGGTAGAGAAGTAAGGTTCCCAACTGCTTAATCTGGGGCCTTGGAAGCAATAAGGGTAGTTCTAGATAGAAAATCAAAAGAAAAATCCAAGAGAAAAGAAAAGGAAAATAAGGGTCTACAAGTCTAAGTGCACCCTCCAAGAAGAAACAAAAAATGCTAGGCAAGTAGATGGGTAGGCAGATGGGGTTGCAGAAATGGCATTTCTTTCAAATGAATCTTGCTGGTCTAATATACAGCAAAGCAAAGGAGCATGACTAACTTCCTTTCTCCCCCTTTTTCACATTTATTACTAACATCCCTTCATCAGTTGTGTTCATGAAAGAATTAAGGTTTGATGTTGGTTCTTATTCCTTTGAAAGCCAAATTTCTTGTCTAAAAATTCTTTTCATTTTGATCTACTCCCTAAGCTAAGTTGTTTTCATATAAACTTAGTGATTTCATCCCTCATTCACTTCTTCCATTCATATTAACCCCTAACTTCCTATTATTTAAATCCCCTATATTACCCTTTCCCTATTATTATAAACACTATGGTGTATAAACCCCAAACATTCTATAAATATCCCTTCCCCTTGGCATTATAGCCATATGTTCACTATCAGGGATTAAATTGACATCTGGTCAGTTTAAGAACCCAAAGCCTTACCCCTCTTCCCCCTTCAGAATTTTTCTAAACCATGAAACCTTTCATTTGTAAAAGAACCTTGTGAAAAACCCCCCTTTGCACCTCTAACCCGCTTCATTAGAAAAAACATATGAAAAAACCCACTTTTTCATTTTACCCAAAGTTCGGGCGCTATGCGCATTTTTATGAAAAATACATTCAAAACCATATGAATTTGCCGAAGTCCTAAGTTCCCGCCTGGGCACACCTTTCAAAGAAAATATTAAAATATTCTCCACCCGCTATCCGTATCGACCTAGCAGCTTAACGATCCGTCGACCGTCGGATCGGGTCCTTTTCATCCGACGGCCCACATGAATATCGGAGCGGCTCCGACGTCCGAAGAATAGCTTCTGATATTTGTCAGAGGGTGACGTCAGGCCTTTGCCATGCGTCACCCCCACATCGTATCAGAGCCCCCTCTGACAATTCAGCTTTCGTATAGAGGGCGGTGCGATATCAAACCGCTTACCGCTTCCGGTTTCCGTTAACCCGCTAGGCCAGCGTCACTGCTACGTCATCGCTGCGTCAGCGCCCCCGTTCGCCATCTACTCCACCTGTCCGCCACCTCATCGTCCCCGTGGACCACTCTTAAGCTGCCACATCACCTGATGACATCAAGCTGACGTCATCCGACCTTGACCCCACCTGATGACGTCATGCTGACATCATCCAAAAAAGGCGCCAATGTTCCAAAAAATCCATATTTTGGCCAAAAAACAGTGTTTTTTGCACTTTTTGCAAAAACGACTGTTGTTCCTTCTGCATGCATTTTACGTCCAAGATTTCACCAACTTGCTGAATTCGACCTGGAGACCGTTGGCGTGCCAAACTCACTTGAATTTGTCACCATTGCCGCAGTGTACCAGGTATTTATCCGAATTATCCTCCCTGCGCCTAAGTTTGTCCATAATTCTCCAAGGAAAACGTAAAACACTGATAAAACACATAATTTACTGGCAAATCCTCTGTGCCTAGTCTCCATTTACTACTGTAAGGACGAAATTCACCTGCTAATCCTAGTTTACCCGAGTTTTCACAAACCTGCATTCTGTTCGCGCAATCGTAAACGGGGAACCCAAACTGCACCAATTCGCTGTGAAAAAATAGTTTTTTAAGGCCAAGCATTCACCGTATCAGCACTTGTGTAGTATTTCAATTGCTGCCATTACCATTTTATCCTCTGTTCCTCAGTAAATCACCTCTTTTTTCAAGAATTACTCTTTTGTGTTGCTCTGCACAGAAACACCAGTTTACATACCAACAGAGCTTTAAAGTAACCATGGATGCTCCAGTAGCTCCTGTAGCCTTGAACATTGCTCCTTTAAATGCTCCTCATAGACAATTGGATTGGCAGCCATTAGCAGACCTGGATTATCAGATATCAGAAGAAATGCTAATGCACAGCAAGTTCCACATTCACTTGCTGAATGAGTTGAAAATTAAACATGAGGCTGGAACAGATGTATTGGGCATTTGGGATTCTTTCCTCCCTCTCTTCAAGCTCCCTCAGGTCAACCAGTTTCCTGACCTAATCCACTTATGTGCTGAATCCTACGATGCCACTCAGAGGGTTGTGGTTGACCCTTCAGGCTCAGTTGTTTTCTATGTCACCCCTGAAGCCATCAGAGAGATGCTGCATTTCAAAACTGAGAAGAAATTAGTCCCTTTATCACTGGCTGATCTATAAAGCAAGGAGCCAAATTGACAGATGCTCAGATCACCAAACTAAATCAGTTGTACATAGCGTCTGACACTGTGAAGTACCCTCCCATTTCTCATGTTTACCTCAACCAATTGGGCAGGGACCTTGTAGATATGATCAGTCCCATTCTGGGCTATAATTGTATTGAGTTTGTTGATGAAACTGTGCTGGTGATGATGCTCATGTTTGCCCCTGGAAAATCTCCAATCTGCTATGATTATGCCACCTACATATCTGACAAAATACATGAGCAACTAATGAACTTGGCAAGAGAAAGGGTGTTCAGATACACCTCTTACATCTATCACTTAATCGTGTATTATCAACATGAGAAGTTTCACTTTGCTATGAAGAGAGTGGATGCACAAGGCAATCCAAGGTCAGTGGTTTATTGGTCCTCTGCCTTCCACTGCAGATCTAGCGCTCCATATACTTATTGTGAGTTTATAGACCTCTTCATTCACCCAACCATGTCTCTGCTCATGAGCTCACCTCCTCCTAGACTGACTGATGAGATGCAGAGGATTCTTCAGCTGTCCAAGGCATACAGCATCGGGGATTGGTACTATTACCAACACCACACAGTCATTAGAATCTATGGGTGTGAGTTGCCCCCATACAAATTGCCCAGATATGTGCCCATGAGATTGTTTGCCCTTGAATACTTCAGGCAGTTTGGGAACGTTGATGTGCTACATTTCTCAGGCAAGGACAAGAAGGCACAGCTCAAGGTAAGAAACCAATTAGGCCACTTCATCTACAACAAAAGGGAAGAAGGTTGGCAAGAAGCAGACCGAATGCTAGAATCCCTTAGCCTACAGACCAGTTTCCTTTGGAAACCTTATGACCCCAATCACTTCATAACTTTAAGAAGGGTCAAATATAGGCTGTCCGGTTATGACCATGTAAGGTTGCCTCACATAGAAAAGTATGCAAATCAAATGAAGTGGAGAAGAGGAACCTTAGAGGAAGCTATCACACAAGAAGATTTAAATCAAAGGGCAGTTAAAAATATCCAAAAGATGGCTGACTTGGAGCTTTGTGCACAGGTATTTGCTCTTCCAAGCACTCTAGGGGGAGCAGCTGCCTCATCCTCCACAACACAGCAGCAAACAGCCAAAGCTACTGATCAAGCCTCTAGCAAAGGCAAAGAGAAAGAAATGGAGCCAGAGCAGCCACCTCATGGAGAGGTGCAGCAAGGAGAGGTGCAGCATGAACAGGTACAGCAGCAGGAAATGCAGCAACAAGATGAGCAACAAGAAAAGGAGAAATCAGGGCAGCAAGAAAATATATCACAGGCCCCAATTTCCACTGAGCAGCAGCCCCAACAAATGGTGCCTCCTAGGCATGAGACAACAGTGGAGGCCTCAGTCCTCCAAACCCCACAAAAAGAAGACATAAGCAGAAAGAGGGACAGAGAGACGCCCCTCACTACATCAATAACTCATGGGGAGAAAAGACATAGAATGAATCCCTTCTCAGAGGAAGAAATGCCTATAGGGCAGTCTTTGGGCATGGGCCCACCTAGTATGGAGGCATCTGCAAGTTCCTTCCAGCAGGAGCAAGAGAGGACAGTGGGAGGAGAAGTCAGCTCCTCAAGCCAGCAAAGAGGAGCTGAGGTGGGCATCAAGCAGCAGTTCATTGACATAAAGAAGAGGAATGAGCCCATAAGAGTATAGCTATATAATCATCTGTTGAAAATGGCCCCCACTAACCAGCAAAGACTAATGTCTGCATTTGATGTCCAGGAGGGCAAGATGATCATGAGCCATTTTATGCCAGCAGTGTTGCAGCCGCAGTCAGTGGAAGATTACATAAGGACCAACCTTGAGGTCCTTGCCAAGGACATCCACCCAATGGACAAAATCGAATTGCATAAGCAAACGGGTGAGATGGTGTATGCCTCCTTGGCAGATAAGACATTGGATAACTACAGGCTAGAAAATAGCCTAAATAATACAGCTGCCCAACTTGAGTTGGAGAGAGCATCCTCTCAAGCAAAGGACAACCGAATTAAAGCCTTGGAGGAGATAATCATAGAACTTGGGCATGATCCCAAGGACATCAAGGCTCTGCAGGCATTGTTGAAATTGAGAGATGCAGATATGGCAGCATTAAGAAAGATGGTGAAAGTCCCAGCAACCATTCACCCACAAACTGAAGAAGTTGCCCAGCTGAGACATGACCAAGATGCATCAGCTATGCTGGTGTCCCTATACAAACAGCTGATCCAAACACAAGAAAAATTGGGGGAATCAGAGGCTGCACAGGCTGCACTGCAGGCAACATTGCAAGAAAAAGAAGGAGGACAAACATCTCAGCCTCCTCCAGAAATAATTAACCTGGAGGAACCTCCTCAGACTACAACTCCTCCTACTGAACAGACAGCACCATCTACATCAGCAACTACACCAACAAAAGAGCAGGTTCCAACCCTGGATATGTAGAAGCTCAAGAATGAAATACAAGCCCTGGAAGCCCAAATGGCAGAGCTAAATGAGGCCAGGGAGAGTCTAGCCAAGCTCAATGAAAGATATGATAAATCCAAGCAGACTGTAGCAGAAAAGGGCAGGGAAATAAAGGCCCTTAAGGATAAGATAAAGGAGTTGGAGAAGGAGCTCACACTTGACAAAGTGACAGCTAAGCTCAAGACAGTCTTATGGGCCAACATTGGCCAATCCATAACTGATCAATGGCAATACATTGAGACAATTCATGAGCAAATAGAGCTCATAGGGAAAGCACAGAGGGAAATCTAGAGATCAAGGGCATCTCTAGGCAATATGCCTGAGGTTGCCAATAGAATGATTAATGTGCTTAATAACATAACAAGTGCTCAGCTGGCGACAATGGGAATCACAAGAAGAACTGAGACCATCCAGCTGATAAAGAGGGTCCTTACACTGAGAAGCCTGGTACAAACGCTGGAAAGAAGAAGCCAGGACATGCAGACAGAGGTAAATAAGTTCATGGACAAGTTCACAACACTACAGGGCAAAGATCTTCCTAGCTTACTGAGCAGCGCAAGGAGACTACTTTCACATGAGCATTATGCCAAGAGGGTCAATAAATTCGCTACTAATCAGATCACTGAAAGGCCCAGTACCTCAGAAGAAACAGGACCAGCAACAGGACAAAGTCTCTTCAACAGGGTAGAGAACTTATTCTTTATAATGAATGAAATTAAACATCTGTTTGAAGTGCCTCCAAACTTCTACAAATACACAGAGGCAGATGAGACTTTAGAGGAAATTCTGAGACATCAATTGCCCACACAGGAATGGTGGACTAAGGCAATACAGATGATCTTATAGACAAGAAGCCATTCACTAAGTTTTTTCATCAAAAAATACAAGTTATCATGCACAGGAAAATTTTGATAAAATCAGCATGCATAGAGAAGAATGGGCTGAGCCAACTCAGCAAAACTATTTCGGCCACCAAAGCAGCAGTGACAGTCACAGGTGACAGGGCCGAAAAGCTACAGGAGGACAGAGCTACAAAGACACGTCATTCATCATTTATAACAGAGCGTTCAACCGACTCAGTGACCTCCAAAGGTCAAAAAGTCTTCTGACGGAATTAAAGAAGCATTTATGTTATGTTCAAAGCTGTAATAACTTCTTATCTTCTTTCTGTACAAGTTGGTGAATGTATTTATTTCTCAGATGACTCAACGCCTCAGATATTTTGTATGATCGCTTGTATATATTCCCCCCTCGCATAAGTTTGCAGGGGTTGTTGTTGATTTCTCTTCCAGATTTCTCATGCTGTAAACTTCCAGGTTATTAATACAAAAGTGATGGAATTTCCAAAGGTCTACGTTATGTGATGCATTGTGGTGTTTAGCTGAATGTTACAGGATTCCTGCGTATTTCATGAATCAATAAGTTTTCTTCAAACTCTTCGTTATGTGTTTTGTCATCTTCTCATAGCTCATTCATGTTCTGTGTTTTACGGTTAATGGCAAGGAAAAAGAATAGTTCTAGGATTTAATTACAGATTACCCTGGACTCAATCTATGCTATTATAAATGTTTTCTTCAGTTACAGTTATAAAGGTGTAATTCTTAATTGCTGCACCTCTACACTATATCTTTCATAGTGATTATTGTTTCAGGAAATTCAAGTCTGCTTCCTGTGCAGTATATCTTTTTCTCACACTCCCAGCTTAGTGGAAAATTCTCAATTGCTTTCCACTGGCTAATACACACTTCACCATCACAATTTCAAATTTGTTTCATGAAGTATTTAAATGGCCTTGTAATTTCAGTAACTCAACTCAATATTTCAAACAACCTGTAGTCACGGACTCCATAGCCCAATGGATTAGAACTATCTGAAGGTTTCACATTAGGTACAGAAAGATATCCCTCAACCCAAACGTAAAACCAAACCCTGAACTCATAACTAGCCTAAAATTTTCACAAAGACAGAGACAAACCTCAAAGAGAGAGCCCTCTCTGATTACAGTTTGGCTAGAAGCTGTAATCCAAAGATTGGTTAGTGGTTACCCTGGCCGTATTCCCTTGGGAGTCAAAGGGAACAACCTGGGTGCTAACAGGTCCCAAGGAGGGAGATATGAGATCAAGGATTGCTTGATGACCTTTTTGCAGATCTTTTCTGCTACTAAACTATCAAATAAAATTGAAGCATGAAAAGCTATTTTAATCATCAAAATCAACCTAAGTAACAAAGCAAAATCTTAACCTAAATAACAAAAATTATTCTATGAATGCAGCAAAGACACATAAAAGTACACAAAGGAGGTACTGGCACTTGGTTTGGGCCCAACCCCAAGAGCTACAACCTCCTAAGAAAAATCTCGGAGCTGATGCAAAATGAAATTGATCTCCATTACTCAAAAAATAACCATGTCACAAAAATGTTTACAACAAAAGCTCAAAAATGGGCTGGAAGGTAGAGCAGCACTAAAGTACGAAAATACAACTGTTCAAAAGCTAACCTACAAAGGCTGTAATCCTTCCTATTTATGCACTATGAGGACCTCCAACAGCCCTCCTTAACTCAAGGGGCTTGGCTGCTCAAAACTGCAAGTCATCAGCCACTTCACAAAAGTTGCTCGGCTGCCCTTTGGGATCATCTTCGGTGGGCTACTGAACTCCGAGCTAATGGTGGAGAACTCGAGGAAGGGGCCATTTAGTGCAGGAGACACCCTTCCTACAAATCCTCAGCCTTGTTCCCTCGTATTTAGCTGTCAACTGGCTTATAAATGCTTGAACTTGGTCCAAAAGATGTCCAAAAATCTGCAACAAGCACGTATTAGACTTCATGGTCAAGTGACTATTCTCATTCATTAAATTAACATAAATATACTCAAAAGCATGCATAAACTATGAAGAATGGTGGATTAATGGAGAACAATAGGAAAACAAGCCCAATAAGTTACCCATTTTTGGGGCTCATCACTAGGATAACCACAAACCAAGCTTAACCTGGTAGCTAGCGCTAGCACGTCGGGAGAGGGTTCTCTCCTTGTCAATCTCAGTTGAGATGACTAAAATGAATATGGATTTTAGGCTACGTATAGTAGCTCTAGGGTTTTTGGTTGATTTTGAAAATTTTGTTGCTGTATCAAATGGAGCAAGCAGCTTTGGGTCTGGGAAATCAAATTAGAATTGCAGGGTGTTCTATGGGGCACGGTAGGTAGGTGTTTTGGCACTTGGATTTGAGTGTGATGGCAGGTATAAGACTAGTGAGGGGTTGAGTAGGGCATGCACAGGTCATGAATCCTATTCAAACAGCAGAAAGCATCAAAAAATAAATGTATTCCCAAGGCAGAGCACTATTATCAATGTATTCTACCTATCTATCTTGATTCATTTAGTTAAGAAGAATGAAATATATTTTGCATATATAACGCATGAAAAAACTAATGACAAAAGGAGAAACAATGCCAAGACACATTACCATAAGAATCCCACAAAAATAGTTGCAAATCTTGGTTTATTTCCTTGCCAAACTGTTGTAGTGATGTACAATGAAGCTCAAAGCATCCACAAGAGTCTAACCTTTACAAATTACTAAGAAAGTACATAATATAGGCATCAAACCACCTATTCTAGACATCAGAGGTAGAATCCATGAGAATAGGGGTTGTTTCAACTATATCTAAACTAAGAACAGGAATATAGACAGTGGAACAGCTTGCCTCTAAAACCTATGAAACTGAATAATTTACCCCCAAACCGCCTCAAAATGATGTATCTACCCTCTAGACTCATTTTAAAATTATATTTACATAGAATAGCATCATTTACATTCATAAATTCATCCAAAATAAGAGTAAAAGTCAACTTGTAGAAAAACTAGGCGAAATTTTGATTTTTGAGCAAAACTAGCAAAATTCATCCTATGCGCAACGCCACTGATCCTATGTGCAACACTTTTTCAAACCCAGTTTTGGAGGCCTTCCGCTTGACCAAATTGAGCCCAAGATAGATCGTTGGAAAGGTATTCCTATCTAGTTTCTGGAAACGTCTTCAATTTTTTAATTTGGAGGTTAGTTTCTCCCTCAAAAGTGGAATCTCCCAAGGTTGCTTCCTGTGTGTCCAAAAAGTGGCAGAGAGAGCATTTATGGTTTTTTGAGCTTTAGGTGACCTAGATTTGCTCCAAATTTGTTGAAACTTTTTCAGTTTGCTTATTTTTTCATGCTGAATCCAAATATGAAAGCCATTCTTCCAAAAAGTGCCCCTATTGCAATTTCCTGTGTTGCAAAATTTCAAAATTTGAAAATGACCAAAATTTGTCAAAACTTGCCCAAACTTGGCACAAGGCACCCTCATCCATTGCTTTGTTGAGCTAATGAGGCATCAGATAGGATTTCCAATTTTTCTTGCTCCTCGTTGGCCATTAAGGCCTTCCTCAACCTATTCTTAAGCTTCCTCATTCTTATGTTGCAGATTTTGTTCCGGGTCATGCAGTGATAGGCCATGTGGCGAAGCATCTTTTTGTCTCTGTTAACCCTCTCAATCAACTTCTCCAGGTGTATGTTAACCACTCAAGACAAATCTCCTTAGGATTCTCAATTTCCTTTGCCTTTTGTCTTCTAACCTTGCCTCTTCGCTGCCTAGTCACTTAGCCTTTTTCATTGTTTGTGAACACTTGTGGTGAATGATGAGATAGGGTGGATGGATGAAAGATGAGTATGAAGAGATTTTAGGATGAGTAGGTGAGGGTGAATGGGAGTATGAATGGGAGTGTGAATGGGATTTAGGGAGTTAATAGGGTTTAGGGGAGTGAGTAGGGTTTTGTATGTAGGGTATAGGGTTTCATATGGAGGGTAGGGTTTAGGAGTTTATGTGTGGGAATGGGATGTATATAGGATAGGGTTTTATATGGAGGGTAGGGTTTTAATATGTAGTGTATGAGGTTTTAGGAAACAACAAAAAAGATAAATGAGTGAACCTTGAACCATTATGGTGAATAGTGGATACTAGGGTTTTGTTTTTATTCGTAAAACACCAACAAGATTTCATGCAAGAACACTCTTCAATAAGGAGGATCAATGTACTTAATTGTAAAGAGGAGAAAATTGGAGTTTTGAGGCAGTTTGAAGTGATTTGGAGAAATTTAAGTGTGTCTGACAGGTGTGAAGTTCCCTCACATAGGTGCGTAGCACATTTTCTATGCACAGTGCCAATGTAAGTTTCCACTGTCCAAACTTCCCAGGTGCGCAGTGCCTTTTCTATGCGCAGTGCCGACTTCCAGGTGCACAACGCCTTTTCGATGTGCAGCACCTTTTTTCAGACCACTTTTGGAGGCGTTCTCGGTGTTAAAATAGGGCATGGGATAGCTTGCTGGAAATCTTGTCGAGTCTACTTTCTAGAACATCTTGAATGTTTCAATTTGGAGTTCATTTTCTCTTTCAAAAGTCAAATCTCCCAAGACTGGTCAAAATGTGTAGAATGAGGCTGCCTAAATGAAGAGTTTTGTTGTAGTCAAATTTGGAAAGCCTTCCTAAACTCCAAATTGAGATCATGATAGCTCATTGGAAATCTCTTTGTGTTTAGTTATCATTTTACTCATCAAGCAAGTCATTTGGCCAACCAAGCTAGGATCAATCTTGATTTTCCCAAGGTCACTATAGAGGTGCGTTCAGTCTCCTAAGGCACTTGTATTTTTGACATTTCTCTAAAACCATGACACATGTGTAAAACGTGAAGGAGGTTTTTCTTCCCTAGCATGTTGTGGACAAAACCCTCTCTCACATTTTCCAAATCCATCTTGTCTTACTCAAAAGCAAAAACCCTAGGAGAGGGAAATGAGCCTTAACTGAGCACAACTGAAGCACAACAAGGTGTAAAATGACCCATTGGAACATGAAACAATGATGACAACTCTTTTAATGATGGTACACTCATTCGAATGGTGACATGGACCAATGCTTGGACATCTTTGAAAGGAGTGAAAACAAATCCTAGACATAATACCTAGTGACCATTTTACTTGAAGACTCACTAAAATGACAAAATTTGACTTTGACATCCTAAGACCACTTTGTAAGAGCATGTTTGATCACTGGTGGAAGGCTTTCAAATACTGACACTAACATGTTGTAAGCAGCTAAAACTGAACCAGTCAAATCTACAGAACTACATCTGAGGCTGGGTCATATTCTTCTTACATCCGGCTATGGGGGTTGCTACTTGAAGATCCACCCCCTCATGTGGTCAGGAACATCTCACACACACCCACGAAATATTGGTACAATCTGTGGAATCACCTAACTATCAAGTGTACGATTCTCAATCATGTGATATTGAGCTGGAGTCGAGAAACAACCAATTCAAAGTGAAATGATAATTCCATTTTCTTGATATGAGGCACTAAACAATGATGAAAGTTGGAACCAATGTACACTTCCCTCTAGACCACTCTCCTAGAATAAATGTGTTGAAGTCAACTAAAGAGGGCCCACTAGAGGTGAGGAAATGAGGATTCCTCAACAATGTCATAAGGTCCATAGTAATGTGACTGGTGGACTAACACCAGGGATGATTATGGAAGGAGACAGTATGAGAGGCAGACTGGTGACTTCACTTGTCAAAGCATGATATGCATGGTTTATCAGGCATTGATTGAATCGATTCCAGAGGGGATGGTCAACTACTCAGATGCAGGATTTTCAAAGATGGAGCAGTTTAGTTAGAAGCAAAATATGAGAAAATCGGGATTAAGTTCATGCAAATATGGATGATACACTGGAAGAAGACTCAAGGGTGTTAGAAAATTATATATTACAGAGAAATGGAACACATAAAATATTGCAGAAATATAAACACAGAAAATGCATAAAACAAGAGAGACAGGTATACGTGGTTCACCCAGTTTCGGCTACATACACAGAGAAACAGTTAGTCCTTCCTTTTATATTATCCAGCAAATTGAATAGATAAAACCTACAGTAGATCTGTTGTAATTCCCTCTTCACTCTCAATCTCCTCTCTCTTCCTCACTTAGAATACAGATCTACATAGACGCAATACAATTCCCTCATATATAGTGAGGGGTTTCCTTCTAGGCAAAAACCCTAAATTAAACATAACTTCTACCGTCAGATCTCCACCTAACGAATGACCTAGATTGACTAAGAAATTACAACATTTTACAAGGCAATTTTACATCTATTTTTAACTTCAGGGGCACTGCCCCCAATCCCTCTGCCAGGGGGGCCTCCCAAAGGTCACAACCGCCCCCCTATAGCGAATATTTTACAGGTGGCGTTACCACCCCATTACGAACTAGGGTCCAATGCGGTGATACCTTGGAATATAGAATATAATCAGGCTCCACACCCAACAAAGGGGACTCATATTAGACTTCATAGATGTAAGGGTGACTCATCTTTGATGCTCTAAACAAGGGTGACTTGACGATAATGGTGATTTCATCATAAGTAACCATTAACATTGTTGGAAAGGTCTCATTAAGCTCTATAATGGGGCTCTTTTGATTTTTGGAAATTTGACACTTCACCAACAAGCCATTTTTTCCATGAGGTCTCACTTTCTTTCCTATTAAAATCGAATTTCATCATATAAGTCGCCTATACTATGGTACCAATTTTCTTTTGCACTTTTTTAATTATGTGCTTATTTTCATCATAAGTAACCATTATTTATTCATGTTTTTTATGGTCCCCCAAGCATGAGATATCCCCCACCCAACATACAATAATGGAGGGAACTGATCGGGCATGGAAAAGGTGGGAATGATGCTCCTAGCTAGAGGAGTTTTTGTAGCCCCATTTTTTTCCCAAGTGTGCAAATAAGGGATTCAAGCATTTGGCCCTACCAGCATGAGATCCTCCATAGGATGATGAGTAGATGTAGAGGCATAGTTGCCTCACATTTTTGGATGGATTGATATACCATGATATGGGCACGCCAAATGTATTTAGAATAATCGATTCCAAACACTTCTTGATAATGTGGTTTTCCATTTGTTGTTTATGGTTGTCTTCTTATGGGAAGAATGGATAGATGTAGTATGATATAGGAAATGGTGGATTACCAATCCCATGTGGAATTACATATATGAATCAAATGGATTGAATTTCTGGGTTCAGATACATGGTGACACTATACCGAAGAGTGGATTCGAATATAATGAACTGATGCTCACCTAGATGAAACAATGGCTGAACAAGAACAATGTCTAAGTGGTTGGGTTATTGATGTAAGATGGAGCAATTATTCAATGGATCATCCCTAGAGTGATCTGAAGTGATATGAGACTCTAGAGGTTCTTCTAGGTGAGGAAGAATGATTGTGCGAGAGTCGACACTGTTATATGTGCTATGAGGGTTGGGGAGAATTTATTCTCTTAAACTATCCAAAGTGGATGACCCCTTACCCAAACATTTTGTGTCAATGTAATGCCCACAAGGGGGATGCGGTTCGAATTCATGGATTTGAAGTAAGGGGTAGTGGAACTAATAATCATCTTGGGAGACAATGTTCACATACATATCATTAAAAAGAGTGAATGGATGGCTAGTAGATGTGACATTTACTGATGTTGAGACTGAAGTTTTCACCGAAGAGGGTTCGAAAGAATCACAATAGGAAACTCCAAGAGAGTTTGAATAGATCAATCCAATGGATTACCATAGGTAGAGAATAAGAGTGGAACTATCCATTATCTTGACTTGAAGAGGGGGAATCAAAATGGTGGGTTGAGAAACCTCTTGTTCTGGCAAAGAAGTGTGGCCAAAATCCATAGGTAGAGGAGAAGTGAAATCACTATGAGCAACATCCAACTCATGAAGCACTTGAAGTGTATCACAAAAATATTCAATACATGAATAATGATGCGAGTAATGTCCATAATTATCACACAAAGAATAAGGGTTATTTGTGCATAAGTATTTGTTTTTCTTGGTGGAATCAGGTAAGGTTACATGGGCATCAGGAATGCTAGATTTAGGAAAGGTATCAAAGAACACATATTTAATATGAGGGAGTTCAGGACAATTATTGGTGACACGCCCACCGACATCACACAAAGTTCATAGAGGAGCAAGCTTTGGTGGTTTAGGATGAGTGGGAGTTGTTTGGGGTTCCTTGTCTTTGGTTCCCTTTTTATGGGATTTCTCCCCCTCACCAAATGCTTCCACAATAGGAGTGGCTTCCTGCTAAGGTTGTTGTGGAACTGAAGCAAAGGAAGGGGAGGGGAAATGAGTTGAACTAGACTCAAATCCATATAAGGTTTGAGTTGGTTGGGGGGTGTGTTTGTGGGAGGATCAATATACCAAATTGGGATCCCCAATATAATGTTTGAAAGACTCAACGTAGCCATAACAGCAGTAGAGAAGATTCATGGTAGTAGGAATAAGAAACGTATCTGACCATAGGGTTAATGACCTAGGGGAACTGCTCTTGGATGGTTAAGACCTAGGGGAATGATTCCTGGTTGGAAAGGACCAAGAGAGATACCCTCGGAAGGGAATGGGCCTAGAGGAATTGTACCTGATAGATGAGTTGAGTCTAGAGCAGGGGGTTGCGAAGGGGCTAGCTACAGTTAAGGTGTACCAAATCCCTTGCCTGCAGTCTCTAATGTTTGAAGCATGAAAACACTCGATGAGATAGGGTCAGAAGGAGTAGGCAGTGGTCCATAATTGAATGAGTTCTTGCATACTTTTTTGTACTTACGTTAGAAAAATATGAAATATACTTGCTTAGAAGTTGTCATAGGATTAATTTCAACAAATATGTTTCTTTATCAAATTTTTGTTTTACTAGTGTCTATGCATGAATCTTAATGTGTTCCTATCAGCTTCTTTAATAGTAGATAGATTGGGTACTACAGAATGGAGAGTGATGGTGGTCGGTTGCAGGGCCATCAGAGCTTCCACCTTCACAAGGTTTCCCCTATTTAATAGAGAATAATTTTGGATTTGGATAGTCTTGGAGAAAACCTCCCTCGTTCCAACAGATGAACAACCAAATCAGTGTTGTGTTTGTTGTCGCTCCCTCAAATCGAGGAATGTTTACTCCAAGATTAGACTACTCCAATAAATTATTCCTAAAACCAAGAGGAACTAATTGAGGTATTCATGTGCCTCAGTCTTGTCTAATTTGTATTTATCCATAAAATTGTTTCTTAATTTCTTTTAATATTTTTCTTATTCTTTATTTACCTTTAACACATTTTATGTGCATTCTAGGTATTGTTATTCCATAAAGTTGTCTTCCACAAATGTAACATGGTTGGAAAACAAGTGGATGAATTGCTCCTTTTGAGTAGCCATTCCTTGTCAGGTGTTCACCCTACCTTTTTCATTTCAATTTGGATCCTCCTTTTTTGTCAGTTATTTTATAGTCAATTGTCAGTTATTTGTCACCTATTATAGTTCTTAGAGTCCGAAGAGATGGAGCTCAGAAGTTTTTTTTCAAATTGTTTGTTTTATCAAATATTTCATTGTGTAAATAGTATTCATGACTTCCTAGGTATGAAAACACAAATGTTTGGAAGATATTTTAAAACCTTTTTTTACTACTTCCCATTGTTAACAATACTTGTTGAGCCCTAAAACTACCTCTCTTCTACATATTTTCGTAGACCTTTTTCCCCTCACCAGTGCCTCATAAGCTATCAAAGATCATTGCATATTGATTATAAGAGTGCATTTAAGTGGTTTTCTAACTATATTTTTGTCTTTGCTATTTGTCTTATATTTTTTTCATCAACTACGGAATGCAGCCACTTTTTGCAGCTGACTCGTGATTCCGCAACTGTTTTTATTGATCTATAGGTTACAAGCGTCAGCAAGTAAAATAAGGCACATGGGCAATTCAGGAATGAATTGGACATGGACCAGGTCCTATCTTTTCAGCCAAATTCATAAAGGAAAGCCTTGGTCAAACGACAGTAAAATAAGGAGTCCTATAGCAAACAACTCTCTGTTTTTATCACGTGAAAGGTCTGAGACCATTCCTAGATCCATGGATCCCTTTTGACAGCTGTAGACTGTCTCCACGATGCAAATCCAACATCCACCTTTTGTAGATTGAATGATCATGGCAACCAAGACGCTAAGCTCATGGGTTCTGTCTTTTTACGTGTCCTCTGCTGAAGGTTTCTCACAGAAAAAATAGTTATGTAATTTCCTCTATAAATAACATGTTTGCAAATGCATGTAGCTAGTCTTGATAGTCTTGCTGTTAGTTTATATACTGTTGTTGTAGCACTAGTCTTGCTATTGTAACGAAAGGATACTTCCTCTGTTTTGCAATATAAAGACTCTGTTTCTTATGACTGTGTGAGCATAATTTTGGATTGACAGCGTATTAACCAAGGCCGTGCAGAGGGCCCCTGCTGGCTGAGGTTTTGTTTCTTTATTTCTGTAAAGTCTTCATGTATCGTTTTCTTATTTCCATTGTAAATATTTCATAGCTTGTTCACCTGTGCATATATTTCATAACTCATTTATGGTGTTAACGTTTCATTCCTGTACATGATTTTCTAGCACTGTATATTTTTGCTAACACTGATCAGTGTGTTTCAGGATAGGTTATTCTTGAGCGTTCTCATATAATTTTTGCATCAAATAGTGACATGATATTGGCCTCTCCATTGACTTTGTTTTTTTAGCTTTTCAATTTCAGTTATGTTTTGATTTCAGTCTTATTTATTTGTTGTTGTTAGTTAGTTTAGATATCAAGTTCTTCATGTCATTTGATGTTATCTCTAGAGCCATGGCTTAACCCCGAAAAGCTACTTGGAAAGCTATTAGATTATGAGTGAAGTGATTTGATTTTACTTTCATCTCTATAATTAGATATCAGGTTCTTCATGTTATTGACGTTATCTCCAGAGCCATGGCTTAACCTCGAAAAGCTACTTGGCGAGATATCGGATTATAAGTGAAGTGACTTGATTTTACTTTCATTTGCAAGTAGGTAATTTAGATATCAATTCTTCATGTTATTGACGTTATCTCGGAGCCATGGCTTAACCCTAAAAAGCTACTTGGTGAGCTATCGGATTATAAGTGAAGTCAATTGATCTTACTTTCATTAGTCTACAATTTTTGGTTTGTTTGAGTGCAATAGTTTAATTTTCATTTCTGTATTTAGATGAGCAGCAGAGATAGTGATTTCATGAGCAGTATTTCATCATTTGTTTGATTTGAATAGCTGCACATTTACATTCTTGTTCAAGTACTCATTTTATCACTAGTATGTCTTGAGATCCTTTGAAGTGTTAAGCTCTGGAACTTATCATAAGGGACATAAAACCTTGTCATAAATCTAAATCCATACATTCCTTATAAATTATTCTTAAAACTTAGGAATAGGATTTCCATTGGTATTAGGAGACAAACAAAGACAAAACCCCAAAACAAAATAAAATTGAAAACAATAAAAAGTAAGAAAGAGGTTGTCTTGCACATATAGTGTGTCTCACTTCATCAGTTTATGACTTTCGGATTGATAATTAATGTAGAAATTTAGGACATACTAAATTGACTAAACATTTTTGCGCCATTGCCGGGGAAGTGTAACTAGGTAGTCGATCTCTTACATAAAAAAAAAAGAGGGAAAAATTGATAACTTCTTGAGTATGCTCTCTTCTTGCACCTAGTGTGATTTGGAAGATCAGAAAGAGAATTATTAGCCCAACTAAAAAATGTATATATATATATATATATATATATATATATATATATATATATATATATATATATATATATATATATATATATATATATATATATATATATATATATATACATATATATATATATATATATATATGTATGTATACATATATTTATATATATAAAATGACATGCATAAAGCAAGAGATTCTAGGGGAAGGTTCATAGCTAGGGCCAAAAGTTCAATTTTCACAACTCTAGCTACTTCGAGGCATAGACAAGATACACCTCCATCCCAGACTCATACTCCCAGCCTTAGGATTCCTGGAATTCAAGGGGTAGCAGCTGAATTAGAAGCTTCTCCCACACTATCTACTAAATATGATCTAGGAGAAGAACCTTTCTTCACTTCTACAGGGGAACATATTGTAATCAAAGAAGTAGAATCACCTAAAGAAGAAGGAAAGAGTGAAACACTCTCTCATCAACCATTAATAGAAGAACCAGAAGACACCGAGGAAACTATCATGACAGAAGAAGTAGTAGATGGATTTGGAGGATGGGGTAGAGGTAGAGGAAGAGGAAATAATGGAGGTAACAATGGAGGAGGTAGAGGTAATATTGGGGGAAATAGGGAAGGAGATGACTCATTTGGATTCCCTATAGCCAATGAGGAAACCCACACAACCATGAAAAATATTTCACCATCTGTCCTCCAAAACTTTCATGGGTTGCGAAATGAGGATCCTGAAACATTTCTATTTGAGTTTGAAGTCTCGTGCCGAACCTATGACTATATGGAAGACTCTCAAAAACTCAAACTTTTTCCTTCAACATTGAAAGGAGCTGATTTGAAATGGTTCATGGGATTAGTCACTCAATCTATTAGGACCTGGAATGATATGAAACAAACATTTTTGGATAGATACCTAGATTATTGTATGCCCACTAATCATAAGGATGAGGTATTCAAAATGATTCAAAAAGAAGATGAGAACTTGGAGGATTTACTTGAAAGATTTCAATACAACTTAAAGAGAGTGAAAATGACTAATTTAGATGAGGAAACCTTGAAAGCCCTTCTATTTAAATCCATTAGAGATGAATGGATAGATATTTTAAACATGATGGGGAAGGGAGACATTTCTCATCTTCCACTTCATGACATAGTAGAACTATGTGTCTATCTCTCAAGGGGAAAATCTAAAACTGGAAAAGGGCCTAGAGATCCTTCTCTTATTAGAGCAAACAAATCTGCAACTGGATCAGTAAGTAGGGCAGAGATTGGCAATATGCTTGATGAGTTCAAAACTGATATTCTAGGGAGCCTTAGTGAACAACTAGACACCCTTAAAATTCAAAACAAGCAGAAAGAAGAAGCTGATGCCTTGGCCATCTTTTTCCCAAAATGTAGAAATAAACATGCTCTAGGGGAATGCCCCTTGGATGAAAAAGTTGTAGAAACATCTATGATTTTCTCAGAAAGCCATGAGACCAAGGATTGTCCTTCAATTCCTGGGCTCAAAGTTGTCTTTCAGGAAGATCTAAATTCAGTAGAATCCCTTTGTTTTGTTTCAAGAAGACCTTGGCAAGGGCAACAAAATCAAGGATATAACAATCCTATGAATTTTCAACTCCCGCCAAATTGGAATTCTTGGCAACAACCTTGGCCCCAACCCAAAAATCCATACCAATCATGGGCACAAGGGGTGCAAAATCCTTATGGGATATTTGCTCAATTTTATCAATACCCTCCATATTTTCAAAATCAACAACAAAATCCTCAGCTTCCAAATCAGAACCCACAACTTTCCTTGACATTTCCACAACAACAACCTTCTCAACAAAATCCAAATTCTCAACTCTCACTTCAATTTCAACAAAGGACAAATAAACTACCAACCCAGCCATTAGCAAATCCCAACAACAAAAATCCTCAAAATTCTTACATGGTAGAAGGACAACAATTTCCTACCTATATGATTGTTCCTCTTAATGATGTTCAACTCAGATCTAGTAGAGTTTTAGAAAAACCTTCTATAGATGTTCAAGAGAAAGATGCCTCTGAGGAGGATTCTCTTAGAGTTAATAAAGGTTCTGAGGAAGCATCTCCTCAAAACCCAATCATTCAAAAAGAAAAAGAAAAACAGTCAACCCCCACAACTCCTCTAGTTGAGCAACCTGCATCTTCATCCACGCCTCCTTTCCATGAAAAATTACAAATTGAAAAAGGGGTGGAAAAGCAAATCTTGTTGCCTAACTATGATTTTCTAGATGAATTAAATAATGTCTGTATCAAGATTCGCTTGCTACAAGCCATTAGAGAGATTCCTATTCCAGCAAAAACAATAAAGGAGTTGAGTGTCAAAAGACCAAGTAGGAAACCAGGAGATACAAAAAGAATCCACCTGGTAGGAAAAATTGTAGATATCATGATGGGAAGGATTACCATGCAGAAATATGTGGATCCAGGTAGTCCAATTGTCAAGACACACATAAATGGGATAGAAATTCCAAATAATTTGATTGACTTAGGGGCTGCTATAAAAATTATGAGTAGAAAAACTATGGAACAACCTAAACTTCCTAATCTTCTTTTTACATCCACCTTACTGCAACTTGCAGATAGATCAATAATAAGACCAGATGGTGTATTAGAAGATATTTCAGTCTCCTTAGATTCTTGGGAATATCCAGTAGACTTCATGATTTTGACTTGCAAGATTAATCTAGGAGGGCACCCACTCATCTTAGGAAGACCTTGGCTGCTAGCCACAGCTAATGCTTTCATTAGTTGTAGATCTGGGGATATGTACATTTCTAATGGTAGTTCGACAAAGAAATTCAATTTGTATCCTCCAGCAAAAGCAATTACAGAAGTAGGAGACAATGAATGGGTCGATGATGAAGATATTATACAACCCACCTTTACTATCTCTGAAATTAGTGAAGATAGTCAAATTTTGAACACATTAGAAAATTTTGAAACATCTTCAGAATATGACCATACACAATTTCAGTTAGATTCTGGTATTGAATATTTTTCATCAAGGCAAATGTCTCTTTACTCTATGGAAGAGTTTGGTAGTTCTACCGTTGAAATTTTTCCAGGTAAAACATTGAATATCAACAAAAAATTGGAAAAGTCACAATAGGAAGAGCTAACCAGAATCTTGCAAAAACACTCTGTTGCATTTGCATGGGAGTATATTGATATGAAAGGCATCGACCCTAAGACTTGCATCCATCATATCTATATCGAGGAAAATAGTAGACCAATCAGATGACATCAGAGAAGGATGAATCCAAATCTTAGGGAGATTGTGAAAGAAGAACTCCAAAAACTACTCAATGTAAAGTTCATTTACCCAATTTCAGATAGCTTATGGGTTTCTCCTTTGGTTATAGTACCCAAAAAGAATGGTAAATGGAGAGTGTGCATTGATTACAGGGAATTGAATAAAGCAACTTTGAAGGATCACTTTCCTTTGCCCTTTATCAATCAAGTATTAGATACATTAGCAGGAAAAAAGTACTTTCCATTTCTGGATGGTTTCAGTGGTTATAATCAAATTTAGGTAGCACTTGAGGATCAGGATAAGACCACATTTACTTGTCCATGGGGAAACTTTTCTTATCAAGTGCTTCATTTTGGATTATGTAATGCACCTGCAACATTCCAAAGAGTAGTATTAGGAATTTTTTTTGATCTAATCCATGATTGTGTAGAGGTATATATGGATGATTTTACAGATTATGGTAATTCATTTGAAGAGGCATTAGAAAATTTTGAAAAAGTCCTTATAAGATGTAAAGAAACAAACCTTTCATTAAGCCATGAAAATGTCTTTATGATGTTTACTAAAGGTATTTTTTAGGACATCATATTTCAGGGGATGGGATTAAAGTTGATAGATCAAAAGTTGAAGTCATCTCCAAATTACCTATTCCAAATTGTCAAAAGGATGTTATAAGTTTTCTGGGATTTACTAGATATTATAGAAGATTTATAGAAAACTTCACCAAAATAACATCTCCACTCTTTAAACTACTTACAAAAGACTATGAATTCAAATGGGGTCCTAATTGCCAATCAGCATTTGAAATTTTGAAAACAAGAATATCTGAGGCGCCTATCTTGAGAGGACCAAATTGGAAACTTCCTTTCCATATTTCTACAAATGCTTCAGATACAACTCTAGGGGCTGTGTTGGGACAAAAATATTTAGTTCCTTATGCTATTTACTCTACCAGTAAAAATTTAACTCCCACCGAGTTGAATTATATTGTGACTGAAAAAGGGTTCTTAGTTGTTGTTCATGCAATCAATAATTTCAGACATTATATAACAAGCTATGAAACTTTTATTCATACTGATCATTCTACAATTAGATATCTAATGAACATACCCATTACTAATGGCAGAGTTATAAGGTGGCTCCTACTTTTACAGGAATTCAATATTACTGTGTTAGATAGACCAGGGAAGCAAAACACAGTAGCTGATTTCTTGTCTAGGATTCAGAATATTAAAGAAGATTCTCCTGTGGAGGACAAGTTTCCTGATGAATATTTATTTGCGGTAACTACTAAGACTCCTTGGTATGCAGATATAGCTAACTATCTGGTTACAGGGAAACTACCTCCACATTTATTTCCTAGTGAAAGAAGAAAGATTATTCAAGAGAGTTCAAAATATTCATGGATTTCTAATGAATTGTTTAAGACAGGGCCAGATCTTGTGATCAGAAGATGTGTTAGGGAAGATAAAATGCCTGATATTCTTAAGCATGTCATGATGAACCATGCGGTGGACACTTTCCTGACAAGAGGACAGTCTATAAAATCCTTTCTTTAGGATATTATTAGTCGTCCCTCTTCCAAGATGCAAAACAATATGTCAAAAGATGTGACAGCTGCCAAAGAGTAGGGAAGCCTACCCTCTCAAATGAGATGCCATTATAAAGAGAGAAAGTACTAAATAGAGAAAGTACCTATTTACTGATTATGTCACTAAATGAGATGCCAGTAAATAGAGAAAGTATATATTGGTATGTACTAATTATGTCACTAAATGTGTAGAAGCCAAAGCATTATTTTCTGCTACTAAGCACTCAGTTGTTAGTTTTCTTTATGAGGATATTTTTACTCGTTTTGGTGTTCCAAGAGAAATTGTGACAGATCAGGGAGGTCAATTCACATCCAAACTGGTGGAGAAGCTAATGGAAGAGTACAAGGTCAAGCACAGAAATTCTACTCACCATCTGCAAGCAAATGGTCAAGTGGAGTCCACAAACAAAGTTATTGAAGGCATCATTACCAAGACTATTCATCTACATAGAAGAGATTGGGAAAAAAGGCTTCCTAAAGCCTTATGGGCCTACAGAACTACATGGAAGAACACAACAAGACATTCTCCCTATGAACTTGTTTATGGGAAAGAAGTTCTGCTCCCCATTGAGTTCCAAGTTAGAACCTTCAAGATGGCAGTTCAATTGGGAATGGATCTATCAGAAGCTCAAAAGCATAGAATGGAGCACTTGAATGAACTAGATGAGATCAGACAAGAAGCAATCTTAAGAAATGATCTAGTTCAATATCAAAGAGCTAATTGGCATGACAAATACATCAAGGAGAAAAAGTTTCAAGAAGGAGATTGGGCATTTCTATTTGATTCCAAGTTCAAAGATTTCAAAGGTAAATCTCAGACTCATTGGCTTTGGCCATAAGAGATTGACAAAGTCTTTAGTAATGGAGCGGTCAGAATCAAAACCATTAATGAGTATCAAACTCCTCTCATTGTGAATGGTCACAGATTGAAGATCTATCATAAGCCACTCTCAAAGGAGGAATTTCTCAAAATGTTTCAAGATAATTTTGCAACAAGGATGGTGAAGAAGAATCCTTCTTCTCCACCAACATAGTCTTTGTTCTTTTCATTATTTCTTAAAAAAAAAACAAAAATTGTATAAGCCTGAAAACCAATCACTGATTGGCAGTCTTATACATAAAATATAGGGCGAAAATTAGAAACTTCTGACGCCCTATATTTTCCAAAAAGAAAATCCCTCTCATTTCATTCATAGTTGTTCCATTTCATGTCATTTCACTTCACTTCATTCCATTTCATCATCACATTTC
Source organism: Pinus tabuliformis (assembly GCA_031772625.1). Lineage (NCBI taxonomy): Eukaryota > Viridiplantae > Streptophyta > Pinopsida > Pinales > Pinaceae > Pinus > Pinus tabuliformis. Next base: position 768,345,456 of record CM062815.1, read on the forward strand.
ACCAATAAAAGTCCTTTCATGTCCAGTTTTCATATATCATTCATTCAATCATCATTCATTTCCATCCATATCCATTCAGTCATATGTTCACTGTGTCAGTTTCTGCAGCTGAATTTTGATTCCACAGCTGATTGTTGATTTCGCAGCTAATACTCTATTACTCAACATTGACAGTTAGATGTTAGGAAAATAATGATAAAAACCAAATGCAGGAATGGAAGAGGAAGATATTTTGAAGATGTTAACACCTAAAGCACCAACAAGAAGCAGCCAATCAAAGGTCAAGTCGATGGAAGTGGTAAGATTCTAAGGTATGAGAAAAATTCATTTCAAATAGAATTTTAAAGCACATAATCTATATAGTTGTGAAACCACCGGCTCCATTATCTGTAATGATTCACATTGATAGCTTTCATAACTCCTCCACAACCTTTGCATAATCACACCATGAACTCCGCATCAATTTCTAACGGCCTCATGATTCGCCTCTGAATCTAACTCATACTTAATTGTACATATGCATTCCACGTATTGAACTGGGTAATTATGAAGACGTAATCTATTTGACCATGGCTCTTCTCTACCACACAATTCTGCAGTCGTTTTATGAATGTGCTAATGTCCACTCTGCAGCCTTTTAATTCAAAGCTTTGCCAGACTCACTCTATTTCCATACACTCCCATTGAAGTTACGTTTGTTAGTACTGGCTTGTTTATACAAGCCTCTGCTTCGTGAACTCTTTTTCACTGCATGTTCTGTGTTCTTTTGTTTTACAACTACTGGTTTGCTCCACAATCCTTCTCCATCTTCTGCTCACACAACCGTTCCACCTCCGTCAATCCAACACTCACAGTCCATCACCCATAGAGGTATTTTTAAGGCAGGAGAAAGGAATGGGCCTTCTGGTAAGAACAACGCCAGAAAGGCCTAAATTCATGGAGGGTTATCCACAGTTAAAAATCATATTAAGGAAGGCACGGTGGCTATAATTTATCCAGAAATTCAGAGGTCACAATAAGGAAGTCACAAAGACATTTGCAAGGTCTTTTAATGGCGTGGAAGTTGAGGTTGGAGATCTCAAATTTTTAGTCATAGAGGCATCCATTGCAGCAGCAACGGAGCTCCCACAGGAGGGGAAACGGTGGTTCAAAAACAAAGACTTTGATGAGAGGGCTTGGAGGATTATTTTGCGTAACCCAGGTATGGATATAACCATTTTCAAACGTGGAATCCCTGTCTCTGCTCTAGAGGAAAAGTGGACTAGTTTATTATTGATAATTCAGAAGTTTATTACATGTGAAGGATGGTTTGGGTCCATGTACATGTACCACATCAGGTTACTAATGAATTTTCTGGAAAATCAAACCATCAATTTGCCTTATTTCCTATTGAGTAGCCTGAAAAAGATGTCCACAACTGTACAAAAGAATCTGAATGACGTAGAGCCTCACCTTTACCATCACGGCCTTGTTAAAATTCTAATTTAAAAACAATTGAAGGAAAGAAAGGAAACTTGGGAACAATTCTTGATTAGAAACTTTTTTCAGGACCCACTTGAAACACCTGAAAGTAGCTCGGCAAGGAAAAGTAGGAGAAGGAAAACAAGTGTGAATATTCAGGATACTCCTACTAACATAGCTAAAGAAACTAGTAAGGAAGAGAAGCCGTCTAAAAGTAGGAAAGAAAGAACTGAGGTTAGGAAGCAAGGAAAACTAAAGGGGAAAAGAAATATTGAATCTGTCTATCAAACCCCAGAATCTTCCTCAGAAGAGGATCAAATACTTTCTAAAAGACTAATCTACCTTAAGGAACAATTAGCTATAGCAAAGGGAAAAGGGAAATGAAAACAAAGTGTATAGAAAGGAGACACCAGCTCACAGAATCTAAGGAGGAGCTCCAGACTTAAAGGTAAACTGAAGAAAGTACAAACTAAAGGGGCCCACTTCATAGACTTAGGAGGGGAAACACCAGAACAATCTCCAGCAATCCCTCCTGGCCATAGCCCACAACATTCTCCTTTTTCTCAACCAAATTTTGAGATCAGTCCTTCTCAACCAAATTTTGGGGTCAGTCCAAGAAAGGCTACACCTGAAATAGATCCAACCCAGCAAGAAATGTATGATTTTATTGAATCGTTGGAGAAGACTGCAACAGATCAAGGCACTTCATCTACTCAGCCTAATACAACCCAGGAAGTTTTAATCCAATCACTAAAACAAGAAGTTTTTGAACTGGAAGTCCTAAATAGACACATCAAAAGAGAAAATGAAACATTGAAAGAACAGAGCATGTTGGATAAAATTATCCACGACAACACCATGTTGCATCTTGGGCTATGGCAGAAGAAAAATAGGAAATTAAAGAAAAAGAGCAAGAGGTTGAGCAGAGTTTTTATCAGCCTCAAATACAGGTGCCTAATGAGGAAGCCTAGGATGATAGTGGTACCAAGGAAGAAGAAAAGAAGGTTGGATGTATTAGCAGAGGTCTTAGAGCAAATGAACTGAAGGGAGGATGGTCACAGTTTTGGTTGCATGAGGACATGCAACACCTTCACAGTGGGGGTATGTTGAGCCCTAAAACTACCTCTTTTCTACATACTTTCCTAGACCTTTTTCCCCTCACCAGTGCCTCATAAGCTATCAAAGATCATTGCATATTGATTATAAGAGTGCATTGAAGTGGTTTTCTAACTATATTTTTGTGTTTTCTATTTGACTTAGATTTTGTTCATCAGCTACGGAATGCAGCCACTTTCCACAGCTAACTCATGATTTCGCAACTGTTTTTATTTATCTATAGGTTACAGGTGTTGACAAGCAAAACGATGCATGTGGGCAGTTCAGGAATGATCTGTACATGGACCAGGTCCTATCTGTTCATCCAAATTCGTAAAGGAAATCCTTGGTCAAACGATGGTCAAATAAGGAGTCCTACAACAAACAGGTCTCTATTTTCAGCACGTGAAAGGTCCGAGACCATTCCTAGATTTGTGGATCCCTTTTGACAACTGTAGACCATCTCCACAATGAAAATCAAACATCCACCTTTTGTATATTGAATGATCATGGCAACCAAGATGCTAAGCTCACGGGTTCTGTCTTTTTACGTGTCCTCTGCTGAAGGTTTCTCGCAGAAAAAATAGTTATGTAATTTCCTCTATAAATAACGTGTTTGCAAACGCATGTAGCTAGTCTTGATAGTCTTCTTTTTAGTTTATATATTGTTGTTGTAGCACTAGTCTTTTTGTTGTAACGAAAGGATACTTCCTCTATTTTTCAATATAAAGACTATGTTTCTTATGACTGTGTGAGCGTAATTTTGGATTGACAGCGTATTAACCAAGGCCGTGTAGAGGGACCCTACTGGATGAGGTTTTGTTTCTTTATTTCTATAAAGTCTTCATGTATCGTTTTCTTATTTCCATTGTAAATATTTCATAGTTTGTTCACCTCTGCATATATTTCATAACTCATTTATGGTGTTAACATTTCATTCTTGTACATGATTTTCCAACACTGTATATTTTTGCTAACACTGATCAGTGTGTTTTAGGATAGGTTATGCTCGAGCGTTCTCATATAATTTTTGCATCAAATAGTGACATGATATTGGCCTCTCTATTGACTTTGTTTTTTTAGCTTTTCAATTTCAGTTATGCTTTGATTTCAGTCTTATTTATTTGATGTTGTTAGTTAGTTTAGATATCAAATTCTTCATGTCATTTGACGTTATCTCCAGAGCCATGGCTTAACCCCGAAAAGCTACTTGGTGAGCTATCGGATTATGAGTGAAGCGATTTGATTTTACTTTCATATCTACAATTAGATATCAGTTCTTCATGTTATTGACGTTATCTCCAGAGCCATGGCTTAACCCCAAAAAGCTACTTGGCGAGCTATCAGATTATAAGTGAAGTGACTTGATTTTACTTTCATTTGCAAGTAGGTAATTTAGATATCAATTCTTCATGTTATTGACATTATCTTCGGAGCCATGGCTTAACCCCGAAAAGATACTTGGCGAGCTATCAGATTATAAGTGAAGTCAATTGATCTTACTTTCATTAGTCTACAATTTTTGGTTTGTTTGAGTGCAATAGTTTAATTTTCATTTCTGTATTTAGATGAGCAGCAGAGAAAGTGATTTCATGATCAATATTTCATCATTTGTTTGATTTGAATAGCTACACATTTACATTCCTATTCAAGTACTCATTTAATCACTAGTATGTTTTGAGATCCTTTGAAGTGTTAAGCTCTGGAAGTTATCATAAGGGACATAAAACCTTTTCTTAAATCTATATCCATACCTGCCTTCTAAAGTATTCTTAAAACTTAGGAATAAGATTTACATTTGCATTAGGAGACAAACAAAGACAAAACCCCAAAACAAAATAAAATTGAAAACAATAAAAAGTAAGAAGGAGGTTGTCTTGCACATATAGTGTGTCACACTTCATCAGTTTACGACTCCGGGATTGATAATTAATGTAGCAACTTAGGACATACTAAATTGACTAAAAAATACTCGTGAGTAGAATTTTGAATGTTTTGATAGATGTGGAATTCTATTAATTGAATTTTTTCAATGTTTTATGTTTGGTATGATTATTCTACCGGCGAAGGTTCTTTCTTGCAATTTTTATTTCTTATTTTTTCCTTCTTTTGTAGGGTGACACTCGTAGGGGAAGTTGAATAATTGTATATTGGGGATAAGTCCTTGTATCTTCATCTCTTTCACTCTATGATATGAATCCATTGCATGTTTATAATTTTTATTAACAAGCATCAAAACCAAAAAGGTATTCTATAAGACTTCAAGCTTCCAATTCCTCCAATATACAAATATTTTATAATGCTGGATTGTCCTATGGCTATGAAAAACTCATCCATGTCATCCTTTTGATGTCAAACCCTAGGTAGGCCTTGCAATCCCACCGACATGAAAGAGACAAAGATAAAATAGACAAGAAACTAATCAAAACCATCAATAAAAGAGGAAAGACACACAATACTTATCTTTTGCAAACAATCAACCCATTCTTAATTCATTTAGTACATGCACCCACTTTGTTAGCTTCACCCTGCAATCTTGTAAGACAATCTTATTCACATCATCGTGCATGGGTTATGGTTTTTATTTCTTTATAGGAGAAGCAATCAATCCTAGGGTACAACCCTAGATCCTTCTAATTCAACTGTTGGATATGTTGAAATTATGGTGTGCATGGTTATAGCTAGTAGATTCTAGCATTTGTCCATGATGGTAGCTAACTCATGGTGCCATTGATGTCAAGCCTATGTATCCTAGCTGATGTCTAGATTCCTTCCTTGTAGCATGGTTGTAGCTAGTTGAGCTGGAATGGAGTTAGTTATGTTGGCATTGAAACCAATCTTTGATGATGTATCTTGATGGTAGTACGGTGTTCATGGAGGTGTTGACTTATGTTGGCTTGTGTTGACACGATTAGAGGCATTGTTGTTGCTGCTCTAGATAGATGTTGCTACTACATGAGTTAGAGATGATTTCTCAAGTGATCTACATTGTTGAGTCGTAACACTTGATAAGTGCTAGGTCTTCATCTAGGTCTTCATTCTACGGATGACTTGTTGCACCAGTGTGTTTGCTTAATGATGATGTTGTAGGAGTATTACCATGGCACAAGTATTCTTGGTATTATGATTTACCATGGTATTGGTATGTGTGTGTGGAGTAGGTTGACATGTGATATTCCCTTGGTGTAGATAGTATTGGTATTGACATAACCATGGTATGTTCTCGTGGTATTTTTTTGGATATTAACATGGCACAGGAGTCCTTGGTATTGACATAACCATGTTATTTTTCCATGGTATTGGTTTGGATATTACCATGGTACATGTGTCCTAGGTATTGGCATAACCATTTTATTTTCTTGTGGTATTCACTTGGAGAATTGTTGAGGATATTTTGGCTTCTACTTATGTGAAAAAAAATAGTTTTGTTGATTGGTTGGATGAGTTGATAGTGTGAGTTAGAAAAGGTTTCATTATGTGAGTATCCTTCAGAACTATTTGTGAGAAGCATTTCTTCATTATATGTGTGCTAATGGTAGCAGAATGAGAAGATCTATTTGTTGAACCAGTGTTTTGTTTCAGAACTTCAGATTGCAAATTAGAGAACAAGAGAATTGTAGAAGAGTTTTTGTAGAGATGGATAACTTGGTATACCTTTATATTTAAGACTCTCACTTTTGTTTTACAAGTGTTGCTAGTGCATTTGGAACATAGCCATTGTGTTGTATGTTTTTAATTGTATTATGTCGAAATTTAATTTTGGAGTGAGGGTTTAATATGATGGTTGAGAGTGTGATATGTTTATGTTATTGGATGATTTTATTGTTGCAGATGTGGTGATTGTATTATTGCAACTATTTTTTCTTAATTGCAGAGAATATGTTTGTGGTGATTCTATTTGATTTATTCATGGTGTCTTGTTGTTGGAGATTGTATTGCATAATTGAATCAATTTGAGCAGAAAGTCTTGGGATCCAATATGAAAATTTATTAAACGAGGTCCACATAGAGTAGAGGGTAAGTGACTTCATGGGTGTAGAGTAGTGATTGTGAAGTTTTAGTGAAAGGAATAGTTTCTCCATTGAATTGGAGTTGGATAGTCCAATCATATTCGGGTGAGGGTCGTTGATTGTGCTGGCTTTTAGTAGATGGTAGTCTATAGATCCATGTGAGAACATAGTCTTCTGATTTGATTAGTAGAATCAAGTGTCCTAGATGATTGGTGTTGGCATATGGTATATCAATTCGAGTCTCCTAGCTGATGGGAGTTATAAAATACATGTAAGAGACATATTTTGCTTAATAGAAGATTCAAAGCAGCGCAATAGTGGAAAGGGTGGTTTTTTTTCCAGAGAAGGGTTTTCCACCAAATATCTTATGTCTCATGTGTGATGATGTGATTGTGCCCTGATGTGTTGATTATTATTTCTGTCATGGTTTTTTGATTTAGATACTTACATTTTTATATTCATGTGATGATATAATGTGTTGTTGGTTAACATATGTGATTCAGTAGATAAGTTTTAATTGGTAAAAATTGTTAAGAAGTCACACTACTGATTCACACCCCTCCCTCCCCCGCTCAGTAGTTTCCAAAAATTGGTATCAGAATGAGGCTCTTGGTTGTAGTTTGATCGCTTAAGAGTAGATCTAGGGTTTACTAGAGAAAATTTTGATATTTTTTTCAGAACGACTTCTCAAGGAATGGTTATACTTACTGCAGTAAATTTCAAGGTATGGAGCAAAAATGTTAAATCTCAAGTTTTTCTTATGGATCTAACATTTGAAGATTAGTATGTGAATATTATGGAAATGATCCAATTGCAGATGAAGTTTTGTAGCAGGATGCACAATCTATATTCATAATCTACAAGAATCTTCATCATGATGATTTGAAGAGGCTAGTAGGTTTGAAATATGTCAAAGAAATTTGCGACAAGCTAGAATGCATTTCTTGAGATGGTTCTAGAAACAATATGGTGAATGAGAAGAAGAGAAACAAAAAGAAGAATAAGAATAAGGGCCTACAAAATCAAGAATCTTAGCCATAAGAGTCTCATTCTCCTAGTGGAAATGATTCAGGGGATGATGAGAATAAATATTAGTGATTTTCTTTTGAGTTATAATTTTGATGATTCATATTTTTATCATGCTGAAGTTCCTATGAAGATGAGAATGATATTAAGGTTCTTAAAGCTGATATTTCTAGACTAACAATTGCATGCAAGGATCAATAAAAACTATTTTAGATCTGTGACGATAAGGAGGCCAAGATAAAGGAAGATATTTTTAGCTAAAATATTAAATTAGTAGAATTGAAAAGAGTTGAGGAAGTAGTACAAAGAGAAGGAAGATGAGTGTGAAAGATTAGAGACTAAAGGAGTGCCCTTGAGAAAGAAGTGAAAGATGGAGAAGAGCACTATGGCATTTGATCGCTTACTTGAGATCCAGACATCACCACTGGATAAATCTACTCTTGGATTTCAAAATGGTGAGTTTAGTTTTCATGCAGGTAAAAATACCAAAGTAGAACCCAACAAGCCTATAGAAAACAATACTGATAGAAAGGATAAGAACCAAGGAAACAAGAAGCAAAACTAGCAGCAGATCAAGCAAGAAAACAAGCAACAACAAAGAGAGGATTGTGGAAGATCTATAAAATTTCAAAGGAACCAAAGTATTTTTGTTCCTTTCATGCATAAAGTATAATGTTACAATTTTCACTAGTTTGGGCATGTTACAGCTAAGTGTAGGAGCAGAATGTATAGATCTAATAAGTGGAGCTTGCAGCAATATCAATAGCCAAGGATATTGGCCAACATGTATACTCATGGTTTTATGGTTATAGTTATTCATGTAACCTATTTGGTCATAAGGAATCTAATTGCAGATCTAATGAAGGGAGGAGAACTGTATTGCAAACAAAGTATAGATCTAGTATGAGAAACAAGATATTTGATCCTCTTGCTTCATATCTTAGCCATGTGGAGTGCTACACATGTAATAACCTTGTCCATATGGAAAGAGACTATTTTTTGCCTCGTTATTCGAGACAAACCCAACAAGAGAAGCAAAAACAAAGAGGTCCTAACACAAAACCAATGAAGGAATAAAAGAAGCATTCAAATTCTATGTGGATAAAGGAGCAACAACTCCTCAAGTAGTGGAGAGAAACCCCTCCTGCATTCCATGGTTACATCATGCATATTATCAGAGGACTCCAAATGTTCATGACAGGTGCATAACCTCAGGAGAGGAATATAACAGAAGTATGGTAGCTTGATGAGTATGAGTTATTGCAGCAGCAGTGGATGAGTTCATTTGAGCCTCATGCACATTTAGGTCCTCAAGATTAGCCTTCCTATTGGAGGTATATTGAGCTCAGGGGGGATTTATGCATGGTATGATATTTACATGGATATTTCATTTTTCTCCTTGATTTGCACTCAGTTATTTGCAACAGTTCTATACATGTTTTCTTGAGTGAAATGGAGACATCTTTTAGCAACATATTTGTTTTTGGTTTCCACTAAAAATTGGTTGAAAATATGTGAAACCATGCATAGAATGTTATCATTTCTTCAGTCACGTATAGAGATGACATGAGACATGAACCAACCATGTATATGTTTTGATATGGATTTTATTATAGCCATGTACCTTTTATTATTTCATCATTATGTATTGGTTGAGAGTCTAGTCAATAATTAGTTGAGTCATCGTGGTGTTAGGCATGTCTTGGAGGAATTTCATGAGTCTATTTTGTAGCCACTTATATGGGCTTATGATGATGTAACAACCATGATGTGTCATATTTTTTTGTCATTGGTCCATATGAGATTTGATAGAATATATGTATTTCATTGATAAATGATGTAAAATGCACATAATGTCATGTACTTATGTTGTACTATCATTAGATCTTATATTCATGAGTCATGAGCTCGTATTATGGTCATAAATGAGTATTTTGGGAGGTATTATGTCGTTTCTATATCCATGTATGTATAATGTTATATGTCATAGAGTCATGTTCATGTGGAGTATTTATAAATATGGTGCTTCTTTCTTGGCAAGGAAGCAATATTTGCAGCGGAAGCGGTCACTAGAACTTGCATATGGCATGTGTTAAGGGGGACATCTATTTTCTCTTTTCTATTTCATCCATCGATTGTTGCAATAATGGTCCACTTGGATGTGTTCATGATGTGCCTTATTTTATGCTATGATATTTTGGGTTCTTGGCCTCATGTTATGTTCAAAGATATTCATTAGTTGATGCTATGTAGTTGTGGTGGAGATTTTGTGTGGTTGCCTCATGTGGATGTTGCTACATATTATGAAAAATTGTGATTTTTGTTGCTTATGATTTCCATATGTTCACATATTGATGCATGTTTCTAGAGGTTTTTGGTTCAATGTGTCTTAATGATGATTGTTTTATTATGTTGTTTATTGCTACTGATATGAGAGCCATGGACGATTCTTGATGTACATTATTTTCAGCCATATGGAGGTTCAATGATTTAATGGTTATGTTTCACTTTTTGTTTCCTTATCAGATGGATTTGACCCTTTTCCATTGATTTCAAAGGGGCAGTGATAGAGGAGATTGGTCTGGATTTTGTGTGGTTTCCATCAATGCCAAAGGGGGGTATTGTTGGGATTATGATGTGCATGATTCTAGATAGATGATGTTAGCATTGGCTCATGATGGAAGTTAGCCCATGTTGGAATTAATGTCAACCCTATTGATTTGAATGTTGGGAAAAATTATTAATTCTATGCAAGCTCCCTCATAATTATTTAAAAAATGTGTTTAGGATTGTCTCAAATAAACCAAAATGTGAGGAATTATGTGTCAAGTATTGAGTGTCTTTTATGATCAATTCATGAGGTTAATTAGCTGTTTAAAACACATATACAACAAGTAAAATGCAGCGAAGTAAAACGCAACAAACGCATAACACAAAGCTAATAAAGGAGTTCACCCCTCCTGGGCTACATCTCCTTGGACCTTCTTCAATGGCTAGGCCCTCTTTGGATTAATGGTCAATTCTCTGATTACATGAACCTACAGTGATCCAATGGCTTTGAAACCTGCTCCACTGCATTCAGAAGACCCAAAAACCGAAAAAATTATGTTCCAAGCTTTGCAATTAGACTTCACCTAATCTATGCTTGACCTCCTCTCGTGGTGGCCCTAGGCTTCCTTAAACTTCAATGTAGAAAAATCACATACATAAGTGTTTTTATGCCTCTCAAAATTATTCCATTGTGTTCATAGCCCAAATCATATAGGAATCACTCTTTCTAAACCAAAATTGTTCAAAATATGCCAAAGTTATGGCCTCTTCAATTTTTCCCTACGAAAACTCCACCAAAAATGGAGAAACTCTAGTTAACTCCACCAAAAATGGAGGAATTATGGATTTAGCGGACCCGCCAAAACTACCGCCAAACAAATTTGAAATTAATTAGGAATTAATCAAGGGTTAATTAATGATAATCTTGATTAGCGCATTTAATGGTGTAGTTAGCATAAAATGCTGGCTGCCGCTTTCTGGTTATGGTCACAGGTGGAGGTTAAGTTAGCAATTATATACAAACCACCATGTATTAAATTTTAAATACAACATGAACCCTTAGTTAGTTAAGAAACACATTATGGTATAGTGGAATTGGATTTTTTTTGTGTGGACAAGGTCATGAGTTTGATTCCCGGACCTGCCAACAAACTTTTACATGACTTTTGAGAGGGCATGTGGTGACCTCTGAACTTGTCACGTGTCATCCTCTCATTGGTCCACCCAAAATGCCATAAACCAATCACACGTTGAAAATTGTCAAAATCTGATTGAGCCACCTATGGGAATATTATAGGAATATTCCATAGAACATTCTTTTTCTTGAATGGGTTGTACGGATGCCTAGTCAGCATCCAAGTCACAAAATTTTGCCTGTTTGACAAAACGAAAAGCAGGCTCTAACTTTCTCATATGAACTCTGTTTTGAGTGAAATGAGTTGCATTGGGATCGTATCGCTGAGATGGAAACATAAATTTAGGTTTTGAGTGATTCTGAGCACTTTGATTTTTGAGCAAAATTTTTCCCCTAATCTAGATTCCAATCACTCCTTCCCACTGACAGGGTTTTGGACCCACAAAATCTGGTTATCTGATGAGAGATGAATACTATTCTCCTTCCCAAGTTCTATAAATTGATTCTAATTGGAAAAATATCCATGAAAACCACTTCAATTCACTAACATGCCTTGCCTTGCAAATGGCTTGGCACTTCAACCAATGTTCTCCTTTTGTTGCTGACCCAATCCAACACTTGCTATCTGCTCACTGATTAAAAACCCCGCCGTACCAAAGCGATCCCTTGGTGCTTTGAAAGTTGACTGATGGCCTTCCCACTGAGAATCATGTTCCTCCTTTGCAACACATGCATTCGATGAAAGCTTTTCCTTGGAAACCACTTTTCCAAGTTAAGCCCATCTGCGCGAACTACAACAATGAGTTCCAATATCAGTAATAACAGGAAAAGAAATGACCATTATTTTACCTCCATGGTTCCAAATTCCACATATGGAAGAATTCATTCTCCATCTCGTTCGCTTCTTGTCGTCAATACATCAAATGCATTGTAAACCATTTGATATTTTATAAGGGTTGCAAAATTTTGTTGGCATTTTTTTTACCACTTTCGCTTCTTGATTCCATCATCCTTTAGTATTAACATGCTGTTCATGTCATGATTTGAGAATGAAGTCTAATCATGAGCCTTGCTCAAGCATGGTCCTTCCAAAATCCCACAACATCTTCTCACAAGAAACACCATTAACCTTGAAAAACACTCATGCAAGAATATAACTTGACGACCTCTTTCTTTTTCTTCTTCAAAGAAACAAATGTCACATCATGTGAACATCACCATGTAATCTTACATCTTGGTGTATAAACCATCGACTAAACACAAGTCGACAAAACATGCTTCTTCAAACAAATGACTTTCAAATCAAGCCAAAGCATGTACAACAACTTGACGATTTACAACAAGAATTCTACATTCTAATGAAACAATTCGTCACATCTCCCTTTCATCTTTGGAGACAAAATCAACTCTTCCAATTCGATGTAACATACATGTAACAATCAATCAACCACACAAGTCTGTTATAGACATTTTTGTGCCTTACAACATGAAGCATGAAATGTCCATAATCTAAGGGATCCAAAGTCCCTAAACATGTTGTTCCTACCCCTAGAGGAACAAGGTCAGCAAACCACAGCACTGAATAGCAGTTCTCCACCTGAAAACACTAAAAAACAAGGCAATTCTGGATCATGTCAACTGCTCCACTGAGCATCTGCGCTGAATGTCAACTGCTCCATTGTCTACCTGCGCTGAATGTCAACTGCAAAGAAGGCTACCTGCGCTGGGCGAGTTGGGACATGTGGCACAGTCATTCCTCAAGGTGTCAATGCCCAGGAAGCTTCCAAAATGACACTTGGATCAAGGAATTCGACTGGTGATGAGTAAGAGGGTCTAGATCTCCAAGTGGAAGCAAGAACCTCCAAGTGGACTCAAGAACTGAAGAATAACTGAAGTGAGAGAGGACACTAGTCAGCTTCATGCCAGCCTCAAGCTGACTCATCCTTTCTCCAAAACTCCTATATATAGAGCTCTCTCAAGAGGTATAAGGGGGCTGGAATCTTGTGAATGTAAGGAAGTGTTGTTGGTTTGAGTTTAGAACTATTGGGTGATTTGCTTTGAAGGAGGTGAAGAGGATATTTCTTTCTGCTGGGAAGGTGATGCTGGATTGGGCCTCTTATGGTTGTATCACTTCCTGAACTTTACTTCTTCCATTAATAAAGCATTTGAGGTTCTTCTATATGCATGTGTCTCAATGATGTATTGTTAAACTTGTGTATTTGATTTATTCTAATCCTTGAATCAATTATGAATGTATGCTTCTTGTAGTTTCCCTCTCTTGCCATTTTGTAGGGTCTTGGTGTAGCTGGGCTAGTGAAAGAGCAAGGAGCTGGGAGCAAGCAGCAAGGAGAGAAGATTGGATCAACCATTAGCGAAAGACATCGGTTAGTGGATCTCTTTCTCCCCTATTTTACTTTCATAAAGAAGAAATCTTAGATAGCTTTGCTTCGGTTGTTGCTGAGGTACTATCACCCTTAGAGTGGGATAGGGTCATTTCGTATTGGATACTTTTCCCAACAACAAATTGGCGACTCCATTGGGGATCGTATCTTGTTGGTTGTTTGTGTTTTTGCTATTCATTTCCTAAACACAGGGAGTACCGAATCGAACTGCATTTGGATCTTTCAAATGCAAAGTAGAGGGCAACTACTCTAGCTCAGTTTTTGGGCATGTTTATGATTTGAAGAGCTGATCCACAAGGACTCTGAACAGCTCTTAGTGATAGCTTTTCATCCTCCTAATTACCCTTCAGTGTGTACTTGATTGATAGCTTTTGATTTGGCCAAAAACTGTGAATTTTTGAGCAATCTGTAACCCGGAAACCCAGAGAAACGAGAGTTTCTCTCTTCATTGCAGGCACTGTGAAGGCAGTCTGCATTTCATCGCAGGTCCCGAAGGGGCTACCTGCGCTGAATGTCAAACTGACAGTGTACTACCTGCGCTGAACCAGTTTTGCCTTATGCAACTGGGGTTCCCTGCTGTTTATTGCCCTATTTTCATCCTTGTTTTTGCAGCCTGTTATCAGTCAATGTACCTATCTGAAACCACCTTTCCTTGCCACTATTCCACCTCGGTTGTATAAAGAAACTGTATTTGTTCTTTGTGTATTTCTTACATCATTTGCAGTTTCCCATAACGAAAGTGAACTAGTCCTGCTGTGGCCTCTTAGATCTAGACCTGTGATAAGTGTCGTTTTGATCTTAAGAGTTAGTTTGTTTGTTGTTCATAGCTGATTGAGCTTTTGCTTTCGTCATATGGTTTGAATTTATGCATTTCTAGTATTGAAACAAGTAAATCTTAAGGTGTCTTTCGATTCTGGACTAAAGCTTGTTTACTTTCACTTGAAATTGAATTCAAAGTTATACAACAACTTTCTTTTTGTAGTACATCAACATTAAGAAAGAGAAAAGAAATACCTGCATTGTGCATTTTGCATTTGATAAGTTTGCATGTTGATTTAGGAAAAAGTGCATTAGTGTGTGCTCTATGATCTGTGTGAAAAGATGATGTCTTTCTTTTCCCTCAGTAGTTAAGATTTTCATAAGTCGAAAAGATTGAAAAAGCTCGCTTATCATCTTAGACTGCATTTAGGAATTTGTATCATACATCTCGTGGTGAACCTTGAAAGGAAAACTTTAAAAAGATCAACTTAAAATATATTGAATGAACCTAACAATGCTTTGAAACATAACGCAAACACATAGAGGTCTAAGCTAGAGACGTGTTCCGGCGTCGTTAAACGTAGTGACTGTCGATCTCGAAGAAGGTGGGTGATTCCTCCTGAGAGTCGCTGGCACTAATACGGACTTGTGCTCCCACGTACCGTCGCGTATATATTGGGATACCCCTATAGGAACAAAGCCTTTATCCATAGGAAGCCGTGTCGGCCGCCCTACTGATCGCAATGCAGTGAACACAGCATTCACGAAGATCGACCACCCATACCGTAAAACGTATTCTGTGGTTTTGCGAAAGGTTTGGCACACCCTCTGCCTAGATCTCCAGAGTAGTTTCTTTTGGCCTTTTTCAAACTCTATAACTGAAAAAGTCCATCTGAGCATTTGTCACTTCGGGCTCGTTAAAACATCGAAGGAGACTAGAGTCATCTTTAGCTTTTTCTTGACTCTTAAAAAGTGAAAAAGCAAGTTATGTCTAAAAGCGTCTAATAAAATTCATTCAATTCGGAAACACAAATTTCCCCTTTTTAATATTTTAGTTGATCGAGTAATCTGCAATCATGGAAGAAATTCAATTGAAACCCCGTCGTTCGCGGAGGCTTACGAGTCAACCGTCTTTGTCTCTGGAATCAAAAACAGTACGGACAAAGCGAACTCGTTTAACCGGTTCAAAATCTCCTATAAAGGTTAGAACAAGTGTTCCAACTACATCTGAGGTTCCAGTTACTCCAAACATTTCTGGAAACCCTGCCTCTATAGAAGAAGTTCAACAGCCACAGAGGGATAGTAATACTGATCCTAGTCTGGGGGAAAATACTTGTATAACTGAACCAGTTCCATCTGTAACCGGTCCAGAGAGTTTTGTTCCTCAAACAACTGTCGCTGTCGAAACAACCACTTCTTCGGCACCAGAAATATTTTACGGACCTGACGGTCTTCCCCTTCCACCGAGTTTGATTGCGATAGAGGAAATTGCAGAGGATCCGCAAGCAAGTAATCCAACTCATTTTGGAGTCGGGGTCACTCTATTTCCTTCATCAGGGGTTAATCCACCACAAGTGGAAGTTCCTGTAGAATCGCTAGGCAATCTATTGGATAGACTTAAAATGTCTGAACAACGGTCATCATCTAGGACTGCGTCAAATGACACAGCGACAGCAGAAGCCCCTACCGTCACTCCGACAATGTTTGCCAGCATACCAGCTGTCCCGACTAGCTCACAATAGCTAGAAGGAGTCCACCAAGGGACTATTTCGACAGTGTGGTCTGTTCCAGTTTGTTCATCCGGAGTAATACCCAGCAACTCTTATGTTGAGACTCACCAAATTGATCCATTTGGAGGTCAATTTGGGCAATCCAGTCCCCAAGGACAATCAATCCCCTTGAGTTCTGGATTGCTACCGTATGGGGGGCAGTATGCCCTTTCGTTACCCCCTCCGGGAGGGTACCCATACGTGAGTTCACAACAATATTCAGGTTATACTGGAATTGCATCAAGTAGTTGGGTACCTATGCTACCTCAACAACCAAGGATTGTATATTCTATGCAACAGTGTGTACCTATGATGAACATCCCAACCACACCGGCTATTGTAACAATGTCACAAGTTCAAGCGATGCCTGTTGCATGTCAACCTCAGATTTCTCAGGTTGTAGTGCAACAGCCCCTTGAACATGGGTCACAACCACAATCGCCAACTGGTGGGGCGACACAGGTCCAAACGGGTACAATTACCCCACACCTTGGTCCAACGGTTAGCATAGCACAACAGAACATGGCTTCACAACCATGGCTTGTGCAATACCAACAACCGCAATTCCAGCAAGTATATCAAGGTTCTGAGCAGCAGATCTTTGCAAACAGTGGACAACCGTATATCCAAAACGGTCAAAACCAACCACTTTACAGTGGTCAAGTCCACCAACCGTATCAGTCATACCAACATCAATTACATTATGCTGGTATGCAAAGACCCACTGCTCAAGCGATTCCATAGTACCCTAGTTACGCTTCGCCTAACCTGAATCAACAGTTACCATTCGTGGCAACTTTAGAGTTACCCGATCTACACCGGTTAACCAACGATCCGATTGCTTATGCCCCTTGGTGGCCAACGATTCCTCATAAACTTCCATCTCACATTCCTAAATTCAATGGAAATCCAGGTGAAGACCCATCGAATCACGTGATGACTTTTCATCTGTGGTGTTCGTCGAACACCCTAAACGACGATTCGATAAGGCTTCGCCTTTTTCAGAGGACATTGACAGGTCCAGCGGCTAAATGGTATATTGAATTACCTAGAGCCTCTTTCGACAATTTTAGCTCCCTAGCCATGACTTTCTTAACCCATTTTCAATTACCGATAAGGTATGAAACGAGAACAAAAATATTAACCAACTTCAAGCAGACAACTGCCACCCATATATCTGATCATATACATGAGTGGCGTCGTCGTCGTAGGATGGTGAAAACATATGTTCCCGATCAGCTATTAGCTGAGTGGTTTATAAAGTCGTTACCTCCTGCTATAACGGAAGATGTGGCGAAGGGGGGAGTCGTAACAGAAGAGCAAGTTATCGCTCGTGCTCAGTATTTGGACTTAGTTTATACTCAGTCTGGCACGCTCTATGACAAAATACCTGACGCTCCTAGACCGGAATTTTCAATTCCTCCTCCTCCTAAATCAAATAGTGACTCTCATGCCGGTGATAGCGTGATTGGCACAGCAAACGCGAAATCGATAAAGGCTTCGTCAAAGAAAGCCCGTAAGAATTCGGATCAAAATTCAAAAGAAGAAATTCTTGCTTCGGAAGTAAATGTCGTATCAGCAGATAAGGGCAAAGAAACCAATCAACCAGGAAGCAAGAAGAAGCAAAACAAAGGGAAGAAGAAGAAACAGGGTGACTCATCTCCTGGAAAAAAATTCTTCAAACCCTCCTGGGAAAGGGAAACAAAATTATCCATGTCAAATATGTGATGATGAGGATCATTACACAAGGAATTGCCCATTCAAATCTGAGTTAAAGAGGTTCTTTAAAAGTTCCCAAACCTCAACTGTGTTAACTGATCCATTTCCCAACCCAGGTCAAAATCTGGTTGATAGTGGAAATGCTTCCCCGTCGCAAGTACTTATGTTGTCGGTTTCAAAATAGCAGAATGATGCTTTGATTTCGACAAGGAGTAAAGATTACGGGAATCCTCAGCTGTCGAACGACAAAGGTAAAGATCAACCAAGTAGTTCGACAACAACTTCGACAGAAGTTGTACCACCCATCATTCCTGAATTAACAATAAAACCACCAAAGGGTGTAGTACACAAGTCGACATTTAATCCTCGCGCCAGAGCGGCGCAACATTATAACATAGTGGAAGATTTGGCACAATCGCCATCCGCTATGTCGACTCTTGAGGTACTACAAAATTGTCCATCCCAAAGGCAGGCGTTGTTATCGGCTATTGGTGGGATTGATCCTAAGGATTCCAATCTTGTATCCTTTGATCACAAAGGATACGATCCTCAGTTACCAGCTCAACTAGCTTTCCTTATTCAAGTGAAAGCCCTCAACAAAACTGTTCACAGAACAATTATTGATGAGGGAGCATCAACATGTATTATGTCGATGAGTTGTTGGAAAACTTTAGGATCTCCAACCTTGTCGCGATCTGCGACAACATTAAAAGCTTTCGACGGAAGGACTTATACCCTGTACGGTATCCTTAATAACTTGAAGGTTGAACTGGGGGGAAAAACAGTAGAAATTGATGTTGAGGTCATCGATGGAAATCTCGACTACAACATCCTACTGGGTAGACCATGGATTTATGCCATGGCAGCTGTTGTGTCGACTTATTTTAGGAAGGGACGATTAGAGTGTGTGTCGATTATAGGGATGTAAACCAAGCTTGTCCGAAGGACAACTACCCTACACCCTTCATCGACCAGATAATTGATGAATGCGCCGGATGTGAAATCTTTTCATTTATGGATCGATTTTCCGGGTATGGTCAAATAAATATCTGCCCACAGGACCAGTTAAAGACTGCATTTATTTGTCCGTGGGGCACATTCGCTTATCAAAAATTACCCTTTGGTTTAAAGAACGCAGGGGCGACGTTTCAGAGGGCAATGAATTATGCCTTCCATGACATCAAGAACATTGTTCAACCTTATCTCGACGACCTTCCAGCTCATTCGCGAAAGCGGACTGATGATCCGCAGCATTTAAGACCGATATTTCTACGTTGCCGACACTACAAGATAAGACTCAATCCACACAAATGTGTGTTTTGCGTCAGTTCTGGTCGTTTACTTGGCTTTGTGGTCTCTAAGGATGGGATTCATCTCGACCCCTGCAAGGTTCAGGCAATCATTAATTTTCATCCACCTTCAAATTTGCTTCAGATTCAGAAACTCCAAGGGAAAGCGAAATTTCTGAGGAGGTTCATTCCAAATTACGCAGAACTTGCTAAAGGTTATACTTGTCTTTTGAAAAAGGATATACCTTTTGTCTGGGACCAAGTGGCGCAAACTTCCTTTGATGCTCTGAAAGATTGTCTAGTAAAAGCATCATTAATGTACGCCCCGCACTATCAAAGAGATTTTAACCTGTATCTGGCTGCAGCGGATACGACCATTGCGATGGTTTTAGTTCAAGAAGTCGATGGAATTGAACATCCTATATATTATTTGAGTAAAAACTTAAATGATACAGAAAGTAAATATTCTTACGTTGAAAAACTAGCGCTTGCAGCTGTTCAAGCGATTCAAAGGTTTCGACATTATGTCCTCTTTCAAAAAACTACCATCTTGTCAGATTGCAACCCCATGACTTATATACTGTCGCGACAGTTTCTGGGGGGCAAATATTCAAAATGGATAGCGATCCTTCAAGAGTTTGATCTGGAATTTCTAAAGTCCAAATCAAAGAAAGCTCTAGTTTTCGCAGAATTATTGTGCGATCTCCCATCGTCGTCCAACGATGAAACATCAGAAGAGTCAATCATGGACGAAAGTTTTTTTCTGATATCTAAAAGCGATGAGTGGTATGGAGATATCATAGTTTATCTCCAAACCCAAAAATTCAGGCCAAACACCTCTCACTCCGAACAAAAACGTACACGATACCAAGCAAAAGACTACATGATCGTCGGTGATACACTTTACTGTCGTGGTATTGATACAATTCTGAGGAGATGCCTTACCCATGAGGAGACCGAAAAAGCCCTGAATGAATGTCATTCAGGCGCGTGTGGGGGGCATCAATCTGGATATGCAATAGCACAAAAAATCTTACGAGCAGGATACTTCTGGCCAACCATGTTCAAAGATTGCATAACCGCAGTCAAAAGTTGCCATGCTTGTCAAATTTTTGATAGCAAAACCAGAAGACCACCCGCACCTCTACAGCCAATAGTTGTTGTTGGGCCTTTCGCCAAGTGGGGCATCGATTTCATGCAATGTAACCCCACCTCGACCGGGGGGCATGGGTATATTATAGTCGTTGTTGACTATTTTACCAAATGGGCCGAGGCGATGCCTACATTGGATTACACTGGTGAAACAGCTACCCTTTTCTTTTTCAATCATGTAGTCGCCAGGTTCGGCGTACCACAGACTATAGTTACAGATCATGGATCGCATTTCCACAATCACATGATGGTCGAATTAACTGCCAAGCTAGGGCTATCTCATGACAGCTCTACCCCGTATTATCCGCAAGCCAATGGACAAGTTGAAGCAATCAACAAAGTCCTGAAGCGTATGTTGCAAAGGATGATCGGAGTTCATAAAAGAAGGTGGCACCTAATCCTGTACTCATCTTTGTGGGCTTACCGAACGTCGGTAAAGAACGTAACCGGGTTCACACCTTTTCAACTGGTGTATGGCCTGGAAGCAGTCTTGCCAATCCAGTGTGAAATTTCGTCACTTAAACTCGCAATTGATCTCCTCCCCGGAACTTCAAAAGAAGAGGCTCGTTTCTTGGAATTAATCCAATTGGATGAAACCCGTCATGATGCCACTTTGGCTAACGAAGCCCATAAGAAACGAGTCAAGGCTTAGTTCGACAAAAGTGTCAAACCCCGTGTCTTCTCAGAAGGTGATTTGGTCTTGCTTTATGACCAAGAATCCGATAAATTGGGAGCAGGTAAATTCAAATCCTTATGGATGGGCCCCTATATTGTTAAAAGGGTGTTATAAAAAGGAGCCTACGAGTTAATGGATTATGACGGAATTCCACTGGCGCAGCCCCGTAACGGGTTGTACCTCAAGCGTTACTATGCTTAAATAGTAACCTGTATGCTTTTGTTGTATTTTGTTTTCGCTAAAGTATTTGTTCTAGTCGAGTGATCCCCCTTTTTCATTTGTTGCAGATGTCAAACCTTCTGGAGACATGTGTTGGATATGCCGACGGAGCGAGTCGTAGTTCGCGGAACCTATCCTCCGCAGCCTGGGCCATTTTTGATCCAAGCGGCAAGTTAGTAAGTTTCAGAGATGTATGTATTGGGCAATCAACGAATAACATCGCTGAGTATAGCGCGTTGATAGAACTACTCTCTGATGCAATTGCACGTGGCATATGCCGACTAAATGTCAGGCTAGACCCACAGCTCGTAATACTACAACTCAATGGTATATATTCCGTTCGCAATCCAGCTATTTATCGCATGTTCCTAAGGGTTAAGATTTTGGAAAGACAATTTGATTCAATTCAATATCAACATATTTCCAGAAACTTAAACACATTAACCGACTCATTAGCAAATTATGTGTTAGATAGACATCTGCGACATTCATAAAAGAGACATATCATCAATGATTGTACATATGGATCATATAACTCAACCAGAATAAAACTCGAAAATCAAAATATATATAAGTTGTTTATAGTTCATACATAATGTTCTGTAACCAAGACAAAATTGCTCATATGACCTAAAACTCAAAAAGTGCTAGGGGGCACCCTAGCCTAGTGGTGCTCATGATATCACGTCACGGCCTGTGCAATCATGCGCAAGAGATGAGTCCATCGTCTAGGCACGCCAGTAGTATACCGCTGCAGCTGTAAAGGTAACTCATCAATCCTCACATCGGGAATGCCGAGAGTAAGGCTCTCAACCTGCTCCTGCACAGCTGTAAGGGTCTCAGTATCATCAAGGCCGCGAAGAATAACTCTCCTAGCAGGCTCCACTACCGGGACAGCAACTGGCGGACTCGGATGAACTGCTGGACGGACAGGACCAACATCTGCATGCACCCAAGAGTATGATTAAAAGTCTTGATAGAATAAAGCACAACAAAATTATGAATCAAATAGTAAACAATGATATGGTCAAAGAAGTTACCAATAGCGCCCCACTGTTCGCCATCTGGTAACACCAAATCCGGATCACCTCGGAAATCCATACCCACATATGGATACTCGGAAAAGACCATCTCCTGGCGCTCGAACCACCTGAAGAAGGCATCAGTAAAAGTAATCTGGGGTTGACCAGCATGCCTAGACATGTGATCGACCCACCTCTGCATGCGTGGCTCGGTCGGAGAAGGCAAGTCGAGTATAATATACTGAGGCTGCATCAGTGGGATTTTCTCCAAAGCAAAGGTAGTCAGAATAGAACCAAATCCAAAGTTCTTCAGCTTCCCGTCCTTCACTTTGGTCAACTGACTTTTCATCTGAACAAGTACTGCATCACACCAGTTGAATACTTTCGGTTGGAGACACTCCAAGGCGTGCTGCACATAAGATCTGTTGGCAACATGTAGAGCTGCGCTACCGGCCATCCTACCAATGGTATACAGAATGGACCTGAGAGACCTGTCAGTAATCTCACGGATAACAACCTTGCCGTCTCTGCTCGGCTGGGAACCTTCCCTGCAATACTAGCGGACATAATCTCTCACGGAATCGGTCCCCCGGGCCGTACCTGACAAGGAAATGGGGGCACCTCGCCTTGACAATCCAGTCAAGAAGTACATGTCCTCTATGGTCAAGGGGATGGACTTTCCCCTAATCTGGAATACTTGGTTAATAGGATCCCAAGCATCAAGCATATACTGCAGCAAAGTGATCTGTGCTCTCATGCTAGAGATACGGAAAAACTTCAGCAAGCCACAGTTCCGCAGCGCGTTCACCGTGACAGGGTCATGGAGGGCAATCATGTCCTCCTCTTCATGTTCTCGTTCTCGCCATGTAAGGGACATTTTGTTCAAAGTTCCCTGCAAAGCAAACAAAAGAAGGAGTAAGTTCCTGAATTTGGTGAAAAACTGGCGAAAATTCATCAAAAAATGAGCCAAAAACTCAGTTTTCTGAGCCCAACGCAGGCAGAGAGTGTCCCACCTGCGCTGAAGGTCAGGTTGCCTTAAGGCAGCTTGACATTCAGCGCAGGTTTCGAATGGGGAACCTGCGCTGAAGTTAGGGCGCCCTAGCAAAACCCCTAAGGCTCAGAAAAGCTGGGAAACAGACACAAAACTGAAAAATGAAACCATGAAAAGAAAGAGCTAGGGTTTAGCTCCTACCTAGTCCAGACAGCGCTGAAAATCGTCCGCAGAATCTCCCAGAATCAGCTGGTGAAAATCAAGGGGGAAGAGGCACCTCCAGAGCTCCAACAAACCAAATGCAAATGAAATGGTAAAATGAGAGGTAAAAACACCTTTTAATGGATTTTTACGTAGTTCAAAGCGAAATATTAGGGTTATAATCTCATTTTCATGCAAATATTATTCATTTCTAACAAAGTTTGTTGCAGCAATTGAGAATGCAGTACTATCCTTGAAAAGAGAAAAGCTAGTAATGGTAAAAAATCAAAATTTGACCATATATTCGAGCAGTTTTAGCATAAAGTTCATGCTAGTTAAAAAATAAACGCAAGATCCGAACAGTTTTAACGCGGTCTTCATGCTCGTTAAAAAATAAATAAAAGCAGTGAGCAATGTTTCCCCCAGAGTTTAAGCTCATTTTTAAATAAAAAATGAACCTATCCCAGTAAATAACCACTGTGATCGTAAATTTATCAGCCATAAAAGCCTTGGTCGTGTTTTCACCTACCACCTCCACCGTCATTTGGCCGATCGTTCACCTCCATATGATTGTTTACCCATTTTGAGGAACAGCTGCGAAGAGTGATTTCACCTAGCCATCCTTGTGACACTGCCGTGATTGGAAAATTCCAACCTGTACCTGGAATCTGCTGCTATCCCTGTTTATCACTCGTTCCTCAAAAGATGAGTCTTCTTTGAGGTCTTTTCAACTGACTCGTAAAATATGAAAAGTTTGCCGAGTTTTGGCCTTCCAGATCGTTAAAAGGACCAGAAGAGCTATCCCTCCTCTAGATTTTAATCTTTTTGGACCTGAGGGATTATTGCACAAAACGGTCGAGCGCTTTTTTTATTCGGCTCGTTAAAGTTATCGAAAACTCATCCCTTTTGTATTGTTTTATACTTTTTCGGACTTAAGGGATTAGATGACGAAAAATGAATTTTGGAGTTAACTTTCTGTACCTTTTCAGACTCTCTAAAAATGAAAAGGACCGAGTTTTCCTTGTTGTTAGACTCGTTAAAATGATTAAATAGCGACAAACTTGTCTTTAGGCGAGAACGAGTTTCCCTATCGCTAGGCTCGTTAAAACATAGCGATGGGCTTGCCCGAAGGGCAGGTTATAGAACAAGCATATGTTATCCTCCTCAAGCTTGACAAAAATAAAGAGGTACTGGTCAGAAATGACTGGGGAAAAATTGGGAGAACCTCAAAGCTTTAATGGTAGCAAGTCGCTCTTGAACATGACACTTTTCCTTCGTACCACATCGGGTTGGGTTGTTTCATTCACCGGTCTCATCACCATGGTCTCGCCAAACCATCCACATTTGGGGTAATGCTACCGATCCATCGCATCAGTGTTGTTATATGTTCAAGAGATGTCATTCAGAAAGAGTCAACTGTGCCCATCCACTGCCATACATTATCCTTCATCCATCCATGATCGCCACCCTGAATCATATGTCACAGATTGTTTTCACCTCCATTAAAATCATTATCTCCGTTCCGTGTCACTGATGTGGGATTCATTAAGGCCCTCCTTTGACAGATCTCTTCTTGTCGACTTCAGCTCATTATCCAAGAAGTTGATCTAGGAACACCCCCCTCAGTACTTTGAAGCTTGCATGCCTCAATGGCAAGTTTCTCACTTCCGGCGATAGGTATACATCAATGACCTTCGACCGAAAGATTCCGTGTGGTGTTCGACATCAAGTCATTTATTCACATCACGTAGATTGTACTGTCGTACCTTGAGGGTCATCATCATTATCGGTGATTCCTCTCGCGCTTGTTAACGGTTTACATCATTGACCGGTAATCAAGCGATGTCTTTCCATGTTCGACTTCAGCGCAATTCTCACATGGATCGACTTGTACTTAGAGTGAAGATCGAACGAGTTTGAAGACCCCGGATCTAGTTTCAACCATCCGGGCTGCGATATATATTCAAGAAATATAAAGACATTTGACATGTACATCATTGCAGCAGATGATCATCCTACTCAAAGGATGATAATTTCAGCAGAGAATTATCAGTCTACCATCAGACGATCGTCTGTTCTATGTACCAAAATGAATTTATAAAGCTGAGCATGGGAATGCCCGCCTCAGCTAGATCATGAAAGCAGAATGAAAAATAATGTATTGTATTGTATTTTATTACAGGTCACCTCTCAGCGATTGAATGAACTTCGGATCCTCCTGATAAAGCATTTCACCCGATAAACGACCTCATACTTTAGGGGGCAACTATTATAGACATTTTTGTGCCTTACAGCATGAAGCATGAAATGTCCATAATCTAAGGGATCCAAAGTCCCTAAACATGTTGTTCCTACCCCTAGAGGAACGAGGTCAGCAAACCACAGCACTGAATAAAAGTTCTCCACCTGAAAACACTCAAAAACAAAGCAATTCTGGATAATGTCAACTGCTCCACTAAGCATCTACGCTGAATGTCAAGTGCTCCACTGTCTACCTGCGCTGAATGTCAACTGCAAAGAAGGCTACCTGCGCTGGGCGAGTTTGGACATGTGGCACAGTCATTCCTCAAGATGTCAATGCCCAGGAAGCTTCCAAAATGACACTTGGATCAGGGAATTCGACTGGTGATGAGTAAGAGGGTCTGGATCTCCAAGTGGAAGCAAGAACCTCCAAGTGGACTCAAGAATTGAAGAATAACTGAAGTGAGAGAGGACACTAGTCAGCTCTCAAGCTGACTCATCCTTTCTCCAAAACTCCTATATATAGAGCTCTCTCAAGAGGTCTAAGGGGGCTGGAATCTTGTGAATGTAAGGAAGTGCTGTTGGTTTGAGTTTAGAACTATTGGGTGATTTTCTTTGAAGGAGGTGAAGAGGAGATTTCTTTCTGCTGGGAAGGTGATGCTGGATTGGGCCTCTTATGGTTGTATCACTTCCTGAACTTTACTTCTTCCATTAATAAAGCATTTGAGGTTCTTCTATATGCATGTGTCTCAATGATGTATTGTTATACTTGTGTATTTGATTTATTCTAATCCTTGAATCAATTATGAATGTATGCTTCTTGTAGTTTCCCTCTCTTGCCATTTTTCAGGGTCTTGGTGTAGCTGGGCCAGTGAAAGAGCAAGGAGCTGGGAGCAAGCAGCAAGGAGAGAAGATTGGATCAACCATTAGCGAAAGACATCGGTTAGTGGATCTCTTTCTCCCCTATTTTACTTTCATAAAGAAAAAATCTTAGATAGCTTTGCTTCGGTTGTTGCTGAGGTACTATCACCCTTAGAGTGGGATAGGGTCATTCCGTATTGGATACTTTTCCCGACAACAAATAGCTGAGTGGTTTATAAAGTCGTTACTTCCTGCTATAACGAAATATGTGGCGAAGGGGGGAGTCGTAACAGAGGAGCAAGTTATCGATCGTGCTCAGTATTTGGACTTAGTTTATACTCAGTCCGGCACGCTCTATGACAAAATACCTGACGCTCCTAGACCGGAATTTTCAATTCCTCCTCCTCCTAAATCAAATAGTGACTCTCATGCCGGTGATAGCGTGATTGGCACAACAAACGCGAAATCGATAAAGGCTTCGTCAAAGAAAGCCCGTAAGAATTCGGATCAAAATGCAAAAGAAGAAATTCTTGCTTCGGAAGTAAATGCCGTATCAGCAGATAAGGGCAAAGAAACCAATCAACCAGGAAGCAAGAAGAAGAAAAACAAAGGGAAGAAGAAGAAACAGGGTGAGCCATCTCCTGGAAAAAATTCTTCAAACCCTCCTGGGAAAGGGAAACAAAATTATCCATGTCAAATATGTGACGATGAGGATCATTACACAAGGAATTGCCCATTCAAAGCTGAGTTAAAGAGGTTCTTTAAAAGTTCCCAAACCTCAGCTGTGTTAACTGATCCATTTCCCAACCCAGGTCAAAATCTGGTTGATAGTGGAAATGCTTCCCCGTCGCAAGTACTTATGTTGTCGGTTTCAAAACAGCAGAATGATGCTTTGATTTCGACAAGGAATAAAGATTACGGGAATCCTCAGTTGTCGAACGACAAAGGTAAAGATCAACCAAGTAGTTCGACAACAACTTCGACAGAAGTTGTACCACCCATCATTCCTGAATTAACAATAAAACCGCCAAAGGGTGTAGTACACAAGTTGACATTTAATCCTCGCGCCAGAGCGGTGCAACATTATAACATAGTGGAAGATTTGGCACAATCGCCATCCGCTATGTTGACTCTTGAGGTACTACAAAATTGTCCATCCCAAAGGCAGGCGTTGTTATCGGCTATTGGTGGGATTGATCCTAAGGATTCCAATCTTGTATCCTTTGATCACAAAGGATACGATCCTCAGTTACCAGCTCAACTAGCTTTCCTTATTCAAGTGAAATCCCTCAACAAAACTGTTCACAGAACAATTATTGATGAGGGAGCATCAACATGTATTATGTCGATGAGTTGCTGGAAAACTTTAGGATCTCCAACCTTGTCGCGATCTACGACAACATTAAAAGTTTTCGACGGAAGGACTTATACCCTGTACGGTATCCTTAATAACTTGAAGGTTGAACTGGGGGGAAAAACAGTAGAAATTGATGTTGAGGTCATCGATGGAAATCTCGACTACAACATCCTACTGGGTAGACCATGGATTTATGCCATGGCAGCTGTTGTGTCGACTTATTTTAGGAAGGGACGATTAGAGTGTGTGTCGATTATAGGGATGTAAACCAAGCTTGTCCGAAGGACAACTACCCTACACCCTTCATCGACAAGATAATTGATGAATGCGCCGGATGTGAAATCTTTTCATTTATGGATGGATTTTTCGGGTATAATCAAATAAATATCCGCCCACAGGACCAGTCAAAGACTGCATTTATTTGTCCGTGGGGCACATTCGCTTATCGAAAATTACCCTTTGGTTTAAAGAACGCAGGGGCGACGTTTCAGAGGGCAATGAATTATGCCTTCCATGACATCAAGAACATTGTTCAACCTTATCTCGACGACCTTCCAGCTCATTCGCGAAAGCGGACTGATCATCCACAGCATTTAAGAGCGATATTTCTACGTTGCCGACACTACAAGATAAGACTCAATCCACACAAATGTGTGTTTTGCGTCAGTTCTGGTCGTTTACTTGGCTTTGTGGTCTCTAAGGATGGGATTCGTCTCGACCCCTGCAAGGTTCAGGCAATCATTAATTTGCCTCCACCTTCAAATTTGCTTCAGATTCAGAAACTCCAAGGGAAAGCGAACTTTCTGAGGAGGTTCATTCCAAATTACGCAGAACTTGCTAAAGGTTATACTTGTCCTTTGAAAAAGGATATACCTTTCGTCTGGGACCAGGTGGCGCAAGCTTCCTTTGATGCTATGAAAGATTGTCTAGTAAAAGCATCATTAATGTACGCCCCAGACTATCAAAGAGATTTTAACCTGTATCTGGCTGCAGCGGATACGACCATTGCGATGGTTTTAGTTCAAGAAGTCGATGGAATTGAACATCCTATATATTATTTGAGTAAAAACTTAAATGATACAGAAAGTAAATATTCTTACGTTGAAAAACTAGCGCTTGCAGCTGTTCAAGCGATTCAAAGGTTTCGACATTATGTCCTCTTTCGGAAAACTACCATCTTGTCAAATTGCAACCCCATGACTTATATACTCTCGCGACAGTTGCTGGGGGGAAAATATTCAAAATGGATAGCGATCCTTCAAGAGTTTGATCTGGAATTTGTGAAGTCCAAATCAAAGAAAGCTCTAGTTTTCGCAGAATTATTGTGCGATCTCCCATCGTCGTCCAACGATGAAACATCAGAAGAGTCAATCGTGGACGAAAGTTTGTTTCTGATATCTACAAGCGATGAGTGTTATGGAGATATCATAGTTTATCTCCAAACCCAAAAATTCAGGCCAAACACCTCTCACTCCGAACAAAAACGTACACGATACCAAGCAAAAGACTACATGATCGTCGGTGATACACTTTACCGTCGTGGTATCGATACAGTTCTGAGGAGATGCCTTACCCATGAGGAGACTGAAAAAGCCCTGAATGAATGTCATTCAGGCGCGTGTGGGGGGCATCAATCTGGATATGCAACAGCACAAAAAATCTTACGAGCAGGATACTTCTGGCCAACCATGTTCAAAGATTGCATAACCGCAGTCAGAAGTTACCATGCTTGTCAAATTTTTGATAGCAAAACCAGAATACCACCCGCACCTTTACAGCCAATAGTTGCTGTTGGGCCTTTCACCAAGTGGGGCATCGATTTCATGCAATGTAACCCCACCTCGACCGGGGGGCATGGGTATATTATAGTCGCTGTTGACTATTTTTCCAAATGGGCCGAGGCGATGCCTACATTGGATAACACTGGTGAAACAACTGCCCTTTTGTTTTTCAATCATGTAGTCGCCAGGTTCGGCGTACCACAGGCTATAGTTACAGATCATGGATCGCATTTCCGCAATCACATGATGGTCGAATTAGCTGCCAATTTAGGGCTATCTCACGACAGCTCTACCCCGTATTATCCGCAAGCCAATGGACAAGTTGAAGCAATCAACAAAGTCCTGAAGCGAATGTTGCAAAGGATGATCGGAGTTCATAAAAGAAGGTGGCACCTAATCCTGTACTCAGCTTTGTGGGCTTACCATACGTCGGTAAAGAACACAACCGTGTTCACACCTTTTCAATTGGTGTATGGCCTGGAAGCAGTCTTGCCAATCCAGTGCGAAATTTCGTCACTTAAACTCGCAATTGATCTCCTCCCCGGAACTTCAGAAGAAGAGGCTCATTTCTTGGAATTAATCCAATTGGATGAAACCCGTCGTGATGCCGCTGTGGCTAACGAAGCCCATAAGAAACGAGTCAAGGCTCAGTTCGACAAAAGTGTCAAACCCCGTGTCTTCTCAGAAGGTGATTTGGTCTTGCTTTATGACCAAGAATCCGATAAATTGGGAGCAGGTAAATTCAAATCCTTATGGATGGGCCCCTATATTGTTAAAAGGGTGTTAGCAAAAGGAGCCTACGAGTTAATGGATTATGACGGAATTCCACTGGCGCAGCCCCGTAACGGGCTGTACCTCAAGCGTTACTATGCTTAAATAGTAACCTGTATGCTTTTGTTGTATTTTGTTTTCGCTAAAGTATTTGTTCTAGTCGAGTGATCCCCCTTTTTCATTTGTTGCAGATGTCGAACCCTCTAGAGACATGTGTTGGATATGCCGACGGAGCGAGTCGTAGTTCGCGGAACCTATCCTCCGCAGCCTGGGCCATTTTTGATCCAAGCGGAGAGTTAGTAAGTTTCAGAGGTGTATGTATTGGGCAATCAACGAATAACATCGCTGAGTATAGCACGTTTATAGAACTACTCTCTGATGCCATTGCACGTGGCATATGCCGACTAATTGTCAGGCTAGACTCACAGCTCATAATACTACAACTCAATGGTATATATTCCGTTCGCAATCCAGCTATTTATCGCATGTTCCTAAGGGTTAAGATTTTGGAAAGACAATTTGATTCAATTCAATATCAACATATTTCCAGAAACTTAAACACATTAACCGACTCATTAGCAAATTGTGTGTTAGATAGACATTTGCGACATTCATAAAAGAGACATATCATCAATGATTGTACATATGGATCATATAACTCAACCAGAATAAAACTCGAAAATCAAAATATATATAAGCTGTTTATAGTTCATACATAATGTTCTGTAACCAAGACAAAATTGGTCATATGACCTAAAACTCAAAAAGTGCTAGGGGGCACCCTAGCCTAGTGGTGCTCATGATAGCACATCACGGCCTATGCAATCATGCGCAAGAGACGAGTCCATCGTCTAGGAACGCCAGTAGTGTGCCGCTGTAGCTGTAAAGGTAACTCATCAATCCTCACATCGGGAATGCCGAGAGTAAGGCTATCAACCTGCTCCTGCACAGCTGTAAGGGTCTCAGTATCGTCAAGGTCACGAAGAATAACTCTCCTAGCAGGCTCCACTGCCGGGGCAGTAACTGGTGGTCTCGGACGAACTGCTGGACGGACAGGACCAACATCTGCATGCACCCAAGAGTATGATTAAAAGTCTTGATAGAATAAAGCACGGCAACATTATGAATAAAACAGTAAACAGTGATATGGTCAAACAGTTTACCAATAGTGCCCCACTGTTCGCCATCCGGTAACACCAAATCCGGATCACCTCGGAAATCCATACCCACATATGGATACTCGGAAAAGACCATCTCCTGGCGCTCGAACCACCTGAAGAAGGCATCAGTAAAAGTAATATGGGGTTGACCAGCATGCCTAGACATGTGATCGACCCACCTCTGCATGCGTTGCTCGGTCGGAGAAGGCAAGTCGAGTATAATATACTGAGGCTGCATCAGTGGGATTTTCTCCAAAGCAAAGGCAGTCAGAATAGAACCAAATCCAAAGTTCTTCAGCTTCCCGTCCTTCACTTTGGTCAACTGACTTTTCATCTGAACAAGTACTGCATCACACCAGTTGAATACTTTCGGTTGGAGACACTCCAAGGCGTGCTGCACATAAGATCTGTTGGCAACATGTAGAGCTGCGCTACCGGCCATCCTACCAATGGTATACAGAATGGACCTGAGAGACATGTCAGTAATCTCACGGATAACAACCTTGCCGTCTCTGCTCGGCTGGGAACCTTCCCTGCAATACTGGCGGACATAATCTCTCACGGAATCGGTCCCCCGGGCCGTACCTGACAAGGAAATGGGGGCACCTCACCTTGACAATCTAGTCAAGAAGTATATGTCCTCTATGGTTAAGGGGATGGACTTTCCCCTAATCTAGAATACTTGGTTAATAGGATCCCAAGCATCAAGCATATACTGCAGCAAAGTGATCTGTGCTCTCATGCTAGAGATACGGAAAAACTTCAGCAAGCCACAGTTCCACAGCATGTTCACTGTGACAGGGTCATGGAGGGCAATCATGTCCTCCTCTTTATGTTCTCGTTCTCGCCATGTAAGGGACATTTTGTTCAAAGTTCCCTGCAAAGCAAACAAAAGAAGGAGTAAGTTCCTGAATTTGGTGAAAAAATGGCGAAAATTCATCAAAAAATGAGCCAAAAACTCAGTTTTCTGAGCCCAACGCAGGCAGAGAGTGTCCCACCTGCGCTGAAGGTCAGGCTGCCTTAAGGCAGCTTGACATTCAGCGCAGGTTTTGAATGGGGAACCTGCGCTGAAGTTAGGGCGCCCTCGCAAAACCCCTGAGGCTCAGAAAAGCTGGGAAACAGACACAAAACTGAAAAAGGAAACCATGAAAAGAAAGAGCTAGGGTTTAGCTCCTACCTGGTCTAGACGGCGCTGAAAATCGTCCGCAGAATCTCCCGGAATCAGTTGGTGAAAATCAAGGGGGAAGAGGCACCTCCAGAGCTCCAACAAACCAAATGCAAATGAAATGGTAAAATGAGAGGTAAAAACACCTTTTAATGGCTTTTTACGTAGTTCAAAGCGAAATATTAGGGTTATAATCTCATTTTCATGCAAATATTATTCATTTCTAACAAAGTTTGTTGCAGCAATTGAGAATGCAGTACTATCCTTGAAAAGAGAAAAGCTAGTAATGGTAAAAAATCAAAATTTGACCATATATTCGAGCAGTTTTAGCATAAAGTTCATGCTCGTTAAAAAATAAACGCAAGATCCGAGCAGTTTTAACGCGGTCTTCATGCTCGTTAAAAAATAAATAAAAGCAGTGAGCAATGTTTCCCCCAGAGTTTAAGCTCATTTTTAAATAAAAAATGAACCTATACCGGTAAATAACCACTGTGATCGTAAATTTATCAGCCATAAAAGCCTTGGTCGTGTTTGCACCTACCACCTCCACCGTCATTTGGCCGATCGTTCACCTCCATATGATTGTTTACCCATTTTGAGGAACAGCTGCGAAGAGTGATTTCACCTAGCCATCCTTGTGACACTGCCGTGATTGAAAAATTCCAACCTGTACCTGGAATCTGCTGCTATCCCTGTTTATCACTCGTTCCTCAAAAGACGAGTCTTCTTTGAGCTCTTTTCAACTGACTCGTAAAATATGAAAATTTTGCCGAGTTTTGGCCTTCCAGCTCGTTAAAAGGACCGGAAGAGCTATCCCTCCTCTAGATTTTAATCTTTTTGGACCTGAGGGATTATTGCACAAAAAGGTCGAGCACTTGTTTTATTCGGCTCGTTAAAGTTATCGAAAACTCATCCCTTTTGTATTGTTTTATACTTTTTCGGACTTAAGGGATTAGATGACGAAAAAGGAATTTTGGAGTTAACTTTCTGTACCTTTTCAGACTCTCTAAAAATGAAAAGGACCGAGTTTTCCTTGTCGTTAGACTCGTTAAAATGATTAAATAGCGACAAACTTGTCTTTAGACGAGAACGAGTTTCCCTATCGCTAGGCTCGTTAAAACATAGCGATGGGCTTGCCCGAAGGGTAGGTTATAGAACAAGCATATGTTATCCTCCTCAAGCTTGACAAAAATAAAGAGGTACTGGTCAGAAATGACTGGGGAAAAATTGGGAGAACCTCAAAGCTTTAATGGTAGCAAGTCGCTCTTGAACATGACACTTTTCCTCCGTACCACATCGGGTTGGGTTGTTTCATTCACCGGTCTCATCACCATGGTCTCGCCAAACCATCCACATTTGGGGTAATGCTACCGATCCATCGCATCAGTGTCGTTATATGTTCAAGAGATATCGTTCAGAAAGAGTCAACCGTGCCCCATCCACTGCCATACATTATCCTTCATCCATCCATGATCGCCACCCTGAATCATATGTCACAGATTGTTTTCACCTCCATTAAAATCATTAGCTCCGTTCCGTGTCACTGATGTGGGATTCATTAAGGCCCTCCTTTGACAGATCGCTTCTTGTCGACTTCAGCTCATTATCCAAGAAGTTGATCTAGGAACAACCCCTTCAGAACTTTGAAGCTTGCATGCCTCAATGGCAAGTTTCTCACTTCCGGCGACAGGTATACATCAATGACCTTCGACCGAAAGATTTTGCGTGGTGTTCGACGCCAAGTCCTTTATTCACACCACATGAATTGTACTGTAGTACCTTGAGGGTCATTATCATTGTCAGTGATTCCTCTCGCACTTGTTAACGGTTTACATCATTGACCGGTAATCAAGCGATGTCTTTCCATGTTCGACTTCAGCACAATTCTCATAGGGATCGACTTGTACTTAGAGTGAAGATCGAACGAGTTTGAAGACCCCGGATCTAGTTTCATCCATCCGGGCTGCGATATATATTCAGGAAATATAAAGACATTTGACATGTACATCATTGCAGCAGATGATCATCCTACTCAAAGGATGATAATTTCAGCAGAAAATTATCAGTCTATCATCAGACGATCGTCTGTTCTATGTACCAAAATGAATTTATAAAGCTGAGCATGGGAATGCCCGCCTCAGCTAGATCATGAAAGCAGAATGAAAAATAATGTATTGTATTGTATTTTATTACAGGTCACCTCTCAGCGATTGAATGAACTTCGGATCCTCCTGATAAAGCATTTCACCCGATAAACGACCTCATACTTTAGGGGGCAACTATTATAGACATTTTTGTGCCTTACAGCATGAAGCATGAAATTTCCATAATCTAAGGGATCCAAAGTCCCTAAACATGTTGTTCCTACCCCTAGAGGAACAAGGTCAGTAAACCACAACACTGAATAGCAGTTCTCCACCTGAAAACACTCAAAAACAAGGCAATTCTGGATCATGTCAACTGCTCCACTGAGCATCTGCGCTGAATGTCAATTGCTCCACTGTCTACCTGTACTGAATGTTAACTGCAAAGAAGGCTACCTGTGCTGGGCGACTTGGGACATGTGGCACAGTCATTCCTCAAGGTGTCAATGCCCAGGAAGCTTCCAAAATGACACTTGGATCAAGGAATTCGACTGGTGATGAGTAAGAGGGTCTAGATCTCCAAGTGGAAGAAAGAACCTCCAAGTGGACTCAAGAACTGAAGAATAACTGAAGTGAGAGAGGACACTAGTCAGCTTCATGCCAGCCTCAAGCTGACTCATCCTTTCTCCAAAACTCCTATATATAGAGCTCTCTCAAGAGGTCTAAGGGGGCTGGAATCTTGTGAATGTAAGGAAGTGTTGTTGGTTTGAGTTTAGAACTATTGGGTGATTTTCTTTGAAGGAGGTGAAGAGGAGATTTCTTTCTGCTGGGAAGGTAATGCTGGATTGGGCCTCTTATGGTTGTATCACTCCCTGAACTTTACTTCTTCCATTAATAAAGCATTTGAGGTTCTTCTATATGCATGTGTCTCAATGATGTATTGTTATACTTGTGTATTTGATTTATTCTAATCCTTGAATCAATTATGAATGTATGCTTCTTGTAGTTTCCCTCTCTTGCCATTTTGTAGGGTCTTGGTGTAGCTGGGCCAGTGAAAGAGCAAGGAGCTGGGAGCAAGCAGCAAGGAGAGAAGATTGGATCAACCATTAGCGAAAGACATCGGTTAGTGGATCTCTTTCTCCCCTATTTTACTTTCATAAAGAAGAAATATTAGATAGCTTTGCTTCAGTTGTTGTTGAGGTACTATCACCCTTAGAGTGGGATAGGGTCATTCCGTATTGGATACTTTTCCCAACAACAAAGTCGACACTCATGCATGTGCAAATGATCAAGATTCTCAAGTTGACAACATACATGTTAACAAAGTAATCAACTAACACAAGTCAATCCCTCATTCATGTTCAAGCACAATGAAACTATCAAAAATTACACTGTTCACACACACAAACTCTCATGCATGTATAACAATTCTCAAATCTCTCATAAGTACAATCACAATTACAAGAATCCATTGGTATGTATGAGTAATTAAAGAGCTAAAATGACCAAATTTGTTGCAACGAAGTGAGTCAACATACTCCACTTTTCCTACATCTTGCTTCATGCAATATGCAACATACTTTCAAGAGAAAAGAAATGCATCCAAGTAACAAGGAAATGCATCAATAAGGCAAGATTTTCGTCAATTATCAAAAGAAATGCAAGGCGTTAATTGGTTAAGAAATCTAACCATCTCTTTCCAAACCATTTCAATGGTGCTTATTTTAGCTGCACTTCATCATGTGTATCATCTTGATCCACCTCAATTATGGAATCCTCTTTTCCATTCTTGCCAAAATATCTCTCCACCTTCTTCAAATGTCGTGGACGACTTGTTGGATTTAAATTCCAACACCTTTCTACAAGATGACCCTACTTATGGCAATGAGTGAAAAAGAATTGCAAATTCTTTTCAACATGGTTTCCATTATCCAATGGACATCTAGCTTTCTATCTCTTTTGTTTTGAAAGTTTCTTGTGTATGAATATCCTCTTCCAACACCTCGAAACAATATGGTTATTCAAACCACAAAAAAAACATGTAATTTTTCTCCAAATATTATGTCAGGATTTACCATGTTTATCATAATCAAAATAAACTTGATTAAAGGTATATTTATGCCTTGCACATTCACCTTTATTGCCTTCTTGGAGAATTGAATTTGATGAGGTAGTGGATCTCTTTGAAATACCAACAATGGTTTCAATGACCTTAGAGCTTTCAACATCCTCTTATTTTCCATTTCCACTAGTTGCATGCTTATGAGCATCTTCTTGCAAAGTGGGTATAAAACTTTTGCATTCCTCATGAACACAAACTTCACAAGCTTGAGATAATTAACATGTAATGAAAATCATTCTTGGAACATGTTATCGGGAAAACTAGTGTCTATTCAGAGCTGCTAGTCCCACTAAGATGGGTAGCTATCTTAGAAACAAACAAACTAAAGTCACTTGTGTTTTCCTTTATGAGAGATAGATGAGAAAGAAGAAGAGAGTACCAACCTCAGTCTTTCGCTTGTCTCCTTGCTTGTTTCCTTTCCCCTTTGACAGAATTTCGCCACTCCTTCCTTACTTGTCCCACTTCAAAGAGCACCTGTAGAGTCAAAGCAGCATAATAACATCAAAGCATAGAGATCTATAACCATAAAAAATATAGGATCATATGTATATTAACCATACAAATGCATATATCAATACAAGATTCAGAGATATACAAGAATATGGAGGAAAATTCAAATAGCTTTATTGATAGATGTAGTAGAAGAGAGAATTACAACCATTGGTCTGACCCAACACCATCCTCCCAGCATGAAATCCCTCTTCACCTCATACAAAGCAAGATCACCCAACAATGTCTTCAAAGAGAAACCAACAGCACTTCCTTGCAAATTACAAAATTCCAGCCTCTGGATCTCTGGGATGAGGAATCCATATATAGATGTTTGCAGGGCGGTGAGTCAGCTTCTGGGATTTTCATTAGTGTCATCTCTCTGATAGTTCTTGGTTCCACTTGGAGATTTCATGATCTCTTACTCATCCTTGGGAGAATTCAGAGAGGCAAGTGTCAAATGAGCAGCTTCTAGAAGATTCTCAGGGTTTCCACCTAGCAAACTGCTTCTACCATTTGTCTGCTCTCACTCATCGCACCCTATAGAAGGGATTTCCAGTATGCATCACACCTTTTGCATGTGGCAGGTGAGATGCATCGCACCCTTAGCACTGGGCAGTCTGTATGGTCCAATTTTGACCAGTTCTGAGTAGTTTTTAGGGAGAACTTCTGGGAGATGATGTAATCAGCTAATCTTGCTCCTTTAGGGTATGAAACAACACTTTTAGGGATTTGGAAGCCCTTCGTTTTATGGACATATGTGTTTGGGGTTGCAGTGCCCAAATATGTCTATAACAGGACACCTTCATGTTCCTTCTTGGCTGTGGAGAATTATCCATCATTTTGTCCATAACCAAGGCCCAAATACCTAGGCCTTTCCTCAACAACAATTGGCTCAACTATTCCTTGTGCATGGTTGCCTAACCCTTTACCTTCATAGCCCATCTTCATCAATAATTTGGAACCTATTCCTCTAGTGTGTCTTTAAAAAGCACCAAAACATTCATTTTTAGAGGAAATTGAAGATAAACTTGAATTCTATACCTCATTTTCATGGACATACTTGTCTAGGGTTTCCTTGGCATCCTGGAGTTGAATATCCATCTCATGCATCTTCTCAAGAATCTCTTGCTTCTCCTCCTTCATGGCCATCAACTCCTCTGGAAGTATAGTGTTCTCCTTCCTATCTTCATACATATCTTGCACACTATCTCTCACGATGACAAGCTCTTGCAACATCTCTTCATGAAAGAGTCTTTCTAAGGAACATGGATTAGAAACATCACTTTTTGAAGTTGCCATCACATAAAATTGCACATAATTAAATTCTCCTTGCACAAATAAAAAACCAATAGATAATTTTCTATCTAACCTTGGAAAACCATCTCAGGGTTAAAATGAGCTATTGGTGCTCTGATACCAACCTGATCCGAATGTTGGACAAACTTTTTAATGCTATGCAGGATCCCTCATCAGTATTAAAAAAATTTGTTTAGGATCGTCTCAAATTAACCAAAATGTGAGGAATTATGTGTCAAGTATTGATTGTCCTTTATTAGAAAATCATGAGGTTAATTCGTTGTTTAAAACACATATACAACAATTAAAATGTAGAGAATTAAAACACAACAAGCTCAAAATAGAAAGATGATAAAGGAGCTCACCCCTCCTGGGC
The DNA here is from genome assembly GCA_031772625.1 of Pinus tabuliformis. Classification (NCBI taxonomy): domain Eukaryota; kingdom Viridiplantae; phylum Streptophyta; class Pinopsida; order Pinales; family Pinaceae; genus Pinus; species Pinus tabuliformis. The sequence continues at coordinate 768,384,638 of CM062815.1, forward strand.
TACATCTCCTTGGACTTGCTTCAATGGCTAGGTCCTCTTTGGATTAATGGTTAATTCTCTAATTACATGCACCTGTAGTGCTCTAATAGCTTTGAAACCTACTGCATTGGATTCATAAGACCCAAAAACCCCAAAACTGACCTTCCAATCTCTGCAAATGGACTTCAAATGATCTAGGCTTGACATCCTCTCTTGGTGGCCCTAGGCTTCCTTAAACTTCAACGTAGCAAAATCACATATAGAAGTGCCTCTTTGCCTCTACAAACTATTCCATTGTGTTTAGAGCATCCAAATCATCTAGGAATGACTATTTCTAAGCCAAATTGGTCGAAATATGCCAAAGTTATGGCCTCTTCAGTTTTCCCTACGAAAACTCCACCAAAACTAGAGAAACTCTAGTTAACTTGGCCAAAAATGGAGGAATTCTGGATTTAGCAAAACCACCAAAACTACCACCAAACTAATCCGAAATTAATTAGGAGTTAATCATGGGTTAATTAATGTTAATCATGATTAGGACGTTTAATGGAGAGATTATCATAAAATGTTGGTTGTCGGTTTCAGGTTATGATCACATGTGGAGCTTAAGTTAGTGGTTATCTCCAAACCGCCATGTATTAAACTTTAAATACAACATGCACCCTTAGTTTCTGAAGCAGCACATTGTGGTATAGTGGTAAGGAATTTCATTTGTGTGGGCAAGGTCATGAGTTCGATTCCCCGACTTGCCAACAAACTTTTACATGACCTTTGAGTGGGCACGTGGTGGCCTCCGGGCTTGCCATGTGTCATCGTCTCATTTTTCCACCCAAAATTCCATAGAACAATCACATGCCGACAAATGTAAAAATCTGATTGAGCCACTTGAAAGAATATTCCCTGTAATATTCTCTTCACTGACTGGGTTTTACGGATGCCTAGTCAACATCCTAGTCACAAAATTTTGCATGTTTGACAAAACAAATAGCAGGCTCTAACTTTCTCATACAAACTCTGTTTTGAGTGAAACAAGTTGCATTGGGATTGTATCCAAATTCTGATCACCTATCTAGCCTATATGACATGTGGATGCCTTCCTTGTAGCATGGTTGCAGCTAGTTGAGTTGGCATTGAGTTGGTTATGTTGGAACTGATGTCAACTCTTGATGTTAGTCTTTGATGATGTAGCTTGATGGTAGTGTGGTTTTCATGGAGGTGTTTCCTTGTGTTGGATTGCCTTGACATGATTAGAGGAATTGTTGTTGATTCTATAGATAAATGTTATTTCTATAGGAGTTAGAGATGATTTCTCAAGTGATCTATGTTGTTGATTTGGAACACTTGATAAGTGCTAGGTCTTCATGCTGGAGATGACTTGTTGTAGTGGTGTGTTGGCTTTATGATGATGTTGCAGGAGCATTACCATGGTATAGGTATTCTTGGTATTGGCATTACCATGGTATTGGTATGTGTGTGTGGAGTAGGTTGGCATGTGATATTACCTTGGTGTAGATAGTCCTGGTATTGACATAACCATGGTATTTTCTCATGGTATTGTTTTTGAGATTACCATGGTACATGATTCCTTGGTATTGAGATAACCATGGTTTTTTCTTGTGGTATTGGTTTGTAGATTACCGTGGTATAGGTGTCCTTGGTATTGACATAAGCAAGGTATTTTATTGTGGTATTTGTTTGGAGATTACCATGGTTCAAGTGTCCTTGGTATTTACATAATCAAGGTATTTTCATGTGGTATTGGTTTGGAGATTAGCATGGTATATTTGTCCTTAGTATTGACATAACCAAGGTATTTTCCGATGGTATTGGTTTTGGGATTCCCATGGTACAGGTGTTCTAGGTATTGTCATAACCATGGTATTTTCCTGTGGTATTCACTTGGAGAATTATTGAGGATATTTTGGCTTTTACTTATGTGAAAAAAAGAAAACAAAAATAGTGTTATTGGTTGGTTGGATGAGTTGATAGTGTGAGTTAGAAAAGGTTTCATTATGTGCATATGCTTCAGACCTATTTGTGAGAAGGATTGCTTTAGTATATGTGTGCTAGTGGTAGAAGAATGAGAAGATATATTTGTTGAAGCAATGTTTTGATTCAAAACTTCAAATTGTAGATAAGAGAACTAGAGAACTATAATAGAGTTGTTGTAGAGATGGAGAACTTGGTGTAGCTCCATATTTATGACTCTCACTTTTGTTTTGTAGGTGTTTCTAGTGCATTTGGAACATAGCCATTGTGTTGTATGTTGCTGATTGTATTATGCAAAAATCACAGTTTGAAGTGAGGGTTTGATATGATGGTTGAGAGTGTGATATGTTTATGTTGTTGGATGATTGGATTTTTGTAGATGTGATGATTGTATTTTGGTCACTATTTTTTATTTAGTGGAGAGCATATGCTTGTGGTGATTTTATTTGATTTATTGATGGTGTCTTGTTGCTAGAGATCATATTGTAGAGCTAAATTAGTTTGAGCAGAAAATTTTGGGATCCAGTATGAAAATAGATGAAACAAGGTCCACATAGAGTAGAGGAGAAGTGACTTCATACATGTGGAGCAGTGATTATGAATTCTTAGTGAAACGAACAATTTCTCCATCTAATAGGATTGGGGCGAAGATTGTTGGTCATGGGGGATTCCAACGAATAGATTTCCTGTCTGATAGTTGAAAACATATTGTGAAGGAAGGAAAGTCCTCTGGATTATTTTTTTAAGTTAATCCATGTAAAATTTGTTCAGCAAAATAAAAAAAGAATTGAGCAGTGCAACAACAACAGGTTGCATTTCTCCCGAAAGGGTTTCCACCAGAAATACTTGTTTTCTTATGTGTTCATTCTTGTGATGATTGTTTCCATGGTTATTATGCTTTGAGTTTATTGATACTTACATATTTTGATAAGTTAATATCATGGATGTGTGTGGAAAGTTAATAATCCAATAAAAAATTAAAATTTATATAAAGTTCATCACTATTGATTCACCCCCCCCCCCAGTACTGATCTAGTTTCCAATAAGGTAGAGTTCACATATCAACATACTCAAATAGTCAAGACCTTGTCTTTCATCTTCCTCTCCACTCACTAGGGTTCTAAATTATCAGGTGCCCAAATTACAAGACTTTGTATTCAATAATCAACCAATAGATGTAATTGGAATCATCTTAATCAGTTAGGCTCAATATCCAAGATAATATCAATACCAATAGTAATCAAAGACAAGAAATACTTATCCTTCCAAGAAAAGTCAACTCCCTCTTAAACTAGGGCTACATGATCATTTTTCACCTTCTACCATTCCCAAGAGTTAGGGATTCGTTCAACAACAATGAAGGTTTCCTTAATTATACTTTGCAAAGGTCAATAACCAAATCCCCAGAACCTTCCAATCTATCATAATTGTAAGTTCTATGATAATGCATATGTTAGTTAAAAATTACATAACTTAGTTACATTTTTCAAAAATCCCTCTCAACTAGGGAGGTATTCATGATGAATCATCATAATATTATCATCTATAAGAAAGGATCTAGGCTAATTAGCACCTTTATCATCATAACTGGAATTTTCAAATGACCAAGGCCTTGTCAACAAGCTCTATCTCACTAGAGCACATAACAAAATTTATTACACAACAAGCTCTATCTCTCCACTATATGAGAGAACATGATGATAAACCATAAGATGTCTTTTACATCATTAAGAAAAATATTCTCAATACCAATAATAATGAAAGAGATGAAATACATGTCCTTTCAATCAAATCCAACTCCCTCTTGAACTTGAGATATATAATCATATTTTTGCATCCATCATTCCCAGGAGTTAGGACTTCTACTGAAGGCTTCCTTACTCGAACTTTGGAAGGGTCAAAATCCAGCTCCCTAGAACTTGCCATTCTAGCACAATTGCAAGTTCTACAAGAGTTCATTTGTTAGTTACAAATTCCAAAATTGTTGACCATATTCCTTTTATGGAGCTTCAACAAATTTTTTATTCACAAGAGAGAATACTATTATCTATTCAATGTATCCATATAGACCCTTATCCTTCAACAACTCTCCAATAATATAATAAAGAGAATAGATTTTAAGAATGAAACCTTAACACATAATCATGCCTATATCTAAAATAATAAAAATCAAGATATGTACCTTGTTAATTAATACTTACAATCCTTTTTCCACAACAAGTGTAGGATATATTCATGCACTAGAGATGCTCAGACTCTTAATCATTGAACCACTGAAAATTATTTCAAGCTACCAGCATGGATCTTCTTGGTTCACATGGATTACATAGTCATATCAGGGTGATATACAAAAATATCATAGGAATATTCTTCATTGTAATGAGGTCAATTTCAACAAAACTTCCTCAATTTCTCACATATTTCATTTTAGAGTTCTCACACGGGTGTCATTGTCACATAATATGAAGCCACAACATTGCACCAACTATCACATAATGAAAACTTGAATTCTCTCATAGAGAAGACACTTCAGGAATATCAATTCCATATAGAGATTATCTTTAGGAATATAGACCCTTAAACCATAAGTATTTTTCTTCAGGGATCTCGACCCTATTAGTCATCGATCTAGTTCAAACTTGAGCATGTCTTATACTTCAACATAAAAACACTTCACCAGGTCTTATCCTAGTCTCATCTTTATGATTACTTCTACCCTCTAAGTTTTAGCCTAATGGGAAATAAGGGCATAATGTTACAATCATCAACTTCGAACCTCAATAAAGAATTTAAAGCAACACTAGCTGAAGCATGAATCTTCACCTACAAGGATGATTCTTCTTCAAACTTTAAGTATGCCATGGCTCAAACTTTCGAACTTCAAAACTACAAAAATGTAGCTTGATCTTAGCATAGAGGCATCACAAACCATATTTATGTCACACAAAGGTAATACTACATACCATAGCTTGACCTTGAATTATGTCACACTTCATTATGAATTGCATCAAATTAGTGAAATGATCCTTAGAAAAGTACCACATAACCCAGTTCAATTTATGAATCTCAAATGTCTTCATAATTCTTTCCTTATTCTCAAATATGTATAATTGGACTTGATCATAAATTTAAATGCTTTAGCCACAAAAATAGAAGATCAATCTATTTTGAATTAAGCCTGAAACTAAGCTATTGTCCACATTAGGGAGCTCATATTTCTGAGTATCAACACTTCTAATCTCAACCCTTGTTCTTGTTCCATAATTTTCATTAACACAGAAATATGAAACAATAATAGGTAATTCATATTGCCTTATTATAGTATAGAAAATTATCTCCCTTCATCACTCAAGCTGGAGTGAAAAACTACAAGATGTCATACACTGATTTCATTACAACAATTGGGTGCCATTTATTATGGAATTTGGCGATACATAGATCATTTCTATTATCATGAATGCTTTGATATGGATTTAAGTGACTCAAATCTTAGAAAACCTATAATTGTCAATTATCTCAATACTTAATCAATCCTTTTCATTCTATTAGTGCTACTCCCACAATGCTCCAATCCATGCCATAGCTCTAATACCATGTTAGAATTCCAGTGTAGAATTGAATTCTTAGACATGATAATTACTTGTGAGAATTATTATAGCTATTCTTATTGTTTTAATTATCTACTCTTTCAAGTAATTATATAAGACATTATAGATCATAGAGCATAAGATACAAGAGACAATAGAGATAGGCCAGAGGGCAAGCCAAAACCACACTAAAGGGGAAAACCCATCAATCCTTTCCTTATAGAGTCATAGAAAATCCAAGCCAATACAAAGATGAACCAAGTGCTAAGTAACCCTCCACTTAAGCAACATTTGAATTCAAATAAGTCTATCCATAAACTGTCATCCATACATCATTGAAGGAGCTCACATATCAACAAAGATGCATCATAACAAGTGTCTCACATATCATTATAAATACACCAAAATAGGGGTCTCTCACATCATTAGAGATATACCAAAATAAGCCCACACAAAATCTTAGAGATCATATTTCTGGAGTATGAAAGGTCATAGATTACTTGCCATAAGAAGCATGAAATATCAACATAAGGATGCCTCTTAGAGAACTCAATATACTTTATGGATATATGCCTTAAATGCCTCTCACAAATATGAATCCTCTTTCTCATAACTTGACTGAATTACCTTGTAGTAGACCACCGAATATATATAGTGTTTCTCACATGGTCAAAGAGGTGCCTCTTCATCAGATCTGACCTATTCAACTGGGATGAATGACTTGGTTGTTTGGACAATCAAATACAATTACAAAAATTTTAATTCTTGTTTTCTCTTACAAGTCCAAATGGGACATATTACAACTTTATTTTATTTTATCAAATATATTTTCTTCTTCAATCAATTATGAATACCGAACCTAGTTACATTTTTCAACACTAAGGCACTTCACCAAAGTTTTGGTTCACAAGTGAGAATACTCTTATCCATTCAATGTATCCTTATATAACCTTATCTTTGAAAAACTCTCCAACACTGTAATAGAGGCTTCTTAAGAGCATACATCTTAGAAAGGGAACCTTAACACATATTCATGCCTAGATCTTGAACAAAAAAACAAGATGCATACCTTGTCAATTCTACCAATCCATACTTACAATCCTCCTCTCTAGTAGATGTATGCCATCTTCTTCCACCATAATCAGTATCAAACCTTCCTCAAGTTCTCACATATAAGAATTCACATATAGAATTCAATGTCACATAATATAAATCCACACAAATTTGTAGAAGTTGCACCCTTGAGGAGGAACTTAGCCTAGGTTTAAATACTTGATATTCTAAAGAGGAGCATAACCTCTTTATCTCCGATTGTTAGTAGAAATAGATTCAACCCAACAAATACCTTAGCATTAATTCAACCACATGAAATTTTAAATTAAACTTCAAATCTTATTGTAATGGGAGATCCTGGCCTTCTGGTCGTCAAGATAGCTAACACAAAAACGAGGTTAAAGATATCAATTCTATTAGTATAATAAAAAATACATTCCAGACTAAAGGATCTCCAAATTTCCTTTTTTGATGAGATTGTCACCTTATTATACACCAAAGGCACCAATTCTAGACAATAGGCTTCAAAGGAATGAACCTAGATCACGCTCTTATGTCACAAAGACTTGTTATTTATATTTTCAGTCTACTTGACTTCCACATACCCTCAAAATTGTATATTTCACAAATAAAATATATTGGATCTATAGTTTTCATAGAGACAAAACTACGTACAACAAATATACTTTGCATTTTTTTCATGTCACAAAAATAATTTGCAACCTCCCACATGATTTTTTTATATTGGTACAATTTTGGAGGGTTTGCATTATTTTCTAATTGGATTTGTTATGAAATTGTCACTTGTCACCAATTGGATCACAAGAGATGTGGTATAGTAACACTGAGATGACCGAGACAAATAATCTTTCTTCAAATGCTAATCAAATGTTGACTTCTAGAGTATTGATCAATATATTAATTTGTGTTCTTTAAAAGGAGACCAAGTTCTCTCCCTACTCCACTTCCTCAATGTTCTTTTTCTCTTCTACATTTTTAGAAGAGGTTACAAGTGATTCTCTAGATAGGTCAATTTGGACCTACTTTACATATTGTTAGGAGATCCAATAAAATGGAGAGATTTTTTGACTTAGTAAAAATATATGTGATATTTGGTAGAGAAGACTTGGTCACCTAAATTATGGTTCCTTACCCCTTTTGATGGAAATTGCAATTGGATTCCCAGAATTCAAAGATCAAGGATCATATCCCTATTGAGGATTGTGAGAGAGGATCTATGAACATGTATGATGGGAATTTAAAAATGTTGTCTATGTGCTTGCATTGTCAACCAAATCTCTGTTAATCTATTAGATCACTCATTTTGTTTCAATCAAACTAGTTGATTTTACTCTTGATTATGTGTCATTACTAAGATCAACAATGGTGCTACAGTTGTAGTGGTAAAAGTTAACCATTAGTATTCATTGTATCATACCTAAAACTTCATTCACAAGTCTCCTTTTGTTGTTATTCTCATTGATTTGAATGAGGTGAGTTCATTGTGGCATGAATATTTCAACCATCTCAATTATTCTACTTGCAATATATAAAGAAATAGAGAATGGTTAAAATGGTGTTGGATGTTCAACTTCTGTGATAGTATTTTCTAGGGTTGCATACTTTTCAAGCACCCAAAGGAGAAATTTGACCAATATCAATTGTGTAGCCCCCTCCCTTTGCCACATCATGGGGGATCTTCATTCACGATTCCACTGTATAGTTCAATAATCCAAGTCTGATGGATCTTGACTTACAGGAAAATCCAACAATTGAGGTTAGGTGCATATCCCCTTTCCTCACTAACGTCATAGGGATGGGACCTCATTTCATATTGATCTTTCAATTAAACACCAATTTTCGTCATTCATTTGTGCTAGAGCGTTGTGTTTCTACCCCCGAGTCCTATCACTTGAACTCAAGGACATTACAGCTCAGGTCCTAGCTAAGACCTATGTGGCTTTGGCTCAGTTCTGGCCTATTGTGCTTGGTTCCCACTCGATTTGGTGCACAAAAATATACATCCATAGAACCTATACGATATGCTCTATGTATTAATATAGGTCACTTGCTCTAACATGTGACCAAGGGGTACTCCTAAACTTCGAGTTCCATATTATTCCACAATATTCTTATTACACTATGTATACATGTAAAAATTCCCACCATTTCCAACTCGATCACTAAGCCTAGCCCCAACATGGTAGACTAGCCCAACCCCGAATACACACAAATTTCGACTTACTTCCAGGCCCCAACCTACTCGACCTAGTTCGAACAGTCTAAATAGTCCTTGCTTGACCGATTACCTATCAAAACTACAATAAATAAAGCTTTCCATTATCATGGTGTATGAATTCTTATGATTTCACTCATAATGATACTAATAGTGAATAAAATTCACCAATAAATACAATGTAAGCAATAATAGTTTACAAATTTCATTTAGATAAGGATCATATGCACCTAGAAAAGTATAGTTTCATCTATGATATTTGCAATTAATTGCTTTCTAAGATTGAATAAATGCACAATAGTAGTCATATAACCTCAATAAGTGAATGTATGTCGAGATTATCTAGAAATTATCTAATTGGGTACCATGATATACCCATGATTAACAATTCATTACATGAATTATATATATGATTTATTATTTGTAGGGCTTATGTAAAATGTATCCAATTGCATAGCATGATATACCCATGAATAATAGTTCATTACATGAATTATATATATGAATACCTATCCATCCATGCCTTATAGTTAATTATGTTTGATAATGAGTGCCATGGGAAAAATAAGGAGTGTCTAGGGAATCTCCTAAGAAAGTAAACAAATATAGGTTACTAACAATTGCAGCTGTTTAAACATGCGCATTTTTCACAGATTTTTGTATAACTTGGCTATGTCATCGCAAGTTTACTTGCTAGTTGTTTATGTTTTTGGGTGGCAGGCTTAAGTCTCTAATGTAACTTTGCACTTAATCAATACTAATATTCTCACCACCACAATTTAGTAGGTTTACACTATCCACTTCGGAGTTTCCCATCATCGTGGTTTATGAATGCTTATGATTTCGCTCATAATGATACCAACCACTCTACAAATCATATCCTTGAAAGGATCCAAAAGAACCACTTGAAAGTGGGCCTGTGAAATGTAAAATCACATTATATTTACATGTATTAAGAAAGGACATACCCTACCCTTCTACTAGGATAATCAATTATAAACATAACAGAGACAAAGAAAAATTTAATTGACAAAGTTTCTCAAGATGGTAAAATTTTAACTTATTTTTAAAAATTAAATTTATAATATGTTTCCCATGGCATCTTTGTTCAATTGTGGTACGTCAAGCCACCTTCCAAATTTCAATTCCTCTAAAGGAGCGAATAATTGGTTGGAGTTAGGTGTAAGTCTTTGATAAATTTGATGGAAGAGTATACCCTATAACTGCAACATAGTTGGTGAAGCACTCCCGTCTTAAAGGAATTTCACTAGTGCAAGCGGGCCACTTGTGGTGCCTGACCTCTTTGTGTTAGCTGAAATGCTCCTCTAAGGTTAGATATTCCAAAAAAGTTCATAAACTATAAAATTTATAAAATTTCATTTATAATGTTATTATATTTGTAGTTAAGATGATTGACATAGATCAATATCTATAATTTTTGAAACGTTGTAATCTACACATGCTAATATAGTATGACATTAAGAGACAAAAGACATTACAATTTCTTTTGATTATAATGCCACAAACATTATGGAATAAATTGACCTAGGATTATGAAGGTATGCCAATTGTTTGTTTTTACCCACAAAATTCACCCTTCTTTCTTAAGATATCATTTATGTTTGAAGAAAATCCTATAGGAAATTTGATTCTTCGAATGACCTATTTTATATCATCACTTTTCTTCTCTATTAATAACCATGGAATATTTTTTTGGTCTTCACCATTATTTGATTGTATCCCACTTTTCATTACATGATTGGCTTCCACATTTCCATTACAAATTTTGAGGATTTTTTCTTTATCCCTCCTACCATCTATGGTTCACCATAAAGTTTCTGTTGCATTCTTCCTAATATGTATTATATCAAGCAAATGAACTATTCTTAGAATTATTTTACTTATAGCAAAGATGTTGCAACATCCCTTACATGTGGGATATTTATATATTTATTGATCATTGAAATTATAACGTTAATTGACTAGCAAAAGTCAAAGATGACCAGGAAAACAAATGGTCACATTGCTTGTGTTGAAAGGCAAACTCCATATAGATTGGTCATTGGAATAATGATGCCGTCAATATCAACCTTTGGAATACTGACAAGCACAGGTACTTTACATAATTTTTTTTTTGAAAAAAATAACATTTTTCTTGTAATTTGTGACAGTACAAGCCATATTGTTAGAATATGTCATCATATATATTACTATATAAACTAGTTCTCATATATCTTTAGCTTATATTCCAAGATTTTGAGTCCATCCTTCAAGTTCTTGAAGGCTTATTCTCTTCCAAAGGATTTTCCCCTCTTTTGTTCATCTTGAGTTCCACTAGCTAGGCTTTCCCTTTTACTGCCACTGAGTCTTTTCATGTGTTGTCACAAAAGTTTAGTTGTTAGTACATCAATAAAATAGAACTACTTATACTAGTTTCCACCTTGCCATTCTATGCCAAGAACATTACCCTACAATTGTTCACATATCCTTAAAATTGTTATTAGTCACATGTCTCAAACCAAGACACAATTTCAATCATATACATTAACTTGTAAAAACTCATAATTACATATATATTCATATCAACAAGTTTACCATCATGCTATCACACATTTTAGAATTCATTATTTAATCAATATCAACAACATAATTAAATTTAGCCCTCTTTATCAAGACTACTAGTCATGGCATATGCAATCTCAAGGGGATTATTTAGGAAACCATATGTCATATTAGCATCTATCATACTTATAATTTTCACATATACAAAATTCATCACAGAACTTGAATGCAATATGAAGTTAACGCATAACCATTCCATTACAATGCTACACCCAACACTCACTTTTACATAAAAAATCAACATATGGCCATATAAGCATTCACATTTTCATTCATCCCAAGCTTGTATAAATACATCAATTGTCCAAAGGTCTAGGGTCAATCCTTTTTCTACATTTCTTATGTGATAGATCCCATCCAGCCCAAGTGTTGAACGTAGAAGCTTTGATACCAGTTTGTAACATACCTATTTTTGAACCATAAACCACATTAAGGGCAGAAGGAGGAAGATACTCTACTAACCTGACCTCTATAATGTTGTCATGGAAATGGGGTCCCAAAATTTAGTCATTTTCAAACTCTTTAAAATGAAAAATAAACATCACCATTGCTGTTATGAAAGCAGCTCAAGAAAAGATAGAAAAGATACGTCAACGCCTAAGAATTCAGCCTCTTCGAGGGGGCAACCTCCTTTACATTACATAAATGAACAATTATTCGATGATTCAAATGACAAAACCTCCTTTCTATATATAGGAGTCTAAGGAGTCACAATATAATCCAACCGACCTAACAATAATAATATAAAGCCACAAAAATAACAATAGAGGGATTCTATGGGGCACAGTAATAACAATATGGGGGCAATAGGGGCACAACAATATTAATAAGGTGTATAAGTACAATAGTAATGGGGTAATCACTAGTATTTTAGGGACCCAACATGCCCCTCTCCTTCAAAAAAGTGTTGTCCTCAATGCTTGAGTAGTTCTGGATACTTCTGCATAAAATTCTCATCCTCCCATGTGGAATCTTCAGTGGATAAGTTCTTCCACTTGATAAGATACTCTAAAATTGAATGATTTCGTAGCTGTCGAGTTCTTGTTTCTGTGACTGCTTCCAATTCCAATATAATTTTTCCTTCCTCATCAAGTTCTAGCAATATTGTTTGAACTAGAAGCTTGTCGCCTATAACCTTCTTTAAACATGAAACATGGAAAACTGGGTGCAATCGAGAAGCTGCAGGAAGCTCCAATTTGTACGCCATAGTACCAATCTTTTGCAACATCTTGTACGAACCATAATACTTTGGTAATAATTTATTATCCTTCTTAGCTTGCTTGAGGGACATTTTCTTATATGGTTGTAGCTGTAGGAATACCCAATCACCTACATCAAAAATTCTTTCACCGCGATGCTGATCTGCCTGTTGTTTCATTCTATTCTGTGCCAACACAAGGTTATCCTTTAAGAGTTGGACGACTTGTTGTTGATGTTTGATGTGATGTTCCACTACCTGAACCTTAGAATTTTCTCTTAAATATGATGTGATGGATGGTGGTTGATACCCATAAAGTGCCATAAATGGGGTCATTTTTGTTGTTGTATGGAAGGAAGTGTTATACCACCATTCAGCCAGAGGAAACCATTTGACCCATTTTGTCTATTTATCAGATACAAAGCAACGAAGATATCCTTCCAAACATTTGTTTACTATCTCAGTTTGCCCATCAGATTGAGGATGATAAGATGAGCTATGAGCTAACTGAGTACCAAGACAAGAAAATAATTCTGTCCAAAAATTTCCAATGAAAATGGGATCTATGTCACTTACAATAATATTTGGGTTTCCATGTAGCTTTTGAATTTTTTCCATAAATGCAGTAGAAACTATACTAGCTTTAAATGTATGTGATAATGCACAAAAGTGTGCATACTTGGTAAGTCTGTCAACTACCACCATGATGACACACTTTCCCTCAGACTTGGGTAAACCTATGATAAAATCCATTGAAACCTCCTCCCAACGTTGGCTTGGAATGGATAAAGGTTGTAATAGACCCGGTGTCTTAATTGTTTCAACTTTATTTTGTTGGCAAACCAAACATTCAGCCACAAACTTTTGAATATCTGATTTAAGGCCATCCCAAAAAAATTCCTTCTTAACCCTGTGGTAAGTTTTTAAAAATCCTGAGTGCCCTCCTAAGGGGGAAGTGTGCAATTCCATAAGAATCTTTTGTTTTAGCTGGGAATTCTTATAGAGGTATAAGCGATCTTTGTACCATAATGAATCATTTTTCCAGCTAAATGTATCAGACGTACTGGAATCTTGTTGTAACTTTCGAATAAGTGCCCACACTTCTTCGTCATTCTTCCATTCCTCCCTTGCTTCGTTTATCCAATATGGTTGGATAATAGAAATGGCGCACAACAATGCTTCCACATCCTCATCCTTTCTTGAGAGTGCATCTGCCACCACATTTTGCTTCCCTTTTTTGTAGATGATTTCAAGGTCATAACCCAACATCTTTGTGACCCACTTTTGTTGCTCTTCAGAGGATAATCTTTGTTGTAAAAAGTATTTAAGTCTATCATGATCCATTTTTATCTTGAAGTGTCTACCCATTAGGTAGGGTTGCCATTTCTTAAGTGCATGGAGTATTGCCAACATTTCCTTCTCATAAATAGCTTTGCTTAAAAACTTTCCCTTGATTGGACGACTTTCAAAAGTAATGGGTCTTTCATCTTGCATTAGAACAGCACCAATTCCATTTCCTGAAGCATTACATTCCACAATAAAGGTTTTTGTGAAGTCCGGTGTAGCTAAGATCGGTGCTTGGCACATTGCCTCCTTAAGATGTTCAAAGGCCTTTGTTGCTTTCGGAGTCCATGAAAATGCATCTTTCTTCAATAATGTTGTTAGAGGTGCTGCTATTCTCCCATAATCCTTAACAAACTTGCGATAATACCCTGTCAACCCGAGAAATCCTCGTAGATGCTTTATGGATGTGGGGATTTTCCATTCCTTAATGGCTTTAATTTTGCTAGGGTCTACCTTAACTCCTTCATGAGATACAATATGACCCAAATATTCCACCTCCTGGACTCCAAAGAAACATTTGGATCTTTTTGCATATAATTGTTTCTCCTTCAATAGTTGTAGCACCTTGTCAACATGTTCAACATGATCCTTCCATGACTTGCTGTAGATTAGTATATCATCAAAAAATACTAACACAAATTTTCTAAGGAATGGTTTGAAAATTGAATTCTTCAAACCTTGAAATGTTGAAGGTGCATTGGTAAGGCCAAAAGGCATGACCAAAAATTCATAATGAGCCTCATGAGTTCTAAATGTTGTTTTCGGAATGTCTTCAGTCTTCATTCTGATTTGATGATATCCTGAATGAAGATCCAACTTGGTGAAGTAAATTGATCCATGCAATTCATCCAGTAATTCATCAATGACAGGAATGGGGAACTTATCTTTAATAATGAGCTTGTTGAGCTCCCTATAATCCGGACACATGCGCCACGATCCTGTGCACCAATACCACTGGAGCTCAAAGAAGTTGCCTTTATCTTGCTCCAACTTCTATTGTCATCCAATGTCATTTCTCCAACATCTCTGTATTCCAACACATTTCCATGGTGAGGGAGCAAGGTCGTGTTCGAGACAACGACAGCAGGAGAGGATGCTCTCTCGACTCTCCATGGCACGATGACCACATGGTTCTCTTAACCCTTACATCCATGGGCATACTAGACATAATGTGGCTATCTTGGAAGCTACTAAGAGACGAAGAATTGGTAATGAGCTTTGGGTCGTTAGCAATTTACTGTCAAGCCATCTTTGGGACTTCGATCTAGCTCACACTCATGTTGAATTCCAAGTGGCCAAATCCAATGCATATACCAACAGCATTAGAAAAATGCTTTGACATCTCTCTCGAAACATTGGTATCAATTTTGACCCCAACATGTCATCCTCCACATCCTCTAATGCTCTACATAGGTCTACATAGTAGCAACCAGTCGACTTGTTGTCACGCCAAATCCACTCTCCCTCTCCTTCCATCATCTTGGCAGGGAACACACGAGACAAAGGCAAGCTAGGCCAGGAGTATTCTATTGTAGGGGAAGGAAGTTTTAAGAGGCCTCCAACCATTGATGCTCAGGCTATGGATAGGTAGCCCTCTCCTTGCAATCACAACATCTATGGATGCCTTGTCGTGGAGGAAATATCAAACATGGATGACCTAGGCAACAAGGGAGGTGACATAGCTGACCTTACTCATGCTTAGTCGACATCTTTTGAGCTCAAAGGTAAGTGACAAACATCAACATGTCATCCATCTTGCTTCACTCACTCGTGTCTCTGTTTGCTATCTCCCCTTGTCTCTTTCAAACACAAATGCAGACTTTTTGGCTCATATCTTATTGTAAATTGTTCAATTTTTTTGTTTTTGTATCCATGATGACTCAGAATCAGACCATTATTTTGCTCAATAGCTTATCTGGTTTCCCATATAGAGATAGATGACAAGTTTCAGTAGTCTAGACCCAAAACGATTGTCTCGATGTACTTTATCTAAAAAATTTACTAATATAATGTTCTCTCCTTACCTAAAAATATATAATTTTAAAAAATGATAAAAAATAACTTACCATCAACAAATACATCTTCACCCATATTTTCCTCTCACAAGTTTTATATCCCATACTTTTCATACTTTTTCAAATATATGATCTAGTTAAATCTACTTTCATATTTTTTCACATATATGATCTACTTTTTTTTTGTTAAGCTTGGTAGATCCTCTTTTTTCATTAATATAAAGAAAATGAACACCATAGAGAACTAGCTAGGTGGCCTCAACCTACCAAGTGGGAAAACAAGTCTATTGGCCATCTATCCACATTATATACCATCCCGTAGCAAAAAATCCTAAGTCTCTCTATCCAAGCAATATAAGTTTCAGTTTCTTGTCCACTTCCATACTCTAGAGTTCTACATACATGTGTAAAAGAGTAGACAAATTTAAAAGCTAGCCGCATATATAAACATAATTATCAGAAAGTAGGCATGCTAATCAAGTTGTGCAGCTGATGTTGAATCCACTGGTGCTAGATCTTTTTCGTTTATTCCGGGAAGCTCTGTCTGAACCAGAATGCATGGTAGGTGTTGCTCAATTCAACCAAGGCAAATGTCATGTTTGTGCAATTGAAAGCGCACGTTCTGAAATTCCTCCTTGTAGTTTGGCATTCCCTGAACCGTGACTTCCATGCCTACCAATATCTTCTCCATCGCCCTTCCTAATAGAATTTTCATCAACCAATACAAGGGTCTATTTAAACTGGGTGATTCTCCCTCTTGTGTTTTGAGGATCTGGGATGAGGACTCTCCAGTCCTCTAGCATTGTATTTATCTTAGTCTCCTGCTTCACTTCTACCTCCCATTCTTCTTACAATTTTCTAATTTATTCATTATTTCCCTCCTGGTAGGTAGTTGCCGCGTCACTCATTAAACACTCAACAAACTTCTGGCCTCATCATCCACCCAAAGAAGCACGTTTTGTGTCATGCTTGGCCTCTTCCGGCCTCTTACCTCAACCTTGGGCCTTTGCTGGTCGAGCCATAATCTCACCGACCCAGTCCTTTGTAGTGCGAGGAAGATAAGCCAATTTTCGAACTATGACCTAGTTGGTCCTAGAATTTCCTTATGTCGAGGTGGGTTTACCACATGGAAGACTTGATTCGTGTAGAAAACATTCAATTGACCAATTAATCTTCATTGTGTTACTGCAGAATTCATGTATACGGGTGGTAAGACTGTATCGGTCCATATACCCCAGCTTCACACCCCCTTTGGCACTTGCAGTTGCATGCCCCTCATAGTCACATGCGGGAACCGCAAAGAGGCCCTACCCACACCCTGCACCAGTGGTTCCTAGTCCCAATTGTAGCCCCCTCTTAGCATCGATTATGCATGCAATATCCCCATAGTTTCAGTTATAAATACCTAACTTCCTTTTGGTCATCGGCCCAATGTGAGTGTATTTTCCCTTTTTGTTGTTGGCTTGACGGGCCCTAACCCAGGTTCAATGTTAGTTAGACAAGAAAATCCCTACACTACTAGCCCTTTCGGCATCAATCCATGGAGCACAGACTGAAGTCTCACCCGAAGCAGTATGGGGGGATCTAGGAACCAAGTTTCTGTACCCTGAGATAGTTGTGATGTTGGTTTATACCCTAACCCTTCCTTTGTGCAGACTGATAAGCCTTTTATGGCTAATAAATGTGCTTCTCGTATTCGGCTTTGAAACCTTCATGAAGGTCTTCAATTGTCCTTCGCGGACCCTAGATAGACAATTCAGATGCTTATGCACCGCTGTTATTACTCCTACTTCTATGTCTATCCAAATTAGCTTAATTATTGGTTAACTTCAACATGCATCAGGGTTATCTTCGTGTAAACAGATATTCTTACTTGTGTGCATATGACAAAGTAAAACACATAAATTTGTGCATCAATATAGCATTAAATCATAAACCCAGAATTCAACATAATATTAACCGCATACAATCATAATAGAAGTAAAATAGCTCATACACAGATATCTCCATAATAATTCTCTTTATTGATGGTTCAGATATCCAGTACATACTCTAACTTCCCTGCGCACACAACTACAGGGGTCCACGTGCTTAGCTGTGAACTTCTACCCTAAGCCTCTGCACACTCAGCTATATAGCCTCTTCCTACACTAAGACTCTTTTCTCTTAGCTCTCATAGACCCATTACGTCAATCACTTGCCCAAAAACTTCCTAAGAACTGAACTGCCTTAGACTCGTCTAAGACTCCCTTTCATACATTCCCATGGTCTGTGGACCAAGGGTGGATCTCATCAAGCTGACATAAGCTTCCTAAACTAAGGGCGGAAACCCTTTTTGACTGTATACATCTTCGCGCTCCGCACCCACAAAATGTGGAAATTTTACATTCTTTATACAAACTTGGGCTTTTAACCCCAAAATTGACCCTAGGGGACCCATTCCTAATAGGCCCCAACGCAAATATGGTGACTTGCCCCGAGTCACTCAGTCGATGCAGAGATATTGTCGCGAAGACCTCTTAATTTCACCTGTACAACTACAACCTCAGCAGTACACTGTGTCGTCACCTCCTTAACCTACTCAAACAGCTGCTCTGTCACTAGTTCTGCGCTATCTGCTTGTATTTTCTGTTGTGTCACCCGAAAACTAGCCAATTTCCCTTCAATGGAGGTAGTGATTACATAGGCGTCCTCTAGCCAAGGCCCCAATCTGGCCTTCAACACTTCCTCCTTGTGTTGAGCTGCATCCACCTGCTCCTTTAGTGCTTTCACTTCCTGTAGCTTTGCCAACCTTTGCGTGATGGTGACAGTCCACGCCGTTGCTTTGGCTTCATCGTACCTCTGCTGCAGCTCCTGTGTCTTAGTTTCTAGTCTTTGCAGGTTGGGATCTTCTTGCAGACTGGTAACTACTTCGAGTGCCTGTTTGCAGAGCACAATGAAATCCTTTACTATGGTATTGACAGCTGCAACGGAATCTTTGACAGTGGTCTCACACTGCTCTTTGAATTCTAGCGAAGTGGAAGGCTGGGCCTTCAACTCAAGTTTTGTGATCTTAAGGTTCAGTTCAAATTGAACCTTAGCCAACTCTGTTCATGGCTCGCAATCACCTGTAGCGAGCTTCCAGATCCTTGTGTCGACTGGTACATCTTCTACAATTTTCAGCCCTGGAATAGTTTGGCATGCCTCAGCCACCACAGCTATTGTGTGCTCATTCTTCTCTGTGATCTTCTTAGGAAGATCAGTCGCGGACGTATTTTCTACAAACATCTGGGCATTATTCACCTTTTGCTCGCTGATGACATTAAATGCGCATTTTTCCCGAGCTCGAAGTTCCGCGATCACACCATCATGTAGGGTGTGAAGGGCTTCACTTGGAAGAGTGACAATGGAGCCATTTTTTGGCTTGATGGGCTCTGACCCAGGTTCAATGTTAGTTAGCCAAGAAAATCCCTACACTACTGGCCCTTTCAGCATCAATCCATGGAGCATGGATTGAAGTCTCACTTGAAGGAGTATGGGGGGATGTAGGAGCCAATTTTTCGAACCTTGAGATAGTTGTGATGTCAGTTTATACCCTAACCCTTCCTTCGTGCAGAGCGATAAGACTTTTAGGTCGGATTAATGTACTTCTCTTATTTAGATTTGAAACCTTTGTGAAGATCTCCGATCATCCTTCGCGACCCTAAATAGGCAATTCAAAGGCTTACGTGCCCCTGTAATTACTCTGACTTCTGTGTCTACCCACATTATCTTAAGTATTGGTTTATTTCAACATGCATTAGGGTTATCTTCATGTAAATAGATATTCTTACTTGCGTGCATATGAAAAAGTAAAACACATAAATTTGCACATCAATATAGCATTAAATCATAAACCCAATATTTGACATAACATAACCACATACATTCATAATAGAACTAAAATAGCTCATACATAGATATCTCCAAAATAATTCTCTTTATTGACGGTTCATATCTCCAGTACATAATCTAACTTCCCTGTGCACACAGCTGCAGGGGTCTGTGCACTTAGTTGTGTACTTCTGCCCCAGGCCTAACCACACTCAACCGCAAAGCCTCTTCCTACGCTAAGACTCATTTCTCTTAGCTCTCACAGACCCATTACATCAATCACATGGCCAAAAACTTCCTAACAAATGAACTACCTTAAAGTCTTCTAAGACTCCCTTTTTATACATTCCCATGGTCCGCGGACTAAAGGTGGATCTCATCAAGCCGACACAAGCTTCCTAAACTAAAGGTAGAAACCCTTTTTGACTTTATACATCTTTGCTCTCCATGCCTAAGGAATGCAAAGACTTTACATTCTTTATACAAAACTTGGAACTTTAGCCCCAAAACTTGGGCTTTTAACCCCAAAATTGACCCTAGGCGACCCATTCCCAAAAAGCCCCCAACACAAATCTGGTGACTTGCCCCAAGTCACTTGGCTGGTGTGGAGATCTTTTTGCGAAGACCTCCCAACTCCACCTATATGACTGCAACCTCGATAGTACACCGCGTTTCCGCATGCTTAGCCTGCTCGACCAGCTGCTCCATCACTGGTTATGCACTATATGCCTATATTTTCTACTGTGTCACCTACAGACTAGCCAATTTCCCTTCAATGGAGGAAGCGAGTACATAGGCTTGCTCTAGCCAAGGCCCCAATCTAACCTTCATTATTGCCTCCTTCCATTGAGTTGCATCCACCTGTTCCTTTAGTACATTCACTTACTTTAGCTTCTCCAACCTCTACGTGATGGCAACGTTCTGCACCGTCACTTTGAACTCATCGTACCTCTGCGGCAGCTCCCGTGCCTTAGTTTCTAGCCTTTGCAAGTTGGGATCTTCCTGCAGACTCGTAACTACTTCTAGTGCCTGTTCGAAGAGCATAGTGAGATCCTTTACTGTAGTATCGACAGCTGAAAAAACATCTTTGATAGTGGTCTCCCACTTCTCTCTGACTTTTGGTGGAGTCAAAGCCTGGGCCCTCAACTCAAGTTCAGTGATCTTAAGGTTGAGTTCAAATTGAACCCTAGCTAGCTCTATTCGTGCCTCGTGCACACCTCCAACAAGCTTCTGGATTCTTGTGTCAACTGGCGCGTCTTCTGGGATGTTTAGCTCTAGAATAGTCTAGCATGCCTCAGCCACTACAACTATTGTGCCTCACCCACCTGAAACTTGTGTGGAACCTAATGTTGATCATGTCATTGCTTGTACTTGGCATTTGATTTCTCCAGAATGTCGTGGACCTACTGGCGGATATGTTGGATGTGCTCAATGAAGTTGTTTACCTTCTCTATTTCAAACTGGACATGAGTCGAATCTACCTAAGTAGCTCCAAATGACATGGCCACATCAATGGGACACAGTGGATGGAATCCCAAGCCCACCTGAAAAGGGTTGTGTCCAGTCGAGCTATGGAGAGCTCGGTTATAGCAGTGTTGAATATAGGGGAGGCTCTCATCCCATGTGTGTGGATGCTTTGAGTTGTACATGCCCAGAATATGTATAATCATCCTGTTGATAACCTCTATCTAGCCATCAATTTGGGGATGGAAGGCTATGGACTTAGTGAGTTTGGTGTCGAGCATCGACCAGAGACTGGACCAAAATGTACTAAGGAACCTGTTATCTTGATCTGAGATGATAGATTGTGGGATCCCAAAGTGTACCCACACTTATTCAAAGAAGAGTTTAGCAGTGGCTTCTGCTGTGATATTCTTCTTGCAGGCCACCATAATGGCCATATTCGAGAACCTGTTGATGACCAGAAAAACACAGTCATTTCCATGTTGTTTTGGGAAGTTTTAGTGTCTGTGTATAAATGCTTAAACCCCTAGAATAGTAGTTAAGTCTAGAACAACAGAGAAAATCATTCTCTACTTTTTCTTTAACCAATAGAATAAATGATACAGTAAATAAGCGTACTTGAAGCTTTCGCTTACTCCTTATCTCAGTTGACCAATTCTGTCACTCCTTCCCATATTTAATCCCCTTGAAAAGTACCTGCACACAGACAGAAGACAAAAACCGATCAAATCATATGATAGTGATCTATTGATTAAACATAAAATGGAATCAAGTGCATAATACACATATGAAAGCATCAATAAACAATACAAACATATGGAAAAAGCTTTGAACACTTTATTAATAAAAGGAAAAGTTACAACCCAATTTTCTTGATTCAGTGCCACTCCTCCAGTTCAATCCCACCCCCTCCACATAACAAGCAAGACATTATGACATCATTACAATACTTGAAACCAACTCAAGTCTCATACCAATAGCATCTCCCTATAATTCAATGATTTCCAGCCCTTGATCACTTAGATGAGTGGTCTTTTTATAGGTGAATGAAGGAAGTTATGCCATAAATGGTGATAATGAATTCCCTCCCAAACTTAGGATTTAGTTCCATGGAGGAAGGGATAAAGGGATTAATGTTCCTTAACTCCCTCCCTCATCCAATTTCAAGCCCAAAGAAGTGGATAGCCTTGGGAAACCTATAGAGGCATCCTATGGATAAGAATATTCCAAACCCTAATGTAGATTTCGCTCAAATTCATCCAACGTAGGCCAAAGAGGGCTCAAGTGCGCTGCAATGCACCCTGGCAGTGTACTGGGTTGCACTGCAGTGCACCCTGATAAAGGCCTACCTGCACTGATCTTCTTAGTGGCAGTTTTTAGATAATTTCAGTGATGGAATCTCTTGGGAAGGAGGCATTCTTGATGGTTGACTTCATTAAGGTATGTAACAACTGAATTAGGGTTTGATGTGCCCTAATAGTACTGATCTATAAGTTGGGGTTGATGTTCCCAAAGGGATCTGTAATAGTTGGCCCCGAATGCATGAAGTTGTAAATATCTATGTTGAGTGAAATGCTTTACTAGGTGGACAGGAGGTTTCGAAGTGGAAGGTGACTTGCATCAATTACAATACATATATCATGATAATTTGATTTTTTCTCATGAACTTGCTGAGGGAAGGCATACCCATGCTCAGCTTATAAAGTTTCATTACATGTACAAATATAGTCGTCTACAGATATAGACCCATGAATGGATGACCATGAATGTAAGGCCATTGTACATTTGATTTAGTACTCTTGAAAATATCGCAGCTCGTATGGATGAAACTAGATCTGGGGTGTTCAATCTCGTTCAATATTTCACTCGAGTATAATTCTAACCATGTGAATAGACGATCTAAAGTTGAACATGGGAAGACATGATCTGATTACCAGCCAATGATGTAGGCCATTAACAGATGCGAGAGGAATCACTGATAATGAAGATGACCGTCAAGGTACTACAATACATTTCGCATGGTGTGAATAAATGATTTGATGTTGAACACCATACAAAGTCTTTCAGTCGAAGGCCAATGATGTCAACCTATCGCCAGAAGTGAGAAACCTACCATTGATGTATGTAAGCCTCAAGGTACTAAAGGGGTGTTTCTAAGTCAACTTCTTGGATAATATGCTGATGTTGAAAAGAAGTGACTCGTCGAAGGAGGGCCTTGATGTATCCCACATCAACAACACGAAATGAGGTAAATGATTTTGGAAATGAAAAAATTGACTGATGACAGAAGGTTCAAGAATGGTGGTCATGAAAATGAAGGTTTACTATATTGCAAAGGATGAAGTTTGAACTGAATGACTTCTCTTGAACATGTTGTGTTGGAAATAATACTAAGAGGGGGGGGGGGGTGAATCAGTATTATCAAATCAATATAACTTTTTCATTTCTAGAGTCTGAGTCATATATGCTGCTTCAGTTAAGAATACCCACGTATATTCAATAAACTTATGATTCAGTTAATTAATCTTCAATGAGTGCATTAGAACATTATCAACCATATTAACAGTAAACAGGTGCGGTAGAATATAACAGATCATCACACATAAGCCACACACATGAACACCATGATATAAGGTGGAAACCCAATGTGGGAGAAAACCACCTGCTGCAAGTCATCTCAATCTTCTTCTTAATAAGAAAATCCTTTTACAATATTTCTGTACTGGTGCAGTCTTGTACTAGTATGCAGGCTTCTACCTGCAGAGAGCTACAACCCTCTCTCGTTTTCCAGTCTCTCCTGGAAGGGAGCTACAAACCCCATAGTTCTTTTACTAGCCGATCCATTTACTAGTACGTAGGCTACTACCTGCTACAATGCTCCAATGTTTTCAACTGCTACTGAAAGGGAGATGCCACCCCCTTAGCTCTTGTACTAGCTAATATACTAGTACGTAGGCGCCGGCCTACAATCTTCTCTCCTCCAGGTACCACGTTTCATACATTTTTAGACTGGATACACCTGAAGCACAACACATAATCTGAAAGGCCACGTTTCATCCAGTTTTCATACTGGACCCATAAATATCATTGAAGCACATAATCAATCAATCTTCTGAATCACCCAATCACCAGATCAATACATATACAAGGATAATATGTGTGTTAGCAATCAGATCTAGTCCATCAGATCATATAAGGATAAGTCATTATGAACATAATCAATCAATAAATCAATCACTTCTCAGAATGCTATTATCAAAACACAGTACCAGTACACAAACATCACTTCAAATCCCAAAATACTGCAATAATAAACAGGAGCATCTAAATAGATTTCATGAAAAATCCACAACTTCACCAATACAAAACCTGCGTACATCCGCACCTTCTCCTTCTGCTTGCCTGCACACCTCCGCACCTAAGTCTACGGCTTGCTTGCGCACCTCCACACCTGCAGCGCTTCTGGGCCTACGAACCTCCGCACTTGTGGTGCTTCTGGGCCTGCGAACCTCCACACCTGCAGCGCTTCTGGGCCTGCGAACCTCTGCACCTGTGGTGCTTCTGGGCCTGCGAACCTCCGCACCTGCTGCTGCAAACCGCCTACGGACCTCCGCACCTGATCTGTGACTGGACTGCAATCCTCCGCACCTGCAGCCATGTCACACCTGGGGTCCTGCAGGTATAGATCAATTTTTCAAACTTTACTCATACCCCAGACTATCGGATCTACATATTTGATCATGCGCCAAGGAGATCTCGACCCATCAGTAGATCCGCCTTATAAAGCTTAGGTTCCTTCTTTATTCAGATCTAGATCTGCACCATAACCCAATCACCGTACTCCAGATCTAGCACTTTATCAGATATTCAATTAATCAGAAGATGCCTTGCCAAATGATCTCCTTCCTCTTTTATAGCCTTAGGCCGTTCACAATACCACGGACCAAAAACCATAACAATTCAATACCATGGACCCAATACTTGGGATCAACTCTTTTCGATGCAATACCACGGACCAGAACCATAGGATCAAAAACTGTCGGACTAATACCATGAACCAACCATGAAAGTGCGTGAACTTTTCTCTACATGAAAGTGCATGAACTTTTCTCTTCATGAAAGGAAATTTTGTCTGCATGAAAGTGCGTGAACGTTTCTCTACATGAAAGAAACTTTTGTCTGCATGAAAGTGCGTGAACTTTTCTCTACATGAAAGAAACTTCTCTCTACATGAAAGTGTGTAAACTTTTCTCTACATGAAAGAAACGTTTCTCTGCATGAAAGTGCGTGAACTTGAAAATAACTTTGTTGCATTATAATTTATCATCTTTGTGATTTTCCTTCAAGGACAACACTTGTCTCATAATGCCAACAATCTCCCCCTTTGGACTTGATGGCAAAGCTAACTTGTCATACTGAGAACTGTCATCTGATTCCCTTGAGTTGTCTGGCATCCCATGCATTCTATCACATCTGATATCTCTTCCATAGATTCATCTAGATATATATAAGTGAGTTAATCTTCTATGAGTTGGTTGCCATCAAGTACAACACATGCATCATAATGCCAACAATCTCCCCCTTTGGACTTGATGGCAAAAATACCAAATCACTCTCCCCCTTTGACATCAAGGGAAAAGGGCGGACCAAGATATTCTCTTCCTTTGTTGTCCATACTCCCCCTGAGTGCCTACTAAAATTTCTGAATGAGCTCCCCCTTTGTATATGCCAAGGTGTACCAATCTGTCCATGCTCCCCCTGAGTACATGCTGAGTCTCTGCACTGCTGAAGTGTGCTGTTCATGCTTCCCCTATCTGTAAGCAAGGTCTGCAAAAAGATGTTATACAAGAACATGACTCTATACATCATAAGTGACCTTCCTAGCACCAAAAACTCATACATACATCCATCTCCCAACCTAGTGGGGATCATCCACCCAACCAAGTGGGGATACAAGAGTATAACATCATTCATCCTAGGCATAGTGGGGAAACCAACATAGGCCGTTACATGACCTTGATAGGACTGAAATATTTCATCATCCTTCTTATGCATAGAGGAGTTACAAATTACATCATGTGATCAGAAGAGATTTCATCAAATGACTACAATAGATAGAGACACACTATTACATCATGAGTCTTGATATGACCTTTACATGAGACCAAACATCTAGATAAGACCACGATAGACATCATAAACAATGTATGATCTGCTCTATAAGCATCTGTCAACAACATCTAGACCATCAATCATGTTCTCCCTCTGCCTTTGTTCCACCTGAAACCAACAATAGTTGTGAACTAGAACCAAAATTCTTCTAAGATAATGCCACCAATGCATCATTAGAAGTTTATCTTCTCCCCCTGAACCAGTGCCAGATGGTCTCTGTCAAACCCATATCAGAATATCTTCAACTAGAGCCTATCCCTACTAATATCCATCAAACCTCCATATACGCGAATGTCTCTGCACAAACCTGCGTATATATGCAGATCCTCCTCAGGAAACACGCGTACAACCATTTCTAGATCAGCAACCTATAAATGTCCTATGACAAGATATTTCTGCATATAGATATCAACTCATCATCATTAAAAAATTCACATTATATCATATGTGTAAAACACCATAGCAATCTTATCAACACGATCATCCATGTATCATCACTTGGGAATATCTGCATCAATCAACATATGTAAGTATCAACCTATCAACATATAGGTAAGAACTCATCATCATCATGTCTCCAACAATGCAACTTTGAGTAATCATTCATGTATCCAACACTATGTATCTTGAGCTCAAGATCATTTGTCAAGACTTCTTGATATAATCAACAGCAACAATCCTCATCCATATGAGCGCCAAGAACTATAGGAATCCTGCATCATAACTGTATTATATGATCTTTATGCATATGATGGCAGCAGCATATGAGTAACTCATCATCAAGTAAAGAATATGTGTATTCAAGCTTTGTACTTCTCCTTATCCTTATGAAGATCACCATGTAAACACCATATATGCATCATCAGAGAATCAATCCACAAATATGATCTGAACATCAACTTTGTAACCCCAAGAATCATTTAGCCATATAAGCATCATCACCAAGGACTATTAACCATAATGCCAACAATGCATTATTAAAGGCATATGCTCCCCCTCAACCTGTGCCATCTATTTACTGTTAGATCTGATCATGCATATATCAACAATAAGCATCAAGACATCATCATCATCAAGATAGGATCAAAACACTTCTAAACATCTTACAAGTATCAAGACATTTTCACACATCCTCAGCAGACTGTAACTATTAACCAATAGAGCAAATAATGGACTGAATCATATCAGACCCCTTTTCTGAGCCTATCCCCACTGCTTTTCCTCAGACTGACATATATGTGACTGTGCAGTGTCTAACTCGCATATATATGTGACTTCCCTTTATGAAACTTGCGTATGAGATTTAAAACACTGAATTTTTACACTTTCAGCTCCCCCTGAGTCTGTTATGTCTGTGCTATGCTGTGTCTGAGTATATTGTGTTGTGCCACATCTTTCTGACTGTACTTCCTTATTCTTCCATATCTTCAAGTTTGATGATGTTTTCTCCTTTTGGTGTGGTGCCCAAACCTTCTTCCTGCATTCCTTTGCTATATGTCCAAGCTTGTTACATGCATAACATCTCATATGTTTCATATTTCTCCTATAGCAATCAACAACGTTGTGACCAAACATATTGAAAGAAAAACAATATCCCTGAAAGTACTTGGAATGCGATGATCTTTTTGTGTGATGATCTTGAACCATTCTTCTTCTACATCTAGCTACAACATGTCCAAGATTATGACATACATAACATTCAACATTATGCATTTGAGGAGTAAAAGATTTCCTTTGAAGAATTTCTTTCCTTGGCTGTTGATGGGGTTTTCTTCTCATCTCTTCGTTGTGCATTTCATATTTCTCATTAGAGTTTCTTGCCTTTCCATGTGAGCTAGATTCACTTTCAATGGATTCATAAAAACCAAGACCAGTTTTGATAGCAGGAGACCTTTGACTACTAAGAATATCATCCAAGATCTTAGTACTATCTTGAAATCGTAAAAGCTTATTCTTATCTTCTAATTTACCTTTCAAGATATTTACCTCAACCTGAAGTTGTTCTTCCTTTTCTAGACATTACGTCTTCAAAATTTCTTCAGACTTTCTTCCTTCTTCTACTAGTTGTCTTAGTTTGAGAATATCCTTTTCTTCATTCTGATCCTGCAGCATTTGACGAATTCTGAAGACACATTCCAGCTGAGCTTTTAAACTGATAACTTCATTTTCTTGTTTTTCAATAGCTTGGAGTAGATCTTTATTCCGCTTCTTTGATTCTTCAAGATCTTCTTTTAGTGAGAGGATTGTAGCTACAAGCTTTTCATAATAACTGGATCTATCTCTGAGTTTCTTGATTGTTGTGCTCTTTTCATTGACTTCATTTCTTAGAGATGTTACTTCATCCTGCAACTTTTGATATTTATCCTTGAATAACTTCCTTACCTTGCTTCCTTCCTCATGTTGAGCCTTTAGTCTGGTAGCTACTTCTTTCAAGGCACCATCCTTCTTGCTCACCCATAAGAGGACATTCAGTTGTTTCGTTATCACTTACATCACCTTCAAATGGATAGATAGTTGGAACATCAGAGGATAACAAATTCATACTTGATAGTTCATATTCATTCTGAAATGATTCTGAATCTGAAGTGCTTCTTCCACATAATCCCCAATTGATTCTCGCATTGTCATAGTTCTTCTGAGATGTCTTCTTCTACTTAGGTGCTTTCTTCTTAAGCTTCTTTCCCATTGTTCCATGGATCTCCTTCAAGCGATCAAGCTTCTACCAAAGGACCTGCTCTGATACCAATTGTTGGAAATAATACTGAGAGGGGGGGGTGAATCAGTATTATCACATCAATATTACTTTTTCATTTCGAGAGTCTGAGTCATATATGCTACTTCAGTTAAGAATACCCACGCATATTCAGTAAACTTATGATTCAGTTAATTGATCTTCAATGAGTGCATTAGAACATTATCAACCATATTAACAGTAAACAGGTGCGATAAATAGAACAGATCATCACACGTAAGCGACACACATGAACACCATGATATAAGGTGGAAACCCAATGTGGGAGAAAACCACCTGCTGCAAGTCATCTCAATCTTCTTCTTAATAAGAAAATCCTTTTACAATATTTCTGTACAGGTGCAGTCTTGTACCAGTATGCAGGCTTCTACCTGCATAGAGCTACAACCCTCTCTCATTTTCCAGTCTCTCCTTGAAGGGAGCTACAACCCCCATAGTTCTTGTACTAGCCGATCCATTTACTAGTACGTAGGCTGCTACCTGCTATAATGCTCCAATGTTTCCAACTACTACTGAAAGGGAGTTGCCACCCCCTTAGCTCTTGTACTAGCTAAGATATAGTACGTAGGCGCTCGCCTACAATCTTCTCTCCTTCGGATACCACGTTTCAGACATTTTCAGACTGGATACACCTGAAGCACAACACATAATCTGAAAGGCCACGTTTCATCTAATTTTCATACTGGACCCATAAATATCATTGAAGCAGATAATCAATCAATATTCTCAATCACCCAATCACCAAGGATAATATGTGTGTTAGCAATCAGATCTAGTCCATCAGATCATATAAGGATAAGCCATTATGAACATAATCAATCAATCAATCACTTCTCAGAATGCTGTTATCAGAACACAGTACCAGTAACCAAACATCACTTCAGATCCCAGAATACTGCAATAATAAATAGGAGCAGCTAAATAGATTTCATGAAAAATTTGCAACTTCACCAATAGAAAACCTGCATACATCCGCACCTTCTCCTGCTGCTTGCCTGCACACCTCCGCACCTGAGTCTACGGCTTGCCTGCACACCTCCGCACCTGCATCGCTTCTGGGCCTGCGAACCTCCACACCTATGGTGCTTCTGGGCCTGCGAACCTTCGCCCCTGCAGTGCTTCTAGGCCTGCGAACATCGGCACCTGTGGTGCTTCTGGGCCTTCGAACCTCCGCACCTGTTGCTGCAAACCACCTGCGGACCTCCGCACCTGATCTGTGCTTGGACTGCGGTCCTCCGCACGTGCAGTCGTGTTGCACCTGTGGTCCTGTAGGTATAGATCAATTTTTCAAACTTTACTCATACCCCAGACTATCATATCTATAGATCTGATCATGTGCCAAGGAGATCTCCACCCATTAGTAGATCCGCCTTATAAAGCTCAGGTTCCTTCTTTATTCAGATCTAGATCTGCACCATAACCCAATCACTGTATTCGAGATCTAACACTTTATTAGATATTCAATTAATCAGAAGATGCCTTGCTAAATGATCCCCTTCCTCTTTTATAGCCTTAGGCCGTTCACAATACCACGGACCAAAAACCATAACAATTCAATACCATGGACCCAATACTTGGGATCAACACTTTTGGATGCAATACCACGGACCAAAACCATAGGATCAAAAACTGTCGGACTAATACCATGAACCAACCATGAAAGTGAGTGAACTTTTCTCTGCATGAAAGTGCATGCACTTTTCTCTTCATGAAAGGAACTTTTCTTTGCATGAAAGTGCATGAACTTTTCTCTACATGAAAGAAACTTTTTTCTGCATGAAAGTGCGTGAAATTTTCTCTACATGAAAGAAACTTTTCTCTGCATGAAAGTGTGTAAACGTTTCTCTACATGAAAGAAATTTTTCTCTGCATGAAAGTGCGTGAACTTGAAAATAAATTTTCTGCACTATAATTTATCATCTATGTGATTTTACTTCAAGTGTTATATACCTAGGGGGGATAATATGGGGTACCAAGGGTGGTACCCAAGGTAATAATGTAGTAATGGGATGGGCCATAGTAATAAATAAGGTGGTTAACCCATGTCATGTAAGGGACCACAAGTAGTTAATAATAATGTAATGGGCCCATGGTATTAGTTGATGGTATGAGGGAACCATGGTAATGATGCATGGTATTGTATGTATGAGGCCTATATAAAGGCTAGAGACTCCACACATGAAGATGAAGAGAAGTATTCTTGTATGAACAAGCATATGGCTTGTGGAGTGTTCTCCTTCCTTAAGGAGTGAATGTATGGTGTTACCCTACCATAAGGGTTTTGATAATAAAGAATCATTTCATATTATTTCTAGGTTTATTTGCATTGTCTTATATTTTCATATCATATCTATAGTATTTCTGGGTTAGATCTACAACAATTGGTATCAGAGCACTTTCTTGGGCACAAAAGTGGAGAAATTTTTATTTTTTATTTTTGCAGGGTTTTGGGGGCGGCGACTTTGCAGGTCAGATCTGTATGTTTTGGTGCAAGATCTGCAAAATCTAATTGCAGATCTGTATTCCTGGTGAAAAAATAGCCAATTTCGAAAAAAAAAATCGGTCGAATCGGAGTCCGGATGAAGGAGATATCGCTGATTTAAAAATCAGTAGGGTTGCAGACAATTTTTGGGGCAGCGAATTTGCGGCACAGATATAGACATCTTGGCACCCGATCTGCAAAATCTAATTGTAGATCTGAAATATTTGTGAAAAAACACATGATTTCAAAAAAAAAATCAGTCGAATCGGAGTCCGGATGAGGGAGATATCGCTGAATTAAAATCAGCTCTTTTTGCAGAAATTTTGGGTGACGGCGGGAGAGTAGCAGCGCAGATTTGAAATTCCAGTGTCTAAATCAGGATTTCTATCACATGGGCAGATGCAGGATGATTGTTGCATTTATAAAAACAGGTCATAATAAGGATTCTGAGCAATATTGACGAAACTGTGACAATTACAAATTTTCGCCAAGTAAGTGAATTTTTCTCATGGATAAGCTATATTTTACAGGGAAAGATAATGGTCTTACTATTGAAGAATACATAAAACAAAAAAAGACAGTATGGGACAAAAGTTGGAAATGGTGGGTAGTGTATTACTTTAGAGATGAGGCTACCACATGGTGGGGATTACTTAACCAAAAGAAGTGTTCCAACTTGCCCGATGAAGAATTTGAAAAATTACTTTTAGACAGATGGTCTCATGCTAGAAAACAAGATAAGGAGAAACATGTGGGATTATTTCCTACTGGTATATCCTTATTGCAGGTTCATGGATTGATTCAGAAGGAGAAAATCATTGTGTCTATAAATCCGAGTTGCAAGCATAATTTTATCAATGTTAATTTGGCAAAAAAATTGCAAGTCCCAGCAAAACAAATTGAACATACACAGGTTGATGATAAGGATGTTCAAATTTATAAGGATTTGAAGCTTTCTTTGGATAAATATGTGTTGCATGGTGATTTTTATGCTTCAGAGATGGATAATATGGATGTTGTTTTGGGATATCCTTGGATGGAATCCGTGGGTACTATCAATATTAATGTGCAGAAGAAATTCCTGAAGCTATGGTATAAAAAGAAGAAAATTACATTACAGGATATTTCCATCCATAAACAGGTAGAGCACATGGAGGCTAAAGCAGAAGATGTTCAAGGGACTGACATATCAGATGATGAGCCTTTGATGATCGACAATCAAACACAAATAGAGGCTGCAGTAGAAAAGGTTACAGGTGATGATACATCAGAGGAGGGTTCAGTGGTTGAAGTCATATTGAAAAAGAAGACACCACAACAGGCACCACAACAGGGTGAAGTAAAGAAACAGCCATCGTGGGTTAAAACTTCAACATATCATCACCCACATCACCCAGCGAGACAACCATCAAGATGGAAACCAAGTCGTCACATGACGAATCGCGAGGAGAGAAGATCCACCCACTGCACATCAACACAGAAGAGCTGCCACGGTCAACTTCCATCTCAAGCGAGCGAGGCACCAGCGAGATCGAGGGTTCACCTTTCTCTTGGATGTCTAGATGCACGTGCATGGTATCAGTGGACTACTCTTTTGAGTAGATCTTATTATTTGTGTTCTTCTCATGTTTCGGGGACGAAACATTCTTAGGAGGGTGGAATGTTATATACCTAGGGGGGATAATATGGGGTACGAAGGGTGGTACCCAAGGTAATAATGTAATAATGGGATGGGCCATAGTAATAAATAAGGTGGTTAACCCATGTCATGTAAGGGACCACAAGTAGTTAATAATAATGTAATGGGCCCATGGTATTAGTTGATGGTATGAGGGAACCATGGTAATGATGCATGGTATTGTATGTATGAGGCCTATATAAAGGCTAGAGACTCCACACATGAAGATAAAGATAAGTATTCTTGTATGAACAAGCATATGGCTTGTGGAGTGTTCTCCTTCCTTAAGGAGTGAATGTATGGTGTTGCCCTACCATAAGGGTTTTGATAATAAAGAATCATTTCATATTATTTCTGGGTTTATTTGCATTGTCTTATATTTTCATATCAGATCTATAGTATTTCTGGGTTAGATCTACAACATCAAGGAAAACACTTGTCTCATAATGCCAACAATATCCCCCTTTGGACTTGATGGCAAAGCTAACTTTTCATACTGAGAACTGTCATCTGATTCCTTTGGGTTGTCCAGCATCCCATGCATTCTATCACATCTGATATCTCTTCCGTAGATTCATCTAGATATATATAAGTGAGTTGATCTTCTACGAG
The DNA here is from genome assembly GCA_031772625.1 of Pinus tabuliformis. Lineage (NCBI taxonomy): Eukaryota > Viridiplantae > Streptophyta > Pinopsida > Pinales > Pinaceae > Pinus > Pinus tabuliformis. The sequence continues at coordinate 768,418,673 of CM062815.1, forward strand.
TTGGTTGAGATCAAGTACAACACATGCATCATAATGCCAACATGTTGGCAACACTCAAATGAATTGGTAGCATTGACCCAAAATGAAGTAATTGATGGTATGATAGACCAACAGTGTGATAACCATCAAGTTGAATGACCCAAACCACATAATCATGGTGATGAGGTGAAAGTGTCATGTTCAAGAGAGACTTGCTACCATAAAGTGTTCTCCCCTTTTTCCCATTTTCCCTAGTCATTGCTAACCAGTACCTCTTCATTTTTATCAAGCTTGAGGAGGATAACATATGCTTGTTGTATAATTTCACCCTTCGGGTGAAGCCATCGCTCTTTGATGCTTTAACGAGTCCAGTGAAGGTGACACTCGGTTTTGTCTAGATGGACAAGTTTGTCGCTATTTGATGTTTTTAATGAGTTTAACAACAAAGATAGCTCGGTCCTTTTCATATTTAGAGAGTTTGAAAGTTGACGAAAAGAAAACTCCGAAAGTTCTTTTTCGTAGATTTGTCTCTCAAGTCCAAAAAAGCATAAAACAATATGAGAGAGAACCTATTGGTCATGTTTGATCAACATATTCCTTTTTCGTAGTTAATCTATCTCAAACCAAAAAAAGGGTTAAACTTATATTGAGTAGATATCAATTCTAATCTATTAACGAGCTAGAAATGAAAAGTTCCCGACAATATTTTCATGTTTAGAGAGTCTGAAAAAAGCTTAAAGAGGACTCCAAGGGGGTTCCTTTTTCATTTTTAACAAAGCTCAAAAAAGATAAAAGTTTGCTTTGTGGTCAAATATGTTCAATTTACATTTGAGCACGTCAAATTCTACATGTCAGCTATTAAACCTACTCAAAACACCATTGAAATAGATTAAAAATATATGTTTCATGGATAAAATAAATAAAAACTAATGTTTACTCGATTAATGTGCAAGAAATAAACATAAAAACAAGTTTTACTATTCATTTTTACCATTTCACATTTACCATTTGATTTTGGTGCTTTGGAGCAGTTTTTACCTCGACGTTCACTAGCTGATTGCGAAAGATTGAGTGGACCAGTCCTCGTGCCATCCGGAACAGGTAGGAGCTATCTCTGTTCTATTTCATTTCATATCATTCATTTTTAGTTTTAAGCAAAAATTTTGAGTTTTTGGGGCCCCTGGGGTTTCAATTTTCAAACCTAGGATTAATGCACCCTTTCATCATCGAAAGGTGCACTGCAGTGCACTCACCTAGAAGGCTACTTGTATTGCAATGCACTATCCCTAAGGCTGGGCTGCGTTGAACGCAAAACCTAATTTCATTAAGCTATTTTCACCCAAAAATTCTTTTGTTTTTTGCAAGAAATGGATCCTAATTTTCCTTATGGTTGTCTTTTCAAGTATTCATCGGATCATAATGACGATTACATGGAGAGAACGAGAACACGCAGAACAAGATATGATTGCCCTAAATAACCAGGGCACGGTTGAGGCCTTAAGGAATTGCGAGTCACCCAAATATTTCTGATTATCTGGTATGAGGCAACAAATTTAGCTTTTTCAGTTCCTTGTTCGTTCATGGGCTCCTACTGATCAAGTATTTCACATTAGAGACAAAGTGGTCTCAATTACCATCGATGACATATACTTTCTTACTGGATTGTCGAGGTGGGGTGCCCCCATCTCACTTTCTGGATTTTACAAAGGGGGCGAATCAGTGAGATATTACATACGACATTTTTGTTAGCCAGGTGCACAGCCTAGCTGGGACGGAAAGATTAACATTAATGATGTTAGTGATTTACCATTCAGGACGATCCTCTTTACCATTGCCAAATTGGCTGGCAGTGCGACACTACATTTGAAAAATAGATCATACAAGCAGTATGCATTAGAGTGTTTAGAGCCAAAAGTGTTCAACTAGTGCGAGGCAGTACTTTTGTCCTTGAAAGCACAACTGACCAAGGTGAAAAGTGGAAAGACAAAGAACTTTGGCTATGGGTCAATCCTGATTTCTTTCTCCTTGATTCCACTTATGCAGCCACAACTTGTTTCACTGTGTATCTAGAGCTAAGGATCCATGGATGTAGAGATGGGTAGATCTTATGGCTAGGCATGTTGGTCAGTCATTGATTACATTTATCCCTGCATTCTTTGAGTGGCTTGATCGACAGGATATGGCCATCACAGAGTATCCATATTAAGGGATGGATTTCTGCAGAGATCTAGACTTGATGTTACCAGTTGGAGCACAGTGGGGGGCTATAGGTAAATTGTTTGACCAAAGTGTTTTTTGATTTTAAATTTTCTACTTTTTTTGTCTTTTTTTATTATTTCCAAGACTAAACAAAATCAATTTTAATGTATGTAGACATTGGACCTATTCAACCTGTGGGACACCAATGAGTGGCAGGTGGGCCAGCACATAGACCTATTGGGAGAGCAGTTCTTCGAGACTTAGATTTAGCCGAGACACTGGCTTAACTACAGGACCACATAGAGGGTTTGACCCTAGGCATTCCAGATATCCGGATCGAGGAGTTGCCTATGCGACTACAGTGCTACACCATTGGCGTTCTGAGTAGTTGGATGATACTTTTACGCATGATAGCATAGGTTGTGACCTATTATCATGAGCACTACTAGTCTACTAGATGCTTTCTCCATACATTTTGAATTTTAGGTCAAATGACCAATTTTTGTCTTGGACACAAATTGTTTGTAAAAACTTTTAAAACAACTATCTATTTTACTTTCAGAGTTTTACTATGGTTATGTGATGCAATCCTATTCAATTGATGATGTGAATTGAAAATATTTACTTTACATATGTCACAAATGTCTATTTAACACATAATTTGCTAGAGAATCAGTTAATGTGTTTAGGTTTTTGGAAATATGCTGATATTAAATGTGTTCAAAATACCTTTCCAAATACGAACTCTAAGGAAAATGCGATGAATTGTTGGTTTCAGACGGTATATATGCCAGTAAGTTGTAGTACAATGAGTTGTGAGTCTAGCCTAATGATGATTCGGCGTATGCCAAGTGAAATGGCATCAGAGATAATTTCAATCAACGTGCTATAGACAGCGATATTGTTTGTCGATCGACCAATACAAATCCCTCTAAAAATCACTAACTTTCTGCTTGGAATGAAAATGGCCCATGCTGCAGAGGATAGGTTCTATGTACTACAACTAGCCCCATTGGCATAACCAACAAATGGTTCTGAAAAGTTCGACATCTACAACAAATGCAAAGTGGATTACTTAACCAAATAAAAACTCTAAAAGAAACACACACACACACACATACAATCAAAGCATATATACAGTGAATATTACTATACTTAACTAAGCATAGTAACATTTAAGGTTCAACCCATTTCGGAGTTGCGACAATGGAATCCCATCATAGTCCACTAACTCGTAGGCACCTTTTGTCAAAACACACTTAACGATACAAGGGCCCATCCATAGTAGTTCAAATTTTCCTGCTCCAAGTTTGTCAGACTCCTAATCGTAAAGCAAGACCAGGTCACATTCTGAGATGACACGAGGCTTGACATTTCTATCATATTGCGCCTTAATACGTTTCTTATGCACTTTGTTAGCCAGTGCGATATCATGATAGGTTTTATCCAGATGGATTAACTCCAAGAAATGTGCTTCTTCTTCAAAAGTGTCAGGTAACAAGCCAATCACGAGTTTGAGAGATAAGATTTCACATTGAATCGGTAAGACTGCTTCCAAACCATACACCAACTGAAAGGGTGTGAATCCAGTTGCATTTCTCACTGAGGTTCAAAATGCCCACAGAGCCGAGTATAGGATTAAATGCCAATTTCCTTTATGAATGCCAATCATTCTCTGCAACATGTGCTTAAGGACCTTGTTGATGGCCTCATCTTGTCCATTAGCTTGCGGGTAGTATGAATTAGAACTATCATGTGACATTCCTAACTTGGCAATCAAATCAGCCATCACGTGATTGAGAAAATGTGATCCATGATCTATAAATATGGCTTGTGGTACCCCAAACCTGGCAACCACATGGTTGAAGAAAAATAAAGCAGTTGTTTTGCCACTGTTGTTCAATGTTGGCATCACCTTGGCCCATTTGGTAAAATAGTCAACAACGACTATAATATATCCATGCCCCCTGGCTGAGGTGGGGTTACATGTCATAAAGTCAATGCCCCGTTTGGCGAATGAGCCAAAAAAAACGACTGGATGCAATGGTGCATGTGGTAATATAGTTTTTCGGTCATATATCTAGCCTGCATGACAACTTTTGATAGCAATAATGCAATCTTTGAATATCTTTGGCCAGAAGTAACCAGCACAGAGAATTCTATGTGCGGTAGCATACCCAAATAAGTGTCCACCATAAGCACCTGAATCACATTCATTCAAATATTTCTTTGCTTCCACATGAGTGAGACACCTACGTAAAATCATATCAACACCACGAAGATAAAGTGTATCACTAATGGTCAGATAATATTTGCCTTGGTATCAGGTACGTCACTATTCATAGTGAGAGGTATTAGGCCGGAAAGCTTGGGTCTGGAGATAGACCAGTATATCTCCATATCGCGGATCACTTGACGAGATAAGAAACAAAGACTCATCCAAGATTGATGCTTCTAATGTTGAATCATTGGAGGATGAGGGAAGGTCGCAAAGTAATTCGGCAAAAACAAGAGATTTCTTTGATTTAGAGTTGATGAATTCCAAATCAAATTCCTGCAAAATAACTATCCATTTTGAGTATTTTCCCCCCAGCAATTGACGTGACAAAATGTATGTCATAGGGTTGCCCCCCAAAAACAAGTGGTTATTGTACAACAACTTGAGAAATTGAACTTCTTGACTTGAAACTTGTGATTGCAAGGTAGAAGGATCAATTTGTACCAGTTGACATAAAAGAATTTGAACTTGTGACTGTGGTACAGTAGTAATAACAGGTGTAGTGGGAATAGCTGACACAGTTTGCATTGGTTGTGTTGGATACACAAGCCTTGGTTGAACTGACATTGTTGGTTCCCATTGAAAAACTCTAATTCCATATTGACCTGAATACTGTGGGTTATTACCATATGGTAGTCCCCTGGAATAAGGAGGATACAGTGAATAACCATATTTCTCTCCATATGGTGGAAATCCAGTATTTAATGGATACATAGGTCTTTGTTGACCAAATTTCCCAGCTTGATACTGATATGCAAGATCATACTGTTGAGTTCCCATTAGAGAAGAACCATGTAAAATTCCATGGTGTAGAAGAAACCCCTGAGTGGGTTCCAAACAATGATTGGTAACCAACCAGGACAGATGATTCACCATACAGGTGCGACTCAGGTGTGGTAGAAAACATCGAAGAGTTTACAACAAAAGATTCTATTGTAGTTGCATCAGATGATACAGTCTGAGATGTTGACAATTGTTCAACCATAGTTAACTGACCCAAAATTTGTCCTAAAGAATCGATGGGTACTTGAAAAGAAGCAGGATCAAATGAAGCAAAAAAATCAGGAGTATTAGGGTAAAGATAAAGCCCAGTTCCAAAGTGAAACGGGGTTCCAAGTGTGGAATATTCTTCCAATTCCTCCTCTATAGAAATTAAACCAAGTGGAAGAACTTCACTGTCAAGTCCGTAAAAAATTTCTGGTGTTGATGACGCTGAAGTTTCAATAGTTACTGATGTCTGAGGGGTAACCAGTTGATCGTCTTCCGGTAAAGTAACAACTTCTGATGTTCAAATTCAAAGTCCAGATGTTCGGGTAATTGAACAACAGTTTCAGAAAGAGGTTCCTTAACAACTTTAGGTTCAGATGTAACTTTTGTTCGAACTGGGATAGATTCTGGATTAACTTCTGGTTGAACTGATTGAAGTTCAGAAGTACCTTCTTGCTGAGCAATTTCAAGTTGAGGATCAACATTTTGCTGAACAACTTCGGTTACTATTTCACTAGGATCAGTGCTAATGTCTTTAGGTAATTGTGAAACTTCTTCTTCAAGAACAGATGTACCAGAAATAGTTGGAGAAACTGGAGTCTCTGTACTTACCAAAATAGATGATTCAGGTAATTCAGATGAAGAACTAGGAGTTCTTCATGTACTAGACTCAGTTAAGTGAGATCGCTTTGCCCGAATTGGTGTTGCTTCGGGAGGCAAAGGTGGTTTACTCGTTGTTCTTTGTGAACGATGGGGTATGGGTTGATGTTCCTCCATGATTGTTGATTAATTTTATTATAAAAAAAGAAGTAAACAAAAAGGGGTATACTAGGGAAAAGGTTTACCAAGCAACTGTGAACTGCAAAATACCTCTTGAAGAACCAAGAAGTACGTGTAGGCAATCTCCTCGAATGTTGTGTTTGGCGTATCACAGTTGACAAGGCGGTCGACTCGGTTACTTAAGGATGGATAGAAACCTAGATTTTTCCTCCCATATATACCTGAAGGTACATGGAGGCCCAGTCCGTATAAGCGTTTTCTAATGCAAAACCGCACAGTGAAAGCATTCCCATATACTTTATGTACTGTAACACCACCATATATACCTGAAGGTATGTGGATGAGCTATGATATACTCACATATGTGGAATGAGGTATCACACTCGAGATGTATTACAAACAAGTTAGCGACAACAGCTTTGTTTTATGACGTCGAAACACGTCTCTAGCCTTGAACCACTAAATGTTCTCGTTAATGACAATGGTCCATTAGGTAAATTGATTTTTATTTTAAGTTGATCTTACTTAGAAATTTTCCTTTCAAGTTCAACACGTGATGTATTCTGAAATTCCTAGGAATGCAACTATCATGATAATCATTTTTTCCATTCAATTTAACGAAGAAAATCCTAGCTACTTAGGGATAGAGAAATCAGATTTCTTTTGATCAAAGAGCAAAGAGCACAATCTAAATGCAAATTCCCTACACTATTCCTCTTAGCACACACAAACTTCTTTAATGCAACATGCATGTATTTCTTTTCAGTTTCCCTTAGTGTGAATGAACAAAAAAGAAAACTAAAGCACAATCGATCAATAAACTCTTTTCATAAAAGTGACGATTTTGCGACAATTTCTTTTCAAGGAAAGGAAGACTTTATGACACTTTGGTTTTCAAATAAATGAGGAATTACGACACTTTCAACGAAAAGACTAATCATATGCACACATCAACCAATCGATATTTCATGAATGAAGACTTTACAACAATTCAATTTTCGAAGGAAAAGACGATTTTACGACACTTTCTTTCAATAAAAATCAATCAACCAAAAAACTAACTTTTGACCATAGATTGAAAATGACAAAGTAAATACATAAGAAACATTTATCAATCCTAGTCTAAGTAGGGCTAGCTAAGGAGATGAAACACTATTTTCAGAGAGAAGACGTCATTGACATTCAGAAAATCATTCAAACAAGAGAAAATTGGCAAAAAACTTCAGTTCCTAGATGGGAAACTAACCCTCAAGGGATCAACGCAAGCTGTAGTGAGAGATAGTGCGCTTCATTGCATTGGCTCTATGCGAGAAGTGCATTGCAGCACACTATGTCCTTCATTGGGCTACGTTGGTGACAGTAAGCCATTTTTGAAGGCAATTTGACATATTTTTGACTCAATTTTCAATGAAATAAGACTGAAATTCAATCAACAACCACAAGTACAGTATGTAGAAATGTCTTAAGAGGCTGATAAGCTACTAAGATGGATAATCGATCCCCAGTGGAGTTTCCAATTTGTTTTGGGAATTTTTAGTGTCTACGGATAAACGCTTAAACCCCTAGACTAGTAGCTAAGTCTAGAACAACAAAGCAAAGCATTCTCTACTTTTTCTATAACCAATAGATTAAATAAGATAGTAAATAAGAGTACCTTAAGCTTTCGCTTACTCCTTATCTCCCTTGACCAATTTTGCTGCTCCTTCCCATACTTAATCTGCTTGAAAAGTACCTGCACATAGATAGAAGAAAAAACCGATCAAAGCATATGATAATGATCTATTGACTAAACATAAAATGGAATCAAGTGCATAATACACATATGAAAGCATCAATAAACAATACAAACATATGGAAAAAGATTTGAAGACTTTATTAGCAGAAGGAAGAGTTACAACCCAATTTGCTTGATTCAGTGCTACTCCTCCAGTTCAATCCCATCCTCTCCTCATAACAAGCAAGACATTTTGACATCATTACAATACTTGAAACCAACTCAAGTCTCATACTGATAGCAACTCCCTATAATTCAATGATTTCCAGCCACTGGTCACTTATATGAGTAGTCTTTTTATAAGTGAATGAAGGAAGTTATGCCATAAATGGTGATAATGAATGCCCTCCAAAACTTAGGATTTAGTTCCATGGAGGAAGGGATAAAGGGATTAATGTTCCTTAACTCCCTCCCTCATCCAATTTCGAGCCCAAAGGAGTGGATAGCCTTGGGAAACTTCTAGAGGCATCCTATGGATAAGAATATTCCACACCCCAATGCAAATTTCACTCAAATTCACCCAGCACAGGCCAAAGAGGGCTCAAGTGCACTATAATGCACCCTGGCAGTGTACTGGGCTACACTGCAGTGCACCCTGATTAAGGCATGCTTGCATTGATCTTCTTAGCAGTAGTTTTTGGATTATTTCGGTCATGGAATCTCTTGGGAAGGAGGAATTCTTGATGGTTGAATTCATTAGGGCATGTAACAACTGAATTAGGGTTTGATGGGCCTTAATAGTATTGATTTGTAAGTTGGGGTTGATGTGGCCAAATGGATCTGTAACACATGCTTAGTGGAAGGAAGGCATGACATGTAGTCCATGGATATGGATTCCCAAGGTCGACTAGGGGTAGGTAGCGGGGTATAGAGGCATTGCTTCTTGATGTTCAATTTAGCAATGGCATAGGCCGTGCAGGATGTGATGTAATTCCTAACATCCTATAGAAGATTCGGCCAATAGAAATACTTCTGCAGTGCTGCCACCATTTTCTTGACCCCAAAATGCCCAACTTCCTGATTGTAGTGTGCTTCCCAAATCATCTTGGCACGCTTGCTTGAAGGAACACAAAGGTGACCTAGGTGGCATAATAGGGCATCCTGGAGGTGAAAATCTAGAACATGTTGACCATCCAAGATTTTTTGGTATGTGTGGCCGAATTCTGGGTCGCTTTTGTAGAGAAGTGGCCAATCAGAAGTCTCGTACCGACAAGAGTTGAGCACAGTGGTTAACGATATGATCGGTGGTCGACTGGCAATCTGCAACATTATTGGCGCTACTCTTCTTATACTTGATATTCAAATGGAACTGTTGTAGGCATGTGGACCACTTCTGTTGGCGATCATTCTGAAATTTCCCTTGGGTCTGTATGAACTGCAGGGGTCGGTGGTCTGTGTGGATGACCATTTCCTTCCCCAAAATGTAATTCTTCCATTGTCGATAGGCTTGCACAATGGAATAAATCTCTTTGTCATAAGTGGGATGCTTCTGGACTATGTATGAAAGTGTGTCACTGTGATATGCCACTGAATGACCGTGTTGAGTAGGGACTACCCCAATAGCGTAGTCAAAGGCATCTGTCTTGATCTCAAATGGTTGTTGCAAGTCTGGTAATGCGAGCACTCCTACTGAGTAGAGGTGATATTTCAACTCCATGAATGACTTCTGTTGAGATTCAGACCAAAAGAGTTTTTCTTTTGCTCCTCCCTTGGTGACTTGACTCAAGGGTCAAGTGATATGAGAAATTCCCAACACGAACCTGTGGTAGAAGTTGGCAAGGCCCAGAAAGCTGCGGAGCTCTGTCAGAGTGGTTGGAGATGGCCAATCCTGAATGACTTGGATTTTGGCTGGATCCACATGCACCCCTTGTTCATCAGCGAGGTATCCTAGATACTGAACCTGGGTCATGCCAAAAGTACAATTCTCCAAATTGGCACATAACTTGTGTTGCTACAATGGTTGGAGAACTTGCCGGATGTGATGGAGGTGTTCTTCCCAAATCTGGCTGAAGATCATGATGTAATCCAAGTATACCACTACAAATGAGTTGGTGAATGGCTATAAGATGTCATCCATTAGCCTCATGAAGGTTTCAAGAGAGTTCGTCAATCCGAAATGCATAACCAACCATTCAAAAAGGCCCTCCTTGGCTTTGAAGGTAGTCTTCCACACATCGGAGGGCTCGATTGGTTCCTAGTGATACCCTGAATTCAATTCAATTTTGCTTAAATATTTCCCCCCTTCAGTTGGTCCAGGAGGTCATCAATCCGTGGGATCGGGTACCTATTCTAGACAGTGATCTTATTCAGCGCCCAATAGTTAATACAGAGTCTCCAAGTCCCATCCTTCTTTTGTACCAACACGATCAGGCTCCCACGAGGCGATGAACTCGGATGAATGTGACCTTTTTGTAGTATCTCCCGAATCTACCTATTTATTTCATCATTCTCCAGAATGGAGAGGTGATATATTAGTCCATTGGGCAGTGGCGCACCCGGGGTTAGATCGATGGAGTGCTTGACCTTACAGTGCAGAGGAACCTCTGCGGGGGAGGTGAAGATGTCGCACTCCTCCACGACCTTGTCCATCTGTAGTTGTTGTGTGGAGGGGACCTGTTTGGAGGTCGTGACCACCGTCTTCTTATTTCCTTTAGGGCATATCATCAGGAAAACAAATTTCCCGTCTTTTCAAATGAGCTTACTGCATTGTTTTGTAGTAACCAAAGAGATGGCGATAGGTGGTGCTACCTCCGGTATCCTGTACAACTTATTTCCCAAAGTAATAATAACAACATGGGGACCTGATTCATACACAACATGTCACTTCCATAAGTATGGTTGGCCTAATAATACATCACAAACATCAAGGGGAGCAACATCACACGATACCTCATCCATGAAGGGCTTGATGTTATATGGAAGGTGACACCGCTGGCTCACGCGAAGATCCTGTCCTTAGTGATGCCACCCGATGGTGTACGGTTGTGGATGTGTTGTAGTTGGTAAGCCCATCCACTTCATGAACTCTACTGAAATGAGGTTCTTTTGGCTCCTTTTGTCGACAATGAACTATAGCGGGGAGCCCTTTACCCACATCTAGGAGTGGAAGAGGCGCTCCTCCTCCTTTGGATCTTTGATTTCCTCCTTCTAGATCTTTGTTGTGGCAATGATGGTGTTGGGCTATGAATCGATAATATGCTTCCCTTTATCATTCCCCCTATCAGATTCTGACTCTTAGTTGGAGCATGCATCTAATTCTGAAACCTTTAGCTCGGCCACGAGTGATTGTTTGGCCCAACACACACTTGTGTTGTGAGTGGAGGTGTTATGGAACTCATACCACTTTCCCATGTCCTTTTTCGGCTTCACGACACTATTCATTACTTGTGGCTTTGGTGGGTTGTCTTGGATCGCCTTGCCTTGGCTTTGTCCTTTTTTATACGATTTGGGGGTACCTTTCCCTTGTTTTGGATTCACAAATCCAAAGTCCTGCTTCTTCTGTTTAAACTTTTGCTCGATCTCGACAGCATATCCATATGTCGTGCTGAGTGAGGAGATGTTCAGGAATTATATTTCATCTTGGATGTACCTGTGTAGGAAGCCACAGCATTTGAGTATCAAATGCTACTCCGAATCCTTGATACCCAACTTTGTGTGAAGCGTATGGAAAATATTGGTAAACTACTCTAGTATGTCTTGGTCCCTTCCCTACCACAGCATGGTCCACTTTATGTATTCATCCTCGTAGCTTTCAATAGGGTAGTACTGCTCCTTGCTTGCAGCCAAAAATGAATTCCAAGTGGGTGAAGCTAAAAACAATGAGGTCTTACTTTCATCCTTCTGCTCAGAGTAGGTTTCCCACCAGTCCTTGATGTGGGGGGCAGCTTTGAGAAGAGTGAAAGTAATCTTTTCTCAACCGGAAAAATCATGAATAGAAACACCCTTCTAGTAGATTTAACCATTTATCTACGATGTCTGCATCTATCTGACCCTCAAATATGGGAATGTAAAAGTTAACTTGTAGCTTAAAGGGTGTGGTGCTTCCAGAGTAGTTGCTAGAAGTAGATGTGTCGCCCCTGGGTAGCCGTTGAAGGATTTTGGCAAAGCTGTCCATCATCGCATTCCTTTATTGCTCAAGGGCCTCTTCGAGAAAATTTTTGATAGAATCTGCTACCCCCTCGTCTTTCCTTTTGTCCTCCATGGGAGGCCGTCATGATTTGTGATTCTGGTCTTCCAAAGGTTCGACCAATTCAAGCCCTAACTCCTTATATCCCAACCTCGTTGGGGACATGCAAATAAATACAAAGAAAGAGCATACCACTCTGATACCATTGATCCAGATTTAAACAAGAACGCAACAAATTATAGATATAACCACACAAATAGAGATATAGCATAAATAATACTTCATTTCATTAGTGTAAAATACTGAAATATGCTTACAAATAGAAATGGAAATAAAATAGCTAGGGTGATGGTAGCTTATCTCTGAGAAGCGACGTGGCAGCTACATGCCTCTGAAGGCCTATTTATTATTGAGAAACAATGGAAAACCCTAAACATCCCAAAACCTAACCCTACGAGATGAAGCGCCAAACTATGGGTCCCGTTTGGGTAACTTGGTATATCAACTTCCCGGGGTCGTAACTTTGGCATAAAATATCCGTTTGACGCGCACAATACCTCATTAGAAATATCTATCTGAGCACTAAAAATTTGGGAAGAGAAACCTTGGCTCCCAGGTTTCCAAAAAAACATTGTTTAGGATGTCAAAATGGCTCCAGAAGTTCAGGACCCAAAAAACTACTAAAAATAGTAAACTGTGCTACAATTATGGAAACTTAAACACTGAAAGAAACAATGGTGGGGGTCCAAGTGGAATTGGTGGGTGGCCACCAATATCATCCTGGATCACCGTGGGTATGTGCACATCCCAGTCATTTCTTTGTGCATTTAAAACCTTCATCAGCACACTCTCCGGTATCTTATTAAATGCTTCTACTGTCCGCTTAGCCTGCGGGTGATACGGTGCACTTTTCTGATGGTAAACTTGAAATTACTCTGTTAGCACATTGATTGTTTCATTAAGAAAATGTGTACCCCGATCACTCATCAAACTTTTCAGAAAACCAAACCTCGTTAGCACATACTCAAAGATGAATTTTTCTACTTTTGTGCTTGTACAGTCATTCACAGGTTTTTCCTCCACCCATCTGGTTAAATACTCAGTCCCGGTGATGATGTACCATGCACTTGTCTTCTTTCTTGGAGGCTGAATTGGTCCCACAAAGTCAATCACCCACTTCTTGAAGGGATGTAACAATATTTGTGGATTAAGAGGCAACTCATCGCTCCGTGATGGTTTTCCAGTCCTTTGTAATGCATCGCATGGCCTACAATATGCTTTTGAATCCTTATACAATGTCAGCCACCACAACCCAGTGTGTAGAATCTTCTATGTTGTTGCTTTGCCCGCATAATGTCCTCCTGTGGCTCCTCCATGAGCCTCAATGAGGATGTTGTTCCATTCAAATTATGGCACATAATGTCACAGTATTTCACCTTATCCCATTTTATATAAGCGCCTTGCAATGACAAAAAAGTCGGATACGCGCACCATTAATTCCTTCTTTTGTTCGCTAGTATATCCTTATAGAGCCATTCCCTTCGTTAGGAAGTGTATAATATCTTCAAAGTGACTATCTGTGACATGAACCACAAATAGCTGCACGTCAGGTAGTCCTTCCTCCAAAGTAATAGGCTCCACTCCTGTTTCAATGCGTGACAGATGATCTGGTCTAGCATTCAATCGTCATGGTTTCACAATAAATTCAAAATCATATTCTTGAAACAATAACAACCATATGCATATTGCCCCCGAACACAAGCTGGTTCACCAAGTATTTCAATGCAGAATGGTTTGTATTCATCTTAAAGTGTCCACCTAGCAAGTAGTGCCTGAACTTCTAGGGCGTGTATACCATAGCCGGACCCTCACACTCTGTCAGTGAATAATTATTCTCAACTTTAGATAGTTTCCTACTTGTGAATTTTGTGGGATGATCCAATTTTCCCTCATCGACCTGTGTTAGTACTGCTCCCAGCGTAATACATGACGCGTCGACATGCACATGAAATTCCTTCTTCCAATCTGGGAAGACTAGGATCGATGCAGTAACCATTTTCTCCTTCAGGACATCCAATCTCTTATGACATTCCTCATTCCAACAGAATGTAGCATCCTTCTTTAGCAATTTCTCCATCGGCGTGGTGATCTGGGCATAAATTTTGATGAAATTTCTACAGTACCCTGTATGCCCCAACATTGTGTGTAGCAGTTTCACACTTCTTGGTGCCTCCAAATTGATTATAACTGTGATCTTCGCAGGATCTGCCATCAAGCCTTGTCTGCATACTACGTGACCCAAAAATATCCCAAAAGGGACACAGAACAAACATTTCTTTAGATTGAGTGTGATCTAGTACCTCTAGCATGTATGTAGCACCAAGCGCAAACTTGCTACATGGCACTTTACCAGTGCAAGCATTGTCCAATCGTCAAAGTATACCTCCAAAATTTTGTGGATGAAATCTTTGAACGTTGCGGTGTATACACGCGAGAAGATCACAGGCCTGTTCTTCATCCCAAAAGGCATCACAATATACTGGAAGCATCCCCATTCAGTCGCGAAGGTCATCTTACTTCTATCCTTCGGCATGATCTTGATCTGATGTTACCTTGAGAACCCATCGGTAAACGTATATGCTTCTTGGCCGCCAACATTATCCAACACCTCATCGATGAACGGATTTGGGAAAGGATCATGCACACAAGTGTCATTCGACTTCCTGAGATCTACGCATATCCATATCTCATCCTTTTATTTATTGTCCTAAACTACCATTAGGCTTACCTAATCAGACTCTTCTACTGGTGCAATGATGCCTACTGCAAGCATTTTATCCAATTCCAAGCAGACCCTTTCCTTATACTTTGGATTGAGGCAGTAAGGTCTTGCTTAACTAGTTTCACATCCAGTTTTAGAGTGATCTTCATGACATCCAAATCCCCTATTATCCCTTTTACATCTGAAAACTTCGTAGGGAACAAATCCCAATATTCGTGGAGCAATTCAATGACCTTATCTACTGTCGTGTCGTCCCAGTAGTCCCCAATATTTACAAACTTTGGCTCTGCCTCTGTGCCAATGTTCACCTGTCTAGATTTGAGTGGCTCAGTGATGTCTAGATTCTCTAGGTGTGGTCCTTCAACTTCGCAGTGACCTTCAGTCTCTGGAATATTAATCTTCCTTGGGTCTTTATCTTCTTCTTCTGCTGTCACATTGTCGCACTCCAGCGCGTGGCTCAGCTGGGTAGTCCAATCAATTGAATCAAATCTAGAGGATCCCGTGGTATCCTAAAGATCACTACCTTGACCTCTGTGACACTTCAACAATACATTCAAACCCATCCTCAAAGCTGAAAGTCATCAAGAATCCTTGGCGCAAAACATCCCATTCTTCGGTGCCATGGAAAAGCTCAACCTCCAAATACCAATTCATCAGTATAACATCCAAGGTATGACAAAACAAATGTACCCACTCCAACTAAGGCTCCACTCCATACAATTCAGTCTATTTCGCCAATTGGTCACACAAGTCATTCCTCCCATCATATTTTTTCATTAGCCATACTTGTGGGTGACCAAGCCACACTCTCATCATTTTTCTGTACATGCACCAATCATCAAAATTGTCCTTGTGCATGCCGCACCATATCACAGGTGTAATGCCTAGTCCAAGGCCTGGAAGCGATGCTTCTTTGGAATTTCTCTCTCGAATGCATCCAAAAAGTTATCAACATCAGTTAAACCATCATAGTAAGGAAAATTTCTTACCTCTGACGATACATAGCCCAACGACTTGGTCATCATATTACAATGCAATGTAGATACTTCATGCAGTTGATTCTACCAAAGACCCAACTCTTCATCTGAGTCTAATGTACAAGAACTTTTGTGGTCCCATGCAATACACCCATTTTCTATCATATTCACCAAATCCTAATCTTGAGCCATTATCTTGTAAATCTAGTCCAAATCGTCATTACTTTCATAATCATGGACCGGTTCAGTATAGCGTGGTCCTTCTGCAGGGTCCAAGGGTACCACTACGTGGAGCGATTTCTTCTCAAATATCATCTTTTGCTTCTTCAAAATGATTACCCCATTCATTTCAATGGCCCAATCAATTTTAAGGAGTGCGGGGTAGGAATTTTTGTCATCCACAATCTCTATTACTTCAAAGTCAGCTAGTGTGCTCACGCCTTCAATATCAATTGTTACTCCCTACAACCTTTCCATGGGGATGATTTTTTGCTGATTTCACCATCCTTAAATGAATCAGAGACCATTGTACCACAGGTCTCCCCATTCTCTCCCATGTCTGCTTTGGCAAGACATTCGCATCCAACACCAAATCTAGAATAACTTGATCCATCTCATATTCTCCTATCTGCGCAGTGAGCCTCATCTCACACCCCGTTATCGCCTTATTCTTGCCAATATTTCTGATTACGCATGGTCCATTAGTAGCATTTTCCTTCCCAACACACCTATTGATCAACTCCTATAGTCCCTTCACAGCCTTGCTATCATACAACAACTTCATACATGTTTCTAAGAAAGTAGTAATCATGGACGGGTCCATTTCTTCAGCTGGCTTCTCTTGTTCCCGAGGTAGACGCCTCATCGAAGCTTTTCTTTGCTTCCAGAAATGTTTCTCTTGTGCATTCTATATCAAACCCAATCTCTTTTTCTAGAAATTTACAGACCCACTCACATTCTTCAGGGTTCTTCCCCTTATCTTCACCAGTCGTCGCTCCACTCTGCAGCACAATATTTACCTTAGGATCTTCCTCGTGAGGCTCAACCCTCATCATCTACAGATTTTGAGTTGGCTATTGAGGTTGCACCCCCTTTTCATGTATCTTAGCTAACAATATTAGGAAATCCTCTGTCGTGTGGTAAATCTGAGTACAATAGTGGCATGGCAGATGCGTCGGATTTGGGCAGTCTCGTGCATAGTGTCCTGGTCTCCCACAATTGTAACAAATGACCTACCCTCGACCTCTACTAGGTCCTCCTCCATGTTGGCCTTGTCCGTGCCCTTTATAATCACCTCAAGCTCCCCCAGCGCCTTGGTCCAAAGGCGGCGTTTCTGTGTGCACCCATTATATAGGCATTCTATCCATCATCAATTTGTAACTACGCCAATTGTGATCAACATGACCCACCAATTGACAAAAGTTGTAGAAGAGTTGTTGCAGTGTCTCTACGAATTCTACAACAAATGGCAATTCTATGTCACATGTTTTCTAGCTACCTAACAAATAGCACACCATAGCGCGGGCCCCATACTTGGCCCTACTGGAGCTTTCGGCCTCAGAGGCATTGGTCCCCCCACTGCAACATAATTTGCGAAAACCAGACAGTGATATTTGTCATGCCCCTGGCTTTTGCACTTCAGGCACCAAACTTCTTCACGCACCTCAAGCTGAGTTGTTCTACCTTTCTTCAGATTCTGCATTTCTAGGCAAAGGTTCTACAACTGTGAATGAATCTACTGAACCCCTAGATTATCATCTTTCATCGGTGTCTCATGCAATCTCATCACAATTTCTAGAGTTTTTGCTTGGGTCCCAATCTTTTGTTGTGATAACACAACCCCTAGATGAGGTAGGAGAGAAGCCACAAACCATTCACGGTGCTACCCATCATTTAGATTCCTGTTAACCTCACAGATTGTACACTTCAATCTCCGATCAAGATCCAAGGGTGTCTCACCAAGCTTCATCATGATCTCTTTGAATCCCATAATTGATTGTGCTTCAGACTTAGGTCTACTAAATTCCTTATTCAGTGCAGTCTAGATATATACCAACATGGATGTCAAGTTATTAGTGTAGTACTTAATGTACCATGTTAGCACACGATCCTAGAAAGCACTAACCAACATTGCTTTCTTCATTTGATCATCTGAGATACCATCAACTTCCCATACAACCTTCGTGATGAACCAAAACTGATCAGGATATTCATTTCCCACGCCCTTGAACACAAGTAGCTTTACTGAGTTCACCATATTGAACAGTGGTGGAGGTGGTGGTGGTGTAGGCAAAGGTGTATGCAGGAGAGGTGAAGATGGAGGTGGTGTGGGTGGATGGGGTATTTGCGGGAACCCTTGCTTTATCATCTGAACGACACTCTGCGGAGATGCCTGTGCTGCTTCCTCATCGTCACTCAGAGGAGGTTCAATTAATGGGCTATATTCATGGCTTTCCACTTGCTCCTAAATTTCATTCCACTTCGTGTAGCCCCAAACATCAACGTAGCTGCATAACCCACTTTTCACACAAGAGAATCTTAATCCGGGTATTTAACAATTTTAAATACTTACCTCGTGGTCCCTTGAAGAAGAAGCGCTGTGTTTTGTTGTAACTGATCGAGGTATCGACTGTGAACTCTATCACAAACCCTCCTATGATACGATCGAGCCAATGATTGAAATCACACGTGATCTTATCTTTAGAGGCTTCTAATCTTTGCACTAACTCCGAGATCCAGACTATTGGACCGTCAAGCCTCCAACTTCCTTAGACATCTGCCAATTCTGCCATCCACTCATACAACTCGACCGAGAAGGAATAAACAAAGATCCAGTGTATCTTTGTGTACAGGTATTTGTTCAACCACTTTTCTTTCATCAATCGTAGGTTCATGTTCTCCTGTGCCATGAATTCGTCGATCTTTCTATCCAACCAATTTTTGATCTCCTTCTTATTTGGATTCCAGTGATGCAACATCACACATCTTGTTATGCAGATCCTTGTTCTGGTAATGGAACCATTTTTTGGCTTCATGGGCCCTGACCCAAGTTCAGCGTTAGTTAGCCAAGAAAATCCCTACACTACTGGCCCTTTCGGCATCAATCCGTGGAGCGTGGACTTAAGTCTCACCCGAAGCAGTATGGGGGGATGTAGGAACCGAGTTTCTGCACCCTGAGATAGTTGTAATGTCGATTTATACCTTAACCCTTCCCTCATGCAGACCGATAAGCATTTTAGGGATGATCAATGTACTTCTCTTACTCGGCTTTGAAACCTTCATGAAGGTCTGCGATCATCGTTCACGGACCCTAAATAGGCAATTCAGATGCTTATGTTCCCCTGTACTTACTCTTACTTATGTGTCTACCCATATTAGCTTAAGTACCGGTTAACTTCAACATGCATTAGGGTTATCTTCGCGTAAACAACTATTCTTACTTGTGTGCATATGACAAAGTAAAATAGATAAATTCATGCATCAATATAGCATTAAATCATGAACCCAGTATTCAACATAACATAACTGCATACATTCATAACAAAAGTAAAATAGCTCATACACAGATATCTCTAGAACAATTCTCTTTATTGATGGTTCAAATCTCTAGTACAGACACTAACTTCCCTACGCACACAACAGCAGGGGTTTGCGCACATAGCTACGGACTCCTACCCTAGGCCTCTACACACTCAGCTGCAAAGCCTCTTCCTACACTAAGATTCTTTTCTCTTAGCTCTCACAAACCCATTACATCAATCACTTGCCCAAAAACTTCCTAAGAACTGAACTGCCTAAGTAGACTCTTCTAAGACTTTGTTTTTATATATTCCCATGGTCCATGGACCAATGGTGGATCTCATCAAGCTGACACAAGCTTCCTAAACTGAGGGTGGAAACTCTTTTTGACTGTATACATCTTTGTGCTTCGTTCCCAACAGTTGCTAGCATGACAAGAAAAATGGAATCCCAGCATAGGTGTCCAACCATCGTTGAGCCCCGTAACACAACCATAGCCTACCCTCCTTCCCATTCTTCCATAGCCAGTCTTAATTCCCTGCTAGGTTTCATGCCCTCAGTGTTTCTTCTCCTTCTCCCCAATTCCCAGGTCCTTGCAATCCCCCTCTCATGGTGCATGGTCACAAGATAGGGATTTCCTCCTAGAATGTGGGTATACAGGCAAACAATATCCCCATATCCCAACTCTCCATCATTACCCATGACATAGCTGCAATATCCTACACTATGCTCTATACCTAGGACCAGTGTAATTCCCATATGGGAAACGAGAATCTCAA
Source organism: Pinus tabuliformis (assembly GCA_031772625.1). Lineage (NCBI taxonomy): Eukaryota > Viridiplantae > Streptophyta > Pinopsida > Pinales > Pinaceae > Pinus > Pinus tabuliformis. The sequence goes on from CM062815.1 coordinate 768,438,853, forward strand.
AACAGAGTGAGATGGTAAGGATGCCAAAAGTGTTACAGGGAAAAGTGTCTACTCAGAACTGCTTATCCCACTAAGGTGTGATAGCTGCCTTAGAAACAAACAAAGTAAAGCTACTTTCATTTTTCCTTTATGAAGTATAGATAGAGAAGAACAAAGAAAACCAACCTCTGTCTTGCGCTAATCTCCTGGTTCGATTCCTCTCTTCCTTGATAGTCTTTTGCTACTTGTTCCCTTGCACGCCCCGCTTCACAGAGTACCTGTAAGATCACAGTAGCATAGCACTATACAAGAACATGGATCTATAATCATAAACAATCTAGGATCAGATGTAAATTGACCATACAAATGCAGCAAATATAAATGACACAAGAGTATGGAGGAAAACTTAAATGGCTTTTATTGATAAACAAGAAAGAGCCAAGGGGAGTTACAACCAGTTGTTCTGACCCAGCATCATCCTCTCAGCAAGGAAGCCCCTCTTCACCTCATACAAAGCTTAGATCACCCAACAATTTGATGTTTATCTCAAGAAATCAACAGCAATTCCTTACAATATGAAAAATTCCAGCCTCTGGATCTCTGGGATGAGGGATCCATATATATATATATCTGTAAGGGAGATGAGTTAGCTTGTGACTTCATTAGTGTCTTCCCTCTGATAGTTCTTGCTTCCACTTGGAGATTGATGATCTCTTACTCATCCTTGGTCGAATTCAGAGAGGCAAGTGTCAGAGGAGAAGTTTCTGGAAGCTTCCATTGCCTCTCGACCTCGCGGAATGACACTGCCATTTGTCATTTCTTGCCCATTGCACCCCATAGAAGGGTTTTTTGAAATGCAACGCACCCAAACAGTGTGTTTAGGTGAGATGCAACGCACTTTGCCTATGGAGCAGCTGAAATGATCCTGTTTTGACTAATTCTGAGTAGTTTTTCATGGAGAACTTCTGGGAGAAGCTGTAATCAGTTGACCTTGCTCCTTTAGGGGTTAGAACAACACTTTTAGGGACTTAGGAGCCCTTGGTTTATGGAAATTTTATTCTTGGGGTTGCAGTGCCCAAAAATGTCTATAACAGTTGCCCCCTAAAGAATGAGGTCATTAATCTTTTGATGTCGGGTGAAATTCTTTATTATGAGGATCCGAAGTTCTTTCAAGCTGGGAGGAGACCTGTAATAAGATACAATACAATACATTATCTTCATAATATTTTCATGATCTAGCTAAGGCGGGCATTCCCATGCTCAGCTTTATAAATTCATTTTCATGTACATAGGACAGACAATCGTCTAAGTGTAGACTGATGATTTTGGTAGAGCCATCATCCCTTTGATTGGATGATTATCTGTGAAACAACAATGTACATTTAATGTCTTTATTTCCCTGAATATATATCGCAGCCTGGATGGATGAAACTAGATCCGGGGTCTTCGATCTCGTTCGATCTTGACTCGAAGTACAAGTCGATCCATGTGAGAGATGTTCTGGAGTCGAACATGGAAAAGCATCACCTGATTACCAGCCAATGATGTAAGCTGTTAACAGGAGCGAGAGGAATCACCGATAATGATAATGACCCTCAAGGTACTACAGTACAATTCACGTGGTGTGAATAAAGGACTTGGTGTCAAACACCACACAAAATCTTTCGGTCGAAGGTCATTGATGTAGACATGTCGCCGGAAGTGAGAAACTTGCCATTGAGGCATGCAAGCTTCAAAGTACTGAATGGGGTGTTCCTATATCGATTTCTTGGATAATGAGCTGATGTCGACAAGAAGTGATCCGTCACAGGAGGGCCTTAATGAATCCCACATCAATGACACGGAATGGAGAAAATGATTTTAATGGAGGTGAAAACGATCTGGTGATATAAGGTTCAGGGTGGCGGTCATGAAAGAATGGAGTGTAAATGTATTGTAGCGGGTGAGACACAGGTGAATTCTCTGAATGACTTCTCTTGAACATATCAGCGACACTGACGTGATGGATTGGTAGCATTAACCCCAAATGTGGATGGTATGATGGGACCATGGTGATGTGACCGGTGAATGAAACAACCCAACCCGACTTGGATGCGGAGTGAAAGTGTCATGTTCAAGAGCGACTTGCTACCAACAAAGTTTCTTCAAGTTTTCTTCCCAATTTTTCCCCAGTCATTGCTGACCAGTACCTCTTTATTTTTGTCAAGCTTGAGGAGGATAACATATGCTTGTTCTATAATTTGCCCTTCGGGCAAACCCATCGCTATGTTTTAACGAGCCTAGCGATAGTGAAACTCGTTCTCGTCTATAGACAAGTTTGTCGCTATTAAAATTTTAACAAGTTTAACGACAAAGATAACTTAGTCCTTTCCAATTTTAGAGAGTCTGAAAAGGAACGTAAAGGAAACTCCAAATTCCTTTTTCGTCATCTAATCCCTTAAGTCCGAAAAAGTATAAAACAATACAGAAGGGATGAATTTTCAATACTTTTAACGAGCCGAACAAAACAAGCGCTCGATCTTTTTGTGTAATAATCCCTCACGTCCAAAAAGATTAAAACTTAGAGGAGGGATAGCACTTCCGGTCCCTTTAACGAGCTGGAGAGGCCAATGGCTCAACAATCTTTTCATATTTTACGAGTCATTTGAAAAGAGCTTAAAGGAGACTCGTCTTTTGAGGAACGAGTGATAAAATTGGGTAGCAACTGATTCCAGGTAAGGTTTGGAATTTTCCAATCACGACAGTGTTACAAGGATGGCTAGCATGATCACTCTTCGCAGCTATTCCTCAAAATGGGTGGCCAATACAGAGTGGAGGTGATGGTGCAAACACGACCAAGGCTTTAAAGGCTGAAGTATTACATTCACGATGGTTATTTACCGGAAATTGGTTCATTTTTTAATGAGCTTAAACTCTAGAGGAACATGCGCTCATTGCTTATGTTTATTTTTTAACGAGCATGAAGTCCATGCTAAAACTGCTTGATTAATCTAGTCGTATAATAAGAATGTCCCATTTAAAACGACAATTTTTAGAATTTTGCCCCACATCCTTTCTTGATGCAAGTTAGGAAACGACCAATCCAAAAAACAGATAAATGATCACTCTTTGCTTGCACGCCAAAAGGTTTGCATGCCCCCAGGTATAAAACAAAATTTCAAGGTTACCCCTTCTTCTTTCCGTTAAAACATTTGTTTTACCGAGAGAGGTCTACCTCTTACAGGTTACCAAAGATTGTTCTATTCACGGCGTAAACAAAATACTTCTTCGGTGATGTTTATCGAAATAAACAAAGGTGAGTGGCAATGCCTACCAACTCACACAAATTTGACAAGAGAATCTTATTCCAGTCCAAATCCCTATTCCAATCACGGACGGGAGTACGGATGTCGTATACTCTCACGGAAACCTACCCTATACCCGAAGTTTTCCTGCTGAAGCAGACCAGGGTGCATGCCCCCTGGGTTTCAGTCATGTCCCCCGAATCACTCGTGCTCATCAGGTGGATGGACTAGGGATTGAGAGATTTCTTGCGTGAAAAGACAATTCAGGGATGGCATATGACTATTTGCTCTATGTGATCTGGGAAATGAAAGATGGTCTACGAGCTAGACCACTCTTCCTTCGTGAGGAAAACACATTACTCTCAAGAGTGAGGAGACAATCGCTCCCATGCAATAAATATAGTCTTATCCAAGGAGTAGATTATAATCCAGGGGTCCCTGAACTACCATTATGTTCATTTGAATGGTTTTCCCTCTCAATGTTATGGGTACATTGGGAAGGATCCCTAATGGTCGACTGGTTCCTTTGTCAAAGCCTGTTAGATTTCTCATTTCAGGCAAAAGCGATGGCGAACCAAGCGCTTTCCAAGAAGTCGAGGAAAGGATACTCATAGAAGCCCCTTCATCTATGATGGTAACGGCCATAACCATTCTATATATTTGAACAATGATTCGGATTGGTGTACTAGCCGGTAAACGGGGTCTGCCTAGTTGATTCCAGTCAAAGGAGACAACTAGGTTTCTTGGAGGTGGGACCGAATAGACGGCCGGGTACAACTTTGACGAACTTCCTTCCTGCGGTAAAGGAACGGGTAAATTGCCCCCATGTTCATCAGAGTCTGTGCTTACGAAAATAATTTGGACGGTGTCATCCTTATTCTCTTCGGTGACTGTATCATCTGAAGATGGAACCTCTGAAGGCAAGACCGGGTCAACTGCCACCTTGACCTTTTGACTTTCGTCTGGTATGGGTTCAGATGGTTTGTCTTCAATGATAGATGCTTCAACTGACCACCTGAGTGGGCCAGCCAGATTTTCAACTAGTGACGGACTCGGCAAGAGTTTTTTATATCCAGGAGGAAGTCGTAATGGTGAAACTGGACGATCGTCCAAAACTCTTTTAGCTTCATCTAAGAAGGGACAACAGTGGATGGCATGATGGCCTTCACACAGTTTACAAGGAAATCTATATTTTCCTTTTTGTCTTGGGGCTTCACTTTCACTAGTCGATGGTGTGTTTTCAACATGATCATCAGAGGTTGACGACACCGGGTTGTGAAAACAAGGAGACCAGTCCCTTAAGATTCAAGGGATGCAAGGACAATCTCTATGATAGTGGTCTCCTTTGCAAATGACACATGGCCATTTAGGCCTGGTCAGTGCAGTGTGTGGATTTTTGCTAGATGACGCTTGGTTGTCCCCTTTCGCTTTTGGCTCCTTCTTCTTCTCTTCCTTCTTCTTCTCCTTCTTCTTCTCAGGTACTTGACTTTTGGCTTTTCCAGCTCTATCAAGTGAAGAAGAAGGAGGAGATGAAGAATTGGAGGAAGTAGAAGGTCGGTGGGTAACTCTGGACTTGTCTAGTTGCTGACTTGATTGTTCAGGAATTGCGGTGTTCTGAATGACAGAGGTTGAGAAGAGCCATACAGACAAGCCGATTGTCAGTCCTGGAAGCGACAATGTGGCCATATGGGGTGCACCAACATTTCCCCAAGAGGAGAAGGGACTAGGATTTCCCCCAAGGGGAGTTCCTTGGTTGGTGGATTCCATTTTCTCAACCCAAGATCAACGTAGGAAAGGGTGATGAATATTCTGTTTAAAATAAATTTTATACGCTTTGACACAACTTGTTTTTTCAATTTTTAAGAGTCGAGAAAAAACAAAAGATGACTCTAGTCGCCTTCGATTTTTAATGAGCCTGAAGTGACAAGCGCTTAGATGGACCTTTTCTGTTAAAGAGTCTGAAAAGGAACGAAAGGGACTGCTCTGGAAATCTAGGTAGAGGGATTACCAAACCAATCCCAAAACTGCAGAATACTTTTTATGGTACGGCAGTCAATCTTCCCGAATGCTGTGTTCAGTGCATTGTGATCGATAGGGCGGCAAACATGGCTTCCTATGGATAAAGGATTAAGCCTATTGTGGTCTCCCAAAATATACTCGATGGTACGTGGGAGCACAAGTTCGTACTGGCACTTATCGTCTCAAAGTGGAGGAATCACCTAACCATCAGTGAGAACAATAGTTACCAGGCTTTACGATGCCGAAATACGTCTCTAGCCTAGACTTCTAAATGTTGTGCGTTAGGTTCCAAAGCGTTGTTAGATTCATTGAATTTATTTTATAGTTGACCTTGTTTATGAAGTTTTCCTTTCAGGTTCACTACGAGATGTAGTATAATTCCTAAAATGCAATCTAAGATGATAAACAATCTTTTATCTTCTTTGTGCAATGAAAATCCTAGCTACTAAGGAAATAAAGACAGAATTCTTTCACAAAGAGCAAAGAGCACACTCTAAATACACTTTCCTAAATCAAACCAATCAGACTGTCTAAATGCAAATGCACATGCATGTATTTGTTTTCGACTTTCTTAGTATATGAATGATAAAAAGAAAGTTGATGCACAAATCTGATTTTCTTTTCCAGCGACAATTATCAACAAGTTTCTTTTCGAAATCAAAAATGGAAGCAATCACAACACCTTACTATTTTGAAATGAATACTTGTTTTTGACAACAGAAAAATTACAAATTCAGACCAAAAACAATAGTAATAGGATAATCGACTATCTACAGCAATCAAACTCTTTCCTATGATTGAAAATGACACTTGCGACACTTTCAAATCAAAGGATGACAGTGCGATTATGTTACTTTTTGCAAAGGAGAACTGAAAATGACTCAACAAACACACAAAAACATTTACAGTTCTTTTGTACAAAGGAGGTGGAATAACAGCAAGGAAAAGGGGTCTCAAACAGAGATATACTGATAACAGGCAGAAAAATTCATGAATAGAACTGGAAAGAATGAATCACAGAAACCAAAACTAAACAATGCCTAGTCTGATCAGTGCACCTGTAACACAGGGAATTTGAAATGCAGTGCACCTACTACACTCGGGAAGTGCGCTGAATTTCAGGTTCTCAGAATAGTACCTGCGCTGGGCCAGAGACAAGACTTTTCTTGGGTTCCGGGTCACAGTTTGCAGTTCAGTTCATGGGTTTTGGCCGAGCAAAAGGTAATCAGTAATGCAACAATCAGGGGTAGATCTAAGGAGGATGTAAGAGCTACCACAAGGGGCAATCAGAGAGTTTGTGAATCAGTTGTTTAAATTATAAATAGATCCCAGAGATTGACTAAAGCGGTATTTATCTACTTTGCATTTGCATAGCAAATGCAGTTCGAAAGCTACCTGGATCGACTTCAGGCTCCGTCTGTGAGTTTATGAAATAGTCAACAAGGAAGATAAACAAACAAACTAATTCGTCCCCAGTGGAGTCGCCATTTTGTTATAGGGAAAAGTGTCTACTCATAACTGCTTATCCCACTAAGGTGTGATAGCTGCCTTAGAAACAAACAAAGTAAAGCTACTTTCGTTTTTCCTTTATGAAGTATAGATAGAGAAGAACAAAGAAAACCAACCTCTGTCTTGCGCTAATCTCCTAGTTCGATTCCTCTCTTCCTTGATAGTCTTTTGCTACTTGTTCCCTTGCACGCCCAGCTTCACAGAGTACATGTAAGACCACATTAGCATAGCACTATACAAGAACATGGATCTATAATCATAAACAATCTAGGATTAGATGTAAATTGACCATACAAATGCAGCAAATATAAATGACACAAGAGTATGGAGGAAAACTTAAATAGATTTTATTGATAAACAAGAAAGAACCAAGGGGAGTTACAACCAGTTGTTCTGACCCAGCATCATCCTCTCAGCAAGGAAGCCCCTCTTCACCTCATACAAAGCTTAGATCACCCAACAATCTGATGTTTATCTCAAGAAACCAACAACAATTCCTTACAATATGAAAAATTCCAGCCTCTGGATCTCTGGGATGAGGGATCCATATATAGATATCTGTAAGGGATATGAGTCAACTTGTGACTTTATTAGTGTCTTCCCTTTGATAGTTCTTGCTTCCACTTGGAGATTGATGATCTCTTACTCATCCTTGGTCGAATTCAGAGAGGCAAGTGTCACAGGAGAAGTTTCTGGAAGCTTCCATTGCCTCTCCACCTCGCGTAATGACACTGCCATTTGTCATTTCTCGCCCATCGCACCCCATAGAAGGGTTTTTTGAAATGCAACGCACCCACACAGTGTGTTTGGGTGAGATGCAATGCACTTTGCCTATGGAGCAGCTGAAATTTTCATGTTTTGACTAATTCTGAGTAGTTTTTCATGGAGAACTTCTGGGAGAAGCTGTAATCAGTTGACCTTGCTCCTTTATGGGTTAGAACAACACTTTTAGGCACTTAGGAGCCCTTGTTTTATGGACATTTTATGCTTGGGGTTGCAGTGCCCAAAAATGTCTATAACACAAAGGGTTATGAAGGCAGAAGAAAACTATTGCCAGTAGCCTACGCTCCCAACCCCTAGCATCCTGATGCAGGAGCATCCTTCTTAGAATATTGTTGTTCATTTGGTTGATTTAGGGGTTGATGATTTTAATTATTTTTAGGAATCTTGTATAGATTGAGTGAGAAATCTATGTGTGAGGGTTCAGTTGTGAAATATTCTCAACTATGTGAGAATATCATGGATAATTGATATGTGTAGATCTTGTAGAGATATTATGGATTACGAGATCCTTGAATAGGAATTATTTGAGTGAATTATGGAATTAATTATGGATTTAGTATAATCCATAATCATGTAATTAATATATAAATGTAAGCCTCTGAGGAGAGTGTTAGAAAGAGTTAGAGTGAGTTAGAGAGAGCTAAGTAGTGGTGAGAATAAATTAGAGCACGAGATGTTGTGAATGTATATGTAAATAATATTATGAAGAAAGGAGTTTGTGTTCAAAACTTGTTTTGGCATGATCTTTTATTATGTAATTTTCTTTTATTGATTCCTTAAATTGTAGGCTGAATATATGATCCAAAATGGATCTAGTATAGACTCTAAGTCTAAAAATATTCCTCATAGAGGAAAATGAAAGTCAAAGGATGCTCTTGGAAATAGTCTCATTGCATAGATCTCTTCATTTTGAATCTAAGGAAATTTGAATGGACCAAAACGGACTCTGGATGAAGGAGTTATTGTAAAAAGAAGATTGTCCATTATCCTTAGAAAATGACACAATTTGCTATAAAAAATGAACTAAAAGGCTCTTTAAGGGAAATCGCATTGAAAGAGGATAAAGGGAGGACTTAAGCAGAGATGGAAGGAATCCCCGATTGCGACCTCTGACATATCACATCTGAGGTAGGCCTTCATGCAATATCAGAGCCTCGGACAGAGCGACTTGCGATGGCAGTGAGTTAGGTTGGCGATCGGGATCACAACAAATACAAAGGGTCATTTATACATGCGACAAGTGACTTGCAATAGTGTGATGAGTGATGACGTGATTGCATCCTGACCATTGGATCGCGAGCTCGATCAGACGATGGAGATTTAATGGGGAATATCACATTGCTGTTGTGTTAAGTCCATGGACTTGGACCTCCAACCTGTGCGATTGCGATTTGCGATGACAGAATGGACCCGACGGGTTTATAGGTGCGACTATATATATTTTAATTCCGAAAGGAGGGCAGTAAACAGTATTTCAGGTAGGCTTCAGGCGATAAGTGGTATTTGAAGGGCTTCACTCGATTCCATACACCAACCGACACGTAGCACGCCGCAGTAGAGAGAGAACCGCTTTCTCGGGTGGGTAATCTTCGTGCAAGTGGGCCACTCGAAATGATCGTCAACTGTTGATTTTCGATCACTGATCATATGATGGATGATGAATGAGCTATTTTGCGAACCTGAAAGGATTATAGGGGCAATCGAATGTTATTTGAGTCCTGCCTAAAGGCTCATGATGTGTTTTTCGTGAGTTTTCCTATGTGTTTTCGTTATGCTACCATTTTCGGAATGTAGGCAGAAGAACAGTCGACTGTGTCATTCCCATTGGAAACTACCCATCGCACCTGTGCCACGCTATAAGTGGGCAGTTCTGTAACAGGAATGCATTATGAAGTATGTAGAGCCAGAGGACTAGACGCAGAGCCACATAGCCACATAGCCACAGAGCTAGAGGGCCGGACACAGAGCCATAGAGGAATGATTCCTCATGACTGCACATAGAGGAATGTATGGAAGTCACAGAGTCGGAGGATTCTTCAAAGGCCAGAGAGCCAAGCAAGGAAGGGGGGCTCCCTATAGAATTTTTCCCTTGAGAGAGTAAGTTTCCCTTTAGGGAGCTCACAATAAGAGCCAAGAGCCAGTGCCGAGAGCCAAGAGCCAAAATCTAAGATCTGAGAGCCAGAGCCGAGAGGCAAGAGCCGAGAGGCAAGAGCCAAGAGGCAAGAGCTAAGAGCCAAGAGCCAAGAGCCAAGAGCCAAGAGCCAAGAGCCAAGAGCCAAGAGCCAAGAGCCTAGAGCCAAGGACCGAGAGCCAAGAGTCGAGAGCCGAGAGCCGAGAGTCGAGAGCAAAGAGTCGAGAGCCAAGACTCAAGAGCCAAGAGCCGAGAGCCGAGAGACAAGAGCCAAGAGGCGAGAGGCGAGAGTCGAGAGCCAGAGAGCCAAAAAGTCAGGGATAAAGATGGCATTCTAAGCCCTTTGGTTCAGTTGTAAACCTATGGAGTTAAGTGTGGAACTGGAAAAAGAATTTAAGCCATAATCCCAAAGAGCTTAGTTGAGTTGACTAGAGCTCACGGAGATGTAGCCCAAGAGGTTTGGGTGAACTCCTAATTATATTATTGTTATGTGTATGATATTTATTTGCTGCACTGTTTCATTGTTATATGCTGCATATCAGTTTAAGCAAATAAACATAAGGCATTTGGTCAATTAAAGGAAAAATAAGAGCATACACCTATTTCCAATTCTTTTAATTCAACAAATTATCAATCATAAGCATAGATCTTGGAAATTGTTTAAGCTTTGGAGTGGGAGAGGTTCTTGTTAATTGATAAGAATCCTTTAGTGCCCCATTTCAGACCAGGTCGTATCAGAGCATCAGGTTGATTAACCCCACCTTCAAAGAAGGTTATATCAAAGCTAAGTTATACCAGAGTAGGTTGTATCATGATGCAAGTGGTATCAGATCAGAATGCTTGATTGATAGAGAAATCTATATGCTTGTTTAACTTGAAAGGTGTTTAAACAGTCGAGGATTGATTGTTTGATTGTTGTAAACTGACTGTTGTTTGAGTTTGCAGAGGTGAAGGGAAAGCTATTGATAGCTAAGTCTAGGAGAGGACAAGAAGGAAGAAGGGCTGAAGGCATTCTTCTTATCCCAAAGGACCTCAAAGCAATCCTTGAAGCATAAGAGGTTTGTTGCAAAAGGTTGCTTGAATAAGCTCTTTGTTAATCTTATTTGAAGTTATTTTGTTCATTTTGATAATGACTACTTCTACAAGTGAGTCCTCAAATTCTTCCTTCATCACAAGATTCTTTGATTAAGACATGAAGCAAGACTTGTTCATCATGATGGATATGGTGAGAGAAATGAGTGTTGGGCTTCGAGAGCAGTTGAATTCCATGAACGAAGAGTAGTATTTTCTTTCTAACAAATTGCAGGAAGTGGCAGGCCAACTTCATATTGAAAATATGAACCTGGAAAGGGTGCATGAGTTGGAGACAGGACTCCTTGTTACCAAAGAAGCCTTAGTCAAGTATCAGCTTGAAGAAGAGGTAAACAATTCCAGTCTGTCTTCAAAATCCTCTAATAATATTTATGTTGGTTCTTTTGAAAAACATACTAGAGGCATAGGGTCCAAGTTAATATCCGAAATGGGCTATGAACGAAAAGGATTGGGAAAATATGCATAGGGTATTATTGAACCAATAATAGTTGAGGAAAGGCCTAAGTATTTGGGTCTTGGCTATGGAAAATCTTATGGAGAAAGTTCCAAAGTTGCCATGAAGATAATTGAAACAGTTCAAAGGAGTTTCATTTCAGGTTTTCTACCTCAAGAGTGTACAGATTATATTCATGGGGAATGCAATAGCTTGAAACATCATTTGCAGGAAGAAGGTGTTCATAAGCATACACTTGAACCAGAGAGTTGTGGAAAAACTAAAAGCCTTGAAGAGATTGATGGTGTTCCAAAGGGAGCCACTTCTTCATTTGATTCACCTCCTTAAGAAGGTAATATAGGTGAAAAAGAAAGGTATTAATCTGGTTCTAATCATATTCCTTTTGATTATGTTAAGCATGATAAATTTCCATATAAGAATTGGAAAAGCATTGCATGTTCCTTTAGTGGTTTGGATAACCAAAATGTTTCTAGTTGTTAGAAGAAGATGGCCACATGTAGGAAACTTTGGAAGGAAAAGAAACAAGAAGCCAAAGGTCCATTGGACAAGGCAAATCATGTTGTTGAGGAGATGCACATGTGTTGCACTTACTGCCATAAGCAAGGACATATTACTGAAGGGTTTTGGACTTTGAATCCAACGATGCTTCCACAAAACTTGAAGAAGGTGGAAAGAGAGAATGACAGGAATGGAAAGAAAGATTCCATAAATGATGTGTTTCAAGGTGATTCACATGTTGTTGTTGATGTGCAAACAAAGGAAGGACCTTTGAAATGGATTGGTAAGAAATGGTTAGAGTTCTTATCCAATTAAAGTTGCATATCTTTTGATGCGAACAGAAATGTATCACATCTATTTGCATTTCTTTGTTAATGAGATGCAAGTTTCAGGATTCTACCAAGAAGGTGAATGGAAAAGTTGAGTAGGAGACTCAATTTATTGCTACAACATTATATTCATTTTAGCTTCGAAAGTACAGTGTGCTTAAGTGAAATTTGAAAGATGAAATGCATGCATAAGCATGATATGCATGACCATAGGGATGTTGATTATTTCCTTGTATTTGAACATGTATGTGTAATTAACTTGAATGGTTGATTGCTTTGTTTTTAAAAATTCATGTAATGTAATATTGACTTGGAAAAAGTTGATTTGGTATCCAAGATGGAGACAATGATGAAGTGTTTCATCTTTGAAAAAAAAGAATCCCACAGATCTTTTTCTACATGTTTGACTGGAAGGGTCAATTGTCTTAAAGGAATGTTTTTTTGGCTTGTTATCTAGTCAATCATTTGTGTGCAATTGTAAAGACATGGAGGTTTTCACAAGATGTGAAATCTATTTCTTTTGATGAAGCAAGAGTTTAGGCCATCCAGTTGTTTTCTATAATTATGTTGTTGTTAACAGTTGTTGTTGACAATATGTCAAATAGATACAAATGTAAATTTTTGTGAAGAAGATGTAAGTTCACATTTGTTTGAGCCATATTGGATCAATGATCAAGGAAGATAAGTTCAAACTACCTTCTGTAACTTTCTTAGCAGGAGTTCTGCATGAAGTCAAGGAGGAAGATAGTTCTTCCTAGGAGGACCAGCACATCCAGGAAGGAAAGTGTTCAAAGGCTTTGGTTCAGAGGCATTATGAAAGGTAAGTGTATGGGGGATGAAAGAAGAGGCTGACGTACTCTTAGTTACTATTCAAATCAGTATATCAGTGTTTTTGAGTCTAAACGCTTTCTAGTGGGAAGGCATGATCCAAAATGGATCTAGCATAGACTCTAAGTCTAAAAAGTATTCCTCATAGAGGAAAATGAAAGTCAAAGTGCTCTTGGAAATAGCCTCATTGCATAGATCTCTTCATTATGAATCTAAGGTAATTTGAATGGACCAAAAATGACTCTGGATGAAGGAGTTATTGTAAAAAGAAGATTGCCCATTATCCCTAGAAAAGGAGGTAATTTCTTATAAAAAATGAACTAAAAGGATCTTTAACGGAAATTGCATCGAAAGAGGTTAAAGGGAGGACTTAAGCGGAGATGGAAGGACTCCCCAATTGTGACCTCCAACATATCACATCAGAGGTAGGCCTTCATACGATATCGGAGCCCCGGACAAAGCTACTTGCGATGGCGGTGAGTCGGATCGGTGATCGATGATCGGGATCACAAAAAATACAAAGGGTCATTTATACATGTGACAAGCGACTTGTGATAATGTGATGAGCGATGACACAATTGCATATTGACTATTGGATCGTGAGCTTGATCGAATGGTGGAAATTTAAGGGGGAATATCTCATCGCTGTTGTGTTAAGTCCATGGACTTGGACCTCCCACTTGTGCGATTGTGATTTGCGATGATAGGACAGATCCGACGGGTTTATAGGTGCAATTGTATATATTTGAGTTTCGGAAGGAGGGCAGTAAACAGTATTTCGGGTAGGCTTCAGGCGGTAAGTGGTATTGGAAGAGCTTCACTTGATTCCATACACCAGTCGACACGTAGCATGCCCTAAGAGAGATAGAACTTATTTTTTGGGCGGGTAATCTACATGCAACTGGGCCACCTGAAATGATCATTAGCCGTTGATTATCAATCATTGATTGGACAGTGGACGATGAACAAGCTGTTTTGCGAATCCAAAAGGATTATAGGGGTGATTGAATGTTATTTCAGTCCCACCTAAAGGATCATGATGTGTTTTTCGTGAGTTTTCCTTTGTCTTTCTGTTATGCTACCATTTTTAGAATGTAGGCAAAAGAACGGTCGATTGTGTCATTCCCATTGGAAACAGTCCATTGCACCTGTGCCACACTATAAGCGAGAATTTCTATAACAGGAATGCGTTATGAAGCATGCAGAGCTAGAGGACCAGAAGTAGAGCCCGAGAGCCAAAGAGCCAGAGGGATAGACGTAGAGACACATAGGAATGATTCCTCATGATTGGACATAGAGGAATAGATGGAAGCCGTAGAGTCAGAGGATTATTCAAAGGCCAAAGAGCTAAGCGAAGAATGGGGGCTCCCTTAAGATGTTTTCCCTTGAGAGAGCAAGTTTCCATTTAGGGAGCTCATAGCAAGAGCCGAGAGCTAGAGCCGAGAGCCAAGAGACGAGAGCTAAGAGCCGAGAGCCAAGAGCCAAGAGGCCAGAGCCGAGAGCCAAGAGCCGAGAGCTGAGAGTTGAGAGCAAAGAGCTGAGAGCCTAGAGCCAAGAGCCGAGAGCAAAGAGCCAAGAGCTAAGAGCCAAGAGCCGAGAGCTGAGAGCTGAGATCAAAGAGCCGAGAGCCAAGAGTCGAGAGCTGAGAGTGAAGAGCTGAGAGCCAAGAGCCGAGAGTCGAGAGCCGAGAGCCAAGAGCCAAGAGCCAAGAGACAAGAGCCGAGAGCCGAGAGCCAAGATCCAGAGAGCTAAACAATGAGGGATAAAGATGGCATTCTATGTCCATTGGTTCAGTTGTAAACCTATGTAGTTGAGTGTGGAACTTGAAAAATAATTTAAGCCATAATCCCAAATAGCTTAGTTGAGTTTACTAGAGCTCAAAGGAATAACCCAAGAGGTTTGGGTGAGCTCCTAATTATATTACTGTTATGTGTATGATGTTTATTTGATGCACTGTTTCACTATTATATGTTGCATATCAGTTCAAGCAAACAAACTTAAGGCATTTGGTCAGTTAAAGGCAAACTAAAAGCATACACCTATTTCCAGTTCTTTTAATTCCTCAAATTATCAATCATAAGCATAGATCTTGGAAATTGTTTAAGCTTTGGAGTGGGAGAGGTTCTTGTTGATTGAAAATAAGCCTTTAGTGCCCCATTTCATATCAATGTATGAGTAAATACAGGAAATTGTGTGTGGAGTTTGGTGTTTGAAGATCGCTTGAACAAAGACGTTAATTTGTTGATTGGCGATTGAAAGTAGACAAAGACTAAAAAAAATTGGCAGAACAACGAAACCTAACGAATTCATAGGAAAACCCGAAGGAGATCTGAATCATCTGATCAAATAGATCCATCAGATCTAATGGTCATCGCATGCCAATAAACACGGACGTTAGTTCCAAAATCGAACGCGATACTTATTGAAACTGAGTTAATAGCTCAGTTAATCATGACCGTCTGTTTGAAGATGTTAGATCAGATGGTAATCACATCAGAAAGTGCATGAGATTTAATTTAAATTTTAGATGCGATATTTTATGGAATATGATTTGATCCAGTTGAATTCTGGATCGATCATAGCCATTCATTATGTATGAATGAGATCCGATGGATATCGCTCCGGAAGATAAGATTTGAACGGGATTTTAATTTGTTTTTGGCCCGCTAAAGAGATTAGGATCTAATAGTTTAATTAAATAAGGGTTTAATTAATTTTGATTCATGAATTATCTAAAGATTTAGTTTTTTTGCATCAAAGGGGTATCAGAGCAGACAAATATTCTGTGTGAAGTATGATTATATTGTAGACTTGTAAGCGTTAGTCTTTATAATTTTTGTGTAGAGTAACAACAAAGGAAGGTGAGAAGATTTGCAGCATCCTAAAGCAAGGAGTTCTCATATGGTTCCAGAGGAGAGAACCAGAGAAATGCCGAAAGAATGAGCATAAAGAGACAAGCTTGGTGAGGTATCGTGTAGCAGGGAGAACTTGTTACTTCAGAGGTTTTGTTGCAGTTCATGAATGTTGTTACGAGAGACTAATAAAGCATATGACAAGGAAAATCAGAGGCACAGCAGAAGAAAAGGGAAAAGAAGAGGAGTTAGTTTTAGAATTTGATTGAGGTAAATCTTTCTTTTATTGAATTTCAAATATTGATTTGAGTTTGAAGAATTAGTGAAAATGAACATGGAGAAACTTAAGAAAGGTTCAAATAAATGTCAGATGAGTCATGAAGAGCATAGGATAAGTATTGTAGTGATGAGTGCAAAGTTGAATATACTACAGGAATGGTTTCAAGAGAAAGCGAATGAAGACTAAAGACATGGATGGAGAATAAGGAAACAAGTCAAGTGGAATCTATTGCAACAAAAATGGAATGCTATGTTGATGAAAAAACTTGAACAAATACATATTTATTTTCTGGAGAAGGTGAAACGCCTAGGAATTTAGTCACAACAAAGAGGATTTGTTGAAACCCAAAAATTCCATGGTGGGAATTTGGTGCTTGAAGCATCAAAAGAGACTGAAAGGTCCGATATTTTTAAAACTAATAGTTTGTCTGTGAATGTAGCTATGGTACTAAATAAAGAGTTTTTGCTATAGAGACATCTAATGACCATTGTTATGATCAATAAGGCTTTTTTGAACCTGAAGGAAATTGGGATGATGGTTTTTCATTCCATGAAGTTGAGTCTGCAGCTCAATTAGAGAAGGGAACAATAGCTAAAGAGTCAAAAGCCAAAGAAGTTGAGACCAAAGAAACTATAACAATAGGAGGAAAGGACACCACAGAGAACATAAACTCTGTTGATGGGATTAACAAAGAGGAATTATTCCTAGAACATGGTGGAGAAGATTGCTTTACAGACATACAAAATTTGGTTGATAGTTCGAGTGATGATAATGGTGAACTTTCAGGTTTAGTTCTTAATAATCTTAGCACCATAAAGTTACCTGGAAAAGCTATAGATGCAAATGATGAACTAGTTGAAGACTCGTTCAAAATTTGGAAACCAGGAAAATGGGTATTCAAGTTTCCACATGCAGTTCATGAATTTATATTTCCAGAAAGAGGATGATGAGGTATCACAATTCGAGAATCATGTTTAACAATTCTCTGAAGATACCATTATGTGAATTTAATGCCAGACTACATGATGAAATTATTCCTTTGAGGACCATCAACAAAACAAAGTTTGGAATCCTGGAGGTAGCAATTCATTCAGACTTTATCTGTCACATTGCTACAGAAAAGTGACAGACCTCATATACAGGAGTCTATGATTCTCTTTCTACATCGGGAGTCTGATGTAGGAGCATCTTGTTCATAATATTATTGTTCATTTGGTTGATTTAGGGGGTGATGTTTTTAATTATTTTTAGAAATCTTGTATAGATTGAGTGAGAAATCTATATGTGAGGGTTCAATTGTGAAATATTCTCAACTATGTGAGAATATCAGGGATAATTGATATGTCTAGATCTCGTAGAGATCTTAGGGATTATGAGATCCTCAAATAGGAATTAGTTGAGTGAATTATGGAATTAATCATGGATTTATTATAATCCATAATTATGTAATTGATCTATAAATGTAAGCCTGCGAGGAGAGTGTTAAAAAGAGTTAGAGTGAGTTAGAAAGAGCTAAGTAGTGGTGAGAATAAATCAGAGCACGCGATGTTCTGAATGTATATGTAAATACTGTTACGAGGAAAGGAGTTTGTGTTCAAAACTTGTTTCGAAATTATCTTTTATTATGTAATTTTATTTCATTGATTGCTTAAATCGTAGGCTAAATGTATGTGTAAATACAGGAAATTATGTGTGGATTTTGGTGTTTGATTATCACCTGAACAAAGGCATTAGTTTGTTGATCGTTAATTGAAAGCAGACAAAGGCTAAATAAGCTTGGCGGAACGAGGAACCTGGTGAATTTGCGAGAAAACTTGAAGAATATTTGAATCGTTCGGTCAAATAGATCCATCAGATTTAATGGTCATCGCGTGCCATGAAATGCGGATGTTAATCCTAAAATATGATGTGATATTTATTAAAACTGAGGTAATAGATCAATTAATCATGACCATTTTTTTGAAGAGGTTAGATCATATGTTAATCATGTCAGAAAGTACATGAGATTTAATTTAAATTTCGGAAGCGATGTTTTATGGAATATGATTTGATCCAGTTGAATTCTAGATCGATCATAGCCGTTCATTATGTATGAGCGAGATCCAATGGATATCGCTCCAGAAGATGCATGCTGGTTAGTGTAGTTTTCGGACACGATAAGGTTTGAATGGGATTTTAATTTGTTTTGGGTCCGCTAAAGAGATCAGGGTCTGATAGTTTAATTAAACAGGGGTTTAATTAATTTTAATTCTTGAATTATCTAAAGATTTAGTTTTGCTACATCAAAGTGGTATTAGAGCAGAAGAAGATTCTGCGTGAAGTATGATTATATTGCGGACTTGTCAGCATTAGTCTTTATAATTTTTGTGCAGAGTAGAAGTAGAGGAAGGTGAGAAGATTTGTAGCAGCCTAGAGCAAGGAGTGCTCATATGGTTCCAGAGGAGAGAACTAGAGAAATGCCAAAAGACTGAGATCAAAGGAGAGAAGCTTGGTGAGGTATTGTGTAGCAGGGAGAACTTGTTACTGTAAAGGTTTTGCTGTAATTCATGAATGTTGTTACGCGAGATTAAGAAAGCATATGAAAAGGAAAATGAGAGGTGCAACAAAAGCAAAGGGAAAACAAGAGGAGTTAGTTTTAGAATTTTATTGAGGTAAATCTTTCTTTTATTGAATTTCGAATATTGATTTGAGTTTGAAGAATTAGTGAAAATGAACATGGAGAAACTTAGGAAAGGTTCAAATAAATGTCAGATGAGTCATGAAGAGCGTAGGATAAGTATTACAGTGATGAGATCAGAGTTGAATATACTACAGGAGTGGTTTCAAGAGAAAGAGAATGAAGACCGAAGACATGGATGGAGAATAAGGAAACGGGTCAAGTGGAATCTATTGCAATAGAAATGGAATGCTATTTTGATGAACAAACTTGAACAAATACATATTTATTTGTTGGAGAAGGAGAGACTCATAGGAATTTAGTCACACTAAAGAGGATTTGATGAAACCTGGAAATTCCATGGTGGGAATTTGGTGCTTGAAGCATCAAAATAGACTCAAAGGTCCGATATTTTTAAAACTGATAGCTTGTCTGTGAATGTAGCTATGGTACTAAATAAGGAATTTATTGTTTTTCATTCCATGAAGTTGAGTTTGCAACTCAATTAGAGAAGGGAACAGTAGCTAAAGAGTCAGAAGCCAAAGAAGTTGATACCAGAGAAACTATAACAAAAGTAGGAAAGGACAGCATAGAGAACATAAAATCTCTTGATGGGATTAACAACAAGGAATTATTCCTCGAGTGTGGTGGAGAATATTGCTTTACAGATATACAAAATTTGGTTGACAATTCAAGTGATGATGATGGTGAAATTTCAGGTTTAGTTCTTGCTAATCTCAGCACGACAGAGTTACCTGGGAAAGCTATAGATGCAGACGGTGAACTAGTTCAAGAGTCATTCAAAATTTGGAAACCAGGAAAATGGGTATTCAAGTTTCCACATGCAGTTCATGAATATATATTTCTAGAACAGAGGATGATGAGGTATATAAAGTCAACAATCATGTTTAATAATTCTCTGAACATACCATTCTGCAAATTTAATGCCAGACTACATGATGAAACTATTCCTTTGAAGGACCATCAACAAAACAAAGTTTGGAATCCTGGAGGTAGCAAGTCATTCAAACTTGTAGCTGTCACATTGCTATAGAAAAGTGATAGACCTCATATACAGGAGTCTATGAGTCTCTTTCTACATCAGGAGTCTGATGCAGGAGCATCCTGTTCAGAATATTATTATTCATTTGGTTGATTTAGGGGGTGAGGATTTTAATTATTTTTAGAAATCTTGTATAGATTGAGTGAGAAATCTATGTGTGAGGGTTCAGTTGTGAGATATTCTCAAGTATGTGAGAATATCAGGGATAATTGATATGTGTAGATCTCATAGATATCTTAGGGATTATGAGATCCTCGAATAGAAATTAGTTGAGTGAATTATGGAATTAATCATGGATTTAGTATAGTCCATAATTATGTAATTTATCTATAAATGGAAGCCTGCGAGGAGAGTGTTAAAAAGAGTTAGAGTGAGTTAGAGAGAGCTAAGTAGTGGTGAGAATAAATTAGAGCACGAGATGCTTTGAATGTATATGTAAATACTGTTATGAGGAAAGGAGTTTGCGTTCAAAACTTGTTTCGAAATGATCTTTTATTATGTAATTTTCTTTTGTTGATTGCTTAAATCGTAGGCTAAATGTATGTGCAAATACAGTGAATTGTGTGTGGAGTTTGGTGTTCGAGGATCAGCTGAACGGAGGCATTAATTTGTTGATTGCTGATTGAAAGCAAACAAAGACTAAATAAACTTGGTGGAATGAGGAAACCTGATGAATTCGTGAGAAAACCCAAAGAAGATCTAAATCGTTCGATCAAATAGATCCATCAGATATAATGGTCATTGCGTGCCAACAAATGCGGATGTTAATTCCAAAATAGGATGTGATATTTATTAAAACTGAGTTAATAGCTCAGTTAATCGTGACCGTTTGTTTGAATAGGTTAGATCAGACGGTAATCACATCGGAAAGTGCATGAGCTTTAATTTAAATTTCGGACGTGATATTTTATGGAATATGATTTGATCCAGTTGCATTGCAGATCGATCACAACCGTTCATTATGTATGAATGAGATCCAACGGATATCGCTCTAGAAGATGCGTGCTGGTTAGCATAGTTTTCAGACACGATAAGGTTTGAAAGGGATTTTAATTTTCTTTGGGGCCGCTAAAGAGATCGGGGTCTGATAGTTTAATTAAACAGGGGTTTAATTAATTTTGATTCCTGAATTATCTAAAGATTCAGTTTTGCTGCATCAAAGTGGTATCATAGCAGAAGAAAATTCTACATGAAGTATGATTATATTACAGACTTGTCAGCGTTAGTATTTATAATTTTTTTGTAGAGTAAAAGTAGAGGAAGGTGAGAAGATTTGCAACATCCTAGAGCAAGGAGTGCTCATATTGTTCCAGAGGAGAGAACGAGAGAAATGCCAAAAGACTGAGCATAGAGGAGAGAAGCTTGGTGAGGTATGGTGTAGCAGGGAGAACTTGTTACTGCAAAGGTTTTGTTGTAGTTCATGAATGTTGTTACGAGAAACTAAGAAAGCATATGACAAGGAAAATCAGAGGCATAGCGGAAGCACAGGGAAAAGAAGAGGAGTTAGTTTTCGAATTTGATTGAGGTAAATCTTTCTTTTATTGAATTTCGAATATTGATTTGAGTTTTAAGAATTAGTGAAAATGAACATGGAGAAACTTAGGAAAGGTTCAAATAAATGTAAGATGAGTCATGAAGATAATAGGATAATCATTGTAGTGATGAGAGCAGAGTTGAATATACTATAGGAATGGTTTCAAGAGAAAGAGAATGAAAACTGAAGACATGGATGGAGAATAAGGAAATGGGTCAAGTGGAATCTATTGCAACATAAATGGAATGCTATGTTGATGAACAAACTTGAAAAAATACATATTTCTTTGTTGGAGAAGGAGAGACTCATAGGAATTGAGTCGCAACGAAGAGGATTTGCTAAAACCCAGAAATTCCATTGTGGGAATTTGGTGCTTGAAGCATCAAAAGAGACCGAAAGGTCTGATATTTTTAAAACTGATAATTTGTCTCTGAATGCAGCTATGGTACTAAATAAGGAGTTTGTTGCTATAGATACATCTAATGACCATTGTTATGATCAAGAAGACTTTTGTGAACTTGAAGGAAATTGGGATGATTGTTTTTCATTCCATGAAGTTGAGTCTGCAGCTCAATTAGAGAAGGGAACAGTAGCTAAAGAGTTAGAAGCCAAAGAAGTTGAGACCAGAGAAACTGTAACGAAAGGAGGAAAGAACACCATAGAGAACATAAACTTTGTTGATGGGATTAACAAAGAGGAATTATTTCTAGAGCGTGGTGGAGAATATTGATTTACAGATATACAGAATTTGGTTGACAGTTCGAGTGATGATGATGGTGAACTTTCAGGTTTATTTCTTACTAATCTCAGCATGACAGAGTTACTTGGCAAAGCTATAGATGCAGATGGTGAACTAGTTGAAGACTCGTTCAAAATTTGGAAACCAAGAAAATGGGTATTCAAGTTTCCACATGCAGTTCACAAATCTATATTTCTAGAACAGAGGATGATGAGGTATAGAAAGTCGAGAATCATGTTTAATAATTCTCTGAAGATACCATTCTACAAATTTAATGCCAGAGTACATGATGAAATTATTCCTTTGAAGGACCATCAACAAAACGAAGTTTGGAATCCTGGAGGTAGCAAGTCATTCAGACTTGTAGTTGTCCTACAAAAAAGTGATAGACATCATAGACACGAGACTATGATTCTTTTTCTACATCGGGAGTCTGATGCAGGAGCATCCTGCTCAGAATATTATTGTTCATTTGGTTGATTTAGGGGGTGATGTTCTTAATTATTTTTAGAAATATTGTATAGATTGAGTGATAAATCTATGTGTGAGGGTTCAATTGTGAAATATTCTCAACTATGTGAGAATATCAGGGATAATTGATATGTGTAGATCTCGTAGCGATCTTAGGGATTACGAGATGCTCGAATAGGAATTAGTTGAATATATTATGGAATTAATCATGGATTTAGTATAATCCATAATTATCTAATTAATCTATAAATGTAAGCCTGCAAGGAGACTATTAAAAAGAGTTAGAGTGTGTTAGAGAGAGCTAAGTAGTGGTGAGAATAAATCAGAGCACGAGATGTTTTGAATGTATATGTAAATACTGTTAAGAAGAAAGGAGTCTGTGTTCAAAACTTGTTTTGGTATGATCTTTTATTATGTAATTTGCTTTCATTGATTCCTTAAATTGTAGGTTGAATGTATGTGTAAATACAAGAAATTTTTTGTGGAGTTTGGTGTTTGAGGATCACCTGAACAAAGGTATTAATTTGTTGATCGCCAATTGAAAGCAAACAAGGAATAAATAAACTTGGGGGAACGAGGAAACCTGACAAATTCGCAAGAAAACCTGAAGAAGATCTGAATCGTCCGATCAAACAGATCTATAAGATCTAACAGTGATCACATGCTAAGAAACATGGACGTTAATTCCAAAATCGGATGCGATATTTATTAAAACTGAGTTAATAATGCAGTTAATCGTGACCATATGTTTGAAGAGGTCAGATCGGACGGTAATCGTGTCCAAAAGTGCACAAGATTTAATTTAAATTTTGGACGCTATATTTTATGGAATACGATTTGATCCAGTTGAATTCTGGATCAATCACAACCGTTCATATGTATGAATGTGATTCGACAAATATCGCTCTGGAAGATGTGTGCTGGTTAGCATAGTTTTCAGATGCGATAAGGTTTGAACGAGATTTTAATTTGTTTTGGGTCCACTAAAGATATCGGGGTCTGATAGTTTAATTAAACATGGATTTAATTAATTTTAATTCCCGAATTATCTAAAGATGTAGTTCTGCTGCATCACATCCTTACACTCCTTCCCCCATCGTATTTCCATCTCCCTTAGACAAAATCGAAAACAGGGCAGCATAATGACATGAGAGAGGTTACGAAAAACATATCCGATTTCCTTCGCTAGTAGAAGGCGGGCTCTCTACTGCTCGTGGAGCCACTGAACCAGCGTGTCATTCCAATCTCTTTTTCTTAGTTGCTCTGGTGCTCACTACACTTCTCTCCGGGGCGATGACAACCTAAAACACTTCCTCTTCTCTCGCTGCCACCTTTCCTTAATACATTATCTATCATCATGCAAAGGGCCACCGCACCCATCACCTCGACCGTGTGGGGGCCGGTAGTTTTGTACCTCATTGTACCTTCCATCAACATCGCCTTAATAAGGTGATCCATCGACTCACACCCCAATCGGGCGATATATGATCTAATTTAAATCTTTTATAATTTTTTTAATAATTTTCAAATCAATAAAATCATTAATTTGTTTCTTATTTTATTAATTTTGTTTTAACACTTAATCCGTTCACACTTTCTAAATAACATCGAAAAACGATGTAAAAACCTTCCGTGTGGCAAGGGCATCTACTTTGCCAATACACAAAAAATATAAAATATATATTTCGAGATCTTACTAGTGAGGATAATGTATGCAAGAGGCTGAGTTGTATGCAAAATGGCAACTATTTTTTAATCACACCTTATATCAGTTAGCGTCCTTCGTGTTAAATTTATTTCCTGAATGTTTGTTTCTCTCGTTTGTTCTTTTTTAAACTTCAGCATATTTAATCAATAAATTAATTAATTTTTTCAAGCTTTTGTCGTTTGATAAAATGGGATGTGTGGCATCTAAGAAATAAAATAATTCATTCTATATACAAAAGAATAGCATGTGCAGGCATTGACATTTTAGGTATACCGTTTCAAACTATAATACCTTTTTAAACAAAACTATAAGTTGTTTCATTAATGTAGACATCCCTGAATATTATTTGATTCATCATTGGTTCTATGAATTAAAAATTAAATATAGGATTAATTTAAATTAAGAAGTTAGTTTGTTTAAGGAATTTATATATATATATGTTAAGTTTAGAAATTAAATTTTTTATGTTGTTTTTTTTTCTCAAATTTTACTAAATAATTTTATTTATTTAGAAATTTAATATTCAAATTATTAAATTTATATTAAATATTTAATTTATTTTTTGAAAGGGATGTATAGGATATTTTTATTAAAAACAAAATCTAGATCTTGAGTTAAAACCTTTACATAGTTCATCTATTTCCACCATAATTCTACTTTCAAATGTCTTGTACATATGTAGCTTATGTTTATGACATTTCTTGCCTATAATTATAAATATATGGCTAATGTATACTCTGTAGTAGATGCCTAGATATAGACAAAATTTGCATAACATCAGAAACTTAAACTAAGAGTAAAGTATACCCAAAAACTAGCCTCAAAGCCAGGCACATCTTCAAATTAGGGCACATACATCACTTTTGTTGCTCTTGAGCTTGAACCATCTTCCCTCTTTTTTGTGTCGCATCTTCACCAGATTTGACCTATTTTGGAGCTAGTTGTAGTCCTGTGTTGAAGAAGTCGTCCATCTCCAACATTTTGTAGTGGATGGCTCCATATCGATCCTTAATTCACTTTGTAAATGATCAATTTTAATCTGCACCAACTCGAGTTTGGAGTTGGTTAAGAACGTGAGGGAATTGTGAACCTTTTCTTTTGCCTATTGACATTGTTTGAAGGAATGTTGCATGCCTTCCACAGCCTTGAGGACTCTTTCCATAATTTCATTAATGTCAATAGATTTGGTGCCACGGGAAGAGGAGCCCACATTATCCATGGAGAAATAACACAACTTCAACACCTGTTTGTAGATGTTTGCTTTGTCAACCTTTGCTTTCTTGAAACCAAACCTTGCGAGAATTAAGGTTAGGAGAATAATATATATACTTTGCCATCGAACATAGTCCTGAGGGGATCTAATTTCGAGACTAAGAATGTCATCATGACTTCTTCCTTTCTTCCCCTGTTTCCATTGAATGCAAGATTGGGATTTCCATGTCAATTCGATTTTTCTATCCTTGCTAATAGAAAAAATTTCCATAGAGAAGGAAAGGTAATGACCTTGGCATGAGGCGAATTGAATGCTTCCTTCTCGAACAAATAATTAAAGGAAATCCAATGCAGATAAGAGGATACAAAAGGCAACAAAAGGAGGACTTTGCATCCCAGATGTAAATGCTAGTTCGAGATTAGTATATTAAGGGTGGTGATAAACGTCTATGAATAAACGAAAGCTGCCAAACCTTATAAGTCATCACATATGTGACTTTCGTTATCCAACTATATGTTTTCTCCTTATAATTCTCAACTTTCCTCATATTTAGTTTTTAATTATTACAATTCAAAATCCCCACTTTTCTATTCAAAGACATCATGGAAATACGGAATTCGATTGACATTCATTATTCAGCTCTAAGGTCTCTTGATTCAATCTTGCTCCCTTGTTTTCTAAAGCATCCACCAATGAATTTAAATTCCTTAATACATGAAAGAATTCATCTTGTTTAGAATGTTTAAGTTGAAGAAGGATCTAAAGCATCACTGGAGAGTGGATGCAATAATGTTTGTGTTTGGCCTCCCATACTCCTCGAATTACTATCATTGAGTTAGAAAATATCAAAATTCTTTGAATCTTCTCGTTGATGATAGATTTAAACCATTCCAAAGAGCAAGAAACTATGCTTGATTGTTCCTTGTTGCTCCCAATCCCCAAACATATTGAATCTCAAATTTTCCATTGGGGCATAAAGTCACCCGTCCCTCTCCTGCCACGCCTTCATTAAATATTTATAAAATATATTATCTATAAAATTTATAAAATGTCGGAAAGTTCTCAAAGTTTTGTTATAAAAAGAGTATGTGAAAAAAAATAAACTTAATTATAGAATGTAGATTTTAAATCTATAACATGAATATGAGAGCTTGTCTGTTATTTCGATGTGGTGTCTAATGTTTCGAGTGAACACTTTATCCATCTCCGAGGACATAAAGCTCAGAGAAATGATACGAAGAGTGCCAAACTAAACATAAATACAGATAGATTATCACCGTTAAAGAGGAAAATATGAAATGAATGTTGATGATTTAATATTATTAATTAAATTAACTATTTCTTAATTGTTATGAATAATTATTAATTATATTTTATGGAAGGGAAAGGTTAAGGTCAAAATAATATTAGATACAAATAGAATAAATGAAATATAATAATTAAATAATCTTTAAAAATAGGGATGGGTTAGGGTTAAAGTTAAAGAAAATGAAGTTTGGTCAAAATGATCTTAATATTTGAGGGAATAATAATTAGATTAAAATATTAATTATTTGAATAGAGATAAATTAATATTATTGAGTAAGAATAAATTAAAATCAAATTATTAAATTAAATAAATCAGTATTACATTAAAGTGTTAAAGGTCAATTAGAAGAGGAAGAAATACATAATGAAAGAATAATTAAATTAAAAGTGAAGTATAATGTAATTAAATAAAAAGTTGTAGAGAGAAGTAAAGTAAAGAGAGGATTAGATTAGAAACTGATTAAATTAGAATTAAGGTATGGTATAACACAGAGATAATAATATTATTAGAATAACTTAGAAATTCAATATTAGATTGTAGAGTAATAAAACTGATGAGAATTAGAAAAATAATGTAATTTTAAGGGTTTATTAAGAGAAAGAGTAAAGAGAAAAGGGGAAAAAAGGTTGAATGAAAAGAATAGAAAAGTTGGGATTAGATTAGAAAAGATAAGGGGGGAGTAAATTTTCGAAAGGAAGAAAAAAAGGGAGAAAAAAGGGAAGGTGCACTATAAAGGAGAGGGAAAGGGGAAATCAACTAATGAGTGAATGAGGAGGGGGACTACCAATAGAGTTAAGGGAATTAGGTTTAGAGGACAAAAAAATGGATAGTGGGCTTCCAAGAATGGCTAAGCTAGTATCCATCTTCACAATGAAATTTATTGGGGTGTTTTTTTATTTCAATAGCTTCCCTAATGACTTGGTTTGATTGGAAGGGGGTTGAGTCCAAGAGTTTGGCTTGATCAAATCAAATTAAATGCTTGGTAGTGTGGGAGTAATGAGTGATGGTAGGTTTAGTGACTCAATTATGGTAGGTGTCAGCCATATCTTCATTAAGGTGGGCTTTGAAGGATCTCCCAACTTTTCCTATGTAAGACATACCACAAGAGCAAGGGATCTCATAGATTCTCGGCCCAAGCATAAGGTAATTCTTGCCTTTGGATGACTTGAATAACTAGCAAAGGGCATTCAGGGATTTGAAAAAAATTGTAACGTTCCTTTTAAAAATCATTTTGGAGATATGGTTGATAACTCCATGAATGTTGGGAAGGGAGACCTTGGTTAAGGGCAGAGTGTAGTGTTACAAGGAAAAGTGTCTATTTAGAACTGCTCTATCCCACTAAGGTGTGACAGTTGCCTTAGAAACAAACAGAGAAAAACTACTTTTGTTTTTCCTTTATGAATTATAGATAGAGAGGAATAGAAAGACCAACCTCTGTCTTGTGCTAATCCTTCGATTTGATCCCTCTCTTCTTTGATAGTCCTCAGCTACCTTCTCCCTTGCACGCCCAGTTTCACAAAGTACCTGTAAGATCACAGAAGCATAGCACTATACAAAGACATGGATCTATAATCATAAGCAATCTAGGATCAGATGTAAATTGACCATACAAATGTAACAAGCATCAATGATACAAAAGCATGGAGGAAAACTCAAATAGCTTTTATTGATAAACAAGAAAAGAGCCAGGAGGAGTTACAACTAGTTGTTCCAACCCAGCATCAACCTCCTAGCAAAGAAGCCCCTCTTCACCTCAAACAAAGCTTAGATCACCCAACAATTTGATGTTTGTCTCTAGAAACCAACAACAATTCCTTACAATATGCAAAATTCCAGCCTCTGGATCTCTGGGATGAGGGATCCATATATAGATATCTGTAAGGGGGATGAGTCAGCTTGTGATTTGATTAGTGTCTTCTCTCTGATAGTTCTTGCTTCCACTTGGAGACTGAGGGCCTCTTACTCATCCTTGATCAAATTCAGTGAGGCAAGTGTCATAGGAGAATATTCTGGAAGCTTCCATTGCCTCTCCACCTCACGGAATGACACTGCCATTTGTCATTTCTCGCCCATCGCACCCCATAGAAGGGAATTTTGAAATGCAACGCACCCTCACAGTGTATTTGGGTGAGATGCAATGCACTTAGCCAGTGGAGCAGCTGCAATGATCCTGTTTTGACCAATTTTGAGCAGTTTCTCATGGAGAACTTCTAGGAGAAGCTGTAATCTGTTGACCTTGTTCCTTTAGGGGTTAGAACAACACTTTTAGGGACTTAGGAGCCCTTGGTTTATGGACATTTCATGCTTGGGTTTGTAGGGCCCAAAAATGTCTATAACAGTTTCCCCCTAAAGTATGAGGCTGTTAATCTTTTAGTGTCGGGTGAAATGCTTTATTATGAGGATCCGAAGTTCTTTCAATGCTGGGAGGAGACCTGTAATAAGATACAATACAATACATTATCTTCATACTATTTTCATGATCTAGCTGAGGCGGGCATTCCCATGCTCAGCTTTATAAATTCATTTTAATGTACATAGGACAGACAATCGTTTGAGTGTATACTGATGATTCTGATAGAGCCATCATCCTTTTGAGTGGATGATTATCTATGCAGCAATGATGTACATTTAATGTCTTTATTTCCCTGAATGTATATCGCAGCCTGGATGGATGAAACTAGATCCGGGGTCTTCAATCTCGTCTGATCTTCACTCAAAGTACAAGTCGATCCATGTGAGAAATGTTCTGAAGTCGAACATGGAAAGACATCGCTTGATTACCAGTCAATGATGTAAACTGTTAACAAGCGCGAGAGGAATCACCGATAATAATAATGATCCTCAAGGTACTACAGTACAATTCACGTGGTGTGAATAAAGGACTTGGCGTCGAACACCATGCAAAATCTTTCGGTCGAAGGCCATTGATGTAAACCTGTCGGCGGAAGTGAGAAACTTGCCATTGAGGCATGCAAGCTTCAAAGTACTGAATGGGGTGTTCCTAGATCAACTTCTTGGATAATGAGCTGATGTCGACAAGAAGTGATCTGTCATAGGAGGGCCTTAATGAATCCCACATCAATGACACGGTACGGAGCAAATGATTTTAATGGAGGTGAAAACGATCTGGTGATATAAGGTTCAGGGTGGCGGTCATGAAAGAATGGAGTATAATGTATGGTAGTGGGTGAGACACAGGTGAATTCTTTGAATGACTTCTCTTGATCATATCAGCGACACTAATGTGATGGATTGGTAGCATTAACCCAAAATGTGGATGGTATGGCATGACCATGGTGATGTGACCGGTGAATGAAACAACCCAACCCGACTCGGACACGGAGCGGAAGTGTCATGTTCAAGAGCGACTTTCTACCAACAAAGTTTCTTTGATTTTTCTTCCCAATTTTTCCCCAGTCATTGCTGACCAGTACCTCTTTATTTTTTTCAAGCTTGAGGAGGATAACATATGCTTGTTCTATAATTTTCCTTCGGGTAAACCCATCACTATGTTTTAACGAGCCTAGCGATAGTGAAACTCGTTCTCGTCTATAGACAAGTTTGCCGCTATTAATCTTTTTAACGAGTTTAACGACAAAGATAACTCTGTCCTTTTCAATTTTAGAGAGTCTAAAAAGGAACGTAAAGGTAACTCCAAAATTCCTTTTTCGTCATCTAATCCCTTAAGTCCGAAAAAGTATAAAGCAATACAGAAGGGATGAATTTTCGATACTTTTAACGAGCCGAACAAAACAAGCGCTCGATCTTTTTGTGTAATAATCCCTCAGGTCCAAAAAGATTAAAATCTAGAGGATGGATAGCACTTGTTGTCCCTTTAACGAGCTGGAGAGGCCAATGGCTCGGCAATCTTTTCATATTTTACGAGTCAGTTGAAAAGAGCTTAAAGGAGACTCGTCTTTTGAGGAACGACTGATAAAACGGGTAGCAGCTGATTCTAGGTAAGGTTTGGAATTTTCCAAACACGGCAGTGTCACAAGGATGGCTAGTGAAATCACTCTTCGTAGTTGTTCCTCAAAATGGGTAAACAATCAAATGGAGGTGAATGATCGGCCAATGAAAAAGTGGAGGTGACGGTGCAAACACGACCAAGGCTTTAATGGCTAAAGTACTACATTCACGATGGTTATTTAGCGGGCAATAGTTCATTTTTTAACGAGCTTAAACGCGGGGAGAAACATTTGCTCATGTCTTATGTTTATTTTTTAACGAGCTTGAACTATGTGCTAAAACTGCTCGATTAATCCAGTCATGTGATAAGAATGTCTCATACAAAACGACAACTTTTAGAGTTTTTCCCCACATCCTTTCTTTATGCAAGTTAGGAGACAACCAATCCTACGAGTTTAAAGGGTTAGAGGTCCTAAAAATTTAAAAAATAAATAGTCGCTCTTCGCTTGCACGCCAAAAGGCTTGCATGCCCCCAGGTATAAAACAGAGTTTCAAGGTTACCCCTTCTTTAGTCCGTTAAAACATTTGTTTTACCGAGAGAGGCCTACCTCTTACAGGTTACCAAAGATTGCTCCATTTACAGCGCAAACAAAACACTTCTTCGGCGATGTCTACCGAAATAAACAAAGGTGAGCGGCGTTGCCCACCAACCCACATAACTTTGACAAGAGGATCTTATTCCAGTCCAACTCCCTCTTCCAATCACGGATGGGAGTACGGAGGTCATATTCTCTCGCGGAAACCTACCCTATACCCAAAGCTTTCCTTCTGAAGTAGACCAGGGTGCATGCCCCCTGGGTTTCATTCATGTCACCCCGAATCACTCACGCTCATCGGGAGGACGGACTGGAGATTGAGACATTTCTTGCATGAAAATACCATTTAGGGATGGTGTATGACTATTTGCTATGCGTGATCTGGGAAATGAAAGCTGGTCTATGAGCTTGACCACTCTTCCTTCGTGTGGAAAACACATCACTCTAAACAGTGATGAGACAATGGCTCTCATGCAATAAATATAGTCTCATCCAAGGAGTAGATTGTAATCCAGGGGTCCTTGAACTACCATCACGTTCATGTGAACGGTTTTCCCTCTCAATGTTATGGGCACATTGGGAAGGATCCCTAACAGTCGACTGGTTCCTTTATCAAAGCCTGTCAGATTTCTCATCTCAGGCAAAAGCGATGGCGAACCAAGCACTTTCCAAGCAGTTGAGGAAAGGATACTGACAGAAGCCCCTTCATCTATGATGGTACCAGCCATAACCATTCTATATATTTGAACAATAATTCAGAATGGTATACTAGCTGGTAAATGGGGTCTGCCTAGTTGATTCCAGTCGAAGGAGACAACTAGGTTGCTTGGAGGTGGGACCGAATAGACGGCTGGGTACGACTTTGACAAACTTCCTTCCTGCGGTAAAGGAATGGGTAAATTGCCCCCATGTTCATTGGAGTCTGTGCTTATGAAAAGAATTTGGATGGTGTCATCCTTGTTCTCTTCAGTGACTGTATCATCTGAAGATGGAACCTCTGAAGGCAAGACCGGGTCAACTGCCGCCTCGACCTTTTGACTTTCGTCTGGTATGGATTCAGATGGTTTTTCTTTAATGATAGATGCTTCGGCCGGCCACCTGAGCGGGCCAGCCAGATTTTCAACTAGTGACGGACTCGGCAAGAGTTTTTTATATCTAGGAGGAAGTCGTAACGGTGAAACCGGACGATCGTCCAAAACTCTTTTAGCTTCGTCTAAGAAGGGACAATGGTGGACGGCATGATCGCCTTCGTACAGTTTACAAAGAAATCTATATTTTCCTTTTTGTCCTGGGGCTTCACTTTCATTAGTCAACGGTGTGTTTTCAAGATGATCATCAGAGGTTGACGGCACCAGGTTTTGCAAACGAGGAGACCAGTCCCTTAAGATCCGAGGGATGCAAGGACAATCTCTGTGATAGTGGTCTCCCTTGCAAATGACACATGGCGATTTAGGCCTGGTCGGTGTAGTGTGTGGATTTTCGCTAGACGACACTCGTTTGCCCCCATTTGCTTTTGGCTCCTTCTTCTTCTTCTCTTTCTTCTTCTTTTCCTTCTTCTCCTTAGGCACTTGACTTTTGGCTTTACCAGCCCCATCAAGCGAAGAGGAAGGAGGAGAGGAAGAATTAGAGGAAGTAGAAGGTTGGTGGGTAACTCTGGACTCGTCTAACTACTGATTCGATTGTTCAGGAATTGTGGTGTTCTGAATGACAGAGGTTGAGAAGAGCCATACAGGCAAACCAATTGTCAGTCCTATAAGCGACAATGTGGCCATATGGGGTGCACCAACATCTCCCCAAGAGGAGAAGGGACTAGGATTTCCTCCAAGGGGAATTCCTTGGTTGGTGGATTCCATTTTCTCAAACCAAGATCAGCGTAGGAAAGGGGTAATGAATATTCCGTTTAAAATAAATTTTAGACACTTTGACACAACTTGTTTTTTCAGTTTTTAAGAGTCGAGAAAAAACAAAAGATGACTCTAGTCGCCTTCGATTTTTAATGAGCCTGAAGTGACAAGTGCTCAGATGGACCTTTTCCATTAAGGAGTCTAAAAAGGAACGAAAGGGACTGCTCTGGAAATCTAGGTAGAGGGAGTACCAAACCAATCGCAAAACTGCAGAATACGTTTTACGGTACGACAGTCAATCTTCCCGAATGCTGTGTTCAGTGCATTGCGATTGATAGGGCGGCAGACACAGCTTCCTATGGATAAAGGATTAAGCCTATTGGGGTCTCCCAAAATATACTCGACGGTACGTGGGAGCACAAGTCCGTACTGGCACTTATCGTCTCAAAGTGGAGGAATCACCCAACCATCAGTGAGAACAACAGTTACCAGGCTTTACAACACCGGAATACATCTCTAGCCTAGACTTCTAAATGTTGTGCGTTAAGTTCCAAAGCGTTGTTAGATTCATTGAATTTATTTTAAGTTGATCTTGTTTATGAATTTTTCCTTTCGGGTTCACCACGAGATGTAGATTTAGTTCCTAAAATGCAATCTAAGATGATAAACAAACTTTTTATCTCTTTTATGCAATGAAAATCCTAGCTACTAGGGAAAAGAAAGACATAATCTTTTCACAAAGAGCAAAGAGCACACTCTAAATGCACTTTCCTAAATCAAACCAATCAAACTGTCTATATGCAAATGCACATGCATGTATTTGTTTTCGACTTTCTTAGTATATGAATGCTAAAAAGAAAGTTGATGCACAAATCTGAATTTTTTTTCAAACAACAAATATGAACAAGTTTCTTTTCGAAATCAAAAAATGGAGACGATTACAACACCTTACGATTTTGAAATGAATACTTGTTCTTGACACTAGAAAATTACAAATTCAGACCAAAAGCAATAGTAACAGGATAATCGACCATCAACAGCAATCAAACTCTTTCCTACGATTGAAATCGACACTTGCGATGGTTTCAAATCAAAGGGCGACAATACGATTATGCTACTTTTGCAAAGGAGAACTGTAAATGACTCAACAAACACATAAAAACATCTATAGTTCTTTTGTACAGAGGAGGAGGAATAACAGTAAAGAAAAGGGATTTCAAGCAGACATATAGTGATCACAGGCAGCAAAATTGAAGAATAGAACTGGAAAGAATGAACCACAGGAGCCACAACTGCACAGAGCTAGTCTGATCAGCGCACCTGTAACATAGAGAATCTGAAATGCAACGCAGGTTGTCCACTCGGGAAGTGCGCTGAAATTCAGAATCTCTGAATAGTACCTGCGCTGGGCCAGAAATGAGACTCTGTTTGGGTTCTGGGTCACAGTTTGCAGTTCAGTTCTTGGGTTTTGGCCGAGCAAAAAGCAATCAGTAATGCAACAATCAGGGGTAGATCTAAGGAGGATCTAAGAGCTATCACAAGGGCAATCAGATAGTTTGTGAATCAGTTGTTTAAATCATAAACAGATCTAGTAGATGGATTGAAGTAGCAGTTGTCTACTTTGCATTTGTTATGGCAAATGCAGTTCGAATGCTACTTGTAAGTTTATGAAATAGACAACAAAGAATGATAAACAAACAAACTAATTAGCTCCCCAGTGGAGTCACCATTTTGTTACAGGGAAAAGTGTCTATTTAGAACTGCTCTATCCCACTAAGGTGTGACATCTGCCTTAGAAAAACAAACAAAGAAAAACTACTTTTGTTTTTCCTTTATGAATTATAGATAGAGAGGAATAGAAAGACCAACCTCTGTCTTGCGCTAATCCTTCGATTTGATCCCTCTCTTCTTTGATAGTCCTCAGCTACCTGCTCCCTTGCACGCCTAGCTTCACAAAGTACCTGTACGATCACATAAGCATAGCACTATACAAAGACATGGATCTATAATCATAAACAATCTAGGATTAGATGTAAATTGACCATACAAATGTAACAAGCATCAATGATACAAAAGCATGGAGGAAAACTCAAATAGCTTTTATTGATAAACAAGAAAAGATCCAGGAGGAGTTACAACCAGTTGTTCCGACCCAGCATCAACCTCCCAGCAAAGAAGCCCCTCTTCACCTCAAACAAAGCTTAGATCACCCAACAATCTAATGTTTGTCTCTAGAAACCAACAGCAATTCCTTACAATATGAAAAATTCCAGCCTCTGGATCTCTGGGATGAGGGATCCATATATAGATATCTGTAAGGGGGATGAGTCAACTTGTGATTTGATTAGTGTCTTCTCTCTGATAGTTCTTGCTTCCACTTGGAGACTGAGGGCCTCTTACTCATCCTTGGTCGAATTCAGTGAGGCAAGTGTCACAGGAGAAGATTTTGGAAGCTTCCATTGCCTCTCCACCTCGCGGAATGACACTGCCATTTGTCATTTCTCACCCATCACACCCCACAGAAGGGACTTTTGAAATGCAATGCACCCTCACAGTGTATTTGGGTGAAATGCAACACCCTTAGCAGTGGAGCAGCTGCAATGATCATGTTTTGACCAATTCTGAGCAGTTTCTCATGGAGAACTTCTGGGAGAAGCTGTAATCTGTTGACCTTGTTCCTTTATGGGTTAGAACAACACTTTTAGGGACTTAGGAGCCTTTGGTTTATGGACATTTCATGCTTGGGTTTGTAGGGCCCGAAAATGTCTATAACATGTAGGGAAGGTTTTTAGGTTTAGGGTGGAGAGTGGAGTGGAATGGATTTTCAATCTAGGAGGAGAAGTAACCATTGGCCTTAAGGGCTTTGGTGAGATGGGATTTTTCCTTGGAAAATTATTCAGGGGAAGAAATTGAATGGCACAAGTAAGAAGGGTTTAAGAAAAACAAACCTTTGATATATTTGATGGTGGGAGTTAATGGAGGTATGTTAGGTCCCTATGCTACTATTGTAACCACTTATTGTTATTAGTGAAATCCCCTTATTATATTGTTGTTCCCTTACATTATTATTGTTATGTTGGCTCTGATTATATTATGACCCCTTAGACTCCTACATATAGAAAGGAGGACTTGTCATTTGTATCCTCCAATAATTATTCATTTGTGTAATGTAAAGGAGGTTTCCCCCTCGAAGAGGCTAATTTATAAGGTGCCAATCTTTCGTTTCTATCTTTTTGTGAGCTGGTTTCATAACATTTAGTAGTAGAGCTTTAGATTCTAGGGTTTCGTTGCTCCAAACAGGTCATCGTGGAATTTTCGATATAACATTTTTTCTACAAAGTTTCAGAAGCTAAAAAAAACCATTTGAGCTTAACTCTTTTTGAAAATTGGTTCTAAATTTAAGATCTTATCTCGATATATTTTCGGAGGTATGAGATGAGGAATTTAGGATTTTTGAAATCTTCAAAATTCCATCTCAAACATGTCATCATGGAATTTTCGCTGTAATTTGTTTTATATGAAGGTTCAGAATATGAAATTAAAACCCATTTGTGCCACAATCATGGTGAATCTCAAGACTAAATTTCAAATCTTGTTTCACTATATTTTCGGAGATACAGTCCAAGAAATTTAGGGTTTCTGTAGGCTCCCAAATTACATCCCAAACAGGTGACCTGGGGAAATTGTCATAACTTTCTCCCTAAGCATCAGATTGAAATTTCATAAGAAGTTACAGAAAGAGGACAGAATGTAATGTTTGGTGTATTGCTTTTAGTTCTGAAGGTCAAAACAGTAACATGTGCCACTTCGTACAAGTCTTCTCTACTGAAAATGTATATAAGCAGGTCATCTTGGGATATTGTTAATAACTCTTTCTTGGAGAATCCAATTTCGATCAGACTGGTGGCATTGGAAAGAGGACATAGAGGGCCACTACAGGTCACAATTTTAGGCCTTAGAGATATGAAATTATAGAGTTACAGTCGATTTAGGATGGAGATCCTAAAATCAAGAAAAGGCGATATGAGGAAGTTTGAAGGCAAGGATCCGATAAATTGGATACTACATATGGAACAATATTTTGATCTACATGATGTACAACTGTTACAAAATATATGTATTGCATCTTTATATTTAGAATCGAATCAATTTTTATGGTATCAAGGGTTTTTTTCCCGTAAACCACTTGTCACTTGGTCAATTTTCATGGAGGAAATGATAGAACATTATGGGGATACAAAGATCAACACCTTCTTTAGCTAATTGATAAATCTCAAACAAAAGGGTTTAATGACAGAGCACACTAATGACTTCCAAAAATTGAATATAAGGGTAAATGATATTACATAGAAGCAAAGGATTGATGTCTTCATAGGGACTTTAAAGGATAACATTCAACATGAGGTTCGTCTTTGGGACCTTATTCATTGAAGAAAGCATTTAGGTTGGCAAGAAAAATTGAAAGTGGAATTATGGAAACAAGGAATCCTACCACTCACAACTATAAACATGGAAGTGTTTTTTCTCCTAGCCTTCCACAACCTACAAGGTTTACACCACAAAAATTGGAAGAAAAAAGAGAAAAAGGGCTTTGTTACATTTGTGACAGAAAATACACTAAAGGTCATAAGTGTGCTGAGAAGAAATTATTTTACATAGATTGTGAAGAGAAGGAATAAAAGGATCAAGAAATGTCAAAGATGAGGATATACACTAGGAACCGACCCTAGAGAAAGAAGAAATGAATCTAACAATATATTGTAATGCATTGGCAAGAATTACCACTCCTCAAACTCTCAAGATAGAAGGACATATCAAGAAGAAAAAGGTTCAAGAAGTGAAAGATCGCATAGAGCATCAACAACAATTTCTCCAACTTTTAAAGGATAACCCCACTTTGGTGCAAAATTGAATGAAAAAATAGGCAGATCAACATCGCAGTGAAATAAATTTTGATGTAGGCAATTGGGTATTTTTACGAATACAACCATACAAACAAATTTCCCTCAAGAAAGCTAAGAAGGATAATAAATTATCGCCAAAGTAGTATGGTCATTACAAGGTGCTACAAAAGATTGGTACATGTTTCATGCTTAAAGAAGGTTATAGTGTTATAGACATTTTTGTGCCTTACAGCTATAAGCATGAAATGTCCATAATTCAAGGGATCCAAAGTCCCTAAAGATGTTGTTACAGCTCCTAAAGGAACAAGGTCAACCAATGACAGCTTCTCCCAGAAGTTCTCCACCAAAAACCACTCAGAAACAGTCAATTCAGGATCAATTCAGAGGCTCCACTAGCTGCCTGTGTTGAAATGCAGAGACTACACTGGCTAGGTGCACTGCAACGTAGGTGGAAGCACTACCAGGGTGTGCTGAGCGGGAAATGACAAATCGCAAGCTCATTCAACGAGGTGGAAAGACCCTGGAAGCTTCCAGAATCTTCTCCAATGACACTTGCCTCAATGAATTCGACTAGTGATGAGTAAGAGGCTCTCAACCTCCAAGTGGAAACAAGAAATGACAGAGAGAAGCCACAAGTCAAAACATAAGCTGACTCATCCTCTCTGCTTACATCTATATATGGATCTCTCACCCAGAGGTTCAGGGGGCTGGAATTTTGTACTTTGCAGAGAATTGTTGTTGGTTTGAGATTGAGATTAGCACATTGGGTGATTTATGCTTTGTTGGAGGAGAGGAAGGGATTCCTTTGCTGGGAGGTAGATGCTGGATCGGAACTCACTTGGTTGTATCTCCTCTTGGACTTTCTTATTCTATCAATAAACTATTTGAGTTTCTCCTACATGCTGTGTACCAATGATGTTTTGTTATGCTTACATGTTTAGCTTAATCTGATCTTGAGCTTTTTATGAATGTATATCTATATCTTTGTGTAGTTTCTCTCTCTTGTGATCTTACAGGAATTCGGTGAAGCTGGGCCGGTGAAGGAGCAAGAAGCTGGGAGCTACTGAAGAGAGGAGTGATTGGATCGACAAACTAGCGGAAGACACAGGTTAGTTACATCCTTCTCCCTCATTTACATTTCATAAAGAAAAAATACTCAAATAAGTTTCCTTGTTTGTTGCTAAGGCACTATCACACCTTATAGTGGGATAGGGGCATTCCAAATTGGATACTTTTCCCAACAACAAATTGGCGACTCCGCTGGGGAGAGTATCTTGTTAGTTTATTTGTGTTTCTATTGTTTTTCTTCTCATAAACTCAGGAGTGTCGAATCGAAATGCATTTGCCATTTTCAAATGCAAAGTAGAGATCTGCCACTCTAGTCCACTCACTGGGCCTGTTTTTATGATCTGAACAAACTGATCCACAAGTGCTCTAACAACCCTTTGTGATAGATCTTAGTCCTCCTTTAAATCATCCTCCTAATTGTACCTAATTGATAGCTTTGATCAGGCCAAAAACTATAGATTAAACTGCAAACCGTGACCCAGAACCCAGAGACAATTCTCGTTTCTGCTTCAGCATAGACTTTGTGAAGAGGTTCTGCATTTCAACGCAGGTCCCGTGAAGGATACCTGCGCTGAAGTTCAGTTTCTCTGTGCTGAGGGTGCGCTGATCAGCCTTTGCCTTGTGCAGCTGTGGTTCCCTGCTTCCTTTTGCTCAGTTTCATCTCTGTTTTTTGCAGCCTGTTATCAGTCAGTGTACCTATCTGAAACCCCTTTTCTTTGCCTCAATTCCGCCTGAGTTGTATAAAGAAACTGTATTTGTTCTTTGTGTATTTGTTACATCATTTGCAGTTTCCCATTACAAAAGTAAACTAGTCATACTGTCGCCCTTAGATCTAGACCTGTCGTAAGTGTCATTTTGATCTTAGGAGTGAGTTTGTTTGCTGTTCGCAGTTGATTGAGCTTTTACTTTTGTCGCTTGGTTTGAATTTATGCATTTCTAGTGTCGAAACAAGTAAATCATAAAGTGTCGTAATCGTTTTTTTTTATTTCGAAAAAGGAACTTGTTTATGTTTTCACTTGAAATCGAATTCAAATTTGTACAAAAGCTTTCTTTTTAGGCATCAATATTAAGAAAGCGAAAACAAATACATGCATGTGTGCATTTGCATTTTGATAGTTTGCATGCTTTGATTTAGGAAAAGTGCATTTACAGTGTGCTCTATGCTCTTTGAGAAAAGTTTGTGTCTTCCTTTTCCCCTTGTAGCTAGGATTTTCATTGTTGAAAAGATATAAAAGCTTACTTATCATCTTTAGACTGCATTTAGGAATTGTATCATACATCTCATGGTGATCCAAAAAGGCAAACTTCTAGGAAAGATCAACCTAAAATAAATTGAATGAACTTAACAACGCTTTGTAACTTAACGCACAACATAGAGGTCTAGGCTAGAGACGTGTTCCGGCGTCGTAAAACCTGGTGACTGTTGATCTCGTTGATGGTTGGGTGATTCCTCCTGAGAGACGATAGCGGCAGTACGGATTGTGCTCCCATGTACCATCGAGTATATATTGGGAGACCCCTATAGGAACAAAACCTTTATCCTTAGGAAGCCGTGTCGGCCGCCCTACTGATCGCAATGCACTGAACACAGCATTCGGGAAGATTGACCGCCCGTACCTTAAAAAGTATTCTGCGGTTTTGCGAAAAGTTTGGCACACCCTCTACCTAGAACTCCAGAGCAGTTCCTTTTGGCCTTTTTCAGACTCTATAATGGAAAAAGTCCATCCGAGCATTTGTCACTTCGGGCTCGTTAAAACAAAGAAGGCGACTAGAGTCATCTTTTGCTTTTTCTCGACTCTTTAAAACTGAAAAAGCAAGTTGTGTCTAAAGCGTCGTTAAAATTTATTTTAAACGGAACAATCACCCCTTTTTCCCGCGTTGATCTTTAGGTTGAGAAAATGGAGCCCACCAACCAAGGAATTCCCCTTGGTGGAAATCCTAGTCCCTTCTCCTCTTGGGGAGATGTTGGTGCGCCCCATATGGCCACATTGTCGCTTCCAGGACTGACAATTGGCTTACCGGTCTGGCTCTTCTCAACCAATGTCGTTCAGAACACCACTATTCCTGAACAGTCGAATCAATAGTTAGACCAGTCCAGAGTTGCCCACCAGCCTTCTACTTCCTCTAATTCTTCCCCTCCTCCTTCCTCTTCGCTTGACGGAACTGGTAAAACAAAAAACCAAGTTCCTAAGGAGAAGAAGGAAAAGAAGAAGAAGGAGAAGAAGAAGAAGGAGCCAAAAGAGACTGGGGGCAAACAAGTGTCGTCTGACAAAAATCCACACACAGCACTGACTAGGCCTAAATCGCCATGTGTCATATGCAAGGGAGACCACTTCCACAGATATTGTCCCTGCATCCCTCGAATACTAAGGGACTGGTCTCCCCGTTTGCACAATTCGGTGGCATCAACCTCTGATAGCCATGTTGAATGCACACCGTCAACTAGCGAAAGTGAAGTCCCGGGACAAAAATGGAGAGCTAGATCTCCCTGTAGACTGTGCGAAGGCAACCACGCCATCCACCGTTGTCCCTTCTTAGATGAAGCGAAAAGAATTTTGGATGATCGTCTGGTTTCACCGTTACAACTTCCTCTTGGATATAAAAAACTCTTACCGAGTCCTTCGTTAGTTGAAAATCTAGCTGGCCCGCTCAAGTGGTCAGCTGAAGCGCCGGTCATTGAAGATGAACCAGCTGAATCCATACCTGACGACAGTCAAAAGTTCGAGGCGGCAGTTGACCCGGTCTTGCCTTCAGAGGATTTATCTTCGAATGATACAGTCACTGAAGAGGATAAAGATGACACCATCCAAATTCTCTTCATCAACATAGACTCTGACGAGCACGGGGGCAATCCCCCCATTCCTTTATCGCAGGAAGGAAGTTCGTCAGAGCGATACCCGGCCGTCTACTCGGTCCCACCACCAAGCAACCTGGTTGTCTCCTTCGACTGGAACCAACTAGGCAGACCCCGTTTGCCAGCAAGCATACCATTCAGAATTATCGTCCAAATATACAGAATGGTCATGGCTGGCACCATCATTGATGAGGGGGCATCTGTGAGTATCCTTTCCTCTATTTCTTGGAAAGCGCTTGGTTCACCAGCGCTTTTGCCTGAAATGAGAAATCTGACAGGCTTTGATAAAGGAACCAGTCGACCTTTAGGGATCCTCCCCAATGTGCCCATAATATTGAGAGGGAAGACCGTTCAAATGAACGTGATGGTCGTTCAAGGACCCTTGGATTATAACCTACTCCTTGGACGAGACTATATATATTGCATGGGAGCCATCGTCTCCTCACTCTTTAGAGTAATGTGTTTTCCGCACGAAGGAAGAGTGGTCAAGCTCGTGGACCAGCTTTCATTTCCCGGATCACGCATCGCAAATAGTCATATACCATCCCTAAATGGTCTCTTCACGCAAGAAATGTCTCAACCCACGGTCCGTCCTCCCGATGAGCGCGAGTAATTCGGAGGGATATGACTGGAACCCAGGGGGCATGCGTCTTGGTCTGCTTCGGCAGGAAAACTTTGGGTATAGGGTAGGTTTCTGCGGGAGAATATGACTAGTCCGTACCCCGTCCATGATTGGAAGAGGGGTTGTTCTAGAACAAGATTCTTTTGTCAAAGTTATGTGTTTGGCGCTCGTTGTCACTCACCTTTGTCTATCTCAGTAGACATCGCCGAAGAAGTGTTTTGTTTGAAAGATTAACAGGACAATCTTTGGGTAACCTGAAAGAGGTAGGCCTCTCTCAGTAAAACAATTGTTTTGGCGGAAGTGAAGTAGAGGTAACCTTGAAACTCTGTTTTATACCTGGGGGCATGCAAACCTTTTGGAGTGCAAGCAAGGGGCGGCTATTTATTTTTTAAATTTTTAGGTCCTCCCTTTAAACCTGTAGGTCTAACCCTTTAAACTCGTAGGATTAGTCGTTTCCGAACTTGCATAACGAAAGGATGCGGGGCATAGCTTTGTAAGGCGCAAGCTCCATAAAAAATGGAATCTTACATGAGACATTCTTATCATATGACTGGATAATCGAGCAGTTTTGGCACATAGTTCATGCTCGTTAAAAAATAAACATAAGACTGAGCAGTGTTTTTCCGCGTTTAAGCTCGTTAAAAAATGAACTATCTTCTGGTAAATAACCACCATGAATGTAAAATTATCAGCCATTAAAGCCTTGGTCGTGTTTGCACCGTCACCTCCACTTTTTCATTGGCCGATCATTCACCTCCATATTTATTGTTTACCCATTTTGAGGAACAACTGCGAAGAGTGATTTCACTAGCCATCCTTGTGACACTGCCGTGATTGGAAAATTCCAAACCCTTACCTGGAATCAGCTGCTAACCCGTTTTATCACTCGTTCCTCAAAAGACGAGTCTTCTTTAAGCTCTTTTCATCTGACTCGTAAAATATGAAAAGATTGCCGAGTTTTGGCCTTCCAGCTCGTTAAAGCGACCGGAACTGCTATCCCTCCTCTAGATTTTAATCTTTTTGGAC
Source organism: Pinus tabuliformis (assembly GCA_031772625.1). Classification (NCBI taxonomy): domain Eukaryota; kingdom Viridiplantae; phylum Streptophyta; class Pinopsida; order Pinales; family Pinaceae; genus Pinus; species Pinus tabuliformis. The sequence goes on from CM062815.1 coordinate 768,482,407, forward strand.
CTGAGGGATTATTGCACAAAAAAATCGAGCGCTTGTTTTGTTCGGCTCGTTAAAACTATCGAAAATTCATCCCTTCTGTATTGTTTTATACTTTTTCGGACTTAAGGGATTATATGACGAAAAATGACCTTTGGAGATATCTTTACGTACCTTTTTAGACTCTCTAAAAATGAAAAGGGACCGAGTTATCTTTGTCGTTAAACTCGTTAAAAAACATTAATAGTGACAAACTTGTCTTTAGACGAGAACGAGTTTCACTATCGCTAGGTTCAAACATAGCGATGGGTTTGCCCGAAGGGAAAATTATAGAACAAGCATATGTTATCCTCCTCAAGCTTGAAAAAAATAAAGAGGTACTGGTCAGCAATGACTGGGGAAAAATTGGGAAGAAACTCAAAGAACTTTATTGGTAGCAAGTCGCTCTTAAACATGACACTTCCACTCCGTGCCAGAGTCGGGTTGGGTTGTTTCATTCACCATGGTCTCGCCATACCATCCACCTTTGGGGTAAATGCTACCAATCCATCACATAAGTGTCGTCGATATGTTCAAGAGAAGTCATCCAGAGAAGTCAACCGTGTCCCATCCACTACCATACATTATCCTTCATTCTTTCATGACCGCCACCCTGAACCATATATCATCAGATCATTTTCACCTCCATCAAAATCATTTTCTCCGTTCCGTGTCACTGATGTGGGATACATTAAGGCCCTCCTTTGACGGATCGCTTCTTGTCGACATCAGCTCATTATCCAAGAAGTTGATCTAGGGACACCCCCTTCAGTACTTTGAAGCTTGCATGCCTCAATGGCAAGTTCCTCACTTCCGGCGACAGGTATACATCAATGACCTTCGACCGAAAGATTTTGTGTGGTGTTCGACGCCAAGTCCTTTATTCACACCACGTGAATTGTACTGCAGTACCTTGAGGGTCATTATCATTATCGGTGATTCCTCTCGCGCTTGTTAACGGTTTACATCATTGACCGGTAATCAAGCGATGTCTTTCCATGTTCGACTTCAGAACATTTCTCACATGGATCGACTTGTACTTAGAGTGAAGATCGAACGAGTTTGAAGACCCCGGATCTAGTTTCATCCATCCAGGCTGCGATATATATTCAGGAAAAATAAAGACATTGACATGTACAGCATTGCAGCACAGACAATCATCCTACCAAAGGATGATGATTTCAGCAAGATCATCAGTCTATCATCAGACAATTGTCTGTCCTATGTACATAAAAATGAATTTATAAAGCTGAGCATGGGAATGCTTGCCTCAGCTAGATCATGAAAATAGTATGAAAAATAATGTATTGTATTATATCTTATTACAGGTCTCCTCCCAGCATTGAATGAACTTCGGACCCTCCTAATAAAGCATTTCACCCGATAAACGGCCTCATACTTTAGGGGGCAACTGTTATAGAAATTTTTGTGCCTTACAGCTATAAGCATGAAATGTCCATAATTCAAGGGATCCAAAGTCCCTAAAGATGTTGTTACAGCTCCTAAAGGAACAAGGTTAACCAATGACAGCTTCTCCCAGAAGTTCTCCACCAAAAACCACTCAGAAATAGTCAATTCAGGATCAATTCAGAGGCTCCACTAGCTGCCTGCGTTGAAATGCAGAGACTACACTGGCTAGGTGCACTGCAACGCAGGTGGAAGCACTACCAGGGTCGCTGAGAGGGAAATGACAAATGGCAAGCTCATTCAACGAGGTGGAAATACCCTGGAAGCTTCCAGAATCTTCTCCAATGACACTTGCCTCAATGAATTCGACTAGTGATGAGTAAGAGGCTCTCAACCTCCAAGTGGAAACAAGAACTGACAGAGAGAAGCCACAAGTCAAAACATAAGCTGACTCATCCTCTCTGCTTACATCTATATATGGATCTCTCACCCAGAGGTTCAGGGGGCTGGAATTTTGTACTTTGCAGAGAATTGCTATTGGTTTGAGATTGAGATTAGCACATTGGGTGATTTATGCTTTGTTGGAGGAGAGGAAGGGATTCCTTTGCTGGGAGGTAGATGCTGGATCAGAACTCACTTGGTTGTATCTCCTCTTGGACTTTCTTATTCTATCAATAAACTATTTGAGTTTCTCCTACATGCTGTGTACCAATGATGTTTTGTTATGCTTACATGTTTAGCTTAATCTGATCTTGAGCTTTTTATGAATGTATATCTGTATCTTTGTGTAGTTTCTCTCTCTTGTGATCTTACAGGAATTCGGTGAAGCTGGGCCGGTGAAGGAGCAAGAAGCTGGGAGCTACTGAAGAGAGGATTGATTGGATCGACAAACTAGCGGAAGACACAGGTTAGTTACATCCTTCTCCCTCATTTACATTTCATAAAGAAGAAATACTCAAATAAGTTTCCTTGTTTGTTGCTAAGGCACTATCACACCTTAGAGTGGGATAGGGGCATTCCGAATTGGATACTTTTCCCAACAACATATAGGTGACAAGCTCCCAGTTCAAACAATATTGTCGACACTTGACGAGGAAGGGAAAATCGTATTGGAACCTAAAGTAGTCATGAAAGCGAGAACCCAACAGCTACGAAATCAGTAAATTTTAGATTATCTCATCAAGTGGAAGAACTTACTTGCTGAAGATTCCACATGGGAGGAGATAATTTTATAGAAAATCATCCAGAACTACTCAAGCATTGAGGACAACTCTTTTGGAAGGAGAGGGGCATGTTAGGTCCCTACAGTACTAGTGTAATCCCTTATTGTTATTAGTGCAACCCCCTTATTATATTGTTGTGCCCATGTAGTCCCCATATTGTTATTATTGTGTCCCATAGAAGTCCACTATTGTTATTGTAGTGCCCTTACATTATTATTGTTATGTCGACTCTAATTATATTATGACCCCTTAGACTCCTATATATAGAAAGGAAGTCTTGTCATTTGTATCATCCAAGAATTGTTCATTTGTGTATTGTAAAAGAGGTTTCCCCCTAGAAGAGGCTAATTTCTAAGGCATTGATCTTTATTTTCTATCCTTTTGTGAGCTGGCTATCGGTTTGATTTTTCTTTCAACACACTTGGTGGGTAAGAAATCCATCATGGAGGTGAGACACAAGAACTTCAAGAAATAGAAGTGATTCGTTAGCTTCAAGTTCCATAGTGAACTGGATCTAGGGAGAGATGTGATTAAGATGGGTGAGAAAGGATTGAATTTTTGGCATACCAGGGGACTGAATCACAAAGGTATTATTGATGAACCACTTCCAAAACTTAGGTTTTAAATGGAATATTTCAATGACTAAGGTTTCAAAGTTCTCCATAAAAATGTTGGAAACAACAAGGGAAAGGGAGGAACTCATGGTAGTGCTCTCGATTTATTCATATTAGACTCGATTGAAGGATAAGAAGGTGGTGTTTAGGAAAATTTTGATAAGTTTCATGGTTTTAGAGTCAACAAGATTGGAAATGAGGTTAATGGATTTAGGGAAAGAGATTTTTATAAAGAGGGATATGAAATCAAAACTAACCATTTTTTTTTCATCACGCTTAAGGTCTTTGGTTTTCTCAATAAAATTGATGGAGTCTTTAATGAAGGAGGAGGAATAGCTAGAGAAGGGATGAAGCTTGTGGGAGAGGAATCAAGGGGGGCATGGGTAGGTCCACGAGTCAGGTGGATATTGGTGGCCACCCACCTATTCGACTTTAACCCCCAAACATCCAGAAACCTAATCTTAGGAGATGAAGCACCAAATTTTTGTGGATCCCATTGGATTTATTTGGTACACCAACCTCCTGGGGTCATAACTTTGGTATATGACCTTCGTTTGATGTGTACGATACCTTGTTAGAAATATCTATCCAATGAATAGAACCTTTAACTACAAACCACATGCCATAGCCTATGGATTTGTGTTAGGTCTTGGTTGTGTTACACTAAAAGATGTCACCATGACTATTTGCAGTTAGTATGGCTCCATCCATTGTCATACTATCCTCCTTGGCAAGTCTCATGCCTCTGCTCTCCATGTCAAACTTCAAGAAAGAGAGAAAAGTCATTTAAAGTCAATTATCTCTGGTACGCAGTTTCTCTTAGCCTTACCTGCGGGTACGCAACCCAAGTTCACAATACCTGTGTACTTGTACGCTCTGTATGTAAAGGGGTGGGTGCGTACTCCTGTAAAGGTCAAAAGGCACAAGTTTCACTCCAAAAAAGTTACTTGTGGTCATTTCTAGAGTCTTCTAGAAGCATGTTTGACGTGTATGAAGCACCTCCAGATGGTTCATGTATCCCTACCAAAGAGGAACTTATCCCATCAATAGGGGAGCTATCCCATCTAAAGAGGGGCTTATCCCATTGATGGTGGACCTGAATAACTTCCTCTAGAGCACTATAAATACAGGCATTGGGCCAAAGGGAGGGGATGTTGAAAGCTGAACATTCCTAAGGGTAGATGCTGCTGGAATTAGGACTTCCTTGTAGAAGCTTGTGAGGAGAGATTACCATCTTTACTTGTTTCCATTGGGAGGTGGGTGAGCTGATCAGAGTAAGGGAGAACTCTTGTGGACCCTGGGAGGAGCCTGCACAACACCAAGGCTCAGGTTGGAATGGTTCCTTTTGTTACCTTTTAATACAAATTAGTCCATTCTTCTCAACAATTTGTTATTAATGAGTTGTTTCATATACTCCTTGGTCTATATGTTAAATATGTTTTATTTTATGTGATATTCAGGTGCTATTTAATCGTTTGATTGTTGGTGAATGCAGGTTTTGAAGGGAAGGAGGAGCTCATCCGGATCAACGAAGCTGGACTACTACAACAACGTTGGATTACAGGTAGGATCTAAACAATTGATTTCTCATATTGTAAAAGCATATTTAGGGAAGGATTGCTCTTATTTGTCTTGTTTGTCATTAGAAAGTCTTAGGCTTTCTAGGAAGGTCGGTTGTGTCCGCACTAACGACTCTTTCCGCATGACAAAATGGCGACCATACTGGGGACTCCATGAATGTGTTTGAGTTCTTTTTGATTTGATATTTTGGTCTGAGAAAAATTGCTTGTTTTCTGATTTTTGGTTGTCTAGCTGTGTATTTGGGTGGGTTAGCTTAGAGTCAATTTAGTTTTTTATTTTTCGTAGCTTTGCCAGCAGTACGCAATCTCTGGATTTAACACAGTGCGTACTTGTACGCACTGCATCTTTGTGCACAGTGCGTACCCGCGCCTGTGTGAACAGATGACCTGCGTACCCTTGTCAATTTTGAGAAAATTTCAATTTTTGCTTTTTGCTCTTTTAGATTTTGCTTTTACTTTATTTTTACTGCCCAGATCCATCAGTTTACTGTCAAAGATCTTCACCTGAACTTGTCCCGTTAGTGTCGAGGGTTTTGGTGGAATTCATAGGGATTTTGCCTTAGGGTTTGATTTTTAACTGGTCCTGTAGTGACTTTGGCATTAGGGGTTGTCAAACTTTGGATCTCCCTGGTGGCGATGTCCTCTTAGGAGTCGGACCTGTCATAGAAGTCACCCTAGTGAGAGACCTACCTTTGTGTCTTCTCTTTGCGAATCTCGAAAAGTTTGTTTGTTAAAGCCTTGAATTCCATTCTTGAGAAAAAAGAACAAAAAGATTTCGATTTTGTTTTTTGGTTAGTTTATGATTCTGCATGAACTGATCCTTAGTTCCATTTTGACTAAGTAAAACATCCGGGAATCATCCTTGTAGGCTTTTGTCCTCATTATTTTTTGCTCTTAGGTAAAATTCCTTTTAATTTGCTTTTGAGTGAATTTGATTTGATTGTCTTAGATTTGTTAAATTCGATTTGATAAAATAGTTTTACATGCTTTATTAACATAGAAAAAACACAAAAATTCTTTTGGAAAAAGTTGGCTTTGGTAGCACTCGTAGACTTTTGGGAGAAAAAGGAAATTTCGTAGAGTAATTAGTGGTCATGAGTTGTGTGTTTTGAAAAGATAAAGAGAATTGTTTCTTTGATTGTCTTTACTAAGAAAGTTGTTTTCTATACAATTTTCATTTTCCAACCCTCTTAGTTAGGAGATTCATTGAAAAAGAAAAGTAGTGTAAATCATCTTAGGTGCATCTTTGTAGTGGTTGCGAGTCGAGTCTACACACCACCAGTTTCATCTCCATCACCTTTTGTCTTTAAGAAAAACCATAAAATTAACGCTTAAAGTAAAATCAACTTAGTAACTTTTATTTACTAGGGCTCTGAAACACCAATTTAGATTAGGCTAGTGTCTTGGAATAGGAGAGTAATTAACTCTCCAAGACAACAAAACCAAACAAGTAGCTTATCTTGTGATATAATAAATCCAATTGTCTCATTTGTACTCTGGGAAAGCTCCTCTTAAAGGAAAAGCACGAGCTCGTGTCCGAACCAGTGAGGGGATCAATCCTCCCTCTTTGGGAACGACGCCAGACACGCATGTATTACAAACGGTAAACCTCGGATTAATCATTGTCGAGGAGCCAGGGGTCACTTGTCGGTAAACCTTGGATTATTGTAAAGGAACCGGCAAGGGGATTGAGCTTGATACTCTGCCCTTGTGTGCTGTCGGAGTGTAGACTGTTCCCCCAGGTGCATTTGTTGCAGTTGGTAACCTTAGTGACCATTATCTTTAGGATTCTACCGAGGTGATGGTGGAGGGAAGATCCCACTGTACCTAGAGCAGACGTCGGCTAGACTCACTTGGATTTCCGGGGGGTTCACTTCACTCGAGACGGTTAAAGTGGAGGAACTTGTGCCGGTCTATTCATTAAGTAGGTTGTCGGGGTAACTGTTCCACCCGCCACTTCTGTACTGAATCCGGCGATGTTGGGTTTCATCTCCAACTAGCGTTTTTGGTCTGGAAGGCTACTGTTTGTGCTTGGTTTGACGCCCTAGATTCTTTAGGCGTATGATTCAAATTTGTCTGCTTCTTTAGAGACTTTAGGTGGTTTTTTTTGAGATTTTACTTTGTTTGCGTGTGCAGTAGTTAAAAGTTTTTAACTGTGGCGGAATTACCAAGACAGTCCCGTAGACTTCGGGGCAAGTCTCCTGAGGTTGTTTCTGTGGCCGAATTGTTGAGAAAATCCCGTAGGCTTTGGGGTGAATCTCCTCAAGACGTCCCAAGTCATTACGAAGGTTTAAAGGTCCTTGTAACTCCTCCTAGTGGTAGTAGAGTAGGTTCACCAGAAGAAGGAGAGTCTTCGTTGGTAGTCCATCAAGATTACCAAAGTCTAGAAATAGGTTATAATCCTAAATCAGTTGAAGTTTCTGAGCTTGCTGGTAGTTTTTCATCTACTAGTGATATAGGCAAAGAACCTTAAATATCTGAACCTGTTACTCCAACTTCTAATGTACCAGATTCACCTAGGGTAGAAAGAGTCATCACCGAAAATCTTCCTACTGGTTTGATAGCTATTGAAGAACTTGCTCCAGAGGAAGAGTTAGGCATATCTACCCTTGAAAATAAACCTACTATTGATCTGAGGGAGCGTGAATCTATCTTTTACAGTCCTCCTAGAAGTACTACTTGGTACCTTTCGTTAACCAATTATTTAGACAACTCAGGGGTAGGTTTTTCTCCACCTCGTACTCCTTTTCCAACTGGAGGTATTTATACTCCTGTAAATATGTCTGGTCAGTCGTCCGTGTTTACTCAATCTCCTGAATCTTTTTTACACGGCGGTCCTTCTGTTCCCACCGGGTATCAGTCCCTTTCTGGTACCTTTGCGGGGGCATCTCCTCAACCCATTGATCATGGGTTATTAGCTGGAAACAATGGTAATAAACCGTTGGGTGTAGGGGACATTTACATGATGTCAGGTTCAGTTCCCGTTTCTCAACCTCAAGGTGGCCAATTACCGCCTGGGGGGCAGCCTCAGTTAACGCCTAGGGGGCACCCTCAAGGTACACAAATTGTGTCTGGGGGGCAGCCTCAAGGTCAGTATGTACCTATGGTACAATACATGCCTCAAGGTCAACCCCAGCCTCAATATGTACCTCAGGGTCAACCTCAGTATCAATATTTACCTCAAGGGTATCAACCTCAAGGTCAAGGTCAACCCCAGTATCAGTATTTACCCCAAGGTTATCAACCTCAAGGTCAATACTCGAGTCAAGGTTATCAACCACCTCAAGGTCAGTCATATGTTCAAGGTATGGGGACTATGCCTTTCAGTTATCAATCGTATCCTCAATCCGATTATGGATCTCAGTATTCTCAACCTGTTACGGGTCAATACCCCGGAATGATAGTGTGGGATCCATCACAGGGTCAACAGGTGTTGCAGCCAAGTATACAGTTGTTACCTCAAACTGGACAACTCGTAGTTTCTGGTTCACCCCAGCAACCGCAACCTGTCCAGTCAAACGTTCAAACTTCTGTAACTTCGGTAGTTACTCAGCTGCCAATTGCACCTAGTACTCCATCTCAAATGGCTGCTACAACTACCGCAACATCTACCGCACTTACTTCTGGAGTATCGACAGCTCCGGTTTCTACTGTCTCTGCAACCACTCCTCAGACATCTTTACCGTTGTCCGGATCTACGATTCAAACCATGGTCGAGATGCCTGTAGGGCAGCCTAGTTTAAGTACTGTTGTAACAAGTCAACCTCAATTTACCTACCAACAGTACCCGGGACAGTACCAATTCGGTCCTGCTGTCCAACAACCGATTTACCAGTATCAACCGTATCCTGGGTACACTTATCAACAACCTCAACAACCCCAGTACGGTCCGGTTAATCCTGGTTTTCCAGGAGAATATAATATCCCTAATGCGATTCCTGTTCCTAGTTATCCTGGATATCCTCCTCCTAGGACTGGTCTTGTGACCCAGAGTTTTAGAGATCCTAACCGGCAGTTACCATTTATCACAACTTTGGATTTACCAGACTTGACGCGCCTAACGAACGATCCAATTCAATATCTTCCGTTCTGGCCGCCAATGCCAAATAAGTTGCCCAGTGATATACCCAAGTTCGAAGGTAAGTCTAGAGAGGATCCGTCCAATCACGTGATGACTTACCACCTCTGGTGTGCTTCCAATTCTATCTCGGATGATTCGATCCGCTTACGTCTTTTCCAGCGTACGCTCATTGGTCTCGCGGCCAAGTGGTACATTGAGTTACCACGGGCCTCTTTTTACAATTTTAGTCAGTTAGCTACCTCGTTCCTAACTCATTTTCAGTTGCCGGTCAGATACGATAACGGCACGGAGCTATTAACTTCACTAAAACAGTCGACCTCCACTTATATTTCTGATCATATTCATGAATGGAGACGTCGAAGACGTTTAGTGAAAGTTTTTATCCCGGACCAAATCTTAGCTGAATGGTTTGTAAAATCATTATTACCAAAGATTACTGAAGATGTAGCTAAGGCCGGAGTAGTTACTGAGGAGCAAGTCATTGCTCAAGCCCAGTACCTTGACTTAGTTTACACTCAGTCGGGTACGTTGCACGAGAAGATCCCAGATCTTCCTAAGTCGAATAAAATTGTTGCTACTCCTTCGGGGTCTCATGCTGCTGATGGCATGATTGGTACGGTGAATACTAAAAATAAGAAGAAATCCTCAAAGAATTCTTCTCCAATAATAACCTTACCGGACTCCCCGACAGGAGAATCTTGTCCTAAAATTACTGCCGATATTCATGTTGTAGAGTCATCTACGGCTAAATCAAAAAACTGTGGTAAGAAGAAAGGCAAGAAGAAGGATAAAGCAGACAAGGCTCCAAAGGAGAAAAAAGAGAAGTCGGAATCTAACGACGAAAAGCGCAAACCTTGCTATCCTTGTTTAATTTGTGAAGAAGATCATTTCACCAGAGATTGCCCTCATCAGGCAGAGGTTGTGAAAATCGTTAAGGGTTCCCCAACTCCTGCTGTTTTGAAAGATCCATTTCCGAAGCAGGAGATTAAAATGATAGGTTCTTCCTTGAGTGCCAGTGAAGAACCCATATTGATGATGTCTCATGTACGGATTGCGACTCGATCGCAAGATTATGGTAGTAAGAATCCTGATGATGGTAAAGAAGCAGAATCTTCTCATTCTAATCCATCAACCTCAGCTCCCAGTTCTGATCCACTACAGATCGAGAAACCTAACCCGAACTTGGTAATTAAACCACCTGCCAAGGGTATACTTCGAAAGTCTGCTTTCAATCCACATGCGAGAGCAGCTTAGAATTATAACATTGTTGAGGATTTAGCTGTTTCACCCTCAGCAATGTCGGCTTTGGAAGTGCTGCAATCATGCCCAGCAAAACAAAAATTACTCTTGTCGGCTATAGGTGCTGTTGATATTTAGGACCCGAACCTGATAATCTTTGATCTAGAAAATAGTACACCGCGTCTCCCTCATCAAATGGCTTTCCAGATTCCTGTGATAGTCAAAAACAGGCCTATTCATCGGACTGTAATTGATGAAGGAGCTTCTACGTGTATTATGTCGATTCAGTGTTGGAGATCGCTTGGTTCTCCTTCACTGAACCAATCCCCGACGATTCTTAAGGCCTTTGATGGCCGTGGGTTCCATCCGTTTGGCATTCTTCAGGATTTTCCTATAGGGGTTGAAGGAAAAACCATTAGTCTGGATGTGGAGGTGGTTGATGCCCCTCTAGACTACAACCTTCTTTTGGGTCGCAGTTGGTCTTACGCTATGACAACGATCGTGTCATCGGTCTTCAGAGTTATAAAGTTTCCACATAATGGTAAGATCGTGACGATAGACCAGCTGGCTTACTTTTCATCCGACCCAGCCTCTTCAGAGAGTATCCAGCATGTCGGTAAAATGACTATCCCTTACAGGGATGTTGGTGTAGGATTGGTTAAAGATTCCGGTTTACTGGGAACTTTTCCCTTTCCTTCGATCAATGCAGATCCTTCATTCGCATCCATTCATATGATTACTTCAGACACTATTATTTACGATGATCCTTGGATTATCCCATCTGAATCTGAAATAGACTCCTTCGGTAATGCAATGCCTTTGAGTCCATTTGAAATTGCTTATGAGGCCGTGCAGTATTTTTCCGACTCTAGTTCAACCCAATTCGACCAAATGAATGTGGTCCGTGAGGAATCGCTTTTCACATCAACCTCAGAACGGATAACATTTCCTGAAGTCGTGTCATCTGACGAACAACTTCGCGAAATCCTAAGTGTAGACGATCTACCATGGGAAGATCTTCATCATAGATCTTCGTTTTTACCTGAGGATGATGACCTTGAAAACGATTTTTCATCAATTTTTACAGCTGAATATGTCAAGGACACTCAGAATCCCATGAAACATCCTGATTCAGAGTTGAATTTGGGAAACATTTCCCAAACTATTGCCATCGACATTTCAGTCAAAACCGGAGTTATTGAAAACATTCATATAGGTGCCTCGTGTATAGATAACGAAATTCAAACATACAAGGTCCTATTTCAAGAATTCCGCAACATGTTTGCCTGGTCCTATGAGGAAATGCCAGGAATTGATCCCTCTATTGTTGTTCATGAAATCAAGACTTACCCGGACGCTAAACCCGTTCGGCAACGTTTGCGTCAGATACACCCTAGGAAAGCGGCTGCGATTAAAGCAGAAGTCGAGAAGCTATTGAAAGCAGGTTTCATTTATCCGATCCCGTTAACGGATTGGGTATCGAATATTGTTTCAGTTAACAAGAAACAAGGAACAATAATAATATGTATCGACTATAGGGATATAAATCATGCTTGTCCAAAAGACAACTATCCTACACCCTATATCGATCAAATAATTGATGATTGTGCTGGCAGTGAACTATTTTCCTTTATGGACGGTTTTTCCGGTTACAACCAAATCAATATTCTACCTGCCGATCAACCAAAAACGGCTTTCATTTGTCCTTGGGGGACATTTGCTTACTGGAAATTACCTTTCGGACTTAAGAATGCCGGAGCCACTTTCCAACGGGCAATGTCTTATGTGTTTCACGACATCAAGCACATTGTGCAACCATATCTCAATGATTTGCCTGCTCATTCCTTACATCGAGCTGATCACCTTGTCCACTTACACGCTATTTTTATGAGGTGTCGGCATTATCGAATTCGGTTGAACCCACACAAATGTGTCTTCTGCATAGAAGTGGGACAATTGCTAGGATTTGTCGTTTCAAAAGCCGGTATCCACGTCGATCCCTCGAAGGTCGAAGCTATCATCGAATTGCCTCCTCCTTCGAGTTTGCGCCAACTCCAAAGTTTGCAGGGGAAAGCAAAATTTTTACGTCGATTCATTCCTAACTACGCCGAGGTTATAAAGGGTTTCACCCGGTTGTTGAAACAAAATGCTCAATTTTCTTGGGATGAGATAGCTCAGAAATCTTTTGATGCACTAAAGCACGCGTTGACCCATGCACCATTGTTGCATCCTCCCAACTACAACCAGGACTACTTTTTGTATTTCGCCGCCTCCCACTCCACCATTGGAATGGTCTTAGTTCAGGAAGACGAATTCAGAACAGAACATGTGATATATTATCTTAGTAGGATGTTAAATCCCACTGAGATATAATATTCGCATGTGGAGAAATTGGCCCTGGCAGCTGTTCAGGCTGTCCAGCGTTTTCGTCATTACATTCTTTTCCGTAAAACTACAATGATTTCGGATTGCAACCCTATGATCTACATTTTGACAAAACAATTGCTAGGGGGAAAGTACTCCAAATGGATTGTTATCCTGCAGGAGTTCGATTTGGAGTTCGAGAAGTCCATGTAGTGGTTCTAGCTAGGGTACTAGACTAGACTCTATATTTAATATCGACCGAGGTGCATAAGCTTAGAGGCGTGGTCTAAAATATATAGACATAAAGAATTACTGCCCAGGTGATTATGAGGTAAATTGCAAGGCTTCTTTACGGAAGACCGTGATATGCAGCCTATCCTTCACACACCTAGATTGCCCTACTGATGTACTTGACTACAATGCTGGTCATGAAATGCATCTATCAAAGCAACCCATGAATCTAAGTCCTGTGTATGACTATGGAAATGATTCTAACTTCTTTACGGAGGTATCACTCAGAAAACCTTTGCTTGGTAAACACACACAGCATGCAAGATATTTACACTATTAAACTATTTAAATAGAGCATAAATGATCTATAAACTGAAACACAGTTTATGAGCATGCATCTATAAGCCGCACAAAGACCAAACCCCTTACAAGATTCTCGTTCCAGATCTTAATGCTGACCATTCAACATAACAATAAACCCTTCAGATGCGCACACCATATACATGTAGTGAAACTCAAAACATAAAGGAATCGAAAGCTTATATGACTGCAACTCGTATGCTATGTGAATCAACAGTTATGTAAATCGAAACTATGATGCAACCTGTGTGATACATAAATCGAATTCAATACAACGCTGTGCAAACATACAAATCGAATCTAATACAACGTTGTGCAAATATATAAGGACTGAAATGTAACAAAAGGAAGAGCAGTATACCAAACGAAGAACGCAGGGCCCGTCCGCGCCTAAGGGTATACTGACTACCACCGTTCAGCAATCAACCAATGAAAAAGGGTATACACACGTTGTGACTATAAATGGTTCTGTGTATTAACTAAAACTCTGTTCTGAGCAAATGTTTCAACAACTGATTAACCTTCAAAACATTGAACTAACTGTATTTACACATGCGTACATACAGCCATGTCATTGATGCAGTGAATGTACATAGTGTTGTTGCTGCGTTTATTACATAGCTTTTTTTCAAAATGTTTCCATACCATAAGTTTCAAAAAAGAACAAAAATCAAAATGAAAATAGAATGATGCTATTGCTGCTTTTATGCGCCAGAGTACCCTGCTTTGACTTAAGTTGACCGCATGCATAGGAGGCTCGATTTGGATGGGAGATAGGTGTTTGTCCATCCTTGGACATTCCAATTTTCGCCCATGCTTTTCATTCTCGCTCATCCGCTACGCCACATGTCAAACAGTAAGCCCATTACAGGATGTGGGTACTTCCTGTAGTCATGTCATCAAAAACCTCTAATTCTGGAACATAAAACCCCTAAATTAATTTCTATGCAATTTAATAACTATAGAACAATTAATAATCAATATTCAAGGATTTTGAGGGAAATATGATGAAAATGTATGGAGAAATGATATGTTTTTGGGAAGGAAAAAGGGTCTCAGGATGATACCAACATCTCTCCCCGACATAAGGACTTAGCATGTCCTCATGCTACCCCAGAAGTACTCCCCTTGAACTCCGTGCCTGCATGGATCTCTGCTGCCTTGAGCAAGGTATCTACATTCTTCTTCACCTGGTGATCCTTCTATCCCTTGAGTTCCTGCTTTAACTTTTTATATTTCTCCTTAAGAGCCTTCTTCTGGTTGTACCACTTAGTGGCCCAGTTGGAATTCTCAGATTTCTCAGTCTCTAACTCACTGATTCTTTCCTTGAGCTTTTCATTTGTCTTCTGTGTTTCTTTGCTTTGTGCCCTGAGCATTTCATTTTCTCTTTTAATAACCTTTTCCAACATGTTAGCTTCCATGAGCTCTTCTTTCAATTCCTCAATTTGCTTTTCTAACTTCTTCTGTCTTTTGGTAGGAGGTGGTGAACATTTCTCCTGTTGGTTATGGCTTTCCACCTCTATGTCAACTTCTGGTGCTGGTGGTGAATGATCACCACTTTCAACATCCAAATGGGCAGGGGCATGAGATTCAAATTGGTCTTCTTGCAGCTGAGCTTTTGATGTCCTTCTTGATTTTTGGGAGTAGGTGGTGAAGATTTTGTCTTTCTCAGCCCTCTTGACATCCTCTTTTTGCATGTTTCTGGTCCTTATGCTACCCTCAGGTTGAGGTGCTCTGCTGGCCTTGGACACTGGAATTTCCTCATCTATGTCCTTCATAAACCCAGAATCTTCTTGCACTTCTTCTTTTTCCTCCTCATCTCTGATCTGGTTGACAGTTAAGAATTCTTTCCATGGCTTCCCTCGCTTCTGCAACTCATGTTCAATGAGGATTTTAATCAGGCCAAAATGGTACAGGATTTTATCCTCATTCCCTTTTTGTTTCTGGATAGTTTTGGCCATCTTTGTTAACCTTTGCAGCAGAAAATATGGCACACTGATTACACATTGTTTCTTTAAATGGAGGAGTAGCTTGATGTGATAGAGATAAACAAATGCTGTATCTACCTTCACATGTTATAAACTTTTGGATAATGTAAACCATTTCATCCCAAGGATGAACTAACCAGCTTCTTGGAACTCCCTTTTTCCAGTTTACTGAGGAAACTCTAGACCTGGACATGAACTGTGTCCATGATTTCTCCTTGAATTGTTTAGTTTTAAAGTACTTTTCTCCCTCAGGGCTGAGTCCAATTGCCTGAGCTATGGTATCCTCTGAGATTCTGAAGGAGAAGGTGCCTATTAGGGCCTTTTCTCCATTGAAGGTAAAGGCAATTTTTTTTGTGATTTCTTCATTACTCCCATGGAATTTTTTCAGAAAAGGTAGCCACTGTGTTTCTCTAAGAATCTCAATACAGTCTTCATGGTACTGTGAGCTATCGAATGTACTAGGTTCAACCCTATTAGTCATGGTGATGGCAGAGGGTTGTGCCTCTAACCCCTCTCTGTCTATACTTTTAGAATTTAAACACAGAGATGTCAAGTCAGTTACCTGGTATATATAGCTTCCTTCAGTCTTTAATTATGGTGCTTAGCTGGTCGATATGACTGCTGTGGGTGTTAGAAGTAGAATGGTGATGCTTCCCTTTTTGGCGCTCACCGGTTTCACTGTGCAAACCGACCCCGAACAGTGATATTCTCCTCTGCGCTCCTTGTTCAAATTTTCACTTTGTAACCCCACTCAAATGGTAACAATCTCCTCGGCATTCCTTGCTTCACTCTTTTACTTTGTAACTCTACCCGAATGATGACAATCTCCTTGCGTTCCTTGCTTCAAACTTTCACTTTGTAAGTTATGGGAACCGAAGATGTGAAATACCCTGTACTCGCCTTATAATGTAATCATACAATTTAAAAACAGAGGGCTGTACGCTCGTATGCATGTTAGCATAAGAACGCTGAGAGCGTACCCATAGTGCTGAGCTATAATGCTGGGTGGCAATGCTGGGTGGCGAGGTTATGATTCGGGTGTGCGTGTGATGTAAAACATATAGTTCGCTTGTTATGATTCGACTGTATGGAGTAAAGAATATATATATGCCGCTTCTATCTCATCCTTGATATTTTTTAAAACAAACACACAGCTCACCACGTGCCCTTTTCAATTATATTCAGTCATGTAGAGAATGTTGGTATGCCTGGAGGGTATATGACATGGTGAATGTGTTGGTGATGGGTGTTAGGGATAGGTGGATGTAGGGAAATGATGAAACTTGGTGGGATAAAGGGTGATAAGTGGATGTATGAAGGTGTCCTTGAAATTAATTATAACAGCTTATAGTCACCAAAATTACATTAAAAACTAATCTAGGAAATTAAATGTCCAAGAACAGAAATACATTACTCTCTTGTTGATCATTTGACATGCTGAGTTGCTAATCCTTTTGACTGTTCTTTTTGACAGGTCCTCTGAGGGAGGTTGAATACACAGGTCCTTTGAGAAAAGTTTTGAAGATGTAACAGGTCCCTTTGAAAAGTTTGAATGTACAGGTCCCTTCTTGAAGACTGGAAATGTAATAGGTCCCTTGAGAAAACTGAAGATACAGGTCCCTTGAGAAAACTGAAGATGCAATAGATCCTTTAAGAAGATTTGAAGATACAGGTCCCTTGAGAAAGCTGTAACAGGTCCCTTAAAAAAAACAGAAGATGTTCATGCAGCTCTCTGTATTGTTACAGGTTCACTGAGCTTGCAATTTGCTGGAGTGTTGGTGTCAAATCCTTGTAAAGCTTGGTGGAAGTCTGTTGAAGTAGCCCTTGGTGTCAAGAATTTTTTTTAATAGGTCCCAACTGAATGTTTTAAACAAGTCCCTACTGCTGGCTGGAATGTCTCAAACAGGTGTCAATTGCTTTAAACAGGTCCCTTCTGAATATCTTAAACAGGTCCCATTGCACTGATGGTGTTGATAGCATAGGTGTCTGAACAAAACAGGTCCCCCTGCAAACTATTTATAACCAGGTCCCTCTAAAAATCATGACAGAACAACTTATTTGTTAAAGTCTAGAATGCTGGTAACAAGCTGCTGTTGAAAATTTACAATGAAATATAGGATAAGAAATCTGAAGAATTTACAAGGGAGAGATAAAAGTAACAGAACAGATGTCTCCCTCTCCCCGACTGAAAGTTTGACTTGTCCTCAAGTCATGATGCAACTGAGAAATGAAACAATGAACAACAGAAAGAGAATTCATACCCGCCAATAAATTGGTTTTCAGGTAGGAATTCGGGGTTAGATTGTGCTAGATACTGGTTTTCACATCTAACCCATTATTATTTTTTTTTTTTTTGAGTTTTTGTTTTATTTAATGTTTTTTTTTTTTTTTTTTTTTTTCTTGATTTTGAAATTGAAAGGAAATGAAACTAAGGCAGTGATACTGTAGCTGAGGGCTGCAGTACCTCAACCTCTTCTTGCTGAGATAGTGTATGGAGAAAATCTTGCTTGCTGATGGGCTTGTTGTACAGCTCCAGGCGATGACCATTGACTGTGAAAGAATGACCTTTGCCATCAATAGTTTGGAGTTTTACTGAACCATTGTCATAAGCCTGAACAATTTCATAAGGGCCCATCCAATGGGTGGTGAACTTAGCTTTATGATCCTTGAATTTTGAATCAAAAAGCAGAGCCCAGTCACCTTCTTTGAAGTTCTTCTTCTTAATGTGTGAATCATGCCATTGCTTCCTGTTCTTTTGCATGAGGGTGGTGGTTTGTTCTGCTTGTTGTCTCATCTCATCCAGCTGGTTCAACTGCTGGATTCTCTCTTTCTGTGCTTGATCCAAATCAATTAGTAAATCTGCAGCTAATTTAAAAGTGTGAATTTGGAACTCAATAGGAAGCATGACATCCTTACCGTACACCAACTGGTATGGTGTAAATCCGGTGGTATCTTTCCAAGTAATCCAGTAAGCCCAGAGTGCCTCTTTGAGCTTTTCCTCCCAGTTTTTGCGGTTCATTGCAACAGTTTTGGTAATGATCCCCTCCAAAGTCTTGTTGGTTGATTCCACCTGCCCATTGGCCTGTGGATGGTAGTGGGTACTTTTCCTATGCTTTATCTGGTACTTGTCTGTGATGTCCTTCATGAGCTTTGAGGTGAATTGGGTACCTTGATCAGTGACAATTTCGCTTGGCACTCCATACCTCACAAAGATCTCCTCAAAAAGGAAATTGACTACTGTGTGTTCGGTTGCTCTTACCAGTGCTTTTGCTTCTGCCCACTTTGTGACATAATCGGTACACACTAAGATGTACTTCTTACCATTAGAGGCTGGGTTGATCGGTCCTATGAAGTCCAGAGCCCACTTATCAAATGGGGCTGAAGGGGCATCTGATCGGTAGCTGTGGGTCTGCCCATCCGTTGGCAGCTGTCACAACTCTTTACATACTTCTTGGCATCCTTGAAAATGGATGGCCAATAGTATCCAAGAGTTAGAACTTTGAAGGCTGTCCACTTCGCTGCAAAATGCCCACCACATGGTTCATCATGGCAAGATTTTAAAATGTCAATTACCTCATCATTTCGTACACATCTCCTAATGATCATATCAAAACCAGTGTAAAAGAGATCGCCATTGAGCCATGAATATCTAACACTTTGTTTGATTAGTATTTTCCTTTCCTTTGCAGTGAAATGTGGAGGTGTCCTACCTGTAGACAAGTAATTAGCTAAATCAGCAAACCAAGGAGTTACTATGGAAATTGCGAATAAGTGCTCATCCGGAAAAGAGTCCTCAACAGGAACAATCTCACCTGGATTTTGCAGTCTAGAGAGGAAATCTGCCACCTGGTTTTCTTTGCCTGGTCTATCTAACACTGTGATGTTAAATTCCTGCAGCAATAGAAACCATCTGGTAACTCTGCCACTAGTTATTTGTTTATTCATGAGATGTCGAATTGCAGAGTGATCAGTATGTACAAAGACTTGATAACCAGTTATGTAATGGCGAAATTTATTCACAGCATAAATGATGGCAAGTGTTTCCTTTTCTGTAACTGTATAGTTTAGCTCGGCAGGTGTGAGATTTTTACTAATGAAATAAATTGCATATGTACAAGATTCTTCTTTTTGGCCTAAGCATGCACCTATGGCAGTGTCAGATGCATCGGTAAAAATATGAAATGGTAAACTCCAATTAGGCCCTCTCAGGACTGGTGCAGTAGATAGTTTCTTCTTAAGTTGTTCAAATGCATGTTGGCAGTTCTCAGTCCAATTAAAAAGTACATCTTTGGCAAGAAGTTTAAACAAAGGTAAGGCTATCTTGCTAAAATGTTCAATGAATCTGCGGTAATAGCTAGCATACCCGAGAAAACTTCTTACCTCTCTCTGGTTCTGTGGAATAGGCAAATCGGCAATAATCTGGATCTTGGCTGGGTCAACCTGGATGCCTTGAAAAGAGATATAATGGCCCAACACTATCCCTTCATTTAGCATCATGAAGCACTTTTCGTTGCTGAGGGACAGGTTAGCTTCAATACACCTTTTCAAAACTCTTTCTAGATTTTCTAATGCATGTTCACAAGAATTGCCATATACTGAAAAATCATCCATATACACTTCAACACAATCATGAATCAAATCAGCAAAGATAGCTAACACAGCTCGCTGAAATGTAGCTGGAGCATTACAAAGTCCAAATGGAAAAACATTGTAGGCATAGGTGCCCCATGGACAGGTGAAGGCGGTTTTGTCCTGGTCTTCAGAGGCAATCCGGATCTGGTTGTAGCCACTGAAACCGTCAAGAAAGGAAAATGATGATTTGCGGGCTAGGGTGTCTAACACTTGGTCAATGAATGGTAGTGGGAAGTAGTCTTTGAGCGTGGCTTTGTTTAGATGTCTGTAGTCAACACAGATACGCCACTTGCCATTCTTCTTAGGCACAATAACCAATGGGGATACCCACTGACTGTCAGAAATAGGATATATAAAGTTGACTCTTAAAAGTTTTTGCAACTCCTCTCTGACAATGTCTTGGAGCATGGGGTTCATTCTTCTTTGTGGTTGCCTCACCGGTTTAATGGTGCTGTCAGTGTAAATGTGGTGAGTGCATGTGTCGGGGTGAATCCCATGCATGTCAGTGTAATCCCATGCAAAGGATTTTTGGTACTTCGTCAAGAGTCTAATCAATTTTTCTTGTTGAGATGAGTCAAGGTGGTTGCCTATGTTCAAAGTTTTGCCCGGACTGATCTCTATGACTTGACTCTGAGTATTGGTGATGGATTGAACTGGAAAGATGTCATGAAATGTAGATTGCAAGGAGTGGATAGTGCATGTTTCTTGAAAGTTTTGAGCTAGAAGTACATCTGCAGCATGATATTGTTCATTCCTCACATTTTCAGATATATCAGGCTGTGAGAGAAATAATTCTACCAAATCAGTATTTTCTTCATGGAAATCATAGATCTGGTCAATACTAAAAACAGATTGTACCTCCTCTTTGTCATTAAATTTGTCATCAAGCCACAAGTTATGTGTCACTGCAGGTGATTGTGCCGATGGATAGAGGGTGAGTTGTTTCCTTTCGGTCCCTCTAGAGATAATCATGTTACCTGATTGGCATCCAATAAATGCATCAGCAGTCGCTAACCATGGTCTGCCTAGAATGATAGGATGTACTCCTAGATTGGATTTGGGTTGAAGGACTAGGAAATCCACCGGATACTCCCAAGAGTCCAGTGAAACAATGATATCTTCCAAAATCCCCTCAAGAATGACTTTCGACCTATCAGCTAGTTCAAGAACAATTGTGGTATGTTGCAAATTCACAAGCTGGAGTGTTCTCATAGTTTCAAGGGTCATGACATTGATTGCAGCTCCAAGATCTATCAAAGTGTTTGGGATCCGTATGTTGTTAATGATGGTGGTTACTTTTGGAATGCCTCGATCAACATACTTCTCCATGGAAATGGTATTGGTCATAAGGCCTGCTAAATTTCCTAAAACATGAATGGTCTGAGGATCAATCCTCTTTCTAGCAGGTTTCTTGAGACACATGTCTTTGATGGCTTTGGTGTAAATAGGAATGTCCTTTATAGCTTGCAGCAAAGGGATTTTTATGTAGACATTTTTAAGTTCATCCAAGACATCAAATTGTGGTGGAGGTAACGGTGGTTTTACGTGAACCAAACGGTCCGGAAAAGGTGGTTGCAGTGATTGCATCTATTTGTCCTTGGCTTCACTGCTTGGTTTTGTTTGAGTGGTCATTTCATTTTCTTTTTCTAAGTTTTCTTCTTGCTGATCTGTTATTAGATAATTCTTCTGGAGCACCCTACCAGACCTCAGATTAATGTTTTTCAAAGGCAGTGTGGAGTAGGAGGTTCCTTCCTCTACATTATAAACTGGCCTCTCTACTCTATTGTTTGGATTTGGGACAGTTTGAGCAGGTATTTGTGTGGGTCTGGGAGGTTGCGGGTTAGTTGGAAATTGAAGTTGTGGTACATTTATTTGTGGAGGAGCAGGTAAGGTCTGTTGAGAAGGTTGGGGCTGATAAACAACCGGTTGAGGGTGCTACTGATATGACTGTGATTGTGATGGATATGGTTGTTGGTACTGCTGATATGGCTATGAGTAAGGTGGGTATGATTGAGGATACTGATGGTAGGATTGGGGATACTGTTGAGATGGTCTCCATTGATTTTGTGATTGGTTTCCATGCTGCCATGGCATAGGTATATTCCATGAGTTTTGTGCATACATCTGATCATTCATAGGAAATTACATATTTTGATTAGGAAACATACCTTGGGGTGCTTGCCTTGGTTGCCATGGTCACTTTGCACCCATGTAGTACACGTTCTCCATCTCTGTGCTAGCTGCCATGTTACAGTTCTGCACAATTTTAACTTTAGGATAGTTAAACATATCATGATGCTCAGTACAAAAAGCACATACTTGTATATTGTCTAGAGGACAGTCTTTTAATGCATGCTTCTTGCGACACTTGGGGCAGAAAATAGCCATTATATTGTCTTCTTCCTCTTGTTTCTTTTTGGCTTTTAAGGTATCAATTTGGTTTCCTAGAGTACTCAACAAATCTGTTTTGAACTCTTCTAAAAGATTACCAATTTCAGCCCGGGTGACACTAGCAGAGGCAGTTTTTATGACCCTAGATGACAAGGTCCTCTTTCCCATTTTGGCTTTACTTCTTGAATATTTTAAACACAGTTCAGCTATTTCTTCGAAGGGTAGGGTAGAGATATCACCTTTGCCCATTAAGTTGAGATCATCCATGTATTCTTCCTTGATACCTTTCAAAAAGATTGTGCGGACTAGATCAGGAGGCATGGTTCGGTGTTTAGATTTTTGCAAGTTATAGACAAACCGTTCTAGATACTCTTCTAAGGTTTCATCCTCTTGCTGACTCATTCTAAAGATATCATCTTTAGAGTCTTTGGATCTGCAATAAGGCTGATATTTCCTCAGAAATATTCTCCTCATGCCATCCCAATCCACTATGGCATGCTCACCTAGCCCCATAAACCATTTCAAGGCTACTGCCTTTAATGTGGCTAGAAACAATCTCAGTCTGTGAGCATCATCAGTATATCCATAAGTTCGACACACAATATCGAACTCGAATAAGAATGAGTCTGGATCCTCTGATGCCATTCCATAGAAATTGGGTAGCACAGATGGAGGTATATTTTTCATTTTGATCTCTTCATCCTCCTGTGGTTCTTGTATAGGGAATTTAAAAGTGGATTCCTCCTCCTCTTGATGGGGAACTGATCCAAATCCCTCCTCAGCCATTCTACTTGATTTCTTAGTGTCTCTTGGTGGAAAAGAGAGAAAGGAAAATTGTTTGGTAATGGTGCTACTTTTCCCTTGTGTAGAAGAGTTAGGAAAGGGTGGATGCTGTGATTTATGTGCAAACAGAGTTTCCCTCTCAGTAAGAGTAATGTGCTGTCCTGAATAAAATTTCTCAGCTATTGTTTGAATATCCTCCTCAGTTAGTGTTTTTTTCCCTGGAGAGTCTGCTCCTGATGATGATGGGTTAGTGTTGAGATGGTGGGGGGTTCTCACAAATCTCCCTTGAGTGTCTCTAAGTCTAGGCATATATGAACATGATTCTAACTGTGTTTTTGGTTGTTTTTGTGTATTGAAATTTTTTCTTTTTGTTTGAATTCTTCACGTACGCCTCCCCGGCAACGGCGCCAAAATGTAGTGGTTCTAGCTAGGGTACTAGACTAGACTCTATATTTAATATCGACCAAGGTGTGTAAGCTTAGAGGCGTGGTCTAAAATATATAGACATAAAGAATTACCGCCCAGGTGATTATGAGGTAAATTGCAAGGCTTATTTACGGAAGACCGTGATATGCAGCCTATCCTTCACACACCTAGATTGCCCTACTGATGTACTTGACTACAATTCTGGTCATGAAATGCATCTATCAAAGCAACCCATGAATCTAAGTCCTGTGTATGACTATGGCAATGATTCTAACCTCTTTACGGAGGTATCACTCAGAAAACCTTTGCTTGGTAAACACACACAGCATGCAAGATATTTACACTATTAAACTATTTAAAAAGAGCATAAATGATCTATAAACTGAAACAGAGTTTATGAGCATGCATCTATAAGTCGCACAAAGACCAAACCCCTTACAAGATTCTCGTTCCAGATCTTAATGTTGACCATTCAACATAACAATAAACCCTTCAGATGCGCACACCATATACATGTAGTGAAACTCAAAACATAAAGGAATCGAAAGCTTATATGACTGCAACCCGTATGCTATGTGAATCAACAGTTATGTAAATCGAAACTATGATGCAACCTGTGTGATACATAAATCGAATTCAATACAACGCTGTGCAAACATACAAATCGAATCTAATACAACGTTGTGCAAATATATAAGGACTGAAATGTAACAAAACGAAGAGCAGTGTACCAAACGAAGAACGCAGGGCCCGTCCGCGCCTAAGGGTATACTGACTACCACCGTTCAGCAATCAACCAATGAAAAAGGGTATACAAACGTTGTGACTGTAAATGGTTCTGTGTATTAACTAAAACTCTGTTCTGAGCAAATGTTTCAACAACTGATTAACCTTCAAAACATTGAACTAACTGTATTTACACATGCATACATACAGCCATGTCATTGATGCAGTGAATGTACATAGTGTTGTTGCCACGTTTATTACATAGCTTTTTTTCGAAATGTTTCCATACCATAAGTTTCAAAAAAGAACAAAAATCAAAATGAAAATAGAATGATGTTGTTGCTGCTTTTATGCGCCAGAGTACCCTGCTTTGACTGAAGTTGACCGCATGCATAGGAGGCTCGATTTGGATGGGAGATAGGTGTTTCTCCATCCTTGGACATTCCAATTTTCGCCCATGCTTTTCATTCTCGCTCATCCACTGCGCCACATGTCAAACGGTAAGCCCATTACAGGATGTGGGTACTTCCTGTAGTCATGTCATCAAAAACCTCTAATTCTGGAACATAAAACCCCTAAATTAATTTCTATGCAATTTAATAACTATAGAACAATTAATAATCAATATTCAAGGATTTTGAGGGAAATATGATGAAAATGTATGGAGAAATGATATGTTTTTGGGAAGGAAAAAGGGTCTCAGGATGATACCAATAGTCCAAGTCTAAGAAATCCTTAGTTTTTGCGGAATTGATGTGTGACTTCCCGCGTGCTGACACGGAAACTGTGGCAGAGGAACCCATTGCGGACGAATCTCTGTTTCTTATCAGCACTTTAGATCCGTGGTATGGAGATATAATCGTCTATCTCCAAACCCAATCCTTTCGGCCCGAAGCTTCAAAGTCGGAACGCCGAAAAATTCGATTCCAGTCCCAACAATACAGAATTATTGGAGATACTCTTTATCGTCGTGGGGCGGACTTGGTTTTTCGTCGTTGCTTAACTCATGAAGAGGCAGAAAGGGTTTTGAATGACTGTCATTCTGGAGCATGTGGCGGTCATATGTCTGGGTATGCCACAGCTCAGAAGGTGTTGCGTGCTGGCTATTTCTGGCCGTCCATGTTTAAAGATTGTATCCTTGCGGTCCAAAAATGCCACAACTGTCAAGTGTTTGATCACAAGATGCGCGCACCACCTACTCCTCTCCACCCTATAATTGCCGTTGGTCCTTTTGCTAAATGGGGTATCGATTTTATTACTTGTAACCCTCACTCGGCCGGGGGGCGTGCGTATATCATCCTTGTGGTTGATTATTTTACTAAGTGCGCCGAGGCGATGCCTACATTCGAGGCAAGCGGCAAAACAACAGTGATTTTCGTATTCAATCATATTATTGCTAGGTTTGGTGTCCCACAAGCGATAATCACTGACCATGGGCGCCATTTTCGAAACATTATGATGACAGAACTTACAAGCCAGCTTGGTTTACGCCATGATAGTTCTACTCCTTATTATCCTCAAGCAAACGGTTTGGTTGAATCTATCAACAAAGTTCTAGTTATCATGATCCGACGAATCATTGGTATTCATCGGTCGAATTGGCATAACATGTTATTCTCAGCGCTTTGGGCGTATCGAACCTCAGTAAAAACATCAACAGGGTTCACTCCTTTCCAGCTAGTTTATGGTTTGGAAGCAGTGTTGCCCATTGAATGCGAAATCCCATCACTTCAAATGGCTATCGAATTACTCCCAGCTACTTCTGAAGAGGAGAAGCGTCTGTTATACTTAGCTAAATTAGATGAGACTCGACGTGATGCTGCTTTGGCAATCGAGACTCACGCAAAAGGGATGAAAGCTCAGTATGATCGTAACGTGACCCCTCGTAATTTTTCGGAAGGAGACCTAGTGCTATTATATGATCAAGCTAATGATAAATTAGGTGCTGGAAAATTCGTTCCCATGTGGCATGGGCCCTACATTGTCAAATGAAAGCTGGCAAAAGGGGCCTATGAGCTGGTAGATTTTGATGGGGACTCTTTGGGTAAGCCCAGAAATGGACTTTACCTAAAGAGGTATTATGCTTAAATGATGGGTATGGAGATTTAGTTAGTTCTAGTTAGGTTAATTTTCTTTCTAGCTGGTATGTTTGCTTAGTTTAGGCTGTGTGCTTAGTTTAGAAAGTGTGTTTTTGTCGTTATTTTGGCTTATCTTGGTTTTACTCTTGATATTGCAGATATCGACGCCTCTCCAAACGTACATTGGATTTGCTGATGGTGCTTGTCGTAGTACACGGAATATCTCTTCCGCAGCTTGGGTTATATATTCGCCCTCTGACGAGTTAGTTTCTATGCATGGAGCCTCGGTCAAACAACAAACAACATTGCAGAATACAGCACAGTGATTGAATTATTATCTGAATCTATTTCATTTTGGATTCGGAGTTTGATAGTGAGGTTAGATTCTGAACTCGTTGTATTACAGCTTAATAGAGTCTATGCCATTAGAAATCCAGTGTTATTAAGATTGTTTTTGAGGGTGCGTCTCTTGGAACGTGAATTTGATTACATTGAATATCAGCATATTCCAAGGTCTTTAAATACATTAGCAGATGCAATGGCGTCTCGAATGTTAAATAGACATTTGCAACAATCATAAATGTAAATTTATAAACATTTCATCACACATGTTTAACAAAATAAGCCGGTAATAATGATATATATAGATAGGAGTGTGTCAAAACTATACATCATCTTCGATCATAGGTTGAAAAACACCTTATGATCGACAAAAATGATAAGTACAAAAAACCAAAAATGTCATATGTGTCTACAAAAGTGACTAGCCAATCACTGGTGGTGCTCTCTATACGAGACCACTACCCGCGCTACCCTACACAGGAACCTCCTGAAAGGTCTTGGGACTGCGACCACGTAGCGCTGAAGTCGGATAGGAATGTCATCTATAGTGGTCTCTGGTATATCTGCCGTCAGACGCTCTAGATCCTGTTCCAGCTCGGCTAAGGTCTCTGCGGCCGCATCCTGTGGGGCCGGTGCTGGTACAGCTGGTACTCTCCTCTCAAAAGCCTGGAGGCTGGCCGGACGCCGTGGACCTACATCTGCATTTTGAAAATTTGTGCTATCAGTTTTGAGACGATATATAAAAAACAAACAAAAAAATATATAAATAATTTAAAAACTTGTGAAGAATGAAGTACCTCTGTCATCCCATTGTTCTCCCTGTGGAAGAACCATGTCCGGATCATTGCGAAAATCCATTCTGGCATACGGAAAATCCTGAATCGCAAAGACTTGGCCCTCCAGCCAATGAAAGTAACCATCAGGAAATCGAACAACTGTTGCTCGCTCATCAGGATGCTGGGCCATTACCGCAACCCATCTCGTCAACTTAGGCTCCCGAGGAGCCCCAACTGGAACTGTAAGATGCTGGGGGATCAGCATTGGAACTCTCTCTAGGGCAAAGCTCACAACTAAAGGCCCGTATCCAAAGGTCTTCAGTTGTAGTCTCTTTGCCCTGGTTAGTTGGCCCTTCATATTGGCCAACACAGCATCGCACCAGTTGAAAATGGTGCCTTGGAATCAATCTATAGCCATCCGCATTTGGGAACCCGTGGCTATGTGCAAAGCGGAAGCGCCGCAAAGTCTGGTAACTGTAAAGGAAATTACCATGAGTTCAGGTCGGGATATATATTTGATTTCTATCTCCTTCTCCTGGTTTTGATTGTTGCACCACTCTAGCCGGAGACTAGCAAGGGATTGGCCACCTGGCCTAGTCCCGAATAGAGAGAGTTGCTCGCCCCTGTTAGGCAAGCCAGTGAGAAAGTATATGTCGGAGGACTCTATCTCGAGCTGGTTTTCTCCGATGTAAAAACATTGATCCTGAATATTCCACCTTTCAACCAGCCACTCTAAGAATGGCACCTGGGCCCTCATGTCAGGTATAGCCCAGTACTTGTAGAGACCGCATGCCTTTAACGCATCAATAGAAGGTTGATGACCTATTGCGGCCAAATCAACGTCTTCGTGTTCTCTTTCACGCCAATCTAGCATGGTGAGTGACCTACACACCAAAAAACAATGATTAGAATTCATTAAATAAAATTTGGTTGGTTAAAATTGGAGTTTGGGGTTTCAAAATCCGTGTTTCACGGGGTACGCACCCCGCGTTCAGAAGACACAGCGGTGGTACGCAGTTGTTCTGAAGGCGGGCTGCGTACCCCAACCTTTTTCCCATATACGAAAAAGTCGGGGTACGCGGGTCGCCCATGGGGCACCTGCGTCCCCTGAGAAACATATTTTAAAACCCTAAACCCTCCAAAAAATCAAACTAAAACTTGAAATGAAATTCTAAATGGATGAAATTGAAGAGGAGGATGTTGTGAAATACCTGAAAGAGACGGCGCTCGATTCTGACGGTCGGATTCTCCGCAAAGTCCACGGGAAGTTTTCTTGTCAAAAGCCCTTTTCTCAACCTCAACAGTAAAATGGTAAAAATGACATGGTAAAAAGTCTTTTTATAGGTTTTTTGGATGAATGAATGCTAAGTTTGTTTATTTTTCACCATGAAAGGACATTTTTCAATGTATTTTTACCCATCTTAAACAGGTATGAGTAATGTGTCGTTTTTGTGCAGGACAAAAGGACTTTAGGGTAAAATCATCATTTTTCACGAACCAAAACATCAGAGTCATCTTTTAAGCTCTTTTCTGACTCCTAAAACATGAAAAGATTGCCGAGCGTTTCTTTTACACTCGTTAAAACGGAACTAAAAGACGGTCCCCTTATAGCTCTTTTCTGACCATAAAAACAGGAAAGGATTGCCGGGTTTTTGTCGTTTCAAACTCGATACGGAAATAAAACGACGTGTCCTTGATCACTTTTTACTTTTTAGGTCAGAGACACTAATCATGAAAGTACTCCTTGGTCGCGAGATCAAGCGGTTCTCTCAGGTATTATTTTATACTTTTTCGGGCTTGGGAGACACAAATTTACGAAAAAGTTCACCTTGGAGTCTTCTTTAGTTTTTTCAGACTCTCTAAAATTGAAAAACATCGAGTTTCTCCTATACTGGACTCGTTAAAATTTCACAGTAAAGGACCTGTTCGATTACAAATAGGAACGGACCACTCCTTCTTAGGGTCCGAATCTAAACTAAGTTGGACTCATCCGAAGGATGAGCTTATAATCAAGCATATGTTATCCTCCTCAAGCTTGTAAAAACTAAAGAGGTACTTGCCAGAAATGGTGGGGGAAAAGAGAGAAGAATGAACCGATTTGTTATCCTTTGTTACAGAAGAACCTTATCACCGCTCTTGAACACGACACTTTCCATTCATCTGGGTTGGGAAATCCTTTGCCTTAAAAGTTGATCAAACCACTTTGAAAGTCTTCAACCGTTTCCGGGTATTAACTTTGGGTCAACCGTCACCAACCCATCTGTCGTGTCGTTATGTGTTCAAGAGGTCTCTGCAAATAAACCATTCATATGAAAAATACTTGTCATCTGTTTGACCATCCCTGAGTCAGTCCTTACAGCAACATTTCTTCAACTTGAACAATGATTTCGTGTTGTAGGCTTGCCTGCAACGGGTCGCTTTCTATCGACATCAGCACATTATCTGGAAATATGACTTAGAAATCGTCAGTACCTTGAAGTCTGCATGCATCAATGGCAGGTTTCTCGCCTTTGACGACAGTTTACATCATTGGCTCTCGATCGAAGGATTCCATGACGTGTTCGACATCAATTCATTCATTCACATTTCATGGATTGTACTGGGTACTTTGAGAACCATTGACATCACTGGTGGTCTCTCTCACACTTGTTAACGGTTTACATCATTGACTGGTAATCAAGTGGTTTCTACCATGCTCGACATCAACTCATTTATTCGCATGGATAGAATCGTACCAATTTGGGAAGTAGAAATGAAGACCCTGGATCTAGTTTCCACCATCCAGGCTGCGAGGAGTTTTGTATTCATTATACAGTAGACTAATCATAAACAGATGGCTGCGTCCATATTGTGTCTACAAAAGTCTATGATTGTGATGTACTGCAAAATCATTCTTGTATTAGAGCAGTAGTTAGATTGTTAGTTAAAGCTTTCAATCTGAGTATGGGAATGCCTACCTCAGCGATGATATCATCTTATATATGTATTTTTTGTTGACTATTTGCAGGTTCTGACTGGGTCCTCCGCAAGATACTCCTTGAAATGATAAAGTACTTCACCCTTCCTAGATCATAAAAACCCTAATCTACTACAGGCTTCGCACTTTAGGGGGCAATCTGTTACACTAAAAAATGTCACCATGACTATTTGCAGTTAGTATGGCTCCATCCACTGTCATACTATCCTCCTTGGCAAGTCTCATGCCTCTGCTCTCCAAGTCAAACTTCAAGAAAGAGAGAAAAGTCATTTAAAGTCAATTATCTCTGGTACGCAGTTTCTCTTAGCCTTACCTGTGGGTACGCAACCCAAGTTCACAATACCTGCGTACTTGTACGCTCTGTATGTAAAGGGGTGGGTGCGTACTCTTGTAAAGGTCAAAAGGCGCAAGTTTCACTCCAAAAAAGTTACTTGTGGTCATTTCTAGAGTCTTCTAGAAGCATGTTTGACGTGTATGAAGCGCCTCCAGATGGTTCATGTATCCCTACCAAAGAGGAACTTATCCCATCAATAGGGGAGCTATCTGTTGTGGGGAAAAGTATCCGACTCGGAATGACCCTATCCCTACTCTAAGGGTGATAGTTCCTTAGCAACAACTGAAAGTAAAGCTTTGATATTTTTCCTTTATGAAAGTACAGAGAAGGAAGAAAAGATTGACCAACCGATGTCTTTCGCTTTTGTCGATCCTGTCTTCTCTCTTTGCCTCTTGTTCCCAGCTCCTTGCTCCCTTTGCCGGCCCAACTACACAAAGATCCTACAAAAACAAGAGAGGGAAACTACAAGAAACATGTACTCATAACTGATGCATGGATTAGAATGGATCAAATATACAGATAAAAACAATACATCATTGCAATACAAGTATATAGGAGAACATCAAAAGCTTTATTGATAGAAGAAAAAGGTTCTGAGAAGGTTACAACCATAAATGGCTCCAATCCAGCAGCACCTCCCCAGCAGCAAGAAATCTCCTCTTCTCCTCTATAAAAGCAATCACCCAATAGCTCTAACTGTAAACCAACAGCACTTCCTTGCTTGCACAAAATTCCAGCCTCCTTAGACCTCATGAGAGAGCTCTATATATAGGAGATTTGGAGAAAGGATGAGTCAGCTTGAGGCTGGCATAAAGCTGACTAGTGTCCTCTCCCACTTTAGTTAATCTTCAGTTCTTGAGTCCACTTGGAGAATCTTGCTTCCACTTGGAGATCAAGACCTTCTTACTCATCATAGGGCAAATTCCTTGAACCAAGTGTCAGTTTGGAAGCTTCCTGGGCAGTTGACAGCTTGCAGAATGACTGTGCCACTTGGCCAATCTCGCCCAGCGTAGGTAGCCTTCATTAGATTTGACTTTCAGCGCAGGTACAAGGAGGAGCAGTTGACATTCAGCGCAGATGCTCAGTGGAGCAGCTGACATGATCCAAAAATAGCCTGTTTCTGAGTGTTTTCAGGTGGAGAACTGATAGGAAGTGCTGTGGTTTGCTGACCTTGTTCCTCTAAGGGTAAGAACAACATGTTTAGGGACTTTGGATCCCTGTAATTATCGACATTTCATGCTCCATGCTGCGAGGCACAAAAATGTCTATAACAGTTGCCCCCTAAAGTATGAGGCCGTTTATCGGGTGAAATGCTTTATCCAGAGGGTCCGAAGTTCATTCAAGTGCTGAGAGGTGCCCTGTAATACAATACAATACAATACATTATTTTTCATTCTGTTTTCATGATCTAGCTGAGGCGGGCATTCCCATGCTCAGCTTTATAAATACATTTTGGTACATAGAACAGACGATCGTCTGATGGTAGACTGATAATTTTCTGCTGAAATTATCATCCTTTGAGGAGGATGATCATCTGCTGTAATGATGTACATGACAAATGCTTTTATATTTCCTGAATATATATCGCAGCCTGGATGGATGAAACTAGATCCGGGGTCTTCAATCTCTTCCGATCTTCACTCGATGTACAAGTCGATCCATGTGAGAATTTCGCTGAAGTCGAACATGGAAAGACATCGCTTGATTACCGGTCAATGATGTAAACCGTTAACAAGCGCGAGAGGAATCACTGATAAGGATGATGACCCTCAAGGTACTGCAGTACAATTCACGTGGCGTGAATAAAGGACTTGGCGTCGAACGCCACGCAAAATCTTCTGGTCGAAGGTCATTGATGTATACCTGTCGCCAGAAGTGAGAAACTTGCCATTGAGGCATGCAAGCTTCAAAGTACTGATGGGGTTGTTCCTAGATCAACTTCTTGGATAATGAGCTGAAGTCGACAAGAAGCGATCCGTCAAAGGAGGGCCTTAATGAATCCCACATCAATGACACGGAACGGAGCTAATGATTTTAGTGGAGGTGAAAACAAACTGTGACATATGATTCAGGGTGGCGATCATGAATGGATGAAGGATAATGTATGGCAGTGGATGGGACACGGTTGACACTTTCAGAATGACCTCTCTTGAACATATAACGACACTGATGCGATGGATCGGTAGCATTACCCCAAAATGTGGATGGTTTGGCGAAGACCATGGTGATGAGACCGGTGAATGAAACAACCCAACCTGATGTGGTACGGAAGAAAAGTGTCATGTTCAAGAGCGACTTGCTACCATTAAGCTTTGATGTTCCCCCAATTTTTCCCCAGTCATTTCTGACCAGTACCTCTTTATTTTTGTCAAGCTTGAGGAGGATAACATATGCTTGTTCTATAACCTGCCCTTCGGGCAAGCCCATCGCTATGATTTAACGAGCTTAGCGATAGGGAAACTCGTTCTCGTCTAAAGACAAGTTTGTCGCTATTTAATCATTTTAACGAGTCTAACGACAAGGAAAACTCGGTCCTTTTCATTTTTAGAGAGTCTGAAAAGGTACAGAAAGTTAACTCCAAAATTCCTTTTTCGTCATCTAATCCCTTAAGTCCGAAAAAGTATAAAACAATACAGAAGGGATGGGTGTTCGGTACTTTTAACGAGCCGAACAAGACAAGCGCTCGATCTTTTTGTGTAATAATCCCTCAGGTCCAAAAAGATTAAAGTCTAAATGAAGGATAGCTCTTCCGGTCCTTTTAACGAGCTGGAAGGCCAAAACTCGGCAAACTTTTCATATTTTATGAGTCTAAAAAGAGCTCAAAGAGGACTCGTCTTTTGAGGAACGAGTGATAAACAGGGATAGCAACTGATTCCAGGTACAAGTTGGAATTTTCCAATCACGGCAGTGTCACAAGGATGGCTAGGTGAAATCACTCTTCGCAGATGTTCCTCAAAATGGGTAAACACACAAATGGAAGTGAATGATCGGCCAAATGACGGTGGAGGTGACGGTGCACAAACACGACCAAGGCTTTTATGGCTGATGAATTTACGATCTCAAAAGGGTATTTACCGGTTCATTTTTCTGAATGAGCTTGAACTCTAAAGGAAAGCCTGCTCATAAACTTATGTTTATTTTTTAACGAGCATGAACTATGCGCTAAAACTGCTCGGATCTTGCGTTTATTTTTTAACGAGCATGAACTATGTGCTAAAACTGCTCGATATACCAGTCATAAGATAAGAATGCCTCCTCTAAGGATCCATTTTTTATAGAGCTTGCGCCTTACCACAGCTATGCTCCAACTCATCCTTCCTTTATGTAAGTTCGGAAAACGGTTAATCTTAAAACCAGATAAATAACCGCCCCTAGCTTGCATTCCAGAAGGTTTGCATGCCCCTAGGTATAGGATAGAATTTCGAGGCTGCCCCTCCTTTCCCCTACCTCTGCTTTTCTTTGGGTGTTCACAGTTACTTGTCATCTTGCCAATCTAATGTTAACGATACTAGTCTTCTCATTATTTTAAGGGGTCTTACGCGGTACTCAGTCTTCCCGTCGGCCCAACTTTTAACGAACAGCTATTCGTGACAAGAGAAGAACACTACTCAAAGACAAAACATTGGTATTATTGAGGGAGGCTTGCCTCTTTCTTATTATCCGAAGAGGGTTCTATTTGCTGCCACAAATCAATCTCTTTCTTCGGCGATGTCTATCATTAGGTTACTCAAAGATGGTTACCCTCTGTCACAACAATAGAATCTCTTTCTTTGGAGGCTGCCCCTACTTATCCTTCAAAACATTTGTTTTAATGGGTGAGGCTTGCTTTTCCCCAAAGATGGTTACTGCTTGTTGCAATAAGGGAATTCCTACTTGGGCATTGCCCACCTCTTTAGACAAAGGTGAATGACTCTTTTGCCAAACACATAACTTTAACAAAAGAATACTATTCAAGAACAACCCCTCTTCCATCCACGGACGGGGTACGGACTAGTCATATTCTTCTGCGGAAATTCTACCTTATACCCAGGGTTTCTTCTGCCCGAAGCAGACCAGGGTGCATGCCCCCTGGGTTCCAGTCTTTCTTTCCGAATCACTCGCACTCATCGGGAAGGAGGACTGGGGGTGGAGGCATATCTTGAGTGAACAGACCATTTAGGATTGGTATTTGACTATTTGTGATGCGAGATCCCGGAAATGAAAGTTGGTCTACGAGCTTGACCATCCTTCCTTCGTGTGGAAAACACATTACTCTAAAGAGTGAGGAGACTATCGCTCCCATGCAATAAATATAGTCACGTCCAAGGAGTAGGTTATAATCCAAGGGTCCTTGGACGACCATCACGTTCAAATTAACGGTCTTCCCTTTCAATGTAACAGGCACATTGGGGAGGATTCCTAATGGTCGACTGGTTCCTTTATCAAAACCTGAGAGATTTCTTAACTCAGGTAAAAGCACCGGGGAACCCAGTGCTTTCCAAGCAACAGAGGAAAGGATACTCACAGACGCCCCTTCATCAATGATAGTACCAGCCATGATCATTCTATAGATCTGGACAATGATTCTGAATGGTATACTGGCTGGTAACTGGGGTCTGCCTAGTTGATTCCAATCAAAGGATACAACCAGGTTGCTTGGTGGTGGGACCGAATATACGGCCGGGTATGACCCTGATGATGTTCCTTCCTGCGATAAAGGAATGGGCGCATTGCCCTGACGCTCATCAGAGTCGGTGCTGATGAAAAGAACCTGGATGGTGTCATCCTTATTCTCTTCAGTGAGGGTGTCGCATGAAGATGACTCTTCGGCGACGGTGTCATTTGAAGATGAAACTTCTGAAGGTAGAACCGGGTCAACTGCCGTATCGACCTTTGGACTTTCGTCCGGTCTGGATTCAGTAGGTTCATTTTCAGTGACTGACGCTTCAGCCGACCACTTGAGCGGGCCAGCTGTATTTTCAACCAACGAAGGACTTGGCACGAGTCTTTTGTATCCAGGAGGAAGTTTTACCGGTGAAACCGGAGGATCTTCCAAAACTCTCTTCGCTTCGTCTAAGAAGGGACAACGGTGGATGGCATGACTGCCTTCACACAACTTACAGGGCAATTTTACTCCCCCTTTTTGTCTTGATCCTTCACTTTCACTGGTTGACGGAAAGCAATCAACCTGATTGTCAGAGGTTGATGCCCCCGAATTGTGCAGACGAGGGGACCAGTCCCTTAGTATCCGGGGAATACAGGGACAATCTCTGTGGAAATGGTCTCCTCTACATATGACACATGGCGATTTAGGCCCGGTCTGTGCAGTGGGTGGGTTTTTGTCAGATGTCTTTTGCTTGCCCCCATTCGCCTTAGGCTCCTTCTTCTTCTTCTCTTTCTTCTTCTTCTCCTTCTTCTCCTTGGGAGGCTGACTTTTTCCGGCTCTACCTTGCGAAGACGAAGGATTGGAGGAAGAGTTATCAGAAGTAGAAGGCTGGTGGGCAGCTCTAGACTGATCTAATAGTTGACTCGATTGATCAGGAACCATGGTGGCCTGAACTACATTGGTCGAGAACAGCCAAACTGGCAGGCCTATTGTCAGTCTTGGAAGTGACAATGTGGCCATATGGGGCGCACCAACTTCTCCCCAAGAGGAGAAAGGACTAGGACTTCCATCTTGTGGACTTCCTTGGTTGGGGCGTTCCATGTTCTCAACTTACAGATCAACGCGGGAATAAGAGGTGATTATGTTCCGTTTAAAATGAATTTTATAACGACGCTTTATTAGACACAACTTTGATTTTTCATGTTTTAAGAGTCGAGAAAAAGCTAAAGATGACTCTAGTCGCCTTCGATGTATTAACGAGCCCGAAGTGACAAATGCTCGGTTGGACTTTTTCAGTTATAGAGTTTGAAAAAGGCCAAAAGAAACTGCTCTGGAGATCTAGGCAGAGGGTGTGCCAAACCTTTCGCGAAACCACAGAATACGTTTTACGGTACGGGTGGTCGATCTTCGTGAATGCTGTGTTCACTGCATCGCGATCAGTAGGGCGGCCGACACGGCTTCCTAAGGATAAAGGCTTTATTCCTATAGGGGTCTCCCAATATACTCGACGGTACGCGGGAGCACAAGTCCGTATTGATACTTATCGCTTCACCGTGGAGGAATCACCCAACCACTCAACGCTAAGGTATCACGTTTAACGACGCTGGAACACGTCTCTAGCTTAGACCTCTATGTGTTTGCGTTATGTTTCAATGCGTTGTTATGTAAATTCAATTCATTTTAATGTTGATCTTGCTTAGCAATTTGCCTTTAAGGATCACCACAAGATGTATATATACAACTTCCTGAATGCAATCTAAGATGAGAAGCAAAACTTTTCAATCTTTCAACTTTGAAAACCTTAATCTACTGAGGGAAAAGAAAGACATCAACTTTTCACACAGATCATGGAACACACACTAAATGCACTTTTTCCTAAATCAACATGCAAACTGTCAATAATGCACATGCACAATGCAGATATTTCTTTTCTTTATCCTTAATGTTGATGTAAGACAAAAAGGAAACTGTTGTATAACTTTGAATCTAATTTCAAGCGAAAGTAAACAAGCTTGTCTAAAATCAAAAGACACCTTAAGATCGACTTGTTTAGACACTGGAAATGTATAGATTCAAACCACAAAATGAAAAACAAACAAACTCAAACAGCCATGAACAGTAATAAAACTAGCTCTTAAGATCACAAAGACACTTTTACAGTTCAGGATCTAAGAGGCCACAGCTATACTGGTTTGCTTTTCACAATGGGAAACTGTAACTGAAACAAGAAATACTGAAAGAACAATCACAGTTTCATCACACAACTGAGGTGGAATAATGTCAAGGAAAGTCAGTTTACAGCAAGTACAAATGACAAGCAATCAGCAGCAAAATAACAGTGAAAACAGGGCCAAGACTCAGTGGGAAACCTCAGGAAGACATAGCCTAACTGGTTCAGCGCAGGCTCTGGTCTGTCAAACTGACTCTCAGTGCAGTTCCCGAAGGGAGTACCTGCGTTGAAATGCAGACTGACTTTGGACAGCCTGCACTGAGACATGAGAGTTGCGTTTACAAGGGTTTCCGGGTCATAAAAAGCTCAAAAATTCATTGTTTTTGCTGAAATAAAAAGCTATAGGTCAAGTACAAGCTAAGGGATGATCAAGAGGATGAAAAGATATCACAAAGAGCACAAGAGTCTTTGTGGATCAGCTCTTCAAATCATAAACTTACTCAGAAACTGAGCCAGAGCAGCTGCCCTCTACTTTGCAATTGAAGGACTCAATTGCAGTTCGATTTGGTGCTCTCCTTGTTTATGAGATGAATAGCAAGAAACACAATAAACCAACAAGATACTAGGCTCCCCAGTGGAGTCGCCAGTTTGTTGTGGGGAAAAGTATCGGACTCGGAATGACCCTATCCCTACTCTAAGGGTGATAGTTCCTTAGCAACAACTGAAAGTAAAGCTTTGATATTTTTCCTTTATGAAAGTACAGAGAAGGAAGAAAAGATTGACCAACCGATGTCTTTCGCTTTTGTCGATCCTGTCTTCTCTCTTTGCCTCTTGTTCCCAGCTCCTTGCTCCCTTTGCCGGCCCAGCTACACAAAGATCCTGTAAAAACAAGAGAGGGAAACTACAAGAAACATGTACTCATAACTGATGCATGGATTAGAATGGATCAAATATACAGATAAAAACAATACATCATTGCAATACAAGTATATAGGAGAACATCAAAAGCTTTATTGATAGAAGAAAAAGGTTCTGAGAAGGTTACAACCATAAATGGCTCCAATCCAGCAGCACCTCCCCAGCAGCAAGAAATCTCCTCTTCTCCTCTATAAAAGCAATCACCCAATAGCTCTAACTGTAAACCAACAGCACTTCCTTGCTTGCACAAAATTCCAGCCTCCTTAGACCTCATGAGAGAGCTCTATATATAGGAGATTTGGAGAAAGGATGAGTCAGCTTGAGGCTGGCATAAAGCTGACTAGTGTCCTCTCCCACTTTAGTTAATCTTCAGTTCTTGAGTCCACTTGGAGAATCTTGCTTCCACTTGGAGATCAAGACCTTCTTACTCATCATAGGGTGAATTCCTTGAACCAAGTGTCAGTTTGGAAGCTTCCTGGGCAGTTGACACCTTGCAGAATGACTGTGCCACTTGGCCAATCTCGCCCAGCGCAGGTAGCCTTCATTAGATTTGACTTTCAGCGCAGGTACAAGGAGGAGCAGTTGACATTCAGCGCAGATGCTCAGTGGAGCAGCTGACATGATCCAAAAATAGCCTGTTTCTGAGTGTTTTCAGGTGGAGAACTGATAGGAAGTGCTGTGGTTTGCTGACCTTGTTCCTCTAAGGGTAAGAACAACATGTTTAGGGACTTTGGATCCCTGTAATTATCGACATTTCATGCTCCATGCTGCGAGGCACAAAAATGTCTATAACACTATCCCATCTAAAGAGGGGCTTATCCCATTGATGGTGGACCTGAATAACTTCCTCTAGAGCACTATAAATACAGGCATTGGGCCAAAGGGAGGGGAGGTTGAAAGCTGAACATTCCTAAGGGTTGATGCTGCTGGAATTAGGACTTCCTTGTAGAAGCTTGTGAGGAGAGATTACCATCTTTACTTGTTTCCATTGGGAGGTGGGTGAGCTGATCAGAGTAAGGGAGAAATCTTGTGGACCCTGGAAGGAGCCTGTACAACACCAAGGCTCAGGTTGTAATGGTTCCTTTTGTTACCTTTTAATACAAATTAGTCCATTCTTCTCAACAATTTGTTATTAATGAGTTGTTTCATATACTCCTTGGTCTATATGTTAAATATGTTTTATTTTATGTGATATTCAGGTGCTATTTAATCGTTTGATTATTGGTGAATGCAGGTTTCTAAGGGAAGGAACAGCTCATCCGGATCAACGAAGCTGGACTACTACAACAGCGTTGGATTACAGGTAGGATCTAAACACTTGATATCTCATATTGTAAAAGCATATTTAGGGAAGGATTGCTCTTATTTGTCATTAGAAAGTCTTAGGCTTTCTAGGAAGTGGTGAGCTCCAGTATTGTAGCAATAATGCTACAACTCCTGGGGCTTCCTGTCTCTTAATTTTATCAACCCGGTAGTTCATACAAACTTGGAAGCGACGGTGCTGTATGCACAAGTACTAGCTCTTGTCGCAGCTGTCACTTGGTCAGCTGGCACAAGTCCGCTAGGGCTCAAGCCAACTTCTATAGGCTCTCAGAAGAAGCTTGCTAAATGATGGACGAAAGCTATCTCAAAGAAAACTAATCTACTTGACAAAAATGAACTGAAAGCAAATCAAAGCATAGAAACCCTAGGAAACCCTAATTTGACTAGTCTAACCTCTATGATGCAAAAATGTAAATGAAACTTCTACCAATGATTCCATTACCCCTAGTAAGTGCAAATGCATGAATCTAAGCTACTTGCATCTGAAAAGACATGTTTTTATATTTCTTTCTTAAGTGAATGAAGTGATTGTGATTTTGTTCTTATTAGGGTTTGGTTGTGCAGAGGAGGTGCAAGGAGGAAGGAAAGCTTGGGAAAGGTTGGGAAGGCTAGGAGAGGCCCCCAAGGATCCTCAGCATCCGTCCATAGAGGTTCCTCACGTTCAGAGGCTCAGCAACCGAGTGAGTGGCCTCCTACAGGATGTCTGCATGGGATTCTATAGGAAACTCAGGGATTTCTACAGGATGTGCTGTAAGTGGAAGTTTTGGGTGATGTTGAAGGGATGGAATGGTTTGGGTGGATAGGTAAGGTGGAGATGAGACTTGTGATGACTCAGGGGCAGAGAAATAGGACAGAGAATGAGTGCACGAAGTGGTTGGTGGATAGAAGGATGGGATCAACAAAAGGACAAACGGATGAAGCTACGTGGTAATGAAGGAGTTGGAAGGCGAACCAATGAACAACAGTATAAAGCGTGTAGAGGAATGTGCATGAAGTTGTGATGAAGGTGTATGGTGCAAGAGTGAAGTGCATGGAAAGATCTATCATAAACGAGACTATGTTGCAGCATGTATAAAGTGAAGAACTACGTATTTTTGTGGTTGGTATAGGCTGCACTCCAATCTCCAAACAGAGATGGTAGTGGAGACTTCCTCAACCTTTTTCCTTGGAGCTCCAATGTATTATCAACCCGCTAATCTAACTAAACAACCGAAAGCAATTCAACCATAAGCTAAACTCATTCAATCTCATAAAAACTAACTCAGCAAACCTGTAATTTTGAATTGCATGGTAAAGCAATGAACTAAAGTGCTGAAACAAAAAGAAATTAACATTACAAAACAGAGGAGGTCTATTGCTCTCTTAAAAACTCAGAATTGGATCAAAAGCTGTCTGTCTTTATTGAATAATCATGAATCTAATGACATGCCAAAACTGGCTTACAAGGAGCAAAAACTGAGCTACAACATGACTAACCAAATTGACTAACTAGCTATCCCCAAATTGACTAACTAGCTACACAAAATGACTACCCACTAGCTAACCAAAATGAGGCCCCAAGCTCTCTTATTTATACAATTTGAGGACCCAACAGTCCTCCTAAAAGTTAGGGACTTGGCTGCCCAAGACTTGTAGTTAACAGCAGTCCAACTTGACTTGCTTGGCTGCCCTTGAGCTGAGTGATTCGGTGGCCCTTGAACTCCGAGCTGATGGTGGAGAATTTGAGGTAAGGGCCCATTAATGAGGGGACACCTTCCTACAAATCCTCTAGCTTGTTCTCCCACGAATTTGGCTGCCAAGTGCTCATTAAGACCTTCAAATTTGTCTCCAAGTTGACCAAAAAGGCTACACAAAGCACCCATTAGACTTGTTGGCATAATGACTAACCAAATTCACTCTATTAACATAAAAATAATCAAAAACATGCAATAAACAAATGAGAATGGTGGATTAAGTCAAATTAGGAGGTTGGATGAGCCCAAATATTTGTCCATTGTTGGGGCTCATCATCACCCCCCTACTGAAAGTGTTGCTCATCCTCTGAGCAACCAAATCTCTCCCCTTGTCTTTGATGGCCCTGGTGGCTTCCTTGGCTAACATCTCAGCCGATTTATCCTTTGGCTTCCCTCTTTTCAAACTTCCTGTAGAACAGTTCACTGGCTTCCTGTAGAAACGGTCTCTGTCTTCCTGTAGAAACAGTCTCTGTCTTCCTGTAGAAACAGTCTGCTAACTTCCTGCTGAACCACTTTTCTTTGATTTTGCTTGCTTTGCTGGGGGTGCCTTCTCCTTGAATTGTGTTGTGGCTGCCTTGGGTGTGTCCCTACTTGTTTGGCCTTTTTCAGTCTCCTCTGCTCGTGCTTGCAACCGCTTCTCCCTTGGCATTTGTGTTATTTTACCACCCCCTGCTTTGGCCTCAACAGCTTGTCCTTTTCCCTCATTCCTCTGCCTGTTCCTTCTGTGGTGGTCTTTTTGTGTTTGTTACATCATCATTGAGACCCTCACTGTTGCTTCTTTATCATATCCATGAAGTCTACCTGAAGGTTAGATCTCCATGTGTGTCTAAATTGTGATTGCAACCGTGGAATTCAAATACCCATTGAGAGATATCAATTTGCAGTTCACACTGAGGTATGCAAGCCAATATAAACTGTATGTTGAGCTCCTTGATCATAGGACAGATCCTGCAACTGCATCTCTTTGATCTCCATCAAGTGGAGTCCAGCATTGCAAATTCGAACAATTTTACTGAGTATGCAAGCACTGTTGAGTGCACCAAATCCAAATGACCCTCTTTTCTAAAAATATTGCAAAACACTGGAAGACAAATGAAGTTGAGGCTGTGGAAACATCAAAAGAATGGATAAGGTTGTATGCAAGTGGGGCTTGACATTCTACATCGATTCATTCAATAATACTGTTCTAATGTGGTATTTGTGCGAATGAACAGGCCTTGTATGAGTGGTTCTTTTCCTTTTTCTTGCAGCCACTGTTCCTATTTTCACCTTGTAAAACTTGCTGGCGAAACTGTCATTGAACTGGAATGTATC
Source organism: Pinus tabuliformis (assembly GCA_031772625.1). Classification (NCBI taxonomy): domain Eukaryota; kingdom Viridiplantae; phylum Streptophyta; class Pinopsida; order Pinales; family Pinaceae; genus Pinus; species Pinus tabuliformis. The sequence continues at coordinate 768,525,017 of CM062815.1, forward strand.
TTTTTCACCTATATCCCTGCCCATAGGTTCTTTACGCAGTAAATTTTCCCTTTACACAGGCAAGAGATTGCAAGCACCTTTTCAGATCTGCAGCTAGGATATTTGTTGCCTGTTCAAACAGCATTAGAATACACATCTGATAAGTGGAAACATTAAGTTCACACACAGCCCAGATTTCTGTGGGAAGGTTACAACATGCACCTAGCTGTGTTAGCCATGAACCTGTTGCGAGAACTAGCACGGCCAAAGTAGGCTCTTCGCTGATTTCATTGAATCCTTCCGACGGTTATCATCAACAAACAAAGAAATATATTCTGGTGACATTGTATTCAAATTAATAAAGAATCCCAATGATGAATTCAAAGCATTTTGGAAAGTTTTATCATTGCTAAATGCCATGCTAATACTGTTGTCATACTTATCAAGAAGGTGTTTGCACAAAGCCAACTGAATCTTTCAGCGTTTTCCTTCTGTAGAGCTGTTCTCTGCCTTTCCTGTAGATGACATCCTGTAGAAACGCCTATAGAGCGTGATTCGGCCTTTGAATGATCTTTGCATGCGGGAGAATTGTTAACAAGCCCAAAAACTTGATGAAGGACGTGAGTTTAACATTTGCAAGTGTAAATGAACAACAGTTAGCAAGTGTACATGAACAACAATTAACGTGAGTCTTCAGCTGAGCGTTCCTTTATTCACTGCGTGATTTGTGGTGAGGTGGCAGAGACCTGCACTTAGCCCATGCAAACTGTTCATCCCCTGCAGTTCCATCTGCCTGTAATCCCTTACTGGAGTTTAAATTATTCATAACTGGCTGTGTTTTTTTCAGTTTCACGTGAATGACCATGCATGCAACATGATTTTGCTAGAGAACTAGATGTCGGGTTAAACTTATTCCATTCGTGGCTTAATCTCACCATTTCATTCATTCATGCATTTTTCAAATTAATTTTATGCAATAGAAGAATGAGATTAGTCACGTACCTCGAAGTTTGAATGGTTGCCGTGAGCTGCTATGGCCTGACATTGCTGCATGCATTGGTTTTTCTGATTGCATGTGGCTTGGCTGCTAATCCTTGATTGTTTTCTCCTTGTACAGGTGTCCTCTGGCCGGATCTGAGCTGCATGCCATCGTTTCCATGTTCAATTCTGCCTGTTCAAGCTGCTGCTGCTGCATGGTCACAAAACCAGAACTTCTTTTTGCCATTTCTCCCAAACGGCAAACTGGATTGAGCTGAAACTCGGTGGGCATGTTCCTACCATCATGATGCATCTCCCATAGCAAATTCGTGATTAATGGATGCACGGATTTCGAGAAAATTGGAAAATGGCTGAAGATTTCAGAGCTCGATTTCTCGGAAACTGTGCATCGGAATTGGCTGAAACTGCTTGGGTAGGCTACTATCACCCACGTGCATCTCCCCATGAAACAGGTTTTGAAACGGATGCACGGTTATGGAGAAAATGCAAAAATGGCTGATGGTGATGGAGGCTGATTTCTTGGAAACCGTGCACTGGAATTGCATGAAACTGCTCAGGCATGTTGTCATCGACCTTGTACAATCCCCCATAAAACGGTTTGTCAAATGGATGCATGGTTCTCAAGTTATGGCAAAAACAAATTCTGCTCTATGTGTTTTTGGCTTCAAGGCATTTTGCATGTGTTTGCATGGTATGACAAAATGAATTTTGGTTGTGATGTAGGTATGGAGATGATGGAGGAGGAGTTGGAAGATTGCATGAGGACTTCTGAACCTTTGAGGAAGCTACCATGCTCGCCAAACCACTTTTTGAAATGCATGCCTAGTTTCCCACAATTTCTACAGGAAGTTCCTGTAGAAGCACAATGAGAAGCACAAGGAGGTGGAAAAATGATGGAGAAAGGCAAGGGATGGACACACAAGTTCTTGCAGGCCTGATCAACAGATTCCCACCATTAGATTCATTTTTGAAATTGTATCTGACTCGTCCAAAGGTTCTACAGGATGTTTCCTGTAGAAATACAGAGCTTCCTGTAGAAAACACAATTTTGAGGAAAGAAGCATAATGACATGAAAAAATGATGGGGGTGAGGAGTGGAAACATGGATGAGTGCAGGCATCATGGACATATTCCAAGCCTTCAGGTCCTCTTTGGAGATCAATTTGGCTTTTTTGTAAGCTTCCTGTAGAAGATACGAAACTTCCTGTAGAAGGCACAAAAACTCCTTTGACCTTGATTTGAGTGCTCCTCCTGCCATGAAACATCCTTCTTGCAACTTGAAATGTCATTGCTGCAACATAAAATTATTCAATGATGATTAGCTTTATTTTTCTTTTTCTTTTTTTTCTCTCTTTTTTTTTTTTGAAAAGCAACTAGGGCGCCTCATGGAGGTTTTCACCCTAATTGCCTGCCTTGGGCGCCTCCAAGGGAGGTTTTCACCCAAAGATCTTTTTCTCTTTTATTTTCTTTTCTTTCCAACCCATTGACCGCCTCATGGAGGTTTTCAATCAATGAGCCAATCTAAGGCGCCTCCGAGGGGGTTTTCACCTTAGATTTTTATTTTTCTCTTATTTTATTTTTTTCATTTCTTTATTTTTTATTTTTTTTTACTTTTTTTTTCTACCCTACCCTACTTGAAAAACAAAATCATTTTCAAGTATAAGCATACTTCCAATGGAACCATGTGCACATCGAGATTAGAGAAAAAATGATGTGAAGGCTCGAAATGCATGCTTGGACAACTATCCAACTTTCAGAGACAAAATGATCTGACTTTGAGAGTACAAAACATAGCTAAGGAGGAGAGTGCTGCTGCAACTTAGTGACCTTCTAAAACCATATCTCAATATAGCTTTGATATCCTTGGTCATCTTGCTGATTTGGATCATTCTTCATGTCACCTTCTATCATGACCTTCTGATCTTCCTCTTTTTGCTGATCTTTCTCTTGAGTACATGGAGGATTTGATGGTGACCATGAGGAAGCTTTCTCGATCTCTGATTCTGATCTCTTTTCTTCATCAAGTGCAGCCCATGGTTCTTTGATCTCCTCTTTTGAATCTTCTTTTGCTTTTGGTCCTTCAATGCTTTCAAGATGATCTCTTTTTTGCATTACTTTTCCTGAGCTTTGGTGAACATCATTGAGCTCACGAGGAATCATTTGCACATGTTGTGCCTCAGATTTGCAATTGGGTTGAGCTGCTCCATTGCATGGTTTTGGAAATGGAGGTACGGGTAGCTGAGTGGAGGTGTGAAATTGAGATGGAGATGGATGGCATTGTGGTTGCGTAGGCATTTGGGGTTGCCTTGGTGGAGGAGGAGGCGATGGTTGTGGATGAGCAGGTGGTGGAGGAAAATGAGTGGGATGAGAGTTGTACTGGGGCCTCCACCCCTGATAAGGTGCATTCCACTGAGGCTGTGGATGAGCATAAGAGTGAAATGAATGAGCAACTGGTTGGGCATAATATGGATCTGTGAAGGAACAAGGAGGATATGACCAAGGAGGAGGTGTAGACCAGGAAGGATGAGCAGGGGGGCCCCAAGAAGGCATGAAGGTGGCTTGGTAAGGGTCATAATAGGTCTCGGGTGTCCCTTGTAGTTCCTGCTGGTAGGGTACGGGTCCATGTGGCCTCCTTTGCTTCATATAACAGAGTGATTCAGTGGCTCCCTTCGCTCTTTGATATGTAGCTTTGATTCTGGGCAAGGAAGGGCACTGATCTGTAGGATGGTATTCTTCATAGATGAAACACACTTCTAGAGAGTGCATTGGACATTCTTCCAAGGATGCTTTCTAGTGCACCTAGGACAAAGAATGGCCAAAGCCCTCTTGGCTTATTCTTGCTTCTTTTGGATCCGCAAGGTATCCAGTTGCATGGCAAGAAACTGCCTCATATCACTCTTGAAACCTTCGATCTGATTTGCAAATTCATCTTTGGACAAGGGACTGCTCCCAACATTTCTGCTTGTAGCCATTTGCTTCAGAGGAATGTTTCTTCTTCTTCTCCCCTAGAGGTTCTTCAGATATGTCTTGATGTCCACCCAGGGGTTCTTTCATCACAGCCATCGAAGAAGAACGTTGGCTGTGTGAAGCAGTGGGGGTGTTGTGCAATCATTTTTCTAACTTATCTCTACTCCTACAAGACATGAAATGAAATCTTTTTGGTTGATTTTTTTTTTTCTACTTCTACATGCAAAATTGAAATAGATTGAACTGCAACTAACTATCTTGCTAAAATGAAAATGCGGAATTGAGATGAAAGCAGGAAAGGACTAATCTATTTTGCTCGAATGAAATTGCAAGAATGAAATGCTAGTCTACGCTTGCAGAAAGGAAATTGCGGAATTGAAAGGCTATTCTAGGGAAGCAGGAAATGCTAATCTATGAAAGAAGGAAATGCTAATCTATGAAAGCAAGAAATGCTAATCTACTTTTTCATAAATGAAATTGCATAATGGAAATGAAATAAACTACTTAGCAGAAGGTTGTAGTAGAAAATAGAAGAATAGCAACAATCACCAATACTCTGCCGCTTCCCCGGCAACGGCGCCAAAAAGATGGTGAGCTCCAGTATTGTAGCAATAATGCTACAACTCCTGGGGCTTCCTGTCTCTTAATTTTATCAACCCGGTAGTTCGTACAAACTTGGAAGCGACGGTGTTGTATGCACAAGTACTGGCTCTTGTCGCAGCTGTCACTTGGTCAGCTGGCACAAGTCCGCTAGGGCTCAAGCCAACTTCTATAGGCTCTCAGAAGAAGCTTGCTAAATGATGGACGAAAGCTATCTCAAAGAAAACTAATCTACTTGACAAAAATGAACTGAAAGCAAATCAAAGCATAGAAACCCTAGGAAACCCTAATTTGACTAGTCTAACCTCTATGATGCAAAAATGTAAATGAAACTTCTACCAATGATGCCATTACCCCTAGTAAGTGCAAATGCATGAATCTAAGCTACTTGCATCTGAAAAGACATGTTTTTATATTTCTTTCTTAAGTGAATGAAGTGATTGTGATTTTGTTCTTATTAGGGTTTGGTTGTGCAGAGGAGGTGCAAGGAGGAAGGAAATCTTGGGAAAGGTTGGGAAGGCTAGGAGAGGTCCCCAAGGATCCTCAACATCCGTCCATAGAGGTTCCTCATGTTCAGAGGCTCAGCAAACGAGTGAGTGGCCTCCTACAGGATGTCCGCAGGGGATTCTACAGGAAACTCAGGGATTTCTACAGGATGTGCTGTAAGTGGAAGTTTTGGGTGATGGTGAAGGGATGGAATGGTTTGGGTGGATAGGTAAGGTGGAGATGAGACTTGTGATGACTCAGGGGCAGAGAAATAGGACAGAGAATGAGTGCACGAAGTGGTTGGTGGATAGAAGGATGGGATCAACAAAAGGACAAACGGATGAAGCTACGTGGTAATGAAGGAGTTGGAAGGCGAACCAATGAAAAGCAGTATAAAGCGTGTAGAGGAATGTGCATGAAGCTGTGATGAAGGTGTATGGTGCAAGAGTGAAGTGCATGGAAAGATCTATCATAAACGAGACTATGTTGTAGCATGTATAAAGTGAAGAACTACGTATTTTTGTGGTTGGTATAGGCTGCACTCCAATCTCCAAACAGAGATGGCAGTGGAGACTTCCTCAACCTTTTTCCTTGGAGCTCCAATGTATTATCAACCCACTAATCTAACTAAACAACCGAAAGCAATTCAACCATAAGCTAAACTCATTCAATCTCATAAAAACTAACTCAGCAAACCTGTAATTTTGAATTGCATGGTAAAGCAATGAACTAAAGTGCTGAAACAAAAAGAAATTAACATTACAAAACAGAGGAGGTCTATTGCTCTCTTAAAAACTCAGAATTGGATCAAAAGCTGCCTGTCTTTATTGAATAATCATGAATCTAATGACATGCCAAAACTGGCTTACAAGGAGAAAAAACCGAGCTACAACATGACTAACCAAATTGACTAACTAGCTATCCCCAAATTGACTAACTAGCTACACAAAATGACTACCCACTAGCTAACCAAAATGAGGCCCCAAGCCCTCTTATTTATACAATTTGAGGACCCAACAATCCTCCTAAAAGTTAGGGACTTGGCTGCCCAAGACTTGTAGTTAACAGCAGTCCAACTTGACTTGCTTGGCTGCCCTTGAGCTGATTGATTCGGTGGCCCTTGAACTTCGAGCTGATGGTGGAGAATTCGAGGTAAGGGCCCATTAATGAGGGGGACACCTTCCTACAAATCCTCTAGCTTGTTCTCCCACGAATTTGGCTGCCAAGTGCTCATTAAGACCTTCAAATTTGTCTCCAAGTTGACCAAAAAGGCTACACAAAGCACCCATTAGACTTGTTGGCATAATGACTAACCAAATTCACTCTATTAACATAAAAATAATCAAAAACATGCAATAAACAAATGAGAATGGTGGATTAAGTCAAATTAGGAGGTTGGATGAGCCCAAATATTTGTCCATTGTTGGGGCTCATCAGGAAGGTCGGTTGTGTCCGCACTAACGACTCTTTCCGCGTGACAGGTTGCATAACAATTTGCATGTTTTCCAAAAAATACATCGTTTAGGGCCTCAAAATTGCTTCAAAAGTTCACGGCTTGAAAACTGCCAAAAATAGTAAATTTTGCTACAATTAAGGAAATTGAAAGAAACAATTTTGGGAGTCCAAGTGGAATAGGCATGTGGCCACCAATATCCACCTATATTAGACTGCTAATAACACTCATAATAGGTCTAAAGGGAATATCGTCCTTGTGGATTTTAAGTTGACAATAGATCTTGGGGGTGATAGGGTTATGGGCAATGCAAAATATTTTGGATAGAGGGGTATAGATAGGAGGATTTAATGGTTTAGTGACCTTGTTGGCCATTTATTTGAGGGGTTCTTGGTTAAGGGTGTGTATGAAGAAGAAGAAAGGAGATCAAACATTTTATAATGGTAATTTGAGGAATTCATAATGGCAAATGCATTTCCTTTATCAGATTTTAATATGAGGATAATGGGGTTGGAATTAAGTGGATGAAGGGCTATAAATTACTCTTTTGTTTGATTAGGCTTGGGGAGATTGGAGCTCTGGAGAATGTGGCCACATTCTTGACAAATATATTTCATTACGTGGGAAGGTATGTGGTTGGTAATGGATTTAATCGAACATATGCTATATTCAAAGGGAACGTTGCAAGGAACAAGAGCATATTTAAATCCTTTTTGTAAAAGGCTTAAGGAGGAAATGTCAATCTTAATGAAGGATAGCTTGACCACTTTAGCATTGAGAGGGGGAGAAGGAGGAGGAGCAATTAGGGTAAGGGGCTTAGAAGAGGAATGAGAAAAGATATTAAGATTGGAATGAAGGCATAAATTTGAAATTGAATTAGAATTAAATTTAGAATTATAACCAAAATTATAATTATGGTCAAGGTTAGAATTGTAGTCAAGGTTATATTTTGAGTTAAAAGAACAAAGATTAAATGGGAGAAATATTGAGGAGAAGAAGAATTAGGAGAATTAAGAGAATTAGGAGAATTAGAAGAATGAGAATAATAGGGGACAATAAGGGAATGTAAATAAGAGGGAATAGGGAAAGGGTGGATCTCTGGTTTAAGATCAAGGGGATTAGGATGGATGGGTTGGCTAGGGGATGGATTAGTGATTTGCACACAATTGTGGATATTCCACTAGATAGTTTGTCACAACATATATGATAAATTATATTTAAAAAAATTGAAATCTACATTATTATGCTTTTATTTCTCATTAGATTTTTGGATCTATAGATTATTTTTAATTGTTTATGCATGAAAATTAAAATTATGCACAAAATATACAACAACAAAAGAAAAATTCACAAACCACGATTTGACACAAGATATACCTAGGAAACGCTTTTTGGAGAAAACCCAACTAAAAGGTGAGGAAGCTCTACTCTCTTTCTCTTAATAGAAAATAGTTACAAGTATAAAGAAGTATGACCTATGGCCCATGGGATAATAGAGTAAAGAAATCCTCTTTTTTTGCTCTATCCCCTATCGCTCTCAACTATTCTTTCTCATATATAGAACACATACACTCGAAAAGAAAATTGAACCCCTTTTCCTCCTACTGGCTTGGTTATAACATAGTTGATAACCTACTAGTGGCTAGGTTTTAATACTTCAACTCTTAACCATAGTTATAACATGGACCATTTTTTATGAATAATGGGGCCTGACGTGGCATCATCTCAAATTATGCTGGTGAAAATAGGAAGGTTAACTTCTTAGTGGCTTAACTTTTGCATATGAAGTTTGGTTGACGTGATTCTTGTAATGTTAGAAATCCCTTTGTGTGTATAATTTCAAATGGAGGTGTTATGCTCAAGAAAAAAAAAATTACCCCCAAAAAACACTGTTTGATGCCTCAAAATGATCCTGAAAGGTTTCATACCCAAATTTTCCAAACTAGGTCCCACCGATAAAAATGGTCCTTTGAGCTAATTCCTCCACTTTTTCCACTTTGAAAGCATTGATATGGATGAAAAAATATATAATGATCCAATCCATATTAATTAGTGTAGTATGATGGATTAAAGCAAGCTTCCTCGGGTTGATTAGGCACATTTATAGGAAAAATGTTGACAGAGGGGGGAGGGCATAAAAATTCATGGCAAGGGGGTAGGAACAAATGGGAGGAGGTTAGGTATGGGTATCAACACAAAAGAGAGAAATATGTAAAGAATCATTAAATTGAATAGTTCCTACTTAAGCTTTTTCAAAAATGTCTTCAACTATGCTCTTGTTCCTCACGAAACTCCATTTGAAGATATTGTATGTTTTACTGAATCCATTTCCCACCACCTACACTCCCATTTGGTGAAAAAAATTCATTGAGAATGTGGTAAAATTATCTAGAAATCCAATCTCACTAAGCCTAAAATTACAAAAGAAGAATTTATAGCCCTTCATTAGCTAAATTCGAACCCAAATATCCTCATATTAAAAGCTAATAAAGGAAACACATCTTCCATTATGAATTCATTATATTACCATTGTAATATTCTTGTGATCCTTTACTATTATTCATACAAAATGTTAACCAATAATCGCATCAAATCAGTGACAAATAAGGTAAATAATGTTATTAAATCATCATCTATAGACCCCTATATCAAAAATATTCTCACTCCACTTAACCCCATCACCCCCAGGATCTATGGTCAACATAAAATCCATAAGAAGGATATTCCACTTAAACCTATTGTGAGGGTTATAGGTGGTCCCACCCATGCCCTCTCTTGATTCCTTGCCCAAAAGCTTCATTCCATCTTTGCCCATTCCTCCTCCTTCATTAAAAACTCAGTTTATTTCATTGAGAAAATCAATTACCTTAAGCTTGATGAAAATAACATCATGGTTAGCTTTTATGTCATATCTTTGTTTACCAAAATCCTTGTCCCCAAAGCCATTAACCTCATTTCCAGTCTTGTTGAGTCTCAAACCATGAACCTTATTAAAATACTCCTGACCACCACCATCTTCTCCTTCAATGGAGTTTTTTATGAACAAACTGAAGGAACTTCCATGGGTTCCTCCCTTTCTCTTATTGTTGCTAACAATTTTATGGAGCACTTTGAAACCTTATCCATTGAAAGATTCCACTTAAAACCTAAGTTTTGGAAGGATTTCGTCCATGATACATTTTTTGTTTGGTCCCATGGTATGCCATAACTCAGAGCCTTTCTCATCCATATCAATCACATTTCTCCTCAAATATAGTTCATTATGGAACTTGAAGCTAACAAACCCCTTCCCTTTCTTGACCTTATTGTATCTCAGCTCTCTAGTGGCTCTCTTACCCACCATGTCTACCAAAACAAGACTCATATTGATAGGTATCTCCATGCTAACTCCAACCATCATCCAAATCAAAAGTATGTTGTTATTAAAACCATTTTTACTTGTGCCATTTGCATTTCTTCCCCTCAATATTTTTCCAATAAAAAATCCCATCTCACCAAATCCCTGAAGGAAAATGGCTACTCCTCCTCCCAGATTAAAAAGGCATTCCACTCTACTCTCCACCTATTGGTAGCTCAACCGACTCCCTTCTCATTTTTGGAAAATGATAGGGGCACCTCAAATTTATCTTTGGTTTTTCATTTTTCATCATTCGCTTTGATTTTGTATGACTGTAATGGTCTTGATGTACATATTTATTTTTCTAAATGACAATATGACATATCCTTGGTTTCTTTGACAGGTGTGTTATTGAACTTTAATTTATTTGCAAGACTTGCTTTCAGTGCTTTCTTGATGGACATGTCTCTCATTCTGTAATAATATAAAACAAACTTGACTCTTTGCGTTATTCCAATGTGTTATTAAATGCCTATGAATCTATATTGCATATGGATGTTAGTGTGAAAAGGGTCGCTACAAAATCCTGGATTTTGTAGCAACCCTACCTTATTTCAATTTTCATATTCCAATGTTTTTCTAACACTTAGTTTCGTATGTTTTGGTTGAGTTATGTATATGCCGAAATGTCTAGATTTGGTTTATATTAGTGGATGGTTAACATTTTATGGATTATAAACTTTGTATTAAAGTTGCACTTGGTTTCTAGTACAAATGTTTATTTCCATTATGCACTATAACAAGAATTTTAACATATGTGACTTGGTTTAATTTATTGGTTGGATGACTACTTATGATTATGAGCCTACAATCATGTATATAATGATATTTCAAAATTTTTGGATCTGCAATTGTGAGAAATGGTGTTCTTTGGCTAATAGTTATTCCCTTGAGATTTGTATCATGGTTTTTCAGGTGATTTAGCATTCATGGCGGGGATGTTAATCCTAATTTATGTTAGTTTTTTCTAATATTCCACTGACTCTTTCTTGTACCATGTGACCACTTTTCTCTTTATACTATCCTCCTTTTCGATGTATAAGTTAAACTCTTAGGGTTTGGAGGATGACAACTCTTTGTTGTTTCATTGTTTCCCTCATCCTTCTTAGACTCCTCCACAAGCAAGGGTTTGGTCATTGAATTTTTGTTTTCACCATCTCTGTTTCATCTCAACTCCCACATGAAATTCTCTCACATTTTAACCATGGATTTCCTTATCCATTCAAAATCCATTAGGACAGAAATGGTAGAGGAATACAATGAATGTGCAAAATTGTTTCGTCAAGTCAACATGTGGGATTTCCTTAAGTTATTTCAGGGTTACAGTAGTGTGATTTTCAAATCTTTGCCTCATAATTTTATGGAAATATAATTTGATTGAGTGATCTTAAGTTTTATGTTGACATCGATTTTATCGCAGAAGATACCCATCTCCCTATTAAGGAAGAGAAATGGTCCAAAAAATATGAAGTGTGTGACATTCCATGGAAGAAATTTCATATCACTAAAGACTATTTATATCATGTCAAAGTTATGCCAATTTCCTCATTGAAATCTAAATGGAAAAATTTAATCCTTTTTTTGGGTCGTTATGTTACTTGTGAAGGGTGATATATTTTGGTTTTCATCTATCATATAAAGTTGCTAATGTCATTTCTTGACCACAAAATTAGTTTTCTTTTTTATTTGTATAAAATATTAACTAAAATGTATCGCAAATACAAATCACGCCACAAGAAATATGAAAGTTCACTCTTTCATCTCAATATTGTCATCATTCTAGTTAAACAACAGTTGGAAAGGGCATGGAATGATTTTAACCGTTTTGTCAATCGAAATGATTTCGATAAACCACAAATTCTCGAAGGATATGAAACCCTAGGGTTTTCTGTGCCTAATCCTCCTTTGGATAGCCTTGTTTAGTTACCATTTCATCATTCATTATAGAATGATTGTGAACAACCATTTTCAAGAAGAAAAACTTGTTTTTTCCTATGGGAGTAGGGTTGAAACCCAAAAACCTACCCCTATTCGCTTGACTAGAATCATGGCCAAGGGTACCACTATTCGTCATGTGAAATTAAAACAAGAATTTAGCGATTAAAAAGAAGTGAAAACATCTAGGGTAAGTTTTCAGCCCAAAATCGAGTTTGTACCTATAAAACCTACCTATGAAGAAGAGATCAGTCAAGAAAAACAAAATCCTCAATCCAAGGCTAAAATTAAAGAAATTCAAAGGAAAATCGCACAAGCAAGTAGAAACATACATACAAATGTTGTTGTAAAGGAAGTGTTTGTCGATTTGGAAGCTCTTCTCAATCCTTCACCAATTAAAACTAAACCTCGGGATGATGATTTTGTAGACTGAAGTACGTTTGAGCCTGATGTCAATAGAAATGCTCGTAAGACTTCTCATAGCACTTCTGATTCTGACCCTGCTCGACTAAACTTATACTAACATCAATAGCTCTTATTTACTGTACCACACTTGAATGGTTGTATTAATTAGATAATGTAAGAAAATGAAAAACTCATGGCTTCATGTTGAGCTAGGGAAATACAAAAGGAACAAAATATTCTAGCACTGAAAAACAAATCATAGGCTAAAATACACACATTATCATCAAGTCTTCAAAGGTAAAAGTAGTTATATATTTTTGTATAGATGACTTTGGTCCTGATATGTAATGATTTTGTTATTATCCATGATTGATATTTTTGAATATTTTGGAGTATGTGTCTATTTGACTTATTTTACCAAATTTAAAAAGGAGTTTCTACAAAATCCTTGATTATCTAGCAACCCTACCTTGTTTTCAGTATAATGTCTAATTATGGTTTCTTAGTTGCAATAGGTCCTTCTTATTTGGGAATGTTAGCTTTGGATACTATGAAGGAGGATATGCTCAATTGGCCTATACGTTTTGTGAGTTGTGCATGGATTTCCTTTCAGTCATTCATATCCATCTTTTACCTTTTATAATTCGACCAACTTGCCAAGAATACAGTTTCAAATAATTTTGTAACAGAACAATTTGAGACTTTTTAGGAATATTTTTTGGATACCATGAGGTTTTTCAACTTGTATAAAAAATATGAATTTTCTATAATAGTAGGTGACCTAGAGGATGATGTACCTGTACTACGACAAAGGGAAATTTTGGGGAAAAGAAATGCTTTTTTAAAATGTATGTGAATGTAGAATATTTTTTAATTACACTCTGAGTTGACTTGGCTTTATTTGGTAAATTACTTATTATGCCTTTAATCACTCCATAGTCATTGGTATTTATCATCTTCTGGCTACTGCGTACTTTTATTTCTCATAATACTATAGACAATAGTCACTGTTTGTGTGATTTTATTCCATAGACAGTGAGCAATTTATAACATTTCTTTTCCATCTTGCATTGATTCTATTTGTAAAATTTTTATCTAATCAATATTGATATCCAATGAGTTGTGTCCTAAGATTGATAGAATATCTAGGCATATATATGGTCTAAGATATTTTTATTTTATTTTATAATTTTAGAGCTTAGATAATGTCATCTTTCTCATATGAATTGAACTGATGTTTATGTTGTAGAGATTTATGAGTTTACATATTCATTTCAATTATTTTCTTATTGGTTTGATTGGTAAACAAGTAATTGAATGGTAATCCCTTCTTTGAGATTGTTACAATAACCCTTTATATCTCGGCCAAGTAATAGAAAGGAGAGTGCATTAATTATATTCTTTTGCAATGTTTCTTGATCTTAATCATAAGAACAGATACAATTTGACCTACATTTGTTCAACAAATAAGGGACTTGAATTTTAACAATTGTCTCTCTTTTATTTTGCATTAAGGATTACTTTCTAGTTTTAATTTTGATTTATAATTTCATATATAAATTAGAATTGAGAGTTTTATTTTTACTAATTTTGCACATAATTACATTTCAATTCTTTTTCTAGCAGTTGCATTCAGTTCTAGTCTTTACTTTGTTGTATTATAATTTTATTATTATTTGTACAAATCTCAATATATTATTTTGTTAACCATTATTAGATTTCTGTATAATATTCTTGTAACTCATATTTTTATTTTATAATAAATACGTTAGATTTACTGCACTTTTAATAGTTATTAACCAACTAATTATATTTTATTATTTACCTGGTAGGTTTAGTTTTACATAGGTAGTATATGTTAGGATTAGGTTTCCCTTAGTGCTCTTCTTTGTAAGAGGAGGAAGCTGAAAGATAATGGATCCTTAAAACTCATTGAGAACAACTACACCAAACAATTAGGGAAAATTGAAAGAGCTCCAATTTGGGTTGTTTCTCTGTTATTGACTAGTGCAGAAATTTTGAATAATATGACACTTATTCATAGAGATTATCATGATTATACACTATTTACGGAATGCATGCATAATACATAACCTCCTCTACTATTGATCATCAATTTATAGTATTCAGAAACAATCGCATGTGCACATTGAAGCATCAATCACACATATCAACACATTATATCATGGGGAAAGCATACAGCTGAAAACCCCACACTATCTGTATATTATAATGATTGAGAACGTGTAACAATACATAGTACAATACTCCTCACAAGTACTCAGTACTATCTCCACTTGTTACACACAAAATAGCTCAGATCTGAATCAATCACAGGTTCAAATCCCTCCACTGCTTGCCTGCCTCCACTGTGCAATCCTTCATGAGAATGGATGAGAATGGCTGATCCAAACTCATATATCCCTTGGCTAAACCACACAATCCTCATTGGCAATACTCAATCCATTGATCGTGCAAATCTCATGCACAACTATAGTCACAACTGACAACAATCTCCACCTCTAACACCTGTCTCCACTGAACTGTACATGCATCGAATTAACTGATGTATTATTTAGTGAATTAATTAATAATTAATTCACATCAATCATCACTAGTGTATTCTATAGTTAGACTAAATAGAACTAGTTCAACCAAGTCAAACTGAACACAACTCCATCAACTCCTCAATCAACTCCACCAAACTCAATCACCTGAGTTCTAACTAAAGTCCACCATGCAATAGCTCAAGTGAACCATAAGAAAAGCATATTTCCTTTTGGCAGCTGCATGTGCCACATCTGTAGCTCGAACTGAAGTGCTCCAAGAGGATAACATAATGTTTATAGTCCAAATATTATTAAGAGCTAATAATATTCGATTGTTCTATTTTTAGCCTGACAGTCTAATAATAGACTCCGCCCATATGTCTAAAAATAGAAGTCCATCTATTTTTACCAACATGACCAATCATCCACAAATAGCATCCTGCAACTCATAGACCATAATCCATATGCCTAAAAATAGACATAGTCTAAAAATAGACTTTGCACCAAAAATAGCCTGCGAGCCCACTTAGTGAAGGCGAATTCTTTTCACTAAGCTCCATCATCTTGTTGAATTTTCAACACTCCCTCTCAACAAGATATGGATTATCTACAACCCCTATCCTAAAACTCCGGAATGTCTTGCATGCAACACATTTGCCCGGTTCACTTTCTCCAACAACACTTGGAACAAAAACATTCCTAAATGACCACTCTGTTGGGCTAGGAACATACTTTGATGCTGAAGCTCTACCTGCTACTGACAAGTGCTCCTTACTTGACATCTGCGCTACTGTAACATCTCCATGCATCTTGTACCATTGCACACCTCTCTGTGCCACCTATCACTGTGCAAAACACTTGTGCCTCTCGCATTGTTGCAGCCTGGTAGTTATGCGTTGTCCTGGGATTCTCAACACTATCACTCTCTCTGCTGCTCCATCCGCATCTGTCTCTACCCAATCAGTCAGTTCCTGCTACTCCACTTCGGGGCTCCCGTAGCAAGGTCTCATCCAAGAGGTTGGGTACCTCAAGGATCCTGCCCCTCCTCCTTGGGACGATTACTCTATATCGCCCCACCTCCTACCTGGAGGTATGGCTGCATGTGATCCCTTAGCCCACCTGGCTTGAAGTTTCCCCCTACTGGAGGTCTCTACATGAGTAGATGTCTCTACTTGATCTCCTCTCAGCTTCCCTTGTTGTGGCGGCTCCACAACCTCCTGAAGTTGCTGCACCAATCATGGCTCCTCCATAATCGTCTGAGACTTCTTCTGGCTCTGGATGTTAAGAGGTAATATACGCTCCTTCTCAACCACCAAGTCTCCATCAGTTGCCTCACTGCTCAAGGATTTGCATGCGTCTTGAAGCTCAAGAGCATACAGGTTCTTGACCCGTGAACCAATCTGCTTCACCTGTCTAGTGATGATGTGTCGAAGGAAAACCTTTCCCTTACTGAAGACTACATCATAGCCTCTGTCTTCTAGTATCACGATCGACACCAAGTTTCTCTTCAGTCCTGGTACATACATGACATCGGTCAAGGTAAGGTGAGCTCCATGCTCCCTCTGAAAAATAACCGTGCCTACACCTGAGACATTATACTTCTCATCATTACCCATTGCTATGAGTATCTGGAGATCTTTCTCCTCCAAAGTACTAAACAAACTCTTGTCACCGGTCATGTGGAAAGAAGCTCCATTGTTAAGAAACCAACCACTTCCCACCATGGATGAAACCATGCATGTGAAGAGTGTGAAATCCAACTCAAACTGTGAAGCAAGTGCGTCACCTTCAGATACTTCCCCGGATCCCTTCTTGGATTTATTCTTTGGGAAATTAGTAGCATAATGGCCCAACTCATGACAACGAAAGCAATGCAATTTCGATTTGTCAACCTTCTTCCCATCATTAGAAGAACTGGATTCGGAAAGAGAATCGTTCTCCTTCCCCTTCTTTGCTTTGCTCGCTAAGGCACAGTTCTCCTCATCATGCATGCATGAAGAACTGTCTCTGGTGCTCCGTCTGATCTCCTCTTGCACAAGATCATACCAAAGTCTCTCCCATCCTGTCAATTTCTCCCAACCATTAACAGAGTCCTGATAGGAATTCCAACTCTTCGGAAGACCAAGTAGAGCCAAGCTCACCAAGTCCTCATCATCGACAGTCACCCCCACACTTCCTAGCTCATCCCGGCATCGGGTGAACTTCGTGAGATACTTGTGCATACTGTCTCCATTCTCACACTTAATGTTTTTGAGTTTATCCTTGAGCACCAACTTCCTCTGGTCGCTCTTGCTTTGGAATAGATCTCTCAACGCTTTCCACATCAAGTATGGAGAAGCCTTTCCATGCAGGCTGGATAAAATGTGATCCTTCACACCCTCCAACAGAATCCTTTGACACTTTGTTTTCTTCTTTTTCCAAGCCACAGCTTCAGCAACATCAATAGGCTTTGGGACCTCAGCCTCTATGAACTCCTTCAGCCCATTGTCATCTAACACCGCCTCCATCCTGTCTTTCCATGCAATATAATTCGAGCTGCCCTCAAGAGAATACTCCAATCGTAATCCGTTGAAAGACATTTCAACTTTGACACCAAGAAAACACTGCTGCAAATTCAAATTCCACCAGCTCAAAACTCAACCACTTCTGATCTAAAATTCATGAAGACAAAGGATTTCTCGTACAAGGATTGACTGTATGGGCTTTTACCAGATATCTCACCTTCCAAAGGAAGGATGAATCCAGAGGCTACCTGGCCTGATTACAGACTCTGCCTGAAGAAATAAAATGTAATCACTTTCTGAATAATAGATCTGATGATCAACTCTGCTCTGATATCATGTAGAAATTTTGAATAATATGACACTTATTCATGGATATTATCCTGATTATACACTATTTTCGGAATGCATGCATAATACATAACGTCCTCTACTATTGATCATCAATTTGCAGTATTCAGAAACAATCGCATGCGCACATTGAAGCATTAATCACACATATCAACACAGTATATCACAGGGAAAGCATACAGCTGAAAACCCCAAACTATCTGTATATTATAATGATTGAGAACATGTAACAATACCTAGTACAATACTCCTCAGAAGTACTTAGTACTATCTCCACCTGTTACAAACAAAACAGATCAGATCTAAATCAATCACAGGTTCAAATCTCCTCCGCTGCTTGCCTGCCTCCACTGCAAAATCGTACACGAGAATGGATGAGAATGGCTGATCCAAACTCGTATTTCCCTTGGCTAAACCATGCAATCCTCATTGGCAATACTCAATCCATTGATTGTGCAAATCTCATGCACAATTATAGTCACAACTAACAATAATCTCCACCTCTAACACCTATCTCCATTGAACTGTCCATGCACTGAGTTAACTCATGTATTCTTTAGTTGCTTTATGAGTTAATAATTAGTGAATTAATTAATAATTAATTCACATCACTCATCACTAGTGTATTCGATAGTTAGACTAAATACAACTAGTTCAACCAAGTCAAACTGAACACAACTCCATCAACTCCACCAAACTCAATCACTTGAGTTCTAACTAAAGTCCACCATGCAATAGCTCAACTGACCCATAAGAAAAGCTTATTTCCTTCTGGTAGTTGCATGTGCCACATGCGTAGCTCGAACTGAAGTGCTCCAAGAGGATAAGATAATGTTTATAGTCCAAATATTATTAAGAGCTAATAATATTCGACTGTTCTATTTTTAGCCTGGCAGTCTAAAAATAGACTCCGCCCATATGTCTAAAAGTAGAAGTCCATATATTTTTACCAACATGACCAATCATCCATAAATAGCATCCTGTAACTCATAGACCATGATCCATATGTCTAAAAATAGACAGTCTAAAAATAGACTTTGCGCCAAAAATAGCCTGCGGGCCCACTTAGTGAAGGCGACTTCTTTTCACTAAGCTCCATCATCTTGTTGCATTTTCAACAACTAGGGTGCACAAAAATTGCGTCAACAAAATGGAGAGAGAAGGAGGGCCCATTCGACTGCAAAAGGGAAAATGCAGTCATAAAAGACAAACCATTAGGTCACCTATTGTCACTATGAGTGATACATATCTTGCCACTGACGAGACTTCTTCTAGTTCTCAAACCCAACCTAAACAAACCAATGGTGAGCCTACCAATCCAACTCAAACACACATACATGCTGAAATTGATGAAGTTATTCAAAGGTCTCATGAAATTCTCTCCCATAATCAATAAAAATTGGAATGAACTAGCTCTATCCAAAGACAATTATCTCACCACTTGGTCACTCCTCTTGATCTTCAGTCACAAGAACCCATAGTACTGGATCCACACGTGGATATCCCTAAGACTACGACCACTTTCAATGATATATTGCATGGATTTTTAACCAGTAGAATTATTGACCTCAATCAATCTACCTTTGAGATACCTGCTAGTGAGTGAAACCAACTGACTCTCTTTGGAGGTTCTGGTTCTCCTCCTTCCCCACCTATATCACCCTCTTCTTCGGGATTCTCCTTTAGTGAAGAATGCTCATGTAAGTAATCAAAGTATGAAGGATCCTCAAGGATGGAAAAAAATCAAGTTAACCCTAGAAATAATTAGGGAAACCCAAAAAATAATGCAGAAAACCCTTGGATTGATTAGGATGTTGTTATTATACTTGATGTACAACATCCTTTACTAAAGAACCCACACAATTTTCTCAAAAATTTTGACCCTGATTTTAAGTAGATAGTTGAGGATCACATCAAGGAATTTATGTTGGCCATTAGAGAAAATGTTTTCTGACATGAGGACGTTGTGTGCAGATTGTTCCCTTATACATTCTAGGGGAACACCACTACTTTTTAGTTCGCTCAGCCTCCCCAAAGTATTGTGTGTTGGGAATAATTCAAAACTACATTTATGTAGAAACTTGGAGATGATAAACCACCAGAGGCGATGTTCACATAATTATAAAACATGAAAATGGAAAATAAAGAGAAGGTAAAAGATTTCAATATTAGATTTATTTTATTAAAAAATAAAATTCATTTTGAATCTATGCCTACTCGTAATTTTATTGTTTCATATTATGTAAAATACTTACCTAAAGTTATAGCCATGCGGGTTAAGAGAACCCATAAAACTACATTACAAGCAACCTTTGAAGAAGCCTTGTCTGTATAAAAGGATATTGTTAGTCCCAAACCAAAATATGATAAATAGATTGATGAACCTTACTCTTCTGAAATGAAATTTGAAACATCAAAACAACCCTCCAAAAAGAAAGAGTCCTCCCATTTTGATTTGGAAAGCCTCAAAAAGGCTCTCAATAAACTATAAAATCTAGAAAATAATTCAGCGGAAATTTCTTCAAACAAATCAAACTTTAGAAATCCTTATAGAAAGTCTTTCAAAAATAAGGTTGTTCCTCCAAATGAGGGACTTACTACTGAAGGTTTACTTAAAACTATACAAGAAATCATTGTTGAAACAATGTTTGATGAAAATGATGCAAATGAGGATGAAATTAATATTACAGAAGAAAATGATCGGCCACCACCTATTATAGGTCACTTTTCAGATATTTTGTTTAAAGAAGAGCTTGATCCAATTTTTTCCATTCAACACCAGTAAAATACACGCAGTAAAAGTTCATTTGAAAAAAAAAATGCTCTTCTTGTTGATAAAGCCAAAAGCACCAAAAAATAACCAATAAATGTGCAGAAAAATGTTGTCATAAACTTAGAATATGATCCAATTAAATACCTAAAAAAATAGAAGGCTAACATTTCATTGTTTAAACTACTGAAAGTTCCTTTAATACAGTAGAAATTTCAACAACACTTTGTTGAAAATTATGTTAAAATAAATATGTTTTGGATAGATTTGTAGCCAGTTTTGAAAGACCTCCATCTAACCATGTGCATATTTTGAAATGTTTTCCATAAAATCTTCCTACAAAAAAAAAAAAAAAAAACAACCCCATTCTTTTGTACTTCCAAGATATTTAATCAAAATGTACAAACTTGTATGATAGATTTGAGGGCTTATTTTAATTTTATGCCACTCAGTGTATGAATGAAATTAAATGCCCGAATGCATCCTTTTGAAGAAAAAATCACTCAACTTGATAAAACAAATGTGAAGGTAGTAGGAGAGCTTACTGGCATACTTATCATATTTTCATTAGGTCACTGGGTTCACTAGACCATTGACATAGTTATTGCATACATTCCTAAAGAATAAAATTTATTAGTCGATATTGGACGTAATATTTAAAGGGTTACTATCTACAAATCTAACACATTTATGGTTACCTTGAAAAGGAGAACCCAATAAAATTAGAATTCACTAAGAGAAATATATGTGTCACGTTGTAACTAACATTGATGGTCCTAATGAACCGGGAATGTTAATTGATTCTTTAAGTAGAGATTCATTCCTTGGTAACTTGGTTGCTAATTTTTCTACTTTTTTGAAATAGTGAAAAACAATATAAATCATTCACTATCAATCAAGTAGTGACAATAGATAGAAAAAGAAATGATTAGAGTTAATTATGGTCCTAAATGTGAATTATGGTATTTGTATTTTGCTGGGTCAAAATCTAAAATGGTGCAGGTGAAGTTTGCCTCCTTTTGGATCCTAGTGGAAATAAAATCTTTATTGCCTCAAGATTAAAATTTTGGTGCACTAACAACATTGTAGAGTACAATGCACTAATACAAGGACTCCGGAGGGCTTCAGATCTCAGAATTCAAAGTCTGAAAGTGTATGGTGATTATGAAATAGTCCTGAAACAGGTAAAAATTTCCATTCATTTCCTTTCAAGTCATTTGAAAAATTATCAAATGAAGGTATGATACTTGATTTCAAAATTTTCTGCATTCTATATTGTTTCTATACCAAGATATTTAAATTAGGAAGTTGATATTCTAGAAAATGTGGCATCTAGATTAATTCTAGCTAAATTTTGTGAGCCTAATTATTTTTTGTTGAGCCGATGTTTAGGCCATCAAATACATGATAATATAACTAACTGAATGGTCTTTGATCATGATCAACAGATACTCGAGTTTTTACATTCGAAAGAATTTTTTTTATGATACCTTGATCGATGGGTTGACTCATGAGGAGAATCTACGCAATTTTTCTTAGATTCCAGGTTAGCAGTCAGTGGAATTTTCAACTGATCTAGTAAACGTTATCCCTTGACCTATTAATAGGCTTGAATTTTTTTATGATTTGTAGGAGAGATTTAAGAAAAGTATGAATTGTAAAACCAATAGTTCAACCATGCAATATGACATCATTAATTTGCGAACTAAAGATAAATGTAAGAACATAAATTTGGGAATTAATTATACTCCTCATGAAAAGGTGGATTTTATATGTCTATTTAGAGAATTTAAAGACATATTTTCTTGGAAATATGGGGACCTTAAAACCATTGATCGCAATACTATAGAACATACAATTCCGATTAAACCTCACATTAGGCCTTTTCAAGAGAAGTTGAGAAAAATACACCCCAACTTGGAGCAGGAAATCAAGAGTGAGTTGAAAAATCTCTTAGAAACTAAGACAATCTACCATGTCTAGCATACCCAGTAGGTTACAAATTTAGTTCTAGTGAGAAAAAAAATGGAGACATTTGTCTTTGTTTTAACTTTAGAAGCCTGAATAATTCCTCTCATAAAGATAACTATCCAATACATCCCATGGAGTAGGTACTACAACGGGTTTTTTGTTTTGAGATGTTGTCCCTCTTGGATGATTTCTCAAGCTATAACCAAGTTATAGCGGTTCCCTACCACCAACTAAAAATAACATTTATAACTCCACAAGGAACATTTTCCTACAAAAATATGCCCTTTGGCCCGATTAACATTGGGGAAAACTTTTAGTGGGCAATGAATATTTCCTTTCTAGGGTTAGCTAATGAATTTGTAGTCATTTATTTACATGATGATACAATTTATTCATAACAAAGATATGATCATATTTACCATTGTTATCACCAAAAAATGATCACCTAGCCATTTCAAACTAGGCGGATTGAAATACACCGTGTAGGATTAATTTTACCATAGTAAAATCACTTTCACCATGGGAAATAATTTAGTAAACCATTTTTATTAAATTATTTCTTACTGAAATTAAAAAATCCCATGAGAATAATTGAATAAATCCTTATGTAATTTTCTCTAGGAATAATTATTAAATCATTATTTGATAATTATTCCCTAGCACATTCGACTAAATCTCCTAGGAATAGTTAAATAAATCACTATTTATTTATTATATCGTAATTTTATTATTGGAATTATTGTTAGATCACTATTTAATAATTAGATCAATATCGCACCATTCTTAATCCTCGTGAAATAATTAATAAATCATTTTATTTTTTAATTATTTCTAAATAAATATATTTGACCATTTTGAATATCTTTTCCCTCTCCCAAAAATATAATGAAGTATTCCTAATGATTAGATCTTGATTTTGTCAATATAATTTTATTATTTTCCATTTTCGATATCTACACACTACTTTGTTATAAATAACATGGTTTTCTAATCATTCTTCACCATGATCATTATTGATCCAGGTGGATATTGGTGGCCACTCGTCTATTCCACTTGGACCCTGTTGACAAGGTTAATCCTCTCCGCGGATAAAGACGATCACTCTAGCCCGATGAGTGGGTCCAGCAACTGAAGTGACAATCAAATAGACATATTCCTAGGTTATAATTTAAAATTAGTACTAAAGAGATGACCTACCTCGTTTTGATGCTATTATGATTTCCTTTGTTGAGGGCCTCAAATCGCTTGTGTCATGGAATTGTTCCTACTTCTATTAGTGGTTATGTACCTGCACAAGTGATCAAGAGACAACAAAGCATGCCAAAAACAATAGCAAATCCAATAACAACCTACTTAAGTGATCAAGGAATGCCAAGCTAATACATACATGAACATATATATTTTGGGAAGATGAACCAAAAATTGTATATTATTTAAGGAATAAAGGGAAGCTTACAACCATAGCCTTGATGTTGAAAGGCTCTTCTTGAGTGGTATTCCAATTCCAAGCCAAGAAACTTTCCAAACACTCCTTCTCCAAGTGCAATGAATAGCCTCTAGGCATAAGCTCAGCATAGGGGTGCAAATGGACATAGACCAACCATTTGGGAATGGGAAGAGAGGAATTTATACGTTGGGAGAGGGAGTTAGGACTTCTCCAAATATAGGATTAGGCCCACATATCAAGTAGGTAGCTGATAGAGATAAGACAAAGAAGTCAAGATGGGAGGATTCGACCTCATCTATGTGAAATCACCTCCAGCTTGCCACTCTGGAAGCTTCTAGATCACAAAGCTTCTCATCTCCTTTGGTAAAATTACCTCTTTTGGATCATTGCAGGTATGCCAGGGAACAAAGTGATGCCATCATGGGTCAAACACAATGCAATAGGCAAGCATTGGTATTTTAAGCCTCGGAAGAGTCATGAATCTCATTTTAGGGTTTTAAGAGCTATTTCTTCAAGAAAGCTCAAGACATTTTCCAAATGAAGTCTTAGGATGGATTTGAGCCATATACATGAATGTGTATACCATATAATGGTCATGTTTCGGGCACTTCAGGGTATGCCATAGGGAAGTGTAGAGGCGTGACAAAATATTATGTAACAGATGCCCCATAAAGCATGAAGGCAGAATGAGGAGTGATGGCTGAGATGCTTTATGAGCTCTTACAAGGATGAGGACACGCACTATTAGGATACCTGCAAATCAAGGACGCATATACATATACCTATCCGAGATCAAGACATGAATTCATGCCATGGACACAACCATCTGGATGATGAAGAATATATGAAAAGATCCATGGTATGGTTGCAGCCATCCAAATAACGAGGATGGTCATATATATGAAGTCCAACAATATGTTCACAACCATCCGTATAATCGAAATATGTGTAAAATCATGTATGACATATACTTCCATGTAGCCTGAGTCATAAGAGACAATACTAAGGGTATTGCACTCCATCCCGAATTGATCAATGCATGAATCCTAGCATGCGAATAAATTTGTTGAAGTTGAACATGCTAGAAAACCACCTGATTACCGGCCAATGATGTGACCCGCTAAGAGGTACGCGAGAAACTGCCAATAACGACAATGGCTCTCAAGGTACAACACTACCATTTATGTATGTGATAATGAAGTTGAGGCCGAAAACTCATGGAATCACCTGATCGAAAGCCAATGAAGAAGACTTGTCATTGGGTGTGAAGAACTAGCCATTAGGGCATGCTAGCTAAAAGGTACTAAAAGGGTGTTTCTAAGTCAACATCCTAGATAATGAGATGATGTCGACAAGAAGTGACCCATCAAAGGAGGAAAATGATGAATCCACCATCATTGACATGAAACAACGAATAAAGTCGAATAATTTTCAGGACTGTAACAATGACTCAAACAATGTATAGGTAAATAATTGTAGATTGGAATTCTCTTGAACATTGGCGACACAACTCTAGAGTGTGGCAACATTTGACTCGACATAAGACTAAAGGTCATGATGATAGAATGGAATAGTCAAATGAGAGGCAAAATGGATTACCCAAACCCAAGAGGACAAGTGACTGAGTGAGGATATCCCAAACCCGACACGAGAGCAGAAGAGTGTCATGTTCAAGAGCGACATGCTACCTATACAAAGGATGTCTCATCTTCATTTTCCCCCACTATTTCTAGCGAGTACCCCAATTATTTTTATCACAATCTTGAAGGGGAGAGCATATGATTGTCATGTAAGTTCATTATTCAAATGAATCCATCCTAGTAAGTTTTATGAGCCCAAGGAAGGAGAAGCTCAGTCTGGTCATGGTGACAATTCTTTTGTCGTAGAGTTTTAACGAGTTCGACGTAAGAATAAATCGGTATCCTTTTCACATTTAGAGAGTTTTAAAAAGAGACGAAAAATAAAACTTCATCATGTCCCTTTTCATAATTTTTCACTCGAATATGAAAAGGTAGAAAGAAATATTCAAGAGAACCTCCTAGTCATGTTCAACTAAGGTGTTCCTTTTTTGTAAAATAATCCATCTCAGTCCAGAAAAGGGTTAAAATTATACTAAGAATATGTCAATTCATTTACTTTAACGAGTTAGAAATGACAAGTAATTGAAAATATTTTCATATTTTTGGAGTCTAAAAAGAGCTAGAAGAGGACCCCACCTAGAGGAACAAGTGGTATGAAAGGATAACAACTAGTTCCAGTCATGAGAGAACTGATCAAAACACGTAAAGGTTAAGGGGATGGCTAATAATACCAATCATCACTGATGTTCCTCAGGCATAGGAAAAATAACCAAGTGAAAACATATGATTGTCCAAAGAGATGTTGACGATGGTATGAAAGAACCAAGGTTCATTTGGAAAAAAACCAGCTGATAAAAATGGAAATCACGAGATGTAAAGTGGGAATGGTTCCATTTTTTCACAAGATTGAAATGGAAACAAACAATGCTTAGATTTGGTTTCATTTTTACACAAGCTTGAAACAAGGATAAACTATTCTTGAGATAAGTTTGCATGCCCCCAGCGTAATGAATCGATTCGAGGTACGTGCCCCCCAAGCTTCATTTTTGTTCACCTAAGTAGACTGATGGTTACTAACAGATGGATGGAATGATGGTTCACTTAGGAGATCAAGTGAAAGAATCGACTGGTATTTTATGAGATCTAATCAAAGACTTGAATTGGAAGGGGATTTGTTTCAGTTTTTTACGAGCTTGACACAGGAAAAGAACCATGCTCATGAGGCCTATTTAATAGTTTAATGAGGTTGATATAGTAAAAGAACTATCCTCATGGTCCTTGTTTCACTTTTTAAGGAGCTTTACACAAGATAAGGAACTCTACTCCATATTCCTTGTTTCATTTTTTAAGGAGGTTGACTCAAGATAGGGAACTCTGCTCAATATTCCTTATTTCATTTTTTAAGGAGATTGACACAAGACAGGGAACTCTGCTCCATATTCTTGTTATCATAAACCAAAAGAGGCCATGGCTTCCAAGAGGTTCTCATCATATGGGAGAAAAACACTCTGGGAGGGATACATGTCAAGGGATTCAAAGGAAAAATCAAAATCCAATGCCCCTAGTACATGATGTACTGCATCACCAACGAGATCATCAGTAAATGTTGGCATGGAACAGGTGGCCACGTAATTAAATTGTGGTAGGGGTGATACCGCTTGCACATAAGAACCATTTAGGGATGATGGTTGAGTGGGAGATAATTCAGGACCAAGGAATGTAAGTTGATCAATGATCACAATGCTTCCTTCATGTGGGAAACACATCACTCAAAAGAGGGAAGAGACAAGAGCTCCCATGACATAAACATAGTCATGGCCAAGGTGTAGATTAAAATCTAAAGGGCCTTGGAAAACCATCGTGTATATATAGATAGTATTTCCTCCCAAAGTAATAGGTAACTTACGAAGGATCCCTAATGGTTGACTAGGTCCTTTGTTAAAAGCTAACAGATTCTGGGTGATGGGGATAAGCTAAGGAGAACCCAAAGATTGCCAAGTAGTTGAGGATATAATACTAACAAATGCACCCTCATCTACGACTATGCTAGGTACAACCATATGGTAATTTTGTACTGTAATCTAGAAAGGCACATAAGATGGAAGGTGATATCCAAGCAGTTGAGGATATAATACTAACAGATGCACCCTCATCTAGGAGTATTCTAGGTACAACCATATGGTAAGTTTGTACTGTAATCTAGAAAGGCACATAAGACGGAAGGCGATATCCTGCAAGTCGAATCCAATCAAAAGAAGTGACTAAACTACTTGGAAGGGGTGTCATAGGAACATGATATTTTACTTCTTTCTCGATGGGAACATGAGAAATGATCTCATGCACCTTGGGAAAAGGAGGATTTACCACCCATTCATTCAAAACTGAAGAGACCAGAAGAACCTGAGTAGTATGAGGTTCACTCTCTACTGGAAAAGTACGGTTAACTAAAGGTGGAACCAGGTATACCAGTTTCTCAACCAATGATTGGTCGAGAACGGACTCACAAGACTCATTTTCAGAGAGAGTGGGATTGACCAAAGATGACTTTTGATCAAACATTGGATTAGCTAGTGGAGGATTAGGGGAAAGCTTTGGATACCCAGTTGAAAGATGAGGTTGAGAAGTTGTAACATTTTCCAACTCTTTGGAAGTTTCATCCATTAAAGGACAGAGGTGAATGGGATGATTATGTTCACATAACTTACAAGGAAATTTGAATTTTTCCTTTTTCCCATGGGATTTACTAGTTGAAGTTTTATCACCAGCATGATCGTTAGAGGCTAATGAAAAAGGTCGATGTGAACCTGTAGAACACACTGCTAAGACCTTGGGAATATAAGGACATGTCTGAAGAAGGTGGTCACTCTTACATAACATGCAAGGGAATTTAACTTTCAGGTGTTGGTTGGAATATTTTTATTTTTCAGTTACATCCGTAGCAATGACTGCTTGATTTCCCCCTTGCTTATTTGTCTTCTTCTTCTTTTTCCTCTTCTTCTTCTTCTTAGCTTCCGAGTTACTAGAATTTAGACTTACGGGGTGAAGAAACAGGCAAAGAAGGCAAGGGGTCAACTTTAGGATCAACATGAGGTTGATGTTGTTTAGTTGGAGGAGAACTTGGTTGAAAAGTAGTTTGGACACTCTAAACCATTGAGGTCGAAAATAATGAAACTAGCAGACTAATGGTCAATCCAGGAAGGGACAATGTCGCCATATAGGGAGCACCAGTATTTCCAAAAGAAGGAAAAGGACTAGGATTCCCATAATAAGGGTTTCCTTGACCGATAGACTTAGGATGTGTTTCCATATACTGAGGAGTATTTCCATAGGAAGGATGTTTTTCCATGGGCAATTAATTTTAGAATTTGACATAAATTTTTTTCCTTCTCATATTTTAAGAGTTGAGAAAAGGAAAAAATGTGACTCTAGTCACTTTCATTGGTTTAGCAAGCTCGAAAGGGAAAGTGATCAATGATATTTTAAAATTTAAAGAGTCAGAAAAGATTGAAATTACCACTCAAGTTACTCTAGGCAAAAGGAGTACCATGTAACCGTGAACTGCAATATACACCTCAGCAAATAAATCTACCAAGGACTTGACGTATGTGCAAGAAATCTCCCCAAATTCTATGTTTGGTGTATCACGTTTACAGGGCGGTAGACTCAGCTTCCTATGGATAAAGGTTTGCAACCTATGAGGGTCTCCCTTTATATATTGGACGGTATGGGGAGCACAATTCCGTGCTAGCTATCTAATGCAAAAGTGAATGAAAACTACTAACTTTTATAGATGTTTGAACACATCTCTAGCCTATACCACTAAGTATGAATGTTAATGTTTCAAATTCTCCTTAGGTTAATTGATAGATTTTAAAGTTGATCTTCAATTAAGTTTTAGTTTTGAGGCTCAAAATGATGTCCCCTGAACACCTATGATGCAACTATATGAGAAAAAGAAAATTTTCATTTGAATGAAAGCTAGACTAATCAAGGGAATAAATTTCAATCAATAATGAATCAAACAAAAGGAATCATGCAAAATTCCTTCCACTAACTTTCACTTTCGTCTTCCAAACACAATGCCAAAAGTAAAACATATTTTCACTTTCCACTATCTTAAATGCAACCTTTCAAAAGCAAAATGATTTTTACTTTACAAAGATTCACTTAAATGAATCATGCTTTTCTTTTCTTTTTGAATGATTTGATGCACCTAATACAATTTTTTGCTTTCAATCATTGAAAAATGCAATCTATTTTCAATGATGAATCTCAAAAACTAACTTTTCAATGCAACTAATCTAATGCATTTTCATGAAACATAAATTTTGAAATACAAGCTAAAACAAATGAAAAATGATGTTTTCAATGATTTCCACATAAAACAACCTTTAATCAGTCAAGAAAACAAACATCTCAATGATACCAACAAGAAGCACGTGATGACCAATTGACTAGAAACCCTAAAACTCGATCATATTTCACTTCAAGGCCAATAATTTTTTTTTTGCAAATTAATTAAGACAATCAATCAAAAACACCATAGATACTTTGGAAAATCACTGATAGAGGACACACATATTGAAAACTAGAAGAAAAATGATATTTTCTCTTATAATCTGGGATCATCACAACTATCATAGGAAAAAAAGCGATAATCATGACTGTACTTAACAAATCCACGATGTCATAATGACTGTCAAGGACAAACCCTCGATGGGCGAGAAAAATGAAGAAAAAATAAAAAATCCCGAAGACCAGACAAAAACCAATGTCCTCAAGCAATCTAAAGAATGTGATACTAACTACACACAAGCAATGAAGTATAAAAATGAATGGTTGATCAACCTCATCAAAATGAAAGGTGAAGAAATGGAAGGAAAGTCTCATAGGCTACCTAGTGGAGTCGCCATTTTGTTGACAAGGTTAAACCTCTCTACGGACAGAGACAATCCCTCTAGCCTGATGAGTGGGTATAGAAACTAAAGTGAAAATCAAATAGATGTATTCCTAGGTTATAATTGAAAAGTCGAACGAAAGAGATGACCTACCTCATTTTGACGATATTCTGATTTCTTTTGTTGAGGCCCTCGAAGCATTTTTGTCATGGACTTGTTCCTACTTCTCTCGGCGCTTATGTACCTACATGAGTGATCAAGAGAAAACAAAGCATGCCAAAACCACTAGAAAATCCAATAAAAACCTACTTAACTGATCAAGGAATGCCAAGCTAATACATACATGAACACATAGAATTTGGGAAGATGAACCAACAGTTGTATATTATTTAAGGAATAAAGGGAATCTTACAACCATAACCTTAATGTTGAAAGGCTCTCCTTAAGTGGTAATACAAGTCCAAGCCAATAAAATATCCAAACACTCCTTCTCTAAGTCTAATGAATAACCTCTAGACACAAGCTCAGCATAGAGGTGAAAATGGACATAGTCCAACCATTTGGGAATGGGAAGAGAGGAATTTATAGGCTAGAAGAGGGAGTTAGGACTTCTCCAAAGATAGGATTAGGCCCACATCTCAAGGAGGTAGCTCATAGAGATAAGACAAAGAATTCAAGATGGGAGGATTCGACCTCATCTATGCGAAACCACCTCGATCTCACAGCTCTAGAAGCTTATAGATCACAAAGCTTCTCATCTCCTTTGGGAAAATTACCTTTTTTGGGATCATTGCGGTAATGCCACAGAATAGAGAGATGTCATCCTAGATCAAAAAAAGTGCAACATGAAACCATTGTTGTTTTAAGCCTCATAAGAGTGATGAATCTCATTTTAGGGTTGTAAGAGTTATTTCTTCAAGAAATCTCAAGACATTTTCCAAATCAAGTCTTAGGAGGGATCTTAGCCGTATACATGGATGAGTATATTTTATAATGGTAATGTTTTGGGAACTTTAGGGTATGTCACAGGGAAGTGTAGGAGGCATGAAAAATACTTTGTAATAGACCCTCACCATTGTTTCTTTCACTCTTTTTTAGTTTCCTTAATTGTAGCACAATTTACTATTTTTAGTAGCTTTTCAGTTCCTAAACTTTTAGAGCAATTTTGAGGCCCTAAATGATGTTTTTTTTTATTTTAAATGTGTTATTTCTAGAGAATTCACATCAACAGTTGTATTCCTCAAAGAGATCTCTCCAAAGAGGTATCATACACGTCAAAAGTAGATAATATGACCAAGCTACGACCCCGATAAGTTGGCTGCCCAGCTAACCCCAACAAGGCCCATAAACGCTTGGTGTTACATCTCCTCGGGTTATGGTTTTGGTTGTTTATGGTTTTCTCTTATTGTTCTGTTATGAAACTAGCTCAAGAAAAGATAGAAAATATACATCAACGCCTTAGAATTCAACCTCTTCGAGGGGGCAACCTCCTTTACATTACATAAATGAACAATTCTTGGATGATTCAAATGACAAAACCTCCTTTCTATATATAGGAGTCTAAGGAGTCACAATATAATCCAGACGACCTAAAAATAATAATATAAAGCCACAAAAATAACAATAGAGGGATTCTATGGGTCACAGAAATAACAATATAGGGGTAATAGGGGCACAACAATATAAATAAGGGGTATAACTACAATAGTAATGGGGTAATCACTAGTATTATACGGACCCAACATGCCCCTCTCCTTCAAAAAAGTGTTGTCCTAAACGCTTGAGTAGTTCTGGATACTTCTGCATAAAATTCTCATCCTCCCATGTGGAATCTTCAGCGGATAAGTTCTTCCACTTGATAAGATACTCTGAAATTGATCGATTTCGTAGCTGTCGAGTTCTTGTTTCTGTGACTGCTTTTGGTTCCAATATAATTTTTCCTTCCTCGTCAAGTTCTGGAAATATTGTTTGAACTGGGAGCTTGTCGCTTATAACCTTATTTAAACATGAAACATGGAAAATTGGGTGCAATCGAGAAGCTGCAGGAAGCTCCAATTTGTATAACATAGTACCAATCTTTTGCAACACATTGTACGGACCATAATACTTTGGTGACAATTTATTATCCTTCTTAGCTTGCTTTAGGGACATTTGCTTATATGGTTGTAGCCGTAGGAATACCCAATTACCTACATCAAAACTTCTTTCACTGC
The DNA here is from genome assembly GCA_031772625.1 of Pinus tabuliformis. NCBI lineage: Eukaryota > Viridiplantae > Streptophyta > Pinopsida > Pinales > Pinaceae > Pinus > Pinus tabuliformis. Next base: position 768,557,518 of record CM062815.1, read on the forward strand.
GATGTTGATCTGCCTATTGTTTCATTCTATTTTGTGCCAACACGAGGTTATCCTTTAAGAGTTGGAGGAATTGTTGTTGATGTTCGATGTGATGTTCCACTGCCTGAACCTTAGAATTTTCTCTTAAATATGATGTGATGGATGGTGGTTGATACCCATAAAGTGCCATAAATGGGGTCATTTTTGTTGCTATATGGAAGGAAGTGTTATACGACCATTCAGCCAGAGGCAACCATTTGACCCATTGTGTTTGTTTATCAGATACAAAGCAACGAAGATATCCTTCCAAACATTTGTTTACTATCTCAGTTTGCCCATCAGATTGAGGATGATAAGATGAGCTATGAGCTAACTAAGTACCAAGAGAAGAAATTAATTTTGTCCAAAAATTTCCAGTGAAAATGGGATCTATGTCACTTACAATAATCTTTGGGTTTCCATGTAGCTTTTGAATTGTTTCCATAAATGCAGTAGAAACTGTACTGGCTTTAAATGGATGTGATAATGCACAAAAGTGTGCATACTTGGTAAGTCTATCAACTACCACCATGATGATACTTTTTCCCTCAGACTTAGGTAAACTTGTGATAAAATCCATTGAAACCTCCTCCCAAAGTTGGCTTGGAATGGATAAAGGTTGTAGTAGATCCGGTGTCTTAATTGCTTCAACTTTATTTTGTTGGAAAACCAAACATTCCACCACAAACTTTTGAATATCTGGTTTAAGGCCATCCCAAAAAAGTTCTTTCTTAACCCTGTGGTAAGTTTTTAAAAATCCTGAGTGCCCTCCTAAGGGAGAAGTGTTCAATTCCATAAGAATCTTTTGTTTTAGCTGGGAATTCTTACAGAGGTATAAGCGATCTTTGTACCATAACGAATCATTTTGCCAGCTAAATGTATCAGACGTACTGGAATCTTGTTGTAGCTTTTGAATAAGTGCCCAAACTTCTTTGTCATTCTTCCATTCCTCCCTTGCTTCATTTATCCAATCTGGTCGGATAATAGAAATGGCAGACAACAATGCTTCCACATCCTCATCCTTTCTTGAGAGTGCATCTTCCACCACATTTTGCTTCCCTTTTTTGTAGATGATTTCAAAGTCATAACCCAACATCTTTGTGACCCACTTTTGTTGCTCTTCAGAGGATAATCTTTGTTCTAAAAATTATTTAAGGCTATCATGATCCGTTTTTACCTTGAAGTGTCTTCCCATTAGGTAGGGTCGCCATTTCTTAAGTGCATGGAGTATTGCCAACATTTCCTTCTCATAAATAGCTTTTCTTAAAAACTTTCCCTTGATTGGATGACTTTCAAAAGCAATGGGTCTTTCATCTTGCATTAGAACAACACCAATTCCATTTCCTGAAGCATCACATTCCACAATAAAGGTTTTTGTGAAGTCCGGTGTAGCTAAGACCGGTGCTTGGCACATTTCCTCTTTAAGATGTTCAAAGGCCTTTGTTGCTTCTGAAGTCCATGAAAATGCATCTTTCTTCAATAATGTTGTTAGAGGTGCTGCTATTCTCCCATAATTCTTAACAAACTTGCGATAATACCCTGTCAACCCAAGAAATCCTCGCAGATGCTTTATGGATGTGGGGATTTCCCATTCCTTAATGGCTTTAATTTTGCTAGGGTATACCTTAACTCCTTCATGAGATACAATATGACCCAAATATTCCACCTTCTGGACTCTAAAGAAACACTTGGATCTTTTTGCATATAATTGTTTCTCCTCCAATATTTGTAGCACCCTGTCAACATGTTCAACATGATCCTTCCAAGACTTGCTGTAGATTAGTATATCATCAAAAAATACTAACAAAATTTTTCTAAGGAATGGTTTGAAAATTGAATTCATCAAACCTTGAAATGTTGAAGGTGCATTGGTAAGGCCAAAAGGCATGACCAAAAATTCATAATGACCCTCATGAGTTCTAAATGCTATTTTCAGAATGTCTTCAATCTTCATTCTGATTTGATGATATCCCAAACGAAGATCCAACTTGGTGAAGTAAATTGATCCATGCAATTCATCCAGTAATTCATCAATCACAGGAATGGGGAACTTATCTTTAATAGTGAGCTTGTTGAGCTCCCTATAATCCGGACACATGCACCATGATCCATCCTTCTTGTGCACCAATACTACTTGAGCAGAGAAATAACTTTGACTCGGTTGAATTATACCAGCCTCTAGCATTTCTGCAACCATACGTTCAATTTCACTTTTTTGGACATACGGATATCTGTATGGCCTGATGTTTGGAGGAACACTTCTTGGAATCAAATGAATAGCATGATCATGATCACGCATAGGTGGGAGACCTTTGGGAGTCTCAAATACCTTGGAATGATTGTCCAAGACTTTTTGGAGATCTGGAGAAATAGATGATTTCGATGTGGAAACATCTAGCGAACATAATTGTGCAATTACACCTCTTTTCTCCTTTTTTAGAATCTTTTTCATACCATTAGAGCCGATTATCTTTCTTGGTTTCCCTGCAATACCCCTTAATTCAACTTCCTTTCCTTCCATAGAAAATTTGATGAAAATTTCTTGAAAATTAAAATCTATTGTACCCAAGGATTGTAGCCATTGGACTCCTAGTACAACATCAGCACCTCCCATTGGAATGGAAAGCATTGGGCTAGTCAATACATATTCTCCCATGGATAGCTTGATATTATGGCACCTTCTAGAGAAATTTATTGTTCCTCCATTTGTAATCATCACTTGACACTCTGGTGTTGGATATAGGAAGCAATTCAATTCCTTTTCTACCCTACAATGAATAAAATTGTGGGTGCTTCCTGAATCAATCAACACTATTACCTTTTTCTTCTTGATTTTTCCTTCTATCTTTATGGTTTGAGGAGTGGTAATTCCCACCAATGCATTACAAGATATGGTCGGATTTAATTGTTCTTCATCTAGGCTTTTTTCCTGGAGTATATCCTCTTCTTTTGACCTTTCTTGCTCCTTTTCTTCTTCCTCTTCACAATCTATGTAGAATAATTTCTTCTCAGCACACTTATGACCTTTAGTGTATTTGCTATCACAACTGTAACAAAGCCCTTTTGCTCTTTTTTCTTCCAATTGTTGTGGTGTCAACGTTATAGGTTGTGGAAGACTAGTGGCAACAACACTTCCATCTTTATAGTTGTGAGTGGTATGCTTCCTAGTTGCCATAATTTTGCTTTCCATTTTCCTTGCTAACCTGAATGCCTTCTCTAATGAATTAGGTTCCCAAAGGCGAACATCATGTTGGATATTATCCTTTAAAGACCCTATGAACACATCAACCCTATGCTCCTCTGGAATATCTTTTACCCTTATGTTCAATTTTTGGAACTCCTCAATGTGCTCCATTATTGAACCCTTTTGTTTGAGACTTATCAATTGGCTAAAAAAAGTGTTGCTTTTTGTATCCTCATAATGTGCTATCAATTCTTCCATAAAAATTGCCCAAGTGATAAATTGTTTACGAGAGCAAAGCCATTGATACCATACAAACTGATTTGGTTCCAAATATACATTTGCCATACGTACCTTTTGTGTGTTTTGCACATTATTGAGATCGAAGAATCGCTCCATCTGTAATATCCATGTGGCAGGATCCTTGCCATCAAACTTCCTCATATCGATTTTTGGAATATGGTGAGTCTTCGATCCAACATTAGCATCTATGGAATCATGATTAACATTTCTTTTATTCTCATCATGAGTTTCCTTTAGTACCCTTTCATCCTTAGTGCCCATTTCTTGTAGCAACTTATTCATATTTATCTTCAATTCGTCCATGTCTGTCTTCAAATCTACCATGTCTCTCTTCAAATTTGTGTTCGAATCATCCATCTTAGCTTCCATGCCCTTTATCTTAGATTCCACGCCATTTATCTTAGCTTCTGTTAGCTTTTGTGAGCGTGACATTTGTTGCACTTGTTCTTGTAATTTTCATATTTCATGTAGCATTTCTTCCTCTTTTTCATGAGTCATGCTAGAGCTTTCAAGTTCTTTACTTGGCGTTTGCATTTTCTTTCCTCTGGGCATCAGTTACCAATAATAATTCTTTACTATGCCCTTTGAATTCCTTCAAACCAAGCTTACGCAAAAATTTAAAAAAAACTACATACCTTTTTTCCCTTTGTAGAAGCCTGATATTGAATATGATGTATCTCTGTAATTTCAGATCATCCAGTTCTGAAATTGCAACATGTAGTAGCCTTTTGTGTCCTCTTTCCAATGCCACAAGTCTGACCCAAATTGGATTCTCCAAGGAAGAGTTATGCGAAATCTCCCACAGTGACCTGATTTTAGACTAATTCAGTAGAGAAAACTTGTACGACGTGCCACAAGTCATTGTTCCAACCTATGGATCTAAAAAATGCATACAAGAAACTACATTCCATTCTCTTTCTGTACCTTCTTACGAAATTTCAATCCGATCTTCAGAGAGAAAGCTATGACAATTTTCCCTAGGTCACCTGTTTAGAATGTAATTCAGGAGTCTGCAAAAAGACTAACTTCCTCAGATCATATCTCTGAAAATATAGCGCGAAATGATTTTAACTTCAGACCCAAGGTTCAACACTATTTCTTCTCAAATGGGTTTTTTTGCGAATTCTGAAATGTCACAGAAAATAAGTTATAGCGAAAATGCCACGATGACCTGTTTGGAGCAGCGAAACCCTAGAATCCAAAGCTCTGATACCAAATGTTATGAAACTAGCTCAAGAAAAGATAGAAAATATCGATCAACGCCTTAGAATTCAGCCTCTTCGAGGGGGCAACCTCCTTTACATTACATAAATGAAAAATTATTGGATGATTCAAATGATAAAACCTCCTTTCTATATATAAGAGTCTAAGGAGTCACAATATAATCCAGCTGACCTAACAATAATAATATAAAGCCACAAAAATAACAACAGAGGGATTCTATGGGGCACAGAAATAAAAATATGGGGGTAATAGGGGCACAACAATATAAATAAGGGGTATAACTACTATAGTAATGGGGTAATCACTAGTATTATAGGGACCCAACATGTTCAATAATAAAAATTCCTTTGAGCCTATTGTAACTCAGTTCATAGGCATGTAGCAGCCACATCGCTTCTTAGAGATAAGTTACCATTGCACGAGCTAGTCTTATTTCCATTTTCTTTTAAGCATATTTCAGCATTTGATATTAATGAAATGGAGTTTTATTTATGCTACATCTCTAAATTTTCGGTTATATCTTTCATTTTTTCCTTCCTGTTTAAATCTAGATCATTGGTTTTAGAGTGGTATGCTCTTTCTCTATTTCTCTTTGCATGTCCCCAACGAGGCCGAGATATAAGGAGTTAGGAATCAATGTGGTGAGACTTTGCAAGATCAGCCTCACAATCCCTGACAACCGCCCATGGGCAAGGAAAATAAAGATGAGGGAGTAGGATATCCTATCAAAATATTTCTCGAGGAGGCCCTCGAGAAAAAAAGGAACATGATGATGGATAACTTTCCTGAGATCCTTCAACAGTTGCCCACTAACGATGCATCCACATTCAGAAACAACTCTGGAGGATCCACCCATTTTAAGGTACAAGTAAACTTTAACATTCTCATATTTGAGGGCCAAATAAATGTAGATGTCGTAGGTAAATGGTTAAATCTCCTAGAATGATATTTTTATTTTCATGATTTTTCTAGCTAGGAAAAGATTACTTTTGTTCTTCTTAAAGCCACCACCCTCATCATGGATTGGTGGGAAACCTGCTGTCAAAAAAAGGATGAAAGTATGACCTCACCACTTTTAGCTGCTCCTACTTGCAATTCATTCCAGGATGTCATCAAGGAGCAGTACTACCCTGTAGCGAGCTATGGGGATAAATACATAAAGTGGACCATACTGCGGTAGGGTAGGGACCAAGATGTGCCAAATTTTACCAATGTTTTTCATACCCTTCATGCAAATTTGGGTATCAAGGATTCAGAGAATCATTTGGCACTCAAGTACCGTGGCTACCTACACAGATAAATTTAGGATGAGATGGAGTTCCTAGAAATCTCCTCGCTTGGCATAGCATAATGATACAATGTAAAGATCGAGCAGATGTTTAAACAAAAGAAGGGAGACTTTGGATTTGCAAATCTGAAGCAAGGGAGAGGTGCCCCCAAACCACAAAACAAAGAACAAAGCCAAGGCAGTATGACCTAGGACAACCCACCAAACCACATGCAAAGGAAAACATGGCGAAGCTGAAGAACAACACGAGAAAGTGGTGTGAGTTCCGTAAGATCTCCACTCACAACACAAGTGAGTGTCGGGCCAAGTAGTCACTAGTGGATGATATGAAGGCTTTGAAATCAAATTCATGTTCTGACTCTGAGTCAAAGCTGTTGGCATTATGATATAGGTGTTATCCTTGATGGAAACTCACTTAGATGAAAGATCACGGTGCAACATATCAACATCAAAGAATTACAGATCATACTACATAGAATGAAGAAAGAGAGGTATACACTGGTTACCTTGACCAAGTTACATATACACACAGGTTCACTGAACACAAGTAGTGTATACGTACACACACACTTTCATAGAAGGAAAAGCGCGTATATGAGGAAAACTAAGTTTTCAATCCGAGGTATTTGGTCCAATGTATTTTGATCCATGGTATTGGTCCAAGGTATTTGGTTTGAGGTATTGACCCTAGGTATTTGGTCCAAGGTATTGGTCCTAAGTGGTTTTGATCCATGGTATTGAGAAAAACCTAAAACTATATAAGGAGGAGAAGATCATTAGGCCGAGGAGTGCAAGTATCGAATATCTGATGAAGTTTGAGATCTAGTATGTAGGTTATTGGCTTATGGTGCTTTGCTTGATCTAAATGAAGGATGAACCTTAGCGGTTGGTGAGGGATAAGATATAATGATGGATCAGGATCTTAAGACTTGAAATGAATTATCATTATGTGGTTTGATATTGTATAGTCTAGATCTGAATACTGATGCATGTGTTATTTTGTAAATGTTATGATCTAGGTATAATTGAAGTCTGGAATAGCTGAAAAATTATGAATTAATATTTACATATGTGTACGCTGGTTGGCTTTGATAAAAGCTCATATACACGTTGGTTCAACACATCGAATTAGTGTATACCTTATGAAGTATGTTTCAGTTCTTTTTGTTTGCTGTTGCAGAGTTCTGGGTTCTATTGTAGGTTCTAGTGACTGTATTCTAGTGATAGTGTTCTGAATGATCAGATTCAGGTTATATGGTGATTGAGTTTCAGTGATTGGTTGATGTAGATGTACTTGATGATTTTTTTGCAGTTACGATCTTTTTGATGGGTCCAGTATGAAAATTGAATGAAACGTGGCCTTCAGATTGTGGTGTTGTGTTCTAGGAGTATCCAATCTAAAAATTCATGAAACGTGGTCCCTGGTAGAAGAGTGGAGTTTTCTGTAGGCTAGCACCTACGTACTAGTAAACATATTGGCTAGTACAAGAGCTAGGGGGTTGTAGCTCCCTTCCAGTAATAGCTGGAGAATGAGAGAAGGTTGTAGCCTTCTACAGGTGGGTGCCTGCGTACTGGTATGAGTTTGCACCAATACAAGATTGTAAACAAATTTTCTTATTATTAAAAGAAGACAGAGATGACAACAGTAGGTGGTTTTTACCCACATTAGGTTTCCACCTTATATCTTGGTGTTCATGTATGTTTCTTATGTGTGATGCTTTATTCTACTTTTACTGCACTATGTAATACATCTCTAATATACTGGTTAAAGTTCAATACAAGATAGCCTATCAAAATCAGAATTTCTCTGCATATACGCTGGTTACCTTAAGTATAGTTGCATATACACAGTAGTTCACTTAGCTGAAGTAGCATATATAAATTTGTTTGGGAAATTAAATTATTGATCTGATAATACTGATTCACCCCCCTCTCAGTATTATTTTCAAACAAAACCTGACAAGGGGAATGCCAAAGGGAAGAAGATTATCGACGTGGAGCCCAACGCCACTATTTCCACCATGAATATCTAGAAGGAGGAACCTGAATATCAAGAGGAGGAGGATCATCTCTTCCACTCCCTGATGTGGGTAAAAGGTTGCCCGATATAGTTCATTGTCAACATTAAGAGCCAAAATAACCTCATTTCACTAGAGGTCATGAAGTGGCTGGGCTTACCAACCACAACACACCCACAACTGTACACCATCGGTCGGCTTTACCAAGGACAGGATCTTCGCATGAGCCAACAGTGTCACATTCCATATGACATCAAGCCCTTCATGAATGAGGTATTATGTGAAATTTCTCCCCTTGATGTTTGTGATGTATTATTAGGCCAACCATACTTGTGGAAGCAACATGTTGTGTATGAGTCAAGGCCTTGTGTTGTTATTATTACCTTGGGAAATAAGTTGTACATGATACCAGAGGTAGCACCACCTACCACCATCTCTCTGGTTACTACAAAACAATGTAGTAAGCTCATTTCCAAAACTAAGAAATTTGTTTTCCTGGTTATATGCCCTCGAGGAAAGCAGAAGATGGTAGCCATGACCTCGAGATAGGGCCCCTCCGTAAGAAAACAAAAAATGGAAAAGGTTGTGGAGGAGCACAAGGACATCTTCACCTCCCCTGCAGGGGTGCCTCTGTAATGTTAGTTTAAGCACTCCATCGATTTGACCCCAAGTGCATTATTTCCCAATGGACCAATTTATCGACACTCCGTTATAGAGAACGATGAAATCAAGAGGTAGATTTAGGAGTTGCTACAGAAAGGTCAAATCTAGATGCATTCATCACCCTGTGGGAGCCTGATACAGAAGAAGGATGGGATTTGGAGAATCTTTGTTGACTATCGGGCGCCGGATAAGATCACTGTTTGGAATAGATACCCAATCCCATAGATTGATGACCTTCTGGACCAACTCAAGGGGGGAAAATATTTTAGTAAGATCAACTTGAAGTCTGGATATCTGATATGATATTCACCCTACGAGTGCCATCAGTTAAAGATTTATTAGACTAAGGTATTACAGACTCATGTGTTGGTGTGTGTTCTGTGTTATTGAAACAACGGATCGATCAGATTGCCAATACACAGACAATAAAATGGAAAGACAACAGAGAAATATAGTAAGCAACACAAAGACACAAAAATTTTTAATAAGGAGTTCACCCTATTCTCCAGGGCTACATCTCCAGTCCAGCTTCAGTGGTGGCATTGTCTTATTGTGTCTTCTAGAAGAGAAATTACAATACAGGGACTCAATATGAGTTCTGCTAAAGAAAATTTTGCTTGGTAGGGTGGTTCTTCGATTCCCCAACCACATGGAGTACACAGACTCTTCTTCTTCCTACCAGCTCTGTGACCTCTTGGTCTGCAGTGGAAAGATCCAAATGTGATGCTCAGTCCAAACAGGTTCCCCTATGGGAAGGCTTGAATCTTCAAGCTCTCTAGTGCTCAATGCCGCCTTTGGTCAGCTCAACCCTCTGTCTCTTCTACATAGCCTTACTATTCTCTATGTTCAGTGCTCCTCTTAGGGTTCACTGTTCACTATCTCTCTTGGTTGCTTGGACTCTTCTCAATTCTGATTCCAAAATCAACTCTAACTGATTAGGCTATCTCTATTCATGGCTTTAGCCATTCGATCCCTATGCCTATTCATTTCCTCTTCTACCTGTGTTGATTCACCTTCTGCAGCTGCGCTTGGAGTTCCCTGCATTCGGCGTCATCATGAACGTTGAGGGAGTGGCCACTTGTCCTCCTCTAAATGGTGCCAGCATGCTTTGTCGGTTCATTTCTTCAGTTACACCGTGGATGTGTTCTTCCTCCACCGTGGTAGTCAAATGGATTCTAAATCCCTTTAGAACATGGCTTAGTTCCCTTTCAATTCCACTTCTTTCCATCGGGTGCAATCTTAGCCATCTGATCTGGGCCCTCTAGATCTGACGCCAGATGCACATTTCGTGCAGTTGACTTGCTTGATCGATAATGCATGATTAGCGACGTTTTTCTCTCACCTCTGCCTACCACACATCAATCGGTGTATGGAATCACTCCGCTCTTGTCCAAAACCTCTTACCGTTTAAGGGCACCCCGATCAATACCACCGGTTTTCCAGCGCACACGTCCCGCCTTCGTACGTTAGTGTTTTTTCACTTTTTCTTGCCCGCAGTTTCCTGGCTCCCGATGTGACCAAGTGCTCGGGCTCCACCTTCAGGGCCCTGTTCGCCTAGTAATTGCGCATCAAAAACCTCGTCCTTTTCCCATTCCGGATCTCCTAGGGGCTACTTTGGCCTCTTGCGCGGTCTCCATGGGCCTCGGTTAGCATGCTTTGACTGAGGTCCTCGTCGTTCCACGTAGGCTGCCATGGCCACTGGTTCAAGGTGTTTTTGATATTTTTTTGGATTTCCTTAGAGATTTGTTTGACCTGATTCAGTTATGGTTCTCGATAGTCTTTCTATGGATCCAATTCGGATCAATATCACTAGGTACCAATCGAATCCTCTGATGTGTGGAAGACTACCTTCAAAGCCAAGGAGGGCCTTTTTGAATGGTTGGTTATGCCTTTCGGGTTGACGAATTCTCCTACAACATTCATGAGGTTGAAGGGTGACATCTTGTGGTCATTCACCAACTAATTTGTAGTGGTATACTTGGATGACATCCTGATCTTCAGCCAGAGTTGGGAAGAGCACCTTCATCACATCCAATAGGTTCTCCAAACACTGCGGCAACACAAGCTCTGTGTCAATTTGGAGAAATGAACTTTTGGCAAGACCTAGGTTCAGTATCTGGCATACATTATTGATGAATAGGGGATGCAGGTGGATCTAGCCAAGATCCAATTCATTCAGGATTGGCCATCCCCAACCACTCTGATAGAGCTTTGCAAACTTTTGGGTGTTACCAATTTCTACTGCATGTCCATGTTGGCGTTGTCTCATATCACTTGGCCCTTGAATCAAGTCATCAAGAGAGGAGTGAAAGAAAAATTATTTTGGTCTGAATCTCACTAAAAGGAATTGGAAGAGTTGAAACGTCACCTCTACTCTGCACCAGTGCTCACATTACTAGAATTACAACAACCATTTCAGATTGAGATAGATGCCTCTGACTATGCTATTGGGGTAGTCCTTACTCAGCAAGGGAATCTAGTGGCATATCACATTGAGACACTTTCAGACACAGTCCAGAAGCATCCCACTTATGAAAAAGAGATGTATTCCATTCTGCAGGCTTGCTGACAATGGAAGAATTACATTATGGGGAAGGAAACAGTCATCCACACAGACCACTGACCCCTACAGTTCATACAGACGTACAGGAAGTTGAATAATGACCACCATCAGAAGTGGTCCACATACATGAAATAGTTCCATTTGAATATCAAGTATAAGAAGGGTAGCAACAATAATGTTGTAGACTTCCTCAGCCGACCATCGATCATGGCGTTAACCATCATTCTCAACTCTTATGGGCACAAGACTTCTGATTGGCCACTCCTCTACAAAACCAATTTGAGCACACATACCATACACTCTTGGAGGCTCAGCAAGTTCCCAATTTTCACCTCCAGGATGCTCTGTTATGCCACCTAGGACACATTTGTGTTTCTTCAATTGAGCGTGCCAAGATGATTTGGGAAGCGCACTACTATTGAGCTACTAGGCATTTCGGGGTTGAGAAAACAGTGGTAGTACTACAAAAGTATTTCTATTGGTCAAATCTTCGACAGGAAGTCAAGAAGTACATCAGATCCTAAACTCCCTACGTCATTGCCAAACTGAGCATCAAGAAGAAAGGCCTCTATACTCTGCTACCTACCCCTAGTTGACCTTGGGAATCCATTTCCATGGATTACATGTTAGGCCTTCCTTCTACTAAGGATGGAAACAACTGTGTTTTTGTGGTCTTCGAAAGATTCTCTAAGATGGCCATTATTGTGGCATGCAAGAAGAATATCACCACAGAAGCCACTTCCAAACTCTTGTTTGAATGAGTGTGGGTACACTTTGGGGTCCCACAATCTATCATCTTAGATCGGGATAGATGGTTCCTCAATAAATTTTTGTCTATTCTCTATTCGATGTTGGACACCAAGCTCACCATGTCCAGAGCTTTCCATCCCCAAACATATGTCTAGACAGAGGTCATAAATAGGATGATCGTAAACATTCTGTGCATGTACAACTCAAAGCATCCATGCACATGGGACAAGAGCCTCTCCTATGTCCAACACAGCTATAATCGGTCTCTCCATAGCCTGACTGGCCACAACCCTTTTTAGGTGGGCTTGGGATTCCATCCACTATGTCCCATTGATGTGGACATACCATTTGCCATGACTCAGGCAGATTCGGCTCATATCCAGTCCGAAGCTGACAAAGAAAATAGCTTCATTGAGCACATTCAAGACATCCACCAATAGGTCCATGGCATATTAGATAAAGCTAATTCTATGTACAAGAAGGGACATGATCAACATTGGGTGCCACACAAGTTCCAGGTGGGTGACAAAGTTTGGCTACAATTTGGAGAAGCCGAGCCTCGCTGGGCCCCACCACAAGATTCAACCACTTTGATATGGGACATACACCATCACCAAGGTTGTGGGAGATAATTATTTTAAGCTGAGAATTCCCCCATTCCATGGCCTACATCTAGTGTTCAATTTGGATCACCTTAGGCCATACTTTCCACCATTACTAGACAGATCTGACATTGCAGAACAACTCACACCAACAAAGTTAAATCCCAACTACATGGAAAAAGATGCAACTAATAAAATCATGGACACGTAGATCAAGAAAAATCACCAGCAAAATATCCAACTGTATCGAGTTGTCAAAGCTAACCAACTCCTACACCAAGGAAAATGGCTCACTAGGGATGAAACACAGTAGAAGTTTCTTGATCTCATGGAGGAACTCAATGCAATGGGGACCATTTCTTCCTAACAGGCGAACTGATCCAGGTGGATATTGGTGGCCACCCACCTATTCCATTTGGACCCTCACCATTTTTCTTTCAGTTTTTTTCGTTTTCCTTAATTGTAGCACAACTTACTATTTTTGGCAATTTTTCAAGTCTTGAACCACCAGAGCTGTTTTGAGGTCCTAAACGACATTTTTTTTGGAAAAATTCCACTGGATATTTCAAAGGAAATCACATCAACCATTGTATTCCTCGAAGAGATATTTCCAACAAGGTACCATACGTGTCAAATAGAGATAATATGACTAAGTAACGACCTCGAGAAGTTGGTTGTTGAACTAACCCGAATGGGGCCCATAAACTCTTGGTGTTACATCTCCTCAGGTTAGGGTTTTGGTTGTTTAGGGTTTTATCTTATTGTCCAATAATAAAAAGGCCTTTGAGCCTCATTGTAACTCAGTTTGGAGGCATGTAGCCGCCACATCTCTTCTCAGAGATAAGCTACCATTGCCTAATCTAGTCTTATTTCCATTTAGTTTGTAAGCATATTTCAATAATTGATATTAATGAAATGAAGTGTTATTTCTACTGCAATATCTTTGTATTTACGATTATATACGTAATTTGTTGCATTCTTGTTTAAATCCATATCAATTATCATGATCACCATTATCGTATTTTCACATCTACGCTCCCACTTGAGTTCCATCATTTGTCTTGGGTTTTTCACATATTGAGAGAGAGAATAGATCACTGAAGCACAAGGACATCAAAGGACCCATCCTATGGAGGGGGATTTGTAGACCCCTTTTTTATATATCCTTCACGAGGTGTTATTAATAAATATTATTCATTCTAAAAGTCTTTTAATATTGGGTTATTACATTGGATATCTATTGTTCTTTACTATTTTGGATCACATATATCTTTTTAGCGTGGGGTTTTATTGTTTTATTATTGCATATCTAAAGCATAAGCAACCACATATTGTTGTTAGGGTCACTTCTCACTAGTGACTTAAGTGAAGTCTTTTTTGTACACTTGCTAAGAATTTCCATACTAACAATTACTGACTCCACTGATGTAGTAATTTAGATAGTTGATGACTGTCACTTCAGTGGTTTTTAGTATTTTCTTCAGTTATTTTTAGCCTCTCAAATTATGTTTTTAGCCCTTCATTTTTCTATCAAATTTTTGGATTATGGTGGTTTTCGGGTTTTTTCCGTAGGTCATAGATACCATCCAAGTAGGAGATGGAAAAATATGTGCGAGACGTGTCCACTGAGTGTCCCAAGAGAAAAATTCACTTTTCAGCCCCATATTTGTGTTCCAGAGTGCACTTTTTGGCCATATTTCTGCATTTTTCACTATTTCTAGGCCAATACCTGCGTTTTGAACTTTTTTTGAGATTTTTTCAGAATTACCAAGAGTATTTTGTGTGGACTGGAAATGGTTTATTATCTCCTTTTGAGTTTTCCCTAGGCTTAGATTCTCTTGTTTTTTTTCTCTTTCAGGAAGGAAAAACACCCCTAGGATTTAGAGTACACCTCCACCATTTTAGGAATGGATTGGTTGGGTTGATGACTATAGGGTTCATCAATCTCAGCTACTGGTTTGCATGATCTGATCCATTTTTTATGGAACATTTGGATAGCTTTTTTTAGCCTTTTCTCCATCTAGAGTTTAGGTTTCTCCTTTCCCCCTTACGATCCCATTGAGTATCTTAGGTTTTGGAGCTTCATACCTATCCTTTACAACATTTTTCACCTATGATTTTTACTGTGTGTCTACACCATTTATAGTAGATTAGTGCCTCTACATCTCAGTCCCTTTGACATTATTTCTTTTAGGAATTTTATGTGTCTTTGAGTAGGTTGTTTTCCTTCTCTTGCTTAGCTTCTTGATAGATTAAGCCCACTTGGGCACCAAGGAAAAAATATTATGTGTATTTTAGGTGTGGGATTGGTGGGATATGCTTCCAATAACACCCATCCATCACTTACATCAAGACATAGAAGTTGACATATTAGGGAGCTTAAAATCCTTCACCATCCCATAGTCCAAAGGCAGAGTGCGTCAGAAACCCGATTCAGAGGGGGTTAAGCTAGGTCATCATGGGAACGGTTCTCCTCAGGGCTACCCAACCCATGGCAGGGAATCCCATGTGGTGGATGATCACAAACAAGCTCAAGAATCAACCACCCCCATGGGACAAAGGTAACAATAGTGACCAATCTTAGGAAAACACCCTATGGGACTGGTTATGTGCGACAATTGGTTCTCTACCCAACCTTTCTCTAGACCACTCTACTTGTGGGGATGAGATTCTTTCAAGTAACAAGTTCTTTGGAAGGCCATCTAAAAAATATATTTAGGAATTGTCTGAGGATTTAGATCACTTATAGAATAGAGGTCACTTTTCTTTGATAGGACGCATTTTCTTGAATTAGAGTAACATGTTAATATAGTGATTTTACAATTGGCACCACTACACTAGGTGTTTTCTTATTGTTATGAGTTTGTTGAGTCATCTTTTTTTTGACATCATTACACCCCCTATGCATTTTTTGCGGAGACTTTGTATCCTTCGCCCCCAAATTCCATTACGACATATTACTCCTCCCCATCAAGTTAGAGTTCATCCTCCTAGTTCTCCATTGAGTCCTCATCCTGACTTAGGTTCTACTTATTATTCTAGTTCTTCCTTTGATTCCATATCTTTCCATCCTTGTACCACCACCATGTCAAGAACCAATGTCGGTGCGGGAAACCAAGGTGGTCACTAGGGTGGTAACTCGGGTAACCCCATAAGTAGGACCTCTACCAGTATAGTCACGTCTACTTCATTACATCCTTTTATGGCTAGTTTGAGCCTTCCTGATAACATTCAGCTCATCAATGACCCTCTTGTTTATGACCGAAGTTGGCCTGCTATGCCTATCAAGCTTCCTTTAGACATTCCCAATTTCAAAGGTAATCCTTGAGAAGACCCCACAAATCATGTTCACTCATTTCATATGTGGTGTTTATCTAATTCCATCACAAAAGAATCCATTCATCTTCATTTATTCCAACATAGCCTTACTGGAGCTGCTTCCAAGTGGTATGTGGACCAACCACATGCATCCCATTCCACATTCATGACTCTAGCCAAATATTTTATGTCATACTTCTAGTTACCTCTTTGATATGACACTAGTACTAAACTCTTGACCTCTTTCCATCAAACTTATACCACTCGCTTATCTGATGATGTTCAAGAATGGCGTAGAAGGAGGATCACGTGTAAAGCTACTAAATTCAAAGATCGTGTATATATGGATTGTTTGCTTAGATCACTTTTGGCCCCCATTGGTAAACATGTTGCTTATCACTACCCCTAGTCAGAGGAAGATGCGCTCCAAGTAGCTTTGAAATATGACCCAATCTACGCCCAACCAAGACATGTTTATAATGTCATTCCTGATCTGCCCCAGCCTAGTCCTGCTAATGCACTGGGGGCATCTCATGCCACTAATGGTATCATTGGATCCATTTCAAACCCTCAAGCTAAACCATATGCTCCACCTCCGAAGAGCTATGGTCAACCCGAGGGGGGGGGCAATTCCTCTTACACCTATCCCCTCCCAATAATTCTCATGTTAACTCTTATCTAGCTCGCAACACATCATACTCATATCCCCATCTGATCAGTCGATGCCAGGGCCAACTATTTCCCCACTTGTTTATCCTAATGTTTCCCGCTCTCCTTACTCTATGTATACATCACCTAGCGCTCCAGCCCCTTCGGCACCAATGGCCTAGCCCCCCATGCCTCTTCCACCTCTGCTATAGTAGTGACCTCCTCCTCAAGTCCAATTGTATGCTTAGTAGAACACAACCAATCCCCCAAACCCCAAGAAATGGAACAAGGGAAAGGTACACAAAACCAACAATCTTAAGGTAATAAGGGTAACCAGATTCCACAACCTAATTCACCTCAGGGGAACAAGCCCAATCTCGCAACCCTGCAACACGGTGGCTGACCCAAGAAAAACAAGGCTCTTCATATGAACAAACCTTGTACTTGTTGCAGTGTATATGGCCATTATACCCATGAGTGTCTGCTTTACCTCAGATGTGCCAAGTATAGAAAGCTTAAGTATCTGCTTCTAGAGGAGCACAATCCACGATCCCCACCTCCTCGTCATACTTCATGTCAACTGACTATGCTTACCAATCCTTTTCCTCATCAAGGATATATTGTTTCTCAACCTGCACAAGGTCATGCATCTCCTCCACCTTCACAATATTTCCCCAATGATTACTAGATCCTTATGATGAATTTCGATGAAGTCAATATGGAATACGTCAACCTTTAGACTTGATCTCTCCAATATGACAAACCACCTGCTAAGTCAAAAACTTAATCCAAACGTCAAGTTTCCACTGTTCCTCTGCCATCATCAAATGGTGCCTTGCCTATCCTGTTATAGACATTTTTGTGCCTCGCAGCTTGGAGCATGAAATGTCAATAATTACAGGGATCCTCAGTCCCTAAACATGTTGTTCTTACCCCTAGAGGAACAAGGTCAGCAAACCACAGCACTTCCTATCAGTTCTCCACCTGAAAACACTCAAAAACAGGCTATTTTTGGATCATGTCAGCTGCTCCACTGAGCATCTGCGCTGAATGTCAACTGCTCCTCCTTGTACCTGCACTGAAAGTCAAAACCAATGAAGGCCACCTGCGCTGAGCGAGAAAGGACAAGTGGAACAGTGAGTCATTGCTTTGGAATCTTCCAAAAATGACACTTGGATCAGGTATTTCGCCTTGTGATGAGTCAGAGGCTTTGTTTCTCCAAGTGGAAGCAAGGTTCACCAAGTGGACTCAAGAACTGAAGATCAACTAAAGATTAACTGAAGAGAGAGAGGACACAAGGCAGCTACACATCAGTTGCAAGCTGACTCATCCTTTCTCAATTCATCTATATATTGAGCTCTCTCCTATGAGCTCAGGAGGCTGGAATTTTGTGCAAGCAAGGAAGTGCTGTTGGTTTACAGTTAGAGCTATTGGGTGATTGCTTTTATAGAGGAGAAGAGGAGATTTCTTGCTGCTGGGGAGGTGCTGCTGGATTGGAGCCATTTATGGTTGTAACCTTCTCAGAACCTTTTTCTTCTATCAATAAAGCTTTTGATGTTCTCCTATATACTTGTATTGCAATGATGTATTGTTTTTATCCGTATATTTGATCCATTCTAATCCATGCATCAGTTATGAGTACATGTTTCTTGTAGTTTCCCTCTCTTGTTTTTGCAGGATCTTTGTGTAGCTGGGCCGGCAAAGGGAGCAAGGAGCTGCGAACAAGAGGCAAAGAGAGAAGACAGGATTGACAAAAGCGAAAGACATCGGTTGGTCAATCTTTTCTTCCTTCTCTGTACTTTCATAAAGGAAAAATATCAAAGCTTTACTTTCAGTTGTTGCTAAGGAACTATCACCCTTAGAGTAGGGATAGGGTCATTCCGAGTCGGATACTTTTCCCCACAACAAACTGGCGACTCCACTGGGGAGCCTAGTATCTTGTTGGTTTATTTTGTTTCTTACTATTCATCTCATAAACAAGGAGAGCACCAAATCGAACTGCAATTGAGTCCTTCAATTGCAAAGTAGAGGGCAGCTGCTCTGGCTCAGTTTCTGAGCAAGTTTATGATTTGAAGAGCTGATCCACAAAGACTCTTGTGCTCTTTGTGATAGCTTTTCATCCTCTTGATCATCCCTTAGCTTGTACTTGACCTATAGCTTTTTATTTCAGCAAAAACAGTGAATTTTTGAGCTTTTTATGACCCGGAAACCCTTGTAAACGCAACTCTCATGTCTCAGTGCAGGCTGTCCAAAGGCAGTCTGCATTTCAGCGCAGGTACTCCCTTCGGGAACTGCGCTGAGAGTCAGTTTGACAGACCAGAGCCTGCGCTGAACCAATTAGGCTATGTCTTCCTGAGGTTTCCCACTGAGTCTTGGCCCTGTTTTCACTGTTATTTTGCTGCTGATTGCTTGTCATTTGTACTTGCTGTAAACCGACTTTCCTTGACATTATTCCGCCTCAGTTGTGTGATGAAACTGTGATTGTTCTTTCAGTATTTCTTGTTTCAGTTACAGTTTCCCATTGTGAAAAGCAAACCAGTATAGCTGTGGCCTCTTAGATCCTGAACTGTTAAAGTGTCTTTGTGATCTTAAGAGCTAGTTTTATTACTGTTCATGGTTGTTTGAGTTTGTTTGTTTTTCATTTTATGGTTTGAATTCATACATTTTTAGTGTCGAAACAAGTACCTGTAAGGCGTCTTTTGATTTTAGACAAAACTTGTTTGTTTATGCTTCAAATTGAATTCGAAAATTATACGACAGTTTCCTTTTGTCCTACATCAACATTAAGGGAAAAGAAAAGAAATACATGCATCTTGCATTTGCATTTTTTGATAAGTTTGCGTGATTGATCTAGGAGAAAGTGCATTAGTTTGTGCTTTGTGCTCTGTGTGGAAAGATTATGTTTTTCTCTCCCCTCAGTAGTTAGGATTTTCAAAGCTAAAAAGATTGTAAAGCTTGCTTATCATTTTAGCTGCATTTAGGAATTTGTACCAATACATCTCGTGGTGATCCTAAAAGACAAACTGCTAAACAAGATCAACTTAAAATATATTGAATGAATCTAAAAACACTTTGTAACATAACACTCACAATAGAGGTCTAGGTAGAGACGTGTTCCGGCGTCGTTAAACGTAGTGACTGTCGATCTCTACGAAGGTGGGTGATTCCTCCTGAGGGACGATAGCACTAATACGAACTTGTGCTCCCGCGTACTGTCGCGTATATTGGGAGACCCCTATAGGCATTTATCCTTTATCCTTAGGAAGCCGTGTCGGCCGCCCTACTGATCGCGATGCAGTGAACACAGCATTCACGAAGATCGACCACCCGTACCGTAAAACGTATTCTGTGGTTTCGCGAAAGGTTTGGCACACCCTCTGCCTAGATCTCCAGAGCAGTTTCTTTTGGCCTTTTTCAAACTCTATAACTGAAAAAGTGCAACCGAGCATTTGTCACTTCGGGCTCGTTAATACATCGAAGGCGACTAGAGTCATCTTTAGCTTTTTCTCGACTCTTAAAACATGAAAAAGCAAAGTTGTGTCTAAAAGCGTCTAATAAAATTCATTCAATACAGAAACATAAATCCCCTTTTTTGTATTTTAGTTGATCAAGTAATCCGCAACCGTGGAGGAAAGTCAATTAAAACTCCGTCGTTCGAGGAGACTCGCGAGTCAACCGTCTTTGTCTCCGGAATCGAGAGTAGTACGGACGAAGCGAACTCGCTTGACCGGGTCAAAATCTCCCATTAAATTTAGAACAACAATTCCGACAACATCTGAGATTCTGGTCACTCCTAATATTTCTGGAATCCCTGCCTCTATTGAAGAATTTCAACAGCAACAGAGGGACAGTTGTACTGATCCTAGTCTGAGGACAAGTACTTGCATAACTGAACCAGTTCCATCTGAAACCGGTCCACAGAGTCTTGTTGCTCAAACAACTGTCGCTGTCGAAGCAACCCCTTCTTCGGCACCAGAAATCTTTTACGGACCTGACGGTCTTCCTCTTCCTCCTGGTCTGATTGCAATAGAGGAAATCGTAGAGGACCAGCAAGAAAATACTCCAACTCATTTTGGAGTAGGCGCCACTCTTTTTCCTTCTGCATCAGAAGTTTGTCCATCGCCACTGGAAGTTCCTGTAGAATCGTTAGGCAGTTTATTGGATAGACTTAAAATGTCTGAACAACCGTCGACATCTAGGACTGTGCCAAATGACACAGCGACAGCAGAAACTCCTGTTGTCACTCCAACGATGTTTGCCGGCATACCAGCTGTCCCGACTAGCTCTCATCAGCTAGAAGGAGTCCACCCAGGGACTATTACGACAACTTGGTCTGTTCCAGTTTGTTCTTCCAGTATAATACCCGGTAATTCTTATGTTGAAACTAGACAAATTGATCCCTTTGGAAATCAGTTTGGGCCATCCAGTCCTCAAAGGCAATCTATACCCTTGAGTTCTGGATTGTTACCGAATGGGGGGCAATATGCCCTTTCACTTCCCCTTCCGGGGGGATACCCATACGGCAGTTTTCAACAACATTCAGGTTTGACTGAAGTAACGACGAGTGGTTGGGTACCTATGTTACCCCAACAACCGAGAGTTGTATATTCAATGCAACAGTGTGTACCTATGTCTAGTATCCCGACGACGCCAGCAATTGTAACCGTGTCGCAAGTTCAATCGATGCCTGTTGTATGTCAACCCCAAGTTGTAATGCAACAGCCCATTGACCCTGCAACACAACCACAATCGCCAACTGCCGGGACGACACAGATACAAACGGGAACCATAACCCCGCATCTTGGTCCGTCGGTTAGTGTCGCACAGCAAAACATGGCTTCACAACCATGGATGGTGCAATACCAACAACCTCAGTTTCAACAGGTGTACCAGGGATCTGAGCAACAGATCTTTGCGAATAGTGGGCAACCCTATATTCAGAACGGGTTAAATCAACCACTTTACAGTGGCCAAGCCCACTAGCCATATCAGTCATATCAACATCAGTTGCATTATGCTGGTATGCAAAGGCCTACTGCTCAGGCGATTCCATCGTATCCTGGGTACGCCTCGCCAAACCTGAATCAGCAGTTGCCATTCGTGGCAACTCTAGAATTACCAGATTTACATCGATTGATGAACGATCCAATCGCCTATGCCCATTGGTGGCCAGTGATTCCTCACAAACTTCCTTCGGACATTCCTAAATTCAATGGAAATCCTGGCGAAGACCCGTCGAATCATGTGATGACATTCCATCTGTGGTGTTCATCGAATACCTTGAATGATGATTCGATAAGGCTTCGCCTTTTCCAGAGGACATTGACTGGTCCGGAAGCTAAATGGTATATTGAATTACCTAGAGCCTCTTTCGACAATTTTAGTTCCCTAGCCACGACTTTCTTAACACACTTTCAGTTACCTATAAGGTACGAAACTGGAACAGAGATCTTGACCAATTTCAAGCAGACAACGGCCACACATATATCAGATCATATACATGAGTGGCGTCGTCGTCGCAGAATGGTAAAGACCTATGTTCCGGATCAACTATTAGCTGAGTGGTTTATAAAGTCGCTTCTTCCTGCTATAACAGAAGATGTGGCCAAGGGAGGCGTCATAACAGAGGAGCAGGTTATTGCTCATGCTCAATATTTGGACTTAGTATATACTTAGTCGAGCACGCTCTATGATAAGATACCTGACGCCCCCAGACCGGAATTTTCAATCCCTCCTCCTCCCGGATCGAATAGTGACTCTCATGCCGGTGATGGCGTGATTGGAACTGCAAACGCTAAGTCGACAAGGGATTCAAATAAGAAAGCCCGTAAGACTTCGAATCAAAAAGAAAATCAAGAGATTCTTGCTTCGGAGGTAAATGCTGTATCTACGGATAAAGACAAAAACTCCAATCAACCAGGAAGCAAGAAGAAACAAAACAAAGGGAAGAAGAAGAAACAGGGAGAGTCATCCCCTCAAAAAACTCCTTCAAACCCGCCTGGGCAAGGGAAACAAATTTATCCATGTCAGATATGCGATGAAAAGGATCATTCGACAAAGAACTGTCCATTCAAAGCTGAGTTAAAGAGGTTCTTTAAAAGTTCCCAAACTTCAGCTGTGTTGACTGATCCATTTCCCACCCCAGGTCAAAATATGGTTGATAGTGGAAATGCTTCCTCGTCACAAGTGCTTATGTTGTCGGTTTCTAAGCAAAATGATGCTTTGATCTCGACCAGGAATAAAGATTATGGGAATCCGCCGGTGTCGAACGACAAAGGGAAAGATCAACCCAGTAGTTCGACAACAACTTCGGCAGAAGCTGTACCCCCCCTCACGCATGAATTAACAATAAAGCCACCTAAGGGAGTAGTACACAAGTCGACATTTAATCCTCGCGCCAGAGCAGCGCAGCATTATAACATAGTGGAAGATTTGGCCCAATCACCATCTGCTATGTCGACTCTTGAGGTACTGCAAAATTGTCCATCCCAAAGGCAGGCATTGTTATCAGCAATTGGTGGAGTGGATCCTAAAGATTCCAATCTTGTATCCTTTGATCACAGAGGATATGATCCTCAGTTACCAGCGCAACTAGCTTTCCTTATTCAAGTGAAAGCACTCAACAAAACTGTTCATAGAACGATTATTGATGAGGGAGCATCGACATGTATCATGTCGATGAGTTGCTGGAAAACTCTTGGATCTCCAACCTTGTCGCGATCTTCGACGACATTGAAAGCATTTGACGGTAGGACGTACACTCCGTACGGTATCCTAAATAACTTTAAGGTTGAACTAGGAGGAAAAACAGTGGAAATTGATGTTGAAGTCATTGATGGCAATCTTGACTATAACATCCTACTGGGAAGACCATGGATATATGCCATGGCAGCTGTAGTGTCGACATATTTTAGGAAGATCGCATTCCCATTTGAAGGAGGGATTACGATCGTCGATCAACAAAATTTCCTCCCTAATGGTTCACAAGTTACTGGAAGCATTCCCATGATCCATGGGAGCGACCATTCAGTGCAAGATATCGGAGTAGGCTTGCTAAAATATCCCACAATGATGGGAACTTTCGCGTTGCCACCTCCTTTCCATGTAAGGGATATCCTGTTTGTAGCAACATGCAACATGGTATCTTCTTCGAAGGTCGCAGGAGACAAAGTCGTCATGGATTATCAAGTGGTTT
This sequence comes from Pinus tabuliformis, assembly GCA_031772625.1. Lineage (NCBI taxonomy): Eukaryota > Viridiplantae > Streptophyta > Pinopsida > Pinales > Pinaceae > Pinus > Pinus tabuliformis. Next base: position 768,581,289 of record CM062815.1, read on the forward strand.
TGCCACCTAGCCCTATAGAAATATTGTAGCAATCAATGTTTCAGGCATGGGAGGCGAGCCGAAATCAGCGCTCGTCAAGCGTTTGGGTAGATAGGTCTGGAGAATATGGTACCCCATTAGATCCATGGTCAAAAGTTCATGGGACTGACGAAGGAATCTTACAATCAATGATGATTGAGGGGGCACCATGGAATGATCACCACCATCGTTCCCTTCTTCCAGAGTGTGAAGAAGAAACTCAACACGACCTATGTCACCCTTCAGTGTTTGAATTCCTAACAAATACTGTAAATACGGTGGATTCAGAGCGAAACCTATCCAATATTGAAGAGACTGTAGCCATAAACATCTCGACAAAACCTGATATTGTAGAGAATATTCATGTCGGCAAAAGTTGTTCCCCTTCAGAACTGGAAATATATGGTGCTCTCTTTCGCAAATTTAGAGATGTCTTTGCATGGTCATATGATGAAATGCTAGGCATTGACTCGAGCATAGTTGAACATGAGATTAAAATGTATCCTGATGTCAAACCAGTAAGACAATGGCTTCGGCAGGTGCACCCCAAGAAAGCCGCTGCCATTAAGGCAGAAGTTGAAAAACTTCTCCATGCTGGATTCATCTACCCGGTTCCTCTAACCGATTGGGTATCGAATATTGTCCCTGTTATGAAAAAACAAGGGACGATAAGAGTGTGCGTCGACTATAGGGATGTAAACCAAGATTGTCCAAAGGACAACTACCCTACACCCTTCATCGACCAGATAATTGATGAATGCGCCAGATGTGAAATCTTTTCCTTTATGGATGGATTTTCCGGGTATAATCAAATAAATATCCGCCCACAGGACCAGTCTAAGACTGCATTTATTTGTCCGTGGGGCACATTCGCTTATCGAAAATTACCCTTTGGTTTAAAGAACGCAGGGGCGACGTTTCAGAGGGCAATGAATTATGCCTTCCATGACATCAAGAACATCGTTCAACCTTACCTCGACGATCTTCCGGCTCATTCGCGGAAGCGGACTGATCATCCGCGACATTTGAGAGCAATATTTCTACGTTGCCGACACTACAAGATAAGACTCAATCCGCACAAGTGTGTGTTTTGCGACGGTTCTGGTCGTTTACTTGGCTTTGTAGTCTCTAAGGATGGGATTCGTCTCGACCCCTGTAAGGTTCAGGCAATCATTAATTTGCCTCCACCTTCAAATTTGCTTCAGATTCAGAAACTCCAAGGGAAAGCAAACTTTCTGAGGAGGTTCATTCCAAATTACGCAGAACTTGCCAAAGGTTATACTCGTCTTTTGAAAAAAGATGTACCTTTTGTCTGGGACCAGGTTGCGCAAGCTTCCTTTGATGCTCTGAAAGATTCCCTAGTAAGAGCGTCATTAATGTACGCCCCGGACTATCAAAGAGATTTTAACCTGTATCTAGCTGCAGCAGATATGACCATTGCGATGGTCTTAGTGCAAGAAATCGATGGAATTGAACATCCTATTTATTATTTAAGTAAAAACTTAAATGACACAGAAAGTAAATATTCCTATGTTGAAAAACTAGCGCTTGCTGCTGTTCAAGCGATTCAAAGGTTTCGACATTATGTCCTCTTTAGGAAAACTACCATTCTGTCAGATTGCAACCCCATGATGTATATACTGTCGCGACAGTTGCTTGGGGGCAAATATTCAAAATGGATAGCGATCCTTCAAGAGTTTGATTTGGATTTTGTAAAATCCAAATCGAAGAAAGCTCTAGTTTTCGCGGAATTATTATGCGATCTCCCATCGTCGTCCAACGATGAAACATCAGAAGAGTCAATCGTGGATGAAAATTTGTTTCTGATATCAGTAAGCGATGAGTGGTATGGAGACATCATTGTTTATCTCCAAACCCAAAAATTTAGGCCTAATACCTCACACTCGGAACAGAAGCGTATACGATACCAATCTAAAGACTACATGATCGTCGGTGATACACTTTACCGTCGTGGTGTCGATACGGTTCTGAGGAGGTGCCTTACCCATGAGGAGGCCGAGAAAGCCCTGAATGATTGTCATTCAGGCGCGTGCGGGGGGCATCAATCTGGATATGCAACAGCACAAAGAATCTTACGAGCAGGATATTTCTGGCCAACTATGTTTAAAGATTGCATAATAGCTGTCAGAAGTTGCCATGCATGTCAGATCTTTGATAGCAAAACCAGGAGACCGCCCGCACCTTTGCAGCCTATAGTTGCTGTTGGGCCTTTCGCCAAGTGGGGCATCGATTTCATGCAATGTAACCCCACCTCGACCGGGGGGCATAGGTATATTATAGTCGCTGTTGACTATTTTACCAAATGGGCCGAGGCGATGCCTACATTGGATAACACTGGTGAAACAACTGCCCTTTTCTTTTTTAATCATGTAGTCGCCAGGTTCGGCGTTCCGCAGGCTATAGTGACAGACCATGGATCGCATTTTCGCAATCACATGATGGTTGAATTAGCTGCCAAACTAGGGCTATCTCACGACAGCTCTACCCCATATTATCCACAAGCCAACGGACAAGTTGAGGCAATCAACAAGGTCCTGAAGCGTATGTTGCAAAGGATGATCGGGGTTCACAAAAGAAGATGGCACCTACTCCTGTACTCAGCATTGTGGGCTTACCGAACCTCGGTAAAGAACGCCACTGGGTTCACACCATTCCAATTGGTGTATGGCCTGGAGGCAGTCTTACCGATCCAGTGCGAAATTTCGTCTCTTAAACTCGCAATTGACCTCCTCCCCGGAACCTCAGAAGAAGAGGCTCGTTTCTTGGAATTGATCCAGTTGGATGAAAACCGTCGTGACGCCGCTTTGGCGAACGAAGCCCATAAGAAACGAGTCAAGGCGCAGTTCGACAAGAATGTCAAACCTCGTATCTTCTCTGAGGGTGACTTGGTTTTGCTTTACGACCAAGAATCCGACAAATTAGGAGCAGGAAAATTTAAGTCCTTATGGATGGGTCCCTATATTGTTAAAAGGGTGTTAGCAAAAGGAGCCTACGAGTTAATGGATTATGACGGGATACCACTGGCGCAACCCCGCAACGGGTTGTACCTCAAGCGTTACTATGCCTGAATAGTAACCTGAGTGCTTTTGTTGTATTTTGTTTTCGCTAAAGTATTTGTTTCGGTTTAGTAATCCACCCTTCTCGTTTGTTGCAGATGTCGAATTTTTCTGAGACATATGTAGGATATGCCGACGGAGCGAGTCGTAGTACGCGGAATTTGTCCTCCGCAGCCTGGGCCATTTTTGATCCAAGCGGCGAGTTAGTGAGTTTCAGAGGTGTGTGTATTGGGCAGTCAACGAACAACATCGCTGAGTATAGCGCGTTGATTGAACTCCTCTCTGATACCATCGCTCATGGTATACGCCGACTAATTGTTAGGCTAGACTCACAGCTTGTGATACTACAACTCACTGGTATATATTCAGTCCGCAATCCAGCTATTTATCGAATGTTTCTAAGGGTTAAGATTTTGGAAAGAGAGTTTGATTCAATTCAATACCAACATATTTCCAGAAACTTGAACACATTAACAGATTCATTAGCAAACTATGTATTAGATAGACATTTACGACATATATAAAAAGAGGTGCATCGGTGCTATGCAAGTGGATCGCAAATAAACCAGAATAAACCCCGAAAATCAAAATATATAAAGCTGTTTATAGTTTGTACATGATGTGCTGTAATCAAAACAAAATTGGTCGTATGACCTAGAACTCAAAAAGATGCTAGGGGGCACCCTAGCCTAGTGGTGCTCATGATAGTACGTCACGGTCTGTGCAATCATGTGCAAGAGACGAGTCCATCGTCTAGGCACGCCAATAGTGTGCCGCTGCAACTGTAAAGGTAACTCGTCAATCTGTACATCCGGAAGACCACGAGTAAGGCTCTCAACCTGCTCCTGCACAGCTGTAAGTGTCTCAGTATCACCAAGGTCGCGAATAACAACTCTCCTAGCAGGCTCTGCTGCTGGGGCAGCAGCTGGCGATCGTGGACGGGCTGCTGGACGAATAGGACCAACATCTGCATGCACCCAAGAGTTTGATTAGTTTTGCACAGTAACATCATGAGTAAAAACAATAAACAGTGATATGGTCAGAGATTTTACCAATAGCGCCCCATTGCTCGCCATCCGGTAGCACCAAGTCCGGATCACCTCGGTAGTCCATACCCACATACGGATACTCATAAAACACCATCTCCTGATGCTCGAACCACCTAAAGAAGGCCTCAGTGAAAGTAATCTGAGGTTGACCAGCATGTCGGGACATGTGGTCAACCCACCTCTGCATGCGTGGCTCGGTCGGAGAAGGCAAGTCAAGTATGATGTACTGAGGCTGCATCAATGGGATTTTCTCCAAGGCGAAGGCAGTCAGAATAGAACCAAATCCAAAGTTCTTCAGCCTCCCGTCCTTTACCTTGGTCAATTGACTTTTCATCTGAACGAGTACTGCATCACACCAGTTAAACACTTTCGGTTGGAGACACTCCAAGGCGTGCTGCATGTAAGATCTGTTGGCAGCATGTAAAGCTGCGCTACCGGCCATCCTACCAATGGTAAACAGAATGGACCTAAGAGACCTGTCAGTGATGTCACGGATATTGATCTTGCCATCTTTGCTCGGCTGTGAACCTTCCCGGCAATACTGACGGATATAGTCTCTGGTGGAATTAGTCCCTCGAGCCGTACCTGACAAAGAAATGGGGGCACCCCGCCTTGACAACCCAGTCAAGAAGTACATGTCCTCTATGGTCAAGGGGATGGTTTTCCCCCTAATCTGGAATACTTGGTTAACAGGATCCCAAGCATCAAGCATATACTGCAGTAAAGAAATCTGTGCTCTCATGCTAGAGATACAGAAGAACTTCAGTAGGCCACAGTTCCGAAGCGCGTTCACCGCGACCGGGTCATGGAGTGCAACCATGTCCTCCGCTTCATGTTCTCGTTCTCGCCATGTAAGGGACATTTTGTTCAAAGTTCTCTGCAAGCAAACAAGAGAAGGAGTAAGTTCCTAATTTTGATGAAAAACTGGCGAAAAATCATCAAAAATCACATGCAGGATCAGTTTTTCTAGGCCCAGCGCAGGCAGAGAGTCTCTCCCTTGCGCTGAGGCGCAGTCTGCCTTAAGACAACCTGACATGCAGCGCAGGTTTCGAAAGGAGAACCTGCGCTGATGCCAGGGCACCTTGATGAAACCCCTGAGGCTCAAAAACCCTGAAAAATGTGCATGAAACTGGAAAAGGAAACCATGAAAGTGAAGGGCTAAGGTTTAGCTCCTACCTGGTCCAAACGGTGCCGAAAATCGTCCACAGAATCTCCCAGAATCAGCTGGTGAAAATCAAGGAAGAAGAGGCACCTCCAGAGCTCCAACAAGCAAAATGCAAATGAAATGGTAAATGAGAGGTAAAAACACCTTTTTATGACTTTTTACACAGTTTAAAGTTAAATATTAGGGTTATAATCTCATTTTCATGCAAATATTGTCCATTTCTAACAAAGTTTGTTGCAGTAATTGAAGGTGAAGTACTACATTTGAAAAGAGAAAAGCTAGTAAAACTAAAAAATCAAATTTGACCATGAATCGAGCAGTTTTACCGCGGAATTTATGCTCGTTAAAAAATAGAAAAGCATGAGCAAAAGTTTCCACCAGAGTTCAAGCTCATTAAAATATGAACCTATCCCGGTAAATAACCATTGCGATCGTAAATTTGTCAGCCTTAAAAGCCTTGGTCGTGTTTTCATCCATCACCTCCACCGTCATTTGGCCGGTCGTTCACCCCCATATGATTGTTTACCCATTTTGAGGAACAACTGCGAAGAGTGATTTCACCTAGCCATCCTTGTGACACTACCGTGATTGGAAAATTCCAACTTGTACCTGGAATTAGTTGCTATCCCTGTTTATCACTCGTTCCTCAAAAGACGAGTCCTCTTTGAGCTCTTTTCAGACTCGTAAAATATGAAAAGTTTGCCGAGTTTTGGCCTTCCAGCTCGTTAAAAGGACCGGAAGAGCTATCCTTCATTTAGACTTTAATCTTTTTGGACCTGAGGGATTATTACACAAAAAGATCGAGCGCTTGTCTTGTTCGGCTCGTTAAAAGTACCGAACACCCATCCCTTCTGTATTGTTTTATACTTTTTCGGACTTAAGGGATTAGATGACGAAAAAGGAATTTTGGAGTTAACTTTCTGTACCTTTTCAGACTCTCTAAAAATGAAAAAGGACCGAGTTTTCCTTGTTGTTAGACTCGTTAAAATGATTAAATAGCGACAAACTTGTCTTTAGACGAGAACGAGTTTCCCTATCGCTAAGCTCGTTAAATCATAGCGATGGGCTTGCCTGAAGGGCAGGTTATAGAACAAGCATATGTTATCCTCCTCAAGCTTGACAAAAATAAAGAGGTACTGGTCAGAAATGACTGGGGAAAAATTAGGAGAACATCAAAGCTTAATGGTAGCAAGTCACTCTTGAACATGACACTTTTCTTCCATACCACATCGGGTTGGGTTGTTTCATTCACCGGTCTCATCACCATGGTCTTTGCCAAACCATCCACATTTTGGGGTAATGCTACCGATCCATCGCATCAGTGTCGTTATATGTTCAAGAGAGGTCATTCTGAAAGTGTCAACCGTGTCCCATCCACTGCCATACATTATCCTTCATCCATTCATGATCGCCACCCTGAATCATATGTCACAGTTTGTTTTCACCTCCACTAAAATCATTAGCTCCGTTCCGCGTCATTGATGTGGGATTCATTAAGGCCCTCCTTTGACGGATCGCTTCTTGTCGACTTCAGCTCATTATCCAAGAAGTTGATCTAGGAACAACCCCATGAGTACTTTGAAGCTTGCATGCCTCAATGGCAAGTTTCTCACTTCCGGCGACAGGTATACATCAATGACCTCTAACCAGAAGATTTTGCGTGGCGTTCGACGCCAAGTCCTTTATTCACGCCACGTGAATTGTACTGCAGTACCTTGAGGGTCATTATCATTATCGGTGATTCCTCTCGCGCTTGTTAACGGTTTTCATCATTGACCGGTAATCAAGCGATGTCTTTCCATGTTCGACTTTAGCGCAATTCTCACATGGATCGACCTGTACTTAGAGTGAAGATCGAACGAGTTTGAAGACCCCGGATCTAGTTTCATCCATCCGGGCTGCGATATATATTCAGGAAATATAAAAGCATTTGTCATGTACATCATTGCAGCAGATGATCATCCTACTCAAAGGATGATAATTTCAGCAGAGAATTATCAGTCTACCATCAGACGATCGTCTGTTCTATGTACCAAAATGTATTTATAAAGCTGAGCATGGGAATGCCCGCCTCAGCTAGATCATGAAAACAGAATGAAAAATAATGTATTGTATTGTATTGTATTATAGGGCACCTCTCAGCACTTGAATGAACTTCGGACCCTCTGGATAAAGCATTTCACCCGATAAACGACCTCATACTTTAGGGGGCAACTGTTATAGACATTTTTGTGCCTCGCAGCTTGGAGCATGAAATGTCAATAATTACAGGGATCCTCAGTCCCTAAACATGTTGTTCTTACCCCTAGAGGAACAAGGTCAGCAAACCACAGCACTTCCTATCAGTTCTCCACCTGAAAACACTCAAAAACAGGCTATTTTTGGATCATGTCAGCTGCTCCACTGAGCATCTGCGCTGAATGTCAACTGCTCCTCCTTGTACCTGCGCTGAAAGTCAAAACCAATGAAGGCCACCTACGCTGAGCGAGAAAGGACAAGTGGCACAGTGAGTCATTGCTTTGGAATCTTCCAAAAATGACACTTGGATCAGGTATTTCGCCTTGTGATGAGTCAGAGGCTTTGTTTCTCCAAGTGGAAGCAAGGTTCACCAAGTGGACTCAAGAACTGAAGATCAACTAAAGATTAACAGAAGAGAGAGAGGACACAAGGCAGCTACACATCAGTTGCAAGCTGACTCATCCTTTCTCAATTCATCTATATATTGAGCTCTCTCCTATGAGCTCAGGAGGCTGGAATTTTGTGCAAGCAAGGAAGTGCTGTTGGTTTACAGTTAGAGCTATTGGGTGATTGCTTTTATAGAGGAGAAGAGGAGATTTCTTGATGCTGGGGAGGTGCTGCTGGATTGGAGCCATTTATGGTTGTAACCTTCTCAGAACCTTTTTCTTCTATCAATAAAGCTTTTGATGTTCTCCTATATACTTGTATTGCAATGATGTATTGTTTTTATCTGTATATTTGATCCATTCTAATCCATGCATCAGTTATGAGTACATGTTTCTTGTAGTTTCCCTCTCTTGTTTTTGCAGGATCTTTGTGTAGCTGGGCCGGCAAAGGGAGCAAGGAGCTGGGAACAAGAGGCAAAGAGAGAAGACAGGATCGACAAAAGCGAAAGACATCGGTTGGTCAATCTTTTCTTCCTTCTCTGTACTTTAATAAAGGAAAAATATCAAAGCTTTACTTTCAGTTGTTGCTAAGGAACTATCACCCTTAGAGTAGGGATAGGGTCATTCCGAGTCGGATACTTTTCCCCACAACATATCCCTATTCCTATGTTATAGGTTATTCAAAAGTTCGCTAAAGGTCTATTAAGTTGAAACATTGCTTCTACTAAATCCACCCATAACTTAACATAGTAGATGACTTGATGTCGTCTCCTACTACCATGTCAATGCTAGAAGTCCTATAGATGTTCCCATCCCAATGGAAATCTCTACTCTCTGCTTTGGGTGCTATGGATCCTTATGAAAATCATATAATTATATTTGATGTTGACAAATTGGAACATCCCCCCATTCCTTCATCTATTTTATTTCAAATACCAGTCTTCATAAGAAACAACATTCTTAGCCCCAAGAGTTAGCTCAACCGGTCAAAGCAGTGCCTTGCCATACGGGAGGTCACAAGGTTGAATCTACCCAAAAATTCTTGGGGTCAGGTCAGTACATAGGTTGCGGGGATGTGATCCTCTTCGAGGTTGATCTCCGCAAATTTACCATGGACATAGTGGCTACCCAATGACCAAAGGTGCCCGTTTACTAACGGGAAAAAAAAGAAACACCATTCTTCAACGATGTATCATAGACAAAGGCGACTCCTTCTATGTGATAGAAGCTAGTGTTTGGAAGCAACTTGGTTCACTTGACATCTTCCCATCCACCATCACTCTTTGTGCTCGGGAAGGTCATCCCTCACAACCCCTCATCTTATTTCACAACTATCCAATTACTATTGTTGGAAAGAATATCTCCATTGACGTCAAGGTCATTGATGCTCCATTAGACTATAACATCCTTTTGGGTCGTAGTTACACCTATGCCATGTCCATTGTCGCATATGTGGTTTTTCACAAGACGTACTTTCCTCATAATGGAAATATTCTCACTATCGATTAGTTGAATTACTATGATCCTAAGTCGCAGACTTCCCCTCAGTCCACTATCTCATCGATGACTGGCAATAATACTGTCTCTTCCCTCACCAATGTCTTAGTCGAAGTCTACAAAGATTTCAAACTACTTGGTTCTTATTATGCTCCACCACCTACCCCCTCAAAGCCTAGCTCTTCCAGTGCTTCCATGCTTCAAGTGTCACGGGCTGCTAATAAGCGGTCTGATATGCCTTCAGAGAAGCAAACACCTCCACAAACTATTGTTCCCAACTCAACCCAACCTTCATGTATTACTCCTCAAGTTCCATTTCCTTCTATTGGTATCTCTCATAGTCCTTTCTAGTCAAAATCGTTCCCATAGGTCTTAACCATCTAGGAGCAGTTCCCCCAAGTAATTACCCTTTTGGTCGGATATAATTATTATTCCGTCCTCATGGATGTTATTCTACACCTGTCATGGATACTTTGATTTTACCTAACATTACCTTGGAGATACTAGTCTGGTACATTGCTCCTCCCACAAACACTCCCCCTGATCAACTCAACTGCTTTAAACCTGGTTAAACCTATTGTTCCTACCCCTTCATTTACCTCATCTCCTCACCAACATCAACAGGAACCTCCACCTATTGCAAAAGCATCTAGTGAGGGGGGAAAAGCATATAACTGGGGAAACAAAGACAAGGCACCCCAACCAACTCCAACTCCTCCTAAGCCGCTAAAGACTACTCCTCTATGTGTTTTGTGTGATGTTATTTATCATGCCACCGATAACTATCCTGAGCTCCCTCACATAAAGAATGTGGTCTTTGATACCTTTCCTAACTCAAACATTCTTGAGGTTCATGTCACCTTACCCGAGTCAGCTAAGAAGAAAAAATCCTTACGCAAGAATTACCCTTGTGATTTATGTGATAATTATGGCCATTATTCTCATCACTAACCCCATCTTGAAGACTTTTGTGATACACTTGAAGTGATTTTCGAGTTAGATGTTTCTCGTAGTGATTACACCTCTCCTCTACCTACATGTTTTGTTCCTACTCCTATGCCAGAGTAGGAAGTCTCTCAACCACTCATCGTGATTCCTCCTCTTGATGTCAGCATGACATATAGTACCTCTCCTATTCTATACCTATTGTCATCCATGATATTGATATATTGGGACTCTCTTGACGTCTCCTATTTTTATTTTGTTGAACCTTCTTCGACAAAAACTTCTTGTCAACATCTGTAGATGTCATATCCACTAGGTATCCATCTACAAGCATTGATGATTTGTATGTGAAACCTATCTCTCATGAAGATGCCTTAGGTATCTCCTCTTCATCATGTGGTCTCTCTTCCTTAAGTCCTCTCATATTTCATTTTGATGAATAAATCATGGACGCCATGACCACCCCTGATTATCCATGGGATGACATGCACCATCCTGCATATTACCTTCCATAACAACCACATGAGAAATATGTTGTGGAGTCTAAAGACCTCATTCATGGTGAAGTTGATTGGTTTAAAAATCCCATCCCTGCACCAGATGATTTCAAAGAAGGAAACATGGCTAACATCTCCCCTACGATCAAAATGAACATTTTGAATAAACCAAGGATTGAAGGAAATATCATCTTGGGGGCACAATTCACCTCAGAATAAATTGATTCTTACACTAAGCTATTCAAATAATTTCGTGATGTTTTTTCCTGATCTTTGTCTGAAATGCTTGGAATTGATCCCATCATTGTTGAAAATATCATCTACACTTAGCATGATTCCGTCCTATCTACCAAAAGCAAATCCTTATCCATCCTTCCAAATGTGAAGCTATCAAATCTGAAATCGATAAGCTCAAGGCAATTGGTTTCATCTATCCTATAGAATACACCACATGGGTGTCCAATCATGTTCCCGTTCTAATGAAGCAAGGAAGGATTCGTGTCTGCATGGACTTTTGTGATCTCAACAAATATTGTCCCAAAGAGAACTTTCCCACACCATTCATAGACCAAATTATTGATGAGTGTGTGGGGCATGATATTCTTTCCTTTATGGATGGATTCTCCAAGTATAACCAGATACGTATATGTTATGCTGATAATCTTAAAACCACCTTCACTAGCCCATGGCGAATTTTTTCTTATAGGGTCATGCCTTTCAGTTTAAAGAATGTTGGTGTGACTTTTCTATGTGTCATGTCTTACTGTATCCACAACCTAGCTCATATTATCCTTGCATATCTAGATGTTCTCACCGCTCATTCCAAGCTTCGGTTGCAATACCTTCATGATTTGCATACCATATTCCTTCGATGTCACAAGTATAACATTTTTTGCAACCCCCTTAAGTGTGTCTTTTGTGTTCCTACTAGTCAAATTTTGGGCTTCATTGTGTCCGAAAATGGTATCCCTCTTGACCCTCTCATAGTTAAAGCCATTCTCGAACTTACTCCTTGTGGTACCCTTCGCCAGTTGCAAAGCCAACTTTCTTTGTAGGTTTGTCCCTAACTATGACACCATTGCGTATGAGTTTCCTAGACTCCATTGATCTAACATTGCATTTGTATAGAATGACCAAGATCAACAATATTTAGATGACCTGTGCTCTCACTTCTTCTCCCTTGACCAATCCACCAAAAATTGAAAGGGATTTCATCTTTTATATCTCTTCATTAGCTTATTCAGTCGCTACGGTCATAATCCAAGAATATGATATCAGGAATGACCATGTCATATATTATGTCAGTAAGAACCTTAATAGTCCCCCAGTGTCCTATTCACTTGAATAAAAGTTGGTGTTGATTGTTGTGTTCTCTATTCAAAAGCTTCATCATTATATCCTTACGCATACCACCAAATCTGTGACCAATTCCAACCCCATCACCTTCTTGTTGAGTCAATGGATCATTAATTGGAAGCACGCTCATTAGATCATTATCCTTCAATAATTTGATATCGAATTTGTCACACCCAAGAGTAAGAAATATTTATCCCTTTCTGAATTCATTTTTGAATTTCTTACTGGTGCACTTCATCCACAGGTAAATGATGACCTTCCAGATGAACACTTGTTCACCATTACCTCAAATGATCCATGGTATGGTGACACCCTTATCTATTTGTGAACCTATAAATTAACCCCCCACTTCACTCATGCTGATCGATGATGTATTCGACATCAATCCCCTTGATATCTCCTCATCAGTGACGATCTTTATCATCGTGGTGTTGACACTATCCTTTGTCATTGTCTCACCCATGCTAAAGAAGAGAAAGTGCTCAACAGCTGCCACAATGGCGCTTGTGGTGGTCACCTCTTCAGAATGGCCACTACCTAGAAAAGCGTGTATGTCAGTTACTTTTGGCCTTCTCTCTTTAGCAATTGCACTGAGGTAGTCAAACACTATCCCAATTTCCAATTATACACCCATGAGGCTTGAGGTCCACCTGCTCCCCTCCATATTATCATCACAACTGATCCTTTCTGTAAATGGGATATTGAATTTTTGGGGTGTTGACCCCTATCTTCTAATAACCATAAATATATTATCACGGTCATCAACTATTTGACCAAATGGGATGAAGCTATGCCCACTTTTAATAAGACCACAAATACTACAACCTCCTTTTTCTTTAATCATGTTATCTCTCTATTCGGGGTTCCAAAAAAGTTGGTCTCTGACCATGGTCGACACTTCAAAGATGAGATCTGGCATGAGATATCCTCTCTGTTGATCTTCGAACACCAATATTCATCGTCTTACTACCGCCAAGGAAATTTCCAAGTTGAAGATTCCAACATAATCCTTAAAACTATGGTTTAGCATATAATGGATAAACACAAAACCAACTAGCGTCTTATTCTCTTCCCTGCTCTGTGGTCCTAAAGAACCACTGTCAAAACTACCACTCGGTTCACTCCATTCCACCTTGTTATCAAAGAGGAGGCAATGTTACAAATCGAGTGTGAAATACCCTCCCTCCACCTTGCTGTCAAGTTCCTCCCAGAGACCCAATCTCTAGAACAACAACTTATCATGCTTGAAAGTGCTAATAAAGACAGTCGTGTTTCATTGTGAACCATCAAAGTGGCTAAAAATCGCACAAAATCTTAGTATGACCGAAACGTCCACCCTCGTAACTTTCATTAATGTGACCTTGATCTCATCTATGACCAAGCTCATGATGTCCTGGGGCGTGGGAAGTTTGAACCATTATGGCTAGGTCCTTACATCATATGTAAGTGTTTGGGAAAGGGTGCATACCTTTTAGAGGGTCCAGATGGAGAAATACTTCCTAACCCTCATAATGCACTCTAGCTCAAGAAATTTTAACCATAACATTTCCCATTGAAATGCATATATATTTTCCTTTTCTATTACATTTAGGCAGCTTACATCCACCATCATCTCCTTTGCTATCTTCTTGCATCTTTCATATGGATCTATCATCCACACCTCATATTGGTTATGTCGATGCTGTGATTCAATTCTCCAGGAATCTAGCCTCGACAACTTGGGCCATTTTCACCCCCTTGCATTTGCTAGTCCACTCGATTGGTGTCTGCATTGGATCTGTGATGGGCCTCTAAATTAGACATAAATTAAGTCCCATGCCTGTAAATTAAACATAAAATAAGGCCTATGACCATCCTTCAGCACATTAAACCTCTATTTTTGGATTAGATAATGTATTTTTAACTTTAATATATTCATTATGAATGTTTATGAATAATTTCATATTTGTGCCTAATATTATTTATTTTTTTGGAATATTATGAGAATATTGTGCAAATTATGAAGATTCGAAGGAGGAGATAATTTAGGGACTTGCTCCCCACTACAAGAGGATCACTATTAAATAATAAATCAACAAGATATTATGGAATTATGGCACAGATTGTGGAACTCCAATGATTGAGAAAATCTTGGAATGTGTTCCCTGCCATTTAATGGAGAATCTTAGTATTGGTAACTAGATCCACTAATCAAGGGATATATCCACTAATTAATAGATTTTGGTGGGGAAAGATTCCTCCATTCATGGGGAATGATTCCTAATAATTATTTATAAGTACAAAGTCGAATTTTCCTCCAGAGAGATTTTCATTAGTGTTCTTAAGGAGAGAACTTGTATTTTTGTAGTTCCATTGTATTTGCTTGCAGGGATGTAATTGTATTAATGAAAATAATGAATATTGGTGTCATTTTCAGCTTATAAATCTTGTTCTCCTCCATAGGTCTCTGATTTTCCTTGGGCTTGGCCATCCCAAGAGCCTTAGATCTCTTTCATATCATTTTATTTCCTTCTTTTCACTTCTTATTCACATGCATCTCTTGTTTTTATTTCTTTCTATTTTTCATTTAATATTAATGATTTCTTGTTGTAGGATTGGGTTAAATGGTTGATATAAGTTGTTTTGTAGGATCAAAATCATCATTTAATCCTTGGAAAATCTTTGGAAGGTCATAGTAATCATTGAACTACTTGGATTAGTTTTCTTATTCCCAAATCTCGATTTATGGAACTCCTTTGTGGCAAAGAATAGTAAATTTATGCTATTTTTGAGAGCATGCTAATGAGTTTCAATCGAGTTTGTTAGAATTTCATTAGATCAAAAAAAAATCTATCTCATAAAAAAAATTACCCCATTGCATTTTCACTTTATTAGGTTAGGCATTTTATAGATTTACTAGCTCACTAGTTCTCGAATTTCTAGATTTTTGACTAGTAATTTTGTGCTAGTTTTTAGCATGGGTTAACAGAGGTATTTTTGAATGATTCCACTTGGAATGGGTACCTAAGACATCCTAGTCAATAAAAAAATTTGTCCCATCCAATTTGGATTTTATTTTCATGGTCATTCAATGAATTATAATTTCGTATAGTAATCTATAACATCCTGTAGTAAATCAGGGGACCCTGTTGGAGAACTAGGAGATCCTGTAGGAGAACTAGTACATCCTGTAGGAAATCTTGTAGTAGCTTTTTTTGAGCACAAATTGAGAAAAATCATCATTGAAGTTGTGATTAGGCCCTTAATTCACCTCAAAGCCATCAAAATCATTTTAACCCTCTTCCTCCACACCTATCTCCCTTGCCAAAAATCCAGGAAAGATTAGCATTTGCATTTATAAAGAAAAAGGATTTGAAAAATGATTTATTTTATATTTACACATGCACACAACAATTAGCACTCTCTAGATCAGATTTCATGCTTAGTTAGTTTAAAGAATCACATGTGATAAATAGGGTTAAGATAGGTTTCTTTTACATTTAGTTCATGATCTTTATGCAATTGGAATATGTTTTTTCCTTGTACTTCCTTTCTTGCAATAAGTTAAGGTTCCATTTCGAACATTTCATTTTCTGTAGTTAGTTTAGGATTTGAATTCAGTAAATGCAATCCATTACATCATGAAAGCAAAGGAATGACACATTGTATGCTACACATATAGTGCCAATAACTCTTAAGTTTGTGTGAACCCCAGGTTGATAATTAAAGTCGGTGGCCTTGGAAGTTGCAGCATTCTTGTTGCAATACTGAGGCTCATTACTTTTTGGTGCCGTTGTCGGGGAGGTTCTA
Source organism: Pinus tabuliformis (assembly GCA_031772625.1). Classification (NCBI taxonomy): domain Eukaryota; kingdom Viridiplantae; phylum Streptophyta; class Pinopsida; order Pinales; family Pinaceae; genus Pinus; species Pinus tabuliformis. The sequence goes on from CM062815.1 coordinate 768,597,306, forward strand.
TATCTTCATAGAAAAAGTTTAGAAGTAATTACCACGTACATATATTTTCTAAAATTTAAATTTACCAAATATATAACAACCTTCAACTACCATTTGGACCCTATGCTCATCCTGGTGGAAGTGGTAAATTAGGATCACCCTCATAGTTGATTCCACTATACAGATAGTCATCTATGTTCAATGGCATCTAGTCCTAATGTGAAAAAAACTCATGTTAGAACATTTTTCTGACTCCCCCCCTCCACTTTGTCATAGTGGTTGCCCCTAGCAGTGCATCTTGGGTTCCTATGGGCCCCCATCATAGATCTATACATGTGGATGGTTGGGATCTTCTCAAACAAGAATGAGCATACAGCTTTCCATAATGAACATTTATAAGTGGTATGTCGCCTGTATAGACTTAACTTTCATTTCAACAATGATAGCATCATTTGGGCCCATCGATTGTATGGAACTGCCAATACACTCTCCACAAGCATCATCTTCCCTCCAGTGATGTGACGAAAGGTATGACTACCCAAAATTTGCACCATTACTATGGCTATAGCTCATGTATCTATTGTTTATAAGTCATTTACATGGATGGTTTTCCCCTTTGCATGAACACTCGATACACAATGACAATCCATAAACTCTATGTGCCTCCCACAAGGTAACACTGGATTTGTGTCCCCCATCACCCCGAGGGGGGGTAATCTTGTCAAAAATTATATCTCCTAGATAGTGATATTGATCCTATGCCCCTGTACTACAAAGGCCTCATGATCTAGATCCCAATATCTCACAATCCTAGATAGAATGGGCTCACCACCCCTCGTCAATGTTTCTCCAAGAAATTCACCACCACATGCCAGGTTAGAACCCCTCTAACTGCTTGGTTCCCTTGAATCTCAGCACGAAGAATTTCCAAATCTCGTTCTTACCATGACACCTTTACCTCTACCATACCTACAACAAACCATTATGTTTTTTCTATTTAGAGTCAAAGCCATACACTTCTGGTTCAAAGATTCAACTCAACAAAGACCCCCCCATCCTGCTTTTCCTCTCAACCTAGAACATTGTATTTTCCCTCAAAACTGTGTTAGATGCAATTATTGGCCCATTTTTTGTAAAACAGGGTCAAAAAAGCATATTGCAATTGTGAGCAAGAGAATTGGTTTCACCCATTGAGTTTCAACCCTAATATGATAATCTAATCCACCAAAATTGATGAGTAAGGTTAGGCCACCTACCTCCTACTCATAGATCCAGATTCCAACAGTTAAGTTTTCTGCTACAATCTCCACATGATTTAGGTCCTTCTCCTCTTCTCCAAATTCTCCAATAACTCACTATGTAAATGAATTGGATTCAACGGAAATAAGCCCTTTTATAGGAAAAACCATTGTTTTTCTATCACCCATTGTGACCAAACTATAGCTCAGTTTGACAAATTGTCAACCCCATTGGAAAGCTCTCACTAAAATCTATAATGGGTATCCCTTTGTTTTTGGTAATTTGACACTTCACTGAGAAGCCATTTTTTCCAAAAGGTCTCACTTTGCCACCTGTTAAAATCGAATCTCTTCATTTTATCCACCCGTACTTTGGTACCAATTTACCTATGCACTAGTTGACTTATGTGTCGATTTTCATCATGAGTAACCATCATATACTCATGTTTTTTTATGGTCCCTTCCTGACCTCCCTTATGTGGCATCATCATCAAGTCTCCCATGTTCATAGCATCAGAGATGAGTCACCCTTGCATCTATGGAGTCTGTTTCAAGTTCCCTTGAGTCTAGTTACAATGTTCCATACATATTTGTGTCACATTCATCCCATCATGGTCATTTTTTTCCTCTAGCTACATTGATTTAGCTTTGAAAATCCCTCGTTTAAGTAATTGACCATCCCTCTGGAATCTATTCAATCGATGTTAGGTCAACCATGCATATTATTCTCTGACAAGGGAATTTTTTAGTCTGCCTCTCATCTTGTTTCCTTCCAAAATCATCCTTGGTGTCAGTTCATCAGTCACTTTACTATGATCCCTCATGCCTTTGGTGATGATTCCTCATTTCCTTAACTCCGGTGGGCCCTCTTCTATTGAATTCAACAAATTTACTCCAGAAGAGTTGTCTAGAGGGAGTTGTACCTTAATTCCAACCTTCATTATTGTTCGGTTCCTCAGATAAATCGAATGGAATCATCATTTCCCTTTAGCTTTGTTGCTTCTCACGTGCTCAACTCCAGCTCGTTATCGCATAATTGAGAATCATACACTTGATGGTTCAGTGATACCAATGATTGTACCAGTGATACTCGGGTGTGCGTCAAATGTTTTAGACCTCACAAGTGGGTGGCCCTTCAGGTAGCACCCCACATGCCTGGATGTATATAGATTTTGATCCAACCTTAGATGCAGTTCAACAGATTTGATGGGTTTGGTCTCAGCTACTTTCAACACCCATAACATGCACATCTATTTTAGATGATCCATTTAGATCTTCATAGTCTTGTCCTATCAATAGGGCTTCTTTGGTTGTGATCCCCCCTCACCATGTCAGCTTGAGGGGTATTATGTCTCGTGTACTCAGATGTTATTGTATACAGTCACGTCCTATGTTATTCTAGGCACATTATGTATATGGGATTCATTGTATTATTTTCTAGCCCACTGATGCCAACATACTATGGGTCATGTACTTTGTATCTAAGTCCCACATAATTGGGATCACCATTATTATTCGTACTCAGTTATCTCGGCAAGTATGGGTATGCCTCCCCCGACTAATTTGAGATCATGTAGTCCAAAATAAAAGAAAACTTATATTAGTTTAGAAGGTCTCACCCCATTCGTTTCTTTGTCCTTCCTTGCATTGCTTCAATTGTATCTCTCTCTCTCTCTCTCTCTCTCTCTCTCTCTCTCTCTCTCTCTACCATTTGGTGTCTCGTGGAAGTGTAACCTACAATATATTTCGGTGAAACGATTTTCTCCTAACACTCATATGTTGGGGGGCAATCTGTTATCACCAAAAAATGATCACCTAGCCATTTCTAACTAGGTGGATTGAAATACACCATGTAGGATTAATTTTACCATAGTAAAATCATTTTCACCATGTGAAATAATTTAGTAAACCATTTTTATTAAATTATTTCTGATTAAATTAAAAAAATTCATGATAATAATTAAATACACCATTATTTAATTTTCTCTAGGAATAATTATTAAATCATTATTTGATAATTATTCCTTGTCACATTTGACTAAATAACCTAGGAATAATTAAATAAATCACTATTTATTTATTATTCCTTAATTCTATTGCTAGAATAATTGTTAAATCACTATTTAATAACTATTTCAATTGCATACCATTCTTAATCCTTGCGAAATAATTAATAAATCATTTTATTTGTTAATTATTTATCAATAAATATATTTGACCATTTTGAATATCTTTTCCATCATCAAATACTATAATAAATTATTTCTAATAGTTAGATCTTGATTTGGTTAATATTATTTTATTATTTCCTATTTTCAAGATCAACCCAATAATTTTTTATAAATAAGAGGGTTTTCCATTCATTCTTCGCCATGATCATTATCATTGTGACCATTATCATCTTTTTACATTTGAGCTCCCACTTGAGTTATGTTAGGGTCCTATATTTAAATGACGGAGTGATAACTGGTTCCATCATTTGTCTTAGGTTTTTCACATATTGAGAGAGAATATACAGTGAAGCACAAGGACATTAAAGGATCTGTCCCACAGAGGGGGATTTGCAGACCCATTCTATAGATGTCCTTCACCAGGTGTTATCAATACAGATTATTTATTTTCAAAGTATTTCCATCTTGGGTTATTAAATTGGATATCTATTGTTGTTTACTATTTTGGATCACATATACCTTTTTACTGCATGGTTTTCTCATTTTATTATTGCAGATCTGAAGCATAAGTAGTTACATATTGTTGTTGGGTCACTTGTCACCAATGACTTAAGTGAAGTATTTTTGGTACACTTGCTAAGAATTTTCATACTACCACCCATCTCAAAAGAGTATTTGAATGTTGCAGAAAATTTGTCATTTGATTGAACCCCCAAAAATCTATTTTTTTTTGTCATGAACGGATAATTGCTAGGTTAATCATATCAAAAGAAGGTATTATGATTATCCTAGAAAGGATGCAAGCAATTGATAGTTTGATGCCTCTTAACTATAAAAAAGCCATGCAATAATTTCTTGGTAAAATAAGCTTTGTTAGACAATTCATCCCAATCTTTTCTGTAATAGTTAAACCACTTCAGGATCTTGTAAACAAGATCATTTTTAAGTGGTCTGACCAAAAAATATAGGCTTTTGGTACCATAAACCAAGTTGTTTTTAAATCTCCTGTACTCATGAGACCCGAATTTTCTAAGGATTTATGCTATACACCTTTGCTTCCAATTCTGATTATGTTGTTTTCCTTACACAAAAAATAGAAATTGATATTAAAATTCCCATTGTGTTTTCTTTTAAGGGAGCTAAATTAGAATAACTAGTGGTGGATAAACAAAATCTTCTTGTCTTCAAATATGTAAAACATTTCAGAGCTTATTTGCTTAAATCCAAAAATAAGGTAATAGTACCCCATCTAGCATTATGAAATTTACATGTGAGGAAAGAATTAGGAGAGAAGAGAGCCCACTAGATGACAACTCTCGAGGAATATGACTTGGATATTAAACTTGCTCAAATAGTGAAAGGCCAAGGTCTTTGTAAGCTTGTTTTTTAATCTATTAACTCCCTTAATCAAGATCCTTGTTCTAATAATGAAATATCCATGTTGCAAAATGATTTCTTTTGTCTTCCCAATCATCCTAATTCTTGGTATACTGACATCAAGTTTTATTTGCATAATGATACACCATCGTCACATGTTGAGCTCAAGAAGAAAAGAGCATTAAGGTTGAAATCAACCCCTTACCATTTGATTAATAATCTTCTGTTTTGAAAGAATTATGATAGTGTATTTCTTCGTTGTCTAGAACAAGGTGATTCCCAACGAGTACTCAACAAACTCCAGTCAGGTCCTACTAGTGGTCATTTTGGAAGAGATAACACAACTAAAAAAGTGATCAAGGTTGGGTATTATTGGCCCACATTATTTAAGGATGCTCATTCACTAGTACATAAATATGAAACTTGTCAAAAGATTGTTCCTAGGGCTAAGAAACCAACATTTCCCCTTCAACCTATCACTATTGAAGCTCGTTTTCAATAGTGGGGCCTTAAAATTATTGGTCCCATGAATCTAATGTCCTCTAGAAAACAAAATTATATTTTGACAACCACAAATTACTGTAGAAGGTGGGTAGAGGAGATACCTCTCGAATTTTTATTATACAAAAAATGACCTCCTCATCAATGCAGAGGAGAAAGACACAATGGTTGACGACAAGACCTAAGTTATAGGACTATTTTCTAGGGTAACACACCCTAGACATAGAAAAGGAGGGTTATAATGTTTTCCATCTCTCAACCAAAAGCATTAGTCCCTAAGCTAATGCTCTGTTTTCCCTAAAGGGTAACATTACTCTATATTTATGAGATTACGGAGGTCAAAGCGCAAGTTGACTAACTGACACTCTTTTTTCACTCAAATGTCAGCTCGAAAAGTAGGAAACATCCAGCTCAGGCCTAAATAAGGACATTTTTATTCTTAACGGAGTCTTGTTTGGTAATTTAATTGGTGTTAAATTAATTACATGAATTATCAACCAAGTATAGTAAACTGATTAAATGTTTGTGCACTGTCGCTGCTAGGAGTCCTTATCATTCAAACAATTCCTAAATAAAATTTAGATACTAAGTTGCACATGTTTTACTTAACAACTATGAAAGTAAATATGAAATCAAAACTATTGCTCTTGCTTAAAAGAAATATCACACTATTCTTGAAATAGACATCACACTTGCTTCACTCTTGATTGAAATCAAATAACACACACACTTTCTCGAAAGAGAATATCACACTTTCTTGAAATTAAATTGTGGAGCGATAAAAAGGTGTCTTGTGAACTCCTAATTACCTCACATTAATTATCAACCCAGGGACGACTTTTTATTTCAAGAGTGTACTCTGTCTGAGGCGGCTATTTACTCAAGAGTAATGTTTCGCAGTATAGTGCTCAAAACCCAAAAGTAAATGAATGCTTGAAAAAGAAATCTAATTGAAACAGCAAGAAACCGAAATGTTCTAAACTAAATCATTCATTCAAATAACCATCAATCGAGGATACAGTTGCAATAACTCATTCCTCTAGAAATTGATGAAGGAAAAGGAATTAGAGTATGGATCATGGATCTGGGAGCATAATAGCGTCTGCTGTGTCTCACGACAGCCTTGATCCTCCTCCCACACTAAAACAGTAAATGCAAGTAAATGGAATGGAAATTAGAGCATGGACCAAAGATCTGGGAGCTAAGCAGCGACTTGTTGACTCACTACAGCTTTAGACCCTCTCTCACACCAAAGCAATAAAGGCAAGTAAATAAATCAGCAGAAAGTAAAACGGAACAGCGAAATGGAAATGGGACAGCAATAAATGATGCAGCAGTAAAATGGAACAACAATAATCAAATGGAACAACAGCAATCAAATGGAACCGCAAACTCAAATGGAACAGCAAACTCTGATGTATGTACGCGTTCTATACTATTGTAGCGATCCGAGAGTAATGTATGATGTGACTATGTTTATGAACAAAGTGATATTATCTTCAAGCCTCACAAATACTTATTTTATATGAATCCAATAATGATAACATTCATACCAATATCTTGCTGTAGAAATGGATGCAATTCGAATAGATTCAGTTTGTGTAATACAGAGACGTGAATTAAAGAACTTATTCAGATTCAGATATTAATTAAGAAGCATAGTCTATCATATAAAAGATATATCGGATTACTGAAACAAGAGAAATAAGCAAACAACACAAATCACCGTATGATACAAAGGCAAGTGTCCTCCGGAGCCGGGCCCTTAGCTGCCGATGGTACACCGCCTTAGATTACTCTAGACGCATAGACGGAATGAACACCAAGTCTTTTAATTGCATCCACAAAAGTATAACAAAGTCAGGTCTCAATGAGACTCAGCGATCAAAGTTTATTCCGAGAGTGTAAAATTACAAAAGCAAATCCTCCTCCTCTGATCTTTTGTTTCATTTAAATAGAGAAAGATCAGAGCATAGATAATTACAACATGATAAATTTGGGTTGATTCTAACCAGATGATCAACAAGAAAATATATTCCCTCTCATCTCTTCAACAAAAGCAAGACAAATTTGGGTTTACAGCTGAGATTTGGAGGGCGGCCGCAACTGCAAATCTGAGAAAATCGTGCTCAAAGAACCCTGCGTTTCTCCCTGTACAAGCCGAATTTTGGCAAACTGTTCCTCTGGAAGATAATTGGGCCCGTTCTGGACAAAACCCATGTTCCGGATTTTCCAAATTCGTCTTCATTTGCTCAGAATCTTAACCGCAAAACTGTCACTCCTTAAACCAGCGAATTTCTGAGTTGGTTGATTTAAAAATCAAATCTTCAATCTGGAAGTTACTTTGGAGGTTAAAAATGGTAAATAAGGTTACAACCAACTTATTAGAACTATCATTGGTAAAATAATGCATAATAATCAATTTATTAGAAATAAAGGAGAATAAATAATATTTATTCATGAGAACATAAATAATTAATAAAATGGATTTAAATGATAAATTATAATAAATAACATGATGAAGAATGGTAGAAATGGGTGAAATAAACGTTCACAAGTGACAATAATAATGGCATATTATCGACTCTACATAAATCACACACACACTTGCTTGAAACAAAAATTGGTAATGAAATGAGATCTAAATTACTATGATAGAAAGAGAAATTAAATCTATACTTAAATTTAAATCTTATTCACACAACTACAATGTAACTCAAAACAATAATGCAAATATATATCAATCCACACCCTGTTATACTACTTTCATGTGCATAAGGGATCTCAACTTTACTCATTCTTCCTAAAACAAAATGGTTAAACAAATCCCGCCTTAAAAGAAATCCTAAAAATTCATTCAAAGGTAAAACTTAAGCAGTTAGATAAACTAATGAAACATTATAAAGAATACAGAATTAAATTGCTAATTGTAAATAGTAAAACCTTACAACATGAGGGGGCCCTCTTGTAAGAAGTAGGCGACAACGCGACTCCTTCACAAGATTATATAAGCATGGATAAATCATAGAAAAAAAGGATGAAATGAAACAAAGTTTTTAAATTCAAAAACAAAGTTTTTCAAAACCATATCCAAGTCTGTGATTATCATGCCGATAGGTAGATTTATAATCTCTTATGAATAATTGTTTCAGAGTATTATGACCCTACCCTACTCGACAGTAACTAAAATTAACATGAAGAGATAACATAACATGATTTCCTCATGATTTTATATTAGCAAAGAAAGTCATGAGGTTGAATATCTGCATTCACTAATTCCTCACTCCCATGGCTCACCTTCTGTGGTGGTTGACTTTCTCTTTGACTGAGGTGCTACAGTGCTTTCATTATCAATCCAGGTTATGAAGATAGGTAAAAATCATTGTGCCATCTATTTGTCACCTAACCATATGTCTCATTCTTCGATTGGAGTTTAAAAACCTTTCAAAACATTGATTTTGTTGTAGAATCAGTAATTAGCTACAAAATTGATGCAATTCAATAGCTCATGCAAATATTAAGTTAAATAATAAAGAAAAATGACACTTATGAAATAGAAGATGATTATATACCTACTATTCCATAAACCTTGTAAATTGATGTCCAATTTAGAGTTATTAGAGTCAAACAGAAGGATGATGGAGTGTAAGAAGGTGGTCAAAAAGAGGCAATTTTGGAGTTCAACATCCCCCCACATAATTTCCTGAAATATTAACTCATCCAATCCAGCCTACCCTAGAAGAGAATGAACTTCTGGGTGAATTGAAAAATCTGTGTCAAAATTCCACTTCTCCAAGCCATTAGGGATGTGCCTATTTACAACAAACTGATCAAAGAGAAGTGTTTCAAACATCCAAGGAGGCAAAAAAGAGACACCCCTACCATTAATGTCAATGGTCAGCTGTCTGACTTAATGTTAGGGTAGGTAATTTGACCTTGGAAGCCCTATAGTAGATGTGCACATCAATGGCACCATTTTCCCACACACCTTGACTAATCTTGGGGCTTCCATCAATGTAATGACTAAGGACACCATGCTCAAGCTAAATCTCTAGGGTTCATTAAGAAAGACCACAATAGTATTGCAACTTGTAGACCGTTCCACAGTAGCCCCTAAGGGGATCGTTGAGGATGTGATGGTCTCCATTGACTCCTGGGAGTACCATGCAAACTTCCTTGTTTTCCATCCTAAGGCCAAGATTAATGGTTATCCTCTCATACTTGGGAGACCTTCGTTAGCCACTGTCAATGCCTACATCAGCTACAGGGCTAGAAATTTGCCTATAAAAAATGGGCATATGTCCAAGTAGTTGGTCTTGTACCCTCCTTCTTAGCCATCTTTAGAACATGATTTACCTTTATGGCTAGAAGAGGAGGAAGAATATGAAGTCTACTCAGTTGAACTCTATACCCAAGAAACTTCCATGGGAGGAGGACAACCGAATCAAGATGATTTGATTGAACACATACTCCAAAATCTAGCTCCCAGCACCTTGTCCTTAGAGGAAGTAGTAAAGGAAACCAAGAGAAACCATAAGATTGATCTATGCTTAACTGATTCAAACCTTACTCATGTCAAGACAATAGAATTCAGCCCTAAAAGAACTTTGAAAATAAACTCCTCTCTGTCTGTACGCTAAGAAGAAGAGTTGTGCAACATGCTAAGGGAACATCTGGATGCCTTTGCTTGGAGTTAAAAATACATGAAGGGATTGTACCCCTTGGTGTGTACCCACCACTTTTATATCAAAGAATATTGCAAACCAGTCTGAAAACCCCAAAGGAGAATGAATCCAACTTTCAAGGATATAGTCAGAGAAGAACTACAAAAGCTGCTAGATGCACGATTCATTTACCCTATATCGGACAGTGAGTGGGTTTCTCCTTTGGTGTTGGTTCCAAAGAAAATTGGGAAGTGGAGGATTTGTGTTGATTACAGAGAGTTAAACAAACCAACAAATAAGGACCATTTCCCTCTACCTTTCATTGACCAAGTGTTAGATGGCCTAGCAGGGAATTCTTTTTTCTCTTTCTTAGATGGCTTTAGCTTGTACAATCAAATACAGATTAGCCAAGAGGACCAGGATAAAAACACCTTCACCTATCCTTGGGGTAATTTCACTTATATGGTCCTTTCTTTTCGCCTATGCAATGTCCTTGCCACTTTCCAGAGGGTAGTCCTGAGTATCTTTGCAGATCTAGTCCATGATGCAGTGGAATTTTATATGGATGATTTTATACCCTATGGGTGTGATTTCCAAGAGGTTCTCTCCAACTTGGGTAAGGTGTTGAAAAAATGCATGGAAATGAACATGCCCCTTAGCCCTGAAAAATGTGAGTTCTTGATGATTATAAGGATTTTTCTAGGTCATTAAATATCTCAGAAAGGACTGAAGGTGGACATGAATAAGATAACCATCATCCAAAGGGTCCCACCTCCGCAAGAATAGAGGGATGTTAGAAGTTTTCTAGGCTTAGATGGATACTATAGGTGGTTTATAAAAGATTTCAGCAAGTTATCTTCTCCTTTATTTGAGTTATTGCCCAAAGGCTCCGAATTTTTATGGTGAGAAAACTATTAGGAGGCCTTGGACACCCTAAAGGACAAGTTGACTACCGCACCTATTCTCTGAGGCCCAAATTGGGCTCTTCCTTTCCATATACATGTTGATGCCTCTCACAAATCCATAGGAGCAGCTCTAGGCCAGATAAATGAAAAGCTACCTTATGCCATTTACTTCATCAATAAGAATCCGTCAAAAGCTAAAATGAACTACACAGTGACTGAAAAGGAGCTCCTAGATGTTGTGCATTCATTGAAAAAAATTAGGCATTAAATTATAGGTTACAAAACATTTGTACATACTGACCATGATGCAATTAAATACTTGATGAATAAACTTGATGTAAAGGCCCAAATTATTAGATGGTTACTTTTATTGCAACAATTTGATCTAACTATTATTGATAAGCCTGGAAAGGAGAATGCTGTTGCAGATTTTTTATCCAAATTTATTTTTCTTACAGGGTAGGAAGGAATGGTTGATGATCAGTTACTGGATCAACACTTATTTTTCATTTCAGTTCTCTCTCCATGGTTTGCTAACATAGAAAATTATTTGGTGTCCGCACAATTTACACCAAATTTGTCCTCCAAGGAAAAAAGCAAGATTGTGAGGAAGATAACTCCACTCACTTGGATTGGGGGCAACCTCCTCAAACCAGGCACAGATCAAATTCTGAGAAAATGTGTTAGGGAGGAGGAAGTATTTGACATCCTTCTGACCTGTCATGATGGGCCTTGTGGAGGTCACTTTGTAGCCAAAAGGATAACATTCAAGGTGCTACAAACTGGTTATTACTGGCCAATTCTTCACCAGGATGTGAGGAGGTATACTAGTCAATGTGATTGGTGCGAAAGGATGGGGAAACCTACCTTAACGGATGAAATGACTCTACAAACTCAAGTGACTTTCGAGCCATTTGGCAAGTGGGGCATGGATTTCATTGGACCCATTGACCCTCCATCTAGGCAAAAGTAGTACATCATTGTGTGCATGTACTATTTAACCAAGTGGGATGAAGCTAAGGCCATTAAAGCAACAACATAAGAGAAAGTGGCTGATTTCTTAAGGGAAAATGTATTTTATGAGTTTGGGTACCCTAGAGAACTGGTCACTGATCAAGGAAGTCAATTTACATCTCAAATGATTGAAAACATGTTAAGCCAACACAATATCAAGCATAGAACATCTACTCCTTACCACCCACAAGCTAATGGGCAAGTGGAGGTCACCAATAGAGCATTGGAAGGCATTCTGACCAAAGTGATTAGCAACAACAAAAAGGACTGGCCAGACAGATTAGTTGAGGCCACTTGGGCCTACAAGACCACCTGGAAGACCACCATTGGATTCACTCCTTATGACCTGGTCTATGAGAAGAAGGCCCTGCTCTCCATTGAAATTGAATACAACACCTTAAGAATGGTAGCACAACTGGATCTAGATCTCACTAGGGCACAACAAGAAACATTGCTACGGCTGAATCGGTTAAATGAATTTAGGATGTAGGCCCTCCTGTACATAGAGGTGACTCAAGTTCAAAGGAAGATTTGGCATGACAAGGACATAAAGGACAAACAATTTAAATAAGGTGATTGGGCTTTGTTGTATGATTCTAGATACAAGGATTTTAAAGGCAAATTAAGGACTATATGGCTAGGGCCTTATGTAATAGAAAAATTTCATGATAATGGTTCAATGCAGATAAGAACCATTGACGTAGAGGCTATCCCTTTACTTGTCAATCGATACATATTGAAGGTCTATAAGAAGCTCTTGTCAAAGAAATAATTCATTAATGACATCAACAAGATAGTGATGGTGGTGGAGAAACTCTCAGCTTCTACCCCATCAAGTCCCTGAAAAAGGAAAAGAAAAAAAAAGAGAAAAAAATAGAAAAAAAAATATTAATAAAGAGACTTGGGTGAAAACCTTCATGAGGCACCTGAGTCCCACTGTTGGGTTGAAAACCTCTTGAGGCAGCCCAATGGTGTGAAAAGAAAAATAAAAAAAATAAAAAGATCTCTCGGTGAAAACCTCTTTTGAGGCACCTAGGGCAAGCAACTAGGATGAAAACCTCCTTGGAGGCAGACTAGTCCTTTTCAAAAGAAAAAAAAAATAAAAAAGAGAGAAAAGAAAAAAGTTTCAAAATGTTGTTTGCAGGTCAGCTAGAGGGGGGTCAGTGCCACTTGAGAGGAACATAAGGACCTACACAATCCATATTTTAATTCCTCCATCTCATATTCTTCATTATTCCATCAATCCTTCCATTTATGAACTCCTCCAACTTAGTTTACATAAGCTCTGTGTTTTCTACAAGATTCCCAGTAATCCTAGAGGACTCCTTGAAAACCTACAGGAGTTTCCTGTAGGAATTACAACGGCTTTGGAATCCCAAGAAAATTGACCCTAGAGGAAGGGGATGACCAGCCTGTGTCAAAAAATAAAATATTCACTCCACCACATCATCACGATGACTTTCATCACCTTATTACCCCTGCATCCATCCAATAAGTCAATTCAAAAAAATATATAGTTTTCAAAGAAGAAGAAAAAAAAAATACGAGAGGGTGAGAACAGAGGGTAGAGGGACAATACCTAAAGGCTATAGCCTCTGTGTAGATTTGCTGGAGAGCACAATGCAACTAGGTGGAAGTCCCCTAAGCCAGCTCCAAATCATGTCCTGCACATAGAAGAGATAAGCATAATTACAACATACAACCTTGATAACTAATACATGAATATATAAAATACATCTTGTTACACATAACTAAGCTACTCATGCTAAAAGGTATTGGACAAACAACTAAATGAATGATAGTACCAACACCATGGAGTAGACAATACAACTGTAGTTCTATATTAATGTCGGAAGAGTGATTACAACCATCTGTTGCATCAACCTTCCCTTACCCTTATAGCTCCTCTCTCTCTCCCCCTTCTTACCAACTTCTTATGCTTAGATTTGAGACTATGCTTGACAATCAAGTAAGCTATCCTTTCAAATGATCTAACCTCTATCTCCATAGCCCTAGATTTTCTTATGTAACAATTGAGTTAGGGTTGCCAAGTTCCTCCATGAGTCTCTTAAGGTAAAAGCAATGATGTTGATTGTTTCGATGCTTTTGAGCTCTTTCCCATTTTCCTCCTTCATTAGGATTAGAAATCCCACAAATAGGTCGAACTTTATATGTTTCCTTGCTTTTATGAGTAGATTTAGGAGGGAATATAGATATATTTATGAGTCAATTCACTCTTTTGACCTCTAGATTCTCCTTAGGATCCACTAATGTTGTTCCCGTACCAACAAGTAGAGTTGGTAGGGTCACTAACGCTCCCTTAGGCTTAGAGAGAATCTTTATAAAGCATGTTGTCAGTGTTTAGACAACGTTAGTGTGGAAACAAGGCTTGTGATCTTGGTCTTTTCTTCAGCTATCATGTATTTCCCCTCTAAGCTGATGAGGGGGTCATTTTGTTGTATAATAGATGCCAGCTAAAGTGTGAGATCAGAGGCTATGATGATGGCCAAAATAATTTACTTAACTATATTTTTCCTTCTTTGAAAAAAAGAGAGAGAGGATTGGACCTTCAAGTGGTATGGAAAAACTGATACAACACATATATAAAACAACTAAAATCATGTCCTAAGTTGGGCATTCCAACACTCAGTAGCTATGTCAGAGTGATTTTCTCATAAAAGAGATACAATGATGTTGGCCGCCGATAAGCACAATGCGGATTTGGTGTCATAATAGGATCATTTTGAGGAGCTGTCTCTAAAAAACAATATACATAGCTTGGGAGAGGAAACAAGGCTGAGTGATGCAAGCCTCTACTGAAGGTCTTGATTTCCGCTTCACTAAATAGCGTAGATCGATACATGTGAATATATGCATTGATTTCAAACATGCATGAAATCATCTAATTACCAGTCAATAATGGAGACCGTTAACAGATGCGAGGAAGGCCACCAATAATGGTGATGGTCTCCAAGATGCACAGTACAATCTAACGAGTGTGAAAAATGTTCTTATCGTCGAACACTCATAGAATCACTTGACCATGAGCCAATACTGAAAAATCCTAATTAAACACAAGGCGAACTACCACTAATGTATGCAAGTACCAAGGTACTGAATGTGTTTATGGGTTGCCTTCCTAGATAGAGTGTTGAAGTCAATAGGAAGATACCTGTCGAGAGGTAGGAAATAATGTGTCCTACATCAATCGACACGAAACAGGACAAGAATGATTTTTTTTTTAGGAATCTCTGAGCATTGGGTCTAAACAATAGAGGGCATGGTGAAAGGATATGCTTGATGGGTTGATGGAGGAAAAAGGTTAACCCTTGAACAATTGAAGGCATGACAATGGTTTTAACTGTGCAACACTAAACTCATGAACACCAAAAAGTGTTAGGATACAGAGATGCAAGAACATCGGGGTATTTAGGCTAAACTCATAGGATGGTAGGATTCATATTGAGAGGCCATCAAAAGGAAGGTTTATCTGAGGGATTGCCATGTTCAAGGGAATGACTTCTCCCAAAACATGCTTTCTAATATTGAATGTAGTTGTATTGTCTACTTTCCTCGTCTGATTAGTTTTATGAGTCCAGACGAGTAAACTTGTTGATATTTTCATATTTTAAGAGTATGAAAATGACCACAGAAAGAGTGACTCTATGCCCTATCTGATTAGTTTAATGAGTCTAGATAGGCAAACTCATCGATGTTTTCATTTTTTGAGAGTCTAAAAAGGATCATAAAAAGAGTGACTCTATACCTTGTCTGTTTAATTTAATGAGTCTAGAAAAGACAACTCGGTGGTCTTTTCATATTTAGAGAGTCTGAAAAGATCGTAAAATAATGACTCCAGGGTGGTCCCTTTGTCATAGTTGTTAACCGGGTGCAACAAAATGTTAATAATATACCCAGATCAGTTACTTTTCCATGAGTTAATCTATTGAATCCAGATAAAGAGAAACTTATGTTCAATAGTTGTTGACCTCATTTTGTTACGAGTACGAAAAGACAAACTAAAATCTTTTTTCATTGTGAATTTTTAATGAGTCACACAACGTCAAACTCAATACATTCATCAAATTTTAACGATTCAAATGAAGAAACATCAAGGTATATTTTTCAGTTTATTGAGCAAGGAAAAAGAGGTAAAATAACTACTCATTCCTTCTTCGTAGATTTAACGAGCCCGAAGAAGGGGAAAAACTCAGGGATTTTTTCGATTTAAGAGTGAGAAATGGTCCCAAAAAAGCAAGTGCTCTGGTTGCTGCCATAGATTTTTAATGAGCCCGACGACAAAAACTCAGGATTTTTTAGTTTAACGAGTGATAAAAGTACCTAAAGAATGCTCAGGTCATCTTTATAAATTTTTAATGAGCCTAAAGAAAAAGCTCGGGATTTTTTTAGATTTATGAGCGAGAAAAAAGTGCCTAAAAAGAATGCTCTAATGATATTTTTCAGTTTAATGAGCTATAAAAAGAGCAAAAAAGCGTTGCTTAGACTGTCGTCATATGTGTTTAACGAGTCCAATGATGAAAAACTTGGGGATTTTTCAATTAAAGAGAAAGAAAAAGTCCCAAGAAAGAACATGCTCATATCTTCTTTGTGTTAGTTTAACGAGCCCAAAGCAGGAGGCTCGAGGTTTTTCAGATTAACGAGCAAGAAAAATACCATAAAAAGAATGGTTGATCTTCTTCATGGTAATTTAATGAGCCCGAAGAAGGAGAATCGAGTTTTTTACGGATTAACGAGAAAGAAAAATACCAGAAAAAGAATGCTTGATACTTCTTGATCTCATGCTTGACAATAGAAGGGTTTACGCCATGCATTTCCTCATAAGACCAAGGGAAAACATCGCAGAAGTCCTTAAAAGGGTAGGTGAAGCTCACAATTTCCTCAATATTGTGATTGGCTCCAATCTATATGTTTTCCATGATGCCTGTCTTGATTGAAATATTGATGGGCAATGTCTTTGAAATATTACCCATGTTTCCCTCCAAGTCCAAAGTTTAGGTAGTCATATATGGTGAGGAAACGATTTCAGGTGTGTTAGATGATAGGATTTGAAGAGGCATCGTGTCCGAATTAGATATCGATACACGATGGTACGAGTCCTCCCAAAGTCGCTCTTCTAAACTCATGGTCTCCCTAATAACATTTTCCTTAGGTAGGACTTGATTGAGGGGATCGAAAGAAGGAGCAGTTATGGGAGGGGCGGTGGTACCGTTGGCTGTGACTAAAGTGACCAGAGACTTGGATGCATATTGAATGGCCTGGTAGGCCCATTCCACTGGTGACAATGATATTTTTTCTCCGTAAGCATCAATGTCTGAAGGGGCGGTGAGGATCCAAGGATCGGTGAGTTCGTGAGGAATGGATGAAACCATAGAGACTGTCTGTGGAACCGCAGGCGGTGGAAGAGGGAAACAACCCATTAGGGAAGAGCCCTTCAATAGTCTAGTACCGATACTGACGTAAGAGTCAAGTACACCACCCACTAAGGGTACAAAGCCACTAGGTAACAGGGAGTAAGCTGGGGTGCAAAAGGACAACTGGTCCATTGGGCCTATCTTTCCATCAAAGGGAAATAGGATGATACAGAAGGCCGAAGACAAAATGGCATTCATGGCATAAGTCCAAGTGTGGCCCAAAAGCAGACTATAGTCATGTTTATGATCCACGATTTTGATATCCACCGTTACCTTTTTCCCACTCAGAGTGATGGGGTAGTTGGCAAGGTAACCTTTTCGGATAAAAGTGTGGCCATCAAAATCTTTAAGGGAATTCGATAGCAGGGATAGGGTTGGAGAAACCAAAGTGAGCCAACATGAAGCTGACATGACACAGGTAGAAGCACCTTCATCAATGACAATTCTATGTATACCTTTACCTTTTAAAAATATTTGCGCCTGAAATGCAAGCTGGTGGGGAAGGGGAGGTTTACATTTTTCCATGTCGAAAATTCCAAGCATGGAATCCTGTGGGTCGATACCACCAATAGTCGAAAGCAGAGCTTTCCTTTGTGTTGGACATGTTTGTAATACTTCGAGTGCCGACATAGCTAATGACTCTTGCACCAAGTCTTCTACAATGTTGTAGTTTTGGGTGGCACGTGCAGATGTATTGTGCATTGTGAGTCAAAGAGCCCCTTTACGGGGGCGAATCACAAGTTTAGAAACCGGCCTCTCAATATGAAAATTGTTGGGCAACGATGGGTTTTGACTAAAAGAAGGTTCCTCTACATGAGCAATGGAGCTGCATAGGATTTGGCTCTTGTTTGTAGATCTACTATTTTAAAGGTGTAAACGATAGAGGGTCCTTCACCAACTGAAGGATGTTGCGAACCACCGTTGCCCCCTTGCGGGGGTTGGGGTTGGTTTGAAATGAGGTGTTGTTGTTGCTGAGTGGGGAAAGGATTATTAAGGATAGCAGGGGTCCTACCAGTATCCTTTTTAGCAATGAAATCTGTGCATTCTTGAAGACACGGGGAACGATAAGTCATGTGGTCTTCAACACAAATTTTGGAAGGGAATCTAGTGGGTTTATTCTTTCCATTGTTAGGAGGCACAACAACCTTCTGCTTTGGGTTTTGCTACTTTATTGACTACTCCTTAGAAGGAGTGGTATTTTTCTTATTCTTGTTGCTCTTACCACTGGATTTTTGTGTAGAGTGCATAGAGTTTATCATGGTAGTAGGAAGAGCAATCAATTTGGTATAGGGGTCCACTGACATATGGGCAATGTGTCCACTGAGTTGTTTTACAGCATCCCTAGAGGTTGCACCGATAATCCCATCGTCGTGCACTCCGGGGTGCTGAGTAGCGAAAGAATTAGAGTTGCAAGGGGAATTGGGGATTACATCGTAAAGAGTGCCAGACTGTGAATATATCAGATCTAACTGTTGGGCATGACGTATGGATTGGTCTTCTGTGACCGCACCACCTAAGGCAACATCCTTAGCAATTTTTGGGTGTAGGGACTTGCAAAACCAGTCCGCTTAGATATAGTCTAGGAGGGAAACTTTGACTAACCTCTACCTACGTCTCCATTCATGTATATGATCAAAGATGTTGGTGGAAGTCTCCTGACGTAATGAAGTGAGGAGTTCCATCCCAGTCTCATAGCAGATGTGTAGCTAGAAGTGCTTTAAGAATTCCATCACTAGAGTTTCAAAGGTATTAACTTACGCATGTGGTATCTCAATGTACCACTTGGTTGTGTTTCTAGTAAGGGTGTAGGGAAAAAGACGTAACTAGATACTATCATCCACCGTGGAGTTAGAAACACACCAAAGATGATAGGTGGTGATATGGGTACCCGAATCCTCCCCTTGTTTCTCTTCAAACTTGGGGATTTATTATGCAAGATTGGTGACCAGAGTAAGTTATGATAGATGGGGTCATTTGTAAGTTTGTACAAGTCGGGGATATCCAACGTTGCCAAGAAAGGTAGAGTTTGTGATGCCCACAATTCAGACCAAGTCAATGACATATGACTTGAGGATCCTTGCAGTCCTCCCATCGTTTGAGTCCCAATATTATACATAGGTTGCATGGTATAGTAGTTGCCTTGGGTTATGGAATTGTAATGTAGATTTCCATGGGGATTGTGATGCTGGGGTATAGCATTGCCCCCAGGATAAGCAGTGCCCACTTGACTCATTCGAGGTTGTGAGTAGGGTGCCCCCATGGATTGGTTGGTACCTCCTTGAGGATTCCTGCCTGCCACAGAACTAACCATATGTCCTTGACTGACATAAGGAGTTCTCATGTCAATCAATGACTGACCATGCATGCTTGAAAATGGAGGGGGAACTGTTACGTTCTCGACTGGTATATGCATATTAGGAGTGCCCCTAGATACTTGAATCTAGGGGTTAGAACAATACAATGGATGCCAACCATATTGCTGGTTGAAGGGACCCGCGCTAACTGTTCTATATTGAATGTTATAAGGAGTGTTGTATGTAGCACTTGTCAAAGGTATATAGTTTGACACTAAAGGGGTGGAACCTAGCCTAGGCTTGGTTCCACTCATGCAGGGTTTCATGTGAGGGTTTGTACCTAGGACACAGTTCACCATCAACGATGTGGTAGTGACTATCAACTGGGGAAGTAGTGGGGGACCAAAAGTGTCCAAAAAGTTCCATGACTAGTTAGTCATCAACGGGATGGATGGAAATGTTCCAACGGAAGACAGAGGGGGTACAGGTGTAACGTGAACCAAGAGTGGGTCCAACGGATTCATGATCGAAGGGTTATAGGGAGGAAGAAATACTGTAGTAAAGAAATCCTCTAGTAAGCTTGAATCGTCAGTTGTCCAAACAGATTCTGTGTGAGATCTTGGAGATTGATTTCTCGAATATGGGGAATCGAGTTCAATGGAGCTTGGCGGATCTTCCACAATGAGTGGAGGAAGTCCTAACAATTGTCTAGATTGACGACAAGGGCCGGATGTAGCCATGGTGACCAATAATTTTTATCAATAAATTTTATCATGGTATTTATTAAAGTCTCAATGATAACACTCAGGCACCTAAAAAATAAAAATAAAAAAAAATACACTAAGTGAATCAATCAACAAATAGAGGGAAATGACCTTGTCTGATAAGCACCAATCACTGGAGATGAAACCTAGTACCACAATGAATAACAGAGAGGGCTGGCCAAATGTAGAGTTATGGTTACTCTAGAGATTCACTTAAACCTCAGATTGAGTGGTCAAGTACTCTCATGAAGATGAGCACCCTCCCAAAAAATGAACACAAAGTAGGTCCATCTGTGTTAGGTACTAGGGCAGCCCACCCCAGTCACCTTGTGTAATTCTATAAAAATATGGCCACTAAGGATACCTCAGATCATAGAGACTACTGGGGTGGACATGGTCATAGATAGTACGTTGTGTGGGCAGGATACCTAAGTCCCCAACATGGCTCCAAAATCCCTGAAGGGATCCACAATACACAGAATCCCCAAAGGAATTGTAAGTGAAGGCGGGCTACCTTCACTTACAGTCTGATGTTGTCTTGTATTTAGCTCTGATTTAACTGGAGTGGTCCGTGTAGTATGAGTGTAAAAGGAATTTTCTCTCTTTTAATGAGACTAGTTTTGGTATTCGATCTTGGGCAGTTTACTCACACTGCGTATCCCAAGATCCTAGCTTGAACTAATGTTTGTTTGCTCTATAAATAGTTACTGATTGATTTTAGGTATATTTTATGTGTAATTTTTTAGTATCTTCGGTATGGGTGTTGACGTATGATATTTGGTGGGACTCTGACTCAATATCATGCAAAATACAATGCTTGAAAATATTCAATTCAATGAAATAAGTTGTATTCTACAAGTGAGAGTCTTTCATACATTCATATTTATTCCACGCATCCTAGTCATTATAACAAGAGCATAACCAACAAAAATCTTTCCAATTCTTTCTAACAACTATTTGAAACTAAAATAAAGTAGATTTTAACCAGATAAGTAGAAGAATGAATAAAAAATGTTGATTTTTCTTTTATAAAAACTTTTTAAGAAAGAAAAAGAAACTATTTCCTAAAAAAAATCTCTTATGACACAAATGTTGCTAACAAAATACAGTTGCAGATCCTTTCTCAGTTCATGAGCAGGTTTCCCATCCCTTTGAGTTTACAGACACAACTACATGTCAAAATTTGGGTGACTAACGCTCTGTAGCAAAGGCCACAGAGAGTTACTGGTTCTACTAATGCATTGTTTATGCAGACACAGAGCTTTATAAAGCTCTCTTTTCTTTGCTAACCTGCGTTATTGCGGGAAAAAAGGTCAAAACAGGGCTTTGGGGATCAAATCCAGGCTGAATATATGAGGGAATAATGCAACAAGGTCTTGATGGACCAGAAAAGGAATGCAGAAGTATAGGGAGGTCCAGAAGGAGGAGGAAACTAGGAACTGTTTGGGTGAACCAAGAACTAATGTATAGTCCCTAGTGGAGTTGCCAATTCTACTATAGGATAAAATGCATAGTGTATGGAGAATGGAGATACCCTCAAGGGTCTTCTGGGACCCTTGGAAGACTGTAAGATTATCTGCAACTATCACAAAGTTACATGCATGTCCATAAACAATAACTATTTATCAAAGCAAGATAGATTCATTACCTCAAGCCTTCGTGTAGATTTGCTGGAGAGCACAATGCAGCCAGGTAAAAGTCCCCTGAGCCAGCTCTAGGTCAAGTCCTGCACATAGATTATACAAGCATAATCATAGCATACAACCTTCATAACTAATACATGAATATATAAAAGACATCTAGTTACACATGACTAAGCTACTCATGCTAAAAGGTATTGGACAAACAACTAAATGAAAGATAGTACCAACACCACAGAGTAGATAGTACAACTACAGTTCTATATTAATGCCGGAAGAGTGATTACAACCATCTATTGCATCAACCTTCCCTTACCCCTCCATCTCCTCTCTCTCTCTCCTTTCTTACCAACTTATTATTCTTAGATTTGAGACTATGATCGACAATCAAGTAAGCTATCCTTTCGAATGATCTGACCTCTATCACCATAGCCCTAGCTTTGCTTATGTAGCAACCGAGTTAGGGTTGCCCAGTTCAACCATGAGTCTCTTAAGGTAAAATCAACGATGTTTCCATGCTTTTGAGCTCTTTCCCATTTGCCTCCTTCATTAGGATTAGAAATCCCATAATAGGTCGAACTTTAGATGTTTCCCTACATTTCTGAGTAGATTTAGGAGGGAATATGGAGATATTTATGAGTCAATTCGCTCCTTTGACCTCTAGATTCTCACAAGGATTCACTAACGCTGTCCCCAAACCAACAAGTAGAGTTAGTAGGGTCACTAATGCTCCTTTAGGCTTACAGAGAAGCTTTATAAAGCATGTTGCCAGTGCTTAGCCAGCGTTAATGTGGAAACAAGGCTTGTGATCTTGGTATTTTCTTCAGCTACCATGTATTTCCCCTCTAAGCTGATGAGGGGGTCATTTTGTTGTATAACACGATTACACCAACTAGAGCTCCTACATATGATGCTGAAGAAAACTTAATGATCTGACTTGTAAAGTTATGGAAAATGACGACCAAGCTCAAAGAAGAGGCCAACAAATATAAAGTTTTATTCCATTTCATGAGGGATGTGAACCAACAAGTGCGGGACTCCAACATGAAGTTATATGCTCATAATGATGCCTTGGCTAGAAAAAAAGCAACTATTGTGGTGAAAAGTGGCAAGGAATAAGCTTGCTAAAAGATTGAATGCAAAAGGGTTAGCTCTTCAATTTAAAAAATGCTCACCACCAATCAAATAGGGGATAGAGGTACTGATCAACACTGTTGGTCTTTGACCATAGTCTCTTTTTAGTTAAACACAGATTTCCTTTTGGTGGATGCATGATGAAATGCATTAGAATCAACATGGGAGGATGTTGATCCCACGTTCTGTTCCTACCACAACTATTTTCCATCTCTATTTTGACCATTTTGGCACCCCTAAACATAATCACCTGCCATTCTTATTTCCCTAAACATTGTCCTAATCTTACTATGAGGTAAAGTATTTCATGGTAACATTTTGTTTTTTATTAGTGAATTTAAGTGGATATGAGTAGCTATCCATAAACTAACTAATCACTATGGTCAAAGTGTAGACATTGTAGTAGATGTGCAGGGTGACAATAGGAGAATCCAAGTAGTGAACCATGGTTCCTCCACTTTCGTACTCAAGAGCCATTTTGGGTTTGGTACCTAACAACGCAGGGGATAAGAGGCTATATAGTTCTAGATGGTGAGCTGCCTCTAGCCATGGTTGAACGTGTTCAACTCCAGCCACAACAAAGATCCTTGTTATCCTCTCTGAATGGAGCAGACACCAATATTGGGATTGGTTGAAGGTTGTTAAACTAAATTGGACAAGTTGTTTGAGCCATCCAATTTGAAGGAATGAATTAGCTAGGTTGTTACGATTTACTATCCATGGTTTAGTTTGTTTTAACTTAATTAACACCTATAAAAGGCTGCTATGTAATACTTAGAAGTTAGCAAACAAAAGTTAAATTGTTACTATGTATCCTTAGACTTATTTTTGAATCAAAGATGTTTACAATGGTTAGGGATTAAGTTCGAGTTCAATTGTTTGATGGTTCACTGTGGATGACGAGTTAATTGTGATCGAAGTCTCTCACTTTCTGTAAGTTACTCAGTTCATTGGTTGAAGGTTGTTAAAATAAATTGGACAAGTTGTTTGAGCCATCCAATTTGAAGGAATGAATTAGCTAGGTTGTTACAATTTACTATCCATGGTTCAATTTGTTTTAACTTAATTAACACCTATAAAAGGCTGCTATGTAATACTGGTTGAAGGGAAAGTACCCCTAGGGTCCTTTGGGCTAAGACTCTACCAGACTGAAAATTGCTTATTCAAAGAAACACACACACAGCCATCATTTTTACTTTTAAGCAAATTCTAATGTTTAGGGTACGTACCTAAGGTCCTACATTCGAGAAGGCCTTTAGGGTCCAAACCCTTCTTGGAGTTCCCTTCTTCTTCCTTCGATCTGCAAGACAAACAAATCAAAGAACACAACAGTACATGTACAGATATTTATGTATAAACCATCTTTATGCCATAAAGTTAGTTATAAAAATCTTTAAGTAACCACTTGCATAAGAATTCAAGATAAGAATCTCATAAGCATAAAGAAAGATTGTTTCGGGAACAAAGACGTGTTTCTTTATATATGAAGGCAAATAAAGTACATATATCGGAAAGATATCACCTGAACACCTTCAGCAGGCTCCAAGCAAAGCTTCCTCCCAGATTCATTCCAGCCTCAAGCCTCCAACAAGAGCTCCTTCCAAGTCCTACTCAATGATGATATCAAGGATGAATGATCACCAAGACACATGGAAACAAGGGTTTCCTATGCAAAATGGGGGAAGTGCAGAAAGCACCAAGAACTTCAGACCTGGTCTAAGGGAAAAATCTCAGCATAATAATCTTGCTCTCTTTTCTCTCCCTCCTTGGCCTTCCCTTTGATGTCTTTTTATACCCTCTCCAAAGTAGTTTTTTAGTTAGGAGTTAGTTGGGAACAGTTGGGCCATGGGCAATAACAGGTGATCCAGTAGGTAAAACCCGCGATCTCCGCCCGAAAAAGAGGAATTTATTATTTTTTAAGTGTTTTAATAGATACACGCGGGTTGGGTATAACAGACCCGCGTGTACACGCGTTTAACTCAGGGCAATGTCGCGTATAGGGAATAAAACACTGTTTTTTAAATTTTTGGACCAGGTCTGGAAGGAGGGGTTGCCCTAGGCCATGAGTGCAGCATCACAAACCATAAGAGTGAGATTTGGAGCTATAAAAAATACTTAGAAGCTAGTGAACAAAAGTTAAATTATTACTATGTATCCTTAGACTTATTTTTGAATCAAATATGTTTACAATGGTTAGGGATTAAGTTTGAGTTCAATTGTTTGATGGTTCACTGTGGATGATGAGTTAATTGTGATTGAAGTCTCTCACTTT
Source organism: Pinus tabuliformis (assembly GCA_031772625.1). NCBI lineage: Eukaryota > Viridiplantae > Streptophyta > Pinopsida > Pinales > Pinaceae > Pinus > Pinus tabuliformis. Next base: position 768,622,691 of record CM062815.1, read on the forward strand.
CTGTAAGTTACTCAGTTCCCTAGGTGTGGCCGGCCACACCCATCTAGATTCAGCTCTGTAATATTACCTAGCAGTATATCTATGTGATAGATATAGCCGGTCTTCAATTATCTATGATTCATTATTAGTTTACTTGCTACATGGAGATTTCTCTTAGTTTTGATTGATTGTATTATGCCGATAATATGATTCTTTAAACTTTTAAACCCCTTTGCTTCAACAATACAAATCTAATCTTTGGTGTGACCATTGCTTTTTCTTTCAAGGAAAAGACCTACTCTGTTCATGGACACTACACATTGTATTGGACTGTGATTGTCATAGATGCATATGAAGTTTGTTGAATTACATTGTCATCTAATGCTTATGAGGAGCTAGATTATCCATTGACAATGCAGAAGATACTTTCAAATGCCTAAATTGGATAACGTATTCAGAGTTGAATTTGGATTGTGATAAGTCAATTTCAAAATCACTTCTCTTGTTTCCTCGAGTAATTGAATTGATTGACTCTCTTCTAGATTGTTTCTACAGCTGTGTGTGACATAGGAAGTATTTGTTTCAGGTTGATTATTTCAATAATGTGATTGGCATGAGCTTGGTTTAGCTTAAGTTGAATTGCTTTATGTTAGGTTATTTGAATGAATGTATATACAACAGAAGCATTTCTTTCATAGGGATTGATTTGAATGATTTATTATAGCTTCAGTTAGTTTCATTTGTCAAATGGATTTCTCAGTTGTTAATTAGATTGCGCGGAATTACTTCAAAGTTCAAAAGAGTGATCTAGTATTAGTTTTCAAAGAACTTTCCTTTGGTTCGTTTGTGTTGAAAAGTGTGCAACAAGAAATGCTTGTTGAGAGTGCAACAAGATGATGGAGCTAAGTGAAAAGAGTCGCCTTCACTAAGTGGGCCTGCAGGCTATTTTTGGCGCAAGTCTATTTTTAGACTATGTCTATTTTTAGACATATGGATCATGTCTATGGATTGCAGGTCGCTGTTTATGGATGATTGGTCAAGTTGGGAAAAATAGATGGACTTCTATTTTTGATCAAAGTGTGAGTGATCAAAGTCTATTTTTAGACTGACTGTCAAAAATAGAAAAGTCAAATATTATTGTCTCATAATAATATTTGGACTATAAACTTGATCTTATTCTCTTGGAGCACTTCAGGATGAGCTACGGATGTGGTACATGCAGATCCCAGAGGGAAATACGTGGTTACCTATGGGATGACTAATATTTTCATGCAGGACTTCAGTTAGAACTCAAGTGAGTTGAGTTTAGTGGACTGGAGGTGCAGATGATGGAGTTGTGTTCAGTTTAGCTTTGTTAAACTGGTTGTATTTAGTCTAACTGATCAATAGACTAGAGATGAGTTGGGTGAATTAGTTATTAATTAATTCACAATTTATTAACTCATAATACAACTATAGAATACATCACTTAACTCAGTTTCATGTCAGTGCATGTTCAGTTCAACAGGGACAGGTGGTAGAGAATCAGATTGCTATCAGTTGTGACTATAGTTGTGCACCAGATCTTGCACAATCAAGGGATTGAGGATGCCAATGAGTTTGCTCACGTATTTTCCCAGTATTGTAGCCTTTGCTCATGTCCAACAGAGTGTGAGTGATTATTTGCAGGTCAAATACGAGTTTGGTAAGCCATTCTCATCAGTTCTTGAGCAGGTATTGAGCTAGAGAGGCAGGCAAGCAGTGGAATAGATTTGGAGATCATATCTGAGCTGTATTGTGTGTAACAGGTGGAGCTGGTACTGGATTGCTTGTGATAAGCATTGTACTTTGTAATGTTACATGATTCAATCAATATAATATACAGATAGTTGGGGTTTTTAACGAGATGCTTTCCCCGTGATACATACTGTGTTAATGAGTTTGATTGATGCTTCTATGTGTGCCTGTGAATGTTTCTACTTCTATAAATTGATGATCAATGTAGAGGAGATTGTGTATTATACACGTTCCGCTTATAATTGTATGATCAGGATAATCTCTGTGAATATGTGTTAAATTATTCAAAATTTCTACATGGTATCGGAGCTGCTTGATTTGTAGAAGAGATTTTTACAGGATATCAAGCGAGGATTGATCATCAGATCTATTATTCAGAAAGTGTTTACATTTTATTTCTTCAGGTAGAGTCTGTAATCGGGCCAAGTAGCCTCTGGATTCATCCTTCTTTTGGAAGGTGAGATATCCGGTGAATGCCTAGACAGTCAATCTTTGTACAAGAAATACTTTGTTCTCACGAATTCTGGATTGGAAGTGGTTGAGTTTTGAGCTGGTGGAATTCGAATTTAATTCCAAAGCAAGAGATAAAACTCAGAAACATTAAGTGTGAGAATGGAGACAGTATGCCCCAGTATCTCATGAAGTTCACGTAATACCGGGATGAGCTGGGAAGTGTGGGGGTGACTGTCGGATGAGGATGGTGAGTCTAGCACTCCTTGACCTTCCTAAGAGTTGGCATAGCTACCAGGACTCAGTGAATGGAAGGGAGAAACTGCCAAATTGGGAACGACCATGGTCGGATTTGATGCAAGAGGAGATTAGAGGGAGCACCAGAGACGGTTCTTCATCCATGCATGATGAGGAGAACTGTGCCTTAGCGAGTAAGGCGAAGAAGGGGAAGGGGAAGGTTTCTGTTTACGAATCCAGTTCTTCCAATGATGGGAAGAAGGTTGACAAGGCGAAGGTGAGATGCTTTCGTTGTCATGAGTTGGGTCATTATGCTACTAATTGCCCAAAGAAGAAGTCCAAGAAGGGATCCGGGGAAGGATCTGAAGGTGAGGCAACCTCACTTGCTTCACAATTTGAGTTGGACTTCACACTCTTCGCATGCATGGTTTCATCCATGGTGGGAAGTGGTTGGTTTCTTGAAAGTGGAGCTTCTTTCCACATGACCGGTGACAAAAGTTTGTTCAGTACTTTGGAGGAGAAAGATCTCCAGATACTCATAGGGATAGGTAATGATGAGAAGTATAGTGTCTCAGGTGTAGGCACGGTTATTTTTCAGAGGGAGCATGGAGCTCACCTTACCTTGACCGATGTCAAGTATGTACCAGGACTGAAGAGAAACTTGGTGTCGATCGCGATGTTGGAAGACAGAGGCTATGATGTGGTCTTTAGTAAGGGAAAGGTTTTCCTTAGACACATCATCACTAGACAGGTGAAGCAGATTGGTTCACGGGTCAAGAACCTGTATGCTCTTGAGGTTCAAGATGCATGCAAAGCCTTGATCAGTGAGGCAACTGATGGAGACTTGGTGGTTGAGAGGAAGCGTATATTACCTCTCAACATGCAGAGCTAGAAGAAGTCTCAGACGATTGTGGAGGAGCCATGATTGGTGCAGCAGCTTCAGGAGATTGTGGAGGAGCCACAATAGGGGAAGCTGAGAGGAGATAGAGTAGAGACATCTACTCATCCAGAGACCTCCAGTAGGGGGAAACTTCGAGCCAGGTGGGCTGAGGGATCGCATGTAGCCATACCTCGAGGTAGGAGGTGGGGTGATGTGGATTGATCGTCCCAAGGAGGAGGGGCAGGATCCTTGAGGTACCCAACCTCTTGGATGAGACCTTGCTACGGGAGCCCCAGATGTGTAGTAGTAGGAACTGACTGATTGGGTAGAGACAGATGCGGATGGAGCGGCAGAGAGAGCGACAGTGCAGGGAATCCCAGGACAGCGCATAGCTAGCAGGCTGTAGCAATGCGAGAGGCACAAGTGTTTTGCACAGTTCTAGGTGGCACAGAGAGGTGTGCGATGGTACGAGATGCATGGAGATGTTGCAGTAGCGCAGATGTCGGAGAGGGAGCACTTGTCAGCAGTAGGTAGAGCTTCAGCATCAGAGGATGTTTCTATCCGAACAGGGAGGTCAGTTGGGAGGTGCAGTGTGGATGCAATGCTGGGAGATAGAACCAGCAGCAGCACAGATGCAGTCAGAGATCAAAGTGATAGAGGCTAGAGCAGTCAGATACTGAAGAGCACAGAGATGCAGAGTTTCAGTCGACAGAGGCAATAGCAGTCGGAGACTTTGATGACAGAGCAAGTGGACCGGCCAGATGTGTTGCATGGAGAACATTCCAGAGTTACAAGATCGGGTTTGAGAGGAAGCCTTTCTTGTTGAGAGGGAGTGTTGAAAAGTGCGCAACAAGAAATGCTTGTTGAGAGTGCAACAAGATGATGGAGCTTAGTGAAAAGAGTCGCCTTCACTAAGTGGGCCCGCATGCTATTTTTGGCGCAAGTCTATTTTTAGACTATGTCTATTTTTAGACATATGGATCATGTTTATGGATTGCAGGTTGTTGTTTATGGATGATTGGTCAAGTTGGGAAAAATAGATGGACTTATATTTTTTATCAAAGTGTGAGTGATCACAGTGTGAGTGATCAAATTCTATTTTTAGACTGACTGTAAAAAATAGAAAAGTCAAATATTATTGTCTCATAATAATATTTGGACTATAAACTTGATCTTATTCTCTTGGAGCACTTCAGGATGAGCTACGGATGTGGTACATGCAGATCCCATAGGAAAATACGTGGTTACCTATGGGATGACTAATATTTGCATGTAGGACTTCAGTTAGAACTCAAGTGAGTTGAATTTAGTGGACTGGAGGTGTAGTTGATGGAGTTGTGTTCAGTTTAGCTTTGTTAAACTGGTTGTATTTAGTCTAACTGATCAATAGACTAGAGATGAGTTGGGTGAATTAGTTATTAATTAATTCACAAGTTATTAACTCATAATACAACTATAGAATACATCAGTTAACTCAGTTGCATGTCAGTGCATGTTCGGTTCAACAGGGACAGGTGGTAGAGAATCAGATTGCTATCAGTTGTGACTATAGTTGTGCACCAGATCTTGCACAATCAAGGGATTGAGGATGCCAATGAGTTTGCTCACGTATTTTCCCAGTATTGTAGCCTTTGCTCACGTCCAACAAAATGTGAGTGATTATTTGCAGGTCAAATACGAGTTTGGTAAGCCATTCTCATCAGTTCTTGAGCAGGTATTGAGCTAGAGAGGCAGGCAAGCAGTGCAATAGATTTGGAGATCAGATCTGAGCTGTATTGTGTGTAACAAGTGGAGCTGGTACTGGATTGCTTGTGATAAGCATTGTACTTTGTAATGTTACATGATTCAATCAATATAATATACAGATAGTTGGGGTTTTTAGCGAGATGCTTTCCCCGGGATACATACTGTGTTAATGAGTTTGATTGATGCTTCTATGTGTGCCTGTGAATGTTTCTGCTTCTGTAAATTGATGATCAATGTAGAGGAGATTATGTATTATACATGTTCCACTTATAATTGTATGATCAGGATAATCTCTGTGAATATGTGTTAAATTATTCAAAATTTCTACAGTTTGGACTACTTGATTCCCCTGTTTCATTTGAATACTTGGTTATATTTTCCATAGCTTAGATGCCTAATTGGATTTCAAAAATAGAGTATTGGTTTGTTAAGGTTTCATATAGGTATGTTTACATTTTGATTGATGCGACTGCAGGGTAGTTTTGAGTATAGTTTCTCATAATTGTTTCGTTTGATCTCCATGTTTGAGTAGAGTTAGTGCTTTTATTTATACTTGCAGTCATGATCAATTAGGGACTTGTATATATATTAGTTGAGAGTAAAATAGAGTATCTAGATTAAGTGCTCAACACCAAGATTTTTTATTGTTGATAAGCTAGTAGGGTTAATGAGTTTTGAGTACAGTTTGGTTGATTAGCTAGAATTGGATTGTCATTACAAGTAGTAAATCTTCGGGTGTGGATTGTAAGAATTCGAACTTGAGTGTTTTGACTGATTAAGTTTTGTATGCAGTCTGTTTGATTAGGTATTCATTCTCATAACCTGGAATCTATGGTAAAAAGTCAAGTCACCTGTTAAGTCCAGATTTCAATTCCAGTTCCAAATAGGTTAAGTTCATAGAAATTTTGTAAGTCTTTAAATTAGATTTGATTATTGATTCTGCCTGTGCTAGCTAGATGTTTGATTTCTTTTGAGTTGCAGGTATTGGTGTGTCTATTTACCTAGCTGACCATTATAAAAGAAACGTTAAAACCATGACCTAGAACTGAATAAAGGAAACACAAGACAACCCGTGCTTACGATCTCGGATTGACATATAAAATATTAGGAGATTAATTCACCAATTTAATCTCTCAGCAGAATTTTTGCAGAATTTTCATAATGGCAGTACCACAGTCAGAGGTGGAAGTATAACAGTTTCTGAAGTGGTCATAGCCGAAGTCACTAGACTTCTGGCTAAAGGGACCAAATGGACAGAAAAGTATGTCCTTCTGCACAATGTGATTGAAGTATTCCAAGGTCCAGGAGAGAAACTAGTGCGAATAAGAAAATGGATCCATCCTTTAGCATTAAGGGACCTATGGAAAGAATTGGCTGTCATCGTGCAAAGGTACATTACCTGTGACGGTTGACACAATGTGGTAAAGCCCCACCAACTGAAACTTTTAGCCATTTTAAAAGAGAAAATTTTAGTCAATTTGTCATTTTATTTGAATTCCCTATTACATGATGTATCCTATCGAGTTAGGATATCTAAGGACCCACATAAAGTAATTAGTCATAATGGATTGATTAAATTAATTATTATGACTAGATTGGCCCAACAACAATTAACCTGGGACAATGTTGTAAATCCTACTTTGGCTCCACCCCTAGAAAACATAGTAACAGAGCAACAAGGGCGAAGAACCCTAGGTCCAAGAAGGACATTGAAAAGAAAGAATTCCTCCGTGCCTCTGAACCTAGCAAAATGTAGGTGCTCTATGCGAGTGAGAGCCCAACGACATATCCCAATTCAAGCAGATGAGGATGGACCATCTCGCAAATCACCTCCAAGTCCGCAAAATTCCCCTTTGCAAGATTATAAGGAGGAAGTGGATAGAATATTGGAAAACATGGGAATATTTGGAGAAGTTGAGAACAATCTGAGAATGCTGAAGAACAGAATTGTACCCCCAACTAGTTTACCCTTGTTGACAGCCTTGGCTGTGAGAAAACCCTGCCATTCACTAATTCCATGGAAAAACAGAGGTAGGAAATTCCTTCTGTGGAAAAACCATTTGAAGTGAAGGTACATGAAGAAGAAGTCACTAGAGGAGGAAATCAGACAACAGACACCAGTCTAGTGGACCCCCCAACTGAAGAAAATCATCTAGATGAAACCCTGGGAGATGAAAATCAACCAGGTAAAACAATTTTTTCCAAGTCCCTTGAGGACAAGGCCTACCCAGAAGAAAACCTGGAGAATGACAATTTCTCAGGAGACACTGTTGTATTGGGATCTCTTGAAAGAGAAATCCATGATAAAGAGGAGCTAGAAGGTGAAGCTCCATCAGGAGATAGAGTTCCAGATGGAACCCTTGCTGATGCTAACACATTATCACCTATACAGGAACCAGAGGACAATGCAGTTAACCCATCATCGATTGGAAGTCCCAGGATAAAGAAGTCCTATAGGGACAGGCTCAGAAAAATGCTTAATAAGTATAGGAAACATAAGAAAATAATTGGGCAGCTAAGGCATTGGTTAAAAGGGGCCATTAGAGCTAGGAAATTGAAAGTAGAAAAATAGACTACAAGCACAAAGACAGAACATTTTTATGGAAAGGATGTTGAGACCCAAACTGAGGATATTTTGGCTCGTCCAAAGGAAACTCAGAGAGAGTCATGCCTTGTAGAAGACACTGAAATGTAAACTGAGGACCCCTTTGTTTTCTCACAGGAGACCCAAACGGACGACCCTACCATGGATATTATTTTTCAAATAGATGTTGAAGAGGACATTCCAATTGGTCATCTCATGATTTAAGAGGCAGCTGAAGTTTCTATTCAGACTGATCCCATGGAGACCCAGGAAGGAGAAACCTAAATAGAAGAGACACCTGCTTATATTCTGTTAGTCAGGGAGGCATTTATTAGTAGACTTTAGAATTAACTGCTGAAGGTTTAAGAGGAATTAGCCCAATACAAGGAGGAGGTAGTTACCCTGAGGAAACATAAAAAATTAAAGAAAAAATTTGAGGCACTAACCATAACTGAGGATGAGACCTTTGCTCAGTATAAGGCTGAAAAGAAAAAGGTTGAGAAAGCATGGGAGAAATTATGGAAGGCTAAAGAATAGTTGGAAATTGTTTTCTCTCTTTATTCAGACACCTTTTCATGTAGATCCCCTGCTACAAATTATTCCTTATTCCTCTTGGAAAGTTTCCTCCTGCCGAAAATCAAAATTTCTAAGGCTGGAAATCTTGTGGAAATCAAAAACACCCTGTACTTTATCAAATGATTTAGAGAATAGGATGAGCAGGTACAATGCCTCCTCTATGAACTTTATATGCACAATTTGTTTGTGGAAGATGACAGGGACAACAAACCTGGCCCCTTTATAGGGGATGTACAACTCTAGGCATTTTTCTCTTTCACTACTAATCAACTCAAGTGGGCCAAGGCCCACAATAATTTTAGGAGGCATGAAGAGGGAATTGACCTATGGGTGAGAGGGGAACCAACCAAACCCCTGCAGCTCTTGAGTACACACAAGGAATTCATGAAGCAAGATGGTGTTGTAGTCCAACTGGGGCCATTTCATGTAGATGTTATACAAGCTAGAAAGGAGTAATTCCAAGAGATTAAGGAGGAATCCTTGTCTACAGTTAGACAAAGGTGGGAAGCCTCCAGCATTGCTGTTAGAAATCGAGAACCGTTTGGATACCTTATCTTTAAAGATGCATCCTCTCATTTTTATAAATACAGTAACATGATTTTGACTATGGGACCTGAATGGATAGGATGTTGGTATAGTACTCCAATCATATGGTATCCTCCAAATAATTATTGTTTTGATTACACCTTGAAGGATCAAGACATTACCCAGGATTTTTCTATCCTAAAGAAGGAAAATGGCTTCAGAAACTATAACGAGGAGGTATAACTTGCCTACTACCTAACTCAGTTACATATCAACTATTTAATTGCATGAGGAAATGAAACAAGGTAAGTTGGGGAGGATGTTGGGTTAAGAAAAAGGTATATTTTCTCCTTAGTAATTGCTTTATTTCATATTTAACCTTACACGTTATCTATGTTTATGGATTGAAATAAAGGAAATAATAGTTAAAGTTGGATGAAAGCACTTGGTAACAAATTAGATAAATATAGCACAAGGAAATGAATTTTTACTATCCTTGTGTATAGAAGATGCAGATTGGTCAATAGTCATTCACTTGATAGAGCAGCACCAGCCCACAAAAGGGAAAGACAACGTTTGAGGCAGGCAAGGCAGCAAGAGACCAGGCATACCAATACTATTTCATGACATAATCAGATTATGTATTGCGAAATCCTTAGGATCCCCTGATCCTGAGGATTCACTTTTATCTAGTTTCCTCTTTTAATGTTATATAAGGCCGAAAGGAAAACGGAAATCAGTGCAGACTTATGTAATCTATAATTATTCTTTTTAAAACATATAATATTGTTATCTTAGTGACGATGTAATCTGGGTACTTATGTTAATGAAGAAATGTTGTGTTTGATCTCCGCTTATATTGTAAGTATTCCTTAGCGGAGACTTCTAGCGACTCTGGGCCCAGTCAAGAGAATTTCTGTTGCTTTCTTGTGTTATAATCTCTCCATTGAATCTTTATTGATTGTTAATTTTTAGTTAATATAATCTCGCTTATTGTGAGGATTGATGATTCCAATTCATACTTCTATTCATTTAGATTCATACTTAGCCATGTGATATATCTGTGTAATGCTTTGATTGGATTGGTTATATTAGTTTCAGTAGTAGATTGTTGTTCATATTGAGTTATGTTATCGTAGATCTTAGAGATAGTATTAATTGATTTCCATAATCTTCTTACAAAGAGCAGTTGTTGTTTAGAAATCATTTATTGTATTTGCTTGCTTTATGTTCAATTCTCAGTTGTCATTCAATTAGGAATTGTCATTTAATCGAGATTGCCATTCAATTAGGATTTTTTGTTCAATTCTGATTTGCTATAGATTAACATTGTTGCTCAATTGTACAATTCTCTTTCTTGATTGAGCGAGTTAGTTTTAATTCTATTCGAAGGTTTCCAAGCATGATTCTTTACATTCACATTCATATTCATTTGATTTTGGAATAAGTTAGATAGAATTGCAGAGTGTGTTAAGAGTTCTCTCAGACTTATTTCTTCCTTAGTTATTTCTTTAAGAGTTGTGTGAATTGATTTGAAGAGATAATTATTAATGACTGCAACGATTTACCATTAGCTAACATTTGAATTCACTGCATAGATTGTTTTGATACTCTTGAGATGAAAAGACTTACCCTAGGTTGACAATTAATGTAGGAATTAAGATTGCATGTAAAAATACATCTTAGTGGACCAACAATTGTATCATCATCTTGTTGGAAAACTTTTGTATTTGACCCATACCCATCTTAACCTTTCCTTTGTTGTTGGCCTTGTTTCTCAATTTATGCAAAACCCACATGAAATTCATTGGAAATAAACTAATAGACTACTTCTTTATGTTCGAGGTACAATTCAGTTTGCAATTTATTACAGCGTAGAAGAAGCTCCTCTATTAGTTGGTTTCACTGATTCTGATTGGGTTGGTGACCCTGATGATTTGAAGTCTACTGTAGGTTATGTCTTCACTCTTGGTTCTGGACATATTAGATGGGATTGCTAGAAGAAAAGTGTCATCTCTCTTTCTTCAGTAGAAGTAGAGTATCGTGGCATCATTGAAGCTCGTAAAGAAGCCCTATGGCTTTATTAGATCCTGTCAGATTTTGGTTTCTAACAGCAACATCCTACTACACTTTGGTGTGATAATAAAAGTGCCATTCAACTATGAAAAGATCCATTCCAACATCAGCGCAAAAAACACATTGAAATACACATGCACTTCATCGAAAATCTCATTCATGACCATGTTCTTGAAGTGAAATATTGTTCAACTAGTGAACAAGTTGCAAACATCTTTACAAAAGCTCTCACAAAGGTGAACTCTACTAAAAGTTGATTTATGTTTGGAGGTTAGGAAGTTGTCACTAAATGGGGAGAGGCTCTAGTGCCTCCTTCCTTCCCCTACTGTGTCATATTTGTACATCATTCAATCCTATCCCAAGTTGTTCTTAAGGGGGATGTTAGGATATTCTTACTCATAGGAAATAATTAAGTATAACTTGGTCTAGTGTATGTCTAGGTAGAGTGTATTTCTTTAGTATGTACATTTTGTAACTTACAATCCAACGGTCACAATGTGTTCTAGAAATGAAGAGATGTGATGGTTCATTCTCTCCTCACTATTACCGACACTTGATCCATGGCTTAACACCCGATTGGTCCATGATATCTATTTAAAGAGCATGGAGGGTCATCTTTTAGGTGACCATTCATGAGAGAAGCTTATGTAAGTTTTCTTTCTTTTACATTAAGAAATTGTCTGAAGTGGTTGCGTTGGCTCAGGTCGTGGATTGTTTCCCTCCTTAAGGGTTTTAATCATGTTAAGAATATTGTTGTACTGATCTGTGAACTGTTTTTGAGTGGTGTCCTTTGGTATTCTATCTAAGGAACTTAGCATGTAAATTCCTACATGGTAGCAGAGCTATTCAAGGGCCGCATCAGTTGGTGATCCAAATCTGAAGCCGATACAACTGCATTCGACAGTCATTTCCTGGATTTACTATATATGACTACTTTCGAGCCAAGAGGACTTCTCTATTGTGTTAGCAGCATCTTTTCCAGTGAGGAACCCCTTTCATTTCATGAAAAAAGGTTTCCAATAGCCCTAAGAATTTAATTTTTAAGATATGGAGGTATAAAATCTTTATTTGCAGTTATAGTTATTTATCTCTCTGTTTATTTCAGTTTATAGTCCTCTATAAAAAAAAATTATTACCAGATCTATACCTTTCATTTCTACATATACTCTTTGCCCCACAACTCTAACTGATATAGGAAAACCAGAAACAAAAATAATGGATTTTTCTCATGTTTATGCTCTTTTTATAGGTTTTAACCCCATATAGAAATTACCTGCATAAGAGTTCTAAAAAATAGAAAATAAACAAAGGCGATTGCATAACACATAAAACACATATACACATATAATTTCCCCTGGATCCAATAACCGAGACTACTAGATTGATTTTTCATTATATTCCTTTCAATGTTACAATACATATATATACATGTCAAAGCATCCAATACCATGGACCGAAAACCATCACACCAAAAACCATGTGTAAAAACCATGCACAAAACCATATGTAGGTTTTCCCCACCTAATATAGGGTCCAAAAAAAATTCCCTTGGGCATTGCCCCGGACCCCGTAGAGGGGGCCTACCCACCCCCCTCAAACCCCCTGTGACCCCCCCCCCCGTCTAACGTCTCGGTTAATTAGGAGGGCTAGTCGTGGAAAGAATATAACACAACCCAAAATTTTCCCACCTGTTGTTTTCTTTCCACAGGCACCCACAAGAGAGATTAGTCATTTATCTAACCCTGCAATGCCCATTGTTTCTCTGCACCAAGAGAAATTCTTAGAGCTCACATATTTTGTCAATGGATTTGCAATATTCTTCAAAGTGTCCAACTTTACTAAAAACACCTTTTTGTCTTCTATCATATCCCTCACGAAGTGATACTGAACATCAATGTGCTTTGCCTTTGAATGGTAAGTAGGGTTCTTTGCTAAGAAAATTGCAGTTTCGCTGTCATATTCTAACCTTATAGCTTCCTGTACTAACCCCATACTTCAACACAATCTCTACAACCAAACTACTTCCTTGCTTGCATGAGTGGCTGCCATGTATTCTACCTATGTAGTTGATAGTGCCACTATAGATTGTTTCTTACCCATCCAACTCACTTCACCTCCAAATAGGTTAAACACATACCCACTTGTAGATATTCTTTGATCCAGATCTCCAACCTATTCTACATCAACAAAGCCACGAATATCCAAAACTTTGTCCAATCCTGGTCCTCCTTGGTAGCACAAACCATAATCACTAGTTCCATGCAAATACTTGAAAACCCGCTTCACTACTGTCCAATGATCCTTCCCTGGTTTTCACATAAACCTTCTGAATACTCCCATTGCATGTGCAATGTATCATCTAGTAGAGACCATTGCATACATCAAGCTATCGACTGTACTTGCATATGGAACACGAGACATGTCCTCTTCCTCTTCTTGTGCCTTGGGACATTGTTTAGCAGATAAATTTACACCTACAGGAATAGGAACCTTCACTGATTTACTATCTTGCATATTAAACCTCTGCAATATTGTCTCGACATACTTCCTCTAGTTTAACCAGAGCTTCCTCTTTGCCCGATCTCTTTTAATTTCCATGCCCAAAATATAGTTTGCAGCACAAATATCTTTCATGTCGAATTTGGAGGACAATTGGGTCTTCAAATCCTGGATAATTTCTTTGTCATTTCCAACTACCAACGTGTCATCCACATACAAGACAAAATAAATAAAATGGTCACCAATTAATTTAAAATACACACAATGATTTGCTTTGCTTCTAGTGAAGCCAAGTCCCCATATAAATGTATCAAATTTCTGATACCACATCCTTGGTGATTGTTTTAGCTCATAGAGAGACTTATTTAACTTGCATACCAGTTCTTTCTTACCCTTCACCGCAAGTCCTTCAGGTTGCTTCATGTAGATCTCCTCTTCCATATCCCCATGTAAATGATGTCTTCACATCCATTTGTTCTACCTCAAAATTAAAAGAAGCAGCAGCAAATAAAAGTAATCTAATAGAAGCTACCTTGGTAATAGGAGAGAAAATATCACCAAAATTAATTCCGGGCACCTAGGAATAACTTTTTGCTACCAATCGAGCTTTGTATTTCTCCACCTTTCCTTCTCCATTTGTCTTCTTCTTGAACACTCATTTGTTGCCAATGGGTTTCCTTCCAGCCGGCAACTCCACTAGATCCCAAGCCTCATTTTTGTGCAAAGATGCCATTTCATCAAGCATGGCCTCTTTCCATAGTTTTCCATCCTATGAATCTACTACTTCCTTCACAGTTCTAGGATCATCATGAGTAATAGATAAAGAAAAATTTGAACCAAAAGTAGATGGATTATACCTTTCTGGTTGCCTTCTTTCTTGAACTGATCTTCTCACAACCAGAGTTTATGGCTCTTCATCTTCTGATTCCTCTTCTGCTATAGAGTCTGATTCTTCCTCCTTTAGCTCAAACTCTATCTTCTTAGGTTCCTTTGATGGGACTTCATGTTTAATAACATTTTTCATCTCTTTGAACACCACATATTGGCTATACACAACCTTCCTTGTTACTCAGTTCCAAAGCTTATAACCCTTTAAACCATCCTTATACCCAATAAAGATGCACTTTTCAGATTTACTATCTAACTTTGTTCTTTTCTGGTTTGGAACATGTACATGTGCATCACATCCAAATACCCTCAGATGTGAAAGAGAGGGTTACTTACCAGTCCATACCTCTTGTGGAGTCTTATCCTCCAATGTTGATGAAGGTGATTTGTCAACCTGGTATAATGCTGTCTCCATCGCCTCTGCCTAGAATTCTTGTCCTAACTCGGCACCACTGAGCATGCTTCTTGCCCTTTCCATCAACATCTTGTTCATTCTTTCTACAACTCCATTTTTCTCAGGTGTGTATGTAGTAGTCTTATGTCATGCTATACCACACTTCTTACAAAATCCTTTAAATTCCTTGCAGCAAAACTCTCCATCGTTATCTGTCCTCAACAGCTTTATCTTCTTCTCCATCTAGTTTTCCACCAGAGACTTAAATTATTTTATCCTGTCAAGGACTTCAGATTTCTTCTTGAGGAAATATACCCATGTTCTTTAGAATTCATCTATAAATGATACATGGTACACAGACTTACCGAGTGATGGAACCTTCACAGGTCCAAACACATCACTGTGCACAAGATCTAGTATTTGTTTTGCCATCTTACCACCAAAGGGGAAACTCACTTGATTCTGCTTCCTATATACACA
This sequence comes from Pinus tabuliformis, assembly GCA_031772625.1. Taxonomy (NCBI): domain Eukaryota; kingdom Viridiplantae; phylum Streptophyta; class Pinopsida; order Pinales; family Pinaceae; genus Pinus; species Pinus tabuliformis. The sequence goes on from CM062815.1 coordinate 768,637,781, forward strand.
ATTTTTAGAGAAATCAAAATCCTGTTAGCTATTAGTCATACCTTCTAACATAACTTTACCATGAAGTATTCGAAGGACCTTCTCTCCAATATGTCCAAGCCTTTGATGCCATAGCATGGTATTTTCTTGAAAGACCACTAGATTTTCTGCTTCACTTTCAGGAACCACAAAACTATTGCACCCATCAATAACAGTGCTACCCTACAACTTGTACAGAGTTCCAATCTGAACTCTCCACATCAATACCAGTGCTCAACAAACCATCTTTCATGTATCTTTCTCGAACACTATTTTTACACTTGCATCATCCAACTTGCTTACAAAAATCAGATTTCCGGCCAATGCATGAATATGTAGAACACCCGGAAGTGTTCTAACCCTTCCACCTTGGAACTTCAGCTTTACTTTTCTACAACCAATGATTCTATAATTCTTATCATCCCCTAAGAAGACATCACCACCATAATATTTCTCATACTCAGGGAACCACTCTCTATGGGAAGTGAAGTGAAAGGATGCACCTGAGTCAATCAACCATGCCTCATGATCTACATGTGTACTTGAAGAAGCCAAGTATACATCCCCATATTCATCTGAGGTGGTTTTCACCTCTATAGAAGGAGCATCATCATATCCCTTTCCTTTGTCAGGAGCTTTAGATTTACATTCCATTTTTAAGTTCCTTTCCTTTCGCATTTCTAGCACACCTTTAGAGATTTTCCTAGAGATTTAGATATCCCTCTAGATTTAGATATCCCACTTGATGACTTATTTTTGTTTCTGTTTTGGGACTGTCCTCATACAGACAAGGCATCACCATTCAGTATCTCCATATTTTTTCGTCTCATCTCCTTCGTTAGCAAGGATGAGACTATTTCATCAAACTGCAAGGAAGTTGCATTGCTACCTATTGCAATAACGAGACTATCCCATGAATCTGGTAGAGAACACAAAAAACTAATCCACTTATCTTCATCTAAAATTTTAATATCAACATATAATAACTAACTTACCACAGTATTAAGTGTGTTCAGATGCTCTATCACCAAATCTTCATCTTTCATCCTCAGGTTATACAACCTTTTCTGTAGAAACCATTTATTCACCAGAGACATAGATTGGTACAAAGTCCCTAATTTGACCCACAAAGCCTTAGCCATAGCTTCCCCTGATACATTTAGCAATACTGAATCTGAGACACACAATCGTATTGTGCTCTTTTCCTTCCAATCCAACTTCTTCCATTCTTCATCGGACACTCCCGTTAGTTTAGTACCTAGATCTACCATGATCCAATGATCTTTATCTACCAACAAATCCTCCATCTTGAGTTTCCATAACTCAAAACCTTACCATTAAATTTCTTTATCTATATCTTTCCACTGCTCGCCATCTTCTTTCACCACCAGAATTGATCTCGTAGATCTCCCACTGAACAAGGTCTACCATAGGCTTGAGAAAAACTGCTCAATAGCAAAGGCGTCCCCTTGAAGCCAAAAACAATTCCGATACCAAATGTATGTTTTAACCTCGTACAGAAATTACTTGCATACGAATTCTAAAAAACAAAAAATAAACAAAGGTGACTGCATAACACATAAAACACATATACATAGATATTTTCCCATGGATCCCAAAACTGGGACTACCAGATTTATTTTTCATTATGTTCGTTTCAATGTTACAATACATATATATACATGTCAAAGCATCCAATACCATGTACTGAAAACCATCACGCCCAAAACCATGTGCGAAAACCATGCACAAAACCATGGATAGGTTCACCCTACCTAATATAGGGTCCAAAAAAAATTTCCCCGGGGCACTACCCTGTTATAGACATTTTTGTGCCTTACATCATGGAGCATGAAATGTCAATAATCTGAGGGATCCAAAGTCCCTAAACATGTTGTTCCTACCCCTAGAGGAACAAGGTCAGCAAACCACAGCACTACAGATCAGTTATCCACTGAAAAACACTCAAAAACAGGTCAATTTTGGATCAAAGCAGCTGCTCCACTAAGCATCTGCGCTGAATGTCAAAAGCTCTATGGTGTACCTGCGCTGCATAGCAAGTGCAACAAAGGCTACCTACGCTGGGCGTACTTTGACATGTGGAGGAATCTTTTCTCAATGTGCCAGTGCCCAGGAAGCTTCCAAAATGACACTTGGATCAGAAGATTCGCCTAATGATGAGTAAAGAGGTTCTAAAACTCCAAGTGGAAGGTAGAAACTCCGAGTGGACTCAAGGACTGAAGAACAACTGGAGTTGAAGAGGACAACAAGTCACACATCAAGCTGAATTATCTTCACTCCAAAACTCTATATAAGGATCTCATCCCATGGGATCTGAAGGGCGGAATTTTGTGCAAAGAATTGTTGTTGGTTTACAGTTGTGAGTATTGGGTGATTGCTTGAGGGAGGTGAAGAGGAGATTTCTTTCCGTCGGGAAGGTGATGCTGGATTGGACCTCTCACGGTTGTATCACCGCCTGAACCTTACTTCCTTATATTAATAAAGCATCTGAGGTTCTTCTATTCGCATGTGTTTCAATTGTGTATTGTCTTACTTGCGTATTTGATTTATGCTAATCCTTGAATCAATTATGAATGCATGCTTCTTGTAGTTTCCTTTTCTTGTTTTATTCGCAGGATCTCGTGTAGCTGGGCCCGTGAGAAGACTTGGAGCTGGGAGCGAGCAGCAAATAGAGGAGATTGGATCGACCATTTGCGCAATACATCGGTAAGTGGATCTCTTCCTTTCATCTCTTGCATGTCATAAAGAAGTAACTTTAGATAGCTTTGCTTCAGCTGTTGCTACGGAACTATCACCCTTAGAGTGGGATAGGGTCATTCCGTGTTGGATACTTTTCCCCACAACAGACTGGCGACTCCGCTGGGGATCGTGTCTTGTTGGTAGCTTGTGTTTCTTGCTATTCATTTCCTAAACAAAGGGAGTACCGAATCGAACTGCATTTGAATACTTCGAATGCAAAGTAGAGGGCAGCTACTCTAGCTCAGTGCTGGGCATGTTTATGATTTGAAGAGCTGATCCACAAGGACTCTTTTTAGCTCTTTGTGATAGTGTTCATCTTCCTTAATCATCCTCTAGTGTATACTTGACTGATAGCCTCTGATTTGGCCAAAAACCATTGATTTTTGAGCAAACTGTGACCCGGAATCTGAGAGAGACGAGAGTTGTCTCTTCAGTGCAGCTGCAGCAAAGGCTACCTGCACTACAACGCAGGTCCCGAAGGGGCTACCTGCGCTGCATGTCAGATTGACAGTGCAGCACCTGCGCTGATCCAGTTTTGCCTTGTGCAACTGGGGTTCCCCACTGTCTTTTGCCCGGTTTTCAATATTGTTTTTGCAGCCTGTTGTCAACCTGTATACCCAGCTGAAACTACCTTTCTTTGCCTTCATTTCGCCTCAGTTGTATGAAGAAACCGTGATTGTTCTTATTGTATTTCTTGCTGTCATTCACAGTTTCCCGTAGCGAAAGTGAACTAGTCTTGTTGTGACCTCTTGGATCTAGACCTGTAAGAAAGTGTCGTTGTGATTCTAAGAGCTAGTTTATTGCTGTTCATAGCTGCTTGAGCATTTGCTTTCGTTATATGGTTCGAATTTCAGTATTTCTTGTGTTGAAACGAGTGAATCTTAAGGTGTTCTTTTGATTATTGGACAAAAACTTGTTTGCTTTCGCTTGAAATTGAATTCGAAATCATACAACAGCTTTCTTTTTGTAATACATCAACATTAAGGAAGAAGAAAAGAAATACTTGCATTGTGCATGTGCATTTTGACAGTTTGCATGTCGATTTAGGAAAGTGCATCAGTGTGTGCTCTATGATCTGTTTCAAAAGATGATGTCTTTCTTTTCCTTCAGTAGTTAAGATTTTCATAAGTTGAAAGAATTGAAAAAGCTTGCTTATCATTCTTAGACTGCATTTAGGAGTTGTATCATACATCAGGTGGTGATCCAAAAAGGCAAACTGCTAAGCAAGATCAACCTAAAACGAACTGAATTTACCTAACAACGCTTTGAAACATAACGAAACATAGTAGAGGTCTAGGTAGAGACGTGAACCGGCGTCGTTAAACGTAGTGACTGTCGATCTCTACGAAGGTGGGTGATTCCTCCTGAGGGACGATAGCACTAATACGGACTTGTGCCCCCGCGTACCATCGCGTATATTGGGGGACCCCTATAGGAACAAAGCCTTTATCCATAGGAAGCCGTGTCGGCCGCCCTACTGATCGCGATGCAGTGAACACAGCATTCACGAAGATCGACCACTCGTACCGTAAAACGTATTCTGTGGTTTCGCGAAAGGTTTGGCACACCCTCTGCCTAGAACTCCAGAGTAGTTTCTTTTGGCCTTTTTCAAACTCTATAACTGAAAAAGTCCATCCGAGCATTTGTCACTTCGGGCTCGTTAATACATCGAAGGAGACTAGAGTCATCTTTAGCTTTTTCTCGACTCTTAAAAAGTCAAAAAGCAAGTTGTGTCTAAAGCGTCGTCATATAAAATTCATTCTAAACGGAACATAATCACCCCTTATTCCTACGTTGATCTTTAGGTTGAGAACATGGAACACACCAACCAAGGGATTCCACATGGTGGGACCCCTAGCCCTTTCTCCTCTTGGGGAGAAGTTGGTGCGCCCCACATGGCCACGTTGTCGCTTCCAGGACTGACAATTGGCCTGCCAGTTTGGCTGTTCTCAACCACTGTAGTTCAGACCACCACCATTCCTGAACAGTCGAGTCAACAGTTAGACCAGTCTAAAGCTACCCTCCAGCCTTCCACTTCTTATAAGCCTTCCTCCGATCCTTCTTCTTCGAGAGGTCAAGCCGCCGAAAGCGGAGCTCCCATAGAAAAGAAGAAGAAAGAAAAGAAGCAGAAGGAGCCAAAGGCGCTTGGGGGCAAGCAAAAGGCATCTAACAAAAATCCACACACAGCACGGACCGGGCCCAAATCGCCATGTGTCATATGTAGAGAGAACCACCTCCACCGTGATTGTCCCAGTATTCCCCGGATACTAAGGGACTGGTCCCCTCATTTGCACAGTTCGGAAGCGTCAACCTCTGACAACCAGGTTGAATGCTTACCGTCGACCAACGGAAGTGAAGGTCCTAGACGACGAAGGGGAATGAGATTCCCCTGCGAACTGTGTGAAGGCAATCACACCCTCCGCCGTTGTCCCTTTTTAGACGAAGCCAAGAGAGTTTTGGAAGATCAACCGGTTGCACCGTTGCTACTTCCTCCTGGATACCGAAAACTCGCGCCAAGTCCTTCGTTGGTTGAAAATACAGCTGCCCCGCTCATAGGGCCAGCTGAAGTGTCAGTCACTGAAAGTGAACCTACTGAATCCAGACCAGACGAAAGTCCAAAGGTCGAAACGGCAGTTGACCCGGTTCTCCCTTCAGAAGTTTCATCTTCAAATACCACAGTCACTGAGGATTCATCTTCAGCTGACACCCCTACCGAAGAGAGTAAGGATGACACCGTCCAGATTCTTTTCGTCAACACTGATTCTGATGAACATCTGGGCAATGTGCCCACTCCTTTATCGCAGGAAGGAGCATCGTCAGGATCATACCCGGCCGTATATTCGGTCCCACCACCAAACAACCTGGTTGTGTCCTTTGATTGGAACCTGTTATCACCAAAATAGGACCATGATAGGCTGCTGATCAGACTATCTTAGTGTAACTATTTCAAACCAATCTTTTAGCTAAGGCTTAGCCTCCTTAGCCTGAGAGGGCTCTCTCAAAGGGTTAATGATATTGATTAAAGATATGGATAGATGGCTAACTCTATGGTTTGTGATTTTATATGTTTGTAGATTGGAAGATGAAGACTTGCTACCATTGGGCTATGGAGTCAGTGACATGGATAAGGATAACAAATAACTCTTCTTATAAAACTGAGGCTTGTATATACTTCAATGAAAGAGTGACACATTCAAGAAATCTCAATAACTTGAAGTTCTAGGAGTCAGAGCATGTGGGCATGAATTCTGAGTAATGATACATCAAGGTATTTAAAAGGACAAAATTTAAAGTGATATCAGAGTTTAATACCTAAAGGAAGTCAGAGCATGAGTAACCATGAATTCTGAGTAATAAGTATTAAAACATTGAAGAAAAACATCCAAAGATAGGACTCAAAAACTCAATTCACCATAGTTTAACACTTAAAGGAAGTCAGAGCATGTTCCTCCATGAATTCTGAGTAATAAGCATTAAGACTATGGAAGTAAAGCATATCAAAGATAAAATATGAAGCTCATTGAAGTACACTAAGAATCTCAGCTTCAGAAAAGTCCAACTGCTTCTGTATATATCAATCCTTGCATAGTATTTACAAAAGTAGTCTTTTTCTCTAACATTTTCCAACCCTTTGTACATCAGTTCTTCTCCCATATATAGAGTTCATGTAGATTCCTTCCTCTAGCATGAGGGGAATTCGAATTCCTCCTAATTTGACACCTAATGACATTCAAAACTAACTATTAAATGCAAAGGACAGCTAACTAGGAGTCCTAGAGACCTAATACAACTAGGAGTGTAACTCCTTATTATGATTACAACAAACTTATCTAAACATTTAAATCATCCATTGACACCTAACACTCCATGAGGTCGAATTTGATGAAGCCTCCCACGTGGTCACCCAACTGCTGATGAGAAACCCTAGAAATTAGGGAACATGTTTCCCTATTTTTAGGGTTAGATCCTTGAAAATTGCAGAGCCTTTATCTCTTCATCCATGACACATTTTACGAAACTGAAGGAATTTTTTGTAGCCCATGTTGTCCAGAACAAAAACCTCTCATGGTTTTTGAAAATATTTCTCCAGCTGTCCAGAAACTGTCCTTGAAAAACACGTGGCAAATAGGGAAAAATCCGTTTTCTGAAATTAGGGTCTCAATGAAAGCTTCTTATCTCCCAACTGAAAACACATACGAATAAAGTGAGATAGGTTATTGTATCTGGACATGTTATGAAGAGAAACCTCCTTCAGAATTCCAAGATAGCCTTTCATGTGACCAAAAACTGATTTTGAAAAACACTACTAAAACCAGTAGACAAAGCTTGACTTTCTGCAGTTTCGTAGCGCAAGTTTAACCATAAATTCCTCCCACCTCAGAACGAATTTGAAGAAACTGAAAGAGGTTTTTGTAGTGCAGAATTTTAGGAAGAAAAGTCTCTTTCATTTTTCAAAATTAAGTTCTCAGCTGCTCAGGAAAGCTTTTAGAAATTGACTAGTAAAAGCAGAAAACAGAGTTTCTTCAGCTAAAACAGGCTGCTACAGGGGTTTCGCAGCGCGCTGCGAAATCACCTAAAAGATGTTGCGCTGCGAAACTACTAAAAAGGATTTATGTGCTTTACCATCAAAGAAATGTAAGACATTTGGCATTGAAATTTTGTCAGTGATAACAGTGGCTCCACTTGGGATAGTGTGCCCTTGTGGTACACTAAGAACCTGCAGTTCTAGTGCCTTGTAAAATTTATTTGACAAACATCTTCTTTCAGCTTCTTGAGCCTTCACCTCGGGCTTAAGCTTGATGATGACTGTGGGAAAAATAAATCTACCACTACTGAAAAAATGCTCAGTCAACCTTGAGCTTATTTGCATATTCCTACCTACCCTATCAGCTGCATTCTCCAATTGTAGCTCAAGGAACATGAAACTTCCAATGAAGCCAATCATCAATCTGATTTGAAACTTGGATCTCCTTACTGTGCTTGAAGCATAAATAAACCAGATACTGAAATAACCAAGGAAGCATGAGGTGCAACTGTTCTTCAAGATGAACATATAATTGGAAGCCTGAACAGTAAATCTTTTCCATGTAGTCAGCTATAGGGTCAAAAAACACATGGTTAGTTTGATAATCATCATAACATTCTATCTCTTTAGACAACTGATCCTTAGCCACAAAAAATTCCTTTGATGTGCTATCCAACTGCCTTTCTGCATGATGCCTACAAACAATGGAATTTTCCTCATTATTATCATCATTCTTTGGTGTAAGCTGCTGCAAGAAATTACAAAAATGAACAATCTTTTCCTCTGCCTGAGGGTCATAAAAAATTTCTTCCAACATTTCTTCTTGGTGTTTGTAATCATGTTCATTTTGATAATGATCCGAAGACTGACAAGTCTGCTGCATCTCTACATCAATATCAGAGGATTGAACATGGTTTTCATAAGTAAACCCTTGCTGATCTTCATGCTGCATTTCATGAGATGTTGTACTTTCTTCTTGGTGATGAAATGCATTGTTATGAAGAGCCTCTAAAATTTCTTCATCCATAAACTCATCATCATCATAACAATCCTCCAAGTACTGAATAAGACTTAAAGAATGTCTACAACAATCTTTGAGCAACAATAAGGAAGGATGACACTCTTTATACATGTCATAGAACACATCATGGAAATCAGCAAGAGAAGATAATGAACCATTTTCCAAACTTTTATACCAAGACCATGCCTTTCCTTCTAAAGTGGCCATAAACATCCTCATGAGACAATCCTCAGGAAAGTGAACCTTAAGACTGCGTACATGCATATGAAACCTAACCAAATGAAGAGCAACATTGTCTTTCTTTTCATCTTTGAATATCGGAAGATCCTCTAACCAATCAACCTTTGGCATAGGATTTGGAAAACCAGGGATATGAGACCGATTCATAGGAGCATACCTGGCATTCATTCTTGCAGTGGAACTCATTTTGAAACTTCATCAAGCTACTGATCTTCTAGCAGTGGAGTCACCTTCTAATTTGTTATTTGATGTGTGGAGTCGCCAAGGTAGTTTTGCAGCCTCAAAAAGATGTCTGAGCTCCTGCTACCTTCAGAAGTTCAACCATTGATTTCGGGAATGAATAGACTTCAGGCTCCCGGCAGATGCACCAAAATGTTATCACCAAAATAGGACCCTGATAGGCTGCTGATCAGACTATCTTAGTGTAACTATTTCAAACCAATCTTTTAGCTAAGGCTTAGACTCCTTAGCCTGAGAGGGCTCTCTCAAAGGGTTAATGATATTGATTAAAGATATGGATAGATGGCTAACTCTATGGTTTGTGATTTTATATGTTTGTAGATTGGAAGATGAAGACTTGCCACCATTGGGCTATGGAGTCAGTGACAGGGATAAGGATAACAAATAGCTCTTCTTATAAAACTGAGGCTTATATATACTTCAATGAAAGAGTGACACATTCAAGAAATCTCAATAACTTGAAGTTCATAGGAGTCAGAGCATGTGGGCATGAATTCTGAGTAATGATACATCAAGGTATTTAAAAGGACAGAATTTAAAGTGATATCAGAGTTTAATACCTAAAGGAAGTCAGAGCATGAGTAACCATGAATTCTGAGTAATAAGTATTAAAACATTGAAGAAAAACATCCAAAGATAGGACTCAAAAACTCAATTCACCATAGTTTAACACTTAAAGGAAGTCAGAGCATGTTCCTCCATGAATTCTAAGTAATAAGCATTAATACTATGGAAGTAAAGCATATCAAATATAAAAGATGAAGCTCACTGAAGTACACTAAGAATCTCAGCTTCAGAAAAGTCCAACTGCTTCTGTATATATCAATCCCTGCATAGCATTTACAAAAGTAGTCTTTTTCTCTAACATTTTCCAACCCTTTGTACATCAGTTCTTCTCCCATATATATAGTTCATGTAGATTCCTTCCTCCAGCATGAGGGGAATTCGAATTCCTCCTAATTTGACACCTAATGACATTCAAAACTAACTATTAAATGCAAAGGACAGCTAACTAGGAGTCCTAGAGACCTAATACAACTAGGAGTGTAACTCCTTATTATGATTACAACAAACTTATCTAAACATTTAAATCATTCATTGACACCTAACACTCCATGAGGTCGAATTTGATGAAGCCTCCCACGTGGTCACCCAACTGCTGATGAGAAACCCTAGAAATTAGGGAACATGTTTCCCTGTTTTTAGGGTTAGATCCTTGAAAATTGCAGAGCCTTTATCTCTTCACCCATGACACATTTTACGAAACTGAAGGATTTTTTTGTAGCCCATGTTGTCCAGAACAAAAACCTCTCCTGGTTTTTGAAAATATTTCTCTAGCTGTCCAGAAACTGTCCTTGAAAAACACGTGGCAAACAGGGAAAAATCCGTTTTCTGAAATTAGGGTCTCAATGAAAGCTTCTTATCTCCCAACTGAAAACACATACGAATAAAGTGAGATAGGTTATTGTAGCTAGACATTTTATGAAGAGAAACCTCCTTCAGAATTCCAAGATAGCCTTTCATGTGTCCAGAAACTGATTTTGAAAAACACTACTAAAACCAGTAGACAAAGCTTGACTTTCTGCAGTTTCGTAGTGCAAGTTTAACCGTAAATTCCTCCCACCTCAGAACGAATTTAAAAAAACTGAAAGAGGTTTTTGTAGTGCAGCATGTTAGGAAGAAAAGCCGCTTTCAGTTTGCAAAATTAAGTTCTCAGCTGCTCAGGAAAGATTTTAGAAATTGACTAGTAAAAGCAGAAAACAGAGTTTCTTCAGCTAAAACAGGTTGCTACAGGGGTTTCGCAGCGCACTGCGAAATCACCTAAAAGATGTTGCGCTGCGAAACTACTAAAAAGGATTTATGTGCTTTACCATCAAAGAAATGTAAGACATTTGGCATTGAAATTTTGTCAGTGATAACAGTGGCTCCACTTGGGATAGTGTGCCCTTGTGGTACACTAAGAACCTGCAGTTCCAGTGCCTTGTAAAATTTATTTGACAAACATCTTCTTTCAGCTTCTTGAGCCTTCACCTCGGACTTAAGCTTGATGATGACTGTGGGAAAAAGAAATCTACCACTACTGAAAAAATGCTCAGTCAACCTTGAGCTTATTTGCATATTCCTACCTACCCTATCAGCTGCATTCTCCAATTGTAGCTCAAGGAACATGAAACTTCCAATGAAGCCAATCATCAATCTGATTTGAAACTTGGATCTCCTTACTGTGCTTGAAGCATAAATAAACCAGATACTGAAATAACCAAGGAAGCATGAGGTGCAACTGTTCTTCAAGATGAACATATAATTGGAAGCCTGAACAGTAAATCTTTTCCATGTAGTCAGCTATAGGGTCAAAAAACACATGGTTAGTTTGATAATCATCATAACATTCTATCTCTTTAGACAACTGATCCTTAGCCACACAAAATTCCTTTGATGTGCTATCCAACTGCCTTTCTGCATGATGCCCACAAACAATGGAATTTTCCTCATTATTATCATCATTCTTTGGTGTAAGCTGCTGCAAGAAATTACAAAAATGAACAATCTTTTCCTCTGCCTGAGGGTCATAAAAAATTTCTTCCAACATTTCTTCTTGGTGTTTGTAATCAGGTTCATTTTGATAACGATCCGAAGACTGACAAGTCTGCTTCATCTCTACATCAATATCAGAGGATTGAACATGGTTTTCATAAGTAAACCCTTGCTGATCTTCATGTTGCATTTCATGAGATGTTGTACTTTCTTCTTGGTGCTGAAATGCATTGTTATGAAGAGCCTCTAAAATTTCTTCATCCATAAACTCATCATCATCATAACAATCCTCCAAGTACTGAATAAGACTTAAAGAATGTCTACAACAATCTTTGAGCAACAATAAGGAAGGATGACACTCTTTATACATGTCATAGAACACATCATGGAAATCAGCAAGAGAAGATAATGAACCATTTTCCAAACTTTTATACCAAGACCATGCTTTTCCTTCTAAAGTGGCCATAAACATCCTCATGACACAATCCTCAGGAAAGTGAACCTTAAGACTGCGTACATGCATATGAAACCTAACCAAATGAAAAGCAGCATTGTCTTTCTTTTCATCTTTGAATATCGGAAGATCCTCTAACCAATCAACCTTTGGCATAGGATTTGGAAAACCAGGGATATGAGACCGATTCATAGGAGCATACCTGGCATTCATTCTTGCAGTAGAACTCATTTTGAAACTTCATCAAGCTACTGATCTTCTAGCAGTGGAGTCACCTTCTAATTTGTTATTTGATGTGTGGAGTCGCCAAGGTAGTTTTGCAGCCTCAAAAAGATGTCTGAGCTCCTGCTACCTTCAGAAGTTCAACCATTGATTTCGGGAATGAATAGACTTCAGGCTCCCGGCAAACGCACCAAAATGTTATCACCAAAATAGGACCCTGATAGGCTGCTGATCAGACTATCTTAGTGTAACTATTTCAAACCAATCTTTTAGCTAAGGCTTAGCCTCCTTAGCCTGAGAGGGCTCTCTCAAAGGGTTAATGATATTGATTAAAGATATGGATAGATGGCTAACTCTATGGTTTGTGATTTTATATGTTTGTAGATTGGAAGATGAAGACTTGCTACCATTGGGCTATGGAGTCAGTGACAGGGATAAGGATAACAAATAGCTCTTCTTATAAAACTAAGGCTTGTATATACTTCAATGAAAGAGTGACACATTCAAGAAATCTCAATAACTTGAAGTTCATAGGAGTCAGAGCATGTGGGCATGAATTCTGAGTAATGATACATCAAGGTATTTAAAAGGACAGAATTTAAAGTGATATCAGAGTTTAATACCTAAAGGAAGTCAGAGCATGAGTAACCATGAATTCTGAGTAATAAGTATTAAAACATTGAAGAAAAACATCCAAAGATAGGACTCAAAAACTCAATTCACCATAGTTTAACACTTAAAGGAAGTCAGAGCATGTTCCTCCATGAATTCTGAGTAATAAGCATTAAGACTATGGAAGTAAAGCATATCAAAGATAAAAGATGAAGCTCACTGAAGTACACTAAGAATCTCAGCTTCAGAAAAGTCCAACTGCTTCTGTATATATCAATCCCTGCATAGCATTTACAAAAGTAGTCTTTTTCTCTAACATTTTCCAACCCTTTGTACATCAGTTCTTCTCCCATATATAGAGTTCATGTAGATTCCTTCCTCCAGCATGAGGGGAATTCGAATTCCTCCTAATTTGACACCTAATGACATTCAAAACTAACTATTAAATGCAAAGGACAGCTAACTAGGAGTCCTAGAGACCTAATACAACTAGGAGTGTAACTCCTTATTATGATTACAACAAACTTATCTAAACATTTAAATCATTCATTGACACCTAACACTCCATGAGGTCGAATTTGATGAAGCCTCCCACGTGGTCACCCAACTGCTGATGAGAAACCCTAGAAATTAGGGAACATGTTTCCCTGTTTTTAGGGTTAGATCCTTGAAAATTGCAGAGCCTTTATCTCTTCATCCATGACACATTTTATGAAACTGAAGGATTTTTTTGTAGCCCATGTTGTCCAGAACAAAAACCTCTCCTGGGTTTTGAAAATATTTCTCCAGCTGTCCAGAAACTGTCCTTGAAAAACACGTGGCAAACAGGGAAAAATCCGTTTTCTGAAATTAGGGTCTCAATGAAAGCTTCTTATCTCCCAACTGAAAACACATACGAATAAAGTGAGATAGGTTATTGTATCGGGACATGTTATGAAGAGAAACATCCTTCAGAATTCCAAGATAGCCTTTCATGTGACCAGAAATGGATTTTGAAAAACACTACTAAAACCAGTAGACAAAGCTTGACTTTCTGCAGTTTCGTAGTGCAAGTTTAACCATAAATTCCTCCCACCTCAAAACGAATTTGAAGAAACTGAAAGAGGTTTTTGTAGCATAGCATGTTAGGAAGAAAAGCCTCTTTCATTTTGCAAAATTAAGTTCTCACCTACTCAGGAAAGCTTTTAGAAATTGACTAGTAAAAGCAGAAAACAGAGTTTCTTCAGCTAAAATAGGCTGCTACAGGGGTTTCGCAGTGCGCTGCGAAATCACCTAAAAGATGTTGCGCTGTGAAACTACTAAAAAGAATTTATATTCTTTACCATCAAACAAATGTAAGACATTTGGCATTGAAAATTTGTCAGTGATAACAGAACCAACTAGGCAGACCCCGGTTACCAGCCAGTATACCATTTAGAATTATAGTCCAAATATACAAAATGGTGATGGATGGGACTATCATTGATGAAGGGGCATCTGTGAGTATCCTGTCCTCTATTGCTTGGAAAGCACTGGGTTGCCCAGCGCTTTTGCCTGAGATAAGGAATCTCTCGGGTTTTGACAAAGGAACCAGTCGACCATTAGGGATTCTACCTAATGTGCCTATTACATTGAAAGGGAAGGCTGTCAAGATGAGTTTGATGGTCGTCCAAGGACCCTTGGATTATAACCTACTCCTTGGACGAGACTACATATATTTCATGGAAGCAAAAGTCTCCTCACTCTTTCGAATAATGTGTTTTCCATACGAAGGAAGAATGGTCAAGCTCGTAGACCAGCTTTCATTTCCGGGATCACGCATCGCAAATAGTCACATACCTATCTTGAATGGTCTATTTGATCAAGAAAGGTCTCTACCTCCGGTTCTTCTTCCTGATGAGTATGAGTAATTCGGGAAAGCAGGGCCGGAACCCAGGGGGCATGCATCCTGGTCTGCTGAGGTCAGAGAAAACCTTGGGTGTAAAGTAGAATTTCCGCAGGAGAATATGACTAGTCCGTACCCCGTCCCCTCCTTCATCTTCGTAAAACAGAAGAGCCGACAAGAGCTCTCATGCAGAGGAAGGGGCAGTTAGGAATGGGGTTGTTCTGGAAAAAGATTCTTTTGTTAAAGTTAAGTGGGTGGCGGAAGCGCCGTCATTCACCTTTGTCTAAATAAGTAGGCTCTGCCAAAGAAGGGGATCCGTTTGCGGCAGCAAGTAGTAACCATCTTTGGGTAAAAGGCAAGCCTCACCCATTAAAACAAATGTTTTAAAGGATAAGTAGGGGCAGCCTCCAAAGAAAGAGATTGTATTGCTGCAACAAATTGTAACCAACTTTGTGTAACCTAATGATAGACATCGCCGAAGAAAGTTTCTGTTTGAAAGGATTAGCAGAATGATCTTTGGATAACCTGAAAGAGGTAAGCCTCACCCATTGAAAACAAGGGTTTTCGACGGACAAGTAGGGGCGACCTTGAAATTAGACTTACACCTGGGGGCATGCAAACCTCTTGGAATGCAAGCACGGGCGGCTATTTTGTTTTTTAGTTTTTTAGGTCCCCCCTTTAAACCTGTAGGTCTAACTCGTTAAACTCGTAGGGTTAGCCGATACCCAGCTTGCACAAAGAGAGGATATGGAGCAATACGTAGGGAGATGAAGCTCTTTAAAAAATAGCGATCTTCCATGAGACCTTCCTACTTTATGACTGGTAAAAACGAGCAGTTTTGGCAAAGTTCATGCTCGTTAAAAAATAAACGCAAGATACGAGCAGTTTTGGCAAAGTTCATGCTCGTTAAAAAATAAATGCAAGAACCGAGCAGTTTTAACGCGGAATTCATGCTCGTTAAAAAATAAACATAAGCATGTGAGCAAGCTTCCTCCAGAGTTCAAGCTCATCCAGAAAAAATGAACCGGTAAATAACCATTTGAGACCATAAATTCATCAGCCATAAAAAGCCTTGGTCGTGTTTGCACCGTCACCTCCACTTTTCATTTGGCTGATCATTCACATCCACTTGATTGTTTACCTATTTTGAGGAACAGCTGCGAAGAGTGATTTCACCTAGCTGTCCTTATGACACTGCCGTGATTGGAAAATTCCAACCTGTACCTAGAATCTGCTGCTATCCCTGTTTATCACTTGTTCCTCAAAATACGAGTCTTCTTTGAGCTCTTTTCACTGACTCGTAAAATATGAAAAGTTTGCCGAGTTTTGGCCTTCCAGCTCGTTAAAAGGACCGGAAGAGCTATCCCTCCTCTAGATTTTAATCTTTTTGGACCTGAGGGATTATTGCACAAAAAGATCGAGCGCTTGTCTAGTTCGGCTCGATAAAGATATTGAACATTCATCCCTTCTGTATTGTTTTATACTTTTTCGGACTTAAGGGATTAGATGACGAAAAAGGACCCCTGGAGTCCACTTTATGTACCCTTTTCAGACTCTCTAAAGATTAAAAGGACCGAGTTGTCTTTGTCGCTGGGCTCGTTAAAAATATTAGATAGCGACAAACTTGTCTTTAGACGAGAACGAGTTTCCCTATCGTTAAGCTCGTTAAAACATAGCGATGGGCTTGCCCGAAGGGCAGGTTATAGAACAAGCATATGTTATCCTCCTCAAGCTTGACAAAAATAAAGAGGTACTGGTCAGAAATGACTGGGGAAAAATTGGGAGAACCTCAAAGCTTAAATGGTAGCAAGTCGCTCTTGAACATGACACTTTTGCCTCCATAAATATCGGGTTGGGTTATTATCATTCACCGGTCCCTTCACCATGGTCTCGTCATACCATCCATACATGGGGTAATGCTACCGATCCATCACATCAGTGTCGTTATATGTTCAAGAGATGTCATTCAGAAAGTGTCAACCGGGTCCCATCCACTACCATACATCATCTTTCATCCTTCCATGACCGCCACCCTGAATCATATTTCACAGATCATTTTCACCATCATCACTAGCTCCGTTCCGTGTCACTGATGTGGGATTCATTAAGGCCCTCCTTTGACGGATCACTTCTTGTCGACATCAGCTCACTATCCAAGAAGTTGATCTAGGAACACCCCCTCAGTACTTTGAAGCTTGCATGCCTCAATGGCAAGTTTCTCACTTCCGGCGATAGGTATACATTAATGACCTTCGACTGGGAGACTTTGCGTGGTGTTCGATGTCAGATCCTATATTCACGCCACGTGAATTGTGCTCCAGTACCTTGAGGGTCATCATCATTATCGGTGATTCCTCTCGCGCTTGTTAACAGTTTACATTATTGACTGGTAATCAAGCGATGTCTTTCCATGTTCGACTTCAAGAAATTCTCACATGGATCGACTTGTACTAGAGTGAAGATCAGACAAGTTTGAAGACCCCGGATCTAGTTTCATCCATCCGGGCTGCGATATATATTCAGGAGATAAAAACATAGACATGTGCAGCATATGATCATCCTACTAAAGGGATGATAATTAAAAGCAGAGAATTATCAGTCTATTATCAGACGATCGTCTGTTTATGTACAACAAATGTATTTATAAAGCTGAGCATGGGAATTGCCCGCATCAGCTAGATCATGAAAAGAAAGTATGAAAAGATAATGTATTGTATTGTATTTTGTTACAGGTCACCTCCCGACGATTGAATGAACTTCGGATCCTCCTAATAAAGCATTTCACCTGATAAACGACCTCATACTTTAGGGGACAACTGTTATAGACATTTTTGTGCCTTACATCATGGAGCATGAAATGTCAATAATCTGAGGGATCCAAAGTCCCTAAACATGTTGTTCCTACCCCTAGAGGAACAAGGTCAGCAAACCACAACACTACAGATCAGTTATCCACTGAAAAGCACTCAAAAACAGGTCAATTTTGGATCAAAGCAGCTGCTCCACTAAGCATCTGCGCTGAATGTCAAAAGCTCTATGGTGTACCTGCGCTGCATAGCAAGTGCAACAAAGGCTACCTGCGCTGGGCGTACTTTGACATGTGGAGGAATCTTTTCTCAATGTGCCAGTGCCCAGGAAGCTTCCAAAATGACACTTGGATCAGAAGATTCGCCTAATGATGAGTAAAGAGGTTCTAAAACTCCAAGTGGAAGGTAGAAACTCCGAGTGGACTCAAGGACTGAAGAACAACTGGAGTTGAAGAGGACAACAAGTCACACATCAAGCTGACTTATCTTCACTCCAAAACTCTATATAAGGATCTCATCCCATGGGATCTGAAGGGCGGAATTTTGTGCAAAGAATTGCTGTTGGTTTACAGTTGTGAGTATTGGGTGATTGCTTGAGGGAGGTGAAGAGGAGATTTCTTTCCGTCGGGAAGGTGATGCTCGATTGGACCTCTCACGGTTGTATCACCGCCTGAACCTTACTTCCTTATATTAATAAAGCATCTGAGGTTCTTCTATTCGCATGTGTTTCAATGGTGTATTGTCTTACTTGCGTATTTGATTTATGCTAATCCTTGAATCAATTATGAATGCATGCTTCTTGTAGTTTCCTTTTCTTGTCTTGTTCACAGGATCTCGTGTAGCTGGGCCCGTGAGAAGACTTGGAGCTCGGAGCGAGTGGAAAATAGAGGAGATTGGATCGACCATTTGCGCAAGACATCGGTAAGTGGATCTCTTCCTTTCATCTCTTGCATGTCATAAAGAAGTAACTTTAGATAGCTTTGCTTCAGCTGTTGCTAAGGAACTATCACCCTTAGAGTGGGATAGGGTCATTCGGTGTTGGATACTTTTCCCCACAACATACCCCGAACCCCGTAGAGGGGGGCTACCCACCCCACTCAAATCCCTTGGATAGGGGGGGCTGCTACCCCCCTTGTGACCCCTCCCTGCGCAATCGGTGCAACAAAGGGGGAGCTCCGCCCCCACTCTAACCCCCCGGTTAACTAGGACGGCTAGTTGTGGAAAGAATATAACACAACCCAACACTTTTCCATCATGCCTTAGTGTGATCTTCGGAAAATAAAAAACATTGAGGAAAATATCTAGTTTCTAGCCAAATCTAACTTTAAGTTGTAAGGCTTGGATACTTTGTCTTGTTCATTTGGTTTCTGTGATTGTTTTTTTGTTTTGTAGGCAAAAAAGGCTTTCTCAAGTAAGAATGTACCCCAAAGCTTCAGTGAAAAAAAAAACCCTTCCTCCTTTCCAACAATTATTAATCTTTTAAACTAGCTCACTTGGTCTAAAGTTACTTTATGAGAATAGAGATCTTAGGTTCAAGGCTTTCTTTTTGTTGAGTTCCTTTTTCTAAAAGCACATGTAATTTATGTTTTAAATTTACTTTATGTAAAAGTTTTTTCACCCATTATAAAAAGTGAGTCACTTATAATTCTAAAGCAACTTTATCTTTTTTTTTTTAAGTTAGAGCTTAGTAGATAGTTCATAAATTACCATTGTAAAAGTGACTTTCACTTATTTATAAAAGTGGGTCACATAAAGTAATCTTTTCTTTAAAAGTGAGCTAATTAGATTAAGTTTGGAAAATGAGGGATTTTTTTTTAAATATAACATTATTACCACATTCCAAACATTCACATGGTTCATTGATATCTTCAACAACATTTTTTCAAAAAGCCATAACTTCTTCATTTGGAAGCCGTTTTCAAAGTCGTTCTTTTTTAGTCGGCCTAATTGTTCGAGATGCTTCCATTTGAACACTTAGTTTCAGCATATGCAACTTCATTTTCCTTTAAAATTAAAATAACATTCCTAGTTATTCTTGACAACACTAACTACTTCCAATGGCTATCATACATAGTGGATTTACTTAGGCGTAAAGGTATTTATAGAATAGCCTCAAGCCAAGAGTGTAAACCTCAAGATGAAGATAATCCAAATGGGAAAATAAGCAAGATCAAGCATCTGGGTTGGTAGGGATGTCTATTTCTCCAGACCTTAGATTCCATATCATAGAAATTGATACCCCCGATGAAGGAATGAAAAATCTCAATAAACTTTTTGGAATTAAAAATGAAATTAGAGTCCATCAACTTGAAAATGAGTTGTTTATGTTGGAACCCAATAATTTTTCTTCCTTTGAAGATTTTTTGTCCAAGTGCAAGACCCTTATGTTAGTGTCAGTGTTTCCAGCCTTCCTCTAGTGATCAAACATGCTCTTACAAAGTGATTTTAAGGTGTCAAGGTCAAATTTTATCATTTCAGTGAGTCTTCAAGTAAAATTTGGTCACTAGGCATTAGGTCTAGGGTTTGCTTTCACTCCTTTAAAAATTGTCCAAATGTCAGTCTATGTCACTATTCAGCTGAGTCTACCATCATTCAAGGGGTTGTCATCATCATGTCAGGTTCCAATGGGTCATTTTACACCTTGTTCATGGTTCAGTTGCGCCTAGCTACGGTCATTTCCATCTCCTAGGGTTTTGAAGGCAATTTTTCTTGGATGGTCTAATCATCAGCAACACTTGTATCCTGATGTTCATTGTTAAGTTATGGTATGTTCTATGCTTATAACAGTTTACTTCTTTTTCTTATTATATTCCACTGATTAGCAATCACATGTACATAAAGTAAAGTGCAGATAGAACATTAAACGATCGACAGAAAACAAGCCAAGACAAGAGACACAGGATGTGGCGGCTAGCCAGGGACAAACCCCACAATGTGTGGGGAAACCTTTTGATCAAATCTTCTTTTATCTTCAATAATTCAGCAGAGAGAAATAGTACAATAAATATGATTCATATCAGCAGTAGCAAACCCTAGATCAATACCATCAGCATTAGCGGCTTCATTATCAAACTAGGGTAGACCATATCTCACAAACCGACAGTCGGATTGACTTCATTCCACCACCAAAAGTTTCAGCTTCCAGAGGAGGTTCAGATGAACCTACAACGTAGTTCAGATGAGGAGATCTTCTAGGCCACGCAAGTCAATCTTTACTTCTGCAGTTGCAGCTTCAGTTTCAGCAGTTTCCGGCTTCAAACTAGGGAAGTCGATATCTTGCAAACCGTTCGTCAGATTGACTTCATTCCACCACCAAAAGTTGCGGCTTTCAAAGGAGGTTCAGATGAACCTACAGCATAGTTTATATGAGGAGACCTTCTAGGCCACGCAAGTCAATCTTTACTTCTGTAGTTGCAGCTTCAGTTTCAGCAGTTTCCGGCTTCACATGTGTGAGAGAGAGAGACCCATTTCAGCGCAGTAGAGAAGAGACTCATATCTGCGCAGTAGAGAGAGAGAGATGTGATGAGATGAGTGAGTCCAAATGAGGAAAATTCCTCTTATATTTATACACAACGTTGGTGGGTGAATAGATGCGACTATTGGGATTCCGAGCCTACATGAGTTGTAGGTCGGCTTGATAATAATTCCATAATCAAAATAAATTCATATCTACATGAATACTTATCGGAATTGGATGATCTTTATATCAATCCTACACCTCTCGACGAGAGGAATCTAATAAAAATATTATTAGCCATGAATAAGATGACCCACATGAATTTTTGCCCTGGTTGCCAATTTTAACATTCATACACCTTCCCCTATCCTTAATGTACCTTATTAAACATTTCCCATCACTGAGATCGCCCAAATTCCTCATTTTCACATGAACCCTAGTTTCTTGCTACAAACCCTATTTTCTAGGCTAGGCCTATGTTTTTCCCTTTTGGACCCCTTCCCCTCACTCAATTTCAGAGATCACACTTTCCCCTACTTCCTAACATCCCTCCCTACTTCCCAAAATTTCCTCGAGAATTTAGAAGCTCCCTATCCCCTTCATTTCGCTTCATTTCGACAAATCCCCTGTTCCACACATCAGGATAGGTTTCACTCAAATGATGTTTCTGAGCAATAGAAGATGAATTTTTTAAAACTTAGATATTTTTTTGTCCAAAACAGGCCAAGGAAGAAAAACCTCCTTCACTTTTTAGACATGTGTCATGGTTTTGGAGAAATGTCAAAAATATTATTGCCTCGAGAGAATTGATGCACCTCTGAAGTGACCTTGGGAAAATTAAGATTTCTCCTAGTTTGGTTGGTCAAATTACTTGATTTATGAGTCACATGATAACTAGACACAAATAGCTTTAAAATGAGCTATCATGAGCTCAATTTGGAGTTGAGGAAGGCATTCCAAAGTTGACTGCAACAGCACTCTGCCTTGAGGCAACCTCATTTGGCATATTTTGACCAGTCTTGGGAGATTTGATTTTTGATAGGTCAAATGAACTCCAAATTGAAAAATTCTAGTTGGGTTGGAAATTAGACTCAAATAACTTTCCAAAGAGCTATCTTTCACCCCATTTGGACACCAGGAAGGCCTCCAAAAGTTGCATGGTAAAAGGCACTATGCACAGGGGAGGCGCGGCGCACTGGGAGAAATTTTCCTGCATAAATTTACACTGGCGCGGCGCACTGGGCTAAAAAGGCCTGAAATTCTTTCAAATATTCCTCAAAATTGAAAATTGTTTATTACACAAGTATATATTCAAGCACGGAGTAGCTGAATTGAAGCACAAAGGGGGATCTTCATCAAGCATGTCGTAATAAGTGCTATGGCTATGATAATATCAAAGATGTCAAGCTGAGGCCCGCAAGCATATGTAGAAACCGGAAATGTTGTGGAGAAATTGGTTCATTTAGCATGGTTGCTGCTTTTATTGGGGAGGAGAATGTTGTGACAGACTATGAAAATTCCCTTGCGATTGCTTACAAGGCTATTGATTACCAATGGTTGGCAGCTAATTTGGGCATTGGGTCCTTACATTTTATTTTGTTCTCCACCTTTGCATTGACTCTTTGGTATGGATAACGGTTAATAATTCATGAAGGATATTTTGGATCCGAGTATGATTAATGTCATCATTGTAGTTCTGAATGGAGGCATCACCATGTTTAAATGCCTTTGGAGCTGGACAAGCTGTAGCTTACAAAATGTTTGAGACAATTTATAGAAAGCTAGAGATTGATGTATATGATACAAATGGATTAGTACTTGAGGATATTCAGGGTGATATTGAGCTTAAGGATGTACACTTAGGTTACCCAGCACGACCTGATGTTCACATATTTTTAGGGTTCTCACTGGAAATAGCCAGAGGTACCATTGCAGCTATAGAGGTACCACTACAACTATAGTTGGAGAAAGTGGAAGTAGGAAGTCCACAATTATAAGTATTATAGATAGATTCTATGATCCAAAAGCTGGTGAAGTGCATATAGATAGTGTCAATATCAATCAATTTAATGGATAAGGCAAAATATTGGACTTGTAAGCCAAGAACCTGCTCTCTCTGCAACCACTATTAAGGAGAATATTGAATATGGTAAAGATGGGGCAACACAGAGGAAATATAAGCTGCTGGAGAGTGTGCTAATGCGGCGAAATTTATTAGTAACATGCCTCAGTCATGGTTGCTATTTTCGGGGATTTGATACCAATTCAAAGAGCATGGTACCCAATTATCTAGAGCTCGAAAGAAAAGGATTGTGATTGTGATTGCGTGGCCCATCATTACATGGCACGAAATATGAGTTCCAAGGCACGAATAAGGAATCTGAAGGCAAAATTGAGGAAGGCATCAAAGAAACAAAATAGGAAAAAGGAGCAAGATTGGCTTTGAATCTCAGCTGAGGCCTCTTTGGCCCAACATGACATGTGATGGAGAAGGTATAGTCCAAATTTCAAGAAATTTGGGGCATATTTTTGCATTTTGAAATTTTGTGCACAATAAACAGGTTTTTTCTCCCTTTTGCTAGGGAGCTCCAAATGACAAAAGGTTTATATTTTTGGATTTACCATGGAAAACTATGACTGTTGGTGAATGGCCAAGAAGTTTGGGCCAATTTTGAGTCCTCGGGAGGTCAAAAACACCCAAAAAATGACCTCTCTGCCCCTATTTTGACACACAGGAAGTAATATTGGGAGATTGAAGTTTTGGAGGGGCAAATTACATCAAAATTGAAACATTTTACTTTGGTTGGAAAGCAAACAGGGAGGGCTTTCCAACAAGCACACTTGGGCTCAATTTGGACTTCAAAAAGTGCCTCAAAACTAGCTCCAAAGTGGCATGATGCATACAGTTTTGGGCGCGGCGCATAGAGACCCAAAGGCCAAAATCACTCCCGCTCTGCGAAATTTCAATTCACAATTTTCTCCAAGTGGGCCCACTCATTTACAATACATTTTTCCCAACATCAAAGGCAAAGTTTAAAAAAACATTTTTAGCTTCTATCCAAGTTGCCAAATGAAGGCGAACAGCCACCCAAAAAATCTACGCTCATGTTTTCTTTTTTCTAATTGGTCCTCATAGAAAATTAAATTTAACTGTTGATGGTTGTCTCTTCATTTCCTGGGTTGATCGAATTTCTGATGGCAAAGCTTATTTATTGTATTGAGAGTCATTTTGTAAAGGGTTGGAATTTCTGGGAAACTGTGGGAGAGAAACCCAGTCACTCACTGTACATTTTGACAGAGAATTAATGAAAGATTGCAGCTTTGGTTCATGAGATTCCTATGGCATGAGTTTAGCAAATGTATCTTCTTTATGTTTCATATGTATTTTGCTATGTTTCATATTTTCATTCATATTCATTTCTAGTGAAAGCTTTTTGAGTAAAAAGGTAGAATTCAGTGCGTTGCTCTGCCTTGGGATAGTTTTCACGTTCTATGTTTTCTTCTGTTGAAAAGGATTCATGTATTCATGCCCTTTTCACACTCTTAAACAATATCTCCACTTCATGTTATTTCGAATCTAATTTCTAGACTTTCCACCTGTCTTGCCTCACGAAATAATTTGTGTCTTTGAGTTAAATTCTCTACTCATGCTGCTCCTTGGTCCCACACATCCCAAAAAACTCAGTCATTTGTCAAAATACCTCCATCACATCCATTTGCCTAACCTAAAATCATTATTCATTTTTGAGTCATCTCAGACCCTATTGTTTATTTTCCTGAGTGTGACTCGGAGAGAGCCCTCTCCTATTCTGGTAGGGCTAGCTACCAGACTGAGCGTGGTTTGTGGTTACCCTAAATTTTGCCTTCCTTCAACCTAAGGAAAATTTAGGTGCTAACATAGTGGCGACCATACTAGGGAAGAAAATGGTTTGCTTGAAGATTGTCTTGCCCCAGTACATCTATCAAGTTCAAATCTGATGGTTGATGGTGAACAACGATCAGACATAAGAAGGTGTTGATGCCTCGAAAATCGCTGCAACAACATAGGGGAAACCACCCGGTCCGGACCTTGATACAGCTCCTTTTCCGTTTGGAATAGTGGCTCCGACTGGGGATAATGGGACTAGTTTCCCAAAAATTATAGGTAGACGGGATGGATGAATGGCTTATAGAATATGCTGGCGATAAACGAATAACTAAAATTATCAATAAAATATAATAACTATGATCTATCCTGGGAACTTATCGATTTTCTAAAGTGTAGCGTTTGATGGTTTGTGCTTTTAAGACAGGCATATAGATGACTCCATCTCTAAAACATAGATATTAAATCATTCAAGACTGTTGTGCATAAATAGTTACGCAAAGCGATAACAGCAAAATTACTACACTTCATTATTTATATCATTGTTACATGCATGATTAAAGAAAAAGGCATATCGCAATACATCCAATAGTGGAATGAGATAGAGATTTGCTGTTATAACACATACATGTATTCAACAATAGCAAGAATATATAACATAACAATTCATATAAAAGGAATGACTTCAGACGTAGATAAAAGTACCATATGAGCTGCGGGACATTCCCAAATATCAATCGCTATTAGCAGTTCTTCCTCCAACACAGAAATCGTCCTCAACAAAGGCAATAGTGCACAATTGCATTAAAAAAATTTGATGTCAAATTCAGAACAACTGGTCCAATTTCATAAAAGAATAGCGACTGAAGCACAGTAGTGCAAACTTCAGCCTATTAAGTCTGTTACAAAATTTTACGACCCTTTCCAAAACAATGAAAGGGTCTATAAATACTAATCTAATTTAAATATCTACTAAACAGAAATCCTACTAAGCTGGTATCAATAACTCTTGATCCTGTTTTGGCTGGCGATCTGGCAAGCGGGAGGGTGACTCATTAAGTCGGCTGCTTTCCTTTGAATCTGAGCTGATTTATTGCAAGCATTGGCTCAACTTCCGGGGGTTTGTTGAGGCGCGAACTGAGCTGTGCAGCGTAGGTGGCATCTTGGATATCGGGAATTATACACCCGATTGCGTCTGTAAGGAACTTTAGGGCAGATCTCTGTGTATGTGGCTTGATTAAAAAGAGCCAATATGCATCTGAGGTTAAGCTTTTAACTCCAGCGATTAATCTTCATTTTTCCTCTAATTCAGGGTAGCATGTTTGCTCTAATGTATTTGTAGTTGTCATCTTTCCCGGTGTACATTGAGAAATCATATTGGCCAGGTAAAGAGTGTTATTGACTAGATCCACTAGATTGCTGGCGGTTGATTTACATCTTGAAGCCGCCCTTTCTGCTTTCATCACTTGAGTGTGCCATTCTGTGAAAAGTATGTCCTTATATGTTTCTTGGATTCTAGGCAACTTCCCTGCTTTTCCCAAATCAGTATCTTGCCAGTCAAGATATGCAGTAATGGCTTCGTCCACTTGATCTAGTTCAGTCCTGGCCTTTTCTACCTGCTGATTTATTGCTGTAGTTAGCTCACATAGTGGCTCAGCTTGAGTGATCTGTTGACATAAGAGTCTGACCTGAGATATCAACGCATTGTTTATCAATAATGCCTCTGATTTAAACTCTTTTACCTATGATGCGCCCTTCATCTTTTCCAGTTGCGATGACATTTGAGCAATTTGCTCATCTTTGGTCTTTATCATTTGCTCATTCGTCGCTCTCAAATTTTCCAACGCCTCCGACAATTCTTTTTGTTTCTGGATTGCACCTTGATCAATCCTTTGCCTTTCCACTTGCAATTGCTGAGTCAACTGATTGTTCTCTTGCTGTTGCGCCAGCAACTGTTCTTCTGCTTGTGCTGCCCTTTGCTTTGTTTCAACCAATTCTGCCTGTAACGCAAAGATTTCTTGGTCCTTATTCTTCAATAGAAGGCTCACCTCCGATGCTTTGTCAATTGTTGCCGCCGAATAAGCGCCCGCATACTGTGATAGCTTTGTTAAGTCATCGGAGGGATCCAATTCCTCTTTCCATACTACATTACCCGTGACCGTTTGTTCTGGGAAGATAGAAGGTTGATCAATCCTTCGTCTCTTCCTTGATCGCTTTACAACTGCCCTGTGTCTTGGGCTGTAGAAAACATCCAATGGCGTAATATCTTCTATCTGTAGAATAATCTGGTCAGAGGGGTCTTTTGGAATAACTTCAACTTCCTTAGAACTTGGTGGGCCGCTGGTTCCACTTAGAACCTGAGGAGAGGTAACATCCTGTGTATCAGTTGTTTTGGAGGTGTCCATTTCTTTTGAACCTTCCTTTCCACTGATAATAAAGTCAAATTGCTTCCACTGTTGAAGCAATTCGGGATCAAAGGTGGTTTGTTTCTGTTTTTCTGCATGGGACTCGCTCCGTTCTTTTTCCTGCTCTTTCCTCTGCTGCTCCTCTTTTTCTCTCCTCTGTTTTTCTTCTTGTTCCTTTTTCTGCCTATCTGCCAGTTCTTTTTTCTGTTTCTCTTCTTGTTCCCTCTTCTGCTTTTCCTCTAGTTCTTTCTTCTTTCTCTCTTCTTGTTCCATTTGTGTTCTCTGCTGTTTCTCGGCTTGTTCTTTCTTTAGCCTCTCCGCCTGTTCTTTTCTCTATCTTTCTGCCTGTTGCTTCTTCTGCCTCTCCTCCTGTTCCTTGAACTGTTCCTGAACAGGTCCGCTTGATGATGTCGTTGGGGTTGTTGCCAGTAAATCCAGAGGCAGAGTTTGCAACCTCTGTTCTCTGAGTTTATTGAACTCAGTTAATCCCTCATCATTATATCGCATCCTAGCGAGTTCTTTAGCATGACCTATTGATTCGGAGGCAACGAACAGGTCATCAAACATATCTTCCTGATGCTCAAGCCTTGTTAATTTGGCCTGTTCTAATGCAGTGTAAGCAGTCCTTTTTGGGTCGTATGGTCTGTTTGGGATCCTGGCCAGAGTTAAAGACTGAAGCTTCGTGGCTTCCTTTTCTGCATGTTTAAGATCATGCAGAGTATAAACACCACATCTGAAGGGAAAAGATGGCCATCCCTTCTTCTTTTCTCTTTTGAGAGTCTGTGTAGTACTCTCAGCCATGATTTGATATGCAATTTCCCTTGCTAGCAGTTTATCTGGAACATATAGAGGAAGAACATGTGGGTCGGCTTCACTGCCGAAAACTCTGATATAGGTGAAATTTTCTTCTCCAAACCAACTTGCTACTGCTGGTAAATCAAAGGAAGCTTGATAGGAAATTTTTGGAATGGGTTTATCAAAAATGGAATAGTAAATGGGCACCATAAAACCATTACAGATTTGATACAGGTGGTGTTTATAAGAAGACTTCCACAATTTTTGATGATATATATGAATGGGTGAAGGGTCCTGTGCAGTCCACCTCCACCCGAGAATCGGAAATTCGGAATTGAAACAAAAGGTGTCTAAGATATATGCACTATAGTAGAACGGGGGCATTTTCCTTTCTGAAACAATAGTCTGAGATCTAAAATCACGAACAGTTACTGCTAATTTATCCGAAAGAATAGTAGCCCAATCCATAATCCAACTGTTTACTGCTTCCTCCATTAAAGGAACCATTTCAATGGTAAAATTGGCAAAATCATGAAATCCCCACAGCCTACACATCATAATCCCCGCATAACAATAAGGAGAAGCCAAAGAATCGACCGAGTACTTACCAGAGGATTCATGCTTGTGCTTGTTGGGATTTTGCCTCCAATCCTTGATAGGTTCAGATTCGATCTCATTCTCGCTTGCAAACTTCTCCAAGAAGGCCTTGTTATATGTTTTCTCTGGCTCGGGCAAATGATACATTTGCCTTAGGTCATCTGGCTTGAATGATTCGAAAATTCTCCCATCTATGGTATTAAAAGTTCTGTCCAAGATGGGGATTTCTTCGATCGCCCATCGCACAACATCTGTATAGGGAAGAATCTGTTCCCTGGCCGCTATCCTGTGAAGGAAAGAGTCGGCCAAATCTTTGAGAGTTGCATCGGACTTCTTGAGTAAGTCCACACTAGCTTTTGTCACTGTCTTTTCTGGTTGCTCAGCTTCAATTAGGTTATAAGTGCCTTGCCAAGTAACTCTGGTGAGCCCCGTGCATGTAGTATCGGATACTAGGCCCTTCTTCTTGTTTGCGGCCGCTTGTCCTGCAATTGGTGTTGCGGAAGCACTTGCAGTCTTCTTGGACTTCTTTCCCATCTTCTCAGGCCTAGCTTCTATGAATGAATTCTGCACAAAGAGGCAATTGGGCGTAATACATAGAGATAGCGATGAAAAACTCTTAAGTGATACAACACATATGAATAGATGCGTAATCTGAAGGATTTAGCTTTTAAAATGGGCGTGGATACAATCCGTAAAAAATATTTTAGGACATGATCTTATTAATTAGCCGTTTTCAATCTGTCATTCCTTAAATGCCCATTATATCGTTATTTAGGTGAACGATTCACTTAAGCATGCAATGGACGTTTTGGCGGTTGAGCATAGATGAAGGATTGGGTGAGTGATCAAGCTTTTATTACAAATGAATTGTGCCATCCCATCACTTAACGGCTCTTCGTTGAAAACCGCGCTTTATCGGATCGCAATCGGGGGTATGATTAGTGCGCTTTAATGGTGTGTATTGGATATCACCGATCGCTGAATGCGATATCGCATCGGCGAAAAGCTTTGAGCGCAATAAGACTTGGGTGAGATTGTCGCCGATACCTGATTCCCGATTGCGCATCGCATCGGGACAAGTCTTTGGGAACGTCACAACTGTTGTAGCATGTCGTCGATCGCCGAATTCGCCGAATGCATATCGTGTTGGGACTATTGGCATGGGGCATTATAACATGTACATGGAATATCGCCGATCGCCGAATGCGCCGAATGTGCATCGGCGGAAAGCTTTGGGGTGTTTAATTATAATTCATGTGTCATTGCGATATGCGATCTTGCGATCGCTTTATCGCAATGATAAATCATTACATGATTTCTTTTTAAGGGTTTGTCCAAAAAGTTTTATAAAGTGCATTTATTCATTTATTGGACTTTTTTGGATTATAATAGCATTGATACCAAATTAAATTCTACAAGGACCCATTTCATACGTTAATATTTATAAGTAAAGATGATATGAAATGGGGGGGGTGTTGTAGAGCACAACAATTGGCGATTCGCTGGAAGAACCAGTTATCTCTGGAACTGATAAAAACTTAAGCCTTTTCAAATAGAGTCTTAATCAGAAGGGGAAAATTCTAATATAACTAGATATATATGAATTCTGAATAAAGTGAAATTATTTTGTTAACTTCCTCCCTTTCTAAAGAAAATGAATGCATTCTAAGTTTTAAAATAGGCCTTTATTGGTTTGTAATGATAAAATAGAATACCTTTCCAAATCAGCCTTTTATAGTAAACTCATGTGTCATAGGTAGAGCCTCTGCTACCAGCAAACATCTATAGTTTCGACAGGGATACCTTTTAACCATGTGATTGTCCATTGTCCCATCCAATTAAGAGTGTGATTAACAGAATGAATTCAAAATATTTTTTCATATTTTGTATTTCATTTCCTTTTTCTTCTTTGTCATTGATAAGATAAAAAGCCATTGTCCTGGTTTGGTGGCCAGCTGTTGACAATGCCACTCACTGATAGTAGTTTAAC
Organism: Pinus tabuliformis; assembly: GCA_031772625.1. Lineage (NCBI taxonomy): Eukaryota > Viridiplantae > Streptophyta > Pinopsida > Pinales > Pinaceae > Pinus > Pinus tabuliformis. The sequence continues at coordinate 768,668,188 of CM062815.1, forward strand.
CGAACAAGCTGGCTCGTGATGAGACCCCTTGTCTTGTAATTTCAAGCCATTACCCTATTTTGGTTTGCAGTATTGGTAATGTCAGATAAACTATTTCTCTATGAACATGGTAAGCAGGCTTGTAATAAGACCTCTTATCTTTAATCTCTTATATTTTAGAATTACACTCTGAGTAGTCATAAACTTTAGTGAATGGGGTGAACAATCTTCTTCTTAAGAGTAAATGGATGACAGAGTAAGAGTTGAAGATGCTGAGATTGGATTGATTTCTATCTTAGTATGGATAACCTTTAGAGACCAATTTAAAAACAGAAAATGATTTACAATATTTCTATGCTTTGAGAGGAGTTGACAAAATTTGAATTGTGATTTCAGAATACAAAGATATCTAATTTCCTAGAAATTATCCTTTTTGGTCAAAAGTTCTACCATTTTAAAAGCAAATGTTCATTCTCGTTCTATGGGGACAGCTTTTCAAACACAACAAAAGGTCAATGGGAGACATCTCACAACCTTATTTCCTAAAATCCTACAAACTAATAAAATCCTACTGAAATGAAAGGAGAAGGGGTTACCTCCTCAGTGAAAGAATTTTTTCAAGACAAGGCCATTAACAGGGAGAGAATCTCTCAAAGCTGATAAATCTTGCAATATAAAGGTTGAATGGCCTATCTTCTCATAGATCTGAAATGGTCCAAGCCACAACTTCTAGAACTTGGAGTGTTTACCCTTGTCTTCATGGGCTTTGTCCCATTTCAGAACTAAATCACCGACTTGGAATTGTTTTGAACCGAATGAGACTGAATCAAAAGCTGCTTTGATGACTTGCTGATGTTTGGCATGGATAACCTTGGCTTTTTCTCTTTCCTCTTCTAATTTTAGGATCTGGTCATGTCTAAACTGAATAGAAGAGGAAGGAGTTTCCTCAATAAATTGCACTAGGGCTAAAGAAGGAAGAATAAGATTTGTGGGTAAGATTGCTTCTTTTCCATAGACAAGATTAAATGGAGAAGTTCCAATGGAAGCTTTCTGTGTTATCCTATCAGCCCATAATGCGAACACTAAGGATTTGTGCCAATTCCTCTGATTTTGTTCGATAGTTCGCTTAATGATTTTAATCAGATTCTTATTAGTATATTCTGCTAAACCATTTCCTTGGGGATAATAATTAGCAGAATATTTTAACTTAAATCCTCTTTTAATAGCGAAATCAAACATAGCATTGCCTGAAAAGTAAGATGCATTATCAAAAACAAGAGCATTTGGGACACCAAACCTGGTAATAATGAATTGGTCTATGAATTCAATGATTGCTTCAGAATTTGTTGTCTTTAAAGGGATTGCCTCAACCCACTTTGTAAAGTAATCGGTAGCAGTAAGGATATACTTATGCTGTTTGGAAGATGCTGGAGTAATCTCCCCAATGATATCCAATCCCCATTGCTCAAATGGCTGTTTAATGTTGATTGGTTGCAGGGGGAAAGCTGATTTACGTTGTCTTCCGCTAGCAGTTTGACAATTTAGACATTTCCTTACGTACTCGTGAGCATCTTTAAACAAAGTAGGCCAATAGTAACCAGCATGAATAATTTTGTGAGCTGTTGTGTCAGCTCCGAAATGTCCTCCTGCTGGTCCGTCATGTAGCTCCTGCAAAACCTTTTGGGCTTCAGGTTTTTCAAGGCATCTTAACAAGATAGAATCATAATTTTGTCTAAAAAGCACGTCATCAATTATTGTAAAATTCTTCTCTTTTAATCTAATGGCCCTTTTGTTTTTGTAAGACAAATTCGGAGGTGCAGACCCATTCTTTAGATAAAAGATTAAATCTGCATATTGAGATCCAGAATCAGTAACACTTATCTGATTAATTTCTTGATTTTGATCTGTATCGCTTGATTCTGGAATGTTGGATGCTCCTGCCAATATCCTACAAAAACCTTGGCCCCTAACAATCTTTGCTGGCTTAATTTCTAGGTCATACTCTTGAAGCGCTGTGACCCAATTTGCCCTTTTTTCACCCAGATCTTTTTGGATTAATAGTTTCCTAACTGCCGGGAAAGGAACTATTACTTTTGTATGGGTTTTTAAAAGAAAGGGTCTATAATGTTTGACCGCTTTAAATACAGCAAAGGCTTGCTTTTCTACATCGGAGTAATTTAATTCGACACCCTGAAGATTTGAGCTGAAGAATGATATGGGTGCTTCTAAATTGTGAGCATTTGACTGCGTGAGAACTGCAGCATAAGACACATCGGATGCAATGGTATACAATGTAAAATGATTAGAAAAATTTGGAGTATTCAAGGCTGGGGCATTGATTATTGATTGTTTGATAACATCAAAAGCTTGCTTTTCTTCTGTTCCCCACTTGAAGACTGAATTCTTCTTAATCATTGTTGAAGTGGTAATATAATTTGAGAAAAATCTAGAACAAATCGTTTAATGAAATTAATCTCGCCTAAAAATGATTGCATCGATTTTTTATTGTGTGGGAAAGGGATTTCAGAAATCTCCTTGATCTGATCAGGATCGATATAAATGCCATCTTTGGATACAATAAAGCCTAAGAGTTTTCCTTGATCAAGAGCAAAGAAAGACTTCTTTGGGTTCAGAGAAATACCATATCTTTTGCATCGCTGAAAGATTTGATTTAAGTCATGCAAATGATTATATCTCTTCTTAGAATATACAGTAATATCGTCTAGATAGACGACTACTGTTCGATTAATCAACCCTCTAAAGGCTATATCCATAGCTCTCTGGAATGTCGCTCCTGCATTTATAAGTCCAAAAGGCATTTTCTGATATGCATATGTTCCCCATTTTGTTCTGAATGTGGTTTTAAGTTGGTCATCAGGATGAACCAGAACTTGGTTATATCAGAGCCTGCTACTGATCGGAGTATTTGCTCCATAGTAGGTAATGGGAAGTTATCTTTCAAACTCGCTTTGTTTAGGTTCCTGAAATCAATACAGATTCGAATGTCGCCATTTTTCTTTCTGACTGGCACCATATTAGAGACCCAGTTTGAGTGTCAGACCGGAAAAATAATCTTGGTTTTCAAAAGCTTGTTAAGCTCCGACTTTATCTGGCTCTCCAAATTTGGATGTATTTTTCTTATCTTTTGCTGAATCGGTTTCTGATCAGGAAGCATAGGAATGGTATGTTGGATAATAGATGTATCATATGTCTTCAAATCATCATACTTCCAAGCAAAGACTTGTTTGTTTTTTCTTAACAATTTAATAAATGCTTCCTTTTCTTCCAGGGAAAGTCCTAATCCTAAATTGATGTTTTGAGGAGCATGGTCAGTACCTAGATTTATCAATTCAAACCTAAGGGTAGAACTTTGAAGCTTTGCATTAATTACATGTTTAAACCTGTCTTTGATATCATAAAGATCTTCGAGCTTTACCACTGGTTTAGGAATTGAATTTTCTTGAGGTGTTTCTTTCATCTGTAGATCATGGTCATTTTCCTCAATAATTTGATTGTCATAGGACTTTTCGGAAGTTAGAAATTGCAAGATATCTTCATCATGGTTAAATACTCTCCAATTAGTGACATTGTCAGGAATTGAAGGCCTAAAAAGTAATTCTACGGAAAATCTATCAAGGCTATAGTCTTCAGAAGGTAAAAGCTTAGAAGCTACATTGGCTAGTAGGTCGGCTGCCGAGTTTTGCGACCTAGGAATAGAAGAAATGTTAAATGCTGAAAAGTGTGAGGTAAGATCCTGTACTAGCGATTGATAATGTTTGAGGTGACTTGAAAGACAATGAATTGCATTCCTCACCCGTTTGACAATGATTTCCGAATCGCCGAATACTTTTAGATATTGCACTTCGAGGCCGATTGCTTTATATAATCCCTGGACTAAAGCTTCATATTCGACTGTGTTGTTAGTGCAGTCAAATTCTAACCTACAAGACAGCATTGTCTTTTCTCCTTGTGGACTAACCAAAATGCATCCTACTCCTAAGCCCTCGCTGGACTTAGAGCCATCAAAATATAAAGACCAAAATAAAGGAGTATTAACAAAAATATTTACATTTTCCTCAGCATCATTAAAACATCTAGACTTATCAGTTTGTGAAAAATTTTCAATCTGAGATGTGAAATGATTAACTCAAAAAGGCGATGGTTGGGCAAGAAAGTTGCCAAAGAATGACTCTAACGAATAGTTCCCCAAAATGTTGTTGTTGAACGCTACAGGTTGGTTTTCTTGCTCAAATTCAGTAACTCTGTGGGTCATATGCTTCTCTTGATCGATCCTTATTTGATTTGGCTTTCCCTTGTAGGGAAGCCACATATGTGACCAATCTGTGGAAATATATCCATGCAATTTTTCGGACCAATCTCTGCTCAAAATTAAACCGTAGAATTCAGGTATGTCAGTAATTAAGATATCAATCCTCTGTACAATCCTGAGATCGGCAGACAACCTGATGGTTATGGAATTAATTTCTCCCACAACCTGCACTTTGGTCCTGTCCAACTGTACAATATGAATAGCAGACTTCTAGGGTTCAATGTTCAGTTTAGAGCAAACTGAAGCTGGCATTATATTGGATGATGCCCCTGAATCAATTAGACAGTTGTGCAGGTTTCTGTTATAAATCTCATAGGTCAGCAGGAAGGGTGGAGTATGAGAATTCGATCTATCTCCAATTAGTACTGAATCGGTAGCTTCAACCATACCTGGAGGAGGTTGGCCTGAATCATTAGCAGCTTTTGCACTGGGAAGGGGAATAGAGGGAACAACATTCAATTCTTTAAGAAGTAATTTTTGCTGATGTTTTAACTTACTAAGCTCAAACATAGTTATGTTTGCCTTGGTTTTCTTCATGTCATCAACAATATTATATTCCATTGAATCGGATACCACTAATGTTTTGGATGTTGAAGGAGAATTAGAAGTTGAAGGCTGGTTTTGCGGAATTACTACAGGCGACTTCTTTGGGGGAACTTTTTCCTTTGTCGTGGTTGCACCTGCACTCCTTTTCTTTGAAGTTGCCTGGGCAGGTTCAGAAGTACTTTTACTTCTTGTAGTAACAGGAAAGGCTTCTTCTTCATTCTCAGTATCAGAGTTTGGGAGTATAAAATCCCACATTCCGTGGCATTCAGCTACTTCTTCTTCATCATCGTTTTGTGAGGTTGTTTCCTCTTCCTCTTCTTCTTGCTCTGAATCTACGTTAGAGATAACATTGGGTGGCTTTGTTTCAGTTTTCTTAAAAGTCCTAAATGGTCTTTTGTTTGAGGTTTCGGCCACCTGCTTCTTTATTTCGACCATTTCATTAGACAATGTTTTCAGGAATTTTTGTAAACCCTCCATGTCGTACGGGTCCTTTGGGGTTTTCTTCTTGGAATCCTCTTTAAATGAGACTTTTTTAGCTTTTCTATCTTCCAAAGCAGCTTTCTTCTCTAGAGCGTTGATGCACTTTTCAACAGCAAGTGCTTCTCTCATGTTTTCAGCTAAGGTAGGTTTCCCAGCCCTGTCCACAAAAATGGCTATGTTGGCAGGTAGAGCGGTAATGTACCATTCGCTTCGAATTTGCTCACTTGGTTTGGAAGATGTAGGGATTTTATTTAGGAGTTTATTAAATCTGGCATTAAACTCCTTTATTGGTTCCCTATGCTCTATTCTTAGATTGGAGAGGTCGTTTATTAAAGTAGCTAAGGACCTATCATCTCCATATTTGGTAAGAAACTGCTCTTGGCATGTGTTCCAACTGGTAATTGAACCAGAGGGTAAGGAAAAATACCAGGATCTTGCTGATCCTTGTAAGGTGTAGGGGAAGAGTCTTACAACAACATCTTGTTCTGTCACTCCTTTTAAGTTAACTGCTAACATAAAATTATTAATGTGTTCTTCAGCTTGGGTCCCGTCATCTGGGTTGAATTTAGGCAGCCATTTTTCAGGAGCATCTGGTAGATCATGCAATGGTGCAGGCATGTTGACTGCACCTGGCTTAGTCCATGCGTCTGCCATTATAATAGCGACAGTGGTTGATACTACGATTGGAATTCCATATGTATGGGAAGGGATTAATGATGAGGAGTGAACAGGTTGGGATGTTGATGCTTCTAATCCCTGGTGAACGACAATTTGTAATGGGGGAGTGGATGGTTGACTTCGCAGAGGGGAAGATGCAATGGAGGATGTGGATGAAAGCCCTTCACTATCAGGTCGTTCAGTGATTTTCTTCGCCTTTTTCCTTTTGGGTAGAGGGAACTCAGTGGGTTCAATACCGATTTTTTCGCTCTGAAGTCTGGTGAGAGGATGAGTTAGATTGAACTGCGAAGTCGCACTTCTTTCTGATACCTCATATTTCTATGGTGAAATTGAGAAGCTCTGAAGTTTATGGATTATAGACTGAACTTCAGGTGATTCAAGACTTAATTGTTCTGGGGTATGATGGGTTTGAGCAGTGGTAGTTGATTCCCCTTCTCTTTGTTTGGACACCGGCGAACCAGTGTGGAAATGGGAAGGTCGAGGGGATTCGGAGGGAGAATTACTCTTAGAATGGCTTTCAGGTTTGGACTTATGTGCCATTCACAGTTGATTGCCCTCCTTCTAGCGCCAATTATGTTGATGCCTCGAAAATCGCTGCAAAAACATAGGGGAAACCACCCAGTCCGGACCTTGATACAGCTCCTTTTCTGTTTGGAATAGTGGCTCCGACTGGGGATAATGGGACCAGTTTCCCAAAAATTATAGGTAGACGGGATGGATGAATGGCTTATAGAATATGCTGGCGATAAACGAATAACTAAAATTATCAATAAAATATAATAACTATGATCTATCCCGGGAACTTATCGATTTTCTAAAGTGTAGCGTTTGATGGTCTGTGCTTTTAAGACATGCATATAGATGACTCCATCTCTAAAACATAGATATTAAATCATTCAAGACTGTTGTGCATAAATAGTTACGCAAAGCGATAACAGCGAAATTACTACACTTCATTATTTATATCATTGTTACATGCATGATTAAAGAAAAAGGCATATCGCAATACATCCAATAGTGGAATGAGATAGAGATTTGCTGTTATAGCACATACATGTATTCAACAATAGCAAGAAATATATAACATAACAATTCATATAAAAGGAATGACTTCAGACGTAGATAAAAGTACCATATGAGCTGCGGGACATTCCCAAATATCAATTGCTATTAGCAGTTCTTCCTCCAACACAGAAATCGTCCTCAACAAAGGCAATAGTGCACAATTGCATTAAAAAAATTTGATGTCAAATTCAGAACAACTGGTCCAATTTCATAAAATAATAGCGACTGAAGCACAGTAGTGCAAACTTCAGCCTATTAAGTCTGTTACAAAATTTTACGACCCTTTCCAAAACAATGAAAGGGTCTATAAATACTAATCTAATTTAAATATCTACTAAACAGAAATCCTACTAAGCTGGTATCAATAACTCTTGATCCTGTTTTGGTTGGCGATCTGGCAAGCGGGAGGGTGACTCATTAAGTCGGCTGCTTTCCTTTGAATCTGAGCTGATTTATTGCAAGCATTGGCTCAACTTCCGGGGGTTTGTTGAGGCACGAACTAAGTTGTGCAGCGTAGGTGGCATCTTGGATATCGGGAATTATACGCCCGATTGCGTCTGTAAGGCACTTTAGGGCAGATCTCTGTGTATGTGGCTTGATTAAAAAGAGCCAATATGCATCTGAGGTTAAGCTTTTAACTCTAGCGATTAATCTTCCTTTTTCCTCTAATTCAGGGTAGCATGTTTGCTCTAATGTATTTGTAGTTGTCATCTTTCCCGGTGTACATTGAGAAATCATATTGGCCAGGTAAAGAGTGTTATTGACTAGATCCACTAGATTGCTGGCGTTTGATTTACATCTTGAAGCCGCCCTTTCTGCTTTCATCACTTGAGTGTGCCATTCTGTGAAAAGTATGTCCTTATATGTTTCTTGGATTCTAGGCAACTTCGCTGCTTTTCCCAAATCAGTATCTTGCCAGTCAAGATATGCAGTAATGGCTTCGTCCGCTTGATCTAGTTCAGTCCTGGCCTTTTCTACCTGCTGATTTATTGTTGTAGTTAGCTCATGTTGGATACCTATACTAATAGGTTTCATATTTCATGATTGGCCAAGGAAAGTCCAAATATGCTCTGCTTTGGTATTACAAAGATCCCATATTTCCTAGAGAACAAGAGGTGTGTAATCTGTTTCAAATATTGAAGACCTTTATTTCAATTTTGTGGATGATTCAACAGTTTAAACTGGATCATGCCATGTTTCAATTTTGAGTTATAGAATAGAGAAAGAAGTCTGTCCAAACTGCTTAATCTTGGCAGGCAAGTAGTTTAGGTAGAGGAGTAAAGGTTCCCAACAGCTTAATCTGGGACCTTGGAAGAAATAAGGTTAGAAGTAGATAGAAAAGAAAAAAGAAAAAGCCAAAGAAAAGAAAAGGCAAGCAAGGGTTTGCAAGTCCAAATGCACCCTCTAAGGAGAAACAAAAAATGCTAGGAAAATAGCTGGGTAGGCAGTTGTGGTTGCAGAAAGGGTATTTTCACCATTGCACATATGTCAAGAGGTGTTTTGCCAAGGCAAAAATCTATCAATAGACAAAGTGGTTAATTCCATCAAATTACAGCAAGGAGCATAACTAACCTCCCTCTTCCCCTCTATTCCATTACTAACACTCCCTTTCTTTAGCTGAGATTTATGAAGAGAGATCATGGTTTTATGATGGTTCTTGTTCTTTCAGAAGCCACATGTCCTGTCTAAGATCTTTTCATTTTGATCTACTCTCAAAACTAAATCAACTTTACATAAACTCAGTAAAATCCCCTTCATTTGCTCCTCTCATTCATATTAACCTCTAATTCTACTATATAGCTCCCTTATCTTACCCTTCCCCTAATAATACTAACACTATGGTGTATAAAGCCCCAAAATCTTATAAATACCCCTTCCTTTGGCATTATAGCCATATGTTCTTCAGAAGGGACCAAAATGACCTCTGGTCACTTTGGTGAACCTGTCCCACCCCACTCCCCCTTGCTACAAACCAACTCGCTCCTCAAACTACCCTTTGCATTGAATAAACCCTTATAAAACCTCTTATGCCTTTAAATCCTTTGCAAAAGTTACCAAAGTCAAAAACCCGCCTCTGGCGCATTTCCAAAGGTTAGCGCATTATTTGTTAAATGGAAAACATTCAAAAAACCAATGAAAAACCCATAAACCCAAAGTTTCCGCCGCACTTATAACCTAAGCAAGTTGCCGCTCCGCCCACCGTCGGATCAAGTCTCTGAGATCCGACGATCCACAGCGATATCGGAGCTGCCCCTGTAGCCGTCCTTTACCGCCCGAGAAGGTGACGTTGCGTCACGTCAGGGCTTCTCCACGCATCAAACGTTAAGGACTCTCGGAGCCGGGTCTGACAGTTCTGAGACCGTACCTAAACCGCCCCGAGAGACCGTAGCGGCTAGCCCTAACCGTAACCGCTACGGTCCTAACCGCCACCTGTTTCCCATCAATGCATCGCCACGTCACGTTCGCTTGTACTCGCCCCTGCTATTCGTCCACCTGGCCGCTGACATGGCTGCCACCTCATCGCCCCCTTGGACCAATAGTCTACCGCCACGTCACCCCATGACGTCAGCTGACGTCACCTCACCTTGACCCGCCAACGACGTCATGCTGACGTCATCACTAAAAAGCGCCAAAATGGTAAAAAAAAAAGTCCATATTAACCCAAAAAAGCCGTGTTTTTCTCACTTTTCACTCCTGTCGCCACTGCTCTCTCTGCATGTCCGTTTACGTTCGAATTTCCGCCAACCTGCTGAGTTAACCCGGGCGACCTCCTCAGCAGCAACCGTGCACGCCTGCACAACCTCTGTTCGTCAGTTAACAGGTATTTACCATTGTTCTGCCCTCCATACGACTGTTATTGAAATTTAAGTTGCTCAGAAGGCTAAGGACACCTTACAAACTATATTTGCACCGCCCATTTCCCTCTGCACGTCCACAATTGTAACTGTGAAGTCTAAAAACACCAGCCAAGCCATAATACCTGTAATTTCACTCAAAAACGGCATTCACTGCGTATTCCCGGCAAATTCCTTGTTGACCTCAATTCACCCGCTAAAAGAGGGCATAGTAACACCCACAGTAGCCTTGGCTCCTAGTATAAGCAGTATTTCAATTGCTGCTGTATAAACTCCTCCTCTGATACTTAAATTTCAAGACTATTCTTATAAAAAGCACTTCTGTTCTGTGCTGGAGCTTTTACAAGCCACTTTATTACAATTGTTGCACTTTGAAGAACTATGGAGACTCCTATTGCTCTAAATATCAAGCCCCTCAATGCTCCTCACCAGGAATTAGCATGGAAAGCTCTGGGAGACATGGATTACCAAATGCTGGACTGGTTCCCTATGGGAACCAAATACAATATCCAGATGATGAATGAGTTAAAAGCCCAGCACCTGAGTGGGGCAGACATCTTGGGAATTTGGGACTCAAATTTGCCCATCTACAACCTTCCCCAAGTAAATCCTATGCCAGAACTGATCTACAGCTGCCAGGATTGCTATGACCCAAACCAAAGAGCTGTCATCAGCCCCACAGGCTCAATCCTGTTCCAGATTACCCCAGAGAGTATAAATGGAATGCTGCACTTCCAAACTGCCAAGCAATTGACCCCCATCTTTATGCAGAATTTGATAAACAAAGGGACCAAGCTGTCAAATGACCAAATCATTAAAATCAATCAGTTGTTTGTAAGACCAGGCTCTGAATCAGTCAGAACCCCTCCTATTGGGTATCACTATTTGAACGAATTGGGCAGGATGTTAGGGGATTTAATCAGTTATGTCCTAGGATTCAGGGGGATGGAGGATGTGGATGATAGCCTAATGGCAATGCTGTCTATATTCTCTCCTGGTAAGCCCCCAGCTGTACATTATGACTATGCAACCTACATTGCAGATAAAATCCATGAGCAGTTTATGAACTTGAAGAGGGAAAGACTATTCAGGTATACTTCATATATATACCATCTATTCTTGTTCTATCAGCCAACCACCTTCTCTTTTCCTTTGAAGCAACTCAATGCCCAGGGAAATCCAAGATCAGTTGTGTTCTGGACCTCTGTTTTTCATCATACCTCTGTGTCACCTTATACATACAATGAGTTCATTGACTTATTCATTTATCCAGCCATGACAGTACTACAGGGTACTCCTCCTCCTAGACTAACCGATGACATGAGGAGAATTCTCCATTTGAATAAGTCCTACAGCATTGGGAATTGGTACTTCTACCAAAACCATACAGTCATCAGAATATATGGCTGTGAGTTGACCCCTTTTAGGTTGCCAAGGTATGTCCCCATGAGGCTTTTTGCCTTGGAATATTTCAGACAGTTTGGGAACTCAGACTACCTGCATTTTCAGAGCAAGAACAAGAAGTCACAGCTAAAGGTGAGGAGCCAGCTGGGTTCTTTCCTATATAACAGAAAAGAGGAAGGGTGGAAGGAGGCAGACAGTATCCTGGAGGGCCTCAGACTGCAAACCAGCTTTGAATGGATACCCTATGACCCCAATCATTCTATCTCCCTCAGGAGGATTAGATACAAATTGGGTAGCTATGCACACAAGAGACAACCCGAGATTGAACAGTATGCCAATGCATCAAATTGGGAAGAGGGTACCCTAGAGGAGGAAATTACTATTGAAGAGTTACTTGAGAGAGAGGCTAGAAATATGCAAAAGGAAGCTGACTTGGAAACTTGTGGACAGGTGCCCCTCTCCTACAAAAAGCAACTTGGAGCAGCTGCTACATCATCAACAGCACAGCAGCAAACTGCCGAGAAAGCACCACAGACAGCAAGCAAGGATAAAGGGAAGCAGGTGGAACAACCACCTCCATTGACAGAAGAACAAGTGGATACATTGCTACAGCAGCAAGAAGAGATGGAGCAGCAGGAACTCGGGCAGCAACAGGAACTCGGGCAGCAACAGGAAGAGGATCAATTTAGTGAACAGCAGCCCTTGCAGCAAGAAAAAGTGATTGATGCTCCAAGCTCCACTGAGCAACAGGCTCAGACAATAGTGCCTCCTAGGGCAGAAACTACTGTTGATACCTCAGTCCTCCAAACCCCACAAAAGGAGGACTTAACCAGGAAAAGGGATAGAGAGACTCCCCTGACTTCATCCATCAATCGGGGAGAGAAAAGACAAAGACTAAATGACTCTCAAGAGGATGATATAGCAGTGAGGCAAGCAATGGGCATGGGCCCACTCAGTGGAGAAGTTTCAGCCAGTTCATTTCAGCATGAACACGATAGAGACGTGGGAGGAGAGGTCAGCTCCTCCAGCCAGCACAGAGAAAGACAGTCAAGCATCAAATAGCAATTTATTGACATTAAGAGGAGGAGTGATCCTATTAAAGTACAGCTGTACAATCATTTGCTGAACCTGGATCCTACCAATCAGCAAAGACTCATGTCTGCCTTTGATGTAAGTGAAGGCAAGATGATCATGAGTCACTTCATGCCCACAACGCTGCATCCTCAATCTACCTCGGATTACCTAAGAATCAACATGGAGGTTCTGGCCAAAGACATACACCCTATGGATAAGATTGAATTACATAAACAAACTGGTGAAATGGTGTATGCCTCCTTGGCAGATGAAACGTTGGAGAACTACAAATTAAAGAGCAGCCTTGATAACACAGCATCTCAGCTGGAATTGGAGAGAGCATCATCACAAGCCAAGGACAACAGGATCAAGTCCTTGGAAGAGGTAATTATAGAAATAGGACATGATCCTAAAGATGTTAAGGGTATCCAAGAACTCTTGAAGCTAAGGGATGCAGACTTGGCGGCCTTAAGAAAGAAAATCAAGCTTCCAGCTACCATCCATCCTCAAACCGATGAAGTTGCCCAGCAAAGGCAGGAAAAGGATGCTACAGATCTACTGATATCCCTGTACAAGGAGCTGGTTCGGACTCAAGACCAGCTAGGGCAATCAGAAGCTGCAAAGGCAGCATTACAGACAGCTATGAAACAAAAAGAAGAGGGCCAACCCTCCCAGCCTCCTCCTGTGATAATCAACCTTGAGGAAGTCCAGCCAACAACTACTCCTCCTCCTCAACAGACAGGGCCTACAGCACCATCTACAGCACCATCTACAGCAACAACTACACCAACAACAGAGCCAACTCCTACTCTGGATATGCAGAAGCTGCAAGCTGAGATCCAAGTTCTTGAATCCCAAATGAAAGAGCTTGATGAAGTCAAAAGGTCTTTGACCAAGGTGAATGAAAAATTTGACAAAAGCAAGTAGAATGAGGCAGCAAAGGAAAGAGAGGTGAAAGCTCTAAAAAAGAGAATAGCTGAACTAGAAAAAGAGCTTGCACTAGAAAAAGCAACAGGGCAGAATTTGTATGATAGGGTGGATAACCTGTTCTTTATTATGAATGAAATTGATCACCTGTTTGATACCCCACCAAATTTCTTTAAGTATACAGAGGCAGATGAAACTTTGGGGGCAATCATAAGACACCAATTGCCCACACAGGAAGAGTGGAGGAATTTGACACAGGTAATCTTATCAGGCCCGAACCCGTAGGGTTGGTTTTTTCTCCAGTTTATGGGCAGTCATGCACAGGCAGAATTTTGATAGATAAAATCTACAAGGAAGAGACAGATGCTGAGCCAACTCAGCAGAGCTATTTACTCACCACAGCAGCAGTCACAATCACAGGTGACAAACCCAGAATACAGCGTACAAGCCATAAAGTCGGGTTCCCCAGCATTTAATCAAAGTATCTCAACCGACTCAGCAGATCCCAAAGGCCAAAATATCTTCTGACAGAACATTAAGATGCCTTTATCTTGTATTCAATGCGGTAATAAATTTCTGATAATAATATCTCAAAAGTTGGTGAGAATATTAAAGTCTGAGATAACTTAGAACTCAGATATTTTGTAAACAATCGCAAGTATATATTCACCCCTCGCAGAAGCTGAAGGGGTTGTTGTTATTTTCCTTTTGGAAGTCTCACTTGCTGTAAGATTCTCAGAGAAGTAATACAAAGGGAGAATGGAATTTCCAAAGCTTGGTGTATTTTATGCGTTGTGATGAATGGTGAATGTTGCAGGATTCCAGAGTGTTTCATAAAACAATAAGTTTTCTTAAATCTCTGTATTACATGTTTTCGAGTCTTTGTTCTCTTTTGATGTTTAAATGTTTTACACTTAATAGCAAAGTAGAAGAATAGTTACAGGATTTAATCACTGATTACCCTGAACTCAATCTGAGCTATTATCCATGTTTTCTTCAGATACAGTGAATGAAGTGTAATTCTTAATTGCTGCACTTTAAAACTATATCTTTACAGTGATAGACATCCCCAGGGATTCAAGTTTTGCTCCTGAGGCATCTATCTGTTTCTCATACCTAGTTTGGTGGAAATACTCGAATACTTTAGTGAAAATTCTTAATTGCTTTCACTGGTTTTTTTTTTTTACCTGTTCGTGTTATAAAACAAAAATTTTGTTGCATGAAGTATCCAAATGGCCCTGTAAGTTTCACCAGTTCACTTCAAGGTTTCTAGACACCTATACAGCCATAGACTCCATTGCCCAATGATATTTGACTCTTTGAATATTACATCATAAGACCTAAAAGAAACTCTTCAACCAAAACATAAACAAAACCTGTGCATAATAGCTAGCCTAAAACCCTATCATAAACAGTTACAAATCATAAAGAGAGAGCCCTCTCTGATCACAGTTTGGCTAGAAACAGTGATCCAAAGATTGGTTAGTGGTTACCCCGGCCGTATTCCCTTGGGAGTCATAGGGAACAACCTGGGTGTTAACATAATTGGCGACTCCGCTGGGGACTCCTAAAATTTTTCAATTACTATCTATCTCCCAAAGCTGCCATCAAGCCTGAAATTAGCCAAGAGGCCTTAGAACTGTTTCTCTAACACAGGGACAGCTTGAAGGAAGAGCTAGTTAGGGAATCTTAATCCTAGCTTTGGAAAATATATAGCCATTCCAAAATTTTCATCTAGTCCTTGAATATATAAACCTTGTATACAAGTTCTAAAGGAATAATTAGAAGCTGGCTCCCAAAAGAAACCCAAGGCACACTAGGGCAAACCCTGACCCTAATCAACCCATCATTGTTGATAATCCAAATATCATTCCAAAGAACATAAGGAGACAGAAAAAGCAGGAGAAGCCTGCTGATTCAGATATAAGTTCAGACCAACCTATCCTCATTCCAACTCCTTGCAAAGTCCTTTTCCGTTCCACACCTAATTCCCCTAGTTCATCATCAACCCCTCAAAGTCCTCCTCTTCCATCTTCACCATCTGCACATACTCTTTTAACCAGCCCCCCGCTTGTTACCCATCCTATTAACCCTGTTACACCTGTAATCCCAGCTGTCCCATTTGTTCCTATTAACCCCATAAACCCCATAAACATGGCTAACAGATATGCACCTCTACAGATACCAGCCAATGCTCCAACTCTACCCCAAGACTACCAAACCAAAATCTCATTTTTTGACTCCCATGGCCCTTTGACAGCTGTCCAGCATGCTAAGAAGATGAAAGACCACTTTGAGACCTATGAAATAGATGATGACAGTGTCAGGATGAGAATTTTTGTTCAAAGCTTAACTGGGGATGTCAGAACTTGGTTTAGATCCCTGAATACAAATTCCATTGCAACCCCTGAGGTCCTATACCAAGAGTTTACCAACAGATGGGAGAAAAAGAAAGATCCACTCCACATACTCGGTGAATATAACACTATTAAAAGAGGTCCCCAAGAAACAGTTTTGGAATATTGTGCTAGGTTTAACAATGTATATAATGCTATCCCCCAGAACTTAAGACCCCCTCCTGATTTGGCCCTGTATAACTTCCCTGACGGTTTTGACTCTGATATGGCCTATCAGCTGAAAGAAAGAGATCCTCCAACCCTTGCAGAAGCTCAAAGAGTTGCAGTCACTGTAGAGGCTAACCTAATTGCCAAGAGAAACAGGGCAAAGCTGGAAAAGAAGGCTGGCTTCAGAGAAGAGCCCTCAGGTTTTGATCAGAAGCTGGATGCAATACTAAACAGCATGAAGAGATTGGGTGAAAGAGTGGAATCGGTTGAAAGAAAATCATCATGGGAAGCATCACAAAGCAACCCTCCTAGAAACCCAAATTTTAGGAGAAATCAGAACCCAAACATAGGAAAAACAAGTGCTGACCAGGATATTAGACCCCCTTTTCAAGAAAACTATGCAGAAACCTCCACAGCCAATCAGCTCAATGAAGATCCTGAAATTAACTTAATGGGTCTGGATGGTAAAACCCATGTTTTCTTAACACAAGAAGACCATGAGGAGGATGAAAGAAAAACATTCCAAACTAAATCAGGAGAATCCTTTGACTTTAAACAAGGATATGATACTGCTGTCTATGAAGTCCATAAACAATACAAACTAAGGAGTAGGACTGTAAATGTAAATCAGCCCGAAAAGATAAAGGAGAAACAGCAGTCCAAAGAAACCATGGGCACATAACCTAATCACAACACAAACGTGCCTACAAAAGAAGTAGTGGTTGAGGAGGTTACTGAACTACTGTCCCCACTACAACAGCCCACGGCAACCTCGTCCTCCCACCCAAATCCGAACATTACCCCTCAAGACATGAGTATAAGGGGCAGGTTTCAAAGTCAAGAGGAAATCCAACAAGAAGATTTAGTGAACAAAGAAAAGACTGCTATCCGTGACTCTAAAACCCAAGTTGACAAACCCTTTGACCTAGGTACAGAGATTGGCAAGCTAAAGATAGCAATTCCCCTCTCAGAGCTAGCCAAGCATGACATCTATAAGCAACAGATCAAGAAATCCCTTCAACTCACTAATAGCAAAGATGATGTAAATGTGCTAGATGACACTCCAGAATTACTGTTTGGCCCAGAGGTAGATGGAAAAACAGTAGTCACAGGGGTTTTACCTTTTTATGTCAGCTTGCATGTTCATGATAAAATACTGCACAATGCAATGTTTGACTCAGGTGCCTCTCACAACCTTATGCCAAAAGCAGTCATGGAAAGATTGAACTTGGATATAACAAGACCATACAAAGACCTGTTTTCTTTTGATTCCAGCCAAGTCAAATGTTTAGGCCTAATAAAAGATTTGTGTGTGTCTCTGGTTCAATATCCCAACAAGACTATTCTAATGGATGTTGTAGTTGCTGATATCCCACCCAAATATGGGATGCTGTTATCAAGATCATGGGGAGCCAAGCTCCAAGGCTCCCTGCAATTAGACATGTCATATGCAACTATTTCTGTCTTTGGGCAACCAAAAAGACTTTATAGGGAAACACTCATGAAGTATATGGTCAGCAGTGAAGAAAAGCCTCAAAATTTTCCAATATATGCTGTCCATTCGGACATAGACTCCTTCATCCTTTTCAATGATAGCGCAGACCTTTCAAACAATGAGATTAGGACCGAAACACTCATACAAGAACAAAACATTGATCAGACAAGTAGCACCTGCCAAACATCAATCAGCCCAACAATACACATTAACCCTCCTCTAGTCGTTAAAGATTGTCAAACAAATGATAAAGCTGTCCTAGAAAACAAATGGGGGAAGAAACCCCAACTCCTGCTCACATTGCCATCTCATGAACAGAACTTTAAATCTTCTGTTCAACAAGATATCCTGTGGGTCCTAGAATTTGATGGGTCAGTCAACAAGTTAGGGGCAGGAGCTGGAGTGTGGATATATAACAAAGAGAAAGGCTATGCAGAAGGCAGGGCTTACAGATTGAATTTTAGGTGCACTAACAACATGGCAGAATATGAAGCTCTCTTGCTGGGCCTAAAGCTAGCAAAATCACTACAAGCTCCTAAACTCTCCATTATGGGAGACTCTGATCTAGTAATTCAACAAGTGAAAGGACTTTTTGTCACCAATGACAAAAGATTGAGGTCCTACAGATCTGCTGTAATTGAAATATTAGAAACCTTCTCTGAGTTTGTTATCACAAAAATTTCAAGGGGCCACAATCTCCATGCACACAGCTTGGCAACGTTTGCCAGCACCTTCAAATTCCCATTAGAACCCAATAATTGTTTCACAGCCGAGGTCAAATACAGACCCTCTATTCCAAACAATGTTAAAGAATGGCAAGTATTTGAGGATGAGATGCAAATAAACAATTTCTTGACCTTGCAACAAGAGTTCATAGGATTAAATATTGATCTTGATGGAGCAAGTCAATCACAAATACTTGAGGAAGCAAGTCCATCACAAATACAGTTTCAACAGTCTGCTCACCCAATGTCACCTAGAACAGCAAAACAATTACTGAGTCCAACCATTTTCGACAATGAAAACATTCAGCAAATTCACCAAATTGACTGTGAAGAGGTGAGCAATGCTAAAGATGAAATCATACAACTCAAAGACAATTTCCTTCCAGCAGGCCTTACCCCACTAGAGGACATTTTTGACTCAAATGATGTCCCCAGGAAACCAAAGATGCAGCCATTAGATGCAGCAATTGAAGAATGCAACATTGGTACCACTGACAAGCCTAAAATAATAAAACTATCTGCTGCTTTGCCCCCTGATCAAAAACCCAAATATATTGACCTCTTTAAAGAGTTTCAAGATGTTTTTGCTTGGGGTTATGAGGATCTAAAGTCCTATGATACCTCTGTTATCCAGCATACCATTCCCCTCAAGCCTAATCAAAAACCATTCAAACAGAAATTGAGAAGAATCAATCCTGTGCTCCTCCCTTCCATTGAAAAAGAATTACAGAAAATGTTCAAAGCTGGTATCATAGCACCAATCAGATTCTCTGAATGGATTTCAAATTTGGTCCCTACAAGAAAGAAAACTGGTGAGATTAGACTTTGTGTAGACTTAAGGAATTTGAATCAAGTATCACTCAAAGATAACTACCCTTTACCCAAAATGGATCATATTCTTCAAAGAGTAGTAGGGGCTTCAAGGATATCATTGCTTGATGGATTCTCAGGCTTTAACCAAATCCTAGTACACCCTGATGATCAAGACAAAACTGCATTTACTACCCCATGGGGAACTTTCAAGTATGTGAAAATGCCCTTTGGATTGAAAAATGCAGGGGCAACGTTTCAAAGAGCAATGGACATTGCTTTTGCAAAAGAAATTCATGACTTCTTGGTCATTTACCTAGATGATCTTACACCCTTTTCAAAATCAGACCAAGAACACTTGAAACATTTGAGACAGATTTTCATAGCATGCAGGAAATATGGCATTTCCTTAAACCCCAAGAAGTCATTATTTGGCTTGGAAGAAGGGAAACTCTTAGGACACATTATTTCAAAAGATGGCATAAGAATTGATCCAGATAGGATACAAGCTATCCTACAAATGCCTCATCCAAGGAATGTCAAGGAATTGCAAGGATTCTTAGGGAAAATCAACTTTTTAAGAAGGTTTATCCCGAATTTAGCAGAATTAATCAGATTACTAAACAATATGCTAAAGAAAGATTCAAAGGTCAAATGGACTGTTGAAGCAAAACAAGCCTTTGAAAGCATAAAATTGGCCTTGACTCAAACCCCAGTGTTAACCAATCCACAGTTTGACAGAGACTTTATCATTTTCTCCTTTGCCTCCCAACATACTATTGCTGCTGTTTTATTACAGAAAGATGACCATGGGAGTGAGAAACCTATTGCCTTTTTCAGCAGAGCTCTCAGAGATGCCCCTCTAAAGTACCAAATTATGGAGAAACAAGCCTATGCTTTGATCAAAGCTATTAAAGACTTTAGGATTTACATCCTTTACTCCCATGTTGTGGCTTATGTACCAAGTCCTATTGTCAAAGACATTCTCACCCAAGAAAACTTAGAGGGCAGAAGAGGAAAATGGATTGCCAATATACTAGAATTTGACATTGAAATAAAACCTACAAAGCTGATAAAAGGGCAAGGTTTGGCCAAATTAATGACAGAAGCAAATTTCCAAGCCTTAGATATCAATCAACTGGACAGTGAAACAGAGCTGGCGACTCCAAAGATCAATGTAGCCTTTGAACAATCTCCCTGGTACTCTGATATCTGCTATGTGTTACAAAACCTGTGTGCTCCCCCAGGACTGTCCAGAACTAAGTGTAGGTTCCTAAAAATGAAAACATCTAGATTTTGTGTGATGGATGGAAATTTACTTTGGAAAAACCATGAAGGTATCTTGCTGCACTGTCTAATAGAGAATGAAACTAACAAAATCATGCAAGATTTCCATGCTGGAGATTGCGATGGACATTTGTACTGGAAGTCCACTGTGGACAAGATATTGAGGGCTGGGTACTACTGGCCCATTATGTTCTCTGAGGTTAAGAAATTTACAGCCTCATGCCACAAATGCCAACTATTTGAAGGCAAAAGACAGTTGCTGCCACTTCCTTTGAAGCCCATTGCAACAGAGAGACCTTTTCAACAATGGGGCTTGGATTTCATTGGGGAAATTCATCCCTCATCTTCAGGGCAACACAGATGGATTCTGACAGCAACAGATTACTTCACCAAGTGGATTGAAGCCGCCCCATGCAGACAAGCAAATGATTCAGTAATCATTCAGTTTTTGGAAAACAATATACTGGCTAGATTTGGCTGTCCAGACAAGATAATAACAGACAATGCTGCTGCTTTCAGATCCAAGAAAATGGTGAACTTCTGCCATAAATTTCACATTACTTTGGGCCATTCTACAGCTTACTATCCTCAAGGAAATGGCCTTGCTGAATCATCAAACAAAAGTTTAATAAACATCATAAAGAAAGTGCTGGAAGAGAACAAAAAGAACTGGCATAAGAAACTAGTAAATGCTTTATGGGCAGACAGACTAACAACTAAAAGATCAATTGGGACCAGCCCATATGAGTTAGTCTATGGATTAGAGGCCAGATTTCCATCATCACTAGGAGTGCCGGTTATGAAACTTCTGCAAGAAAGCCAAGCAGAGCCAAATGACATGCAAAGAAGGATTAACCAGATAATTTGTTTACAACAGACCAGAGAACAAGTTTTCAGTAGAGTATAGATAATACAAGAGAAACTGAAAAAGGCCTTTGATAGAAGAACCAAAGCAGAAGATTTCAATGTAGGGGACAAAGTTTTAAAGTGGGATGCAAGAAGAGAAGAGAAAGGGAAACATGGAAAGTTTGACTCTTTATGGAAAGGACCATTTGCTGTCCAAGCAGTGCAAGGTAATAACACCTACTTCCTCAAAAGTTTGACTCAAACTGACTTGGATGAAGGTCCTGTCAATGGCAGGATGCTGAAGCACTACTTTGACTGTTCACTATGAGTGGAATCCAAGGATTCATTGTATATATGCAGATGTACATATTGTTTTCTGTTTTAGATTGTAAAAAGCAGTTTTCCCAAGTGATTCACCAAACAGCTAGAGGCAAGTAGAATCAGAGGTCTTCCAAGAAAAAAGCACACAATTTTGACACATTTTTGCAGCAAATTTCAAAGACTGGGATGGGCAGTCAAAGAACAAGGCAATCTGACCTGCTGTTCTTGGTCTTTCAGAAGAAAAACCATCCCCATGTGGAGCCACTGTTGGATACCTATACTAATAGGTTTCATATTTCATGATTGGCCAAGGAAAGTCCAAATATGCTCTGCTTTGGTATTACAAAGATCCCATATTTCCTAGAGAACAAGAGGTGTGTAATCTGTTTCAAATATTGAAGACCTTTATTTCAATTTTGTGGATGATTCAACAGTTTAAACTGGATCATGCCATGTTTCAATTTTGAGTTATAGAATAGAGAAAGAAGTCTGTCCAAACTGCTTAATCTTGGCAGGCAAGTAGTTTAGGTAGAGGAGTAAAGGTTCCCAACAGCTTAATCTGGGACCTTGGAAGAAATAAGGTTAGAAGTAGATAGAAAAGAAAAAAGAAAAAGCCAAAGAAAAGAAAATGCAAGTAATGGTTTGCAAGTCCAAATGCACCCTCTAAGCAGAAACAAAAAATGCTAGGAAAATAGCTGGGTAGGCAGTTGTGGTTGCAGAAAGGGTATTTTCACCATTGCACATATGTCAAGAGGTGTTTTGCCAAGGCAAAAATCTATCAATAGACAAAGTGGTTAATTCCATCAAATTACAGCAAGGAGCATAACTAACCTCCCTCTTCCCCTCTATTCCATTACTAACACTCCCTTTCTTTAGCTGAGATTTATGAAGAGAGATCATGGTTTTATGATGGTTCTTGTTCTTTCAGAAGCCACATGTCCTGTCTAAGATCTTTTCATTTTGATCTACTCTCAAAACTAAATCAACTTTACATAAACTCAGTAAAATCCCCTTCATTTGCTCCTCTCATTCATATTAACCTCTAATTCTACTATATAGCTCCCTTATCTTACCCTTCCCCTAATAATACTAACACTATGGTGTATAAAGCCCCAAAATCTTATAAATACCCCTTCCTTTGGCATTATAGCCATATGTTCTTCAGAAGGGACCAAAATGACCTCTGGTCACTTTGGTGAACCTGTCCCACCCCACTCCCCCTTGCTACAAACCAACTCGCTCCTCAAACTACCCTTTGCATTGAATAAACCCTTATAAAACCTCTTATGCCTTTAAATCCTTTGCAAAAGTTACCAAAGTCAAAAACCCGCCTCTGGCGCATTTCCAAAGGTTAGCGCATTATTTGTTAAATGGAAAACATTCAAAAAACCAATGAAAAACCCATAAACCCAAAGTTTCCGCCGCACTTATAACCTAAGCAAGTTGCCGCTCCGCCCACCGTCGGATCAAGTCTCTGAGATCCGACGATCCACAGCGATATCGGAGCTGCCCCTGTAGCCATCCTTTACCGCCCGAGAAGGTGACGTTGCGTCACGTCAGGGCTTCTCCACGCGTCAAACGTTAAGGACTCTCGGAGCTGGGTCTGACAGTTCTGAGACCGTACCTAAACCGCCCCGAGAGACCGTAGCGGCTAGCCCTAACCGTAACCGCTACGGTCCTAACCGCCACCTGTTTCCCATCAATGCATCGCCACGTCACGTTTGCTTGTACTCGCCCCTGCTATTCGTCCACCTGGCCGCTGACATGGCTGCCACCTCATCGCCCCCTTGGACCAATAGTCTACCGCCACGTCACCCCATGACGTCAGCTGATGTCACCTCACCTTGACCCGCCAACGACGTCATGCTGACGTCATCACTAAAAAGCGCCAAAATGGTAAAAAAAAAAGTCCATATTAACCCAAAAAAGCCGTGTTTTTCTCACTTTTCACTCCTGTCGCCACTGCTCTCTCTGCATGACCGTTTACGTTCGAATTTCCGCCAACCTGCTGAGTTAACCCGGGCGACCTCCTCAGCAGCAACCGTGCACGCCTGCACAACCTCTGTTCGTCAGTTAACAGGTATTTACCGTTGTTCTGCCCTCCATACGACTGTTATTGAAATTTAAGTTGCTCAGAAGGCTAAGGACACCTTACAAACTATATTTGCACCGCCCATTTCCCTCTTCACGTCCACAATTGTAACTGTGAAGTCTAAAAACACCAGCCAAGCCATAATACCTGTAATTTCACTAAAAAACGGCGTTCACTGCGTATTCCCGGCAAATTCCTTGTTGACCTCAATTCACCCGCTGAAAGAGGGCATAGTAACACCCACAGTAGCCTTGGCTCCTAGTATAAGTAGTATTTCAATTGCTGCTGTATAAACTCCTCCTCTGATACTTAAATTTCAAGACTATTCTTATAAAAAGCACTTCTGTTCTGTGCTGGAGCTTTTACAAGCCACTTTATTACAATTGTTGCACTTTGAAGAACTATGGAGACTCCTATTGCTCTAAATATCAAGCCCCTCAATGCTCCTCACCAGGAATTAGCATGGAAAGCTCTGGGAGACATGGATTACCAAATGCTGGACTGGTTCCCTATGGGAACCAAATACAATATCCAGATGATGAATGAGTTAAAAGCCCAGCACCTGAGTGGGGCAGACATCTTGGGAATTTGGGACTCAAATTTGCCCATCTACAACCTTCCCCAAGTAAATCCTATGCCAGAACTGATCTACAGCTGCCAGGAATGCTATGACCCAAACCAAAGAGCTGTCATCAGCCCCACAGGCTCAATCCTGTTCCAGATTACCCCAGAGAGTATAAATGGAATGCTGCACTTCCAAACTGCCAAGCAATTGACCCCCATCTTTATGCAGAATTTGATAAACAAAGGGACCAAGCTGTCAAATGACCAAATCATTAAAATCAATCAGTTGTTTGTAAGACCAGGCTCTGAATCAGTCAGAACCCCTCCTATTGGGTATCACTATTTGAACGAATTGGGCAGGATGTTAGGGGATTTAATCAGTTATGTCCTAGGATTCAGGGGGATGGAGGATGTGGATGATAGCCTAATGGCAATGCTGTCTATATTCTCTCCTGGTAAGCCCCCAGCTGTACATTATGACTATGCAACCTACATTGCAGATAAAATCCATGAGCAGTTTATGAACTTGAAGAGGGAAAGACTATTCAGGTATACTTCATATATATACCATCTATTCTTGTTCTATCAGCTAGCCACCTTCTCTTTTCCTTTGAAGCAACTCAATGCCCAGGGAAATCCAAGATCAGTTGTGTTTCTGGACCTCTGTTTTTCATCATACCTCTGTGTCACCTTATACATACAATGAGTTCATTGACTTATTCATTTATCCAGCCATGACAGTACTACAGGGTACTCCTCCTCCTAGACTAACCGATGACATGAGGAGAATTCTCCATTTGAATAAGTCCTACAGCATTGGGAATTGGTACTTCTACCAAAACCATACAGTCATCAGAATATATGGCTGTGAGTTGACCCCTTTTAGGTTGCCAAGGTATGTCCCCATGAGGCTTTTTGCCTTGGAATATTTCAGACAGTTTGGGAACTCAGACTACCTGCATTTTCAGAGCAAGAACAAGAAGTCATAGCTAAAGGTGAGGAGCCAGCTGGGTTCTTTCCTATATAACAGAAAAGAGGAAGGGTGGAAGGAGGCAGACAGTATCCTGGAGGGCCTCAGACTGCAAACCAGCTTTGAATGGATACCCTATGACCCCAATCATTCTATCTCCCTCAGGAGGATTAGATACAAATTGGGTAGCTATGCACACAAGAGACAACCCGAGATTGAACAGTATGCCAATGCATCAAATTGGGAAGAGGGTACCCTAGAGGAGGAAATTACTAATGAAGAGTTACTTGAGAGAGAGGCTAGAAATATGCAAAAGGAAGCTGACTTGGAAACTTGTGGACAGGTGCCCCTCTCCTACAAAAAGCAACTTGGAGCAGCTGCTACATCATCAACAGCACAGCAGCAAACTGCCGAGAAAGCACCACAGACAGCAAGCAAGGATAAAGGGAAGCAGGTGGAACAGCCACCTCCATTGACAGAAGAACAAGTGGATACATTGCTACAGCAGCAAGAAGAGATGGAGCAGCAGGAACTCGGGCAGCAACAGGAAGAGGAAAAATTTAGTGAACAGCAGCCCTTGCAGCAAGAAAAAGTGATTGATGCTCCAAGCTCCACTGAGCAACAGGCTCAGACAATAGTGCCTCCTAGGGCAGAAACTACTGTTGATACCTCAGTCCTCCAAACCCCACAAAAGGAGGACTTAACCAGGAAAAGGGATAGAGAGACTCCCCTGACTTCATCCATCAATCGGGGAGAGAAAAGACAAAGACTAAATGACTCTCAAGAGGATGATATAGCAGTGAGGCAAGCAATGGGCATGGGCCCACCCAGTGGAGAAGTTTCAGCCAGTTCATTTCAGCATGAACACGATAGAGCCGTGGGAGAAGAGGTCAGCTCCTCCAGCCAGCACAGAGAAGGACAGTCAAGCATCAAACAGCAATTTATTGACATTAAGAGGAGGAGTGATCCTATTAAAGTACAGCTGTACAATCATTTGCTGAACCTGGCTCCTACCAATCAGCAAAGACTCATGTCTGCCTTTGATGTAAGTGAAGGCAAGATGATCATGAGTCACTTCATGCCCACAACGCTGCATCCTCAATCTACCTCGGATTACCTAAGAATCAACATGGAGGTTCTGGCCAAAGACATACACCCTATGGATAAGATTGAATTACATAAACAAACTGGTGAAATGGTGTATGCCTCCTTGGCAGATGAAACGTTGGAGAACTACAAATTAAAGAGCAGCCTTGATAACACAGCATCTCAGCTGGAATTGGAGAGAGCATCATCACAAGCCAAGGACAACAGGATCAAGTCCTTGGAAGAGGTAATTATAGAAATAGGACATGATCCTAAAGATGTTAAGGGTATCCAAGAACTCTTGAAGCTAAGGGATGCAGACTTGGCGGCCTTAAGAAAGAAAATCAAGCTTCCAGCTACCATCCATCCTCAAACCGATGAAGTTGCCCAGCAAAGGCAGGAAAAGGATGCTACAGATCTACTGATATCCCTGTACAAGGAGCTGGTTCGGACTCAAGACCAGCTAGGGCAATCAGAAGCTGCAAAGGCAGCATTACAGACAGCTATGAAACAAAAAGAAGAGGGCCAACCCTCCCAGCCTCCTCCTGTGATAATCAACCTTGAGGAAGTCCAGCCAACAACTACTCCTCCTCCTCAACAGACAGGGCCTACAGCACCATCTACAGCACCATCTACAGCAACAACTACACCAACAACAGAGCCAACTCCTACTCTGGATATGCAGAAGCTGCAAGCTAAGATCCAAGTTCTTGAATCCCAAATGAAAGAGCTTGATGAAGTCAAAAGGTCTTTGACCAAGGTGAATGAAAAATTTGACAAAAGCAAGCAGAATGAGGCAGCAAAGGAAAGAGAGGTGAAAGCTCTAAAAAAGAGAATAGCTGAACTAGAAAAAGAGCTTGCACTAGAAAAAGCAACAGGGCAGAATTTGTATGATAGGGTGGATAACCTGTTCTTTATTATGAATGAAATTGATCACCTGTTTGATACCCCACCAAATTTCTTTAAGTATACAGAGGCAGATGAAACTTTGGGGGCAATCATAAGACACCAATTGCCCACACAGGAAGAGTGGAGGAATTTGACACAGGTAATCTTATCAAGCCCGAACCCGTAGGGTTGGTTTTTTCTCCAGTTTATGGGCAGTCATGCACAGGCAGAATTTTGATAGATAAAATCTACAAGGAAGAGACAGATGCTGAGCCAACTCAGCAGAGCTATTTACTCACCACAGCAGCAGTCACAATCACAGGTGACAAACCCAGAATACAGCGTACAAGCCATAAAGTCGGGTTCCCCAGCATTTAATCAAAGTATCTCAACCGACTCAGCAGATCCCAAAGGCCAAAATATCTTCTGACAGAACATTAAGACGCCTTTATCTTGTATTCAATGCGGTAATAAATTTCTGATAATAATATCTCAAAAGTTGGTGAGAATATTAAAGTCTGAGATAACTTAGAACTCAAATATTTTGTAAACAATCGCAAGTATATATTCACCCCTCGCAGAAGCTGAAGGGGTTGTTGTTATTTTCCTTTTGGAAGTCTCACTTGCTGTAAGATTCTCAGAGAAGAAATACAAAGGGAGAATGGAATTTCCAAAGCTTGGTGTATTTGATGCGTTGTGATGAATGGTGAATGTTGCAGGATTCCAGAGTGTTTCATAAAACAATAAGTTTTCTTAAATCTCTGTATTACATGTTTTCGAGTCTTTGTTCTCTTTTGATGTTTAAATGTTTTACACTTAATAGCAAAGTAGAAGAATAGTTACAGGATTTAATCACTGATTACCCTGAACTCAATCTGAGCTATTATCCATGTTTTCTTCAGATACAGTGAATGAAGTGTAATTCTTAATTGCTGCACTTTAAAACTATATCTTTACAGTGATAGACATCCCCAGGGATTCAAGTTTTGCTCCTGAGGCATCTATCTGTTTCTCATACCTAGTTTGGTGGAAATACTCGAATACTTTAGTGAAAATTCTTAATTGCTTTCACTGGTTTTTTTTTTTTTACCTGTTCGTGTTATAAAACAAAAATTTTGTTGCATGAAGTATCCAAATGGCCCTGTAAGTTTCACCAGTTCACTTCAAGGTTTCTAGACACCTATACAGCCATAGACTCCATTGCCCAATGATATTTGACTCTTTGAATATTACATCATAAGACCTAAAAGAAACTCTTCAACCAAAACATAAACAAAACCTGTGCATAATAGCTAGCCTAAAACCCTATCATAAACAGTTACAAATCATAAAGAGAGAGCCCTCTCTGATCACAGTTTGGCTAGAAACAGTGATCCAAAGATTGGTTAGTGGTTACCCCGGCCGTATTCCCTTGGGAGTCATAGGGAACAACCTGGGTGTTAACAGCTCACACAGTGGCTCAGCTTCAGTGATCTGTTGACATAAGAGTCTGACCTGAGATATCAACGCATTGTTTATCAATAATGCCTCTGATTTAAACTCTTTTACCTGCGATGCGCCCTTCATCTTTTCCAGTTGCGATGACATTTGAGCAATTTGCTCATCTTTGGTCTTTATCATTTGCTCATTCGCCGCTCTCAAATTTTCCAATGCCTCCGACAATTCTTTTTGTTTCTGGATCACACCCTGATCAATCCTTTGCCTTTCCGCTAGCAATTGCTGAGTCAACTGATTGTTCTCTTGCTGTTGCGCCAGCAACTGTTCTTCTGCTTGTGCTACCATTTGCTTTGTTTCAACCAATTCTGCCTGTAACGCAAAGATTTCTTGGTCCTTATTCTTCAATAGAAGGCTCACCTCCGATGCTTTGTCAATTGTTGCCACCGAATAAGCGCCCGCATACTGTGATAGATTTGTTAAGTCATCGGAGGGATCCAATTCCTCTTTCCATACTACATTACCCGTGACCGTTTGTTCTGGGAAGATAGAAGGTTTATCAATCCTTCGTCTCTTCCTTGATCGCTTTACAACTGCCCTGTGTCTTGGGCTGTAGAAAACATCCAATGGCGGAATATCTTCTATCTGTAGAATAATCTGGTCAGAGGGGTCTTTTGGAATAACTTCAACTTCCTTAGAACTTGGTGGGCCGCTGGTTCCACTTAGAACCTGAGGAGAGGTAACATCCTGTGTATCAGTTGTTTTGGAGGTGTCCATTTCTTTTGAACCTTCCTTTCCACTGATAATAAAGTCAAATTGCTTCCACTGTTGAGGCAATTCGGGATCAAAGGTGCTTTGTTTCTGTTTTTCTGCATGGGACTCGCTCCGTTCTTTTTCCTGCTCTTTCCTCTGCTGCTCCTCTTTTTCTCTCCTCTGTTTTTCTTCTTGTTCCTTTTTCTGCCTATCTGCCAGTTCTTTTTTCTGTTTCTCTTCTTGTTCCCTCTTCTGCTTTCACTCTAGTTCTTTCTTCTTTCTCTCTTCTTGTTCCATTTGTGTTCTCTGCTGTTTCTCGGCTTGTTCTTTCTTTAGCCTCTCCGCCTGTTCTTTTCTCTGTCTTTCTGCCTGTTGCTTCTTCTGCCTCTCCTCCTGTTCCTTGAACTGTTCCTGAACAGGTCCGCTTGATGATGTCGTTGGGGTTGTTGCCAGTAAATCCAGAGGCAGAGTTTGCAACCTCTGTTCTCTGATTTTATTGAACTCAGTTAATCCCTCATCATTATATCGCATCCTAGCGAGTTCTTTAGCATGACATATTGATTCGGAGGCAACGAACAGGTCATCAAACATATCTTCCTGATGCTCAAACCTTGTTAATTTGGCCTGTTCTAATGCAGTGTAAGCAGTCTTTTTTGGGTCGTATGGTCTGTTTGGGATCGTGGCCAGAGTTAAAGACTGAAGCTTCGTGGCTTCCTTTTTTGCATGTTTAAGATCATGCAGAGTATAAACACCACATCTGAAGGGAAAAGATGGTCATCCCTTCTTCTTTTCTCTTTTGAGAGTCTGTGTAGTACTCTCAGCCATGATTTGATATGCAATTTCCCTTGCTAGCAGCTTATCTGGAACATATAGAGGAAGAACATGTGGGTCGGCTTCACTGTCGAAAACTCTGATATAGGTGAAATTTTCTTCTCCAAACCAACTTGCTACTGCTGGTAAATCAAAGGAAGCTTGATAGGAAATTTTTGGAATGGGTTTATCAAAAATGGAATAGTAAATGGGCACCATAAAACCATTACAGATTTGATACAGGTGGTGTTTATAAGAAGACTTCCACAATTTTTGATGATATATATGAATGGGTGAAGGGTCCTGTGCAGTCCACCTCCACCCGAGAATCGGAAATTCAGAATTGAAACAAAGGGTGTCTAAGACATATGCACTATAGTAGAACGGGGGCATTTTCCTTTCTGAAACAACAGTCTGAGATCTAAAATCACGAACAGCTACTGCTAATTTATCCGAAAGAATAGTAGCCCAATCCATAATCCAACTGTTTACTGCTGCCTCCATTAAAGGAACCATTTCAATGGTAAAATTGGCAGAATCATGCAATCCCCACAGCCTACACATCATAATCCCCGCATAACAATAAGGAGAAGCCAAAGAATCGACCGACTACTTACCGGAGGATTCGTGCTTGTGCTTGTTGGGATTTTGCCTCCAATCCTTGATAGGTTCAGATTCGATCTCATTCTCGCTTGCAAACTTCTCCAGGAAGGCCTTGTTATATGTTTTCTCTGGCTCGGGGATACATTTTCCTTAGGTCATCTGGCTTGAATGATCCGAAAATTTTCCCATCTCTGGTATTAAAATTTCTGTCCAAGATGGGGATTTCTTCAATCGCCCATCGCACAACGACTGTATAGGGAAGAATCTGTTCCCTGGCCACTATCCTGTGAAGGAAAGAGTCGGCCAAATCTTTGAGAGTTGCATCAGACTTCTTGAGTAAGTCCACACTAGCTTCTGTCACTGTCTTTTCTGGTTGCTCAGCTTCAATTAGGTTATAAGTGCCTTGCCAAGTAACTCTGGTGAGCCCCGTGCATGTAGTATCGGATATTAGGCCCTTCTTCTTGTTTGCGGCCGCTTGTCCTGCAATTGGTGTTGCGGAAGCACTTGCAGTCTTCTTGGACTTCTTTCCCATCTTCTCAGGCCTAGCTTCTATGAATGAATTCTGCACAAAGAGGCAATTGGGCGTAATACACAGAGATAGCGATGAAAAACTCTTAAGTGATACAGCACATATGAATAGATGCGTAATCTGAAGGATTTAGCTTTTAAAATGGGTTCAGATACAATCCGTAAAAAAGATTTTAGGACATGATCTTATTAATTAGCCGTTTTCAATCTGTCATTCCTTAAATGCCCATTATATCGTTATTTAGGTGAACGATTCACTTAAGCATGCAATGGACATTTTGGCGGTTGAGCATAGATGAAGGATTGCGTGAGTGATCAAGCTTTTATTACAAATGAATTGTGCCATCCCATCACTTAACGGCTCTTCGTTGAAAACCGCGCTTTATCGGATCGCAATCGGGGGTATGATTAGTGCACTTTAATGGTGTGTATTGGATATCACCAATCGCTGAATGCGATATCGCATCGGCGAAAAGCTTTGAGCGCAATAAGACTTGGGTGAGATTGTCGCTGATACCCGATTCCCGATTGCGCATCGCATTGAGACAAGTCTTTGGGAACTTCACAACTGTTGTAGCGTGTCGCCGATCGCCGAATTCGCCAAATGCGTATCGCGTCGGGACTATTGGCATGGAGCATTATAACATGTACATGGAATATCGCCAATCATCGAATGCGCCGAATGCGCATCGGTGGAAAGATTTGGGGTGTTTAATTATAATTCATGTGTCATTGCGATATGCGATCTTGCGATCGCTTTATCGCAATGACAAATCATTACATGATTTCTTTTTAAGGGTTTGTCCAAAAAGTTTTATAAAGTGCATTTATTAATTTATTGGACTTTTTTGGATTATAATAGCATTGATACCAAATTAAATTCTAAAGGGACCCATTTCATACGTTAATATTTATAAGTAAAGATGATATGAAATGGGGGGGGTGTTGTAGAGCACAACAGAAGGCTGAATTCATTCACCTGGCGACTCCATTCACTGAAGAATCTAGCAATCAATCCTTCATGGTGACTCCACTACAGAGAGATCAGTAGCATTGATATTTTCAATATGGAATGGATTGCAAGAAGATACACTCCCATGAGCCGAGATCACATCCCAGGTTATCCGAATAAAATGCCCAAGGTGGATTGGCTTTAGAATTTGCCTATGTTCAGAAATGTGGAGGGTAATGACGCTACTCTTCATCTGGTGAAATTTCACATTCATGTGCATAAATTAAAGATCAATTTTCCTGAAGACTGTTTGATGAAAATGTTTATGGCTACTCTGGAAGACGAAGCCCGATCTTGGTATGAAAGTTTGCCACTTGCTTCTATTCATTGTTTAAAAGATTTTCATACAATATTGTTTGAAAGGTATAAAGAATCGTATCCATCCTTGGCTTTAGTTCAGGACTGTTGTAGCCATGTTCATAGTTTTATTGAAGATCTTGAGAATTTTTATGGGCGTGATGACTTAATGGATGGAGAAATCATGGAAGCATTGTATGAAAAACCACTTCAGCAGCATAAAGACGATCATGAAAATTTGCAGCAGAATCAAGATTTTAGTACGGTGGAAGATGAAGGAATTTTGCATCTTGACAGTCAACAAGAATTACATGAAATGGATCAGCAGTATGAGGAAACTTTGTACACTCCTTCACTGGAAATTAATGAAGACAATTGCTACTTGAGAAAGAGAAAACAAAAAGTATTATCTCCTCTATCAGAAGACGAGAGAGATCAAATCTTGCACGGTCCTGTTATAGCTCAAGTTAACACAGATCTGTAGTGTGCACATGGTCAAGAAGGTGAGGGCAAAACTTATTCCTCTTCTGAAAAGGATGACAATCCTGCAAGCAGCTTTATAGATCAGAAGGTTGAATAGGTCTATATGGCTGAAAATGATGAGAGAAAAAATGTCGTTTCAGATCTGTCCATAGAAGAAGACAGCATGCAGGGAAGTCAAGTTTCAAATTCAGATTGTGATGACCAAGAAAACCTTGTACTAATTCCCATGAAAGAGAATTCTGCTATTAAAATCACTTGGAATGAAGAAAACAGAGTTATGAATCCAAATGTTCTCATGTCATCAGAAAACAGTCTTCATAAAGAGGTAATCCAGTCCGCTCATGAAGAACAAGGTGAGAGCTTTGTTCAAGTAATTGAAAAAGTTTCTCTGGATGAATCGTTGGTAGATGATAGAAATCTCATGCTTGAGTTTCACGAAACATCTGAAGTTTCTTTTCTCATGATTGATGAATGTAATGAGAATTTGGTTGTCATATCGTATGAAGATGACCTACCATATATTCAGACTTCAGAAGATCAGATCATTCAGGATTCTCTTTCAGTTCTTCCTCATATGTCTCATGTTTTGGAGTGTTCTTTGAAGAGGAAATCTGCTCATTTGCTTGTTCAGAATTTTTTGAGGACCAGGACCATAATTTTTCTAAAGTACATTATGAAGGAAAATCAGAATCAAAAGAAAAAGACATCTTGTTTTCTCAGCAGGAGGTAGCAATAGCAAATCTTCATGTTTTTCATGATCTAATGGAAAATCTGTTGCAGTCAGCAGTGAAGGTGATTATGGTAGTATTCAGTGATGAAGGAGATCATGGTCAATTAGCTTTTTGGAGAGCCAGTTACAAGTATCCACTGTTGACCAAAAGATCTGATCGGAAGAATCAGTCAAGAAGCCGTCTTCTTGATTGGTTACATTGGTAGTTTGATATAGTTTGATGATATATAGTCTTGTAAGAAATGTAGGTGGTCATGTACTACCACCAAGCTTTAAGTTTTAAGTTCAGTTCTTAGTATTTTGAGTTAGTTTGTTAGAGTCAATTTTTTCAGTCATTTCAGTATTGCATCGAGTTAGTTTGAGACAAGTTTTAGTCAATAAATGAGTCAAAGTCTTGTGTTTTTTGTCAAGATAATGACTCCATAGCCCAGTGGACGAAGGCATTGGTCTGCTCTCCCAAAGATCTTTCGTTCTTGGTACCTCCAAGGAGCTACCATCCCCATTGGAGCCAATGTTAGTGTCAGTCTTTCTAGCCTTCCTCCAGTGATCAAACATGCTCTTACAAAGTGATTTTAAGGTGTCAAGGTCAAATTTTATCATTTCAACGAGTCTTCAAGTAAAATTTGGTCACTAGGCATTAGGTCTAGGGTTTGCTTTCACTCCTTTCAAAGTTGTCCAAATGTCGGTCTATGTCACTATTCAGCTGAGTCTACCATCATTCAGAGGGTTTTCATCATCATGTCAGGTTCCAATGGGTCATTTTACACCTTGTTCATGCTTCAGTTGCGCCTAGTTATGGTCATTTCCCTCTCCTAGCGTTTTGAAGGCAATTTTTCTTGGATGGTCTAATCATTAGCAAAACTTGTATCCTAATGTTCATACACCTTCCCCTATCCTTAATGTACCTTATTAAACATTTCCCATCACTGAGATCCCCCAAATTCCTCATTTTCACACAAACCCTAGTTTCTTGCTACAAACCCTATTTTCTAGGCTAGGCCTGTGTTTTTCCCTTTTGGACCCCTTCCCCTTACTCAATTTTCAAGATTACACTTTCCCATACTTCCTAACATCCCTTCCTACTTCCCAAAATTTCCTCAAGAATTTAGAAGCTCCCTATCCCCTTCATTTCGCTTCATTTCGACAAATCCCCTATTCCACACATTGGGATAGGTTTCACTCAAATGATGTTTCTGAGAAATAAAAGATGATTTTTTTAAAACTGAGAGAGGTTTTTGGTAAAAAACAGGCAAAGGAAGAAAACCCTCCTTCACTTTTTACACATGCATCATGGTTTTATAGAAATGTCAAAAATACTATTGCCTCGGGACAATTGATGCACCTCTGAAGTGACCTTGGAAAAATCAAGTTTTCTCCTAGCTTGGTTTATCAAATGACTTGCTTGATGAGTCAAATGATAACTTGACACAAAGATATCTCCAATGAGCTATCATGAGCTCAATTTGGAGTTGAGGAAGGCATTTAAAAGTTGATTGTAATAGCACTCTCCCTTGAGGCAGCCTCATTTGGCACATTTTGACCAGTCCTGGGAGATTTGATTTTTGATAGGGCAAATGAACTCAAAATTGAAAAATTATTGTTGGGTTGGAAAGTAGACTCAAAGAAATTTCCAAAAAGCTATCCTACACCCAATTTGGACACCGGGAAGGCCTCTAAAAGTCGCATGGAAAAAGGCGTGGCGCACTAGGAGAAAGTTTCCAATGTAAATTTACACTGGCGCAGCACGCTGGGAAGGCGCGGTGCACCGAGCTAAAAAGGCCTGAAATTCTTTCAAATATTACTCAAAATTGAAAATTATTTATTCCACAAGTATAGATTCAAGCATGGAGGAGCTGAACTGAAGCACAAAGGGGGATCTTCATCAAGCATGTCGTAATAAGTGCTATGGCTATGATAATATCAAAGATGTCAAGCTGAGGCCAGAAAGCATATGTAGAAGCCGGCAATGTTGTGGAGCAGTTGGATCATTTAGCATAGTTTCTGCTTTTATTAGGGACGAGAATGTTGTGACAGACTATGAAAATTCCTTTGCGATTTCTTACAAGGCTATTGCTCATCAATGGTTGGCAGCTATTTTGGGTGTTGGGTCCTTACATTTTATTTTGTTCTCCACCTTTGCATTGACTCTTTGGTATGGATAATGGTTAATCATTCATGAAGGATATTCTGGAGCCGAGTGTGATTAATGTCATCATTGCAGTTCTAAATGGAGGCGTCATCATGGTTAAATGCCTTTGGAGCTGGACAAGCTGTAGCTTACAAAATGTTTGAGACAATTTATAGAAAGCTAGAGATTGATTTATATGATAGAAATGGATTAGTACTTGAGGATATTCAAGGTGATATTGAGCTTAAAGATGTACACTTAGGTTACCCAGTGCGGCCTGATGTTCACATATTTTCAGGGTTCTCACTGGAAATAGCTAGAGGTACCATTGCAGCTATAGAGGTACCACTACAACTTTAGTTGGAGAGAGTGGAAGTGGGAAGTCCACAATTATAAGTTTTATAGATAGATTCTATGATCCACAAGTTGGTGAAGTGCATATAGATAGTGTCAATATCAATCAATTTAATGGATAAGGAAAAATATTGGACTTGTAAGCCAGGAACCTACTCTCTCTGCAACCACTATTAAGGAGAATATTGCATATGGTAAAGATGGGGCAACACAGAGGAAATATAGGCTGCTGTAGAGCATGCTAATGTGGGAAAATTTATTAGTAACATGCCTCAGTCATGGTTGTTCTTTTCAGGGATTTGATACCCAATTCAGAGAGCATGGTACCCGATTATCTAGAGCTCGAAAGCAAAGGATTGTGATTGCGATTGTGTGGCCCATCATTACATGTCACGAAATATGAGTTCCAAGGCACGAATAAGGAATCTGAAGGCAAAATTGAGGAAGGCATGAAAGAGACAAAAGAGGCAAAAAGAGAAAGATCGGCTCCGAATCTTGGCTAAGGCCTATTTGGCCTAGCATGACATGTGATGGAGGAGGTATAGTCCAGATTTCAAGAAATTGGGGGCACATTTTTGCATTTTGAAATTTTGTGCACAATAAACAGGGTTTTTCTCCATGTGTGCCACGCCACCTGGTGCGCGCTTTTGCTAGGGAGCTTCAAATGACAAAAGGTTTATATTTTTGGATTTTCCATGGAAAATTATGACTTCTGGTGCATGGCCAAGAAGTTTGGTCCAATTTTGAGTCCTCAGGATGTCAAAAACACCCAAAAAATGACCTCTCTGCCCCTATTTTGACACACAGGAAGCAGTCTTGGGAGATTGCAGTTTTGGAGGGGTAAATGACATCCAAATTGAAAAATTTCACTTGGGTTGGAAAGTATACAGGCAGGTATTGCCAACAAGAACACTTGGGATCAATTTGGACTTCAGAAAGTGCCTCAAAGCCAACTCCAAAGTGGCATGACGCATATAGTTTTGGGTGCGGCGCACAGAGACCCAAAGGCCAAAATCACTCCCGCTCCGCGAAATTTCGATTCGCAATTTTCTCCAAGTGGGACTGCTCATTTAAAATACATTTTTCCTGGCATCAAAGGCAAAGTTCAAAAAACATTTTTGGCTTCTATCCAAGTTACCAAATGAAGGTGAACAGCCACCCAAAAAATCTACGCTCATGTTTGCTTTTTTCTAATTAGTCCTCATAGAAAATTAAATGTAACTGCTGATGGTTGGCTCTTAATTTCCTACGTTGATCGAATTTCTCATGGCAAAGCTTATTTATTGTATTGAGAGTCATTTTGTAAAGGGTTGGAATTTCTGGAAAACTGTGGGAGAGAAACCCAGTCATTCACTGTACATTTTGAAAGAGAATTAATGAAAGATTGCAGCTCTGGTTCATGAGATTCCTGTGGCATGAGTTTAGCAAATGTATCTTCTTTATGTTTCATATGTATTTCATTATGTTTCATATTTTCATTCATATTCATTTCCAGTGAAAGCTTTCTAAGTAAAAAGGTAGAATTCAGTGTGTTGCTCTACCTTGGGATAGTTTTCATGTTCTATGTTTTCTTCTGTTGAAAATGATTCATGTATTTATGCCCTTTTCCCACTCTTAAACAATCTCTCCACTTCATGTTATTTCAAATCTAATTGCTAGACTTTCCGCCTGTCTTGACTCATGAAATAATCTACGCCTTTGAGTTAAATTCTCTGCTCATGTTGTTCCTTGGTCCCACACATCCCAAAAAACTCAGTCATTTGTCAAAAGACCTCAATCACATCCATTTACCTAGC
The DNA here is from genome assembly GCA_031772625.1 of Pinus tabuliformis. Taxonomy (NCBI): domain Eukaryota; kingdom Viridiplantae; phylum Streptophyta; class Pinopsida; order Pinales; family Pinaceae; genus Pinus; species Pinus tabuliformis. The sequence continues at coordinate 768,706,102 of CM062815.1, forward strand.
CTAAAATCATTATTCATTTTTGAGTCATCTCAGACCCTATTGTTTATTTTCCTGAGTGTGACCTGGAGACAGCCCTCTCCTGTTCTAGTAGGGCTAGCTACCAGACTAAGCGTGGTTTGTGGTTACCCTGAATTTTTCCTTCCTTCAACCTAAGGCAAATTTAGATGCTAACACCTTATACTTCTCTTGGAAGGTGTTAAGGTTAAGAAAGAAGATGGTATCCTTATCTATTCCATTCTTACTAAGCTAGGACTGACCTACTTTGTCTTTGTTTCCACCTTCAAGAACAAGACTAAAAGTCCCCCTATTTTGATGCCTTTTGTGATTATTTAATAAGAGAGAAAGATAAACTCTTACATCTTGGTCTTCTTAATACTAGAAACTCTTCTAAGAAATCCTTAGCGGCCCAACAGTAGCCAAGTTCAAAGAATCCTAAGAAGCAACATCCTAAAAAGAATGTTCCTAAACCTAACAATGGTCCTAAGAAATTTCACTCTCACAATGAAACATCAACCCAACAAAATGATAGGGCAACTAAAGAAAAAGGGTAGAAGACTAAGAGACATTGGAAGTTTTGTAATCATGATGGCCACTTAGAATCCAAATTCTTTAAGAAGATTGAAGCCTTGGAAGCAACAATTAAGAAGAATAACATCCATTTGGAGCACTCTTCAACTTCAATTTCATCTTTAGGAATAACACTTTCTGCATGTGGTTTTCAAGCATCTTGGTATGGTTATGCACTAAATGTCTCTTCTTATTCTCATTCTGATGAGTGGATCATTGATTCTGGAGATTCTTATCACATGGCAAAAAACAAAGCCATGTTTTCTTATTTAAATGATTGTAAGACCAAAAATATATATGCTAGTGATGATAAATCTCTTAATGTTGTAGGGGCTGGAACTATTCATCTAGAAAATGGTCAACTTAATCATGTATTATGTGTTCATACCGTATCCTACAACCTGCTATATGTATATCAGATAACTCGTTCAGGTGAAGGTAAAACCATTGAATTTTCACCTCATGATGTTGTAATTAAGGACCTAAAAAATCTTAGACACATTTTAGCTACTATCATTGCTGATGATTATACAAGTTTGTATAAGTTTAACAAATTTGGGGAATCAACTCTTCCCTCAGTATTTGTTGCTCATAATGATGAAGTGAGCAAACTTTGGCATGAGCAATTTGGTCACTTCAGCTATCTCTCTCTTCAAAATCTATGTAAAGAAAATATGGTGACAAGTCTTCCTATGGTATCTTGCAGAGATGGTGTTTGTTTCGAATGTGTACTCAGAAAACATCATCAAGAAAGTTTTCAAAAACGTGCCTCTTGGCATGCCTCAACCCCTTTACAGCTTGTGCATAGTGATTTATGTGGTTCAATTCCAGTTGTTTCATTCTCTGGATACGCGTATTTCTTAACTTTCATTAATGATTTCTCCAGACGCACCGGGGTATACTTCTTAAAACTAAAGATTGAAGTCTTTAGCATGTTCTTGGCGTTTAAGGCCTTTGTTGAGAAACAATATGGACATCAAATCCTCAAGCTAAGATCTAATAAGGGAGGAGAATATGTTAACAACAAATTCATCAACTTTTTCACTGAGCATGGAATTTAATTGCAACGTACTGTTCCATATACTCCACGAAAAAATGGTGTAGTTGAAATGAAGAATCACACCTTAAATGGCTAATTGTATGCTTCAATCTAAAGGACTTAGTCTTAATTTTTGGGCAGAAGAAATTATCTATGAAAATTACATAGTAAATCGCACTCCTACTAATGTTTTAAAGAATATCACTCAATAAGAAGCATTAAGTCAATTGAAATAGATGTAAGTCACTTTTGTGTTTTTGGAAGTGAATCATGGGTTCATATTACAGATGACAAACCTAAATCCTTAGAACCTAAGACTGAAAAATGTATTTTTGTTGGATATTATAAATATGCTAAAAGGATATATACTTCTTCAACCTAAATCTAAAAATGTTATCATTAGAAGACATGTAAAGTTTGCTAAAAATATATCGGGTTATGAGCTTAGTTCAATGGATGTGCCACCTCTCTCTATCCCTTATGCTTATGAAAATATTCCTTCTTTAGATGATGATAACGAGGATGAAAATCCTCCCCCACCTTCTTGGGATCCTCCTTTAGCTCCTCAACTTCGAAAATGGGTTCATTCTACTCGGGTTCCAGTAGGTGCTCTTGCAGGTGATCCTACAAATCAACATTTTAGATGTTCTCAGTTTGATAGAGCCTCTTCTATACTAAATCAAGCTTCAACAAATTATGATCATGACACCTTTGCAGAAGCTTCAGGCCATCCAGATTGGGATGCAACTATGAATGAAGAATATCGTTAATTATTGGCAAATGATACATGGAACCTTATTCCTCTTCCAAATGGATGAAAAATTGTTAGATTCAAATTGGTATACAAAATCAAGTTTGGACCAGATGTAAAAGTTGATAAACATAAATCTCGTCTTGTTGCTAAGGGTTTTTCACAAGTTGAAGGCATTGACTATACTGAAACCTTCTCTCCTATTTATAAAATGAACTCCATATGCCTTTTTCTTTCCCTTGCTGCCTCTTTCAAATGGGAAGTCCATCAGATGAATGTTAAATATGCCTTCTTGCATGGTGACTTTCATGAAGAAATATATATGGAACAACCTCCCGGATTTATAAAAATATACTCCAACCTTGTATGTCAGCTTAAGAAATCCCTTTATTGTCTCAAGCAAGCCCCTCAGGCTTGGTATGCCAAAATGGATAGCTTTCTTTTAGATACTAGATTTTCTAGGTGTCATTCTAATAATACTATCTACACCAAGAAAGTGGGTAAGTATCTTATCATTCTTGTTCTTTATGTTGATGATATATCCTTACTGGTAGTGATCCCAACCTTATAAACCATGTGAAGTCCAGCCTTAAAAAGTAGTTTGAAATGATAGACTTAGGATACTTGCATTATTTTTTTGGTATTCAAGTATTGCAATCCAAAGAAGGTATTTCCCTTTCCGAGTACAAGTATCCATGTGATCTTCTATGCCACTTTCACATGGAAGACTGTAAGCCAGCCCCTCTCTTAATTATACTTAATTCTTTCCTATGTGTCAAAATATCGTGACTGTAATCTAGCCACTCTCTTCCTCCAGTATATACATATCATGACTACAGGCCAGTCACTCTCTTCCTTAGTTGCTAGCTGCTACAACTTATCAACCACTTTTGGAATTTTTTTCTTTGTCGTAGCCCCTGTTTGTTCTAGTCTTCACAGCCTGTCACTAGGGATCAAAATGGTCTCTTACTATGTCTGGTTTTCAGAGGTGTTTTGCACATGACTTTTAGTGCAAATCATATCCTAAGTATGTCCATGAAAAGAAGCTCGGACAAATATTTCCAATGGTATATCACACTCCCATAATCAGTTTCTGGATCAGAAGATATGATCGAAATGAATGATTGGTTCTTTGTTATGCATGTTTTGAGGTCATTTGCTGCACACAGTGACAAGTTTACTACAAAATTAGTTTTAGAAGTAATGGACATGAATTTTTACAAAAGTGAAAGAAGTTTTTTTCAATCGCATACCAAATTAAAAAAACCTCCTTCAGTTTATGCACAGGTGTTACTATGTGGGAGATATGCAATGATATTTGAAGCCCACATTAAAACAAAACAAATTTTGCATTTATTTTACTGTTTTAGTCATTGTAGTGTAGCTTCATTTTAAAACATATGGAAAGTAATTTTGAGAAACCCAAGGAGGTTTTCTTCAAATACGAGCCGTATAAAAAAACCACTTTCAGTTTATTTACAGGTGTCGTGAATTGGAATATTTGACTAGATCTTTACAGACTATTTTTACAGATTTAAATATTTAATGATTTCCTATTTTATAGATTATTTTGTGGCATAGATTCCGAGCAACTGGAAATGAATTTCCAAAATGTGAGAGAGGTTTTTCTCAAACATGACCTTATCTACAAAAACCTCTTTGACACCTATCTTCAAAAATTTGGTCCAAATTTAAGGTAACTGATTCTATCTTGAGGGAGATGGTTGAGCTCAACTCCCTTAGTACAAGGATGAACTAATTGTATATATTTTATGAATTTCAAAGCGTAAAGGGTTCAAATTTTTTAGCAGAGGGAAGCTTCTTTGGACTATGTAAAGCTTTCTCTAAATATTATTTCTGATGGAGTAGTTTCTACCCTTTAGATTTGGGATCCATCACGGTGTTTAATGTGCATCATGTGTTCCTTGTAAAATCACTTACATACTTTGTTTTTTCTGCTAATTATTGTTACAACATTATCTAAGGGAAATGTTAGGAATCCATCCATGCATGATGCTCCTTTCACAAAGATTTTGTTGTTAAATTTAGTGTTTATCTTTGGAGAATTGATCCTTTGTTTGATGCTTTGTTGAATAACCCTGTGTTTCCTTTTCTTCTAACACTACCATTATAGATCCATCCCTTGATTGATGTCTTTAGGGAAGTGGGTTTTCTCCACTTTCCTTCTATCATTTACATCTTTTATCTAGCTGAACATTGCACTTACTTTGCCCCAAGTTTGCCAGCAAAAAATAGCCTCAATTGCATAGCCCAATGATCCCTTCTCTTGCTGTTTTCGACCCACAACTTTCAATCAAATCCCCATACTTCATAGCTAGCCTAAGGTTCAGTTATCGTAGCCATGTTTTGTTGGCAAAGAGAGAGCCCTCTCTTGTCTGGAAGGGCTAGATGCCAAATCAAAATATTGGTCTGTGCTTACCTCGGAATTGCATCTTCTTAGCCTTGAGGTTCATTCTGAGTGCTAACATATTAGCGTTGTTTCCGGGGAATGAGGTGACAAATCTTCTTTGGGAAAGATCGTTCAAGTTGCAGATCTGGTTACTGATGGTGGACAACAATCAGACACATATGAAGGCTGAAACATTCACCTGGCGAATCCAACTCAATCCAGAGATTCCAGCGCTTACTGATCTGTTCATGTACTAAAATAAGATGATGGTATTGTATGTAGAAAACCCTACCTTTTGTTAATTTTTAAAAGAAGTTAGAGATCAATTAGTGGATATTGAAATAGATGAGGTATTTTTCATTACCATGCTTCAATGTTTGAGATCTCTGAAGTTTCCTCTTAACGGTAAAACTGGTTTCTTTGAGTTAGTGGTTGAAAAATTTGAGAAGGAGATTGAGTATATAGATGTTCAAATTAAGTCATATGAATTCCGAGATCCCAAAAGGTTCTTGGAAACTCTCCCTCCTTCAAAACAAGAAACAATAGGGCTGCCCGTGGATGTTTGCATTGATAGTTTGCAGCTGGAAGCATATGTTGAAGAGTTAGGGTAGTAGACATGGTCTGGTTTCTATAATCCTGTTGTTGCATATATGGAGTATCTTTTCAGTTTGAATGACAAACCAGATTGTCTTTTAAACAACTAGACTCATTTTGTGCATGTATGGCTATCAACATTTCCAATTGTGTCCTAGTTCAAGCACTCCCTAGCATCATTGTTGCCATAACTTCTTGATTGGTTGGTCCAACATTACAACATTACTTGATCTATCAATTTTGCATCATAGTAGGGTGTATTTGTAAATAAATAAGCTGCCCAAGCCAGCATTTCAGTTTCTAGTATTTGTTTATGTACATATTGCAGTATGTATGTGTTTTTGGATTGGTATGAGTTTTTTGGGTTTGCAGCTATTTGTGACCGTATTTCCCAATGGATGAGGCCCTTGTTCTATGGTGTTCTTGACACCTCCAAGGAGTTTCCATCCCCAATAAGGCCAATCTTAGTTCCAATCTTCACAGCCTGTCACCAGGGATAAAAATGGACTCTTACTCTATCTGGTTTTAAGAGATGTTTTGCACATGAGTTTCAGAGAAAATCATATCCTAAATATGTCCATTAGAAGTAGCTCGAAAAAATATTTTCAACAGTATATCATACTCCCATAACTTATTTCTGGATCAGAAGATATGATCGAAATGAATGATTGATTCTTGGTTATGCATGTTTTGAGGTCATTTGCTCCACACATGGACAAGTTCACTAAAAAAATCAGTTTCTGAAGTAATGGACATGAATTTTACAAAAGTGAAAGAGGGTTTTGTCAATTAGATACCATATAACAAAAACCTCCTTCATTTTATGCGCAGGTGTTACTATGTGGGAGATATGCAGTGATATTTGAAGCCTACATTAAAACAAAACAAATTTTTCATTTGTTTTACTGTTTTATTCATTGTAGTGCAGCGCCATTTTACAACAGATGGAAAGTAATTTTGAGAAACCCAAGGACAATTTTATCAACCATGATCCATATAACAAAAACCAGTTTCATTTTATTCACAGGTGTCGTGAATTGGAATATTTGACTAGATCTTTATAGCCTATTTTTACAGATTTAAATATTTAATGATTTCCTATTTTAGAGATTATTTTGTGGCATAGATTCCAAGACACTAGAAACGAATTTCCAAAATTTGAGAGCAATTTTTCTCCAACATGACCTTATCTACTAAAATTTCTTTCATTTTTGTAACATGTGTTATGGTCCAAGAGATACGAGTTCATCTTTGCCACCTATTTTCAGAAATTCGGTCCAAATTTAGTGTAATTGATTCTATCTTGAGGGAGATGGTTGAGCTCAAATCCCTTAGTACAGGGATGATCTAATTGTATATATTTTGTGAATTTCATAGTGTAAAGGGTTCAGATTCTTCAGTAGAGGAAAGCTACTTTGGACTGTGTAAAGCTTTTTCTTAATATTATTTTTGATGGAGCAGTTTCTGCCCTTTAGATTTGGGATCCATCACGGTGTTTAATGTGCAACATGTGTTCCTTGTAAAATCACTTACATACTTTGTTTTTTTTGCTAATTCTTATTACAACATCATCTAAGGGAAGTGTTAGGAATTCATCCATGCATGATGCTCCTTTTGCAATGATTTTGTAGTTAAATGTAGTGGTTATCTTTGCAAAATCCATCCTCTGTTTGATGCTTTGTTGAGTAACCCTGTGTTTCTTTTATTCTAATGCTACCACTGTAGATCCATCCCTTGATTGATGCCTGTAGGGAAGTGGGATTTCTCCTCTTTCCTTCTCTCATTTACATCTTTTATTTGGCTAAACATTGCACTTACTTTGCCCCAAGTTTGCCAGAAGAAACTAGCCTCGATTCCATAGCCCAATGATCCCTTCTCTTGTTGTTTTCTACCCACAACTTTCAATCAAATCCTCGTACTTCATAGCTAGCCTAAGATTTAGTTATCGTAGCCACATTTTTTTGGCAAAGAGAGAGCCCTCTATGGTCTGGCAGGGCTAGATGCCAGATCAAAAGCTTGGTCTGTGGTTACCTCGGAAATGCCTCTTCTCAGCAGTGAGGTTCATTCTGAGTGCTAACAGCACCTTGCCTTTGTTCTTCTTCCCAATTTCACTTCTCTGGTCCTCTTCTTCCTTCAACTCTTCTTCTACTTGCTTTGATCTCAATTCTACTACATGTAAGCTTTGCTTTCCTCTCTTCATTTCCTATGTTGTTTGTTTCCTTTATTTATTTTTGCTCCTGTTGTCAAAGTTTCATGCATGAAGATTGAATCCGCTTTAGCTCTGTCCGTTGTTCTTCCTCTGTTATTTCAGTAACTTCCTCTTTCCTTGATCTTGTACTATATTGTTGCCTTTTTCCATTGTTGTTGGTCTTGCTTCCATGTTTGTGTTGACTCCTTTTCTATAAAAAGTTGGTCATCTACATATCTTGGCAAGTAAAGTTACACTCTAAACTGCTTCCCTTTACTAATTTTAGTGGTCTTTCTTGAAGAAACTCTCTTTGGTGCCATGGTATAATGATTGCTATAGATAAGTGTGTCATGAGTGTGGTACCTATGGGATAGAACCTATACTCATAGCAAGCAAACATTGGCTCTTACAAATCCAACTTCACCACATAATCAAGCAACCATTAGGGCATCTGATGAGAGGGATTGTGTAATTTTGACTAATAGGGTTGATTGAATCACTGTTGGAACTGCACATTGCACAATCCCAATAGTGTGGAAGCTTGATGACTGGAACTGCCCAATGCGTAGTTCAGTTTGGGACAGGGCCTAGGAGCGACTACACATTGCCCAATATCAGTGACCAAGCTGGGAGACTGGCTCCTAGAACTGCATAGTGCATTTTTGGAGCTAGTTTGGGCCAATCTCTATGCAATTCCAAAAGCCAAGGTTGAGGACTTGAGCTCCCAGATTTCACAGGGCATCCACTAGAGCATGAGGTATGGGAAAGCGGATCCCACATCTACCCATGGGGAGTGTGCAAATAAGTAGATCTGAAGGATGGTGTGATGTTGAATGAATATCTAACTAAGTGTATATGTATCCATGTAAAACAAGCGTAACAATGGATCAAACTGAAGGAACATGAAGAATGCGAAGGGAGTCACCGCAATAGTGACTGTTGGTCCAAAAATAGGAAAATTCATGCGACACTTGAGAAAGGAAATCTATAACTTGAAACAACACTTATAAAAAGCTAAAAAAAAAGTTAAAACACCAATGTTCATTTGTTGGCTTACGGGGTCTTGACCCAGGTTCAGAGTTAGCTACACCAACCAACAAAAGCCTACACTACCTGCCCTTTCAGCAATGACCCATGTAGCATAGGCTGAAGTCTCACCTGATGCAGTATGGGGGGATGTTGGAACCAATTTTCTGCATTTAGAGATCAATGTGATGTCTCTTACCGCCCTATATCTGCCTCTGTGTAGATCTATAAGCCCCTAGGGATCGGTACTTCCATTCCCTTTAAACAGCCTCTAGACCTTCATGAAGGTGTACGATTGGTCTTTGCAAACTCCTAATAGTTGAATCATCTACTTAGGCACATCAGAAAATAACCATAGATCTAAGGTCATGCAAATCTACTTAAGTTTTTAATAACCATAACATAATTTATCACAGTCCTCACAAACGTACTTAACATGCATTGCGTACATTTATTTAACAATTATTCAATAGGATAGCGCACATTTAGATCAATATTTCATACACATTATTGATCACTAGTATTTATCACAAGCATAAATAAACAGAGGTAAATAGCTATGCACAAGATTTCTCTAGAAACAAATTCTTTATTGATTTTCAGTTCAGAATATAGACTCAAAAATTCTATGTGCACTCAGTTGTAGGGGTCCTCACACTCAGTTACGGACTCTACCTAGGCCTCTGTGCACTTAGGTGTAGAGCCTTTCTCTCCTATCTGACCCACTTTTCTGCACTAAGACTTCCAAGACTTCATTCGTTATCCATCATGTTATAGACATGCCTTAGACTCTCTAAGACACACCTATTTATAGCCTTTTACATACAATCCAATGGTCTATTGACAATGGCTAGATCTCAAAACTGACTCAAATTTACATAACCAAAGGGCTAAAACCCTTTTGACTCTTAACCATATACGTGCTCCACATCCACAAATCGCGAAGGCTTTACATTATTTACAAAAATATATCAAAGCTTTGGTTACTTTAACCCCAAAACTGACCTAGGGGACCCCATCCCAACAGGCCCTCAACAAAAAAGTCATGACTCACCCTCGAGTCACTCAGCTGGCGTTATGATCTTACTGTGAAGATCCCCCAGCTCTACCTGCAGTACTACAACCTACACTAGTCCTTTTGTGGCCAGCCTCAATGTGTGTTGCATCTGATGCAAACCCTTCAACTTATCTTGGATGGTTGTCAAGATCTGATAAGCTTCTTCCAAGCAAGGCTCCAGTCTGGCCTTAAGCAAGGCCTCTTTCTTCTTTGTTGCTTATACCTGGCTGAGGAGCTGCTTCGCCTCCTACAACTTAGCTAAGTGTTGTGTTGTTGCAATGGAGCATCTTGTTGCCCGAACTTCATCATACTACTTCTGCAACTCCCTGACCTTAGTACTTAGTGTCTGCAGGTTTGGATCCTCCTGTAGATTGGTGACCAACTCCATGGCCCACTCAAATATTTCCATGTAGTCTACAACTGTGGCATCCAGTGTAGCTAGCCCTTCCTTGATCACAGCTTCCTACTACTTCCGGACCTTAGGCAAAGTTGATGGTTGCATCTTCAATTGTAGCTCGGTGATATTCATGTTGAGTTCAAATTGAACTTGATTAAACTCTGCATTTTCTTCGCGTACACCAGTGGCTAACTTCCTGATCTTTGCTTCTAAGTATGCGTCTATGGGAATATGGAGTTCAGGCACAGTTCTACATGCCTCCATGACAACTGACAAAAGTCATGAACTGTGTAGCTAGAGTGCCTCCTTTTCTTCCAAAATTTGTGTCTTCTCAGTGAACAACAGTCGATTATTAACCTTGATCTCGCTGACAGCACTATGTGCTTGATGTTACTGAAGGCGAAGCTCCTCGATGACTCCCTGTAATAACGCATACAATGACTCTAGTTGCATTGTGACAAGGTTCAGACCCATCTTTGGGACTCTATCAAGGAGGGTGTGTTGTTCCTCAGTGTTAGTGTGGATTGAGCCTACAGGCAAGGGAAAAACACACACATCAGAATTATCTTTGTGCCTGTGCTTTGACCCTGCATTGAACTACCTACTGCACTGCTCCATTTCTCGAAATCTACTTGGACCTTGGTTTCTTGGAGCTGCAACTCTCGAAGATCCTTCTAAAATCCTCCCAAGGTCTAAATATACTATTATTCCAACTGCTACAGTACTTCTGCAGCGACATCCTAGACTTTATCATTGATCTCATCGAAATTGGTTTCTGTGAGCACCAGGGGCCCAATATGTGTTTTCTGAGCCTTCTGTTTCTTCCTTGATCCCGCTTGTTGTTCCGATTCTCACCTTTTCACAATTAAGGGGGTGTGCTGCCCTTCCTTTTCTTTGTTCCCTTGCCATGTAAGCTCTTTGGTTTTAGTTCTGACGAAGGTGTCTTATCGTCTTTATGGGTCTTTCACTACTCCCACTTTGTCATCTCCTTAGTAGTGCATTCCTTCTAAACCTAAGCCTTCTCTACGAAATATTTCTTTCTCTGAGCAGTGTTGGGATGGAGTCCCCTAGGGTCAATTTTTGGGCCAAAGCCCAAGTTTTGTTGTCTGAAAATGTAAAGTCTCTGCAAATTATGTTCGCGGAGCGCGTAGATAGTCAAAGAGTCATAAAATGTTTTACCTTTCTTTATCTAAGTTGAGTCATCCTTTTGAGGATCTACCCATGGTTCGCAGACCATGGGATTGTATAAATAAGTTTGTCTTAGGATGTCTAAATGAGAAGAATGAAGTTTGTCTATGGGAGAAGTCTAGAGAGTTAGCGCAGAAGAGTAGGAAGAAAGGCTTTGTAACTGTGTGCGTAGAGGCCTAGAGTAGAGTCCATAGCTGAGTGCCCGAACCCCTGCAGCTAAGTGCGCATGTAGGTCTTGAGTCTATAAGCTTTAATTGATTATCAATAAAGAATACTATTACATAAATTCCTATGTTTCATCTGTTTACTTTTGCTATGAATGAATGCACTTATGTTGTGATGAATGATGGGTTTATGAAATAATGGTGTATTGATGCATGAATTTACGTGATTTATATTCTTATATGAATGCAATTGATGTTAATTATTTACACGAACATTCTCTTGTTGTATGTTAAAGTTATCAAACACTTAGGCTAACCAGGGTAATTGTTGGGTTAAGAGTAATCTCTAATGCGCGTAAGTGATTGATTAGTCTCTTCATGGTTCACGGAAGACAGTCGCAGACCTTCGCGGAGGTCTAGAGGTTGATTAAAGGAAGGTATATTGATAAGCCATAAAGTCTTATCGATCTGCGTGAAGGTAGATTTAGGGCATAAAACAACATCATGCTAATCTCTAGATCCGAAAATTCGGTTCTAGCATACCCCTTCTTACATATTTTCACTGTCTTCACTCCAGTCTTCCCGCTGTGTCATGAGTCCAAAAGCATTCATGCTCATGCTCTTTGATGTTGCAAAATGACCCACTTTGCCAAAGTTTCTACCTCATCGCGTCTATTAGCTAAATAAATGCGCTGATGAGCACTCCAAAATAGTCCAGAAGCGCTGCCATCACAGAAGTACACGTGATTCCCGCGATGGTCGAATTTCATGTGCCAGTGCTATTATTGATTGCAGTTTCCCACGATGACATAACGATCTCCGTTATGTAATAGCGATGTCAGCACGGAAGACCTGTTATGTGCCTGCGATGATCCAATTTGGGTGAGTTGTTCCAACAGTCGGCCTTCCAAATGACTCCAGACCTGGTTGTTCGCCTTATTTATGTCTCCCTCCTTTCTTTGGAATGGCTATTCCATCATTTGTGTTACCTTCCTTGGAGATAAGCTCATCCTCCCACCATTCATGGAGACTCCTTCTCCTATTTAAACTCTCACAATTGCTATGGGCTACTAGTTTGGAATTCTTAGTCTTTGGAGTGTTGCTGATAGTATTGTGAGCTTGTTAGATAGCTGGTGTGAGTGTGACAAGTGTGGGTTTGTTGAGAGCTTGAGGAAGGTTGTGAAGTACCTTTGATCTTGTGTAAAACTTGTGAGTGAGAGAGACTTGTGTATTGGGAGATCCATCTTCAAGTGTGAATGCTTGAGGAACATGCTGGTTGGACCCTCCTAAGAAGGCTTGTGATGTCAAGACCTGGGTTGTAAGCTTACTCTATTTCATATTTAATGCAATCAATGATGTTTTCCTATGTCTTGTATGAAATCTACTAGATATCTCACGACTTCTTGACTTTATGAGTAAATAAATCTTTGTTGTATCCGGTTACGTGCTTTGTTGTATTTCCTTTGCTTTGTTTCAGGTTGATCACTCATTAGGAGAAGGAAGCTGAAGCTGGAGCAGTGCAATGGAACTCCATCGACCACCAGTTGAGGTAGGCCTCCAACTTGAACTATTTAAGGAAAATTGTTGTTGATTTGTCCTTGTTTGTGACTAGACCCACTCTAGGGCTAGAGGGGTTGCCTCTGTCCACAGAGGGAACACTTTCCTGCATCACAAATTGGCGACTCCATTGGGGAGTTGGCCTTTTTTCTTTTCTTGTTTACTCCTGCCTTGAGTTTTTGTTTTGGTCTCTTTTGGAGTTTGGGAACTAGTTATCTGTTTTCTGAGTTTCCTGGCCTGATCTGGGAAATGTCCTTATTTGCTTAAAGATTGATTTTTTTGATTTGGGAGTTTTTGGCTTGCCTATTGCTGTTTTGAACATCATCGCGTTTTTTAATTTAACAGTCGCGTTGTCATCATGTCACCCTTTTTGTAATATCCTGTCCATCGCGTTATTACACCTAACAGTCACGACGGTTCTATATATCGGACCATCGCAGAAAAGGCGTGTAATTCCACACTGACGTCGCTTTGTTGCTGCGTATTGTTCTTTATCAGCGCTTTATTTCCAGTGTATTGCCTGCCCGGATTGCTGTAGAATTGAATTTTTTCAATTCTGCCTCCTGAATCCGTCAGTCTTGCTAGCCCCTTGTTGTTCTCACTTGTTTGATGACTTATTTTTCACTGTTTAAAGGTTGAAGCACTCTCTTGTGAGCTTTGTTGAGCGAATCTTGTCTTTTCTTGCTTTGTGACCTAGTTTTATTGTTTCAAGTTCTTTGGATCAGTTTTGCTTGGTTGCTTGTTTGCAAAGATTCATTTGCTGCTTGCTATTGGTTTGATTGCACCTTCCCCTTTGCTTACTTTTGGTTGATTTTTTAGTGATCGTTATTGGACCAATCTTGGTATTGTTTCGATTTCTCTTCACTACTCGAACATAGATTATAATTGTTTGGATCAACTGTTCTTCCACATTTGTTTGTTGCTTATTGGTTTCTTTAGATTAGAGGCATCAAATCAAGAAGATTGCATTTCATTTTAGCATGCGAAAGTGAAAGTAAATTTGCATTTCAAGTTGCATATTGAAAAGCGAATGATTAGATCTCTCATTAGTAGTATCCGTGCACTTTAAGAATTGATGTCTGCTTGCATTGAGTGACTATTTGTTGCCTTGGTTTTCTTGGTTTGGGAATGATCTCTCTACCCTCCCATAGGTAGGTGTTCATCGAAGAAAAAGGATATTTCGTTCATTCTAGCTGCATCCTAGGTTATTGTTATATACATACGTAAGGCCTGAAAATTGAAACATAATCCAATATCAACTTTAAAATAAACTGAATAAATCTAACAACGCATTGGAACATAATGCACACATTTGGAGGTCTAGGCTAGAGACGTGCTTTGGCGTCGTTAAACCTAGTTTCTTTTGTTTCCACTCAAGGTTGGGTGATTCCTCCTTTTGTGACTCAATAGTGGTCTAGTACAGAATTGTGCTCCCACGTACCATCGAGTGTATGGGGAGACCCCACTAGGTTATCATCCTTTATCCATAGGAAGCCGTGTCTACCGCCTTACAAGCCGTAATGCACCGAACATAGCATTCGGGAAGATTGACTGCCGTACGAAATATCCTTGGTTTTCGTATGACTGCCAAGGTCTATATGTAGTTTTACGGATTTGTTTGGTAAACCTTTTTGCCTAGTTCTCCAGAGTAGTGACTTTCGTTCCTTTTCGGACTCCATAAAAGAAAAGGTCCATCTGAGCACTTGTCACTTCAGGCTCATTAAATATTCGAAGGCGACTAGAGTCATCTTTTGTCCTTTTCTCGAATCTTTAAATATGAAAAGGTCAAGTTTTGTTCCTGTGTCTTAAAATTTATTCGGGCACGATTCAAATTTACCTGGTTAGATCTTGTTTACGTTAGCTTGAGTAGGGTCCTTTCTCGTTAGTTTCCCTAACATCTTTTGAAGTTGTCATCCTGGCAGAATCACTGATCCCATCTCCTGTTCCAAGTGACTAAGGGTCTCCTTCTTCTGTTGCTCCCGAGGTACCGGTTGTGAGTGATACTCTCCCTGTTATTCCGAGTATCCAACCGATTAACTCTCGTGCTCCAGATGACAAGACTTACGAAATTCACTGTAACCCCATTTGGGAGCCTTATCAAGAAGATATCCCTCCTACTCCTCCTGGTGTTTCGATCCCAATGTCTTCTTCAGATATGGAGGACACATCCCCTGTCACAAGTCAAGAGTCCATTGCGACGAGTGGTGAAATTCCCACCTCAACAGAAACTAAACCATTTTGTATCACCTCTCTTGGTGTTATGCTGCCTTTACGCTATAAGGCATTAAGGGATGTTATGTCTTCTAGGACTCCCCCTATGAGTTCTATGTGGTCACACACCATAACTCCGACCTTGGAGTCCTTTATTCCTCAAATTCACAATGTGCCTGTCACTTCCGTCCCAACTATTCCAACTGTCTGTGTGGCTTCTTCAACACCCATTGTCGGTGCCATTAATGCATCCTTAGTTGTGACCGCTGCTGCTAGACTTTCTTCAGGGACAACTTATAGTGGCCCATCGGCATCCGTACCCAGAGTTGTTGACCCTACACTAGGTGCCCCACCTTCTTCTGGTTTTATCCCAGCAGGGGGGGCATATGATGAATATTTGCATGCTCTTCAAAATGTGGACCCTCAAAATCCATTTCATTATTATGATTCTAGAGGAGCTCATATCTATTACCACGGACCTCTGCCACCTCAGCCTGCAGTTGAGGTCACGGTCCCGTTATCCGTTGCTTGGACCCCCACTCATTATGGTGGTGGCCAAGTATCGCCTGCACATCTCCAAGGACCACCTAATCAAGGCCAACCATCTTACGTGCAAACCTCTCAAGGGCAGCAGTATCACAGGCAGTCTTATCAAGGGAGACCTAGAGGTCCACAGGGACAACCGTTTTAGGGACAACCTTAGGTCTCTGGTGGTCCGTCTTTTACCTATTTTGCGCAACCTTTTGGTAATCTGGGACAACCTTACATGCAACAAGATCAACCTGGTGTCCAGCAAGGTTATCCTTCTGGGCAAGTTGGTCAATATTACGTTTAGCAAGGCCAACCCACCGTCCAGTATGGTCAAACATCTGGACAGGTCGGTCAGCCTCAAATCCAATCAAGTCAACCAACTGTCCAGTCTACTCAGCCATCCGGTCCATCACGACAACCCTCATTTGTGTAAGGACAACCCAACACCCATCAAGCTCAACCTTCTGGGCAGATGGGCCAATCTCAATCTCAACTAGGTCAAACTTTTGGCTAGATGGCTCAGCCTCAATACTCTCAGGGACATCCTTCTGGGCTTGCTCAACCGGGCACTCAAATGATTGTTGCTTCTCAAGCTCAATCCGGTTTTCAGCTCCAGGTTAGGCCTCAGACCCAATCCGGTCTTCAAATGCAGGTTGGATCTCAATCCCAACCGGCCTATCAAACGCAGCCTGCCTCTCAAGCTCAGTTTGGAGCCCAACTGCCTTATGGTTTCCAGCAATCCCAAGGGAAAATTCAATTTACCCGGTATCAAAATTATCAACAACTGCAAGTGAGTCCTTATTAGAATTATCAGCAACCTTATGTTGCTCCTGCAGGCCAAGTTGGTAATCAATGGAATGCTGGAGGGCAAATCCAGCATCAGCCATCTTATAACCCCTATGGAAAAAATCCCTATGGACAAAACCCTCCTAGGCCAAATCCGTCTGGACAAAATCAATGGGAGCAACTGCCGATAGGCTGGAACTCTGGTACCCCTTCCTACCCGCAGCCTAGATGTCCTTTAATCCTCAATTACCCTTTTTAGCGGCGTTGGAATTACTGGATGTGTCCAAACTGACCAATGATCCTATTCTTCATAATCCATATTGGCCACCGGTTCCAACTAAGATTCCTGATGATTGTCCCAAATTCGATGGTAAAGCTGGAGAAGATCCCCAAGCTCACGTCATGACTTACCATTTATGGTGTTCATCGAATTCCTGGCTTGATGATTCGATCCGGCTCCGCCTTTTCCAAAGGACTCTCACGGGCTCTGCTGCTAAATGGTATATTTAGTTATCGCATGGATCTTTTCAGGATTTTAACTCGTTGGCTATGGCATTTTTAACTCATTTCAAGTTGCCGATTTGATATGAAACAGGCACACACCTCTTAGCATCCTTCAAACAGACAATGGCTACGCATATCTCTGATCATATCCATGAATGGAGACGGCGTCATCATTTGATTAAGTTTTGAATTCCCGACCAGCTTCTTATTGACTGGTTCACGACTTCATTCGTCGATCCAATAACACGGGACATTGCTATGGGGGCATGTGTAACTGAAGAGCAAGCTATTGCGCACGCTCAGTACCTTGACTTGGTTTACTCCCAATCTGGTACGTTATATGATTATTTGCCTGATGCCCCAAGACCAGGAACTTCCAAAGCCCTGCCAACACCATCTATTGACAGTATCATTGGTTTCGTTAATCTGCCCTCAAAGAAAACTTTCGCGAACCCTGGGAAGAAAAAATCGAATGCTCCGAACGAAAATACTTCTCAGGCCGTATCCAATTCTAGTAATACTTCTGAGGTTAACGTCGTCCAGTCCACCAGGGCAGACAAAGCCTCAAAAGGAAAGAAGAAGGGAAAAGGAAAGAATAAAGCGGATCAACCTAAGAAGGATTCCCCTAAACCTTTACCTGAGGAAGGCACCAAGCGCAAGCCCCAGTACCCTTGTCTTATCTGTGACGAGGATCACTATACCAAAGACTATCCAAGGTGGTCTGAAGTTAGTCATTTGCTGAAAGGTGCTCCCGGGACTCCTGCTATGCTCAAAGAACCTTTCCCTTCACAGAAAATGCAAATGGTGGCTGATCCATCTCAACCCTCTTCTTCCTTTCGTTCTCAAGTATTTATGGCTGGGATGATTCCTGTCCACATCAGTACTCGTGCAAAAGAGTATCTGTCGCCTACCGGGAAAGAGCCTGAGGTCCCCTCTAGCGCTCCTCCGTCCAGTTCTGGTCTGCTCAATATCGAGAGACCTAGCACTGAGACGCCCATCCGACCCCCTCCGAAAGGTGTACTCCGGAAATCTTCTTACAACCCTAATGATCATGCTACCCAACACTATAGCATCGTTGAGGACTTAGCCCAGGCTCCGTCAGCTATGTCCACCTTAGAAGTACTCTAGAGATGCCCCTCTCAGAGGAAGTCCTTTCTATCGGCCATCGGTGGCATAGACCTAGCTGACTCGGATCTGATTACTTTTGACCTTGAAAGCCATATACTGAGACTGCCTCACCAAATTTCCTTACTCATACAAGTCATCATCAATTCCAGAATGATTCATCGTATAGTCATTAATAAAGGCGCTTCAACTTGCATCATGTCTGTTGCCTGTTGGAAAGCTATTGGTTCTCCAATGCTGAGCCAGTCTCCTACAACCTTGGAGGCCTTTGATGGGAGAGAGTCTCGCCCTTATGGTATACTCCAATTTTTGCCCATTTCTTTGGAAGGGAAGAGGGTCGAAGTGGAAGTTGAAGTTGTTGATGCTAATCTTACCTACAACCTCCTTCTCGAATGTAGCTGGACATACGCCATGCGAGCTGTGGCTTCATCTCTATTTCGTGTCATTCGTTTCCCTCATCAGGGGAAGATCGTCACCGTAGACCAGCTGTCTTTCTTCACCTCCTCTTCCGAAGGAAACGTGCCTTTTGTGGAGCATACCTCCAAACCATATGAGAGTGTGGGAGCTGGACTTTTTAAAGATCCTGCTCTAATGGGTGTTTTTTCACTCCCACCTCCTAACGTCGCTCCTATCAATATGATTTCCGTTTGCTCTGATCCATGGGTGCTTCCCCCCGCTGATCAAGTAGAATCTTGGGGCGATGAGATGCCATTGAGTCCTACCGAGCTCAACTACGTCGAAATTGTTTCTGCATCGGCTCCACCTTCTGAACCTGCTCTTTCGAGTAGGGCTCCCAACTCGTACGCTCATTCCCCTTGGCTTGGAGATGATGCTTCTTTGGATCCTTTAAAGGAAACATTTCCTTCTAACGAAGCCATTATCGAGACCATGTCTCTCGAGGAACCTCCTTGGTCTGATCATCACCATCGTTCCTCTTTCCTCCCTGCCCACTGGGAAATGCTTACCTGTCTTGAGCGGTTTTCGCGTTGTCTCCCATCTCAACCCCTTCAGACACCCATTCAAGTTTATCAAGTGTCTTCTGAAGGAAATATGGGAAACATCACGCAGACCCAGCTCATTGACATCTCTGTGAAACCAGGGATTATCGAGCATATTCATGTTGGAGTCACTTGTACTCCGGAGGAAATTCAGCTTTATACTGATCTTTTTCGTGAATTTCATGATGTCCTTGCTTGGTCCTATGAAGAAATGCCCAGCATTGATCCTAGCATAGTGGTGCATGAGATACCTACATATCCGGGTGCTAAGCCCGTTCATCAACGTCTACACCCCGTGCACCCCCGAAAGGCTGCGACCATTAAAGTGGAGGTTGAAAAGCTTCTTAAGGCTGGTTTTATCTACCCCATCCCACTCACAGATTGGGTATCCAATATTGTCCCTGTGAATAAAAAATAGGGTACCATTCGAGTCTATGTTGATTATCGTGATATTAACCGGGCCTGTCCCAAATATAACTTCCCCACACCCTTCATTGATCAGCTCATTAATGAGTGTGCTGCGAGCGAAATGTATTCATTCATGGACGGTTTTTCTAGGTATAACCAGATCAATATTGCACTCACCGATTAGCACAAGACTGCCTTTATCTATCCATGGGGCACTTTTGCCTATAAAAAGCTCCCTTTCGGTTTGAAGAATGCCGGTGCTACCTTCCAACGTGCAATGTCCTATTCCTTTCATGACATTCAACACATTGTACAACCGTACCTGGATTATCTACCAGCTCATTTAGCAAAACGTCAGGACCACCTTGCTCATCTTTGCGAAATTTTTCTCCACTGTCGACACTACCACATCAGGCTTAATCCTCATAAGTGTGTGTTCTACATTGAGTCAGGCAGACTGCTCGGGTTTATCGTCTCCCGAGAGGGCATCCGTTTGGATCCCCTTAAAGTTGAGGCTATTTTCAATCTTCCTCCCCCTGCTTCTTTGCAGCAGTCCTAGAGCTTGCAGGGCAAAGCGAATTTTTTAAGACGATTTATTCTATGCCGAAGTGGCTAAAGGTTTCACGTGGTTACTAAAGCGAGATACCCCTTTTCATTGGGATGTCGTCGCTCAAGAGTCCTTCGAGCGTCTCAAGGGTCTCCTTATTTCTCCTTCATTGTTGCATCCTCCAAATTATCATCGCGACTATACTCTGTATTTGGCCGCTGCCGATACCATTATTGGCATGGTCCTCATTCAAGATGACGATGATGACACTGAGCATGTCATATATTATCTCAACCGCAATCTTTTAGATAAGGAAACTCGATACACTTACGTCGAGAAGTTGGAATTGGCCGCTGTTTGTGCCGTCCAACATTTCCGCCATTACATCTTATTGCGTACTACAACCGTGGTTTCTGATTGCAACCCGATGACGTACATTCTTTCACGTCAGTTGCTGGGAGGCAAGTACTCGAAGTGGATCGTTATCCTCCAAGAGTTTGACTTGGTATTTACCACTACCAAGTCTAAGAAATCCCTTGTTTTTGCTGAGTTACTTTGCTCTTTTCCATCTCCTACCGCGCCCTCTCGATCAGAGGACCATATCCCCGACGAAACTCTGTTCCTAATTAGCACCCTCGATCCCTGGTACGGGGATATCATTGTATACCTCAGATGTCCTCTTTTCGTCTCGATGTGTCTAAGGATGCTTGACGACAGATTCGTCATCAGTCTCAGCCCTATCGTATCATTGGGGACACTCTGTACCATCTCGGTGCTGACTCCATTCTCTGCCGATGTCTAACTTTCGAAGAAGCTGAGTGAGTTTTGAATGACTGCCATTCTAGCGCCTGTGGTGGTCACATGTCCGAATATGCTACTGCTCGAAGATCCTCCACGCTGGTTATTTCTATCCCTCCATCTTTAAGGATTGCATTCTTGCCGTTCGCTCCTGTCATGAGTGCCAGATATACCAGCGGAAGATGCGTGTGCCTCCCACTCCATTGCACCCTACTGTTACCGTCGGCCATTTTGAAAAATGGGGCATTGATTATACGACCTGTAACCCTCGCTCAGCCGGGGGGCATGGGTATATTATCGTTGCCATCTGTTACTTCACAAAATGGGCCAAGGCGATGCCCACATTAACTGAATATGGTCACACAGTGGCGCAATTTTTGTTTAACCATGTTATTTCATGGTTCAGAGTCCCTCAGGCCATCATCACTAATCATGGGAAGCATTTCCATAATCACATGATGATCGAGCTAATAACCCAACCAGGCTTACGGCATGATAGTTTGACCCCATACTATCCTCAGGCCAATGGCCAAGTTGAAGCCGTCAACAAGGTTCTAGTTACAATGCTTCAATGTACCGTTGGCATGCATAAGTCTAATTGGCACTTGATTTTGTTCTCCACCATGTGGGCCTACCGAACCTCTGTGAAGGATGCCACCGGTTTCACTCCATTTCAATTAGTTTACGGACTAGAGGCTACCCTTCCAATCAAGTGCGAGATCCCTTCATTGAAGTGGCCATCGAATTACTTCCCAACACTACTCCGGTAGAAGAACGCCTTCTTTACCTAGAACGGCTGGACAAGACTCGTCGCCTAGCCTCTCTAGCTATCGAAGCATAGAAGAAGAGAGTGAAAACTCACTTCAATCATACTATTAATCCTCATTCTTTTGTTAAGGGAGATTTAGTCCTGCTTTACGATCAAGTGAATTATAAGCTAGGGGCAGGCAAACTCGAGCCCATGTGGCTGGGGCCTTATATTGTAAAGAGAGTTTTGCAAAAAGGGACCTACGAGCTAATTGATTACGAAGGGAATCCTCTCGATAAGCCCCGAAACGGGTTGTACTTGTAAAAGTACTATGCGTGAATCCCATGTACTTTGGTTTGTACATACATGTGTTCTTAGTAGGTGTGTTGTGTGTGTGTTTTCATGTTTTTTGGCTTGGTGTGAAGGGGTGATTTCCGCTTATTGTGTCTTTTGCTTCTTGTGCATATGTCTGGTGCACCTTACGTTGGTTTCGCTGATGGTGCCTGCAACAGTACTTGCAATTTGTCCTCTGCGGCATGGGTGATCTACGGTCCTCATGGTTAGTTGATAGATCTTCAAGGTGTGCGTTTAGGTTGTACCACAAACAGTGTCGCTGAATATAGTGCTATGATTGAGTTACTAGCCGAGGCGATTAATCTCAGTATTTGTGCATTGGTTGTGAACCTGGACTCCCAACTTGTCGTCCACCAGCTCAATGGGCAATATTCTGTCAGAGACCATCACATTTTAAGGTTGTATTTATGTGTTAAATTGTTAGAAAGGAATTTTTATTTCATTACATATTAGCATATTCCACGACGATTAAACACGTTAACTGATGCGTTGGCCAATCATGTATTAGACAGACATTTGCATAACATGTAATCAAAACATCATAAAAGAAAGCATATAAAGCACAATAATAGACCATAGGAATATGTGTGTGTGTGTGTGTATATATATATATATATATATATATATATATATCGTGTGGCGCACCGAGGCGCTCAAAAATAAGTGTACATGTCCAAATAGAGTCTGTGTTCTCTGTACATATGAGACACATGTCTCTCAAAAATCACCAGCAGGAAATAAAAACCTAGGTGTCTACTGTGGTGGGTCGTGCTCCCTATAGTACACCACCGCTCGTGCCACCCACCTTAACAGGTGGTGCATCCTGGGTTCCACTCCTACTGTGTGGATCTGGGTCGCTCTGGGGACCTCCTCGATCCCCATGTAATCTCGAATCCCTGCTAGCAGGCCCTCAAGCTTCTGGATCACTATCTCCATCGTATCATCTTCTGGAGGAGAGAGGGCTAGTGCTGCAACGCCTTGGACGTCCCTCCGCGCCTCTAGAGCCAGTCCAAGGGGTCTCACTGGTCCTACATTTGCATACCCATAGCGTCTGTCATTAAAACATGTACATGAAAAATTCAAAGCATCATAAAAATAAAAATAAAAAATGAGATCGAGTGTCTTACCACCGTCATCCCACTTCTCTCTAGCGGACACCTACATGTCAGGATCTCTGCAGAAGTCCATGCCAGCATATGGCTAATCCTCCATGAATATCGCCTGTCACTCCAACCACTCTCGGAAAAATGTCCCCCACACCACTGGTCATCTGCCACCTCCTTGTGGCATGATGTGAGCCCATCGCGTGGCCCTCATCTCACGCAGCCTGGGTAAGTCCAAATCCATTTCTTGCAGCTGCAGTGCCGGCACCCGCTCTAGCATGAGCGGGAGTAAGATGGATCCATATCCAAACTACTTTGTCTCTCTGTGATGACAGTTGATGATTTTCCTCTTTATGTTCGCCATCACCGTCTCTGCCCAATTAAACATGGTGGGATTGAGACACTCGAGAGCCAGCCGGAGCTGAGTCTTCGAAGCCTCATGTTGGACTAAGGAGTCCACTGCCCGTGTCACCATGAAAAGCATGGAACGAAGGACTACGTCGTTCACTATTGGGATTGCCACGTTCCCACTCCTTGTCTTGCATGCCCCTGGGCACACTTGAGCCATCAGCATACCTAGGGAATCATCCCCAGGTCGCTACCCCTCTAGAATGGGCCTCTCACCTCGATGAGACATCCCGATCAAAAAATAGATGTCTGTAGAATCGAACTCGATATCCCAGCCTCAGATGATAAATTTCCCATCTGTGGGATTCCAGGCCCTGATCAGTAGCTCCAGAAGGTCAGGTTGTGGCCGCAAGAGTGGAGTTAGGAAGAATTTGAGCAATCTACATGCCCGTAATGTGTTTCAACACCCCACATCGGCAAAAGCTTCTATATCGTTGTTATCATGCATACATTCTTGCCAGAAGAATGCCATTATACCCTACAAGACGAGGAAAATTGAATTAGTACTTCATTTGAAAAATTTAACGCATAATTTACTTTAAATCATGAGTTTGCGTCGTCATCACATCTATTTTAAAAATAGACGTGATGACGCGAAGTGTTTAGTTCATTTTTTATGCAGTCATTGTGGAAGTACATCACTCTTCCGCGATGATCAGGGCGTGCCTAGTGTAAAAAATTACCGGCCATCGCGGACCCAATAGGGTAAACCCACGATGACCAAGCGGCAGAATGTGGTTTGAAAATCCACCTAAACTAACACTTGGAACGATCGAAACGCATGAAAAAATCATCAAAATGAAGTGCAAGGAAACGTGTGTCTACCTGGAGCAAGTTTCAGGATGAATGATGCACGGACAGGGCCAAATTTCGCTCACCAACTTCAGTGCTCCATGTTGCTCCAAGATGAATTGAACAGTGCTATGGTAAAAATGAATGGGTTAATTCCTTTTGATAGTGATTTTTGCAAAATTAAAAAGTTACTTTTTATAAATGTGGGTTTTTTCTCATAGTTTTACCATATCCAAAACATGTCTTAACTATGTTTTTATGAATATTGTTCATTTTATCTCAAACGATTTTACGTGCGATGTGTTTTTTGTGCAGAGCTTTAGGTAGCGGAATTACGACAGTTTCATATGCACTTGATCTCGGACAGTCGTCTTTAAGCTCTTTTCTGACTTGAAACATGAAAAGATAGCCGAGTTTTCCTCTTGGATCATTAAAAGAAATGAGATGCGGTCGCCTTTAAGCTCTTTTTTCGACCATTTAAACACAAAAAAGATTGCCAAGCTCTTGTCATTTCAGGCTCGTTATTGGTTGCGAAACGACATACTTCTGATCGCTTTTCTACTTTTTCGGGTCGAAATTACTACTTACGAAAAGTACTCCTCGATCGTAATGGTCGGGCGATTCTTTCAAGTATCGTTTTATACTTTTTCGGGCTCGAGAGACACAAATTTACGAAAAAGGACCCCCTTGGAGTTTTCTTTTCCGTGTCTTTTTCAAACTCTCTAAACATGAAAAAGACTCTGAGTTTTACCTATGTCGAACTCGTTAAACCCTGACGACATTAGACTCGTCACCATGACGAGACTCAAGCTTCTCCTTCCTAGGGCTCGTTAAACTATTACTAGGTCGAACTCAAAAATAGGTTTATCATCGATTGTCTATGGCAGCTAGTCACTCTTGGACATCGACACTTTTGCTTCTTGTCAGGTTGGGACATCAATACATCATCATTTAGCATTCCGTGGGCTTGGGTTGTCATTCTAGCCTCATTCCATTCGATTCATGCCGTCTCCTTCGAGCCTCTGATCCATTAATTCCTGAATGCTGCCACACCCCGTCCGAAGTCGTGTCGCCGACGTGTTCAAGAGTATAATCCTTCTGCAGTTTACACTCTTGCCTTTTTCTCTGGTACTCTGTTTCACCACCTTCCTCTTGTTCCTTATCTCATGTCGTTGATGGGGGAAACATTATGGCCCTCTTGCAACGTGTCGTCTCCTGTCGACATTAGCTCATTATCCAGGAGATTGACTTAGAGATCCCTTTTGGTGCCTTAGAGCTTGCATGCCTCAATGGCAAGTTCTTCGCACCTGATGGTCGAATTTCATCATTGGTCATCGATTGGGTGATTCCACAGGTGTTCGATTTCATCTCCTTTTTCACACTTCGTGGATTGTGCTGGCCAGTACCTTGAGAGCCATTGGCATTATTGGTGGTTTCTCTTACGCTTGTTAACGGTTTTCATCACTGACCCATAATAAAGCGATTTTCTATCATGCTCGACCTCAGCACATCTATTCACATGTTAGAATTTGTACTTTGATCGGATGGGTTCAAGACCTCGAACTCAGATTACACATGTTTGGGCTGCGTGGATTGTTTTTATGATTACATGACTCATTGATGGATGGTTGCGACCTTACCTGAGTCTTCACGGATGGTTGCGACCATACCTTTATCATCATCATGGTCTCATTAGCTGGATGGCTATGTCCATACCGCAGACCTATTTCATATGTCTTTTGGATGGCTACGCCCATGCCTACACTACATGTAATTTATTATCAGAGATATCAGTTGTACTTGCGTGCAGGTCCTTCCAGATGGTGTTCTAGCTCAGTCAGTTCATAAAGCATTTCACCCCTCCCTCTCTCTCGGGCTTCATACTTTAGGGGGCATCTGTTACATAGTAATTTTTCACTATCTTCACTCTAGTCTTTCTGTTGTGTCATGAGTCCAAATCATGCTCTCTGATGTTACCAAATGACCCACTTTGCCAAAGTTTCTGGCTCATCACGTCTGTTGGCTAAATAATTGTGCTGATGAGTGCTACAAAATAGTCCAGAAGCGCTGCCATCACGGAAGTACACGTGATTCCTGCGATGGTTGAATTTCATGTGCCAACGCTACTATTGATTGTAGTTTCCTACGATGACAAGACTATCTCCGTTATGTAATAGCGATGTCAGCGTGGAAGACCTGTTATGTGCCCGCGATGATCTAGTTTAGGCGAGTTGTTCCAATAGTCGGCCTTCCAGATGACTCCAGACCTGGTTATTGGCCTTGTTTATGTCGCCCTCCTTTCTCTGGCATGGCTATGCCATCATTTTTGTTACCTTCCTTGGAGAAAAGCTCATCCTCCCACCATTCATGGAGACTCCTTCTCCTATTTAAACTCTCACCATTGCTATGGGATGCTAGTTTGGAATTCTTAGTCTCTGGAGTGTTGATAATAGTATTGTGAGCTTGTTAGATATCTGGTGTGAGTGTGACAAGTGTGGGTTTGTTGAGAGCTTGAGGAAGGTTGTGAAGTACCTTTGATCTTGTGTAAAACTTGTGAGTGACAGAGACTTGTGTATTCGGAGATCCATATTCAAGAGTGAATGCCTCTGGCATGGCTATTCCATCATTTGTGTTACCTTCCTTGGAGATAAGCTCATCCTCCCACCATTCATGGAGACTCCTTCTCCTATTTAAACTGTCACCATTGCTATGGGCTGCTAGTTTGGAATTCTTAGTCTTTGGAGTGTTGCCAATAGTATTGTGAGCTTGTTAGATAACCGGTGTGAGTGTGACAAGTGTGGGTTTGTTGAGATCTTGAGGAAGGTTGTGAAGTACCTTTGATCTTGTGTAAAACTTGTGAGTGAGAGAAACTTGTGTATTCGGAGATCCATCTTCAAGAGTGAATGCTTGAGGAACATGCTGGTTGGACCCTCCTGAGAAGGCTTGTGACGTCAAGACCCGGGTTGTAAGCTTACTCTATTTCATATTTAATGCAATCAATGATGTTTTCCTATGTCTTGTATGCAATGTACTAGATAGCTCATGACTTATTAACTTTATGAGTAAATAGATATTTGTTGTATCTGGTTACGTCGTTTATTGTATTTCCTTTGCTTTGTTTCAGGTTGATCACTCATTAGGAGAAGGAAGCTGAAGCTGGAGCAGCTCAACGGAACTCCATCGACCACCAGTTGAGGTAGGCCTCCAACTTGAACTATTTAAGGAAAATTGTTGTTGATTTGTCCTTGTTTGTGACTAGATGCACTCTAGGGCTAGAGGGGTTTCCTCTGTCCGCAGAGGGAACACTTTCTTGCATCACACCCCCATACTGCTTTGGGTGAGACTTCAATCCGCGCTCTGTGGATTGATGCCAAAATGATCAATAGTGTTGGGATACGTTTGGTGCAACTAATTCTGAACCTAGGTCAAGACCCACTAAGCCAACAAATGTTTTCATTGCCGAGACTAGGATCTGTATAAAGTGATGTGTGATGTCGCATCACTGGAATCCAAGAAAGAAAGAAATTGGAAGTGGTTAGATAGAGAGATCCACAAATTCGCGGTGCAAGAGAACAAAAATCCACACCTGTAAAAAGAAGAGTGGTTGGACAAGTATCTATAGATAGAAATACACGAAATTTTCTTCTGCACCTTCCTGATCAAGCTATACAAGTGGATTGCTAAATTGGCAGATGACCAAGTAAGGTAGAGGCTTGACAGTGCAATAGTGTGGACCCCGGATCTAGTGTGAATGTTCAAAGATTCTGAAGATAAGATCGCATGCATTGTCGATCACTGGCTTGATCGAGTCATAGGAGGATTTGTGACAGAATTCGTGGTCGATACTTTATTCAGCTACAGTGAAGCAGAGCAATGCCTTTTCAAAGGACTGCGAGGTAAGTATTTGAAATCTTTTAATACTTGGATTAAAATGCTCTTCTGTGAAAATTGGGTTATGCCACTTCCTTCATGTTCGGATCTATGCGAAGTGTATGAATCTTTAGAAATCAGGAAAGAGCGGGTCCTGAATAGAGTCCATTAATAAAGCCTCCTTCGAGTGATGATGAAGGAGCAGTACAGGCCTCACCGCAAAGCACTATACAGTTGATAAAGAATGGTTTTCCATGAATACCTCATCTGCCCACACAACCTCCAGTCTCACCTCCACAACATACACCTTCACCCACACCACCTCCACCTTCGCCACCATTCAATATGTTGAATACCATGAAGTTGCCCATTTTCAAGGGCTTGGGAAGTGAGGACCCAAAACTGTTTTGGTTCAATGTGAAGGTTGTATGGATGACACAGAATATTACAGATGATCATATAGAGAAGTTGCAATGGGTTACTGCTCTACAAGGTCACACATTGACATGGTACATTAAGCATTTCACCAAAAATCCATTGTCACCATTCGTGGACACTCAGGCTGCGCTGAATAAGGAATTCGGTAGGCCTAAGTCTGAATCGCAATCATTCAATAGATTCAAGGAAATCATGATGAGGCCTGGTGAAACACCCTTGGAGCTATATCAGACACCGAAGTGCCAGATCTGCGAAGCTAACATGAATCTCATGGATAGTCAGCACTATGAATGGTTTGTAGCCTCGCTTCTGCCCCAACTAAGGGTTACTTTATTGTAACAAAAGATAGGGACTCATGAGAAATCACTGGAGATCATGATGAGATTACATGAGACACCTATCTAGGATGCTACTATGGGAGTTCAACAGATCCATGCGGAGTTGCAGAACCTTTTCTTGAAGTTGCAGAGCTTGAAGAAGGAAAAAGCCACTCAAACGATGGTGCAGGAAGAAGTTTGGTGCTTAAAATGTAAGAGCCAGGGGCATGATAAAGATCGCTGCCCTGTTTTTGTGAATTATATTACAATGGGAGTGAAAATGTCCTTGAGACAGGAGGTGGGACCAAGTGCAGGGCCTATGCTGTGGTGTGCTATTTGTCAGGTATCTGGAAAACATGTAATGAACAATTGTCATTTGCTACATAAATTTGTACAAATGCCACAACAATTATTCTGCAATATATGTAAATCGGTGGGCCACGACGAGCGTAATTGTCGTAGCTATGATTTCATGATGGAGAGAATGCTCATGTATCGAATGAAAACAAAGACTCGACCTCTGAATTAAGGTGCTAGAGGAGCACACAGAGGATATCAGGGTCGCAAACGAGGATGAGGAGGAGGAGGACCTGGTAGAGGTCGAGCACAAGTTATTTGCTACAATTTTGGAGTGTGAGGACACTATGCGCATGAATGTACGAGCTAGATGTGACCGTTGTGCCGATACTGCACTCAGTTCGACCATGTGATAGAAGAATTCCCTATACTGATAGCTAAGATACAGGAGAAGAAGGAACAACCTCAACAGCCTACCCCGAATCTACAAATGATGAGGGCTAAACCTCGTGAAGAGGATCCCAATGTGAATATTGTGCTTTGAAGTGAAATGATAACTGGTGATGATAAGGGAAAGAAACCTAAAGAAAGTGAGTGGGTTTGCAAGGCTCCAAAAAGGGATGTTGGGTTTTATCTGGAGCGCATGAAGGAAAAGTTCATGGAAGCAGAGAAAAGCTTTGCTGAGGCCTCTACCTCAGAAAGTCAGGACAAGCTATCTCAAGAAGTTGACCCCTCCATGTTTACCACTTTCTTGTAGACTTTTATGAAGTTGCTGCATGACAACAAGGTAGTGAAAGGGCTTTAGGAATTGATAAATAAGTGTAATGGTAAGGAAGGTGCACCCAAATGACACTACGCAATCATAAAGATATGAAAACAAAAGACAAGAATAGGGCGCGAGATGAGGCTTACTATGAAAATAGGAGACTATGAGATGGATCAAGTTATTTTAGATCTGGGGTCTGATGTGAATTTTTTGCCTAAATAGACATGGGAAAAAATGGGGAGACCTGTGCTGCAGTGGTCTCCAATTCAATTGAGAATGGAAAATCAACGGAAGATTATCCCTATGGGGGGATTTCATGGAGTGGCCATAGATATAGAAGGTGCGAGGGCATTGGACGATTTTAAGGTAATAGATATTGTTGATGAAAGCAATCCATACCTCGCACTGCTGGGAATTAATTGGGACATTGACATGAATGGCGTAATCAATTAGAATAAGCGAACGATGTCGTTTGAAAGAAAAATGCTCTACATAGTAGTACCAATAGATCCTACAGAAGGACCACGCTATACTAAACAAGTTTGTAACTATGAGGAGAGAAATGATGATTTGGACTAGATTTATAAGATAACAATGTGAGACCAAGATTGGGTTAATCCGACAGTAGATGGATGTATTGCGTGGGGCCGCGTAAGTTCCTGTACAATCAAATTCTAATGAGGAATTGGAACATTAGCAGAATAGGTTGCATGAAGTATCTAAGTTGCATTTTCATATGATGACTAAATCGTTTCCCTATGTATCATCCGAGGTACAAAGTTTTCCTTAGTATGATGGTCTAATTGATGTAGATAAATTTTTGGATGCATTTGAAAGGGAAGTACCAGAGAAGCATTGCTTCCAAGTGCTGGATTTGGCATTGTGCACTACTCCTACATGGTAGTGGGATACGCATAAAGATAGATTTCACAAACGGTGCAAGTATAGAATAATGATATGATTGTGGTTTGGTTGCCTGAATGTTTGGCTAACTGAAAAATATGATGGGAGAAATGATCCACGTGATCATTTAGAAAAATTGACTAAGGTCCATGGAATGGAGTCGCAACCAAAGTGGGTGCATATTTTCTGTCACACTTTGGACATCATTCTTATGAATTGGTACCTGGAAAAAGAGCTTTGCCATGGAAACACAAAGTGGGAATTCTTAAGGGAAGGATTTTTTATGACCTTTAGATTTGAGGATGGGTTCTATAGCAGCAACGAAGCACTGCAAGAGGTTAAGGCAACAATCTTTAGAATACCACATGATCCTTTATAATTGATTCAACCAAATTGGAGCACCCATCTATGCCATGCGTTGGAGTGCTATAATGTGACTGCTAAAGAAGATGATGAGGATCCAAGGAATATTAACATACTAGAGGCTGAAGGCCATTGCAAAGTTGGGGGACCATAGATAGAGAATCCAAACATCACCGCACCATTGAAGACTAGATAGGTGAACATTGGCACAGAGGTGGAGCTGAAATTTGCAAATATCAGAGATTACTAGGATGATGCCACAGTAGAAAAGGTCACTGAGTTGCTCCACGAATATCAAGATTTGTTCCCTACCAAATTCTTAGACTTGAAAGATATCATATGATATTTGGGAGTTCTCATAATTACTTTGAAACTGGACGCGAAGCGTTTAAGCAAAGGCCATACCGCCTTAATCCAAAATACAAGGAAAAGGTCCATTTAGAGTTGGTGATTCATGTGGATATTGGTGGCCATCTATCAAGTCCACTTGGACCCTCACCATTGTTTCTTTCAGCATTTTAGTTTCTGTAATTGTAGCACAATTTACTATTTTTAGCAGTTTTCGGGTCCTGAACTTCTGGAGCCATTTTGAGGCCATAAATGACGTTGTTTGGGAAATTTAGGAGCAACATGGGTCAATGGATTGATGTTGCTCTTCCCAATGTTGTATTTCTCAGATAGATCTTTCTAATGAGCTATTGTATGCATCAAACGAAGATCGGGTGCCAAAGTTACGACCCCGGGAAGTTGATGTACCAACTTACCCAAAACAAGGGCCACAATTTGGTGTTTCATCTTCTAGGGTTAGGTTTTGGGATGTTAAGGGTTTTCCATTGTTTCTGAACAATAAATAGGCCTTCAAGAATCATTGTAACACATTTCAGAGGCATGTAGCCACCACATCTCTTCTCAAAGATAAGCTACCATCGCCCTAGCTAGTTATTTTCCATTTCTGTTTGTAAGAATGTTTCAGTATTTTACATTAATGAAATGAAGTATTATTTCCACCGCATCTCGGTATTTATTGTTATCTCTATAATTTGTTGTGTTCTTGTTTAAATTAGGATCAGTGGTATCAAAGCGGTCAACTTTTTCTCTATTTTTCTTTACATGTCCCCAACGAGGTCAAGATATAAGGAGTTAGGGCTTGAACTAGTCAAACATTTGCAAGACCAGCCTCGCAAATCCCGACGGCCTCCCATGATGGATGAAAAGAAAGATGAGGGGGCAGGAATGTTGGGTTGTGTTATATTCTTTCCATGACTAATCTACGTAGTGAACCGCGGCGTTAGAGGGGGGGTGAAGCCCCCCTTTGTTGCGCTGATTGTGCAACGATGGGGGGGGGGGGCAACCCCTTTGTCCAGGGGGTTTGGGGGGGTGGGTAGCCCCATCTACGGGGTCTGGGGCAGCACCCTAGGAAAAAAAAAAATTGGACCCTATATTAGGTTGGGTGAACCTACCTATGGTTTTTGGTCCATGATTTTGGACGTGATGGTTTTCAGTCCATGGTTTTGGACGTGATGGTTTTCGGTCCATGGTATTGGATGCTTCAACATGTATAAATATGTATTGTAACATTGAAAGGAACATAATGAAAAATCAAGCTGGTAATCCTGGTTTTGGGATCCAGTGGGAAAATCTCTATGTATATGTGTTTTATGTGTTATGCTCTCACATTGTTTATTTTCTGTGTTTTAGAATTCGTATGCAAGTAATTTTTGTACAGGGTTAGAACCTAAATTTGGTATTAGAGTTGTTTTGGCTTCAAGGTTATGCCTTTGTTGCTGAGGGGTTTTTCTCAAACCTATGGTAGACCCTGTTCAATGGGAGATCTGCGAGATCGATTCTAGTGGTAAAAGAAGATGGCGAGCTGTGGAAAGATAGAGATCAAGAAATTTAGTGGTCAGAATTTTGAGTTGTGGAAACTCAAGATGGAGGATATGTTGGTGGATAAAGACCAGTGGATCATGGTAGATCTGGGTACTAAACCAACGGGAGTGACCGATGAAGAATGGAAGAAGTTGGATTGGAAGGCAAAGAGCACAATATGCTTGTGTGTCTCAAATTCAATATTGTTGAATGTATCAAGGGAAGCTATGGTGAAGGCTTTATGGGACAAGTTAGGGAATTTGTACCAATCTAAATCTCTGGTGAATAAATTGTTCCTGTGAAAAAAACTGTATAACCTAAGGATGAAAGATGGAGACTCAGTGACAGAGCATCTGAATGTGTTTAATACTGTGGTAAGTCAGTTATCATCTGTTGATATCAAAATTTCCAATGAAGACAAGTGCATTAGTTTGTTGTGTTCTCTACTAGATTCATGCGATAGTCTGGTTATTACAATAGGTAGCAATGCAATTGCCTTGCAGTTTGATGAGATAGTCTTATCCTTGCTGACGGAGGAGATGAGATGGAAAAATATGGAGAGCCAGAATGGTGATGCCTTGTCTGTATGAGGACGATCCCAGAACATAAACAAAAATAAGTCATCGAGTGGGAGATCTAAATCTAGAGGGAGATCTAAATCTCCATGAAAGCCAATAAAACTGGTGTGCTAGAAATGTGGAAGGAAGGGCACTACAAAAGGGACTGTAAATCTAAAGCTCTTGACAAAGGAAAGGGATCTGATGATTCTCCTTCTCCAAAGGCAAAAAACACCTCAGATGAAGGTGGGGATGTGTACTTGGCTTCTTCAAGTACACATGTAGATCATGAGGCATGGTTGATTGACTTAGGTGCATCCTTTCACTTCACTCCCCATAGAGAGTGGTTCTGCGAGTATGAGAAATATGATGGTGGAGATGTCTTCTTAGGGGATGATAGGAAGGCTAGAATCATTTGTTGCGGAAAAGTAAGTTGAAATTGCAAGGTGGAAGGGTTAGAACACTTTTGGGTGTTCTACATACTCCTACATTGGCGAGAAATATGATTTTTGTAAGAAAGCTAGATGATGCAAGTGTAAAAACAGTGTTTGAGAAGGATACCTACAAGATGGTTTGAGGAGCACTGTTATTGATGCAGGGAGTTTGAACTAGAACTCTATACAAGCTACAAGGTAGCATTGTTGTTGTAGTGTGCAACAGTTCTATGCTTCCTAAAAGTGGAGCAAAAAATCTAGTGGTCTCTAGAGAGAAGACCATGCTCTGGCATCAAAGGCTTCGACATATTGGAGAGAAGGGCCTTCGAATACTTCATGGTAAAGGTATGGTAGAAGGTATGAGTAATAGCTCTCTGGATTTTGATTTCTATGAAAATTGTGTATATGGGAAGCAGAATCGGGTGAGTTTCCCCTCTGGTGGTAAGAGGGTGAAACAGATATTAGAGCTTGTGCACAGTGATGTGTTTGGACCTGTGAAGGTTCCATCACTGGGTAAGTCTGTGTACTATGTATCGTTTATAGATGACTTTTCAAAGAATACATGGACATATTTCCTTAAGAAGAATTTTGAATTCTTTGACAGGTTTAAAGAATTTAAGGCTCTGGTGGAAAACTAGATAGAGAAGAAGATAAAGGTGCTGAGGACAAATAATGGTGGAGAGCTTTGCAGTAAGGAATTTGAAGAATTCTGTAAGAAGTGTGTTATAGCACGACAGAATACTACTCCATATACACCTTAGCAAAATGGAGTTGCAGAAAGAATGAACAAGATGTTGATGGAAAGGGCAAGAAGCATGCTCAGTGGTGTCGGGTTAGGATAGGAATTCTGGGCAGAATCGGTGGAGACGACATGTTACCTAGTTAACAAATCACCTTCATCAGCGCTGGCGGATAAGACTCCACAAGAGGCATGGATTGGTAAGAAACCCTCTCTTTCACATCTGAGGGTATTTGGATGTGATGCATATGTACATGTTCCAAAGGAGAAATGAACCAAGTTGGATAGTAAATCTGAAAAGTGCATCTTTATTGGGTATAAGGATGGTTTAAAGGGTTATAAGCTTTGGAACCCATCAATAAGGAAGGTTGTGTACAACCGAGATGTGGTGTTCAGAGAGGTGAAAGATGTCATTAAGGATGAAGTCCAACCAAAGGAACCTGAGAAGATAGAGTTTGAGCTAAAGGAGGAAGAATCAGACTCTACAACAGAGGAGGAATCAGAAGATGAAGAGCCACAAACTCCGGGTGTAAGAAGATCAGTTCGAGAAACAAGGCAGCCAGAAAGGTATAGTCCATCTGTTTTTTGTTCAAATTTTTCTTTATCTATTACTGATGATGATCCCAAAACTGTGAAGGAAGAAGTAGATTCAAAGGATGGAAAACTCTGGAAAGAGGCCATGGTTGATGAAATGGCATCTTTGCACAAAAATGAGGCTTCGGATCTGGTGGAGTTGTCAGCTGGAAGGAAACCCATGGCAAAAAATGGGTGTTAAAGAAGAAGACAAATGCAGAAGGAAATATGGATAAATACAAAGCTTAGTTGGTAGCAAAAGGTTATTCCCAGGTGTCAGGAATTTATTTTGGTGATATTTTTTCTCCTATTGCCAAGGTAACTTCTATTAGATTACTTTTATCTGTTGTTGCTGCTTTTGATTTTGAGGTAGAACAGATGGATTTGAAGACAACATTTCTTCACAGGGATCTGGAAGAGGAGATCTACATGAAGCAACCTAAAGGCTTTGTAGTGAAGGGTAAGAAAGAACTGGTATGCTAGTTAAAGAAGTATCTGTATGGGTTAAAACAGTAACCAAGGATGTGGTATCATAAATTTGATACATTTATACGGGGACTTGGCTTCACCAAAAGCAAAGTAGATCTCTGTGTGTATTTTAAATTAATTGGTGACCGTGTTATTTATATGGTTTTATATGTGGACGATATGTTGCTAGTTGGAATGACAAAGAAATTATCGAGGATTTGAAGACCCAATTGTCATCCAAATTCGACATGAAAGATCTTGGTGCTGCAAACTATATTTTGGGCATGGAAATTAAAAGAGATCAGGCAAAGAGGACGCTCTGGTTAAACCAAAGGAAGTATGTCGAGACAATACTGCAGAGGTTTAATATGCAAGATAGTAAACTGCTGAAGGTTCCTATTCCTATTGGTGTAAAGCTATCTACTGAAAAGTATCCCAAGACACAAGAAGAGGAAGAGGATATGTCCTGTGTTCCATATGCAAGTGTAGTTGGTAGGCTGATGTATGCAATGGTCTGTACTAGACCAGAAATTTCACATGCAGTGGGAGTATTGAGCAGGTTTATGTCAAAACCAGGGAAGGATCATTGGACAACAGTGAAGCGGATTAATAGGTATTTGCGTGGCACTAGTGATTATGGTTTGTGCTACCAAGGAAGACCAGGATTGGACAAAGTTTTTGATATCTGTGGCTTTTTTGATGCAGAATGGGCTGGAGATTTGGATCAGAGAAGATCTACAAGTGGGTATGTGTTTAACCTATTTGGAGGAGTAGTTAGTTGGATGAGTAAGAAACAATCTGTAGTGGCACTATCAACTACAGAGGCAGAATACATGGCAGCCACTCATGCAAGCAAGGAATCAGTTTAGTTTTAGATATTGTGTTCAAGTATTGGGTTAGTACAGGGAACTATAAGGATAGACTGTGACAACCAAAGTGAAATTTTCTTGGCAAAGAACCCTGCTTATCATTCAAAGAAAAAGCACAATGATGTTTAGTGTCACTTTGTGAGGGATATGATAGAAGAAAAAAAGGTGTTGTTGGTAAAGGTGGACACTTTGAAGAATAATGTAGATGCATTGACAAAATCTATGAGCTCTGAGAAGTTCTCCTGGTGTAGAGAAACAATGGGAATTTCAGGGCTAGAAAAATGACTAAGCTCTCTTGTGGCCCCCTGTGGAAAGAAAACAACAAGTGGGAGAATGTTGGGTTGTGTTATATTCTTTCCACGACTAAAATTTTTTTGGACCCTATATTAGGTTCAGCGAACCTACCTATGGTTTTCGGTCCATGGTTTTGGATGCGATGTTTTTAGGTACATGGTATTGGATGCTTCGGCATGTATAAATATGTATTGTAACATTGAAAGGAAAATAATGAAAAATCAAGCTGGTATTCCTGGTTTTGGGATCCAGTGGGAAAATCTCTGTGTATATGTGTTTTATGTGTTATGCTTTTGCATTGTTTATTTTTTGTGTTTTATAATTTGTATGCAAGTAATTTTAGTACGGGGTTAAAACCTACAAGACCATCCTCACAAATCCTGATGGCCTCCCATGACGGATGAGAGGAAAGACAAGTGGGTAGGAGATCCTATCAAAATATTTCTCGAAGAAGCCCTCGAGCGACAAAGGAACGTGGTGATGGACAACTTTGCACAGATCCTTGAGTGGCTACCCAGAGGCGACGCATCGGCTTCCAATAGATACTATGGAAATGCCACACCCTTTAAGGTAGAAGTTAATTTTCAAATCCCCATATTCAAGGGTCAAATAGACGCAGATGCCATAGATAAATGGTTAAAACTGATAGATGGGTATTTTTCTGTTCATGATTTTTCCAGTCGGGAAAAGATTATTTTCACTCTTCTCAAAGGAGCCCCCCACATCAAGGACTAGTGGGAAACCTACTGTGAGTAGAAGGATGAAAGTACGGGCTCACTATTTTCAGTTGCACCCACTTGGAGTTCATTCCAGGATGCCATTAAGGAGCAGTATTACCCTGTCAAAAGCTATGAGGACAAATACATAAAGTGGACCACACTGTGACGAGGAAGGGACCAGGATGTGCCGAAGTTCACAAACATTTTTCATACCCTTCGCACATAGTGGGATATTAAGGAATCTGAGCTACATTTGGTACTCAAATACTGCGACTACCTACATAGGTACATCTAGGAAGAGATGGAGTTCCTGAACATCTCCTCACTCGGCACGGCGTAGCGATATACTGTCAAAATCGAGCAGAAGTTCAAAGAAAAGAAGCGATACTTTCGATCTACAAATCTGAAGACCAAAGGACAAAGCCAAGGCGGGGTAACCCAAGACAACTCGTCAAAGCCGCAAGAAAATAACAACACCATGAAGTCGAAGAAGGACACAGGAAGGTGGTGTGAGTTCCATAAGAGCCCCACTCACAACACAAGTGGGTTTCGAACCAAGCAGTCGCTAGTGGCTGAGTTGAAGGATTCTGAATCAGATGCATGTTCCAACCTTGAGTCAGAACCTGACAAGGGGAATGGAAAAGGAAAGTAGATCATTGATGCG
Source organism: Pinus tabuliformis (assembly GCA_031772625.1). Lineage (NCBI taxonomy): Eukaryota > Viridiplantae > Streptophyta > Pinopsida > Pinales > Pinaceae > Pinus > Pinus tabuliformis. Next base: position 768,744,493 of record CM062815.1, read on the forward strand.
GAGCCTAGTGTCATTGTTGCCACTGCCAAGATCCAGAAGAATGAGCCCGAAGATCCAGAGGAGGGGGAGCATCTTTTCCACTCACAAATGTGGGTGAAGGGTTCACGTCTACAATTCATTGTTGACAATGGGAGCTAGAAGAACCTCATTTTAGTAGAGGAAGTGAAGCGATTGGGCTTGCTGACTACACCACATATGTAGTCATACAGTATTGGGTGGCTTCATGAAGGATGAGACCTCTGAGTCTGCCAGCAATGCCGCCTTCCCTACAACATCAAGCCCTTCACAGATGAGGTATTGTGTGATGTTACACCTATGGATGTTTGTTATGTATTATTAGGCCAGCCATGCTTGTGGAGGGGACATTCTGTGTATGAGTCAAGGCCTCGCTATGTTATTATTTATTTCGGTAATTCTTTATACAAGATACTAGAGGTGGCCCCACCTACCACCATCTCTTTGATCGCTGCTAAGAAAGGCAGCAAGCTCATCTCCTAGACTAGGAAATTCATTTTCTGTTCGGTTCGCTCCCAAAGTAAGGGGAATATCGTCACCACATCCATGGCCCCCGTAAATGGTTCCTCCATGCAGTAGCAACAACAGAGGGATACAGTCATGAAAGAACAAAGGAACAACTTCTCCTCACCCACAGGGGCACCACACAAGTTTCAGGTGGGCGACAAAGTTTGGTTACATATGTAGAAAGAACACCTTACAAGAGCCCATCAGAAGCTCAGACCACTCTGAAATGGTCCTTACAACATTACAAAGGTTGTGGAAAACAATTCTTTGGAGCAAAACATTCTCCCATTCCTTGGTTTGCACCCAGTGTTCAATGTGGACCACCTTTGGCCATACTTTCCCTCATTACTAGACATATCCGACATTGTAGAACATCTCACACCCACAGAGTTAAATCCAGATTGCATGGAATAAGATACAACTGATTGGATCATGGACACACAGATCAAGCACACTTGCTAGTAGAATATCCAATTGTATCGATTTGTCAAAGTAGGCCAACTCCTTCACTAGGGCAAGTGGCTCACCAGGGACCAAGTTCAGTAGAAGTTTCCTCATCTCATGGAGGAACTCAATGCAATGGGGATCATTACTTCCTAAGGGGGGAGGAATGATCCAGGTGGATATTGGTGTCCACCTACCAAGTGCACTTGGACCCCCACCATTGTTTCTTTCAACTTTTCAGTTTCTGTAATTGTAGCACAATTTACTATTTTTAGCAGTTTTCGGGTGCTGAACTTCCAGAGCCATTTTGAGGCCCTAAATGACATTTTTTTGGAAATATGGGAGCAACATGGGTCCATGGACTAATGTTTCTCTTCACAAAGTTGTATTGCTCAGATATATCTTTCTAACGAGCTATTGTAGGCATCAAACGAAGATTGGGTGCCAAAGTTACGACCCCAGGAAGTTGATGTACCAACTTACCCAAAACGGGGCCCACAATTTGGCATTTCATCTTCTAGGGTTAGGTTTTGGGATGTTAAAGGTTTTCCATTGTTTCTCAACAATAAATAGGCCTTCAAGTCTTATTGTAACATAGTTTAGAGGCATGTAGCCGGCACATATCTTCTCAGAGATAAGCTACCATCACCCTAGCTGGTTTATTTCCATTTCTATTTGTAAGCATATTTCAGTATTTTAAAATAATGAAATGAAGTATTATTTCCACTGCATCTCGATATTTATGGTTATCTCTGTAATGTTTTACGTTCTTGTTTAAATCTAGATCAGTTGGACAAGATTCTTGTAGCAGGTATTATTGAACCGGTGGAGGAATCTCATTGGGTGAGTCTAATGGTCGTTCAAGAAAAGAAACAGAAAGATGAAATAAGGATTTGTGTATATCTCAAGAAGCTTAATGATCCTTGCATTCATGATCCTTTTCCAACTCCATTTATAGATGAGGTATTGGATAATGTTGGAGGCCTGAAGGCCTATTCATTCACTGATGGGTTCTTTGGATACCATCTGTTGTGGAGGTAAATCCTCTCTGCGGACAGAGACGATCCCTACTAGCCCAGACCGTGTCTAGCAACAATAACACAGTGCTATCACGCAAGTTCCTAATTGCAAATAAAAGTGGATGGTGAGAACCTACTTGGATTCCAACACTAATATTCGTAGAAGAGACGTCGCTCTCCTTCCTTTGCCTCGGCCGGTCACGATCCCCACGATCTCCTTGATTGGACACCTGCACATGCAAAGAACAACATGAATACAAGCATAAAATCTAGTAGATGCAATTATATATTAGTCAGAAAAGATATAACTCAACATCAAACATAGGACAATGAGAGTGGAACCATAATGATAGTCATCTATTATTGATAAATAACAAAGAAGAATACAACCATTGTTCTGACGTCAAATCCTCCTTTGGCTAAGTAGTCAGCTACACAAGTCTTGCAAAGCTTGTTGGGATGGGAACAAGCCTCTCTCTCTTTGGGTGACAAGAATCTCCTTACTTAGATTTGGCCTTATGGGTGCAAAGAAGGCTCTTGCAGCTTCAAACTCTTGAACTCCTGGAACTACTGACTAGCTTGCTCAAGGCATAGAGACAAGCTTTTATAGATAGAGAGGAAAGAGATAGGATCAACCAAATTATTCATGGGATTGGTTTTATCACTTGGAAACTTCCATGAAAGGTGGCAAACCACTTCCCTTCTATGGAGATTCGAAGCCAAACCATCCTAGCTCAACATAGATTCAGTTGGTGAATGGGTTAAGGAGAACCTTCGGAAGCTTGTTCGTTGAAAATTTTACTCAATTCGGTTGGCGCGAGTGCGACTCTGAGACAGAGCGCCAATGGCGCGCTCTCTTTAGAGGATTTCCCCCATTGGCGCGGGCAATACACTGTGGACCCGCGCTAATACAAAAAGAGTTGTTTTCATGGATATTTTGCAGGAGATGTCTTCAGGGCATATGAAGCTCATACTTAGAGGAATATGATGCAGGTGGTTTCAGGTCATGTCACTTTTCACAGGTCCCAAAATGAGTCCTCTAGTGTACGGGTGAGGGGTAACAGGGACGGTGACAAACGGTGACAAATTGTTGTGTAACAGATGCCCTCTAAAGCATGAGGCCCAAAGGAGAGAGAGGGGTGAAATGCTTTACAAGAACATGTGTAACTGAAAACACTGCTACTGGAGAACCTGCGTAAAGACGTACAACTAATATCTCAAGTACATGATATATGTGGTATGGTCGCAGCCATCCATAACAGAGTATATAATAATCTAGATCCAAGGTATGGGCGCAGCCATCCAGTGAGGATCCATAAATAGACTCAGGCATGGTCACAGCTATCCAGTGAATGAGTCATGTAATGAGCATAATAAGCCACAAATCGTAGCCTAGATTCCAATAGACAAAATCCAGGATCTTGCGCTCCATCTCGACCCGAACGGAGTACAAGTCCAAGCAGGTGAATACATGGGTTGAAGTCGAACATTCTTGAACATCGTCTGATTACCAGTCAATGATGAAAACTATTAACAGACGCGAGAGGTACCACCAATAATGACAATGGTCCTCAAGGTACTATAGGTACAATCTACGGCGTGCGAATCAATGAGCTGGCGTCGAACACCCGTAGAATCATTCGATCAGAGGCCAATGATGAAAACCTCTCGTCAAACACGAAGAACCTGCCATTGAGGCATGCAGGCTCCAAGGCACCGGAAGGGAGCCTCTAGATCAGCTTCCTGGATAATGAGCTGAAGTCGACAGGAAGTGACCTTGATCGAAGGTGGGCCGTAGTGTTTCCCACATCATCGACACGAGACAGAGGAAGAATGCTGTGGTGAATCAGAATTAGGTAAGGTATCAGAGGAGTTTGTAATTCTGCAGAGGTCAACTTCTCTTGAACATATCGGTGGCACGACAGTGGACTTGGTAGTATTTGACATCAAATGAGCAGAGGTCATGGTGACAAGGAAACGAGCAGATGAGAGGTCAAATAGGATAACCCAAACCCACGGAGGCAAGTGTAAAACAAGATGAGATGTCCCCATCCAGACACGAATGTAGACTAGTGCCATGTTCAAGAGCGACATACTGCCGACACGACAATAATTATGGGTCCATTTCCCCACCATTTCTGGCGAGTACCCCGGTTATTTTTGATGATAAGCTTGACGGGGATAGCACATGCTTGCAAGGTGTCATTATGACAAAATCCGATGTCATTAAGTTTTAACGAGTTTGACAAAGGAAGAACTAGGCATCTTTTCCTGTTTAGAGAGTTTGAAAAGACAACAGAGAAGAAAACTCCAGGGGGGTCCTTTTTCGTAAAGTTGTGTCTCCCGAGCCTGAAAAAGTATAAAACAATGCCCGAAAGAACCGCTTGACCATTACGATCGAGGAGTACTTTTCATATATAGTGATATTGACCTGAAAAAGTAAAAAAGCGATCAACATCACGTCGTTTCGTAACCGTTAACGAACCTAAAATGACAAGGGTCCGACGATCTTTTCGTCTTTACACGGTCGGAAAAGGGTTTAAAGACGACCGCCTCTTATTTACGTTTAACGAGTCAAGAGGGATAACTCGGCAATCTTTTCATTTTTAGCGAGTCAGAAAAGAGCTGAAAGATGACTCCACAGTGACTTTTTCGTGTATTCACCGAGTCCGAAAAAGTATAAAATACAACTCGTTTCACCATCGAAGTTGCAAAAAAGACCTGTCATGGCACCAGAAGCAAGCGTAAAATCCATTTTCGACCAAAAATATATTAAAATATTCAAAAAACAACTTTTTAAACCTAATTACAAGTCAAAATGTCTATAAATATGGTGAAAATGTAAAAAATAGAATTACTTTTACTTTTTACCTCTTGCATAGTAGTAGTGGTCTATTTGGGGAGCGAACTTTGAGCAGTGATTACCGCCAATCCATGCAACCATTTGAGATTCTGCCAGTTCCAGGTAAGAGGCACTTCCCTTAGCTCCATTTTCATATTCTTTTTATGCATTTTGTTCCCTGATTGAGCCTCTACAAGGAGGATTTTAAAATTTAGGGTCGCGTCCCATTGGCGCAGGTATCCGGCATGGGTCCCTGCCAATGGGGTGATTTTCCCAAAGGTGCCGCGCCATTGGCGCGACTATTTTAGAAACAATCGCGCCAACCACGCGACCTAACTTTTTGCTTGAATTTCCTCATCATTTTGAAATTTGTCCTGTTTGTAAGCCTACCAGTGTTTCAATAATGATTTATTCATCCTTGTGGGTGCAGGAAATAGGCAAAAATGGTGGTGGAATGGAAAGAATGGGAGCATGATGCCGTAGATGCCTTGGCCATAGAGGATGAGGGATGTATGAATGCTTTGAGAGACTGTGGTCTCAAGAAGTTCTTCCTCACCTCTTATCTGCGAGCTCAACCGGAGTTATTACAGTTCATAGTGGATGCTTGGGATGTTGATGACCAAGTATTTCGCTTATGGGATCAAACCTTAGAGCTGGATGTATCTGATGTGTACTTCATTACTGGGCTGTCACGGAGAGGGGCGAGCCCTATTTTTACCAAAAGTAGACCTTCCGGAGAGAAAATAGGTGAAGTGAAGGCCCAAGTGTGTCCAGAGGCACAATTTGGGAGAAACAGTGCCAAGGTGGATATTGCCACCATCCATGACTTGGTTCTTAAGGTGATACTGTTCACCATCACGTGTGCAGCTGGGGTACAGGCACCCCATGAGGCGAGCAAGAATCATCTATTACTAGCGACAGAATGCCTTAGCTCCACTATTTTTGACTGGGCTACAGCGGTGACTACAAATATCAAAAAGGCAGCTTACGAAGTGTAAGTGTGGGGGAGTGAAACAGCTCGGGTATGGCTCGATTGTGGTGTCGTTCTTCTTGGAACCGTTACCCCTCTTTCAGATCCAGGGAGCTGTAGTGGCGGATCCATTTCCACGAGAGCCTAGAATGGCTCGCTGGGCAGCATTGATGCCCAGAGGAGGAGGGGGCCAACAGATGTCTTGGCGGCCCGAATTCTTCATATGGCTTTGCTGTCAGCTGATCGTGGTAGAGGATTGGCCGTACGCAGGAACCAATTTCATGGGGGATCCAGACCTCCCACTGCCAGAGGGAGAAGAATGGGAAGAGGAGCTAAGTATGATCTCTTCGTTTTTTTTTATGTTTTATGTATTTTCATTTTTTTATTAATACATGTATGTTCTGATAACAGTCGTATGTATATGCAGATGTAGGCCCAGAGCAACCAACCGGCTTGTCTCCTATAGCGCGGAGGGGCCAACCCGCAGCTGACCCTCAGGCAAGGGGTGCTGTGGGGGAAGAGCTGGTGCAGAATCTCGAGGGACTCACCCAAGGGATTCTGGGTTACGCTAGATTGGCGGACGTGCCTTTTGCATAATAGAGGCACACAGTGGGGGTGCCGACTCGCGTCCATCGTCTGTTGAGACTCTTGGTGCGCGCGGTGACGTGCTATCATGAGAACCACTGCAAATAGACTTCTAGGCTTCTTTCATGCATATTTTTTGAGGGATATGTCGTCCTAGGATGTATCAGGATGAACATGTATTATTTTTTGAACTTATGTAATGCACGCGGTGCAAAACTTTGCGACACACATATATATATACATATGCCTATGGTTTATTATTGTGCTTTTATGTGCTTGCTTGTATGATGTTTTGATTATAAATTACGCAAATGTCTATCTAGTACATGATTAGCCAATGTATCAGATAATGTGTTTAATCGTCTTGGAATATGCTGATATGTGATAAAGTCAAAATTCCTTTCTAACAATTTAACACGTAAGTACAACCTTAAAATGTGACGGTCTCTGACGGAATATCGCCCATTGAGCTAATGGGCGACAAGTTGAGAGTCTAGGTTAACAAGCAATGTACGAATACCGAGATTAATTGCCTCAGCTAATAATTCAATAACAACGCTATATTCAGCAACATTGTTTGTAGTACAGCCTAAACACACACCTTGAAGATCTATCGACTCACCGTGAGGATCGTAGATCACCCATGCCGCAGAGGGCAAATTACGAGTGCTGCGGCAGGCACCATTAGCAAAACCAATGTAAGGTGCACCCGACATCTACATAAGAAGCAAAAAGACACAATAAGGGGTAATCACGCTTTCACACCAAGCCGAAAACATGAAAACACACACACACACACACACACGCATGTATAAATCAAAGCGCATGAATCATGCATAGTACTTTTTCAAGTACAGCCCATTGCGGGGCTTATTAAGAGGATTACCTTCGTAGTCAACTAGCTCATACGCCCCTTTTTGCAACACTCTCTTTACAATGTAAGGGCCTAGCCACATGGGCTCGAGTTTGCCTGCCCCCAGCTTGTCATTTCCTTGGTCATATAGCAGGACTAGATCTCCCTCTACAAAGGAACGAGGATGAATGGTATGGTCAAAATGAGTTTTGACTCTCTTCTTTTGAGCTTCGATGGCTAGAGAGGCTAAGCGACGGGTCTCGTCTAACCGTTCTAGATAAAGAAGCCATTCCTCTACCAGAGTAGTGTTGGGAAGCAACTCGACGGCTATTTTCAATGAAGGAATTTCACATTCTATAGGAAGGGTAGCCTCCAGTCCATAAACTAGTAGAAATGGAGTGAAACCGATGGCGTCCTTCACCGAGGTTTGGTAGGCCCACAAGGCGGGAAACAACATCAAATGCCAATTAGACTTATGCATGTCCACAGTACGTTGAAGCATTGTAACCAAAATCTTGTTAACGGCTTCGACCTGGCCATTAGACTGAGGATAGTACGGGGTTGAACTATCATGCCATAAGCCTAGTTGGGTTGTCAGTTCGGTCGTCATGTGATTACGGAAATGCTTTCCGTGATCCGTGACGATGGCCTGCGGAACTCTGAACCGCGTAATAACATGATTGAACAAAAAATGCACCGCTGTATGACCGTCTTCAGTTAATGTGGGCATTGCCTCGGCCCATTTCGTAAAGTAATCGACGGCAACGATGATAAACCCATGCCCCCTGGCTGAGCGAGGCTTACAGGTGGTATAATCAATGCCACATTTTGCAAAAGGGCCTATGGTCACTACAGGGTGCAGCGGGGCCGGTGGCGCATGCATCTTCCGCTGGTATATCTGGCATGCATGACACGAGCGGACAGCAAGAATGCAATCCTTAAAAATGGAGGGCCAGAAATAACCGGCGTGAAGGATTTTTTGAGCTGTGGCATATCCGGACATATGACCACCATAGGCGCTAGAGTGGCAGTCTTTCAGGACTCTCTCAGCTTCCTCGAGGGTAAGACAACGGCGGAGAATGGAGTCAACGCCGATACGGTACAGGGTGTCCCCTATGATACGATAGGGTTGAGACTGATGGAGGATCCATCACCGAGCATCTTTGGATACAGTGGGGCGGAAAGAGGATGTTTGCAAATAAACAATAATATCCGCGCACCAGGGATCGAGGGTGCTGATCAGAAATCGAGTTTCATCCGGGATATGATCCTCTGAAAGAGAGGGTGCAGAAGGAGATGGTAAGGAACAAAGTAACTCAGCAAAGACCAATGACTTCTTAGACTTGGCAGCAGTAAATTCCAAGTCAAACCCTTGGAGGATTACGATCCATTTTGAGTATTTGCCCCCCAGCAACTAACGTGACAAAATGTACGTCATCGGGTTGCAGTGAGAAATCACGGTTGTGGTGCGCAACAAGATATAATGTTAGAAGCGTTGGACAGCACAAACAGCGGCCAATGCCAACTTCTCGACATAAGCGTATCGAGTTTCCGTATCCAAGAGGTTGCGGCTGAGATAATATATGACGTGCTCATTGCCATCATCATCATCTTGCACAAGAACCATGTCGATAGTGGTATCAGCGGCAGCTAGATATAGAGTATAGTCACGGTGGTAGTTCGGAGGTCGCAATAATGGAGCAGAGACAAGGAGACCCTTGAGACGCTCGAAAGACTCCTGAGCGATAGCATCCCAATGAAAGGGGGTATCTCGCTTCAATAACTGTGTAAAACCCTTAGCCACCTCGGCATAGTTCGGAACGAATTGTCTTAAGAAATTTGCTTTGCCCTGCGAACTCTGCAACTGCTGCAAAGAAGCAGGTGGAGGAAGATTCAGGATAGCCTCAACTTTGAGGGGGTCCATATGGATGCCTTCTCGGGAGACGATAAACCCAAGTAGTCGGCCTGATTCAACACAGAAGACACATTTGTGAGGATTAAGCCCGATACGGTAGTGTCGACAGTGGAGAAAGATTTCACAAAGATGGGAAGGATGGTCTTCACGTTTGACTGAATGAGCTGGGAGATCATCCAGATACGGCTGTACAATGTGATGGATGTCATGAAAAGCATAGGACATTGCACGTTGGAAGGTAGCACTGACATTCTTTAAACCGAAAGGGAGTTTCTTATAAGCAAAAGTGCCCCAAGGATAGATAAAGGCCGTCTTATGCTGATCAGCGGGGGCAATATTGATCTGGTTATACCTAGAAAAGCCGTCCATAAACGAGTAGATTTCACTTCCTGCACACTCATCAATAAGCTAGTCGATGAAAGGTGTGGTGAATTTATCCTTGGGACAGGCACGGTTAATGTCACGATAATCAACACAGACTCGAATAGTACCTTGCTTTTTATTCACGGGGACTATATTAGAAACCCAATCCGTGAGTGGAATGGGGTAAATGAAACTAGCCTTGAGAAGCTTTTCGACTTCTGCTTTAATGGTTGCGGCCTTTCGGGGGTGCACAGGGCGTAGGCGTTGACGAACAGTCTTAGCACCTGGATACGTAGGTATCTCGTGCACCACTATGCTAGGGTCGATGCCGGGCATCTCTTCATAGGACCAAGCGAAGACATCATGAAATTCATGAAATAGATCGGTGTAGAGTTGAACTTCCTCCGGAGTACAAGTGACTCCAATATGAATGTGCTCGACAATCCCTGTTGCTACAAAGATGTCGATGGGTTGGGTCTGCGTAATGTTTCCCATATTGCCCTCGGAAGACACTTGGTAAATTTGAATAGGTGTTTGAAGGGGCTGAAATGGGATACACGAAGCAAACCGTTCGAGACATGCGATCATTTCCTGATGGGCAGGGAGAAACGAGGAGCGGTGGTGATGATCTGACCAAGGAGGTTCCTCAAGAGACATGGTCTCTATGATGGCTTCATTAGAAGGAAATATTTCCTTTAATGGATCCGAAGTAGCATCAACTCCAAGCCAAGGGAAATGATCATACGAGTCAGGAATATCGCTCAGAGGAGCAGGTTCGGGCAGGGGGGAAACCGATGCAGCGACGATTTCGACGTAGTTGAGCTCGGCGAGACTCAACGGCATCATATCGCCCCAAGACTCTATCTGATTGGCGGGAGGAAGGACCCACGGATTAGAGCGTACGTAAATAATGTTAATAGGGGCGAGATTCAGAGGTGGAAGGGGAAAGACACCCATTAGGGCGGGATCTTTAAAGAGTCCGGCTCCCACACTCTCAAATGATTTGAAGGTATGCTCCACGAAAGGCACATTACCTTCGGAAAAGGAGGCGAAGAAGGAGAGCTGGTCCACCGTGACAATCTTCGTGGAGCAGGTAGTACCAGGGTTCCAACCAGGTGGTGGTTGCCCCCATGGACTTTGTCCGGATGGGCCTGGCCCATAAGGGTTCTGCCCATAGGGATTTTTCCCATAGGGGTTCTGTCCATAAGGATTCTATCCATATGGATTCTGTCCATAAGGATTTTATCCATAAGGATTCTATCCATAAGCACACAGTTGACCCTGGGTCTACCCCCAAGCACCCCATGGATTAGTAGGTGCAACATACTATTGCTGATAATTCTGATAGGGGGTGACCTGCACTTGTTGATAATTTTGATAAGGGGTAAATTGAGTTTGCCCCTGGGGTTGCTGGTAGCCATACTATTGTTGGGCTCCATACTAAGCCTGATAAGAAGGCTACGCTTGGTAAGAAGGTTGGGGTCATGGCCCACCTTGCATTTGATAACCAATTTGAGTTTGGAGCCCAGAAGGATGTCCTTGAACAGGTTGAGCTTGGACCATCTGGCCGGAAGGTTGGCCTAGTTGGGTTTGGGACGGACCCGTTTGCCCAGAAGGATGAGCTTGTTGGGTACCAGGTTGTCCTTGAGCAACCGAGGGTTGTCCTTGCAGAACAGATGGTTGAGCGGACTGGACGGCTGGTTGACCTTGAGGTTGGCCAGCCTATCCAGAGGGATGACTAGGCTGGGCAATGGGTTGGCCCTACTGTGCAGAAGGATGACCCGCTTGCCTAGAAGGATGACTAGGTTGGGCAGTGGGTTGGCCCTACTGTACGTAAGGCTGCCCCCCTTGCCCAGAAGGGTACCCCTATTGGACTGCCAGTTGACCTTGTGGAATATAAGTTTGTCCTGCTTGTCCAGAGGGATAACCCTGCTGGATACCAGGTTGACCTTGTTGGATGTAAGGTTGTCCTGGTTGTCCAGACGGGTAACCTTGCTGGGTACCAGGTTGCCCTGGATAACCAGAAGGTTGAGTCAGATAAGTAAAAGATGGACCACCAGCGGCCGAAGGTTGTCCCTGATAGGGTTGTCCTTATAGGCCCCCAGGTTGTCCTGGGTAAGACTGGCCATAATATTGCTGCCCTTGGGGGGTTTGTGTATAAGATGGCTGGCCTTGGTTAGGTGGTCCCTGCAGCTGTGCAGGCCTTGCTTGGCCCCCATGGAAGGTGGTGGCATTCCAAGCAACAGATAATGGTACCGAAACCTCAACAATAGGTTGAGTAAGCAAGGGTTGAGAAAGCTGAAGGTATTGACCAGTAGAATCGTAATAATAGAATGGACCTTGCACATTCGGATCCTGAACAGCTTTTCCATAGGCATCATATGGCCCCCCTCCTGGGATGGGACCAGAAGAGGGTGGTGCACTTTGTGCAGGGTGGATAACTTTAGGTGTGTGTGCCAGCTAGCTGCTACTCACTTGACCGTGAGGGGGAACAGCACCAGTGTTCAAAGTTGAAGACGCTGTAACAGCACTAACAACCGAAGTTGAATGTGCTATGCAAACAGTTGGATTCATTGGAACTGAAGTGACAGGTGTAGTGTGGACTTGTGAAACAAAAGATCCCGAGGTGGGAGTGATGTGGGGTCCCACATACTCAAAGCAGGGATCCTGGCACTTACCTTATCCCTCAACGACTTGTAGCGTGGGGGGAGGGGAGAAGTAGCTGGGATAGGAGTGTCGATATTCGACAAAACAGGTGTCTCACTCACTCTAGGAGATGTCTCATCCATGTGAGAGGTAGACATTGGAGACGAAACAACAGGGGGGTTAAAAGGAATATTGTCCTCTTCAGGCTCCCAGGTGGGGTTCCAATGAATTTTTTAACCTTCGTCGTCCAGGGCACGAGAGTTGATTGGTTGGATACTCGGGATAACAGGAAGAGTATCACTTACAACCGGTACCTTAGGAGCAACGGAAGACGGAGACCCTTGATCACTTGGAACGGGAGTCGACGGTTCAGCCAGGATGACAAACTTCAAACAAAACCTAAGGGAATCTAACGATAAAGGACCCCACTCAAACTAACGCACACAAGATCTAACAAGGTAATGTTAATCGTGGCCAAATAAATTTTAATACGCAAGGACACAACTTGACCTTTTCATGTTTTAAGAGTCGAGAAAAGGACAAAAAGGTGACTCTAGTCGCCTTCGAATGTTTTGTGAGCCCGAAGCGACAAACTGCTCAAGTGAGCCTTTTCTTTTAAGGAGTCTGAAAAGGATCAAAAGTGACTACTCTGGAGAACTAGGCAAAAGGGTTTACCAAACAAATCCTTAAAACTGCATATACATCTTGGCAATCGTAAGAAAAACCAAGGACTTCCCGTACGGCAGTCAATCTTCCCGAATGCTGTGTTCGGTGCGATACGACTTGTAAGGCAGCAGACACGGCTTCCTGTGGATAAAGGATGCTAACCTAGTGGGGTCTCCCCTATATACGCGATGGTACGTGGGAGCTCAAGTCCATGCTAGACCACTATCAAGTCACAAAAGGAGGAATCACCCAACCGTAATGTGAAACAACAGTGACTAGGTTTAACGACGCCGGAGCACGTCTCTAGCCTAGACCTCTAATCAGTGAGAATTATGTTCCAATGCATTTTTAAGTTCATTCAGTTCATTTTATGGTTGATCTTTGATTAAGTTTCAATTTCCAGGTCCTACCGTATGTAATCTCTCACAATTTCCTACATGCAAGCTATATGCCAAAGAATATCATTTCGTTCGATGAATGCTAACTACGAGAGAGTTAAGAATTTTTCAAATAAACAAAATGACCACAAACAATCAAGAACCACTCTAATGCAGCCAATGGCAGTAACTGAAACTTTTTCTTTGTTTTAAATCACTAATCAATGAAAAGCTTCTAATTTCAATTAGCTAATTCAACGCCAAAGAGATTGTTCGTTTACTTTTCAATGGAAAAGTGCACCAAACAAATTTTGAGAGATAATAACACCGAGTAAAAAGACAAATTTCACTCAATGAGAACACAATCGAATCCCCAAAATACCAAGATAGTCCTTCAAAACAAGACGAAAACACAAAGACCTCTATGAGCTATGTAATCTAAGCCCAAATGAAGCCAAGCGAAATCCAAGCGGAAAAGAAGCAAATCACTTGAATACCAACAAAAGGCTTTGACAACTACTGAGCAAGTGCGAAAAGTAATCACAAAGTCGACTGGACGATCAAAGAACCCAAGACTCCTATGGAAGGTTCGATGCACAAAGCCACTAGATGCCCTAGGGCTAAAATGTGAAATCGATAGAAAGAGGCAAACACCCGAAGGAGGGCTAAAATCAGTCAAACAAGGATCAAACACACTCCAGTAATCGAAAAAGACGTGACAAGATACAAATCCAAGCTCAGAGGGCTTGAAGACAAGCGAACTGGAAAAGTTGACAGGCCTGGCGTGACTGTCAGGCTGCAACTCGCGCTTTTATGGGATTGGTGTGGGTTGTCTTTGAGCAACTTGCGCCAATTGGCGCGACTGTTAGGCTAAAAAGCGCGCTAATCAAGTTTTCTAAGTCAAAAACAAAAACAAGCAATCCAGGGCTTGAAAATAGTATCTAGGCAAACTAGGAAGCAAGAGACAACAAGAAATCCAATCTAGAAAGCTATCTAAGCAATCAAAACAAGAGAAACCAAAGAGACAAGACAAACTCCAAGTTGTTTAGTCTATAAACCAAACCGGAGATTGACTGAAGCGGCGTTGATCTACTTCGCTAATGCAAATCAATAGCGTTTCGAAGGCTACCTGGCCGTACTTCAGGCTCCGTCTAAAGTTTACAAATCAAACAACAAGGTCTTCTCCAGCGGAATCGCCAAATTGTTGTGGAGGTAAATCCTCTCTGCGGACAGAGACGATCCCTACTAGCCTAGACCGGGTCTAGCAACAATCACACAATGCTATCACGCAAGTTCCTAATTGCAAATAAAAGTGGATGGTGAGAACCTACTTGGATTCCAACGCTAATATTTGTAGAAGAGACGTCGCTCTCGTTCCTTTGCCTCGGCCGGTCACGATCCCCACGAACTCCTTGATTGGACACCTGCACATGCAAAGAAAAACACGAATACAAGCATAAAATCTAGTAGATGCAATTATATATCAGTCAGAAAAGATATAACTCAACATCAAACATAGGACAATGAGAGTGGAACCATAATGATAGTCATCTATTATTGATAAATAACAAAGAAGAATACAACCACTGTTCTGACGTCAAATCCTCCTTTGGCTGGGTAGTCAGCTACACAAGTCTTGCAAAGCTTGTTGGGATGGGAACAAGCCTCTCTCTCTTTGGGTGACAAGAATCTCCTTACTTAGATTTGGCCTTATGGGTGCAAAGAAGGCTCTTGCAGCTTCAAACTCTTGAACTCCTGGAACTACTGACTAGCTTGCTCAAGGCATAGAGACAAGCTTTTATAGATAGAGAGGAAAGAGATAGGATCAACCAAATTATTCATGGGATTGGCTTTATCACTTGGAAACTTCCATGAAAGGTAGCAAACCACTTCCCTTCTATGGAGATTCGAAGCCAAACCATCCTAGCTCAGCATAGATTCAATTGGTGAATGGGTTAAGGAGAACCTTCGGAAGCTTGTTCGTTGAAAATTTTACTCAATTCGGTTGGCGCGAGTGCGACTCAGAGATAGAGCGCCAATGGCGCGCTCTCTTTAGAGGATTTCCCCCATTGGCGCGGGCAGTACACTGCAGACCCACGCTAATACAAAAAGAGCTGTTTTCATGGATATTTTGTAGGAGATGTCTTCAGGGCATATGAAGCTCATACTTAGAGGAATATGATGCAAGTGGTTTTAGGTCATGTCACTTTTCACAGGTCCCGGAATGAGTCCTCCAGTGTACGGGTGAGGGGTAACAGGGACGGTGACAAACGGTGACAAATTGCTGTGTAACACCATCAGATTAAGATCGTGCCAAAAGATAATCGTGACAGAGTGGGGATGTTTCCAGTATACAGTGATGCCTTTTGGACATAAAAATTCATCAACGATCTTCTCGTGCGTAGTCATATCGATGTTCAAAGAATTCATTCATAAGTTCTTGGAGGTATATTTTGATGATTGGACAGTGTTTGGGCTTGTAAAGTGCCATGTAGCCAGCTTACGCTTGATGTTGGATACATGTGAAGGTATCATATTGCATTGAAGCTGAAGAAATGCTTGTTTTGCATCCCTTTCGAAATCTTGCTAGGTCATGTGGTATGCAGGAAAGGACTTATGGTGGAGGAGCCTGCTAAGATCATGGTAATAATTAATTTGGAGGCACCAAGAAGTGTTAAATAGCTGCGCACAACACTGGGCCACACTGGGTACTATCGGAAGTTCATCAAAAGTTATGCTCAGATTATTGCACCTATGGAAAAGCTACTGAAGAAGGACAATACATTTTGTTGGGATGAAGAATGTTAGTGTAGCCTGGATATACTGAAAGAAAAAATGGTCACCACGCCAATCCTACTCTTCTCGGATTGGAAGAAGTAATTTCATGTGCATGTTGATGCCTCACGTATTGTGCTAGGAGAAGTGCTAACACAAGCTAGCAAAGGAGAACTAGATCATCCTATAGCATTTGCAGGCAACAAGTTGTCAAAGGCTGAAAAGAATTATTCGACAACAGAGCACGAAAGCTTGGCTATGGTGTACGTGCTCTAGAAGTTCAAACATTACCTGCTAGGTGGAAATTTAAAGATGTACATAGACCATTCTTCATTAAAATATCTAGTCAATAAGCCTATGTTGGGGCGGAAAATATGCATATGGCTGTTCTTGTTCCAAGAATATGATTTTGAAGTAATTGTGAAGTCAGGATGATTGAATGCAGTTCCAGACCATCTCTCGCGCATTGAAATAGGAGAGGAGTCTACTAATTTGGAGGAAGGGGTACCTGATGTAGAGCTCTTCACAGTGCACATAGCGATAATCAGTTCATGTATATTATCCATTTCTTGACCACAAGAATGACTCCAGAAGGATACAACAGTCAACAAAAGAAAGAATTGGTAGTGTGTTGTGCATATTTTTCTGTAATTGCGGTCTATTTATATAAAATGGGATTGGACGACATACTTCGACATTGTGTGCCTCATTTTGAATGAAACAATATCCTCGATGAAGCTCATGGAGGAGCTGCGAGAGGGAATTATGCAGGAAAAGCAACAACGTAGAAGATTTTGCATGTTGGGTTATGGTGGCTGATGCTGCATAAGGATTCTAGAGCCTATTGTAGGGCATGAGATGCATGTGAGAGAATGGGCAGGCCATCACAAAGGGATGACCTTCCATTTAATCTATAAGTTTCATTATAGCCATTTGAGAAATGGGCAATTGATTTTCTAGGACTGATTTGGCCTCCAGGCAAGAAGACAGGTGCACAGTATATCATCACTGCAACTGAATATTTGAACAGATGGGTGGAGGAATAGCCTGCGAAGGACTATACAGGGGAACTAATAGAAAAGTTTCTGTTAAAATGTGTCTTGACTAGGTTTGGTTGCCTAGAGGTACTGATGAGTGATTGCAGTACCCATTTTCTCAATGACATGATCACCGCACTAACAGATGAGTTCTAGGTTTACCATCAGAAGAGTACGCCATATCATCCTCAGGCCAATTAAATAATTGAGGATTTTAATAAGATATTGTAGAATGCACTGACGAAGGTTTGCAATGTGCAATAGAATGATTGGGGTGTTTGCGTACTAGCATTGTTATGGGCTTACAAAACTACTTGTAAAAAGCATACTAGTTAGATACCTTTTAGGATGGTCTATGGCGTGGAGGTTTCATGCCTATGGAGTATATCTTTCCTAGTCTACACATCATGGCTTTCAAAGGAACTACAGACTACGGAGCCTTACAAGAAAGTATCATGTAGCTAATGGAGCTCGAGGAAGATAGGTTTTTGGGTGAATTCCATCAGCAGGTTTAGAAGGAACGTGAAAAAGCATGGAACGATCGGCACAACAAACTATGCACCTTCAAGGTAAATGATTTGGTTTTATTATAAGACAGTAAGTCTAATAAGTTTCCAAGAAAATTTTAGATGCACTAGTTGGGGCCATATGTTATCAAAGATATTACTGATGGAGGAGCAGTTAAACTCGCAAAGTTGAATGGAGACCCATTTCTGGGAAGGGCAAATGGAAGCTGATTAAAGCCATACACTGAGGATTCGACTTAATGACTACATGATGGTAGCACAATATTAGTGCTTCAAGCTACTGCAATTAGGTGCGGGACTATTGTTGGCTTGTGGGGGCATGACCTAGGTTCAACGTTAGTTAGCTAAACAAGTCCCTACACTACTGGCCCTTTTGGCATCAGCCTGCGGAGTGCAGACTAAAGTCTCACCTGAAGCAGTATGGGGGGATGCTGGAACCAAGTTTCCACACCCTTGACATGGATATGATGTCATTTTATTCCAACTATACTTGCCTTCACGCAAGTTGCTTATCCCTCTACTCTACCCTTCAATACCTTCACAAAATGCTACAATATGCTTTCGTGTAGCCCTGACCAAGGGCTGATAAGTTTCGCACTGCTAGGGTAGCAAACTGCAATATCTCCCAAACTAATCTAAGTATCTTACTTATTAACATATCTTAGTTAGCTTCACGTAAGTAGATGTTCTTACTTGTGTTTACTTAACCAATAGAGTTATACACATTCATGCATCATATAAGCATTAGAAGTGAAATTCACACAGAACATAATAGACGCATAAACAGGAAATAAGACGTAGAAATTATAGAATACTTCTCTTTATTGATAATTCCAGACAATTACAAACTAGACTTGCCCTGCGCACTCAGCTGCAGGGGTCTGGCACTTAGTTGTGGACTTCTAGGCCTCTGCGCACTTAGTTGCAGAGCCTCTACCTATGCTACCACCCAAATATTAGACTTCTAATTTAGAACTATCTCTCATACATCATTCCATCATTTACTTCTTCATTTTTTGCCTCTAACTACTTAGAGCTTACCTCTATTTATACAATCCATGGTCCACGGACCATGGGTAGATCTTCTACAACCAACATTACATTTTCAAAATAAGGGTGGACAACCCTATGACTCTTTAACGTCTACACACTCTGTGACCAAAAAAGTTGGAGTCTTTACATTTAGATTACAAAACTTGGACCAAAATATGGGTTTTAAGCCCCAAAACTTCCCTTGGGGGATCCTGTGCCCAACAGCCCCCAACACAAACAACGTGACTCGCCCTCGAGTCACTCTGCAGGTGCAGAGATCTTAGGGTGAAGACCTCCTATATTTGTTTGGATCATTAGAACTTCAGCAGTGCACTAAGCGGCTGCCTGCTGGGCTTCTTCCACACGATGTTTGGTGACTACTACTGAACTGCTGCTCTAAATATTCTGCCGAGCTTCTTGTAGTTTCGAAATATTTCATTCAATGGAGTTTGTGATCACATAAGCCTCATCTATCAATGGTTGTAGGCACTCTTTTAAGACTTCTTCCTTATGCCAAGTGGAATCCACCTGTTCTTTGACCGCCTTTGCCTCCTGCATCCGTGCAAGCCTCTGTGTAAGGGAAACTATCTTCGCAGTCCCTTTTACCTCATCATACATATTTTGGAGCTCACATTCCTCTATCTTTAGGTGCTCTACATTTAGGTCCTCCTACAGGGTGGTTAGGACCTCAAATGACTGTTTTAAAATCTCCATGCAGTCTACCACTACGCTATCAACCACACCATTGTTGTTGTAACAACAGTGCTACGTTGTTCCCTGATCTCCAGTGGAGTTGAAGGTTGAGCCTTCAGCTGCAGTCCTGCGATCTATAGGTTCAGCTCCAGCTGAACCTTCGCTATCTTTGCTTGAGCATCGCACACTCCTATGGCCAATTTGCAGACGCGCGCCTCCACCTGTTCTTCTGCCTGAATGTCCAACTACAGAACCATCCAGTAGGATTCCTCTACAACCTGTATTATCTTCCTGTTCTTCTCCATCACCTCATTGCGCTATAGGCCCAACTTCTTAATGTTTATGCTCTACTTGCTCATCACATGTAGAGCGCGACTCTCCTGAGCCTTGAGCTCTGCAGTGACTCCATCCTGTAAGAGGTAGAGTGTCTCCCGAGGGAGCGTATCCATGTTCAATCCTACCCCTTTCAAACTACTAAACCTAGGCCTGTCGACCTCATTTTCTGTAGTGAATGCCCCATCAAGTAGCAGTACCACGTTGGTCACCCATGTGCACAACATCTCCTTAGCAGCTGAAGTGCTAATCGTGAGGCTGGTGGACATTGTGCCAGCCTGTGGAGTGTGAACTTACAACTCTTGTACTTTTGTTCGAAGAGCCCCCAATACCAGTTGTTGTTGTTCTTGAAATTATTGGAGGGCCTCTACGTGACATCCCTCACCATTTCTCTCATGTCATGCAAATCCCTGTTAGTGAGGGTGATTGGGTCAAAGGATGTCTTTGATGCATTTTCTTTCGTGGCCCTGTCTGCTCTCATAGTCACTAACACTTAAGTTTGGTGGACGTCGTATGCGGGTATGCGCCACCTTGTTCTATCTCTTTTTCTGCCTCAGTGTTAGGTGAAGTTGAATTCTATCCTTCACACTCTTCTTCCCTTGTTTTCTACTCTTCCGCCACTTTCGCGGCATCACGCACTACCTAGGCCTTAACCTCTGCTTCCTCTTTTCTATGCTTCTCTACTAGATGCGCTATTCAAATCTTTGTCTCTTCCTTCTTGCGCTGTGCAGCAGACTTGTCCGTTTCCACCACAGATCCAGCTGGAGCACACCACCCTGGCGGCCAAGACTCAAGGACTACAAATATCACATCGTCAATCAACAAATATGGTAAATTGTGCCATGTCTTTGTGGGGCCTTCCGTGCCCTGATAAAGACATGGTGGAAATCCACCTGGAACTATGCAAAGCTCTGCAAACTAGCATAGACTGTGGGCAACAACCGCGGCTTGTGATTGATCCCCATTCGGATTCTCATTTCTATTAAGACCTAGAACATCTTACTTTCTCTAATACATTGTGTATCCTTGGTCGCCCACAGCGAAGCATAATTCGCTGCCTCTAGAAGGTTTGGTGCGGTCGAAGGGAATTGGCTATCTTCAGGTAGCTCCCATGCCATAAGCATGATCGAAAATAGGAGCCATGCATAATGAAACATTTTTCCCTGCTCATGTGCCTAGCGATAGTTCCCAAGGAACTCACTGGATAGATAGTTCACCAAGTTGAACTAGACTCCTTCTGCACATTGGGCCACTAGTGCAACCATGGGCACAGGCACCTCATCCACATGACACTTCTGCATCACCTTCCCTGCTAGGATTTGTGTCATGACCTTGACTGCAGGGTTGTTAATGATGGATATGGTGTATCCTCGCTTCTTCTTCACCAACTTGAACCTCTTCTTCATCGCTTCCACAAGGGCCAACTCATAACCTTTTCTTTCAGAAATATTAGTTGTATCCTCCCTCCAGTATGGCAGCCATGTAGATCGATGAATCAAATGGTCTGTGATGGGAATGGGATCCTCCAGCCACAAACTCCCATCATGCACCAAGAATAGGAGCTGCCTGATGATGAAGATGGTCACTAGGGCATAGTGGTAATGTATCACCCAGCGCAGGTTTAGCAACCTTGATTTCTCTACACCTTTGAGCCATGTCCATGGCTCCAATTGAATTGTTCTAGTATTCACGTCAATCCTCTAGTGCATTAGCTTCTTAGTCACTAAATTCGGGAACTTCTCATGGTCTGAGAGGTCCCAATCTTCAAATTTCAACACAGTAACCTGCCCCAAGTGCGGTCTCTCAAAAAAAAGATCGTCTGGGAGCAACAAAGTTTGCAGAGAGCTCTTGCTCTCATCTATGTCTTTCGGAACCTTGGCCTTACCCTTGTGCAGAGGAACATATTCACGTAACCAGGTAATAGGGTCCGCACCATAGGTTACAACTTCCATCTCTACATCCTCCTCATCCACTAGGATTTTTTCAGACCCCTCCTCATCAGCCTCTAGATTAATGGCCTTTCCTTTTTCCTACAAGGTGAGCTTGGTCCTCTGTGGATTTCTAGGTGAGACACACACTGGGATCATAGCATGCTTATCCTTCTTTGGGTGTTCTCGGTGATTTAGGGACCTCAACTATTATTATGGCACTCTCTTGGGCTTCCACTACCACAATTTCCAGCATGGCTTCCTCGAGTGTCAACATCATTCTAGTCAGGAGGTCCTGCGCCTCCTTTGGCAATGTTTCAAACACTAAACTTGCTCTCAAAGCCTCAAAATTTGAAAGGTCCATACACACCTGATAGCGCAATAACTGAATTTTCAAAATGCTAAGTGTTTTTTGCTAGACAACTACTTGTAATTTATAGGGCCTTTTGAATTTGAATTCGACCATTCCCCCCACATTCAGTCCACTAACGCTAGATCGGCGGAAGACGTTCAAGAATATAGCCCATAAAGTTCTCCTTTAATGCCTGCCACCCGCTGCATTTGGCCTCAAACCAACCATCAAATTGTGAATAGTGACTTTAACGGTCACTTTTCGGCAGACCTGCGCAATAGCGCAGCTATCTTCACGTTGTCACGAACCCTCTAACACTTCGCGCAGCTCCCAGGCAGTGTATTTTATAGTCTCCTACCTCCTTTCAGCTGCCTGGAGCGCTAAGACTGTGCTTCTGTCGGCTAGTTAGATGGAAAGGCCACCTCTATATTGCTTCAAATAACTGCCATTCACTTTTCCTGGGAAGGGATCTCCATTCAACTTAACCAACTGGACCATTCCATCATCAGTAATCTCCTTAATAACATACAACCCCAGCCAATGCATTCTAAGTTTCCCTGGAAATTTATGAAACTTATTGTCATACAACAACACCAATTCATTCACCTTAAAGATGTGTAGCTTAATATGTCAATCATGCCATGCCTTTTATGCTGCTTTTGGACATGCTGGTGAAATCCAACAAAAAATCTCTCTTCTTCTAGCTCATCTAACTTCACGAGCCTTTCTTCTAGGGCTCTGTGATTCGTCATACCTATGAGCGTTGCTACACACAGACTAGGAATGATGTATTCCATATTCATCATAGTTTCAACCCCATATACCAGCCTAAAAGGTGTCTGTCCCGTTAACATTTTGCATGTCATCCAAGAATCCCATAACACTGCAGGTATGCGTAGGTCCCAATCACTTCATAGAGAATTGCATACCTTGGTTAGTGCGATGTCTAGTATTTTGTTGAATGCCTCCACTGTCCCGTTAGCTTGTGGGTGATAAGGTGTGCTATTTTGATGATACACATGAAATTCCTCTATTAGTGCATTGATCATATCATTGAGGAAGTGTGTACCATGATCACTCATCAAGATCTTTGGACAGCCAAATCATGTCAGTACATGCTCAAATAGAAACTTCACGGCAGTCATGCTTGTGAAATCCTTCACCAGCTACGCTTCTGTCCAACGAGTCAAGTACTTTGTCACAGTTATAATGTACCTTACACATGTCTTTCCTTGGGGCTGAATAGGTCCTATAAAATCTATTGCCCACTTTTCGAAGGGTTGCAACATCATTTGTGGATTCAGAAGCATCTCATCCCTCTGCGATGGCCTACCTATTCTTTGACATACGTCACATGCCTTGCAATATGACTTTGAATACTGATGAAGGGTTGGCCACCACAACCCTGTGCATAGAATATTCTACATGGTTAATCTCCCTGCATAATTTTCTCCCTTGGTTCCCCCATGAGCATTTGTGAGGATTCTACTTCGTTCAAACTCAGGTACATACCTTCGTAGTATTTCATCATTCCCCATCTTGTATAGATGCCTAGCAATGACAGAGAAATATGTCGTGTGTGCCACTAATTCCTTCTTTTGCTGGACAAAGTATCCTTCAGGCATAGTTCTAGTTGTTAGGAAGTGTATTATATCCTTGAAATTTCCATCCACAACACGCACAGAAAAATGTTGTGCATCACGTAATCCTTCCTCCAAATTAGTGGGCTCCTCTCTAGTCTCAATGTGCTATAGGTGATCTGGTCCCACGTTCAATCATCTAGGCTTCACAACAACTTCAAAATCATATTCCTGGAACAATAATAGCCATCTGCAGATGTGCCCCCCAACACAGGCTTATTGACCAGGTACTTCAGTGCGAAGTGATCCATATACATCTTAAAGTGACCCCCTAGCAAGTAGTGTCGATACTTCTGGAGCGCATACACCATAGCTAGCCCCTCGCGTTCTGGGGTGGAGTAGTTCTTTTCAAATTTGGATAATTTGTAGCTTATGAACATGATAGGGTGGTCCAAGCCTTCTCCACCATCTTGTGTTAGTACTGCTCCCAGTGCTATATATGACATGTCAACATGTACATGAAATTCTTTCTTCCAGTCCGGGAAGTCTACAACTGGCGCGATAACCATCTTTTATTTCAATATATCCAAGATTTTCTTAAAGTCATCATTCCAACAGAAAGAGACATCCTTTTTCAACAATTTTTCCATTGGCGTGGTGATCTGGGCATAACATTTTATAAAATTTCTGTAATATCTCGTATGTCCCAAGGTAGTGCGCAACTGTTTCACACTCCGCAGTGCTTCCAAGTTTAGAATCATCGCGATCTTCGCGGGGTCTACCATCAGCCCTTGTTTATAAACCACATGTCCCAATAGGTTCCCAAAAGGAATGCAAAACAAACACTTCTTGAGTTCGAGCGTGATCTGGTATCTTTGAAAGTTATGAAATATCAAGTGCAAGCTCACTACATGGCGCTTAACCAGTCCAAATACAATCCAGTCATCAAAATATACCTCTAGGAACTTATGAATAAATTCCTTGAATGCCGCAACAACCACGCACGAAAAGATAGCATCCGCATTCTTCAAACCAAACAACATTACAATATATTAAAAGCAACCCCACTCAGTCGTGAAGGTTTTCTTGCTCCTATCCTCCGGCAGGATTTTTATTTGGCGGTACCCAAAGAACCCATCGTGAAGGAGTATGCTTCTTGCCCACCTACATTGTCCAAAACTTCATCCGTCAGCGGAGTTGGGAAAGGATCATGCACACAAGTGTCATTCCGCTTCCTAAGATCCACGCATACCCTTATCCCAACCTTCTCCTTCTTCTCCTGCACCACCATTGGGTGAATCCAGTCGGACTCTTCCACAAGATCAATGATGCCTGCTACCAGCATTTTGTCTAGATCTAAGCAGACTTTCTCCTTGTATTTTGGATTAGGTGGTAAGGCCTCTACTTAACTAGCTTCACCTTGGGTTTTAATGTAACCTTCATCACTCCTAGATCTCTAATTATTCCTTTCAAATCTGTAAACTTGGTAGGGAATAAGTCTTGATATTCGCAAAGAAATTCAACAACCTTATCCACCATCGCGTCATCCCAGTAGTCTCCAATCTTCAAGAACTTGGTTTCTGCCTCTGTACCAATGTTCACCTGTCTAGTTTCACTGGTGTAGTTATTTCAGGGTTCTCAATTGATGGTCACTGAACCTCGCGGTGGACTTTTGTCACTGGAATGTTAATCTTCCATAGATCCTCGTATTCTTCTTCAATATTTACATTATAACATTCCAGTGCATGACTCAACTGAGTAGCCCATTCAGACAGCGTCAAGTCTAAAGGATCCTGTGGTATCCTAAATATGGCTACTTTCACCTCTTGTAGCACTTCATCACTATTGTTAAACCCATCCCCAAAACTAAAGGTTATCATGAATCCTTCGCACAGGATATCCCATCCACTTGTCCCATGGCAAAGCTTTGTTTCTACATATCAATTCATTTGGATAACATCCAGGGTATGACAGAATAGGTGAACCCACTCAAGTTGTGGATTTTCTCCATAAGCATGTGTCCACTTGGCCAGATGCATGCATGGATCATTCTACCCATCGTAATTTTCTATTAGTCGCATCTTAGGCTTCCCAAATCGTGCTTGCATCATTTTCCTACATTCATGCCAATCATCAAATATCCCCTTGTGTGTACCCTGCCATCTTACAGGTGTAGCGTATAGTGCCCAGTCCAAGGGCTGGAAGTGTTGCTTTTCTGGCACCTCCCTCTGAAATGCGTCCAAAAAGTTATTTACCTCATTTAGGCCATCATAAGTAGGCAGATTTCTTACCTCTGACGATACGCACCGCAACAACCTGGTCATCATATTTCAATTTAGCATAGTTACTTCATGTAACTGATTTTGCGAGCATTCTATTTCCCCATCAGAATCCAAAGTGCAGGAACTCTTGTGCTCCCATGTAATTCACCAATCCATGGTGGGATTCACCAGTCTTGGTCTCATGTTGTTATCTTATAAATGAATTCGAGATCATCATCACTCTCATAGTCGCGGACTGGCTCCATATAGCATGATCCTCTAGTAGGATCTAGGGGTATTATTACGCATAGTGACTTCTTCTCAAATTTCATCTTTCGCTTCTTCAGATTGATTACCCTGTTCATATTAGTAGCCCAGTCAATTCCCAAGAGTGCAAGGTAGGGATTGTTGTCATCAACAATCTCTATTACTTCAAAATCTTCCAGCACACTCACTCCCTCAATATCCACAGTCACTCCCTGCAGCCGCCCCATGGGTATGATTTTCTGTTGGTTCACCATCCTTAGCTTAATCGGAGACCATTGTAGTGCAGGTCTCCCCATTCGCTCCCATGTTTGTTTTAGTAAAACATTCGCATCTAATCCAAAATCTAAAATGACTTAATCCATTTCATATTCTTTGATCTGGGTGGTAAGTCTCATTTCACGTCCCATCCTTGTCTTATGCTTTCGATCTTGCGAACTATCGCGGTTTACCTAGCAGGATCCCAGCACATCTATTGATAAGTTCCTGTAACCCTTTCACAGCCTTACTATTGTGCAGTAACTTCATATAGGTTTCGAGGAAGGTTGTTAAGATAAAGGGGTCCATCTCTGGATCAGGCTTATCTTTGCTTCCTAAAGTGGAGGCCTCAGCAAAGCTCCTCTTATAGCTCCCATGAAGGTTTCCTGAGTGCTCTCCAAATCAAACTCAGCATCTTTCGCTAGGGCTTTGTGAACTATCTGTTTCCCCTTGTCAGCTCCCATCGTGATTCCACTTTGGAGCACTTTATTTACATTTGGATCTTCCTCACACGGTTCGGACCTCATCATCTATAGGTTCTGAGTCAGGGGAGGTGGTAGCACTCCTTTTTCATATATCTTGGCTATCAGCGTAGGACAATTTTCTATTTCATGGTCAAACAACATGAAATACTTGCACAATTGGCACATTGGATTAGTGAAATTGCGGGCATAGTGTACTAGCCCTCTGTAATTATAGAAAATCAACTATCTGCGACCTCTACCAGGTCCTCCTCTGCCTTGGCGTCGCCTGCGCCCCTGAAATCCTATCGGCACCATCCTTGCATTATGTTTAAGGGGTTGCGTTTTAGCTTGAACCCTGTAGGTGGGAGTTCTATCCATCGTCAATTCCTAGCTCTTGCAAGTACGCTCGTCATGTCTGGCTGATCTGCAAAAGTTGCATAAAAACTGTTGCAGAGTTTGTGTATTCCTCTGAAATGGGTGGAAGTTATCCGTGGCATATTTTATGGCTACTTGACAGATAACGCACCACAAGGTAGGCATCACGCTAGGTCCTCCTTGAGCTTCCAGCCTTAAAGGCATCGGTCCTTATCCTACAAGGTAATTTGTAAATACCAGGCAGTCGTCTTTGTCATGACATTGACTCTTGCATTTCACACACCATACTTCTTCGCGTACCTCTGGCCGAGCTGTTTTATCCTACTTCAAGCATTTCATCTCAAGGCACAGATTCTTCAGCTATGTGAGGATTTTCCGAACTCCTAGATTAGGATCTTGCATCAGAGTCTCATGTAGTCTCATGAAAATTTCCAAGACCTCTACCTGAGTTGTTAGCTTCTACTACGACAACACACTCCTTAAGTGTGGTAGTAGCAAAGCCACAAATAACTTGCAATCTTGTCCATCTGTCAGATTCATGTTAGATTTACGGATCATACATTTCAGCCTCTGATCTAGTACCCAAGGCATTTCGCCTGGTAGAATCATGATCTCTTTGAATCCCACAATTGACTGCGCTTTAGATTTAGGCATGCTAAATTCCCTATTTAGTGCTGCTTGGATGTCCGCTACTCTAGCATTCAGTTTGTCGCTGGAGTACTTAATATATCAGGTTAGCATGCGATCTTGTATAGGACTAACCAGTGTTGCCTTCTTTATGTTATCATTTGTAACACCTTGAGCTTCCCATATAACCCCCACAATGAACCAAAATTGGTCCGGGTCCTCACTTCCTAAGCCTTTCAACAAAGGAAACTTCACTGTGTTTGCCATACTGAATCATGGTAGTGGTGGAGGTGGTACGGGTGAAGTTAGAGGTCATGGCAGTGAAGATGGAGGTGGTGTGGGTGGAGGTGGTATGGATATCCCTATCTTATCAATTGAATAGCACTTCGAGGAGAGACCTTCGTTATCCCTTCTTCATCCCTTTGTGGTGGCGAAATCAAAGGGATATACTCTGGACCCCTATTTCCTTCGTTTATGTAACTTTTTCTACTTTGCGTAGTCCCAAACATCAGGGTAACTGCATAACCAGTTTTTCATACAGCAACATTTTAATTCAAGTGTTCAAATATTTTACGTACTTACCTTGCGGTCCTTTGAAAAAGAATCACTCTGCCTATCTATAACTGACTGAGGTATCAACCACGAACTCAGTAACAAATCCTCCTATAATGTGATCGGGCCAGTGATCAATGGTGCACACGATCTTATCCTCCGATGCTTCCAACCTTCACACTAGCTTTAGGGTCCACACAATAGGAATGTCAAGTTTCCACCTTCCTTGGCTATCTGCTAGCTTCGCGATCCACTTGTATAGCTCAGTATGGAAAGAGGAGAAAAATATTTCATGGATCTCTGTATACAAGTATTGGTCCAACCACTGTTCTTTTGACAGTCATGGGTTTATGTTCTCCTACACTGCAAACTCGTGAGTCCTTTTGTCCAACCAACCTTTGATTTATTTCTTAGTTAGATTCCAGTGATACGAAATCACACATCTCTCATGAAATTTCTGGTCCTGGCAATGGAACCATTCGTTGGCTTGTGGGGGCCTGACCCAGGTTCAACATTAGTTAGCCAAACAAATCCCTACACTACTGGCCCTTTCAGCATCAGCCCACAGAGCGTGGACTGAAGTCTCACCCGAAGCAGTATCGGGGTATGGGAGAACCAATTTTCTACACCCTTGAGATGGATTTGATGTCATTTTATTCCAACTATACCTATCTTCAAGCAAGTTGCTTATTCCTCTACCCTACCCTTCAGTACCTTCGCGAAATGTTACAATAGGCTTCCGCACAACCCTAACCAGGGGCTAATATGCTTTTGCACTGCTAGGGTAGTGAACTGTGATATCTCCCAAACTAAGCTAAGTATCTTAATATCTTATTAACATATCTTAGTTAGCTTCGTGTAAGCAAATGTTCTTACTTGCATTTACTTAACCAATACATTTATACACATTCGCCCATCATATAAGCATTAGAAGTGAAATGCATACCCAATATAACAAATGCATAAACAGGAAATAAGATGCAGAAATTATAAAATACTTCTCTTTATTGATAATTCTAGACGATTACATACTGGACTGGCCCTGTGCACTCAGCTGCAGGGGTCTATGCACTCAGCTATGGACTTCTAAGTCTCTACATACTCGGCTACAGAGCCTCTACCTACGCTATGACCCAAAACTTAGAATTCTACTTCAAAACTATCTCTCATACATCATTCCATAATTTACTTCTTTGTTATTTTATTCTAACTACTTAAAGCTTAGCTCTATTTATGCAATCCATGGTCTGGGGACCATGGGTAGATCTTCTAGAGCTGACATTACATTTTCCTAATAAGGGCAAACAACCTTATGACTCTTTAATAACTATGCGCTCCACGACCACAAAATGCAGAGTCTTTACATTTGGATTACAAAAATTGGACCAAAATATGGGCTTCAAGCCCCAAAACTACCCTTGGGGGATCCCACGCCCAACAACTATAAACTACACTACTCGGTTTGTAGAGCTACACAATAGGGGGGCTGCGTGAAAATGAATGATGTCACAGTACTAGAAGAATTGCGAAGGGAGTTGTGCTATAGGGGGAGATACTGCACAACATAGCTAGAAGGTAATCATTACAGTCACTTTTCATGATTTGACTTCCAAGAGATGGTTAAGAGGAGCAGGCAGCGGAAATTAAGGCATTTAAGGCTAAAATCTTTAGAAATCTGCCACCAATTCAGCATCTATGGATAGATTTTTGGGGGAACGGTCGAATTTGAATTCGAATTCACCTTTAAATTAAGTGTGGTTGTCCAACAAAAAGCACTTTGCATATTGAGAATTTTTGTGTTGACCTATCGATTGTTTATGAATCCCCAGTTTTTCGTTGATGTAGTTGTTAGTTCTGTATTTGATAAGTTACTTGAGGATACCTAGCGATTTATTCTCAGCACGATGTCTAGACCTGGAGAGACTGCTAGTACAAGAGGAGTAGTTGTCTCTAAGGGAGCTAATCCAGAGTTGATGAGCATGGAGGCTCGGGTTCCTATGCCTACAACACTGAGGTTTCCTAGGCGAAAACCCACACCAGTGAGAGATGTCCCTAAACCTAAGAAGGAGAAGCAGAAGAAGCCCATGCCGATGTGCGAGTCATGAAGGAAGCATGCTGCTACACAGGCCCTGAAGAAAGACAAATTGAGCGCTAAGGATAAGGGGAAAGTGGTGGATCTGGAGGGCGAAGAGGGTGCAAATGACATAGACACCGAGGGGTTGTATCCTATATACAAGTTGCCAGATTATATCCCTCCATGCAAGGGAAAAGCAAAGGTCCGTAAGGACCCAGATGGAGGAAAATTCCTCCCCAACACACCCCTGTTACCGAAAAACCTCACTTTTGAAGGTGTTGGATTGATGGGGCCTGACCCACGTTCGGAAGTGTTTTAGCTAAACAAATCTTGCACTACTGCCCTTTTGGCAATATTCCACAGAGTGTGGACTGAAGTCTCACCTGAGGTAGTAGGG
Source organism: Pinus tabuliformis (assembly GCA_031772625.1). Lineage (NCBI taxonomy): Eukaryota > Viridiplantae > Streptophyta > Pinopsida > Pinales > Pinaceae > Pinus > Pinus tabuliformis. The sequence goes on from CM062815.1 coordinate 768,775,224, forward strand.
GGGGTGCTGGAACCAGGTTTCAACACCCTAGGGATGTCTTGATGAGGACTGGAAGGGTCGCAAACCAATCTACGCACTCACGCTACTCTGCTCAGTTCATCTGGCCTTCGCAAAGCTCGAGGGTGAGGCACTTCTTATATTCTTATTACTAATGGTGTTAGCATAGATCATATCTAATTCTTAACGTCTTAAAACAATCATTCAATAGTTGTAACTAGTGCACGCACAAATATGCATAAATTTAGAACATAAGCAAGAAATGCATATAGATTTGTGATAAAACACAAAATAATTCCATAACAGCTTATCTTTATTTATCTCTTGTTCATTACAACTAGATTTTCCCTTCGCACTCAACTGCAGGGGCCCACGGAAACAGTAGCGGACTCTACCAGGCCTCTATGCACACAACAACAGAACATACTCTACTACTATCATCCACGACTTAGACTTACAGACTCAGAGCGACTAATGTATTCATAAACCCATAACACATCAGATCTTCCCAAAAAGCTACCTTCTACCCTTAGAACCTTGCTCTATTTATACATTCCCATGGTTCGCGGACCATGGGCTGGCCGACTCACTTTCTCTTATTTTACATTATTTTTGGGCAGACAACCTTTTGACTTGACCTATTACAGTTCACGCTCTACACACTTTTGCAGAGCTTTTACAATATCATCTCCCAAAATTGTGGGCTTTATGTCCCAAAACTGTTACGCGAGGCCTCCGCTAGCCAATAGGCCCCTAACACAATCATAGTGACTTGTCCCCAGTCACTCGTTGGTGCAGCAATACGCGCTGCCAAGGCTTTGTAGTCCACCATCTCTGTGAGTGGTCCACTACGTCCTATTACTCCCTCCTTATTTCCTGAAATGCTTCTTCAATCTCCTTCTCCATTGCCTTTAATTCGTGCAACTGATGATGCTCATTCTACTCTACTCGGTTAACACAAAGCACCCCCTCATAGGATTTTAGCTCAAGCTGGGGTGCTGCATGTGAGAAATCTTCGTGTCAAAGTAGCAAGAATCCAATTTCGAGTCTACTATACGCACTGTCTACTGTAGCTTGTGTTCCATTTTTGCAAGAAAGATGTTGCTATCTGCGAGATCCCAATCTTCAAGGTGCATCAGAGACAAACTATTAACTGCAATTCCATCATGTGTCTCAATATTCATGGTCTTTCCCTTATCTTTCGTGGTCGCCGTCTAGCCTGTGGTTTAGGCAGCGACATCCAAACTAGTTATGCTTCATGTCTAAGAATTTTTGGTACATCTCCTATCGTCAGTGCTGAGCTTGGCACGACGTCCTTGGCCATTGACATCACTCTATCTAGAAGGTCCTACATTCCATTGGGCATATTATAACCCTTGGGCTTACTTCTTGACCACTAATGATCATCAGTTCCATACCAATAGGAAGGCACAATAGCTTACTGATCTTTATGCCACAGATCGTTTGGTGGATTCCCCCCTGCGATTTATAGATGTGTTGGAGTTCAAAATTAGCCGTTCCCTCCTTTTCTAGTGAATTAACACTAAATCTACGATAGATCATGCCAGATCTAGTTCGTACTTCATATTTTAATTGTCCGCCACCGGCTCCTTTTCACCATAACTCCAACATCTTGTCATGAATAGTGACAACAACTATCACCTCCGTGTTTATCCATGCAACAGCATAGCCCCTTCTGCATAACTACAACCCTTGTGAGATATGCAGCTCTTTAATAGATAGTTTTAGCATCCCGTGGTCTCTTTCAAATGTCTGGAGCAGTGAGACTGTGCTTCAGTCAGTTAGTCAGGTAGCCAACCCACCCGTGTAGAGCTTCAGGCGACTGCCATTTACTCTGTCTGGGAAGAGTTCCCCCTTAATCTTGCCAAGCCAGACCACGCCTCTATCTGTGACTTATTTGACTAAATAGGGTCCCAACCAATGCATTTGGTGCTTTCTAGGAAATTTCTCAAACTTGCTATCGTACAGTAATACCAGATCGTTTTCTTTAAATGTGCGCAACCTGATATGGCGATCATGCCAAGATTTTTCTCGTCGCTTCTATACATGCTGATGGAATTCTACGATAAATCATTCCTACTCGAGTTATTATAGTTGCACAAGCCTCTCCTCCAAAGCCCCGTGGTCTGCCATGCCTGTCATTGCTGCTATTTGCAAACTGGGTACAATGTATTCCATCAGCATGATGGATTCCGTGCCATAAAATAACCAGAAAGGTGTCTGACTCATCAACTTCTTGCATGTGGTTCGATATGCCCATAGCACAACATGTATGCTCATATCCCAATCATTTTTGTTGTGCATTACATACCTTGGTCAACAGAGTCTCCAAAATGTTGTTGAAGGCTTCGACGGTCCCATTTACTTGCGGATGGTACGACGTACTCTGTTGATGATATATCTGGAATTCCTCAATGAGCGCGCTGATAGTTTCATTCAGGAAGTGTGTTCCACGAGTTCTCATTACAATTTTCAGGCATCTAACCTACGTTATCACATTCTTGAATATAAATTTCGCAGCTATAGTGGCCATGCAGTCCTTAGTCAGTTGTGCTTCTGCCCATTGAGTCAAGTATTCTGTCGAGGTTTATGATATAGCATGCACCTGTATTTTCTTGAGGTGTGATAGGCCCCACAAAGTTGATCGCCCATTTTTCGAACAGTTGTAGCATCATATGTGGATTGAGTGGCATTTCGTCCCTCTGCGATGGTTTCCCAGTCCATTGACATATGTCATAGGCTCGACAGTATGCTTTTGAGTCCTGATGTAGAGATAGCCACCATAGTTTGGTGTGAAGGATCTTATGTGTTATTGCATGTCCCACATAGTGTCCTCATGCAGCCCCCCCATGTGCTTCTACGAGGATCTGTCCTCGCTCAAATTCAGGTACATATCTTCGTAAGATTTCATCGTTTCCCATTTTGTAGGGGTGCCCCATGATAACAATAAAATCTGTTGTGTGTATCACCAATTATTTCTTCTGTCGAATTGAATATCCCTGCGGTGTAGTCCTTGTAGTTAAGAAGTGGATTATGTCCTCGAAGTAGCCATCTACGACACACACTGCATAGAGATGTGCATCAGGTAATCCTTCCTCCAAATTTGTTGGCTCCTCACCATTCTCAATTATCTAGAGGTGATCTAGACTTGCATTTAGGCATCCTGGCTTCGCAATGACTTCGAAGTCATATTCTTGGAATAGAAACAACCATCTACAAATACACCCCCCCAACACAATCTTATTCACTAAGTATTTCAACGCGGAATGATCTGTATACATCTTAAAGTTCCCACCCAGTAGATAGTGGCGGTATTTCTGGAGAGAGTATACCATTGCCAGTCCCTTGTGCTTAGTCATAGAATAGTTCTTTTTAGCTTTGGACAATCAGCGGCTTGTGAACGCGATCGGGTGATCAAATCATTCTATACCTTCTTGCGTAAGTACAGTGCCCAATGTAATACACGACGCATCAACATGTACATGAAATTCAATGTCCTAGTTTGGAAAGACCTGAATAGGATCGGATGCCATTTTCTCCTTGAGAACCTTGAGACTCTTCTTACATTCCTCATTCCAAAAATATGTAGCATCCTTTTTCAACATCTATTCCATTAGTGTCGTGATTTATGCATAGCTCTTAATGAACTTTTGGTTGTACCCAGTGTGTCCCAATGTGGCGCGCAGTTGTTTGGCACTCCACGGTGCCTCCAGATTGAGTATGACAACAACCTTCATGGAATCCACCATCGATCCTTGTCTGAAGACCACATGACCGAGAAAGTTTCCCAAGGGGATGAGGAAAATGCATTTATTAATGTTTAGTGTAATCTGGTGCCGTCAGCAAGTATCCAACATTAGCCATAAGATCACGATATGTTTCTTGACTATCCCGAATATAGTCTAATCATCAAAATAAACTTCCAAAAACTTATGGATGAACTCATTAAATGTAGCCACTACTACGCACAAAAATATTGTTGGCACGTTCTTCAATCCAAAGGGCATAAAAATGTACTGGAAACATCCCCATTCGATCGTGAAGGTTGTCTTGCTTCTATCTTCGGATGCGATCTTGATCTGATGGTACCCTGAGAACCCATCCATGAATGAGTACGGTTCCTACCCGCCAACATTCTCCAGGACTTCATCTATGAATGGTGTCGAGAACAGGTCATGGACATAGGCATCATTTAAATTTCGGAGGTCCACGCAGATTCGAATTTCACCCTTCTATTGTTTCTCCTGCACTATCATAGGACTCACCTATTCAGATTCTTCCACAGGTTCGATAATTCCTGCTGCTAGCATTTTGCCCAATTCTTCATGAACCTTTTCCTTATACTTTGGGTTTAGGCAGTACAGACACTACTTAAGTGGCTTCACGTCCTGTTTCAGATTTATCTTCATCACGCCTATGTTGCTGAGGATCCCTTTTAACTCCGTGATTTTGGTCGGGAATAAGTCTTGATATTCCCAAAGTAACTAGACGACCTTATCTATCGTGGCATGATCCCAATAGTCTCCCAGCATCGCATACTTCAGCTCCTCATCTGTACCAATATTCACCTGCTTCGTTTTCAAGGGCACTGTGATGTTGGGGTCCTCGATCGATGGTCGTGAACCTTGTGGCTCCCCTTTGATTCCGAAATATTGATGTTTCTAGGGTCATCATCATCATCCTCTTCTTGCACATTGTAGCATTCTAGGGCTTGGCTCAACTGATGAGAACACCCTGGCTGCATTGTTTCTTCTGGATCCAACGGTATTTTTAAAATGGTGGCCTTCACAACTTGCAGAGCATCTTCAATAATATCCATCCATTGGTCCTCAAATAAGAATGTTAATAAAAATACTTCACACAAGATATCCCATTCACCTGTACCATGTCAAAGTTCTGTTTCAGTATACCAGTTCCTTGGGATGACATCCAGGGTATGATAAAATAAGTGTACCCACTCTGGCTGGGGTTCTTCTCCATTAGCCTTGGTCCATCTTGTGATGTGTATGCATGGGTCATCACGTCCATCTTATTTTTCAATTATTTGTAGTTCCGGCTTCCCAAACCTTATCTGCATCATCCACCTACAGTCCTGCCAGTCTTCAAAGGTTCCTTCATGTGTTCCCTGTTAGCCTCCTATTGCAACAGGTGTTCATCTTTCTTGATTAATAGTTTTACATGCCAAATATGTCATACTTTTCATGCTGCAATGCTCCATATTTCTTAAAGAGGTCAAAGAAGAGGCCATGAAAGTGTGCCAGTCTAAATGCCACTGCTGTATTCCAATTTTGATGACTTAACCATTTTTGAAGAATGTTCTATAAAAGGGAAGGCCAAACAGCTTAATCTTGGCCTCCCTAGGTTTCAATTTCTTGCTTTAGAAATAGAGAATGAATATATGTCCAAACAGCTTAATCTTGGCAGATTTGTAGATAGGTAGAGAATCAAGGAAGCCCAACTACTTAATCTGGGCCCTTGGCAGGAATAAGGTTTGATTTAGATAGGAGGGCAGTCAAAAGAAAATTTGTAAAGCTAGGTCTACAAGTCTAAGTGCACCCACCCAAAAAGAAGAAAAAATGTTAGGAAGGTAGGCTGGGTAGGTAGCTGTGTGGTTGCAGAATCATGGCTTGTGATCCATTTCATGTTGTCAAGTGTCATATTTATCCAGATCACAAGTTGGAGGCAGTTTTCCATTTGGAGTAGCTCAAACTGGACATCTCTAACCTCCCCTTGTTCCTCTTTCCCCAAATCACTTACTAACTTCCTTGAAGAGGTCAAGATCTGCTTGATAACTCTTGAGTTCATCATCTCCCATTATATTTGCCTAAGTAAAGGTCATCTTTGCTTAGGAGCATTATTGTTGTTTCACTCTGCGAGTCCTGTTCCCCTTCAAATAACCTAAGGTCTCTCACCTTAGCCCTTTCTTGTCATTTTCACATTAACTCCTAACTCTATTATTTAGCTCCCTAAATCATTTCCCTACCCCCTAATATGTAAAATTATATAAAAAAATCCCAAAAAAAATAATATTACCCCCTTCCCAGCATTATAGCCATATTTTCCTAAATCTGAGAAATAATAGTCCATCTGGGGCTGTTTTTAGCCCATCCGTGTCCTAGCTGGAGTTAGTCTGATATCCGGTCAGACTAACAACCTTTTCCCCTAACCCTAGCCCTACAGAACCCATGTTTTACCCTTATTCCAAAGTCTCAAATGTAAATATTTAACTCGCTCGCTCATAAATCCATAAAACCCACATTTCCTAAGTTTTAAACCCCCCGCAGCGCTGTATAAAAATTCAAATATTCGCCGCGGGCCCCATCCATTATCCCTCAGCCGCCTCATTTTTTCTGCCAGCTGTCTGATCGCCCGCGCCGCAGATCTATGGTGGGCGGGTGTTTTCATGCCCCGACGTGCCAAAGGTTAGCATCCGGGAGATCGGCGGTTTTCCTGCCGTACTCCCGCCACGCGTCGCCCTCCTAGCTATGGCGGTGCCCCCTCTGCCGAAAACACCTCTGCTCAAAGGCGGTGCACCCAAAACCAGATACCGCCTTCCCCCCTCCTGCATCAATGCCACGTCATGCTGATGTCACCATCCCGCGTCGGCCTCCCTGCCTCCGTGTCCCTGCCATGTCACTGCCACATCACCTCCTCCACCGTACCACCACGTCATCGGACTGTACTACTAATGTCACCCTGCCACGTCACCGCTATATTGGGACCCTCATGCTGACGTCATGCTGAAGTCACCGTCAAAAAGTACGAAAGGCGCAAATCGCAGCCTAGGAAGCCCGAAATCAGAATCTGAGGCAGTTTTTCAAGCGCAATGCACATGGCTACGAGAAATAGGCCAAAATGGAAAGCCCCTTTGTGACTCGGCCTCCAGCAGGCCCAAAAGGCGCAAAATGACCAAAATTTCTTCACGAAGCATTCAAAAAGGGGCAAACACAGTTTTTAAAGCAACAGAGGGCCGAGCAGCTGCCATAAAAGGTCGATGGGACAGTCTAAACCACTCAGAAGACATTAAGGAGGCCAGGTTCAGCGCCAAAGAGTATCAGAGGAAAGATGAAGCGTCAAAGAGTATCAGTTCAGCAACATCAAAGCAGGTGAAAATTAAAAACCTCCATCAAAGTTAGCAAAATAGTTAAGGCCATTTAAAAACTTATCTAATCAGGATTAGTGCACATTAATGGCACCGAACAGCAGCAGAATCGAGTTAGAGGTGGAGATAAAAGACAAATCACAGTTATTACAGAATGACTGCAACAAGCCACCTCAGACAAACATTAACTCAGTTTGATACGGCTGCCCTCAGCGCAGCTCAAAGATATTTTCATGCATTTATTTCTGGATAAGATTAGGTTAAAGTAATCATTTTCTTTCAGACCCAGGTCGGCCGCAATAGATTAATTTTTGGATAATTTTCCCTATTTATACCGACCCTCTGTATTGTTTAAAGGGGTTGGTTGGTTGATAATCTTCATTAGAGACTCGCAATGGATATCTGAGATGTTTTACTTAATCAAATATTGCTGAAAAGCTTTGGAGGAATGACTGTCTGCTCTGTGTCTAATTGTTTGAAGAATTGAATACGGAATTCTTGTGCTGCAATATGAATCAATAAGTGTTCCTTACCTCCGTTATTTCGATTTCACATATGCTCAAGCCATAGAACAAAGGATTGGTTTAGAATTTGCTTAATTGCACTCTATGCTCAGTTTTTGTGGTTTCTTAATGTTTTCCTCTTGAATTAGGCATAAATATGAATTCTGTTATGGCTCATGTTTGACCTATTTCACATATGAATGACTGTTATCTAGGAATTCTTAACTGCTCCCAGATAGGGCTCATTTATCTTCTTTCTGCTAACCTGAATGAGAGATTCTTAATTTCCCCTCATTCCTTAGCCTTTAATCCATCTCTTTTACCTTGAATGATTGTTTCATAGGCAACTAGCTTGCTCCATATTCCTTCTTATGACCAAGAAAATGCACGAGCAGTCCTACTCGAATCCACGCCCAATGGTTCTAAAACTTTCATGCTATCCCTGCCTCTTTACTTGAAAGCATCATCCTTCCCACCAAAACACAAACAAAACCCTTTGAACTTAATAACTAGCCTAAAAACCTTATCAACAAAGCTAAATCAGAAAGAGAGAGCCCTCTTTGATTGCAGGTGGGCTGGAACCTATAGTCCAAAGATTGGTCTGTGGTTACCTCAGCCGTATCCTTTTGAGCCGACCAGAAGGATAACCTGAGTGATAACATAATGGCGACTCAAGTTAGGGAACATCCTCAATTAATTTCACAAATCAAGTTGGAAAACTCCATAGGAACAAAAATCAGTGTTGTCTATTCCTTAAAACTACAGATGAAGTCTGAATGTCGGCTAGGAAGCCTTTGAAACTGTTCTTGATTTGCATCTACAGGAGTAAATAAATGTTGCTTCAGTCAATCTTCATGCTAGTTTTAAACTACAGATAGATGTTCCAAAAATTTGATCAGTTCCTTGCTAATTCTAAAACAAATTAGAATCTGGCTCCCAAAAAGAATTCTCGTTATACTAGGTCAAATCCAGACCCAAATCCGCCAGCTGCTTTTGAAAATCCAAACTTAATCCCAAAGATCCTTAGGAAGCAAGAACAACGAGAAGATTTTACTGATAATAGTCCTGAAGTAGTTCACCCAAGAAGTATTACAACCCCTGTCAAATTTTTATTCCATTCAACCCCTGCTTCCCCTTGTTCATCATCTACTTCCCAAAACACTCCTTCCACACCTCCATTCACTGCACATACTCCCATTACCACTACTGTTGTTACAGTTGTTCCAGTTGTCCCTGTTGTTCTTGTTGTTCCACTTATCGCTGTGAATATGGCTAATAGATATGCACCCCTGCAATTACCTACAAATCCTGGGGCTATGCCTCAGGATTATCAAACTAAAATCACATATTTTGATGGAACTGGTACTTTCACAGCCCTTCAGCATACCAAAAATATGCAAGACTATTTTGAGAACTATGAAATAGATGATGATAGTGTGAGAATGAAAATCTTTGTTCAAAGTTTAACAGGTGATGTAAGAACTTGGTTCAGATCACTTGTTGCAAATTCTATAACCACTCCGGATGAGCTTTATCAATCCTTTACCAACAGATGGGAGAAAAAGAAAGACCCCTTGCACATACTAGCTGAATATGATACAATAAAAAGAGGCCCTCAAGAGTCTGTCCTAGATTACTGTGCAAGATTCAACAGTGTCTATAATGCAATACCACAGAACCTAAGACCTCCACCTGACCTTGCCTTGTATAAATTCCCTGATGGATTCAACCCAGATATGGCATACCAGTTAAAAGAAAGAGCTCCTCAAACCCTTGCAGATATGCAAAATGTTGCTGTTAGCATAGAGGCCAACCTAATTGCCAAAAGAAATAGAGCTAGAATGGAGAGAAGAACCACCTTCAAAGAAGAACCCTCAGCCTTAGATCAGAAACTTGATGCTATTATCAGTGGCATGCAAAGGCTGGGAGACAGAGTAGAAAGTGTTGAGAGGAAGTCTTCATGGGAAGCACAGCAACCCAATACCATAAGGAACCCAAATTTCAGGAAAAATCAAAACACAAATCCTAGTAGGTCTAGCCCAGACCATGACATAAGGCCCCCTTTTCATGAAAATTATGCCGAAGCCTCTACATCTAGTGAACCCCCAGAGGACACTCACATAAACTTGGTGGATTCAAGGGCTGAGAAAAAAATTTTCCTAACTCAACAAGACCAAGATGAGCATGACTTTAATCAATTTCAGACTAAGTCTGGTGAGTCTTTTGATTTTAAACAAGGCTATGATACTGCTGTGTATGAGGTCCACAAACAATATAAACTGAGAACCATTGATATTTCTGAACCTAGCAAACCAAAGGATGGAAAACAACCCAACAAGACTAAAGGCAAGGCCATCATAACAGAACCAGCTGATATACTTGTCCCAAACCCACATCAAGTGAGTGTAGAGGACATAACAGAAATGCAGCCTTCTATTGACCAGCCTCTGCCACCTCTTTCCTCGGAAAAGAACTCGAGCAGTGTTCCAAAAAGCCCTCCTAAAGCTGAGAAACTGCAAGTAGTCACTTCCCATAACACTGATAAACAAGACCAAATTGCTAATACTCCAATGGAAAAAGGGAAACCTGCCTCTCACAATACCAAAACCCAATCTGAAAAATCATTTGACTTAGAGGCAGAAATAGGTAAGTTGAAGATATCCATCCCCTTGTCCGAACTTGCTAAACATGATGTGTATAGGCAACAAATTCAAAGATCACTTCAAATGCCGGAGGTTAAGGATGATTTCAATGTTCTTGATGATCAGCCTGAGCTGCTGTTTGGTCCAGAGTTAATGGAAAATCAACATATGGATCTGTTCTACCTTTTTATGTCAGTTTACATATACATGACAAAGTCCTGCACAATGCCATGTTTGACTCAGGTGCCTCACACAACCTTATACCCAAAGCTGTAATGGAAAAACTGAACCTTGATGTTACAAGACCCTACAAAGATCTATTCTCCTTTGACTCAAGTCAAGTCAAGTGTTTAGGCCTCATCAGAGACTTGTGTGTCTCCTTATTCCAATTTCCTACCAAGAAAATCCTCATGGATGTGGTGGTTGCTGACATTCCACCAAAGTATGGCATGTTATTGTCAAGATTTTGGGGAGCAAAACTCCAAGGGTCCCTCCAATTAGACCTCTCTTATGCCACTATATCTGTCTTTGGGCAACCAAAGAGACTATATAGAGAAACACTGATGAAGTATGTGGTAACTAGTGAGAGCAAGCCTGAAAATTTTCCCATTTACTCAATCCATTCTGATATGGATTCTTTTATTTTATTTAATGATGAAACAAGTCCTCCCATTGATGGCAAGCCATTGGCTTTAGAACTGAACACACACATCAATGAAGAATCAGTTGCCCATACTGATGAAACTGTCAAAACAGTTAATGCAACCAGCATGCCACAAGAACCTCTCCAAACAGAAAATTCAAATATGTCCACTGCAAGAATGACTAAAACTCTTGACACTAACAACAAGCAAGAAATCACATGGTATTTAGAGTTTGATGGCTCTATCAACAAGTTAGGAGCAAGGGAAGGTGTCTGGATTCACAATACACATAACAATCATGAAGAAGGCTAGGCCTACAGACTAAATTTCAAATGCACCAATAACATGGCAAAGTATGAGGCTCTCCTCCTAGGCCTTAAATTGCTCAAAGCTCTATGAGCTGCAAAAGTGTCCATTTTAGGTGACTCTGATTTAATCATACAACAGATGAAAGGTAAATTTGTTACCAATGACAATAGAATAAGGGCCTATAGGACTGCTACCACTAGTATACTCGATGCATTCACTGAATCCAAGCTTGCCAAGATTTCAAGAGAGCATAACATTCATGTATACAGCCTAGCCACTTTTGCTAGTACATGCAAGCTTCCCTTTGAGCCAAATCACCACTTTACTGCTGAGATAAAACATAGGCCTGCTGTCCCAAATAATGTTAAAGATTGGCAAGTGTTCGAAAATGATGCCCAGATTAACAATTTCCTCACTCTTGAGCATGAGTTTTCAAATATTAACATTGACATGGATGCTATGACAGATAAACAACAGCAAACAAATGAAAGTCAACAGGTTGTAACTGCTGTAACAGCCAAATAAATGTTAAGCCCAACTGTCTTTGATAATACAAACATAGAAAAGCTAAAGCAGATGCATTGGGAGGAAATAGCCGAAACAGAGGCCGAAATCGTTGATCTAAAAGATAACCTTCTCTCTGCTGGCCTCACTCTCTTAGAAGACATGTTTGATGCTAATGATGTTCCCAAAAAACCAAAAATGCAGCCCTTAAACACTAATATAGAAGAGCACAACATTGGAACATCAGAGCAGCCCAAAATGATCAAATTATCCAAAAATATGCCACCTGATCAGAAGCCCAAATATGTTGATTTTTTCAAAGAATTCCAAGATGTATTTGCTTGGAGTTATGAGGACTTGAAGTCCTATGACACCTCAGTGATCCAACACACCATTCCTTTAAAACCAAACCAAAAGCCCTTCAAATAGAAACTGAGGAGAATCAATCCCATGCTTCTCCCTTTGATTGAAAAGGAAGTGAAAAGAATGTTTGAAGCAGGTATCATAGCACCCATCAGATTTTTTGAATGGGTATCGAATCTTTTTCCCACAAGAAAAAAGACAGGTGAGATTAGGCTATGTGTAGACCTAAGAAATTTAAACCAAGTTTCCCTAAAAGACCACTACTTGTTGCCCAAAATGGATCATATTCTGCAGAGAGTAGTGGGGTCATCTAGAATTTCTTTGCTAGATGGCTTTTCAGGTTTCAATCAAATACTGGTTCACCCGGATGACCAAGACAAGATAGCCTTTACCACACCGTGGGGAACATTTAAGTATGTGAAGATGCCTTTCGGACTTAAAAACGCTGGTGCTACCTTTCAAAGAGCAATGGACATTGCATTTGCCAAATAAGTACATGATTTCCTAGTTGTCTACCTCGATGAGTTAACCCCTTTCTCCAAATCTGATCAAGAGCACCTAAAACATTTGAGGCAAATATTCATGACATGTAGGAAATATGGCATTTCCTTGAACCCCAAAAAGTCCCTCTTCGGCCTTGAAGAAGGCAAACTTCTTGGCCATATCATATCAAAGGATAGAATTAGAATTGATCCTGAAAGAATCCAAGCCATCCTCCAAATCCCATATCCAAGAAACATAAAAGAGTTGCAAGCATTCCTTGGGAATATCAACTTCCTAAGGAGACTTATCGCAAATCTAGCTGAGCTGATAAGACTGTTAAGCAACATGTTAAGAAAGGATGCCAAGGTAAGATGGTCTCTTAAAACCAAGCAAGCCTTTGAGGGCATAAAATTTGCCTTAACCCAAGCCCCTGTCCTCACAAGTCCACAATTTGATAGGGACTTTATCATATTTTCTTTTGCATCTGATCACACCATAGCTGCTGTCCTTTTGCAAAAGGATGATCAGGGAAATGAAAATCCAATTGCATTTTTCAGCCGAACCTTAAGAGATGCCCCTTTGAACTACCAAATCATGGAAAAGTAGGCCTATGCCCTTGTTAAAGCCATCAAGGATTTCAGAGTCTACATTTTATATTCACATGTGATTTCCTATGTCCCAAATGCTATTGTAAAAGACATATTAACCCAATAGGGATTAGAAGGCAAAAGAGGCAAATGGATTGCAAACATCCTTGAATATGGCATAGAAATAAAACCAACCAAGCTCATAAAGGGACAAGGTTTAGCCAAACTGATGTCTGAAACAAACTTTCAAGCCTTAGACATTAACCAATTGGATAATGAACAAGAGCTGGCGACTCCACAGATCAGTGAAACCTTTTTGCAATCCCCATGGTATGCTGATATATGCTTTGTATTGTTAAACCTGTTTGCTCCCCCAGGATTGTCAAGAACCAAGAAAAGATTTTTAAAGATGAAAGCTTCGAAGTTTTGTGTCATAGATGGTGCTTTATTTTGGAAAAATCATGAAGGTATATTGCTTAATTGTTTAACCATGAGTGAAACTAACAATGTCATGAAAGAATTCCATGTAGGTAACTGTGGAGGACAATTATATTGGAAGTCCACTGCTGATAAAATTTTAAGGGCTGGTTTTTATTGGCCCTCTCTTTTTGCAAATATAAAGAAATTTTCCATTTCATGTCACAAATGCCAAATCTTTGAGGGCAAAAGAAAGTTGTTGCCCCTGCCCCTTAAACCCATCTCAATTGAAAAGCCTTTTCGACAATGGGGTCTTGACTTCATTGGAGAAATCCATCCCTCCTCCTCAGGCTAGCACAAGTGGATTCTAATAGCCACTGACTATTTCACTAAGTGGTTTGAAGCCATCCTATGCAGGAAAGCCAATGACACCATCATTATCCAATTCCTTGAGTTCAATATCCTTTCTAGATTTGGCTGCCCTGAGAAGATCATTACTGACAACGCCGCTGCTTTCAAATCCAAAAAGATGATCAACTTTTGCCATAAATTTCACATTACCTTGGGTCACTCTACGGCCTATTACCCTCAAGGTAATGGCTTGGCCGAATCCTCAAATAAAAGTCTCATTAATATTATCAAGAAGATCTTAGAAGAAAACAAGAAGAACTGGCATAAAAGGCTCACAAATGCCTTATGGAAAGACAAACTTTCAACAAAGATATCCATTGGGATGAGCCCTTATGAGCTAGTATATGGCATGGAGGCCAGGTTTCCTTCATCCTTGGGCATCCCTACTATCAGACTGTTACAGGAGATCCAGGCTGAACCAAATGACATTCAACGAAGAATCAATCAGACCATTCATCTTCAGCAAACTAGAGAGCAGGTCTATGACAGAGCTCAAATATTGCAAGAAAAGCTCAAAAAGATGTTTGATAAGAGAGCTAAGGCTAAGGATTTATACATTGGCGACAATGTTCTAAGGTGGGATTCACTAAGAGAAGACAAGGGAAAGCATGCAAAATTTTATTTTTTATGGAAAGGGCCATTCGTTATTTCTGTTGTTCAGGGAAATAACACATATTTTCTCAAATCTGTAGAGGGCAGCACTGCTGAAGAAGGCCCTGTTAATGGCCTAATGTTAAAACATTACCATGATCCCTTTTAAACGGATACAATGCAGCTCTGTACATATTTCTTTGTACATTGATATGTGTATATATCAACACTTTGTTTTTATTTTTTGTATAAGCAGTCTGAGGGTTAGAGAAGCAACAGCAATGTTTGTGAAGACACAGCCAATGCCAGTGTTCCATTTTTGAGGCTCTGTCTCTTTATTAATCTCAGAAAAATAGCAAGAGTAGCACTGTCATATCATAGCAATTTATGGTAAAAAGAAACTGTTTGCAACTTGCAGTCTTCAGTCAAATAGTATCAATACAAGAGGAGCAATTTTTTGGTTTCACATCAGCAACTGTTTCCAGATCAGAGGCTAAGAGAAATACATCAGTTTTGATCCATATTTTGGATCTATTTTCAAAGATAATGCTCAAGCAACATTGTATATAATATCAAGCACACAGAAGAAAGCAGGCAGTGCTTCATTTTTCATAACAATTCAGTTGAGTAGAGGGCTGTTCATATTTCAAAGTTTCACACTCTAAGCAGCCAGCACAAAGAAGTTTTTCAATCCACAGCAACAATAGAAAATCAAGGCAGTCTGACCTGCTGTTCTTGGCTTTTCACAAGGAAAGCCATCCCCAAGTGGAGCCACTGTTAGCCTCCTGTTGCAACAGGTGTTCATCTTTCATGATTGAAAATTTTAGATGCCAAATATGTGATACTTTGCATGCTGCAATGCTCCATATTTCCTAAAGAGGTCAAAGAAGAGGCCATGAAAGTGTGCCAGTCTAAATGCCACTGTTGTATTCCAATTTTGATGACTTAACCATTTTTGAAGAATGTTCTGTAAAAGGGAAGGCCAAACAGCTTAATCTTGGCCTCCCTAGGTTTCAATTTCTTGCTTTAGAAATAGAGAATGAATATCTGTCCAAACAGCTTAATCTTGGCATATTTGTAGATAGGTAGAGAATCAAGGGAGCCCAACTGCTTAATCTGGGCCCTTGGCAGGAATAAGGTTTGATTTAGATAGGAGGGCAGTCAAAAGAAAAATTGTAAAGCTGGGTCTGCAAGTCTAAGTGCACCCACCCAAAAAGAAGAAAAAATGTTAGGAAGGTAGGCTGGGTAGGTAGCTGTGTGGTTGCAGAATCATGGCTTGTGATCCGTTTCATGTTGTCAAGTGTCATATTTATTCAGATCACAAGTTGGAGGCAGTTTTCCATTTGGAGGAGCTCAAACTGGACATCTCTAACCTCCCCTTCTTCCTCTTTCCCCAAATCACTTACTAACTTCCCTGAAGAGGTCAAGACCTGCTTGATAACTCTTGAGTTCATCATCTCCCATTATATTTTCCTAAGTAAAGGTCCTCTTTTCTTAGGAGCACTGTTGTTGTTTCACTCTGTGAGTCCTGTTCCCCTTCAAATAGCCTAAGGTCTCTCACCTTAGCACTTTCTTGTCATTTTCACATTAACTCCTAACTCTATTATTTAGCTCCCTATATCATTTCCCTACCCCCTAATATGTAAAATTATATATAAAAAATCCCAAAAAAAATAATAATACCCCCTTCCTGGCATTATAGCCATATTTTCCTAAATCCGGGAAATAACAATCCATCTGGGGCTGTTTTTAGCCCATCCGTGTCCTAGCTGGAGTTAGTCTGATATCCGGTCAGACCAACAACCTTTTCCCCTAACCCTAGCCCTACAAAACCCATGTTTCGCCCTTATTCCAAAGTCTCAAATGTAAATATTTAACCCGCTCGCTCATAAATCCATAAAACCCACATTTCCTAAGTTTTAAACCCCACGCAGTGCTGTATAAAAATTCGAATATTCACCGCGGGCCCCGTCCATTATCCCTCCGCCGCCTCATTTGTTTTGCCAGCCGTCCGATCGCCCGCGCCACAGATCTACGGTGGGCGGGTGTTTTCATGCCCCGACGTGCCAAACGTTAGCGTCCGGGAGATCGGTGGTTTTCCCATCGTACTCCCACCACGCGTCGCCCACCCGTTTGTGGCGGAGTCCCCTCTGCCGAAACCACCTCTGCTCAAAGGCGGTGCGCCCAAAACCAGATATCGCCTTCCCCCCTCCTGCACTAGTGCCACGTCATGCTGACATCACCATCCCGTGTCGGCCTCACTGCCGCCGTGTCCCTGCCATGTCACTGCCACGTCACCTCCTCGCCATACGCCACATCATCCGGTTGTACTGCTGATGTCACCCTGCCACATCACCACTGTACTGGGACCTGCCTGCTGACGTCATGCTGACGTCACCGTCAAAAAGTGCGAAAGGCGCAAATCGCAGCCTAGGAAGCCTGGAATCAGAATCTGAGGCAGTTTTTCATGCGCGATTAGCGCCTGAAATAGGCCGAAATGGAAAGCCCCTTCGTGACTCAGCCTCCAGCAAGCCCAAAAGGCGCAAAATGATCAAAATTTCTTCGCGAAGCATTCAGAAAGGGGCAAACATAGTTTTTAAAGCAACAGAGGGCCGAGAAGTTGCCATAAAAGGTCGATGGGACAATCTAAACCACTCAGAAGACATTAAGGAGGCTAGGTTCAGCGCCAAAGAGTATCAGAGAAAAGATGAAGCGTCAAAGAGTATCAGTTCAACAACATCAAAGCAGGTGAAAATTAAGAACATCCATCAAAGTCAGCAAAATAGTTAAGGCCATTTAAAACTTATCTGATCGGGATTAGTGCACATTAATGGCACCGAACAATAGCAGAATCAAGTTAGAGGTGGACATAAAAGACAAATCACAGTTATTATGGAAAGACTGCAACAAGCCACCCCGGACAGACATTAACTCAGTTTGATATGGCTGCCCTCAGCACAGCTCAAAGATATTTTCATGCATTTATTTCTGGATAAGATTAGGTTAAAGTAATCATTTTCTTTCAGCCCCGTTTAGGTCGGCTGTAATAGATTAATTTTTGGATAATTTTCCCTATTTATACCAACCCTCTGTATTGTTTAAAGGGGTTGTTTGGTTGATAATCTTCATTAGAGACTCGCACTAGATATCTGAGATGTTTTACTTAATCAAAGATTGTTGAAAAGCTTTGGAGGAATGACTGCCTGCTCTGTGTCTAATTTTTTGAAGAATTGAATGCAAAATTCTTGTGCTGCAATATGAATCAATAAGTGTTCCTTACCTCTATTATTTTGATTTCACATATGCTCAAGCCATAGAACAAAGGATTGGTTTATAATTTGCTTAGCTGCACTCTATGCTCAGTTTCTGTGGTTTCTTAATGTTTTCCTCTTGAATTAGGCATAAATATGAATTTTGTTATGGCTCATGTTTGACCTATTTCACATATGAATGACTGTTATCTAGGAATTCTTAACTGCTTCCAGATAGGGCTCATTTATCTTCTTTCTGCTAACCTGAATGAGAGATTCTTAACTGCCCCTCATTCCTTAGCCTTTAATCCATCTCTTTTACCTTGAATGATTGTTTCATAGGCAACTAGCTTGCTCCATATTCCTTCTTATGACCAAGAAAACGCACCAACAGTCCTACTCCTTGACTCCATGCCCAATGGTTCTAAAACTCTCATGCTATCCCTGCCTCTTCGCTTGAAAGCATCATCCTTCCCACCAAAACACAAACAAAACCCTTTGAACTTAATAACTAGCCTAAAAACCTTATCAACAAAGCTAAATCAGAAAGAGAGAGCCCTCTCTGATTGTAGGTGGGCTAGAACCTGCAGTCCAAAGATTGGTCTGTGGTTACCTTGGCCATATCCTTTTGAGCCGACCAGGAGGACAACCTGAGTGATAACATTCCCCACCAACGCACAAGTGTTGCGTGCAATGCCCATTTTAATGCATTGAACCTTTGGTGCTCTGGTACCACACTCTCAAACTTGTTTAGGAATTCGTCCACCACTATCAACCCATCATACATCGGTAGATATCGACCCTGAACTGATAGAAAACGTAGTGATTTAGTCATCATATTATAGTTTAGCGTGGTTACTTGGCTTAACCGATTATGCCAATGTTTGTCTTCTTCTTAATCTAAGGAATCTACATGCTCCCACGGTATCCGCCCCTCCACAGTTAGATTTACCCAATCCTGATCTCGTGCAGTTATTTCGTAGATATTATCCAAGTCATCATCACTTCCATCGCTGCGTACAGGTTCAGTGTAGCCCTCTCCTTCAGTTGGATCTAGTGGGATAACTACGCGCAGGGATTTTTTTCAAATATCATCTTCCGCTTCTTTAAGTTAATGACTCCATTCATATATATGGCCCAGTCTATTCCTAACAATGTGGGGTATGGGTTATTGTCATCCATAATTTCTATTACCTCAAAATTTGTTCATGTGCTCATGCCTTCGATGTCCACTGTGACTCCTTGCAATCTCCCCATGGGAAAGATCTTTTGTTGGTTCACCATCCGTAATTGAATAGGAGACCATTGTAATGTAGGTCTCCCAATGCGTTCCAATGTCTATTTAGGTAGCACATTTGCAACCAAACCTAAGTCCAATATGACCTGATCCATCTCAAAAGTTGTCAATCTGTGCTGTCAATCGCATTTCCCGTGTGGTGTGCAAAGCATGCTTTTGGAGCTTTCGAATCACGCACGGTTCACCCGACCCGGCGCACCTAGTTATTAGCCCCTGTAATCCCTTAACTACTTTATTGTCTCATAGCAGCTTTATGCATGTCTCTAAGAAGGTAGTTATCATAGAGGAATCCATTTCTGGCTCGGTTTGGTCCTTACTACCTGGAGTAGAGACTTCCGTGAAGCTCTTCTTAGCTTCCATAAACATCTCCCTTGCATGTTCCAAGTCAAATTCAGGTTGCTTTGTATAGGCCTTACAAACCAATGTAGTTTCTTCAGGTTGTTTCCCTTTACCTTGCCTTGTGGTGGAGCCACTTCTAAGCATCATGTTCACGTTGGGGTCATCTTTTCACGGTTCAGACCTCATCATTTGGACATTTTGCATTGGCGTAAGCTGTGCCTCCCTTTTCTCATGTATCTGTGCTATCAAGGTTGGACAATCTATCATTTCATGATCAAACTACTCATAGTATGGACATGATATTCTAGTTGGGTTGGTACATTCACGCGCGTAGTGCCCAGGTCCACCACAATTATAGTATATTAATTGTCCACAACCTTGCCCAAGTCCCATTCCTCCCCATCCTCGTCCTCGCCCCTGGAACCCACCACGCACTATTGCTGTGGCTGGATCCTGACCTCGCGCCTCAGTCTGCATCCTTTAGGCAGGCATTCGGTCCATCAACAATTCATAACTTTGACAATCACGTTCATCCTGGCCCACCGATCTACAAAAATTGCAAAATAGCTACTAGGGGGTTTTTGTAAACTTTTGCAATAGATGATAGTTGTCCATTGTGTGCTTTCCTCCTACCTGACAGATCATGCACCAGAGCGCGAGCGCCACACTTGGCCCCGCCTATGCCTCTGGTCTCAATGGCATCGGTCCCCCTGTGCCAAATAGTATGTGAATATCGGATAATGATCCTTATCATGGCCCTGGCCTTTACATTTTATGCACCACACCTCTTCTCGCACTCCTGGCCGGGGCACCTTATCTTGTTTCAAACTTTGCATCTCTAAGCATAGGTTTTGTAGTTGCATGTGGATTTTCTGAACTCCCAACCCAGGATCCTGTATTGGATTTTCATGCAGCCTCATCGCTATTTCTAAAGCTTCAGCCTGGGTCGAGATCTTTTGCTGTGATAGCACCGTCCTCAGATGTGGTATCAAAGATGCCACAAACCACACAATGTGTTGTGCATCTGTTAGCGTCATGTTAGCCTCACGGATCGTACTCTTCAGTCTTTGATCCAGATCCCTAGGAGTTTCGCCTAGTAGCATCATGATCTCCTTGAATCCAATGATCAATTGCATCTCTTATTTTGGCTGGCTAAATTATTTGTTCAATGCATCCTGGATCTCTGCTATTCCTACATTTGGATGATCGCTAGAGTGCTTTATATACCATGTCAGCGCATATCCTACAGTGTGCTTACCAAAGTAGCATTTTTGATGTTATCATCCATAACGCCTTGTGCTTCCCATACTGCCTTCAACATGAACCAAAATTGGTCTAGTTCCTCACTTCCTATGCCTCTAAATATAAGCAACTTGATCACGCTCACCATTCCAACCCTATGTGGTGGCAGAGGTGGGGTAGGTGAAGATGGGGTTGAATTAGGTGAAGTGGGTGATGGTGTGGATGGTGGTGGTAATAGTGGAATGTGCTACTTTATCAACTGGACCACGCATCTTGGAGAGAACCCTGTGAGCTCCTCCTCGCTTTCTCGTGATAGTGAAATCAGGGGACTGTTTTCTAACCCTTCGATCCCTTGGTAGCCTCTTCCACTCCGCTTTACCCCAGACATCAATGGATCCTCATAACCCGTTTTTCACATAACAACATTTTAATCCAGGTATTCAATGATTTGATATACTTACCTTGTGGTCCCTTGAGAAAGTGCCTTTCCACTTCACTATAGCTCACAGTTGTATCTATCGCGAACTCAGTGAAAACCATCCTATTATCTGATCCAGCCAGTGATCTACTGCCCGTGTCATTTTATCTTCAGATGCCTCTAGACTGCGTACCAACTCTGGAGTCCACACGGTGGGCTGATCAAGTATGCACCTTCCCTGATTGTCAGCTAGCCTCACAATCCACTCATACAGTTCTGTCAAGAAAGACACGAAGAATATCTCATGGATTTCGTGTATATGTAGTGATCCAACCATATTTCTTTAGATATCTGTGGAGTTTGTTTTCCTGTACTATGAGCTCATGGAGCTTTTATTCCAACCAATCTTCAATCTCTTTCTTCATAGGGTTCCAATTTTCCAACATCAGACATCCATTAGGCAGATCCTAGTCCTGGCAACGAAACCATTTGTTGGCTTGATGGGGTCTGAGCCAAGTTAGGAAGTGTTTTAGCCAAACAAATCCCGCACTACCGGCCCTTTTAGCAACAGTCCATGGAGTGCGGACTGAATTCTCACCCGAGGTAGCAGCGGAGGGTGCTAGAACTAGGTTTCGACACCCTAGGGATGTCTTGATGGGGATTGAAATGGTTGCAAACCAATCTGCTCACTCGTGCTACTCTGCTCAGCTTGTCTAGCCTTCGCGAAGCTCGGGGGTGAGGCACTTCTTAGGTTCTTATTACTAATGGGGTTACTATAGATCAGATCTAACTCTTAAGTTCTTGAAGAAAGCATTTAATAGTTATAACCAGTGCGTGCACATATATACATAAATTCATAACATAAGCAAGAAACGCATATAGATCTGCGATAAAACACACAATAATTCTAGAACAACTTATCTTTATTTATCTCTTGTTCGTTACAACCAAATCTGCCCTGCGAACTTAGCTGCAGGGGCCCGCTCACACAGCAATAGACTCTACCAAGCCTCTGTGCACACATATGCAGAGCCTACTCTACTACTATCACCCATGACTATTACTTACAGAGTCAGAGCGACTAACGTATTCATAAACCCATAACACATCATATCTTCCGAAAAACCTACCTTCTACCCTTAGAACCTAATCTATTCATACATTCCCATGGTTTTCAGACCATGGGTAGGCTGACTCACTTTCTATTATTTTACATTATTTTCAGGCAGACAACCCTTTGACTTGATCTGTTATAGTTCATGCTTTGCACACTTTACGGAACTTTTACAATATCATCTCCCTAAATTGTGGGCTTTAGGTCCCAAAACTATTACACGGGACCTCCGCTACCCAACAGAAGGTCCACGCTTGGTGTGAATTCCTCATCTCAACCTGGAAGACTAGGATTTGGCGAACCATGAGAGGTTCCCCCACTTGGAAATAGAGAAATATATGAAGAGGGTCTTTTACAGAGAATCAGGTGTCACCCCACTGGAGCCTATGGAGTGGATTCGCGGGCTGAACTAGTCAGGGTTGTTGAACCTATTGTGGGTACCCCACTACCATCACTCCAACATCAACTTGATAGTTATCAAACAATTTCTGACCCTAGTGCATGATATATGCTTGTTGTTGAGCATGCTGAATCCCCATTACTAATATGCTAATCCATTTGATCACGCTATTGCCACACTTAGGGTTGAATCCAGCTAAGGAGTTTGGCGGAAAGGCGAGTGAGCATAACCTCACTGAAAAGATGAAGGATAAGTTCAAACTCATGAAGAAGCCGCATGGGTACTTGATAACCTCTATCACCAATTCCAACATGAAGATTACCACGTAGATCCTTGTGGACAAAGTCATGAGGAAATGTCACAGCGACGAGGTATCGGCACCAGTAATTTCTTTGGCTGCATAATGTGTGGAGGGCATGCAGTTCAACTAGGTGAGCTACCTTTGTAGCGAGTTCCTTGCGAACTGTCGAGAGCCCCGGGATGAGAGTAAAACATTCCACTATTTGTGGTTGTTTCTCTCCATTGTGCTTGTCGCTTGGGATCTTCTGGAGGACTGCCAGTTTCCTCCTGTGGAGAAATATTTGTCAGAGGCTACACTATTTGCATCCCTCTGGGCAACAAAGGACACCACACACATTATAGAGACCAAATTCTTCTGGGTGTTGATGGAGGCGAGCATTCGCATGGCCATAAACCAGAAGCCACAGTTGTCACCAACTGTGTTTGAGCATCTTTCAGAGTATGCAGAGTTCAAAGTTGACTTCCACTGTGTATACGTCCTGGATTGGAAGGATCTGCAACAAAAATGGTTTGACCTCCCTTACCTCACAACATAATTCACTATTCAAGAGGTCATCAAGCACTAGTCGGTTGACTGGCATACTCTATTCGATCTAGCTATAGGCACCAGGAAGTCCACAGAAAAGAAGAAGAAGGAAGGAGCAAAGTAGAAGGTCTAGCAGTTGGTTGAGAAGCAGAGAGAAGATGTTGAGGAGAAGGCGCAGGAGGAAGAAGAGTGTGCTGCAAAGTAGTAGGCTAAACAAGAACAGTGTGATTCTGAGTGTAGTGGTAAGTATCCTTCGCCCCAGATAGAGGAGGAAGAGCAATCAGAGTAGGGCGGTGATGGACAATAGGAGTAGAGAACCTGCTTCCAGATCAAAAGGTATAGGCAACAAGGAAAGGAAGGGCTGCGGAAGAAATCAAAGCAACCAAGACATCACTGGACCCAATCACTCTGAGAGATGTCAACCTTAATGAGATTGGAAACAAGGTGTGCGATACCACTAGAGAATTGTTGTAGAAGCTTGAGCAACAACAACAACAATAGTTGAGTACCATTCAGGGGGATTTGTGCAAGCTTCAAATTCAATTGAATCAGATCCAGGTAGGTGTAGGGCATATCAGCCCTACATCAACAAGTTTGGAACCAGGGACCATTCAGGCTGTAGAGATGATTTGATCATTGGATCCTCAGGTAGTTGCACTACCAGATGGAGCCTTGAGCATGGAGGTGATCGATGACAAGGTCATCGTATGTTATTTGATGAATATTGGCCTCAACCCGGCTGCTCTCCCCAATGAATACCTTCACATGCTATAGGCAGGCGTGACATCAGAGTTCAGAGCTCGAGAACAGCACACACTCATCCTCATCAGTGAGTATCAGGTGAATAATGAACATATGTTGGTTAAGAAGAAAGAGGCACTGAAGGCCAGTGATACAATCTAGGCATAGAGTGCCAAGCTAGTAGTCGCGGTGGCAGAAGCATGCAGAACAATGCCTAAATTCCATATTCCATAGGAAGCACCGTTAGAGGTGAAGATCAAAAAGCTAGTTGCGGGCATGCATGATGCCAAGGTAAGACTCGCCAGGGTTCAGTTTGAGATGAACCTGAAGATAACTCAAATGGAGTTGAAGTCACAACCTTCATCCCCGCAAAAGGTAAGGGAACAACACGAATCCTATGTGAAAAATGGAGTCACAACGATGGATACCGCAGTGGTGGACTGCACCACGCTGTTTGAGTAGGCCATGGAGGTAGTTGTTATAGACATTTTTGTGCCTTACAACTATAAGCATGAAATGTCCATAATTACAGGGATCCAAAGTCCCTAAAGATGTTGTTACAGCTCCTAAAGTAACAAGGTCAACCAATGACAACTTCTCCCAGAAGTTCTCCACCAAAAACCACTTAGAAATAGTCAATTCAGGATCAATTCAGAGGCTCCACTAGCTGCCTACGTTGAAATGCAGAGACTACACTGGCTAGGTGCACTGCAACGCAGGTGGAAGCACTACTAGGGTGCGCTGAACGGAAAATGACAAATGGAAAGCTCATTCAACGAGGTGGAAAGACCCTGGAAGCTTCCAGAATCTTCTCCAATGACACTTGCCTCAATGAATTCGACTAGTGATGAGTAAGAGGCTGTCAACCTCCAAGTGGGAACAAGAACTGACAGAGAGAAGCCACAAGTCAAAACATAAGCTGACTCATCCTCTATGCTTACATCTATATATGGATCTCTCACCCAGAGGTTCAGGAGGCTGGAATTTTGTACTTTGTAGAGAATTGCTGTTGGTTTGAGATTGAGATTAGTACATTGGGTGATTTATGCTTTGTTGGAGGAGAGGAACGGATTCCTTTGCTGGGAGGTAGATGCTGGATCGGAACTCACTTGGTTGTATCTCCTCTTGGACTTTCTTATTTTATCAATAAACTACTTGAGTTTCTCCTACATGCTGTGTACCAATGATGTTTTGTTATGCTTACATGTTTAGCTTAATTTGATCTTGAGCTTTTTATGAATGTATATCTGTATCTTTGTTTAGTTTCTCACTCTTGTGATCTTGCAGGAATTCGGTGAAGCTGGGCCGGTGAAGGAGCAAGAAGCTGGGAGCTACTGAAGAGAGGAGTGATTTGGATCGACAAACTAGCGGAAGACACAGGTTAGTTAGATCCTTCTTCCTCATTTACATTTCATAAAGAAGAATACTCAATTAGTTTACCTTGGTTGTTGCTAAGGCACTATCACACCTTAGAGTGGGATAGGGGCATTCCGAATTGGATACTTTTCCCAACAACAAATTGGCGACTCCACTGGGGAGAGTATCTTGTTATTTTATTTGTGTTTCTATTGTTGTTCTTCTCATAAACGCAGGAGTGCCGAATCGAAATGCATTTGCCATTTTCAAATGCAAAGTAGAGATCTGCCACTCTAATCCACTCACTGGGCCTGTTTTTATGATCTGAACAAACTAATCCACAAGTGCTCTAACAGCCCTTTGTGATAGATCTTAGTCCTCCTTTAAATCATCCTCCTAATTGTACCTAATTGATAGCTTCGATTCGGCCAAAAACTGTAGATTAAACTGCAAATCGTGACCCAAAACCCAGAGACAACTCTCGTTTCTACTTCAGCGCAGACTCTGTGAAGAGGTTCTGCATTTCAATGCAGGTCCCGTGAAGGCTACCTGCGCTGAAGTTGAGTTTCTCTGTGCTGAGGGTGCGCTGATCAGCCCTTGCCTTGTGCAGCTGTGGTTCCCTGCTTCCTTTTGCTCAGTTTCATCTCTGATTTTTGCAGCCTGTTATCAGTCAGTGTACCTATCTGAAACCCCTTTTCTTTGCCTCAATTCCGGCTCAGTTGTATAAGGAAACTGTATTTGTTCTTTGTGTATTTGTTACATCATTTGCAGTTTCCCATTACAAAAGTAATCTAGTCATACTGTCGCCCTTAGATCTAGACCTGTCGTAAGTGTCGTTTTGATCTTGCGAGTGAGTTTGTTTGTTGTTCACAGTTGATTGAGCTTTTACTTTTGTCGTTTGGTTTGAATTTATGCATTTCTAGTGTCGAAACAAGTAAATCATAAAGTGTCGTAATCGTCTTTTTGATTTCGAAAAAGGAACTTGTTTATGTTTTCACTTGAAATCGAATTCAAATTTGTAAAACAGCTTTCTTTTTAGGCATCAATATTAAGAAAGTGAAAACAAATACATGCATATGTGCATTTGAATTTTGATAGTTTGCATGCTTTGATTTAGGAAAAGTGCATTTACAGTGTGCTCTATGCTCTTTGAGAAAAGTTTGTGTCTTCCTTTTCCCCTTGTAGCTAGGATTTTCATTGTTGAAAAGATATAAAAGCTTGCTTATCATCTTTAGACTGCATTTAGGAATTGTATCATACATCTCATGGTGATCCAAAAAGGCAAACTTCTAAGAAAGATCAACCTAAAATAAATTGAATGAACTTAACAACGCTTTGTAACTTAACGCACAACATAGAGGTCTAGGCTAGAGACGTGTTCCGGCGTCGTAAAACCTGGTGACTGTCGATCTCGCTGATGGTTGGGTGATTCCTCCTGAGAGACGATAGCGCCAGTACGGATTGTGCTCCCATGTACCGTCGAGTATATATTGGGAGACCCCTATAGGAACAAAACCTTTATCCCTAGGAAGCCGTGTCGGCCGCCCTACTGATCGCAATGCACTGAACACAGCATTCGGGAAGATTGAC
Source organism: Pinus tabuliformis (assembly GCA_031772625.1). Lineage (NCBI taxonomy): Eukaryota > Viridiplantae > Streptophyta > Pinopsida > Pinales > Pinaceae > Pinus > Pinus tabuliformis. The sequence continues at coordinate 768,802,372 of CM062815.1, forward strand.
CGCCTGTACCTTAAAAAGTATTCTGCGGTTTTGCGAAATGTTTGGCACACCCTCTACCTAGAACTCCAGAGCAGTTCCTTTTGGCCTTTTTCAGACTCTATAACGGAAAAAGTCCATCCGAGCATTTGTCACTTCGGGCTCGTTAAAACATTGAAGGCGACTAGAGTCATCTTTTGCTTTTTCTCGAATCTTTAAAACTGAAAAAGCAAGTTGTGTCTAAAGCGTCGTTAAAATTTATTTTAAACAGAACAATCACCCCTTTTTCCTGCGTTGATCTTTAGGTTGAGAAAATGGAGCCCACCAACCAAGGAATTCCCCTTGGTGGAAATCCTAGTCCCTTCTCCTCTTGAGGAGATGTTGGTGCGCCCCATATGGCGACATTGTCGCTTCCAGGACTGACAATTGGCTTGCCGGTCTGGCTCTTCTCAACCAATGTCGTTCAGAACACCACTATTCCTGAACAGTCGAATCAACAGTTAGACCAGTCCAGAGTTGCCCACCAGCCTTCTACTTCCTCTAATTCTTCCTCTCCTCCTTCCTCTTCGCTTGACAGAAATGGTAAAACAAAAAACCAAGTTCCTAAGGAGAAGAAGGAAAAGAAGAAGAAGGAGAAGAAGAAGAAGGAGCCGAAAGCGACTGGGGGCAAACAAGTGTCGTCTGACAAAAATGCACACACAGCACTGACTAGGCCTAGATCGCCATGTGTCATATGCAAGGGAGACCACTTCCACAGAGATTGTCCCTGCATCCCTCGGATACTAAGGGACTGGTCTCCCCGTTTGCACAATTCGGTGGCATCAACCTCTGATAGCCATGTTGAATGCACACCGTCAACTAGCGAAAGTGAAGTCCCTCGACAAAAAGGGAGAGCTAGATCTCCCTATAGACTGTGCGAAGGCAACCACGCCATCCACCGTTGTCCCTTCTTAGACGAAGCGAAAAGAGTTTTGGATGATCGTCCGGTTTCACCGTTACGACTTCCTCCTGGATATAAAAAACTCTTGCCGAGTCCTTCGTTAGTTGAAAATCCAGCTGGCCCACTCAAGTGGTCAGCTGAAGCGCCGATCATTGAAGATGAACCAACTGAATCCATACCTGACGACAGTCAAAAGGTCGAGGCGGCAGTTGACCCGGTCTTGCCTTCAGAGGATTTATCTTCGAATGATACAGTCACTGAAGAGGATAAAGATGACACCATCAAAATTCTCTTCATCAACACAGACTCTGACGAGCACGGGGGCAATCCCCCCATTCCCTTATCGCAGGAAGGAAGTTCGTCAGAGCGATACCCAGCCGTCTACTCGGTCCCACCACCAAGCAACCTGGTTGTCTCCTTCGACTTGAACCAACTAGGCAGACCCCGTTTGCCAGCAAGCATACCATTCAGAATTATCGTCCAAATATATAGAATGGTCATGGCTGGCACCATCATTGATGAGGTGGCATCTGTGAGTATCCTTTCCTCTATTTCTTGGAAAGTGCTTGGTTCGCCAGCGCTTTTGCCTGAAATGAGAAATCTGACAGGCTTTGATAAAGGAACCAGTCGACCTTTAGGGATCCTCCCCAATGTGCCCATAACATTGAGAGGGAAGACCGTTCAAATGAACGTGATGGTCATTCAAGTACCCTTGGATTATAACCTACTCCTTGGACGAGACTATATATATTGCATGGGAGCCATCGTCTCCTCACTCTTTAGAGTAATGTGTTTTCCGCAGGAAGGAAGAGTGGTCAAGCTCGTGGACCAGCTTTCATTTCCCGGATCACGCATCGCAAATAGTCATATACCATCCCTAAATGGTCTCTTCACGCAAGAAATGTCTCAACCCACGGTCCGTCCTCCCGATGAGCGTGAGTAATTCGGAGGGATATGACTGGAACCCGGGGGGCATGCGTCCTGGTCTGCTTCGGCAGGAAAACTTTGGGTATAGGGTAGGTTTCCGCGGGAGAATATGACTAGTCCGTACCCCATCCGTGATTGGAAGAGGGGTTGTTCTAGAATAAGATTCTTTTGTCAAAGTTATGTGTTTGGCACTCGTTGTCACTCACCTTTGTCTATCTCGGTAGACATCGCCGAAGAAGTGTTTTGTTTGAAAGATTAACAGGACAATCTTTGGGTAACCTGAAAGAGGGAGGCCTCTCTCGGTAAAACAATTGTTTTGGCGGAAGTGAAGTAGAGGTAACCTTGAAACTCTGTTTTATACTTGGGGGCATGCAAACCTTTTGGAGTGCAAGCAAGGGGCGGCTATTTATTTTTTTAAATTTTTAGGTCCTCCCTTTAAACCTGTAGGTCTAACACTTTAAACTCGTAGGATTAGTCGTTTCTGAACTTGCATAACGAAAGGATGTGGGGCATAGCTTTGTAAGGCGCAAGCTCCATAAAAAATGGAATCTTACATGAGACATTCTTATCATATGACTGGATAATCGAGCAGTTTTAGCACATAGTTCATGCTCGTTAAAAAATAAACATAAGATCGAGCAGTTTTAGCACATAGTTCATGCTCGTTAAAAAATGAACTATCTTCTGGTAAATAACCACCGTGAATGTAACATTATCAGCCATTAAAGCCTTGGTCGTGTTTGCACCGTCACCTCCACTTTTCCATTGGCCGATCATTCACCTCCATATTGATTGTTTACCCATTTTGAGTAATAGCTGCGAAGAGTGATTTCACTAGCCATCCTTGTGACACTGTCGTGATTGGAAAATTCCAAACCCTTACCTGGAATCAGCTGCTAACCTGTTTTATCACTCGTTCCTCAAAAGACGAGTCTTCTTTAAGCTCTTTTCATCTGACTCGTAAAATATGAAAAGATTGCCGAGTTTTGGCCTTCCAGCTCGTTAAAGCGACCGGAAGTGCTATCCCTCCTCTAGATTTTAATCTTTTTGGACCTGAGGGATTATTGCACAAAAAGATCGAGCGCTTGTTTTGTTCGTCTCATTAAAACTATCAAAAATTCATCCCTTCTGTATTGTTTTATACTTTTTCGGACTTAAGAGATTATATGACGAAAAAGGACCTTTGGAGTTATTTTTACGTACCTTTTTAGACTCTCTAAAAATGAAAAGGGACCGAGTTATCTTTGTCGTTAAACTCGTTAAAAAACATTAATAGCGACAAACTTGTCTTTAGACGAGAACGAGTTTCACTATCGCTAGGCTCGTTAAAACATAGCGATGGGTTTGCCCGAAGGGAAAATTATAGAAAAAGCATATGTTATCCTCCTCAAGCTTGACAAAAATAAAGAGGTACTGGTCAGCAATGACTGGGGAAAAATTGGGAAGAAACTCAAAGAACTTTATTGGTAGCAAGTCGCTCTTGAACATGACACTTCCACTCCGTGCCAGAGTCGGGTTGGGTTGTTTCATTCACCGGTCACATCACCATGGTCTCGCAATACCATCCACCTTTGGGGTAAATGCTACCAATCCATCACATAAGTGTCGCCGATATGTTCAAGAGAAGTCACCTAGAGAAGTCAACCGTGTCCCATCCACTACCATACATTATCCTTCATTCTTTCATGACCGCCACCCTAAACCATATATCATCAGATCGTTTTTACCTCCATCAAAATCATTTGCTCCGTTCCGTGTCACTGATGTGGGATACATTAAGGCCCTCCTTTGACGGATTGCTTCTTGTCGACATCAGCTCATTATCCAAGAAGTCGATCTAGGGACACCCCCTTCAATACTTTGAAGCTTGCATGCCTCAATGGCAAGTTTCTCACTTCCGGCGACAAGTATACATCAATGACCTTCGACCGAAAGATTTTACGTGGTGTTCGACGCCAAGTCCTTTATTCACACCACGTGAATTGTACTGCAGTACCTTGAGGGTCATTATCATTATCGGTGATTCCTCTCGTGCTTGTTAACGGTTTACATCATTCACCGGTAATCAAGCGATGTCTTTCCATGTTCGACTTCAGAACATTTCTCACATGGATCGACTTGTACTTAGAGTGAAGATCGAACGAGTTTGAAGACCCTGGATCTAGTTTCATCCATCCGGGCTGCGATATATATTCAGGAAAAATAAATACATTGACATGTACAGCATTGCAGCACAGATAATCATCCTACCAAAGGATAATGATTTCAGCAAGATCATCAGTCTATCATCAGACAATTGTCTGTCCTATGTACATAAAAATTAATTTATAAATCTGAGCATGGGAATGTCCGCCTCAGCTAGATCATGAAAACAGTATGAAAAATAATGTATTGTATTGTATCTTATTACAGGTCTCCTCCCAGCATTGAATGAACTTCGGATCCTCCTAATAAAGCATTTCACCCGATAAACGGCCTCATACTTTAGGGGGCAACTGTTATAGACATTTTTGTGCCTTACAACTATAAGCATGAAATGTCCATAATTCTAGGGATCCAAAGTCCCTAAAGATGTTGTTACAGCTCCTAAAGGAACAAGGTCAACCAATGACAGCTTGTCCCAGAAGTTCTCCACCAAAAACCACTCAGAAATAGTCAATTCAGGATCAATTCAGAGGCTCCACTAGCTGCCTGCGTTGAAATGCAGAGACTACACTGGCTAGGTGCACTGCAACGCAGGTGGAAGCACTACCAGGGTGCGCTGAGTGGGAAATGACAAATGGCAAGCTCATTCAACGAGGTGGAAAGACCCTGGAAGCTTCCAGAATCTTCTCCAATGACACTTGCCTCAATGAATTCGACTAGTGATGAGTAAGAGGCTCTCAACCTCCAAGTGGAAACAAGAACTGAAAGAGAGAAGCAACAAGTAAAAGCATAAGCTGACTCATCCTCTCTGCTTACATCTATATATGGATCTCTCACCCAGAGGTTCAGGAGGCTGGAATTTTGTACTTTGTAGAGAATTGTTGTTGGTTTGAGATTAAGATTAGTACATTTGGGTGATTTATGCTTTGCTGGAGGAGAGGAAGGGATTCCTTTGCTGGGGGGTAGATGCTGGATCGGAACTCACTTGGTTGTATCTCCTCTTGGACTTTCTTATTTTATCAATAAACTACTTGAGTTTCTCCTACATGCTGTGTACCAATGATGTTTTGTTATGCTTACATGTTTAGCTTAATCTGATCTTGAGCTTTTTATGAATGTATATCTGTATCTTTGTGTAGTTTCTCTCTCTTGTGATCTTGCAGGAATTCGGTGAAGCTGGGCCGGTGAAGGAGCAAGAAGCTAGGAGCTACTGAAGAGAGGAGTAATTTGGATAGACAGACTAGCGGAAGACACAGGTTAGTTAGATCCTTCTTCCTCATTTACATTTCATAAAGAAGAATACTCAATTAGTTTACCTTGTTTGTTGCTAAGGCACTATCACACCTTAGAGTGGGATAGGGGCATTCCGAATTGGATACTTTTCCCAACAACTATAGTCACTTCCCTAAAGGAAGATCCCACCATGCAGGTCTTAAATACAGAAGTCTACAAGCTCCAGTAGTAATGTGATGAGGTAAGGGCGATGGCGCACATGGTTGCTACAACACAACGTCTTGCCAAGTTGCAGGAGGAGAAGCATATTCTTACACAGGTGGAAGCATCACAGAGGAAAGAGGTTGTTCTCAAGGCTAGAATGGGGCCCTGGTTGGATGAGGCATACATTTTCTCTACCAATATTTAGGAGAAATTGGCGAACTTGTAGAGCACGCAATAGAAAATATAGCAGAATAGTGCAAGACTAGCCAAAGAGTAGCTGGTGGAATAGATCAAGTAGGCAACCACACAGATCGTAGCTGAGGTAGTAGTTTCATAAGTGGAGCTACGGTATCTTTGCAGTAAGATCTTCATGCTAGCCGAGTGACTCGAGGGCGAGTCATGATATTTGTGTTGGGGGGCTGTTGGGATGGGGTCACCTAGGGTCAATTTTGGGGGAAAGGGCCAAGTTTTGTTTTATAAAAATCTAAAGTCTTCACAAATTGTGGTTGTGGAGTGCTTAGATAGTTAAAGAGTCATAAAAGTTTTTACCCTTCTCTATGTAAGTTGAGTCGTATTTTTGAGGATCTACCCATGCTCTGTGGACCATGGGATTGTATAAATAAGTGTGTCTTAGGATGTCTAAGCGAGAAGAATGAAGTTTGTCTATGGGAGAAGTTTAGAGAGTTAGTGCATAAGAGTAGGAAGAAAGGTTGTACAAGTGTGTGCACAGAGGCCTACATTAGAGTCCACAGCTGAGCGCGTGGACTCCTGCAGTTGAATGTGCAGGGAGCTCTTGAGTCTATAAGCTTGAACTAATTATCAATAAAGAAGATTATTATAGAAATTCTTGTGTTTCATCTATTTACTTCTATTATGAATGAATGCACTTATGTTGTGATGAATGATGGGTTTACAAAATAATTATGTATTGATGCACAACTTTACATGATTTATATTGTTATATGAATGCAATTGATGTTAACTATTTACGTGAATATTATCTTGTCATATGTTAAAGTTATCAAACACCTAGGCTAACCTGAGTAATTTTTGGGTTAAGAGTAATCTTTGATGCACATAAGTAACTGATTAGTCTACTCAATGTCTTTGAAAGATAGTCATAGACCTTTGTGGAGGTCTAAAGGCTGATTAAAGGAAGGTATATCGATAATCCATGAAGGCTTATTGATCCGGGAAAAGGCAGATTCCAGCATCCCCACATACTGCTTTGGGTGGGACTTTAGTCCGCGCTCCATAGATTGATGCCAAAAGGGCTAGTAGTGTAGGGATTTTCTTGGTGCAACTAACTCTAAACCTGGGTCAAAACCCACTAAGCAAACGCGGATCTAGGTTCTGTACAACTTTCTTAGCTTCCTTCTTTCTCTTCTTCGCAGTAGTGGTCTCAGCACCTCTTCTTGGCCTAGTAGCTAGATCTAACAGTGCGCGCCACTCTTCTGGCCATTGTGTTACTAGCTCATGCACATTAATATTCATTACCAAATAAAGAAATTCATGCCACTTTTGTGTTGGATCCTTCCACTCTTTGATATACACTCTATGAAATTTAACTTTGAATGGTGCATAAGCTGACAATTTCATGTACAAGGTTGCAAACAACCTTGGGCGTTGGTTAACTGCCACGTGAAGACTTTCTTCCATTAGGACCTAAAAAATCTTGGTCTCTATGATTCGCGCAGGGTCCTTTGTAGCCTAGAGGGAGGTGAACTGTGCTCCCTCTGGTAATCCTTCTTCCAATGGAGGAAACTAGCTATCCTCTAGCAGCTCCCATGTAACCAATACAATGGGGAGAAGCAACCAAGCATAATGAAATGGCTTGGTTTCATCGTGGGCATTGTGGTAATTCGCGAGAAATTCTTGGTAAAGGTACCAGACCAATTGAACAGTACACCCTTCGCGCACTGAGCCACTAGAGACACTACGGCCGCCAGAACTTCATCCACATGGCATTTCCTCATCACCTTTCCAGCGAATATCTGCGCGACCAACTGAAATGCAGGGTCATTTATTGAAAGGATGGAATACCCTCGCACCTTCTTCACAAGTTCATAATCTTTTTCATGCACTCTGCCAACTCCTTCTCTCCTGTCTTTCCGCCAAACTCCTTGGCTCAATTCATATGTTCAAGTGGCAGGTGCGTAATCCTATGAATCAACATGTCAGTGATGGGGATAGGCCCTCCTAGCCATAAACACCCATCATGCACCAAAGTGAGCAGTTTTCATATGCAAATTGTATTAATGGGGGTGCGGTGGTAATGTGCCACCCAAAGCAAGTTGAGCAATCCTGATTGCTCAACATCGTGAACCCATTCCTCCATTGCGGTAAGACTTGTTTCTTCATAGTAAACTCTTTTCATATACGTGTTCATCACTAAGTGTGGGAACTTAGCATGACCCATGACGTCCCAATCCTCCATCTCCAATAGCAGGATTCACGTGAGCCATGGACCTTCAAAGGGAATCTGCTTAGGTAGTAGAGATGTGGAAATGATACATTTCTCAGTGTCTAAGTCTTTTGTAATCTTCACCTTTCCCTTCCTCAGAGGGATGTATTGAGGGAGCTTTGTGATGGGATCCACTCCTTTGGTGTCAACATATGCTATTCTCTGGCCTTCTTCTACCTCCAGGTCTACAACCTTCTCTTTTCCCTTTGCTAGGTGCTTGTCTTTTTTCTATGTTGGTGTCGCGGTATGCTTCCTTGGGGAAGCACATACCTACACTGGCTTTTTCTTCTTTTCTTGTGCTACGGGTTTGTTTCTTTTTCCATGGAATGTTTTGGCTTGGGTGACCTTGACATCATGGGCAATGTAGGTGTGGGTTCAACACTGGACACTTCCAGTCCTAGAGCGTCAGACACAACAGCTTCAGAGATCATGGATTCGGCAGGATTATTGGTAGTCATCCTCTCCATAAAAAATTCATGGGCTTCTAGAGAAACATCTGTGTGGGTGAAGAATTCCTCCCAAAAAGCTCGGATCATCAACAGACAACAAATTTCAGCAAAAACCTTAAGGGCTCAAAGTGTTCTCTTTTGGACCAACATGCATAATTTATAGGGGTTTTGACTTCAAATCCAACCGTTCCCTCCAAATTTCTACCATTAGTGCTATTTTGGTGGCAAATCTTCAAAGATTTTGACCTTAAATGCTACCATCCTGCTCCTCTTAACCTCTTTTGGCTGTCAAGTCATGAACAATGACTCAAACAATCACTTTTCTTCCATGCTACATGGCACCTATCTCCATAGCATAGCTCCCTATGCACAACTTCATATATTGTAACTTCACCATCTTCCGCGCAGCCCGCCTATTGCATAGGCCTTTGACCCTAATAGTGTAGTTTATAGTCCCACGCTCCCTTGAAACTACCTAGAGCACTAAGATTGTCCTGCCACCATATTGTCATTTTGCAAGATCCCCCGTATATAGCTTCAATCAACTTCCATTCAGTTGTCTGGGAAAATGAACTCCATTCAGCTTCCTGAGATGAACTGCACCTCCATCTGTAATTTCTTTGATGATATGCAGCCCTAGCCAATGCATCTGAAATTTCCCCAAAAACCTAGTGAATTTACTATCATATAACAAAACCATATCATTTAGCTTGAACATGCGGAGCTTGATGTGGCGATCGTGCCATGATTTTTCACGTTTTGTTTGTACTTGTTGATGGAATCCTGCTAAAAATCTATCCTCCTCGAGCTCCATCAACTACGGGAACTACTCCTCCAAGGTCTTGCAATCTACCATATTCTTCAGTGCCACTATGCGTAGACTAGGCACAAATCAAAATTACAACTTCTACACCATATACTAATCTAAAATTTGTCTACCCTGCCAAATTTTTACAAGTAATCCTATAAGCTTATAGCACTATAGGTACGTGCACATCCCAATCATTCCGTTGCGCATTACAAATCTTCGTCAGTGTGTTCTCAAAAATATTATTGAAGGCCTCAACTATTCCATTATCCTGTGGATGATACGGTGTGCTCTTCTAATGATAGACCTGAAACTCCTCAGCCAACGTGTTGATTTTCTCATTTAGGAAGTGTGTACCTCGATCGGCCATCAACACCTTCAGGAAGCCAAATTTGGTTAAGACATACTCAAACAAAAACTTCACTATTGTAGCCCCAGTACAATCCTTAACTAGTTTTTAGTTCCCTATACTACTACTATAACCCCTTATTGTTATTAGTACAACCTCCTTATTATATTGTGTGCCCATGCAGTCCCCATATTTTTATTATTGTGCCCCATAGAAGCCCACTATTGTTATTATTGTGCCCTTACATTGTTATTGTTATGTCGGCTCTGATTATATTATGACCCCTTAGACTCCTATATATAGAGAGGAGGTCTTGTCATTTGTATCATCAAAAAATTGTTCATTTGTGTAATGTAAAGGAGTTTTCCCCCTCAAAGATGCTTACTTCTAGGGCATTGATATATATTTTCTATCTTTTCTGACCTAGTTTCATAACATTTGGTATCAGAGCTTTGGATTCTAGGGTTTCACTGCTCCAAACAAGTCATCATGGTATTTTTGCTATAGAATTTTTTATGTGATGTTTCAAAAGCTAAAGAAAAAACCCATTTGAGAAGAAATCTTTCTAAACCGTGTGTCTGAATTTTAGATCTCGTTTTGCTACATTTTCGGATATATGATATGAGAAAGTTAAGGTTTTTTAAGGTCGAAAATTTCATCTAAAATAGGTCATCATGGTATTGTCGCTATAAACTTTTCACTAAAAAGTTTTAGAAGCTAAAGAAAAAAAAAATTTGAGAAAAAAGAATTTTGAATCTCTGGTCCGAATTTCAGACCTTGTCTCGCTATAGTTTTGGATATATGAACTAATGAAGTTAGGGTTTCTGCAGACTCTCGAATTACATCCTAACCAGGTGACCTTGGGAAAATCGTCATAACTTTCTCTATGAGAAACAAATTGAAATTTAATAGGAAGTTATAAAAAGAGGACAGATTGCAGTTTTTTGTGCATAGTTTTTAGATCTGAAGGTCGAAACAATGACACGTGGCACATCGTACAATTTCGCTCTACTGAAACATTATATAATCAGGTCATCATAGGACATTGGGCATAACACTTTCTTGGAGAATCAAATTCTAATCAGACTTGCAGGGTTAGAAAGAGGACTCAAAGGGCTACTATAGGAGATAATTTTAGAGCTTTGAGATCGAAAGTACAAAGTTACAGCCATTTCAAGATCAAGCTCATGAAATCAAGAAAAGGCGATATGAGGAAGTTTGATGGAAAGGATCCAGTAAATTGGATACTACAGATGGAGAAATATTGTGATCTACATGGTGTACCACTATTACAAAAGGTATGTATTGCATCTTCATATTTAGAACTAGATCAATTTTTATGGTATAAAAGGCTTTGTTCTCATAAAAAACGTGTTACGCAATTTTCAGAGAGGAAATGATAGCACATTATGAGGATACAAAGAGCAACACCTTCTTTAGAGAAACACCACAACAATTGGAAGAAAAAAGAGAAAAATAGCTTTGTTGCAAAGTGGAAAGCAAAATTATGGCAACGAGGAAGTCTACCCCTCACAACTATAAAGATGGAAGTGTTGTTTCTCCTAGCCTTCCACAACCTACAAGGGTTACACCACAACAATTGGAAGAAAAAAGAGAAAAAGGGCTTTGTTACAATTGTGATAAAAAATACATTAAAGGTCATAAGTGTGCTGAGAAGAAATTATTTTACATTGATTGTGGAGAGGAGGAAGAAAAGGATCAAGAAACATCAAAAGAAGAGTATATACACCAGGAACCAACCCCATATAATGAAGAAATGTATCCGACCATATCTTGTAAAGCATTGGAAAGAATTACCACTCCTAAAACTCTCAAGATAGAAGGATATATCAAGAAGAAAAAGGTTCAAGAAGTGAAAGATCACATTGAGAAAGAAGAAATGAATCCGACCATATCTTGTAATTCATTGGACGAAATTACCACTCCTAAAACTATCAATATAGAAGGACATATCAAGAATAAAATTGTTCAAGAATTGAAAGATCACATCGAATCTCAAGAAATCAATCTGACCTTATCTTGTAATGCATTGGAAGAAATTACCACTCCTCAAACTCTCAAGATAGAAGAACATATCAAGAAGAAAAAGGTAAAAGTGTTGATTGATTTGGGCAATACCCATAATTTTATTGATTGTAAGATAGCCAAGGATTGAATTGCTTCCTATATCCAACACCGGAGTGTCAAGTGATGGTTGCAAGTGGAGGAACCATAAATTGCTCTGGAAAGTCTCATAATATCAAGCTATCCATGGGAGAATATGTATTGAAGAGCCTAATGCTTTCCATTCCAATGGGTGTGCTGATGTTTTACTAGGAGTCCAATGGCTACAATCTTTGGGTAAGATAACTTTTAATTTTCAAGAACTTTTCTTGAATTTTTTTTGGGAAGGAAAGGAATTTGAATTGATGGGTATCAAAGGAAAACTTGGAAAGATAATCAGCTCAAATAGAATGACAAAGCTTCTAAATAAAGAACAATGAGGTGTAATTGCACAATTATGTTCACTAGAGGATCCCACATCAAAATCATGTATTTCTCTAGATCTCCAAAATGTTTTGGAAAATCATTCTAAGGTATTTGAGACTCCCAAATGCCTCCCACCTATTCGTGATCATGATCATGCTATTCATTTGATTCCAAAAAGTGTTCCTCCAAACATCCAACCTTACATATATCGATATGCCCAAAGGAGTGGGAACTCATTCAAAAGTTGTAGAAGATCCCAGTTCAAATAGTGTTGTGAGAACTTGACAAGGAAGGATGTTATACAACAAAATGACCTCCTCATCAACTCAGAGGTGAAAGACAGGATGACTGGAGCAAAGACCACAATTGTAGGCCTTGATTCCACACTAACGCTGGTTGCACACTGAAAACCTGCTTTATAAAGCTTGTTAACAAACCTAAGGGAGCATTAGTGACCCCACTAACTCATGTTATTAGTGAAGGGGAAGCTTTAGTGAAACTAAGAGAATTTCAATGGGTCAAGCCAATGAATTGACTCACAAATGTCTAGATATTTATCCATAAATTTTCTCATGAAAAGCAAGGAAACATCCAAAATAAAGATATTTGGAGGATTTCTAATCTAAGAAAAGAAGGAAAATGGGAAATATCTGAAAAGCAAAGCAAGTTCATTACTTTTGCCCTAGTGAACTCTAGAAGGAGCTTGGCAACCCTAAGTCAATTGCTATATAAGCAAAGTGAGGGTTATTATGAAAGAGGTCAGAGCATTTGAAAGGATAGCCCACTAAGCTGTTGTGAACTCTCATACACTTAAAGAAGTGAGCTGAAAGAGAGAGAGAGAGGGAAGAAGAAGGGGCAAGGGAAGATTGATACAATGGATGGTTTTATTCACTCTTCCATTATTAATACAGAACTATAGTTGTGTTCCCTGCTCCATAGTGTCGGTAACATTGTTCATGGAGTTGTTCATTTCGATGCTTGTTTAGATGAGTGGTTTAGTTGTATGCTAATAGATGTTCATTGTGCATTCTTATATTAGTTTTCAGGATTGTATGCTGTGATTGTGTTTGCATTTCCTTTGTGCAAGAATTGATTTGGAGTCGGCTTTGAGGGAGTTCTTCTTGGTTGCATAGCGATCTCTAAACAAATCTAGAAGGAGACTTGAGGTAATCCTCTTTCCATACTTTGTTAACTTATATTTGATAGATGAACATGTGTATGACTTGGTAGATTCTACTGATAATCTTACAGACTGTCAAAGGTCCAGGGAAGGCCTTTGAGGGTAGTTTTCATTCTCCATACACCGTGCATTTCAACCCATAGCAGAATTGGCGACTCGACTGGGGACTATACATCTAGTTCTCGGTTTACCCAGACTCTTCTCTATTATCTCTTCCTTATAAGAGCTCCCTATTCTTCAGCAATCCTTTTTCTAATCCACCAAATATCTTGCTGCATCCTACTAGTGTACATTCATCTTAGAAACTGATCTTGGAAACCCTTGTTGTGTATGATTTCCCACACTAACGCAGGTTACTAGGCTACACAGAGCTTTATAAAGCACTATGCCTGTTGTGGAGGTAAATCCTCTCTGCGGACAGAGACGATCCCTACTAGCCCAGACCGGGTCTAGCAACAATCACACAATGCTACCACGCAAGTTCCTAACCACAAATACAAAGTAGATGGTGAGAACCTACTTGGATTCCAACGCTAGTGTTCGTCGAAGAGATGCCGCCTTCGTTCCTTTGCCTTGGCCGGTCACGATCCGCACGATCTCCGTGATAGGATACCTACACATGCAAATAACAACATGAAAACAAGCGTAAAATCTAGTAGATGCAATTATATATCGGTCAGAAAAGATATAACTCAACATCAAACATAAAGCAATGAGAGTGGAACCATAATGATAGTCATCTATTATTAATGAATAACAAAGAAGAATACAACCATTGTTCTGACGTCAAATCCTCCTTTGGCTGGGTAGTCAGCTACACAAGTCTTGCAAAGCTTGTTAGGATGAGGGACAAGCCTCTCTCTCTTTGGGTGACAAGAATCTCCTTACTTAGATTTGGCCTTATGGGTGCAAAGAAGGCTCTTGCAGCTTCAAACTCTTGAACTCCTAGAATTATGAGTATTATCACTGTAACTAGCTTTCTCAAGGCATAGAGGCAAGCTTTTATAGATAGAGAGGGAAAGAGATAGGATCAACCACATTATTCATGGGATTGGCTTTATCACTTGGAAACTTCCATGAAAGGTGGCAAATCATTTTCCTTTCTATGGAGATTCGAAGCCAAACCATCCTAGCTCAACATAGATTCAGTTCGTCAATGGGTTGAAGAGAACCTTCGGGAGTTGGTCGTTGAAAAATTTACTCAATTTGGTTGGCGCGAGTGCGACTCTGGGACAGAGCGCCAATGGCACGCCCTTTATAGACTATTTCCCCCATTGGCGCGGGCAGTGAACTGTGAACCCGCGCCAATGTAAAAAGAGTTGTTTTCATGAGGAATTTGTAGGAGATGTCTTCAGGGCAAATGAAGCTCATACTAAGAGGAATATGATGCAAGTGGTTTCAGGTCATGTCGCTTCTCACAGGTCCCAAAATGAGTCCTCCAGTATGCGGGTGAGGGACAACAGGGATGGTGACAAACGGTGACAAATTGCTGTGTAACAGATGCCCCCTGAAGCATGAGGCCCAAGAGAGAGAGGGGTGAAGTGCTTTACAAGAACATGCATGACTGAAAACACGGCTGCCAGAGAACCTGCGTAAAGAAGTACAACTGATATCTCAAATACATGATATATGTGTGGTATGGGCGCAGCCATCCATAACAGAGTACATAATAATCTAGATCCAAGGTATGGACCCAGCCATCCGGAGGGGATCAATGAATAGACTCAGGCATGGTCACAGCCATCCAGTAAATGGGTCATGTAATAATAATCCACAAATCGCAGCCTGGATCTCAATAGAAAAAATCCAGGGTCTTGCGCTCCATCTCGACCCATTCAAAGTACAAGTTCAAGCATGCGAATGTATGAGTTGAAGTCGAACATGCATGAACATCGTCTGATTACCAGTCAATAATGAAAACTGTTAACAGACGCGAGAGGTACCACCAATAATGACAATGGCCCTCAAGGTACTATAGGTACAATCTACGGCGTGTGAATGAATGAGCTGGCGTCGAACACCCGTAGAATAATTCGATCGGAGGCCAATGATGAAAACCTCTTGTCGAACATGAAGAACCTGCCATTGAGGCATGCAGGCTCCAAGGCACCAAAGGGAGTCTCTAGATCAACTTCCTGGATAATGAGCTGAAGTCGATAGGAAGTGACCTTGATCAAAGGTGGGCCATAATGTTTCCCACATCATTGACACGAGACAGAGGAAAGATGTTGTGGTGATGCAAAATGATGCGAGGTATCAGAGGAGGTTGTAGTTCTGCAGAGGTCAACTTCTCTTGAACATATCGGCGACACGACAGTGGATTTGGCAGTATTTGACATCAAATGAGCAAGGGTCATGATGACAAGGCAATGAGCAGATGAGAGGCCAAATAGGGTAACCCAAACCCATGGAGGCTAGTGTGAAACAAGATGAGATGTCCCCACCCCGACACGAATGCAGACAAGTGCCATGTTCAAGAGCGACATACTGCCGACACGATGACAATTATGGATCCATTTTCCCCACCATTTCTGGCGAGTACCCCAATTATTTTTAACAAGCTTGATGGGGATAGCATGTTCTTGTGAGCGTCATTACAACGGGATCCAATGTCATTAAGTTTTAACGAGCCCGACAAAGGAAAAACTTGGCGTCTTTTCCTATTTAGAGAGTCTGAAAAGACTGCAAAAAGAAAACTCCAGGGGGGTCCTTTTTTCGTAAAGTTGTGTCTCTCGAGCCCGAAAAAGTATAAAACAATGCTCGAAAGAACCGCCCGACCGTTATGATTGAGGAGTACTTTTCAATTATAGTGACATTGATCCGAAAAAGTAGAAGAGCGATCAACATCACGTCGCTTCATAACCATTTACGAACCAGAAACAACAAGGATCCGACAATCTTTTCGTTTTTACACGGTCGGGAAAAGGGTTTACAGATGACCGCCTCTTATTTCCATTTAACGAGTCAAGAGGGAACTCGACAATCTTTTCACTTTTAATGAGTTAGAAAAGAGCTGAAAGATAACTCCATCATGACTTTTTCGTGTATTTACCGAGTCTGAAAAAGCGTAAAACACAACTCACTTCACCATTGAAGTTGCAAAAAGGACCTGTCATAGGACCAAAAACAAGCGTAAAACCTGTTTTTGACCAAAAGCACATTAAAATATTCAAAAATCAATTTTTTAAACCTTATTACAAGCCAAAAAGCCTATAAATGTGGTGAAAATGTAAAAACAAAATTACTTTTACCTTTTTACCTTGTGCATAGTGGTAGTGGTCCATTTGGAGTGCAAACTTCAAGCAGCGATTACCAGCAATCCGGGCAACCATTTGAGATTTCGCCAGTTCCAGGTAAGAGGCACTCTTATAAGCTTCATTTTCATTCCTGTTTTCATGCATTTTGTTCCTGATTTGGGCCTCTACAAGGGGGATTTCAAAATTTAGGGTTGCACCCCATTTGCGCGGGTATCCGCACGGGTCCGCGCCAAAGGGGTGATTTACCCAAAGGTGCCGCGCCATTGGCGCGACTGTTTTAGAAACAGTCGCGCCAACCGTGCGACCTAGGTTTTTACTTAGATTTTCCCATTGATTTTGAAATTTGTCCGGTGTATATGTTTACCAAGGCTTTATTAATGATGTATTCATCCTTGTGGGTGCAGGAAACACGCAATAATGCTGGTGGAATGGAAAGAACAAGAGCACGATGCCATAGATGCCTTAGCTCTTGCAGACGAAGGATGCATGAATGCGTGAGAGACTGTGGTCTCAAGAAATTCTTTCTTACCTCCTATCTGTGAGCTCAACCAGAGCTATTGCAGTTCATAGTGGATGCTTGGGACATCGATGACCAAGTATTTCGACTACGGGATCAGACCTTAGAGCTGGATGTATCCGATGTGTACTTCATTACTGGGCTGTCACGGAGAGGGGCAGTCCCCATTCTGACTGGAAGCAGGCCTTCCGCAGAGAAAATAGGTGAAGTAAAGGCTCGTGTGTGCCCAGAGGCACAATTTGGGAAGAACAGCGCCAAGGTGGATATTGCCACCATCCATGATTTGGTTCTTAAGGTGATATTGTTCACCATCACACGTGCAGCTGGGGTACAGGCACCCCATGAGGCCAGCAAGAACCATCTGTTACTGGCGACAGAGTGTCTTAGCCCCACCATTTTTGACTGGGCTACAGCAGTGACTACAAATATAAAGAGGCAGCTTACAAAGTGTAAGCGCGGGGGGGGTGAAATAGTTTGGATATGGTTCGATTGTGGTATCATTCTTCCTGGAACGATTACCTTTATTCCAGTACCAAGGAGCTGTGGTAGCGGACCCATTACCACGAGAGCCTAGAATGGCTCGCTCGGCAGCATTGATGCCTAGAGGAGTAGGGGGCCAGCAGATGTCTTCGCGGCCTGAGTTCTTCATATGGCTTCGCCGCCAGTTGATCGTGGTTGAAGACTGGCCATATGTGGGAACCAACTTCATGGGGGACCCAGACCTCCCACTGCCCGAGGGGGAGGAATGGGAAGAGGAGCTAGGTATGATCTTCTCTTTTTGATGTTTTTATGTATTTTTTATGTTTTTATCAATGCATGTTCTGATGACACTAATATATATGCAGATGTGGGACCAGAGCGTCCAGCTGGTTTGTCTCCTGTAGCGAGGAGGGGCCAACTTGCAGCTGACCCTCAGGCAGGAGGTGCCGTGGGGGAAGAGCTAGTGTAGAATCTCGAGGGACTTACCCAGGGGATTCCAGGCTATGCCAGATTGGCGGATGTGTCATTCGCATATCAGAGGCACACGGTGGGGGTGCTGTCCCGCATCCATCATCTGCTGAGACGCTTGGTGCGCGCGGTGACGTGCTACCATGAGCACCACCATTAGTAGACTCCTAGGTTTCTTTCATGCATAGTTTTTGAGCGACATGTTGTCCGAGGATGTATCAGAACACGTATTATTTTTTGGGTTTTGTAACGCACACAGTGCAAACATTATGACACACATATATATACATATGCCTATAGTTTATATGGATCTTTCACATGTGATGATGTGTTATATGCTATGCGAATATTTGACACAAAATGTAATCTAATGTATCAGTTGCGTAACAAATGACCCATTGTGAAATGTATTAACACACATGTATATTTTATTTTTACACAAGCTTGAAAACACACATGATAATCACATATGCAAACTATGCTTGAAGATGATTTTATTTTTTATGCAAGATTAAAAGCACTCACACACGTGCAAACTATGCTTGAGAAAAAAGGAACGGGCATGCCCCCCAGCATGGTGTCTCAATTCGAGGTACATGCCCCCCAAGCTTCAGTCCATTGAAAATGGAGTGAAGGTTGACATTAGTGTTATTGCGCTCGAATTGCACGAGCTCTTGTTTCATTATTTTAGCGAGGTTGACACAGGTAAAAGAACTTTCCTCGGCCAGATCCAGGTTCATTTTTTAAGGAGCTTGACACAGGAACAGAACTATGCTCCGCCCGAAATTCATCATAATGAACAGGAAGTCGGGGCTTCCAAGACTGTCACTCCCGATGGAAGGGAAACATCTTGGAAGTCAGGGCCCAGTGCCCCCAGGACACTATGCACGATGGCGACATCACTGGATCCAGGCATGGGACAGGTGGCCACGTAGTTGATCTTTGGTGGGGTAGATGCAACTGGTGGATGAAAACTAGGAGGGGGCGACAACGGTGCAGGAGGCATCGGGGGAGTAACGAATGACATTTGATCAATAGTCACAATTCTTCCATCATGCGGAAAGCAAACCACATGGAAAAGAGAAGAAATTAGGGCCCCCATGGCATAAACATAGTCGCGACCAAGGAGAAGACTAAAGTCTAAAACACCTTGGGTAACCAAGACGTCTATGTAGATGGTTTTCCCCCCCAAAGTAATAGGGAACTTCGAGATAACTCCTAGAGATGGACAGGCTCCTCCGTCGAAGGCCAACAGATTCTGAGTAACTGGCCCAAGCTGCGGGGAACCTAAAGCTTGCCAAGTAGTGTACGGCATAAGACTGACAGACGCGCCTTCATCCAAAACAGTGCCAGGTACTGCCTTAGCACAGGCATGTACTGTGATCTGGAAAGGCATATGGGATGGAAGGTGACCGGCGATCAGGTGATTCCAATCAAAGGAAGCGACCAGACTACTTGGTGGGGGAATGGTATGATTGCCCCCATGTGCTAAAGGAACCGAAGGAGAACCTTCGAGAGCAGCTAGGTTAGGAGAGTCATCTCGGGACTCAGGAGAATCTAAAGAGACGAGAAGAACATGGGCGTGATTTTCTTCCGAAACAGAGTGAGCAAGCGGTGGACTCGAATCGACACTCTTTCCGACCAATGGTTGGTCTGGAACAGGCGGGGGACAACCGGGTTTAGGAAGAGGGGCCTGGACAAGAGAAGAATTTGAAGCAATCTCTTTGTCAGCAGGGGGACGATCTGCAGCTGCAAAGAGACGTCGATATCCAACGGGAAGTTGAGGTGAAGGAGCTGTAAGACTTTCCAAGACAATGGAGGCTTTATCCATGAGTGGACAAAGGTGAAGGGGATGATTGCCTTCACAAAGTCTACAGGGGATTCGAATCTTCCCTTTTCCCTTACCATTTCCAACTGATAAGGTAGCATCGCCGTGAGCTTCAGAGGACAATGAGGGGCAGGCCGGATCTTGAGACCATACTTCTAAGACCCTAGGAATGGCAGGACAATCGTGAAGAAGATGGTCCTCCTTGCATAATCGACAAGGAAACTTGACCTTCTGTGGAGGAGCGGAAGGGGGCCCGACTTCAGGTGTACTCGAGGGAGTAGCTATACTTGTAGCCTCTCCTTTGGGAGCCTTCGTCTTCTTGGTCTTCTTCTTCAGCTTCTTCTTAGCCACCTCGCTACTTGAATCCAGACTTTCACCAGGCGAAGTAGAAGACGAGGACATAGAAGTAGGCGTCAAAGGGGAGAGGTCCACCTTAGAATCAACATGATGTGGTTTAGGTGGAGGAACTAAGTGACCAGTAGTTGATACGGTAGGGACCAAAGAAGTTGAGAACAACCAAATAGGCAACCCAACAGTTAGCCCTGGGAGGGACAATGTTGCCATGTAAGGAGCACCAACATTCCCAAAAGGAGGTGTTTTAGACATTTTTGTGCCTTACATATATAAGCATGAAATGTCCATAAACCAAGGGATCCTAAGTCCCTAAAAGTGTTGTTCCAGCTCCTAAAGAAACAAGGTCAACAAATTACAGCTTCTCCCAAAAGTTCTCCACCAGCAGCTGTTCAGAACTAGTCAAATGAGGATCATTTCAGCTGCTCCACTAGCTAGCTGCGTTGCAAAGCACCCAAATACACTGGCTAGGTGCATTGCAATGCACTTGAATGCACTACCAGGGTGCGTTGAGTGGGAAATGACAAGTGGCAGAGTCATTCCACGAGGTGGAGAGACAATGGAATCTTCCAGAATCTTCTCCAATGACACTTGCCTCACTGAATTCGACCAGTGATGAGTAAGAGGCTCTCAGTCTCCAAATGGAAGCAAGAACTGACAGAGAGAGGCCACTAATCAATTCATGAGCTGACTCATCCTCTTTGCATACATCTATATATGGATCCCTCACCAAGAGATCCAGAGGCTGGAATTTTGTACATTGCAGAGAATCGCTGTTGGTTTTGAGATAGATATCAGAGTATTGGGTGATTTATGCTTTGTTGGAGGTGAAGAGGGGATTCTATGCTGGGAGGTTGATGCTGGATCAGGAATCATCAGTTGTAACTCTTCCTGGATCTTCTTGTTTTATTAATAAAACTATTTGAGTTTCTCCTACATGCTTGTATATCATTGATGGTTGTTATATTTGTATGTTTAGCTTAAATCTGATCCTAAGATTTTTATGAACATAAATCCATGTCTTTGTGTAGTTTCCTTCTTCTGTGATCTTGCAGTAACTTGGTGACACTGGGCAAGTAAGGGAGCATGTAGCTGGAAGCTTTCAAAGAGGAGAGAGATTGGATCAAAGGACTAGCGCAAGACACGGGTTAGTTCATCCTATTCCTCTTCGTTTATAGTTCATAAAGGAGAATACAAGAGTAGTTTTCCCTGTTTATTTCTGAGGTCACTGTCACAACTCAGTGGGATAGGGTAGTTCTGAATAGACACTTTTCCCGATAACAAAATGGCGACTCCACTGGGGATCGTGTCTAGTTAGTTTGTTTGTGTTTCTCTTGTTGTTTGTTTCATAAACTTAGAAGTAGCGAATCGAACTGCATTTTCCATTTACAAATGCAAAGTAGACATCTGCTACTTCAATCCATTCACTGGATCTGTTTATGATCTGAACAGCTGATTCACAAATGATCTGATTACCCTTTGTGATAGCTCTTAAACCTCTTTTAAATAAACTCTCTGATTGTGCATTACTGATTGCTTTCACTCGGCCAAAAACCATATATTAAACTGCAAACCGTGACCTAGAACCCAGATAGAATTTTCGTTTCTGCCCCAGCGCAGGTGCTGTGAAGAGTTCTTGCATTTCAGCGTAGTTCCCGAGAGGGCAACCTGTGTTGCAATCCAGTTTCTCTGTGTACCAGGTGCATTGATCAGCTTAGCCCTGTGCAGCTGAGGTTCTTTGCTCATTTTTTCCAGTTTTGCCTCTGATTTTTGCAGCCTGTGATCAGTGTGTGTGTCTGTTTAAAAGCCCCTTTTCTTTGCCTTAATTCCACCTCAGTTGAATAAAAGAAACGGTATTTGTTTTTGTGTGTTTGTTACGTCATTTACAGTTTCCCATTGCAAAAGTAGACTAGTCATACTGTAGTCCTTGGATTTAGATCTGTCGTAAGTGTCGATTTTGATCTTAGGAGAAAGTATTTGCTGTTGACAGTCGATTATGCTTTTACTTTTGCCTTTGGCTTGAATTTGTGAATTTCTAGTGTCGAAACAAGTGTTTATTTCAAAATCATAAAGTGTCGTAATCGTCTCTACCTTTTTGATTTCGAAAAGAAGCTTGTTTGTGTTTTTCACTTGAAAACGAATTCAAATTTGTACAACAACTTTCTTTCTAGGCATCAATATTAAGAAAGTGAAAAACAAATACATGCACATGTGCATTTGCATATTGACAGTCTGTTTGGCTTGATTTAGGAAAAGTGCATTTACAGTGTGCTCTTTGCTCTTTGAGAAAATATTGTGTCTTTCTTTTCCCCTTGTAGCTAGGATTTTCATTGCTGAAAAGAGATAAAAGTTTGCTTATCATCTTTAGATTGCATTTTAGGAATTACATCTACATCTCGTGGTGAACCCAAAAGGCAAACTTCATAAGAAATATCAACCTAAAATAAATTCAATGAACTTAACAACGCTTTGTAACTTAACGCACAACATTTAGAGGTCTAGGCTAGAGACGTATTTCGGCATCGTAAAGCCTGGTAACCGTTGTCCTCACTGATGGTTGGGTGATTCCTCCACTTTGAGACGATAAGTGCCAGTACGGACTTGTGCTCCCACGTACCGTCGAGTATATATTGGGAGACCCCTATAGGCATAAAACCTTTATCCATAGGAATCCGTGTCTGCCGCCCTACTGATCGCAATGCACCGAACACATCATTCAGGAAGATTGACTGCCGTACCGTAAAAAGTATTCTGCAGTTTTGCGATTGGTTTGGTACTCCCTCTACCTAGACCTCCAGAGCAGTCCCTTTCATTCCTTTTCAGACTCCTTAACGGAAAAGGTCCATCTGAGCACTTGTCACTTCAGGCTCATTAAAAATCGAAGGAGACTACAGTCATCTTTTGTTTTTTCTCGACTCTTAAAAACTGAAAAAACAAGTTGTGTCAAAGCGTGTTAAAATTTATTTTAAACGGAATATTGATACCCTCTTCCTATGTTGATCTTTGGGTTGAGAAAATGGAGCCTACCAACCAAGGAATTCCCCTTGGTGGAAATCCTAGTCCCTTCTCCTCTTGGGGAGATGTTGGTGCGCCCCATATGGCCACATTGTCGCTTCCAGGACTGACAATTGGCTTGCCAGTATGGCTCTTCTCAACCAATGTCGTTCAGAAAACCACTATTCCTGAATAATCGAATCAACGATTAGATGAGTCCAGAGTTACCCACCAGGCTTCTACTTCCTCTAATTCTTCCTCTCCTCCTTCCTCTTCGCTTGACAGGACTGGTAAAGCTAAAAGCCAAGTTCCTAAGGAGAAGAAGGAAAGGAAGAAGAAAGAGAAAAAGAAGAAGGAGCCAAAGGCGAATGGGGGAAAACGAGTGTCGTATAATGAAAATCCACACACAGCATCTACCAGGCCTAAATCGCCATGTGTCATTTGCAAAGGAGACCACTTTCACAGAGATTGTCCTTGAATCCCCCAGATACTAAGGGACTGGTCTCCTTGTTTGCACCATCTGGTGTCATCAACCTCTGGTGATCATGTTGAGAGCACACCGTCAACTAGTGAAAGTGAAGCCCCAGGACAAAAAGGGAAAGCTAGATTTCCCTGTAAACTTTGCGAAGGCGACCATGCCCTCCACCGTTGTCCCTTCTTAGACGAAGCTAAAAGAGTTTTGGATGATCGTCTGATTTCACCGTTACGACTTCCTCCTGGATATAAAAAACTCTTGCCGAGTCCGTCACTAGTTGAGAACCCAGCTGGCCCGCTCAAGTGGTCGGCTGAAGCGTCTATCATTGAAGATAAACCAACTGAATCCATACCAGACGAAATTCAAAAGGTCGAGGCGGCAGTTGACCTGGTTTTGCCTTCATAGGTTTTATCTTCGGATGATACAGTCACTGAAGAGAACAAGGATGACACCATCCAAATTCTCTTCATCAACACAGACTCCGACGAACATGGGGGCAGTTTACCCATTCCTTTACTGCAGGAAGGAAGTTCGTCAGAGCCATACCTGGCCGTCTACTCGGTCCCACCTCCAAGCAACCTAGTTGTCTCCTTCGACTGGAATCAACTAGGCAGACCCCATTTTCCAGCAAGCATACCATTCTGAATTATCGTTCAAATATATAGAATGGTCATGGCTGGTACCATCATAGATGAGGGGGCTTCTGTGAGTATCCTTTCCTCTATTGCTTGGAAAGCGCTTGGTTCACCATCGCTTTTTCCTGAGATGAGAAATCTGACAGGCTTTGATAAAGGAACCAGTCGACCTTTAGGGATCCTTCCCGATGTGCCCATAACATTGAGAAGGAAGATAGTTCAAATGAATGTCATGGTAGTTCAAGGACCCTTGGATTATAACCTACTCCTTGGATGAGACTATATTTATTGCATGGGAGCCATCGTCTCCTCACTCTTTAGAGTAATGTGTTTTCCGCACGAAGGAAGAGTGGTCAAGCTCGTAGACCAGCTTTCATTTCCTGGATCACGCATAGCAAATAGTCATATATCGTCCCTAAATGGTCTCTTCATGCAAGAAATGTCTCAATCCCCAGTCCGTCCTCCCGATGAGCGCGAGTAATTCGGAGGGATATGACTGAAACCGAGGGGGTATGCATCCTGGTCTGCTTCGGCAGGAGAACTTCGGGTATAGAGTAGGTTTCCGCGGGAGAATATGACTAGTCTGTACCCCGTCCATGATTGGAAGAGGGGTTATTCTAGAATAAGATTCTCTTGTCAAAGTTATGTGAGATGATAGACGGAGTCAGTCACCTTTGTTTATCTCGGTAGACATCGT
The DNA here is from genome assembly GCA_031772625.1 of Pinus tabuliformis. Classification (NCBI taxonomy): domain Eukaryota; kingdom Viridiplantae; phylum Streptophyta; class Pinopsida; order Pinales; family Pinaceae; genus Pinus; species Pinus tabuliformis. Next base: position 768,827,239 of record CM062815.1, read on the forward strand.
CGAAGAAGTGTTTTGTTTGCGCCGTGAATAGAGCAATCTTTGGGTGACCTGTAAGAGGTAGGCCTCTCCCGATAGAACAAATGTTTTCTCTGCAAATTGAGGGGTAACCTTGAAACCATATTTTATACCTGGGGGCATGAAAACCTTTTGGCATGCAAGCGAAAGAGCGATTATTTATCTGTTTTTGGGATTAGTCGTTTCCTAACTTGCATAAAGAAAGGATGTGGGGCAAAAATCTAAAAGTTTCCATTTTTATATGAGACATTCTTATCATATGACTGGATTAATCGAGAAGTTTTAGCGCATAGTTCCAGCTCGTTAAAAAATAAACATAAGACAGAGCAAGTGTTTCCACCCGCGTTTAAGCTCGTTAAAAAATGAACTATCCCCTGGTAAATAACCACCGTGAATGTAGTACTTCAGCCATTAAAGCCTTGGTCGTGTTTCCACCGTCACCTCCACTTTTCCATTGGCCGATCATTCACCTCCATTTGATTGTTTACCCATTTTGAGGAACAGCTGCGAAGATTGATTTCACTAGCCATCCTTGTGACACAGCCGTGATTGGAAAATTCCAAACCTTACCTGGAATCAACTGCTACCCATTTTATCACTCGTTCCTCAAAAGACGAGTCTTCTTTAAGCTCTTTTCATCTGACTCGTAAAATATGAAAAGATTGCCGAGTTTTGGCCTTCCAGCTCGTTAAAGCGACCGGAAGTGCTATCCCTCCTCTAGATTTTAATCTTTTTGGACCTGAGGGATTATTGCACAAAAAGATCGAGCGCTTGTTTTGTTCAGCTCGTTAAAACTATCGAAAACTCATCCCTTCTGTATTGTTTTATACTTTTTCGGACTTAAGGGATTAGATGACGAAAAAGGAACTTTGGAGTTACCTTTACGTACCTTTTCAGACTCTCTAAAAATGAAAAGTATTGAGTTATCTTTGTCGTTAGACTCGTTAAAAAGATTAATAGTGACAAACTTGTCTTTAGGCGAGAACGAGTTTCACTATCGCTAGGATCGTTAAAACATAGCGATGGGTTTTCCCGAAGGGAAAATTATAGAACAAGCATATGTTATCCTCCTCAAGCTTGACAAAAATAAAGAGGTACTGGTCAGCAATGACTGGGGAAAAATTGGGAAGAAAACTCAAAGAAACTTTATTGGTAGCAAGTCGCTCTTGAACATGACACTTCCACTCCGTGCCTGAGTCGGGTTGGGTTGTTTCATTCACCGCTCACATCGCCATGGTCATGCCATACCATCCACATTTGGGGTAAATGCTACCAATCCATCACATAAGTGTCGCCGACATGTTCAAGAGAAGTCATCCAGAGAAGTCACCCGTGTCCCAGCCACTACCATACATTATACTTCATTCTTTCATGACCGCAACCCTGAACCATATATCACCAGATCGTTTTCACCTCCATCAAAATCATTTGCTCCATTCCGTGTCATTGATGTGGGATTCATTAAGGCCCTCCTTTGACGGATCACTTCTTGTCGACATCAGCTCATTATCCAAGAAGTTGATCTAGGAACAACCCCTTCAGTACTTTGAAGCTTGCATGCCTCAATGGCAAGTTTCTCACTTCCGGCAACAGGTATACATCAATGACCTTCGACCGAACGATTTTGCGTGGTGTTCAATGCCAAGTCCTTTATTCACACCACGTGAATTGTACTGCAGTACCTTGAGGGTCATTATCATTATTGGTGATTCCTCTCGCGCTTGTTAACAGTTTACATCATTGACTGGTAATCAAGTGATGTCTTTCCATGTTCGACTTCAAAACATTTCTCACATGGATCGACTTGTACTTCGAGTGAAGATCGGACGAGATTGAAGACCCCGGATCTAGTTTCATCCATCCGGGCTGCGATATATATTCATGAAAAATAAAGACATTGAAATGTACAGCATTGCAGCACAGATAATCATCCTACCAAAAGGATGATGACTTCATCAGAATCATCAATCTACCATCAGACGATTGTCTGTCCTATGTACATGAAAATGAATTTATAAAGCTGAGCATGGGAATGCCCGCCTCAGCTAGATCATGAAAATAGTATGAAGATAATGTATTGTATTGTATCTTATTACAGGTCTCCTCCCAGCATTGAAAGAACTTCGGATCCTCCTAATAAAGCATTTCACCCGATAAACGGCCTCATATTTTAGGGGGCAAGTGTTATAGACATTTTTGTGCCTTACATCTATAAGCATGAAATGTCCATAAACCAAGGGATCCTAAGTCCCTAAAAGTGTTGTTCCAGCTCCTAAAGAAACAAGTTGAACAAATTACAGCTTCTCCCAGAAGTTCTCCACCAGAAACTACTCAGAACTAGTCAAATGAGGATCATTTCAACTGCTCCACTAGCTAGCTACGTTGCAAAGCACCCAAATACACTGGCTAGGTGCATTGCAACACACTTGAATGCACTACCAGGGTGCGCTGAGCAGGAAATGACAAGTGGCAGAGTCATTCCACAAGGTGGAGAGACAATGGAAGCTTCCAGAATCTTCTCTAATGACACTTGCCTCACTGAATTCGACCAGTGATGAGTAAGAGGGTTTCAGTCTCCAAATGGAAGCAAGAACTGATAGAGAGAGGCCACTAATCAATTCATGAGCTGACTCATCCTCTTTGCATACATCTATATATGGATCCCTCACCAAGAGATCCAGAGGCTGGAATTTTGTACATTGTAGAGAATTGCTGTTGGTTTTGAGATAGATATCAGAGTATTGGGTGATTTATGCTTTGTTGGAGGTGAAGAGGGGATTCTATGCTGGGAGGTTGATGCTGGATCAGGAATCATCGGTTGTAACTCTTCCTGGATCTTCTTGTTTTATCAATAAAACTATTTGAGTTTCTCCTACATGCTTGTATATCATTGATGGTTGTTATATTTGTATGTTTAGCTTAAATCTGATCCTAAGCTTTTTATGAACATAAATCCATGTCTTTGTGTAGTTTCCTTCTTCTGTGATCTTGCAGGAACTTGGTGACGTTGGGCAAGTAAGGGAGCAGGTAGCTGGAAGCTGTCAAAGAGGAGAGAGATTGGATCAAAGGACTAGCGCAAGACATAGGTTAGTTCATCCTATTCCTTTTCGTTTATAGTTCATAAAGGAGAATACAAGAGTAGTTTTCCCTGTTTGTTTCTGAGGTCACTGTCACAACTCAGTGGGATAGGGTCGTTCTGAATAGACACTTTTCCCGATAACAGGAGGGAAGTGACCAGGGTTCCCGTCAGAGGGGATCGCTGGGTTGGTGAACCCCGGAAAAGTTGCCATCGAAAAAGAAACCTACTCAAGCTAACGCACACAAGATCTAACCAGATAATGTTTATCATGGCCAAATGAATTTTAAGACGCAAAGACACAACTTGACCTTTTCATGTTTTAAGAGTCGAGAAAAGGACAAAAAGGTGACTCTAGTTGCCTTCGAATGTTTTATGAGCCCGAAGTGACAAACTGCTCAAGTGAGCCTTTTCATTTAAGGAGTCTGAAAAGGATCAAAAGTGACTACTCTGGAGAAACTAGGCAAAGGGTTTACCAGACAATCCGTAAAACTGCTTATACACCTTGGCAATCATATGAAAACCAAGGACTTCCCGTACTGCAGTCAATCTTCCCGAATGCTGTGTTCGGTGCGTTACGGCTTGTAAGGCGGCAGACACGGCTTCCTATGGATCAAGGATGATAACCTAGTGGAGTCTCCCCTATATACGCGATGGTACGTGGGAGCTCAAGTCCGTGCTAGACCACTATCGAGTCACAAAAGGAGGAATCACCCAACCGTAGTGTGAAACAACAGTGACTAGGTTTAACGATGCCGGAGCACGTCTCTAGCCTAGACCTCTACTTAGTGAGCGTTATGTTCCAATGCATTTTTAAGTTCATTCAGTTCATTTTATGGTTGATCTTTGATTAAGTTTCAGTTTCAGGTCCTACCGTATGTAATCTCTCACAATTTCCTGAATGCAAACTACATGCCAAAGAATATCATTTCGTTCGATGAATGCTAACTACAAGAGAGTTAAGGATCTTTTCAAACAAAATGACCACAAACAAGCACGAATCACTTTGATGCAGCTAATGACAAATAAACAAAACTTTTCTTTTGTTTTAAATCACTAAATCAATGAAAAGCTTCTACTTTCAATTAACTAATGTAACGCAACAAAGATTATTCGTTTTCCTTTTCAATGGCAAAGTGCACAAAATGAATTTTGAGAGACAGTAACACCGAGAAAAAAACCAATTTCACCCAATGAGAACAAAAACGGATCCCAAAAACACCAAAACAGTCCTCCAAACCAAAAAGAAAACACAAAGGCCTCTTATGAGCTATGTGATCCAAGCTCAAATGAAGCCAAGTGAAACCCAAGCGATAAAGAAACAAATCACTTGAATGACACAAAAAAACTTTGACAACTACTAAGCGAATGCAAAGGAATAACCACAATGTTGACCGGACGATCAGAGAACACAAAACACCTCCGGGAGGCTCGAAACACAATGCCACTAGATGCCCTAGGGCTAAAATGTGAAACCGATAGAAAAAAGAAAACACCCGAACGATGAAGGTCTAAAACCAGTCAAATCAGGATCAAACACACTCCAGTAATTGAAAAAAAGACAGCTAGACACATATCCAAGCTCAGAGGGCTTAAGGACAAGCGAACTTGAAAAGTTGACAGGCCTGGCGTGACTGTCAAGCTGCAAATCGCGCATTTATAGGATTGGCGCGGGTTGTCTTTGAGCAACTTGCGCCAATAGCGCGACTGTTTGGCTAAAAAGCGCGCTAATCAAGTTAACTTAAATCAAAACAAAAGCAGGTGACCTAGGGCTTGAGAACAGTGTCTAGACAAACTAGGAAGCAAGAAACAGCAAGAAATTCGACCCAGAAAGCTATCTCAGCAATCAAAACAAGAAAAACCAAAGAGACAAGACAAACTCCAAGTTATTCAGTTCGTAAACCAAACCGGAGATTGACTGAAGTGGCGTTGATCTACTTCGCTAATGCAAAGCAATAGCGTTTCGAAGGCCACCTAGCCGTGCTTCAGGCTCCGTCTAAAGTTTACAAATCATACAGCAAGATCTCCCCAGCGGAGTCGCCAAATTGTTGTGGAGGTAAATCCTCTCTGCGGACAGAGACGATCCCTACTAGCCCAGACCGGGTCTAGCAACAATCACACAATGCTACCACGCAAGTTCCTAACCGCAAATACAAAGTAGATGGTGAGAACCTACTTGGATTCCAACACTAGTGTTCGTCGAAGAGATGCCGCCTTCGTTCCTTTGCCTTGGCCGGTCACGATCCGCACGATCTCCGTGATAGGATACCTGCACACGCAAAGAACAACACGAAAACAAGCGTAAAATCTAGTAGATGCAATTATATATCGGTCAGAAAAGATATAACTCAACATCAAACATAAAGCAATGAGAGTGGAACCATAATGATAGTCATCTATTATTAATGAATAACAAAGAAGAATACAACCATTGTTCTGACGTCAAATCCTCCTTTGGCTGGGTAGTCAGCTACACAAGTCTTGCAAATCTTGTTAGGATGAGGGACAAGCCTCTCTCTCTTTGGGTGACAAGAATCTCCTTACTTAGATTTGGCCTTATGGGTGCAAAGAACGCTCTTGCAGCTTCAAACTCTTGAACTCCTGGAATTATGAGTATTATCACTGTAACTAGCTTTCTCAAGGCATAGAGGCAAGCTTTTATAGATAGAGAGGGAAAGAGATAGGATCACCCACATTATTCATGGGATTGGCTTTATCACTTGGAAACTTCCATGAAAGGTGGCAAACCATTTTCCTTTCTATGGAGATTCGAAGCCAAACCATCCTAGCTCAACATAGATTCAGTTGGTGAATGGGTTGAAGAGAACCTTCGGGAGTTGGTCGTTGAAAACTTTACTCAATTCAGTTGGCGCGAGTGCGACTCTGGGACAAAGCACCAATGGCGCGCCCTTTGTAGAGTATTTCCCCCATTGGTGCGGGCAGTGAACTGTGAACCCGCGCCAATGTAAAAAGAGCTGTTTTCATGAGGAATTTGCAGGAGATGTCTTCAGGGCAAATGAAGCTCATACTACGAGGAATATGATGCAAGTGGTTTTAGGTCATGTCGCTTCTCACAGGTCCCAAAATGAGTCCTGCAGTATGCGGGTGAGGGATAACAGGGATGGTGACAAATGGTGACAAATTGCTGTGTAACAAACTTATATTTGATAGATGAACATGTGTATGACTTGGTAGATTCTACAGATAATCTTACAGACTCTCAAAGGTCGAGGGAAGGCCTTTGAGGATAGTTTTCATTCTCCATACACCGTGCATTTCAACCCATAGTAGAATTGGCGACTCAACTGGGGACTATACATCTAGTTCTCGGTTTACCCAGACTCTTCTCTATTATCTCTTCCTTATAAGAGCTCCCTATTCTTTAGCAATCCTTTTTCTAATCCACCAAATATCTTGCTGCATCCTACTAGTGTACATTCATCTTAGAAACTGATCTTGGAAACCCTTGTTGTGTAGGATTTCCCACACTAACGCAGGTTACTAGGCTACACAAAGCTTTATAAAGCACTATGCCTGTGTACAGGGAGTGTCAGTCGCCCTACTAACTCTCTATAACCACCGTTACAAAGCGTTAGTCTCCCTTTGCCTTCATTTCTAGTAGTATCTGTTGACCAAAAGGGATGGAAAATATTCTCATGGGCTGAAATAATATTTGTAACTATATTATGTCAGCAAAATTGGTGTCCTAGAAATTTATTTTTAGGAAAAAAATTTGGTTTTTCTCTCTTAAAAAACCTTTTTTTTGAAAGAAAGACTGATATTTTGTATTCATCCTTCTATTTAAATAGTTGTGAGTTGCTTCATTTTGGTTTTCAGTAGTTTTTAGGAAATATTGGAAAAGAATCTTTTGGTTATGCATGTGTTGAAAGACTATAGATGCACAGACGAAACTATGAATATGTGAAAAATATGAATATGTAGAATAAATCTTGTTCGCATCAAATTCAAAAGAAATTCAAAGCATTGTTTCTGCATGATTTATTGAGTTAAGAGTCTCACCATATTTCATACGTCAACACCTCTACCAAAGAAAAATAATCAAGTACACATAAAATTTATATTAAAATCATCAGTTACTCTTTTGAGAAAACCAACATTAGCTAGGCTAGGATCTTGGGATAAGCATGTGAGTGAACTGCCCAAGGTTGAAAACCAAAACTAGTGTCGTTAACAAGTGAAAAATTCCTTTTTCACTCATATTACCAGGACCACTCCACTAACAATGGAGCAAAATACGAGAAAACATCGGAATGCAATTGAAGGTAGCCCACCTTATCTTACATATCGTTTGGTCATTCTGTGTACTGGGGGCTCCTTCAGGGATTTTGGAACTAAGTCAGTGACTCAGGTATCCTGCCCACACAGTGTTTTGTCTACGACTATGTCCCCCCCGGTGATGTCTATGATCTGAGGTATCTCTAGTGGCTAAACTTATAGGGACTTACACAAGGTGATTGGGACGGGTTGTCCTGGTACCTAACACAGATGGACCTACTTTGTCTTTAGTTTTTGGGAGGGTGCTTGTCTTCACAAGAGTACTTGGCCCCTCAATCTGAGGTTTTGGAAAAGCTCTAAAGTAACCGTAACTATACATCTAGCCATCCTTCTCTTTTAATCATTGAGATACTAGGTTTCATCTCTGGCGATAGATGCTTATTAGACAAGGTATTTTCCCTCTGTTTGCTGATTGATAGACTTAGTTTATTTTTTATATTAGGTACTCGAGTGTTATCATTTTGAGACTTTAACAAACATCACGATAAAAATTTAGTGATAAAATTAACAGTCACTGTGGCTACATCCAGCCCTCATCGTCACTCTAGACGATTGTTAGGACTTCCTCCACTCATCGTGGAGGATCTGCCGAGCTCTAGTGCACTGGATTCCCCATCTTCGGGGAATCAGTCTCCCAGATCTGACACAAGATCTGTTTAGACAACTGACGATACAAGTTTGCTAGAGGATTTCTTCATGGAAGGATTTCTTCCTCATTTTAACCCTCCGCTCACAAGTCAGTTGGACCCACTCTTGATTCCAGTGGCACCAGTACTTCCTACCTCGGTAGTTGGAACATTTCCATCTATCCAGTCAATGACTAATAGGTTGTGGAACTTTAAGGACACTTTTGGTCCTTCACGACTCCCCCAATCGACAGTCTCCACAACACTGGTAATGGCGAATCCTGCTATCCCGTTTGTACCAAGTACAATCACTCACATGACACCCTCTATGAATAGAACCCAGCAGATGCCAGGTTCCACCTCTATGGTGCCACACTGCATACCTTTTACAAGTGCCACATATAGTGCTCCTTATAACACTCAATGCGGCACCATGGGTGTGGTTCGTGTTTACCAACAATATGGTCGGCCGCTAATGTATGGTTCAAACCCCCAAACTCATATACCTAGGGGGGGTTCCCAATATGCACATGCCGGTAGGGAATGTAATAGTTCCTCCCCCCCCATTCTCAAGCATGCATGGTTAGTCGCTAATTGACATGAGCGTTCCCTCTATCAATCAAGGACAAATGGTCAGTTCTGTGTCAGGTGGGAATCCACAAGGGGTTCCCAACCAGTTCATGGGGGCACCCTACTCACATACTCAGATGAGTCAAGGGGGCACCACTTATACTGGTGGCAATTTCATACCTCGGTATCAAAATCCTCATGGAAATCCACTCTACAACACCATACGACAAAGCAACTACTACACCACACAACCCATGTACACTATGGGGAACCAAATGATGGGAGGAGCACAAAGCTCCTCAAGTCATCCGTCGTCACCATGGTCCAGTTGGGGGCACCTAACTGTCTGCCTTTCTTGGCAACATTGGATATACCTGACTTATATAAGTTGACAAACAACCCCATCTACCACAACTTACAATGGCTGTCGATCCCGCATAAAATACCAATGGATATCCCAAAGATCGATGGAAAACAAGGGGAGGATCTCGGCACCCACATCACCACCTACCATCTCTGATGTGTTTCAAACTCTATGGTGGATGATATTGTCCTGTTATGTCTTTTTCCCCTCACCCTCACTGGAAACACAATGAAATGGCATATTGAGTTACCACGTGCATCAGTAAACACCTTTGACACTTTAGCGATGGAATTTCTAAAGCACATCCAGTCACCAATCCACTATGAGACTGGGACAGAGCTCCTGAATTCATTTTGTCAGGATACTACCACCCACATCTCCGATCATATTCATGAATGGAGACGTAGGTAGAGGTTAGTAAACGCTCCCATCCTAGACTTTCTCTTAATGGACTGGTTCTGCAAGTCCTTACTTCCAAAAATTGCTAGATATGTCGCTCTAGGTGGTGCAGTCACAAAATACCAATCCATACGTCATGCCCAGCACTTAGATCTGATATAATCATAGTCTGGCACTCTTTAAGACATAATCCCCAATGCTCCTGGGAACCCCAATGCTTCCACAACTTATCACCCTGGAGTACACGCCAACGGGATTGTCGGTGCAACCTCTGGGGCTACTGTAAAAAAACTCAGTGGTTCCATTGCCAAGTTGGAAGTGGACCCCTCTACCAATATGACTGCTCTTCCTATGACTGCGATAAACTCTGTGTAGTCTATGCAAAAATCCAGTGGCAAGAACAAGAAGAATAAGAAAAAGACCGCTCCTTCTAAAGAGCAGTCACCTAAGTAGCCCAACCCAAAACAGAAGGCCACTATGCCTACTAATGAGGAAAAGGATAAACCCACTAGATATCCATGTAAACTCTATGGTGAAGACTACATGACTTGCCGTTTTCCGCCGCTTCAAGAATGCATAGACTACCTTACTAAAATGGATTCTGGTAAGGCACCTGCTATCCTTAGAAATCATTTTCCTACTCAACGGCAGCAAAATATTATTGCCAACCAACTGTAATCCTTGCAAGGGGGCAACAATGGTTCACAAAATCCTTCAGCTGGTGAAGGATCTTCTACCATTTACACATTTGAAATGGTAGAACTCAACACAAGAGCCAAATATTATGGTGCTCCTGTTGCTCTGGCAGCAGAACCATCCTCAAGTCAAAACCCATCGCCGCCCAACGATTTGCATATCGAAGGGCTGGTTGAGGACTTTGTAATTATACCCCCAAAAAGGGCACTTTGACACACAACGCACAATACATTTACACATGCCACCCAACACTACAACATCGTAGAGGATTTGGCCCAAGCGCCATTGGCTATGTCAGTGCTTGAGGTATTACAAACCTGCCCAACATAACGGAAAGCTTTGGTTTCAGCTATTGGAGGTATTGACCCAATGGATTCCATGCTTGCTATTTTAGACATGGACAAGTGTAAACATCCCCTTTCTCACCATCTTTCATTCCAAGTGCATATCACTTCGAAAGATAAAGGTATACATAGAACTGTCGTCGACGCAGGTGCTTCTACCTACGTCATGTCGGCTTCATGTTGGCTTGACCTAGGTTCTCCAACCCTAACCCCACCATTGAACTCCCTGAAAGCTTTTAACGGCCACACCTTTATCCCAAAAGGGTACCTAGCCAGTTTCCCCATCAGTTTGTATGGGAAAATGATAATGGTGGACATAGAATTCATGGACAAAAAACTTGACTATAATCTCTTACTGGGTCGTAGTTGGATATATGCCATGACGACCGTCGTATCTACTATCTTTTGCATCATCTTGTTTCCATTAGATGGAAAGGTAATTACAGTAGATCAGTTATCTTTCTGCACCCCCGATTATTCACCATTACCAAGTGGCTCCGTACCCCTAGTAGGAGGTGGAACTGACTCTTATGTCAGTTTAGGTACCGGTCTACTGAAGGCTTCTTCCCTCATGGGTTGTTTTCCTTTTCAGCCGCCTAAGGTTTCACAGATGGTCAACATGCTTTCATCTATTCCTCATGAACTAACTGATCCATGGATCCTACTGGCTCCTTCAAACCTTGACACATTCGGAGACCAAATGTCGCTATCACTAGCTAAATTGGCCCACCAAGCCATTCAATCTGCATCTCCAGTCATGTTGGTTACGGCCGACGGTACCACCACCCTTCCCATAACCACTCCTCCTTTAGATCCATTCAATCAACTCCTTCCTATGGACGAAGTTGTTCAAGAAATCATGAGTTTTGGAGAGAAACATTGGGAGGATTGGCACCATTGTGTCCCGATATCTAATTCGGACATGATGCCTTTTCGAAACTTGTCCCCTGACATACCAAAAATTGTTTTCTCACCATATGAGATTATCTAAACTTTGGATGTAGAAGGAAACATGGGCGACACTTCCAAAACATTGCCCATAGATATTTCGGTCACGATAAGCATCGTGTAAAACATCCAGATGCGAGCATACTGTAGTCCTGACGAAATTGCAAGCTCCACCTGCATATATGAGGAATTCCACGATGAATTTTTTTGGTCTCATAAGGAAATGCCCGACTTTAATCCATCGTTTGTGACGCATGAGATCCAACTTTACGACAAAGCAAAAAAAAATGGGTGGCCAATCCCTTCCCTAGAAATAGCCATTGAATCCATGCCCAGCACTACGGCCAAAGAAGAACGCTTACTATACCTTAAACAGATGGATAAAACCCGTCGAGATGCCAACTTGGCACTCGAGGCTCACAAGCGCTAGGTACAATCCCAATTTGCGAAAGAGCTTAAGTTTCCTCCTTACCAAGAGGGTGAGCTTGTGTTGCTTTATCATCCAAAATATGACCCCCTAGAGGCATTCACGCTTCAACCAAAAAGGCTAGGTCCCTATGTCGTAACGAAAGTCCTCCCCACGGGGTCATATGAACTACAGAACCAGGAAGGAGTCCCACTCAAGGAGCCCACATATGGGCTCTATCTGAAAAAGTATTATGCCCAGTATTGCACTAGGCATATGCTTTGTAATTTTATGTATTCATAGGTTTTGCTTCCCTTTTTGGTGTGATTGGATTGTTTTCTTATTTAATGGAGTACTTGTCTCATGCATTCTTCTCACAATGCAGATGTCTTCGTTACCTTTAGCATACGTAGGATACGTGGATGGTGTCAGTCGTCACACACATCACTTTGCATCAGCTGTTTGGGCCATTTACACACCCGAGTCGGAACTATTTTGCTCCGGAGGGGTCTTTCTTGGTACCGCCACCAACAATATTTCTGAGTACATGTCTGTTGTTTCACTTCTCACAGAAGCGTCATCAAGGGACATCTCCAATCTGGTGGTCAAGTTAGACTCCCAGCTAGTCGTTATGCAATTGACTAATCATTATCACATTCGTAATCCAACCTTGTTACATCATTATCTAAGGGTGCGACTCCTGGAACGTCAATTTGAAATAATCACATATGAACATGTTCCTCGAGAATTAAATACAGTTGCTGATTTGTTAGCTAACTATGTATTAGATTGGCATTTGTCTCATTCTTTATAGAAGCATGCATGAAAAGTAAAACATTTACTAAGTTAAAAATTTGTTGCAAAAAACATTTAAAAAACACATTTACACCACCAAAATACCAAAAATGTCTGTATATATATATATATATATATATATATATATATATATCGCTATCCAGTCTTTTACATCAAAATATTCCAAAACATGGATGTTTAAAGTAAAAATGGCTATAAAATCCCAGCTACAAATACTCATGTGGCTACACCAACACACCTGCTAAAAAGAGCCTATTGCTCCAAAAATGCTAAAACTGCTCTAGCTACCCTCTGAGAGGAACCAGAAACTGCTCAGGTACACCAACTGTGTGCCACTGCATATGAGCAGGAATCTCCCTCATAGGAAGAGGGGGGACACCCATGGTCAAACCCTCCAGGTTCCTCAGAACCTCGCGGAGACTTTCGGCATTGCCCCCTCCAACAAGCAGTTGCCTACCTCGTCGCACATGGCGAGGTTCGCCTACAGGTCATAATGGTGCCACATCTATGTTAAGCATAAAAGTTTCATGTCAATACTTATTTTGCCTATAAAAACATTACATAAACATTCAAAAGCTAAAAAACACTTAACGTACTGTCAAAATTATTCTCACCTTGAGGACTCCAGTTGGTCTCGAGCTATAGCATCAAGTTTGGGTTGCCGGTAAAGTCCATGCCTTCATAAGCCACTGGAAGAAGTCATCATCATCAATAATCACAATCTAGCTACGAAGCCACTCGAAGAAGTATTCATCGAAGAAATGCCGGATAGGTGCTCCTCCTATGCGAGGATCGAGTGATGACCAGCTACCCTACCTTGGCTCTCTCAGATCAAGGGGACCTAAGCTCATCCGTGGGCACATAACAGGTACCCTCCCAAGGAAAAATGAGAGTATGATAGTACTGTACCCAAAACTGTGTTAGGTACATGTCTTGCATGCTGTTAATTCTACCTTCAACTAGGGAAGCACTGCTTCACACCAATTGAACATCTGGGGCTGGACATAATCAACTACAGGCAACAGTTGGGCCTTTTTCGCAACGTGGGGAATATTTTACCCCATTAAATGCACAATCAACCATAAAACTACCCTCATAGACCAAGATCTTATCCTCTCTATGGGGACTCTTTTGCTGACTAGTCCACTCTCAAGGATGTAGTAAGTTTATACCAGCTCTGAGTAGATTGTGGATCTGGGCTACCACTGGTGAGGTTTTCCTGTGCCCCATGGCACAACAAACTAGTCAAAAAATATATGTCATCCCAGTCAATAGCCAGCACCTGATCTCCAATTCTGAACACTTTCTCGTGTTCATCCCAACACTGGATAATCCATCTCAGTAAATCCTCCTACCCTTTCATTAGCTCCAGCTTTGCATACTTCAATAAACTCAGTGGCACAATGCAAGTATGCATGCTGAATCGTTTTGCATCAGCAATTCCTCATTATCATGGACCCATTCTCTCCATAGGTGAGTCATTTCGGGTTGAAACCTGCACAAAATAACCCTAAAACCAGTTAAAATGGGGCAAAATCACCTAAGGAATCCATGCATGAGGGTTTTAACTGCACCCTTTAGCTCTAACGCTACCCCCAGTGTTGCACAGGGGGGATTAACGCCTTCCAGTGGTTGGTATAGAGCGTTTAGCGCTCCCTACTAGCCATCTGGAGGGCGTTAGTGCACAAATAAGGCTTCAGGGCACCTTAGATATGCCAAATTCCATCCATAAAACTGTTAATAAATATCATGTAATGCATAGAGAAAGGTTTTAGCTTTCACTCAGGACTGATGACACGTCTAATGGTCACCTGGATCTCATACAATGGTCCATGGAAAATCGGCTCCTCTTTAGCTCTAGGATGCTCTCACAAAATTCAAAATAGTAAAAATGATGCATGTGAAAGCTCCAAGCATCTCCTTATATAATTTTGGAGATATGATTTTCTGAACATCATTAAAGAGGAAGTAGTTGATTCTCCATGAATTTTTATCATGCATGAACCCATATGATAGGAATTGCTACTTTTTTAATACTTTTTACCACTTTTGATGAAAGTACTTTCAGGAATGAAAAGAAGTAAAAGCTGCATGCAATTCTCAATAGAGAACTTTTTGTGATATTTTATTGCTCTTTAAAAAATAGAAACAACTCTGAGTTTTGATCGTTGCGCTCGTTAAATCCATAGAACGATGCTTTGAGCAACTCTTTTTTGATCTTTTTCTAGCTCATAAACTGAAAGAAACCAAAGGAGAATTCTTTTTAGGCGCTTTTTTCTTGCTCTTTAAACAGAAAAAAAAATCTCGAGCTTAGTCTTTCTGCTCGTTAAACTTGATGAAGATGAGCCGAGCATTCTTTTTAGGTACTTTTCTCGCTTGTTAAACTGAAAAATCCTGAGTTTTTGTTGCCGGTCTCGTTAAAAATATACGACACAGCAAGAGCACTTTCTTTTTTGGGATTGTTTCTCACTCTTAAATCGAAAAATCCCCAAGTCTTTCCCCTCCTTCGAGCTCATAAAACTATGAAGAAGGGATGAATCGTTCTTTTCCCTCTTTTTATCACTCACTAAACTGAAAAAGATACCTTGAGTTTTCTTCATTTTACTCATTAAAAATTTTGATGAAGGTATTGAGTTTGTTGTCCCATGACTCATAAAAAATTAATGATGAAAAACGAGTTTAGTTCGTCGCCTCGTACACGTAACAAAATGAGGTCGACATCTATTTAAAATAGGTTTCTCTTTATCTGGGTTCAATAGATTAACTTACAGAAAAATAACCGATCCAAGTATACGATTAACCTTTTGTCACACCTGGTTAACAACTATGACCCAGGGACCACCGTGGAGTCTCTCTTTACGATCTTTTGAGACTCTCTAAATATGAAAAGACCACTAATTTTTCTAGTCTGGACTCTTTAAATTACACAGACAAGATATAGAGTCATTCTTTTTACGATACTTTGCAGACTCTTAAAACATGAAAAATCAACGAGTTTTCCCCTCTAGACTCATTAAACTAATCAGATAGGGCAAAAAGTCATTCTTTTTGCGATCCTTTTTAGACTCTTTAAACATGAAAATATTGATGAGTTTAGCCGTCTGGACTGATTAAATTAATCAGATGGGGAAAGTGGACAATACAACTATATTCGGTATTAGAAAGCATGGTTTAGCAGCAGTCGTTCCCTTGAACATGGCACTCCCTCAGATAAACATTCCTTTTGATGGCCTCTCAATATGATCCCTACCATTATATGAGTTTTGGCCTATATACCCTAATGTAATTGCATCTATGTATCCTAACACTCTGTAGTCTTCATGAGTCTAGTGCTGTCTGGTTAAAACCATTGTCGTGCCTTCTATTGTTCAAGGGTTACCCATTTGTTTCCTCCATCATCTGATCAAACATATCCTTTAATCATGCCCTTCATTGTTTAGATCCAAATGCTCAAAAGATTCCTCAAAAAACAAAATCATTCTTGTCCCATTTTGTGTCGATTGATGTAGGACACATCATTGCCTACCTTTCGATAGGTTTCTTCCTATCAACTTCAACACTCTATCTAGGAAGATAACCCAGAAATAAATTCAGTGCCTTGGTACTTGCAGACATTAGTGGTAGGTTACCTTGTGTTTGATCAGGGGTTCTCATTATTGGCTCATGGTTAAGTGGTTCTACAGGTGTTCAATGACAAAGAAATCTTTCACACTCGCTAGTTTTTACTGTGCATCTTGGAGACCATCACCATTATCAGTGGCCTTCCTCACATTTTTTAACGGTCTCCATTATTGACTCGAAATCAGAGGATTTTGTGCATGTTCGACATCAACACATATTTTTCACATGTATCGATCTATGCTGTTTGGTGAAGTAGAAATCAAGACCTTGGGTAGAGGCTTGCTTCATTCAACCTTGTTTCCTCTCCCAAGCTGCGGATATTGTTTTTCAGAGACAACTGTTTCAGGATGATTCTATTATGAAACTAGATCCGCATTGTGCTTATCAGTGGCCAGCCTTGTTATATCTCTTTGGATAAAATTACTCTGAAATAGCTACTAAGAATGGGAATGCCCGAATTAGGACATGATTTTAGCAGTTATATATATATATATGTGTTGCATTAGGTTTTCCTTGCTGCCTAAAGCTTCTCTCTCTCTACAAATTTTTACAGGAAAATTACAGTTTCAGTAAAGTATTTCAGCCATCATCTCTGCCTCTGATCTCATACTTTAGGGGGCATCTATTATACAAAAAAATGACCTCCTCATCAAATCAGAGGTGAAATACAGGATGACTGAAGCAAAGACCACATTTGCAGGCCTTGATTCCACGCTAACGGTGGTTTCACACTCAAAACCTGCTTTATAAAGCTTGTTATCAAGCGTAAGGGAGCGTTAGTGACCCCACTAACTCATGTTACTAGTGAAGGGGTAGCATTAGTGAAACTAAAAGAAGTTTAATGGGTCAAGCCAACAAATTGAATCACAAATATCTAGATATTTATCCCTAAATTTGCTCACGAAAACTAAGGAAACATCCAAAATCAAGATATTTGGAGGATTTCTAATCTAAGAAAAGAAGGCAAATGAGAAAGAGCTAAAAAGAGGAGCAAGTTCATTTATTTTGCCCCAGTGAACTCTAGGAGGAGCTTGGTGTTGAGTGATAAAAGGTGTCTTTTTAACTCCTAATTATCTTCACATTAATTGTCAATCTAGGTATGATTTTCTATTTCAAGAGTGTACTCAGTTTGAGGCGGCTATTTAATCAAGAGTAATTTTTCACAGTATAGTGTTTAAAAATGCAAAGATAAATGAATGCTGGAAACAAAATCTAATTGGAACTTCAAGAAACTGAAATGTTATGAACTAAATCATTCACTCAAACAATCATCAGTCAAGGACTCAGTAATGATAACTCCCTTCCCTGTAAACTAATGCAAATGAAAATCAATCATAGGCAAGATCTCCAATCTGAGAACTTAGACAACTATAGTCAATGTTCTTTACAATTATTGATCTTTCAATCCACACTAAAGAAAATAACTAGAAATGGCAATTCAATTGGAAATGCTTACTAAAACACATTTGTTGCAATATCAGTTAAAAGGTGAAATCAAATCCTTTCATGAAAGAGATAATAGGTAAGCCTATTTGAATGAAAACACTAAATTAATGGAAATGAACAACAAAGCTAAATTAATGGAAATGGGAAACAGTCTAAAATATAATGGAACAGTAAAGCTAATTAAGTGGAAACACACAGTGACTATAATTAAACTGAATCAACAATATTAATCTAGCAGAATGAACAGTAATCACAATTATAAATGAATAGCAATCGTAGTTATAAATGAACAACAGAATCTGAAATGGACAGTGAAATATTATATTAGAATTAACAGCATGACATTTTAATTTATAAATAATAATATTGCTATCAATGCAATTCAATCACGATTCTGATATAACAGGGCGATTCAGCGAAATGTTTAGAAACAAAATATTACTGAATAAAACAAATTAAAGAAATGAAAAGGAAATCAAACCATCACACGGAACTGTAAAATATGATACAAGAAGCAAGTGGATCCACTAGGGCTAGACCCTTAGCTGCTAGTGAAGCATCGCCAGATTACTTCAGAAGATGCGAACGAACTGCAACTGTTTTTATATGTTAATCAATATATAAACATTACAATAGTTTCGCTCTCTGTTTCAGCAACGGGAGTCAACAATAACAATTACAATTTCTCAATAGTAATTCTCCCATTCCTCCTATCCTAATCTATCTATCTCTAATCTAACAATCCATCTAATTCTTTTTCTAATCATCCATCATGAATCATGAATCCATTATTCCCCTTCTCTGATCTTTGTTCTGATTTAAATACATAGAGAGAAAATAGAAGTTATAACCGTGATGATTACAAAATGATTCTCAATATAAAATTGGATTGTTATCAACAAATTGATAAGCAAGATCATATCCAAAATATCTTTCCATCAATCATTCAACAAGAACAGGTCGAATTTGGCATTGCAACTGAGATATTTTGGAAAACAGCCACAACAACGAATCTCAGAAAAATGTCTTCAGAGAACCTTCCATTTCTCTTAGTACAGACCAAATTTGGGAAATCGGCTCTATACAAAACTAATTTGGTCTGTTTTGAACAAAACCCATGTTTCATATTTTCCAGATTCTTCGCCATTTGCCCAAAACATCCAATGAAAAATTGTCACTTCTATTCCAACGAATTTTTGAGTTGGCACATTTAATGATGAGCTGGAGATCAAATCTTCAATATGGAAAATATCTTGGAGGCTAAAATGGCGAACAGATTTATTAATAAGCTATCATTGGTAAAAACATGCATAATAATCAATTTATTAAAAATAAACAAGAAGAAATAATATTTGTCCATAAGAGCATAAATAATTATAAAATAGAATTATATGATAAATTATGATAAATGACGTGATAAAGAATGGTAGAAATAGGCGTTAAAAAGTGATAATACTAATGACATATTAATGGTCCAACATACCCCCAAACTGAATATATTGCATGTCCTCATGCAACCCAAAGACTCTGTGTTAACCAAGCAATAAAAAATTTTTGATTGCAGCTCATGAAATGAATAGAACAGATGAATTCTTCCACAATTAATGAATATTCAATTTTACCAATCTTGATAAAGGCGTAACAATTTTTACATTAAAGTTCAAGTTATGTGTATATGAAGTTGTAGCAAAATATGATATAAGTAACATTGAACTTCATTAACCATTTTCTCAAAAACTACGAACCAAATTTTGTTGAAATTTTGCAAGTAGATTTCTACTATATTAATGCTTCTATGATCCAAAAATCAGATTGTTTTGATGCACGGATCATGAGATATAAACAAAAAGGCTGTAGATGATAGTGCATGATTTCCGAAATTTTATGAACTAATTTAACATGAAATTATATGGGTTTGTGTATTTTAATGATACATCTGTGTTATCCAGAAATCATAAGAATTGAGTGCATAGTTTTAAAAAATATATGGAAATCAATTTCTGCACTATAAAAAAATGAAATTATATGCCTTAAATGAGAAAGAAAGTAGAAAACATCCATCATGTGTAGCAATGCCTCCCTCAAACTGAAGAATGAGCATGCCCTCATGCAATGCTAGAAAACAAATTGAGGTGGTTGCTACCAACTGTTGAATTAGATGCTTGGTGTAAAATAACATGGAATAAGGGAGGTGTTAAGAATAAATAAGAATAGCAATGGATGATAAAGAATATTAATGGCATGGTCTTAAGAAAGAAATGAATAAAAGCAACACTCCCCCAAACTGAATGATGATATGCCGCTGAAAAATGGGAAGTGGTAAAGATGTGGAATGAAGGATGATAAATAATGCTCGAAATGGATTTTCATGAAATTCTCCTAAATTCATAATAAATCAGAAAATTATGCTATTTTACCTAAAGTTTTACCTCCAAAATGAAAAATGTGGAATGACATATCTGGACTGGCATTTGTTGAAGTGGATATAGGTAGAGTTGGTGTTGAAAGTGATGCAAAAGGTGGAATCTGAGCAAGCACATCATGTTGGAACAATTGTTTGAATTTGCGAGTTGCTCGAGCCTCTTCTGTTAGTTGCAATAGTGTGGTCATGCTGCAAATAGAGTCCCCCCCCATACTTGTTGTTTCCTGTAAACAAATCACTATTTTGCATACAATGTTCTTGAATCCACAGTGTTAGTTTTGAATAACAACAGATAATATCCATGCACAAATTTCAATCAGAAAAACTTTTGGATACATGCAATACTAATATTTTGTCAAATCAACAAGTTATGGCAGAGTGCAGTAACCATATCTCATGCTATCCCATAATGTATACATTCCTACCTCCAATTGGAAAAGGGATTCCATGACTATAAAGCCCATGAAAGGTGTTAAGCTGACGACAAGGAAAGGGAATGAACAATATAACAGTAAATGAAGTAGAGTACATATATCAATGATAGGACGACGACAATTATGGTTATACTGAGAGTAGAGAGTGTAAAGATAGTTATGAATAAGAGATAGGATGCTTTAGATTGATGATAAGTTATGCGAAAAAGAAAAATGACAACAATATGCAAAAAAAATGCTTTTTTGATGGTATTTTAGCTGAAAATGATGCAATTGATTTAAAAACAATTTATCATGCGCAAAGTTTTAAAACAGGGAAAATAATTAAGGAAATAACTTCTCCGATAAAAATAGAAAATAATAGAAGGCTATTATAGTAATAATTGATGATAAGATATGACCTCAATACCATAAGCAGAGCCTCTACTTCCAACAGGCGTCCGTAGCCTCAGTGGGGTTTCTTTTGAACCCATATGAGCCAGGATTCTTAATTTATAAATGGAAAGTTCCATCATTGTTCTACAGAAGAGATCAGTGTGCTGGTGTGGTAACCACACTGCCATTCATTGGGATGTAGCAAAAGTGATCAGGCCGACTCGTGATGAGACCTCTTGTTCCAAGGATAATTTGGCTATCCAATGGATCATAACCCTGAAAAGCTGGCCATAATGGGAATGTCACTTTTTTACAACCTTATGAACGTGGTAGGTTGGCTTGTAATGAGACCCTGTATCCTCCATCTGTGAACAAATGTTTATTGTTATTACACATTTTTATGATAAAAAGAGAGAGGCTTAGTACTCCTTAAGAGCAAGGATGGTGGAAGAAGTTGAACATGTCAATAGAAAAAAAATATACTCGTAATCTCATTTAGTACAGACAAAGAAGATTATAACTAGGAAGGGTGGAACCAACATGGTATTAAGATGATCAATCAGTATCATGTACAACATAAAACGATGCAGTAAAGTAGTATATAAATTATTGTGTCCCTTTTGAAAATAATCTATCATCAGGAAGTTGTCCTGTTAAAGATCATAACGTGAATGATATTAACTCACTTAAATAGAATCCATAATTCTTGTCCTCATAAAAGTAGTGTACTTCATGCCATGAAAGGGAATCAGTAAAATGTGGTTGAGATAAACTATGAATAATCCCGTAAGAGGAAGGAAGGGTTGTTCTTGAAAATACTCCCAAAGTGTTGTTCCTTTGAAGGAACAACAAAAGCACTCGAAAAAGTGTTGTCCCGTGTAGGGAACAAGAAAGGAAATACATGGCAATAGCAAAAATACACACGAAAAATTGTTGTTCCTTGTAGGGAACAGTGAAAAAATGCACATGAAAAAGAGTTGTTCCCTATAAGGAACAACAAAAAATACACCCAAAAAAGTGTTGTTCCTTAAAAAGAATAGCAAAAAAATGCATGCGAAAAAGTGTTGTTCCTTTTAAGGAACAACAAAAAATACACCCAAAAAAAGTGTTGTTCCTTAAAAGGAACAACAAAAAAATGCACTCAAAAAAGTGTTGTTGCTTAAAAGGAACAACAAAAAAATACACCAAAAAAAAGTGTCGTTCATTTGAAAGGAACAGCAAAAATGTGAAAATTTTGTCCCTTCAGAAAGGAACAGAAAAGATACGAAAATGTTGTTCCTTCGGAAAGGAACAACAAAATCTGAAAGTGTTGTTCCTTCAGAAAGGAACAACAAAAATGTGGAAATGATGTTCCTTTAGAAAGGAACAACAAAATTTGAAAGTGTTGTTCCTTCGGAAAGGAATAGTAAAATGCGAAAGTGTTGTTCCTTCGGAAAGGAACAACAAAAATGTGAAAACGATGTTCCTTTGGAAAGGAACAACAAAATGCGAAAGTGTTGTTCCTTCGGAAAGGAACAACAAAAATGCAAAAGTGTTGTTCCTTCGGAAAGGAACAACAGAAATGTGAAAGTGTTGTTCTTTCGGAAAGGAACAGCAAAAATGTAGAAATGTTGTTCTTTTGGGAAGGAAGAGAAAAATGCAACAGTGTTGTTCCTTCGGAAAGGAACAACAAAAAGGCGGAAATGCTATTCCTTCGGAAAAGAATAGAAAAATGCAAAATTGTCGTTCCTTCGGAAAGAAACAACAAAAATGTGGAAATGTTGTTCCTTCGGAAAGGAATAACAAAATACAACAATGTTGTTCTTTTGGAAAGGAACAGTAGAAAGGCGGAAATGTTGTTCCTTCGAAAAAGAACAACAAACATGCATAATCATAAAATGCAGGCACGCAAAAAAACGAATTAGTTATTCACTACATTAATGCTGAGGATGGGATATAATTTGAAGGAAGCAACATCTGAAACATAAAATATAAGAGAAATCAGAAAAGAAACAACATTTTATTTAAAAACAATATGTAAATAAATAAATTAAGTTACAACAACTATGATGTTATGTAAAAAGAATGATCACTTTGAAAAATGTTTTGGTAGTAGTGACATGACATGAATCTTAAAATAGAAATCAATTCTTCATTTCTTCTGTTATGAATTCGTTGGGTAATGAATTAGATGAAATTCCCTTGTTTCATTAAAATTTCTTTCAAGAACCACTTGTCCATAAATTGACCTTCTTTATTCTCCTAGGACCTGCAAAAAAACGAGTGTCTACCTATAATAAAACATTAATTCATGGAGAAAGAGAGGTGATCAGGCTCCCCTAATCCAAGAATTATGCAAAAAAACAACAAGTAGTTACTCTCTATAACAGGTCCATGGAGAAAATAATAAAGTAAAATTTATTTGTCACTTGCAGGAGAGCACTGGCCAATCATGCTAACCTATAGTTTGTTAATCACAAATTTTTTGTTTTTCATCCAAATTGAGTGATTCAAAAGCCAGATGAGAGATAATTCAAAGGTACATCTCAAATAGAAATACGTTTTAAAAATTCAATGATATGATATGTCAATTTTACTTAGAACAACCTGCATAACAGAGTTATTTTCGATTATCCCGCTTAGAACAACAGTGGATATTTTAAGCATAGATTCTGAGTTTGATGTCGGATTCAAATGATTCAAATTGGAAATGAAAGTATATTCATTTATTTATCTCCAATAGAGATAGGTTTTGAATTAAAGAAGAATCCATATGTCAAATACTCAAAGGAACAGCCAGAAAAACAGAGTTTTAAGAGTGCTGATTTACGATAGACAGTCAATATTTTGATAATAACTTCCTCATACAATATCAAAAATGAGTGATTCAAATTGACTTGTAAACTATATTCATAGGGGATTATACCATAGAAACACGTTTTCAAAATATGGTCATTTAGGCCTCCAAAAACTGACTGTCCCAACTATGTTCCTGAGCTACCTGCTAGACACCTTGTCCATGTTTTGGTTCTAACCTATCCGTTTCAAATCCAAATTGAGTGATTGAAATTGGGTTGGAAAATAGACATTGAGGGATACTTAGGATAGAAACAGGTTTTAAAAATATTGTCATTTAGGCCTTCAAAAACGGACTGTCCCATCTATGTTCCTGAGCTGCCTACTAGTCACCTTGTCAATGTTTTGGTTCTAACGTTTTCGTTTCGAATCCAAATTGAGTGATTCAATTTGGGTTGGAAATTAGAAAACAAGGGATAATTAGGATAGAAATAGGTTTTAAAAATATTCCCTCTTTTTCCCTCAAAACGTGATTGTCCCGACTGTGTTTTCAGAAATTTCATCAAGCCCACAAACCAAAAAAATATGATATTCAAGAATTCTTTTCAAATTGGTGATAAAAATAAAAATGAGTGTTTGTAGAACTATTATTTCTATTATAATTCATCTACATACACAAATGAATTAAAAAAATTATCACCGATGTTGATTTCCACAACGTGTTTCAACAAAAAATAACTAGTTTTACATAGAAACAAAATGTATTTATTTATGTCCTTATTTATTTATTTTCTACACTAACCTACTTTGATTTGAAAAATTAATATGATTATGTATAAGAGTACTTTCAGTGGAACCATTTTTTAAATAAGGCTTCAAATATGTATATACCCAAATTTGAAAAATGCATATTAATGAATATTAGGGTATGAGAAGTTGACTTCCCTTGAAACGATGGTGTCAAAAATTGTTGAAGTATGGAGCGATTCTGCAAACAAGGGATGGAGTGAAACCAATCTTCAATATATCCTTTACTTTCTTGATTTCCCATATACATCATATCATGAAGTACTTTAGCTTTTAAAATGACTTGTTGATGCAAACTAGAAGAAACCTCATTTTCTTCCATAGCTTCTACAATTTTTGAATTTGAAACATTATGAATCTCAATATAGGCTTCCTCCAATGGTGCATGTGAGATAGAATGGGTGGGAAGGGTGCATAAATTTTATTGTTTAACACTGTAAGCATGTTGTACTGGTTTATTGTGGTGAGGGTGTGGAATTAGTTGAGCAGGAAATTTTGTATGGAATGGAGCATTTTGATGATGTAGTTGATTGCATTGTGTGGATGGTTTTGATGGGCAAGCAAGATGTTCTGGAAGAGCTAGTGAATAATATGGAGAATGTGTTTGTGCTACAAGATGAGGGAGAGTAGTCATGCAATCATAAGGTGAACCATGTCAAACTTATAGACAAGATTGCTGGTGGTTATATTGAGATTGACATGGCTGCCCTAACACATTAGTATTCCATAATGGATTATGCAAGTAAGAGAATGGAGAAGAAGTGTTTTGAACCATACCTGTAGGCCATGATTCCCATTTTTTTGACCTTGTTGCAGCTTCCTCATCTCTTTGGTATGCTACTTACATCCTAGATAAGGAAGAGTGAGTGTCTATGAGATTCTTCTTTCGGTAATGAGGGAAAAACACTTCTTCAATTTCTTGACTTTTCCGAACCTGCAATACATCCAAGTTTGAATTTAGAGAGCTAATAAAATCAACTTTAAAGTTTTCAAATAAAACATTGATTTTAGCTCTTATGTCTCCTGTTCTTGTAGCAGATTTGGAAAAGAAAGAACAAGTGTCTCTAGAATTCTTACCAGCCTTGGAGATTCCTCTTGAATACCTTATCCACAATTCATAAACATCATCATATGATAACTAAAGAACATCACCTTTTCCTATCAAATTTAAGAGTTCTAAAAATTCATCTTTGATTCCTTTGAGTAGGAGTGTTCTTAAGATCTCTTTTTCCAAATACTTATGCTTTGATTTTTGAAGGTTGTATTGAAATCAATTTACATAGTCCTCCAAGCTTTCATATTCCCCTTGTATCATATCAAAAATATCTTCATTTTCCTTGCAATAGCCCTCGTACTTCTTTAAGAATATGTTCTTCATGTCCTCCCATGTTTGGATGTAGTTCCCACCTAGGCTCATGAACCATCAGAGAGTTGCTCCTTTTAGAGTAAGAGGAAACACTTTCAACCTTTTATCATTAGTACAATAATCATGTCCTCTACAAAGTATTTCAAACTTAAATAAGAATGTATCTGGATCTTCATTTTCAAACCATGAAAATTTCGTAGGGAAGATGGGGGAATTATGTGCATTTGTGTGACTCCTCCTAGATCTTTGATAGGGAATTCAAAAGTAGAAATGTGAGCCATTTCCTACCATAATAGAAGATGTTCTTCATGTGTTTCTTCGAGGCTTCTTCTTCAAATGTTCTTATCAATTGGTTAATGAAATGGGTGGTGCTTACATCACCATTTGAGTGAAATCATGATTTTTGTTTTTTCAAAATTTCTATTTTTATTTTTTTCCTTAGTCATTCACACAGAAATTCAAACATTTATTTCTACCCTAAGTTATTTAACAATTCTGTTGGAAAGCAGGTGGGGGAGCAGGGCTTTTACATGCTCTTTACGCAGGTTCTTACCTTCCGTTTTTAATACCCAATTCTTTCCTAACAAGCACTCATCATATGCACTACTCTTTAGAAATGTCTACACTCTCCCCAACAATGGTGCCAAAATGTTGATTGTTAAAAGGTGTCTTTTTAACTCCTAATTATTTTCACATTAATTGTCAATCCAGGTATGATTTTCTATTTCAAGAGTGTACTTAGTCTGAGGCGGCTATTTACTCAAAAGTAATGTTTTGTAGTATAGTTCTTAAAAATGCAAAGATAAATGAATTCTAGAAACAAAATCTAATTGGAACAGCAAGAAACTGAAATGTTCTAAACTAAATCATTCACTCAAACAATCATCAGTCGAGGACTCAGTAATGATAACTCCCTCCCCTGTAAACTGATGAAAATGAAAATAAATCATAGGCAAGATCTCCAATCTGAGAACTTAGACAGTTATAGTCAATGTTCTTTATAGTTATTGATCTTTCAATCCACACTAAAGCAAATAACTAGAAATGGCAATTCAATTGGAAATGCTTATTAAAACACACTTGTTGCAATATCAGTTAAAAGGTGAAATCAAATCTTTGCATGAAAGAGATAATAGCTAAGCCTATTTGAACAACAACACTAAATTAATGGAAATGAAAAACAAAGATAAATTAATGGAAATGAACAATAATCTGAAATATAATGGAATAGTAAAGCTAATTAACTGGAAACACATAGCGACTATAAATTAAACTGAATCAACAATCTTAATCTAGCAGAATGAAGAGTAATCGTAGTTATAAATGAATAGCAATCGTAGTTATAAATGAAAACAAAATCTGAAATGGATAGCAAAATATTATATCAAAATTAACAAAATGACATTTTAAGTTATAAATAATAATCTTGCTATCAACGCAATCCAATCACGATTGTGATATAACAGGGCGATTCAGTGAAATGTTCAGAAACAAAAGATCACTGAATAAAACAAATTAAAGAAATGAAAAGGAAATCAAACCATCACACAGAACTATAAAATAGTGATACAAGAAGCAAGTGGATCCACTATGGCCGGGCCCTTAGCCTCTAGTGAAGCATCGTCGGATTACTTCAGAAGATGCGAAGGAATTGCAAGTATTTTTATATGTTAATCATTGCATAAACGTTACAGTAGTTTCGTTCTCTGCTTCAGCAACGAGAGTCAACAATAACCGTTACAATTTCTCAATAGTAACTCTACCATTCCTCTTATCCTAACCTATATATCTCTAATCTAACAATCCATCTAAGTCTTTTTCTAATAATCCATCATGAATCATGAATCCATTATTCCCCTTCTCTGATCTTCGTTCTGATTTAAATACATAGAGAGAAAAGAGAAGTTACAACCATGATGATTACCAAATGATTCTCATTACAAAATTGGATTTTTCTTAACAAATTGATAAGCAAGATCATATCCGAAATATCTTTCCATCAATCATTCAACAAGAATAGGTCGAATTCGGCATTGCAACTGAGATATTTTGGAAAATGACCACAATAGTGAATCTAATAAAAACGTCTTCAGAGAACCTTCCATTTCTCTTAGTACGAACCAAATTTGGGAGAACGACTCATTAGAAAACTAATTTGGTCTGTTCTGAACAAAACCCATGTTTTAGATTTTCTAGATTCTTCTCCATTTTCCCAAACGTCCAATGCAAAATTGTCACTTCTTATTCCAGCGAATTTACGAGTTGGCACATTTAATGATGAGCTGGAGATCAAATCTTCAATATGGAAAATATCTTGGAGGCTAAAATGGTGAACAAATTTATTAATAAATTATGATTAGCAAAAACATGCATAATAATCAATTTTTTAAAAATAAAGTAGAAAAAATAATATTTGTCCATAAGAGCATAAATAATTATAAAATGGAATTATATGATAAATTATGATAAATGACTTGATAAAGAATGGTAGAAATAGGTGTTAAAAAGTGATAATAATAATGACATATTAACATCCCAACACTTGGAAACCCTAACTCGATTGCTGTATAAGCAAAGTGAGGGTTATTGTGAAAGAGGTCAGAGCATTTGAAAAGATAGCCCACTAAGCTGTTGTGAACTATCATACACTTAAAGAAGTGAGCTAAAAGAGAGAGAGAGAGAGAAAAGAAGAAGGGGCAAGGGAAGACTGATACAATGGATGGTTGTAATCACTCTTCCATTATTAATATAGAACTACAGTTTTGTTCCCTACTCCATAGTGTCGGTAACATTGTTCATTGAGTTGTTCATTTCGATACTTGTTTAGATGACTGGTTTAGTCGTATGCTAATAGATGTTCATTGTGCATTCTTATATTAGTTTTCAGGATTTTATGTTGTGATTGTGTTTACCTTTCCTTTGTGCAGGAATTGATTTGGAGTTGCCTTTGAGGGAGTTCTTCTTGGCTGCATAGCGATCTCCAAACAAATCTACAAGGAGACTTGAGGTAATCCTCTTTCCATACTTTGTTAACTTATATTTGATAGATGAACATGTGTGTAACTTGGTAGCTTCTGCAAATAATCTTATAGTCTATCAAAGGTCTCGGGAAGGAATTTGAGGGTAGTTTTCATTCTCCATACACCATGCATTTTACCCCATAGCAAAGGAAAAATAAAATTGGAACCTGAAGCAGTCATAGAACTGAGAAATCAAAAGCTATGAAATAGATCAATTTCAGAGTATCTCATCAAGTGGAAGAACTTACCCACTAAAGATTCCACATGAGAGGATGAGAATTTATACATAAGCATCAAGAACTATTCAAGCGCTGAGGACAACACTTTTTGAAGGAGAGGGGCATGTTAGGTCCCTATACTACTAGTATAACCCCTTATTGTTATTAGTACAACCCCCTTATTATATTGTTGTGCCCATGTAGTCCACATATTGTTATTATTGTGCCCTTACATTATTATTGTTATGTCGGATCTTATTTTGACCCCTTAGACTCCTATATATAGAAAGGAGGTCTTGTCATTTATATCATGAAAAAAATGTTCATTTGTGTAATGTAAAGGAGGTTTCCCCCTCGAAGAGGCTTACTTCTAAGGCGTTGATTTATATTTTATATCTTTTTGTGAGCTAGTTTCATAACACTGGCTGTGCCTATGCCCATCTAGTTAGATACTCTGTCACGGTGATGATGTAGAGTGCCCTCGTCTTCTTTCCTAGGGGCTGAACTGGCCCAACAAAATAAATCTCCCACTTTTCAAATGGCTGCAACGATACTTAAGATTTTGAGGGAAATTCATCCCTTCATGATGGTTTGCCTGTTTCAGGGAAAACTAGTGTCGATTCGAACTGTTAGTCCTACTAAGATGGGTAGCTATCTTAGAAACAAACAATGAAAACCTCTCGAGAGTTCTTTTAAGTGTGATAGATTAGAGAGAAGAAAAGAGGACCAACCTGGATCTTTTGCTTTGATCCTAGCTTGATTTCTCCTTTCCTTGATAGAATTTTGCCACTCCTCTCCTACTTGTCCAACTTCAAAGAGTACCTGTAGAGTTAAAGTAACAGAAAACCATCAAAGCATCTCCATCTAAAACATCATAAACAATGCAGAATCAGAAACACATTGACCATACAATTGCATACATAAACAATAAGATTCACAAATACATGATTATATGGAGGAAAACTCAAAGAACTTTATTAATAGTAGTGAAAGAGAGGATTACAACCTAGTTGTCTGATCCAGCATCATCCTCCCAGTGTAGAAGCCCTCTTCACCTCATGAAAAAGAAAAACACCCAACAATGCAATGTCTCTTCTCATAGATAAACCAATAGCACTTCCTTACAAAATATAAAATTCCAATCTCCAGATCTCTTTGATGAGGGATCCATTTATAGATGTCTTGCAAGGGTGTGAGTCAGCTCTAGGTTTTTGATTAGTGTCATTTCACTAATAGTTCTTGGTTCCACTTGTTGGGTTGTGTTATATTCTTTCCACATAGTTAACAGGGGGTTTGAAGGACACCCGTAACCCCACTTTATGGGATCTGGGGCAGCGCCCCGCAAAATTTTGGTTTTGGACCCTATGTTAGGTTGGGCGGACCCACCTATGCTTTTGTGCATGATTTTCGCACATGTTTTTTGGACGTGATGGTTTTCAGTCCATGGTATTGGATGTGATAGTTTTCAGTCCATGGTATTAGACGTGATGGTATTTCAGTCCATGGTATTGGATGCTTCGACATGTATAAATATGTATTGTAACATTGAAAGGAACATGATGAAAAATCAAGTTGGTAGTCCCGGTTTTGGGATCCAGGGGAAAATCTCTGTGTATATGTGTTCTGCTCTCGCATTATTTATTTTCTATGTTTTAGAATTTGTATGCAGGTAATTTCTGTACGAGGTTAAAACCTACATTTGGTATCAGAGTTGTTTTGGCTTCAACGGGATGCCTTTGTTGCTGAGGGGTTTTGCTTGGACCTGTGGTAAACCCTGTTCAGTGGGAGATCTGCGAGATTGATTATGGTGGTGAAAGAAGATGGCGAGCAGTGGAAAGATAGAGATCAAGAAATTTAATGGTCATATTTTTGAGTTGTGGAAACTCAAGATGGAGGATCTGTTGGTGGATAAAGACTAGTGGATCACAGTAGATCCAGGTACTGAACCAATGAGAGTGTCCGATGAAGAATGGAAGAAGTTGGATCATAAGGCAAAGAGCACAATACGATTTTGTGTCTCAGATTCAGTATTTCTAAATGTATCAGGGTGTTATAGCTCCAAATCTCACTCTTATGGTTTGTGATGTTGCACTCATGGCCTAGGGCAACCCCTCCTTCCAGACCTGGTCCAAAAATTTTAAAAACAGTGTTTTATTCCCTATACGCGACATTGCCCTGAGTTAAACACGTGTACACGCGGGTCTGTGTATACCCAACCCGCGTGTATGTATTAAAACACTTAAAAAAATAAATAATTCCTTATTTTCGGGCGGAGATCGCGGGTTTTACCTGCTAATCACCTGTTTGTGCCCGTGGCCCAACTGTTCCCAACCAACTCCTAACTAAAAAACTACTTTGGAGATGGTATAGAAAGACATCAAAGGGAAGGCCTAAGGGAGAGAGAAAAGGAGAGCAACATTATTATGCTGAGATTTTTCCCCTTAAACCAGGTCTGAAGTCCTTGGTGCTTTCTACACTTCCCCCATTTTGCATAGGAAACCCTTGTTTCCATGTGTATTGGTGATCATTCATCCTTTATGTCATAATTGAGTAAGACTTGGAAGGAGCTCTTGTTGGAGGCTTGAGGTTGGAACGAATCCGGGAGGAAGCTTTGCTTGGAGCCTGCTGAAGGTGTTTCAGGTGATATCTTTCTGTTATATGTACTTTATTTGCCTTTATATAAAAGAAACACGTCTTGGTTCCCGAAACAATCTTTCTTTATGCTTATGAGATTCTTGTCTTGATTTCTTATGCAAGTAGTTACTTAAAGATTTTTATAACTAACTTTGTAGCATGAAGATGGTTTATATATAAGTATTTGTCCATGTACTGTTGTGTTCTTTGATTTGTTTCTTTTACAGGACAAAGAAAGAAGAAGGGAACTCCAAGAAAGGTTTGGACCCTAAAGGCCTTCTCGAACGTAGGACCTTAGGTACGTACCCTTAACATTAGAATTTGCTTAAAGTAAAGATAATGGCTGTGTGTGTGTTTCTTTGAATAAGCAATTTTCAGTCTGGTAGAGTCTTAGCCCAAAGGACCCTAGGGGTACTTTCCCTTCAACCACAGGGGAAGCTACGATGAAGGCTTTGTGGGACAAGTTAGGGACTTTGTACCAATCTAAGTCTTTGGTGAATAAATTGTTCCTACGGAAAAAGTTGTATAACCTAAGGATGAAAGATGGAGACTCGGTGACAGAGCATCTGAATGAATTTAATACTGTGGTAAGTTTGTTAGAATCTGTTGATATTAAAATTTTAGATGAAGATAAATACATCAATTTTTTTTTGTTCTCTACCAAATTCGTGGGATAGTTTGGTTATTGCAATAGGTAGCAATGCAACTGCCTTGTAGTTTGATGAAATAGTCTCAGCCTTGTTGACGGAGGAGATGAGATGGAAAAATATGGAGTGCCAAAATGGTGATGCCTTGTCGGTACGAGGATGGTCCCAGAACAGAAACAAAAATAAGTCATCGAGTGGGAGATCTAAATCTAGAGAGAGACCTAAATCTCCATGAAAACCTGTAAAGGTGGTGTACTGGAAATGCGGAAAGGAAGGCCACTTCAAAAGGGACTATAAATCTAAAGCTCCTGAAAAAGGAAAGGGATCTGATGAGGCTCCTTCTACAGAGGCAAAAACCACCTCAGATGAAGGTGGGGATGTGTACTTGGCTTCTTCAAGTACACATGTAGATCATGAGGCATGGTTGATTGACTCAGGTGCAACCTTTCACTTCACTCCCCATAGAGAGTGGTTCTATGAGTATGAGAAATATGATGGTGGTGATGCCTTATTGGGGGATGACAAGAAGGTTAGAATCATTGGTCGTGGAAAAATAAAGTTGAAACTACAAGGTAGAAGGGTTAGAACACTTGCAGGTGTTCTGCATATTCCTGCATTAGCTAGAAATTTGATTTCTGTTAGTAAGCTGGATGATGCAGGTGTAAAAACAGTGTTCGAGAAGGGTACCTGTAATATGGTTCGAGGAGCATTGGTATTGATGCAAGGAGTTCAGAGTGGAACTCTGTACAAGTTGCAAGGTAGCACTGTTGTTGACGAGTGCAACAATTCCGTGGTTCCTGAAAGTGGAGCAGAAAATCTAGTGGTCTTTGGAGAAAAGACCATGCTGCGGCATCAAAGGCTTGGACATGTTGGAGAGAAGGGCCTTTGAATACTTCATAGTAAAGGTATGGTAGAAGGTATGAGTAATAGCTCTCTGGATTTTTAATTCTGTAAAAATTGTGTATATGGGAAGCAGAATTGGGTGAGTTTCCCCTCTCGTGGTAAGAGGGTGAAACATATATTAAAGCTTGCGCACAGTGATGTGTTTGGACCTATGAAGGTTCCATCACTAGGTAACTCTGTATACTATGTATCATTTATAGATGACTTCTCAAGGAATACATGGATATATTTCCTTAAGAAGAAATCTGAAGTCTTTGCAGGTTTAAAGAATTTAAGGCTCTAGTGGAAAACCAGACAGAGAAGAAGATAAAGGTGCTGAGGACAGATAATGGTGGAGAGTTTTGCAGTAAGGAATTTGAAGAATTCTGCAAGAAGTGTGGTATAGCACGGCAGAAGACTAATCCATATACACCTCAGCAAAATGGAGTTGCAGAAAGAATGAACAAGACGTTGATGGAAAGGGCAAGAAGCATGCTCAGTGGTGTTGATTTAGGATAGGAATTCTGGGCAGAGGTGGTGGATAGTGCATGTTACCTGGTCAACAGGTCACCTTCATCATTGTTGGAGGATAAGACTCCACAAGAGGTATGGACTGGTAAGAAACCCTCTCTTTCACATTTGAGGGTATTTGGATGTGATGCATATGTACATGTTCCAAAAGAGAAACAAACCAAGTTGGATTGTAAATCTAAAAAGTGCATCTTTATTGGGTATAAGGATGGTTTAAAGGGTTATAAGCTTTGGAACCCAGTCACACAGAAGGTTGTATACAGCTAAGATGTGGTGTTTAGAGAGGTAAAAGATGTTATTAAACATGAAATCCATCCAAAGGAACATGAGAAGATAGAGTTTGAGCTAAAGGAGGAAGAATCAGACTCTACAGTAGAGGGGGAATTAGAAGATGAAGAGCCACAAACTCTAGCTGTGAGAAGATTAGTTCGAGAAAGAAGGCAGCCAGAAAGGTATAGCAAATCTACTTTCTGTTCAAATTTTTCTTTGTCTATTATTGATGATGATCACAGAACTGTGAAGGAAGTAGTGGATTTAGAGGATGGAAAACTCTGGAAAGAGGCCATGGTTGATGAAATGGCATCTTTGCACAAAAATGAGGCTTGGAATCTGGTGGAGTTTCCGGCTAGAAGAAAACCCATTAGTAGCAAATGGGTGTTCAAAAAGAAGACAAATGAAGAAGGAAAAGTGGAGAAATACAAAGCTCATTTGGTAGCAAAAGGTTATTCCCAGATGTCGGGAATTGATTTTGATGATATTTTTTCTCCTGTTGCCAACGTAACTTCTGTTAGATTACTTTTATCTATTGTTGTTGCTTTTGATTTTGAGGTAGAACAGAGGGATGTGAAGACAACATTTATCCACAGGGATCTGGAAGAGGAGATCTACATGAAGCAACCTGAAGGCTTTGCGGTGAAGGGTAAGAAAGAACTGGTGTGTAAGTTAAAGAAGTCTCTATATGGGTTAAAATAGTCACCGAGGATGTGATATCAGAAATTTGATACATTTATATGGGGACTTGGTTTCACTAGAAGCAAAGCAGATCACTGTGTATTTTAAATTAATTGGTTACCATGTTATTTATCTAGTCTTGTATGTGGATGATATGTTGTTGGTTGGAAATGACAAAGAAATTATCCAGTATTTGAAGACCCAATTGTCCTCCAAATTCGACATGAAAGATCTTGGTGCTGCAAACTATATTTTGGGCATGGAAATTAAAAGAGATCGTACAAAAAGGAAGCTCTAGTTAAACCAGAGGAAGTATGGCAAGACAATATTGCAGAGGTTTAATATGCAGGATAGTAAACCGGTGAAGGTTCTTATTCCTGTAGGTGTGAGTTTATCTACTAAACAATGTCCTAAGACACAAGAAGAGGAAGAGGAATGTCCTGTGTTCCATATGCAAGTTCAGTCAATAGCTTTATGTATGCAATGGTTTGTACTAAACTAGACATTGCACATGGAGTGGGAGTATTGAGCAGGTTTATGTCAAAACCAGGGAAGGAGCACTGGACAGCAGTGAAGTGGGTTTTCAGGTATTTTCGTGGCACTAGTGATTATGGTTTGTGCTACCAAGGAAGATCATTATTGGACAGAGTGTTGGATATTCATGGCTTTGTTGATGCAAACTGGGCTGGAGATCTGGATCAGAGAAGATCTACAAGTGGGTATGTGTTTAACCTATTTGGAGGTGTAGTCAGTTGGATGAGTAAGAAACAATATGTAGTGGCACTATCAACTACAGAGGTAGAATACATGGCAGCCACTCATGCAAGAAAGGAATCAGTTTGGTTGTAGAGATTGTGTTCAAGTATGGGGTTAGTAGAGGGAGCTATAAGGATAGACTGTGACAACCAAAGTGCAATTTTCATGGCAAAGAGCCCCGCATATCATTCAAAGACAAAGCACATTCATGTTTAGCGTCACTTTGTGAGGGATATGATAGAAGACAAAAAGGTGTTATTGGTAAAGGTGGACACTCTGAAGAATATTGTATATGCATTGACAAAATCTGTGAGCTCTGAGAAGTTCTCTTGGTGTAGAGAGACAATGGGAATTTTAGGGCTGGAAAAATGACTAAGCTCTCTTGTGGCCCCTTGTGGAAAGAAAACAACAAGTGGGAGAATGTTGGGTTGTGTTATATTCTTTCCACGTAGTTAACAGGGGGTTTGAAGGGCACCCGTAACCCCACTTTATGGGGTCCGGGGCTGCGGCCCAGAAAATTTTTGTTTTTGATCCTATGTTAAGTTGGGCAGACCCACCTATGGTTTTTTGCATAATTTTTGCACATGTTTTTTGGACGTGATGGTTTTCGGTCCATGGTATTGGACGTGATGGTTTTCGGTCCATGGTATTGGACGTGATGGTTTTCAGTCCATGGTATTGGATGCGATGGTTTTTTCGTCCATGGTATTGGATGCTTTAGCATGTATAAATATGTATTATAACATTAAAAGGAACATAATGAAAAATCATGTTAGTAGTCCAGGTTTTGGGATCCAGGGGAAAATCTCTATGTATATGTGTTTTATTTGTTTTGCTCTTGCATTATTTATTTTTTGTGTTTTATAATTTGTATACAGGTAATTTCTATACAGGGTTAAAACCTACACCACTTGGATATTTCATTGATCTCTTACTCATCCTTGGGCGAATTCAGAGAGGCAAGTGTCATAGGAGAAGTTTCTGGAAGATTCCATGATCATCCACTTATAAAACTGTCTCTACCATTTGTCTATTATCGCTCATTTCACCCTATAGAAGGCCATTTCAGTATGCATCACACCTGGCCAGTTATGCAACCAGTATGCATCGCACCTTCACCATGGAGTAGTTAGTATGGTCGAGTTTTGGCCAGTTATGAGTAGTTTTTTAGGTGGAACTTCTGGGAAATGATGTAATCAGTTGACCATGATCATTTAGGGTATGAAACAAAACTTTTAGGGACTAAAGATCCCTTAGTTTATGTACATATGAGTTTGGGGTTGCAGTGCCAAAATATGTCTATAACAGCTGCCCCCTAAAGCATGAGGACGTAAATATTCTGATGTCGGGGGAAATGCTTTATCATGAGGATCTGAGGTATTTGTACTAGAAGGTGACCTGTATAAGATAAAATAAAATACATCATCATCATATTATTTTCATGATCTAGCTGAGGCAGGCATTCCCATGCTCAGCTTTATAAATTCATTTTCATGTACATAGGACAGACAATCATCTATTGTTTCAGACTGGTGATTCTTCGCATGAAGAGTCATCTTGCCTAGCTTAGATGACTATCTGTGCAACTTCTGTGTACAGTTGATGTCTTTATTTTCCTGAATATATCACAACCTAGATGGATGAAACTAGATCCGAGGTCTTCAAAACTTGTTCAATCTTCGCTTGGTGTACAAGTCAATCCATGTGAAAAGATGTTCTGAAGTCGAACATGCAAAGACATCGCATGATTACCAGTCAGTAATGGAACCTGTTAACAGATGTGAGAGGAGTCACCAATAATGATGATGACCCTCAAGGTACTACAGTACAATTCATGTGGTGTGAATATATGAGCTGATGTCAAACACCATGAAAAATCTTTCAGTCGAAGGTCATTGATGTAAACTTGTCACCGGAAGTGAGAAACTTGCCATTGAGGCATGCAAGCTTCAAAGTAGTGAAAGGGTTGTTTCTAAGTAAACTTCTTGGATAAAGAGCTGATGTTGACAAGAAGTAACCTGTCGTAGGAGAGCCTTGATGTATCCAACATCTACGACGTGAAACGGGGCAAATGATTTTTGTGGAGGTGAAAACGATCTAATGATATAAGGTTCAGGAATGGTGGCCATGAAAACTGAAGTGTGAAGGTATTGCACTGGATCAGGCGTTTACTAGATGGTGAATTCTCTGAATGACTTCTCTTGAACATGTTAGCGACACTGATATGGATTGGTAACATTAACCCCATGGATGGTATAGAGGACCAATGGTGATGGTGAATGGAAAATCCCAACCCAAATCAATCATGGTGATGGAGTAAAAGTTTCATGTTCAAGAGCGACTCGCTACCAATAAATTTCTTCAAGTTTTCTTCCCTTTTTCCCCCGTCATTGCTAACCAGTACGTCTTTATTTTTGTCAAGCTTGAGGAGGGTAACATATGCTTGGTCTATAATTTCCCTTTGATCAAACTTGTCGCTCTTTGTTTAGTGAGTCTAGCATTAGTGAGACTCGTTCTTGTCTGGGTGGACAAGTTTGTCACTATTGTTTTAACGAGTTTATTGACAAAGATAACTCGGTCCTTTTCATGTTTAGAGAGTTTGAAAAGGGATGAAAAGGAGACTCCAATAGTCATTTTTCGTGGCATAATCCCTTAAGTCCAAAAAAGTATAAAATAATATGAAAGGGATGACTTTTCAATAGCTTTAATGAGCCGATAAAGACAAGCGCTCGATCTTTTTGTTTAGTAATCCCTCAGGTCCAAAAAGATTAAAATATATGGGAGGGATGCCATTCCCCTTACTTTAATGAGCTGGAAAGGCCAACAGCTCGACAATATTTTTATATTTAACAAGTCTAAAAAGCGTTTAAAAGGGACTCGTTTTTGAGGAATGAGTGGTATTTTCGGGTAGCAACCGTTTCTAGGTAAGTTTGGAACTTCTCAAAACATGGCAGTGTGAAGAGGGTGGCAATCAGAATCACTAGTCACAGTTGTTCCTCAAAAGGGTAAACAATCAAGTGGAAGCGTATGGTCAGCCAAATCAATGGAGGTGATGGTAGGAACACAACCAAGGTTCAAAAAGGCTCATAGCAAAGCAATCACAAAGGTTATTTACCAAAGGTCGTTTCATTTCTTAATGAGCTTGAACCAGGAGAAAACTATGCTCAGTGCAGGTTTATTTTTTAACGAGCTTGAACCTTGCGGGAACATTGCTCTTGATATTAGTCAAGTATATCTAGTTTATCATTTAACACGATAGATTCTTTTCTCGGTCGTTCAACCTGCTCAATTTCTCCATCAAATTGATTATAAATACACATATATATGCCTGAAAAATGAATTAAAAACTAACATTTTACTTGAAGTATGTGAATAGTAACATAAAAAAGTAGTTTTACCTCTCATTTTTACCATTTCTTTTCAAATTTTGGATTTTTGGAGCTCTGTAGTGGTTTTCCCCCTCAAACCTCAGCAGTTTATTTCGGGAGATCTGGTGGATGATTCTCCGTGCCATCAGGAACAGGTAGGAGCTAACCCTGAACTCTTCATTTTCATTCCATCTTTTTCTTATTTTGAGAAAGTTTCCCCTTCCTTCTTGTTATCAGGAAAAGTGTCCATTCAGATCTACTCTATCCCACTAAGGTGTGACAGCTACCTTAGAAACAAACAGAGAAAACTACTTTTGTATTCTTCTTTATGAACTATAAACAAAGAGGAATAGGATGAACCAACCTGTGTCTTGCGCTAGTCCTTTGATCCGATTTCTCTCCTCTTTGACAGCTTCCAGCTACTTGCTCTCTCACTTTCCTAGCTTCACCAAGTACCTATAAGATCACAGAAGAAGGAAACTATACAAAGACATGGGTTTATATTCATAAATAACTTAGGATCAGATTTAAGTTAACCATACAAATGTAACAAGCATCAATGAAATACAAGCATGGAGAAGAAACTCAAATAGTTTTATTGATATACAAGAAGATCCAGGAGGAGTTACAACCAATGATTCCTGACCCAGCATCAACCTCCCAGCAAATAAATCCCTTCTTCAACCCCAACAAAGCATAGATCACCCAATTCTCTGATATGTATCTCAAAACCAACAGCAATTCCTTACAATGTGCAAAATTCTAGCCTCTGGATCTCTAGGATGAGGGATCCATATATAGATGTATGCAAGGAGGATGAGTCAGCTCATGAAGTGATTAGTGGCTTCTCTCTATCAGTTCTTGCTTCCACTTGGAGACTAAGAGCCTCTTACTCATCCTTGGTCGAATTCAGTGAGGCAAGTGTCATTGGAGAAGATTCTGGAAGCTTCCATTGTCTCTCCACCTCGTGGAATGACTCTGCCACTTGTCATTTCCCGCTCAACGCACCCTGGTAGTGCATTTAGGTGCATTGCAACGCACTTATCTAGTGGAATTAGGTGCTATGCAACGCACTTGGCTAGTGGAGCAGCTGAAATGATCCTGATTTGACTAATTCTGAGCAGTTTCTGGTGGAGAACTTCTGGGAGAAGCTGTAATTTGTTGACCTTGTTCCTTTAGGAGTTAGAACAACACTTTTAGGGACTTAGGAGCCCTTGGTTTATGGACATTTCATGCTTAGAGGTGTAAGGCACAAAAATGTCTATAACAGTTGCCCCCTAAAGTATGAGGTCATTTATCGGGTGAAATGCTTTATTAGGAGGATCTGAAGTTCTTTCAATGCTGGGAGGAGACCTGTAATAAGATACAATACAATACATTATCTTCATACTGCTTTCGTGATCTAGCTGAGGCAGGCATTCCCATGCTCAGCTTTATAAATTCATTTTCATGTACATAGGACAGACAATCGTCTGATGGTAGACTAATGATTCTGATAGAGCCATCATCGTTTTGGTAGGATGATTATCTGTGCTGCAATGCTGTACACTTCAATATCTTTATTTTCCCGAATATATATCACAGACTGGATGGATGAAACTAGATCCGGGGTCTTCAATCTCGTCCGATCTTCACTCGAAGTACAAGTCGATCCATGTGAAAAATGTTTTGAAGTCGAAGATGGAAAGACATCGCTTGATTACCAGTCAATGATGTAAACTGTTAACAAGCGCGAGAGGAATCACCGATAATGATAATGATCCTCAAGGTACTGCAGTACAATTCACGTGGTGTGAATAAAGGACTTGGCGTCGAACACCATGCAAAATCCTTCGGTCGAAGGTCATTGATGTATACCTGTCGCCGGAAGTGAGAAACTTGCCATTGAGGCATGCAAGCTTCAAAGTACTGAATGGGGTGTTCCTAGATCAAGTTCTTGGATAATGAGCTGATGTCAACAAGAAGTGATCCGTCACAGGAGGGCCTTAATGAATCCCACATCAATGACACAGAACGGAGCAAATGATTTTGATGGAGGTGAAAACGATCTGATGATATATGGTTCAGGGTGGCGGTCATGAAAGGATGGAGTATAATGTATGGTAGTGGGTGGGACACAGGTGGCCTTTCTAGATGACTTCTCTTGAACATGTCGGCGACACTTATGTGATGGATTGGTAGCATTAACCCCAAATGTGGATGGTATGGCGAGACCATGGCGATGTGACCGGTGAATGGAACAATGTTAGGCCCCTATACTACTAGTGTAACCCCTTATTGTTATTAGTATAACCCACTTATTATATTGACATACCCATGTAGTGCCCATATTGTTACTATTGTGCCCCATAGAAGCCCATTATTGTTATTGTTGTGCCCTACAATATTATTGTTATGTAGGCTTTGATTGTATTGGGACCACTTAGACTCCTATATATAGAAAGGAGGTATTTTCATTTGTATCATCCAAGAATTGTTCATTTATGTAATGTAAAGGAGGTTGCCCCCTCGAAGAGGCTGAATTCTAAGGTGTGGATCTCTCTTTTCTATCTTTTTGTGAGCTGGTTTCAGAACATTTGGTATCAGAGCTTTGGATTCTAGGCTTTCGTTGCTCCAAACAGGTCATCGTGGAATTTTCGCTATAACTTTTTTTCTGTGACGTTTCAGAAGTCGAAAAAAACCCATTTGAGAAGAATTCGCGCTGAACTTTGGGTCCGAATTTCAGAGCTTTTTGCGCGATATTTTCGGAGATATTATCTGAGGAAGTTGGTCTTTTTGCAGACTCCTGAATTACACTTAAAACAGGTGACCTAGGGAAAATCGTCATAACTTTCTTTCTGAGCATCGGATTGAAATTTTGTAAGAAGATACAGAAAGAGGACGGACTGTAGTTTTCTTTTATATATTTTTCAGATCCAAAGGTTGAAACAGTGACACGTGGCACTTCATACAATTTCGCTCTTCTGGAAAGGTCTATAATCAGGTCATCTTGGGAGATTGTGCATAACTCTTTCTTGGAGAATCCAATTTGGATCAGACTAGTGGCATTGGAAAGAGAACACAGAGGGCTACTATACTTCACAATTTCAGAACTTAAAGATCTGAAAGTACAGAGTTACATTCATTTCAAGGTCGAGCGCCTAAAATCAAGAAAAAGCAAGATGAGGAAGTTTGATGGCAAGGATCCGGTAAATTGGATACTTCAGATGGAGCAATATTTTGATCTACATGGTGTACAACTGTTACAAAAGGTATGTATTGCATCTTCATATTTAGAACTAGATCAATTTTTATGGTATGAAGGGCTTTGTTCTCGTAAAAAACTTGTTACGTGGTCAATTTTCACAGAGGAAATGATAGCACATTATGAGGATACAAAGAGCAACACCTTCTTTAGAGCAACACCACAACAATTGGAAAGAGTAAAAGGGCTTTGTGACATAATGGAAAGCAAAATTATGGAAACCAGGAACCATATCCTTCACAGCTATAAAGATGAAAGTGTTGTTTCTCCTAGCCTTCCACAACCTACAAGGGTTACACCACAACAATTGGAAGAAAAAAGAGAAAAAGGGCTTTGTTACAATTGTGATAGCAAATGCACTAAAGGTCATAGGTGTGCTGAGAAGAAATTATTTTACATAGAATATGAAGAGGAGGAAGAAAAGGATCAAGAAACATCAAAAGAAGAGGATATACGCCATGACACCACCGCAGAGAAAGAAGAAATGAATCCGACCATATCTTGTAAAGGACTGGAAGAAATTACCACTCCTCAAAAGATAGAAGGACATATCAAGAAGAAAAAGGTTCAAGCAGAGAGAGATCACATCGAGCATCAACAACAAGTTCTCCAACTTTTAAAGGATAACGCCACTTCGGTGCAAAATCAAATGAAACAACAGGTAAATCAACATCATAGTGAAAAATGTTTTGATGTAGGTGATTGGGTATTGTTACTGCTACATCTCAAGCAAGCTATTTATGAGAAGGAAATGTTGGCAATACTACATGCACTTAAAAAATGGCGACCTTACCGAATGGGAAGACTCTTCAAGGATGAGGATGTGGAAGCATTGTTTTGTGCTATTTATATTATCCAACCAAATTGGATAAACGAAGCAAGGGATAAATGGAAGAAGGACGAAGAAGTATGGCCACTAATTCAAAAGTTGCAAAAGGTCCCAATTCAAGCAATATTGCCAGAAATTGAAGAGGAAGGAAAAATCATATTGGAACCTGGAGCAGTCACAGAAACAAGAACCCGAAAGATACGAAATAGATCAATTTCAGAGTATCTCATCAAGTGGAAGAACTTACCCGCTGAATATTCCACATGGGAGGACAAGAATTTTATACAGAAGCATCAAGAACTACTCAAGCGTTGAGGACAACGCTTTTTGAAGGAGAGGGGCATGTTAGGCCCCTATACTACTAGTGTAACCCCTTATTGTTATTAGTATAACCCACTTATTATATTGACATACCCATGTAGTGCCCATATTGTTACTATTGTGCCCCATAGAAGCCCACTATTGTTATTGTTGTGCCCTACAATATTATTGTTATGTAAGCTTTGATTGTATTGGGACCACTTAGACTCCTATATATAGAAAGGAGGTATTTTCATTTGTATCATCAAAGAATTGTTCATTTATGTAATGTAAAGGAGGTTGCCCCCTCGAAGAGGCTAAATTCTAAGGCGTGGATCTCTCTTTTCTATCTTTTTGTGAGCTGGTTTCATAACAAACAACCCAACCCGACTCGGGCACGGAGTGGAAGTGTCATGTTCAAGAGCGACTTGCTACCAATAAAGTTTCTTTGAGTTTTCTTCCCAATTTTTCCCCAGTCATTGCTGACCAATACCTCTTTATTTTTGTCAAGCTTGAGGAGGATAACATATGCTTGTTCTATAATTTTCTCTTCGGGCAAACCCATCGCTATGTTTTAACGAGCCTAGCGATAGTGAAACTCGTTCTCGTCTAAAGACAAGTTTGTCGCTATTAATCTTTTTAACAAGTCTAACGACAAAGATAACTCAGTCCTTTTCATTTTTAGAGAGTCTGAAAAGGTACGTAAAGGTAACTCCAAAATTCCTTTTTCGTCATCTAATCCCTTAAGTCCGAAAAAGTATAAAACAATACAGAAGCAATGAATTTTCGATCGCTTTAACGAGCAGAACAAAACAAGCGCTCGATCTTTTTGTGCAATAATCCCTCAGGTCCAAAAAGATTAAAATCTATAGGAGGGATAGCACTTCCTGTCGCTTTAATGAGTTGGAAGGCCAAAACTTGGAAATCTTTTCATATTTTACGAGTCAGTTGAAAAGAGCTTAAAGAAGACTCGTCTTTTGAGGAACGAGTGATAAAATGGGTAGCAGCTGATTCCAGGTAAGGTTTGGAATTTTCCAATCACGGCAGTGTCACAAGGATGGCTAGTGAAATCACTCTTCGCAGCTGTTCCTCAAAATGGGTAAACAATCAAATGGAGGTGAATGATCGGCCAATGGAAAAGTGGAGGTGATGGTGCAAACACGACCAAGGCTTTAATGGCTGAAATGCTACATTCACGGCGGTTATTTACCGGGGAATAGTTCATTTTTTAACGAGCTTAAACGTGGGTGGAAACATTTGCTCATGTCTTATGTTTATTTTTTAACGAGCTTGAACTATGCGCTAAAACTGCTTGATTAATCCAGTCATATGATAAGAATGTCTCATATAAAAATGGCAATTTTTAG
The DNA here is from genome assembly GCA_031772625.1 of Pinus tabuliformis. Lineage (NCBI taxonomy): Eukaryota > Viridiplantae > Streptophyta > Pinopsida > Pinales > Pinaceae > Pinus > Pinus tabuliformis. Next base: position 768,871,788 of record CM062815.1, read on the forward strand.
ATTTTTGCCCCACATCCTTTCTTTATGCAAGTTAGGTGACGACTAATCCTACGAGTTTAAAGGGTTAGAGGTCCTAAAAATTTAAAAAATAAATAGTCGCCCCTCGCTTGCACGCCAAAAGGTTTGCATTCCCCCAGGTATAAAATATGGTTTCAAGGTTACCCCTCAATTTGCAGACAAAAAATTTTTTCTATCGGGAGAGGCCTACCTCTTACAGGTTACCCAAAGATTGTTCTATTTACGGCGTAAGCGAAACACTTCTTCGGCGATGTCTACCGAGATAAACAAAGGTGAGTGGCAGCGCTCACCAACTCACATAACTTTGACAAGAGAATCTTATTCTAGAATAACCCCTCTTCCACTGACGGACGGGGTACAGACTAGTCATATTCTCCCGCGGAAACCTACCCTATACCCGAAGTTTTCCTGCCAAAGCAGACCAGGACGCATGCCCCCTGGGTTTCAGTCATATCCCTCCGAATTAATCGCGCTTATCGGGAGGACGGACTGGGGATTGAGACATTTCTTGCGTGAAGAGACCATTTAGGGATGGTATATGACTATTTGTTATGCGTGATCCGGGAAATGAAAGCTAGTCCACGAGCTTGACCACTCTTCCTTCGTGCGAAAAACACATTACTCTAAAGAGTGAGGAGACGATGGTTCCCATACAATAAATATAGTCTCGTCCAAGGAGTAGGTTATAATCCAAGGGTCCTTGAACTACCATTACGTTCAAGTGAACTGTCTTCCTTCTCAATGTTATGGGCACATCGGGAAGGATCCCTAAAGGTCGACTGGTTCCTTTATCAAAGCCTGTTAGATTTCTCATTTCAGGAAAAAGCGATCGCGAACTAGGCGCTTTCCAAGCAGTAGAGGAAAGGATACTCACAGAAGCCCCCTCATCTATGATGGTACCAGCCATGACCATTCTATATATTTGAACGATAATTCGGAATGGTATGCTTGTTAGTAAACGGGGTCTGCCTAGTTGATTCCAGTCGAAGGAGACAACTAGGTTGCTTGGAGGTGGGACCGAGTAGACGGTCAGGTATGGCTCTGACGAACTTCCTTCCTGCGGTAAAGGAATGGGTAGATTACCCCCATGTTCGTCGGAGTCTGTGTTTATGAAGAGAATTTGGATGGTGTCATCCTTGTTCTCTTCAGTGATTGTATCATCTAAAGATAAAACCTCTGAAGGCAAGACCGGGTCAACTGCCGCCTCGACCCTTTGACTTTCATCTGGTATGGATTCAGTTGGTTTATCTTCAATGATAGGCGCTTCAGCCGACCACCTGAGCGGGCCAGCTGGATTCTCAACTAGTGACGGACTCGGCAAGAGTTTTTTATATCCAGGAGGAAGCCGTAACGGTGAAACCGGACGATCATCCAAAACTCTTTTAGCTTCGTCTAAGAAGGGACAACGGTGGAGGGCATGATCGCCTTCGCACAGTTTACAAGGAAATCTAGCTTTCCCTTTTTGTCCTTGGGCTTCACTTTCACTAGTTGATGGTGTGCTTTCAACATGATCACCAGAGGTTGACGACACCGGGTTGTGCAAACGAGGAGACCAGTCCCTTAGTATCCGGGGGATGCAAGGACAATCTCTGTGAAAGTGGTCTCCTTTGCAAATGACACATGGCGATTTAGGCCTGGTCGGTGCAGTGTGTGGATTTTCGTTAGACGACACTCGTTTTCCCCCATTCACCTTTGGCTCCTTCTTCTTCTTCTCTTTCTTCTTCTTTTCCTTCTTCTCCTTAGGAACATGGCTTTTAGCTTTACTAGTTCCATCAAGCGAAGAGGAAGGAGGAGAGGAAGAATTAGAGGAAGTAGAAGGTTGGTGGGCAACTCTGGACTCGTCTAATTGCTGATTCGATTGTTCAGGAATGGTGGTGTTCTGAACGACATTGGTTGAGAAAAGCCATACTGGCAAGCCAATTGTCAGTCCTGGAAGCGACAATGTGGCCATATGGGGTGCACCAACATCTCCCTAAGAGGAGAAGGGACTAGGATTTCCACCAAGGGGAATTCCTTGGTTGGTAGGCTCCATTTTCTCAACCCAAGATCAACGTAGGAAAAGGGTATGAATATTCCATTTAAAATAAATTTTAACACGCTTTGATACAACTTGTTTTTTCAGTTTTTAAGAGTCGAGAAAAAACAAAAGATGACTCTAGTCTCCTTCAATTTTTAATGAGCCTGAAGTGACAAGTGCTCAGATGGACCTTTTCCGTTAAGGAGTCTGAAAAGGAACGAAAGGGACTGCTCTGGAGGTCTAGGTAGAGGGAGTACCAAACCAATCACAAAATTGCAGAATACTTTTTACGGTACTGCAGTGAATCTTCCCGAATGCTGTGTTCGATGCATTGCGATCAGTAGGGTGGCCGACACGGCTTCCTATGGATAAAGGATTTAAGCCTATAGGGGTCTCCCAATATATACTCGACGGTACGTGGGAGCACAAGTCCGTACTGGCACTTATCGTCTCAAAGTGGAGGAATCACCCAACCATCAGTGAGGACAACAGTTACCAGGCTTTATGACGCCGGAATACGTCTCTAGCCTAGACCTCTAAATGTTGTGCGTTAAGTTCCAAAACGTTGTTAAGTTCATTGGATTTATTTTAAGTTGATCTTTCTTATGAATTTTTCCTTTTGGGATCACCACGAGATGCAGATGTAATTCCTAAAATTCAATCTAAAGATGATAAACAAACTTTTATCTCTTTTCAGCAATGAAAATCCTAGCTACTAGGGGAAAAGAAAGACACAATCTTTTCGCAAAGAGCAAAGAGCACACTGTAAATGCACTTTTCCTAAATCAAGCCAAACAGACTGCCAATATGCAAATGCACATGCATGTGTTTTGTTTTTCACTTTCTTAATATTGATGCCTAAAAAGAAAGTTGTTGTACAAATCTGAATTTGCTTTCAAGTGACAAAGACAAACAAGCTTCTTTTCGAAATGAAAAGGTAGAGATGATTACGACACTTTATGATTTTGAAATAAATACTCGTTTCGACACTAGAAATTCACAAATTCAAACCAAAGGCAAAAGTAAAAGCATAGTCGACTATCAACAGCAAATAAACTTTCTCCTATGATCAAAATCGACACTTGCAACAGATCTAAATCAAAGGACGACAGCACGACTATTCTACTTTTGCAATGGAAAACGTTAAACGAAGCAACAAACACATAAAAAACATCTACAGTTTCTTTTGTACAACTGAGGTGGAATATCAGTAAGGAAAAGGGGTTTGAAACAGTGAAATACTGATCACAGGCTGCAAAAATCAGAGACAAAACTGGAAAAATGAAGCAAAGAACCTCAGCTGCACAAGGCTAGGCTGATCAACACACCTGTTACACAGAGAAACTGCATTGTAGCATAGGTAGCCCTCTCAGGAAGTGTGTTGAAATGCAGAACCTCTTCACAAAGCCTGTGCTGGGGCAGAAACGAGAATTCGATTCGGGTTCTGGGTCACGGTTTGCAGTTTAATCTATGTTTTTTTTGGCCGAGTAAAAGCAATCAGTAATGCACAATCAGAGGTAGATCTAAGGGGGGTTCTAAGAGCTATCACAAGGGCAATCAGTTGGTCTATGAATCAATTGTTCAAATCATAAACAGATCCAGTGAATGGATTGAAGCAGCAGATGTCTACTTTGCATTTGTTAATGGAAAATGCAGTTTGATTTCTACTTCTAAGTTTATGAAACAAACAACAGGAGAAACACAAACAAACTAACTAGACATGATCCCCAACGGAGTCGCCATTTTGTTATCGGGAAAAGTGTCCATTCAGATCTACTCTATCCCACTAAGGTGTGACAGCTACCTTATAAACAAACAGAGAAAACTACTTTTGTATTCTTCTTTATGAACTATAAACAAAGAGGAATAGGATGAACCAACATGTGTCTTGCGCTAGTCCTTTGATCCGATTTCTCTCCTCTTTGACAGCTTCCATCTACTTGCTCTCTCACTTGCCCAGCTTCACCAAGTACCTGTAAGATCACAGAAGAAGGAAACTATACAAATACATGGGTTTATATTCATAAATAACTTAGGATCAGATTTAAGTTAACCATACAAATGTAACAAGCATCAATGAAACACAAGCATGGAGAAGAAACTCAAATAGTTTTATTGATATACAAGAAGATCTAGGAGGAGTTACAACCGATGATTCCTAACCCAGCATCAACCTCCCAGCAAAGAAATCCCTTCTTCAACCCCAACAAGGCATAGATCACCCAATTCTCTGATATGTATCTCAAAACCAACAACAATTCCTTACAATGTGCAAAATTCCAGCCTCTGGATCTCTGGGATGAGGGATCCATATATAGATGTATGCAAGGAGGATGAGTCAGCTCATGAATTGATTAGTGGCTTCTCTCTGTCAGTTCTTGCTTCCACTTGGAGACTGAGAGCCTCTTACTCATCCTTGGTCGAATTCAGTGAGGCAAGTGTCATTGGAGAAGATTCTGGAAGCTTCCATTGTCTCTCCACCTCATGGAATGACTCTGCCACTTGTCATTTCCCACTCAACGCACCCTGGTAGTGCATTTAGGTGCATTGCAACACAATTAGCTAGTGGACTTAGGTGCTATGCAATGCACTTGGCTAGTGGAGCAGCTGGAATGATCCTGATTTGACTAATTCTGAGCAGTTTCTGGTGGAGAACTTCTAGGAGAAGCTGTAGTTTGTTGACCTTGTTCTTTTAGGAGTTAGAAAAACACTTTTAGGGACTTAGGAGCCCTTGGTTTATGGACATTTCATGCTTAGAGTTGTAAGGCACAAAAATGTCTATAACACTTCTGAGCCCCTGGGGTTTGAAGAAATCGTTCTCCCATCATCACACCTGCCCTATATCAAAAGGTTAGATGCGTACTAAGTTGTACACTCACCAGTCAGTATGCATCTCATCTAGTCCAAAGGTAGGGTGCGATGGGCGCAGAAGGGAAACTTTACACAGTAATTTTTCATGGAATTTTTTCTTGTTTTTCCTCAAATCTGGATCCTAATTCATCTCTTGTATTTGACTCAGATATTTATTGGATCAAGATGGTCGTTACATGGCGTAAACGTGAGCATGAAGAAGAAAAAATGATTGCGTTACATGATCAAGGTACTGTTACTGCATTGTAAAATGGTGGTTTGCTCAAATTCTTCCATATATCTAGCATGAGGCAACAAATCAGTTTTCTGCAGTATTTTCTCAATGCTTGGGATCTGATCAACCAGGTATTCGAGATTAGAGGTAAATCTATTCCACTAATAGTTGAGTATATCTACTTCTTGACGGGGTTATTGAGGCGTGGTGCCCCTCTTTCACTGTCGGGATCTACCCGTGGGGGCAAATCGGTGAGAGATTATATTTGTCAACTTTGTAGAGATGGATCTCAGCCTAGCAGAGATGTCAAGATCAATATCTGGGACATCACTGATCAGTCTATGAGGACCATTTTATTCACCTTTGCTAGATTGGCTGGTAGTGCGGATCTTCATTTGGCAAACAGATCTTATGTGAAGTATGCTTTAAAATGCCTGGAACCAAAGGTATTCAACTGGTGTGAGGCAGTACTTCTAATGATAAAAGAACAACCCTCTAAGGTAAAGAATGGAAGATCCAAGAACTTTGGATATAGTTCCATTTTGACTACTTTTCCCTTAGAGATGATCCCACTGATGTAGCCTTAGCATATTTCACTAGGATTGTCAGCATTGAGGGAACCCAGGATGCAGAGATGGGTTGATCTCATGGCCAGACATGCTGGTCAACCACATATTACTTTCTCTGATGCCTTCTTTGAGTGGTTTGACCATCAAGAGATGGTCTTCTCAGAGTATCCATATGTCAGGATGGATTTCTGAGGTGTCCCGGATTTGGCGTTACCGACTGGTGAGTAGTGGGGTGTGATAGGTAAAGATGATTTGACCATATCTTTGTTTATCAGTTTTATAATATTTTTGTGATTTATCAAGACTAATTGAACCCATGTACTTGTGCAGATGTTGGGCCAGTGCGACCAGCGGCATGCCCAAGGGTGGCAGCTGGCGTTCTAGCAGGAGAGGCTATAGGGAGGGCTGTCCTTCACGATCTAGACATAGCAGAGACCCTGGAAGTATTGCAGGATCAGATCGAGGGTCTTACCCTTGGTATTCAGGATGTGAGGACTGACGATTTATCTCTAAGGATACAATGCCATACTACTGGTGTTTCGAGTCGATGGACTAGGCTCTTGCATATGATCATATAGGCGGTGACATGTTATCACCAACATCTTTAGTATAGGATGCTTTTCTGAATTTACTTTTGAGTTTCTTGGTCTCATGACTAATTTTACCTTGTACACAAAACATTATCTGAAACTATAAATAGTTATATATTTTTTATTTTTGAAGTTTATTTTGGTTAAGTTATGTGATCCAGTTGCAACTATTGATATGACACGCTTTTCTTTACAAATGCTGCAAATCTCTATTTAACACATAATTCACTAATAAATCAGTTAATGTGTTTAAGTTTCTGGAAATGTGTTGATATTGAATGGAATCAAAATGATTTTCCAAAACATTGACCCTTAGGAACATACGATAGATAGGTGGGTTCTGAACTGAATAGACGCCAGTAAGCTGTAGAATGACGAGTTGTGGATCTAGCTTGACAACAAGTTGGCGTATGCCATGTGGAATGGCATTAGAGAGAAACTCCATCAATGCGCTGTACTCAGCGATGTTGTTCGTTGATTGCCCAATACATATTCCTATGAAACTCACTAACTCACTGCTTGGATCAAAGATGGCCCAGGCTGCAGAAGGTAGGTTCCACGTTCTATGACTAGCTCCGTCGGCGTACCCAACGAATGTTTCAAAAAATTCTGACATCTGCAACAAATGAAAAATGGATTACTTAACCAAAATGACAACTCTTGACGAAAACAAAAATGAAACAAAAGCATATCTATAAAGAGATTACTACACTTGATCAAGCATAGTATCGCTTAAGATACAACCCATTTCGGGGTTGCGATAGTGGAATTCCATCCTAATCTACCAGATCGTACGCTCTTTTTGATAATACATGTTTAACAATGTAGGGTCCCATCCATAATGATGGAAACTTACCTGCTCCCAATTTATCAGAGTCCTAATCATAGAGTAATACCAGGTCACCTTCTGAGAAGACACGAGGCTTGAAATTTTTGTCAAATTGCGCTTTGACACGTTTCTTATGTGCTTCGTTAGCCAGCGTGGTGTCACGACGAGTTTCATCTAAGCAGATTAGTTCCATGAAATGAGCCTCTTCCTCTGAAGTTTCAGGAAGTAGATCAATTGCGAGCTTGAGAGATGAAATCTCACACTGAATTGGTGAGACAACTTCTAGGCCATACACCAACCGAAAAGACGTAAATCCGGTCGCATTTCTCACCAAGGTCCTATATGCCCATAGAGCTAAGTACAGGATTAAATGCCAATCCCGTTTGTGGACTCCAATCATTTTCTGCAGGATGTGCTTAGGGACTTTGTTGATCACTTCAACCTGTCCGTTAGCCTACAGATAATATGGAGTAGAACTATCATGGGATAGTCCTAATTTGGCAGTCAATTCAACCATCATGTGATTGTGAAAATGTGATCCATGATCTGTGACTATAGCTTGTGGAATACTGAACCTAGAGACTACATGATTGAAAAAAAGAGAGCAGTTGTTTCGCCGCTGTTGTCTAATGTAGGCATCGCCTTGGCCCATTTTGTAAAATAGTCAATGGCGACTATGATATACCCATTCCCCTCGGCCAAGGTGGGGTTACATGTCATGAAATGTATGCCCCATTTGGCGAATGGCCCAACAACAACTACTGGATGCAGTGATGCAGGTGGTAATCCGGTATTGAGATCGAAAATTTGACAAGCATGGAAACGTCTGACTACAATTATGCAATCTTTGAAGACAGTAGGCCAAAAGTAACTAGCTCATAAGATTTTCTATGTGGTAGCGTAACTAGATAGATGCCCCCCACATGCGCCTGAATGATAGTCATTCAGGACTTTTTCAGCCTCCTCGTGCACGAGGCACCTTCTTAGAACTGTATCGACACCACGACAGTAAAGTGTATCATCGATGATCATGTAGTCTTTTGCATGGTATTGAATATGTCGTTGTTTAGAGCGAGAGGTGTTAGGCCTAAAGGTTTGGGTTTGGAGATAGATTAGTATATCTCCATACCACAGGTCGCTTGATGATATCAGAAACAAAGTTTCATCCACGATTGATGCTTTAGATGTTAAATCGTTGGACGACGATGGGAGGTCGCAAAATAACTCCGCGAAGACTAGAGATTTCTTTGATTTGGATTTGGTGAATTCCAGATCAAACTCTTGCAAAATGGTTATCCATTTTGAATACTTGCCCCCTAGCAATTGATGTGACAAGATGTAGGTCATAGGGTTGCAATCTGACAAGATGGTAGTGTTGCAAAAGGGTATATAGTGTCGAAATCTCTATACTGCTTGAATAGTTGCCGAAGCCAGTTTTTCAACATGGGAGTACTTGCTTTCCGTATCATTCAAGTTGCAGCTTAAATAATACACAGGATGTTCTATTCCATTGTTTTCTTGTACTAAAACCATCATGATGGTTGTATCTATAGCAGAGAGATACAGGTTAAGGTATTTTTGATAGTTAGGATCATACATTAATGATGCTTTTACTAGGGAACTTTTCAAAGCATCAAAGGAAGCTTGCGCAACCTGATCACAATTGAAGGGTACTTCTTTTTTCAAAAGACGTGTATAACCTTTAGCAAGTTCTGCATAATTTGGAATGAACCTCCTTAGAAATTTTGCTTTCCCTTCGAGTTTCTAAACCAACACAAAACACACATTTGTGTGGATTGAGCTATATCTTGTAGTGTCGGCAATGTAGAAATATAGCTCTCAAATGCTGCGGATGATCAGTCCGCTTTCGCGAATGAGCCGGTAAATCGTTGAGATATGGTTGAACGATGTGTTTGATGTCATGGAAGGCATAGTTCATTGCCCTCTAAAATGTTGCTCCTATGTTCTTGAAACTGAAAGGTAGTTTGCGGTACGCAAATGTGCCCCATGGACATATAAATGCAATCTTCGATTGGTCTTGTGGGCAGATATTGATTTGATTATATCTGGAAAAGCCATCCATAAATGAAAAGACTTTACATCCGGCACATTCATCAAGTATCTCGTCAATGAAGGGTGTAGGGTAGTTTTCCTTTGGACAAGATTGATTTACATCCCTGTAATCAACGCACACTCTAATTTTTCCTTGCTCTTTCATCACAGGAACAATATTCGATACCCAATCAATGAGAGGAACAAGGTAAATGAATCCAGCATGTAAACGTTTTTTAACTTCTGCCTTAATGGCAATGGCTTTCTTCAGGTGAACCTGTTGAAGCCGTTGTCGTACTGTTTTGACGTCTAGATACATCTTGATTTCATGTTCAATGATGCTCGATTCGATGCCTAGCATTTCTTCATATGACCAAGCAAAGACATCTTTGAATTCGTGAAAGAGAGGGCAATATATTTGCAGTTCTGAAGGAGAACAAGATTTTCCAACATGTATATTCTCTACAACATTCGGTTTGTTCCAGATATTAATGGAAATAGTTTCTTCAATATTGGACAGATTTCGCTCTGAATCCACCATATTTACAGTATTCGATAGGAAATCAAAAACTGAAGGATGATTAAGGTCACGAGAATAATCCTCGTTGTTATTTTGAGGTCGAGAACAATGGTGGTGATATTCCCATGGTGCCTCTTCTATCATCATTGACTCAATGATTCCTTTGTCTGCAGAATGTACATGAGACCAAAGATAAGAAGAGGTACCATACTCTAGAGACCTATCTATCCAAATGGTTGCCAAGTGTTGATTTGGGTTTTCCACCCATGCCCATAATATTGATTGCTACAACAATTCTATAGGGATTTGGGGCAACAATTGGTGATGATCCATGCTAACAAAATGTTTGGAATTCTTCTTAATATTTGACAATGTAGAAGATATCTTGTGACAGGTTTCCACTATGGCCACTTCCGCAAGAATACTCAGAGGCGGAAGGGAAAAAGTACCCATTAAGGAAATGTTGGGTCCCTATAATACTAGTGATTAACCCATTACTATTGTAGTTATACCCCTTATTAATATTGTTGTGCCCCTATTGCCACCATATTGTTATTACTGTGCCCCATAGAATCCCTCTATTGTTATTTTTGTGGCTTTATATTATTATTGTTAGATCGACTGGATTATATTGTGACTCCATAGACTCTTACATATAGAAAGGAGGTTTTGTCATTTGTATCATCCAAAAAATGTTCATTTATGTAATGTAAAGGAGGTTTCCCCTCGAAGAGGCTGAATTCTAAGGCGTTGATCTATCTTTTCTATCTTTTCTTGAGCTGGTTTCATAACATTTGGTATCAGAGCTTTGGATTCTAGGGTTTCGCTAATCCAAACAGGTCATCGTGGAATTTTAGCTATAACTTTTTTTCTTTGATGTTGCAGAAGTCACAAAAAAAAACCCATTTGAGAATAAATCGCGCTGAAACTTGGGTCCAAATTTCAGAGCTTTTAGCGCGATATTTATGGAGATATGATCTGAGGAAGTTGGTCTTTTTGCAGACTCCTGAATTACATTCAAAACAAGTGACCTGGGGAAAATCGTCATAAATTTCTCTCTGGGGATCAGATTGAAGTTTCATAAGAAGGTGAAGAAAGATAACGGACTGTAGTCTCTTGTGGGTGTTTTTCAGATCCAAAGGTTGAAACAGTGACTCGTGGCACGTCGTACAAGTTCACTCTATTGAACTAGTCTATAATCAAGTCACTGTGGGAGATTTCACATAACTCTTCCTTGGAGAATCCAATTTGGGTCAGACTTGTGGCATTGGAAAGAGGACACAGAGGGCTACTACAGGTCACAAATTCAGAACTAGATAATTAGAAAGTAGAGAGATACATCAGAGGCAATATCGAGCTCCTACAAAGTGAAAAAAGGTGTGTAGATTTTCTTTAATTTTTGCTTAAGCTTGGTTTGAAAATTTATTTTGAAGGAATTCAAAGGGCATATTAGAGAATTATTATCGGTAACTGATGCCTCGAGGAAAGAAAATGCAAACACCTAGTAAGGAACCTGAAAGCTCTAGCATGAATCATGAAGAAGAAGAAGAAATGCTATATGATATATCAAAATTACAAGAACAAGTGCAACAAGTGTCACTTGCACAAAAAGCAACAGAATCTAAGATGGATGGTTTAAGGAAAGATGTAGAAGCTAAGATGGATGGTTTAAATAAGGGTGTAGAAGCTAAGATGGATTGTTTAAAGAAAGGCGTAGAAGCTAAGATGGATGGCATGGAAGCTAAGGTGAATGGCATGGACGCTAAAATTGATGGCATGGATGATAAGATGGAAGAATTGAAGATAAATATGAATAAGTTGCTACAAGAAATGGTCACTAAGGGTGAAAGGGTACTAGAGGAAACTCATGATGAGAAAAAAAGAAATGTTAATCATGATTCCATAGACTCTAATGTTGGATCGAAGACTCACCATATTCCAAAAATCGATATGAGGAAGTTTGATGGCAGGGATCCCACCACATGGATATTACAGATGGAGCAATTCTTCGATCTCAATAATGTGCAAAACACACAAAAGGTACGTATGGCAACTTTATATTTGGAACCAAATCAGTTTGTATGGTATCAATGGCTTTGCTCTCGTAAACAATTTATCACTTGGGCAGTTTTTATGGAAGAATTGATAGCACATTATGAGGATACAAAAAGCAACAATTTTTTTAGCCAATTGATAAGTCTCAAACAAAAGGGTTCAATAATGGAGCACATTGAGGAGTTCCAAAAATTGAACATAAGGGTAAAAGATATTCCAGAGGAGCATAGGATTGATGTGTTCATAGGGTCTTTAAAGGATAATATCCAACATGATGTTCGCCTTTGGGAACCTGATTCATTAGAGAAGGCATTCAGGTTAGCAAGAAAAATGGAAAGCAAAATTATGGCAACCAGGAAGCATACCACTCACAACTATAAAGACAGAAGTGTTGTTGCCGCTAGTCTTCCACAACCTATAAGGTTGACAGAACAACAATTGGAAGAAAAAAGAGCAAAAGGGCTTTGTTACAGTTGTGATAGCAAATACATTAAAGGTCATAAGTGTGTTGAGAAGAAATTATTCTACATAGATTGTGAAGAGGAAGAAGAAAAGGAGCAAGAAAGGTCAAAAGAAGAGGATATACTCCAGGAACAAATCCTAGATAGAGAGGAAATGAATCCGACCATATCTTGTAATGCATTAGCGGGAATTACCACTCCTCAAACCATCAAGATAGAAGGAAAAATCAAGAAGAAAAAGGTAATAGTGTTGATTGATTCAAGAAGTACCCACAATTTTATTCATTGTCAGGTAGCAAGAGAATTGAATTGCTTCTTACATCCAGCACCAGAGTGTCAAGTGATGGTTGCAAATGGAGGAACAATAAATTGCTCGAGAAAGTGCCATAATATCAAGCTATCCATGGCAGAATATGTATTGACTAGCCCAATGCTTTCCATTCCAATGGGAGGTGCTGATGTTGTATTATGAGTCCAATGGCTACAATCCTTTGGTACAATAGCTTTTAATTTTCAAGAACATTTCATGAAATTTTCTATGGAAGGAAAGGAAGTTGAATTAAGGGGTATTGCAAGGAAACCAGGAAAGATAATCAGCTCTAATGGTATGAAAAAGCTTCTAAAAAAGGAGCAAAGAGGTGTAATTGCACAATTATGTTGACTAGATGTTTCCACATCCGAATCATCTATTTCTCCAAATCTCCAAAAAGTCATGGACAATCATTCCAAGGTATTTGAGACTCCTAAAGGTCTCCCTTCTTCATCATTCTTCCACACTTCTTCATCATTCTTCCATTTCTCCCTTGCTTCGTTTATCCAATCTGGTTGGATAATAGAAATGGTGCACGACAATGCTTCCACATCCTCATCCTTTCTTGAGAGTGCATCTGCCACCACATTTTGCTTCCCTTTTTTGTAGATGATTTTAAAGTCATAACCCAACATCTTTGTGACCCACTTTTGTTGCTCTTCAGAGGATAATCTTTGTTCTAAAAAGTATTTAAGGCTATCATGATCCGTTTTTACCTTGAAGTGTCTTCCCATTAAGTAGGGTTGCCATTTCTTAAGTGCATGGAGTATTGCCAACATTTCCTTCTCATAAATAGCTTTGTGTAAAAACTTTCCCTTGATTAGACGACTTTCAAAAGCAATGGGTCTTTCATCTTGCATTAAAACAACACCAATTCCATTTCCTAAAGCATCACATTCCACAATAAAGGTTTTTGTGAAGTCTGGTGTAGCTAAGACCGGTGCTTGGCACATTGCCTCTTTAAGATGTTTGAATGCCTTTATTGCTTCTGGGGTCCATGAAAATGCATATTTCTTCAATAATGTTGTTAGATGTGCTGCTATTCTCCCATAATTCTTAACAAACTTGCGATAATACCCTGTCAACCCGAGAAATCCTCGTAGATGCTTTATGGATGTGGGAATTTTCCATTCCTTAATGGCTTTAATTTTGCTAGGGTCTACCTTAACTCCTTCATGAGATACAATATGACCCAAATATTCCACCTCTTGTACTCCAAAGAAACATTTGGATCTTTTTTCATATAATTGTTTCTCCTCCAATAGTTGTAACACCCAATCAACATGTTCAACATGATCCTTCCAAGACTTGCTGTAGATTAGTATATCATCAAAAAATACTAACACAAATTTTCTAAGGAATGGTTTGAAAATTGAATTCATCAAAGCTTGAAATGTTGAAGGTGCATTGGTAAGGCCAAAAGGCATGACCAAAAATTCATAATGACCCTCATGAGTTCTAAATGTTGTTTTCGGAATGTCTTCCATCTTCATTCTGATTTGATGATATCCCGAATGAAGATCCAACTTGGTGAAGTAAATTGATCCATGCAATTCATCCAGTAATTCATCAATGACAGGAATGGGAAACTTATCTTTAATAGTGAGCTTGTTGAGCTCCCTATAATCTGGGCACATGCACCATGATCCATCCTTCTTGTGCACCAATACGACTGGAGTAGAGAAAGAACTTTGACTTGGTTGAATTATATCAGCCTCTAGCATTTCTGCAACCATACATTCAATTTCACTCTTTTGGGCATAGGGATATCTGTACGGCCTGATGTTTGGAGGAACACTTACTGGAATCAGATGAATAGCATGATCATGATCACGAATAGGTGGGAGACATTTGGGAGTCTCAAATACCTTGGAATGATTGTCCAAGACTTTTTGGAGATCTGGAGAAATAGATGATTCCACTGTGGACACATCTAGCGAACATAATTCTGCAATTACACCTCTTTGTTCCTTTTTTAGAAGCTTTGTCATACCGTTAGAGCTGATTATCTTTCCTGGTTTCCCTGCAATACCCCTTAATTCAACATCCTTTCCTTCCATAGAAAATTTCATGAAAATTTCTTAAAGCTCTAGCATGACTCATGAAGAAGAAGAAGAAATGCTATATGATATATCAAAATTACAAGAACAAGTGCAACAAGTGTCACTTGCACAAAAAGCAACAGAATCTAAGATGGATGGTTTAAGGAAAGATGTAGAAGCTAAGATGGATGGTTTAAAGAAGGGTGTAGAAGCTAAGATGGATTGTTTAAAGAAAGGCATAGAAGCTAAGATGGATGGCATGGAAGCTAAGGTGAATGGCATGGACGCTAAAATTGATGGCATGGATGATAAGATGGAAGAATTGAAGATAAATATGAATAAGTTGCTACAAGAAATGGTCACTAAGGGTGAAAGGGTACTAAAGGAAACTCATGATGAGAACAAAAGAAATGTTAATCATGATTCCATAGACTCTAATGTTGGATCGAAGACTCACCATATTCCAAAAATTGATATAAGGAAGTTTGATGGCAGGGATCCCACCACATGGATATTACAGATGGAGCAATTCTTCAATCTCAATAATGTGCAAAACACACAAAAGGTACGTATGGAAACTTTATATTTGGAACCAAATCAGTTTGTATGCTATCAATGGCTTTTCTCTCGTAAACAATTTATCACTTGGGCAATTTTTACGGAAGAATTGATAGCACATTATGAGGATACAAAAAGCAACACTTTTTTTAGCCAATTGATAAGTCTCAAACAAAAGGGTTCAATAATGGAGCACATTGAGGAGTTCCAAAAATTGAACATAAGGGTAAAAGATATTCTAGAGGAGCATAGAATTGATGTGTTCATAGGGTCTTTAAAGGATAATATCCAACATGATGTTCGCCTTTGGGAACCTGATTCATTAGAGAAGGCATTCAGGTTAGCAAGAAAAATGGAAAGCAAAATTATGGCAACCAGGAAGCATACCACTCACAACTATAAAGACGGAAGTGTTGTTGCCGCTAGTCTTCCACAACCTATAAGGTGGACAGAACAACAATTGGAAGAAAAAAGAGCAAAAGGGCTTTGTTACAGTTGTGATAGCAAATACACTAAAGGTCATAAGTGTGTTGAGAAGAAATTATTCTACATAGATTGTGAAGAGGAAGAAGAAAAGGAGCAAGAAAGGTCAAAAGAAGAGGATATACTCCAGGAACAAATCCTAGATAAATAAGAAATGAATCCGGACATATATTGTAATGCATTGGCGGGAATTACCACTCCTCAAACCATCAAGATAGAAGGACAAATCAAGAAGAAAAAGGTAATAGTGTTGATTGATTCAAGAAGTACCCACAATTTTATTCATTGTAAGGTAGCAAGAGAATTGAATTGCTTCTTATATCCAGCACCAGAGTGTCAAGTGATGGTTGCAAATGGAGGAACAATAAATTTCTCAGGAAAGTGCCATAATATCAAGCTATCCATGGGAGAATATGTATTGACTAGCCCAATGCTTTCCATTCCAATGGGAGGTGCTGATGTTGTACTAGGAGTCCAATGGCTACAATCCTTGGGTACAATAGCTTTTAATTTTCAAGAACTTTTCATGAAATTTTCTATGGAAGGAAAGGAAGTTGAATTAAGGGGTATTGCAGGGAAATCGGGAAAGATAATCAGCTCTAACGGTATGACAAAGCTTCTAAAAAAGGAACAAAAAGGTGTAATTGCAAAATTATGTTCGCTAGATGTGTCGACAGTGGAATCATCTATTTCTCCAGATCTCCAAAAAGTCTTGGACAATCATTCCAAGGTATTTGAGACTCCCAAATGTCTCCCACCTATTCGTGATCATGATCATGCTATTCATCTGATTCCAGGAAGTGTTCCTCCAAACATCAGGCCGTACAGATATCCCTATGCCCAAAAGAGTGAAATTGAACGTATGGTTGCAGAAATGCTAGAGGCTGGTATAATTCAACCAAGTCAAAGTTCTTTCTCTGCTCCAGTCATATTGGTGCACAAGAAGGATGGATCATGGCGCATGTGTCCGGATTATAGGGAGCTCAACAAGCTCACTATTAAAGATAAGTTTTCCATTCCTGTCATTGATGAATTACTGGATGAATTGCATGGATCAATTTACTTCACCAAGTTGGATCTTCGTTCGGGATATCATCAAATCAGAATGAAGATTGAAGACATTCCGAAAACAACATTTAGAACTCATGAGGGTCATTATGAATTTTTGGTCATGCCTTTTGGCCTTACCAATGCACCTTCAACATTTCAAGCTTTGATGAATTCAATTTTCAAACCATTCCTTAGAAAATTTGTGTTAGTATTTTTTGATGATATACTAATCTACAGCAAGTCTTGGAAGGATCATGTTGAACATGTTGATAGGGTGTTACAACTATTGGAGGAGAAACAATTATATGCAAAAAGATCCAAATGTTTCTTTGGAGTACAAGAGGTGGAATATCTGGGTCATATTGTATCTCATGAAGGAGTTAAGGTAGACCCTAGCAAAATTAAAGCCATTAAGGAATGGAAAATTCCCACATCCATAAAGCATACGAGGTATTATCACAAGTTTGTTAAGAATTATGGGAGAATAGCAGCACCTCTAACAACATTATTGAAGAAAGATGCATTTTCATGGACCCCAGAAGCAACAAAGGCATTCGAACATCTTAAAGAGGCAATGGGCCAAGCCCCTGTCTTAGCTACACCATATTTCACAAAAACCTTTATTGTGGAATGTGATGCTTCAGGAAATGGAATTGGTGCTATTTTAATGCAAGATGAAAGACCCATTGCTTTTGAAAGTCGTCCAATCAAGGGAAAGTTTTACACAAAGCTATTTATGAGAAGGAAATGTTGGCAATACTCCATGCACTTAAGAAATGGCGACCCTACCTAATGGGAAGACACTTCAAGGTAAAAACGGATCATGATAGCCTTAAATACTTTTTAGAACAAAGATTATCCTCTGAAGAGCAACAAAAGTGGGTCACAAAGATGTTGGGTTATGACTTTGAAATCATCTACAAAAAAGGGAAGAAAAATGTGGTGGCAGATGCACTCTCAAGAAAGGATCAGGATGTGGAAGCATTGTTGTGCACCATTTCTATTATCCAACCAGATTGGATAAACGAAGCAAGGGAGAAATGGAAGAATGATGAAGAAGTGTGGGCACTAGGAGATTTCTTCTTCCCAATAGAGTTTCCAGAATATTTCTCAGGAGTTGAATCTTCCTATTTCTTCTTTTTGTTTGTCTCTTTCTTCTTGCCCCCTGGTTGCTTAGGATTTTCGCCTTCGTCAGTTGACACGACATAAACCTTTGAGGCAAGAGGTTCTTCATCTGATCTTTGAATAGAAACTGTATGGGCTATTTTAGATGTAGCATTTGTAGTTTTCGTGCTTGTTGTACCTATCACACCATCACCGGCATGAGAGTCCTTGTTTGATTTAGGAGGGGGAGGAACTGAAAATTCTGGTCTAGGAGCGTCAAGAATTTTGTCGTAGAGCATGCCAGAATGAGTATAGATCAAGTCTAAATATTGTGCATGAGTAATGACCTGCTCTTCTGACAACTCCTCCCTTAGCCACATCCTCTGTAATAGAGGGTAATAATGAATTTATAAACCATTCAGCTAAAAGATGACTAGGCACATATGTCTTTACCATTCTTCGACGACACCGCCACTCATGAACATGATCAAATATGTGAGTGGTTGTTGTCTATTTAAAGTTGGTAAGGAGTTCTATCCCTGTTTCATACCTTATAGGTAACCGAAAATGGGTTAAAAAGGTAGTGGCAAGGGTGTTGAAGTTATCAAACGAAGCTCTAGGCAATTCAATATACCATTTTGCTACTAGACCAGTTAACGTTTGCCGAAAATGGAAAATCCTAATCGAATTGTCATTCAAGGTGTTGGATGAACACCAAAAATGGAATGTCATCACATGATTCGATGGATCTTCACCTGGATTTCCATTGAATTTAGGAATATCAGATGGAATTTTATGAGGAATCATAGGCCACCAAGGGGCATAAGCAATTGGATCATTCGTCGGCTCGTTTAGATCTAGTAATTCTAGAGTTGCTACAAAAGGAAACTGCTGAAGCATACCCAGGGTAAGATGGTCTAGATTAGGCGAAGCATACCTAGGGTAAGATGGAATCACCTGAGCGGTAGGTCTTTGCATACCAGCATAATGTATTTGATGCTAGTAACTTTGATAAGGTTGATGGGCATAACCATTATAGTATGGTTTTTGATAACCATTTTGGAAATGTGGTTGCTCGTTACTTACAAAGCCTTGTTGCTCAGGTCCTTGGTATGATTGCTGGAATTGCGGTTGTTGATATTGCACCAGCCATGGTTGTTGGACCATTTGCTGTTGTCCAATACTGGATGACTGACCAAGATGTGGAGTGATAGTACCTATTTGAGCCTGAGTCGCTCCAGGTAAGGAGGCACTAACATGGCATTGCGATTGAATCACGGAGACGAGAGGCTATTGTATTGCAACCTGAGAAACTTGAGGTTGACACATCACAGGTAGTGTGTTATAGACATTTTTGTGCCTTACAGCATGAAGCATGAAATGTTCATAATCTAAGGGATCCAAAGTCCCTAAACATGTTGTTCCTACCCCTAGAGGAACAAGGTCAGCAAACCACAGCACTGAATAACAGTTCTCCACCTGAAAACACTCAAAAACAAGGCAATTATGGATCATGTCAACTGCTCCACTGAGCATCTGCGCTGAATGTCAACTGCTCCACTGTCTACCTGCGCTGAATGTCAACTGCAAAGAACGCTACCTACGCTGGGCGAGTTGGGACATGTGGCACAGTCATTCCTCAAGGTGTCAATGCCCAAGAAGCTTCCAAAATGACACTTGGATCAAGGAATTCGACTGGTGATGAGTAAGAGGGTCTAGATCTCCAAGTGGAAGCAAGAACCTCCAAGTGGACTCAAGAACTGAAGAATAACTGAAGTGAGAGAGGACACTAGTTAGCTTCATGCCAGCCTCAAGATGACTCATCCTTTCTCCAAAACTCCTATATATAGATCTCTCTCATGAGGTCTAGGGAGGCTGGAATCTTGTGAATGTAAGGAAGTGCTGTTGGTTTGAGTTTAGAACTATTGGGTGTTTTGCTTTGAAGGAGGTGAAGAGGAGATTTCTTTCCGCTGGAAAGGTGATGCTGGATTGGGCCTCTTATGGTTGTATCACTTCCTGAACTTTACTTCTTCCATTAATAAAGCATTTGAGGTTCTTCTATATGCATGTGTCTTAGTGATGTATTGTTATACTTGTGTATTTGATTTATTCTAATCCTTGAATCAATTATGAATGTATGCTTCTTGTAGTTTCCCTCTCTTGCCATTTTACAGGATCTTGGTGTAGATGGGCCAGTGAAAAAGCAAGGAGCTGGGAGCAAGCAGCAAGGAGAGAAGATTGGATCAACCATTAGCGAAAGATAGTGCTTGTACTTGAAATACAATCACAATAGCAATTGTAGTGGGAATATTCGACACAGGATGGACTAGTTGCATTAAATATATAACCCTTGGTTGTTGAGGCAGTGTTGGTACCCAACTGCTGGATGTAATTCTAATTTGACCTAAATTGTGTTGTAAACTCTCATATGGTTGTTCTCTGGGAGGGAACAATGAAAATGCATACTGCCCCCCATATGGTGGTAATCCAGTGCATAAAGGGTAGATCAGCCTTTGAAGACACATTGGATCAACTTGTTGAGTTTCATCATAAGAAATATTGATTAGATTCTGGATGAAGAAATAGGAACAAACCATGTCGTCGAAAAAGTCCTTGAGTGGACTCCAGCTTATTGTTGACAACTAGTTGAGACAGCTGGAATACCAGCAAACATTGTAGGAATGGTAGCAACAAGCTCCACCGTAGCTGTGTTAGTCGATATAGTCCTAGATGTTGATGGTTGTTCAGACATATTTAGTCTATCCCAAAAGATTTCCTAGCGATTCGACAGGAACTTGCGATGAAGTATGATTAAAAGAGCTAACTTCTGTAGTAGAAGGATATAAGTGGATCCCAGTTCCAAAATGCACTAGAGTACTGGGTGGAAATCCTCTACTATCTCTTCTATGGAAATCAATCTAGGTGGAAGAGGTAGACCATTAGGTCCATAAAATATTTCTGGAGCTGAAGAAAGTGTAGCTTCTGCAGTAATAGATATTGGAGGGGTGAAACCTTCTGAATTCTGGAACTCATCTTCCAGATGTTCAAGCAAGTGAACTTCAGTTTTTGGATCAGTCCTAGGTGGAGCCGCTTTAGAAATAGAGGTGTATACCATTACACTAGGATCAGTTCTAATGTCCTCTTGTAACTACGGAACTTTTTTTGTAAGCGCAGATGTATTAGAGATAATTGGAGTAACTGTAGTCTCTAATGATGTTGAAACATATGTTTCAAATAAATTAGGTGAACTGGAGTCAGTTAAATGAGACCGTTTTGCCTGGGATGGTTTTATTTCCAGGGTCAAAGATGGTTGACTCGCTAGTCTCCTCAAACGACACGGTTTTGATTGACTTTCTTCCATGATTGTGGATTACTTGATCAACTCAAAAATTCAATGGGAAAAGGTTATTCTGATTTAAATGAATTTTAAGACACTTTGACGCAACTTTCTTTTTCAATTTTTAAGAGTCAAGAAAAAGCTAAAGGTGACTCTAGTCACCTTCGATTTTTAATGAACCTGAAGTGACAAGTGCTCAGATGGACCTTTTCTTTTAAGGAGTCTAAAAGGAACGAAAGTGACTACTCTAGAAATCTAGACAGAGGGATTACCAAACCGATCTCAAAAATGAAAAATACATCTTGGTGATAAATGATAGAGAAATTACCAAGGACTTATGTATGGCAGTCAATCTTCCTGAATGTTGTGTTCATTGCATTGTGATCAATAGGGCGGAATACACGGCTTCCTAAGGATAAAGGATATCAACCTATTGTGGTCTCCCAATATATACTCGATGGTACGGGGAGCACAAGTCCATACTAGAACTTGTCGTATCAAAGAGGAGGAATCACCCAACCTTTGATGAAGACGATAGTTACCAGGTTTTATGACGCCGGAACACGTCTCTAGCCTAGATTTCTAGATGTGTTGCGTTAGGTTCCAAAGCGTTTTTATGTTCATTGAGATTTATTTTAGAGTTGATATTGCTTAGAAGTTTGTCTTTCAAGGTTCGCCGCATGATGTAGATGTAAACTTCCTAAATATGCAATCTAAAATGATAAACAGTCGTTTATGTTCTTTTAGCAATGAAAATCCTAGCTACAGAGGAAAGAAGATTATGATTTTTTTTTCAACAGAGAGCATAGAGCACACACTAAATGCACTTTCGTAAATCAAATTTCGCATGCAGTCAAAATGAAAATGAACATGCAAGTATTTTTTTTTTCCGCTTCCTTAATGTGTGAATGCCAAAAACGAAAGCTAAGTACAGATCTGAACTATTTTGTTCCAAAGTGACATTTCCAACAATTTCTTTTCAAAACGAAAGGAAGACTAAGATGACACTTTTCGATTTCGAATTGAAAACTATTTTTGACACTTGAAATACTAATAATTCAAATAAAGCACAATGAAAAAAGTACAATCAACTATCTAGAAGAGGAAGACTTTACGACACTCTTCTTTTGATTCAAAATGACAATTACTACACTTGCATCAAAAAATGATTGTTCGATAAGGCTACTTTCGACAAAGGAAGACTGTAAATGATTCACAAATACACAAAACATTCACAATTCCTAAATGATCGAGGCTGAAATATGTGAAGGAAGAAGGTTCCAGCAAGAAGATACTGATCATGAACAACAAAACTACTGAATAGAGCTGAAAACAAGGAGAAAAAACCAACTCTTGGAGAGAAAACACAGTATCACTCAATCATCGCACCTGCAACACAGTGAAATAGGGATGCATCTCACCTACAACACACGGGAGGTGCGATGCATCTAGGTTGCACAGTTATAGATAGTGTGATGGACCAGGGAGCGAAACTGAGCTTATCTTTTCCTCAAAACTTGCAGCTAAGTTCAGTGATTTAGGCTGAGTAATGATGGACAGTAATAACAAAGTATAGAGTAAGATCTTATGAGGTTTTGAGCTACCACAAGGGCACTTAGAATGCTTTGTAAGTCAGATGTTCATTTCATAAACCAACCATGATATTAACTGAAGCAGCATTCATCTACTTCGCAATTGCATAGGAAAGGTATTTCGAAGGCTAGCTGGCTAACTTCGGAATCTGTCTGTAGTTTATAAAGCAAACAATAAACAAACAAAACAAACTACTTTTTCCCCAGCGGAGTCACCATTTTGTTTCAGGGAAAACTAGTGTCCATTCAAATTGCTAGTCCTACTAAGATGGGTAGCTATCTTAGAAACAAACAATGAAAGCCTTTTGAGAGTTTCTTTGAGTGTGATAGATTAGAGGGAAGAAAAGAGGACCAACCTAGATCTTTAGCTTTGATCCTAGCTTGATTTCTCCTTTCCTTGATAGAATTTTGCCACTCCTCCTACTTGTCCCACTTCAAAGAATACCTATAGAGTCAAAGTAACAGAAAACCATCAAATCATCTCCATCTAAAACATCATAAACAATGTAGAATCAGAAACACATTGACCATACAATTGCATTCATAAACAATAAGATTCACAAATACACGATTATATGGAGGAAAATTCAAAAAACTTTATTAATAGTAGTGAAAGAGAGGATTACAACCCAGTTGTCTGATCTAGCATCATCCTCCCAGTGTAGAAGCCCTCTTCACCTCATGAATAAGCAAATCACCCAACAATGCAATGTCTCTTCTCACAGTTAAACCAACAACACTTCCTTACTAAATACAAAATTTCAGCCTCCAGATCTCTCAGATGAGGGATCCATTTATAGATGTCTTGCAAGGGTGTGAGTCAGCTCTGGGTTTTGGATTAGTGTCATTTCATTGATAGTTCTTGGTTCCACTTGGAGATTTCATTGATCTCTTACTCATCCCTGGGCGAATTCACAAAGGCAAGTGTCACAGGAGAAGTTTTTGGAAGATTCCATGATCATCCACTTAACAAACTGTCTCTGCCATTTGTCTATTCTCGCTCATCGCACCCTACAGAAGGCAATTTTAGTATGCATCACACCTGGATGGTGTTGTAGCTAGTATGCATCACACCTTGACCATGGAGCAGTTAGTATTGTCAAGGTTTGGCCAGTTTTGAGTAGATTTTCAGGTGGAACTTCTGGGAAATGATGTAATCAGTTGACCATGATCCTCTAGGGTATGAAACAACACTTTTAGGGACTAAAGATCCCTTAGTTTATGGACATATGAGTTTGGGGTTGCAGTGCCCAAATATTTCTATAACACTGCCAATTCTATAACACGCATCACATGCCTTACAATATGCATTTAGAATCCTTGTGTAGCATTGGCCACCATAAACGTGCACACAAAATCTTCTGCACAGTCACCTTTCCTACATAATTTCCTCCCACAACCCCTCCATGAGCTTCAACGAGAATATTATTTCTCTCAAAATATGCACATATCTTCGCAATATTTCATCATCGCCCATCTTATACAGTTGTCTCACTATTACTGAAAAGTCTCTCATGTGCACTACTAGCTCCCTCTTTTTCTAACTTGTATACCCTTCTGGTGCCATCCTTGTAGCAGAAAAGAAAATGATATCTGCAAAATGATAATCCGTTATGCGCACTGTGAAGAGTTGCGCGTCTAGCAACCCTTCCTCTAAATTATTAGGCTCCTCTCCAGTGTTTATCCACGACAGATGCTCAAGTCCTGCATTCAACCTCCCTAGCTTCACAATGAACTCAAAGACATACTATTGGTATAGCAACAACCATCGACATATCTTCCTCCCCAACACAAGCTTATTGACTAGGTATTTCAAGAAAGAATGATCCATGTACATCTTAAAATGCCCTCCTAACAAATAGTGTATGAACTTCTGGAATTCATACACCATGGCCAATCCTTCGCACTTCGTCGTTGAGTAATTATTCTCAGCCTTTGATAACTTCTTAAATGCTACTATAACAGTCAGAGAGAATATCACAGACACATTATTGAGCCCAAATGGAATCATAGTGTACTGGAAGCAACCCCATTCCATCACGAAGATTGTTTTTCTCCTATATTTTGGCACAATCTTGATCTAATGGTACCCAAAAACCCATCAATGAACGAGTAGGCCTCCTACCCTCCAACGCTGCTAATACTTTATCTCTAAATGGGTCATGAACATAGGTGTTGGGAAAGGGACCCCCCAAGGGCAGTTTTAGGGTTAAAAGCCCATGTTTAAGTCCAGTTTTTGTAATATTATTGTAAAGAATCTGTGTTTTGTGGTTTGCAGAGCACGAAGGTATTATGTGTCACAAAGGGTAAGCCACCCTTATTTTTGTAAAGTAAGGTCGGCTGTGAGAGATCTACCCATGGTCCACAGACCATGGGATTGTATAAAAATAGCTAAGCCCTTAGTAGTTAGAGATAGAGATGGATCGATAGAACATGTAAGTGAGTCATAGCTTTAGAGCAAGAAGTCTAAGTCTTGGCTTGTAGCATAGGTAGGGGCTTTGCAACGGAGTGCATAGAGGTCTAGGGTAGAAGTCCGCAGCTGAGTGCGTAGACCCATACAACTATGTGCGCAGGGTGAACAAAGTCTGTAATACTTGAAAGATATTAATAAAAGGAGGTATTCTACAATTTCTGTGTATTTGTTTTGTTGATGGGTTTGGATATTTTTTTGTATGAAGTTCCTTTATTATGCTTATATGGTGTGTGAATGAATGCAATTACATTGAATAATTGAACGTAATCACGAATATCGGCTTACACGGTGATAACTTTAAGTATTTGCCAAGATAAGCAAAACACTTGGGATAATTGAGGAATTTGATTGACACACTGCCATTGTAGCGCAAAAGTACTTGAGCCCCATGTTAGGGCTGGGGGAAGGTTGATCGTATACTTTTGTGAAGGTATTGAAGGCCGGAATAAAGGGTTTGTCTTACAAGCCCTAGAGAAAGATCACCTGCGTGAAGGTAGGGATAGAAGAGATCAAACGACATCAAAACCATCTCAAGGGTGTAGCAACTTGGTTCCATCATCCCTCCATATTGCTTCAGGTGAGACTTCGGTCTGCACCCCGTGGGTTGATGCCAAAAGGGATAGTAGTGTAGGGATTTGTTTGGCTAATTAATGTTGAACCTGGGTCAAGCCCCCCTCAAGCCAACAAATGGTTTCATTGCCGAGACCATTATTTTCATAAGAGATGTGTGATGTCGTATCACTGGAATCCAACTAAGGAGATTGGAGACTGATTGGATAGAAAAATCCATGAATTCATGGCATAATAGAATGGAAACCCACGACTGATAAAGGAACAATGGTTGGACTGGTACCTATATATAGAGATCCATGAGATCTTTTTATGCTCTTTACCTATTGAGCTATATGAGTGGATCACAAAGCTAGCAGATAGCCAAGGAAGGTGGAAACTTGACAAACCTATTGAGTTGACCCCAGAGCTAGTGCGAAGGTTAGAAGCATCGGAGGATAATATCATTCACTCTGTCGATCATTGGCTTGATCGTGTCATGGGAGGATTTGTGACTAAATTCATAGTCGACACCTCAGTCAGCTATAGCAAGGCAGATCGATTCTTTTTTAAAGGACCATGAGGTAAGTACGTAAAATCTTTGAATACTTGGATTAAAATGTTGTTGTATGAAAAACGGGTTATTCAACTAGCTTGATGTTTGATACTATGTGAAGTGGAAAAACTTATAGAAACAAAGGAAATAAGGGTCTAGAGTATAGCCCCTTGATCTCACCTCCAAAAAGGGATGAATAAGGGATAGTGAAGGCTTATCTACGAAGTGTTATTCAGTTAATAAGACAAGGATTCCCACGAACACCACCTCTACCCACACCACCTTTGACTTCACTGCCATCACCTCCAACTTCACCTGTACCACCTCGACCTCCACCGCAGTTCAGTATGGCAAATATAGTGAAGTTTCCTTTGCTCAAAGGCTTGGGAAATGAGGATTCAGACCAATTCTGGTTCGTTGTGAGGGCTATGGGAAGCTCAAGGTGTTACATATGATCGCATAAAGAAGGCAACACTGGTTAGTGCTCTACAAGATTGCGTGCTAACTTGGTATATTAAGTACTCTAATGATAACCCAAATGCTAGAGTAGTAGACATCTAGGAAACACTAAATAAGGAATTTCGCAGGGCTAAATATGAGGCACAGTTGATTGTGGGATTCAAAGAGATCGCGATGCAACCAGGCGAGACGCTTTGGGAACTAGATCAAAGGTTGAAATGTACAATCCATGAGGCCAACATGAATTTGATAGATGAACAACATCGCGAGTGGTTTGTGGCTTCGCTACTACCACACTTAAGGAGTGTGTTATCGTAGTAGAAGTTAACAACTCAGGTAGAGGCCTTCAAGATTGTCATAAGACTACCTGAGACTCTGATGCAAGATCATAATCTAGGAGTTCATCAGATCCATGTGCAGCTGAAGAATGTGTGCCTTGAGATGCAAAGTCTAAAGCAGGACATGATGGTTCAACCAGAGGTACGCGAGGAGCTATGGTGCTTGAAATGCAAGATTCAGTGTCATGACAAAGACCATTTCCCGGTCTTTGCAAACTACATTGCAGGAGGAGGACTGATTCCTTTAAGGCCAAAAGCTCAAACAGGACCTAGCGGGGGGGCCTGCATTATGGTGCACTATCTGTTATGTAGCTGGAAAACATGCCACGAATAACTGTCACCTGCTACAGAAGTATGTACAAGCACTACAACAGCTATTCTAAAACTTTTGTAGGTTAGTAGGACATGATGAGAATACTTGCAAGAATTATGAATTGATGATGGATATAACTCCTGCCTACAGGGTTCAGGCTGAAATGCGGCCCCTCGACCACAATGTAGAGACAGCGCGGATGGATTTCAGGGGTGCGGATGAGGGTGAGGTGAAGGAGGACCTAGTAGAAGTCAAGGACAATTTTTTTTGTACAATTCTGGAGGACCAGGACACTATTCCCATGACTGCACTAATCCGACGCGTCTGTCATGCAAGTATTACATGTTGTTTGATCATGAAACCAAAGATTGTCCTACGGTATTAGCTACGATACGTGACAAAGGGGTGCCACCACCCCTGCCGACTTAGAACCTATAGATGATGAGATCTGAGTTGCATGAGGAAGATCTAAACATAAATATAGTCCTTAGAAGTGGAATTGCAGTAGGGGACGACAAGGGGAAATATCCAGAAGACAATACATGGGTTCGCAAAGCCCCGAAAAAAGAGGTTGAGTTCGATTTGGAGCACACTCGTGACGCTCTATGGAAGCTAAGGAAAGCTTCACTGAGGCCTCCACCTCAGGAAGCAAGGCTAGACTTGAGCCAGAGTTGGACCCCTCTATGCTCACAACTTTCGTGGAAACCTGTATGAAGTTACTACGTGACAGTAAGGATGTGAAAGGGTTACAAGAACTCATCAATAGATGCATTGGAACCACACAAGGTGAGCTGTGTGTGGTACGAAAGATTGGAAAGCATAAAACAAGGTTAAGATAGGATATGAGACTCACCACACAAATAGGAGAGTATGAAATGGATCAGGTCATTTTGGACCTAGGGTTAGATGTGAATGTCCTACCAAAGCAGACTTGGGAACGAATGGGGAGACCTACGCTGCAATGGTCTTTGATTTAGCTAACAATGGTGAATCAATAGAAAATCATCCCCATGGGGTGGCTTAAGGGGGTCACCATGGACATTGAGGGAGCAAGTGCGTTGGTGGATTTTGAAATAATAGAGATAGTGGATGGTAGCAATCCCTACCCTGTGCTCCTAGGAATTGACTAGACTACTGATATGAATGGGGTAATCAATTTGAAGAAGCGAAAGATGATATTTGAGAAGAAATCACTATGCATGATAATACCCCTAGATCCTACTTGTTACAGGGAAAAGTGTCTATGCAGAACTGGTAATCCCACTAAGGCTGGTAGCTACCTTAGAAACAAACAAAGTAAAACTACTTTCATTTTCCTTTATGAGAGATAGATGAAAGAAGAATAAAGGAGACCAACCTCTGTCTTGCGCTTGGTTCCTTGCTCGATTCCTCCGTCTTCTGATAGTCCTTTGCTACTTGTTTTCTCATATACCCAGCTTCACAGAGTACCTGTAGAATCAACGCAGCATAACACTATACAAGAACATGGATCTATGATCATAAACAATCTAGGATCAGATGTAAATTGACCATACAAATGCATGAAACATAAATTACACAAGAGTATGGAGAAAAACTTGAATAGATTTGTTGATAATCAAGAAAGAGCCAAGAGAGTTACAACCAGTTGTTTTGACCCAACATCATCCTCTCAGCAAGTAAGCCCTTCTTCACCTCATAAAAAGCTTAGATCACCCAACAATATGATGTTGCCTCAAGAAACTAACAGCAATTCCTTACAAGATGCAAAATTCCGACCTCTGGATCTCTGGGATGAGGGATCCATAAATAGATGTCTGCAAGGGAGATGAGTCAGCTTGTGATTTGATTAGTGTCTTCCCTCTGATAGTTCTTGCTTCCACTTGGAGATTGATGATCTCTTACTCATCCCTAGTCGAATTCAGAGAGGCAAGTGTCACAAGAGAAGTTTCTGGAAGATTCCATGCTTCTCCACCTCGTGGATTGACACTGCCATTTTCTCTTCTCACCCATCGCACCCCATAGAAGGGATTTTTGAAATGCAATGCACCTACTATGTGTATTTAGGTGAGATGCAACACACTTTGCCTATGGAGCAGGTGAAATGATCCAGTTTTGACCAGTTCTGAGTAGTTTTTCATGGAGAACTTATGGGAGAAGCTGTAATTAGTTGACCTTGTTCATTTAGGGGTTGGAACAACACTTTTAGGGACTTATGAGCCCTTGGTTTATGGACATTTTATGGTTGGGGTTGCAGTGCCCAAAAATGTCTATAACAGTTGCCCCCTAAAGCATGAGGTCGTTAATCTTTTTGATGTCGGGTGAAATGCTTTATCATGAGGATCCGAAGTTCTTTCAAGATGGAAGGAGACCTGTAATAAGATACAATACAATACATTATCTTCATAATATTTTCATGATCTAGCTGAAG
The DNA here is from genome assembly GCA_031772625.1 of Pinus tabuliformis. Lineage (NCBI taxonomy): Eukaryota > Viridiplantae > Streptophyta > Pinopsida > Pinales > Pinaceae > Pinus > Pinus tabuliformis. The sequence goes on from CM062815.1 coordinate 768,901,558, forward strand.
CGGGCATTCCCATGCTCAACTTTATAAATTCATCATCATGTACATAGGACAGACAATCGTCTGAGTGTAGACTAATGATTCTGGTAGAGCCATCATCCCTTAGATTGGATGATTATCTATGCAGCAACGATGTACATTTGATGTCTTTATTTTCTTGAATATATATCATAGCCTGGATGGATGAAACTAGATCGGGGGTCTTCAATCTCGTTCGATCTTCACTCAAAGAACAAGTCGATCCATGTGAGAGATGTTCTGGAGTCGAACATGGAAAGACATCGCCGGATTACCAGCCAATGATGTAAGTTGTTAACAGGCGCGAGAGGAATCACCGATAATGATAATGGTCCTCAAGGTACTACAGTACAATTCACGCGGTGTGAATAAAGGATTTGGTGTCGAACACCACGCAAAATCTTTCGGTCGAAGGTCATTGATGTAAACCTGTCGCCGGAAGTGAGAAACTTGCCATTGAGGCATGCAAGCTTCAAAGTACTGAAAGGGGTGTTCCTAGATCGACTTCTTGGATAATGAGCTGATGTCGACAAGAAGCGATCCATCATAGGAGGGCCTTAATGAATCCCACATCAATGACATGGAACGGAGAAAATGATTTTAATGGAGGTGAAAACGATCTGGTGATATAAGGTTCAGGGTCGCTGTCATGAAAGAATGGAGCGTAAATGTATTGCAGCGGGTGAGACACAGGTGAATTCTCTGAGTGACTTCTCTTGAACATATCGGTGACACTGACATGATGGATTGGTAGCATTAACCCCAAATGTGGATGGTATGATGTGACCATGGTGATGTGACCGGTGAATGAAACAACCCAACCTGACTTGGATGCGGAGTGAAAGTGTCATGTTCAAGAGCGACTTGCTACCAACAAAGTTTTTCAAGTTTTCTTCCCAATTTTTCCCTAGTCATTGCTGACCAATACCTCTTCATTTTTGTCAAGCTTGAGGAGGATAACATATGCTTGTTCTATAATTTTCCCTTTGGGCAAACCGATCGCTATGTTTTAACGAGCTTAGCGATAGTGAAACTCGTTCTTGTCTGTTATGGACAAGTTTGTCGCTATTAGGTTTTAACGAGTTTAACGACAAAGACAACTCGGTCCTTTTCAATTTTAGAGAGTCTGAAAAGGGACGAAAAGGAAACTCCAAAAATCCTTTTTCGTCATCTAATCCCTTATGTCCGAAAAATTATAAAATAATACAGAAGGGATGAATTTTCGATACTTTTAACGAGCCGAACAAAACAAGCGCTCGATCTTTTTGTGTAATGATCCCTCAGGTCCAAAAAGATTAAAATCTAGAGGAGGGATAGCACTTCCGGTCCCTTTAACGAGCTGGAGAGGCCAATGGCTCAGCAATCTTTTCATATTTTACAAGTCAGTTGAAAAGAGCTTAAAGGAGACTCGTCTTTGAGGAACGAGTGATAAATTTGGGTAGCAGTTGATTCCAGGTAAGGTTTGGAATTTTCCAATCACGGCAGTGTTACAAGGATGGCTAACAGGATCACTCTTCGCAGCTGTTCCTCAAAAGGGGTAAACAATCAAATGGAGGTCAATGATCGGCCAATACAGGGTGGAGGTGATGATGAGAAAACGACCAAGGCTTTAAAGGCTGAAGTACTACATTCATGACGATATTTACCAAAAATTGGTTCATTTTTTATTGAGCTTAAATGTTGGGGGAAACATTTGCTCATTGCTTATGTTTATTTTTTAACGAGCATGAAGTCCGCGTTAAAACTGCTCGATTAATCCAGTCGCATAATAAGGAGGTCTCATATATAAAAATGACAATTTTTCAAATCTTTGCCCCACATCCTTTCTTTATTCAAGTTAGGAAACGACCAATCCTACGAGTTTAAAGGGTTAGAGGATGTACAAATTTAAAAAAATAAATGGTCGCTCTTCGCTTGCATGCCAAAAGGTTTGCATGCCCCCAAGTATAAAATAGAGTTTCAAGGTCACCTCTCAATCTACGGACAAAACATTTGTTTTATCGGGAAAGGCTTACCTCTTTCAGGTTACCAAAAGATTGTTCTATCTGCACCGCAAACAAAACACTTCTTTGGCGATGCCTACCGAAATAGACAAAGGTGAGTGGCGCAGACGCCTCCACCCACATAACTTTGACAAGGGAATCTCATTCCATTCTAACCCCCTTTTCCAATCATAGACGGGAGTGTTAGACTAGTCATATATCTCTCCCGAAAACCTATCCTATACCTGAAGTTTTCCTGCCGAAGCAGACCAGGGTGCATGCCCCCTGGGTTTCAGTCATGTCCCCCGAATCACTCACGCTCATCAGGTGGAAGAACTGGGGATTGATGAGACATTCCTTGCGTGAAAATACCATTCAGGGATGGTATATGACTATTTTCCACGTGTGAACTGGGAAATGAAAGCTGGTCTACGAGCTTGACCACTCTTCCTTCGTGCGGAAAACACATTACTCTAAAGAGTGATGAGACAATGGCTCCCATGCAATAAATATAGTCTCGTCCAAGGAGTAGATTATAATATAGGGGTCCTTGGACTACCATTACATTCATTTGAACGGTTTTCCCTCTCAATGTTATGGGCACATTGGGAAGGATCCCTAACGGTCGACTGGTTCCTTTGTTGAAGCCTGTTAGATTTCTCATCTCAGGCAAAAGCGATGGCGAACCAAGTGCTTTCCAAGCAGTTGAGGAAAGGATACTCACAGAATCCCCTTCATCTATGATGGTACCAGCCATAACCATTCTGTATACTTGAGCAATGATTCAGAATGGTACACTAGCTGGTAAATGGGGTTTGCCTAGCTGATTCCAGTCGAAGGAAACAACTAGGCTGCTTGGAGGTGGGACCGAATAGATGGCCGGGTACGACTCTGATGAACTTCCTTCCTGCGGTAAAGGAATGGGTAAATTGCCCCCATGTTCATCGGAGTCTGTGTTTACGAAAAGAATTTGGACGGTGTCATCCTTGTTCTCTTCGGTGACTGTATCATCCGAAGATGGAACCTCTGAAGGCAAGACCGGGTCAACTGCCGCCTCGACCTTTTGACTGTCATCTGGTATGGGTTCAGATGGTTTATCTTCAAGGATAGATGCTTCGGCCGACCACCTGGGTGGGTCAGCCAGATTTTCAACTAGTGACGGACTCGATAAGAGTTTCTTATATCCAGGAGGAAGTCGTAACGTTGAAACCGAATGATCGTCCAAAACTCTTTTAGCCTTGTCTAAGAAGGGACAACGGTGGAAGGCATGATCGCCTTCACACAATTTACAAGGAAATTTGCACTTTCCTTTTTGTCTAGGGGCTTCACTTTCACTAGTCGACGGTGTGTTTTCAACATGATCATCAGAGGTTGACAACACTGGGTTGTGCAAACAAGGAGACCAGTCCCTTAAGATCCGAGGGATGCAAGGACAATCTCTATGAAAGCGGTCTCCTTTGCAAATGACACATGGCGATTTAGGCCTGGTCGGTGCAGTGTGTGGATTCTTGCTAGATGACGCTTGGTTGCCCCTTTTTGCCTTTGGCTCCTCATTCTTCTTCTCTTTCTTCTTCTTTTCCTTCTTCTTCGCAGGTACTTGATTTTTGGCTTTACCAGCCTCATCAAGCGAAGAGGAAGGAGGAGAGGAAGGATTGGACGAAGTAGAGGGTTCGGGGGTAACTCTGGAATTGTCTAGTTGCTAACTCGATTGTTAAAGAATTGTGGTGTTTTGAACGACGAAGGTTGAGAAAAGCCATATGAGCAAGCCGATTGTCAATCCTGGAAGTGACAATGTGGCCATATGGGGTGCACCAACATGTCCCCAAGAGGAGAAGGGACTAGGATTTCCTCCAAGGGGGACTCCTTGGTTGGTGGACTCCATTTTCTCAACCTAAGACCAACGTAGGAAAGGTGACGATTATTCCGTTTAAAATAAATTTTAGACGCTTTGACGCAACTTGTTTTTTCAATTTTAAAGAGTCGAGAAAAAATAAAAGATGACTCTAGTCGCCTTCGATTTTTAATGAGCCTGAAGTTACAAGTGCTCAGATGGACCTTTTCCATTAAGGAGTCTGAAAAGGAAAGAAAGGGACTACTCTAGAAATCTAGGCAGAGGGATTACAAAACCAATCGAAAAACTGCAGAATACTTTTTATGGTACGACAGTCAATCTTCTCGAATGTTGTGTTCAGTGCATTGCGATCGATAGGGCGGCAGACACGACTTCCTATGGATAAAGGATTAAGCCTATTTTGGTCTCCCAAAATATACTCGACGGTACGTGGGAGCACAAGTTCGCACTGGCACTTATCGTCTGAAAGTGGAGGAATCACACAACCAACAGTGAGAACAATAGTTACCAGGCTTTATGATGTCGGAATACGTCTCTAGCCTAGACTTCTAGATGTTGTGCGTTAGGTTCCAAAGCGTTGTTAGATTCATTAAATTTATTTTATTGTTGATCTTGCTTAAGAAATTTGCCTTCCAGGTTCACCGCGTGATGTAGATGTACAATTCCTAAAATGCAATCTAAGATGATAAACAGTCGTTTTATCTTCTTTGTGCAATGAAAGTCCTAGCTACTAAGGAAAGAAAGACATTATTCTTTTAGCAAAGAGCATAGAGCACACACTATATGCACTGTCCTAAATCAAACCAATCAAACAGTCTAAATGCAAATGCACATGCATGTATTTTTTTTCAGCCTTCTTAATATATGAATGATAAAAAGAAAGCTAATGCGCAAATCTGAATTATTTTCAAAGCAACAATTACTAACAATTTTCATTTCAAAATCAAAATGAAGACAATGACAACACTTTTGCGATTTGGAAATGAAAACTTGCTTTCGACACTAGAAAAACTATTAATTCAGATCAAATACAATAGTAACAGGGTAATCGACTATCAAGAACAATTAGGTCCTCTTCTATGACTGAAAACGACACTTGCGACACTTTCAAATCAAGAAACGATAGTACAATTACGTTACTTCTTTGTAAAGGAGAACTGAAAATGACTCAACAAATACATAAAAACATTTACAGTTCTTTGCACAATGGAGGCAGAATAACAGCAAGGAAAGGGGTTTCAAACAGAGGTATACGGACTATAGGCAGCAAAACTCTTGAATAGATCTGAAAAGAGTGAACACAGGAAAAAAAATTTAGGAACAATGCATAGTCTGATCAGCACACCTGTAACACAGTGAATTTGAAATGCAGTGCACCTACTACACTTGGGAAGTTTGCTGAATTTGAGATTCATAGAACAGACAGTGCGCTGGACCAGGGATGAGACTTTGATTGGGTTCCAGGTCACAGTTTGCAGTTCAGTTTAGGGATTTTGGCCGAGCAAGTGGTAATCAGTAAATAAATCACAGGGGTAGATCTAAGGATGTTACTAGAGCCACCACAAGGGCAATTAGAGAGCTTGTAAATCAATTGTTTAATTCATAAACAAAACCCAGAGATTGACTAAAGCAGCGTTGACCTACTTTGCATTTGCATAGCAAATGCAGTTCGAAGGCTAGTTGGCTTGACTTCAAGCTCCGTCTGTAAGTTTATAAAGTAAACAAATGTAGATAAACAATCAATCTATTCGCTCCCCAGTGGAGTCGCCATTTTGTTACAGGGAAAAGTTTCTATGCAGAACTGCTAATCCCACTAAGGCTGGTAGCTACCTTAGAAACAAATAAAGCAAAACTACTTTTGTTTTCCTTTATGAAAGATAGATGAGAGAAGAATACAGGAGACCAACCTCTGTCTTGCGCTTGGTTCCTTGCTCGATTCCTCTCTCTTCTGATAGTCCTTTTCTACTTTTTTCTTGTATACCCAGCTTCATAGAGTACCTGTAGAATCAAAACAGCATAACACTATACAAGAACATGGATCTATTATCATAAACAATCTAGGATCAGATGTAAATTGACCATACAAATGCATGAAACATAAATTACACAAGAGTATGGAGGAAAACTTGAATAGCTTTATTGATAATCAAGAAAGAGCCAAGAGAGTTACAACTAGATGTTCTGACCCAGCATCATCCTCTCAGCAAGTAAGCCCTTCTTCACCTCATAAAAATCTTAGATCACCCAACACTATGATGTTGCCTCAAGAAACTAACAGCAATTCCTTACAAGATGCAAAATTTCGGCCTCTAGATCTCTGGGATGAGGGATCCATATATAGATGTCTGCAAGGGAGATGAGTCAGTTTGTGATTTGATTAGTGTCTTCCCTCTGATAGTTCTTGCTTCCACTTGGAGATTGATGATCTCTTACTCATCCCTGGTCGAATTCAGAGAGGCAAGTGTCACAGGAGAAGTTTTTGGAAGATTCCATGCTTCTCCACCTCGTGGATTGACACTGCCATTTATCTCTTCTCGCCCATCACACCCCATAGAAGAGATTTTTGAAATACAATGCACCTACTGTGTGTATTTATGTGAGATGCAATGCACTTTGCCTATGGAGCAGGTGAAATGATCCCGTTTTGACCAGTTCTGAGTATTCTGATGGTGAGGGTGCGTAAGCACACTCGACTGTCAAGGATGCGTAAGCAGGCTCGACTGTTAAGGACCTTTAGGTGCTTGACCATAGGGAGAGGATGCGTAAGCAGGCTCGACCAATGGCCCCCCACCCAATAAGTAAATTGAACCTTTAGGGTGCATTAGCACACTCGAATGTCAGGGAGAGGGACGAAGTCACTCACTATTCTGATGGTGAGGGTGCGTAAGCACGCTTGACTAATAAGGAGAGGTACTCGACCATAAGGACCTTTAGGTGCTCAACCATAGGGAGAGGATGCGTAAGCAGGCTCGACTGTTAAGGAGAGGACCTTGGAGAACTTCTGGGAGAAGCTGTAATCAGTTGACCTTGTTCATTTAGGGGTTGGAACAACACTTTTAGGGACTTAGGAACCCTTGGTTTATGGACATTTTATGCTTGGGGTTGCAGTGCCCAAAAATGTCTATAACACTGCTGAAGGATCGGGCTATACGAAACCAGTCCGTGATTATGAGAGTGATAATGATCTGGACTGTATCTATAAGATAACATCACGAGATTAATACTGGGTGAATCCCACCATGAATGGATGGATTACATGGGATCGCAAGAGTTCCTAAACTTTGAACTCTGACAAAGAAATAGAATGCTAGCAGAATCAGTTACACGAAGTAACTACACTGAATTGCAACATGATGACATAGTCGCTGCATTGTGTGTCATCAGAGGTAAGAAATATGCCTATTTATGATGGTCTAATAAGGTAGATATCTTTTGGGATGCATTTGAAAGGGAGGTACTAGAAAATTTGCGCTTCCAGGCCCTGGACTAGGCACTGCGCGGTATGCCCGCAACATGGTAGGGTAGGGTCAAGGGAATCTTTGATGATTGGTGTGAATGTAGGAGGATGATGAGAACACAATTAGGGAAGCCTAAGATGTGACTGACAGACAAGTACGATGGCCAGAATGATCTACGCGCGCATGTGGCCTAATGGACACATGCTTGTGGAGAAAATCCCCAACCTCAATGGGTGCACCTGTTCTGTCATGCCCTGTATGTTATCCCAATGAATTGGTATATAGGAACATTCATACAAACCTCCACCATGGGACAGGTGACTGGGATATCCTATGTGAAGGATTCATGATGACATTCAGATTTGAGGATGGGTTTGACATTATTGATGAAGTGCTACAAGAGGTGAAAGCAACCATCTTTAGGATATCGCAGGATCCTTTAGGCCTAATTTAGCCTGAATGTGCTACTCAGCTGAGTCACGTGCTCGAATGTTATAATGTAACTAATAGAGATGAGGATGAGGATCCATAGAAGATTAACATTCCAGAAACAAAAGGCCACCGCAAGGTTCGAGGACTGCAGATTGAGAACCCTCATATAACCATGTTGGTGAAAACAAAACAAGTGAACATTGGTACAGAGGTAGAACCAAAATTTGTGAAGATTGGAGACTACTGGGATGACACGACAGTGGATAAGGTCATTGAATTGCTCTGTGAATACCAAGACTTATTCCCTATGAAGTACGGATTTGAAAGAAATAATCATATATCTAGGAGTGATGAAGATCATGTTAAAGCTCGATGCCAAGCCAGTTAAGTAGAGGCCTTATCGCCTCAATCCAAAATACAAGGAAAATGTTCACTTAGATCTAGACAAGATGCTAGTGGTAGGCATCATTGAGCCTGTGGAAGAATCTGATTAGATAAGCCCAATGGTGGTGCAAGAGAAGAAGCAGAAGGATGAGATAAGGATCTTCATGGATCTCAGAAAAATGAATGACGCTTTTGTGCATGATCCTTTCCCGACTCTGTTTACGAATGAAGTGTTGGACAATGTAGGTGGTTAGGATGCATATTCCTTCACTGATGGGTTCTCTTGGTACCACCAAATCAAAATCTCACTAGAGGATAGGAGCAAGATAACCTTCGTGATTGAGTGGGGTTGTTTTCAATACAACGTAATTCCATTTGGATTGAAAAATGCGCCTGCAATATTTTCACACATGTTTGTTGTGAAATTCAAGGAATTTATTCATAAGTTCCTCGAGGTATATTTTGATGACTGGACTGTATTTGGGCTGGTTAAGTGCCATGTAGCAAGGTTGCGCTTGATGCTGGATACCTGTCGAAGATACCAGATCGCGCTCAATCTCAAGAAGTGTATGTTTTACGTTCCTTTTGGGAACCTATTGGAGCACGTGGTTTGCAAAGAAGGACTAATGGTAGACCCTGTGAAGATCATGGTGATACTGAACTTGGAAGCACCGAGGAGTGTGAAACAGCTACGTGCTACTCTGGGACATACAGGATATTAGAGAAAGTTTATCAAAGGCTATGCCTAGATCACCGTGCCAATGGAAAAATTGTTGAAGAAGGATGTCACATTCTGCTGGAACAATGACTATAAGAAATTCTTGGATATATTGAAAGAAAATATGGTTACTGCGCCGATTCTAATCTTTCCAGACTGGAAGAAAGAGTTTCATGTACATGTCGATGTGTCATGTATAGCATTGGGGGAAATACTAACATAGGATGTGGGAGAAGGCTTAGACCATCCTATCACATTCGCAAGCCACAAATTATCCAAATTAGAGAATAATTATTATACCAATGAACATGAGGGGCTAGCTATGGTGTATGCGCTCAAGAAGTACCAACACTACTTGCTAGGAGGCCATTTTAAGATGTATACGGATCACTCTGCACTGAAGTACCTAGTCAATAAGCTTGTGTTGGGGGGGCGAATCTTAAGATGGCTCTTATTGTTCCAAGAGTACGATTTTGAAGTTGTTGTGAAGCCTGGATGATTGAACATGGGACAAGACCATCTATCGCACATTGAAACAGGGGAGGAACCTACTAACTTGGAAGAAGGATTGCCTGATGCACAACTATTTGTAGTACGTATTGCGGATGGTCATTTTGAGGATATAATACACTTCCTAACAACAGGAACTACACCGAAAGGATAATATGTCTAGCAGAAGAAGGAATTAGTGGTGCACACGATAGATTTCTCTGTCATTGTTGGGCATCTATACAAGATGGGGACTGATGATATATTACAACGATATGTAACTGATTTTGAATGAAGCAGCGTCCTCGTAGATGCCCATGGAGGTGCCATGGGAGGAAATTATGCAGGGAGAGAAACCATGCAGAAGATTCTATGTGCAGGGTTATGGTGGCCAACCCTTCATTAGGATTCAAAAGCATATTGAAAGGTGTGTGATGTATGTCAAAGAATAGGTAGGCCATTGTGGAGGGATGAAATGCCTTTGAATCCACAAATGACGTTGCAACCTTTCGAGAAGTGGGAAATAGATTTTGTAGGATCCATTCAGCCACAAGGGAAGACAGGGGCGAGGTCCATTATCACTGTGATAGAGTATTTGACTGATTGGGTAGAAGAGCAGCTAGTGAAAGATTACACAGGCGTGATGGTCGTGGAGATCCTATTTTAGCATGTACTAACATGATTTGGATATCCAAGGATATTGATGATTGATCATGGTACGCACTTCCTAAATGAGACGACTAGCACACCAATGGAGGAATTTCAAGTATATCACCAGAAGAGCACACCTTATCACCCACAGGCTAACGGGATAGTGGAGGCATTCAACAAAGTGCTTGAAAATGCGTTGGCCAAGGTTTGCAATGCTCAGCGAAGTGATTGGGACCTATGCATACCTGCAGTATTGTGGGCTTATCGAACGACATGCAAGAAGTTGACGGGACAAACCCCTCTTATGCTTTTCTATGGTGTGGAAGTCATAATGCTTATGGAATACATCATTCCTAGTCTGCACATAGTAGCACTCAGAGGTATGACTGAATGCGGAGCCCTAGAAGAGAGGCTCGCACAACTGCATGAGATTGAAGAAGAAAGACTTTGGCTGGATTTCACCAGCATGTCCAAAAGCAGCGTGAAAAGGCATGACATGATCGGCACATAAAGTTACACAAATTTAAGATAAATGATATGATTTTGTTATATGATAGTAAGTTTGATAAATTCCCCAGAAAATTTAGGATGCACTGGATAGGGCCTTATGTTATTAAGGAGATTACCGATGGAGGAGCGGTACAACTGGTCAAGTTAAATGGAGAACCCTTCCCAGGAAAGGTGAATGGTAGTTGCTTGAAGCCATACTGTTATAGAAATTTTTGGGCATTGCAACCCCAATCATATATGTCGATAAACCAAGGGCTTCTAGGTCCCTAAATGTCTTGTTTCATGCCCTAAAGGAACAAGGTCAGCTGATTACATCATCTCCCAGAAATTCTCCACAAAAAAACTACTCAGAACTGGTCAAAACTAGACCATACAGGTTGCTCAGTGCTAAGGGTGCGATGCATCTCACCTGACTAGTGTAAAATGTGTAATGCATACTGGAAATCCCTTTTGTGGGGTGTGATGGGTGAGAATGGACAAATGGTAGAGACAGTTTGTGAGGTGGATGATCATGGAATCTTCCAGAAACTTCTCCTGTGACACTTGCCTCTCTGAATTCACCCAGGGATGAGTAAGAGATCATCAATCTCCAAGTGGAATCAAGAACTATCAGAGAGAAGACACTAATCAAAATCCCAGAAGTTGACTCACCTCCCTGCAATCATCTATATATGGATCACTCATCCTAGAGATCCAAAGGCTAGAATTTTGTATCTTGTAAGGAAGTGTTGTTGGTTTCCTGGTGGAATATCATAGTGTTGGGTGATCTAAGCTTTTCATGAGGTGAAGAAGGGCTTTCATGCTAGGAGGATGACGCTAGGTTAGATCAATGGGTTGTAATCCTCTCTTCTAATCTTTACATCAATAAATTTATTCAAGTTTTCCTCCACATTCCTATATGTCTGATAGAATATGCATTTGTGTGGTCAATATATATCTGGTCCTATATTGTTTATGATTGTAGATCTCTGCACTTTGAAGGTATTATGCTGCTTTGAATTTACAGGTACTCTTTGAAGTGGAGTGTTCAACGGAGAAGCAGCAAAGACCTGTCGGTGAGGAGAAGGAAAAAACAAAGAACCGAGCGAAAGATTAAGGTTTGTATTCTTTGATCCTCTCCTATCTACTTCTCATAAAGGAAAGTGAAGGTAACTTTAATCTGTTTGTTTCTAAGATAGCTACCCATCTTAGTGGGACTAGCAATTCTGCCTAGACACTAGATTTCCCGATAAAAAAATGGTGACTCCACTGGGGAGTGAATAGCTTGCTTGCTTGTTTATACTTGTTTGCTTTATAAACTTATAGACGGAGCCTGAAGTCAAGCGAGCTAACCTTCGAACTGCATTTTCTATGCAAGTGCAAAGTAGATCAATGCTGCTTCAGTCTATCTCTGGGTTTTGTTTATAAACTGAACAATCGATTTGCAAGCATCCTAATTTCCCTGATGGTGGCTCTAGTAACCTCATTAGATCAGCCCCTATGATTTCTATTTACTAACTATCATTAGCTCAGCCTAAATCCCTAAACTAAGTTGCAAACTCTGACCAAGAAGCAAGTTGAAGTCTCATCCCTGGACCATTGAACTTTCTCCTCTTGGGAATCTGGATGCATCATACCTCCCATGTGCAGTAGCTGTGATGCATCACACTTTCCCTGTGTTGCAGGTGCGCTGATCAGATAAGACCTCTTCTACTTCCAGATTTTGGTTTCTTTGTTCACTCTCTTCAGCTTTATTTAGGAGTTTTGCTGTCTGTGATCAGAATACGACTATGGAAATTCCCTTCCTTTGCATGATTCTGCCTCCATAGTACAAGAATTGTGAATGTTTTTATGTATTGTGCACCATTTACAGTTCTCTTTTACAAAAAGTAGTGTAATAAAACTGTCGTCTTTTGATTTGGAAGTGTCGCAAGTGTCGTTTTCAGTAAAAGAAAAGAATCCTATCATTCTTGATGGTTGATTATACAGTTTCTCTTGTATTTGATTTGAATTAGTAGTTATTCAAGTGTCAAAAGAAGTTTTCAATTCAAAGTCGCAAAGTGTTGTCATTATCTTCCTTTCATTTTTGAAGAGAAATTTGTTAGTACTGTCGCTTTAAAAAGATAATTCAAATTTGTACTCAGCATTCTTTATGTCATTCACACATTAAGAAAGCGGAAAACAAATACATGCATGTGCATTTGCATTTAGAATGCTTGTTGATTTAGGATAGTGCATCTAGTGTGTTCTCTCTGCTCTATGTTGAAAGAATCTCATTTCTCTTTCCTTAGTAGCTACGATTTTCATTGCAAGAAGAAGATCAAACGATTGTTTATCATCTTAGATTGCATTTTAGGAATTGTATATCTACATCACGCGGTGAACTTGAAAGGAAAACTTCTTAAGAAAAATCAATTGTAGAATAAATTCAATGAACATAAAAATGCTTTGGAACCTGACGCACAACATCTAGAAGTCTAGGCTAGAGACATATTCCGACATCGTAAAGCCTGGTAACTATCGCTTTCATCGTAGGTTGGGTGATTCCTCCTCTTTGGGATGACAAGTTCCAGTACGGACTTGTGCTCCCATGTACCATTGAGTATATATTGGGAGACCACAATAGGCTATATCCTTTATCCTTAGGAAGTTGTGTCTGCCGCCCTATCGATCGCAATGCACTAAACACAACGTGCGGGAAGATTGACTACTGTACCGTAAAATGTATTCTGAAGTTTTACGATTGGTTTGGTAATCCCTCTGTCTAGATTTCCAGAGTAGTCTCTTTCATTCCTTTTTAGACTCCTTAAAGGAAAAGGTCCATCTGAGCACTTGTCACTTCGAGCTCATTAAAAATCGAAGGCGACTAGACTCATCTTTTGTTTTTTCTCAACTCTTAAAAATTGAAAAATAAGGTTGTGTCAAAGCGTCTAAAATTTATTTTAATCGGAATAAAATCACTGTTCGCTCGTTGGTCTTAGGTTGAGAAAATGGAGTCCACCAACCAAGGTTTTCCCCTTGGAGGAAATCCTGGTCCTTTCTCCTCTTCGGGAGATGTTGGTGTACCTCATATGGCCACATTGTCACTTCCAGGATTGACGATTGGCTTGCCAATATGGCTCTTCTCGACCTCCATCTTTTAAAATACCATGATTCCTGAACAATCAAGTCAGCAACTAGATGATACTAGAGTTAACCCTGAACCTTTTACTTAGTCTGTTTCTGCCCCTCCTCCTTCCTCTTCGCTTGATGAAGCTGGTAAAGAAAAAAATCAAGTAACTAAGAAGGAGAAGAAGGGGAAGGAGAAGAAGGAAAAGAAGAAGAAGGATCCAAAGTCAAAAAGGGATAACCATGCATCATCTAGCAAAAATCCACACATGGCACCGTCTAGACCTAAATCTCCATGTGTCATTTGCAAATGGGACCACTATCATCAAGATTGTCCTTGTATCCCCCGGATCTTAAGGGACTGGTATCCTCGTTTGCACAATCCGGTGTCATCAACCTCTGATGATCATGTTGAAATCACACCAGCAACTAGTGAAAATGAAGTCTCTAGACAGAAAGGAAGGTGTAAATTTACTTGCAAACAGTGTGAAGGAAATCATGCCATCCACTGTTTTCCCTTCCTGGACGAAGCTAAAAGAGTCTTGGATAACCATCCCACTTCACTGCTACGGCTTCCTCCTGGATACAAGAAACTCTTGCCGAGTCCATCTCTAATTGAAAATATGACTGACACAACTTTGTGGTCGATCGAAGCATCTATCATTGAAGATAAACCCGTTGAATCCATACCAAACGAAAGTCAAAAGGTTGAGGTGGCAATCGACCCGGTCTTGTCTTCGGAAGGTCCATCTTCAGATGATACAATCACTGAAGAGAATGAGAACGACATTGTTCAAATTCTTTTCTTAAACATAGACTTCGATGAACATGGAGCAATCTACCCGTTCCTTTACCACAGGAAGTAATTTCGTTAGAGTCATACCCGGCCATTTATTCGGTCCCACCTCCAAGCAACCTAGTCGTTTCGTTCGATTGGAATCTACTAGGAAGACCTTGTTTACCGGCTAGTGTACCATTCCGAATCATTGTTCAAACCTACAGAATGGTCATGGTCAGTACCATCATAGATGAAAGGGCTTCTGTGAGTATCCTTTCCTCAACTGCTTGTAAAGTGCTTCGTTTGCCATCGCTTCTACCTGAGATGCAGAATCTAACAGGATTTCATAAAGGAACCAGTCGACCGTTAGGGATCCTTCCAAGTTTTCCTATAACCTTGAGAGGGAAAACCATGTATCTAAACATAATGGTAGTCCAATGACCTTTAGATTATAATATGCTCCTTAGGCGCGACTATATTTATACCATGGTAGCCATTGTCTCCTAACTCTTTCGAGTAGTGTGTTTTCCGCATGAAGGTCGAGTGGTCCAGCTCGTAGACCAGCTTTCATTCCCTGGCTCACACATAGCTAATAGTCAAATACCATCCCTAAATGGTCTTTCAATGCAATGAATGTCTCATCAATCTCCAGTCCGTCCACCTGAATAACACAAGTAATTCGGTGGCCATGACTGAAACCCAGGGGGCATGCACCCTGGTCTGTTTGGACAAAAAAACTTAAGGTATAGGGTAGGTTTCCACGGAGGATATATGACTAGTCTGACACACCCATCCATATAGGAAAATGGGATTAGACCAGAATAAGGTACCTCTGTTAGAAGGTAGGCCTTTCTTGATAGAACGAATGTTTTGTCTTCAAATTGAAGGGTAACCTAGAAAAGGTAGGCCTTTCCTAATATAACAATTGTTTTGTCTGCAAATTGAGGGGTAACCTGGGAATATCTACTTCGCTATACCTGGGGGCATGCAAACCTTTTGTGCGCAAGTGAAAAGTGACGAGTGTAATGCTAACTCCATATTTTCGCCAACTTCAGCTGCTTAAGTTGGGTGAGTCGTTGAATCGACCGTTTTCCTTCATACGGGCCAAATGGCACTGGCGAAATAAAGGAAAAAATTTCCTACCCGACCTTAGTAGTTAACTAACCCCTAGGACAGTAGTTGGTCATTCCTATCTTGCATGCAAGAGACAGCGGAGCAAAGTTTCGAATGGTGCAAGCTCCCTAAAAATTGAACCAATCAATGAGACATCCTTATTGTATGATTGGCATGAGAAGTTTTTATGTGAAGTTCAAGCTCGTTGAAAATTAAACCTAAGAAATGAGAAAATGTTCCCCACAGAGTTTAAGCTCATTAAAAAATGAACCAACCTCTGGTAAATAACCATTGTGAACACATTATCATCAGCTTTTTGAGCCCTGGTCGTGTTCTTACCATCACCTCCACTCTATTTTGGCTGATCATTCACCTCCATTTGAGTAACAGTTGCGAAGAGTGATTCTATTAGCCATCCTTGTGACACTGCCATGATTGGAAAATTCCAAGCCTTACCTGGAATCAACTACTACCTGTAAATATCACTCGTTCTTCAAGAGGTGAGTCTCCTTTAAGCTCTTTTCGTTTGACTCCTAAAATATGAAAAGATTGCCAAGCAGTTGGCCTCTCCAGCTCTTTAAAGCTACCAGGAGTGTTATCCCTCCTCTAGATTTTAAAATTTTTGGACCTAAGGGATTATTACACAAAAATATCGAGCGCTTGTCTTGTTCATCTCGTTAAAACTATCGAAAATTCATCCCTTTCGTATCATTTTATACTTTTCGGAATTAAGGAATTACATGATGAAAAAGGATCACTGGAGTTTCCTTTCCGTCCCTTTTCAGACTCTCTAAAATTGAAAAAGGATCGAGTTGTATTTGTCATTAAACTCGTTAAAACCAATAGCGACAAACTTGTCCATGCAGACAAGAATGAGTTTCACTGTCACTAGGCTCATTAAAACATAGTGACAGGTTTTCCCGAAGGGAAAATTATAGAACAAGCATATGTTATCCTCCTCAAGCTTGATAAAAATAAAGAGGTACTGGTCGGCAATGACTGGGGAAAAATTGGGAAGAAAAATTGAAGAAACTTTATTGGTAGCGAGTCGCTCTTGAACATGACACTTTCACTCCATCACCGTGATTGAGTCGGGTTGGGTTATTCCATTCACCAGTCATATGACCATTGGTCCACCATACCATCCATCTTTGGGGTTAATGATACCAATCCATTTCAGTGTCACCGATATGTTCAAGAGAAGTCGATTAGAGAATTCACCAACCCATCTTGTGTCTCATCCGCTGCAATACCTTTACACTTCATTCTTTCATGACCGCCACCCTGAACCCTATATCATCAAATCATTTTCACCTCCAAAAGTCATTTTATCCATTCCGTGTCGTAGATGTGGGATTCATTAAGGCCCTCCTATGACGGGTCACTTCTTTTTGACATCAACTCATTATCTGAGAAGTAAACCTAGGAACAACCCTTTCAGTACTTTGAAGCTTGCATGCCTCAATCGCAAGTTTCTCACTTTCGGCGACAGGTTTACATCAATGGCCTTTGACCAAGAGATTTTGCATGGTGTTTGATGCCAAGTCCCATTTTCACACCATGTGAATTGTACTATCGTACCTTGAGGGTCATCATCATTATCAGTGATTCCTCTCGTGCCTGTTAACATCTTACATCATTAGCTAGTAATCAAGGGATGTCTTTCCATGTTCGACTGCATTTTTCACATGGATCGACTTGTAATTTGGGCGAAGATTACACAAGTTTGAAGACCCCGAATCTAGTTTTATCCATCTAGGCTGCAATATATTCAGGAAAAATAAAGACATCAAATGCACATCATTGCTACACAGATGATCATCTGAATCAAAGGATGATGGCTCTATCAGAATCATCAGTCTGCCACACAGACGGTTGTCTATCCTATGTACATGAAAATGAATTTATAAATCTAAGCATGGGAATTCCCTCCTCATCTAGATCATGAAAATGCTATGAAGATAATGTATTGTATTGTATCTTATTACAGGTTTCCTTCGAGCCCGAAAAACCTCGGATCCTCATGATAAAGCATTTCACCCGACATCAAAAGATTAACGACCTCATGCTTTAGGGGGCAACTGTTATAGACATTTTTGGGCACTGCAACCCCAATCATATATGTCCATAAACCAAGGGCTTATAAGTCCCTAAAAGTGTTGTTTCATGCCCTAAAGGAACAAGGTCAACTGATTACATCATCTCCCAGAAGTTCTCCACAGAAAACTGCTCAGAACTGGTCAAAACTGGACCATATAGGTTGCTCAGTGCTAAGGGTCCAATGCATCTCACATGCCCAGTTTAAAAGGTGCGATGCATACTGGAAAACCCTTCTGTAGGGTGCGATGGGTGAGAATGGACAAATGGTAGAGACAGTTTGCAAGGTGGATGATCACGGAATCTTCCAGAAACTTCTCTTGTGACACTTGCCTCTTTGAATTCGCATGGGGATGAGTAAGAGATCATCAATCTCCAAGTGGAATCAAGAACTATTTGAGAGAAGACACTAATCAAAATCCCAGAAGCTAACTCACCTCCCTACAATCATCTATACATCCCAGAGATCCAGAGGCTGGAATTTTCTATCTTGTAAGGAAGCGTTGTTGGTTTCGTGGTGGAATATCATAGTGTCGGGTGATCTAAGCTTTTCATGAGGTGAAGAAGGGCTTTCATGCTGGGAGGATGACGTTGGGTTAGATCAATGGGTTGTAATCCTCTCTTCTAATCTTTACATCAATAAAGCTATTCATGTTTTCCTCCACATTCCTATATGTCTGATAGTATATGCATTTGTGTGGTCAATATATATCTCGTCCTATATTGTTTATGATTGTAGATCTTTGCACTTTGAAGGTATTATGCTTCTTTGACTTTATAGGTACTCTTTGAAGTGGAGTGGTCAAGGGAGAAGCAGCAAAGACCTGTCGGTGAGGAGAAGGAACAAACAAAGAACCGAGCGAAAGATTGAGGTTGGTATTCTCTGATCCTCTCCTATCTACTTCTCATAAAGGAAAACAAAAGTAACTTTAATCTGTTTGTTTCTAAGATAGCTACCGATCTTAGTGGGACTAGTAGCTCTGCATAGACACTAGATTTCCTGATAACACATACACTGGTGGTCCGGCCGTGTGACTAAATGAAAGTAGCACAGTCTTAGTGCTCCAGGAAATTGAAGGAGGCGTAGGACTATAAAATACACTGCCCAAGTTGGGGAGCTGCACGATTAGAAGATGGCGTGAAGCAAGGACGTGTCACTAGGTCTGTGACAGCATGGAGGGAGCTACGCTACCTAGGAAGAAATCATTCAGTTCTGCTGGAAAGTGACCATTAAAGTCACTATTCATGAAAAGACGATAGAAGTGAGGCCAAATGGAGCGGGCAGCCACATTTAAGATGAAAGTTATGGCTTAGATCCTTGAAAATCTGCCATCAATTCGACATTAAGGAACTGATTTCAAGGGGAACATTTGAATTTGAATTCAAATTGCCCTATAAATTACAAGTGGTTGTCCAACAAGAAACACTTGGCATTTTTAGTATTCAGCTGTTGAGCTCTCAGATGCCTATTGACCCATAGTTTTTCGAATCCCTCAAACAAACTCCTGCATTTAGGAAATTACCTTAGACGTCACAAGTACTAATAAAGAGTGTTATGTCATCACCCCTAGAAGTTATCAATACACAGAAAATGTTAGAAGTGTTGGCATAAGAGATGGAGAAACAGGCCGAAGAAACTACCCCAGAAGTAGCCAAAGTATTGGCAAAGGTCACTAAATCCCTGAGAATGCTAAGACCGAAGCCAACTACAACCAAGAATACCATGAAGGGCAAGAAGGGCAAGCAACCTTCCATCCCGGTGTGTGCATCGCTAAGACAAAACCCAACTAAACCCACTACCTAGGAGAAAGGCAAGGCTATAAACCTAGAGGCAGAAGAGGAGGATATCAAAGACATCCCCATGGACGATGAGGATGTGGGAATGGAAATAGAGGAGGTTGAAGCCCAGGGTGCGGACCCTATTACACGGTTTCCAGAGCATGTCCCTCCATGCAATCCTAAGTCCAAGGTCCCAAAGGACATGGATGAAAGTAAGACTCCCCTGCAAACCCCATGTATAGCAGATGAGCTCACTTTTGACAGTCCACATTTGGCACAGGTGCTGATTTTGAAGCTCGAAGAGTAGGACTTGGCGGATCATGAAAAGTTCTTGCATCTAGAAACCAAACAATTGATGCATCGCATCATAGACACAACTACAAGGATCACTGCACTGGAGCTGCAGAAGCGGCTCAGAGGAGTAAAGAAGGAAGGATTACTCAACCTGCTCTGGGCCCCACACTATAATAGTACCCCCCTAATGGTTTTAGTCATCAAGCAGCTATTGTGCTTGGTGCATGATGGGTGTCTATGGCTAGAGGAGATGATACCCATCACCAATATGTTGATTCACCACATCACACGCTTGTTGTATACAGGCAAAAATCCACCGATGATTTTTGGTAGCAAGGGTGGTGAGCTG
The DNA here is from genome assembly GCA_031772625.1 of Pinus tabuliformis. Taxonomy (NCBI): domain Eukaryota; kingdom Viridiplantae; phylum Streptophyta; class Pinopsida; order Pinales; family Pinaceae; genus Pinus; species Pinus tabuliformis. The sequence goes on from CM062815.1 coordinate 768,921,546, forward strand.
GCACTCGCAGAGTCAATGAAAGAGAAGTTCAATTTGGTGAAGAAGTTTTGTGGGTACACAATCTCCAACATCTGCGACCCCACTGTGAAGGTGGAAAGGTAGATCCTAGCATCGAAGGTCATGTGCAAGTTCCACGCTAATGAGGTGCCGACGCCTGTTTTCGCACTCACACAACAGTGCATGAAAATAGTCTAGTTTAACTAGTCGGACTACCTTTGCAGCGAGTTCCTGTCACACTGTTATGAAGTGCAGGAACAAATCAAGATGTTCCACTATGCCTCACTCCTACTATTGATTGTGCTTGTAGCGTGGGAGCTACTGGAAGAAAGCTAATTCCCCTTGGTCGCACTGGATCTTCCAGAAGCAGTGAAGTACTCTTAACTATAGGAAACCAAGGATGCAGAGCGCGTGAGGGACAACAAAATCTTATGGATCTTGATTGAAATGAATATTAGGATGGATATCAATTGCAAGTTGTGCTTGTCACCCCCAATATATGCTAACTTGCATAGCTATGCCGAATTTGAAGCTGATTTCCATCGGATCTCAATCAGGACGCGGAAGGACCTTGCAAAGAAGTGGTATGATTTGGTGTACCTAGCCATAGATGATGCCATCAATGCGGTATTAGATAAATGGCCATTGGAGTGGTGCACCTCCATGGACTTGGTGGTGGGTGGAAGCAAGTCTACCACACAAAAGAAGAAGGATGAGGCCAAGCTGAAGATGGCGCAATTGGTCGAGAAGAGGAAGAAGGAGGCTGCTGAGAAGGCCAAGGGAGAGTAGATAGGAAAGGAGGCAGGAAAACAAATAGGAGGTAGAGAGCATGACTTTGACAAAGGCACATGGTTGCCTTCACCTGCAATTGAAGAAGAGGACATAGAGCAGCACAACACAGACCCCTAAGAGATGTCCAGCCGTATTAAGCTCTTGAGAGAGCCAGAAAAGGGAGGGTCCAGAAAGAAGTCCAATGCGCCCAAGTCCTCGCTAGACCCCATCACACTAATGGAGGGAGACTTATACAACATCGGTGAAAGAGTTAGAGATGTCAATGTGGAGGCCCTCTAGCAATTTTAAAAGTAGCAACAGATCATCGTAGGGGCCATCCAGATGAGAATATAGGAGTTACAGGCCCGCACATCACAAGTTGGTATGGTGTCTACCAGCTTCACTATTAGCACATCAAAGGTTGCCGATATGCTGCACATGAAGGCTTCCAGTGTGCTAGTTCTACCAGATGGAGCACTGAAAATAGAAATGAGGCTGATAGACCCACTATTAGTGCTTTGAAGCGAGTAGGATTGAACCTGGTAGCACTCCCGTGTGAAGCACTCCGCTCCTTGTAGGATGGAGTAATTGTAGAGCTGAGGGCTCATAAGCACCGCGCCCTCTAGGTGATCAGTGAACAAAGAATAAACAATGATAAGATGGCCTTGTAGAGGCATGCTACCACCACTATCGAGGTTGAGGTGACCAACCAGTGAAAGAATATCATACAGGTCATGGAGGAGGCCTATATAATGGTCCCAGAATTGGCCATTGTGGAGGAGGAGCAAGTTGAGCTCTACATCTGGAAATTGGCCACGGGGGTGTGAGACACTAGGACAGAGATGGTGCGGGTTGAGTTGGAGATGAAATTGTAGATTACAGAGCTCCAGTTGAGGGCTCAGCCTTCAACACCACTAGAGGTTAAGGAACAGTGGGTGGCCATTGTCTCAAAAGCAGTCACGGTAGTGGATAGTACAGTAGCAGACTGCACCCAGTTGTTTGAACAATCGATTAAGGTCTTGACCAACATCTAAGAGGACCCAAACATCCAAAGGCTAGAGATGGAAGCACGCACACTTCAACAACTCTATGACAAAGTGAAGGGTACAGCGTGAACCGTCACGACACAGAGGTTAGCCAAGCTGCAGGAAGCCAAGTCGCTGAAGGAATAGGTGGATGCAGCATTGCACAAGGAAGCAGTGCTGAAGGTGCGACTCAAGCCCTGGCTGGAGGAATCTTATGCAGTTATAGGAAACATTAAAATCAATCTTGTGACTCTACAAGCCATGCAACCACAACATCAAGCTAACAACACATGGGCAGTAACTGAGAAGACAGTTGAAGATACGAAGTAGGTAGCAACTTAGTGCACAACCGAAGTTGCGGTCATGACGGTCGAGCTAGATGGGCTTCAGGCAAAGATATCCACACCTATCGACTAACTCAAGGGTAGGTCATAATGTTTGTGTTAGGGGCCTGTTGAGAGCGGGATCCCCAAAGGGCAGTTTTGTGGCTAAAATCCCATGTTTAAGTCAAGTTTTTGCAATATTATTATAAAGAATCCGCATTTTGTGGTCACGGAGTGTGAAGGTACTATGTGTCACAAAGGGTATTCTGCCCTTAGTGTTTTCAAGTAAATTCGATTGTAAGAGATCTACCCATGGTTTGTGGACCATGGGATTATATAAAAAGAGATAAGCTCTAAGTAGTTATAGATATAGATGGATCGATAGAACATTTAAGTGAGTCATAGCTTTAGAGCAATATGTCTAAGTCTTGGGTTGTAGCATAGGTAGAGGCTCTACAGTTGAGTGTGCAAGGGCCTAGGGTAGAAGTCTACAACTAAGTGCATGGACCCTTGTAGCTATGTGCACAGGGTGAACAGAGTCGGTAATACTTGAAAGATATTAATAAAAGGATTTATTCTGCAATTTATGTGTATTTGTTCTGTTGATGGGTTTGGATATTTTTGTGTATGAAGCTCCTTTATTATGCTTGTATGGTGCATGAATGAATGCAATTACATTGAATAATTGAATGAAATCACAAATATTTTCTTACATGGTGATAACTTTAAGTATTTGACAAGATAACCAAAACATTTAGGATAATTGAGGAATCTTCTGGACACGTTGCCATAGCAATGCGAAAGTACTTGAGCCCAAGGTTAGGGCTGCGTGAAGGTTGATCGTATACATTCATGAAGATATTGAAGGCCAGAATAAAGGGTTTGTCTTACAAGCCCTAGAATGAGATCACCTACAGGAAGGTAGGGATAGAAGAGATCAAACGACATCACATCCATCTCAAGGGTGCGGAAACTTGGTTCGAACATTCCCCCATACTACTTCGGGTGAGACTTCGGTCCACAGTCCACGGGATGATGCCAAAAGGTCCAATAGTGTAGGGATTTGTTTAGCTAATTAACAGTGAACCTGGGTCAAGCACCCTCAAGCCAACAATAGGCATCCTTAAGCTTCCTCACATCTACACAGATCCTCATTTCACCCTTCTCTTTCTTCGCCTGAGCCACCATCGGGCTCACCCAATCAGATTCTTCCACAAGTTCAATGATTGTTATAGATCTATTTGGGCACATCAATCCCATCACCTAGATCAGTGTTTTAGGGCTCATAAAACCCTAATTTCAGTTGCTACATGCCTTAAACAAGTCACCCCTTTGAATTCCTCCTTCCTAGACAGTTTCATGACTTGAAGACATCTAGAAATGTCCTCTAGAGGGACCAGCGTAGGTAGGCCCATGTAAGGGTGCACTGTAGAGCAGTTAAGTCCATGCCAGTGTGCTCTGCAGAGCACTTAGGCTTCCTTTCACTGGGTTGGGTGAGTTTGAGTGAAATTCACATAAGGTTTATGGAATATTCTTATATTTAGGAGTCATCTAGAATGTTTCCTCACTTATCAACTCCTATGAGCTCAAAAATGGATGAGGAATGAGTTAAGACACATCCTATCCTCTCATCCCTTCCTCCATGGAACTAATTCTAGGTATGGATAGCCATTTAATGCCACCATTTATGAAAAAACCTCCTTCATCTCCCTATAAATTGACCACTCATCTAAGTGATCAAGGGATGGATTATGTTGAATTGTAAGGAGATAATGTTGTTGTGAGACTTGGCTTTGAAGCAAGTATTGTAATGCTACAATTTTGTCATGCTTTTGATGTGATGTGGATGGGATCCAAGTGAGAGGAATGACTTTGAATCAAACACAAATGGTTGCAATTCCTTCTTCTATTCAATAAAGTGTTTGAACCTTTCTCCCATATGTTTTTTTTTTTGTTTCATGATGCTTATATGTGTGAAATGTATCTGATTCCATTCACTTATATTCAATGCATCTTTTTCTTTGAACAATTCTTTGTTTTCTGTTGTGTCTACAGGTACTTCTCAAGTGTATTAAGTACGGGAATGAGTGACGGGATCGATACAAAGGAGACAAGAGGAAAGCGGAACTAAAAGTAGGTCTTCTCATCTTCTCATCTTATCTATTTCTTATAGGGAAAGACTAAAATACTTTAAACTGTTGTTCTATATATGACTACTTATCTAGGGAATTATTATTTATCCGTAGAAACCAAATTATCCAAAACAAATTGGCGACTCCACTAGGGAAGATCCACTTTTCTAGTAGCTTATTCACCTCCTAGGAGATCCTTGTAGACCTTTTTCTCTTGGAAAACTAGTGTCTTTTTGATCGACTAACCCTTTAGGTTTGGCAGCTACCTTAGAAACAACAGTTTAAAGCAATTCACACTTTCTTCTATGTATAATGGATAAGAGAAAGACAAAGGAACCAACCTGGAACTTCTGCTTACTTCCTTGCTTGATCTCTCTCCCCCTTGACAGAGCTTGCAACTCCTCTCCATACTCATCCCACTTGGAGAGTACCTGTAGAAACACAGTAACAAAGAACTTTCAAAGCATCTTGATCTATTATATCATAAGAATTGCAGAATCAGATATGTAATGAACATACAATAACATTTACAAATGATAACATTCACAATTGCACAATTATATGGAAGAAAAGTTGAAGTACTTTATTAAATATAAGGGAGAATTACAACCCAGTTTTTTGATCCAACAGCATCCTCCCATCATCAATCCCTCTTCACCTCATGAAATAGCAAGATTAGACCAACAATAAAATGCTCTTTTCTCAAATACAAACTATCAGAACTTCCTTGCAATTCACAAAATTCTAGCCTTCAAATCTCTTAGATGAGGGATCCATTTACAGATGTGTGCAAGGGTGTGAGCCATCTTTGGGTTTTTGATTAGTGTCATTCCACTTGTTGTAACTGGTTCCACTTGGAGATTTATTGGATCTATTACTCATCCCTGGGCGAATTCATAGAGGCAAGTGTCATAGGAGAAGTTTCTAGAAGATTCCATGAACATCCCCTTAGCAAACTGTCTCAAACATTTTTCCATCCTCACGCATCGCACCCTACAGAAGGCCAGATCAGTATGCATTGCACCTGGCTAGTGTAGCAGTTAGTATGGTTCAGTTTAGGCCATTTCTGGATCATTTTTCAAGTGGAACTTTTGGGGAATGATGTAATCAGATGACTATGTTCTTTTAAGGTATGAAACAACTCTTTTAGAGGTTGATGAGCCCTTCGTTTATCGACATATAAGTTTGGGGTTGAAGTGCCCAAATATTTCTATAATAGTTTCCCCCTAAAGCATGAAGTCATAAATCTTGATGTCAGGTGAAATGCTTTATCATGAGGATCTGAGGTTTCAAACTGGAAGGTGACCTGTATAAGATACAATACAATACATTATCATCATATAATTTTGATGATCTAGATGAGGCGGGCATTCCCATGGTCAGCTTTATAAATTCTTTTCATGTACATAGAATAGCTAGTCGTCTGCAAATGCAGACTGGTGGTTCTTCAGATGTAGAGTCATCATCCTTGGTTCATATGACTATCTGTGCAACATCTTTGTACATTTGATGTTTTTATATCTTGAATATATCGCAGCCTCGATGGATGAAACTAGATCCAGGGTCTTCAAACTCGTTCAATCTTCGCCTGACGTACAAGTCAATCCATGTGGAGAGATGTTCTGAAGTCAAACATGGAAAGACATTGCCTAATTACCAGCCAATAATGTGATCTATTAACAGACATGAGAGGAATCACTGATAATGATAATGACCCTCAAGGTACTACAATACAATTCACGTTGTGTGAATATATGATCCGATGTCGAACATGACGCAAAATCTTTCGGTCGAAGGGCATTGATGTCAAGCTGTCGCCGGAAGTGAGAAACTTGCCATTGAGGCATGCAAGCTTCAAAGTACTGAAAGGATTGTTTCTAAGTCAACCTCTTGGATAATGAGCTGATGTCGACAAGAAGTCACTCGTCATAGCTGGGCCTTAATGTATCCCACATCTACGACACGAAACAAAATAAATGATTTTCTGGAGGTGAAAATGGTCTGATGACAGAAGGTTTAGGAATGGTGGTCATGAAAAATGGAGGTTGAATATATTGCAGTGGATGAGGCATTAACTGGATTGTGGTTTCTCAACTGAATGACTTCTCTTAAACATGTTGGCGACACTGGGATGGATTGGTAGTGTTAACCCCAAAAGATGGATGGTGTGGATGACCAATGGCGAGATGAATGGTGAATGGAATAACCCAACCCAACTCAATAATGGTGATGGAGTGGAAGTGTCATGTTCAAGAGCGACCTGCTACTGTAAATTTATTCAAGTTTCTTCCTTTTCTCCCCAATCATTGTTGACTAGTACCTCTTTATTTTTGTCAAACTTGGGGAGGATAACATATGCTTGTTCTATAATTTTCCCTTTGGGAAAACCTGTTGCTATGTTTTAACAAGTCTAGCAACAGTGAAACTCATTCTTGTCTAGGTGGATAAGTTTGTCACTATTGTTTTAACGAGTTTAATGACAAGGATAACTCAGTCCTTTTCATGTTTAGAGAGTTTGAAAAGGGACGAAAATGAAACTCTGTCTCATCTAGAATGGACGAGTTTGTCGCTATTTTTTTAACGAGTTTAACGACAAGGATAACTTGGTCCTTTTCATGTTTAGAGAGTTTGGAAAGGGATGAAAAGGAAACTCCAACAGTTATTTTTCATAGAATAATCACTTAAGTCCGAAAAAGGATAAAATAATACAAAAGGGATGACTTTTCCATTCACTTTAACAAGCCAAAAAGACAAGCGCTCGAACTTTTTCATGAGATAATCACTCAGGTCTAAAAAATATTAAAATATACAGGAGGGATGGCACTTCCAATCACTTTAACGAGCTAGAGAGGCCAATTGCTTGACAATCTTTTCATATTTAACGAGTCTGAAAAGGGTTTAAAGGAGACTCAATTTTGAGGAACGAGTGGTGTTTTAGGGTAGAAACTGGTTCCAGATAAGCTTGGAACTTCTTGAAACATGGTCATTTCTAGGAAGAGGTTGGCTAACAAGACCACTCATCGTAGCTATTCTTGAAAATGGTAAACAATCAAGTGGAAGCATATGATCGACCAAAAGAATGGAGGTGATGAGAAGAACACAACCAAGGCTCAAAGGGTTGATAGCATGGCAATCACAAAGGTTATTTTCCGAAGGTGGGTTCATTTTTTAACGATCTTGAACCGTGGGGGAACTATGCTCGGTTTGGTTTCATTTTTACGCAAGCTAGAAAAGACAAAACTAAAAAGCTAGAAAAGACAAAGCTAAAAAGGCTAGAAAAGACAAAACTAAAAATATAGGAAAAATGAAATGCGAAAAAGGTTTACATGCCTCTAGCATGATGAAAAGGAGAGTCTCCAGTAACCATATGGGAACTACTAAGGTTAGGTAGGATGGTTTCTTCCACAGAATAGAAAAAACACTTCCTTGGCTTCGTCTGCAGAATAGACAAAGGTGAATGGTGTGTCAAACCAATCACATAACCTACAGGGAAACTTATCTTTTTAGCTGGGTTTGTCTGTAGAATAGACAAGGGTGCATGCCCCATAAGCTTTGTTACATTCACCAGACTACTCTGGCAATCAGGTGGATGGAATAAAGGTTGGATAGATACTGTCGATGTAAAAGAACCATTTAGGGATGATGTTTGACTTGGAGCTATGCTTGGCCCAAGAAATGAAAGCTGGTCAATGGTGACAATTTTGCCTTCATGTTGGAAACACATCACTCAGAAGAGTGTTGAAACAATAGCTTCCATGTTGTAAATGTAATCACGTCCAAGGAGTAGATTGTAAAGGTACCTAAGAAGGAAAGCAAGATTTTGCTAGTCGATTCCAATCAAAGGAAGTGACTAGAATACTTGGAGGGGGTACCGAATAAACGGGAGAATTAACTCCTTGAGTTATGAGAACTAGGGGATTTTCCTCCTGTTGTGAAAGAACGGGTGGACTGCACCCAAGTTCATCAGACTCTGGAGTGATAAAAAGAATTTGAATGGTATCATTCTTACTCTCTTTGGGAAGGGTACGATCTTCTAAAGGTAAGACAGGGTCAACTGTCACCTTGACCTATTGACTTTGGTCAGGTATAGACTCATTAGATTCACTTTCAGGAGAGTGATTTCGTTTGACGGTTGATTTAAGTCAGTCAATTTTTCAACTAGCAAAGGACTTGGGGAGAGCTTCCTGTAGCCAGATGGAAGTCGCTGCGGTGAAATAGGATGGTTATCCAACACTCATTTGGCTTCATACAAAAAAGGACAACGGTGAAGGGAATGATTACCTTCATATAACCTACATCGAACTTTGACCTTTCCCTTTTGTCCATGAATCTCACTATTACTAGTTGATGGTGTGTTATCAACGTGATCACTAGAGGTTGATGACACTAGATGGTGCGAACGGGGAGACCATTCTCTCAAGATCCGAGGAAAGCAAGGAAAATCTCGATGAAAATGGTCTCCTCTACAAATTATGCAAGGAAATTTGGGTTTAGGAGATTTAATGTGCGGATTTTCACCAGATGATTCATGGTTTCCCCCCTGCTGAATTGACTTCTTCTTCTTCTTCTTCCCTTTCTTCTTCTTCTCAGTCACCTGGTTACTAGCATCACTACTTTCACCAAGGTAAGAGGAAGAAGGGGAGGGAGAAACGAACGAAGAAGAAGGCGAAGGGTCGACTTCAGTATCAACTTGATGCTCATTCAATTGCGGAGGAATCACAGTATTTTGAACCACAGAGGTTGAGAATATCCATACTGGTAGGCCAATGGTGATTCCCGAAAGGGACAATGTGGCCATATACAGAGCACCAATATTTCCCCAAGAAGAAAAAGGACTAGGATTCCCCTCAAAATGGATTCCTTGACTGGTGGATCCCGAATTTGTCTCCATATATCTCAACCTAAGATCAATCTAAGGAACAAGGATGTTATTCTGAATTCAATTAATTTTAATGACACTTTTTTTTTTGTTTTTTTTTTTTTCTGAGTAAGGTTAAATCTATTAAAAAAGAGGAAAAATATTTACATAAGGACCGAAGTCAGTGCATTGCTCTGAAAAGAGCCAAAATTCCCAAGAAAGTAGATGTGAAACCAGTAGCAGATGCCACGCAGGGGATCGATATGAATCTTTTCTGGAGAACCACATGAACCCAAACAGCAAAAAACATAGGCAGACCATCGCCTTTCTACAAAAGAACTATAGTAGACATGTTCAAAATAAACCATTACAAAACCAAAAGACAAACCCACATCAGTGAGAAAAAACTAGTCAGCAGGCGGTTCTTCCACAATCTGGCACCAATCGAACTCTGCCACATCATCAACAGGAGCAGCGATCTAATTGGAGGGCCCGGGATCCATTGGCACCATCTCAGCATCTTGAGTGCTGCATCCTAGGGCTTCTTGAACCTGCAGTGGCACCACTCTAATGCCGAATTGAGTCGCAGAGGAAGGACTAGCAACTGCTCCCGAGCCCCTTAGATGAGAATCTGAATGTTCCAACTGAGTTGTTTCATAGAAAAACCCGTATATGTGGGCATTTATCCGAGGCCGATGCAGAGAGCTGTTGAATGTGAATATGGCAGAGCATGTCGAGGATGGAGACCCACGATAATGGCTGGAAGCCTGCTATCTCCTGCGCCCACTTAGGGTTCCAGGATAACAACCAGAGAAGAGTTCACTGGTGGGAGCGGGCGAGTCCGAGGAAGAACCAGTTGGAGCGCGCGAGGGTTGCCCTCTACGGTACCCCATTCTCTAACGAAGACGAGCTATTGAAGAAGGGGTGATGGGAAGGTTGCAGTCCACCTGGTGCTCGAACAACAAATGCGCGGGGACCCTGGAGAATGCCTAAGAATACCAGAAAGATTGCCTGGACCAATCTCCCTCCCTCGCAACTTGAAGACCGAGTGGAAGATGAAATTGTGGAATAGGGGGACGCAAACTGTAGACGGATTACTTAGATGCATTCCAGAGGAACCAGCGGTCGGGACAGAGAAAACAAGATAATAAACAAACCCGAGAATCTTCAGACTTAGACCCAGAGCCTTCCCATGGAAAGAAATGTGCCAAAGGAGCTACCCTTGAAAGGCCAAACAGAGATTCCTTATCAAGGTCTCAGAAACTTCCGAAAGAACTGGAGTTCGAATAGAGGCGATGAGATGATCCCAAACAAACAATTCGCAAGGAGTGAGCTTGAGCGCAGGGCATTGCCACTCCTTAAACTTGCCAAACCTATCACGCAAAACCACATTCATAACTTCAGCATTGATGAACGTCGTCATCCCTTGCAAGTAGCAACGTGCAGAGGGAGAATCCGTTACAGTGGGCAGAGAGAATGAGCCCGAATCACATGACGGGGGGATGTAATACACCTGCTCGCACGCATGCCAGGCGTTACTCTTATCGCCAATATTTAAAACCTTGTACTGGGTGGGCAGGTGTCGAGCCGCCTCACCCCACCCCAGTCCTGTCAAGTTTAAAACCGCTTCAGTCACCTGCATCCGGGGAATTTTAATGACACTTTGACACAACTTTGCTTTTTCAATTTTTAAGAGTCGAGAAAAAACTAAAGATGACTCTAGTCCCCTTCGATTTTTAATGAGCCTGAAGTGACAAGTGCTTGGATGGACCTTTTCTTTTAAAGAGTCAAAAAGGAACAAAAGTGACTACTCTGGAAAATATAGACACAGGGATTACCAAACCAATCTTAAAACTGCAATATACATCTTAGTGATAAATTAAAGAGAAATTACCATGGACTTATGTGCAGCAGTCAATCTTCCTGAATGTTGTGTTCAGTGCATTGCGATCAATAAGGCGACAGACTCAGCTTCCTATGGATAAAGGATATAAGCCTATTGTGGTCTCCCAATATATACTTGATGGTACGGGGAGCACAAGTTCGTGCTAGCACTTGTCATATCAAGGAGGAGGAATCATCCAACCTTCGATGAAAACGATAGTTACTAGTTTTTACAATGCCAAAACATGTCTCTAGCCTAGACATCTAGATGTGTTGCGTTAAGTTCCAAAGCGTTGTTAAGTTCATTGAAATTTATTTTAGAGTTGATCTTTTTTAAAGTTTTCCTTTCAATGGTTCACCACATGATGATGATTTTGAAATTCTTAAAATGAAATCTACAATGATAAACAATCGTTATTTATTTTGAGCAATGAAAATCCTAGCTACTAGGGAAAGAAGATTACAATTTCTTTCAAACAAAGAGCAAAGAGCACACACTAGTGCCTTTTCCTAAATCATATTTTGCACACAAACTAAATGCAAATACAAATGCATGTATTTGTTTTTCATTCGCCTTAATGTGAAAAATGCCAAAAAGGAAAACTAAGTGTAGCAAAGATCTAAAATATTTTACTCAAAGCGACATTTTCGACAATTTCTTTTTCAAAATAGAAAGGAAGACTAAACGACACTTTTCAATTTAGAATAAAAAATTCTTTCAACACTTTTAATATCAACAAATCAAATCAAATATATGATGAAAAGTTCAATAAACTATCCAGGGAAGGAAGAATCTACAACACTTCTCTTTTTGTACCAGAGGGACAGATCGATTTAAGCAACTTTTCGACAAAGGATTATAAATGATGAAGAAATACATAAAAACATTTACTAATCCTAATCAATGGAGGCTGATCTATGTGATGCAAGCAGGTTTCAGTAATGAGGCACCATTCATAAGCAACAAAAACAACTAAACAAAACTGAAAACAAGGACAAAAACCCCAAATTTATAGAATGGAAATAGTTTCAGTCAGTCATCGCACCTGGGCTTCATAGAAATAGGGATGCATCACAATTTATAGACTTGAGAGGTGCGATGCATACTGGGTTACAGTGATAGATAGTGTGATGGGCCAGAGAGCGCAAATGAAGTGGGTTTTGGCTCAGATGTGCAGTTTCTTTGAGTGAGTTAAGCTAAGCTATGATGGACAGTAAAGAACAAAGTATAGAGGAATGTCTTGAGAGGTTACTGAGCTAACAAAAGGGCATCTAGAATGCTTGTAAATCAAGTGTTTAATTCATAAACTAAACGAGATATTGACTGAAGCAACATTCATCTACTATGCAATTGCAGAGCAAGAGCAGTTTGAAGGCTACCTGGCTGACTTCAAGCTCTATCTATAGTTTATAAAACAAAAAATAACAACAAACAAACATCTATTCAATTGAATATCACACTAAGTTTGGTGGCTACCCTAGAAACAACAGTTTAAAACAATTCATGATTTCTTCTATGTATAATGGATAAGAGAAAGACAAAGGAACCAACCTAGAACTTCCGCTTACTTGCTTGCTTGATCTCTCTCCCCCTTGAGAGAGCTTCCAACTCCTCTACATACTTATCCTGCTTGGAGAGTACCTGTAGAAACACAGTAACAAAGAACCGTTAAAGCATCTTGATGTATTATATCATAAGCATTACAGAATCAGATATGTAATGAACATACAATAGCAGTTACAAATGATAACATTCACAATTGCACAATTATATGGAAGAAAACTTGAAGAACTTTATTAAATAGAAGGGAGAATTACAACCCAGTTTTCTATTCCAGCATCATCCTCCCAGCACCAATCCCTCTTCACCTCATGAAATAGCAAGATCACACCAATAATACAATGCTCTTTTCTCAAATACAAACTATATGCACTTCCATGCAATTCAAAAAATTCCAGCCTTTAGGTCTCTTAGATGAGAGATCCATTTATAGATGTGTGCAAGGGTGTGAGTCATCTCTGGTTTTTTGATTAGTTTCACTCCACTTGTTGCATTTGGTTCCACTTGGATATTTCTTGGATCTCTTACTCATCGTTGGGCGAATTCAGAGAGGCAAGTGTCATAGGAGGAGTTTCTAGAAGATTCCATGAGCATCCACTTAGCAAAATGTCTCGGACATTTGTCCATCCTCGCCCATCGCACCCTACAGAAGGAAAAATCAATATGCATCACACCCGAGCAGTGTTCCACTAAGTGTTCATCGCACCTAGCTAGTGTAGCAGTCAGTATGGTTCAGTTTAGGCCATTTCTGGATGGTTTTTCAGGTGGAACTTTTGGGGAATGATGTAATCAGATGATCATGTTCTTTTAGGGTATGAAACAACTCTTTTAGGGGTTGATGAGACCTTAGTTTATCGACATTTAAGTTTAGGGTTGAAGGGCCCAAATATGTCTATAACAGTTTCCCCCTAAAGCATGAAGTTGTAAATCTTGATGTCGGGTGAAATTCTTTATCATTAGGATCTGAGGTTTCAAACTGGAAAGTGAACTATATAAGATAAAATACAATACATCATCATATTATAACTTTCATGATCTAGCTGATGTGAGCATTCCCATGCTCAGCTTTATAAATTCATTTCATGTACATAGAACAAATAGTCATCTGCAAATGCAGACTGGTGATTCTTCAGATGTAGAGTCATCATCCTTGGCTCGGATGACCATATGTGCGGCGTCCTTGTAAATTTGATGTTTTTATATCCCTAAATATATCACAGCTCAGATGGATGAAACTAGATCCGGGGTCTTCAAATGCGTTCAATCTTCACCCAATGTACAAGTCAATCCATGTGAGGAGATGTTCTGAAGTTGAGCATGGAAAGACATCACCTGATTACCAGCCAATAATGTGAGTTGTTAATAGACACGAGAGGAATCACTGATAATGATAATGACCATCAAGGTACTACAGTACAATTCACGTGGTGTGAATATATGATCCGATGTCGAACACCATGTAAAATCTTTCAGTCAAAGGCCATCGATGTCAACCTGTCGCAGGAAGTGAGAAACTTGCCATTGAGGCATGCAAGCTTCAAAGTACTGAAAGGGTTGTTTCTAAGTCAAATTCTAGGATAATGAGCTGATGTTGAAAAGAATTTACTCGTCGTAGGAGGGCCTTAGTGTATCCCACATCTACAACATGAAATGAAGCAAATGATTTTTTGGAGGTGAAAACGATCTGACAACACAAGGTTTAGGAATGGCGGTCATGAAAAATGGAGGTTGAAGGTATTGCAGTGGAGGAGGCATTAACTAGATTGTGGTTTCTCAATTGAATGACTTCTCTTGAAAATTTCGGCGACACTGAGATGGATTGGTAGCATTAACCCAAAATATGGATGGTGTGGAATACCAATGGTGAGATGATCGGTGAACAGAATAACCCAACACGACTCAATAATGGTGATGGAGTGAAAGTATCATGTTCAATAGCAACCTACTACCATAAATTTCTTCAAGTTTCTTCCCTTTTTCCCCAGTCATTGTTGACCAGTACCTCTTTATTTTTTTCAAGCTTGAGGAGGATAACATATGCTTGTTCTATAGTTTTCCCTTTAGGCAAACCTGTTGCTATGTTTTAACGAGTCTAGCGATAGTGAAACTCATGCTTGTCTAGGTGGACAATTTTTTCACTATTGTTTTAACAAGTTTAACGATAAGGATAACTCAGTCTTTTTAATGTTTAAAGAGTCTAAAAAGGATGAAAAGGAAACTCTGCCTTGTCTAGAATGGACAAGTTTTTCGCTATTGTTTTAACAAGCTTAATGACAAGGATAACGCGGTCCTTCTCATGTTTATAGAGTTTGAAAAGCGATGAAAAGGAAACTCCAGAAGTTCTTTTTCATGAAATAATCCCTTAAGTCTAAAAAAGGATAAAATAATACAAAAGGGATGACTTTTCTGATCAATTTACTGAGCTAAAAAATACAAGCGCTCGAAGTTTTTTATGAGATAATCCCTCAGGTCCGAAAAAGATTAAAATATACAGGAGGGATGACATTTCCAATCACTTGAATGAGATGGAAAGGCTCATGCTCAACGATATTTTCATGTTTAACAAGTCTGAAAAGGGTTTAAAGGAGACTTAATTTTGAGGAACGAGTGGTGTCTAGAGTAGCAACTAGTTTCGGGTAAGCTTGGAACTTCTCAAAACATGGTTGTTTCTAGGAAGAGGTTGGCTAAAAAGACCACTCGTCGCAGTTGTTCCTCAAAATGGTAAACAATCAAGTGGAAGCGTATGATCGGCCAAAAGAATGGAGGTGGTGAGAGGAACACAACCAAGGCTCAAAACGTTGATAGCATGGCAATCACAAAGGTTATTTACTGAAGGTGGGTTCATTTTTTAATGAGCTTGAACTATGGGGGAACTATGCTCGGTGTCAATTCCATTTTTACACAAGCTTGGAATGACAAAATTATGTTTGAATCAGCAGTCGAAGGTATTCAATTCATTGTCTAGCACATCAGATTCTTTCATGAATCATTCAACCTACTCAAAACTCCATCAAATTGTTTAGAAATACATATATATGGACAAAAATGAACTAAATCTAACAATTTATTTTAAGTACGTGAATAGTAAACATAAAAAGTGGTTTTAACTTTCGTTTTCATCATTTATTTCAAATTTGGGATTTTGGAGCTCTGGAGTGGTTTTCCCCCTCAAATTTCACCAGTTAATTTCAGGAGATCTGGTGGACCATTTTCCATGTCGTCCGGACTAGGTAGGAGCTAACCCTAAGCTCTTCATTTTCATTCCATCTTTTCTTGATTCTGAGCAAGTTTTTCCACATTTCTGGGCCCTCGGGGTTTGAAGATTTCATTCCGCAATCATCGCGCCTAGTCTGTGTCGAAAGGTGTGATGCACACTAAGCTGTACACTGGCCAATCAGTATGCATCTCACCTTGCTCAAAGGCAAGGTGTGATTGGCACAAAAGGACATCTTTACACAGTGATTTTTCATCAAATTTTTGCCTATTTTTGCTCAAATTTGGAACCTAACTCATCTTTTGTTTTCATTTCAGACATTTGTTGGATCAATATGGTCATCGCATGGCATGAAAAAGAACATGAAGAGGAGGACATGATTTCTTTACATGACCAGGGCACAGTTGCTGCATTACGAAACTGTGGCTTGCTGAAGTTCTTCTGCATATCCAACATGAGGCAATAGATCAGTTTGTTGCTGTATTTTCTCGATGCTTGGGATTCGATTGACCAGGTATTCCAGATCAGAGGTAAATCTATTCCATTGATAGTCAAGGACATTTACTTTCTGACAATGTTGTCGAGGCGTTGTGCCCCTCTTTCACTATCAGGATTCACTCATGGAGGTGAATCCGTGAAAGACTATATTCGTCAGTTTTGTAGAGATGGATCTCAGCCTAGCAGAGATGGCAAGATCAATATCCAAGATTTCACTTATCGGCCCTTGAGGAACATTTTATTTACCTTTACTAGATTGGTTGGCACTATGGCTTTACACTTGGCAAACAGATCTTACATGCAGTACACCCTAGAATGCCTGGAACTGAAGGTGTTCAACCAGTGTGAGGCAGCATTTCCTGTCATAAAAGAGCAACTCTCCAAAGTAAAGAATGGAAGAACTAAGAATTTTGGCTACGGTTCCATATTGAGTACTTTTTCTTTAGATAGGATTCCACTAATGCAGCCTCAGAACATTTCACGGGGATTGCCAACACCGAGGGAACCACGAATGCAGAGATGGGCTAATCTTATGGCCAGACATGCCGGTCAGTCACAAATTTCCTTTTTTGATGCCCTTTTCAAGTGGTTCAACCGTCAGGAGATGGTATTTGCAGAGTATCCATATGTCGGGATGGATTTCTGAGGTGACCCAGATTTGGCATTACCAGCTAACAAGCAATGGAGTGCTATAGGTAAAATGATTTGACCACATCTTTGTTTATCAGTTTTAAAATGTTTTGTGTTTTTTAATGTTACCAAGACTAATCAAACTTATATGTGTGTGCAGATATTGGACCAGTATGACCAGTGGCACGACCACGGGCAGCAGATGATGCCCTAGTAGGAGAGGCTGTAGGTAGGGTCATCCTTCGCGATTTGGACATATCGGAGACCCTAGTAGTGCTGCAGGATCAGATTGAGGGTCTCACTCTCAGTATTCGGGATGTTAGGAGTGATGAGTTACCTTTGAGGTTACAGTGCCATACTACTGGCATGCCAAGTCAATGGACCATGCTCATGCACATGATCGCACAGACAGTGACATGTAATCACCAGCATCACTAGTCTAGGATGCTTTTGTACATTCATTTTGAGTTTCTTGGTCAAATGACCAATTTTGTCTTGGACACAAAACATTTTGTAAAAACTATAACCAGCTATCTATTTTTGATCTTAGGAGTTTTATTTTGGTTAAGTTATGTAATCCTGATGCAGATGTTAATGTGAAATGCTTTCTTTACAAATGCTGCAAATGTCTATCTAACACATAATTTGCTAATGAATCAGTCAATGTGTTTAAGTTTATGGAAATGTGTTTATATTGAATGGAATCAAAACGTCTTTCCAAAATCCTAACTCTTAGGAACATGCGATAAATAGCCGAGTTCCCAATGGAATAAACGCCAGTAAGTGGTAGAATGACAAAATGTGAATCTAGCCTAACAATAAGTCAATGTATGCCACATGAAATGGCATCATAGAGAAGTTCAATCAATGTGCTATGTTCAGCGATGTTGTTCATCGAACGACCAATACATATCCCCCTGAAACTCACTAACTCGCCGCTTGGAGTGAAAATGGCCCAGGCTGCAGAAGATAGGTTCTACATACTACACCTAGCTCCGTTGGCATACCCAATAAATGGTTCCAAAAAGTCTGACATCTGCAAGAAAAGAAAAGCAGATTAACCAAAATGAAAACTCTAAAAGAAAACACATTCAAAAAATGCAAAAAAAAGCATATTCACAATGAGCTTACTACACTTAATCAAGCGTAGTAACGTTTAAGATACAACCTGTTTCTGGGTTGCGACAATGGAATCCCATCATAATCAACCAGCTCATAGGCTTCTTTTGTCAATACTCATTTAATAATGTAGGGGCCCATCCATAATGGTTCGAATTTACCTGCTCCTAGTTTGTCAGAGTCCTAATCATAAAGTAAGACCAGGTCACCTTCTGAGAAGACACAAGGCTTGAAATTTTTGTCATATAATGCCTTGACACGTTTCTTATGTGCTTCGTTAGCTAGCGTGGCATCACGACATGTTTCATCCAAGTGGATTAGTTCCATGAAATAAGCCTTTTCTTCAGAACTTTCAGGAAGTAGATCAATTGCAAGCTTGAGGGACGAGATTTCGCACTAAATTGGTAAGACAGCTTTGAGACCATACACCAATTGAAAGGGTGTAAATCTGGTCACATTTCTCACCGACATCCTATATGCCCATAGAGCTGAGTACAGGATTAAATTCCAATTCTGTTTGTGGACTCCAATCATTCTCTGTAGCATGCGCTTAAGGACTTTGTTGATTGCCTCAACCTATCCGTTAGCCTATGGATAATATGGAGTAGAACTATTGTGGGACAGTCGTAATTTGGTAGTCAATTCGATCATCATGTGATTGTAAAAGTGCGACCCATGATCTGTGACTATAGCCTGTGGTACACCAAATCTAGAAACTACATGATTGAAAAAGAAAAGAGCAGCCATTTCACCGCTGTTGTTTAATGTAGGCATCGCCTTGCCCCATTTTGTAAAATAGTCGATAGAGACTATAATATACCCATGCCCCCCAGCCGAGGTGGGGTTACATGCCATGAAATCAATGCCCCATTTAGCGAATCGCCCAACAACAACTACTGGATGCAGTGGTGTAGGTTGTAATCTAGTTTTACGATAAAAAATTTGACAAGCATGGCAACTTCTGATTGTAGTTATGCAATCTCTGAATATGGTGGGCTAGAAGTAACCTGCTCAGCAGATCTTTTGTGCAGTAGCGTAACCATATAGATGCCCCCCACAAGCACCTGAATGACAGTCATTCAAAACTTTTTCGGCCTTTTCATGCATGAGGTACCTTTGCAGAACTGTGTCGACACCATGACGGTAAAGCATATTTCCAATGATCAGGTAGTCCTTGGCTTGGTATCGAGTATGCTGTTGTTCAGAGGGAGAGGTGTTAGGCCTAAAAGTTTGGGTTTGGAGATAGACCAGTATATCTTCATACCATAGATCACTTGATAATATCAGAATTAGAGCCTCATCGATGATTGATGCTTTAGATGTTAAATCATTGGATGATGAGGGAAGGTCGCAAACTAAATCTGCAAAGACGAGAGATTTCTTTGATTTGGATTTGGTGAATTCCAGATCAAACTCCTGCAAAATGGCTATCCATTTGGAATATTTTCCCCCTAGCAATTGACGCGACAGAATGTAGGTCATAGGGTTGCAATCTGACATGACGGTAGTCTTGCGAAAGAGAACATAGTGTCGAAATCTCTGTACTGCTTGAACAGCTACTAAAGCCAAGTTTTCAACATAAGAGTACTTTATTTCTGTATCATTAAGATTGTGACTTAAATAATATATAGGATGTTCTATTTCATTTCTTCTTGCACTAAAACCATGGCGATGATTGTATCTGCGGTGGCGAGATACAAGCTAAAGTATTTTCGATAGTCAGGAGCATACATTAATGATGCTTTTATCAAGGAATCTTTTAAAGCATCAAAGAAATCTTGCGCAACCTGATCCCAGTGGAAGGGTACTCCTCTTCTCAAAATACACATATAACCTTTAGCGAGTTCAGCATAATGTGGATTGAACCTCCTCAGAAAGTTAGCTTTTCCTTGGAGTCTCTGAATCCGAAGCAAATTTGAAGGTGGAGGCATGTTAAGGATTGCCTGAACCTTAAATGGGTTGAGTCAAATTCTATCCTTAGAAACTACAAAACCAAGTAATTGACGAGAACCAACACAAAACACACACTTGTGTGGATTGAGTCATATCTTGTAGTGTCGGCAACATAGAAATATGGCTCTCAAATACTGCGATGATCAATTTGCTTTTGCGAATGAGTTGGTAGATCATCTAGATACGGTTGAATGATGTGTTTGATGTCATGGAAGGCGTAGTTCATTGCCATCTAGAAAGTTGCCCCTATGTTCTTCAAACCGAAAGGTAATTTACGATACGTGAATGTGCCCCACAGACATATAAATGTAGTCTTCGACTGGTCCTGTGGGTGGATATTGATTTGATTGTATCGAGAAAATCCGTCCATGAATGAAAATATTTTGCATTTGGCACATTCATCAATTATCTAGTAAATGAAGGATGTAGGATAGTTGTCTTTTGGACACGCTTGATTTACATCCCTATAATCGACACACACTCTAATTGTTCCTTGTTTTTTCATTACAGGAACAATATTCGATAACCAATCAGTGAGAGGAACAGGGTAAATGAAACTAGCATGATTTTTTTTTTCAAATTCTGCTTTAATGGAAATGGCTTTCTTCGGATGTATAGGTCGAAGCCATTGTTGTACTGGTTTTACATCTGGATACATCTTGATTTCATGTTCAACAATTCTCGAGTCAATGCCTGGCATTTCTTGATATGACCATGCAAAGACATCTCTGAATTCGAAAAAGAGAGCATGGTAAATTTCTAGTTCTAATGGAGAACAAGATTTGCCAACATGAATATTCTCTACAACATTCGTTTTGGTCGAAATGTTAATGGCGATAGTTTCTTCAATGTTGGACAGATTTTTCTCGAAATCCACTGTATTTACAGTACTGATAAAAAATCCAAAACTAAAGGATGATTAAGGTCGCTTGAATAATCTTCATTGTTATATTGAAGGTGGGAATGATGGTGGTAATCTACCCATGGCGTCTCTCCTATAATCATTGATTGGATGATTCCTTCGTCTGTAGAATGTATACGAGACCAAGGATCAGAAGAGGTACCATACTCTAAAGACCTATCTATCCAAACGCTCGTCGAGTGCTGATTCGGGTTTGCTACCTAGGCCCAGAATATTGATTGCTACAAATATTCTATGGGGCTTGGTGGCAACACCTCATGGTGATCCACACTATCAAAATCGTCAAAGTTCTTCTTAATTGCAAGTGATGTAAAATATATAATATGACAGGTTTCCACTGTGGCCACTTCCGCAACACCAGATTGAGGTGGGAGGGAAAAAGTGTCCATTAAGGAATGGTATTTTAGGAGACCTACTACGACATTTTGAAGCGATTGAGAACTTCCATGGATCGATGGAATGCTTCCAGTAGCTCATGAACTGTTAGGCAAAAAAGCTAGTTGGTCAGTCATTGTAATTCCACCTTGGAAGGGAAATGCAAACTTTCTAAAATATGTAGACACAATGACAGCCATAGCATAAATCCAGGGCCTTCCTAGTAAGATATTGTAATCAAGGTTTCCATCAATGACCTCGACTTCAATCTCTACTTTCTTGCCCCCCAGTTCAACTTCCAAGTTACTTAAAATCCAATACGGCGTATATGTTCTTCCATCGAATGCTTTTTATGTTCTTTGATGATCGTGACAAGGGTGGTGAACCTAGAGTTTTCTAGCAACTCATTGACATAATACAGGTAGATGCCCCTTCATCAGTGATTGTTCGATGAAATTTTTTATTGAGGGCTTTTACCTGTATAAGGAAAGCGATTTGGGCCGGTAACTGAGGTGTATATCCTTTATGATTAAAGGCCATAAGATTGGAATCCGCTAGATCAATCCCACCTATTGCTGAAAACAAAGCCTGCTTTTGGGAGGGCAATTCTGCAATACCTCAAGTGTCGACATAGCGGATGGTGATTGAGCTAGGTCCTCCACTATATTATAATTATGTGCTGCTCGAGCATGAGGATTAAATGTTGAGTTATGTATGACTCCCTTTGGCGGCTTTATAGTTAATTCAGGAATAATGGGTGGAACAACTTCTGGCGAAGTTGTTGTCAAACTACTTGGTTGATTTGTAGCCTGGTTGTTTGACGGCGATGGATTCCCAAAATCTTTATTCCTTGTCGATATCAAAGCATCATTTTGATGTTTTGAGATGGATAGCATAAGCACTTGGGATGTGGAAGCATGATCGATAGCAACCAGATTACTTTCTAGGTTTGGAAACGGATTAGTCAACACCGCTGAGGAACTTGAAGTCTTTAAAATTTCACAACCTCATCTTGATGTGGACAATCTTTCATATAATGCTCCTCATTACATATGTAACATGGAAAACGTGGAGGTTTCTTTGGCCTAGTAGGGTTCTCAGAAGATTTTTCAGGAGTTTAATTCTCCTGTTTATTCTTATAATTTTTCCCTTTCTTCTTGCCCCCTAGTTGCTTTAGATTCTTGCCCTTGTTAGATGACACAACATTAATCTCTGAGGCAAGAGGTTTGTCATTTGAATTCTTACTAGAAATAGCAAGCACTTTACCAGATGGAACCCTTGTGGTTTGTGTGCTTGAGGCACCAATCACGTCGTCACCGGCATGAGAGTCCCTATTCGATTTAGGAGGGAGTGGAACGGAAAATTCTAGTCTCGGAGCGTCAGGAATTTTGTCGTAGAGTGTGCCAGACTAAGTATAGATCAAGTCTAAATATTGGGCACGAGCAATGACTTGCTCTTCAGTGACAACTCCTCGTTTTGCCACACCCTCAGTGATAGATGGCAATAAGGACTTAATAAACCACTCAGCTAAAAGCTGATCAAGAACATATGTCTTCAGCATTCGACAACGACATCGCCACTCATGAATATGATCAGATATGTGAGTGGCCATGGTCTGTTTAAAGTTGGTAAGGAGTTATGTTCTTGTTTCGTACCTTATGGGTAACTGAAAGTGGGTTAGAAAAGTAGTGGCAAGGGCACTGAAGTTATCAAACGAAGCTCTAGGAAATTCAATATACCATTTCGCTGCTAGACCAGTGAGCATTATTTGAAAAAGGTGAAGCCTAATCGAATCATCATTCAGGGTGTTAGATGAGCACCACAAATGAAAAGTCATTACGTGGTTCGATGGATCTTCACCTGGATTTCCATTGAATTTAGGAATATCATAGGGAAGTTTATGAGGAATCGCTAGCCACCAAGTGGCGTATGAAATTGGATCATTCATCAGCCGGTTCAAATATGGTAATTCTAGAGTTGCTACGAAAGGCAACTATTGATTCAAGTTAGGTGAAGCCTACCTAGGATAAGATGGAATTACCTGAGCAGTAGGTCTTTGCATACTAGCATAATGTATCTGATGTTGGTAACATTGATAGGGTTGTTGGACATAACCAGTATAGTGTGGTTGTTGATAACCATTTTGAAAATGCGACTGTCCATTACCTACAAAGCCTTGTTGCTCAAGCCCTTGGTAGTTTTGATATTAACCAAGCCGAAACTGAGGTTGGGTTTTCTGGAATTGTAGTTGTTGGTATTGCACCAGCCATGGTTGTTGGACCATTTTCTATTTCCCAATACTGGAAGATTGACCAAGATGTGAGGTGATAATACCCGTTTGAGCCTGAGTTGTTCCAAGCAAGGAAGCACTAACCAGAGGTTGTGATTGAGCCGTAGAGACAAGAGGTTATTGTATTTCAACCTGAGAGACTTGAGGTTGAGACACAACAGGCAGTGCTTGTACTTGCGACACAGTCACAATAGTAGGTGTAGTGGGAATATTTGACATAGGTTGGATTGGTTGCATTGAATATACAAACCTTGGTTGTTGTGGCAGTATTGGCACCCAACCACTGGATGTAATTCCAGTTTGACCTGAATTTTGTTGTAAACTTTCATACGGTTGTTCCCCAGGAGGGAATAATGAAAAAGCATACTACCCTCCATATGGCGGCAGTCGAGTGTTCAAAGGATATATCGGTCTTTGAAGACTAGTCTGCCCAAGTTGATACTGGCACACAGGATAAATTTGTTGAGTTTCAACATAAGAATTACCAGATGGGAATTCAGATGAATAAATAGGAGTAGAGCATGTTGTTGAAGCAACCTCTAAGTGGACTCCCGCTAGTGGTTGATAACTAGCTGGAATGGCTGGGAAAATAACTCCAGAGCTCCAAAATCCAAAATTTGAAATAAATGATCAAAATTAAAGGTGAAACAAATTTTTATGTTTACTATTCACATACTTCAAATAAATTGTTAGTTTTAGTTCATTTTTTGTCCACATATATGTATTTCTAAACAATTTGATGGAGTTTTGAGCAGGTTGAACGACTGAGGAAAGAATCTGATGTGCTAGACAGTGAATTGAATACCTTCGACCACCGATTCAAGCATAATTTTGTCATTCCAAGCTTGTGTAAAAATGGAATTGACACCGACCATAGTTCCCCCACGGTTCAAGCTTGTTAAAAAATGAACCCACCTTCAGTAAATAACCTTTGTGATTCCCATGTTATTAGCCTTTTGAGCCTTGGTTGTGTTCCCCCCATCACCTCCATTCTTTTGGCCGATCATACGCTTCCACTTGGTTGTTTACCATTTTGAGGAACAACTGCAAAAAGTGGTCTTGTTAGCCAACCTCTTCCCAGAAATGACCATGTTTTGAGAGGTTCCAAGCTTACTCAGAACCAGTTGCTACCCTAGACACCACTCGTTCCTTAAAATCGAGTCTCCTTCAAACCCTTTTTATACTCGTTAAATATGAAAAGATTGTCGATAAATTAGCCTTTCCAGCTTGCTAAAGTGATTGGAATTGTCATCCCTCTTGTATATTTTAATCTTTTTTGGACCTGAGGGATTATCTCACGAAAAAGTTTGAGTGCTTGTATTTTTCGGCTCGTTAAAGTGATTGTAAAAGTCATCCCTTTTGTATTATTTTATCCTTTTTCGGGCTTAAGGGATTGTTTCATGAAAAAGAACTTCTGGAGTTTCCTTTTCGTCCCTTTTCAAACTCTTTAAACATGAAAAGGATTGAGTTATCTTTATCGTTAAACTCGTTAAAACAATAGCGACAAACCCGTCAATTCTAAACGAGACAGAGTTTCCTTTTCATCCTTTTCCAAACTCTTTAAACATGAAAAATACCAAGTTATCCTTGTCATTAAACTCGTTAAAACAATAGCGACAAACTTGTCCACCTAGACAGTAACGAGTTTCATTGTCGCTAGACTCGTTAAAACATAGCAATAGGTTTGCCCGAAGGGAAAATTATAGAACAAGCATATGATATCCTCCTCAAGCTTGACAAAAATAAAAAGGTATTGGTCAACAATGACTAGGGAAAAAGGGAAGAAACTTGAAGAAATTTATGGTAGTAGGTCGCTCTTGAACATGACACTTTCACTCCATCACCATTATTGAGTTGGGTTGGGTTATTCCGTTCACCGGTCATCTCACCATTGGTCTTCCACACCATCCATCTTTTGGGGTTAACACTACCAATCCATCCCAGTGTCATCGAAATGTTCAAGAGAAGTCATTCAGTTGAGAAACCACAATCCGATTAATGTATCATCCACTGCTATACCTTCAACCTCCATATTTCATGACCTCCATTCTTGAACCTTGTGTCGTCAGATCGTTTTCACCTCCAGAAAATAATTTGCTTCATTTCATGTCATAGATGTGGGATACATTAAGGCCCTCCTACGACGAGTCGCTTCCTATCAACATCAACTCATTATCCAAGAAGTTGACTTAGAAACAACCCTTTTAGTACTTTGAAGCTTGCATGCCTCAATGGCAAGTTTCTCACTTCTGACAACAGGTTGACATCGACTGGTCCTGTGGGCAGATATTGATTTGATTGTATCCGAAAAATCCATCCATCCTTTTTCGGACTTAAGGGATTATTTCACGAAAAAGAACTTCTGGAGTTTCCTTTTCATCCATTTTCAAACACTCTAAACATGAAAAGGACCAAGTTATCCTTGTTATTAAACTCGTTAAAATAATAGTGACAAACTTTTCAATTCTAGACAAGAAAAAGTTTCGTTTTCGTCCTTTTTCAAACTCTTTAAACATGAAAAAGACCGAGTTATCCTTTTTGTTAAACTCGTTAAAACAATAGCGACAAACTTGTCCACCTAGACAAGAACGAGTTTCACTGTCGCTAGACTCGTTAAAACATAGCGAAAGGTTTTCCCGAAGGGAAAATTATAGAACAAGCATATGTTATCCTCCTCAAGCTTGACAAAAATAAAGAGGTATTGGTCAGAAATGACTAGAGAAAAAGGGAAAAAACTTGAAGAAATTTATGATAGCAGGTCGCTCTTGAGCATGACACTTCCACTCCATCACCAATATTGAGTCAGGTTGGGTTATTTTGTTCACCTATCATCTCACCATTGGTCTTCCACACCATCCATCTTTTGGGGTTAACGCTACCAATCCGTCTCAGTGTCGCTGACATGTTCAAGAGAAGTCATTTAGTTGAGAAACCATAATCTAGTTAGTGCCTCATCCACTACAATACCTTCAACCTCCATTTTTCATGACCACCATTCCTAAACCCTGTGTCGTCAGACCATTTTCACTTCCAGAAAATCATTTGCTTCATTTCGTGTCAAAGTTGTGGGATACATTAAGGCCCTCCTATGACAAGTCACTTCTTGTCGACATCAGCTCATTATCCAAAAAGTTGACTTAGAAACAACCCTTTCAGTAATTTGAAGCTTGCATGCCTCAATGGCAAGTTTCTCACTTCCGAGGACAGGTTGACATCAATGGCCTTTGAACGAAAGATTTTGTGTGGTGTTCGACATCAGATCATATATTCACACCACATGAATTCTATTGTAGTACCTTCAGGGTCATTATCATTATTAGTGATTCCTCTCACGTCTATTAACAGCTCACATTATTGGCTGGTAATCAGGCAATGTCTTTCCATGTTCGACTTCAGAACATCTCTTCAGATGGATTGACTTGTACATCAAGCGAAGATTGAATGAGTTTGAAGACCCCCAGATGTAGTTTCATCCATTCGGGCTACGATATATTCAGGATATAAAAACATCAAATGTACAAAGATGCTACACAGACAGTCATCCGAACTAAGGATGATGACTCTACATCTGAAGAACCACCAGTCTGCATTTAAAGATGACTATCTGTTCTATGTACATGAAATGAATTTATAAATCTGAGCATGGGAATGCCCACCTCAGCTAGATCATGAAAATTATATGATGATGATGTATTGTATTGTATCTTATATAGGTCACCTTCCAGTTCGAAACCTCGGATCCTCATGATAAAGCATTTCACCTGACATCGATATTTACTACTTCATGCTTTAGGGGGCAACTGTTCTAGACATATTTGGGCACTTCAACCCCAAACTTTTATGTTGATTATCTAAGGGCTAATCAACCTCTAAAAGAGTTATTTCATACCTTAAAACATAGTCATCTGATTACATCATTCCCCAAAAGTTCCACCTGAAAAACCATCCAAAAATGGCCTAAACTAAACCATATTGACTGCTACATAGTACAGGAGCAATGCATACTGAGCGATACACTGTTCAGGTGTGATGTATACTAATTTGGCCTTCTTTAGGGTGTGATGGACAAGGATGGACAAATGTCTAAAACAATTTTCTAAGTGGATGCTCATGGAATCTTCTAGAAACTTCTCCTATGACACTTGCCTCTCTGAATTCACCTAGGGATGAGTAAGGGATCCAAGAAATCTCCAAGTGGAACCAGTTGCAACAAGTGGAAAGACACTAATCAAAAACCTAGAGATGACTCACACCCTTGCACACATCTATAAATGGATCCCTCATCTAAGAGATCTGGAGGCTAGAATTTTGTGAATTGCAAGGAAGTGCCGATAGTTTGTATTTGAGAAACTAGAGATTCTAGGTTCGATCCCCAGCAGAGTCGCCATTTTTTTCTAGGAAAACTATTGTATTTTCGATCAACTAGCCCTCTAGGTTTGGCAGCTACCCTAGAAACAATAGTTTAAAGAAATTCGTGATTTCTTCTATGTATAATGGATAAGAGAAAGACAAAGGAACCAACCTGGAACTTTTGCTTACTTCCCTGCTTGATCTCTCTCCCCCTTAATAGAGCTTGTAACACCTCTTCGTACTTATCCTGCTTAGAGAGTACGTGTAGAAACATAGTAACAAAGAACTGTCAAAGCATCTTGATCTATTATATCATGAGCATTACAGAATCAGATATGTAATGAACATACAATAGCATTTACAAATGATAACATTCACAATTGCACAATTATATGGAAGAAAACTCGAAGAACTTTATTAAATAGAAGGGAGAATTACACCCCAGTTGTCAGATCCAACATCATCCTCCCAGCATCAATCCCTCTTCACCTCATGAAATAGCAAGATCACACCAACAATACAATGCTCTTTTCTCAAATACAAACTATCAACACTTACTTTCAATTCACAAAATTCCAGCCTCCAGATCTCTTAGATAAGGGATGCATTTATAGATGTGTGCAATGGTGTGAGTCATCTTTGGGTTTTTGATTAATGTCATTCCACTTGTTGTAACTGTTTCCACTTGGAGATTTCTTGGATATTTTACTCATCCCTTGGCGAATTCAGAGAGGCAAGTGTCATAGGAGAAGTTCCTAGAAGATTCCATGAGCATCCCCTTAGTAAACTATCTCGAACATTTGTCCATCCTCACCCATTGCACCCTACAGAAGGCCAGATTAGTATGCATCGCACCTGAGCAGTGTATCACTCAGTATGCATCGCACCTGGCTAGTGTAGCAGTCAGTATGGTTCAATTTAGGCCATTTTCGGATGGTTTTTCAGGTGGAACTTTTGGGGAATTATGTAATTAGATGACTATGTTCTTTTAGGGTATGAAACAACTCTTTTAGAGGTTGATGAGCCCTTAGTTTATTGACATATAAGTTTGGGTTTGAAGTGCCCAAATATGTCTGTAACGGTTGCCCCCTAAAGCATGAAGTCGTAAATCTTGATGTCTGGTGAAATTCTTTATCATGAGGATCTGAGGTTTTGAACTGGAAGGTGACCCGTATAAGATACAATACAATACATCATCATCATATAATTTTCATGATCTAGCTGAGGCAGGCATTCCCATGCTCAAATTTATAAATTCGTTTCATGTACATTAAACAGATAGTCATCTGCAAATGTAGACTGGTGGTTCTTCAGATGTAGAGTCATCATCCTTGGCTTGGATGACTGTCTGTGTAGCATCTTTATACATTTGATGTTTTTATATCCTGAATATGTCGCAACCCGGATGGATGAAACTAGATACAGGGTCTTCAAACTCATTCAATCTTTGCCCTATGTACAAGTCAATCCATGTGAAGAGATGTTCTAAAGTCAAACATGGAAAGACATCATTTGATTACTAGCCAATAATCTGAGATGTTAACAGATGTGAGAGGAACCACCGATAATGATAATGACCCTCAAGGTACTATAGTACAATTCACGTAGTGTGAATATATGATCTGATGTCGAACACCATGCAAAATCTTTCTATAGAAAGCCATTGATATCAAGCTATCACCGGAAGTGACAAACTTGCCATTGAGGCATGTAAGCTTCAAAGTGCTGAAATGGTTGTTTCTAAGTCAACTTCTTGGATAATGATCTGATGTCGACAAGAAGTGACTTGTCGTAGGAGGGCCTTAATGTATCCCACATCTACGACATGCAGTGAAGCAAATTATTTTCTCGAGGTGAAAATGGTCTGATGACACAAGATTCAGGAATGGAAGTCATGAAAAATGGAGGTTGAAGGTATTACAGTGGATGAGGCATTAATTGGATTGTGGTTTCTCAACTGAATGACTTCTCTTGAACATGTTAGCGATACTGAGATGGATTGGTAGCGTTAACCCCAAAAGATGGATGGTGTGGAAGACCAATGGTGAGATGACCAGTGAATGGAATAACCCAACCCGACTCAATAATGGTGATGGAGTGGAAGTGTCATGTTCAATAGTGACTTGCTACCATAAATTTCTTCAAGTTTTTCCCTTTTTCCCCAGTCATTGCTTATGAGTACCTCTTTATTTTTGTCAAGCTTGAGGAGGATAAAATATGCTTTTTCTATAATTTTCCCTTTGGGCAAACCTGTCGCTATGTTTTAATGAGTCTAACGACAGTGAAACTCGATCTTGTCGAGGTGGACAAGTTTGTCGCTATTCTTTTAACAAGTTTAATGACAAGGATAACTCGATCTTTTTCATGTTTAAAGAGTTTGAAAAAGGATAAAAAGGAAACTCTGTCTCGTCTAGAATTGACGAATTTGTCTCTATTGTTTTAACAAGTTTAACAACAAGGATAACTCGGTCCTTTTCATGTTTAGAGAGTTTGAAAAGGGACAAAAAGGAAACTCCAGAAGTTCGTTTTTGTGAAATAATCCCTAAAGTCTGAAAAAGATTAAAATATATAGGAGGCATGACATTTCCAATCACTTTAACGAGCTGGAAAGGCCGGTTCTCGACAATCTTTTCATATTTAATGAGTCTGAAAAGGATTTAAATGAGACTTGATCTTGAGGAACGAGTGGTGTCTAGGGTAGTGACTGGTTCCGGGTAAGACCACTCGTTGCAATTGTTCCTCAAAATGGTAAAAATCAAGTGGAAGCATATGATCGGCCAAAAGAATGGAGGTGATGAGAGGAACACAACAAAGGCTCAAAAGGCTAATAGCATGGCAATCACAAAGGTTATTTATTGAAGGTGGGTTCATTTTTTAACGAGCTTGAACTGTGGGGGAACTATGCTCGGTGTCAATTCCATTTTGACAGAAGCTCAGAACGACAAAATTATGCTTGAATCAGTGGCTGAAGGTATTCAATTCACTATCGAGCACATCAGATTCTTTCATCAGTTGCTCAACCTGCTCAAAACTCCATCAAATTGTTTAGAAATACATATACATGGAAAAAAAATGAACTAAAACTAACAATTTACATGAAGTACGTGAATGGTAAATATACAAAGTAGTTTTACCTTTCACTTTCATCATTTCATTTCAAATTTGGGATTTTGGAGCTCTTGAGTGGTTTTACCCCTCAAATTTCCTTGGTTGATTTCAAGAGATCCAGTGGACTATCTTCTATGCTGTAGGACCAGGTAGGAGCTAATCCTGAGATCTTCATTTTCATTCCACCTTTTCTTGATTCATTTTCATTCCACATTTCTGGGTGTCTGGGGTTTGAATATTTTGTTCCCCAATCATCACACCTAGTCTGCATCGAAAAGTGTGATGCATACTGAGTTGTACACTGGCCAATCATTACGCATCTCATCTTGCTCAAAGGCAGGGTGCGATGGGCGCAGAATGGAAACTTTACACAGTGTTTTTTCATCAAATTTTTTCTTGTTTTTGCTCAAATTTGGATCCTAACTCATCTTTCATCTGCATTTCAGATATTTTTTGGATCAATATGGTCATCACGTGGCGTGAACAAGAACATAATGAGGAGGACATGATTTCTTTACATGACCAGGGCACAATTGCTTCATTATAGAACTGTGGCTTGCTGAAGTTCTTCCGCATATCCAGCATGAGGCAATAGATTAGTCTGTTGCAGTATTTTCTTGATTCTTGGGATCCGATTGACTAGGTATTCCAGATCAGAGGTAAATCTATTCCATTGATAGTCGAGGACATTTACTTTCTAACGTGGTTGTCAAGGATTGGTGCCCCTCTTTCACCTTCAAGATTCACTCGTGGAGGTGAATGCGTGAAAGACTATATTCTTCAGTTTTGCAGAGATGGATCTTAGCCCAACAGAGATGGCAAGATAAATATCCAAGATGTCACTAATTGGCCCTTGAGGACCATTTTATTTACCTTTTCTAGATTGGCTGGCAGCGCAGCTTTACACTTTGCAAGCAGATCTTACATGCAGTATGCCCTGGAATGCCTGGAACCGAAGGTGTTCAACTGGTGTGAGGCGGTACTTCCTATCATAAAAGAGAAACTTTCCAATGTAAAGAATGGAAGAACCAAGAATTTTGGCTATGGTTCCATATTGACTACTTTTTCTTTGGAGAGGATTCCACTGATGTAGCTGCAGAGAATTTCACTAGGATTACTAGCACCGAGGGAACCACAGAGGCATAGATGGGTTGATCTTATGGCCAGACATGCTGGTCAGTCACAAATTTTCTTCTCTGATGCCTTTTCTGAGTGGTTCGACCATTAGGAGATGGTACTTGAAGAGTATCCATATACCAAGATGGATTTCCGAGGCAACCCAGATTTAGCGTTACCAGCTGGCAAGCAGTGGAGTGCTATAGGTAAAATGATTCGAGCACATCTTTGTTTATCAATTTTATAATGTTTTTGTGTTTTTTAATGTTACCAAGACTAATCAAACTTATGTGAGTGTAGATATTGGACCAGTATGACCAGTGGCATGCCCACGAGCGGCAGATGATGCCCTAGTAAGAGAGGCTGTAGGTAGGGCCGTCCTTTGGGATCTGTACATATCGAAGACCCTGGCAGTGTTGTAGGATCAGATCAAGGGCCTCACTCTCAGTATTCAGGATGTCAGAATAGATGAGTTACTCTTTAGGTTACAACGCCATACTACTGGCGTGCCAAGTCGATGGACTAGGATCCTACTCATGATCGCACAGGCGGTGACATATTATCACCAGCATCACTAGTCTAGGATGCTTTTCTGCATTCACTTTTGAGTTTCTTGGTCAGATGACTGATTTTTTCTTGGACACAAAACATTTTGTAAAAACTATAAAAAACTATTTATTTTTTATTTTCGGAGCTTTATTTTGCTAAAGTTATGAAATCCTGATGCAAATGTTGATGTGAAATGCTTTCTCTACAAATGCTGCAAATCCCTATCTAACACATAGTTTGGTAATGAATCAGTCAATGTGTTTAAGTTTCTGGAAATGTGTTGATATTGAATGGAATCAAAATGTCTTACCAAAATCATGACTCTTAGGAACATGTGATCAATAGCCAGGTTCTGAATGGAATAAATGCTTGTAAGTTGTAGAATGATGAGCTGTGAATCTAGCCTGACAATAAGTTAGCATATGCCATGTGAAATGGCATCGGAGAGAAGTTCAATCAACCCGCTATATACAACGATTTTTTTCATCGACCAACCAATAAATATCCCCATGAAACTCACTAACTCGCCGTTTGGAGTGAAAATGGCCCAGGCTGCAAAAGATAGGTTCTGCATACTATGACTAGCTCCGTCGGCATACCCAACAAATGGTTCCAAAAAGTTTGACATCTACAACAAAAGCAAGGCAGATTATCTAACCAAAATGACAACTCTAAAAGAAAACACACTCAAAATGCAATAAAAGCATATGTACAATGCGTTTACTACACATAATTAAGCGTAGTAACATTTAAGATACAACTCGTTTTGCACCTATGATAGTGGAATCCAATCATAATCAACCAGCTCATAGGCTCCTTTTGTCAATACTCATTTAATAATGTAGGGGCCAATCCATAATGGTTCGAATTTACCTGCCCCTAATTTGTTAAAGTCCTGATCATAAAGTAAGACCAGGTCTCCTTCTGAGAAGACACGAGGCTTGAAATTTTTGTCATATTGCACCTTGACACATTTCT
Organism: Pinus tabuliformis; assembly: GCA_031772625.1. NCBI lineage: Eukaryota > Viridiplantae > Streptophyta > Pinopsida > Pinales > Pinaceae > Pinus > Pinus tabuliformis. The sequence goes on from CM062815.1 coordinate 768,955,199, forward strand.
TATGTGCTTCGTTAGCCAACGTGGCATCGCGATGGGTTTCATCTAGGTGGATTAGTCCCAAGAAGCAAGCCTCTTCTTTACAAGTTTCGGGAAGCAGATCAATTGCAAGCTTGAGGGATGAGATTTCGCACTAAATTGGTAAGACAACTTCCAGACCATACACCAATTGAAAGGGCGTAAATTTGGTTGCATTTCTTACCGAAGTCCTATATGCCTGCAAATCTGAGTACAGGATTAAATGTCAATTCTGTTTGTGGACTCCAATCATTCTCTGCAGCATGCGCTTAAGGACTTTGTTGATTGCCTCAACCTGTCTGTTAGCCTACGGATAATATGGAGTAGAACTATTGTGGGACAGTCCTAATTTTGCAGTCAATTCAATCATCATGTGATTGCAAAAATGCGACCCATGATCTGTGACTATAGCCTGTGGAACACCAAATGTAGAAACTACATGATTAAAAAAGAAAAGAGCATTCGTTTCACTGTTGTTGTTTAATGTAGGCATCGCCTTGGTCCATTTTGTAAAATAGTCGAAAACGACTATAATATACCCATGCCCCCTAGCCGAGGTGGGGTTGCATGTCATGAAATCAATGCCCCATTTAGCGAATGGCCCAACAACAACTACTGGATGCAGTGGTGCAGGTGGTAATCTAGTTTTGTGATCAAAAATTTGACATGCATGGCAACTTCTAACTACAGTTATGCAATCTCTGAATATGGTGGGCCAAAAGTAACCTGTTCATAAGATCTTTTGTGCAATAGCGTAACCAGATAGATGTCCCACACAAGCACCTGAATGACAATCATTCAAAACTTTTTCAGCCTCCTCATGCATGAGGCATCTTTGCAGAACTGTGTCGACACCACAATGGTAAAGTGTATTGCCAAACAATCAGGTAGTCTTTGGCTTGGTATTGAGTACACTACTATTTAGAGTGAGAGGTGTAATGCCTAAAAGTTTGGTTTGGAGATAGACCTGTATATCTCCGTACCACGGATCGCTTGACGATATCAGAAACAGAGTCTCATCCATGATTTGATGCTTTAGATGTTAAATCGTTGGATGATGAGGGAAGGTCACAAAGTAACTCTGCAAAGATGAGAGATTTATTTGATTTGCATTTGGTGAGTTCTAGATCAAATTCCTACAAAATGGCTATCCATTTAGAACATTTTTCCCTTAGTAATTGATGTGATAGAATGTAGGTCATAGGGTTTCAATTTGACAGGATAGTAGTCTTCCGAAAGAGAACAAAGTGTTGAAATATCTATACTGCTTGAATGGCTGCTAAAGCCAACTTTTCAACATAAGAGTACTTGCTTTCTATATCATTAAGATTGCGACTTAAATAATATATAGTATGTTCTATTCCATTATACTCTTGCACTAAAACCATGTCAATGGTTGTATCCGTGGCAGCGAGATACAATTTAAAGTCTTTTTGATAGTCAGGAGCGTACATTAGTGATGCTTTTATCACATAATATTTTAAAGCATCAAAGGAATCTTGCGCAACCTGATCCCAGTGGAAGGGTACTCATTTTTTCAAAAGACGTGTATAACCTTTAGCGAATTCAACATAATGTGGAATGAACCTCCTCAGAAAGTTAGCTTTCCCTTGGAGTCTCTGAATCTGAAGCAAATTTGAAGGTGGAGGCATGTAAAGGATTGCCTGAACCTTAAATGGGTCCAGTCAAATTTCGTCCTTAGAAACTACAAAACCAAGTAATCGACCAGAACCAACAGAAAACACACATTTGTGTGGATTGAGTCATATCTTGTAGTGTCAGCAACACAAAAATATGGCTCTCAAATGCTGCAGATGATCAGTCCGCTTTTGCGAATGAGCTGGTAGATCATCGAGATATGGTTGAACGATGTGTTTGATGTCATGGAAGGCATAGTTCATTTCCCTATGGAAAGTTTCCCATGCATTCTTCAAACTGAAAGGTAATTTACGATATGCGAATGTTCCCCATGGACATATAAATGCAGTCTTCAGCTAGTCCTATGGGCAGATATTGATTTGATTGTATCTAGAAAATCCATCCATGAATGAAAAGATTTCGCATCTGGCACATTCATCAATTATCTGGTCGATGAAGGATGTAGGATAGTTTTCCTTTGGACACACTTGATTTACATCCATATAAATGACACACACTCTAATCGTTCCTTGTTTTTTCATTACAGGAACAATATTAGATACCCAATCAGTGAGAGGAAAAGGGTAAATGAAACCAGCATACAAAAGTTTTTCAACTTCTGCTTTAATGGCAACAACTTTCTTCGGATGGACAGGTTGAAGCCATTGTCATACTAGTTTGACATCTGGATACATCTTGATTTCATGTTCAACAATTCTCAAGTCAATGCCTGGAATTTATTCATATGACCATGCAAAGACATCTCTGAATTCATGAAAGAGAGTGCAGTAAATTTCTAGTTCTAATGGCGAACAAGATTTTCCAACGTGAATATTCTCTACAACAGTCACTTTGGTCTAAATGTTAATGGCGATAGTTTCTTCAATGTTGGACAGATTTCGCTCGTAATCCACTATATTTACAGTATTTGATAAAAAATAAAAACTGAAGGATGATTAAGGTCACTTGAATAATCCTCATTGTTATCTTGAAGGTGGGAACGATGGTGGTAATCTTGCCACGACGTCTCTCCTATCATCATTGATTGGATGATTCCTTCGTTTGTAGAATGTGTACAAGAACAAGGATCGAAAGAGGTACCATACTCTAAAGACCTATCTATCCAAACACTCATCGAGTGTTGATTCAGGTTTGCTGCCCAAGCCCAAAGATTCTATGGGGCTTGGTGGCAACACCTTGCGGTGATCCGCACTATCAAAATTGTCGGAGTTCTTCTTAATCATAGGAAATGTAGAAGATATCATATGATAGGTGTCCACTGTGGCCACTTCCGCAAGACCAGATGGAGGTGGGATGGCAAAAGTACCCATTAAGGAAGGGTCTTTTAGGAGACCTACTCCGACATTTTGAAGCAATTGAGAACTTCCATGGATCAATGGAATGCTTCCAGTAGCTTGTGAACTATTACAAAAAAAGGCTAGTTGGTCAACGATTGTAATTCCACCTTGGAAGGGAAATGCAATCTTTCTAAAATATTTAGACACAACGACATTCATAGCATAAATCCAGGGCCTTCCCAGTAAGATATTGTAATCAAGATTTCCATCAATGACCTTGACTTCAATCTCTACTGTCTTGCCCCGCAGTTCAACTTTCAAGTTACTTAATATCCCATACGGCATGTATGTTCTTCCATCAAATTCTTTTAGTGTCGTTGATGATCGTGACAAGGGTGGTGAACCTAGAGCTTTCCAGGAACACATTGACATAATACAAGTAGATGCCCCCTCACCAATGATCATTTAATGAACAGTTTTATTGAGGGATTTTACCTGTATAAGGAAACCAAGTTGGGCCGGTCACTGAGGTGTATATCCTTTATGATTAAAGGCCACAAGATTGTAATACACTGGGTCAATCCCACCTATTGCTGATAACAAAGCCTGCTTTTGGGAGGGGCAATTCTACAATACCTCAAGTGTCGACATAGCGGATGGTGATTGAGCCAGATCCTCCACTATATTATAACTCTGTGTAGCTCGAGCTTGAGGATTAAATGTCAATTTATGTACAACTCCCTTTGGCGCCTTTATAGCTAATTCAAGAATAATGGGTAGAACAACTTCTGGCAAAGTCGATGTCGAACTACTAGGTTGATATGTAGCCTAGTGGTTTAATGACGATGGATTCCCATAATATTTATTCCTTGTTGATATCAAATTATCATTTTGGTGTTTTGAGATGGATAGCATAAGCACTTGGGATGTGGAAGCCTGATCAATAGCAACCATATTAGTTTCTGGGTTTAGAAACAGATTAGTCAACACCAGTGAGGTACTTGAAGTCTTTAAAAATTTTGCAACCTCAGCTTGATGTGGACAATCTTTCGTATAATGCTACTCCTTACATATGTAACATGGAAAATGAGGGGATTTCTTTGGCCCAGTATGGTTCTCAGAAGATTTTTCGGGAGTTGAATTCTCCTGTTTCTTCTTATTATTTTTCCCTTTCTTCTTGCCCCCTAGTTGCTTTTGATTCTTGCCCTTGTCAGATGACACGACATTAATCTCCGAGGCAAGAGGTTTCTCATTTGAATTCTGACTAGAAACAGCAAGAGCTTTACCAGACGGAGCCCTTGCGGTTTGCGTGCTTGAGGCACCGATCACACCGTCACTGGCATGAGAGTCCCTACTTGATTTAAGAGGGGGTGGAATGGAAAATTATAGTCTGGGAGCATGAGGAATTTTGTCGTAGAGTGTGCCAGACTAAGTATAGATCAAGTCTAAATATTGGGCACGAGAAATGACTTTCCCTTCAGTGTCAACTCCTCCTTTCACCACGTCCTTAGTGATAGAAGGCAATAAGGACTTAATAAACCACTCAGCTAAAAGTTGATCAGGAACATATATCTTTACCATTCGACGACGATGTCACCACTCATGAATATGATCAGATATGTGAGTGGTTGTGGTCTGTTTAAATTTGGTAAGGAGTTTTGTTCCCGTTTTGTACCTTATGGGTAACTGAAAGTGGGTTATAAAAGTAGTGGCAAGGGGGCTAAAGTTATCAAATGAAGCTCTAGGAAGTCAATATACGATTTCGCTGCCGGACCAATGAGTGTTCCCTGAAAAAGGCAAAGCCTAATTGAATCATCATTTAGGGTGTTAGATGAGCACCACAAATGAAAATTCATGACGTGATTCGATGGATCTTCACCTGGATTTCCATTGAATTTAGGAATATCGAAGGGAAGTTTATGAGGAATCGTTGGCCACCAAGGGGTGTATGTAATTGGATCATTCATCAGCCGGTTCAAATCTGGTAATTCTAGAGTTGCTACAAAAGGCAACTATTGATTCAGGTTAGGTGAAGCATACCCAGGATAAGATGGAATTGCCTGAGCAGTAGGTCTTTGCATACTAACATAATGTATATGATGCTGGTAACTTTGATAAGGTTGTTGGACATAACTAGTATAGTGTGGATGTTGATAACCATTTTGAAAATGTGACTGTCCATTACCTACAAAGCCTTGTTGCTCAGGTCCTTAGTAGGTTTGATATTGACCAAGACCAAACTGAGGTTGGGTTTGCTGCAATTGTGGTTGTTGGTACTGCACCAGCCATGTTTGTTGGACCATTTGCTGTTGCCCAAGAGGAAGAGGTAGATCGTTAGGCCTGTAAAAATATTTCTAGAGCCAAAGAAGGTATAGCTTCTGTAGTGATAGATACTGGAGGGGTGAAACCTTCTGAATTTTGAAACTCAACTTCCAGATGTTCGGGTAAGTGAACTTCAGTCTTTGGATCAACTCTAGATGAAGTTGTTTCAGGTATAGAAGTGTCTATCGTTCCACTAGGATCAGTTCTAATGTCCTCTTGTAACTGCGGAACATCTTCTGTAAAGGTAGATGTACCAGAAATGATCGGAGTAATTGTAGTCTCTGATGATGTTGAAACAAAAGTTTCAAATAAACCAAATGACTTGGAATCAGTTAAACGAGACCATTTTTCCTAGAATGGCTTCATTTCCAGAGTCAAAGATGGTTGACTCATTAATCTCCATGAACAACGGGGTTTTGATTGACTTTCTTCCACGATTGCGGATTACTTGATCAACTCAAAATTAAGGGGAAAATGATGTTATTTCAAATTTAATCAATTTTAATGACGCTTTGACACAACTTTTCTTTTTCAATTTTTAAGAGTCGATAAAAAGCTAAATATGACTCTAGTCTCCTTTGATTTTTAATGAGCCTAAAGTGACAAGTGCTTAGATGGACCTTTTCTTTTAAAGAGTCGAAAAGGAACGAAAGTGACTACTCTAGAAAATCTAGACAAAGGGATTACCAAACCAATCATAAAACTGCAATATACATCTTGGTGACAAATTAAGGAGAAATTACCAAGGACTTATGTATGGTATTCAATCTTCCCGAATGTTGTGTTCAGTGCATTGCGATCAATAAGGCGGTAGACTCAGCTTCCTATGGATAAAGGATATAAGCCTATTGTGGTCTCCCAATATATACGTGATGGTACGGGGAGCACAAGTCCATGCTAGCACTTGTCGTATCAAGGAGGAGGAATCAGCCAACCTTCAATGGAAATGATAGTTACTAGTTTTTATGACGCTGGAACATGTCTCTAGCCTAGACCTCTAGATGTGTTGCGTTAAGCTCCAAAGCGTTGTTAAGTTCATTGAAATTTATTTTAGATTTGATCTTGTTTAAAGTTTCCCTTTCAATGCTTCACGGCATGATGATGATTTTGAAATTCCTAAAATGCAATCTACAATGATAGACAATCGTTGTTTATTTTGAGCAATGAAGATCCTAGCTACTAGGGAATGAAGATTACAATTCTTTCAAATAAAGAGCAAAGAGCACACACTAGTGCATTTTTCTAGATCATTTTTCGCACACAAAATAAATGCAAATGCATGTATTTGTTTTTCGTTCCTGTTAATGTGAAAAATTCCAAAAAGGAAAACTAACTGCAGTAAAGATTTGAAATATTTCTTTCAAAATGACATTTGACAATATCTTCTTCAAAAGATAAAGGAAGACTAAATGACACTTTTCAATTTTGAATAAAAAAAAATGCTTTTGACACTTCGAATGTCAACAAATCAAACCAAATACATGATGACAAGTTCAATCAACTATCTAGGGAAGGAAGAATCCATGACACTTCTCTTTTGACACAAAATGGCAGTTACGACACTTTTCGTACCAAAGAGACAGATCGATTTAAGAAACTTTTCGACACAGGATTATAAATGATGAAAAAATACATAAAAAAATTTACTAATCCTAATCAAATTAGGCTAATCTACATGATGCAAGGAGGTTTCAGTAATGAGGCATTGTTCACAAGTAGCAAAAACAACTAAACAAAACTGAAAATAAGGATTAAAACCCCCAATTTCTAGAATGGAAATAGGTTCAGTCAGTCATCACACCTAGGCTTCACAGAAATAGGGATGCATCACACTTTATAGACTTGGGAGGTGCGATGCATACTGGGTTACAGTGATAGACGGTGCGATGGGCCATAGAGCGCAATTGAAGTGGGTTTTGTCTCAGATATGCAGCTGCTTTCAGTGAGTTAACCTGAGCTATGATGGACAGTAAAGAGAAAATTACAGAGGAATTCCTTTAGAGGTTACTGAGCTACCAAAAGGGCATCTAGAAAGCTTTTAAGTCAAACATTTAATTCATAAACTAAACCAGAGATTGACTGAAGCAACATTCATCTACTATGCAATTGCAGAGCAAGAGCAGTTCGAAGGCTACCTGGTTGACTTCAAGCTCTGTCTATAGTTTATAAAACAAACAATAACAACAAACAAAGAACCGTCAAATCATCTTGACCTATTATATCATAATCATTACAGAATCAGATATGTAATGAACATACAATAGCATTTACAAATGATAACATTCACAATTGCACAATTATATGGAAGAAAACTCAAAGAACTTTATTAAATAGAAGGGAGAATTACAACCCAGTTGTTTGATCCAGCATCATCCTCCCAGCATCAATCCCTCTTCACCTCATGAAATAACAAGATCACACCAACAATATAATGCTCTTTTCTCAAATACAAACTATCAGCACTTACTTGCAATTCACAAAATTCAAGCATCTAGATCTCTTAGATGAGGGATCCATTTATAGATGTGTGCAAGGGTGTGAGTCATCTCTGGGTTTTTGATTAGTGTCATTCCACTTGTTGCAGCTGGTTCCACTTGGATATTTCTTGGATCTCTTACTCATCCCTGGGCGAAGTCTGAGAGGCAAGTGTCATAGGAGAAGTTTCTAGAAGATTCCATGAGCATCCCATTAGTAAACTGTCTTGGAAATTTTTCCATCCTTGGCCATCACACCCTACAGAAGGCCAAATTAGTATGCATTGCACATGAGTAGTGTATCACTCAGTATGCATCACACCTGGCTAGTGTAACAATCAGTATGGTTCAGTTTGGACCATTTCTAGATGGTTTTTCAAGTGGAACTTTTGGGGAATGATGTAATCAGATGACTATGTTCTTTTAGGGTATGAAAAAACTCTTTTAAAGGTTGATGAGCCCTTAGTTTATCCACATATAAGTTTGGGGTTGAAGTTCCCAAATATGTCTATAACAGTTGCCCCCTAAAGCATGAAGTCGTAAATCTTGATGTTGGGTGAAATGCTTTATCATGAGGATCCGAAGTTTTGAATTGGAAGGTGACCTGTATAAGATAGAATAAAATACATCATCATTATATAAATTTCATGATCTAGCGAAGGCATGCATTCCCATGCTCAACTTTATAAATTCATTTCATTTTGCTTTGTGAATTGTAAGAAAGTGCTGATAGTTTTTATTTGAGAAAAGAGCATTGTATTGTTGGTGTGATCTTGCTATTTCATGAGGTGAAGAGGGATTGATGCTTTAGATTTGTGCAAGGGTGTGAGTCATCTCTAGGTTTTTGATTAGTGTCATTCCACTTGTTGAATCTGGTTCCACTTGGAGATTTCTTGGATCTCTTACTCATCCCTGGGTGAATTTAGAGAGGCGAGTGTCATAGGAGAAGTTTCTAGAAGATTCCATGAGCATCCACTTAGCAAGCTGTCTCGGCCATTTGTCCATCCTCACCCATCACACCCTAAAAAAGTCAAAATCAGTATGTATCACACCTGAGTAGTGTATCACGCTGTATGCATTGCACCTGGCTAGTGTAGCAGTCAGTATGGTTCAGTTTAGGCCATTTCTAATGGTTTTTCAGGTGGAACTTTTGGGGAATGATGTAATCAGATGACTATGTTCTTTTAGGGTATGAAACAACTCTTTTATAGGTTGATGATCCCTTAGTTTATCGACATATAAGTTTAGGGTTGAAGTGCCCAAATATGTCTATAACAACCCTACTTGTGTTCATAGATTGTAATTCAGCTCTTTTACATTGAAAATTTGGTCAAAACTGTGTCAAATTGCCTTTTGAAATGGCTCACTGTCACTAGCATAGGCTTGTGAGGGACACAGTGCACTGCAAAGAAGCCCTGGCTTAGGGACAATGCTCTAAAGTACACTATATCCCATTTACGGTTGCGTTGATCCTCCTAGGATCAGTTTCCCACCTTTGGAAAGTTTTTTTGCCAACTTTTCTCAGTTTGTTTGTTTGCTAATTGATCAATGAATGTTATGTCTCAGAGAACAAGTTTATATCTCCTTGTCTAGCCCTACTTTGACTTGATTTATTCTCTTAAATGTTTTCGTTGTCATTATTAGTCTATAGTCAAAGTTAGAATATATTTGATTAATCTTCATTCGAATTAAAGTGTCGTAAAGTCTTCTTTTCCTTCACAACAAAACTATCGTAAAAGTCTTCATTCTTATGAAAGATTGATTGATTGTATGTACATATTTCCTTTTGTTCATATTCACATCAAGAAAATCGAAAATAAATACATGCATGTTGCATTGAAAAAGTTTGTGTGTGCTGATAAGAATAGTGTATGGAAATTGCATTAGATTGTGCTCTTTGCTCTTTGATCGAAATAAATCTGATTGCTCTATCCCTAAGTAGTTAGGATTTTCATTGTTAAATTGAATGGAAAGAATGCTTACCATGATAGCTGAATTCCTAGGAATTTTAGAATACATCATGTGGTGAACTTGAAAGGCAAATTCCTAAGCAATATCAACTTAAAATTAACATCAATTTACCTAATGGAGCATTGTCATTAACGAAAACATTTAGTGGTTCTAGGCTATAGACTTGTTCTAGCATCGTAAAACAAAGCAGTTGTCACTAACATGTCTAGAATACATCCTGAGTGTGATACCTCATTCCACGTACGTGAGTATATCATAGCTTGTCCACGTAACTTCGGGTATATAGGGCGGTGTTATAGTACGTAAATTATTTGGGAATGTTCTCACTGGGCGGTTTTTCATTAGACAATGCTTATATAGACTGGGCCTCCACATACCTTCGGGTATATATGGAAGGACAACACTAGGTTTCTATCCATCCTTAGATAACCGAGTTGGCCGCCTTGTACACTGTGATACGCCAAACACAACATTTGGGGAGATTTCCTGCCCATACTTGTTGGTTCACCATGAGGTATTATGTAGTCCACAGTTGCTTGGTAAACCTTTTGCCTAGCTTACCCCTTTTTGTTTATTTATTTTTTGATAATAAAATTAATGAGCAATCATGGAGGAACATCAACACTTACCCTATCGTTCGTGGAGAATAGCGAGTAAATCGCCTTTGCCACTCGAAGCTATGCCTATTCATTGAAATTGTTCTTGCCTAATTGAGTCAAGTACATCAAGAACTCCTAGTTCTTCATTTGAATTACCTGAATCATCTATTTCGGTAAGGACTAAGACTACAATTACACCAACCATTTCTTGTACATCCGTTTCTAAAGAAGAAGTTTCACAATTACCTGAGGAAATTAGCACTAATCCTAGTGAAGCAATAACTGAAGTTGTTCAACAACAAGTTGATCCTCAACTTGAGGTTGCTCAACAAGAAATTACTTTTGAACTTGAATCAGTTCAACCAAAAGTTAATCTAGAACCTATCACAGTTCAAATAGAAGTTACATTTGAACCTAAAATTGTTCAGGAACCTCTTGCTGAAACTGATTTTCTTTGACCCAAACATCTGGACTTCGAATTTGAACATTTAGAAGTTGTTACCTTACCGAAAGATGATCAACTGGTTACCCCTCAAACACCAGTAACTACTGAAACTTCCACTTTATCAACACCAAAAATATTTTACGGACTAGATGGTGAAGTTCTTCCACCTATTTTAATTGCTGTCGAGGAAGAATTGGAAGAAGATTCTACACATGGAACCCCATTCGACTTTGGAACTGGGCTTTATCTTTACCCTCATACTCCTCATTTTACTGCTTTGTTTGATCCTGCTTATTTTCAAGTACCCGTTGATTCTTTAGGACAACTTTTGGGTCAGTTAACTATGGCAGAACAATTGTCAACATCCTAGATTGTATCATCTGGTGCAGTTGTGGCAAAAGCCTCTGTTGCGACCTCTTCAATGTTTTCTACCAAACCTGAGTTGCACCTATATGGTGAATCATCGATCCTAGTTGGTTACCAATCTTTATCTGGAACCCACTCAGGGGTTGCTTCTACACCATGGTCATCACCCATGTCCTCAACCAGAATTCTACCTTGTTCTTCCTTAACGGGAACTCAACAATTTGATCCTGCATACCAATATCAAGCTGGGAAATCAAGTCAACAAAGACCTATGTATCCATTACATACTGGATTGCAGCCATATGGAGGGCAATATTTTTATTCACCTTATCCTCCCTATAGAGGACCATCATATGGTAGTATCCTGTAGTATTCAGGTTAGCCTTGAATTCGAGTTTGTCAATGCCAACCAACAATGCCATTCCAACCAAGGCTTTTGTAACCAACACAACCAATGAAAACTATGTCAGTTATTCCTACTACACCTGTTGTTACTACTGTATGATAATCAGAAGTTCCAATTGTTGTATCTCAACTAGTACAAACTAGTCCTTCTACCTCACAACCACAAGTTTCGAGTCAAGAAGCTCAAGCTTCTCAGGCTATTGTACAACAATCACTTGTGTCCAGGTTTCAACAACCTCAAGTTAGTATACCCTTATTTGGATTGACTTAGGCTTACACTCGTATAATTTATTCACAACCTAGCCAGCCTTCCATTTCTAGGCAACAACAACCGTTAAATCAACAACAGTTGTACCAACAACAACAATAGTTGATTCAACAACCATGGCAACCCTAATTTCAACAACCTCAATTCCAACAATTCCAACTTCAATTTGGACTTGTCCAACGAGCTCAACCTGGGTTCAGACAGTATCAAGCTTACCAAGGTACTGGTCAACAAGGATTTTGCAAGTTATGGACAATCGCAAATTCAACCTAGTTATCAACAACCACCTTATGTCAGATTTGTTCAACAACAACCTTATCAAGGTTACCAAATGCAGATGCCCTATGTTGGTATGCAAAGACTATGTCTCAGGCAATTCTGTCATATCCTGGGTATGCTTAACCTGACATGAATCGACAGTTGACATTTGTAGCAGCCTTAGAATTACCAAATTTAAATCGACTCACTAATGATACAATCTTATATGCACCTTGGTGAGGGGGCATCTACTTGCATTATGTCAATGAGCTGCTGGAAAACACTTGTTTCACCACTATTGTCACGATCACCAACCATGTTAAAATATTTTGACGGATGAACATATACTCCTTGTGGAATTTTGAGTAACCTTCAAATCGAACTAGGGGGAAAAACAGTGAATGTTGAAGTTGAGGTAGTTGACAGACCCCTCGATTACAACATTTTACTGGGAAGGCCATGGGTATATGCTATGGCTATTGTGGTTTCCACATACTTTCATACTATTGCATTCCCTCATAATGGTGTAATCACAGTTCTCGATCAACTTTCCTTCTTTGCATCTAGTTCATAGGCTACGAGAAGCGTTCCATTGGTACACAGACCGTTGTCACTTCAAAGTGTTGGAGTAGGTCTCTTTAAAGATCCTTCCCTAATGGGTACTTTTACACTACCCTCACCATCTGATTTGGAAAATGTGGGAAGAGTAGAGACTTACAACATGATTTCCTCCACCTCATTTGATTTAAGGAAGATTACCAACAAATTTGAAGTTGATAGGAATACTGAGATTTTGCCACTAAGCCCCATTGAGCTTATATAGCAATCAATTTTTCTAGCTTGTGGGGAAAACCCAAATCTACTTTCACCAATTATGTGGGTAGACCGTTCATTAGAATATGGTACTTCTTCTTATCCTTTCTCACGTATACATTCTACGGATGAAGGAATCGTCCAATCAATGATGATAGGAGAAGAACCTTGGGAAGATTATCATCATCATTCCTATGTTCCAGATGACATCGAAGATTATTCCAATGAACTAAACCACCCTTCAGTTCTTTATTTCCTTTCGAATTTAGTTTTCATAGACACAGTAGAATCTGAGCGAAACCTGTTGAAAATTGAAGAAACGATTTCTATTAATATTTCGACCAAACCTAATGTTGCAGAGAACATTCATGTTGGAAAATCTTGTTCTCCATCATAACTCGATAGTCACCATACTCTCTTTCGTGAATTTCAAGATATATTTGCATGGTCTTATGAGGAGATGGTAGGCATTGACTCTAGTATTATTGAACACGAAATCAAAATGGACCCTCATGTCAAGCCAAAACGACAGCAACTTTGACCTATTCATCCAAAGAAAGTCGCTACAATTAAAGCAGAATTTGAAAAACTTTTGCATGCTAGTTTCATTTACCCTATACCTCTTCTAGATTGGGTTTCCAAAATTGTTCCTATCATGAAGAAACAAGGGACAATTCAAGTGTGCGTCTATTAAAGGGATGCAAATCAGGCATGTCCAAAAGACAATTATCCTACTCCTTTTACCGATCAGATTATTGATGAATGTGCTAGATGCGAAATATTCTCATTTATGGATGGTTTTTCCTGCTACAATCAAATCAATATCCATCCATAGGACCAATCTAAAACAATTTTTATTTGTCCATGGGGCACATTCACATATAGGAACCTCCCATTTGGCTTGAAGAATGCAGGGGCCACATTTCATAGAGCAATGAACTATGCCTTCCATGACATCAAGCACATTGTTCAACCTTATCCTGACGATTTACCTACTCATTCAAGAAAACAAACTGATCACCCACAACATTTAAGAGCAATATTTTTATGATGCTGACACTACAAGATACAACTCAATCCACACAAATGTGTGTTTTTTGTTGGTTCTAGTCGATCGCTTGGATTTGTAGTGTCTAGAGAGGAGATTCAACTCGATCCATTAAGGGTTCAAGCAATTTGTGATTTGCCTCCACCTTCAAATCCATTACAGTTACAAAGACTCCAAGGGAAGGCTAACTTTCTGAGGAGGTTCATTCCTAATTACACTGAAATGGTTAAAGGCTTTGTGCGTCTTTTGAAAAAGGAGATACCCTTCCATTGGGATCATGTTGCGCAATCATCCTTTGATGTTCTTAAAGATACCTTGATTACAGCTTCATTAATGTACTCTCCAAATTATCAAATGACTATTACCTGTATCTCGCCGCTGTAGATACAACCATTGGCATGCTTTTAGCCCAAGAGGAAAATGGGATTGAACATCCAATTTATTATTTGAGCCACAATCTCAATGATACAGAAAGAAAGTACTCTTATGTCGAGAAACTAGCTTTGGTAGCTATGCAAGCTATTCAAATATATCGCCATTATATCTTGCTCTGGAAAACCACTGTCATTTCAGATTGCAACCATATGACATACATTTTGTCGCATCAATTGTTGGGGGGGAAACACTCAAAATGGATGGTCATTTTGCAGGAGTTTGATATGGAATTCTGTAGGTTTTAACCCTGTATAGAAATTACCTGCATACGAATTCTAAAACACAGAAAATAAACAATGTGAGAGCTTAACACATAAAACACATATACATAGAGATTTTCCCCTGGATCCCAAAACTAGAACTACCAGCTTGATTTTTCATTATGTTCCTTTCAATGTTATAATACATATTTATACATGCCGAAGCATCCAATACCATGGAAAAAAAACCATCGCGTCCAATACCATGGACCAAAAACCATCGCGTCCAAAAAACATGTGTGAAAATCATGCACAAAACCATATGTGGGTCCGCCCAACCTAACATAGGGTCCAAAACCAAAATTTCTTGGGGTGCTACCCTGGACCCCATAAACTGGGGTTACGGGTACAACTCAAACCCCCCCCCCCCCCCCCCCCCCCCCCCCCACTACAAAATCGACACAACGAGGGGGGGTTATGCCCCCACTCTAATCCCCTATTTAACTACATGGGCTAGTCATGGAAAGAATATAACACAACCCAACATTCTCCCAATTGTTTTTTTCTTTCCACAGGGGGCCACAAGAGAGCTTAGTCATTTTTCCAGCCCTGAAATGCCCATTTTTTCTCTACACCAAGTGAAATTCTCAGAGCTCACATATTTTGTCAATGCATCTGCAGTATTCTTCAAAGTGTCCACCTTTACCAGCAACACCTTTTTGTCTTCTTTCATATCCCTCACAAAGTGATACTGAACATCAATGTGCTTTGTCTTTGAATGATATGCGGGGTTCTTTTCCAAGAAAATTGCACTTTGTCTGTCACGGTCTATCCTTATAGCTTCCTATACTAACCCCATACGTGAACACAATCTCTGCAACCAAACTGCTTCCTTGCTTGCATGAGTGGTTGCCATGTATTCTGCCTCTATAGTTGATAGTGCCACTATAGATTGTTTCTTACTCATCCAACTCACTGCACCTCCAAATAGGTTAAACACATACCCACTTGTAGATCTTCGTTGATCCACATCTCCAGCCCAGTCTGCATCAACAAAGCCAAGAATATCCAACACTCTATCGAATCCTGGTCTTCCTTCGTAGCAAAAACCATAATCACTAGTTCCACGCAAATACCTGAAAACCCGTTTCATTGTTGTCCAATGCTCCTTTCCTGGTTTTGACGTAAACCTACTCAATACTCCCACTGGATGTGAAATGTTTTGTCTAGTACAGATCATCGCATACATCAGGCCACTAACTACACTTGCATATGGAACACCGGACATGTCCTCTTCCTCTTCTTGTGTATTGGGACACTATTCAATAGATAACTTTACACCTATAGGAATAGGAACCTTCACTAGTTTACTATCCTGCATATTAAACCTCTGCAATATTGTCTCGACATACTTCCTCTGGTTTAACGAGAGCTTCATCTTTGTTCAATCTCTTTTACTTTCCATGCCCAAAATATAGTTTGCAGCACCAAGATCTTTGATGTTGAATTTGGACAAATGGGTCTTCAAATCCTAGATAATTTCTTTGTCATTTCCAACTAGCAAGATATCATCCACATACAAGACCAAATAAATAACATGGTCACCAATTAATTTAAAATACACATAGTGATATGCTCTGCTTCTAGTGAAGCCAAGTCCCCATACAAATGTATCAAATTTTTGATACCACATCCTTCGTGACTATTTTAACCCATACAAAAACTTTTTTAACTTGCATATCAGTTCTTTGTTACCCTTCACTACAAAACCTTCAAGGTGCTTCATGTAGATCTCTTCTTCTAGATCCCTTTGAAGAAATGTTGTCTTCACATCCATCTGTTCTACCTCAAAATCAAAAGCAGCATCAACATATAAAAGTAATCTAATAGAAGTTACCTTGGCAATAGGAGAAAAAATATCACCAAAATCAATTCCCGGCACCTGAGAATAACCTTTTTCTACCAACCAAGCTTTGTATTTCTCCACCTTTCCTTCTGCATTTATCTTCTTCTTGAACACCCATTTTCTGCTAATGGGTTTCCTTCCAGCCAACAACTCCACCAGATCCCAAGCCTCATTTTTGTGCAAAGATGCCATTTCATAAACCATGGCCTCTTTCCAAAGTGTGCCATCCTTTGAATCTACTGCTTCCTTCACAGTTCTGGGATCATCGTCAATAATAGTTAAAGCAAAATTTGAACAGAAAGAAGATGGACTATACCTTTTTGGCTGCCTTCTTTCTCAAACTGATCTTCTCACAGATGGAGTTTGTGGCTCTTCATCCTCTGATTCCTCCTCTGTTGTAGACTCTGATTCTTCATCCTTTAGCTAAAACTCTATTTTCTTAGGTTCCTTTGGTTGGACTTCATGTTTAATAACATCTTTTAGCTCTCTGAACACCACATCCCAGTTGTACACAACCTACCTTGTTTCTGGGTTCCAAAGCTTATAACCCTTTAAACCATCCTTATACCCAATAAAGATGCACTTTTCAGATTTACTATCCAACTTGGTTTGTTTCTCCTTGGGAACATGTACATATGCATCACATCCAAATACCTTCAGATGTGAAAGAGAGGATTTCTTACCAGTCCATACCTCTTGTGGAGTCTTATCCCTCAACACTGATGAAGGTGACCTATTGACCAGGTAACATGCAATATCCACTGCCTCTTCCCAGAATTCCTTTCCTAACCTGGCACCACTGAGCATGCTTCTTGCCCTTTCCATCAACGTCTTGTTCATTCTTTCTACAACTCCATTTTTCTGAGGTGTATATGGAGTAGTATTTTTCCGTGCTCTACCACACTTCTTACATAATTCTTCAAATTCCTTGCTGCAAAACTCTCCACCATTATCTGTCCTAAACATCTTTGTCTTCTTCTCTGTCTGATTTTCCACCAGAGCTTTAAATTCTTTAAACCTGCCAAAGACTTCAGATTTCTTTTTAAGGAAATATATCCATGTATTCCTTGAGAAGTCATCTATAAATGATACATAATACACAGACTTACCTAGTGATGGAACCTTTACAAGTCCAAACACATCATTGTGAACAAGCTCTAATATTTGTTTTGCCCTCTTACTACCAGAGGGGAAACTCACCCGATTCTGCTTCCCATATACACAATTTTAACAGAAATCAAAATCGAGAGAGCTATTACTCATACCTTCTACCATACCTTTACCATGAAGTATTCAAAGGCCCTTCTCTCCAATATGACCAAGCCTTTGATGCCACAACATGGTCTTCTCTCCAAAGATGACTAGATCATCTGCTCGACTTTTAGGAACCATAGAATTGTTGCACCCATCAATAGCAGTGCTACCTTGTAGCTTGTACAGAGTTCCAATCCGAACTCCTCGCATCAATACCAGTGCTCCCCAAACCATATTGTAGATATACTTCTCGAACACTATTTTTACACTTGCATCATCCAACTTGCTTACATAAATCAGATTTCTGGCCAATGCAGGAATATGCAGAACACCCAAAAGTGTTCTAACCCTTCCACCTTGAAACTTCAACTTTACTTTTCCACAACCAATGATTCTAGCCTTCTTATCTTCCCCTAAGAATACGTCACCACCATCATATTTCTCATACTCGCAAAACCACTTTTTGTGGGGAGTGAAGTGAAAGGATGCACCTGATTCAATCAACCATGCCTCATGATCTACATGTGTACTTGAAGAAGCCAAGTACACATCCCCACCTTCGTCTGAGGTGGGTTTTTCCTCTACAGAAGGAGCATCATCAGATCCCTTTCCTTTATCAGGAGCTTTAGATTTACAGTCCCTTTTGAAGTTCCCTTCCTTTCCGCATTTCCAGCACACCACCTTTACAGGTTTTCCTGGAGATTTAGATCTCCCTCTAGATTTAGATCTCCCACTCGATGACTTATTTTTGTTTCTATTCTGGGACCGTCCTTGTATAGACAACGCATCACCATTCTGGCTCTCCATATTTTTCTGTCTCATATCCTCCGTCAGCAAGGATGAGACTATTTCATCAAAATACAAGGTAGTTGCATTGCTACCTATTGCAATAACCAGACTATCCCATGAATCTGGTATAGAACACAACAAATTGTTGCACTTATCTTCATCTAAAATTTTAATACCAATAGATGCTAATTGACTTACCACAGTATTAAATGCGTTCAGATGCTCTGTCACTGAGTCTCCATCTTTCATCCACAGGTTATATAGCTTTTTCTGCAGGAACAGTTTATTGACCAGAGACTTAGATTGGTACAAAGTCCCTAACTTGTCCCACAAAGCTTTCGCCATAGCTTCCCCTGATACATTCAACAGTACTGAATCTGAGACACACAATCGTATTGTGCTCTTTCCCTTCCGATCCAACTTCTTCCATTCTTCATCGGACACTCCCATTGGTTTAGTATTCGTATCTACCACGATCCACTAATATTAATCCACCAACAGATCATCCATCTTGAGTTTCCACAACTCAAAACTCTGACCATTAAATTTCTCGATCTCTATCTTTCCACTGCTCGCCATCTTCTTTCACTACCAGAATTGATCTCACAGATCTCCCACTGAATAGGGTCTACCACAGGCCCGAGTGGAACCCCCCAATAACAAAGGAATCCCCTTGAAGCCAAAACTGCTCTGATACCAAATGTAAGTTTTAACCCCGTACAGAAATTACCTACATACGAATTCTAAAACATAGAAAATAAACAATGCAAGAGCATAACACATAAAACACATATACACAGATATTTTCCCCTGATCCCAAAACCGGGACTACCAGCTTGATTTTTCATTATGTTCCTTTCAATGTTATAATACATATTTATACATGCCGAAGCATCCAATACCATGGACCGAAAACCATCGCGTCCAAAAAACATGTGCAAAAATCATGCACAAAACCATATGTGGGTCCGGCCAACCTAACATAGGGTCCAAAACCAAAATTTTCTGGGGCACTGCCCCGGATCCCATAAAGTGGGGTTACGGGTGACCTTCAAACCCCCTATGACCCCCCGCTACACAATCGGAGCAACAAAGGGGGGCTCCGCCCCCCTTCTAACCCCCTGTTTAACTACGTGGGCTAGTCATGGAAAGAATATAACACAACCCAACAAATTCATCAAGTCCAGATCAAATAAGTCTCTAGTTTTCGCATAGTTACTTTGCGACCTTCCCTCGACCTCCATTGATTCAACATCTGAACCATTTATTTTGGATGAGTCTCTATTTCTGATATCGTAATCTGACCCGTGGTATGGATATATATTGATCTATCTCCAGACCCAAACTTTCCAGCCTAATACCTCTCACTCGCAACTGTGACGTATTTGATACCAAGCCAAAGGTTATCTGATCATTGGTGACACTCTTTACTGTAGTGGTGTTGATACAATTTTACAGAGGTACCTCATGCATGAGGAAGTTGAGAAAGCATTGAATGATTGCTATTGAGGTGCCTCTGGTGGACACTTATTTGGATATGTAACCAAACAGAGAATTCTCCATGCTAGTTACTTCTAGTCATCTACATTCAAAGATTGTATTATTGCTGGCAGAAGCTCTCACGCATGCCAAATATATGATTGAAAAACCAGATTACCACCTACACCATTGCATCCAATCATTGTTTTTGGACCTTTCGCCAAATGGGGCATTGACTTCACGACATGTAACTCGAACTTAGTCGGGGGGCATGGGTACATTATAGTTGTCATTGACTATTTTACAAAATGGGCCGAGGTGATTCCAACATTAAACAATAGTGGCAAAATGGTTGCTCTTTTCTTTTTTAACCATGTGGTTGCCCGGTTTGGTGTACCACAAGCCATAGTTACAGATCATGTGTCGCATTTTTGCAATCACATGATGGTTGAGTTGACTGCTAAGTTAGGACTCTCACATGATAGTTCTACCCCTTGTTACCCGCAAGTGAATGGACAAGTTGAGGTGATCAACAATGTCCTAAAGCGAATGTTGCAAAGAATGATAGGGTTTCATAAGCGAAACTGGCACTTAATCCTTTACTCTTCCTTGTGGGCATATCGAACCTCGGTGAGAAATGCAACTAGATTCACACCCTTTCATTGGTGTATGGTTTGGAAGCAATCTTACCAATACAATGCGAAATTTCATATCTCAAACTCGCAATTGACCTATTACCTGACACTTCTAAAGAAGAAGTTCTTTTCTTGGAATTAATCCATCTAGATGAAACCTGTTGTGATGCCGCATTGGCTAACGAAGCTCATAAGAAATGAGTTAAGGTGCAATATGATAGAAATGTCAAGCCTCGTATCTTCTTAGAAGGAGAACTGGTATTTCTTTACGATCAGGAAACTAATAAACTTGGAGCAGGGAAATTCAAACCAATGTGGATGGGTCCTTATATTGTCAAGCGTGTTCCGGCAAAAGGTGCCTACGAGTTAGTAGATTATGATGGGATTCCATTGTCATAGCCCTGAAACGGGTTGTACCTCAAACATTACTATGCTTGATTGGGTGTAATAAAGCTCACTATATATATGCTTCCGTTACATGTGTGTGTGTGTCTTTTAGAGTTTTTATCTGGTTAGTAATCCGCTTTACATTTGTTGCAAATGTCAGAGTCTTCGAAAACTTTTGTTGGTTACACAGATGGAGCTAGTCGTAGGACACAAAACTTATCTTCTGTAGCATGGGCTCTTTTCGCTCCAAGTGGTGAGTTAGTGAGTTTCCAAGGGATTTGTATCGGTCGATCGATGAACAACATCGTTGAGTATAGCATGTTGATTGAACTTTTCTGTCATGCCATTTCACTTGGCATTCACCGAATCATCATTAGGCTAGACTCGCAACTCGTTGTACTACAACTGAAAAACATTTATACTATCTGAAATCCAATAATTTTTCATATGTTCCTTAGAGTTCATATTTTGGAAAGGCATTTTGAACACATTTAATATCAACATATTTCTAGAAATCTTAAAACATTAACTGATTCTCTAGAGAATTATGTGTTAAATAGACATTTGTGACGCATGTAAAAGTAATATTTTAAATTCACATCATCAGTTGAATCAGATTTCATATAGCCATAGAAAACTCTAAAAGTAAAATAGATAGGTTTTTTAAAAGTTTTTACAAAATTTGTGTCGAAGAAACGTTTGGTCATCTGACACAAAAAACTCAAAATGCATGCAAAACATCCTATGTAGATCTAGTGGTGCTCATCATAACAGGTCACAACCTATGTTATCATGCACCCAACAGCTAGGAACACCAATAGTGTGGCACTACAGCCTCATAGGTAACTCCTCGATTTGGACATCTAGAATACCAAGGGTTAATCCCTCTATGTGATCCTGCAATTCTGCTAAGGTCTCATCCAAATCTAAGTCCTAGAGAACTGCTCTCCCAACGTTTCTTCATGTTGGCCCACCTACAACCTATCGGTGCCCCACAGGTCAAACAATACCCACATTTTCATGCATAAGAATTATTTTAGTTTAGTCTTGAAAACATTAAAAACATAAAAAACATGTAGAAACTTGAAAAAATCAAAAAGCACTTTTGGTCAAACAATTTACCCATAGCACCCCATTGTGCTCCAAATGGTAGAATCAAATCTAGATCTCCACAGAAATCCATCCCTAAGTATGGATGCTCCTCGATGACAAGGTATTTTCGATCGAGCCAACAGAAGAATGCAGTGGAAAAAGTGATTTTTGACTGACCTGCATGTCGAACCATAAATTTGACCCACCTCTACATATGTGGATCTCTAGGACCAGCTACACCCAGTGATACATGTTGTGGTTGCATCAATGGGATTCTCTCTAATGTAAAAGCGATTAAGATTGAACCAGAGCAGAAAATTTCCATCTTACAACTTTTTACCTTGGTCAGTTGTTCTTTCAGTGAAGAAAGCACAACCTCGTACCAATTGAAAACTTTTGGCTTTAGACACTCCAGTGCATTCTGCATATATGATCTGTTCGCCAGATGTACTGTCACACTACCAGACAATTTTGTGATTATGAAGAGGATCGTTCTAAAAGGAAAATCACCTACATCCCTGATGTTTATTTTCCCATCCTTTCTAGGTTGTGTACTTGGCCGACAAAATTGTCGAATATAATCTCACCGATTCACCTCCACAAGAAAATATAGAAAGTGAGATGGGGACACCTTGCCTCGACAGTCTGTTAAGAAAGTAAATATCATCAATAATAATAGGGACCATCTTGTCCCTAATGGGAAAAGTCTTATCTGTTGGTTCATTTTCATTAATAGAGTAAACATTAGTATTCGCCTATTTTTGCCTATGAAACAGGTATTTTTAATCCATTTGGTGGTGTTTTGAGCAGGTTTTGCAATTGACTTATAGAATTCGACGTTCTCAATTGTAAATTATACCTTTGACCATAGAGCATGTTAGTTTTAGTCTTTGAAGCCTTCCACCAGTGATCAAACATGCTCTTACAAAGTGGTCTTAGGGTGTCAAAGTCAAATTTTGTCATTTCAGTAAGTCTTCATGTAAAATTTGATCACCAGGTCTTAGGTGTAGGATTTTTTTCCAAAGTTTTCCAATTGTTGATCCATGTCACCATTTGGCTAAGTGTACCATCATTCAAAAAGTTTTCATCATCATTTTAGGTTCCAATGGGTCATTTTACACCATGTTTGTGCTTCAATTGTATTTAGGTAAGGCCCATTTCCCTCTCCTAGGGTTTTGAAGGTAATTTTTCTTGGATGGCCAAATGATCAACAAAACTTGTTTCTTAATGTTCATACACCTTCCCCTATCCCTATTATACCTTCTTAAATAATTCCCATCACTGACATCCCTCAAATTCGTCATTTTCCCACAAACCCTATCTTATTGCTACAATTTGACAATTTTCTAGGTTAGGCCTGTGTTTTTCCCTTTTGGACCCTTTCCCTTCACTCAATCTTTGAAATTCCATTTTCCCCTGCTTCCTAACATCCCTCCCTACTTCCCAAAGATTTACCAATAATTTAGAAGCCCCTCATCCCCTTCATTTCTACGAATCCCCTGTTCCACATATCGGGATAGGTTTTCTTCAAACTATGTTTCTGAGCAAGAAAAGATGAATTGGACAAAAGTGAGATATTTTTTTGTCCATCCTTGACCCAAGAAGAAAAAACTCTTTCTTTTTTTACACATAATTCATGGTTTGGGAGAAATGTCGAAAACATCATTGGCCTTAGGAGGATTGATGCACTTCTGGAGTGACCTTGGGAAAAGTGAGATTTAACCTAGCTAGGATGACCAAATGACTTGCATGATGACTCAAATGATAACTACACACAGAGAGATTTCCAACGAGCTATCATGAGCTAAATTTGGAGTTGTGAAAGGCCTTGAAAAGTTGACTGCAATAGCACTCTGCATTTAGGCAGCCTCATTCTGCACATTTTGACCAGTCTTGGGAGATTTGACTTTTGACAAGGAAAATGAACTCCAAATTGAAAAATTCAAGATTTTCTGGAAAGTATACTTGACAAGATTTTCAACAAGCTATCACACGCCCAATTTTGACACTGGGAATGCCTTAAAAAGTTATCTATAAAACGACACTGTGCATCAGGAGGTTGGCGTTGCGCATTGGACAGGCGCTGCGCATCAGAGCAATTTTCCCTTTAGAAATTTGAATTGGCATTGTGCATCGGGCTGGTGGTGCTACACATTTTTCTATGAGGCTTTCAAACCCTTAAAATGAATCTTCACTCATTTCCATTGCTTCATTCACCTCCATTCAAGTAAGTATACGCTTTCCTTCAGTTTAAGCTAGGGTTTTCATGAATGTTTAATGGTTTATGCCTCTTAAATATCAAACCCTAATTTGTCTCTAAACTACCTCATACACTACAAACTATAGTTTCTTATTCCCTATTTCCTAATTTCATTTTCCCTAAACCTACCCCTTAATCCCATCTTACCTAAGTCCTATTCCCTTCCACCATTTTCCCAAAAACCTGATATCTTTATAAAACCCTAACCTTCATATTACAAACCCTACTCATTCCCTTACCTCACACCCTCACTGTTTTGTATTTTTGTAAATCTCTTCATACTCATCTTTCCATCACTCATTAACCCACTAGTCATCAATTATCACAAGAGAGACAAACTTAAACATGGAGAGGGACAATGAGTATGATTATGAGAAGGACACTCGTAGTGACAGTTCTAGGGAAAGGAATTTGCAGTAGGTAGACAAAGGGAAAGGAAAGGTCCTGGAGAAAAGATTGATGATGATGTTGAGAGGTATTTTTAGCTTGAGGAGCATGATTTTGATGTGCCACCTCATCATAATCAGGTAATAGACCTAGATAGCCATTCTTTTGATCAAAGAATGCTTTTGAAAGAATAGGTGGCTTACGTTAACATGCTAGAGGACAAGATAGCTAGAGGAAGATATATTATCAATTACCTAGAGTAGGAGAATAAGCAGTTAGAGGGTAAACAAAGCCAAATGGAGTCAGAGATGCTAAAAATTCAAAGGTAAAGCAACAAAGAGCATCCAGTTCCCTTGACTCCTATTGAATAAGAAGTGGAGCATGATAGAGAAATATGGCTTGAAAGAGTTAACATTAACGTTGAGGGGCTTCTAAAGAAATCAAATATAGACAATAAGATGCTAAGGCATATGGCCCACCATTATTTGACCCGGAATAGTATATGCAACAGGAGGATCAAGCACCTTAAGGCAAGATTAAGGAGGGCCTTAAAAGAAAAAAAGAAGGATGATAAGCTCACCATTTTGGCTGATGTTACTCTAGCCCAACAAAGTAACCCATGAAGCAGCTTTGAGCCAAAACTGGGCAAATTTTGAAACAATTTTTTCAATTTCAAATTTTTGAATTATGCAACATGGGAAATTCCTGTGGATGTGCAGCGCCACCGGCGATGTGCATTGGAGTGGCACACCCATTTTCAAAATGGCTTGTAGTGCTGGATTCAGTATCAAAATTACATCAATCCCTGAAATTTTCATCTCATTTGGAGCAAAACTAGGTCTCCTAAAGGGAAAAAAGCACTCAAAAAGTGCCCTCTCTGCCACTTCTTGCATCCACAGGAAGCAGTCTTGAGAGAATTCATTTTTGAAGGGGAAATGACCTCCAAATAAGGAAATTCAAGATATTTCTTGGGCCTGATTTGGTGGAGTGGAAGGCCTCCAAAAGCATGCTTGAAGCGGTTCTGCGCATTGGGTTGATGGCACTGCACATAAGGCTATTTTTGTCAATTTTGCTCAAAACTCAAAATTTCTCCCAGTTCAACTACCAGTTGACCTTTTCTCTTATCCTTGTTAAATTTGTGATGGTAGATGATGTAATGTGATGCAAATTTGATGAAAAATGACTTGAGGGGGTAGATACATCAATGAAAAGTGGTTCAAAACTAAATGTATCAGTTTCCTTGGTTTTAGAGGCAAGCTTTTCCACTACCTATTTTCTTGTTCCTAGTTTAAATGTAGTTGAAACAGTTCCTTAACTCTTGGATTCAATCCATGATGGATAGCTCATATGGTTTTGATTTCTATATGATGTTTTTTTTCAGTCATTAGCAGAGGTTGGATTCTTTGGAAGTGGTGCACTCATTATATAGTTGTATCAGTAGTTTGGCAAGGAATAAAACCAAGTTTCACAACTATTTTTGTGGGATTCTTGTGATAATGAGTTTATGTATTGTTTCTTCTTCTGTAATGAGTTATTCTTATGTGTTATATGTCTCCAAATCTCTGTTTTTCTTCTAAAATAAATGAATTAAGATAAAAAGACAAAATACACTAATAACAATGCTTTGTCTTGGGAATGCATTTGGTTTTTTATGTTTTTCATGGTTTCTTCATGCCCTCCTCAAATCCTCAACAGTCTTAAATCAATCATCTCATCCAATTAATAGTAAAAAAGCACTTATCTATCTCGCCCCATAGAACATGCCTGTATCCCTGATTTAATTTCCTGGACCCAACTTGCCTGCTCCATTAGTTCCAACAACAAAACCAACAAAATCAATCGAAAACCCTAGACCTACTATACCTAGCCTAAAATCCATATTCAATTCAGTCATCTCCATTGATATTTACAAGGAGAGATCCCTCTCCCGACCTGGTGGGGCTAGCTACCATGTTAAGCGTGGTTTGTGGTTATCCTAAGATTGCCTCCCTTCTGCCCGAGGTCGATCTCGGCTCTAACATAGCACACTTTTATCTCTTTTTCAAGCTCTGTTAAAAATGAAAAAGGAACCCCCTTGGAGTCCTTTTTAAGCTCTTTTCAGACTCTCTAAACATGAGAATATTGTCAAGTGCTTGTCCTTTCCAGCTCGTTAATTGATTGGAAACGACATCTTTCTTGTATTATTTTACCCTTTTTCGGGCTTGAGAGATTAATTTATGAAAAAGAACTTGTGCAGTTTTCTTTTTGTCCCTTTTCAAACTCTCTAAACATTAAAATGACCAAGTTATCTTTGTCATTAAACTCATTAAAAACATCAAATATCGACAAACTTGTCCATCTAGACAAGACCGAGTTTCACCTTTGCTGGACTCGTTAAAACATCAAATGGCAATGGATTCACCCGAAGGGTGCAATTATACAACAAGAATATGTTATCCACCTCAATATTGTTGAAAATAAAGAGGTACTAGTCAACAATGACTAGGGAAAATGGAAAAAGGGGAAAACCACTTTAGGGTAGCAGGTCGCTCTTGAACATGACACTTTCGCTCCATCATCGTGACTATTTGTGTTGGGTTATTAGCTTGATGATTTTCATATTATTGGTCTATCATACCATCCATCACCTTTTTTTGGGTCTGTTAGAGCCTATATTGACCCCAGGCTGAAGGGAGGCAATCCTAGGATAACCACAAACCACGCTTAACCTAGTAGCTAGCCCTACCAGGTCGAGAGAGGGCTCTCTCCTTGTGAATTTCAGTCAAGATGAATGAATCAAATATGGATTTTAGGCTAGGTATAGTAGCTTTATGGTTTTTGATTGATTTTTGTTTTGGGTTGAAACAACAAGAGAAAGGATGATTTGGATTATGGCATCAATGTCAGTTTCTACCGACAAACCTGGGGCAAATTAAGTGCCATGTTCCACTAAGTGAAGATTGTAAATGTGAGAATTATAAGGGAGAAAGCTTGCTTCCCTGCAGGCATCAAACAAAGGATGGATCTGTAGCAGCAACTTTAGATGAGAGAGAATAACGAGGTTGCTCAACAGAGCATCTAACAATGGATGAATTCTGCTAAAACTACCATTACAACTAACAGCAAAATCATCATGAAAGGAGCATCGTTATCGATGAATTCCCAATATATCACTTAGATAATGCTGAAACAAAGGAGAAAACCATAATGTGTAAATGAATTACAGGAGAAAAAACATCCTAAACATTTAAGCATCGTGATGAATCCCAGGCCTAAAGGGAAAAAACGGCTTTATTATGATATTCAATAAAACTTTACACAGTCAAAATGCTTCTTTGCTACCAAAATCCAACATCTATGCTATGAAATTCATAAAATATATACATTTTTTCATCCTTATACTAAGGGAATTGAGCTCAACCATTTTCTTCAAAATATAATCAGTTACATTAAATTTGGACCGAATTTCTGAAAATAGGTGTTGAAGATGAACTCGTATCTCCTAAACCATAGCACCTATTACAAAACAGAAACCAATTTTTGTAGATAAGTTCCTATTGGAGAAAAGCCTCTCTCAAATTTTGGAAATTCGTTTCTAGTTGCTTGTAATCTATGCCACAAAATCATCTCTAAAACAAAAAATCATTAAAAATTTATGTCTGTGAAAATGAGCTGTAAAGATCTAGTCACATATCCCAATTCATGACACCTGTGAATAAAATAAAAAAGGTTTTTGTTATATGGCTCATGTTTAACAAAAAATTCCTTGGCTTTTGCAAAAATTACTTTCTATCTATTGTAAAATGGCACCGCACTAAAATGACTAAAACAGTAAAATAAATGAAAATTTTGCTTTGTTTTAATGGAGGCTCCAAATGTCACTACATATCTCCCACATAGTAGCACCTGTACATAAACTGAAGGAGTTTTTTTTTACTTGGTATGTGATGGACAAAAACCTCTTTCACTTTTGTAAAATTCCTGTCCAAACTAATTTTGTAGTAAACGTTTCCCTATGTGCAGCAACTAACCTCAAAACATGCATAACCAAGAATCAACCATTCATTTCGATCATATCTTATGATCCAAAAACCAGTTACACGAGTGTGATATACCATTGGAAATATTTTCCTGAGCTTCTTCTAATGGACACATTTTTGACATGTTTTGTGTTGAATATCATGTGCAAAACATCTAACCAAACCAAACCTAGTAAGAGCTCATGTTGATCCTTGGTGATAGGCTGCAAAGACTGGCACTAACATCGGCCTTATTGGGGATGGCAGCTCCTTGGAGGTGTCAGAAACACCGTAGAACAAGTGTCTCATGCATTGGGAAATACGGTCAAATAGCTGCAAACTCAAAACAACTCATATCAATCCAAACATAGACATACTGCAACCTATACATAACAAATATCATAAACTAAAATGTTGCCTTTGGCAGCTTATTTATTTACAAATCTACCCTACTTTGCTACAAAACCAATAGATCAAGTGATTTTGTAATTCCATATCAACCAATCAAGTAACTGTGACAATGATGCTATTTTTTGATAGTGTTTGAACCAGAAGATAGTTGGAAATCCTACTAGCAGTATATACCCATAGTACTTCTAGCTCTGTAAAGGGCAACCTGGTTTTTCTTTAAACTTAAAAATATATTCCATATATGCTACTATGGGATCATAGAAACCAGATTCTATCTGCTACCCCAGCTTGGCTGGAGATTGTCACATCCTCGCTGTAAATCATAACATCCTTAAATCCAACCATCCAAGGGCAACCTTATCTTTTCTTATTTGGGAGGAGGGAGAGTTTCCAAGAACTATTTAGGGTCTTGGAATTCATGTGATTTAATTTGAACATCCAATAATTCAATTTCATTTTCCAATCTTTCAACCACTAAGCCAAGCAAACAATATTTATTCTCAGGTGTGAGTTGGCTGGATTTCAAGCTAAGAAACAATGATGTTAAAAAACTCTGATCAATCTGAAATTTTGCTATCTCATCCCTTAAAATAAATAAAATTTCACTAGATAATGGATTTTCCACATACCCTATCATCAGTGATTACCATCAATGTTCTGAAAACTGGATTCTTTGGTAGTGAGGTTGAAGCTCAGGATCTTGAACATTGGAGTCATCAAGTAGATGATTTCAGCCTCCATATGTGTTTGACTGTTGTCCACCATCAGCAATCAGATCTGAAAATTGAATGATCTTTCCTGAAGAAGATCTGTCACCTCTTCCCCAGTGGAGTCACTACTATGTTAGAGCCTAGATCGAACTTAGGCTGAAGGGAGGCAATCCTAGGATAACCACAAACCACGCTTAACCTGGTAGCTAGCCCTACCAGGTTGGAAGAGGGCTCTCTCCTTATGAGTTTCAGTCAAGATGACTGAATCAAATACGGATTTTAGGCTAGGTATAGTAGCTCTAGGGTTTTTAATTGATTTTTGTTTTGGGTTGAAACAACAAGAGAAAGGATGATTCGGATTATGGCATCAATGTCAGTTTATGCCAGCAAACCTGGGGAAAATTAAGTTCCATGTTCAGCCAAGTGAAGATTGTATATGTGAGAAGTATAAGGGAGAAAGCTAGATGCCTTGTAGGCATCAAACAAAGGATGGATCTGTAGCAGCAACTTTAGATGAAAGAGAATAACGAGGTTGCTCAACAGAGCATCTAACAACGAATGAATTCTACTAAAACTACCATTACAACTAATAGCAAAATCATCATGAAAGGAGCATCATTATGGAGGAATTCCTAACATATCACTTAGATAATGCTGAAACAAAGGATAAAAACATAATTTGTAAATGAATTATAGGAGAAAAAAGATATTGAACATTTAAGCGCCATGATGAATCCTAGGCCTAAAGCGAAAAAACTGCTTTATTATGATATTCAATAACAATTTACACAGTCCAAATGATTATTTGCTTCCAAATCCAACATCTACACTATGAAACTCATAAAATATATACATTTTCTCATCCTTGGACTAAGGGAATTGAGCTCAACCATTTTCTTAAAAATAGAATGAGTTACATTAAACTCGGACCGAATTTCTGAAAATAGTTGTTGAGGATGAACTTGTATCTCCTAAACCATGGAACCTATTACAAAAATGAAAGACATTTTTCTAGATAAGGTCATTTCAGAGAAAAACCTCTCTCAAATTTTGGAAATTCATTTCTAGTTGCTCGTAATCTGTGCCACAAAATCATCTATAAAACAGAAAATCATCAAAAATTTAAATCTGTGAAATGAGTTGTAAAAATCTAGTCACATATTCCAATTCATGACACCTGTGAATAAACTGAAAGAGGTTTTTTTTATATGGCTCGTGGTTAACAAAAGCCTCCTTGGGTTTTGTAAAATTACTTTTCATCTATTGTAAAATGGCATTGCACTAAAATGACAAAAACAGTGAAATAAATGAAAAATTTTCTTTGTTTTAATGCGGGCTCCAAATATCATTGCCTATCTCCCACATAGTAGCACATGTTTATAAAATGAAAGAGTTTTTTGTTATTTGGTATGTGATGGACAAAAACCTCTTTAACTTTTGTAAAATTCCTGTCCAAACTGATTTTGTAGTAAACTTGTCCATGTGTGCAACCACTGAACTTAAAATATGCATAACCAAGAATCAATCATTCATTTCGATCATATCTTATGATCCAGAAACCGGTTATAGGAGTGTGATATAATGTTGGAAATATTTTTCCGAGCTTCTTCTGATGGACACATTTGTGACATGTTTTGTGCTGAATATCATGTACAAAAAATCTAACCAAACCAATCCTAGTAAGAGCTGATGTTGGTCCCTGGTGACAGGCTGCGAAGACTGGCACTAACAGGGTCAATGCTACCAATTTGTTTTAGTGTCACCAACATGTTCAAGAGAACTCATTTAGTCAAAATTCATCTTTTTCAATACCATAAACCTTCATTTTCATGACCACCATTCCTGAGCCTTGTGTCATTAGTCAAATTTCGTCTCCAAAATCATTACACTCGTTTCGTGTCATTGATGTGGGATACATGAAGGCCCTCCTATGATGAGTCGCTTCTTGTCGACAGTAGCACATTATCCAAGAAGTTGACTTAGAAACACCCTTCTAGTACCTTGAGGTTTGCATGCATCAATGGTATGTTTCTCACTTCCGGCGATAGGTCGACATCAATGGCCTTCGACCAAAAGACTTTGTATGGTGTTCGACATCAAATCATCCATTCACACCATGTAGAATGTACTGCAGTACCTTAATGATAATTATCATTATTGGTGATTTCTCTTGCATCGGTTAACATCTTACATCATTGGCCGCTAATCAGATGGTTTCTTCCCATGTTCAACTTCAGATCACATATTCACATGGTTAGACTTGTACTTGAGCGAATGATTGAATAAGATAGAAGACCCCGGATCTAGTGTCATCCATTCAGGCTGCGATTTCAGGAGTACTAAATCATATGTACAATGGCTTTACATTGACAGTCATTCCAATCATGGATCTATATCTGTAGATGACTATTTATGTACATGTAATGAAATTTTATAAGCTAAGCATGGGTATGTCTTCCCTCAGCGATTCATGTAAAAATAAAAATCATGATATATGTATTGTAATTGATGTAGGCCACCTTCCACTTCGATACCTCCTCATCACATCATAAAGCATTTCATTCGACATTGGAATTTTTTCAACTTCATGCTTTAGGGGGTAGATGTTATAGATCCATTTGGGTATGCCAATCCCATCATCCATATCAGTGTTTTAGGGCTCATCAAACTGTAATTTCACTTTCTACATGCCCTAAACAAGTCACCACTTTCAATGTCTCCTTCGCAGACAATTTCATGACTTGAAGACATCCAGAAATGGCCTCTAGAGGGACCAGCGCAGGTAGGCCCATGTAAGGGTGCGCTGTAGAGTAGTTAAGTCCATACCAGGGTGCTCTGCATAGCACTTAGGCTTCCTTTCACCTATGTCGGGTGAGTTTGAGCAAAATTCACATAGTGTTTGGGGATTATTCTTATCTTTTGGAGTCATCTAGAAGGTTCCCTCATTTATCAACTCCTATGAGCTCAAAAATGGATGAGGAATGAGTTTAGATGCATCCTATCCTCTCATCCCTTCCTCCATGGAACTAATGCTAAGTATGGAAGGCCATTCAATGCCACCATGTATGAAAAAACCTCCTTCATCTCCCTATAAATTGACTTCTCATCTAAGTGATCAGGGGCTGGATTATGTTGAATTGTAAGGGGATAATGTTGTTGTGAGACTTGGATTTGAAGCAAGTATTGTAATGCTACAATTTTTTCATGCTTTTGATGTGTTTTGGATGGGATCCAAGCTAGAGGAATGACTTTGAATCAGACACAAATGGTTGTAATTCCTTCTTCTATTCAATAAATTGTTTGAACCTTTTTCCCATATGTTTGTATTGTTTTATAATGCTTATATGTGTGAAATGTATCTTATTCCATTCACTTATATTCAATAGATGTTTTTCTTTGATCGATTCTTTGTTTTCTGTTGTGTTTATAGGTACTTCTCAAGCATATTAAGTATGGGAAGGAGTGATGGGATCGATACAAAGGAGACTAGAGGAAAGAGAAACTACAAGTAGGTCTTCTCATCTTCTCATCTTATCTATTACTTATAGGGAAAGGCTAAAATACTTTAAACTGTTGTTCTAGATATGGATACTTATCTAGGGAATTAGTATTTATCCGTAGATACCAAATTCTCCAAAACAATGATGCCTACCTCCAACATCTTATCCAACCCCTGACGAACATTTTCTTTGTATTTTGGATTAAGGCGATACGACCTCTGCATAATAGGCTTTGCGTCTGGCTTCAAAGTAGTATTTGTAACACCCAATTTTCCTATTCTACCTTTCAAGTCTGAAAACTTGGTAGGAAAAAGATCCTGGTACTCGTAGAGTAACTCAACAACTTTATCCATTGTGGCATCATCCCAGTAATCTCCAATTTTTTCAAACTTTGGTTCTCTTTTAGTACCAATGTTGACTTGCTTTGTTTTCAATGGCATGGTGATGTCCAGGTTCTCTATTTACGGACCTTCAACTTCGCGATGCCCTTCTACCTTTGGAATGTTAAAATTTCTTGGATCCTCATCCTCCTCATCAGAATTCACATTATAACATTCCAACGCATGGCGCATCTGGGTGCTCCAATTTGGTTGAACCCATTCCAAAGGTTCTTGCGGCGTTCTGAAGATAACCACCTTGATTTATTGTAGTGGTTCATCGATGCTCACGAAGCCATCCTCAAAGCCAAAGGTCAATAAGAATACTTCCTTCAATATATACCATTACGTGTTTCCATGGTGGAGCTCCGTTTCCAGATATCAATTCATAGGAATTGTATCCAAAGTATGGAAGAATATGTGCACCCACTCCGGTTGTGGCTCTTTTCCATAGGATTTAGTCCATTTTTCTTGGTGATACGTGAATCATCTCTTCCATCATACTTCTCAATCAATCGAGGGTTAGGACGACATAACTGCAACCTTATCATCCTTTTGTAATCCTGCCATCCATCAAATCTATCCCTGTGCATACCCCACCATCGTGCACATGAAGCACGTAGTTCCAAATCTAACACTTGAAAGCGATGATCCTCAAGGACTTCACATTCAAATGCATCCAAAAACTTATCCACATCATTTAAACCATCATAATAAGGTAAATTCCTTACCTTCGATGAGACACAACATAATGATTTTGTCATCATATTACATTGCAGCATGGATACTTCATGCAAACGATTATGGCAATGATATAGCCCTTCATTTGAGTCAGAGGCATAAGAGCTCTCCCAGTCCCATGCAATTCATCCATCTTCTATCAGATTGATCTAGTCGTGGTCTCGTGTTGTTATTTTGTAGATTTGATCGAATTCATCATCACTCTCTTCATAGTCACAGACTGGTACAGTGTAGCACGACCCTTCTGCAGGGTCCAACGGCACTACCACTCGAAGAAATTTCCTCTAAAATGAAATTTTCCATTTTTTCAGATTGATGACTCCATTAATGCCAAAGGCCCAGTCAATTCCTAGGAGCATGGGGTATGGATTACTATCATCAATGATCTCTATCACTTCAAAGTCAGCCATCATGCTCGCACCTTCTATATCAATTGTGACTCCATGTAATCATCCCATAGGGATGATCTTCTATTGATTCGCCATTCTGAGCTAAATTGGAGACCACTACAGTGCAGGTCTCCCCATCCTTTCCCATGTTTTCCTCAGCAACACATTCGCATCAAATCACAGATCCAAAATGAAGTGGTCCATCTCATAATCTCCTATCTGCATGGTGAGCCTCATCTTGTGCCTCATTCTTGCCTTATTTTTGCCAATTTTTTTAACTACATGGTGTCCATCATGGACATTCTCTTTGTTGGCTCATTTTTTTATTAACTCCTGCAAGCCCTTCTTAGCCTTGTTGTCACACAGCAGTTTCATACAGGTTTCCAAGAATGTGCTAAGAACATAGGTATCGACCTCTGCAAGTGCGCTAGTGTCTTACATCTTGTCCTGACTTCCTGAGGTGGATGCCTCAACGAAGCTCTTATATTCTTCCATAAATGTTTCCTTTGCGTGCTCCAAATCAAAAATAACTTCCTTTATTGGGGTCTTGTGGACCCATCTTTCCTCTTCGAGTTGTTTTCCCTTATCATCGCCAGTCATTATTATGCTCCTCAACACTATATTCATGTTTTGATCTTCCTCATGGTGCTCAGCTCTCATCATCTATAAGTTCTATATAGGTTGTTGAGGCTATGCCTTCTTCTCCTGCATCTCAACTATCAACATAGGGAATTCTTCTATAGTGTGATCAAACTAGCTACAATATTGACATGATGGGTGTGTCTGATTCTGAAACTCCCATGCATACTGCCCTGATGTTCTGTAGTTATAGAAAATAACATTTCCGCGACCTCTACCAGGCCCTACTCCTTTGCGACATCATCCTCTTCCTTGACACCCTCCATGTGCTCCTCCTGCACCTTGATTTGGAGGTCGGGTTTCTACCTGCATATGATGTGTAGGTGTTCTTTCCATCATTAGTTCATAGCTATGACAATGGCACTAATCATGGCCCATAGATTTACAGATGTCACAAAACAACTACTATGTTGTCTGAACAAACTTTTGAATCAAATGACAATTATATGTTGCATGTTTCCCAGCCACCTGAAAAATAGTGCACCATAGTGCAATCCCCATGCCCACTCCCGTTGGGGCTTCTGGTTTCAGGGGAATTGGTCCCACTCCTAAAATATGATTCATGAATACATGGCAGTGGTGTTTATCACATCCCTAGCTCTTACACTTCAGACAAGATACTTCCTCGCACACCTCTGGTTTAGTGTCCTTCTCTTTCTTAAAGCTCTACAATTCCAAGAAGAGGCTCTACAACTGGGAGTGAATCTATTGTACCCCCAATGTATAATCTTAAATAGGCATTTCATGCAATATCATCAC
Source organism: Pinus tabuliformis (assembly GCA_031772625.1). Classification (NCBI taxonomy): domain Eukaryota; kingdom Viridiplantae; phylum Streptophyta; class Pinopsida; order Pinales; family Pinaceae; genus Pinus; species Pinus tabuliformis. Next base: position 768,991,467 of record CM062815.1, read on the forward strand.
AATTTCCAAGGCTTCTGCCTGAGTTCCTATCTTCTGTTGCAAGAAATAAATTCTCAAGTGGGGCAAAAGTGAAGCTATAAACCATTCGCGATGCTAACTATCTGTGAGATGCATATTAGCTTTGTGAATTACACATTTCAATCTCTGATCAAATTCCCAAGGAGTCTCATGAACCCTCATCATTATTTCCTTAAATCCAACTACTCACTACGAGTCAGACTTAGGCATGCTACACTCCTTATTCAAAGCATCCTTAGTACCTGCTAGCAATGCTAGAGGACTATTATAACAATACTTAATATACCATGTCAGCAAGTGATCTTGTATAGAAGTAACCAATTGTGCCTTCTTTATATTTTCATCAATAATCTACTGTGCAGTCCACATAGCATCCACAACAAACCAAAATTGTTTTATATCATCACTCCTGATGCCCATGAAAATCAGCAGCTTCATTGTGTTGACCATGTAGAATGGAGGTGGCAGTGGTTGAGGTGTGGGTGAAGGTCTATGTGGTGGAGTTGGAGGTGGAGTTGGAGTGGATGGGTGATGCATACAAGAAAATTCCTGAGTGATTAGCTGAACAGTGCTTCACAGCGGGGTTCGTTCGACCCCTTTGTCGTCACTCATAGGGGGTCGAATCAAAAGACTATACTCGGGTCTTGATCCTTCATGATTTCTAAAGATTCATCCACTTCATGTAGATTTGAACATCAAGGCAATGGCATAACCCATTTTTGAAACAACAACATTTTAATCGAGGTATTCAAAGATATTAGGTACTTATCTCACGGTTCTTTGAAAAATCTTCACTCCACTTTGTTGTAGCTGACTGAGGTATCAACTACGAAATCTGTAACAAATCCACCTATAATTCGATCGAGCCAGTGATCGATAGCTGGCACAATCTTATCTTCAGAAGCTTCCAATCTTCACACTAACTTCGGAGTCCACACTATTGGAACGTCATGCTTCCACCTTCCTTGGTCATCTGCCAACTTGGATAACCACTCATATAATTCGATCAGGAAGGTGCAGAAGAAAATTTTGTGTATCTCCGTATGAAAATATCTATCCAACCACTACTCCTTTGATAGGCAAGGGTTCCTATTTCTGTGCACCATGAATTCGTGAATCTTCCTATCCAACCACTTTTCAATTTCCTTCTTGGTCAGATTCCAGTGATGAGACATCACACATCTCTTTAAGAAGATCCCGGTCTTGACAACAGAACCATTTTTTGGCTTAGGGGGTCCTGCCCAAGTTAAGAGTTAGTTGTGCCAACTAACAAAACCCTACACTACTGGCCCTTTTGGCAACAACCCACATAGCGCAGGCTAATGTCTCACCCAAAGCAGTATGGGGGGATACTGGAGCCAAGTTTCCACATCTATATATCAGCGTGATCTCTTTTAGTGCCCTAGATCCACCTTCGTGTAGATCTATAAGCCCCTAGGGCTTGGTACTACAATTCCCTTTAAACAGCCTCTAGACCTTCACAAAGGTCAACAATTGGTCTTTATGGACCCTTAACAGTCAAATCATCTACTTATGCACATCTATAAATAACTCTAGATCTAAGCTTGCGCAAATCTACTTAAGTATTTAATAACCATAACATAATTTATCACAGTCTTCACGAAAGTAATTAACATGCATTGTGCACATTTATTTAATAGTTATTAAATAGGATCACAGACATTTAGATCAATATTTCATACACATTATTTATTAGCAGTATATATCGCAAGCATAAATAAACAGAGGTAAACAAGTATACATAATATTTCTCCAGAAACAACTTCTTTATTGATTTTGAGTTCCGAATACAAACTCAAAACTTCCTTGCACACTCAGCTACAGGGGTCCACGCACTCAATAGCAGACTCTACCTAGGCCTCTGCGCACTCAGTTGTCGAGACTTTCTCTCCTATCTGACCCACTTTTCTGCGCTAAGACTTCCAAGACTTCATTCGTTATCCATCATGCTATAGACATTCCTTAGACTCTCTAAGACACACATATTTATAGCCTTTTACATACAATCCCATGGTTCACGGACCATGGGTGGATCTCAAAATTGACTCAAATTTACATAATCAAAGGGATAAAACCCTTTTGACTCTTCACCATCTACATGCTTTACATCCACAAATCGCGAAGACTTTACATTATTTACAAAAATATATCAAAAATTGGATTACTTTAACCCCAAAACTGACCCAGGGGACTCCATCCCAACATGATTCAACAAAATGAGTGAAACAACACTCTCATAAGATAAAACAAAAAAAGAAGAAAAAAAAGCAACAAAAGGCGATAAATCCAAACTCACACCAAAAAGCGATGAAAATCATCCAAAGGCTCCTTAATCTCCTAGGGAAGATAGAGCTTGATGGTCAAATCTATAAGTGAGCTCTAGAGGTGTCCACTACATAGAGTTGAGAAAAATGGAGTTCATGATGCATATGCTTGAGATCAAGGGCAACATCGATAGTTGGAAGAAACTTATAAAAATGGAAATGTGTCACCTTCAGGAAACTAATAATATATCCCTACCTCTTATCTTCTTTCTTTTTGGAAAAACTTCCATGCACTTCCTAGAAAGATTGTGTCACCCTAGGAAGGACTAGGCAACTCTCTAGGTCATGCACTGATCTACTTCTGAGCAAAGTAGGTTCTATGCAATTTTTGGGCTATGTGGCTCTGGGCTTCCTCCTAGGCTATGCACAATTTCCCTATTGAAGGCACGCTTTCAGCTAGGTTTGTGCAATTATGGAGTTGAAGGCTCACTTTTTGGTTCATATTGCTCTACACAGTTTCCTGGTTGAAGACAAGCTGCCCACTGCATCTGTGCAATTCTAGAGCCGAAGCTCACTGCTGGATTGCACTGGACATTTCCTCAGAGCAAGGTTGACTTCCCAATAGGATTATGTATAACATCAAGGTATTGCTAGAACTTGTTTGCAACCAAGTAATGAGGTCATATTTTTGTTAGACGATAAAGAAAGTAAGAAAACACAAGTTGTAAAGTGAAAGATAAAACTCAATGAAAGCACAAGTCCTTGGGCAGTGTAAGATAAACTGCTGATATTTAAGTAGGGAGGCTCCAAAATGAAGTGAAGGTAAAATTTTGGAGGTTGGTTGTAGCCACTACAACATTGGCGACAAACTCGTAGAACTCTATATCTCTTTATGGACCTTGTCTTGTGTAAAGAGAGTCTAACTCCTCTAGAAGTATTGTTCGATTCTTTGATCGTCATGGATTCCTCACTAGTTTGAGTTAAATATATAGTCCCTTCCATTCTCTTGATCGGTCAACACACATACCAAGCCAAGTCAACTGATTTTTTTTTATTAGTGATGAGGGGTGTATTGGTGCATAAGTAATGTAGACTGTTAGAGTTTAAGTTTCATCTCTGGTATTTCTCTACTTCCAGTAGACCTGGACAGTACCTCGACAGAGTTACTTGCTTGACATCTCTGTGTAGGAAGCCTTTCTCTTCTTTCACCTTATATTATTATTTTTATATTTTTTTATATTATGGAGAACTGTACATAAGCACTTATTTATATAATGAGGCGGAAGAGGGATCCTAACTTGTTGAGAGCAGAAGAGGTTGTCCCTTCAAAGAAGGATGTTATATATGCCTCTGGCATAGTTGTTAAGGTTTCCCCCTCACCTTACTCTACTTGACTGAGTTGACAAGGGTTAACCGAATATAGAAGAAGCGATTAGAGTAGGTTGTACTAGTTAAAGTGCAAGCGTTGTGCTTCACCAAGACTCACTCTGAAAAGAACATATTTTCCATTAGGGTATCATTGCCTAAAAGAACGCAATATCTTTATAAAGAGAGGGAATAGAAAGATAACCAAATGTTGATAATTGTACAAGTCCTCTTGTGTTTCTCCTAGCTTGTCTCAAGAATCTAAACATGGTTTCATGGGAAGCTAAACCTAAGGGTGAAAAATAAACAAACAAAGCAAGAAAAGGACATAAGTAAAATGAAATAAAAGAAGGTAAGAAAATCAAACATGAAAGAAAAGAAAACAAGAAATCAAATTCTACTCCTACTCCTAAACTAAAAAGTGAACGGGTCTACTCACGTGAAGTGATATTTCCAATGTAGCCATCAACGCGTTGGCTGGCCCATGTAAGTGAAGGCACAATCGTTAAGAAGGAAATTTAGACAAACCAACATTAAAGAAAGATAAAATAATGAAAACAAACATGCTTGAAGTTTGAATGTGTCCACAGAAAAGAAAAAATGAAAGAACATGATAGACACTTTGCAGACGTACCATGGTGTGGCAACACACTGTGCACAGACAACAAGCACGTGCAATTTTTTGACCTTGACATACGAGAAAACATGCAGAAAGAAGGAAACTTGCATTTCGCAACATGAATTTCTACGTATGACTCCTCCAATGCATGAGCAATAGGATCATGAGCTTCTGGTAAAGTATGTAAGATGTGCAGATTAGATTGATTTTCAATGTGCACGAGAGAGTGATGAGGAGCCTAGGGTGTTTCAACAGATTTCAGATTGGGTGCAAAACTAACCTCAAGACAATGAGAACCTGACATAACCATCAGCTCAGGTTGAAGTGCCTCGACAACATGAGGGGTTTCCACTTCATCAGCGGGCAAATCATCAAAGATTGGTGGCTTAGAAAGATCAACAACAAGTGAATCAAAATTGTGATCGAATGAAGGAGTAAAGAGATCATAACAACCATGATCAGAAAATATGAGATGTACATTGACATCCTCATGATCTGATGAATCATACAGATAGGTTGATGAGAAACAATAATTTCCACCCTCTAAATTTTCAGACATGAAAGATGACAGATTGAGTGGATTCAGAAAGAAATATTTATCCTCGCAGCAATCAATTGACGGACTGACATCCTGTGCGTCTTCTGAATGATAGAAAATAGAAACATCTGGGAATGAATTTTCACAAGACAGATAAAAAAATGACAGGATCATAGAAGATGTCAGGATAGAGCAGACGAGGTTCGAACAGAAGGAGTTCATCCTTCACTACAAGTTCTTCTTTAGATTCACGCACATACTCATAAAAAATGACAGTGCAGGTTAGCTCCTGAACACCAAATATGTTGACAACTTAATACTTGTGAACATCACAAGCAGAGTCTAGGATAGATAAACACAAGACCCCAAAATTCGAAGGATCAACAAAACGAGAGGACAAAGGTTGAGAATACAAGTTCAGGTGACAGCCAACAGGCTTGCAGTTCACATTTGCAGAGAAATCTAGAGTAGGTAGGGTAGGAGGAGGTGACAGCTGAAAAAATGGGTTTACAACTGATCCCACCTCATCCTGCAAAGCTAGAGCTATCTGGTGAGGACTAGACGGTGAGTCATCTATGACGCCAACGTTGTCCGTCTTAGATTTGACAACTCTAACACTGAGGTATGATGGGAGGGGTTCCAATGATTCTAACGCGTGAGAATTTTTAGATATGTGAGGAAGATACCCAAACTGTTCCTTGAGAAATTTCCAATCAATTTCATCTTCAGGGATTTGAAAAGCAACATTCAACAAGCACACCCAAAATTGCGTAAGAGATTCATCAGGTGCTTTCCTTTATTCCAAAATTTTTTGTTGTGTTCTTTGTTGTCATAATGATAAAAATCATGAATGAACTCTTTGATCATGTGATCATGTCAATGAATGGATGTTGCAGGAAATGTGTGACACCATTGGTCAACTACCCATCGAGAATGTAAGTGAAAAACCCATTGGCAATGTCATCCGAGGGGACTTCATCCCTGCGACAAAATATTTCAAAGGAAACTTCATGCCTTAGCTAGGCTGCTTTGCCTTCACCATCATACTTAATTTGTGACAAGTCATCAATGACATCCTCTGACACTTCGAAATCATGTGGTTGAGAAAAACATGTCGAAGTTGAGATTGTAATGTAAGTCATGAATGATGTGCAGAGATTCAAAACAGATTGTGAGGACTCATCTTGTGATTTTCCCTCCTTGTGCCAGAAATGTTGACACTGTTGGACCCACAAATATGTTAGGGGATCTCCTTGGTAGGAATTCCCAATAAGACCTCAGACCATTTGGAGTAGGAGTCCCAGTAGTGGATATGAAATTAATGCCTTGACTATGGTAGCGTGCAGAGGTAAGCGTGATAACTTTGTCAGAAGCAAGTGTGTGACCTTGTAGCGAGTCAAGTGAGATCCATGGGGGTTCTAATACATGGAGGGGAAAATGAAGTGTGTCCCTTAGAAGCCTGTAATAGTACATGGCCTGAAAGGGACACAAAAGTGGAATGACATCACAAGATGGAAAGTGGAATAGTCCACAAACCAAAGTGATTGGTTAAACCAACAACACACCTACAACAATATTCATAAAATTGCATACAAAATATTTCATATACAAATGCGTAAGTTAAATAGCATACATTACTAAAGCAACCAGAATAGGCCAACTACAATAAGAACATAAGCATGAAAATGTGTTGGCTCTATTATATTATTAAGGGAAAGTTCCATCCATACATACACCATTGACAACCACTAGCCCCATTAGTTAAACATTACAGTCAACACTGCCTGCTCATCCAAAGAGATGTACTCTCTCTACGTTGTGGAGAAGCCAAGGCTCATCACAATACGCTCCAAGCCTTCTCTAAGAAATTCCTAGCCAAAATATTGGCTCCCAAAAGCCTATTCTATGAGCTATGAGGTTCTATTTATAACAAACGGTGGGGTGACCCTTGACATTCCCCTTTATGAATCTTCTCCTACCCTCATGACTCTTCAACTTCATTATAAAACGCATTACATTACATAGTGATTATTGACATTCCACTAGTTACACTTAGAATTTCACTTAGAACCCAATTACAAATAACACACATTTTCCAAATATACCCATGTGAGACAACATAGGCTAGAGACAACATAACAAGACAAAACACTATGACTACGAGGTTTAGGGAAAGACCAACTCAGCAACATCTACTTGATGCTTCTTGGTCATGTACTGATTCCAAGCTTGGTACTTTGTTGTGATGTTTCGAAACTACTTGATGTTTTCTTGCTGAAAGTGGACTATAGCCTCCATGGAATCTGGGCATATTTTCTTGGAACCTGTGTTTGTCTCATCTTGAAGTATACGCGGCATTGTCTTGAGCATGGTTGGACCACTGATGTAATTCTGAATGTTGTCTATACTCAGTTGGAAGGCATCACTAGTGGCCTTGCGCATCAAGTGCTACATGTACCTATCTAACTTTGACCGGACTTCGTTCTCATGCTTAGATTTGGTGAGGGAACCTTCATCTGTTCACTCTCTTCCTCAGTTGTTGGTTGTTCTAGCTAATCAACATGTATTGGTGTTTTGTGCTCTGTCATTGTGCCTTGCATTTTTTCTTCTTCACGTTTCTACTTCTCAAATCTTATTCTTCCTTCCTTCAACTCTTTTTCTACTTGCTGTGATCTCAGGTATACTACCTACAAGCTCTACTTTTCTCTCTTCCTTCACTTTTTTTCCTGTGTCCTCTGCTTCCTTTTTCTTCTGTTGTCAAATATTTCCACATGAAGATTGAATTCACTTTCACTCTGCAGCTTTTTTCTCCCTCTGTTACATCATAAATTTCCTCTTTCCCCGATCCTATATTGGATTTCTTCCTTTTTCCATTGTTTCTAGTCTTCCCGCCATGTTTTTGTTGACTCCTATTTTGTAAATAGTTCAGCATATGCATATATTGGCAAGTAAACTGGCACTTGCTCAATTTCTTCCCCAATACTTATTTCAGTGGTATTTCTTGAAGCAACTCTCCTTCATTCCATGCTACAATGATTTCTCGAGAGAAGTGCTTCATGAGTGTTGTACCTGTGGGATAGAATAGATACTCAAGGGAAACAAACATTAGCTCATACAAATCCAATTTCACCACATGATCAAGCAACAATTAGGGCATATAATCGAAGGGATTACATAGTTTTGGCTAAAAGGTGTAACTGAATGACTATTGGAACTACACACTATGCATTCCCAGTAGTCATCATGGAAACTTGATGACCGGAATTGTGCAATGCGCAGTTAACTCAGTCTAGCACAGGGCGTTAGAGAGACTGTGTATTACGCAGTCTCGGTGACCAAGCTAGGAGACTAGCTCCTAGAACTGCATAGTTCCTAGTTGCAGCTAGCTTAGGACAGGATTTGTGCAATTCTAGAAGCCAAGGCTAAGGCCTTGAGCTCCCATATTGCGCAGTGCATGCAGTGGAGCATGAGGTACAGTAAGGGGATCCCATATCTGCCCATGTGGAGTGTGAAAATAAGAATATCTGAAGGATGACATGATGTTGAGTGTAGATTTGACAAAGTGTAGATGTATGCATGTAAATTAAGTTTAGCAATGGATCAAACTAAAGGAACATGAAGCGCGTGAAGGGAATCTCCGCAACAACGACCGTTGGTGCAAAAACAGGAAAATGATGCGAGACTTGAGAATGGAAATCTATAACTTGAAACAACACTTATAAAAGCTAAAACAAGTTAAAACACCATCTGTCGTTCAAAAAAATGAGTGAAACAACACTATCAGAAGCTAAACCACCAAAAGTGACAGAAAAAGAAGCAAAAGGTGATAAAAGAAAAACTCACCTCAAAAAGCGATGACAATGCTATGAAGGCTCCTTGATCTCCTAGGGAACCTAGAGCTTGATGATCAAATGCATAAGTGAGCTCCAGAGGTGTTCATTACATATAGTTGAGTGAAATGGAATTCATGACACATATGCTTGAGATCAAGGACAACAATGGCACTCAGAAGAAACTTATAAATATGGCAATGTGTCACCTTCGAGAAGCTAATAATATATCCCTACCTCCTAGCTTCTTTCTTTTTGGAAAAACTACCAGATTGGAAATATTACACAATTTTGGGAAGGACCGAGCAACTCTCTAGGCCATGCACTGATCATTTTCTGAGCACAATAGGTTCTACACAATTTCTGGGTTGAGTAGCTTTGGGTTGCCTCTAAGGCTCTATGCAATTTCTGAGTTGAAGATAGGTTGTTAGTTGGGTATACGCAATTCTGGAGATGAAGGTTGACTTGCTAGCTTGGACTGCTCTGCACAGTTTCACAGTTGAAGACAAGATGCCTTCTAGGTCTGCGCAATTCTAGACCTAAAGCTCACTATTGGGTTACACTGTGCATTTCCTTAGAGCACGGTTGGTTGCCCTCTAGTATTGCACAGATCATCAAGGTAGTGCTAGAACTACTTTGCGACCAAGTCACGGGTTCAACTTGTGGTTAGATGGAAATGAAAGTAAGAAAACACAAGGTGTAAAGCGAAATATAAAACTCAATGAAAGCACAAGTACCTAGGGAATATAAGATAAGTTGTTAAGATTTAATGGGGAGGCTCCAAAATGAAGCGAAGGAAAAAATTTGGAGGATTGTTGTAGCTACTACAACAGATGGGTGACCAAATTGGGAAATTTTTAGTTCTTATTATTTTGTCACTTTCTTTGGTCTCATTCCTTAGAGTATCAAAATTAGTGGTATTAGAGTGGGGATGATCCTGTCTATTTTTTTGTGCATGTCCTTAACGAGGTCAGTGTATAAGGAGCTCGAACTTGAACTATTGAAACATTTGCAATACCATCCTCATTGACCACAACAACCTCATATGGAGGACAAAAAGAACCTCATATGGCAGACAAAAAGAAAAATAATAGAGAAAGAGATCTTATCAAATTGTTTCTTTAGGAAGCACTTACATGACAAATGAGTAAGATAATGGAATCATTTACAAAATCTCATTGGATGGTCATAATTTACAAACATAAGCCACCAAATCTCTACCAGGTAGATCAACAAGTGAACTATCTCAGCATGGTTATGGGTAAATAACACAAAACCCTTGCCACCAAAGTCACCTTTCTAGGCCACATACTATCAGCATCATAGTTGACCCATAAGCATTACAGGGTATATTTATCCTCGAACCTTTGTTCATCATGGTTATGGGTAAACCACAAAAAACCATTTCCACTGAAGTCCATTTACTAGGCTACACACTTTCAACATCAGAGTTGGCCCACAAGCATTATAGGGTATCTCTATTCTCGGACCTTCATTCATCATGGTTAAGGGTCATCCACAAACCCACAGTTATGGGTCAACCATGCAAAACCCTTGTCTTCAACAACACTTGGTTTTTGGTCATCCACAAACCAAAATATATGCTCCTATTCAACAAATGCTTCTCGAAAGAGAATTTGAAGCAATGGGGCCCATTTCTTCTTAAGTGGGGAGGATTGATCCAGCTGGAAAATAATTACTGCAGTCAATAATTATTTTTATATCAATACTTGTTAAAACCATGGATGATGCATGATAATAAATAAAATCAATCATAATATTAAACTAAAAATCTAATCACACGATGATTTTAATTTTACCATTGTAAGCATAATACTCACCCACGGTATTGTACTTTATTATATTTACAGATGGTATCTTAATTTATTATATTTTCCCATGGTATTCACTGATGGATTTTGTAAACCATGGTATTGACCCATGGCATTCTCGGTGAAAGATCCCCGTAAAAATTATAAATACGAGACTTCCCCATGAATTGAAGGAAGATTTTTGTCCTAATGTAGTTTATATTTTGCATTCCATAAATATAGTTTCATTATTTTTATGTTGTTTTCTTTTGAAATATTTCTCTTACGCAATGTGTAATATTCCTAGCTATTTTTGCATAAGTGATATATTCCTTTTTTTATCCATTAAGTTTCATTTCTCAAACAACTTGGATTGCACCAACATCAATGCATTAGGTCTCATGTGAAATCTATAGTTATGTGCACATCCGCTAGAATCGTATTGTGATGGTTGACATGCTAGTAAACTTTTAGTTCTTATTATTTTGTCACTTTCTTTGACCTCATTCCTCAGACTATCTGGTAATCAATCATCCAAGTAGAGCCTTGGAACTTTAAAAGGCCCCTTGTCTCTTGGTCTCTTTTAACCACCACGTGTACACAAATATAAAATTATGTGACACAACACACTTAAATATTCACACATATATATCTATATATATGTGTGTGTGTGTGTATCTATACATACATACTATATATATATGTATGTATGTATGTATATATATACATATATATAGGACTGAGGCTTGATTAATGTTCTTTTGTAGTTTTACGGGGACCATCTTATAATCAAATCAAGGACATATATTCATCTTTAATGGTTTTGTGGGACTGGTTTAGTCCCCTCTTCCTGTACCAAAAGTACAAAGAGGTTCAATGTATATATATATATATATATATATATATATATATATATATATATATATATATACATTGAACCTCTTTGTACTTTTGGTACAGGAAGAGGGGACTAAACCAGTCCCACAAAACCATTAAAGATGAATATATGTCCTTGATTTGATTATAAGATGGTCCCCATAGAACTACAAAAGAACATTAATCAAGCTTTAGTCCTATCTCTATGTAGTTATGATCTTTCAGTTCGTGTTTCCTACAAATCCATGAATATCTTAATGATTTGGTGCTTGGAATTATTATCTTTTGATTGTAGTTCTGAGCTACCAAAAAGTTATACAGGAATGGTGCTAGTGAAAGGAGTCTCATGATGAAATTTTCTTGAAAAATCCTTCATATTGTACGTTAGAGCCTAGATTTGCCTCAGGCTGAAAAGGCAAGGTTCTAGGTCCACATCAAACCATGCTCAGCCTCGTAGCTAGCCCTACGAGGACAGGAGAGGGCTCTCTCCAGGTCAAACTCAACGAAAGATAATCGATGGGGCTTGAGAGGACTGATTTGACAACTGAACTTAGGCTAGGTATGAAGTGCAAGGATTTGATTTGAGTTTTTTGAGGGTTTTGTTGGAAAAAGGGACAGGAAAATTTTGGGTCTGGGGATGAGGACTTGTTTTTGAAGAGTTCTGATTGGGGCAAGGAAGGCAATCATTTTGATGCTTTGGATTGAATGAATGGATGGATCAGACCAATGAGGGGCTAAGGAGGGCAAGAAATTCTCAAGAGTCCTCCTCAAACAGATGAAAACATGTAAAATTAAACAAAATTTCGAGGAAGAGCACCACAGTCTAATGAATTCTACCTCAATCACTCATTTGTTTAATTTCAGAAGAAAAAAGAAGGGAAAATGATACACATAAACATCAGTAAACTTACAATTACTTAGAGAAAAACACCATCAAAACACAAAGCCACATGGATCCCAACAAGTGCTACAAAACCCTGGTCTTTCCTTTGCCAAAATTGCAAAAATGAAATGTACAATGAAGTGTCGAGCAATCCCAAGTATCCAACCCTGAAAATGACTGCGAAATTACATGATATAACTCCTTCCCATGCCTCTAGGGGTCGAACTCATCATTCTAGGAGCTGTTTGAACCAATTCTAAACAAGGAACTCAAATCTAGGCAATCAAACAACTTGCCCCTATATGCTAGGAAACTGATTCATTCATTTAATTTTCACTTTTTAGTGAATGAATCCTCTAGAACAAGTAAAAATGTGCCAATATTACATCATGGTTATCAAATTACATCATGAAATATCAAGAGTAACATCAAAAAGCAAAACTGGTCAAAACTAGGCGAATTTCTAAGCTGAACAGTGAAAAATAGGCAAAAGTCCTCTATGCGCCGCGCCTAATTCTCTATGTGTCATGCCACTTTAGAACTGAATTTGAGGCCCTTTCTGGAGTTGAAATTGAGCCCAATATAGCTTGTTGGAAATCTCTGCCTGTCTACTTTCCAGCGTCAGTGGAATTTCTGAATCTGGATATCATTTGCCCCTCCAAAACTTCAATCTCCCAAGACTGCTTCTTGTGTGTCAAAATAGGGGCAGTGAGGTCATTTTTTGAGTCTTTTTGGCCTTTTGAGGGCTCAAAGCCTACCCAAATTTCTTGGCCATGCACAAGAAACCATAGTTTATCATGAAAAATCTAGAAATGCAATTTTTTTTGAATTTGGAGCCCTCTAGCAAAAGCGAGCGCCACGTGGTGCAGCGCATAGGGAGGTAAAATTGGTTTTTTAGTGCAAAAAGTTCAAAATGCCAAAAATTGTTCCAAATTTCTTCAAATTTGGGTTGGACCTTCTCTATCAAGTGTCATGCTTGGCTAAAGAGGCTTCAGCCAATATATGAAGATGTTCATGCTCCTTTTGCCTCTTTTGCTTCCTTATTGCCTTCTTTAATTTTGCCTTTAGATTCCTTATTGTGCCTTGCAAACCTTGTTCCATGTCATGTAGTGGAAAGCCATATGTATCAGCAATGCTTTGTCCCTATTGGCCTTTTCTAGCAGTCCCTCTAAGTGGATGTTGACTCTTTCGAGCCAAGACTCCCGATTATCACTATCCTCTTGCTCCAATGATGTGAATTCAATCCTCCTCCTTTGAGTAGCTTGATGATTCTCCTTGATGTTTTGTAATTCCATAATCACCTGCTAATCTTCAAGCTGCTTATTCCTTTTCTCCAAGTAATTTATATTTCACTTATCCCTTTCCAAGTCAAGGGACAAGGCTTTGATCTCCGTCTGCTGCTCCTGGATGATATCTCTAAGGTTGGCACTTTGCGGGCCCATGTCTGTATCATCATCCTGAATGAGAATGAAGTCGATCTCTCATTCACCCGAAGGCCCCTCATCCTGCATTGGCCTCTTGCCTTTGTCTTGTACCTGTGGTGCTAATGTCGGAAGCGAGGCCCCTTCCACACCAGGTGGAGATAACACTTGCTTAGCTGCCGCAAACAACTGCCTGGTACCCTTCTGATAAGTAATGAATACCGGTATAGTAGCAGTTTGTGGATCATGGCCTTCATGCTGATGAGAAGGTCCACCTGTCTGATGCACAGTGTCTGAAGGGCCCCGTGAAGCTATAAAGAAATCACAGGAGGTGAAATCATCCCAAGTGATGCCCTGTAATCCAAGCTGATGAACCACCACAATCTTGATGAGAGCAAAATTATAAACATTGTTAAGTTGCTGCTGAGGGGTTTTTTGCTGCACAAGGATGGTCATCCTCTCTATGTTCCGGCATATGAAATAAGGAATGTTCATCATCCGTACCCAGGTGAAATGCATGAGAAACCTAATGTGATAACCATATAAACGAGAGAACTGTCCCTCATAGCTGAAATACTTTGTTATGAAACCAACTCAAGAAAAAGATAGAAAAGATAGATCAACACCTTAAAATTCAGCCTCTTCGAGGGGGCAACCTCCTTTACATTACATAAATGAACAATTCTTGGATGATTGAAATGACAAAACCTCATTTATATATATAGGAGTCTAAGGAGTCACAATATAACCCAGCCGACCTAACAATAAGAATATAAAGCGAAAAAAATAACAATAGAGGGATTCTATGGGGCACAATAATAACAATATGGGGACAATAGGGGCACAACAATATTAATAAGGGGTAAAACTACAATAGTAATGGGGTAATCACTAGTATTATAGGGACCCAAAATGCCCCTCTCCTTCAAAAAAGTGTTTTCCTTAACGCTTGAATAGTTATGGATGCTTTTGTATAAAATTCTCATCCTCCCATGTGGAATCTTCAGCAGATAAGTTCTTCCACTTGATAAGAATCTCTAAAATTGATCGATTTCGTAGTTGTCGAGTTCTTGTTTCTGTGACTGCTTCTGGTTCCAATATAATTTTTCCTTCCTCGTCAAGTTCTGGCAATATTATTTGAACTGGGAGCTTATCACCTATAACCTTTTTTAAACATGAAACATGGAAAACTGGGTGCAATCGAGAAGCTGAAGGAAGCTCCAATTTGTATGCCATAGTACCAATCTTTTGCAACACCTTCTATGGACCATAATACTTTGGTGATAATTTATTATCCTTCTTAGCTTGCTTGAGGGACATTTTCTTATATGGTTGTAGCCGTAGGAATATCCAATCACCTACATCAAAACTTCTTTCATTGTGATGTTGATCTGCCTGTTGTTTCATTCTATTCTATGCCAACACGAGATTATCCTTTAAGAGTTGGAGGACTTGTTGTTGATGTTTGATGTGATGTTCCACTGTTTGAACCTTCAAATTTTCTCTTAAATATGATGTGATGGATGGTGGCTGATACCCATAAAGTGCCATAAATGGGGTCATTTTTGTTGCTGTATGGAAGGAAGTGTTATACCACCATTCAGTTAGAGGCAACCATTTGACCCATTCTGTCTATTTATCAAATACAAAGCAACGAAGATATCCTTCCAAACATTTGTTTACTATCTCAGTTTTCCCATCAGATTGAGGATGATAAGATGAGCTATGAGCTAACTGAGTACCAAGACAAGAAAATAATTATGTCCAAAAATTTCCAGTGAAAATTGGATCTCTGTCACTTACAATAATCTTTGGGTTTCCATGTAGCTTTTGAATTGTTTCCATAAATGCAGTAGAAACTGTACTGGCTTTAAATGGATTTGATAATGCACAAAAGTGTGCATACTTGGTAAGTCTGTCAACTACCACCACGATGACACTCTTTCCCTCAGACTTGGGTAAACCTATGATAAAATCCATTGAAACCTCTTCCCAACGTTGGCTTGGAATGGATAAAGGTTGTAATAGACCCGGTGTCTTAATTGTTTCAACTTTCTTTTGTTGGAAAAACAAACATTCTGCCACAAACTTTTGAATATCTGATTTAAGTCCATCCCAAAAAAATTCCTTCTTAACCTTGTGATAAGTTTTTAAAAATCATGAGTGCCCTCCTAAGGGAGAAGTGTGCAATTTCATAAGAATCTTTTTTTTAGCTGGGAATTCTTACAGAGGTATAAGCGATCTTTGTACCATAACGAATCATTTTTCCAGCTAAATGTATCCGACACACTGGAATCTTGTTGTAAATTTCGAATAAGTGCCCACACTTCTTCGTCATTCTTCCATTCCTCCCTTGCTTCGTTTATCCAATCTGGTTGGATAATAGAAATGGCGCACGACAATGCTTCCACATCCTCATCCCTTCTTGAGAGTGCATCTGCCACCACATTTTGCTTCCCTTTTTTGTAGATGATTTCAAAGTCATAACCCAACATCTTTGTGACCCACTTTTGTTGCTCTTTAGAGGATAATCTTTTCTCTAAAAAGTATTTAAGGCTATCATGATCCATTTTTACCTTGAAGTTTCTTCCCATTAGGTAGGGTCACCATTTCTTAAGTGCATGGAGTATTGCCAACATTTCCTTCTCATAAATAGCTTTGTGTAAAAACTTTCCCTTGATTGGACAACTTTCAAAAGAAATGGGTCTTTCATCTTGCATTAAAACAGCACCAATTCCATTTCTTGAAGCATCACATTCCACAATAAAAGTTTTTGTGAAGTCCGGTGTAGCTAAGACAGGTGCTTGGCACATTGCCTCTTTAAGATGTTCAAAGGCCTTTGTTGCTTCTGTAGTCCATGAAAATGCATCTTTCTTCAATAGTGTTGTTAGAGGTGCTGCTATTCTCCCATAATTCTTAACAAACTTGCAATAATACCCTGTCAACCCGAGAAATCCTCACAGATGCTTTATGGATGTGGGGATTTTCCATTCCTTAATAGCTTTAATTTTGCTAGGGTCTACCTTAACTCCTTCGTGAGATACAATATGACCCAGATATTCCACCTCTTGTACTCCAAAGAAACATTTGGATCTTTGTGCATATAATTGTTTATCTTCCAATAGTTGTAGCACCCCGTCAACATGTCCAACATGATCCTTCCAAGACTTGCTGTAGATTAGTATATCATCAAAAAATACTAACACAAATTTTCTAAGGAATGGTTTGAAAATTGAATTCATCAAACCTTGAAATGTTGAAGGTGCATTGGTAAGGCCGAAAGGCATGACCAAAAATTCATAATGACCCTCATGAGTTCTAAATGCAGTTTTCAGAATGTCTTCAGTCTTCATTCTGATTTGATGATATCCTGAATGAAGATCCAACTTGGTGAAGTAAATTGACCCATGCAATTCATCCAATAATTCATGAATGACAGGAATTGGAAACTTATCTTTAATAGTGAGCTTTTTGAGCTCCCTATATCCGGACACATGTGCCATGATCCATCCTTCTTGTGCACCAATACTACTAGAGCAGAGAAAGAACTTTGACTTGGTTGAATTATACCAGCCTCTAGCATTTCTGCAACCATACGTTCAATTTCACTCTTTTGGGCATAGGGATATCTGTATGGCCTGATGTTTGGAGGAACACTTCCTGCATTCAGATGAATAGCATGATCATGATCACGAATAGGTGGGAGACCTTTGGGAGTCTCAAATACCTTGGAATGATTGTCCAAGACTTTTTGGAGATCTGGAGAAATAGGTGATTCCAATGTGGGAACATCTAGCAAACATAATTTTGCAATTACACCTTTTTGTTCCTTCTTTAGAAGCTTTGCCGTACCATTAGAGCTGATTATCTTTCCCGGTTTCCCTGCAATACCCCTTAATTCAACTTCCTTTCCTTCCACAGAAAATTTCATGAAAAGTTCTTGAAAATTAAAAGCTATTGTACCCAAGGATTGTAGCCATTGGACTCCTAATACAACATCAACACCTCCCATTGGAATGGAAAGAATTGGGCTAGTCAATACATATTCTCCCATGGATAGCTTGATATTATGGCACTTTCCAAAGAAATTTATTGTTCCTCCATTTGCAACCATCACTTGACACTCTGGTGCTGGATATAAGAAGCAATTCAATTCTTTTGCTACCTTACAATGAATAAAATTGTGGGTACTTCTGTTGGAAATAATACTGAGAGGGGGGGTGAATCAGTATTATCAAGTCACTTATTTTCTTTTTCAAATCCAGATCATATACGCTACTTCAGTTAGATAAAACTATGTATATACGCAACTACAAAGAACGAAACCTGCATATGCAATGCAGACTTATAATTTAATTTATCTTACTGATGTTGATCATTAATATGTGTATTAGGATCAAATAAACAGTAACCAGAAACACTAAAACAGATCTGAAGACAATCACACACACAAGAACATAAGATATAAGGTGGAAACCCAATGTGGGTGAAAACCACCTGCTGCAATTCGTCTCTATCTTCTTTCAATTAGAAACTTATTTTTACAATGTACTGGTGTAGTCCTTTACCAGTACGCAGGCTGCAACCTGCAGAGAGCTACAACACTCTCTCGTTCTCCAGCTTCTCCTGGAAGGGAGCTAAAACCCCCTTAGCTCTTGCACTAGCCAAGATACTAGTACGTAGGTGCTGGCCTACAGAAGGCTACAACCTTCTCTTTCTTCCAGGGACCACGTTTCATAAATTTTCAGACTAGATCCATGAACATCAATCAATCATCAAGAATTTCTGTATCAAACAATCTCCTTTTCATCAATCAGAACTGAATCAAGTAGATACTTCTCTCACAGCTATACCCAAAACACAGTAACAGTAACCACACACCAAATTCTGAACCCCGAACACTGCAGCAATAAACAGAAGTAGCTAGATCACAACTCAAAAGATATACGCTACTTCAATAACCTGAAACCTGTGTGCATACGCTTCTGTGTTTGGAGAAACCTGATTATACGTTGTTTTTATTCACTGAACCAGCGTGTATACGCGCCTTTGCTTCACTGAACCTGCGTACAGATCTATAAAAGATAATTCACTCTTTCAAATATTCAGACACTAATTAACCCAGATTATCATATTTCTAGATCAAGCATGTGCCACATATAATAGATCAAAATCATGCAAAGATATTATCATTCAAGCGTAAAGATTATGACCCATCAATATAACTTATCCTTCTCTTTGCACTAAGGTTCCTCCTTCATTCAGATCCAGATCTGCACCATAACCCCAATCACCAATATTTCAGATCTAGCACTTAGATATTCAATTCATTCAAATGATCCTTTGCCAAATGATCTCCTTCCTCTTTTATAGTCTTAGGCCTTTCACAATACCACGGTCCAAAACCATAATAAAACAATACCATGGACCCAATACTTGGGATCAACACTTTTGACGAGATACCATGGTCCAAAACCATAGGTTCAAATACCAAGGACTAACTCCCACAGACCAAAAGTATGTTCTCAACATATACGCACTTTTCCTTGCATGAAAGTGCATGTATACGCATATGCGCCTTCATAACATTTGACCCACGTGTATACGTGCCTTCGTCTAGGTGAACCTACGTATATATCTTTTTCTTCATTCTGAGAGCCTGTACTAAGATCTGTCACCAAAGTGAGTTGCCATCAAGGACAACACCTGTGCCATAGTCTAAATCAGTGCCACAATGCCAACAATCTCCCCCTTTGGACTTGATGGCAACCCCAAGATCCTCAATTTCATTCTCCCCCTTTTTCATCAAGGGAAAAGGGTTGTGCTCCCCATGAGTACATGCTAAAATTTCTACCCTGCTTTGCTGACCATGCTCCCCGTGACTATAGGCAAGATCTGTAAAAACATGTTCTTCAAGAAGAACCATGACTTATACATCATAAAGGACCTTCCTATCACCAAAAGACTCAATACATACATCCATCACCCAACCAAGTTGGGATCATCCACCCAACCAAGTGGGGATATAGTAGAAATTTACATATGACAACCAAGTACATTACATCTTCATCCCAGGCATAGTGGGGAAACCAAAATAGACCGTTACATGACCTTGACACCATAAAATAGATACATGACATAGAGACGAAATATCTAGAGCAAGAAAGTCACCAATAACTAATATTAGCAGCATCTGTCAATCACCATTCAGATCAGCAACCATGATTTCCTTTTGTTCTCCCTCTTCATTTGTTCCACCTGAAACCAACAATAGTTGTGAACTAGAACCAAAATCTTCTAAGATAATGCCAACAATGCATCATTAGAAGTTTATCTACTCCCCCTAAACCTGTGCCAGATGGTCTCTGTCAGACCCATATCAGACTATCTTCAACCAAAGCCTGTCCCTATTGATATCCATCAAGCCTCCATATACGCGACTGTCTCTGCACAAACCAGTGTATGTACGCGGATCCTCCTCAGGAAACTCGCGTACACCCATTTTTCTCTAAAACAGACAAGTTTTAACAGCAAGATGATGCATCAACTACTCCCAGCTTCTGTTTGAGGTATTCAAAAGTTTCCCTGGGCAGTGGTTTGGTGAGAATATCAGCAACTTGTTCCTTAGAGGGAACATACTCCAATTTGACCTTTTGTTCCAACACTTGTTCCCAGAGAAAATGATACTTGATCTGTATGTGCTTAGTCTTTGAATGCATGACAGGATTCTTTGAGATACTGATAACACTTGTATTATCACATAAGATGGAGATAGGTGGAGTATAAGTGATTTGAAAATCCTGCAAAGTTTGCATCATCCAAAGGAGTTGTGTGCAACAAGATGCGACAGCCACATATTCTGCTTCAGCTGTAGATAGAGCAATCGAACTCTATTTCTTGCTAAACCAAGATACTAATATGGAACCCATAAAGAATGCACCACCACTTGTGCTCTTTCTGTCATCCACGCTTCCAACCCAATCTGCATCTGTATAAGCATGAAGAGTGAGATCTGTATCTCTAGGATACCATAAGCCATAGTTTTGAGTTCCTTGAAGATACTTGAAAATTCTCTTCACTGCCTGAAGATGAGTTTCATTTGGATTTTCCTGAAATCTTCCAACTATTCCCACTACATGCATGATGTCTGGTCAGGTACCTGTCAAATAAAGTAGACTTACAATCATAGATCTATAGGTTGGTTGATGCACTGCTGCTGATTCATCATTTGTACTGAGGCTGCATCCTGTAACCATAGGGGTACATACTGGTTTTGCATATTCCATGCCATATTTCTTCAAGATCTGCTTGAGATACTTCGTTTGAGACAAAAAGATACCGCCTTCATTTTGTTGAATTTTCAATCCAAGAAAATATGTCAGTTCTCCAAGCAAAGACATTTCGAATTCTTTCTGCATCACCAAGGCAAAGCTTTGACTCATAGCTTCTTCATTGCTGCCAAAGATAATATCATCTACATACACAACAAGTATTAGCAATTTGTCATTTTCAATTTTTATATAAAGATTGCTATCTTCTGATCCTTTTGAAAAACCTTGTTGATGAAGATATTTGTCCAAACGGTAGTACCAAGCCCTTGGAGCCTATTTAAGACCATAGAGAGCATTTTTTAGTCTGCATACAAGATTTGGATCATTCCCAAGAATGAAACCATCTAGTTGCTCAATGTACACTTCTTCTTCTAAGTATCCATTCAGAAACGCTGATTTCATGTCCATTTGAAATACTTTGAACTTCTGAAAGCTAGAGAAAGCAAGGTACATTCTGATGGCCTCAAGTCTAGCAACTGGAGCAAAAGTTTCTTCAAAGTCTATTCCTTCTTGTTGAGCATACCCTTTACAAATAAGTCTGGCCTTGTTTCTAATCACTTCCCCATTTTCATTCAACTTGTTTTTGAAGATCCATTTTGTCCCTATGACATTCTCATCTTTTGGTCTAGGAACCAAATCCCAAGTGTTATTCTTTTCGATCTGCTCAAGTTCTTCATCCATTGCCTTGACCCAACATTCATCCTTGCATGCCTCTTTTACATTTTGTGGTTCAATGGAGGAGAGTAAGGCCAAATAGCTTGAGGCTTCTGCAATTGTTCTTCTTGTTTGTATACCTACCTCTTTCTACCCAAAAATTTGAGATTCTGGATGATTCTTCTGAACGTACCTGGATGGAGTCTTCTCTTCTGTTCTTATCTATTCTTCTGGTGCCTCTTGAGCTTCTTCTTCATCACAGTTCTAATTTAATGTTGACGAATAGTCCTCGTCATCTTCGAAATCTTAGGAATTCACTTGCCTAGGAATGTTTCCTTCTTCATCAACCACTACATCAATGTTGTCAACAATTTTCCAAGTCTTTTGTTGTAAAACTTATATGCTTTGCTGTGAGGAGAATAACCAAGGAGAATGCCTTCATATGCTCTAGGTTCAAACTTTCCAAGATTTTCATCATTATTTGTAATATAGCATTTGCTTCCAAAAATTTTGAAATATTTTACTGAAGGAGTCTCACCAGCAGAGCTCATGAGGAGTTTGAGTGCTGTTCACCCGGACATTTGTCTTGTTGAGAATAACAACTGCAGCAAATGCGGCTTCACCCCAGAAATTTGCGGGAGTTCCAGACTCATCAAGCATTGCACGAGCCATTTATTGAACTGTTCTGTTCATGCTTTCCACTACTCCATTTTGCTGAGGAGTCCTAGCTGTAGAGAATTCCCTTCTTATTCCATTTTCTTCACAAAAATCAAAAAATTCATTCGAGGTAAATTCTCCTCCTCGATCAGACCTGAGGCATTTGATTCTGAGATCTAATTCATTCTCCACCAAGGCTTTGAATGATTTGAATTTTTCAAAGGCTTCGTCTTTGTGCTTCATAAGTCCTATCCAACACATCCTGGAATAGTCATCAATGAATAATATAAAGTATTCTTCTCCTTGACGTGACCTTTTCCTAGTTGGTCCACATACATCAGTATGGACAAGTTCAAGCGGCCTGCTGGCTGATTCTTCCTTCTTAGGGAAGTTAGTTTTGGTTTGCTTACCAAACTGACATGATTTGCATATTGTATTGTCTGGGATTCTGATGTCTGGAAGACCACGAACTGCCTGGTATTTGCATGCTTTCCTTATTTGTGAGAAACTAAGATGCCCCAATCTTCTATGCCATAGCCAGTGTTCATCATTCTTGCTCAGATAGCATTGATGTTGTCCTTCTTTGAATATGTATAATTATTTGGAGTCCTTATGCCTTTGATCACTGTTTTTCCTATATCAAGATCACGAACACTACATCCATTTGATCGAAATATTACCTCAGTTCCTTGATCACACATCTTGCTGACACTTAATAGATTATGCTTTAAGCCATCAACGTACATGACATTTCTAGCTTTGACCCTTTCTTTCAACTGAACAGAACCTTTACCTTTTATGAGAGCAGGGGTGTAATTTCCAAAAGAAACCTTCTTCTCCTTCTCTAAGGCACTATATGACTGAAGTTTTTCTTTGTCACCTATCATATGTTTCGAACATCCACTGTCGATGTACCATTGATTTTCTTGTCCTTCCGCATATAAGGCTATACCACATCTTTCTAGTTGGGGTTATTTTATTCTCCATGATTTGGCACTTGAGGCTTGCTCCTTCTGAGTTGTCTACCGAAACCTGCTCCTACATTCAGAATCTTCATGACTGAAATTGTTACAAATAGAACATTTTATTTCATTTTCAAGAGTAGAGAAGTTGTTGTAGGTCCTTTTCATGATCCCATTCATACTCCTCTATTTATGAGCTTCTCTAGTCATGATTTTCTTATAAGCAACACATTGAGCTGCTTTGTGACCAAAGTTATGACAAGATAAACATTGGCCATTGAAGAAACTCCTGTGATTATCAAATATACCAGCCAAATGATTGTAGTTCCTCTTGACATCCATTCTTGAGGCAAATTGAGAAGGTTTTACCTGTGGCTGGTTGTAGCTTCTGTTTGTCCTTAAAGTAGATTGCCCTCGATTTACCTGGTATTCTTTGTTCATTCTTGAGGTAAATTGTCCCTGATTTACCTGGTGATTTCCATTGGGTCTTTGTTCACTTGTCCTTGCAGCATCAAGATAACTCTTGGAGGTAGATGGTTTCTGCGCTTGAGTTGTTTCTTCATTATATCCCAGACCTGTCTTGATTAGTGGAGAGTGCTGCACTTTGATAATCTCATTTAACGTGTCAGATCCTTTAACAAATCTAAGATTAAGAGCTTTTGTTTTCTCAATCTCTTTTCTTAGTCCCACAATTTCACATTCTAACTTTTCATGATGTTTTTCCTTTTCAGCAAGCTGGAATTGTAGAGTATCTATGATCAAATTCTTCTCTTCTAAACAAATTTTGAGTCTAGAAATCTCTTCATAAAGACTTTCTTCATCTATAGCATCCACAAAATCATCATCTTCAAAAGCCATAAAAGTTTATATTTGTTGCCTAGTTCATCTTCGTCACTGTTTGAAAGTCCATCACTATCTTCATGAGTGTAATAGCTTTTCTTATTTACATTTTGTTTCTTGTTCGATCTAACAGGTTCCTTCCCCTTGCCAATCTTATTCTTATGAGGAAATTTGGTAGCATAGTGACCAACTCTTCCACAAGCAAAGCATTTGAAAGGTAACTTACCTCGGAATCTTCCAGCACCCCGTTGAAGGTTCTTGACAAAATTTGATTCTTCTTCTTCTTCTGACACGTGTCCTGACTCATAGTAATCTCCTTTGCCTGAAGCCTTGAAGGCAGCTTCTCTCCTATCTGATGGTCCTCCTTTCCTCATTTCATAAGCATTCAGAATTCCATGCAGCTGTGACATGGTAAGGTTTCGTAGCTTCTCTTTTTCTTCTATTGCAGAAACTTTAGATTCAAACCTAGGGGACAAAGATCTTAGAACCTTTTCAACCACAACAACCTCTTTTATTTCTTCACCCAAGTTTTTCATACAATTAACAATCTCATCTACACGAAGGAAATAGTTAGCCACACTTTCATCATTGTGCATTCTGAGATTTTCATAGTGAATTCTGAGGGTTTGAAGTTTTTCTCGTTTTACCTGATCATCTCCTTCATAGCTCAGAACAATCTTGTCCCATTTTTTTTTTGCAGATTTATACTGCATAACCTTGACGAATTCTGATTGAGATAGACATCATAATAGAGTATTGACCGCCTTTGCATTTGTTTCATATTGCTTCTTACCAGCCAGATCTGTAGGAGTTGTTGAAGGAAAAGTGTACCCTGTATCTATGATATCGCAGACTTCAGTACCAAGAGATTGAAGATAGGCTATAACTCTTACCTTCCAATAGACGAAGCTGGTCCCATCAAAAATTGGTGGCTTGATTGATGCTTCTCTCTCGTAGTTGCTCATGATGATGGATCTTCCTTCAAGCGATCAAGCTTCTTCAGAAGGACCTGCTCTGATACCAATTGTTGGAAATAATACTAAGAGGGGGGGTGAATCAGTATTATTAAGTCACTTATTTTCCTTTTCAAACCCAGATCATATACGCTACTTCAGTTAGATAAAACCGCGTATATACACATCTACAAAGAAGGAAACCCGTGTATGCAATGCAGACTTATAATTTAATTTATCTTACTAATGTTGATCATTAATCTGTGTATTAGGATCAAATAAACAATAACCAGAAATAGTAAAAAAAATCTGAAGACAATCACACACACAAGAACACAAGATATAAGGTGGAAACCCAATGTGGGTGGAAACCACCTGCTGCAATTCATCTCTATCTTCTTTCAATTAGAAACTTCTTTTTACAATGTATTGGTGCAGTCCTTTACCAGTACGCAGGCTGCAACCTGCAGAGAGCTACAACCCTCTCTCGTTCTCCAGCTTCTCCTGGAAGGGAGCTACAACCCCCTTAGCTCTTGCACTAGCCAAGATACTAGTACGTAGGTGCTGGCCTACAGAAGGCTACAACCTTCTCTTTCTTCCAGGGACCACGTTTCATAAATTTTTAGACTGGATCCATGAACATCAATCAATCATCAAGAATTTCTGCATCAAACAATCTCCTTTTCATCAATTAGAACTGAATCAAGTAGATACTTCTCTCACAGCTGTACCCAAAACACAGTAACAGTAACCACACACCAAATTCTAAACCCAGAACACTACAGCAATAAACAGAAGCAGCTAGATCACAACTCAAAAGATATACGCTACTTCAATAACCTAAAACCTGTGTGCATACGCTTCTGTGTTTGGAGAAACCTCAGTATACGCTGTTTTTATTCACTGAACCAGCGTGTATACGCACCTTCACTTCACTGAACCTGCGTACAGATCTATAAAAGATAATTCACTCTTTCAAATATTCAAACACCAATTAACCCAGATTATCAGATTTATAGATCAGGCACACGCCACATATAATAGATCAAAATCATGAAAAGATATTATCATTCAAGCCTAAAGATTATGACCCATCAATAGAACTTATTCTTCTCTTTGCGCTAAGGTTCCTCCTTCATTCAGATCCAGATCTGCACCATAACCCCAATCACCAATATTTCAGATCTAGCACTTAGATATTAAATTCATTGAGATGATCCTTTGCCAAATGATCTCCTTCCTCTTTTATAGTCTTAGGCCTTTCACAGTACCACAGTCCAAAACCATAATAAAACAATACCATGGACCCAATACTTGGGATCAACACTTCTGACGAGATACCATGGTCCAAAACCATAGGTTCAAATACCAAGGACTAACTGCCATGGACCAAAAGTAAGTTCTCAACATATACGCACTTTTCCTTGCGTGAAAGTGCATGTATATGCATATGCGCCTTTGTAACGTCTAACCTGCGTGTATATGCGCCTTCGTCTAGGTGAACCTGCGTATATATCTTTTTCTTCATTCTGAGAGCCTGTACTGAGATCTGTCACCAAAGTGAGTTGCCATCAAGGACAACCCGTGTGCCATAGCTATAAATCAGTGCCACAATGCCAACAACTTCCTGAATCAATCAACACTATTACCTTTTTCTTCTTGATTCGTCCTTCTATCTTGATGGTTTGAGGAGTGGTAATTCCTGCTAATGCATTACAAGATATGGTCGGATTCATTTGTTATTCATCTAGGCTTTTTTCCTGGAGTATATCCTCTTCTTTTGACCTTTCTTGCTCCTTTACTTCTTTCTCTTCACAATCTATGTAGAATAATTTCTTCTCAGCACACTTATGACCTTTAGTATATTTGTTATCACAACTGTAACAAAGCCCTTTTTCTCTTTTTTCTTCCAATTTTGTGGTGTCAACCTTATAGGCTAAGGAAGATTAGCGGCAACAACATTTCCGTCTTTATAGTTGTGAGTGGTATGCTTATTGGTTACCATAATTTTTCTTTCCATTTTTCTTGCTAACCTGAATGCCTTCTCTAATGAATCAGGTTCCCAAAGGCGAACATCATGTTGGATATTATCATTTAAAGACCCTATGAACACATCAATCCTATGCTCCTTTGGAATATTTTTTACCCTTATGTTCAATTTTTGGAACTCCTCAATGTGCTCCATTATTGAACCCTTTTGTTTGAGAGTTATCAATTGGTTAAAAAAAGTGTTGCTTTTTGTATCCTCATAATGTGCTATCAGTTCTTCCGTAAAAATTACCCAAGTGAAAAATTGTTTACGAGAGCAAAGCCATTGATACCATACAAACTGATTTGATTCCAAATATAAAGTTGCAATACGTACCTTTTGTGTGTTTTTCACATTATTGAGATCGAAAAATTGCTCCATCTGTAATATCCATGCTGCGGGATCCTTGCCATCAAACTTCCTCATATCAATTTTTGGAATATGGTGCATCTTCGATCCAACATTAGAGTCTATGAAATCATGATTAACATTTCCTTTGTTCACATCATGAGTTTCCTTTACTCCCCTTTCACCATTAGTAAGTATTTCTTGTAGAAAATTTGTCAAATCTGCCTTCAAATCTATCTTCAAACCGTCAATCTTGGCTTCCATGCCCTTTATCTTAGATTCCACGCCATTTATCTTAGCTTCTGTTAGCTTTTGTGAGAGTGAAATTTGTTGCACTTGGTCTTGTAATTTTGATATATCATGTAGCATTTCTTCCTCTTCTTCATGAGTGATGCTAGAGCTTTTAGATTGCTTTCTAGGTGTTTGCATTTTCTTTCCTCGGGGCATCAGTTACCGATATTAATACTCTACTATGCCCTTTGAATTCCTTCAAAATAATTTTTTAAACCAAGCTTAAGAAAAAATTTTAAAATTCTACACACCTTTTTTCACTTTGTAGGAGCTCGATATTGCCTCTGATGTATCTCTGTAATTTTGGATCATCCAGTTCTAAAATTGCGACCTATGGTAGCACCTTGTGTCCTCTTTCCAATGCCACCAATCTAATCCCAATTGGATTCTCCAATGAAGAGTTATGCCAAATCTCCCACAGTGACCTGATT
Source organism: Pinus tabuliformis (assembly GCA_031772625.1). Taxonomy (NCBI): domain Eukaryota; kingdom Viridiplantae; phylum Streptophyta; class Pinopsida; order Pinales; family Pinaceae; genus Pinus; species Pinus tabuliformis. Next base: position 769,019,609 of record CM062815.1, read on the forward strand.
ATAGACTAATTCAGTAGAGCGAACTTGTACGATGTGCCACATGTCCCTATTTCAACCTTTGGCTCTAAAAAATATATACAAGAAACTAAATTCTATCTTCTTTCTGTACCTTCATACAAAATTTCAATCTGATGCTCAGAGAGAAAGTTATGATGATTTTCCCCAGGTCACCTATTTGGATTGTAATTCAGGAGTCTGCAAAAAGACCAACTTCGTCAGATCATATCTCCACAAATATAGCGCAAAAAGCTCTGAAATTAGGACCGAAGGTTTAGTGTGATTTCTTCTCAAATGGGTTTTTTTTTTCGCTTCTAAAACGTTGCAGAAAAAAAGTTATAACGAAACTTCCATGATGACCTATTTGGAGCAGCGAAACCCTAGAATCCAAAGCACTGATACCAAATGTTATGAAACCAGCTCAAGAAGAAGATAGAAAAGATAGATCAACACCTTAAAATTCAGCCTCTTCGAGGGGTTAACCTCCTTTACATTACATAAATGGACAATTCTTGGATGATTCAAATGACAAAACCTCCTTTCTATATATAGGAGTCTAAGGAGTCACAATATAACCCAGCCAACCTAACAATAATAATATAAAGCCACAAAAATAACAATAGAGGGATTCTATGGGGCACAGTAATAACAATATGGGGACAATAGGGCCACAACAATATTAATAAGGGGTACAAATACAATAGTAATGGGGTAATCACTAGTATTATAGGGACCCAACATAATTCATGATTAATTTCATTAGTGGAGCATAATCATCTTTAAGATATCGGAATGGAAACACCCTTTTGAGCTGCCTCAAGAAACTGGGTTTAATATATGTATCATAATGCTACCGATCAATCTTTTGCCTCTTGTTCCATGGTTCTCCAATGTTTGGTATGTCGGTTGCCAATGAAATGGTTTCTGGTTTTAGTGTGAAAGTGACACCAGCTAAGGTGGCCTGATCACCATGTAAATGCAGTACAAACAAGTGAGCCAACTCATGATGAAATTGAACATTAGCAACCTTCTCACAGAACTCATAACATGACTGACACTAGAAACAAGAGATGGCAAGAGAGCAGGCCTATAATTTAGTGAGGGCGATTGGTTCTTCTTTGATATGTCTGCCACCTCTATGAGGCCTCCAGGGTGCATGTTCCTCCATGGGTGAGTCACTTTGGGTTTCCACTTCATAATCAGATGAATGCTCAGATGCCATAACTGTTGATAGATAAAATGCCTTGGAGAAAACTGATTACTGATGTATGAAACTGCTTTGGACTGCCTTTTGGTGATGTACTTGAGCTCTGGCACCAAGGGGAAAACAGTGAGGGATTAGGGATTGTTGGGATAAAAATAATTAGGGAAATATGGGAAAGTTTAGGAATTTATGTATAGGGTTAGGAGTTTTTGTATAGGGTTAAGGTTTGAGAATTTGGGAAAGGGAATTTAGGAGAAGGAATTAATGAGCTTAGGGGGATAGGGAAATTTAGGAAATGATGAAAACAAGGGACCAATGGGATGAGGAAGTGAATTTTGGTGACAAAATAGTGATTTTGAAACCCTATCAGCAAGTTTGATTGAGGTAATTTTAGGAGGTAGGGTATTTTTATTTAACCATTATCATCCATAAACCACCATAGCCTAGCACAAAATTAGATAAATCATAGATATGGAGGCTCTACCTAGAAAATCCTTGTAAGTTAATGGCAATTTGGAACAATTCTTAACAGTTTAAGGCCTTTTGCTTTGTGTGCCGTGCAGCTCACCCAATGCACCGCACCTTCCTAGTGCGCCGCGCCTGTGCAAAAATGCACTGTGTGTTCGCTCCCAGTGCGCCGCGCCCTCTACCCAGTGCACCGCGCCGACCAATTTTCTTCCAATTTCGCCCAATTTCTCACTTGTGCAAAAAATTACTTTGAGTTGCCTCCTCTTTGTTCTTGGCATGCAAATGAACTTTCAAAACTTGGAGAGATGCTTTATACATTGGCTTTTCAAATTAATTTTGCCAAAAACCCATTTTTATAATGTTTTGCAAATAAGTTTTATTTCAAGCTCTGTTTTGGACTTTTTCACTACTTTTTCACTTTGTAATGAGTGAAATGACCTGAGCTTGGATTTTCTTTGCAGGTGTTGGAGCTTCTTAGGGTAAGGAAAGGAACCAGGGTGTAGGTGAAGGAATTTACAATGAAGAGAAAAAAAATTACATGATTTTGTACAAATAAAGATAAATACTCTGTTTTTTTCCTCAAAATAGAGTTTTGAGGAAAAACACATTTTCGGATACTTATTACAAAATTTATTGGCGATAGAACATCCTCATGGTCTGCTGGTGATTATCGGACACTCTGAAGCATTTATAGACAAAACCTAATGAAACCCTAGACCTACTTGACACTAAAACCCTAAAGACAACTTTTCTAACTTTGATGAAAAGACTATATATGTTTTTTAAATGAAGAGCCAGTAGGTAGATAACATGAGGGGAATCAGTGACAAGTCCCTTCCGTCAGATTATGGCATGCTCCTAGTGGAATGCAGATGATCGAGCTGAATGAGACACCTAAAAATGAAATGCAATAAGAGAAATGATCTCTGACGGATGGATGGCTAGATCGACTCTAACATTGGCTCCAATGGGGATGGTAGCTCCAAGTAGGTGCCTAGAATGGCAGATCTCTAGAAGAGCTAGACAGTGCCTTCATCCATTGGGCTATGGAGTCATTATTTTGACAAACAACACAATACGTTGACTCATTTACTGACTGAAACTTGACTCATACCGACTCAATTATGAAACCAACATGACTGAAAAACTGACTTGATGAACTGAACCCAAAACTGAAATCTTTCTTCATAATTATAGCCTTCACTTCGGGCCCCAAATTGAATAAAAGATCACAGCACACACTTGCAATGAAACTGAAATAAAATGGTATTTACAGTGACAATGTAAACAACAGAAAAAACTCAGAAATGATACTGCTTGAGCAGCCGACCATTGACCAGCCCTCCTGGACAATCTTCGCCATTTATCTCCTTCAAAAGAAAGGCATTCTGATCCCGATATGTAGCAATTTTGAAGGGACCTTTCCAGAGATTCTCGAACTTACCATGCTTACCCTTTTCCTCATTCCTTGCATCCCACTTCAGCACCACATCATCCAACTGAAATTTGTCCGCCTTTGCTTTTCTGTCATAAATTTTCTTAATTCTCAACTGCAGCTTGAGTGTGTTTTGAAAAACTTCTTCTTGTGTCTGTTGCAAATGAATCATTTGATTTAGTCTTCTCTACATTGGATCATCTTCACTACTAGCCTCCTGGAGAAGTTTGACTACTGGAGCTGCAAGAGAGGTAGTAAATACTGTATCAACTCCATAAACTAGCTCAAAAGGGGACATACCAATGGATTTCTTCTAACTCACTCGATCTGCCCAAAGTGCATGGACCAACTTCTTATGCCAACTCTTCTTATTTATTTCCAGCACCTTTTTAATGATGTTAACCAAAGATTTGTTGGAAGACTTCGCCAATCCATTTCCTTGTGGATGATAAGTGGTTGACTGCCCCAAAGTAATGTGATATTTATGACAAAACTCAACCATCCTTTTTGACTTGAAAGCTCTTGTGTTATCAATGATTAGCTTATTCGGGTAACCAAAACAAGACAAAATATTATTCTCAAGGAATGAAATTATTACCGCATCCGTAGCTTGTCTGGTGGGAATTGCATCGATCCACTTCGTGAAATAATCTGTTGCCGTGAGGATCCATCTATGCTGACCTGAAGAAGCAGGATGGATTTCACCAATGCAATCCAACCCCCACTGCTGAAAAGGGGCACTCACCTCAATGGGCTTAAGCGGAAAAGGCTGTAATTTCTTCCGTCCTTCAAAAATTTGACAGTTATGACAGCTCTTGACAGTCTTGAATACATCAACAAACAATGTCAGCCAATAGTATCCGGCTCTCAGAATTTTATTTGCTATTGTTTTCCAAAAAAGGTGACTGCCACAATCTCCTTTATGGAAATCTTCCACGACCTACTTCACTTCTTCTTCCACCAAACAATTCAACAAAACACCACCGGGATCTTTCCAATAAAGTGCAGAATTCAAAATACAAAACTTAGCAGCCTTTAAATTGAGAGTTCTAGATTTGTTTCTAGCCATGCTGGGTGGTGGTGACAAATTTTGAAGCACATATATGATATCTGAATACCACGGAGAAGGAACAAAAATTTCAGATACTTTAAGTGATGAACCTTCCTCATTTTCATTGGACATAGCAGCAATCAGATTTATGTCTAAGACGTGTAGATTTGATTCAGCCATTAACTTTGCCAATCCCTGTCCTTTAACGAGCTTTTTGGGCTTTATCTCCACATCATACTCCAGCAACACTGCAATCCACTTGCCTCGTCTTCCTTCTATATTTGTTTGTACCAAAATATCTTTGACAGCAACGTTAGGAACATAAGTCAAAATATGGGAATGCAGAATATATACGCAAAAATATTTCAATGCTTTCACAAGTGCAAGGGCTTGCTTTTCAATGATGTTTTACTTTAAAGTAGCATCTCTTATAGTTAGGTTGAAGAAAGAAATTGGTCTTTCATGCTCATCTTTTTTCTACATTAATACAGCTACAATAGTATGCTCCGAAGCAAATGAAAACAATATAAAATCCTGAGTGTAATCTGGGCTGATTAGAACCGAAGCTGAAGAAAGAGCCAATTTTACTAGATTGAAAGATTTTACAGCCTCTTCCATCCACTTCACTTGGTTGTCCTTCTTAAGCATGTTTGTAATCTCTCTTAGGTGTTCAACAAGATTAGGCACAAAGCGGCGTAAAAAATTCATCTTACCATTAAAATATTGAATCTCCTTCTTGTTCTGGGGAAGGTCAATTTGCTGAATCGCTTCTACATATGTTGGATCAATACGAATGCCATATTTTGAGATAATGTGTCCAAGTAGTTTGCCCTCATCCATGGCAAACAAGCTCTTCTTCGGATTCAACGAAACACAATATTTTCTGCACTTTGAAAGACAATTTTCAAATGATACATGTGTTTTTCATCTGAATTAGAAAACACCGTCAAATCATCAAGGTACACAACCAAGAAGACATCCTTCTCATTTGTGAAAGCCATATCCATTGCTTGCTGAAATGTGGCACCTGCGTTCTTTAAACCGAAAGGCATTTTAGCGTAATGAAAAGTCCCCCACGGAGTGGTGAACGTTGTTTTGTCTCGGTCGTCTTCATGGACTAAAATTTGGTTATATCCAGAATAACCATCGAGTAGTGACATACGAAATGCTCCAACTACTCGCTGAAGTATGGGATCCATTTTTGGCAGCAGATAATTATCCTTCAATGAAACTTTATTGAGATTCCTAAAATCAATGCACAAACGAATCTCACCTGTCTTCTTTTCGTACGGGCACCAAATTAGAGATCCAATCAGAAAATCTGATGGGAATGATGATTCCTAATTTGTACAACCTGTTTACCTCCTTCTCAATTGATGGCAGCAATTTTGGATTAAGCCTTCTTAAATTCTGTCTGAAAGGTTTCTGATTAGGCTTGATAGGAATAGTGTGCTGAATCATATTGGTATCATATGTCTTCAAGTCGGAATAGTCCCAAGCAAACACATCAACAAAGGATGACAACAAACTAATATATTTGGCCTTTACCTTTTGTGGCAATGCTTTGGATAGCTTTACCATCTTCGGATGTTTAGTTGTTCCAATATTCACCTCTTCAACTCCCTTCTTTGTTGGTTGCAATGTTGGTTTGCAGGCTACATCATCGTGATCAAAGAGTTCTTCTAAAGGTATCAAGCCTTTAGGAATAACATTATCCTTGAGCTGCAACACTTCCATTTGATTGATTTGCACATCATCTTTATCATCATCATGTTCTACATCAATTGAGGTATCTTTGAACTTACCTTTGTTTTGCAGAAAATCATCAATCTCCTCGTCATCTTGGAAAACTTGCCAATATCTCTGATTGTCCGGGGTAGTTGGATGATGTTTCACATGGATTTAAAATTTATTACTTTAGTTCATAGGAATTTTCAAATTACTCGCTGCCTTAGCAAGTCCATCTGCAATATTATTTTGAATAAGAGACACACACGTCAAGGTATAATCTGAAAACAACTTCAAGATGTCTAGAACATCGTTCCAGTATGCCCGCATCCGAGGATGCTTTGCTTGACATTCACCTTTGACTTACTTAATCACCAATTCGGAGTCAGCATATACAACAATCCTCTTAGCATTCAACTTCCTTAAAATTTTTAGGCCAGCAATCAAAGCCTCGTACTCACCCTCGTTGTTTGAGCAATCAAAAGCAAGCTTGTAAGAACGTAGCCGCAAATTACTAGGCGCTTTCTTCGGAGCAAAAAGAGGACTACGTACCCAAATACCAATTCCAGCACCATCACTTCCCACTGCTCCATTGAAATCCATGGTCCACAGACCATCTTCCTCTTCTTCTAAGTGTTGAAACTTTGTTTGGTGTATTTTTTCTACTTGTTGTCCTTTTTCTGATCGTTGAATGGTATTGTCCGGTTCTTGTCTTTCTTTCTTCAAAACTTCTCTGAAATTTTCTGCTATTTCTGAAATATCATCTGCTACAACTAATTGACTATCAATATCATTGAAGCTATCTGAATACAAAACAAAAGACTCTATATTTTTATGTACATAATTAATCGGATGATTAATTGGTTTCTCTTTGCTTGTAATCATGTATTTCATTTTTTGTTCCCGATAAAGTTTTCTCATTTGGGCAAACACAGGCATCGTTGCATAGGAGAAATCAAGTTGCATTGTCCCTTTAATCTTTGCTCCCCAGGACCTGGAAAGAAGCATACCAAACCTGGGAGGAATGTCTGCCACAACAACATCCATCAAAACATTCTTGGATGGAATCTGATCCAAACCTACAATCAAGTCTTTAATGAGCCCAATACATCTCACCCTGCTAGAATCAAATGAATACATATCATGGTATTTCCACATGATGTCCAAACCCAACTTCTTCATAATAGCCTTCGGCATAAGATTGTGGGAAGCACCGGAATCAAACATAGCATTATGCAACACAAACTCATGCAATCTCAAACTGATATAAAAATGAGGCACATCATTGTTTGGAGATTCACCATTTAATGCTGGTCCAAAAATCAGTTCAGGTTGATCATCTTCCACACTCACCATATCAGACATTGGGTCAAAATTCAAAATTTTGGAGACTTGACCTCTATAACTGTTGTTCTTCATTAGTTCAGTCAAGGGAATGGATACCTTCAATTTAGAAATTTCATTTTCTAAACTAAAAGAAGAAGTCTTTTCTACCTCTTTGGCTAGAACATCTTTCTTTTCAGCTTTATCTTTTGATACAATTAGCTGATTTACTCTTTCATTTGCTGGTGGAGACTTACTAGGAGTAGGATCAGCAATTTCCTTTCCTTTATGTGGTACAGTAGGTGGCTCATTCTTAGATGTTGGAACTTCCTTTCTCTTTTGGATTAGATTGATGGGGACATTTTTGTTTCTAAGTGAGTACTGACGTTGCTGGGTGGACAAAGCATGCATATAACCTCTCTGATACTCATTCGACTCTTCTTCAAGAGCTGTGTCATTCGCCAAGATAAAATCTGCATCCTTCTGTACAGCTGAACTTTCTGCATACTCATCATCTTCAGTGATAAAGGTGGGCATATCATCGAGAGTAAAGAAGTGATTTTCTTCTCCTACTAAATTGTCTTCATCATTAGATTCGGGACCAACAAAATTCTGCTGAAGAGGTGTCTTTACTTGCTGTTGTTGTGATGCTAGTTCTTGTGCTCTCTGCTCATGCTGTTTGATCCTAAATTGAGGTTGCTACTGGCCACGAAAATTAGGATTCCGAATCTGCGGTTCAGTCTTATCAAGTTTTAACCTTTCAATCATCTTTTCTACCTTGCAGAGCACTTGGTCTGAGGTAGAAGCTTCTTCCTTTATTGAGACTCTCTTCTCGACTTTCAATCTAGCTCTCTTGTCATTCAAATTTTCCTCAACACTAACGGTAATTTTCTGCATTTCTTCTAAGGTAGATCGATCTCTCTCTCTTAATTGATAAGCCATTTCCAAGTCAAAACCATCCAGGAACTTGAGCAAAGCTGACTTTCTAGATGGCCTTAAATCATCAGGAATTGCATTATAAACTGCATTGAATCTAATACAGTAGTCTTGCACGAACTCACCAGCATTCCGCTTCATCTTGGTATATTCAGAAGTGATTTGAAGAGGATCTTTCTTTACTTCCCAGTGATCCAAAAACTGTCTTTGAAGCTCTTCTAATGTGGGAATACTTCTAGCTGCCAAAGCTCTAAACCATTTTTTTACCTCACCGTCGAAAGTCTGCACGAATAGTCTCATGGTCAAGTTTTCTGCATCAATCTCATGATGATCGAAGAAATCTATCATCTTGTCCACATGTTGCTGAGCTATGGTACCATGAAGAGTGCCATCAAGCAAAGGAATTTTACTCTAATAATCTGCGAGCATGTCATCCAAAACTTGAGGCAGCACGAGAGGTGCAAAACAAGGAGCCATTTCTCTTTGTGGATTTGCAATTGATCTTGGTGAAGTTGGGGGAGTGGGTGAAACTGATGCGTGAGGTGTATGAGGAGGTGTATGCGAAGGTGAAACAATCTTGGGTATTTTAGGAGTAGAAGGAGTAGACGGAGGTGATACGACTATAGATTTTTTATCAGAAATAGTAGGCTGCGGGGAAAGGATGGGAATGAAGGGAGGTTCAGTGGGAATTCTTGAACTAGATGCAGTTTTGGATGACCCAAGGGTTGCAGAAGTAGTCTCTAAGAAATCAGAAATATTAGAAGCCATAATTGAATTCTGAAGCTGGTTCAAAATGTAATCATTAATGGATTTATTAGCTCTTTCAGTTTCAAGATTTCGAACAAACTCAGGATTTAAGATAGTGGAAGTGACAGCGCTTTAAGATTTGGTTTCAAACAAAGATAACTCAAACTGCTCATCAAATTCTTGATCCTCAAGATACTCAAAATCAACAGGACACGACTGAGCTTTGAACACAGGAATGATAGAACTTCCTTGGCAAACGGTTCTTGGAATAAGGTTAGGATTCTCGTAGACAAGAGGAGGATCAAGATCCGGATTTGCTCTGGTATGTCTTCTGGAAGCCAGTGTGATATTGTTTCAAGAAATCAAAGGGACATAAACAACTTGTTCAGCCTGTCAAATTCTAAATTTATCATCCAAAAGCTTAGAATTCTCAGATATACTGGGGTGGTTTGTAAGTCAAGTGTCACGATTACAAGCTAGACCAGATACTGACTGAAGCAGCGTTTATCTACTTGCGCTAATGCAAAGAAATGGAATTTCGAAGGCTACCTGGCATAACTTCAGGCTCTGTCTGTAGCTTATAAAATAGATGACATCAACAAGCAAACCATTTTCTCCCTAGTATGGTTGCCATTATGTTAGAGCCTAGATTTGCCTCAGGCTGAAAAGGCAAGGTTCTAGGTCCACATCAAACCACTCTTAGCCTCGTAGCTAGCCCTACGAGGACATGAGAGGGCTCTCTCTGGGTCAAACTCAACGAAAGATAATCGATTGGGCTTGAGATGACAGATTTAACAACTGATCTTAGGCTAGGTATGAAGTGCAAGGATTTGATTTGAGTTTTTTGACGGTTTTGTTGGAAAAAGGGATAGGAAAATTTTGGGTCCGAGGATGAGGCCTAGTTTTTGCAGAGTTCTGATTGGGGCAAGGAAGGCAATCATTTTGATGCTTTGGATTGAATGAATAGATGTATCAGACCAGTGAGGGGCTAAGGAGGGTAATAAAGTCTCAATATTCCTCCTTAAACAGATGAAAACATGTAAAATTAAACAAAATTTCAAGGCAGAGCACAACAGTCCAATGAATTCTACCTCAATAACTCATTTGTTTAATTTCAGAAGAAAAGAGAAGGGAAAATGATACACATAAACATCAGTAAACTTACAATTACTTAGAGAAAAACACCATCAAAACATAGAGCCACAAGGATGCTAATAAGTGCTGCAAAACCCTGGTCTTTCCTTTGCCAAAATTGCAGAAATGAAATGTACAATGAAGTGCCAAGCAATCCCAAGTATCCAAACCTGAAAATGACTAAGAAATTACATGATATAGACAAGCCTAACTCCTTCCCATGCCTCTAGGGGTCGATCTCATCATTCTAGGAGCTGTTTGAACCAATTCTAAACAAGGAACTGAAATCTAGGCAATGAAACAACTTGCCCCTATATGCTAGGAAACTGATTCATTCATTTAATTTTCACTTTTTAGTGAATGAATCCTCTAGAAAAAGTAAAAATGTGCCAATATTACATCATGGTTATCAAATTACATCATGAAATATTAAGAGTAACATCAAAAATCAAAACTGGTCAAAACTAGGCGAATTTATGAGCTGAACAGTGAAAAATAGGCAAAAATCCTCTATGCACCGCGCCTGATTCTCTATGTGTCCCGCCACTTTAGAGCTGAATTTGAGGCCCTTCCTGGAGTCTAAATTGAGCACAAGATAGCTTTTTGGAAAGCTCTACCTGTCTACTTTCCAACCCAAGTGGAATTTCTAAATTTTGATGTCATTTTCCCCTCCAAAACTGCAATCTCCCAAGACTACTTCTTGTGTGTCAAAATAGAGGCAGTGAGGTCACTTTTTGAGTGCTTTTGGACTCTTGAGGGCTCAAAACCTACCCAAATTTCTTGGACATGCACAAGAAACCATAATTTATAATTAAAAATCTAGAAATGCAATGTTTTTTGAATTTGGAGCCCTCTAGTAAAAGCGAGCGCCACGTGGCGCGGTGCATAGGGAGGCAAAACCTATTTTTTAGTGCAAAAATTTCAAAATGCCAAAAATTGCTCCAAATTTCTTGAAATTTGGACTTGAAATTCTCTATCAAGTGTCATGTTGTGCTAAAGAGGCTTCGGCCAATATCTGAAGATGATCATGGTCATTTTGCCTCTTTTTCTTCCTTATTACCTTCTTTAATTTTGCCTTTAGATTCCTTATTCGTGCCTTGCAAACCTTGTTCTGTATCATGTAGTGGAAATCCATATGTCTCAGCAATGCTTTGTCCCTATTGGCCTTGTCTAGTAGTCCCTCTAAGTGGATTTTGACTCTTTCGAGCCAAGACTCCTGATCATCATTAACCTCTTGCTCCAATGACGTGAATTCAATCCTCCTCCTTTGGGCACCTTGACGATTCTCCCTAATGTTTTGTAATTCCATAATCACCTGCTAATATTCAAGCTACTTATTCCTTTGCTTCAAGTAATTTATATTCCACTTATCCCTTGTTGATATTGCAACAAGATGATGGAGCTTAGTGAAAAGAGTTGCCTTCACTAAGTGGGCCCGCAGGCAAATTATGGCGCAAGTTCTATTTTTGGATCCCGGCAGGGATGATCACAGCAGGAGTGACCACAACAGGGATGATCACAGCAGGAGTGACCATAGCAGGAGTGATCATAGTAGGAGTGACCACAGCAAGAGTGATCATAGCAGGAGTGATCAAAGTCTATTTTTAGACTGGCTGTCCAAAATAGAAAAGTAAAATATTATTGTCTCATAATAATATTTGGACTATAAACTTGATCTTATTCTCTTGGAGCACTTCAATTTGAGCTATAGATGTGGCCCATGCAGCTATCAGAAGGAAGTACGCTTTTGTTATGAGTTAGTTGAGTTGTTGCATGCATGACTTCAGTTAGAACTCAATCAATTGAGTTTGGTGGAGTTGATGGAGTTGTGTTCAGTTTGACTTGGTTAAACTAGTTGTAGTTAGTCTAACTGCAAATAGACTAATGATGAGTTGTTAAACTAATTATTAACTCATAACACAACTATAGAATACATCAGTTAACTCAGTTTCTTGTCAGTGCATGTTCAGTTCAGCAGGGACATGTGTTAGAGAATCAGATTGCTATCAGTTGTGACTATAGTTGTGCATCAGATCTTGCACAATCAAGGGATTGAGTATGCCAATGAGTTTGCTCATGTATTTGCCCAGTATTATAGCCTCTTCTCACGTATAACACAGTGTGAGTGAGTCTTTGGAGGTGAAATATGAGTTTGGTAAACCATTCTCATTCATTCTTGAGCAGGTATTGAGCAGTGGAGGCAGGCAAGCAGTGGAATAGATTTGGAGATCAGATCTTAGCTGTATTGTGTGTAACAGGTGGAGCTAGTACTGGATTGCTTGTGATAAGCATTGGACTTTGTAATGTTACATGGTCTCAATCATTAATATACAGATAGTTGGGGTTTTTAGCGAGATGCTTTCCCCGGGTTACATACTGTGTTAATGTGTGAATGCTCTTGATGTTTTATTGTTATTGATGCTGCTATATTGATGATCAACGTAGAGGAGCTTATGTATTATGTATGTATTCTGCAATAGTACATGATCAGGATAATCTCTCTTGAATATGTGTTAAATTATTCAAAATTTCTACATGGTATCGGAGCTGTTGATCATCAGATATACTATTCAAGAAGTGTTTACATTCTATTTCTTCAGGGAGAGTCTGTAATCGGGCCAGGTAGCCTCTGGATTCATCCTTCCTTTGGAAGGTGAGATATCTGGTGAATGCCCATACAGTCAATCTCTGTACGAGAAATATTGTGTTCTCAAGAATCTTAGACCCGAGGCGGTTGAGTTGGTTGCTGGTGGAATTTGAATTTGCAGCAGTGTTTCTTGGTGGCAACGCAACAATGTCTTTCAATAGATTACGATCGGAGTATGCTCTTGAGGGCAGCTCAAACTATATTGCATGGAAGGACAGGATGGAGGTAGTATTGGATGATAACGGGCTGAAGGAGTTCATAGATACGGATGTCCCAAAGCCTACTGATGCTACTCAAGCTGATGCTTGGCAAAAGAAGACCGCAAAATGTCAAAGGATTCTGTTGGAGGGCGTCAAGGATCACATTGTGTCCAACCTCCATGGAAAGGCTACTCCATATTTGATGTGGAAATCATTAACAAAATTATTCCAAAGCAAGAGCGATCAGAGGAAGCTGGTGCTCAAAGATAAACTCAGAAACATCAAATGTGAGAAGGGTGACAGTATGCCCAAGTATCTCACGAAGTTCACTCAATGTCGAGATGAGCTAGGAAGTGTGGGGGTTACTGTCGATGATGAGAACTTGGTGAGCTTGGCTCTCCTTGGTCTTTCGAAGAGTTGGCATTCCTATCGGGACTCTATCAATGGTTAGGAGAAATTACCAGGATGGGAAAGACTATGGTAAGATCTTGTGCAGGAGGAGATCAGGTGGAGTACCAGGGACGGATCTTCGTCAAAGGGAGCTGATGAAGAGAATTGCACTTTGGCTGCCAAAGCAAAGAAAGGGAAGAGCAAGAAAGCTTCTTAACCTGGTGCGAAAGGCAAGAAGCAGGATATGTCCAAGGTGAAGTGTTTTCACTGTCACCAGCATGGACACTATGCCACTAATTGTCCGCAGAAGAAGAAGAACAAGCAGGCTGTTGGATATTCAGCAGGAGAGGCTCTAGCCTCACAGTTTGAGCTTGATTTTTCATTGATCACATGCTTGGTTTCAAGTGTGATGGGATCTGTGTGGTTCTTGGACAGTGGTGCATCTTTTCACATGACGGGAGATAGAGATTTTTTCTCTAATCTGGAGGACAAAGATCTTAGAGTGCACATCGAGATGGGCGATGATGGTAGATACAGTGCGACCCGTATTGGTACCATTTCCTTTGAGAGGGAGTCTGGTAAACCCTTTGTATTGAAGGAAGTCATGCATGTTCCAAGATTGAAGAAGAATTGTATCTCAGTGGTGATGTTAGAAGACAAAGGGGTATGATGTTGTTTTCATCGAGGGAAAGACCTTCCTGTGCAGCAAGACAACTGGTGAGACTCGGAAGATAGGGGTTCGAGTGAGGAACCTTTATCAGTTGCATGTAGATGGATGCACAACAATGGTAGGAAAGGTAGAAGGATTGGTGAGCCAAGATGATGGCAAGTTGTGGCATAGGAGATTGGGTCACCTTCACCATGGAGCCTTGAAGATACTGCAGCAGATCACTACAGGGCTTCCTAAAGGCACTCTTGCGCAATCATATCAGTGTAAGGGGTGTACTTTGGAGAAGTTTGTGAAATCCACCTTTCATGAGAAGGATAGTCACGCCACGACGATCCTTGAGAGAATTCACACAGACGTGTGTGGACCTTTCTCAGTTGCTTCAATAGCAAAACACAGGTATTATGTGATTTTTGTTGATGATTTCTCTCATAAGTGCTGGATCTTCTTCATGCAGAAGAAGAGCGAGACATATTCAAATTTCTGTGAATTCAAAGCACTACTTGAGAAGGAGTCGGGGAAGAAGGCAAAGGATCTTAGGAGCGAAAATGGTGGTGAATACATCTCGGACGAGTTCAAGTATTTCTGCAAGGCAAAAGGGATTCCTAGATAGCTCATAGCTCCCCATAACCCATAACAGAACGTGGTAGATGAGCGGAAGAACAGAACGATTGTGGGTGCTGCATGGGCAATGTTGCATGATCAGGGCCTACCCCTTCACTTGAGGGTGGAAGCATGCAATAGAACAATTTATGTGCAAAACCGTTGTCCTCATAGGATACTTGGCATGAGTACACCCGAGGAGGCTTATTCTGGTAAGAAGCCTGATCTTTCTCATTTGAGGATTTTTGGTGCTAACTTTTACATGCATGTGACGAAGGATGCCAGGAAGAAGTTGGATCTGACCACAAAGGTTGGGATATTTGTGGGGTACACTGATACGCCCCACAACTATCATGTGTATTTTCTAGACAGTGGTAAAACTATCGTGCAACGGGATATAAAATTTCAGGAGGAGAAAGCCATGAAGTGTTCGCTTGAAAGGGAGCTACACTTGCATGTAGATGAGGAGCTATTAGTTCCTAAAGATGAGCTTCAGGATGTGGATCAGCCACAGGACGAGGTTCATGGAGTGGAAGAGACCACTCATGCAGCGCCAACCATTAGAGGGTGAAAGCGCTTGACAGAAGTTGAGCGATTGGCTCAAGATGTAGAGAAAGTTGTAGGACCACCTACAGCCTAACACAGGCAAAGACAGTCACCTAATCGGTACACTGGATACATGGCTCCTATGAGCAAGTGTGTTGTGACTGAGCCATCCTCTCTCGAGGAAGCTGTGGAGGATCCCGCATGGGTAGACGCCATGGTGGAAGAGTATGATTCTATTGTCAGAAACAGTGCATGGGAGATTGTTCCTAGACCGGAAGGGAAATCAGTGGTGGGTTCGAGACAGATCTACAAAGTTAAGCAGGCAGCTGACGAGAGTGTAGAGAAGTACAAGGCAAGATTTGTTGCCCGAGGATTTTCACAGATAGAGGGGATTGATTATGAGGAGACCTTTGCACCTGTCGCGAGGTATTCTTCCATACAGACGATTCTTGCTCTCTCGGTGCAGATGGGATGGCACATTTATCAGATGGATGTGAAGACTACATTCCTCAATGGAGTCATTAAGGAGGAGGTGTACATTGAGCAACCCGAAGGTTTTGAGGTCTTCAGTAGCGAGTCACATGTGTGCAGGCTCAAGAGAGCATTGTATGGGTTGAATCAAGCACCACATGCTTGGTACAAACATATAGACAACTATTTCATAGGACTTGGATTCTCCAAGAGCGAGGTGGATCCTAACCTATACCAAATTGTGGTGGAGGGTAAGTTTCTTATCATTGTACTGTATGTTGATGATTTGATTCTAACTGGTGATTAGCTATTGATACTGTCATGCAAGAAGGATCTTGCTACAGAGTTTGAGGTGAAGGACTTGGGCCTCCTTCACTATTTCCTAGGATTGGAAATATGGCAGCGCAGTGGTAGACTGTTTGTTTCTCAGGGAAAGTATGCTCAGGAGATACTGGAGAAGTTCAACATGCATGGTTCCAATCCTGTTGATACTCCTCTTCTTGGAGGTTGGAGGAAGGAGGATGCCACTTCGGGAGAAGAAGTGGATGCCACTGTTTATCGACAGTTGGTGGGGTCGCTGATGTATTTGGTCAATACACGACCTGATATATGCTATGCAGTTAACTAGCTTTCACAAGCTATGGTTAAGCCTACCAAGCTCTTCTGGAAGGCGGGAAAGCATGTATTGCATTATTTGAGAGGCACATCGGGATATGGTTTGTGGTACAGGCTGTAGGATGAGGTTAAGTTATGTGGCTTCACAGATGCAGATTGGGCAGGGATCCCAACGGATAGAAAGAGCACATCAGGAGGGGTCTTCAGTATTGGATCGACAACAATTTCTTGGTACAGCAGGAAGCAAAGATCCGTGGCACTCAGTTCAGCGGAGGCCGAGTATATGGCAGCAAGTTTGGCTGCATGCAAGGCTATATGGATGAGGAAGATCCTGGTTGGTTTGTTTGGTTCTCATTTGGATCCTACTGTGATTTACTGTGATAACTAGAGTTGCATTAAACTCTTGGCTAATCCTGTATTTCATGATAGATCTAAGCATATTGACATCAGGTACCATCATATCAGAGATTGTGTGCAGTGGAGGATCATGTTGCTTTCATACATTCCAACGGAGGATCAGGATGCTGATACTCTGACGAAGGCTCTCACCAGGAGCAAATTCGAATACCACCGAGGCAGGGTAGGGGTTGATGATAATCCATATCTTGTCGAGAGGGAGTGTTGAGATTGCAACAAGATGATGGAGCTTAGTGAAAAGAGTCGCCTTCAATAAGTGGGCCCGCAGGCAAATTATGGCGCAAGTTCTATTTTTGGATCCCAGCAGGGATGATCACAGCAGGAGTGACCACAGCAGGGATGATCACAGTAGGAGTGACCACAACAGGAGTGATCACAGTAGGAGTGACCACAGCAGGAGTGATCACAGCAGGAGTGATCAAAGTCTATTCTTAGACTGGCTGTCCAAAATAGAAAAGTCAAATATTATTGTCTCATAATAATATTTGGACTATAAACTTGATCTTATTCTCTTGGAGCACTTCAGTTTGAGCTATAGATGTGGCCCATATAGCTGTCAGAAGGAAGTACGCTTTTATTATGAGTTAGTTGAGTTGTTGCATGCATGACTTCAGTTAGAACTCAATCAGTTGAGTTTGGTGGAGTTGATTGTGGAGTTGATGGAGTTGTGTTCAGTTTGACTTGGTTAAACTAGTTGTAGTTAGTCTAACTGAAAATAGACTAATGATGAGTTGTTAAACTAATTATTAACTCATAATACAACTATAGAATACACCATTTAACTCAGTTGCATGTCAGTGCATGTTCAGTTCAGCAAGGATAGGTGTTAGAGAATCAGATTGCTATCAGTTGTGACTATAGTTGTGCATCAGATCTTGCACAAACAAGGGATTGAGTATGCCAATGAGTTTGCTAATGTATTTGCCCAGTATTATAGCCTCTGCTCACGTATAACATAGTGTAAGTGATTCTTTGGGGGTGAAATACGAGTTTGGTAGACCATTCTCATTCATTCTTGAGCAGGTATTGAGCAGTGGAGGTAGGCAAGCAGTGGAATAGATTTGGAGATCAGATCTTAGCTGTATTGTGTGTAACAGGTGGAGATGGTACTGGATTGCTTGTGATAAGCATTGTACTTTGTAATGTACATGGTCTCAATCATTAATATACAGATAGTTGGGGTTTTTAGCGAGATGCTTTCCCCGGGTTACATACTGTGTTAATGTGTGAATGCTCTTGATGTTTTATTGTTATTGATGCTGCTATATTGATGATCAACATAGAGGAGCCTATGTATTATGTATGTATTCTGCAATAGTACATGATCAGGATAATCTTTGTTGAATATGTGTTAAATTATTCAAAATTTCTACAGCTCTCTCCAAGTCTAGGGACAAGGCTTTGATCTCTGTCTGCTGCTCCTGGATGATATCCCTAAGGTTGGAACTTTTCGGACCCATGTCTGTATTGTCATCCTGAATGAGAATGAAGTCAGTCTCTCATTCACCCAAAGGCCCCTTATCTTGCATTGGCCTCTTGCCTTTGTCTTGTATCTGTGGTGCTCATGTGAGAAGCGAGGCCCCTTCCACACCGGGTGGAGATAACACTCGCTTAGCTGCCACAAACAACTGCCTAGTACCCTTCTGATAAGTAATGAATACCGGTATAGTAGCAGTGTGTGGATCATGGTCTTCATGCTGATGAGAAGGTCCACCTGTCTAATGCCCAGCCTCTGAAGGCCCCTGTTAAGCTCTGAAGAAATCACAGGAGATGAAATCATCCCAAGTGATGCCCTGTAATCCAAGCTGATGAACCACCACAATCTTGATGAGATCAAAATGATAAACATTGTTAAGTTGCTGCTGAGGGGTTTTGTGCTGCACAAGGGTGCTCATCCTCTCTATGTTCTGGCATATGAAATAAGGAATGTTCATCATCCGTACCCAGGTGAAATGCATGAGCAACTTGATGTGATAAGTATATAAATGAGAGAACCGTCCCTCACAGCTGAAATACTTCATGATTAATTTCATTAGTGGAGCATATTCATCTTTAAGATATCAGAATGGAAACACTTTTTTGAGCTGCCTCAAGAAACTGGGTTTAATATATGGCTCATAATGCTGTCGGTCAATCTTCTGCCTCTTATTCCATGGTTCTCCAATGTTTGGTATGCCGGTTGCCAATGAAAAGGTTTCTGGTGTTAGTGTGAAATTTAGACCAGCTAAGGTGGCATGATCACCATGTAAATGCAGTACAAACAAGCGAGCCAACTCATGATGAAATTGAACATTAGCAACCTTCTCACAAAACTAATAACATGATTGACACTGGAAACAAGAGATGGCAAGAGGGCAAGCCTGTAATTTAGTGAGCGTGATTGGTTCTTCTTTTATATGTTTGCCACCACTATGAGGCCTCTGGGGTGCATGTTCCTCCATGGGTGAGTCACTTTGGGTTTCCACTTCATAATCAGATGAATGCTCAGATGCCATAACTGCTGATAGACAAAATGCCTTGGAGAAAACTGATTGCTGATGTATGAAACTACTTTGGACTGCCTTTTGGTGATGTACTTGAGCTCTGGCACCTAGGGGAAAACAATGAAACAAGGAAATGCAAAGGGAGGGGAAAACAGTGAGGGATTAGGGACTGTTGGGATACACATAATTAGGGAAATATGGGAAAGTTTTGGAATTTATGTATACCGTTAGGAATTTTTGTATAGGGTTAAGGTTTGAGAATTTGGGAAAGGGAATCTTGGAGAAGGAATTAATGAGCTTAGGGGGATAGGGAAATTTAGGAAATGATGAAAACAAGGGACCAATGGGATGAGGAAGTGAATTTTGGTGACAAAACAGTGATTTTGAAACGGTATGAGCAAGTTTTCTTGAGGTAATTTTAAGAGGTAGGGTTTGATGTTTTTTTTTAAGCATTATCATCCATAAACCACCATAGCCTAGCACAAAATTAGATAAATCATAGATATGGAGGCTCTACCTGGCAAATTCGTCCAATTTAATGGCAATTTTGAATGATTCTTAATAGTTTTAGGCCTTTCGCTGTGTGCACTGCATAGCTCACCCAATGTGCCGTGCCTTCCTAGTGTGTCGCACACGTGCAAAAATGCACTGTGTGTTCACTCCCAGTGCACTGCGCCCTCTCCCCAGTGCACTGCGTTGGCCAATTTTCTTCCAATTTCGCCCAATTTCTCTCTTGTGCACAAAATTACTTTGAGTTGCCTCCTCTTTGTTCTTAGCATGCAAATGAACCTTCAAAACTTGGAGACATGCTTTATATATTGGCTTTTCAAATTAATTTTGCCAAAAACCCATTTTTATAATGTTTTTCAAATAAAGTTTATTTATTTTGGACTTTTTCACTGCTTTTTCACTTTATAATGAGCGAAATGACCTGAGCTTGGCCCTTCTTTGCAGGTGTTGGAGCTTCTTAGGCTAAGGAAAGGAACGAGGGTGTAGGTGAAGGAATGTACAATGAAGAGAACAAAATTGACATGATTTTGTACAAATAAATCTAAATACTCTGTTTTTTTCCTCAAAACTTTGCTTTTAGGAAAAACACATTTTCGGATACTTATTAACAAAATTTATTGGTGATAGAACATCCTCATGGCCTGCTGGTGATTATCGGACACTCTGAAGCATTTATAGACAAAACCCTAATGAAACCCTAGACCTACTTGACACTAAAACCCTAAAGATAACTTTTGCAACTTTGATGAAAAGACTATATATGTTTTTTAAATGAAGAGCCAGCAGGTAGATAACATGAGGGGAATGAATGACAAGGCCCTTTCATCAGATTACGGCATGCTCCTATTGGAATGCAGATGATCGAGCTGAATGAGACACCTAAAAATGAAATGCAATAAAAGAAATGACCTCTGACAGAGGGATGACCAGACCGACTCTAACACTGTAAACATGTAAAACTCTGCTACAACACTATATAAGGGTATGATACATCATTGATTAATCCCATAAATACAGTTAGTACATTATATAGACCAAAGGGAATGATTAACCACTCATATAAATGCTATCTATTTTTGAAGGAAATATTCGAATTATCTTCTTCTTTCACTCAATATTGGTGATACCCTTATTTTAAATCCATGTTGGTAAAGTATTTTTCCTATTACAACTAGACAAACAAGTCATCAATCTTGGATAGCGGGTATTTGTTCATGAAAGTAATATTTTTTAACTCCGTGTAATCAATAAGAATCTTCCAAATCCCATCCTTCCTAGGAACTATTATGATTAGTGACCCACATGATGATGTACTTGGTCAAATAACACCCAACTCTAGTAGTCATTGCAACTACTTTTTCACCTCATTTTCTTTTATAACTCACTTCCTATATAACTAGATGTTTGGAAATGGAGATTTTGGTAATAGTTGGATGTCATTCTCCACTCCCTTTTGGGTGGTATTCCTTTAGGCTCATGTAAATCTACCCTATATTCATATAATAACTCTTTTGTTGTTGTCTTTGTTCCTTATTTCACCCCTCTAGGGATGCCTTTGTTCTCATTGAATTTTTCTATAGACTAATTTTCTTTTAAGAATAGTAGAACATACTTCTTACTAGAGTTGAGCAATTTCTTCTCTTGGTTGGTACTCACCAAATAAATTTTATGATTTCCCTTGTGCAAATTGATGATGATTTTTTCTCATTCTTGTTGAGGTTGTACTACTTAGCTCTCTGTAAGAATATTTCATCCTGCATGCAAGTCACGACTTTCAAACACAAATCCACATGCATCAAGTGGTGCTACATCCAATTAAACTTCATCAAAATAAATAAAAACAACAAATTTTAGTAAATATTATTTATTTACCTTGATTTCTACATCCTTATTTATCCATCCTAATGGATATGGGCTAGGATTATCTCAAACCTCCAATCCTAGATTCTTAACTAGATTTTCTACCATGGGGCTTTCTTGTTATCCTAAGTCAAACATAGAATTATTTTTTTATCTTCATGAACTACATATTTATATTGAATATTTTTCTCATCTCCTTCTCTCCCTATTTCTTAAGGCTACTCAGTTTCACCCCCATCTACACTAATGTGAAGATTAATAGCACAACCTGATTTTTTCCCTAAAAAAAGTATCCAAATTTTTTTTCGTAGATATGATTCAAAATCCACGATCAATTCGGTTTTGGTCATGAATTGGTGGAAACCATTGTCTCTTAGACATATAATCTTCTCATCCACATAAGGATGTTCTTTGAACTTGATTGGTTAAATCTATGGATATGATATTTTCCTTCTTATGTCCTTCTTGAAGCTCTTTTATTTGAGCCCTAGATGTAATTTCCAACACTGAATGACATGTTTAGAGATGAATTTACACAACATAACAATGATACATTTGCAAAAACATTTACAACGACTATAGTGGACCCCTACTAGCCATGATAGGGATTTTGTCAAACATTTCACAAATATGTAATCTACAGGGATAAACAACAAATCTGAGCATAGGGTTCTCATACTTATTTGAGAATCACTAAGAAGCAGTGTTCCCTTATATCATTAGTTACATTATCATATATTAGGTCATAGATACATTGTTCATTCATTTACAAATCGAAACATATGAGAGACATACATCATCATTGTCATAATACATGCTTATAACCAACATAATAACAACATAAATATAAAGGATACATCAACCACAGAATCCACATACAAGCCAGTACATTTACACATAAGATACCAAGGAAATAACCTCTTATTAATGAATGAAAAAAACAACCCGGGATGAGACTACCACATTCCACCCCACCATTGATTGGCTAAGCCAAATATCTCTTTAGCCAATCACCCCCATGACATATTCCAAGCATGAATTTGGGACTCAAACCAAAATAACCAACCAAGGCATCCCAAGGATAAACCAGTTCACCCTCATCAATAGAAACTAGGTGTTACCACAATCCACACTAGATCGCTAGGCCAACACAATAAACATGTAATAACAAGCTTTACCATGATCTTCCTAGATCACTAGACCAAAACAAGCATGTATTCCACCAGATTTATCCACCTAAACCTTGAGGAATTTTCCTGTCTCCTAGTATCTTAGGCTTTAGCACAATCCACAGTTAGATCAAAGGACCACTAGGCTCTAAATAGGGACTCCGCCCTCTATGATTTATCCTATATCCCACCATTCAATGACAAGGATTCCTAGGCCTAATCAAGGGCAACAACCTCTAGGCTCTACCATTTATCCTACCATTAACCATTTGAGGATTCCTAGGCTCACCGAGGAACACAATTCTTGGATTTACTGCAACCCATAGTCTGGTTCCGGGGTCACTAGGCCAGTAGCTTTACCGCAATCCATAGTCTAGTTCAGAGATCACTAGGCCATCTGTTCTTTCTTTTGGATAATCACCTCACTCAGCATCAAATCCATTCAGTAATCCACCTCAACCAAATTATGAGAAACCCATCACACCATGGATATCTAGAAATAGAAAGGCTATGATAAAAATATTGTTAAACATGGGAAAACTAATGCAATAACAACAAAGAAATAGATGCATTACCATGCATGCCAAATATAGAAAGGAAAACACACATGCAAATCAATACCTGCAAATAATCCTACTACAGTTACTTGATCCTGCTCTTCCTTGCTTGCTCCTTCCTTCCTCTTGCCTTTTTTCCTTTCTTGATCTAATGCCAAAGTGTTCCAAGAAAACTCTCTGTCCAAGAGTGAGAGAGAGAGAGAGAATAATGAGAGAGCTCCAAAAATAATTGACAAAATGGACCAACTAATCTTGAGAAACATTTTTATCAATTAGGCTTCTATTTCCTTCATTTTCCTACTCACATGTAACCCATGACCTTTCACCTTCCTTCTCTGCTAATTTCCATTATTTTCATAAATAAATGTGCCAAAAAATTCATTTTTCCTTTCCAAAGCCTTATCCATTTCCTTTGTGAATTTCCTTAGCCATAATAAACAAATGAACACCCACACTAAGATGTCTTGGCCAACATTCAGTTTGGAACAAGTGTCCCATCAACTGTGGCTATTATTTTTTCCTTTGATAACTTTTATTTCATGGAATTTTCACTAGGTTTGTTATAGAACCGCCCCCCTTGGGGGACACCCTCCTAGATGTTCACCCACATCGATACCTCAACAAAAACATTGAAAATAAAACATACCGCCCATGGATATTTATAACATAGCTCGATTCAGTATTTAATATGGCCACCCTGTTGAGAAGAAAACCAACATGACAACTATAATTATATGACATGCATATCGTTTATTGGAGCTTTATAACATATCTCATGGTGGTAGTTACATCCATACCCATATGTTGATATACCTAAACATCACACCAAAACATATGCCAAAACATATACCAAACATCATACCAAAACTGCTTTGCCTCAACCAGAAACCAGTGAAGGATACATAGCCCGTATCTAATCCGCCATCTCCCATGTAGCTTCATTGGGCCCAACATGCTTCCATTTCACTTTAGTGCACTCGATTTCTCATTTCCAGAACATGTACACCTTTCTCTGCAATATACATGAGGCTTCTCATGGAATTCTCCATATGGCTCCACCTGCAATACAAACTAGTCAATCACATGATCAACATCTTTAAAATACTTCTTAAGCAATGACACATGGAAAAAATCACATAATTTTATTGTCAGGGGCATTGTAAGTCGATAGGATACTTGTGTGATCCTTTAAATAATCATAAAAGGTCCACAAAACCATGGTGCCAGCTTGACAAATGATATAATATACAAGAAGATCTTCTTCGTTTTGATGCGCAAGTGCACATGTTCCCCAATCTGGAACACATTAAACAACCTGTTCCAATTTGCATAAATTTTCTACCTATCTTTTGTTTCTTTCATAATTCTTCTTGATGTTGAAAAATGGCAACAATAAATTGTTAAAAATAGCAGTTTGGGTACCAGTGCTAGATTGGGCAATAGGGAATTAAAAATGGAATTTCTAAAAATAGAAGTTCTATTTTTAGCAGTTCAGTTTGGATTCCTATTTTACTTAGTCCCTAGACTAGAAATAGGAAGTAAAATTCGAATTTGGTATTAATAGCAGTTTGTAAATTAATTAATTAATTCAGTTTGAGTTAATTAGTTAAGGAATTATGAACTTGAAGTCTATTTGAGGACATGCAACAGTTTCCCCTTTGATTGAGGGATTTAACCATCAATTAAAGGATGAGGATGAGTTGTAATTATGAGTTGTAATTATTTGGCTTAATTATCTGAGTCAAGTCTAGTTAGATTAATCTAACAAGTTTTTAAACTAATAAGATTCAGTTTGTTAATGCTTGCGTGCATGTAACAACTGGTATTTTTAGATAACTGCATATTATAGCTTAAATAACTCATGCATGTCAGTTCAAACAAAGATTGATTTGAGATCAGAGAAGGGATAGTGTATTATCAGTTGGATGAATATTTTTCCTATAAAGGAAGCTCATCCATGATGAGGATTTATCTCCTTCAGGTTTGTGTAGTTATTTCAGAGGCCAGTGTTGTGCGTGAGGTGAGAATCACACAGGTTGTAGCTGGAGGACCCAGGAAAGACTGTGCATAGAAATAGGAGGCTTAGAGGGTAGAGGAGAAGGTTTGTGAGAAGCTTTTGACTGTCTATGACAAGCAGAGGGATTGTACTGAGAGCTGGATAGCTTTCGAGCTAAGGCTTTGCATAATCCGGACATATTTCCACTTGTATGCTAATACAGAGATGGGGTTTTAGGCTGGTGCTTTCCCTTGGTTATATCTTCTGTTTTATGTGTGTTTTATTTCTCCATATTAGTTATATGTGCTCTTATTGATCTTGCTCAATTCGATTAAGCTTCCACTAAATTGTTTGTAGAAGTAGATCAAGTGTTTTTCTTTAATACATTGCATTACCAGGTGATATGCAGGTGGGAAATTTCTACATGGTATCAGAGCTACCTGATTTGTAGAAAAATTTCTGCATAGTATCAGAGCTAGCTGATTTGTAGAAAAATTCTACAAAATTCTACATGGTATCGGAGCAAAGGTGATCAAAGGAGAGAATCGTATACTGAGAGGATATTTCAAAGTTTTGAGTTTTGGGCCGAGAGTTTGCAGAGCAGATCTGAAAATTTTTGTACAAAAAATTTAGAAACAAATAGAAGATTTGGATTCCTTGTGGAAAAATACCCAAATTCAAAAGAAAAAAAAATCGCCTGAATCAGAGTTCGGATGAGGGAGATATCACTGATTTAAAATTATCTCTTTTTGTAAAAAAGGTTGTGACGGTGGGAAAGTGTAAGTAGATTGGTGTGCTAGCCAAGAACCTGTATGAACTTGAGGTACAATATGCATTCAAAGCCTTGAGGAGCAAGGCAAAGGTTAAATACTTGGTGGTTGAGAGGGAGAGTAAATAACCTCTCAACATGCAGCACCAAAAGAAGTCTCAGACAATTATGGAGGATCCACAATTAGTGAAGAAGCTTCAGGAGGTTGTGGAGAAGCCGCAACTAGAGAATCTGAGAGGAGATCGAGTAGAGACATCTACTCATGCAGAGACCTCCAGTAGGGGGAAACTTCAAGCCAGGTGGGCTGAGGGATCACATGCAGCCATACCTCCAAGTAGGAGGTGGGGCAATGTGGAGTGATCGTCCCAAGGAGGAGGAGTAGGATCCTTGAGGTACCCAATCTCTTGGATTCAACTTTGCTACAGGAGCCGCAAAGAGGAGTAGCAGGACTGACTAATTGGGTAGAGACAGATGCGGATGGAGCAGAAGAGAGAGCTACAGTGCAGTGAATCCTAGGACAACGCAGAGCTAGTAGGCCATAGCAATGGGAGAGGCACAAGTGTGTTGCATAATGCAAGGTAGCACAGAGAGGTGTGCAATGGTATGAGATGCATGGAGATGTTGCAGTAGCACAAAGGCCAGATAGGGAGCACTTGTCAGTAGCAGGTAGAGCTTCAGCATCAGAGTATGTTTCTAGCCCAACAGAGAGGTTAGTTGGGAGTGTTTTTGTTCCGAGAGTTGCTGGAGAAACCACACTTGGTAGATGTATTGCATGTAGAACATTCCAAAGGTAAAATATCAGGTTTGAGAGGAAGTCTTTCTTGCTGAGAGGGAGTGTTAAAAAATGGCAACAAGAAATTGCTAAAAATAGAAGTTCTAAAAATAGCAGTTTGGGTACCAGTGCTGGATTAGGTAATAGGGAACGAAAAATGGAAGTGATAAAAATAGAAGTTATATTTTTAGCAGTTCAGTGTGGGTTCCTATTTTAGTCAGTCCCTGGACTAGAAATAGGAAGTAAAAATCGAATTTGATATTAACAATAGTTTGTAAATTAATTAATTAATTCAGTTTGAGTTAATTAGTTAAGGAATTATGAACTTGAAGTCTATGTGAGGACATGCAACATTTTCTCCTTTGATTGAGGGATTTAACCATCAGTTAAAGGATGAGGATGAGTTGTAATTACGAGTTGTAATTAGTTGGCTCAATTAACTGAGTCAAGTCCAGTTAGATTAATTTAACAAGTTGTTAAATTAATGAGATTCAATTTGTTAATGCTTGCATGCATGTAACAACTGGTACTTTCATATAACTGCATATTATAGCTTAAATAACTCATGCATGTCAGTTCAAACAAAGACCCAGTTGAGATTAGAGAAGGGACAATGTATTATTAGTTGGATGAATATTTTTCCTATAAAGGAAGATCATACCTGATGAGGATTTATCTCCTTCAGGTTTGTGCAATTATTTCAGAGGTTAGTGTTGTTGTGAGGTGAGAATCACACAGGTTACAGCTAGAGGACCCAGGAAAAACTATGCATAGAAATAGGAGGCTTAGAGGGAAGAGGAGAAGGTTTGTGAGAAGCCTTTGACTGTCTATGTACAACAGAGGGATTGTACTGAGAGCTGTATAGCTTCCGAGCTAAGGATTTGTGTAATCCAGACATATTTCCACTTGTATGCTAATACAAAGATGGGGTTTTAGACTGGTGGTTTCCCCTGGTTATATCTTCTGTGTTATGTGTGTTTGATTTCTCCACATTAGTTATATGTGTTCTTATTGATCTTTCTCAATTAGATTAAGCTTCCGCTAAATTGTTTGTAGAAGTAGATCAAGTGTTTTGCTTTAGTACATTGCATTTCCAGGTGATCTACAGGTGGGAAATTTCTACATGGTATCAGAGCTAGCTGATTTTTAGAAAAAGTTCTACATGGTATTAGAGCTAGCTGATTTGTAGAAAAATTCTACAAAATTCTACACTTGATTACCTGAATTTCCTCCTCCATGTTTGCCAACACGTCTGGTCCAATTAACACCCTGTTAACTATACTGCAACTAGTGGGAGTATTACAACTCCGCCCATACAATTCCTCAAACAGACTCATCCTAATAACCATTGTTGTAAGAGAACTCTACCAGTGGTGATGTTTACATCCATACACATATGTTCATATACCTAGACATCACAGAAAAACATATGCCAAACATCACACAAAAACATATGCCAAAAAATAATCCAAACATCATACCAAAATTTCTTTGCTTCAACTGGAAAACAATGAAGGGTACGTAGCCCGCATCTGATCCACCATCCCCCATGTAGCTTCATTGGGCCCAATGTGATTCCACTACACGTTAACTTGCTCGATTTCTCAGTTCTAGAGCATGTGCACCTTTCTCTGCAATATACACTGAGGCTCCTAATGGAATTCTCCATATGGCTCCACCTGCAATACAGACCAGTCAATCACCTAATCAACATCTTTAACATACTTCTTAAGAAATGACACATCGAAAAAATCATGGAATTTTATTTTTGGAGGCAATGTAAGTCAATAGGATACTAATCTGATGCTCTAAATAATCCTGAAAGGTCCACAAAACTATGGTGTCAGCTTGACACATGATCCAATATGCAAGAAGATCTTCGGTTTGATGCGCAAGTGCACATGTCCCCCAACCTAGAATGCCTTAAACACCCTATTCCAATCTGCATAAATTTTCTACCTATCCTGTGCTTCTTTCATAATTATTCTTGATTACCTGCATTTCCTGCTCCATGCTTTCCAACATGTCTGGTCCAATCAACACCCTGTTAACTGTATCGCTGCAACTGGTGGGAGTATTACAACTCCGCCCATATAATGCCTCAAATAGACTCATACGAATACCATTGTTGTAAGTGAACTCTACCAATGGAGGTATTTACATCCATACACATATGTTCATATACCTAAACATCACATCAAAACATATCCCAAAACATATACCAAACATCATACCAAAACTGCTTTGCCTCAACTGGCAAACAATGAAGGATACATAGCCTGCATCTGATCTGTCATCTCCCATGTAGCTTCAATGGGCCCAACATGCTTCCGCTACACTTTAACCACTCGGTTTCTCAATTCCAAAGCATGTGCACCTTTCTCTGCAATATACACTGAGGCTCCTGATGGAATTCTCCATATGGCTCCACCTCTAATACAGACAAATTAGTCAAATGATCAACATCTTTAACATACTTCTTAAGCAATGGAAAATGGAAAAAATCATTGAATTTTATTGTGGGAGGCAGTGTAAGTCGATAGGATACTTGTCTGATCCTCTAAACAATCCTGAAAGGTCCACAAAACCATGGTGCCATCTTGACACATGATCCAATATGCAAGAAGATCTTCTTCGATTTGATGTCCAAGTGCACATGTTCCCCAACGTAGAATGCGTTAAGCAACCTATTCCAATTTGCATGAATTTTCTACCTATCCTATGTTGCTTTCAGAATTCTTCTTGATTACCTGCATTTCCTGCTCCATGTTTGCCAACATGTCTATTCCAATCAACACCCTGTTAAGTGTATCACTGCAACTGGTGGGAGTATTGCAACTCCATCCATACAATGCCTTAAATAGACTCATCTTCAAATATCCTAATACCCATTGTTGTAAGTGAACTCTACCAGTGGAAGATACTCTTCCCACTTCCACTGCTCATGCATCACGTACATCCTTAACATGTCCTCCAATATCCTTTTGACCCTCTCAGTGTATCCATCTATATGTGGATGAGAAGCTATACTAAAGGCCAAATTTGTGCCTAAACCTACAAATATCTCCTTCCAAAACTTGGAAGTGAACTTTGCATCCCTCTATGACACACAATTCTTTGGAACACCATGAAATATGGCCACGTCCCTGATGAACAATGTGCCACATTGCTAATTGAGAATATAGACTTCACTGGAATGAAGTGTGCAACCTTCGTCAACTTTTCCATGACAACCATGATGGAATCATGTTGTCTCACTGTCCTCGGCAAAACTATGATAAATTCCATGTAAATGACCTCCCATTTTAACTTTGGAATCACAATCGGCTATAACAGTCGACCTAGATTCTTGCACTCTGCCTTTACATGTTGACAATTCAAACATCTAGCCACAAACTCTTCCACATCCTTCTTTATATTTGGCCAATAATAAAACTTCTTAAGTGAATTCAATGTCTTGTGGTACCTTGGGTGATCGGAATATGCTTTCGCATGAAATTCCCTCAAGGTCACCTTCTTGAGCTCACTGCTATCTGGCACATATATCTTGTCTCTAAACCTGACCAATCCATATTCCATAAGACAATAGTCCACATCTTGTCCACCTATACATGTACCTGTACCACTACCTGTACCTATACATGTACCACTACCTGTATTTATACCACTACATGTACATGTACCTATAGCACTACCTATACCTATATATGTACTCTATTGCAGCCTATGCACAATCTCTATATACCTGACATCCCCCTAACCTACCTGCAAGATCCTATCATGTAGATCTGTCCCATAGGAACTCATAGCTGCTATATGATTTATGAGTATGTGCCTGCTAAGAGCATTTGCAACCATGTTCTCTTTTCCTTTGATTTATCTTATCTCAAAAACAAACTCATTGATCATGGACAATCGTTTATCTTGCCTGGTATTCAGATTCAGCGAGTTAAATAGATACCTCAATCCAGTATGATCACTCATCAATACAAACCTACTACCAAGAAGATAGTTCCTCCACATCTTCAATGCATGTATGATTGCTTCTAGCTCAAGTTCATACGTTGGACATTTATGCTCATGTTCATTTAGTTTGTGTGACTCATAGCACACTACCTCTCCTTCAGGCTTCGTACATAAGGACTCCACCAAGTCCTCTCTTACAAGCATATGTACATACTACAAGCTCTTTGTCTAGATCTACAATCTTTAACACTAGAGCATGTGCCAACAATGGCCTCACATTCCTCTATCCATTCAAACTTCTTACCTTTCCTTTTCAATGATGTAATAGGATAATAAATCTATGAGAATTTCCTGATGAACCTCCTATAATAACCTACCAATCCCATGAAGGATTTCACCTCATCTAAATTTCTAGGAGCTTCCCACTCCATGATAACTCATACCTTTTATAGATCTATTGCTATGCCCTCCTTGGAAACAACATATCCTAAGTAATGTACCTTAGTCTTAAAGAAGCTACACTTGTTGAGCCTAGCATACAACTGATGCTCTCTCAACAACCTCAACGTTTCTGCTAAATGCGTGGCATGCTCTTCCTTATTTTTAGAATATACCAATATGTCATCAATGAACACAATAACAAACTTATCCAAATAGCGATGCAACACAATATTCATCAAACACATAAAGGTAGTTGGATGATTAGTTAAACCAAATGGATCTACAACAAGCTCATAATGCCCATACCTAGTCAGGAAAGATGTCTTGTAAATGTCCCCCTCTTTAATGCATACCTAATGATATTTGGATCTCAGACCAATCTTTGAGAACACTATTGATCCCTTCAGCTAATCAAATAAGTCATCAATCCTTGGAAATAGATACTTTTTCTTGATGGTCACATTGTTTAACTGCCTATAGTCAATGCATAGTCTGAGAGTAACTTCCTTCTTCTTCACAAACAATACCGGTGTGCCCCAATGTGATACACTTGGCCTAATGTATCCCTTTTAAATCATCTCCTTTAGCTTCAAATTTAACTCCACCAACTTAGGTGTTCTCATCCTGTAAGGTTATTTTTATGCTAGAGCTTCCCCTCATACCAACTCAATAGAAAAGTCTATTTTTTTGTGAGGTGGTGACTCTGAAATATCTATGGGAAACACATCCTGAAACTATTGTAGAACTGGGTGCCTACTCAAAACATATGCATCCTCAACTTCCTTACCTTTGTCACTAAAGATATGTATTATAAATAACACATGCCCTTTTCTTTGACTACGCTTTACCTTCATAGTTGTCACTATCCTAAATGATGTGGATTTCTTCTTTCCCTATAAGTCTCTCAATTCCCCATTATCATCAAAGCACTCAATATATTTTTCATAACAATCCACCTTGGTCATATGAAGGTATAGCTAATTTGTTAGGAAACCAGCTCACAAAAAGATAGAAAATATAGATCAACGCCTTAGAATTCGGCCTCTTGGATGGGGCAACCTCCTTTACATTACACAAATGAACAATTCTTAGATGATACAAATGACTAAACCTCCCTTCTATATATAGGAGTCTAAGGGGTCACAATATAATCAAGCTGACATAACAGTAACAACATAAGGGCACAAAAATAACAATAGTGGGTTTCTATGGGGTATACTAATAACAATATAGGGACAATAGGGGCACAATAATAACAATAAGGGATACAATGACAATAGTAATGGGGGAATCACTAGTATTATAGGGGCCTAACATGCCCCTATCCTTCTAAAAAGGGTTGTCCTCAATGCTTGAGTAGTTCTGGATGCTTCTGTATAAAATTCTCATCCTCCCATGTGGAATCATCAGCAGATAAGTTCTTCCACTTGATGAGACACTCTGAAATTGATCGATTTTGTAGCTGTCAAGTTCTTGTTTCTGTGACTGCTTCCGGTTCCAATATGATTTTTCCTTCCTCGTCAATTTCTAGCAATATTGTTTGGACTGGGATCTTGTCACCTATAACCTTCTTTAAACATGAAACATGGAAAACTAGGTGCACTCGAGAAGCTACAGGAAGCTCCAATTTGTATGCCATAGTACCAATCTTTTGGAATACCATGTACAGACCATAATAATTTGGTGATAATTTATTATCCTTCTTAACTTGCTCGAGGACATTTGTTTATATGGTTGTAGCCATAGGAATACCCAGTGACATACATCAAAACTTCTTTCACTACGATGTTGATCTGCCTGTTGTTTCATTCTATTATGCGCCAATGTGAGGTTATCCTTTAAGAGTTGGAGAACTTGTTGTTGATGCTCGATGTGATATTCCACTGCTTGAACTTTAGAATTTTCTCTTAAATATGATGTGATGGATGGTGGATGATATCCATAAAGTGCCATAAATGGGGTCATTTGTGCTGTAGTATGGAAGGAAGTGTTATACCACCATTCAGCTAGAGGCAACCATTTGACCCATTGTGTCTATTATCAGATACAAAGCAATGAAGATATCGTTCCAGACATCTTTTTACTATCTCAGTTTTCTCATCAGATTGAGGAGGTAAGATGAGCTATGAGCTAACTGAGTATCGAGACAAGAAAATAATTATGTCCAAAAATTTCCAGTGAAAATGGGATCTTTGGCACTTACAATAATCTTTGGGTTTCCATGTAGCTTTTGAATTGTTTCCATAAATGCAAAAGAAACTATACTGGCTTTAAATGGATGTGATAATGCACAAAAGTGTGCATACTTGGTAAGTCTGTCAACTACCACCATGATGACACCCTTTCCTTCGGACTTGGGTAAACCTGTGATAAAATCCATTGAAACCTCCTCCCAATGTTGGCTTGGAATGGATAAAGGTTGTAATAGACCTAGGGTCTTAATTGTTTCAAATTTATTTTGTTGGCAAAAAAAACATTCTGCCACAAAATTTTGAATGTCTAATTTAAGGCCATCCCAAAAGAATTCCTTCTTAACCCTGTTGTTGTTTTTTAAAAATCCTGAGTTCCCTCCTAAGGGAGAAGTGTGCAATTCCATAAGAATCTTTTGTTTGAGTTGGGAATTCTTATATAGGTATAAGTGATCCTTGTACCATAACGAATCATTTTTCCAGCTAAATGTATCAGATGTATTGGGATCTTGTTGTAACTTTCGAATGCATACCCACGCTTCTTCGTCATTCTTCCATTCCTCCCTTGCTTCGTTTATCCAATCTGGTTGAATAATAGAAATGGCACACAACAATGCTTCCACATCCTCATCCTTTCTTGAGAGTGCATCTGCCACAACATTTTTCTTCCCTTTTCTGTAGATGATTTCAAAGTCATAACCCAACATCTTTGTGACCCATTTTTGTTGCTCTTCAGAGGATAGTCTTTGTTCTAAGAAGTATTTAAGGCTCATGATCCATTTTTACCTTTAAGTGTTTTCCCATTAGGTAGGATTACCATTTCTTAAGTGCATGTAGTATTGCCAACATTTACTTCTCATGAATAGCTTTGTGTAAATACTTTCCCTTTATTGGATGACTTTCTAAAGCAATGGGTCTTTCATCTTGCATTAAAATAGCACTAATTCCATTTCCTGAAGCCTCACATTCTACAATAAATGTTTTTGTGAAGTCCAGTGTAGCTAAGACCGGTGCTTGGCACCTTGCCCCTTTAAGGTGTTTGAAGGCTTTTCTTTCTTCTCGAGTCCAAGAAAATGCATCTTTCTTCAATAATGTTGTTAGAGGTGCTGCTATTCTCCCATAATTCTTAACAAACTTGTGATAACACCCTGTCAACCCAAGAAATACTCGCATATGCTTTATGGATGTGGTGATTTTCCATTCCTTAATGGCTTTAATTTTTCTAGGGTCTATCTTAACACCTTCATGAGATACAATATGACCCAAATATTCCACCTCTTGTACTCTAAGAAACGTTTGGAGCCTTTTGCATATAATTTTTTCTCCTTCAATAGTTTGAGCACTATGTCAACATGTCCAACATGATCCTTCCAAGACTTGCTGTAGATTAGTATATCATCAAAAAATACCAACAAAAATTTTCTAAGGGTTTGAAACTGGAATTCATCAAACCTTGAAATGTAGAAGGTGCATTGGTAAGGCCAAAACGCATGACCAAAAATTCATAATGACCCTCATGAGTTCTAAATGTTGTTTTCGAAATGTATTTAGTGTTCATTCTGATTTGATGATATCCTGAACAAAGATCCAACTTGGTGAGGTAAATTGATCCATGCAATTCATCCAATAATTCATCAATGACAGGAATCAGAAATTTATCTTTAATAGTGAGCTTGTTGATCTCCCTATAATCTGGACACATGTGCCATGATCCATCCTTCTTGTGCACCAATACTACTAGAGCAGAGAAACAAATTTGACTAGGTTGAATTATACCAGCCTCTAGCATTTCTGCAACCATACATTCAATTTCACTCTTTTGGGCATAGGGATATTTTTACAGCCCCATGTTTGGAGGAACAGTTCCTGGAATCAAATGAATAGCATGATCATGATCACAAAAAGGTGGGAGACCTTTAGGAGTCTCAAATACCTTGGAATTATTGTCCAATACTTTTTGGAGATATGGAGAAATAGATGTTTTCGATGTGGGAACCTCTAGTGAACATAATTGTGCATGTACACGCCATTGTTCCTTCTTTAGGAGCTTTGTAATACCGTTAGAGCTGATTATCTTTCCCGGTTTCCCTGCAATACCCCTTAATTCAACTTCCTTTCCTTCCACACAAAATTTCATGAAAGTTTCTCGAAAATTAAAAGCTATTGTACCCAAGGATTGTAGCCATTGGAATCCTAGTACAACATCAACACCATCCATTGGATTGGAAAGCATTGGGCTATTCAATGCATATTCTCCCATGGATAGCTTGATATTGTGTCACTTTCCAGAGGATTTTATGGTTCCTCCACTTGCAACCATCACTTGATGCTCTGGTGCTGGATATTGGAAGCAATTCAATTCCTTTGCTATCTTACAATGAATAAAATTATGGGTACTTCCCGAATCAATCAACACTATTATCTTTTTCTTCTTCATATGTCCTTCTATCTTGATAGTTTGAGGAGTGGTAATTCTAGCCAATGTATTACAAGATATGGTCAGATTCATTTCTTCTTTATCTAGGGTTTGTTCCTAAAGTATATCCTCTTCTTTTGACATTTCTTGTTCCTTTTCTTCCTCCTCTTCACAATCTATGTAGAATAATTTCTTCTCAGCACACTTATGAACTTTAGTGTATTTTCTATCTCAACTGTAACAAATCCCTTTTGCTCTTTTTTCTTTCAATTGCTGTGTTGTCAAACTTGTAGGTTGTGGAAGGCTAGGGGCAACAAACTTCCATCTTTATAGTTATGAGTGGTAGGATTCCTAGTTGCCATAATTTTTCTTTCCATTTTTCTTGCTAACCCAAATGCCTTATCCAATGAATCAGGCTCCCAAAGGTGAACCTCATGTTGGATATTATCCTTTAAAGTCCCTATGAACACGTCAATCCTATGCTCCTCTGCAATATCTTTTACCCTTACGTTCAATTTTTTGAAGTCCTCAATGTGCTCCATCATTGAACCCTTTTGTTTGAGATTTATCAATTGGCTAAAAAAGGTGTTGCTTTTTGTATCCTCATAATGTGCTATCATTTCTTATGTAAAAATTGCCCAAGTGACAATTTTTTTATGAGAGCAAAGCCATCGATACCATACAAACTGATTTGGTTACAAATATAAAGTTGCAATACGTACCTCTTGTTTTTTTTGCACATTATGGAGATCAAAAAATTGCTCCATCTGTAGTATCCATGTTCCAGGATCCTTGCCATCAAACTTCATCATATTGATTTTTGGAACATGGTGGGTCTTCAATCCAATATTAGAGTCTATGAAATCATGATTAACATTTCTTTTGTTCTCATCATGAATTTCCTTGACTACCCGTTCACCATTAGTGACCATTTCTTGTAGCAACTTACTCAAATTTATCTTCAATTCTTCCATCTTTTCATCCATGCCATTCATCTTAGCTTCCATGCCATCCATCTTAGCTTCCACGCCATCCATATTAGCTTCCATACCATCCATCTTAACTTGCATGCCATTCATATTAGCTTCCACACCATTCATCTTGGCTTCATTTACCTTTAGTGAGAGTGAAATTTGTTGTACTTGGTCATGTAATTTTTATATATCATGTTGCATTTCTTCCTCTTCTTCATGAGTCATGCTAGAGATTTCAGGTTGCTTACTAGATGTTTCCATTTTCTTTCTTCGAGGCATTAATTAATGCTAATAATTCTTGACTACTCCATTTGAATTCCTTCAAACTAATTTTTCAAACCAATCTTATACAAAATTTTAAAAAAACTACACACCTTTTTTTCACTTTGTAAGAGCTTGATATTGAATCTGTTGTAACTTTGTAACTAGGGATCTCGAATATCTGAAATCTTCCCTGTGGTATCCTTTTGAGTCTTTATTCTAACTCCAAAAGTCTGATCAAGATTATATTCTCTAAGGAAGAGTTATGCCAAATCTCGCACGATGACCTGATTATAAACTAGTTCAGTTGAGCGAACTTCTACGACATGCCACGCATCACTATTTCGACCTTAGTACTTGAAATGGATACATAGAAAACTACAGTGTGTCCTATTTCTGAAACTTTTGAAGAAATGTCAATTGGATGCTCCAAACAAAATTTATGACGATTTTCCCTAGGTCACCTGTTTGGAATGTAATTCGGGAATTTGCACAAACCCTAAATTCCTCAGATCATATCTCTGCAAATATAGTACAAAAAGCTCTAAAATTTGGACTCAAAGTTTAGACTGATTTCAGCTCAAATGGGCTTCTTTTGTAGCTTCTGAAACATTGCAGAAAAAAATTTATAGCGAAAATTCCACAATGACCTATTTGGAGCAGCGAAACCCTAGAATCCAAAGCTCTGATACCAAATGTTAGGAAACCAGCTCACAAAAAGATAGAAAGTATAGATCAACAGATTAGAATTCAGCCTCTTTGAGGGGGAAACCTCCTTTACATTACACAAATAAACAGTTCTTGGATGATACAAATGACTAAGCCTCCTGTCTATATATAGGAGTTTAAGGGGTCACAATATAATCAAGCCAACATAACAGTAATAACGTAAGGGCACAAAAATAACAATAGTGGGTTTCTATGGGGAATACTAATAACCATATGGGGACAATAGGGGCACAATAATAACAATAAGGGATACAATGACAATAGTAATGGGAAACTTCTATTATTATAGGGGCCTAACACAATCCATACCCAAAAGCATGATATGCGATCCTAATGGCAGTACATTCAAATGTGTTGTTGTAGGCATAACACTTAACTCAAATGCACAAGCTCTTATTGAATGGTGAACACTCTTCTTTGTACCTATAGCCAAATGCACCAACCAAGGTTCTACATGCACTTCTTTATTCAGATGACACTTATCCACTATTATATGGAATTTGTATCTATGGATAAACACATTTTCCCTAAGTGGGTGTTTCAGGGAAAACTACTGTCGATTTGAACTGCTAGTCCCACTAAGATGGGTAACTATCTTAGAAATAAACAATGAAAGCTTTTCAAGAGTTCCTTTGAGTGTGATAGATGGAAGGAAAGAAAAGAGGACCAACATGGATCTTCCGCTTTGATCCTAGCTTGATTTCTCCTTTCGTTGATAGAATTTGCCACACCTCTCCTACTTGTCCTGCTTCAAAGAGTACCTGTAGAGTCAAAGTAACAACAAACTATCAAATCATCTCTATATAAAAAATCATAAACAATGTGGAACCATAAACACATTGACCATACAATTGCATTTATAAACAATAAGATTCACAAATACAAGATCATATGGAGGAAAACTCAAAGAACTTTATTAATAGTAATGTAAGAGAGGATTACAACCCAGCTGTCTAATCTAGCATCATCCTCCCAGTTGTAGAAGCTTTTTTCAACTCATGAACAAGAAAATCACCCAACAATGCAATGTCTCTTCTCACCAACAAACCAACAACACTTCCTTACAAAATACAAAATTCTAGCCTCTAGATCTCTTAGATGAGGGATCCATTTATAGATGTCTTGCAAGGGTATGAATCAAGTCTGGGTTTTTTATTAGTGTCATTCCACTAATAGTAATTGGTTCCACTTGGATATTTCATGATCTCTTACTCATCCCTGGGAAAATTCGGAGAGGCAAGTGTCACAGGAGAAGTTTTTAGAAGATTCCATGATCATCCACCTTGCAAACTATCTCTGCCATTTGTCTATTCTCACTCATCGCACCCCATAGAAGGTTGTTTGAGTATGCATTGCACCTGGCTAGTTAGGGAGTCAGTATGCATCGCACCTAGCCCATGGAGCAGTCTGTATAGTCTAGTTTTGGTTAGTTCTGAGTAGCTTTTCAAGTGGAACTTCTGGGAAATGATGTAATCAGTTGACCATGATCCTTTAGGGTGTGAAAAAACACTTTTAGGGACTTAAGGAGCCCTTAGTTTATGGACATATGAGTTTGGGGTTGTAGTGCCCAAGTATGTCTATAACAGCTGCCCCCTAAAGCATGAGGTCGTAAATCTTCTGATGTCGGGTGAAATGCTTTATTCATGAGGATCTGAGGTATTTGAACTGGAAGGTGACCTATATAAGATACAATACAATACATCATCATCATATTATTTTCATGATCTAGCTGAGGCGGGCATTCCCGTGCTCAGCTTTATAAATTCATTTTCATGTACATAGGACAGACAATCATCTACTGTTGCAGAGTACTGATTCTTCGCATGAAGAGTCATCTTCCCGGGCTTAGATGACTATCTGTGCAACTCCTGTGTACAATTGATGTCTTTATTTTCCTAAATATATCGCAGCCCAGATGGATGAAACTAGATTCGGGGTCTTCAAAACTCGTCCAATCTTCACCTGATGTACAAGTCAATCCATGTGGAAAGATGTTCTGAAGTCAAACATGGAAAGACATCACCTGATTACCAGCCAATGATGTAAGATGTTAACAGACACGAGAGGAGTCACCGATAATGATGATGACCGTCAAGGTACTACACTACAATCCATGTGGTGTGAATATATGAGTTGATGTTGAACACCACACAAATTCTTTCGGTCGAAGGTCATTGATGTAAACCTGTTGCCGGAAGTGAGAAACTTGCCATTGAGGCCTGCAAGCTTCAAAGTACTTAAAGGTTTGTTTCTAAGTCAAATTCTGGGATAATGAGCTGATGTTGACAAGAAGTGATCTGTCATAGGAGGGTCTTGATGTATCCCACATCTATGACATGAAATGGAGCAAATGATTTTTGTGGAGGTGAAAGCGATCTAATGATATGAGGTTCAGGAATGGCAGTCACGAAAAAAGAAGCATGGATGTAATGCAGTTGATGAGGCGTTTGCTGGATGGTGAATTCTCTAAATGACTTCTCTTGGACATATTGGTGACACTGATATGGATTGGTAGCATTAAACCCATGGACAGCACGATAGACCATTGGTGAAGGTGAATGGAAAAAACCCAACCCAACTCAATCACGGTGGTGGAGTGAAAGTGTCATGTTCAAGAGCGACCTGCTACCAATAGAGTTCTTCAAGTTTTCTTCTGATTTTTCCCCAGTCATTGCTAACCAGTACCTCTTTATTTTTGACAAGATTGAGGAGGATAACATATGCTTCTATAATTTTCCCTTTAGGAAAACCTGTCGCTTTGTGTTTAGCGACCCTAGTGTCAGTGAAACTCGTTCTTGTCTGGGTGGACAAGTTTGTCGCTATTGTTTTAACGAGTTTAATGACAAAGATAACTGGGTCCTTTTCATGTTTAGAGAGTAAGAAAATGGACGAAAAGGAGACTCCAATAGTCCTTTTTCGTGGCATAATCCCTTAAGTCCGAAAATGTGTAAAATAATACGAAAGGGATGACTTTTCGATAGTTTTAACAAGCCGATAAAGGCAAGTGCTTGATATTTTTGTTTAATAATGCCTCAAGTCAAAAAATATTACAATATATGAGAGGGATAGCGTTCCCCTTACTTTAACGAGCTGGGAAGGCCAATAGCTCGACAATCTTTTTATATTTAACGAGTCTAAAAAGAGTTTAAAAGAGGCTCGTTTTTTAGGAACGAGTGATATTTCTGGGTAGAAGTTGGTTCCAAGTAAGTTTGGAACTTCTCAAAACATGGCAGTGTGAAGAGGGTTTCAATCAGAATCACTCGTCGCAGATGTTCCTCAAAAGGGTAAACAATCAAGTGGAACCGTATGGTCAGCCAAATGAAACGGAAGTTACGGAAGGAACACAACCAAAGTTCACAAAGGTTATTTACCAAAGGCATGTTTATTTTTTAATGAGCTTGAACCTTGTGCCAACATGTGCTCAGTGTATGTTGACTTTTTAATGAGCTTGAAACTTGCGGGAACATTGCTCTTACCAGTCTTTTGATAATGTCTCTTAGTAGATTTATTTTTTAATGAGCTTGATCACTAGTATAACATGTGCTCATGACCTTTTTATGTAAGCTAGAAACGACCGAGCTACGAGGTTAAAGGGTTAAGAACCAACTAAGAAAAATCAAAGGTCGTTTTTCACTTGCATGCAAAGGTTTGCATGCCCCCAGGTCTTTCAGTAAAAGGAGAGCTTCTAGGTTATCAAATGGAAGTCCTTGTGGTTAGGCAGGATCGTTTCTGTTGGGAGACAAAAGCTCTTCCTTTGTGATGTCCATCGAATAGACAAAGGTCATTGCTATGAGATTCCAATCACATAACGTACAAAGGTGAACGTTGTGAGCCTCACAATTGTACAAAGGAAATAATCGCATCAGACTGATCACATAACCTATATAGGAATTTTATTCGGTCTAAGTATTGTGTCCCCTCAAGAAAATCTCTCTTTTCCTCTGGGTTTTCCTGCCAAAGTAGACTAGGGTGCATGCCCCCTAATCTTCATCACACTCACCAAACTACTCACGGTAATTAGGTGGATGGGATGAAGATGGAAGAGACATTGTTGATGTGAAAAGACCATTTAGGGATGATGGTTGATTTATAGCTGTGTTTGAACCAGGAAATGAAAGTTGGTCGACAAGTTGCACTAGTCTGCCTTCATGTGGAAAACACATCACTTGAAAGAATGTGGAAACAATGGCTTCCATGTTATATATATAATCATGTCCCAGGAGTAGATTTTAATCTAGTGGACCTTGGACTACCATCACGTTCAAATAAATGGTTTTCTTTCTCAAAGTTATCGGTGACTTTGGAAGGATCCCTAATGGTCGATTGGTTCCTTTGTTGAAGCCCGAAAAATTTTGTTTTTCAGGAAAAAGCGATGGAAAACCAAGTGCTTTCCAAGCAGTTTAGGAAAGGATACTCATAGAAGCCCCTTCATCTATGATTGTGCCAGACACAATCATTTTGTAAACTTGTACTATGATTCAGAATGGTACATTAGATGGAAGGCGAGGTTTCGCTAGTTGATTCCAGTGAAATAAAATGACTAGACTGCTTGGAGGAGGTACCGAATAAATGTCTGGATAAGTTTAATGAACCGGGGGGGTCTCTTCCTATTGTGAAGGAATGGGCAGATTTCCCCCAAGTTCATTACACTCTAT
The DNA here is from genome assembly GCA_031772625.1 of Pinus tabuliformis. Taxonomy (NCBI): domain Eukaryota; kingdom Viridiplantae; phylum Streptophyta; class Pinopsida; order Pinales; family Pinaceae; genus Pinus; species Pinus tabuliformis. Next base: position 769,061,935 of record CM062815.1, read on the forward strand.
ATCGACAAAAAGAATTTGAATGGTGTCATTCTCATCCTCTTTGGAAACTTTATCATTTGAAGGTGGATTTTCTGAAGGTAATACTGGGTCGACTGCCATCTCTACCAGTTGACTTTGATCCGGTATGGACTCAAAAGGTTCACTTTCAATGACAGATGATTCGATCGACAATTGAGTTATGTTAATCAGGTTTTCAACTAGTGAAGGACTTGGTAAGAGTTTCTTGTATCCAGGTGGAAGTTTTTGTGGTGAAGCAGGACGGTTATCCAAAATTCTTTTGGCTTCGTCCAAAAAAGGACAACGGTGAAGAGTACGATCACCTTCACATAACCTACATGGAAATCTAACTTTTCCTTTTTTTCTGTTGACTTCGTTCTCACTAGTTGATGGTGTGCTGTCAACCTGACTGTCACGGGTTAATGACATTGAATGGTGCAACCAGGGAGACCATTCCATCAAGATCTATAGGATGCAAGGGAAATCTTGATGGTAATGTCTCTCCTTGCAGATTACGCATGGAGTTTTTTTTTGGAAACTTTAGTGTGCGGATTTTCGCCAGACGATGCATTGGTGTTCCCTTTTTTAGCTAGCTTCTTCTTCTTCTCCTTCCCTTTCTTTTTCTTCTCAGCTACTTGGTTTTTAGTATCACTAGTTTCACCAAGAAAAGAGGAAGAAGGGGAAGGAGAAACAAATAAATTATAAGGCGAAGGGGTAACTTTAGTATCATCTAGTTGCTAATTAGATTATTGCGGAATTGCGGTGTTTTGGATGACAGAGGTCAAGAAACGCCATACCGGCAGGCCGATTGTGATTCCTAGAAGGGACAATGTAGCCATATATGGAGAACCAATATCTCCCCAAGAGGAGAAAGGACTAGGATTCCCTCCAAGGGGGATTCCTTGATTGGTAGAATCCATTATCTCAACCTCAGATCAACGTAGGAACAAGGATGTTATTCCGTTTAAAATAAATTTTAAGACACTTTGACACAACTTGCTTTCTATTTTTAAGAGTTGATAAAAAGCTAAAGGTTACTCTAGTTTCCTTCGATTTTTAATGAGCCTGAAGTGACAAGTGCTCAGATGGACCTTTTCTTTTAAGGAGTCGAAAAGGAACGAAAGTGACTACTCTGGAAGTCTAGATAGAGGGTTTACCAAATCAATCATAAAACTACAAAATACACCTTGGTGATAAATGATAGAGAAATTACCAAGGACTTATGTACGGCAGTCAATCTTCCTGAATGTTGTTTTCAATCCATTACGATCGATAGGGCGGCAGACACGGATTCCTAAGGATAAAGGATATTAACCTATTGTGGTCTCCCAATATATACTCGACGGTACGGGGAGCACAAGTCCGTACAGGCACTTGTTGTATCAAAGAGGAGGAATCACCCAACCTTCGATGAAAATAATAGTTACCAAGTTTTACGATGCCAGAACACATCTCTAGCCTAGACTTCTAGATGTGTTGCATTAGATTCCAAAGTGTTTTTATGTTCATTTAGGTTTATTTTAGAGTTGATCTTGCTTAGAAGTTTGTCTTTCAAGGTTCACCGCATTATGTAGATGTGAATTTCCTAAATATGCAATCTGAAATGATAAACAGTTGTTTATGTTCTTTTAGCAATGAAAATCTTAGCTACAAAGGAAAGAAAATAATGATTTTCTTTCAGCAGAGAGCATAGAGCACACACTAAATGCACTTTTCTAAATCAAATTTCACAAGCAGTAAAAATGCAGATGCACATGCATGTATTTTTTTCCACTTTCTTAATGTGTGAATGATGAAAAAAAGCTAAGTACAGATCTAAACTATTTTTCTTTCAAAGCGATAGTGTTCAATTTTTCTTTCCAAAATGAAAGGAATACTAAGATGACACTTTTCAATTTCAAATTGAAAACTCTTTTCGACACTTGAAATACTAATAATTTCAAAATCAAGTACAATGACAAAAGTACAGTAAACTATCTAGAAGAGGAAGACTTTACAACACTCTTCTTTTGATTCAAAATGAAAATTAGGACACTTGCACCAAGAACGACAGTTCGATTAGGCTACTTTCGACAAAGGAAGATTGTAAATGATTGACAAATACATAAAAACATTTACAATTCCTAACTGATGGAGGCTGAAATAATGTGAAGGAATATGGTTACAACAAGAAGGTACTGATCATGAATAGCAAAACTAGAATAAAGCTGAAAACAAAGAGAAAAACCAAATTTCAAAGAAGAAAAATATTTCACTCAATCATCGCACTTGCAACATAGGGAAACAAGGATGCATCTCACTTGCAACACATGGGAGGTGTGATGCACCTAGGTTGCACAGTTAGCAATGGGCCATGGAGAAAAATTGAGCTCGATTTTTGCTCAAAACTTGCAGCTAAGTTCAGTGATTTAGGTTGAGTAATGATGGATAGTAAACACAAAGCATAAGGGTAGGATCTGATGAGGTTTTGAGCACCACAAGGGCACTTAGGATGCTTTGTAAGTCAGATGTTCAGTTCATAAACCAACCCGAAGATTGACTGAAGCAGCATTTATCTACTTCGCAATTGCATAGAAAAGGTGTTTCGAAGGCTAGCTGGCTAACTTCAAGATCTGTCTGTAGTTTATAAAGCAAACAATAAAAAAACAAAACAAACTATTCGTTCCCCAGTGGAGTAGCCATTTTGTTTTAGGGAAAACTAGTGTCGATTCGAACTGCTAGTCCCACTAAGATGGGTATCTATTTTAGAAACAAACAATGAAAGCTTTTCAAGAGTTCCTTTAAGTGTGATAGATGGAAGAGAAGAAAATAGGACCAACCTAGATCTTTCGCTTTGATCCTAGCTTGATTTCTCCTTTCCTTGATAGAATTTTCCACTCCTCTCCTACTTTTCCCACTTCAAAGAGTACCTATAGAGTCAAAGTAACATCAAACGATCAAAGCATCTCCATCTAAAACATCATAAACAATGCGGAATCAGAAACATATTTACCATACAATTGCATTTATAAACAATAAGATTCACAAATACAAGATCATATGGAGGAAAACTCAAAGAAATTTATTAATAGTAATGTAAGAGAGGATTACAACCTAGCTGTCTGATCCAGCATCATCCTCCCAGTTGTAGAAGCCCTCTTCACCTCATGAACAAGCAAATCACCCAACAATGCAATGTCTCTTCTCACCAACAAACCAACAACACTTCCTTATAAAATACAAAATTCCAGCCTCTAGATCTCTCAGATGAGGGATCCATTTATAATTGTCTTGCAAGGGTGTGAGTTAGCTCTAGGTTTTTTATTAGTGTCATTCAACTGATAGTTCTTGGTTCCACTTGGAGATTTCATGATCTCTTACTCATCCCTAGGCGAATTCAGAGAGGCAAGTGTCACAGGAGAAGTTTCTGGAAGATTCCATGATCATCCACCTTGCAAACTGTCTCTGTCGTTTGTCTATTCTCACTTATCACACCCCATAGAAGGCAATTTGAGTATGCATCACACCTGGCCAGTTAGGCAGTCAATATGCATCGCACCTTGCCCATGGAGCAGTCTGTATGGTTCCGTTTTTGTCAGTTCTGAGTAGTTTTTCAAGTGGAACTTCTGGGAAATGATGTAATCAGTTGACCATGATCCTTTAGGGTGTGAAACAACACTTTTAGGGACTTAACGAGTCCTTAGTTTATAGACATATGATTTTGGGGTTTCAATGCCCAAATATGTCTATAACAGTGGGTAGCTACACTTAGAAAAATAGAAAGAAAGTAATTTAACCTTTTCCTGTAGTAGATAAATGAGATGAAGGAACTTACTTTTCATCTTTCACTTCCTTGATCTCCTTTGAATTGCTCCCATCACTCCCACTCGAACTAAATCCATTCGATTGGTACTTGTCAACAGAAACAAAAATGACAACGATAAAATCATACATGATCTATCTACTATAAACAATCGAATTAACAACATTGAAACACATAATAATCATAGATATGAACAAGAATATGAGAAAAGGGATAAACAACTTTATTAATGTAGAAGGAAGAGTTACACCCAATGCGATTCGATCCCTTGTCACTCATCCAACTTCAGTCCAATCCTTGTCACACCAAAAGCACACCAATCCAGCAGCATAACATTACTTGACATGAACTCAAATCTCAAACCAACAATATTTCTCTACAATATTCTAATTCCAGCCCCCTCATCACTATGATGAGTGGTCAATTTATGGGGAAGTGGAGGTGGTTTTGTAATAAATGAGGGTATTGAATGGTTTTCCAAAATTGGAGTTAGTTTCCATGGAGCAAGGGATGAGAGGATATGAGGTTAATTGATCCATAGCCTCTCCAAATTTGACCTCATAGGATGAGATAAGAGTTGGGAATCCTTCTAGAATGCTCTATAATCATAGAATATTCCCAAAACCCAATGTGAATTTCGCTCATTCTCACCCAGCGCAAGTCAAAGAAGGCCTAAGTGCATTGCAGTGCAGGCATGAATGGGCCTACCTGCTTTGCAATGCAGTTACCCCTGACCAAGGCTGCACTGGTCTCCCAAGGAGGCATTTCAGTAGGGTTTCAGGCTAAGAAACTTTCATGGATGGAAGCATTCAATTTGATGACTTTTCTAAGGAATGTAACAACTAAATTAGGGTTTGATGAGCCCTAATTGTACTAATATCAATGTCGGGAATGATGTGCCCCAATATACCTATAACACCACCAATTTGGGACTAACATAACTATAATTAAATCCAGGGTCAATCAAAATAGAAACAACTTGATCACAAAGTTTATTGTCCATCTAAATGATAGATGCTTGATGGTTTTCTTGCCTAGTATCCAGTGCTGCATAGATATGAGGAATGCTCTGTCCAACATCCCAAAGAGTCCGTGCCTCTTGTGGGTTATAGATCTGAGGCCTACTACCTTGATTTTGTAGGAAATCTCTCTTAAGGTGTTCCTTACCGAATTTCCAACACTCCAACCGTCCCATAGCATCACCTCTATGCTGCTGTTGCGATCCATGTCCCTATCTAGTTGCATTGAACTTCTTTTGTGGTGTCACATTTCCATTCTTTCTACATTCTGAGGCCTTTTTCTTCTTTTTTTCCTTTAACCCTTACCTTTATCCTTATCCTTTCCTTTCCATCCTTCTTGAGATTCATTCTTATGATTTTACTTTTCATAGCAATGTTTCAATTTTCCAATAAATTCCTCAAGTGACTGAGGCTCATCATACTCAATTTGATATCTAAATTCTAATGGAAAACCACTAAAAAATCAATGAACTTTAGCCTTCTCATCCTTAAGATACGGTGCATACCTAAATAGATATAGGAACTTAGTTGTGGAATATTCATCCGTCATCGATCCCATATTTAGCTCATAGAATTATTTGTCCTCACTATCGTAGTACCTTTCTCACAAGTAATTCTTCCTAAAAATCCTCTTGAACTCATGCCAACTCAATACCTCCATCCCGATGTCTCTAACCCACTTCACATTTTCCCACCAGATGTTTTCTTTACCTTTGAAGTTGAAGATAACAATTCTGGTATTCATGCTTTCTGTGTAATCATGCAACTTAAAGAATTTGTTCATCCCAAGTATTAAATCCTTTGCATCTTCAGGTTTCTTCAAGTCTCCATCAAAATTAGGTTCCTTTGGTTTCCTAAATTCATCTGGAAATTATCTAACCCACTTCACATTTTCCCACCAGATGTTTTCTTTACCTTTGAAGTTGAAGATAACAATCCTGGTATTCATGTTTTCTGTGTAATCATGCAACTCAAAGAATTTGTTCATCCCAAGTATTAAATCCTTTGCATCTTCAAGTTTTTTCAAGTCTCCATCAAAAGTAGGTTCCTTTGGTTTCCTAAATTCATCTAGAAATTATCTCCTATCACTCCTCTTGTAAGGATGATAACGATGATGATCATGATGCCTGCCAAAAGATGAACTAGAATAATACATGTATTCAACACCTCTCCTATCCTAAGCATCAAATAATCCTCGATCTCTAACCTTGTCATCTTTATCTGACCTGTTACCATCATGAGACCCACTTCCATATGCCCCATTAGTTTTTTCCTCCTACCCATGGCCGATCTGAATTGGCCCCTATCACTAAAATTATGGCAAAATTTGAAGGAGTATTGCATTAACCTTTGCTTTTTTCTCTTGTGCCTACATGATTTTGTCATTTTCCGCCTTACAACTCCTTATTTCTTCCTTCAATATTCTCAATATGTCTGCTAAGTTAGAAGAGTTCCCAACACCACATTGCTCATCTAATTCATAGAGAGAATATTTGTATTCTACCATGTTTATAATCATTTTTATATCTTTCCTCCAAGGCATACTATGTTAGCTAAACCAAATCACAATAAACCAACGCACCTTAGCAAAGTTCAGGGAGGATATGTCTTTTGTAAGATCAACCAAATCAGTGTAATACATGTATAACATAATCATGACAACACGTATACATATAATACATAAGTATATAACCATACAACCATCATTCTATATAGAGTCTAGTCATCAACGCATGACCATATCAACTAAAAATACCATGACTTGATGCATGACAATGATAACCATACCAAATTACACTGACAATACACAGGCATAAACAAAATGTAACCAATCATACACTCATGGCGACACACTTCACAACAAAAACATCCTCTTTCACATGGCGACAACATTACAACCATGATTGGCACTATGCATATGCAACAAGCATATAGACCACAAGGATGATTAACACATGTGCAACCAACATGAATTCATGACCAATGTTGAGAATGAAATAAGATGATGGAGCTTAGTGGAAAGAAGTTGCCTTCACTAAGTGGGCCCGCAGGGCATTTTTGGCGCAAAGTCTATTTTTAGACATATGGATCATGGTCTATGAGTTGTAGGATGTTGTTTATGGATGATTGGTCATGTTGGGAAAAATAGATGGACTTCTATTTCTGGTTCACAACAGAGTGATCAGATTCTATTTTTAGACGGCCAGGCTAAAAATAGAAAAGTCAGATATTATTGTCTCATAATAATATTTAGACTATAAACATTATCTTATCCTCTTGGAGCACTTCAGTTTGAGCTACAGATGTGGCACATGTAGCTGTCAAAAGGAAATACGATTTTCTTGTGAGTCAGTTGAGCTATTGCATGCCGGACTTCAGTTAGAACTCATGTGGTTGAGTTTGGTGGAGTTGATTGTGGAGTTGATGGAGTTGTGTTCAGTTTGACTTCGTTAAACTAGTTGTAATTAGTCTAACTACAAATAAACTAGTGATGGGTGATGTGAATTAATTGATTAAATTAATTCACTAATTATTAACTCATAAAGCAACTAAAGAATACGTCAGTTAACTCAGTGCATGTACAGTTCAGTGGAGACAAGTGTTAGAGGTTGAGATTGCTATCAGTTGTGACTATAGTTGTGCATGAGATCTTGCACAATCAATGCATTGAGTATGCCCATGAGGATTGTGCAGTATATGCGCAGTGAAATAGCCTGTGCTCACGTGATTTTCATTTGGTATTGTGCAATAGAGGGAGGAAAATCAGTGGAGAAGATTTGAACCTGTGACTTGTTTGGATCTGAGCTAGTTTTATGTGTAACAGGTGGACATAGTGCTGGATACTTGAGAGGAGTATTGTACTATGCATTGTTACATGTTCTCAATCATTAATATACAGATAGTGTGGGGTTTTCAGCTGTAAGCTTTCCCCGGGTTACATACTGTGTTAATGTGTGCATGCGATTGATGTTTCATTGTTTTTGATGATGCTAAATTGATGATCAACGTAGAGGAGATTATGTATTGTGCATGTATTTTGCAATAGTGTATAATTGGGATAATCTCTGTGAATAAGTGTTTATTATTCAAAATTTCTCCATGGTATCAGAGCTTTTGATCATTAGATCTACTATTCAGGAAGTGTTTACATTCTATTTCTTCAGGCAGAGTCTGTAATCGGGCAAGGTAGCCTCTAGATTCATCCTTCCTTTGGAAGGTGAGATATCTGGTAAAATCCCATATAGTCAATCTCTGTATGAGAAATACTTTGTTCTCACGAATTCTAGATCAGAGGTGGTTGAGTTTGGAGCTGGTGGAATTCGAATTTGCAGCAGTGTTTTCTTGGTTTCAATGTTGCAATGTCTTTCAACAGATTGCTATTGGAGTATGCTCTTGAGGGCAGCTCGAACTATATTGCATGGAAGGATAGGATGGAGGCAGTGTTGGATGATAATGGGCTGAAGGAGTTCATAGAGGCTGAGGTCCCAAAGCCTACTGATGCTGTCGAAGCTGAGGTTTGGAAAAAGAAGACAACAAAGTGTCGAAGGATTCTATTGGAGGGCGTGAAGGATCACATTGTGTCCAGCCTGCATGGAAAGGCTTCTCCATACTTGATGTGGAAAGCGTTGACAGATCTATTCCAAAGAAAGAGCGATCAGAGGAAGCTGGTGCTCAAAGATAAACTCAGAAACATCAAATGTGAGAAGGGAGACAGTATGCCCAAGTATCTCACGAAGTTCACTCAGTGCAAGGATGAGCTTGGTCTTCTGAAGAGTTGGCATTCCTATCAGGACCCTGTCAATGGTTGAGAGAAATTGCCAGGATGGGAGAGACTTTGGTCAGATCTTGTGCAGGAGGAGATCAGGTGGAATACCAGGGACGAATCTTCATCAAAGGTACCTGATGAAGAAAATTGCGCTTTGGCTACCAAAGAAAGGAAGGGGAAGAACAAGAAGGCTTCTCAGTCTGGTGCGAAAGGCAAGAAGTAGGACATGTCCAAGGTGAAGTGCTTTCATTGTCACCAGCACGGACACTATGCCACTAATTGTCCGCAGAAGAAGAAGAACAAGCAAGCTGCTGGATCTGCAGCAGGAGAGGCTCTAGCCTCACAGTTTGAGCTTGATTTTTCATTGATCACATGCTTGGTTTCAAGTGTGATGGGATCGGTGTGGTTCTTGGACAGTGGTGCATCTTTTCACATGACAAGAGATCGAGATTTTTTTTCTCATATGGAGGACAAAGATCTTGGAGTGCACATCGAGATGGGCGATGATGGTAGATACAGTGTGACTAGTATCAGTATCATTTCCTTTGAGGTGGAGTCTAGTAAACCCTTCGTATTGAAGGAAGTGATGCATGTTCCAGGATTGAAGAAGAATCTTATCTCTGTGGTGATGTTAGAAGACAAGGGATATGATGTTGTTTTCAGTGAGGGAAAGGGTTTCCTCCGCAGCAAGACAACTGGAGAAACCCAAAAGATAGGGGTTCGAGTGAGGAACCTTTATCAGTTGCATGTAGATGGATGCATAGCAATGGCATGCAAGGCAGAAGGACTAGTGAGCTAGGATGATGGCAAGTTGTGGCACAGGAGATTTGGTCACCTTCACCATGGAGCCTTGAAGATACTGCAGCAGATCACTACAGGGATTCCTAAAGGCACTCTTGTGCAGTCAGATCAGTGCAAGGGGCGTGCCTTGGGAAAGTTTGTGAAAGCCACCTTTCATGAGAAGGACAGTCGTGCCACGACAATCCTTGAGATAATTCACACAGACGTGTGTGGAACTTTTTCAGTAGCTTTGACAGAAAAACACAGGTATTATGTGATCTTTTTTGATGATTTCTCTCGTAAGTGCTGGATCTTCTTCATACAAAAGAAGAACGAGACATACTCAAAGTTCTGCGAGTTCAAATCACTGCTCGAGAAGGAGTCGGGGAAGAAGGTGAAGGCTCTTAGGAGAAATAATGGTGGTGAATACATCTCTAGCGAGTTCAAGGACTTTTGTAGTGCAGAAGGGATTTGAAGAAAGCTCATAGCTCCCCATAACCCACAGCAGAACGAGGTTGCTGAGCGGAAGAACAGAACAATCGTGGGTGCTGCATGGCCGATGTTGCATGATCAGGGCCTGCCCCTTCACTTGTGGGTGGAAGCATGCGATACTGTAGTATATGTGCAGAACTGTTGTCCTCACAAGATACTTGGCATGAGTACACCTGAGGAGGCTTATTCTGGTAAGAAGCCTGATCTTTCTCATTTGAGGATTTTTGGTGCTAACGTTTAAATGCATGTGACGAAGGATGCCAGAAAGAAGTTGGATCTGACTACAGAGGTTTGGATATTTATGGGGTACACTGATACGCCCCAAAACTATCGTGTGTATTTTCCAGACAATGGTAAGACTGTTGTGCGACGTGATATAAAATTTTAGGAGGAGAAAGCCATGAAGTGTTTGCTTGAGAGGGAGCTACACTTGCATGTAGATGAGGAGCTATTAGTTCCTAAGCATGAGCTTCAGGACATGGATCAGCCACAGGACGAGGTTCATGGAGTGGAAGAGACCACTCATGCAGTGCCAACCATCAGAGAGCGAAAGCACTTGACAGAAGCTAAGCGATTGGATCAAGATGCAGAGAAAGTTGTAGGACCTCCTACAGCCCAATGTAGGCAGAGACTGTCACCTGATCGGTACACTGGATACATGGCTCTTGTGAGCAAATGTGTTGTGACTGAGCCATCCTCTTTTGAGGAAGCTGTGGAGGATCCCGCATGGGTAGACGCCATGGTGGAAGAGTATGGCTCGATTGTCAGAAACAGTGCATGGGAGATTGTTCCTAGACTGGAAGGGAAATCAGTGGTGGGTTCGAGATGGATCTAAAAAGTTAAGAAGGCAGCTGACAGGAGTGTGGAGAAGTACAAGGCAAGATTTGTTGCCCAAGGCTTTTCACAGATAGAGGGGTTCGATTATGAGGAGACCTTTGCACCTGTCGCAAGGTATTCTTCCATACGGATGATTCTTTCTCTCTCAGTGTAGATGGGATGGCACATTCATTAGATGGATGTGAAGACTGTGTTCCTCAACAGAGTCATTGAGGAGGAGGTGTACATTGAGTAGCCCGAAGGTTTTGAGATCTTCAGCAGCGAGTCGCATGTGTGCAGGCTCAAGTGAGCGTTGTATGGGTGGAAACAAGCACCACGTGCTTCGTACACACGGATAGACAGCTATTTCACTGGACTTGGATTCTCCAAGAGTGAGGCGGATCCTAACCTATACCAGATTGTGGTGGAGGGTAAGTTGCTTATCATTGTACTTTATGTAGATGATTTGACTCTAATGGGTGATGAGCTGTTGATACTTTCATGCAAGGATGATTTTTAAGGAGTTTGAGATGAAGGACTTGGGCCTCCTTCATTATTTCCTGGGATTGGAAACTTGGCAGCGCAGTGATGGACTATTTGTTTCTTAGGGTAAGTATGCTCGGGAGATACTGGAGAAGTTCAATATGCATGGCTGCAAGCCTATTGACACTCCTCTTCCTGGAGGTTGGAGGAAGGAGGATGCCAGTTCAGCAGAAGAAGTGGATGCCACTGTTTATTGACAGTTGGTGGGGTCACTTATGTATCTGGTCAATACACGACCCGATATATGCTATGCTGTTAACCAACTTTCACAAGCTATGGTTAAGCCAACCAAGCTCTTCTGGAAGGCAGGAAAGCATGTATTGTGTTATTTGAGAGGCACATCAGGATATGGATTATGGTATAGAGAGGAGGATGAGGTGAAGCTATGTGGCTTCACGGATGCAGATTGGGAAGGGATCCCAACGGACAGAAAGAGCACATCAGGAGTGGTCTTTAGTATCGAGTCGACAACAGTTTCTTGGTACAGCAGGAAGCAGAGATCTGTGGCACTCAGTTAAGTAGAGGCCGAGTATATGGCACCCAGTTTGGTTGCATGCGAGGCTATATGGATGAGGAAGATCCTGGTCGGTTTGTTCGGTTCTTACTTGGAGCCTACTGTGATTTACTGTGATAACCAGAGTTGCATTAAACTCTCGGCTAATCAAGTATTTCATGATAGATCTAAGCACATTGACATCAGGTACCATCTGTTAGCCTCCTATACCAATAGGCATTCATTTCTCATGATTGACAGTGGAAGTGCCAAAAAATGTTCATCTTCTGTGGTACTAAGGTTCCATTTTTGTGAAAGAAACAGACAGTTAAAAAATGTAAAGAGGGTATGCCTTAAAAGAATAATCAAAAGGCAAGAAAATGAATTGGTCAAAGAAAAAATAAATGAAATGAACCCCAAATAAAGACCATGAAAGTGGCTAGTCCAAATTGCCACTGCTACTTTGATGGGTGGTCCAACAGCTCAAGCTGGGCCATACCATGTTTTAATTTGCATGTTTTAGACTAGAGAGGAAGTACCTGCTCAAACAGTTCAAGCTTGACAGATGACTAGGTGGATAGAGAAAGGAAGGTGCCGAACTGCTTAATCTGAGCCCTTGGAAGTCATAACGGTAGACTTAGATAGGAGGGCAGCAAAAAGAAAAGAGAATTGTCAGGGTTTGCAAGGCTAAGTGCACCCATCCAAAGGAAGAAAAAATGTTAGGCATACTAGGCAGGGTAGGCATTTGAAGGTTGCAGAAAGCAAGATCTAAACATATGACATGGGAAAAATCACACCTGATCTCACAAAGAGGAGAAAGGCAAGAGCAATGGCCTATTTGGCAAAACTACCAAACCATCACTAACTTCCCTCATCCCCTTCAAAAGTTTCTTACTAACATCCCCTTGAGCACTGCAGGATCTGCCTGATCAGTCCTCCTTACATTTCTCATTTGTAAAATTTCATGTTAGAAGTGACTTCTCTCTTTGAAAAGAAGCCACATTTCTTGTGTAAAATCTTTCTTCACTCCCATCTGCTTCTAAAAACTAAGTTTACTCATTAAACTTAGCTCTTTACCCCTCTCTCACATCCCCAATTCATATTAATTTCTAATTTTACTATATAAATCCCTAAGTGCTACTCCTCCCCCTACTATTATAGCATTGTATGCAAACAACCCAAAAATGTATAAATATCCCCCCCTTTAGCATTATAGCTAACTAGCACTTCTATGGGAGACATTAGTCCACCAGGGACTATAGTCAACCCTTGCTTTGGGATTACTCTAACCTCTGGTTAGATTAATAACCTACACTAAACCCTCATCTACCCTTTTTCCGAAAAAACCCATGAAACCCCCCCCCTCGCGCTCAAACCTAATGTTACATATTGTTGGACCCCGACACATTAACCCATATGTATTTCGAAACCCATGAAAACCCCCATAACCAAAGTTTTCTGCCTGCACATATTAAATATTATTTAATTAGCTGGCGGGTCCCCACCCAAACTTGCACGCTGGGTCGGGGCACCCGCCAGCCGTCAATCTCCCGCTGCCCCCAATCCAAAGGTGGGCGGTCAATTTCAAATCTGGACCTGCCGCGCTTTAGCGTCCAGGGAGCGGGTGTTTTTTCTCCCGTATGCTGGACGCGTGGCGGCCATCGAAGTTGTTCGGAGACCCCCTCCCCGTTATCGCCTTTTCCCAACAGCGGTGCGGGGAAACCACAAACCGCTCTCCCACAATCCGCCTCCCCTGTCACGTCGCTCCCGCGTCAGGATGACGTCATACCCTGGGTCCCCGCCACCTCGCCGCGTCACCCTCCATGCCATCTTGTCGCCCCCACGTCCCTCCACCGTGTCCCGCCACTCTGGCATCCAACTCAGCACCCACATCGTACCCCGGCCCCGCCGATGACGTCAGGCTGACGTCATCGGCGGAAAAGCGCCAAAAACCCATATTTTCCGAATTTGTCGTTATAAACGCACAATTGAGCCATTTTATGTCATTTTCATTGGAAAAGAGAGGGAGCCGTTTTATTTTTTTACTACAAAAATTGCCTCCACACTGCGAATTCGAAGTTTGGGACGCCGCCACTCATCAATTCAATTGCGTTTTTCATCCATTGCTCAACCCGGCAACTCTCGGCGTTATTTATCCAGGTATTTGCTGAAATTTACCTATTTTGCCCGTGTTCATGCCATTTCTCTGCAAAGTTGTCCACTAAATACCTGGTAAATCCTAAATTAAACATTGTTATTCAGTAAATGCTGGCCCAAACATTCTGCATTGTCCCCTTGTCCAAAATTCACTGTTGAGCAATCATTCACGGCCTTAATTTGCAATTGGTCCTCCATCTGCCCGGCATTGTTCCCTTTTTCTGAGTACATAATTGAAGAACTGTATTTCACCAGCTTATAGTCCTGCCCTCCCTCTGCAATTCATCCTCACTGTTCACAATCCTTGTGAATTTACCAGAGCAGAGCAGAGGCAAGTCTGCTTAATCTACCTACTCCTCTTTGAATACACATCTGGCATCATCTGCATTCAGTCTGCCACCTGACTTCTAAAACGATTTACAAGCTTTTCCATTTACATTGTTACATTCAGAAACTGCATTTCAAAGATAACACTTGAGGACTATACAATGGATGCACCTGCACCCACAGCTCTCAGTGTTGCCCCCATGAATCCACCTAACAAAGAGCTTGAGGCCATGCCTCTTGCTGACAGAGATTACCTCATCCAATACCTTGTGGGTGACAAGAACCATTTACAGACCTTCCGGGAATTGAGGGACAACTATTTGAGCAACAATGACACATATGGGATATGGGAATCCAACCTGCCTCATTACTTTCTCCCATCTGTTAACATTTTTCCAGAAATCATTCGCTTATGTGCTGAGAATTATGATCCAACTCACAGAGCTGTCAAGTCTCCATCTGGGAGCATACTCTTCCACATCAATGCTGAATCCATCAACCAGATGCTCAACTTCAAACAAACTCAGCTGCTGTATCCCTTCTCCATGAACTATCTACTGGATACAGGTGCCAAGCTTTCCACTGCTGACATTCAGAAGATCACCAAGAAATTTATGAGAGCTGACCGCCAGCCCACAGGGCCACCTCCTTTCTTGCATGTCCATTTTACTGATGTGGGCCAACTTCTGGTTGACATGATCCCTTATGTGTCGGGCTATAAAACCAGTGAGTTCGTTGATGAGACAGTGTCAGTGTTATTAGTTGCTTACAGCCCAGACCAACCTCCTGCCTAACAATATAACTTTGCTAAATTCATAGCCAACAAGATACATGATCAACTTTTCAAAGTGGACAGGGAGGGTATATTCAAATATTCATCATACATCTACCACTTGTTCATGTATTATCAATCCGAGGACTTTCAGTGCCCTATCAAGAAGTTGGATTCTAGGGGAGAAAGAAGGTCTGTCATCTTTTGGTCATCAGTTTTCCACCAAGTCCAAGATTCACCATATTCATATTGTGAATTTATTGATCAATTTGTCTACCCGATCTCTTGCCTATTGATGAGGACCCCTCCTCCTAGACTGTCATTTGAAATCCAGAAAACTCTGCAGCTGTCCAAAAATTATAAAATAGGTGATTGGTACCTATACCAAGATCATACAGTCATCATAATTTATGGCTGCGAGCTCTGTCCATATAGGCTACCAAAATATGTTCCAATGAGACTGTTCGCCTTGGAGTACTATAGGCAGCTTATTCATTCTGACCTCACCCACTTTCATAGTGCCAAGAAGAAAGCCCACCTCAAGTTCAAGCACCACCCGGGCCCCTTCATCATGAACAAAAAAGAGGGATGGCAAGAGGCTGAGCAAATCCTCAAAGATAAATACAAGCTATCAAAAAGCTTTCGGTGGGTCCCTTATGACCCCGAAGGCTTCATCTGTGCTAGAAGGGTCAAGTACAAGCTGCTAGGCTATGAGGACTGTAAATTTCCCCATATTGAGCAGTATGCCAATCAGCAAGAATGGTTGCAAGACACATTAATTGAGAAACTAACTGAAGAAGGAATAATGCAAAGAAATTTCAAGGATTTGGAAAAAACTCTTGACTTAGATTCTATGCAGCAGGTAATCTTCAAGCAACCGCATCCAGTTGGAGAAGGAACCTCAACTACAACAACTGCACCAGCCACCCAGGCGCCATCTACAGCAGCATCAAGCACAGATAAGGGCAAGGGAATAATGGGTGCTAAAGAAGAGATAGTAAAAGAAAAGCCTGCCTCCTCAATTAGGCAGCAACAAGAGTAGACCCCTCCACCACAAACAGAACCACCAACAGTGCCTATATTGCAGACCCCTACACATGAGGAAAGGGGCAAGAAAAGGGACAAAAAAGAGTCCACTCCTGCTAGTGGATCCTCCCAGCAACCTGAGGCCAAGAGGCAAAAGGTTGACTCCCCAGTCATAGAAGAAATAAGTGAGGAAGTCCTTGAGAGTCCAAGGAAAGAAGGAGGAGACAGTCAGCAAATGGCTACAAGCTCTTTTCAGCAAGAGCAGGGATTACAGCTTGGTATGGAGGTGTCCTCCTCCATTCAGTAGAGCAAGAAGCCTTCAAGCACCAAGGCTTCCTTCAAAGAAATAAAAGCACAAAATGAGCTGTTGATAATAGAGGTGTATAAGCAATTCCTCAAAGCCACACCAGCTAAACAAGAGAGGCTGATGTCAGTTGACATACAAGAGGAAAAGATAATCCTCAGTCACTTCAAACCCAAGGTGCCGCAGCCTCACTCAGCTACAGACTTTGTAAAAACAAAGCTGGAAGTCATGGCAAAGGACATTCACCCCATGGACCAGATAGAGCTGCACAGACAAACGGGGGAAATGGTCTATGCCACCTTGGTAGATAGGGCCACAGTGGCCCATGAATTAAAAGAATCGCTGAAGAACACCAACATTCAGTTGGATTTCGAGAGAATGTCCTCCACGGCCAAGGACAACAGGATTAAGACACTGGAGGACATCATCGTGGACCTAGGACATGATCCTAAGGACCCAAAGGGTGTGAGGGCCCTCATGAAAAAGAAGGAAGATGATATTGCTGCATTGAAGAAAAGGTTGAAACTGCTTCCCACTGAGCACCCCCAAACAACAGAACTGTAGAAGGAAAAGATGTCTAATGAACAACTCGATCTAATAATGCAGCTGAATCAAAAAGTCATTGATCTAGAGAAGGATTTAGAAGAGGCATTGCAAGACAAACAGGGAGAATCAACCTCCCAACCTCCTCAAACTACCTCAACCACTGCCACCACTACAGAGGTAGCAGTAGCCCCTGTAACAACTACAGCAACAACAGAAGCAGCAGCAACAACAAAAGCTCCTGACTCTAGCTTAAACATGGATGATTTGACAAAGGCTATCAAAGAGCTGGAACTTCAGGAAACCGAGATCAAGCAGGCCAAGGAAAAATTGGCAGAACTAGAGGCCAAATATGACAAGTCAAAGATGACTGTAGCAGAGCAGTCTAGAGAAATTAAGGCCCTCAAAGACAAAATAAAGGCCTTAGAAAAAGAGCTCAAACTGGAAAATACTCTGGCAGAAATAAAGAGAATTTTGTGGGCCCGGATTGACCTCTGCCTTACTAGACAATGGAAGTCAATCAAGACAGTGCATGAACAAATGGAATTGATTGGCCAAGCGCAAATTGAGATCCAGAAAGCCAGAACAGTACGAGGGAACAGGCCTGAGCAGGCCAACAGAATGATAATTTTCTGAACAATCAGACTAAGGAGGAGCTGGCAGCCCTAAACATCATTAACAGAACAGATGTTGTCCTCACAGCTAAAAAAGTGCTCACCCTCAGAAATTTTGCACAAACTGTAGAAAGGAAATGTCATGAAATGCAGGCTGAGGTGGATGAGTACAAGCTCAAAATGGGAGCACTACAAGAAAAGGGATTGCCCAGCCTATTAACTAGCACAGGAAGACTGCTCCCCCGTGAGCAATATGCTACCAGGATGACAAATTTTATTGAAAATCAAATCACCACATCCGCCAGTACTTCTGAGGAAACAGGGCCTCCAACAGGGTAGGGCCTATATGAAAAACTTGAAAATCTATTTTTTATTGAACATGAGATTAATCATCTATTTGAGGTTCCTCCCAATTTTTATAGATATACAGAGGCAGATGAAACACTGGTAAAAGTACGAAGACACCAACTGCCCAAGGAGGACTGGTGGCAGGCAATGTTGCAAATTTTGCCTCAGTAATCTCAATTGATCAATCCCAGTCAGCTTCCACTCAGCCAAAAGCAAAAAACAGAATCTGGACAGCATACAAGGCAGCCGAAAAGGGTGACTCAGCATGAAGACAGCGACAGCAGGCCAAAACAAAGGAAATGCGCAAATTTTGCACAGCACGGCTTCAGTCGACTCCATCGGTCACAAAGTCAACATTCTCTGACCATTTTGGACAGCTAATACAATAAGAAGTTACTACAAAATTTATTTTCTCATCTGCAATGCTCTAGGAGTTGGCACAATATTAATGAGCCATTAATTCACCAGCTAGATATTTTCTTATGTAAATTTTGTATATATACCTCCCCTGGCAGCGTATTTGGGGTTGGTGATTTTCACTCTGAGGCAAATGTATTGTATATTTTCAGATAATCTAATGCAAAAAGATGGAAAAGCTCAGTGTTTCTTGGATGCTTGATGTGTCAATGATGCTCTGCGTGCTGTTGCAGAACTCCTGTGCTGTCTAATGGAACAATAAGTCTTCTTAATCTATGTTTTATATTCCTATGCTTGTTTGAATCATATGCATGTTTCACCAATCTAATAATAGAGAAAAAGAATAGTACATGATATGTTTGTTTACACCCTGTATTCAATCTCTGTTGTTGAAATGTTTTCTTCAGAATTAATCATGAACATGAATTCTTAATTGCTCATGTTTGTATCAATTCTATATATATGAATGTTATGCAGGAACTCTTCAGTGCTCCTAAGTAATATTCCCACTGTTCTCCATATCAACTTACTGAAAGATTCTTAGCTGCCTTTCATGCCCTGATTACATCACACCCAATTACAGATTTTAAAAAATTGTCCCTTAGACACTTATCTGGCTTTGTAGCATCACTGTTGTATCAATGCAGACATATCAAGCAATTAAACATCACTGACTCCATGCCCAATGGCCTAGAACACCCTGATAAACATATATCTATCTTGACTGAAATCATCATCCAGCAAAATTCAAAACAAAGCCTTGAGCATCATAACTAGCCTAAAATAGTATACAAACAAAGTTAAATCATAAAGAGAGAGCCCTCTCTGGTCATAGGTAGGCTAGAACCTGTGACCCAAAGATTGGTTAGTGGTTACCTCGGCCGTATTCCCTTGGGATTCAAAGGGAACAACCTGAGTGTTAACATAAATGGCGACTCCACTGGGGAACAGAGCGTATTTTTCAACTACTATCTGTTGTTAGACAGTGGTTCCAAAAACTTGAACAGATCCTCAAACAGTTTTAAAAATATTCCCAAAAATACCAAAAACAAGTTCAGAAGATGGCTCCTAAAAAGAGAACTAGGCACACCAAGTCAAATCCTGACCCAAATCCTCCTCCTATTTTCGATAACCCCAATTTTATTCCTAAGACTCTTAGGAGCCAAAAGGAACCAGAGCAATCCCCTGAATCTAGCCCTGAGGCAGTTCATCAAAGTTTTATTCCAACCCCTGCAAAACCATCAGTCCACCTGCATACAGCTCATTCTTCCCCCTCTTCATCATCCACTTCACAAAACATATTGTCTACACCCAACACACAAACTGCTATTGCTGTCCCTGTTGTTCCAGTTGTTCCCTTTCTACCAGTTGTCCCACTTATCCCTCCAAACATGGCGAATCGGTATGCACCCCTTCAGTTACCTGGTAATCCTGGGGCCATGCCTCAGGACTACCAAAGTAAGATTACTTATTTTGATGGAACTAGTGCATACACTGCCTTACAGCATACCAAGAAAATGCAAGATTACTTTGAAAATTATGAAATAGATGATGATGATGTCAGAATGAAGATTTTTGTGCAAAGTCTGACAAGTGAAGTAAGAGCTTGGTTCAGGGCACTGGCTGTGAATTCCATAGCTGATTCGGGTGCCCTTTATCAGTCCTTCCTGAATAGATGGGAAAAGAAAAAGGACCCTCTATACATTTTATCTGAATATGACACCATAAGGAGAGGCCCACAAGAAACTGTCTTGGACTATTGCACTAGATTCAACACTATCTATAATGCCATTCCTCAAAATCTTAGGCCCCCACCTGATTTAGCATTGATTAAGTTCCCTGATGGGTTTGATGCTGATATGGCATATCAACTAAGGGAAAGAGCCCCTGCAACCCTGGCAGACATGCAAAACATAGCTGTAAGTGTGGAGGAAAATCTGATTGCTAAAAGAAATCAGGCAAGGACTGAAAGAAGAACTACTTTTAAAGAAGAACCCTCATCATTTGAGAAAAAGCTAGATGCAATCATCAAAGGGATGGACAGACTTGGAGATAGGGTGGAAACCATAGAAAGAAAATCATCATGGGAAGGTCAAACAAGCAATATTAGAAACCCAAACTTTAGAAAGAATCAGAATCCCAATGTTGGAAGGACTGATCCTAACCAGCATGTCAGACCTCCTTTCCAAGAGAATTATGCTGAGGCTTCCACATCTAGTGAACCTAATGAGGACCCTCACATCAACCTAATGGGTTTGGACAGTGAACATCAAGTCTTCTTAACACAAGAAGATCAAGAGGTTTTTAATGACAATCAATACCACACTAAGTCAGGAGAATCATTCGATTTTAAAGAAGGGTATGATGCAGCTATGTATGAGGTACACAAACAGTACAAACTAAGGACTAGAACGATAGATGTACCTACACCCCTCAAACCAAAGGACAATAAGCAGTCAAAAAAGATCAATGAAAATACTACCCTCCCCCAATCAGCTGGCAGCTCAAACCCACCTACCACAGAAGTGACTGTGGAGGACATCTCAGAACAACAGTCCTCTGAAAACCAGCCAGCTCCACCCCACCCATTAAAGACAAAGGCAGATACTCCCCCAGGAAGCAAACATGGCACCAATTTTACTCAAAATCGACCCAACTATGAGCAAAAGACAACTGACAACCCAGCTGAAAGGGAAAAATCTGTTGCACTAAATGCCAAAATTCAAATGGAAAAACCTTTTAACTTCGAAACAGAAATAAGTAAGCTAAAGATATCAGTTCCTCTTTCGGAATTAGCCAAACATGACATATACAGACAGCAGATCAACAAGTCGCTCCAAGTATCAGATAATAAAGATGCTGTGAATGTCCTAGATGACCAACCACAGTTGCTGTTCGGACCTGAGGTTAATGGAAAAACAGAAAATGGGGGGGTTCCACCCTTCTATGTCAGTCTAAACATTCATGATAAAGTTCTACATAATGCAATGTTCGATTCTGGGGCTTCACACAACTTAATGCCAAAATCTGTAATGGAAAAACTCGACCTAGACATCACAAGACCTTATAAAGATCTATTCTCATTTGATTCAAGCCAGGTCAGGTGCTTAGGCTTGATTAAAGATTTATGTGTCTCCCTAGTTCAATACCCAACCAAAACTATCTTGATGGATGTAGTCGTAGCTGACATACCCCCTAAGTATGGCATGCTCTTGTCCAGATCCTGGGGGGGGAAACTTCAAGGATCTTTGCAATTAGATATGTCCTATGCAACTATCTCAGTCTTTGGGTAGCCAAAGAGATTGTACCGTGAAACCTTGATGAAATATGTGGTAAGCAGTCAAGAGAAGCCCCAGAATTTCCCAATCTATTCAATACACTCTGACATGGATTCATTTATTCTCTACAATGC
Organism: Pinus tabuliformis; assembly: GCA_031772625.1. Lineage (NCBI taxonomy): Eukaryota > Viridiplantae > Streptophyta > Pinopsida > Pinales > Pinaceae > Pinus > Pinus tabuliformis. The sequence goes on from CM062815.1 coordinate 769,083,563, forward strand.
TGACATCTGCAACAAAGCTTATTCTGAGCTATTAATGACAATAGAGGTAGAGGAGTTAGATGAGCAACGCGCTTTCAAAGACCAAGGGACTGTGGGTACAGCTGATAAGACAAAGGAACATGATGCACCAAGTAACTTGCAAGAAACCAACCTACCCATGATCCAACTTTCTAGTGATCCCAATCCAAATCTTGATCATGAAACCCTATGGTATTTAGAATTTGATGGCTCTGTAAACTGGTTGGGAGCTGGGGCAGGAGTCTGGATCCATAACATGCACAATGACCAAGCTGAGGGCCATGCATATAGACTAAATTTCCGATGTACAAACAACATGGCTGAATATGAAGCCCTTCTGCTAGGTCTGAAACTCATAAAAAATCTAGGTGCAACCAAAGTCTCAATCTTAGGAGATTCAGATCTGATCATACAACAGATAAAAGGAAACTTTACCACAAACGATCTAAGGTTGAGACCATACAAGGGAGCAGCTATTCAAGTACTTGAGAGCTTCTCACAAACACAGTTGACTAAAATTTCCAGAGAACTCAATCTGCATGCTCACAGTTTGGCAACTTTTGCCAGTACTTGTAAGTTACCTTTCAAAACCAATCATATATTTACTACTGAAATCAAACACAGACCTTCAGTTCCAGATAACATCAAGAATTGGCAAGTCTTCGAGAGTAATACACAGATAAATAACTTCCTCACTTTAAAGGAAGAATTTTCCGGCATGAACATTGACACTAGCACTAGAGATGATCAACCACAGGCATGCACAATTACACAGGAAATATCAGCTGGAACAGCTGATCTGGTTTTACATCCTACCACCTTTGACAAGGAAACTATACGGGAGTTGAAACAACTAGATGGAGAGGAAATGGTTGAAACAGAAGCTGAGGTAATTGAGCTAAAGGATAATTTTCTGCCCACAGGGCTAACCCCTTTGGAGGATCTGTTTGATTCAAATGATATCTCAAGAAAACCAAAAATGCAACCATTGAATGCTGAAATAGAAGATTGTAACATTGGGACTCCTGAAAATCCCAAAATGGTTAAGTTATCCAAAGCATTACCACCTGAGAAAAAACTGAAATACATTGAGTTATTCAAAGAGTTTCAAGATGTCTTTGCCTGGAGCTATGAGGACCTTAAATCTTATGATACATCAGTTATCCAGCACACTATACCCTTAAAAGAAAATCAAAAGCCTTTCAAACAAAAACTCAGAAGAGTGAACCCTGTGCTCCTTCCTCTCATTGAAAAAGAGGTTAAACGTATGTATGAAGCAGGGATCATTGCCCCAATCAGATTCTCAGAATGGATCTCAAACTTAGTGCCTACTAGGAAAAAGACAGGGGAAATCAAATTGTGTGTTGACCTAAGAAATTTGAACAAAGTCTCTCTCAAAGACCATTACCCCTTACCAAAAATGGATCATATCTTGCAAAGGGTAGTGGGAGCCGCTAGGATCTCTTTACTAGATGGTTTCTCAGGATTCAATCAGATTCTAGTGCACCCGGATGATCAAGACAAAACTGCATTCACAACACCTTGGGGAACATTCAAATATGTCAAAATGCCTTTTGGGCTTAAAAATGCAGGGGCCACATTCCAAAGAGCAATGGATATTGCCTTCGCCAAAGAACTCCATGATTTCCTAGTTGTCTATCTTGATGATCTTACAGCCTTTTCAAAATCAGATCAAGAACACTTAGAACACTTGAGGCAGGTTTTCACAATTTGTAGAAAATATGGCATATTGTTGAACCCAAAGAAATCACTGTTTGGGTTGGAGTAAGGTAAACTCCTGGGGCATATAATCTCAAAAGATGGTATTAGGATTGATCCTGACAGAATTCAAGCTATCCTACAAGTACCACATCCAAGAAACATCAAAGAACTACAAAGCTTTCTAGGAAAAATTAACTTCTTGAGGAGGTTCATTCCTAATTTGGCTGAACTCATAAGACTGTTAAACAATATGCTGAAAAAGGATTCCAAGGTCAAATGGACCATGGAAGCTAGACAAGCCTTTGAGGATATCAAAAGGGCATTGACAAACACACCAGTCCTAACAAGCCCTAGATTTGATCAAGATTTTATCATTTTTTCTTTTGCATCTGAACATACAATTGCTGTTGTTCTGCTACAAAAAGATGACCAGGGCTGTGAAAAACCCATTGCATTTTTTAGCAGAGCCCTTAGGGATGCTCCCTTGAAATATCAGATCATGGAAAAACAAGCCTATGCATTGGTAAAAGCCATCAAGGATTTCAGAATCTATGTCCTATACTCTCATATAATTGCCTATGTCCCTAATGCAGTGGTCAAAGACATTCTAACCCAAGAAGGAATTGAAGGCAAGAGGGGCAAGTGGATTGCCAATATCTTAGAATATGACATTGAGATCAAACCTACCAAACTGATAAAAGGACAGGGCCTAGCCAAACTGATGACTGAAACTAATTTTCAAGCCCTTGACATTAATGAACTAGACGACGAACAGGAGATGGCGACTCCACAGATCAATCAAGCCTTTATGCAATCTTCATGGTATGCTGATGTATGTTTTGTATTATTAAACCTGCAAGCTCCTCCAGGGTTGTCCAGAACCAAGAAAAGATTCTTGAAAATGAAAGCATCAAAGTTTTGTATTATTGACAGTGTTTTGTTTTGGAGAAATCATGAAGGGATCTTACTCAATTGCTTAACATTAGAAGAAACTGACAATGTCCTCAAGGAATTTCATGCAGGTGACTGTGGAGGACACTTATACTGGAAGTCCACAGCTGATAAAATCCTAAGGGCTGGATTTTATTGGCCCTCTTTGTTTGCTAACGTGAAGAAATTTGTAATGTCTTGTCACAAATGCCAATTTTTTTAAGGAAAGAGAAAGCTGTTGCCTTTACCACTCAAACCAGTTTCAACTGAGAGACCATTCCAGCAATGGGGTTTAGACTTCATTGGTGAAATTCACCCTCCATCCTCTGGCCAGCACAGGTGGATTCTGACTGCCACAGACTATTTTACCAAATGGATAGAAGCCATCCCTTGTAGGCAGGCCAATGACTCCATTATTATACAATTCCTAGAAACCAACATCCTGGCCAGGTTTGGCTGTCCAGATAAAATTATTACAGACAATGCTGCTGCTTTCAAATCCAAAAAAATTATCAACTTTTGTCACAAGTATCACATGACCCTAGGTCATTCCACTGCCTACTATCCTCAAGGTAATGGCCTAGCTGAGTCTTCCAATAAAAGTCTCATCAATATCATTAAGAAATTTTTGGAAGAAAACAAAAAGAATTGGCATAAGAAGTTGGTCAATGCATTGTGGGCAGACAGACTAACCGCCAAAAGATCAATTGGCATTAGTCCATATGAACTGGTTTATGGCCTAGAAGCAAAGTTTCCCTCATCTTTAGGAATTCCTGTGATCAAGTTGTTGCAAGAAATGCAAGCTGAGCCCAATGATATTCAAAGAAGAATCAACCAGACGATTCACCTACAACAAACGAGAGAGGAAGTCTATCAAAGAACCCAAGTACTGCAAGAAAAACTCAAAAGAATATTTGATAAAAGAACTAAAGCTGAAGATTTCTTTATAGGAAACAAAGTGTTAAGATGGGATTCCAGGAGGGAGGACAAAGGCAAACATGGTAAGTTTGATTTCTTATGGAAGGGACCTTATGTCATTTATGCTATACAAGGTAACAACACCTATTTTCTAAGGAGTTTGGATGGCTCAAACACTGAGGAGGGCCTAGTCAATGGGAGAATGCTCAAGCATTATTTTGACTCCCTTTGATCAAACACTGAATAGGCATATATTGTACATAAATATTTGTATTTTCAAAGTATTTTCATTTACAGCAGATAAATAAAGTACCAAGTGGATCATATTTTGAGAAAGACAAGGATGTTGCAATATTTTCTTTTTGGAATATGTTTTGATCCCAGCATTGGAAAGAAAGGAAAAACACAGGGTAACTATCAAGTGATGAGGAGAAATTCTGAGAAACGGCTAAAAAACAGATCTGCAAATTCACAGCAAATCAGCTCACTGGGTACTGCCTGCAAGTATCCAAGATCCTAGTCAATAGTCTCCAACAAAAGAAAAATTCAGACTGCAGCAAGAATGGAGAAATTAGGCAATCTGACCTGCTGTTCTTGGCTTTTCATCTGGAAAAGCCATCCCCAAGTGGAGCCACTGTTAGCCTCCTATACCAATAGGCATTCATTTCTCATGATTGACAGTGGAAGTGCCAAAAAATGTTCATGTTCTGTGGTACTAAGGTTCCATTTTTGTGAAAGAAACAGACAGTTAAAAAATGTAAAGAGGGTATGCCTTAAAAGAATAATCAAAAGGCAAGAAAATGAACTGGTCAAAGAAAAAATAAATGAAATGAACCCCAAATAAAGACCATGAAAGTGGCTAGTCCAAATTGCCACTGCTACTTTGATGGGTGGTCCAACAGTTCAAGCTGGGCCATACCATGTTTTAATTTGCATGTTTTAGACTAGAGAGGAAGTACCTGCTCAAACAATTCAAGCTTGACAGATGACTAGGTGGATAGAGAAAGGAAGGTGCCCAACTGCTTAATCTAGGCCCTTGGAAGTCATAAGGGTAGACTTAGATAGGAGGGTAGCAAAAAGAAAAGAGAATTGTCAGGGTTTGCAAGGCTAAGTGCACCCATCCAAAGGAAGAAAAAATGTTAGGCATACTAGGCAGTGTAGGCATTTGAAGGTTGCAGAAAGCAAGATCTAAACATATGACATGGGAAAAATCACACCTGATCTCATAAAGAGGAGAAAGGCAAGAGCAATGGCCTATTTGGCAAAACTACCAAACCATCACTAACTTCCCTCATCCCCTTCAAACGTTTCTTACTAACATCCCCTTGAGCACTGCAGGATCTGCTTGATCAGTCCTCCTTACATTTCTCATTTGTAAAAATTTCATGTTAGAAGTGACTTCTCTCTTTGAAAAGAAGCCACATTTCTTGTGTAAAATCTTTCTTCACTCCCATCTGCTTCTAAAAACTAAGTTTACTCATTAAACTTAGCTCTTTACCCCTCTCTCACATCCCCAATTCATATTAATTTCTAATTTTACTATATAAATCCCTAAGTGCTACCCCTCCCCCTACTATTATAGCATTGTATGCAAACAACCCAAAAATGTATAAATATCCCCCCCTTTAGCATTATAGCTAACTAGCACTTCTATGGGAGACATTAGTCCACCAGGGACTATAGTCAACCCTTGCTTTGGGATTACTCTAACCTCTGGTTAGATTAATAACCTACACTAAACCCTCATCTACCCTTTTTCCGAAAAAACCCATGAAACGCCCCCCCCCCCCCCCCCCGCTCAAACCTAATGTTACATATTGTTGGACCCCGACACATTAACCCATATGTATTTCGAAACCCATGAAAACCCCCATAACCAAAGTTTTCTGCCCGCACATATTAAATATTATTTAATTAGCTGGCGGGTCCCCACCCAAACTTGCACGCTGGGTCGGGGCGCCCGCCAGCCGTCGATCTCCCGCTGCCCCCAATCCAAAGGTGGGCGGTCAATTTCAGATCTGGACCTGCCGCGCTTTAGCGTCCGGGGAGCGGGTGGTTTTGCTCCCGTACGCTGGACGCGTGGCGGCCATCGGAGTTGTTCGGAGCCCCCCTCCCCGTTACCGCCTTTTCCCAACAGCGGTGCGGGGAAACCACAAACCGCTCTCCCGCAATCCGCCTCCCCTGTCACGTCGCTCCCGCGTCAGGATGACGTCATACCCCGGGCCCCCGCCACCTTGCCGCATCACCCTCCACGCCATCTTGCCGCCCCCACGTCCCTCCACCGTGTCCTGCCACTCTGGCATCCAGCTCAGCACCCACGTCATACCTCGGGCCCCGCCGATGACGTCAGGCTGATGTCATCGGCGGAAAAGCGCCAAAAACCCATATTTTCCGAATTTGTCGTTATAAACGCGCAATTGAGCCATTTCATGTCATTTTCATTGGAAAAGAGAGGGAGACTTTTTATTTGTTTACTACAAAAATTGCCTCCACACCGCAAATTCAAAGTTTGGGACGCTGCCACTCATCAATTCAACTGCGTTTTTCATCCATTGCTCAACCCGGGAACTCTCGGCATTATTTATCCAGGTATTTGCCGAAATTTACCTATTTTGCCCGTGTTCATGCCATTTCTCTGCAAAGTTGTCCACTAAATACCTGGTAAATCCTAAATTAAACATTGTTATTCAGTAAATGCTAGCCCAAACATTCTGCATTGTCCCCTTGTCCAAAATTCACTGTTGAGCAATCATTCGCGGCCTTAATTTGCAATTGGTCCTCCATCTGCCTGGCATTGTTCCCTTTTGCCGAGTACATAATTGAAGAACTGTATTTCACCAACTTATAATCCTGCCCTCCCTCTTTAATTCATCCTCGCTGTTCACAATCCTTGTGAATTTACCAGAGCAGAGCAGAGGCAAGTCTGCTTAATCTACCTACTCCTCTTTGAAGACACATCTGGCATCATCTGCATTCAGTCTGCCACCTGAATTCTGAAGAGATTTACAAGCTTTTCCATTTACATTGTTACATTCAGAAACTGCATTTCAAGGATAACACTTGAGGACTATACAATGGCTGCACCTGCACCCACAGCTCTCAGTGTTGCCCCCATGAATCCACCTAACAAAGAGCTTGAGGCCATGCCTCTTGCTGACAGAGATTACCTCATCCAAGACCTTGTGGGTGACAGGAACCATTTGCAGACCTTCCGGGAATTGAGGGACAACTATTTGAGCAACAATGACACATATGGGATATGGGAATCCAACCTACCTCATTACTTTCTCCCATCTGTTAACATTTTTCCAGAAATCATTCGCTTATGTGCTGAGAATTATGATCCAAATCATAGAGCTGTCAAGTCTCCATCTGGGAGCATACTCTTCCACATCAATGCTGAATCCATCAACCAGATGCTCAACTTCAAACAAACTCAGCTGTTGTATCCCTTCTCCATGAACTATCTACTGGATACAGGTGCCAAGCTTTCGACTGCTGACATTCAGAAGATCACCAAGACATTTATGAGAGCTGACCGCCAGCCCACAGGACCACCTCATTTCTTGCATGTCCATTTTACTGATGTGGGCCAACTTCTAGTTGACATGATCTCTTATGTGTTGGGCTATAAAACCAGTGAGTTCATTGATGAGACAGTGCTGGTGTTATTAGCTGCTTACAGCCCAGGCCAACCTCCTGCCTACAAATATAACTTTGCTAAATTCATAACCAACAAGATACATGATCAACTTTTCAAAGTGGACAGGGAGGGTATATTCAAATATTCATCATACATCTACCACTTGTTCATGTATTATCAATCCGAGGCCTTTCAGTGCCCTATCAAGAAGCTGGATTCTAGGGGAGAAAGAAGGTCTGTCATCTTCTGGTCATCAGTTTTCCACCAAGTCCAAGACTCACCATATTCATATTGTGAATTTATTGATCAATTTGTCTACCCGGTCTCTTGCCTATTGATGAGGACCCCTCCTCCTAGACTGTCATTTGAAATCTAGAAAACTCTGCAGCTGTCCAAAAATTATAAAATAGGTGATTGGTACCTATACTAAGATCATAAAGTCATCAGAATTTATGGCTCCGAGCTCTGTCCATATAGGCTCCCAAAATATGCACCAATGAGACTGTTCGCCTTGGAGTATTATAGGCAGCTTATTCATTCTGACCTCACCCACTTTCATAGTGCCAAGAAGAAAGCCCACCTCAAGTTCAAGCACCACCTAGGCCCCTTCATCATGACCAAAAAAGAGGGATGGCAAGAGGCTGAGAAAATCCTCAAAGATAAATAGAAGCTATCAAAAAGCTTCCGGTGGGTCCCTTCTGACCCCGAAGGCTTCATCTATGCTAGAAGGGTCAAGTACAGGCTGCTAGGCTATGAGCACTGTAAATTTCCCCATATTGAGCAGTATGCCAATCAGCAAGAATGGTTGCAAGACACATTAATTGAGAAACTAACTGAAGAAGAAATAATGCAAAGAAATGTCAAGGATTTGGAAAAAACTCTTGACTTAGATTCTGTGCAGTAGGTAATCTTCAAGCAACCGCATCCAGCTGGAGAAGGAACCTCAACTACAACAACTGCACCAGCCACCTAGGCGCCATCTACAGTAGCATCAGGCACAGATAAGGGCAAGGGAATAATGGGTGCTGAAGAAGAGATAGTAAAAGAAAAGTCTGCCTCCTCAATTGGGCAGCAACAAGAGCAGACCCCTCCACCACAAGCAGAACCACCAACAACGCCTATATTGCAGACCCCTGCACATGAGGAAAGGGGCAAGAAAAGGGACAGAGAAGAGTCCACTCCTGCTAGTGGATCCTCCTAGCAACCTGAGGCCAAGAGGCAAAAGGTTGACTCCCCAGTCATAGAAGAAATAAGTGAGGAAGTCCTTGAGAGTCCAAGGAAAGAAGGAGGAGACAGTCAGCAAACGGCTACAAGCTCTTTTCAGCAAGAGCAGGGATTACAGCTTGGTATGGAGGTGTCCTCCTCCACTCAGCAGAGCAAGAAGCCTTCAAGCACCAAGGCTTCCTTCAAAGAAATAAAAGCACAAAATGAGCTGTTGAGAATAGAGGTGTATAAGCCATTCCTCAAAGCCACACCAGCTAAACAAGAGAGGTTGATGTCAGTATATGACATACAAGAGGAAAAAATAATCCTCAGTCACTTCAAACCCAAGGTGCTGCAGCCTCACTCAGCTGCAAATTTTGTAAAAACAAAGCTGGAGGTCATGGAAAAGGACATTCACCCCATGGAACAGATAGAGCTACACAAACAAACAGGGGAAATGGTCTATGCCACCTTGGTAGACAGGGCCACAATGGCCCATGAATTAAAAGAATCGCTGAAGAACACCAACATTCAGTTGGATTTCGAGAGAATGTCCTCCACGACCAAGGACAATAGGATTAAGACACTGGAGGACATCATCGTGGACCTAGGACATGATCCTAAGGACCCAAAGGGTGTGAGGGCCCTCATAAAAAAGAAGGAAGATGATATTGCTGCATTGAAGAACAGGTTGAAACTGCTTCCCACTGAGCACCCCCAAACAGCAGAACTACAGAAGGAAAAGGAGGCTGATGAACAACTCCATCTAATAATGCAGCTGAATCAAAAAGTCATTGATCTAGAGAAGGAGTTAGAAGAGGCATTGCAAGACAAACAGGGAGAATCAACCTCCCAACCTCCTCAAACTACCTCAACCACTGCCACCACTACAGAGGCAGCAGTAGCTCCTGTAACAACTACAGCAACAACAGAAGCAGCAAAAACAACAACAGCTCCTGACTCTAGCTTAAACATGGATGATTTGACAAAGGCTATCAAAGAGATGGAACTTCAAGAAACCGAGATCAAGCAGGCCAAGGAAAAATTGGCAGAACTAGAGGCCAAATATGACAAGTCAAAGATGACTGTAGCAGAGCAGTCTAGAGAAATTAAGGCCCTCAAAGACAAAATAAAGGCCTTAGAAAAAGAGCTCAAACTGGAAAATACTCTGGAAGAAAGAAAGAGAATTTTGTGGGCCCGGATTGACCTCTCCCTTACTAGACAATGGAAGTCAATCAAGACAGTGCATGAACAAATGGAATTGATTGGCCAAGCACAAATTGAGATCCAGAAAGCGAGAACAGTACTAGGGAACAAGCCTGAGCAGGCCAACAGAATGATAAATTTTCTCAACAATCAGACTAAGGAGGAGCTGGCAGCCCTAAACATCATTAACAGAACAGATGCTATCCTCACAGCTAAGAAAGTGCTCACCCTCAGAAATTTTGCACAAACTGTAGAAAGGAAATGTCATTAAATGCAGGCTGAGGTGGATGAGTACAAGCTCAAAATGGGAGCACTACAAGAAAAGGGATTGCCCAACCTATTAACTAGCACAGGAAGACTGCTCCCCCGTGAGCAATATGCTACCAGGATGACAAATTTTATTGAAAATCAAATCACTGCATCCACTAGTACTTTTGAGGAAACAGGGCCTCCAACAGGGCAGGGCCTATATGACAAACTTGAAAATCTATTTTTTATTGAACATGAGATTAATCATCTATTTGAGGTTCCTCCCAATTTTTATAGATATACAGAGGCAAATGAAACACTGGTAAAAATACGAAGACACCAACTGCCCAAGGAGGACTGGTGGCAGGCAATGTTGCAAATTTTGCCTCAGTAATCTCAATTGATCAATCCCAGTCAGCTTCCACTCAGCCAAAAGCAAAAAACAGAATCTGGACAGCATACAAGGCAGCCGAAAAGGGTGACTCAGCATGAAGACAGTGACAACAGGCCAAAACAAAGGAAATGCGCAAATTTTGGGCAGCACGGCTTCAGCCGACTCCATCGGTCACAAAGTCAACATTCTCTGACCATTTTGGACAGCTAATACAATAAGAAGTTACTACAGCATTTATTTTCTCATCTGCAATGCTCTAGGAGTTGGCACAATATTAATGAGCCATTAATTCACCAGCTAGATATTTTCTGATGTAAATTTTGTATATATACCTCCCCTGGCAGCGTATTTGGGGTTGGTGATTTTCACTCTTAGGAAAATGTATTGTATATTTTCAGATAATCTAATGCAAAAAGCTGGAAAAGCTCAGTGTTTCTTGGATGCTTGATGTGTCAATGATGCTCTGCGTGCTATTGCAGAACTCCTGTGTTGTCTAATGGAACAATAAGTCTTCTTAATCTATGTTTTATATTCCTATGCTTGTTCTAATCATATGCATGTTTCACCAATCTAATAATAGAGAAAACGAATAGTACAGGATATGTTTGTTTACACCCTGTATTCAATCTCTGTTGTTGAAATGTTTTCTTCAGAATTAATCATGAACATGAATTCTTAATTTCTCATGTTTGTATCAATTCTATATATATGAATGTTATGCAGGAATTCTTCAGTGCTCCTAAGTAATATTCCCACTGTTCTCCATATCAGCTTACTGAAAGATTCTTAGCTGCCTTTCATGCCCTGATTACATCACACCCAATTACAGATTTTAAAAAATTGTCCCTTAAACACTTATCTGGATCTATAGCATCACTGCTATATCAACGCATACATATCAAGCAATTAAACATCACTGACTCCATGCCCAATGGCCTAGAACACCCTGATAAACATATATCTATCTTGACTGAAATCATCGTCCAGCAAAATTCAAAACAAAACCTTGAGCATCATAACTAGCCCAAAATAGTATACAAAGAAAGTTAAATCATAAAGAGAGAGCCCTCTCTGGTCATAGGTAGGCTAGAACCTGTGACCCAAATATTGGTTAGTGGTTACCTCGGCCGTCTTCCCTTGGGAGTCAAAGGGAACAACCTGAGTGTTAACACCATCATATCAGAGATTGTTTGCAGCAGAGAATCATGTTACTTTCATACATTCCAACGGAGGATCAGGATGCTGATATCTTGACGAAGGCGCTCACCAGGAGAAAATTCGAATACCACCGAGGTAGGATAGGGGTTGCTGATAATCCATATCTTGTTGAGAGGGAGTGTTGAGAATGCAATAAGATGGTGGAGCTTAGTGGAAAGAAGTCGCCTTCACTAAGTGGGCCCGCAGGGTATTTTTGGTGCAAAGTCTATTTTTAGACTATGTCTATTTTTAGACTATGTCTATTTTTAGACATATTGATCATGGTCTATGAGTTGCAGGATGCTGTTTATGGATGATTGGTCATGTTGGGAAAATAGATGGAATTCTATTTCTGGTTCACAACGGAGTGATCAAAGTCTATTTTTAGACAGCTAGGCTAAAAACAGAAAAGTCAAATATTATTGTCTCATAATCATATTTAGACTATAATCATTATCTTATCCTCTTGGAGCACTTCGGTTTGAGCTACAGATGTGGCAGATGCAGTTGTCAGAAGGAAATACGCTTTTATTGTGGGTCAGTTGAGCTATTGCATTCAGGACTTCAGTTAGAACTCATGTGGTTGAGTTTCGTGGAGCTGATTGTGGAGTTGATGGAGTTGTGTTCAGTTTGACTTGGTTGAACTAGTTGTAATTAGTCTAACTGCAAATAGACTAGTGATGAGTGATGTGAATTAATTGATTAAATTAATTCACTAATTATTAACTCATAAAGAAACTGAATAATACATCAGTTAACTCAGTTCATGTACAGTTAAGTGGAGACAGTGTTAGAGGTTGAGATTGCTATCAATTGTGACTATAGTTGTGCATGGGATCTTGCACAATCAATGGATTGAGTATGCCCATGAGGATTGCGTAGTCTAATCCCAGTGAAAGAGCCTGTGCTCACGTGATTTTCATTTAGTATTGTGCAATAGAGGCAGGGAAAGTAGTGGAGAAGATTTGAACTTGTGACTTGTTCGGATCTGAGCTAGTTTTGTGTGTAATAAGTGGAGATAGTGCTAGATACTTGAGAGGAGTATTGTACTATGTATTTTTACATGTTCTCAATCATTAATATATAGATAGTGTAGGTTTTTCAGCTGTAAGCTTTCCCTGGGTTACATACTGTGTTAATGTGTGCATGTGATTGATGTTTCATTGTTTTTGATGCTGCTAAATTGATGATCAACGTAGAGGAGATTATGTATTGTTCATGTATTCTACAATAGTGTATAATCGAGATAATCTCTGTGAATAAGTGCTTATTATTCAAAATTTCTACAACCAATACACACTGCCCATCTTGTCCAAGGGGTGAACCATACTCTGTTACCACTCTATAATACCCTCATCCCAAATCTAACCAAAAAACTGGGCAACCAGGATAAATATGCGAATAGAGGCCACTATAATGGGATTCAACCTCCTAGGTGACCTTAAGGAAGTCGAATCGACAGGAACACACTACGCACACCTTCTGCATCAGCAATAGAACTCCCAGTAGCCATCCTAACCACTCAGATATCCAATCCCTACGACCAGCTAAATTTTTAGACCATTAAATCCCCGAATGCTCCCTTGATATGGATAAGGGCACATGTGGGAATCTCTAAATGTTCGCACAACATGGGTATGCATGTGTCTGGGACAGTGTAGTGTTCTTTTTGTTCTCCTTCCCACCATGTAGATCTGTGGTGATTTTTTCTAGCATTTTTCTGGGAGGCTTTTGGGAAATTTTTAGCTAGATGACCTGTCTCAAAGTAGGATTGACATCTAAAGAGGACACTCTCGTAATCAATTTTATGGTTCCACACATAGTCTTTACTTGTTAGGTTTATTTCAGTTGGGAATCCGGCGCTGAAGTCCATTTCCACACAGATGCATGCATAGGTGGTTCTGGCGTATTCCTCTGTTTTTGGGCATCTGCAGTAAAATTTACCAATTGCATTTTCAATGGATTTTAGTGAGGAGAAATTCCAAAGATGCAAGGGTAGGTTTGGAAATCTCACCCAAACTGGTGTTGAGGTTATGACTGTTGTTGAGGGATCGAATGATGGGTTCCATGGCTTTGTGAATAGGCCTTAGTTTTCCCAAAACCAAGGGCCAAAATCAAGAATGCATTGTCTGCTTTCAGAGTTTTCAAAATATACTATAAAGAAACCCCTAGTAGAGGGGTAGATATTAATTGCATCATAAATGACAGGCTTCCATACCTCCGAGATCCAACTATGGAGAGCTGTCAGCCGCGGCCAATAGGCATTGAACCGGTAGATTAGGGAACTTTCAAAAAATTTCAGAGCCTCATCAAGTGAGGCCTAGACCACCTGGACAGTGGGAGTTGGGGCTTCACTAATGATATGGGTAGGAGCTTTCCCCCGAGAAGTAGACGGAGTTGAGCTAGCAGCTATTTTCACGATGTTGGGAGCCATTTGGAGCAGAAGATACAAGACCACAAAAGATTAGAAGATATGAAGATCTGAAGACCACAGAAGCTAGAAGATCCGACAGAAAGATTAGATGATCCGAAGACTGCAGAAGATTAGAGGATCTGGAGACCACAGAAGCTAGACCATTGATAAACAGCTCAAGCCCTATTGGAATATGCAAAGATTCGAAGACCACAAAAGCTAGGAGATCTGGAAAAAGATCCAATGATCAGAAGACCGTAGAAGATCTAATCCGAAGACCACAGAAGCTATCCCGTAGAAGACCCCAAAAGATCTGACCAACGCCTACCCTGAGATGACACGAGGATTTTTACACATGTTGATCCGAAGACCGCATAAGATTAGAAGATCTGAACCTAAGTCAAGATCGGATTAGAAGATAAGATCAGAATACTTTTATCAGAAGATAAGATTATAAGATCCAATCCGAAGACCACAAAATCTATCCCGCATATCATAGTGGCCCCAAATTTTTGAGGTCATATCACGAACAACATCACTAGTTTCATTTAAGTCCCCCTCAGTGAGGACTAACGGGGTCGCCCCAACTCAGCGGTCAGACTTTTGTTCCTTTTGCGGCCCCATGGATGTTTGCTTCTGTCACTTCTTTACCACGAAGGGGGTTCCCTATTCCACACCCCCTCATTATTCCTCTTTTGTTTCCTCTTGGTATAGTGTTCATTATGTATTAGGTTCTTCAATGTCGATGGTGTTCTGCAACATTGTTTTTGTGTAGGTTGGTTTAGGCTTGTCCACATCTTCCTTTTCTCTAGCAGCAACCTCTTTCCGCTGTGCATCTTCCTCCCAGGTAGCACCCTTCAGGGCCTCCTTCTGTTTCTCTACTAATGTTGTCTATGCAGCGATATCTTCCATAGCCTTGCTTGTAGCTATGCTCGCATTTGATGGGGTTAGCCATTCAAGTGGCCATTTGGCCACAATATTTGCTACATCTTCCTGAGTCACCAAGTAAGGTAGCTCGTACTATGTCTTATTGGGATCCCTTCTTGTGTGAACATGCAAGGTGTGGACGTCCACTTTAAAATTAGCAAGGGGCTAGTATTGGGCGTACAATGTGGGTGACAGCCTAGGCCTCTTGCTAATCACTGTCCAAAAATCCATCTCAAACAGGACAAAGAATATTTGTAGGCTTAAGGAGTCCTGCCCAGGTTCAGAGTTAGTTGCACCAACCAACAGAAACCCCACATTTCTGGCCCTTTTGGAAACAACCCACATAGTGCAGGCTACAGTCTCACCCGAAGTAGTATTGGGGGATGCAAGAACCAAGTTTCTGCATCCAAAGACTAGCATGATGTATTTCAGTTCCCTCAATCTGATTCTATGCAGATTTATCCTTCTGATAGAGCTAGAACTCCTATTTCATCCCTAGATACCTACAATTCTTCAAGGAACCAACCAATTATGTCACACGGAATAAGTCGATCTTGCGGACAAGATAGACCTTCCTAGAATCTAAAGAAGACCTAATGACAAGCAAACCAACCATACACTATCTTTCTCTAAATATGCTTTAATAAACAATAGCAAACAAGTGTTTTTAGGGCCTTCCTTTGGTCCAACGCAAGCTTGTGGATGCCCTCACTCCTTTGATTCCAATGAGCTCCTTTTCGTGAATCTGCAAACACAAACAAGGCAAACAAATTAAATAGCACCTAAAAAACCAATTGCATAAAACATATTTAACATGAAAGTCAAGGAGTCCATGAAACAAATAACATAAGATACTTGTTGAGAAAAATGAGTTTGATTGTATTAATTCAAAAGAAGAAGAACCTTACAACCTTCGCCTTGACGCTGTACAAGCTCCTCCCAGGGTCCAACAAGAAGTCTCCTCTACTTTGAAAAGTTTCACTCACTCCCCAATGAAGCCAAAAAGGTATGTGATCTCTCCTCTTAAGCTCAACTAGGAAGTCTTAATTTCACCAGCATTTACCCTCAAAATGTTCAGCTTCTAACCTCCTTAGTCCTCACCCCAATGCCTGTATTTATAGTGCAATGGAGGGAAGTTACTAGGTCCTCCTTCAAAGGGATAAAGCCCTCCTTCAAAGGGATAACTCCTTTAGTCAAGGGATTAGCTCCTTCTCTTTTGGGATGCATGAACCACCTCAGAGCGAACAATCCACGTCAAAATTACTTCTAGAAAACCATAGAATTAACCCAAAGTGAGTTTTTTAAGATAAAACTTGCACCTTTTGACTTTCACAGGGGTCCGCACCTACACCGTTAGGGACAGAGCGGGTAGGTACGCAACTTTTGTACACATAAGGTGCGGAACCGCAGGTGATCATGAGAGAAAGTGTGGAACCAGAGTTACATTGATTTTTAATGTCTTTCTCCGGTTTCCAAAGCTTGATTTGAAGAGCTGAGGTCTTAGACTTGCTTAGGAGGACAGTACAAGTGATGATAGACCCATACTGACTGTAAATAATCATAGTGACGATATTTTTGTGTAACAGATTGCCCCCTAAAGTGCGAAGTCTATAGTAGATGAGGATTTCATTTATCATATAGGAAGAGTGAAGTACTTTATCATTTCGAGGATCATCTTGTGGAGAGCCCGGTCGGAACCTGTAAAAACATTCAATGCAAGATATATATATGAGATCATATCATCGCTGAGGTAGGCATTCCCATACTCAAATCAAAACTAACTAGAAAACTATCTACTGCTCTAATATAGGAATGATCTTGTAAAACATCACAGGTATAGACTCACGTGAACACAGTATGGGCGCAACCATCTATTTATGAATAGTCCACAACATAATTAATACAAAATTCCTCGCAACCTGGGTGGTGGAAACTAGATCCAGGGTCTTCATTTCTACTTCCCGAAATAGTACGATTCTATCCATGTGAATAAATGTGTTGATGTCGAACATGGTAGAAACCACTTGATTACCAGTCAATGATGTAAACTGTTAACAAGTGTGAGAGAAACCACCAGTGATGTCAATGGCTCTCAAAGTACCCAGTACAATCCATGAGATGTGAATAAATGTGTTGATGTCGAGCATATCATGGAATCCTTCGATCGAAAGTCAATGATGTAAACTGTCGTCAAAGGCGAGAAACCTGCCATTGAGGCATGTAGATTTCAAGGTACTGACGATTCCTAGATCATCTTTCTAGATAATGAGCTGATGTCGATAGAAAGCGATCCGTCGTAGGCAAGCCCACAACACGAAATCATAGATCAAGTCAAAGAAATTTAGTTGCAAGGACTGACTCAGGGATGGTCAAGATGGATGACAGATATTTTGCAGATGAATGGCTTATTGGAAGTGACCTCTAGAACACATAACGACACGACAGATGGCTTGGTGATAATTGACCCAAAGTTAATAACCAGAAACCGGCTCAAGACTTTCAATGTGGTTTGATCAACTGTTAGGCAAAGGATTTCCCAACCCAGGTGAATAAAAGTGTCGTGTTCAGGAGTGGTTACAAAGTATGAAAAACAGACTCATTTTTCTCTCTTTTCCCCCACCATTTCTGGCAAGTACCTCTTTATTTTTGACAAGCTTGAGGAGGATAGCATTTGCTTGATTATAAGCTCATCCTTCGGATGAGTCCAACTTAGTTTAAATTCGAACCCTAAGAAGGAGTGGTTCGTTCCTATTTGTAATTGAACAGGTCCTTTACTGTGAAATTTTAACGAGTCCAGCATAGGAGAAACTCGGCGTTTTTCAATTTTAGAGAGTCTAAAAAAACTTAAGAAGACTCTAGGGTTGGCCTTTTTCATAAATTTGTGTCTCCCAAGCCCGAAAAAGTATAAAATAATACTTGAGAGAACCACTTGATCTTTTACGACCAAGGAGTACTTTTCGTTATTAGTGCCTTTGACCCGACAAAGTAAAAAAGTGATCAATGACACGTCATTTTATAACCAATATCGAATTCGAAACGACAAAAATTCGGTGATATTTTCATGTTTTGACGACCGGAAAAGAGCTATAAGTGGACCGTCTTTTAATTCTGTTTTAACGAGTTTAAAAGAAACACTCGGCAATCTTTTCATGTTTTAGGAGTCAGAAAAGAGCTTAAAGATGACTCTACATGTTTTTCTGTCGAAAATGATAGATTTCACCTGAATAATCCTTTATTCTGCACAAAAACACAAACATTACTCATCCCTGTTTGAAATAGATAAAAGCATCGCAAAATACCTTTTCAAAGTGAAACATAAACAAATTTGCGATTTATTTACTCAAAAAACTTATAAAAAGGGCCTTTGTCGATTCATTTTTACCGTTTGAGTTTGGGTGAGAAAATAGTGCTTTTTCAAAGAAAACTTCCCGTGAAGATTGTGGAAAATCCAACCGTCAGAATCGATCGCCGTCTTCTCCAGGTAATCCACATCATCCTACTCTTCATTTTCAACCGTTTAGTTTTTTGTTTTAGTCCTTTATTTTATTTTTTGGGAGGGTTTTTAGGCGCAAAACCCGCGCGCGGGGGTCCGCAGGTTTACCATTGCGGACCCGCAGACCCCGACTTTTTCTCCATTGGGAAAAAGCTCGGGGTCCATACCTTCCGTGTAGACAAAGTGCGGACCCACGCACTATGTCTAACTCGGAGGGTGCGTACCCCGCCGCAAGGGTTTTGAACCCAAAGATTGTCAAAAATGGACCAATCAAAATATTTTCTAGCAATTTAATTAATCTTAATACTTGATGCAGAGAGTACATTATGCTAGATTGGCGTGAACGAGAGCATGAGGACATGGATGCTGCCGCATGGAATCATCAGCCTTCACTTGATGCTTTGAGGGCGTGCGGACTATACAAATTCTTGGCCATTCCTGGCATGAGGGCTCAGGTGGATTTCTTATAGTGGCTGGTCGACAGATAGAGCATACAGGACCAGTGCTTCTTCATTGGCGGCCACCAGATCGAAATCGAGCTGGCGGACATTTATTTCTTGACTGGTTTGCCTAAGAGAGGCGAAGACTTGACTCTGCACGGGACTAGCCCAGGTGGCCAGTCTGTCGATAACCTCCGGCTAGAGTACTGCAACAGCTAGGCTAGAGACAAAGGGATAGACATAAAGACCATATCCCGTCCTGAACTCATGGTGATTGCATTTACTATCACCAGACTTTGCGGAGCTACCGCATTACATATTGCCAACGGATCCTAGATGCGTATGGTAGTTGATTGCTTTCGAGGCACCATCTTCAACTGGTGCAATGCTGTGCTGGCCAATGTGAAAGGCCAACTGACCAGGGCCAAGAGCAGACGACTAAATACCTTTGGTTATGGGGCTTTGGTCATGATTTTTGGCCTGGAGAGGGTTCCTATGCTGATCCCACAGTACCTTACTATTGGAGCTGGGTTTCCTCAAGAGCCCAAACTGATGCGATGGGTCGCAGTCATGGCCCGTCACCCGGACGAGAGGACAGAGGTCGCTCGGTTCAAACCTGAGTATTTCCAATGGTTGGAAAACCAGGTCTTTTCCATTCAGGACTTCCCTTATGCTGGGATAGATTTTCATGGTGACCCAGACATGGCTCTTCCACCAGGAGAGCAGTGGGACGAGTCAGGTAAAATCCTTTTCAACTTTTTCCTATTTAAATTTTTTTTTATTTTTTAATATTTTTCCATCGTCTCAAAACTGACAGTAAAAATTTCAAATGCAGATGTGGGTCTACAATGACCAGCTGCTCTTCGGCCTTTCGATAGGAAGCAACCGGTTGCACCCGTGCCAGCCCCGCAGGACGAATCAGCAGAGGTTTTGGCCGAGTTGGAGGGTCATCTCGAGCGCTTGACAGGAGATATTCCTGAGACCACTATAGACGACATTCCTCGTCGACTTCAGCGCTATGTGATTGGAGTCCCGGGACCTTTTAGGAGGTTCCTTTGCAAGGTGGCCTGTGCAGTGATTTCTTATAGAGATCATCACCAATGATAGGATGATCGCCTATTATGGGCACATGTGACATTTTGTTTTCTGTACTTATCATTTTTGCCGATCATAAGGTGTTTTTCAACCTATGATCGAGGACGATGTATCTTTTGACACACTCTTATATATATATATATATATATCTATATATCTATATATATATATATATATATATATATATATATATATATATCACTATTACCGGCTTATCTTGTAAATCATGTTATGGAATGATTTTAAATTCACATGTATGATTATTGCAAATGTCTATTTAACATTCGAGAAGCAATTGCATTTGCTAATGTATTTAAAGACCTTGGAGTATGCTGATATTCAATGTAATCAAATTCACGTTCCAAGAGACGCACTCTCAAAAATAATCTCAATAACATTGGATTTCTAATGGCATACACTCTATTAAGTTTTAATACAACGAGTTCAGAATCTAACCTCACTATCAAACTCTGAATCCCAAATGAAATAGATTCAGATAATAACTCAATCACTGCACTATACTCTGCAATGTTGTTTGTTGTTTGACCGAGGCTTACCCCATGCATAGAAACTAACTCGTCAGAGGGCAAATAGATAACCCAAGCTATGGAAGAGATGTTCCGTGTATTACGACAAGCACCATCAGCAAATCCAATGTATGTTTGGAGAGGCATCGACATCTGCAATATCAAGAGTAACACCAAGATAAGTAGGAATAATGATGGAAAAACACTCTCTAAGCTAAGCACACTTTTTAAACTAAAACACACTAGCTAGAAAGAAAAACTAATCTAACTAAAAAATCTCCATACCCATTCTTTTAAGCATAATACCTCTTCAGGTAAAGACCGTTTCTGGGTTTACCTAAAGAGTCCCCGTCAAAGTCTACCAATTCATAGGCTCCTTTTGCTAGCTTTCGCTTGACAATATAGGGACCATGCCACATAGGAAAGAATTTTCCAGCGCCTAATTTATCATTGGCTTGATCATATAATAACACTAGGTCTCCTTCCGAAAAA
Organism: Pinus tabuliformis; assembly: GCA_031772625.1. Lineage (NCBI taxonomy): Eukaryota > Viridiplantae > Streptophyta > Pinopsida > Pinales > Pinaceae > Pinus > Pinus tabuliformis. The sequence goes on from CM062815.1 coordinate 769,104,430, forward strand.
TTTCGAGGGGTCACATCTCGATCATACTGAGCTTTCATACGTTTTGCGTGAGTCTCGATCGCCAATGCAGTATCACGTCAATTCTCATCTAATTGAGCTAAGTATAACAAACGCTTTTCCTCTTCGGAAGTGGCTGGAAGTAACTCGATGGCCATTTGCAGTGATGAGATTTCACATTCAATGGGTAACACAGCTTCCAAACCATAGACTAGTTGGAAAGGAGTGAACCCTGTTAATGTTTTTACTGAAGTTCGGTACGCCCAAAGCGCTGAAAATAGCATGTTGTGCCAATTCAACCGATGAATCCCAATGATTCGTCGGATCATGATAACTAAAACTTTGTTGATGGATTCAACCAGACCATTCGCTTGTGGATAATAAGGGGTTGAACTATCGTGACGTAAACCAAGCTGGCCTGTAAGTTCGGTCATCATAACGTTTCAAAAATGACGCCCATGATCAGAGATTATCGCTTGTGGGACACAAAACCTAGCAATTATATGATTGAACACGAAAATTGCAGTTGTTTTGTCGTCTGCCTCAAATGTAGGCATCGCCTTGGCCCACTTAGTAAAATAATCTACCGCAAGGATGATATACGCATGCCCCCCAGCCGAGTGAGGGTTACATGTAATAAAATCGATACCCCATTTTGCAAAAGGACCAATGGCAATTATAGGGTGGAGAGGAGCAGGTGGAGCACGCATCTTACGATAAAAAATCTGGCAGTTGTGGAATTTTCGGACCACCGTAATACAATATTTAAATAAGGACGGCCAGAAATAGCCAGCGCGCAATATCTTTTGGGCTGTGGCATACCCAGACATATGACCGCCACACGCTCCAGAGTGACAGTCATTTAGAATCCTTTCAACCTCTTCGTGAGTTAAGCAACGTCGAAAAATAGAGTCCGCCCCACGACAATAAAGAGTATCTCCAATAATTTTGAATTGTTGGGACTGGAATCGAATTTTCCGACGTTCCGACCTTGAAATTTATGGCTGAAAGGATTGGGTCTGGAGATAGACGATGATATCCCCATACCACAGATCTAAAGTGCTGATTAGAAACAAAGATTCGTCCGCAATGGGCTCCTCTGCTACGGTTTCTGTGTCAGCACGCGGGAAGTCACACATTAACTCTGCAAAAACTAAAGATTTCTTAGACTTAGATTTCTCAAACTACAAGTTGAACTCCTACAGGATAACAATCCATTTAGAGTACTTTCCCCCTAGCAATTGTTTGGTCAAAATATAGATCATAGGGTTGCAATCTGAAATTACCGTAGTTTTATGTAGTAAAATGTAGTGATGAAAACGTTGGACAGCTTGAACAGCTGCCAATGCTAATTTCTCCACATGTGAGTATTTTAGCTCAGTTGGATTTAACGTTCGACTAAGGTAATATATCACATGTTCCATTCCGAATTCATCTTCCTGAACTAAGACCATTCCAATGGTGGAATGGGATGCGGCGAGATACAAGCAGTAATCCCGGTTGTAGTTGGGAGGATGCAACAACGGTGCATGGGTCAACGCGTGTTTGAGTGCATCAAAAGATTTCTGAGCTATCTCATCCCAATAGAATTGAGTGTTTTGCTTCAACAACTGGGTAAAACCCTTTGTAACCTCGGCGTAGTTAGGAATGAATCGTCGTAAAAAGTTTGCTTTCCCCTACAAACTTTGGAGTTGGCAAAGACTCGAAGGAGGAGGCAATTTGATGATAGCTTCGACCTTTAAGGGATCGACGCGAATGCTGGTTTTCGAAACTACAAATCCCAGCAATTGACCCGTTTCTATACAGAAGACACATTTGTGTGGGTTCAACCAAATACGATAATTCCTACACCTCATAAAGATTGCTCGTAAATGGACAAGGTGATCAGCTCAATGTAAAGAGTGAACAGGCAAATCATTGAGGTACGGTTGCACAATGTGTTTGATGTCATGAAACGCATAAGACATTGCCCTTTGAAAAGTTGCTCCAGCATTCTTAAGCCCAAAAGGCAATTTGCAATAAGCAAATGTCCCCCATGGACAAATGAAACCCGTTTTTGGTTGATCGGCAGGTAGGATATTGATTTGATTGTATCCGGAAAAACCGTCCATAAAGGAAAATATTTCGCTGCCGGCACAATCATCAATGATTTGATCGATATAGGGAGTTGGGTAATTGTCCTTTGGACAGGCTCGATTAATGTCCCTATAATCGATGCATATTCTTATTGTTCCCTGCTTTTTGTTAACCGGAACAATATTCGATACCCAATCCGTTAACGGGGTCGGATAAATGAAACCTGCTTTCAACAGTTTTTCAACATCTGCGTTAATTGCAGCAGCTTTTCGTGGGTGAATCTGACGCAAACGTTGTCGGATAGGTTTAGCGTCCAGGTAAGTCTTTATCTCATGAACAACAATCACGGGATCAATTCCTGGCATTTCCTCATAGGACCAGGCAAATACGTCGCGGAATTCTTGAAATAGGGCCTTATATAATTGAATTTCGTCATCTGTACACGAGGCACCGATATGAATGTTTTCAACAATTCCGGGCTTAATCGAAATGTCAATAGGAATAGTTCGAGAGATTATTCCCAAATTTAACTCTGAATCAGGATGTTTCATTGGATTCTGAGGTTCCTTGACATATTCAGTTGTAAAAATTGATGAGAAATCATTTTCAAAACGAGCATCCTCAGGTAAAACCGAAGATCTGTGATGGATATCTTCCCATGGTAAATCATCTACACATAGGATTTCACGAATTTTCTCATCAGAGTGAACAAGTTTAGAAAACGTAGTTAAATCCGAGGTTGATGTGAAGTGATTCCTCACAGACCACATTCATTAAGTCAATTTCGGTTGAACCCAGGTCGGCAAAATACTGCACAGCTTCATAGGCAATTTCATATGGACTCAAAGGCATGGAATTACCAAATGAGTCTATCTCAGATTCAAAAGGGATGATCCAAGGATCATCATAAATAATGGTGTCTGATGTAATCATATGAATAGTTGCAAATGAAGATGATGCGTTGATTGGAGGAAAAGGAAAAGTTCCCAGTAAACCGGCATCTTTAACTAATCCTACTCCAACATCCTTATATGGATGGGATAGTCGTTTTATCAACATGTTGAATACTCTCCGAAGAGGCTGGGTCGGATGAAAAGTAAGCCAGCTGATCTATTGTTACGATCTTTCCATTATGTGGAAACTTTATTACTCGAAAGACCGATGAAACAACTGCTGTCATAGCGTAAGACCAAATTCGACCCAAGAGAAGGTTGTAGTCTAGAGGGGCATCAACCACCTCCACATCTAGACTAACGGTTTTTCCTTCAACCCCTATAGGAAAATCCTGTAGAATGCCGAAAGGATGAAACCCACGACCATCAAAGGCCTTAAGAATTGTCGGGGATTGATTTAGTGAAGGAGAACCAAGCGATCTCCAACACTGTATCGACATAATACACGTTGAGGCTCCCTCATCAATTACAGTCCGATGAATAGGCTTGTTTTTTACTATCACTGGGATCTGGAAGCCATTTGATGAGAGAGACGCGGTGTACTATTTTCTAGATCGAAAATTATTAGGTTCGTGTCCTGAACGTCAACAGCTCCTATAGCCAACAAAAGTAATTTACATTGTGCTAGACATGATTGCAGCACTTCCAAAGCCGACATTGCTGAGGGTGAAACAGCTAAATCCTCAACAATGTTATAGTTCTGAGCCGCTCTCGCATGTGGATTGAAAGCTGACTTTCGAAGTATACCCTTGGCGGGCAGTTTGATTACCAAGTCCGGGTTAGGTTTCTCGATCTATAGTGGATCGGAACCGGGAGCTGAGGTTGATGGGTTAGAATGAGAAGATTCTACTTCTTTACCGTCAACAGGACTTTTACTACCATAATCTTGCGATCGAGTCGCAATCCTAACATGGGACATCATTAATATGGGTTCTTCGTTGGCACTCGAGGAAGAACCTATCATCTTGCTGTCTTGACTTGGGAATGGATCCTTCAAAATAGCAGGAGTTTGGGAACCTTTGACTATCTTCACAACCTCTGCACGATGAGGGCAGTCTCTTGTAAAATGTTCATCATCACAAGTGAGACATGGATAACGAGGTTTGCGCTTTTCATCATTAGATTCCGCCTTTTCAGGTTTCTCCTTTGAACTTTTGTCCATTTTATTCTTCTTCTTTCCTTTCTTCTTCCCACCGGATTTTGATTTAGCTGTAGATGACTCTACAACGTGAATATCGGTGGAAATCTCTGCAAAAGAATCTCCTGTTGGGGAATCAGGCAAGGTTATAATAGGAGAAGCATTCTTGGAGGATTTCTTCTTACCTTTAGTGTTAACTATGCCAATCATACCATCAGCGGCATGAGATCCCGAAGGATCTGCAGTGATTTGATTTGACTTGGGAAGATCGGGGATCTTTTCGTGTAACGTACCTGACTGAGTATAAACCAAGTCAAGGTACTGTGCTTGAGCAATGACTTGCTCCTCAGTAACCACTCCGGCATTAGCAAAATCTTCAGTGATCTTTGGCAACAAATATTTTACAAACCACTCGGCCAAGATTTGATCCGGAATAAATACCTTCACTAAATGACGTCGACGTCTCCACTCATGAATATGATCTGAAATGTACGCAGATGTCGACTGTTTTAGCGAAGTTAACAATTCCGTGCCATTGTCATATCGGACTGGCAACTGGAAATGAGTTAAAAACAAGGTAGCTAACTGACTAAAATTATAAAAAGTGCCTCGTGGTAACTCAATGTACCACTTCGCCACGAGACCAATTAGAGTGCGCTGGAAAAGTCTAATATGGATCGAATCATCTGTGATGGAGTTAGATGCACACCAGAGGTGGTAAGTCATCACATGGTTCGACGGGTCCTCTCCTGATTTACCTTCGAACTTGGGAATGTCACTGGGAAACTTATTCGGCATTGGCGGCCAAAACGGAAGATAATTAATGGGATCGTTTGTTAGGCGCAACAAGTCTGGTAAGTCCAAAGTTGCGATAAATGGTAACTGCCAATTAGGATCCCTAAAACTTTGGGTCATGAGACCAGCCCCAGGAGGAGGATATCCGGGATAACTAGGAATAGGAATCGCGTTCGGGATATTGTATCCTCCCGGAAAACCAGGATTAACCGGACCGTACTGGGGTTTTTGAGGTTGTTGATAAGTGTACCCAAGATACGGTTGATACTGATAAACTGGCTGCTAGACAGCAGGACCGAATTGGTACTGTCCCTGGTGCGGTTGATAGGTGAATTGTGGTTGACTTGTGACAACCGTACTTAAACCAGGTTGTCCTACAGGCATCTGAACCGTAGCTTGAATCGTGGATCCAGACGGTGGTAAAGATGTCTGAGGAGTAGATACAGGAACAGTAGAAACCGGAGCTATCAATACTCCAGAAGTAGGTGGGGTATATTGAATAGATCTTGCGGCAGTTGCAGCAGTTGTTTGAGATGGAGTACGAGGCGTAGTAGGCCCAGACTGAGAAACTACTGAAGGTACAGAAGTTTGAATGTTAGACTGGACTGGTTGCTGGGGTGTACCAGAAACTAAGGGTTGTCCAGTTTGAGATGACAACTGTACACTTGGCTGCAACACCTGTTGGGTTTGTGATGGATCCCACACTATGTTCATTCCGGGGTACTGACCCATAACAGGTTGAGAATATTGAGGACCATAACCGGGTTGAGGGTAGGATTGGTAATTGAAAGGTACATTTCCCATTCCTTGAACATAAGATTTACCTTGGGGTGGTTGGAAACCTTGGTTCGAGTACTGATCCTGGGGTAGATACCCTTGAGGCACGTACTGATACTGGGGTTGACCTTGGGGTACATATTGAGTCTGGGGTTGACCTTGAGGAACGTACTGTACCGTAGGTACGTACTGTCCTTGAGGTTGCCCCCCAGATGCAAATTGTGTACCTTGGGGTTGCCCCCCAGGCGTTAATTGAGGTTGCCCCCCAGGCGGTAACTGGTCACCCTGAGGTTGAGAATTGGGAATAGAACCTGACATCATAAGAATGTCCTCTACGCTCAACGGCTTTGTACCATTATTTCTAGTTAATAACCCTTGCTCAATGAGTTGAGGAGATGCTCCCGAAAAAGTACCAGAAAGTTACTGATACTGAGAGAGAACAGAAGGACCACCGTACAAAAAAGATTCAGGCGATTGAGTAAACATGGACGACTGACCTGACATATTTACGGGAGTATAAAAACCTCTAGGATGATAAGGAGCATGAGGTGGTGAAAAACTTAACCCTGGGTTTTCCAAATAATTAGTCAAAGAAAGATACCAAGTAGTACTCCTAGGCAGACTATAAAAAATTGATTCACGCTCCCTTAGATCAAGAATAGGTTGATTTTCAGGGATAGGGATGCCTACTTCTTCTTCCGGAGCAAGTTCTTCAATAGCAATAAGTCCAGAAGGAAGATCTTGGGTAATTACTCTTTCTACCCTAGGTGAATCAGGACCACTAGAAGTTGGAGAGACAAACCCCGATGTTGGAGTAACAGGTTCAGATATCTCAGTTTCTTCACCTATATCACTAGTAGATGAAAAGCTACCAGCAAGTTCGGAAACTGAAATCGATTGCGGATCGTAACCTGTTACTAGAGTTTGGTAATCAGGATGTACAACCAATGAAGACTCTCCTTCTTTAGGTGACCCAACTTTACTACCACTAGGAGTTACGAGGAATTTCAAGCCTTCAAGCTGGCTCGGGACTTCTTCAGGAGGTTGGCCCCGAAGTCTACGGGACTTCCTCAATAAATCAGCCACGGTTACAAACTCAGGAGACTGGCCCCGAAGTCTACGGGACTGTCTTGGTAATTCAGCCACAGTTAAAAACTTTTAACTACTTCACACACAAACAAAGTAAAATCTCAATGAAAAAGACCTAAAGCCTCTAAAGAACCAAACAAATTTGAATCACATGCCTAAAGAATCTAGATATCAAACACACACAAACAGTAACGTTCTGGACCGAAAACACTAGTTGGTGATGAAATCCAACGTCGCATAATTCAATACAGAAATGGCGATTGGAACAGTTACCCCGACAACCTGCTTAATGAATAGACTGGACCAAGTTCCTCCACTTAACCGTCTCGAGTGAAGTGAACCCCCCAGAAAATCCAAGTGAGTCTAGCCGACGTCTACTCCAGGTACAGTGGGATCTTCCCACCACTGTCACCTTAGGAAGAATCCTAAAGAATATGGCCACTAAGTTTACCAACTGAGACAAATACACCTGGGGGAACAGTCTACGATCTGATACGCACGCAAGGGTAGAGTAGCAAGCTCAATCCCCTTGAAGGCTCCTTGACATAATCGAAGGTTTACCAACAAGTGACCCCAGGTTCCTCGACAATGGTTAATCCGAGGTTTACCATTTTTAATACGTGAATATCTGGCGTCGTTCCCAATGAGGAAGGATTGATTCCCACACTGGTTCGGACACGATCTCATGCTTCTCCTTTAAGAGGAGCTTTCCCAGAGCATAAATGCAACAATTGGATTTCTTCCTACCACAAGATACAGCTACTTGTTTGTTTTTACTATCTTGGAGAGTTAATTACTCTCCTACTCCAAGACACTAGCCTAAGCTAAGTTGGTGTATCAGAGCCCTAGAAATAAAATGTTACTAGGTGAATTTTGCTTTAAGCGTTAATTTTAGTGGTTGTTGTTTAAGTCAAGAGATGGCGGAGATGAAACTCGTGGTGTAAAGACTTGACTCGAAATCACTAAAAAGATGCACCTAAGATGATTTAAACAATATTTTCTCTTCGATGAACTTCTAAACTAAGAAAGAGTTTGAGAGTGCAAATAGTTTGTAAACACAAATCTTTCTCAATTAAACAAATTAAAAGAAGAGCTTTTTCCTTTCCAAAGCACTCAAAACGAGACAACTAGTTATTTGACAAAAATTTCCCTTTTCTTTTCAAAGCACTCAACCACTACAAAAACAAACTTTTTCCAAAAGAGATTTTTTTTTATATTTTTCATAAGACATTCAAAACTATGAAAATGACTAATCTTGAGTTCTACAAACTAGAAAAACCTATTTGAAGTCAAAGCTTACAAAGTGTCTTTTTGAGGATGTTTTACTTAGCTAAATGTGAGCTAAGGACTAATTTATGCAGAATCACAATTAGTCAAAAAACAACCAATCTTTCGTTTTCTTTTTTTAAAAATGAAAATCCAAACTCTCAAACACAAGTTTTTCGAAGTTTTGAAATGAGAAAATACAAAGCGGATTCCTCAACAAGGGGAGATTTCATAAATAGTCAGACTCCTAAGAAGGCTGGTAGACACCAAGGTAATCTGAGGTCCCTACAGCTTCTAAGCTCAGAGCCACTACAGAACCAAAAATGAAAATCAAGCCCAACAAGCAAAACTCCTAGGAATTCCACCTAAAACCCTAACACTAATGAAATTAAACCAAGGAAAGTTTTTGATAGGGAACAAGCAGGTCTGGGCAATGGCTAAAACCTATAAACAAATTCTACACTGATAAAAAAGAGAAAAATTTAAAATTTCTCAAATTTTTGACAGGGTACGCAGGCAACCTGTTTACATAGGTGCGCTCACGCTCTATGTACAAAGAAAAAGTGCGTACAAGTATGCACTGTTCTTAACTCAGAGGGTGTGTACTTCTCCCAAAACTATGAAAAATAAAAACTAACTCATAATTAACTAAATTCACCCAATCCCACAATCATCAAGTCAAAATCAGAAACAGAAATATAGTTTCTCAGGTCAAAGTATAAACAAGGAAAACAATCAAGTCCCCAGTGGAGTCGCCATTTTGTCGCACGGAATAAGTCGATCTTGCGGACAAGATAGACCTTCCTAGAATATAAAGAAGACCTAATGACAAGCAAACCAACCAGACACTATCTTTCTCTAAATATGCTTTAATAAAGAATAGCAAACAAGTGTTTCTAGGGCCTACCTTTGGTCCAACGCAAGCTTGTGGATGCCCTCGCTCCTTTGATTCCAATGAGCTCCTTTTCGCGAATCTGCAAACACAAACAAGGCAAACAAATTAAATAGCACCTAAAAAACCAATTGCATAAAACATATTTAACATGAAAGTTAAGGAGTCCATGAAACAAATAACATAAGATACTTGTTGAGAAAAATGAGTTTGATTGTATTAATTCAAAAGACGAAGAACCTTATAACCTTCGCCTTGACGCTGTACAAGCTCCTCCTAGGGTCCAACAATAAGTCTCCTCTACTTTGAAAAGTTTCACTCACTCCCCAATGAAGCCAAAAAGGTATGTGATCTCTCCTCTTAAGCTCAACTAGGAAGTCTTAATTTCACCAGCATTTACCCTCAAAATGTTCAGCTTCTAACCTCCTTAGTCCTCACCCCAATGCCTGTATTTATAGTGCAATGGAGGGAAGTTACTAGGTCCTCCTTCAAATGGATAAAGCCCTCCTCCAAAGGGATAGCTCCTTTAGTCAAGGGATTAGCTCCTTCTCTTTTGGGATGCATGAACCACCTCAGAGCGAACAATCCACGTCAAAATTCCTTCTAGAAAACTCTAGAATTAACCCAAAGTGAGTTTTTTAAGATAAAACTTGCGCCTTTTGACTTTCATAGGGGTCCGCACCTACACCATTAGGGACAGAGCGGGTAGGTACGCAACTTTTGTACACATAAGGTGCGGAACCGTAGGTGATCATGAGAGAAAGTGTGGAACTAGAGTTACATTGATTTTTAATGTCTTTCTCCCATTTCCAAAGCTTGATTTGAAGAGCTGAGGTCTTAGACTTGCTTAGGAGGACAGTACAAGTGATGATAGACCCATACTGACTGTAAATAATCATGGTGATGATATTTTTGTGTAACAAATTGCATTAATCATGTCCTAACAGGATATGTCAGCTACTTTTGTGCAACTAAACATGCCTTCTAGGGATTTTGGGATCTAGATCTGTTGTCGTGCAAACCTAACTTCCTTATCTAAAACTAACCCAACATAGATTTAGAACTTTGCAAATATCATTCAATCATGTTAACATGTTCACCATGTTACTATGGTAAAATTTCCTTTACATGGTGTACTTTGATCCATATAGTAACTTAGGCTAGATGAAAGTATTTCCAACCCAAAAATTAGTCTTTATTAATCAAAATATTTCAAGTACAGACTTCAACTACTTTGCGCACTTAGCTGCAGGGGTCCATGCACTTAGCTATGGACTCTTTCAAGCCTCTGCGTACTCAACTACGGAGCCTTTCCTTCGCTTACTGATAGGAATAGACCTTCTTATCGATCAAACCCTTACAACTTCATCTATTCATGCTTCTATTCTTATCTCTATCAAAAGTTATCTTCTATATTCGCAAAGACTCATCTATTTATAGTGTTATCACCAAAAAATTGATCATCTAGCCTAAGTTACTATATGGATCAAAGTACACCATGTAAAGGCAATTTTACCATAGTAAAATTGCTTTCACTATGAGTAATTACTTAATAAACCACCTTTGTTAAGTAGTTTATAGTTAAACCCATGAAGAATAATTAAATAAATCATCATTTTTTTATTATTCCTTAACTAATTTCTTGAGATGATAAATAAATCATTTATTTATTTATTATTTATAAGTAAAAGTTTAAATAATTTTTCCCTCCTAAACAAATATGATAAAATATTACAAGTGGTTATTCCAGGAATGGGGCTAATAATATTTTATTATTGCCCATTCGATAGCTCAATATTTTTTTATAAGTAGAAGGGTTTTCCATTCTTTATTCACTTTTGATTATTTTCATTGTTGCACTCACTGTTGTAACTTCGATTATTTCCATTGTCACACACCATACTTTTGTTGGGTTTATGCATTATGGAGGAGAGAGACTCTACACAAGCTGAAGACGTTTGAGGATAGACAAGAACCCATCCCATATAGGGGGACTAGTAAAATCTATTTTTTCCCTTCACAAGTGTTATAATAAAAACTATTATTTATATATTTAGTTTCCATTCAATGATTGGAGTTATTACTCTTTCTTTTTGTTGTTTAACTATGATTGTGGCATAGATAATAATTTTGGTAGGTTTTGTTTCTATCAGTTGTTTCAGATCTACAATGTTTAGCAGCCATTTATATTATTGAGATTGTTTGTCATCCACAACCTTAAGTGGGTTATTTTCATACATATTTGAGAATAAATGATCTGAATTTAAACAAGAATGCAACAAATTACAGAGATAACCATAAACACGGAGATGCAGTGGAAATAAGACTTCATTTCATTACTGTAAAACACTAAAATATGCTTACAAACATAAATGGAAATAAACTAGCTAAGGTGATGGTAGCTTATCTCTGAGAAGAGATGTGGCGGCTACATGCCTCTGAACTGTGTTATAATGAGGCTCAAAGGCCTATTTATTGTTGAAAAACAATGGAAAACCCTTAACATCCCAAAACCTAACCCTAGAAGATGAAATGCCAAATTGTGGGCCCTGTCTAGGTAAATTGGTACATCAATTTCCCGGGGTCATAACTTTGGCACCCGATCTTCGTTTGACGTGTACAATAGCTCGTTAGAAAGATCTATCCGAGAACTATAACTTTGGGAAGAGAAACATCGTTGGTCCATGGACTGATGTTGCTCCCAAATTTCTCAAAAAGCGTCGTTTAGGGCCTCAAAACGGCTCGGAAGTTCAGGACCTGAAAAACCGCTAAAAATAGTAAATTGTGCTACAATTACGGAAATTGAAAAACTAAAAGAGACAGTTGTGGGGGTTCAAATGGGATAGGTGGGTGGCCACCAACATCCACTTGGATCAATAAAACACTACAACAAAATTGGTGACTCCGTTGGGTTTATTATTCAGATCCAGAAACTTGGGTGACTGATCCAGGTGGATATTGGTGGCCACCTGCCAAGTCCACCTGGACCCCCACCATTGTTTCTCTCAGCATTTTCAGTTTCCTTAATTGTAGCACAACTTACTATTTTTAGCAGTTTTTTGGGTCCTGAACTTCTGGAGCTGTTTTGAGGCCCTAAACGACATTTTTTGGGAAATCTGGGGGCAACATGGGTCCATGGACCGATGTTGCCCTTCCCAAAGTGGTAGTGCTCGGATAGATATTTCTAACGAGCTATTGTACATGTCAAACAGAGATCGTATGCCAAAGTTACGACCCCGGGAAGTTGATGTACCAATTTACCCAAACGGGGCCCACAGTTTGGCGTTTCATCTCCTAGGGTTAGGTTTTGGAATGTTAAGGGTTTTCCATTGTTTCTCAACAATAAATAGGCCTTCGAGCCTCATTGTAACACAGTTTAGAGGCATGTAGCCACCACATCTCTTCTCAGAGATAAGCTACCATTGCCCTAGCTGGTTTATTTCCATTTCTGGTTGTAAGCATATTTCAGTATTTTCCATTAATGAAATGAAGTATTATTTCCGCTGCATCTTTGTGTATATGGTTATCTCTGTAATTTGTTGCGTTCCTGTTTAAATCCGAATCAGTGGTATCATAGCGGTTTGATTTTTCTCTGTTTTTCTTTGCATGTCCCCAACAAGGTCGGGATATAAGGACTTAGGGCTTGAACTGGTTGAACCTTTGCAAAACCAGCCTCGCAAATCCCGACGGCCTCCCATGGCGGATGAGAAGAAAGACGAGGGGGCAGGAGATCCCATCAAAATCTTGCTCGAAGAAGCCCTCGAGCGACAACGAAACACGATGATGGACAACTTTTCCCAGATCCTTCAGCGGCTACCCAGAAGCGACGCATCGGCTTCTAGCAACTACTCTGGAAACACCACGCCCTTTAAGGTACAAGTTAATTTTGAAATCCCCATATTCGAGGGTCAGATAGACGCAGATGCCGTAGATAAATGGTTAAATCTGCTAGAGGGTTATTTTTCTGTTCATGAATTTTCGAGTCGAGAAAAGATTGTTTTCACTCTTCTCAAATCAGCTCCCCACGTCAAGGACTGGTGGAAAACCTACTGCGAGCAGAAGGATGAAAGTATTGGCTCACTATTTTCAGCCGCACCCACCTGGAATTCATTCTGGGATGCCATCAAGGAGTAGTATTACCCTGTCGGAAGCTATGAGGATGAATACATAAAGTGGACCACGCTGCGGCAGGGAAGGGACCAAGACGTGCCGGAGTTCACCAATCTTTTCCATACCCTTCGCACAAAGTTGGGTATCAAGGATTCGGAGCAACATTTGATACTCAAATACCGTGGCTGCCTGCACAAGTACATCCAAGAAGAAATACAATTCCTGAACATCTCCTCGCTCGGCGCAACATACCGATATGTCGTCAAGGTCGAGCAGAAGTTTAAAAAAAAGAAGCGAGACTTTCGATCTGCGAACCCAAAGCAGGGGAAAGGTGCCCCTAAACCACAAAACAAAGGACAAAGCCAAGGCGGGACAGCCAAAGACAACCCACTGAAGCTGCAAGCAAAGAACAACACCGCGAAGCCGAAAAAGGACACTGGAAAATGGTGTGAGTTCCATAAGATCTCCACTCACAACACAAGTGAGTGTCGGGCCAAGCAGTCACTGGTGGCTGAGCTAAAGGTTTCAGAATCAGATGCATGTTCCGACTCTGAGTCAAAATCCGATAAGGGGAATGAAAAATGGAAGCAGATCATTGATGCGGATCCCAACGCCACTGTTGCTACCGCCAAGATCCAGAAAAATGAACCCGAAGATCCAGAAGAGGAGGAGCGTCTCTTCCACTCCCAGATGTGGGTAAAGGGCTCCCCGATACAGTTCATTGTTGATAGCGGGAGTCAAAAGAACCTCATTTCGGCAGAGGTCGTGAAGCGGTTGGGCTTACCGACCACAACACATCCACAACCATACACCATTGGTGGCTTCACCAAGGACGAGATCTTCGCGTGAGCCAGCAGTGTCGCCTTCCATACAACATCAAGCCCTTCACAGATGAGGTATTGTGTGACATTGCTCCCCTTAAAGTTTGTGATGTATTATTAGGACAGCCATACTTGTGGAAATGACATGCTGTGTATGAATCAAGGCCACGTGCTGTTATTATTACATTGGGAAATAAGTTGTACAGGATACCAGAGGTAGCACCACCTACCGCCATCTCTTTGATTACTGCAAAACAATGCAGTAAGATCATTTCCAAAACCAGGAAATTTGTTTTCCTGATGATACGCCCTCAAGGAAAGAAGAAGACGATGGTTGCGGCCTCCAGACGGGGTCCCTCTGCACGACAACTACAGATGGACAAGGTTGTGGAGGAGTACGAGGACATCTTCACCTCCCCTGCAGGGGTTCCTCTGCACTGTCAGGTCAAGCACTCCATCGATCTGACCCCAGGTGCGTCGCTACCCAATGGACCAATTTATCGGTGCTCTGTTCTGGAGAACAATGAAATCAAGAGGCAGATTCAGGAGCTCCTGCAGAAAGGTCACATCCATCCGAGTTCATCGCCTTGTGGGAGCCCGATCATGTTGGTACAGAAGAAGGATGGGACATGGAGAATCTGTATTGACTATCGGGCGCTGAACAAGATCACTATCCGTAATAGGTACCCGATCCCATGGATTGATGACCTCCTCGACCAACTAAAGGGGGTGAAATATTTCAGCAAGATCGATATGAAGTCAGGATATCACCAGGTACCAATCAAACCCTCTGATGTGTGGAAGACTGCCTTCAAATCCAAGGAGGGCCTTTTCGAATGGTTGGTTGTGCCTTTCGGATTGACGAATGCTCCTGCAACCTCCATGAGGCTAAAGGATGACATCTTGTGGCCATTCACCAACTCCTTTGTAGTAGTATAGTTGGATGACATTTTGATCTTCAGCCAGAGTTGGGAAGAGCACCTCCACCACATCCGACAGGTTCTCCAAACACTGCGGCAACACAAGCTATGTGCCAATTTGGAGAAATGCACTTTTGGCATGACCCAGGTTCAATATCTGGGATACATCATTGATGAATAGGGGGTGCATGTCGATCCAGCCAAGATCCAAGTCATTCGGGATTGGCCATCTCCAACCACTCTAATAGAGCTCCGCAGCTTTCTAGGTCTTGCCAACTTCTACCGCAGGTTTGTGTTGGGGTTTTCTCATATTACTTGGCCCTTGAGTCAAGTCACCAAGGGAGGGGCGAAAGCAAAATTCTTTTGGTCTGAATCTCAACAGAAGGCATTCATGGAGTTGAAGGATCGCCTCTGCGCGGCACCAGTGCTCACGTTACCAGATTTACAACAACCATTTGAGGTCGAGACAGATGCCTCTGACTATGCTATTGGGCCAGTCCTTACTCAACATGGACATCTAGTGGCATATCACAGTGAAACACTTTCAGACATTGTCCAGAAGTACCCCACTTATGATAAAGAGATGTATTCCATTGTACAGGCTTGCCGACAATGGAAGCATTACATTTTGGGGAAGGAAACGGTCATCCACATAGACCATCGACCCCTGTAGTTCATGCAGACCCAAGGGAAATTGCAGAATGATCGCCATCAGAAGTGGTCTACATACCTGCAACAGTTCCACTTGAATATCAAGTATAAGAAGGGCAGCACCAATAATGCTACAGATTGCCTAAGTCGACCACCGATCATGGCGTTAACCACTGTGCTCAACTCTTGTGGGCACGAGACTTCTGATTGGCCACTTCTCTACAAAAGCGACCCAGAATTCGGCCACACATACCAGACACTCTTGGAGGGTCGGCATGTTCTAGATTTTCACCTCCAGGATGCCCTGTTATGCCACCTAGGTCACCTTTGTGTTACTTCAAGCGAGCATGCCAAGATGATTTGGGAAGCACACTACAGTCGGGCTGCTGGGCATTTCGGGGTCGAGAAAACAGTGGCAGTACTGCAAAATTATTTCTATTGGCCGAATCTTCGACAGGATGTTGGGAAGTACATCAGATCATGTACTGTCTGTGCCATTACCAAACCGACCATTAAGAAGCATGGCCTCTATACCCCGTTGCCTACCCCTAGTCGACCTT
The DNA here is from genome assembly GCA_031772625.1 of Pinus tabuliformis. Taxonomy (NCBI): domain Eukaryota; kingdom Viridiplantae; phylum Streptophyta; class Pinopsida; order Pinales; family Pinaceae; genus Pinus; species Pinus tabuliformis. Next base: position 769,120,475 of record CM062815.1, read on the forward strand.
GGGAATCCATCTCCATGGATTACATGTTAGGCCTTCCTTCCACTAAGCATGGAAATGACTGTGTTTTTGTGGTCGTGGCCAGGTTCTCGAAGATGGCCATTATGGCGGCCTGCAAGAAGAATATCATAGCAGAAGCCACTGCTAAACTCTTCTTTGAACGAGTGCGGGTGCACTTTGGGATCCCATAGCCTATCATCTCAGATCGGGACAGTCGGTTTCTCAGCACATTTTGGTCCAGTCTCTGGTCAATGCTGGACACCAAACTCACGAAGTCCACAGCTTTCCATCCTCAAACTGATGGCCAGACAGAGGTTGTCAATAGGATGATTGTGCACATTCTGCGCATGTATAACTCAAAGCATCCACGAACATGGGACGAGAGCATCCCCTATGTTCAACACAGCTACAACCGAGCTCTTCATAGCTCCACTGGCCATAGCCCTTTTCAGGTGGGTTTGGGATTCTAGCCACTATGCCCCATTGATGTGGCTATGCCACTTGCAGCTACTCACATAAATTCAGCTCATGTCCAGTCTGAAATAGATAAGGCCACCAGCTTCATTGAGCGCATCCAACATATTTGCCAGCAGGGCCATGACATTCTTGAGAAATCAAATGCCAAGTACAAGCAGCGACATGATCAACATCGGGTGCCACACAAGTTTCAGGTGGGTGACAAAATCTGGTTGCATTTGCAAAAGGAACACATTACTGGAGCCTATCGGAAATTGAGACCACTCCGATATGGTCCTTACACCATTACTAAGGCTATGGGAGACAATGCATTTGAGCTCAGCATTCCCCCATTCCTTGGCCTGCACCCAGTGTTCAATGTGGACCACCTTCGGCCATACTTTCCACCATTGCTAGACACATCCGACATTGCAGAATAGCTCAAACCCACAGAATTAAATCCAGATTGCATGGAACAAGCTGCAACTGATCGGATCATGGACACACAGATCAAGAACACTCGCCAACAGAATATACAACTGTATCGAGTTGTCAAAGCAGGCCAACTCCTTCAACAGGGCAAGTGGCTCACCAGGGAACAAGTTCAGCAAAAGTTTCCTCATCTCATGGAGGAACTCAACGCAATAGGGACCATTGCTTCCTAAGGGGGGAGGAATGATCCAGGTGGATATTGGTGGCCACCTGCCAAGTCCACCTGGACCCCCACCATTGTTTCTCTCAGCATTTTCAATTTCCTTAATTGTAGCACAACTTACTATTTTTTCCTGTTTAAATCCGGATCAGTGACCTTCAGCTTTTAGCTTAGGTTTTCTTCTTTTTTCAATTCTCTTAACATCTCTTATTTTTTAAACCCTAGATTTGTTAAATTTATGACTTATGCAAGTTTTTTGGTCATTTCCGTAGGTCACAGGACCCAGCCACAACAAAGGTGGTAGTTTTTTCTGAAATTTTTAGACCGAGATCGACAAAGCAGAAATCGCACTTTTTGGCCAAAAAGTGCGATCTTGAGGCCAAATGACACTTATGAGCCCAAAACGTGCAATCCCAACTAGAAAACAGGTCAATACCTGCGATTGTTGGGTTTTAGGATTTGTCTTGAATCTGTTTCTAGGTTCTGTAGAGAGATATCTGCTGGGTTGTCTGACATCTATCTCATCCCTCTCAGGCCTTGATCCACTCTGATTTACTCATTAAAGTCAAATTTAGCCCCCCAGGGCTTCTAATACGCTTCCACCTTTCTAGGAGGATTTTAGCTGAGTAAGTAGTATGAGTTTTTGCAGCGCTTTCAACCACATTTTCCAGATATGTACCCTTTTGTTTCAGATCTATAAAGATAGGTTTCCACCATCCATAGTTTTCATATTACAACTTATTTGGTCATTGGCCTTAGGGTCCCATCGGTTGCCCTAGGTGTTTCACCAATCTCCCTATCTTTTTGCAGCGATCTTCACCTCTTTTTTTTTGTTGTTGCACCACTTTCTAGCAGCTTAGTGTCAATTGATCCGAATCACATCGACATTTAGATCTATTGACCAGTGTAGTCTATTTTCCATCGATTTAGCCACCAAGCAGCATAGTGTTTGAAAACCCAGTTTGGGTGGGGTTTAGTTAAATTTTCTTTTGTTGTTCACTTTCTATTATTAATTTCAGTTTTTTTCAGCAAGCTTTTCTCCTTTTTACAAACACGGTTTGGGCTTAATCAATAAATACACTTGCACACACAAGCACACCTTAAGAAAAGAGTGCTTGGTTTACACTGCCAAGCCAAGACTTAAAATAATAAATTTATCTCCCATCATCAAGACAAAGGAATAATTTTGATCTCCCTTCACCATTTCTGTGTCATGTGTGTCTTACCACCATTGCACCACCAAGGCATTTGCTTTAAAGACTATTAAGCCTTCACCACCATTTTCTGCTTGGGGATATTACCCCTCCCTGTCGAGTTCGAGTTCATAACCCTCTAAGTCCCCACACTGATTATTCTCCTGGTTCATCTGATTCCTCATTTGATTCTGAGCCTCCTTCATCGCATATCATCACCATGCCTAGACCTACAACTGGTGTAGGAACCCAACCTAGTGTTGGCTTCGTTTCTATCCCGGTGGTCACATCAAGTGAACAGTCTCAGGAACCATTCCGGAAACCCCCATGCTCACCTTTATGGTTGGGTTAAGTCTACCATATTTTAACCAGTTGATAAATGACCCCATACACCATAATGTTGGTTTCCCTTCTATGCTGACTAAGCTTCCCTCAGAAATCTCGAAGTTTGAGGGTAATTCTGGAGAGGATCCTACCAACCATGTTTGATCCTTCCACATGTGATGTTTGCCCAACTTCATAACCAATGACTCCATTTGTCTTCGGCTATTCCAATGCATGCTCACTAGAGACATTACAAAATGGTATGTAGACCATTCCTCCACGTCTCATTCCATTGCAGCACTTGCTAAAGCGTTCCTTTCATATTTCCAATTACCTCTCTGATACCACACTGGTATGGAGCTATTGACCTCATTTCATCAGTCCTCTGCCACTTTCTTTTCTGAGCATGTTCAAGAGTGGCATCGAAGGAGGAGCACATGACGTGCCCTACCTTTCTAATACTGTGTCTATCTAGATTGGTTTCTTAGGTGCCTTTTATCACCCATTGGAAAATATGTAACGTCCCATTTTCCTCAGACCGAGGAAGAAGTTCTCCAAACCGCTCTAAGATATGACCTAATTTATGTGTAATTTGGTTATGTCTATATCATTATTCTAGACCTCCCTCATCCTGGAAGTGCCAATGCACCGAAGTCATCTCATGTCACCAACGGTATCGTTGGAACCCTTTCACACCCTTCGCCATATACTCACGAAAGTTATGGATATTTGCAGGGAGGTGCCAATTCCTATAACATTCACTTCCCTCCTGCTAGCAACATGTTTTAAGGACCCCAACCTGTCTACCAAATTGTTTCTCCTAGTTATGCAGAGTCAAGCACTCTAGCCCCTCAAGCATTAGCACCGTATCCTCCCATGCATCCTCAGCCCCAGCAACCACCACCTCCTCAGGGTCAGGTGTTTGTGTTGCAGAGTGCAACAATCCCCAAAATTTGAAGAAAAATTATAAGGAGAAGGGTAACAAGGGTAACGAGGGTAATCAAGCTAATAAACCAAGTGAATCTGAGGGGAACTAGCCCAACATCAACAACCAGCAACAGGGTAGCTAGCCCAAGCATAACAAGGATATTCATATGAATAGTGCTTGTGAATGTTGTGGTGTACACAACCATTATACACATGATTGTCCTCTCTTACCCAAGATGTGCCAAATGTGGGAAGCTCAAGAAGCTTCTAGAGTCAACAATCGACTCAGAATCCTATGACATCTCAACCAGCAGTGCTCACAAATTCTTTCCCTCAGCAAGGATTTGTTGTTTCTCAACCTCAGCTAGGTCAAGTAGCCCATCCCCCCAAACCTTCCGGTCTTGGTGATTACTAGATCCTAATGATTAAATCTAATGATGCTAAAACTTCTAATATCAACCAGAAAACTCTGTCACATCAATATGAAAAATCATCGACTTCATCCGTCACTGAGTCCAAAACTAAAGCATATGCTAAGCCTCTTATGACACCAAATGGTATACTACAGATCCCTCAACATAAAGTTGAGGCCATTCCAGAGATCCAAAAGGGACTATTACACCGTAATACAGCTTCTAACCAAGTTTCCCATACATACAGTATAATAGATGACCCAACACAATCACCTGTCACCATGTCAACGCTGAAAGTGCTCCAGTCATGCCCATCTCAATAGAAATCTCTAATAACTTCCTTGTGTGCAATAGATCCTTCTGATGATCGTTTGGTTGTCTTCCCAGTTGATACATCAGAACATCCCTCATTTCCTTCATCCATTGATTTCCAGATACCAGTCTGATTCTATAATGCCATAATCTCCTGATGCATTATTGACGAAGGTACATCCACTTGTGTGATGTCTGCTACTATTTGGAAACAAATTAAGTCACCTGATTTTTCCCTCTCCACCATCACTTTGCGTGCTTGTGATGGACACTCCTCCTAAACCCTTGGCATGTGCCGCAACTATCTAGTGATCCTTACGGGCAAGACTATCCATGTCGACATTGAAGTCATTGATGGCCCTTTGGATTACAACATTATCTTAGGCTGTAGTTACACGTATGCCATGTCATCTATCACGTCTACGGTGTTCTGCAAGATGTGCTTCCCCCATGAAGAGAATATCTTTAGCATAGATCAATTGACTTACTATGAGCTAACATCCATGACCTCCCCCGAGTCCATTATCTCATCAATGTGAGATAAATATTATTCAAATCCTCTCACCGATTTTTCACTCGAAGTCTATAAATATTCCTCATTGTTGGATTCTTTCCCTTGTCCTCCCCCTCCCATCTCATAGCCTAACTCTATGAGTGTTTACATGTTACAAGCATCATAGGCTACTCTCAAATAGTTTGGTACATTTGAATAATAGCCAACTCCTCAGTACCCTATTGTTTCCATCCTAGCTAAGCCCTCTAGATCCACCACCCCAAGACCTCCTCCATTCGTGGGTGCCTCTCCTATGTTTCCACCAGGAATTGTTCCTTCATGTCTCAATCATCTAGGAGATATTCCACCAGGGAATTACACTGCGGGCCAGATACCTTTCCTATTCCCCCCTTTGGTAGTATTTTTTGTCCATATCATGGCTTCACTAGTCCTTCCTAACATGACTTTGGGGATCCCAGTATGGTACATTGATCCCCCTGCAAGCACTTTGCCTAGTCAACCAAGACCTTATCATGCTTTTACCCTGGTTCAATCGATCCCTACATTCCCTGCCACTGCTTCAATTCCATTACAACCTCAACATGAACCCACTCTTGTTGTGAAAGAATCTAGACAAGGGGGAAATCCAAGAGGAAAGAACCTAAGGACATGGCTCCCCATTTTTCTCCAACCCCTAAGGCCCCAAATCCATTACCCCCATGTGCTTTGTGTAAAGTTATTGGGCACGCCACTAATAACTGTCCTAAACTTCCTCAACTCAAACCTTTCGTTCATGAAGCATTTTATGAGTCAAATATCCTGGAAGTCCATGTTAACTTTTTGGGACCACCCAAGAAACTCAAAACGTTGCACAAAAAATACCCTTGTTCCCTGTGTGATCATCATGGTCATTATTCCCAATTTTTCCCTTATCTCGATGAATTTCATGATTGTGTTGGGGCGCTTCGTGAATATGAGGCCACTCATAGTGGATCATCTACTCCTCTACCCATGGATTCTAGTACCACTAATCAACCGGGACAGGGGGACTCTTGTCACACCATTGTGATCCCTCCCCCCAATGTCGAGATGACGGAGACCGCAAGCCATATCCTTTACCTGTTGTCATCTTTGAGTTCCTCGCAGGCGAAACCTTTCTGAGGTTTCTACATGCACTTATATCGAACTTGTTTTGACTGAATCACATGTATCAACATCTGTAGATCCTCCATATACCATCTCGTTGTCTACCCTCCCAGATGATGCATATGTGAACCTTGTTTCTCAGGTTGATGCACAAGGTAACACTATCACATCATGGAGTCAGTCTTCCTCTCGTCTGCCCATCTTCCTCAGATGAGGACATCATGGAAGTTATTTAGACCCCTGATTACCCTTGGGATGATATGCACCACCATGCATACTTCCTACCATAGCAGTCCCATGACCAATATGTTGTGGAATTAAAAGACATCATCCATAGTGAAGTCAATTGGTTTAGAAATCCCATACCTTCCCCAAATGCTTTTGAAGAAGGGAATATGGCCAACATCTATCCTACTATCAAAATAAACATTTCAGATAAACCAGGGGTCGAGGAAAACATTACCTTGGGGTCTGAATGAACGCCAGAAGAAATTGAATCTTAGACGAATCTCTTCAAAGAATTTTGTGATGTTTTCACCTGGTCTTATTCTGAGATGACTGGACTTGATCCCACCATTGTTGAACACCATATCAACACATGACCTGATGCCACTTCTATCCATCAGAATTTGAGACCCATCCACCCTTCTCGACATGAGGCCATAAAATCTGAAATCAAAAAGATCAAGTAGGTTGATTTCATCTATCCCATTGAGTATACCACAAGGGTATCCAACCTAGTTCCCTCAAGAAGCAAGGAACCATTCGTGTTTGCATGGATTTTCACGACCTAAACAAATCTTGTCCCAAAGAAAACTTTCCCACAACATTTATTAACCATATCATTGTTGAGTGTGTGGGGCATGAGGTTCTATCTTTTATGGATTGATTCTCCAGGTACAATTAGAAGAGTATCCATCATGCCGATCAATTAAAGACAAATTTCATTAGTCTGTGGGGAACCTTTCCATAATGGATCATGAAATTTGGCTTAAAAAATGTTGGAGCCACATTTCAACAGGCCATGTCATACTATTTTCATCACTTGGTGCACCTTATCCTTGCTTACCTTGACGATCTCACCACTCTTTATAGGTCTCGAGTGCAACATAATCATGATTTGTTCGCCATTTTTCTTTGATGTCACAAGTATAACATTGATCTTAATTTGTTGAAATGTGCCTTTTGTGTTCCTGCTAGCCATCTGTCAGGTTTCATTGTGTCAAAATATGGTATCACTCTTAACCCCTTGAAATTTCAAGCCATTCTTGAGCTTCCACCTCCCAGTACCTTGCCCCAGTTACAAATCCTTCAAGGAAAAGCCAACTTCCTTTGTAGGTTTGTGCATGACTATGCAACCACCGCACATGGGTTTCTTAGACTCCTTTGCTCCACCATTCCATTTGTTTGGGATGACCATTCTCAGCAGTATTTGGATACCCTAAAGCAAGATCTCACTTCCACAACCTTGATTAGTCTGCCCGACTTCACCAAGGATTTCATCTTCTACATCTCAGCTTCCACCAATTCAGTCATTGGAGTCCTTATTCAAGAAGATGATGATCATAATGAGGATGATATCTACTATGTTAGTAATAATTTGGTAGGTCCCCTTGCGAACTACTGTCACAAAGAGAAGTTGGCACTGGTTGTCATGTTCTTCGTCTGAAAGCTCTATCAATATATCCTCATGCATACCAACAGGGTCATAACAAAATCGAACCCCATGACCTTCCTATTGAGTCAACGGATCATCAATGGGAAGTATTCATGTTGGATCATCATCCTTCAGGAATTTTATCTCGAGTTTTTTATGCCAAGGAGTAAGAAAGGTTTAGTCCTCACTGAACTTATTTCTGAATTACCCATTGGTGCATGTGATCCCCCAGTTAATGGAAAGCTCCCGAATGAACACTTTTTTATTATCACTTCAGACAATTCTTGGTACAGAGATATTCTCACATATTTGTGAACCCAAAATTTCACCCCCCATTTTACCTGCGATGATCAACGACGGATTCGATATCAGGCCCCTCACTAGCTCCTCATCGGTGACGACTTTTATCGTCGTAGTGTGCATTCTATCCTTCTTCATTTTCTCACCCATCCTGAAGTAGAGAAAGTGCTAAATGCATGTCACTGTGGCACTTTGGGTGGTCACCTCTCTAGTATGGCCATTGCCCAGAAAGTCATGTGCACTGGTTACTTTCGGCCTTCTCTCTTTAGTGATTGTATTGAGGTAGTGAAACACTCCCCCAATTGCCAACATTTAGCCCCAAAGGGAAGAGCCCCACTGGCTCCCCTCCATCCTGTCATCATTGTTGGTACTTTCTATAAATGGGCCATTAACTTTATGGAGTGTCGACCAACATATGTTAATAACATAAGTATATTATCGTGGCGGTTGATTATTTTACCAAATGGGTTGAGGCCATGCCAGCGTTCAATAACACAACAGCTACCGTGTCCCTTTTCCTTTTTAACCATGTTATCACTAAATTCATTGTTCCGAAACAAATGGTCTATGACCATGGCCAACATTTTGAAGATGCGGTAGGGCTTGAACTATCCTCACTGTTGGACTTCCAGCACTAGTACTCATCGTCTTATTACCCCCAAGGTAATGGACATGTTGAAGTAGTCAACAAGATTCTCAAGATGATGCTTCAATAGAAGGTAAATAAGCACAAGAACAACTGGCCCCTTATGCTCTTCCCAGCTTTCTGGGCCTATATAACTGCTGTTAAAACTACCACTGAGTTCACTCCTTTCCACCTTTTCTTTGGCGAGGAGGCAGTCATTTCCAGTCGAGTGTGAGATCCCTTCCCTCCACCTAATTGTCAAACTTCTCCCTGACATCCAACCATTAGAAAAAAATACTTGTCATCCTTGAACACACCTTTGAGGACCTTCATGTTTCTTTGCAAACCATTAAAGCAGCCAAAAGCGCACCAAAGCTTAATATGACTAAAAATTCAACCCTCATGGCTTCCATGAAGGTGATATTTTTCTGGTGTATGACCAGGCCCATGATACCCTAGAGCATGGGAAGTTCAAATCATTATGTCTAGGACCTTAAATCATTCATAAGGACTTGGGTAAGGGGGAATATCTCCCAGAGGATTTCAAAGGCAAACTCCTTCCAATTCCTTGTAATGCACTCTACCTTAAGAAATTTTACACATAGCATTTCCCATTAATTTGTGTGTATTTATTTTTGTCATGTATTTAGGTAGATTGCATCATTTCATTTTATGATTTGACACTTCACCAGGGAGAGATTTATCCAACAAGGGTCACTTCGTCGCCTCTCAAAATTGAATTTCGTCATAAAGCGTCACTTGTACTTTGAGTTCCACCTCCTCTTAATACTTGTCATACCATATGTCAACTTTCATCACAAGTAACCATCATTTACTCATGTTTTTATGGTTTCCACCAGGCCTAGTCTGTGTGGAAGTGTCATCGAGTCACCCTTGTTCAGAGCATCTACGATGAGCCACCCTTGCATTCTTGGAGACTATTTCATGTCCCATTATATCATGTCATAGTATTCCATCCATATTTGCATATCGTTCATCCCGTGTTGCCCATTTTGGCCTCCAATCATATTGTCCCCATCCCCTCCGGAGTTGAGTCAGTCACTTCTAGGTCAACCATGCACTTTATGCTTTGACAAGGGAAGACATATTTTTGTCCCTCGGTCCCACTTTTCCACATTATCCCTAGTATCAGTCCATTAGTCACATTACTATTTTCCCTCGTGCCTTAGTTGAGGATCCTCATTGCCTCAACTATTGTGGGCCCTATTTTGTTTACTTCAGCTCATTTATTCCATAAGAACGATCTAAAGGGCGTTGTATCTTGGTTCCATCTTCCATTCTTGTTCATCACCTCAGATCGAGTAGAGGGACTCACTATTTCCATTTCACTTGGTTGTTTCATGTTCTTGATTCATACACTTGATGGTCCAGTGATGCAACATATCGTACCTGTGATCCTTGGGTGTGTGTGAGATGTTTCAGACCTCATGAGGGGGTGGCCCTTCAGCTAGCCCCCCACATTCCCGGATGCATTCCTATTATGCTATAGCCTTAGATGAAGTTCCACAAAGTTGATCGGTTTGGTTCCTACTGATCACAGTGTTCATAGCCTGCAGGTCCCCTCCAGATGATCCATTTAGTTTTGCAGAGCCCTTCCTTGTTCAGCAGGACTTCTCCCATTGTTCTACCCTCCTTCCCACCCATTTTTTGAGGGAAGGGACTTTTTATCTCATGTACTTAGATATTATTGTATTGAGTCATGGCTCATGTTTTTCCAGGTGCATTATGTATATGGGACACATTGTATTATTTTCTAGCTCTATTATGCCAGCATGTCATGTACCATTCAACATGTACTTCATTGCTTAGTTTATATTTCTGGGAGAACCATTACTTTTGTACTAAGTTATCTCTGTGGGTATGGGTATGCCTCCCCCGCCTCATTGAGGTCCAGTACCACAACATAAAAGGAGACTTGCATTAGTCTCACCCCCTCTATCCCTATCCTCTTTCAATTTAGCTTTATTGGTCTATCTCTTTCTCTTTCTCTCTGACTCCCATTGCTTAGTTTTATATTTCTGGGAGAACCATTACTTTTGTACTAAGTTATCTCTGTCGGTATGGGTATGCCTCCCCTGCCTCATTGAGGTCCAATACCACAACATAAAAGGAGACTTGCATTAGTCTCACCCCCTCTATCCCTATCCTCTTTCAATTCAGCTTTATTGGTCTATCTCTCTCTCTTTCTCTCTGACTCCCCTATGTTGTCTAGTGATTGTGTCTTTACAACATACTTCAGTCATACGTTTTGCTCCTAACACTCGTACATTGGGGGGAAATCTGTTATCACCAAAAAATTGATCATCTAACCTAAGTTACTATATGGATTGAAGTACACCATGTAAAGCCAATTTTACCATAGTAAAATTGCTTTCCCTGTGATAAATTGCTTAATAAACCACCTTTGTTAAGTAATTTATAGTTAAACCCATGAAGAATAATTAAATAAATCACTATTTATTTGATTTTATTCTACGAATAATTAATTAAAGCATTGTTTAATTATTATTCCTTGTCATATTTGACCCAATCATGAAAAATAAATAGAGAAATCATTAATTATCTTCTTTTTCTATAAGAGTAATTAATTAATCACTAATTAGTTATTATTCTTTATCAAATTTGACTAAATCCCTTAAGAATAATTAAATAAATCATTATTTTCTTATTATTCCTTAACTAATTTCTTGAGATGATAAATTAATCTTTATTTATTTATTATTTCTAAATAAAAGTTTAAATACTTTTTCCCTCCTAAACAAATATAATAAGATATTACAAGTGGTTATTCCAAGAATGGGGTTAATAATATTTTATTATTGCTCATTATTTGAGGATAACTCAATATCTTGTTATAAATAGAAGGGTTTTCCATTCATTATTCACTTTTGATTATTTTCATTGTTGCACTCACTGTTGTAACTTTGATAATTTTCATTGTCGCACACCATATATTTGTTAGGTTTACGCATTATAGAGGAGAGAGACTCTACACAAGCTAAAGACGTTTGAGGATAGCCAAGAACCCATCCCATAGAGGGGGACTGGTAACATCTATTTGTTCCCTTCACAGGTGTTATAATAAAAATTATTCTTTGTATATCTAGTTTCCACTAGATGATTGGAGTTATTACTCTTTACTTTTGTTCTTTAACTATGATTGTGGCACAAATCAGAATTTTGGCAGGTTTTGTTTCTATCAGTTGTTGTAGATCTACAATGTTTAGCAGCCATTTATATTCTTGATATTGTTTGCCATCCACAATCTTTAGTGGGTTCTTTTCGTATATATTGTTATAGACATATTTGGGCACTACAACCCCTAACTCATATGCCCATAAACTAAGGGTTCTTTAGTCCCTAAAAGTGTTGTTTCATACCCTAAATGATCATGGTCAACTGATTACATCATTTCCCAGAAGTTCCACTTGAAAAACTACTCAGAACTAGCCAAAATTGGACCATACTGTCTACTCCATGGTCAAGGTGTGATGCATACTGGCTACAACACCAGCTAGGTGTGATGCATACTGAAATGGCCTTCTGTAGGGTGCGATGAGCGAGAATAGGCAAATGGCAGAGACAATTTGCTAAGTGGATGATCATGGAATCTTCCAGAAACTTCTCCTGTGAGACTTGCCTCCCTGAATTCGCATAGGGATGAGTAAGAGATCAATGAAATCTCCAAGTGCAACCAAGAACTATCAGTGAAATGACACTAATCAAAAACCTAGAGCTGACTCACACCATCGCAAGACATCTATAAATGGATCCCTCATCTGAGAGATCAGGAGGCTGGAATTTTGTATTTTGTAAGGAAGTGTTGTTGGTTTATCTGTGAGAAGAGACATTGCATTGTTGGGTTATTTTCTTGTTCATGAGGTGAAGAGGGCTTCTACACAGGGAGGATGATGCTGGATCAGATAGCTGGGTTGTAATCCTCTCTTTCACTACTATTAATAAAGTTCTTTTAGTTTTCCTCCATCTAATTGTGTCTTTGTGAATCTTATTGTTTATGAATGCAATTGTATGGTCAATGTGTTTCTGATTATGCATTGTTTATTATGTTTTAGATGGAGATGCTTTGATGGTTTTATGTTACTTTGACTCTACAGGTACTCTTTGAACCAAGACAAGTAGGAGAGGAGTGGCAAAATTCTATCAAGGAAAGGAGAAATCAAGCTAGGATCAAAGCGAAAGATCTAGGTTGGTCCTCTTTTCTTCCCTCTAACCTATCACACTTAAAGGAACTCTCGAAAGGCTTTCATTGTTTGTTTCTAAGATAGTTACCCATATTAGTGGGACTAGGAGTTCGAATCAACACTAGTTTTCCCTAAAACAAAATTGTGACTGCACTGGGGAATGAATAGTTTGTTTTGTTTGTTTATTGTTTGCTTTATAAACTATAGATGGAGCCTGAAGTTAGCCAGCTAGCCTTTGAAGCGCCTTTGCTATGCAATTACGAAATAGATGAATGTTGATTCAGTCAATCAATGGGTTGGTTTATGAACTGAACATCTGACTTACAAAGTATTCTAAGTTCCCTTGTGGTAACTCAGAACCTCATAAGATCTTACCCCTATACTTTTTTATTACTGTCCATCATTACTCAACCTAAATCACTAAACTTAGCTGCAAATTTTGAGCAAAAACCAAGCTCAGTTTCACTCCCTAGTCCATTGCACTGTCTGTAACTGTGCAACTTGGATGCATTACACCTCCCGTGTGTTGCAGGTGAGATGCATCCCTGTTTCCCTATTTTGCAGGTGCGATGATTGAGTGATACTGTGTTTTATCTCTGGTAGTTGGTTTTTTCTCCTTGTTTTCATCTCTATTCAGTAGTTTTGATGTTCATGATTAGTATCATCTTACTGGAACCTTCTTCCTTCACATATTTCAGCCTCCATCGGTTAGGAATTGTAAATGTTTTTTTGTATTTGTGAATCATTTACAGTCTTCCTTTGTCGAAAGTAGCCTAACTGAACTGTCATTTTTTTATGCAAGTGTCGTAATTGTCATTTTGAATCAAAAGAAGAGTGTCATAAAGCCTTCCTCTTCTAGATAGTTGATTGTACTTTTGTCATTGTGCTTGATTTGAAGTATTAGTATTTGAAGTGTCAAAAACAGTTTTCAATTCGAAGTCGAAAAGTGTCGTCTTAGTCTTCCTTTCATTTTGAAAAGAAATTGTTAGAAATGTCACTTTGAAAGAAAATAGTTTAGATGTGTACTTAGCTTTCCTTTTTGGCATTCATAAATTAAGGAAGTAAAAAACAAATACATGCATGTGCATTTTCATTTTGACTGAATGAAAAATTTGATTTAGGAAAGTGCATTTAGTGTTTGCACTATGCTCTCTGCTGAAAGAAAAAAATCATAATCTTCTTTCCTTTGTAGCTAGGATTTTCATTGCTAAAAGAACATAAACGATTGTTTATCATTTTAGATTGCATATTTAGGAATTTTACATCTACATCATGCGGTGAACCTTGAAAGACAAACTTCTAAGCAAGATAAACTCTAAAATAAATCTCAATGAACATAAAAATGCTTTAGAACCTAACGCAACACATCTAGAAGTCTAGCCTAGAGACATGTTCCAACGTCGTAAAACTTGGTAACTATCATTTTCATCGAAGGTTGGGTGATTCCTCCTCTTTGATATGACAAGTGCCAGTACGAACTTGTGCTCCTCGTGCTATCGCGTATATATTGGGAGACCACAATAGGCTGATATCCTTTATCCTTAGGAAGCCGTTCCTACCGTCCTATCGATCGCAATGAACTGAACACAGCATTTGGGAAGATTGACTGCCATACATAACTCCTTAGTAATTTCTCTATCATTTATCACCAAGGTGTATTTTGCAGTTTTGCGATTGGTTTGGTAATCCCCCTGTCTAGATTTCCAAAGTAGTCACTTTCATTCCTTTTTTACTCCTTGAAAGAAAAGCTCCATCTTAGAACTTGTCACTTTAGGCTCATTAAAAATCGAAGGCGACTAGAGTCACCTTTATATTTTTCTCAACACTTAAAAATTGAAAAAGCAAGTTGTGTCAAAGTGTCTTAAAATTTATTTAAATCGGAATAACATCCCTATTCCTTTGTTGATCTGAGGTTGAGATAATGGAGTCCACCAATCAAGGGATCCCTCTTGGAGGGAATCCTAGTCCTTTCTCCTCTTGGAGAGATATTAGTTCTCCATATATGGCTACATTGTCCCTTCCAGGAATCAAAATTGGCCTGCCAGTATGGCTTTTCTTGACCTTTGTTGTTCAAAACATCGTAATTCCTCAAAAATCTAATCAACAACGAGATGATACTGAAGTTACCCCTTCACCTTCTACTTGGTTTGTTTCTCCTTCCCCTTCTTCCTCTTCGCTTGGTGAAACTAGTGACACTAAAAACCAAGTAGCTAAGAAGAAAAGGAAAGGGAGGGAGAAGAAGAAGAGGTCAGCTAAACAAGGGAACAACCATGCATCATCTGGCGAAAATTCACACACTAAACTTTCCAAACCAAAAACTCCATGCACAATTTGCAAGGGGAGCCATTACCATTGAGATTGCCCTTGCATCCCATGGATCTTGAGAGAATGGTCTCCCCATTTGCACCATTCGGTGTCATCAACTTCTGACAGTCAGGTTGACAACACACCATAAACTAGTGAAAACAAAGTCAATAGATAGAAAGGAAAAGTCATAGTTCCATGTAGGTTATGTGAAGGTGATCATACTCTTCACCGTTGTCCTTTTTTGGATGAAGCCAAAAGAATTTTGGATAACTGTCCTACTTCACCGCAACAACTTCCACCTGGATACAAGAAACTCTTGCCAATTCCTTCGCTAGTTGAAAACCAGATTGACATAACTCATTTGTCGATCGAATCACCTATCTTTGAAAGTGAACCTCCTGAGTCCACACCGGACCAAAGTCAATTGGCCGAGATGGTAGTCTACCCAGTCTTGCCTTCAGAAGGCCCACCTTTAGATGATATAGTTTCCAAAGAGAATGAGAACAACATCGTTCAAATTATTTTTGTCGATACAGAGTCTAATGAACTTGGAGGAAATCCACCCATTCCTTTACAACAGGAAGAGAACCCCCTAGTCAATGAGATTTATTTAGACATTTATCGAGTACCTCCTTCAAGCAGCCTAGTCATTTTCTTTGATTGGAATCAACTAGCAAAACCCTGCCTTCCATCTAATGTACCATTCTGAATCATAGTACAAGTTTACAAAAATGATCGTGTCTGACACTATTATAGATGAAGGGGCTTTAGTGAGTATCCTTTCCTCAGATGCTTGGAAAGTTCTTGGTTCACCATCGCTTTTTCCTGAAAATCAAAATTTGTCGAGTTTCAACAAAGGAACCAGTCGACCATTGGGGATCCTTCCAAAGTTACCTATAACTTTGAGAAAGAAAATCATTCATTTGAATGTGATGGTAGTCCAAGGGCCACTAGATTACAATCTATTCCTTAGATGTGACTATATATATGGCATGGAAGCTATTGTCTCCACATTATTTCGAGTGATGTGCTTTCCACATGAAGGCAGACTAGTGCAACTTATTGACCAACCTTCATTTCCTAGTTCAAACACAGCTATGAATCAACCATCATCCCTAAATGGTCTCTTCGCATCAACAATGTCTCTTCAACCTTCATTCCATCCACCTAATTATAGCGAGTAGTTTGGTGAGTGTGATGAAGTTTAGGGGGCATGCACCCTAGTCTGCTTCGACAGGCGAACCTAGAGGAAAAGAGAGATTTTCTTGAAAGGTCATAATGTTTGGACTGAAGAAACATTCCTATATAGGTTATGTGATCAATCTGATACACTTATTTCCTTTTTATGATTGTGATTGGAAGCTCACACCATTCACCTCCATTCGTTATGTGATTGGAAGCTCACACCATTCGCCTTTGTCTATTTCGATGGACAAAGCAAAGGAAGAGTTTTTGTCTACTGACAGAAACGATCCTGCCTAACTGCAAGGTCTTCCATTTCGTAACTTGGAAAATATCCTTTTACTGAAACACCTGGGAGCATGCAAACCTTTGTATGCAAGTGAAAAACGACCTTTTATTTTCTTATTTTGTAGGCTCTCAACCCTTTAACCTCGTAGCTTGGTCATTTCTAGCCTACATAGAAAGGCAATGAGCACATGTTATAGTAGTGTTCAAGCTCATTAAAAAATAAATATACCTAGAGACATTATCAAAAGATTGGTAAGATCAATTCTCCCGAAAGGTTCAAGCTCGTTAAAAAATAAACCTGCACTGAGCATAGTTTTCTCCTGGTTCAAGCTCATTAAAAAATTGAAACCACCTTTGGTAAATAACATTTGTGATTGCTTTGCTATCAGCCTTTTTGAACCTTGGTTGTGTTCCTACCATCACCTCCATTCATTTAGCCGACCATACACTTCCACTTGATTGTTTACCCTTTTGAGGAATAGCTACGACGAATGATTTGATTGCCAACCTCTTCACACTGCCATGTTTTGAGAAGTTCCAAACTTACCTGGAACTAGTTGCTACTCGAAAATACCAGTCGTTCCTAAAAAACGAGTCCCTTTTAAACTCTTTTTAGACTCATTAAATATAAAAATATTGTCAATCCGTTGGCCTTTCTAGCTCATTAAATTAAGGGGAACGCCATCCTTCCCATATATTTTAATCTTTTTGGACTTGAGGGATTATTAAACAAAAAGATAGAGCGCTTGTCTTTATCGACTCGATAAAGCTATCGAAAAGCCATCCCTTTTGTATTATTTTATACTTTTTTAGACTTAAGGGATTATGCCATGAAAAAGGACTATTGGAGTCTCCTTTTCGTCCCTTTTCAAACTCTCTAAAAAGGACTGAGTTATCTTTGTCGTTAAACTCGTTAAAGCAATAACGACAAACTTTTCCACCCAGATAAGAATGAGTCCCACTGACGCTAGACTCGCTAAACACAGAGTGACAGGTTTTCCTGAAGGGTAAATTATAGACCAAGCATATGTTATCATCCTCAAGCTTAACAAAAATAAAGAGGTACTGGTCAGCAATGACTGGGGAAAAATGGAAGAAAACTTCAAGAACTTTATTGGTAGCGAGTCGCTCTTGAACATGACACTTTCACTCCATCACCATGATTGATTTGGGTTTGGTTTTTTCGTTCACCATCACCATTCATCCTTCATACCATCCATGGGGTTAACGCTACCAATCCATATCAGTGTCGCTGACATGTTCAAGAGAATTCATTTAGAGAATTCACAATCCAGCAAATGCGTCATCCACTGTAATACCTCCACCCTTCTTTTTTCACGACCACCATTCCTGAACCCTATATCATCAGATCGTTTACACCTCCACAAAAATCATTTGCTCCATTTCATGTCATAGATGTGGGATACATCAAGGCCCTCCTACGACAAGTCACTTCTTGTTGACATCAGCTCATTATCCAAGAAGTTGACTTAGAAACAACCCTTTCAGTACTTTGAAGCTTACATGCCTGAATGGCAAGTTTCTCACTTCCGACGATAGGTTTACATCAATGACCTTCGACCAAAAGATTCTGCGTGGTGTTCGACATCAGCTCATATATTCACACCACGTGAATTTTACTGTAGTACCTTGAGGGTCATCATCATTATCAGCTACTCATCTCTTTTCTGTTAATATTTTACATTATTGGATGGTAATGAAGGGATGTCTTTCCATGTTCGACTTCAGAACATCTTTTCACATGGATCGACTTATACACTGGGCTAAGATTGAATGAGTTTGGAGACCCCAGATCTAGTTTCATCCATCCAGGTTGCGATATATTCAAGAAAATAAAGACATCAATTGTACACAAAAGCTACATAGATAGTCATCTAAGCTAGGGAAGATGACTCTTCATGCGAAGAATCACTAGTCCACAACAACAGATGATTTTCTATCCTATGTACATGAAAATGAATTTATAAAGCTGAGCATGGGAATGCCCGCCTCAGCTAGATCATGAAAATAATATGATGATGATGTATTGTATTGTATCTTATATAGGTCACCTTCCAGTACGAGTACCTCAGATCCTCATGATAAAGAATTTCACCCGACGTCAGAAGATTTACGACCTCATGCTTTAGGGGGCAGCTGTTATAGACATATTTGCGCACTGCAACCCCAAACTCATATTTCCATAAACTAAGAGCTCTTTAGTCCCTAAAAGTGTTATTTCATACCCTAAAGGATCATGGTCAACTGATTACATCATTTCCCAGAAGTTCCACCTAAAAAACTACTCAGAACTAGCCAAAACTGGACCATACTGACTGCTCCATGGTCAAGGTGCGATGCATACTAGCTGCAACACTGGCCAGGTGTGATGCATACTAAAATGGCCTTTTGTAGGGTGTGATAAGCGAGAATAGACAAATGGCAGAGACAATTTGCTAAGTGGATGATCATGGAATTGTTATCGGGAAATCTAGTGTCCATGCAGAGCTGCTATTCCCACTAAGACTGGTAGCTATCTTAGA
Source organism: Pinus tabuliformis (assembly GCA_031772625.1). Taxonomy (NCBI): domain Eukaryota; kingdom Viridiplantae; phylum Streptophyta; class Pinopsida; order Pinales; family Pinaceae; genus Pinus; species Pinus tabuliformis. Next base: position 769,139,513 of record CM062815.1, read on the forward strand.
AACAAACAAACTAAAACTACTTACATTTTCCTTTATGAGAAGTAGATAAGAGGGGAACAAAGGAGACCAACCTCTATCTTGCACTTGGTTCCTTGCTTGATTCCTCTCCCTTCTAATAGATCTTTGCCACTCACTTCCTCGTCTACCCATCTTCAAAGGGCACCTGTAGAATCAAAGCAGCATAACACTATCCAAGAACAGAGATCTATTATCATAAACAATATAGGATCAGATATATATTGACCACACAAATGCATATATCATCAATCATACAAGAATGTGGAGGAAAAATTGAATAGCTTTATTAATATCAAGAATAGCAAAGAGGATTACAACCAATTGTTCTGACCCAACGTCATCCTCTCAGCAAGAAAGCCTTTCTTCACCTCATGAGAAGCTTAGATCACCTAACACTATGATGTTACACTAAGAAACCAGCGGCACTTCCTTACAAGATACAAAATTCCAGCCCCCAACCTCTGGATCTCTGGGATGACAGGTCTATATATAGATATTTGCAGAGGTGTGAGTCAGCTCTAGGTTTTTGATTAGTGTCTTCTCTCTGATAGTTCTTGATTCCACTTGGAGATCTCGTTGATGTCTTACTCATCCTTGGGCGATTATGAGAGGCAAGTGTCATAGGAGAAGTTTCTGGAAGATTCCATGATCATCCACCTCGCAAATTGTCTCCACCACTTGTCTATTCTCATTGATTGCACCCTATAGAAGGGATTTTCAGTATGCATCGCACCTACCATGTGCATTAGGTGGGATGCGTCGCACTTTGACCATGGAACAGGTGAGATGGTCTAGTTTTGACCAGTTCTGAGTAGTTTTTTATGGAGAACTTCTGGGAGATGATGTAATCAGCTGACCTTGTTCTTTAGGGGTTGGAACAACACTTTTAGGGACTTAGGAGCCCTTGGTTTATGGACATTTATCATTGGGGTTGTAGTGCCCAAAAATGTCTATAACAGTTGCCCCCTAAAGCATGAGGTTGTTAATCTTTTGATGTCAGGTGAAATTCTTTATCATGAGGATCCAAAGTTTTTTCAAGCTAGAAGGCGGCCTGTAATAAGATACAATACAATAAATTATCTTCATAATATTTTCATGATCTAGCTGAGGTGGGAATTCCCATGCTTAGCTTTATAAATTCATCTTCATGTACATAATACAGACAATCGTCTAAGTGCAGACTGATGATTCTGGTAGAGCCATCATCCCTTAGATTGGATGATTATCTGTGCAACAATGATGTACATTTGATGTCTTTATTTTCCTGAATATATATCGCAGCCCAGATGGATGAAACTAGATCCGGGGTCTTCAATCTCGTTCAATCTTCACTCAAAGTACAAGTCGATCCATGTGAGAGATGTTCTGGAGTCGAACATGGAAAGACATCGCCTGATTACCAACCCGTGATGTAAGCTGTTAACAGGTGTGAGAGGAATCACCAATAATGATGATGACCCTCAAGGTACTACAATGCAATTCACATGGTGTGAAAAAGGGACTTGGTGTTGAACACCACGCAAAATCTTTCGGTCAAAGGACATTGATGTAAACCTATCGCCAGAAGTGAGAAACTTGCCATTGAGGCATGCAAGCTTCAAAGTACTGAGAGGGTTGTTCCTAGATCAACTTCTTAGATAATGAGCTGATGTCAACAAGAAGCGATCCATCATAGGAGGGCCTTAATGAATCCCACATCTACGGCATGGAACAGAGCAAATGATTTTAATGGAGGTGAAAACGATCTGATGATATAAGGTTCAGGGTGGCGGCCATGAAAGAATGGAGCGTAAATGTATTGTAGTGGATGAGACACAGGTGAATTCTCTGAGCGACTTCTCTTGAACATATCGGTGAAACTGACATGATGGATTGGTAGCGTTAACCCCACATATGGATGGTGTGATGGACCAATGGTGATATGACCAGTGAACGGAACAACCCAACTCGACTCGGATGCAGAGTGAAAGTGTCATGTTCAAGAGCAACTTGCTACCAACAAAGTTTATTCAAGTTTTCTTCCCAATTTTTCCCCAGTCATTGCTGACCAGTACCTCTTTATTTTTGTCAAGCTTGAGGAGGATAACATATGCTTGTTCTATAATTTTCCCTTTGGGCAAACCCAACGCTATGTTTCAACGAGCCTAGCAATAGTAAAACTCGTTCTTGTCTGTATGGACAAGTTTCTCACTATTCGGTTTTAACGAGTTTAACGACAAAGATAACTCGGTACTTTTCAATTTTAGAGATTCTGAAAAAGGGACGTAAAGAAAACTCCAATAATCCTTTTTCGTCATATAATCCCTTGAGTCTGAAAAAGTATAAAATAATACAAAAGGGATGAATTTTCGGTAATTTTAACGAGCCGAACAAAACAAGTGCTCGGTCTTTTTGTGTAATAATCCCTCAGGTCCAAAAAGATTAAAATCTAAAGGAGGGATAGCACTTCCGTTCACTTTAACGAGCTGGAGAGGCCAATTGCTCGGCAATCTTTTCATATTTTACGAGTCAGTTGAAAAGGGCTTAAAGGAGACTCATTTTTTGAGGAATGAGTGATAAATTCGGGTAGCAACTAATTCCAGGTAAGGTTTGGAATTTTCCAATCACGACAGTGTCACAAGGATGGCTAATAGGATCACTCTTCGTAGCTATTCCTCAAAAAGGGTAAACAATCAAATGGAGGTGAATGATCGGCCAAAATAGAGTGGAGGTGATGATGAGAACACGACCAAGGCTTCAAACGTTGATGATAATTCATTCATGATGGTTATTTACCGGAAATTGGTTCATTTTTTAATAAGCTTAAACTCTGGGGGAATGTTTGCTCATCGCTTACGTTTATTTTTTAACGAGCTTGAATTCCGCATTAAAACTGCTCGATGCGGGTTTATTTTTTAACAAGCTTTAACCCTGCGGTAACACTGCTCGTGGCAGGTTTATTTTTTAATGAGCTTGAACTATGCGGTAACACTGATCATGATAAGTTTGCATGCCCCTAGCATAATAACGTAAATCGAGGTGCATGCCCCCCAAGCTTCATTGCATTCATCTCGGTGGTTGGAACGAAGGTTTACCTTCGAGATCTTCGAAAGACTCGACTTTGATTTTACGAGATCGTAATCAAAGACTTGATTTGGAAAGGGAGTCATTTCATTTTTTAATGAGGTTGACACAGTAAAAGAACTATCCTCATGACTCCCTGTTCCATTTTTTAATGAGGTCGACACGAGATAAGAACCATCCTCGAAATCTACTGTATTTACAGTATTTGATAGAAAATCAAAAACTGAAGGATGATTAAGGTCATTGGAATAATCTTTGTTGTAATCCGGGAGATGGGAACGATGGTGGTAATCTTCCCATGGTGCCTCTCCTAACATCATTGACTGAAAGATTCCTTTGTCTGTAGAATGTACATGTGACCAAGGATCTGAAGATGTACCATATTCCTTAGACCTATCTATCCAAACACTCGATGAGCGTTGATTTGGGTTTGCCCCCCAGGCCAAGAAAATTGATTGCTACAATATTTCTAAAATGGCGATGATCCATGCCGACAACATGTTTAGGAATCTTCCTAATCCATTAGATATAGAATATTTCATATTGCAGGTTTCCACTGTGGCCACTTCCGCCAGATTACTCAGAGGCAGTAGGGCAAAAGTACCGATGAAGGTAAGGTCTTTTAGGAGACCTACTCCGATATTTTGAAGCGAATGATTGCTTCCATGGATCATTGGAATGCTTCCGGTAACTTGTGAACTATTGGGGAGAAATGTTTGTTGGTCGACAATCGTAATTCCTCCTTGGAAGGGAAACGCAATCTTTCTAAAGTATGTCGACACAACTACAGCCATAGCATAAATCCAGGGCCTTCCCAGTAGGATGTTGTAATCGAGGTTTCCATCGATAACCTCAACATAAATTTCTACTGTTTTTCCCCCCAGTTCAACTTGCAAGTTACTTAAAATCCCATACGGGGTATATGTTCGTCCATCAAATGCTTTTAATGTCATCGAAGATCGTGACAAGGTTGGAGATCCTAAATTTTCCAGCAACTCATCGACATAATACATGTAGATTCCCCCTCATCAATAATTGTTCGATGAATAGTTTTGTTGAGGGCTTTCACTTGAATGAGGAAAGCTAGCTGAGCTGGTAACTAAGGATCATATCCTTTGTGATTAAAGGACACAAGATTAGAATCCTTTGGGTCTATCCCACCTATTGCTGATAATAAAGCCTACTTTTGGGAGGGGCAATTTTGCAGTACCTCAAGTGTCGACATAGTAGATGGCGATTGGGCCAGACCTTCCACTATATTATAATGTTGTGCTACTCTGGCATGAGGATTAAATGTTGACTTGTGTACTACTCCCTTTGGCATTTTTATTGTTAGCTCTAGAATGACGGGCGGCGCAACTTCTGTCGAAGTTGTTGTCGAACTACTAGGTTGATCTTTATCCTTGTTGCTCGACAGCTGTGGATTCTCGTAATCTTTATTCCTTGTCATTATCAAAGCATCATTTTTCTGTTTCGAAACCGATAACATCAACACTTGGGACGGGGAAGCATTGTCACTAGAAACCAGATTTGTTCCTAGATTTGGAAACAGATCATTCAATACCACCGAGGTTTTTGAATTCTTGAAGAATTTTCTAAGCTTAGATTTATATGGACAATCTCTTGTCCAATGATCCTCATCACATATAAGACATGGACGATTTGGTTTCTTATCTTCAGAAGGGTTTGCAAAAGATTTTTCAGGTGATGATTCCTCATGTTTCTTCTTCTTCCCCTTGTTTTTCTTCTTGCCTCCTGGTTGCTTGGTTTCTTTGCCTTTATCAGTTGAGACGACATTTACTTCTGAGGCGAGAAGTTCTTCTTTTGCATTTTGACTAGAAATCTTACGGGCCTTTTTAGATGTAGCCTTTGTTGATTTTGTGTCTGTCGTACCAATCACGCCATTGCCGGCATGAGAGTCATTGTTCGATTTAGGAGGAGGAACGGAAAATTCCAGTTTGGGAGCGTCAGGGATTTTATCGCAGAGCGTGCCAGACTGAGTATAAATCAAGTCTAAATATTGTGCACGAGCAATAACTTGCTCTTCAGTGATGATTCCTCCCTTTGCCACATCTTCTGTAATGGAAGGTAATAATGACTTAATAAACCATTCAACTAAAAGATGATCAGGAACATACATTTTTACCATTCTACGATGACGTCGCCACTCATGAATATGATCGGATATGTGAGTGGTCGTCGTTTGCTTGAAATTGGTAAGAAGTTTTGTCCCTATTTTGTACCTTATGGGTAACTAAAAATGGGTTAAAGAGGTTGTGGCTAGGGCACTGAAGTTATCAAACGAAGCTCTAGGTAATTCGATATACCATTTTGTTGTTGGACCAGTTAACGTTCTCTGAAAAAGGTGAAGCCTAATTGAATCATCTTTTAGGGTGTTTGATGAACACCACAGATGAAAGGTCATCACACGATTTGATGAGTCTTCACCTGGATTTCCATTAAATTTAGGAATATCTGACGAAAGTTTATGCGGAATCGCTGGCCACCAAAGGGCATAAGAAATTGGATCGTTCGTTAGCCGATTTAGATCCGATAATTTTAAAGTTGCCACGAAGGGTAACTGTTGATTCAGGTTTGGCGAAGCATACCCAGGATAAGATGGTATTGCCTGAGCAGTTGGTCTTTGCATACCAGCATAATGCATTTGATGTTGGTAACTTTGGTAAGGTTGATGGGCATAACCATTATAGAATGGTTGATTTTGACAGTTTTGAATATACGGTTGCCCATTATTTGCAAAGATTTGTTGCTCAGATCCTTATTATACTTGTTGGAATTGTGGTTGTTGATATTGCACCAGCCATGGTTGTGAAGCCATGTGCTGTTGTCAAATACTGGCTATTTGACCAAGATGAGGGGTAATTGTACCCGTTTGGGCCTGTGTCATTCGACTAGTTGGCGATTGTGGTTGAGTCGTAGGGACAAGAGGCTGTTGCATTACAACCTGAGAAACCTAAGGTTGGCATACAATAGGCAACGCTTGTACTTGCGACACCGTCACAATAGCTGGTGTAGTTGGTATATTTGACATAGGTAAACATTGTTGCATCGAATATACAACTCTTTGTTGTTGAGGCAGTATTGGCACCCAACCGCTAGATGTAATTCCAACATAACCTGAATTTTGTTGTGAACTCTCATATGGTTGTCCTCCCGGAGGAGACAATGAAGGGGCATATTGCCCCCCATATGGCGGTAATCTGATACTTAAAGGAATGGTTTGCCTTTGAGGACCAGACTGCCCAAATTGACACCGTGAAGGATCAATTTGCTGAGACTCAACATAATGGTTCCTAGATATTATTCTTGATGAAGAAACGGGAACGAACCATACTGTCGAAATAACCCATGAGTGGGCCCCATCTAGAAATTGAGAGCTAGTTGGGATAGATGGTATGCCGGCGAACATTGTTGGAGTGATAGCAGGAAGTTCTGCCGTTGCTGTGTCAGAAGACACAGTCCTAGATGTCGACGGTTGTTCAGACATTTCTAGTCTATCCAAAAGATTTCCTAGCGATTCTACAGGAGCTTCGGATAACGATAGACTAATTTCTGATGAAGAAGGATATAAGGTGATCCCAACTCCAAATAACGATGGAGTACTAGATGGAGGATCCTCCACAATCTCTTCTATAGCAATCAAACCAGGTGGAAGAGGTAGACTGTCAGGTCCGTAAAATATTTATGGTGCCAAAGAAGGTATAGAATCTGCAGTGAGAGATGTTTGGGGAATAATACCTTCTGAATCATCTGTAGATGGAGCTGGTTCAGTAATACAAGTGTTTACCTTCACACTACGATCAGCCCTGCTGTCCTTTGGTGGCTGCAGAACTTCTTCTGTAAAGGCAGGGATACCAGAAATGTTTGGAGTAACCGGAGTCTCTGATGGTGTTGGAACACTTGTTCTAACTTTACTAGGGGATTTGGAACTGGTTAAACGAGTTCGCTTTGTCCGTAATAGTTTTGATTCTGGAGACAAAGACGGTTGACTCGTAAGTCTCTGCGAATGACAGGGTTTCAATTGAATTTCTTCCACGATTGAGGATTACTCGATCAACTAAAAATCAAGGGGAAGTATGTTTCTGAATTAAATGAATTTTAGACGCTTTGACACAACTTGTTTTTTCAATTTTTAAGAGTCGAGAAAAAACAAAAGATGACTCTAGTCGCCTTCGATTTTTAATGATCTTGAAGTGACAAGTGCTCAGATGGACCTTTTCCTTTAAGGAGTCTGAAAAGGAACGGAAGAGACTACTCTAGAAATCTAGACAGGGGGATTACCAAACCAATCGCAAAACTTTAAAATAATTTTTACGGTACGACAGTCAATCTTCCTGAATGCTTTGTTCAGTGCATTGTGATCGATAGGGCGTCAGACACAGCTTCCTATGGATAAAGGATAAAGCCTATTGTGGTCTCCCAATATATACTCGACGATATGTGGGAGCACAAGTCCGTACTGGCACTAATTGTCTCAAAGTGGAGGAATCACCCAACCAGCAATGAAAACAACAGTTACTAGGCTTTATGACACCGGAATACGTCTCTAGCCTAGACTTCTAAATGTTGTGCGTTAGGTTCCAAAGCATTTTTAGATTCATTAAATTTATTTTACAGTTGATCTTTCTTAATAAATTTTCCTTTCAGGTTCACCACGTGATGTAGATATACAATTTCCTAAAATGCAATCTAAGATGATAAACAATCATTTAATCTTCTTTTTGCAATGAAAATCCTAGCTACTAAGGAAAGAGAGACGAAATTCTTTCAACATAGAGCAGAGAGCACACACTATATGCACTGTCCTAAATCAAACCAACAAACAGTCTAAATGCAAATGCACATGCATGTATTTATTTTCAGCCTTCTTAATGTGTGAATGATAAAAAGAAATCTAAGTGCAAATTTGAATTATTTTTCAAAGCGACATTACTAACAAGTTTCTTTTCAAGACAAAATGAAGACAATGATGACACTTTGTGATTTGGAATTGAAAACTTGCTTTCGACACTTGAAAAACTATTAATTCAAATCAAATACGAGAGTAACAGTGTAATCGACTATCAAGAACAATCAGATTCTCTTCTATGACTGAAAACGACACTTTCAAATCAAGAAACGACAGTTCAATTACGCTACTTCTTTATAAAAGAGAACTAAAAATGGCTCGAAATACATAAAAACATTTACATTTCTTTGCATAATGGAGGCGGAATAATGGCAAGGAAGGGGGTTCCCACAGAGGTATACTGACTACCAACAACAAAAATCCTGAATAGAGTTGAAAAGAGTGAACATAGAAACCAAAATCTAAGAGCAGAAGAGGTCTTGTCTTATCAGCGCACCTGTAACACAGGGAAAGTGAGATGCAGCGCACCTACTTCACATGGGAAGTGTGATGCATCCAGATTCCAAAGAAGAGACAGTGTGATGGTCTGGGGACGAGACTTCAACTGGGTTCTGGGTCACAGTTTGCAGCTCAGTTCAGGGATTTAGGCCGAGCAAGTGGTAATCAGTAAATAAATCACAGGGGTAGATCTAAAGAGGTTACTAGAGCCACCACAAGGGAAATTAGAGAGTTTGTAAATCGATTGTTCAGTTCATAAACAAAACCTAGAGATAGACTGAAGCAGCATTGATCTACTTTGCACTTGCATAGCAAATGCAGTTCGAAGGCTAGCTGGCTTGACTTCAGGCTCTGTCTGTAAGTTTATAAAGCAAACAAATATAGACAAACAAACAATCTATTTGTTCCCCAGTGGAGTCGCCATTTTGTTATCGCGAAATCTAGTGTCCATGCAGAGCTGCTAGTCCCACTAAGACTGGTAGCTATCTTAGAAACAAACAAACTAAAACTACTTTCATTTTCCTTTATGAGAAGTAGATAAGAGGGGAACAAAGGAGACCAACCTCTGTCTTGCACTTGGTTCCTTGCTTGATTCCTCTCCCTTCTGATAGATCTTTGCCACTCACTTCCTCGTCTACCCAGCTTCAAAGAGCACCTGTAGAATCAAAGCAGCATAACACTATCCAAGAATAGAGATCTATTATCATAAACAATATAGGACTAGATATAAATTGACCACACAAATGCATATTTCATCAATCATACAAGAATGTGGAGGAAAACTTGAATAGCTTTATTAATATCAAGAATAGCAAAGAGGATTACAACCAATTGTTCTAACCCAGCGTCATCCTCTAAGCAAGAAAGCCCTTCTTCACCTCATGAAAAGCTTAGATCACCCAACACTATGATGTTACACCAAGAAACCAGCAGCACTTCCTTACAAGATACAAAATTCCTTCCCCAAACCTCTGGATCTCTGGGATGAGAGGTCTATATATAGATATTTGCAGAGGTGTGAATCAACTCTAGGTTTTTTATTAGTGTCTTCTCTCTGATAGTTCTTGATTCCACTTGGAGATCTCATTGATCTCTTACTCATCCTTGGGTGATTCTGAGAGGCAAGTGTCAGAGGAGAAGTTTCTGGAAGATTCCCCGATCATCCACCTCGCAAATTGTCTCCATCACTTGTCTATTCTCATCCATCGCACCCTATAGAAGGAATTTTCAGTATGCATCGCACCTCCCGTGTGCATTAGGTGGGATGCATCACACTTTGACCATGGAGCAGGTGAGATGGTCCAATTTGGACCAGTTCTAAGTAGTTTTTTATGGAGAACTTCTGGGAGATGATGTAATCAGATGACCTTGTTCTTTTAGGGGTTGGAACAACACTTTTAGGGACTTAGGAGCCCTTGGTTTATGGAAATTTATGATTAGGGTTGCAGTGCCCAAAAATGTCTATAACAGGAATCTTCCAAAAACTTCTCTTGTGACAGTTGCCTTACTGAATTCGCATAGGGATGAGTAAAAGATCAATGAAATCTCTAAGTGGAACGAAGAACTATCAGTGAAATGACACTAATCAAAAACCCAGAGCTGACTCACACCCTTGCAAGACATATATAAATGGATCCCTCATCTAAGAGATTAGGAGACTGGAATTTTGTATTTTGTAAGGAAGTGTTGTTGGTTTCTCTATGAGAGGAGACATTGCATTGTCGGGTGATTTGCTTGTTCATGAGGTGGAGGATGATGCTGGATCAGATAGCTGGGTTGTAATCCTCTCTTTCACTACTATTAATAAATTTCTTTGAGTTTTCCTCCATATAATCGTGTATTTGTGAATCTTATTGTTTATGAATGTAATTGTATGGTCAATGTGTTTTTGATTCTGGATTGTTTATGATGTTTTAGATGGAGATTATTTGATGGTTTTCTATTACTTTGACTATATAGGTACTCTTTGAAGTGGGAAAAGTATGAGAGGAGTGGCAAAATTCTATCAAGGAAAGGAGAAATCAGGCTAGGATGAAAGCGAAAGATCCAGGTTGGTCCTCTTTTCTTCCCTCTAACCTATCAGATTTAAAGGAACTCTCGAAAGGATTTCATTGTTTGTTTCTAAGATAGCTACCCACCTTAGTGGGACTAGCAATTCGAATCAACACTAGTTTTCCCTGAAACACATATTTGAGAAGAAAACACTAGAACATATAGTCTTTTTAATACAAAACCATGGCCCCCGGCTCATCGGTGAGTCTTCAAAATCACCTATAACTTACCTAAACAAGGGGCTAAGGCCCCTATGACTCTTTAATAGCTATGCACTCTGCATCCATATTTTGCAGACACTTTACATTCTTTAAAAAATTCTTTAAAAAAATTAACTAAATTAATCCAATTCTACCAGTGGGGACCCCATCCCAACAGGCTCCCAACACAAATATCGTGACTCGCCCTTGAGTCACTCAGCTAGTTATTCCACTTTCTGGTGGAGAGCACTTAGTATGTTGTTCAATGCTTGTAGCTAGATGGTGCTCTCTTTGACTACTTGTTGTACCTCCTGGTCTAATTTCTCTGTGGTTGGCCCCTCCATGGCAAGTGCAAGTTGCATAGTCCTCTAGGTTTGTTGGATGGCCTTTAGCTTCTCATGAATATTCTTTGAAAGTTGGTTGGCTTCCCATATCCAAGGCTGCAGTCAGTCTCTTAGCAAGGACTACTTTTTTGATAACTCCTAGATCTATATCAAAACCGTCTTTCCTTCCTGAAAGCACTTGAAGCACTGGACTCGTTCCAATGTCTACACGGTCATACTAATTTAATCATATTGTTGTTGTGGTTCCCTGATCTCTATCTTCAACTGTTGCAACATAGGGTCCTCCTGCAATGTATTCAATAGGCCCATTTCCTGATTGAATAGCTGGTCGCAACCATGAACCGTGACATATAGTTGACCCACTAATTCTTTAATAGCCACATCTCTTTGTTCCTAAACTTCTGGCGGTCTAGCTGGTTGAAGCTTGATCTTGAGTTTGAATATCTGCATCTGGAATTCAAAAGTGACTCGCCCAACCTCATCTTTGGCGTCACGCACCACAACAGCTAATTTCCTGACTTTTGTCTCGGCCTATGCATCGTCTGGGATATGAAGTTCTAGAAATCTCTTGTAGGTTTGTTCAATTACTAACTCAAGGTTTGTGCTTCACGATTGCATTTCTTCTTTCTCCTTTAGCACTTGTGTCTTTTCCTCGTACATTTTTGCATTGTTGAATTTACATTCACTGAGGACTGCAAGGGCATTCTATTCCCTAATCTGCAACTCATCTGAGACACCCTGAGGCAATGCACGGAGGGCCTGGAGCGACAACGTGGCCACATTGATTCCAATATCCTTGATCTTTTCAACCATGCAATGATCTTCATAGATATATGTTCGCAAGGATCCTTCCGGTAAAGGAATGATCCTTAGGTCCATTTTCTATTCCACTTCTACAACACTCATGCTTTCTTGAGTGAGACTCGCTTGCACCATGCTGGCTTTCCCAATGCTCGCCTGGATCCTACCGTTCTAGATCTGCAACTCGCACAGATCCTTCCAGACACTCCCTAGTGTCTTCATATACTATTGTCGATTTCATCTAAATTTCCCTCTATTAGCACAAGAGGTTCCACCTACAATTGTTTATCTGATTTCCACTTCTTTTGCAGACCTGTTGTTGGCTCCTTGGTGCGCTTATAGAATTTAAAGGGGGTGGAAACATCCTCTCCCCCATCGTTGCCCTATGCAAACATCTCATGCTCATCAGTGCACTGCGAAGTTGATTTGTTAATTTCTTTTGTATCTTGTTTTTTCTTCTCAGCCTTCTCCTTAGCAGCGTTCTCCTTCGCAGCCCACTCTTCCTACATAGTTTCCTTAGCAAGAGCTTCTGTTTTCTTGTGTTAGGCAGCCTTCTCCCACGCGATTGCCTGCTCTTTTTCTTTCCACTTTTCGTAGCAGAGTTTTGCATGGAGGAGATTTCTCCTGCTTTTCTCATCCCGACATCAAACTAGGTAGGCTCAATCCATTCTGTTGGCCATCCACCCACGGCCTCCTGTACAATTGTTTCGGCCACTAAGTAAGATAGCTTGTGCCATACCTTTTGAGGGCTCTCCTCACACAGATCAAGACATTTTGAAAGTCTTCCTTAAATTCTGTGAAGGCTCTCAATTGCTTCAACAAGGTGAGAGATAACCTTGGCCTCTAGTTTATAGCCATGTGGATGTCCATCTCCATGAATACCCAAAAAACCTTGGATTCTGTAATTCATTCCACATCTTTTGTTTGCCATAGAGAAGTGACCTTTGTTTCCTTTCGGAGGGTCTCATTTAGCGGAGGGAATTGACTGTCCTTCGAGAGCCATCATGCCACAAAAAATATTAACAATAATAGCCAAGCATAGTGGAACGACTGGCTCTTCTCTTGTTCATTGTGATAGTTTGCCAAAATTTCTCTATAGAGATATTGGGCTTAGTTATATTGGACCCCGTCTGCACACTGCGGTTGTTGAGTCTCAAATTTTTCTTCTGTATTCAGCCATATTTCCATCCTTTCATAAACCATTTAGCCCTCATTTCATAACGATCTAGCCTAAAACCCTACATCATGTAACCATTTTCATAATTATATGGGTTAGGATCCATGTTTTCCAAAGTTATTTATTTTATGTATTTAAAGTGAATTGATGACTAAAAACTAGGAAATTAAAATGGTTTCATACATATATATATATATATATATATATATATATCTATATATATATATATATATATATATATATATATATATATATATATATATATATATATATATATATATATATATATATATATATATATATATATATATATATAGATATATATATATATATATCTGTGTGTGTGTGTGTTATGAGTTTTTTGACATGTGTAGATAATTTGGAAGCTTCCAAGAGACCCTTGTGTGGCCTCCCAAGATCAAATTTGAATTTCAACTCAAGAGGTCGACCATATTCCAAGGAGAAATGTCATGGAGATCTTTATGAGTCATGGGATTTGTATCTAGTATTTAGGGATAGGTTGAGACAAGTATGGATCTAGTAGATAATTAAGGGATCTACATTTAATGAGTATATATCCCTAATTCATGTATAAATAGGAGGAACATCCTTCAAAGGAAGCTAATGTTGTCATTTTTTTCATTAGCATCAGATTTATGATTGTTCATTCATCATGAATAATATCATTTTCTCCAAATCATGAGTTATGAGTGTTGTTTGATTCTTAAGATGTGATAGTTGTTCTTGTGTGCTCATTGAGGAATGGAAGGATCTCCATCAACCACAATCTGCATACAACTATAACATAGTTTGATTTATGTTATTTTATTTCATGCAAGTGTGCTTTACTTTCTATAAGTGTGATTTTCTTTCTTTAGGTTTGATTTACTTTCTTACATTTGATTTGATTGTCATTAAACTAGTTTCTTACTAGCTATCTTAGTTTACTTGCTTGACAACTAAATCACTAGTTGCTATTAACTACTTTCTAGAGTAATTTACTGCTTTCTAGATTATCATATTTTTCTTCTTATAGTTGTTCATAGATTAGTTTTCTTTTTAATAGTTTATAAAGGCCATGGCGTTAATTAATTCATTCCAGCTTTAGAATTTAATCAAGTTTTCTTGCATGAGATTTATTTTGCAGTTTTCTTTAGTTATGTTTGTAATATGTATTTCCTTTCTCTCTTTCCATCCTAAAAAAGCTTTCTACAACAGTTTCATCTGAGGTCCCATATATTTTGGTTTGCTTCTACGTTTACGAAATCCCCAGGTTGACATACTAAAATGACAAGGGATTTAGAGTACCATTAAATCACCCTACATTTTTGGCGCCGTTGATGGGGAGGCATATTTAGATGTAACTAGTTAGGAAGATTGTTTAGAAAGCATTTTCATTATAGTTATTTTCATTTAGATAGAAATTAGAAAAGTTAAAACATTCATTAAAAAAAAACCCCATTCACTAAAAAAAGCATAAAAAAAAGAAAACCATCCACGTCATGAATTCCTAGTTTTGCAAGTAGAAGAAATGGATGAATATGGTGAAGATGAGAAAGATCCTTTTGGATTTCCCATTCAAGAAACTGATATCAATGTTCATATGAAGAAAATCTCTCCATCTGTACTTCCTATCTTCAATGGTATGAGATAAGAAGACCCAAAATCTTTTCTATTTGAATTTGGAATAATTTGTATATCTTATGGCTACTTATTACACATTCAAAAGGTTGAATTTGTTTTCGGAAACATTGATGGATAGAGCTCTTAAATGGTTCACGACTTTAGGAAAAAATTATATAAGGACATGGGATGATATGAAAAGAGTATTTTTGGAAAAATACAAAGATTATTGTATAAACCATGAACTTAAAAATCAAGTCTTTAAGATGAACCAAAAAGAGGATGAAAGTTTAGAAGATTTAGTGGAGAGACATATCATGTCAAAAGAGCTAAAATGCATAATTTAGGATTAGACATATTAAAAGCTCTCCTACTAAATGCTATAAAGGATGAATGGAATGATCTTGTTAACCTGGTGGGAAAAGGAGATGTTTATCAATTATCATTTTAAGAGATTTATGAATTGTGTAAGAACATATCAAGAGGAAAAGAAAACTATGCAACATCCCCTCAGGATCGTGTTATGGAAAGAGTAGGTAAGTCGACATCATTATTGGTAAGTCAAATTGAACTTAACAATTTGCTAGACATTTTTGGTAATTTAAAAGAAAAAATTGATATGCTAAGAATGGAAAACAAGAAAATAGTTGAGAATGTTGCTTCATTTATGTTTTTCCCTAAATGCAAAAAGAAACATGCTTTTCATGAATGTCCAGTTGATAACATTAAAATGTATGAAATTTGTGCATGATCACATACTACTAAAGATTGTTCATCACTACCGAGGTTAAAGGAAGTTTACCAAGGAGCAAATCAAACGTTGGAACAATCTTGTTATGGGGCTCCAAAAATATCATGGGAACCTCATCAACCTGGTGTTGGGCGCGGGATCCCCCAAGGGAAGTTTTGGGGCTTAAAGCCCAGATTTTGGTCAAAATATGTAAACTCGATGTAAAGACTGCGCATTTTGTGGGTGTGGAGCATGAAGTTTGTACATGAGTCATAGTGTTGTCCACCCTTAATTTTGTAATGTAATGTCAACTTTAGAGATCTACCCATGGTCCGCAGACCATGGGATTGTGTAAATAGAGTGAGGATCTAAGTTGTAAATCAGTTAAAGATAGAACTGGAGATGAAAAGATGAATAATTGAGTCTCGTATGAAGTGTAGAATCGAGTCTTTGGGTCGTAGAGTAGGAGAAGGCTCTGCAACTAAGTGCGCAAAGGCCTAGTAGTCCACATCTAAGTGCGTGTGTTGGGTCCCTATAATACTAGTGATTACCCCATTACTATTGTAGTTATACCCCTTATTAATATTGTTGTGCCCCTATTGCCCCCATATTGTTATTACTGTGCCCCATAGAATCCCTTTATTGTTATTTTTGTGGCTTTATATTATTATTGTTAGGTCGGTTGGATTATATTGTCACTCCTTAGACTCCTTTATATAGAAAGGAGGTTTTTTCATTTGAATCATCCAAGAATTGTTCATTTATGTAATGTAAAGGAGGTTTCCCCCTCGAAGAGGCTGAATTCTAAGGCATTGATCTATCTTTTCTATCTTTTCTTGAGTTGGTTTCATAACATTTGGTATCAGAGCTTTGGATTCTAGGGTTTCGCTGCTCCAAACAGGTCATCATGGAATTTTCGCTATAACCATTTTTCTGTGACGTTTCAAAAGTCGCAAAAAAAACCCATTTGAGAAGAAATCGCGCTGAACCTCAGGTCCGAATTGCAGAACTTTTAGCACGATATTTGCGGAGATATGGTCTGAGGAAGTTGATCTTTTTGCAGACTCCTGAATTACATTCAAAACAGGTGACCTGGGGAAAATCATCATAACTTTCTCTCTGGGGATCGGATTGAGGTTTTGTAAGAAGGTAAAGAAAGAGGACGGACTTTAGTTTCTTGTATGCATTTTTCAAATGAAAAGGTCGAAACAGTGACTCATGGCACGTTGTACATGTTCGCTCTACGGAACTAGTCTATAATCAAGTCACTGTGGGAGATTTCGCATAACTCTTCCTTGGAGAATCCAATTTGGGTCAGACTTGTGGCATTGGAAAGAGGACACAGAGGGCTACTGTAGATCACAAATTTAGAACTAGATGATCGAAAAGTACAGAGATACAGCAGAGGCAATATCGAGCTCCTACAAAGTGAAAAAAGGTGTGTAGATTTTCTTAAATTTTTGCTTAAGCTTGGTTTGAAAATTTATTTTGAAGGAATTCAAAGGGCATAATAGAGCATTATTATCGGTAACTGATGCCCCGAGGAAAGAAAATGCAAACACCTAGTAAGGAACCTGAAAGCTCTAGCATGACTCATGAAGAAGAAGAAGAAACACTATATGATATTTCAAAATTACAAGAACAAGTGCAACGAGTGTCACATGCACAAAAAGCAACAGAATCTAAAATGGATGGTTTAAGGAAAGATGTAGAAGCTAAGATGGATGGTTTAAAGAAAGGTATAGAAGCTAATATGGATGGTATGGAAGCTAAGGTGAATGGCATGGACGCTAAAATTGATGGCATGGATGATAAGATGGAAGAATTGAAGATAAATATGAATAAGTTGCTACAAGAAATGGTCACTAAGGGTGAAAGGGTACTAAAGGAAACTCATGATGAGAACAAAAGAAATGTTAATCATGATTCCATAGAGTCTAATGTTGGATCAAAGACTCACCATGTTCCAAAAATCGATATGAGGAAGTTTGATGGCAAGGATCCCGCCACATGGATATTACAGATGGAGCAATTCTTCGATCTCAATAATGTGCAAAACACACAAAAGGTACGTATGGCAACTTTATATTTGGAACCAAATTAGTTTGTATGGTATCAATGGCTTTTCTCTCATAAACAATTTATCACTTGGGCAATTTTTATGGAATAATTGATAGCACATTATGAGGATACAAAAAGCAACACTTTTTTTAGCCAACTGATAAGTCTCAAACAAAAGGGTTCAATAATGGAGCACATTGAGGAGTTCCAAAAATTGAACATAAGGGTAAAGATATTCCAGAGGAGCATAGGATTGATGTGTTCATAGGGTCTTTAAAGGATAATATCCAACATGATGTTCGCCTTTGGGAACCTGATTCATTATAGAAGGCATTCAGGTTAGCAAGAAAAATGGAAAGCAAAATTATGGCAACAAGGAAGCATACCACTCACAACTATAAAGACGGAAGTGTTCTTGCCCCTAGTCTTCCACAACCTATAAGGTTGACACCACAACAATTGGAAGAAAAAAGAGCAAAAGGTCTTTGTTACAGTTGTGATAGCAAGTACACTAAAGGTCATAAGTGTGCTGAGAAGAAATTATTCTACATAGATTGTGAAGAGGAAGAAGAAAAGGAGCAAGAAAGGTCAAAAGAAGAGGATATACTCCAGGGACAAAGCCTAGATGAAGAACAAATAAATCCGACCATATCTTGTAATGCATTGGCAGGAATTACCACTCCTCAAACCATCAAAATACAAGGACAAATCAAGAAGAAAAAGGTAATAGTGTTGATTGATTCAGGTAGCACCCACAATTTTATTCATTGTAAGGTAGCAAAAGAATTGAATTGCTTCCTATATCCAGCACCAGAGTGTCAAGTGATGATTGCAAATGGAGGAACAATAAATTGGTTTGGAAAGTGCCATAATATCAAGCTATCCATGGGAGAATATGTATTGACTAGCCCAATGCTTTCCATTCCAATGGGAGGTGCTGATGTTGTACTAGGAGTCCAATGGCTACAATCCTTGGGTACAATATCTTTTAATTTTCAAGAAATTTTCATCAAATTTTCTACGGAAGGAAAGGAAGTTGAATTAAGGGGTATTGCAGGGAAACCAGGAAAGATAATCAGCTCTAATGGTATGAAAAAGCTTCTAAAAAAGGAGCAAAGAGGTGTAATTGCACAATTATGTTCACTAGATGTTTCCACATCCGAATCATCTATTTCTCCAGATCTCCAAAAAGTCGTGGACAATCATTCCAAGGTATTTGAGACTCCTAAATGTATCCCACCTATGCGTGATCATGATCATGCTATTCATCTGATTCCAGGAAGTGTTCCTCCAAACATCAGGCCGTACAGATATCCCTATGTCCAAAAGAGTGAAATTGAACGTATGGTTGCAGAAATGCTAGAGGCTGGTATAATTCAACTGAGTCAAAGTTCTTTCTCTACTCCAGTAGTATTGGTGCACAAGAAAGATGGATCGTGGCGCATGTGTACAGATTATAGGGAGCTCAACAAGCTCACTATTAAAGATAAGTTCCCCATTCCTGTCATTGATGAATTACTGGATGAATTGCATGGATCAATTTACTTCACCAAGTTGGATCTTCGTTCAAGATATCATCAAATCAGAATGAAGACTGAAGACATTCTGAAAACATCATTTAGAACTCATGAGGGTCATTATGAATTTTTGGTCATGCCTTTTGGCCTTACCAATGCACCTTCAACATTTCAAGGTTTGATGAATTCAATTTTCAAACCATTCCTTAGAAAATTTGTGTTAGTATTTTTTGATGATATACTAATCTACAACAAGTCTTGGAAGGATCATGTTAAACATGTTGACAGGGTGCTACAACTATTGGAGGAGAAACAATTATATGCAAAAAGATCCAAATGTTTCTTTGGAGTCCAGGAGGTGGAATATCTGGGTCATATTGTATCTCATGAAGGAGTTAAGGTAGACCCTAGCAAAATTAAAGCCATTAAGGAATGGAAAATACCCACATCCATAAGGCATCTGTGAGGATTTCTCGGGTTGATAGGGTATTATCGCAAGTTTGTTAAGAATTATGGGAGAATAGCAGCACCTCTAACAACATTATTGAAGAAAGATGCATTTTCATGGACTCCAGAAGCAACAAAGGCCTTTGAACATCTTAAAGAGGCAATGTGCCAAGCACCGGTCTTAGCTACACCGGATTTCACAAAAACCTTTATTGTGGAATGTGATGCTTCAAGAAATGGAATTGGTGTTGTTCTAATGCAAGATGAAAGACTCATTGCTTTTGAAAGTCATCCAATCAAGGGAAAGTTTTTAAGCAAAGCTATTTATGAGAAGCAAATGTTGGCAATACTCCATGCACTTAAGAAATGGCGACCCTACCAAATGGGAAGACACTTCAAGGTAAAAACGGATCATGATAGCCTTAAATACTTTTTAGGACAAAGATTATCCTCTGAAGAGCAACAAAAGTGGGTCACAAAGATGTTGGGTTATGACTTTGAAATCATCTACAAAAAAGGGAAGCAAAATGTGGTGGCAGATGCACTGTCAAGAAAGGATGAGGATGTGGAAGCATTGTTGTGCGCCATTTCTATTATCCAACCAGATTGGATAAACGAAGCAAGGGAGGAATGGAAGAATGGCGAAGAAGTGTGGGCACTTATTCGAAAGTTACAACAAGATTCCAGTACGTCTAATACATTTAGCTGGCAAAATGATTCATTATGGTACAAAGATCGCTTATACCTCTATAAGAGTTCCCAGCTAAAACAAAAGATTCTTATGGAATTGCACACTTCCCCCTTAGGAGGGCACTCAGGATTTTTAAAAACTTACCACAGCGTTAAGAAGGAATTTTTTTGGGATGGCCTTAAATCAGATATTCAAAATTTTGTGGTGGAATGTTTGGTTTGCCAACAAAATAAAGTTGAAACAATTAAGACACCAGGTCTATTACAACCTTTATCCATTCCAAGCCAACGTTGGGAGGAGGTTTCAGTGGATTTTATCACAGGTTTACCCAAGTCTGAGGGAAGGAGTGTCATCATGGTGGTAGTTGACAGACTTACCAAGTATGCATACTTTTGTGCATTATCACATCCATTTAAAGCCATAACAGTTTCTACTGCATTTATGGAAACAATTCAAAAGCTACATGGAAACCCAAAGATTATTGTAAGTGATAGAGATCCCATTTTCACTGGAAATTTTTGGACAGAATTATTTTCTTGTCTTGGTACTCAATTAGCTCATAGCTCATCTTATCATCCTCAATCTAATGGGAAAACTGAGATAGTAAACAAATGTTTGGAAGGATATCTTCATTTCTTTGTATCTGATAAACAGACACAATGGGTCAAATGGTTGCCTCTGGCTGAATGGTGGTATAACACTTCCTTCCATACAACAACAAAAATGACCCCATTTATGGCACTTTATGGGTATCAACCACCATCCATCACATCATATTTAAGAGAAAATTCGAAGGTTCAGGAAGTGGAACATCACATCAAACATCAACAACAAGTCCTCCAACTCTTAAAGGATAACCTCGTGTTGGCACATAATAGAATGAAACAATAGGCAGATCAACATCGTAGTGAAAGAAGTTTGATGTAGGGGATTGGGTATTCCTACGGCTACAACCATATAAGAAAATGTCCCTCAAGCAAGCTAAGAAGGATAATAAATTATCACCAAAGTATTATGGTCCGTACAAGGTGTTGCAAAATATTGGTACTATGGCATACAAATTAGAGCTTCCTGCAGCTTCTCGATTGCACCCAGTTTTCCATGTTTCATGTTTAAAGAAGGTTATAGGCGACAAGCTCCCAGTTCAAACAATATTGCCAGAACTTGACGAGGAAGGAAAAATTATATTGGAACCGGAAGCAGTCACAGAAACAAGAACTCAATAGCTACGAAATCGATCAATTTCAGAGTATCTTATCAAGTGGAAGAACTTATCCGCTAAAGATTCCACATGGGAGGATGATAATTTTATGCAGAAGTATCCAAAACTACTCAAGCGTTGAGGACAACACTTTTTTGAAGGAGAGGGGCATGTTGGATCCCTATAATACTAGTGATTACCCTATTACTATTGTAGTTATACCCCTTATTAATATTGTTGTGCCCCTATTTCCCCCATATTGTTATTATTGTGCCCCATAGAATCTCTCTATTGTTATTTTTGTGGCTTTATATTATTATTGTTAGGTCGGCTGGATTATATTGTGACTCCTTAGACTCCTATATATAGAAAGGAGGTTTTATCATTTGAATCATCCAAGAATTGTTCATTTATGTAATGTAAAGGAGGTTGCCCCCTCGAAGAGGCTGAATTCTAAGGCATTGATCTATCTTTTCTATCTTTTCTTGAGTTGGTTTCATAACAACGTGGACCCCTGTAGCTAAGTGCGTAGGGTGGGTTAAGTCTACAACCATTGAAGCATTAATAAAGAAGAGTTTTATACCATTCCTGTGTATTCATTTACTATTTTTATTCTTTGAGTATATTGGGTATGAATTTTATTTTCACTATTTATATGGTGCGCGAACTTATATGATTGTGTTGATAATGTAAATGTGAAACAAAGTATCTGTTTATGCGAAGATAACTAACAATTGCAAGAAGATAAGTAAGATACGTGGTGTAACTTGGGGGAATAGCATAGATCATTGCCCTAGAAGCGTGAAAGCATTTCAGCCCCTGGTTAGGGCTACGCGAAGGTGGTTATAATAGATCTCGAAGGTCTCACAGGTCAGGATAGTGCACAAAGTGACCTGTGTGGAGGTATTCATAGTTGGACTAAATCAACTCCTTAGACATCTCCACAGTGCAGAAACTTGGTTCCAACATCCCCCCATACTACTTCAGGTGAGACTTCAATCCGCACTCCGCGGGCTGATGCCAAAAGGGCCAATAATGTAGGGAATTTTTCGGCTAATTAACTCCAAACCTGGGTGTTGAGGAGGTAAATCCCCTCTGTGGACAGAGGTGATCCCTACTAGCCCAGACCGGGTCTAGCAACAATCATGCAACGCTACAGCGCAAGTTCCTAATTGAAAATTGATAGACCAGTGATAAAGGCCTACCTGGATTCCAATGTTAGTGCTTGTGGAAGAGGTAGTGCTCCCGTTCCTTTGCTCCTACAGATCACAATCCTCATGATCTCCGTGAATAGACACCTGCACATGCAAAGAACGACACAAACACAAGCATAAAATCCAACATATACAACTATATGTCAGTCAGAAAGGACATAACCCATCATCATCACAAATAATAACAAGAGTGGAACCATAACCAATAGCCGTTCATTAATAATCAATCAAAGAAGAATACAACCAAAGTTCTAACACTGGATTCTCCTTTGGCGGGTCAGCAACACATGTCTCGCAAAGCCTCTCGGGAATAAGGACAAGCCTCTCTCTCTTTGGATCTTGGACAATAATCTCCTTGCTTGGATTTGGCCTTAAGGGAATCAAGAAAGCTCTTGCAGCATGAAGCTCTTGGGAATTTGGAATTCTGAATCTCTGGAAACTAAAGCTATCTAACTCTCTAACTATCCAACTCCAAAAAAACTAGAACTAGGCTGCCAAGGGAAATGGACAAGCTTTTATAAATGGAGGAAGGGGAGTTTGGATCATCACCAATAATCGTGGGATTGACCATATCATCAAGGAAGCTTCCATGAGAGGTGGCAAACCACTTCCTCTCTATGGAAATCCATAGCCAACCCACCCAACTCAAGATAGATTCAATCCAAGAATTTGTTAGGATGAAACTTCCGCCATTGGTTTGTTAAAAAACACCACTAATTATGGTTGGCGCAAGTGCGACTCTATGACAGAGCACCAACTGGCGTGCCCTCTTTGGAGGATTTCCACCATTGGCGCGAGGGCTGCACTATGGAACTGCGCCAATGGAAAAAGGGCTATTTTTATGGGTTTTTAGCAGGAGATGTCTTCAAGGCAAACAAAGCTCATGTTCAGGGGAATGCAATTCAAGTGTTTGTAGGCCATGTCACTTCTCATAGGCCCCGGAATGATTCCTCCAAGATGCAGGGGAGGGGTAGCAGGGACGGTGACAAATTGCTTTGTAATAGATGCCCCCTAAAGCATGAGGCCCGAGAGAGAGAGGGGTGAAATGCTTTATGAGAACATGTCCAACTGAAAACACTGCCACCGGAAAACCTGCGTGGAGAAATAAAACTGATATCTTAAATACATGAGATATGTGGTATGGGCGCAGCCATCCATAGCAGAGTACACAATAATCTAGATCCAAGGCATGGGCACAGCCATCCATAGCAGAGTACACAATAATCTAGATCCAAGGTATGGGCGCAGCCATCAAATGAGGATCAATAAATAGACTCAGGCATGGTCGCAGCCATTCAGTGAATGAGTCATGTAATAATCATAATAATCCACAAAATCGCAGCCTGGATCCCAACAGACAAAATCCAGGGTCTTGCACTCCATCTCGATCCGATCAAAGTACAAGTTCAAGCATGCGAATATAGGAGTCAAAGTCGAACATGCAGGAACATCATCTAATTACCAGCCAATGGTGAAACCTGTTAACAAACACAAGAGGTACCACCAATAATGACAATGGCCCTCAAGGTACTATAGGTACAATCTACGGCATGCGAATCAGTGAACCGGTGTCGAACACCTGTAGAATCATTCGATCTGAGGCCAATGATGAAAACCTCGCGTCGAACGCGAAGAACCTACCATTGAGGCATGTAGGCTCCAAGGCACGAGAAGGCAGTCTCTAGGTCAACTTCCTGGATAATGAGCTGAAGTCGACAGGAAGTGACCTTGATCGAAGGTGGGCCATAGTGTTTCCCACATCATTGACACGAGACAGAGGACGATAAGGTTGTTGTGAATCAGGATTATGTGAGTTATGAGAGGGAGTTTGTTATTTTGCAAAGATCAGCTTCTCTTGAACATATTGGCAGCATGACAGTGGACTTGGCAGTATTTGACATCAAATGTTCAGAGGTCATGGTGACTAGGCAAGGAGCAGATGAGAGGTCAAACAGGATCACCCAAACCCACGGAGGCAAGTGAAAATGAGATGAGATGTCCCCACCCAGACACGAATGCAGACAAGTTCCATGTTCAAGAGCGACATACTGTCGACATGACAATGATTTTGGTTCTATTTTCCCCACCATTTCTTGCGAGTACCCCATTTATTTTTATCAACAAGCTTGACAGGGATAGCATATGCTTGTAAAGCATCATTCCGAAGGAATCCAATGTCATCAAGTTTTAACGAGCCTAACAGAGGAAGAACTCGGCGTCTTTTCATGTTTAGAGAGTTTGAAAAGACAGCAGAAAAGTAAACTCCAGGGGTGTCCTTTTTCGTAAAGTTGTGTCTCTCGAGCCCGAAAAAGTATAAAACAATGCTCGAAAGAACCGCCTAACCATTAAGATCGAGGAGTATTTTTCATGATTAGTGACTTCGACCTGAAAAGTAAAAAAGCGATCGAAATCACGTCGTTTCGTAACCGTTAACAAGCCTAAAATGAAAAGGTCTCGATGATCTTTTCGTCTTTACACAGTCAGAAAAGAGTTTAAAGATGACCACCTCTCATTTACGTTTAGCGAGTCGAGAGGAATAACTCGGCATTCTTTTCATGTTTAGAGAGTCAGAAAAGAGCAGAAAGATGACTCCATAATGACTTTTTCATATATTTACCGAGTTCGAAAAGGTATAAAATACAACTCTTTTCACCGTCTAAGTTGCATAAAAACCTGTCGCTACACAAAAACAAGCGTAAAATCCATTTTCGACAAAAATATATTAAAATATTCTTCAAAAATGACTTTTAAAAACCTATTTTGAGTTAAAAAACCATAAATATGTCAAAATGGTAAAAATCAAATTTACTTTTTACTTTTACCTCATTGGAGAGCGACGGTAGTTCTTTGGTGTGCGATCTTTGGTTAACGATTGTGACAAATCCGTGCGACCAATCGGAGCGCCGTCAGTTCCAGGTAAGAGGCACCTTCTCATGCTTCATTTTCGTCCATTTTTTAGTTTTTTTTGCTTGCTCCATCGACCTCTATGGAGGAAATTTGAAAACCTAGGGCTGCGCCCATTGGCGCGGGTATCGGGCACGGACCCGCGCCAATGGGACTTTTCACTCAAAAGGCCTGCCCCAATGGGCGCGACTGCTTTAAAAATAGTCGCGCCAACGGCCGAGCGTATTTGATTTTCAAATTTCAACATTTTCAAATTGATTTCGATGCATTTCTAGGTTTACCAAAGATCTAGTTAATATTTTTTGATCATGTGGACGCAGGGAAATGACCAAAATGGTAGTCCAATGGAAGGAAAGGGAGCATGACATTGTGGACGAATTGGCCATAGTAGACGAAGGTTGCATGGAAGCCCTTAGAAATTGTGGGCTAAAAAAATTCTTCCTGACCTCTTACTTACGAGCTCAACCTGAGCTCTTGTAGTACTTGATCAATCTTTGGGACGAACACGATCAAGTGTTCCATATACAAGATCAAGTGTTGGAACTAGATGTTCCTTAAATATACTTCATCACGAGACTGTCGCACAGAGGGCCGGTGCCCCTATTGACAGGTAGCAGGCCATCTGGCAAAAAGATAGGCGAGGTGATGGAACGGGTGTGCCCAGGGGCACAATTCGGGTCTGGGAGTGCAAAGGTGGATATTGCCACCATTCGGGATCTAACACTCAAGGCGGTGTTTTTTACCATCACACGGGCTACGGGGGCATAGGCACCCCATGAGGAAACAAAGAACAAAATCATATTGGCCATAGAGTGTCTGAATCCCACTATCTTTGATTGGGCGACAGTGGTGACTACCAACATGAAGAGACAGCTTACAAAAGCTAAGCGAGGCAAACTGCAGCAGATTGGGTATGGTTCTATCCTGGTATCATTGAGTCTAGAACGATTACCAATATTTTAGGGCTAGGGGGCCATCGTAGCTGATCCGGTGCCACGAGAGCCAAGAATGGCTCGCTGGGCAGTGTTGATGCCCAGAGGGGGAGGAGGCCAACAGATGTCCTGGAGGCCAGATTTCTTTGGGTGGCTCTGTCACCAGCTGATCATGGTCGAGGATTGGCCGTATGCAGAGACTGACTTCACAGGTGACCTGGATCTCCCACTGCCAGAGGGAGATGAGTGGGATGAGGAGCTGGGTATGACCTCTTTTTTATTTTATTTGTTATGATTTTTTATTTTTTTTTTCTGTTAATACATGTTCGTTCTAACAACAGCCATATGTGTATGCAGATGTTGGCCCAGAGAGACCAACCGGCATGTCCCCTATTTCGCTGAAAAACCAGCCTGCAGCTGACCCTCAGGAAGAGGGTGCCGAGGGAGGGGAGCTGATCCAGAACCTGGAGGGAATTGCTCGGGGGATTCCGGATTATGCTCGGCTCCTGGATGTCCCACTAGTGTATCAGAGGCATACAGTGGGAGTGCCCGGTCGCATCCACCGTCTCTTGAGATGCCTAGTGCGTGAGGTGACGTGCTATCATGAACACCACAGGGATTAGACACCTAGGTTTATTTTTGTGCATATTTTTTGAGAGACATGTCGTCTCCGGATGTATTAAGACGAACATGTATTATTTTTTGATCTATGTGATGCACGTTGTGCAAACATTTCGACACACACACATATATATATATATATATATACATATGCCTATTTTGGATGGATCTTTTACATGTGATGATGTTTTTATATGCTATGCAGATTTCTAACACAAATGTAATCTAATGTATCAGTTGCATAACAAACGACCCAATGCGAAATGTATCTAATCACATATTTTACTTTTACGCAAGCTTAAAAGCACACATGACCACAAATATGAAAACTACGCTTGGAAATGGATTTTATTTTTATGCAAGCTTAAAAGCACACACATGCGAACTATGCTTGAAAACAAGGGAAAACGGGCATGCCCACCAGCCTGATGTCTCAATTCGTGGTACATGCCCCCCAAGCTTTAGTCCATTGAAAATGGAGTGAAGGTTGACAATAGTTTGATTGCACTCGAATTGAACGAGCTCATATTTCATTATTTTAACAAGGTTGACATACTTAAAAGAACTATCCTCGCGATTCCTAGTTTCATTTGTTAAGGAGCTTGACATAGGAAAACGAACTATGCTCTGACCAAACCCAATTTCATTTTTTAAGGAGCTTGACATAGGAAAGGAACTATGCTCCGACCAGACCTAGTTTCATTTTTTAAGGAGCTTGGCATAGGAAAGCGAACTATGCTCCGACTAGACCTAGTTTCATTTTTTAAGGAGTTTGACATAGGAAAGCGAACTATGCTCCGACCAAACCTAGTTTCATTTTTTAAGGAGCTTGACATAGGAAAGCGAACTATGCTCTGACCAGACCTAGTTTCATTTTTTAAGGAGCTTGACATAGGAAAGCGAACTATGCTCTGACCAGACCTAGTTTCATT
Organism: Pinus tabuliformis; assembly: GCA_031772625.1. Classification (NCBI taxonomy): domain Eukaryota; kingdom Viridiplantae; phylum Streptophyta; class Pinopsida; order Pinales; family Pinaceae; genus Pinus; species Pinus tabuliformis. The sequence continues at coordinate 769,167,409 of CM062815.1, forward strand.
TTTTAAGGAGCTTGACATAGGAAAGCGAACTATGCTCCGCACGAACTTCATCATAATGAACAGAAAGTCATTTCTTCCAAGGGTGTCACTCCCGGTGGAAGGACAACATCTTGGAAGTCAGGGCCCAATGCCCCCAAGACATCATGCATGACGACATCATCACTGGATATGGGCACGGGATAAGTAGCCATGTAGTTGACCTGCGGTGGGGCAGACACAACCGATGGATAAAAACCAGGAGGGGATGGCAGCTGCGCAGGAGGCACCAGGGGACTAAAGAACGATAATTGATCTATATTCATGATTCTTCCGTCATGTGGAAAACAAACCACATAGAAAAGTGAAGAGACGAGGGCCCCCATGGCATAAACATAGTCACGGCCAAGGAGAAGACTGAAATCTAAAGCACCTTGGGTAACCAGTATGTCTATATTGATAGTTTTGCCTCCCAAAGTAACGGGAAACTTCGGGAGGATCCCTAACGGTTGACTGGTTCCTCCGTCAAATGCCAACAGATTCTGTGCGACTGGCACAAGTTGTGGGGAGCCCAAAGCTTGCCAAGTAGTGAAAGGCATGAGACTAACTGACGCACCCTCATCCAAGACAATGCCAGGTACTACCTTATCATAGGCATGTACTATAGTCTGGAAAGGCACATGGGGTGGAAGGCGGAATGTAGTCAAATGACTCCAGTCGAAGGAAATGACTGAACTACTTGGTGGGGGAATCGTATGATTTCTTCCCTACTCTACAGGAGCTGAAGGAGGACCCTTTGATCAGCTGAGATAGGAGAGTCCTTTCCAGACTCTGGAGGATTTGATGAGACGAGAAGAACATGAGCAGTAGAATCATGATGCTCCTCCGGAACAGAGTAATCAACAGGTGGTGAACCCAAGTCGACACTCTCTCTAATCAATGGTTGGTCTGGAGCAGGCTTGGCACAGCCAGGTTCAGAAGGAGGACAACAGACAAGAGAAGAATCTAAGTCGATCTCTTTATCCACAGGGAGGGGGTCAGAAGAGGGCCTCTAATAACCAACAGGAAGTTGGGGTGAAGAAGCTGTAAGACTTTCCAAAACAGCGGAAGCTTTATCCATGAGCGGACAAAGGTGAAGGGGATGGTTGCCTTCACATAGTCTAGAGGGGATTCGAATCTTCCATTTCTTCTAAATGTTGTCAGTTGATAGGATGGAATCGCCATGAGCTTCAGAGGACGATGAGGGACAAGCCGGATCACGAGACCATACTTCTAGGATCCTGCGAATACCAGGACAATCACGAAGAAGATGGTCACCCTTGCACAACTTACAAGGAAACTTAACCTTCCGCGGGGGGGCGGAAGGTGTTTCAACCTAGGATGGATTTGGAGAAATAGCTGCACTTTTAGCCTCTCGCTTATGAGACTTCTTCTTCTTCGTCTTCTTCTTCTTCCTCTTAGCCACCTGGTTACTTGAATCTAGACTTTCACCAGGCAAAGTAGAAGACGAGGACATAGAAACAGGCGAAGAAGGGGAGAGGTCCACCTTGGAATCAACATGATGTTGTTCGGGTGGATGAACTGATTGACCAGTAGTTGAGACATTAGAGACCACAGAGGTTGAGAACAACCAAACAGGCAACCCGATGGTTTACCCAGGCAAGGACAAAGTTACCATATACGGAGCACCGGCATTTCCAAAATAAGGAAATGGACTAGGGTTTCCATCTGGGGGAAAACCTTGGCCGGTAGACTCGGGGAAGGTTGCCATCGAAAATAAGAAAGAACCCTACTCAAGCTAACGCAAACAAGATCTAACAGGGTAGATGTGAACATAGTCGAATAAATTTTAAGACACAAGGTCATAACTTGACCTTTTCATCTTTAAAGAGTCGAGAAAAGGACAAAAAGATGACTCTAGTCGCCTTCGAATGTTTAATGAGCTTGAAGTGACAAGTTCTCAGATGGACCTTTTCTTTTAGGGAGTCCGAAAAGGAATGAAAGTGACTACTTTGGAGAAACTAGGCAAAAGGTTTACCAGACAACCCGTAAAACTGCATATACACCTTGGCAATCATATGAAAACCAAGGACTTTCCATACGACAGTCAATCTTCCTGAATGCTATGTTCGGTGCATTACGGCTTGTAAGGCGGCAGACATGGCTTCCTATGGATAAAGGATGATAAACTAGTGGGGTCTCCCCATATACTCGACGGTACGTGGGAACTCAAATCCATGCTAGACCACTATTGAGTCACGGAAGTAGGAATCACCCAACCTTGAGTGAAAAAAAAGTGACTAGGTTTAACGATGTCGGAGCACGTCTCTAGCCTAGACCTCTAAATGTGTGCGTTATGTTCCAATGCGTTGTGAGATTCATTCAGTTCATTTTAAAGTTGATCTTGGATTATGTTTCAGTTTTCAGGCCTTACTGTATGTAATGTCTCAAAATTTCCTAACTGCAAACTATATGCCACAATATATCGTTTCATTCGATGAATGCTAGCTACGAGAGAGTTGAGAGCTTTCACACAAACAAAATGATCATAGAACAATCAACAATATCTCTAATGTAGCTAATGGAAATTAACAAACTTTTCTTCAAAGTCACTAATCACTAATAACAACGAAAATCTCTAATTCACATTAACTAATCAAGAGCAAAAGAGATTTGTTTTTTCTTTAAAAATTGATGGCAAGATGCACTAAACAAACTTTGAGAAATGATAAAAAAAGAGTAAAAACACAAATTTCACTCAATGCAAACACAATCAGATCCCTAAATGCCAAATCAATCCTTCAAAAATAAGAAAAGTCCCAAAGACATAAATGAGCCATGTAATCTAGGCACAAAACGAAACAAAGTGGAGTTCAAGTGAAAAAGAGGTAGGTCACTCAAACAATGCAATGAAATGATTAAAAACCACTAAAAAAGTGCAAGGGAGCGATCAGAAAGTCGACTGGACCAATAGAAGACCAAAACTCCTAAGGAAGGCTCGACACACAAAGCCACTAGATGCCCTAGGGCTAGAAACGTGAAATCGATAGAAAATGGCAAACACCCAAAGGGTAAAGGTTAAAGCCAGTCAAACAAGACTCCAACACACTCAAGCAGTCGAAAAAAGGTACCCAGAACAAAAACCAAGCTCAGGAGGCTCAAAAACAAGCAAACTTCAAAAGTTCCCAGGCCTGGCGCGACTGTCAGGCTGCAACTAGCGCCTTTTAATGATTGGCGCGGGTTGTATATGAGCAACTAGTGCCAATTGGTGTGACTGTTATGCTATAAAAGCGCGCTAGTAAAGTTTGCTATGCCAAAATAAAAAATAAGCGATCCAAAGCTAGGCCAACAATAACCAGGTAAACCAAGAGGCGAGAAACAGCAAAAGAACTCAACCCAGAAGGCTAACCAAGCAGGTAAAAACCAAGAAACAACCAAAAAGCAAGACAAGGTCCCCAGTATGGTTGCCAAATTTTTGAGGAGGTAAATCCCCTCTGTGGACGAAGGCGATCCCTACTAGACCAGACCGGGTCTAGCAACAATCATGCAACGCTACAGTGCAAGTTCCTAATTGCAAATTAATAGACCAGTGATAAAGGCCTACCTGGATTCCAACGCTAGTGCTTGTAGAAGAGGTAGTGCTCCCGTTCCTTTTCTCTGGCAGATCACAATCCTCACGATCTCCGTGAATAAACACCTGCACATGCAAAGAACGACACAAACACAAGCATAAAATCCAGCATATGCAACTATATGTCAGTCAGAAAGGATATAACTCATCATCATCACAAATAATAACAAGAGTGGAACCATAACCAATAGTCGTTCATTAATAATCAATCAAAGAAGAATACAACCAAGGTTCTGACGCTGGATTCTCCTTTGGCGGGTCAGCAGCACATGTCTCGCAAAGCCTGTCGGGAATAAGGACAAGCCTCTCTCTCTTTGGATCTTGGACAATAATCTCCTTGCTTGGATTTGGCCTTAAGGGAATCAAGAAAGCTCTTCCAACATGAAGCTCTTGGGAATTTGGAATTCTGAATCTCTGGAAACTAAAGCTATCCAACTCTCTAACCATCCAACTCCAAAAAAACTAGAACTAGCCTGCCAAGGAAAATGGACAAGCTTTTATAAATGGAGGAAGGGGAGTTGGGATCATCACCAATAATCATGGGATTGGCCATATCATCAAGGAAGCTTCCATGAGAGGTGGCAAACCACTTCCTCTCTACGGAAATCCGTAGCGAACCCACCCAACTCAAGATAGATTCAGTCCAAGAATTTGTTAAGATGAAACTTCCACCGTTGGTTTGTTAAAAAACACCACTTATTATGGTTGGCGCGAGTGCGACTCTGTGACAGAGCGCCAACTGGCACCCCCTCTTTGGAGGATTTCCACCATTGGCGTGAGGGTTGCACTATGGAACCGCGCCAATGGAAAAAGGCCTATTTTTAGGGGTTTTTAGCAGGAGATGTCTTCAAGGCAAACAAAGCTCATGTTCAGGGGAATGAAATGCAAGTGTTTGTAGGCCATGTCACTTCTCATAGGTCCCATAATGAGTCCTCCAAGATGTGGGAGAGGGGTAGCGGGGACGGTAACAAATTGCTATGTAACACTGGGTTAGGCCCCCTCAAGCCAACAAATGGTTTCATTGCCGGGACCAGAATCTGCATAGAGATGTCTGATGTAGTATCATTGGAATCCAACTAAGAAGGAAATTGAAGGTTGGTTGGACAGGAGAATTCACGAGTTCATGGCGCAAGAGAAAAGGAATCCACATCTGAAAAAAGAAGAGTGGTTAGACTGCTACCTATACACAGAGATCCACGAAATCTTCTTCGCATATTTCCCTACTGAGCTGTATGAGTGGATCGAAAAGCTAGCAGATAACCATGGAAGGTAGAAACTTGATGGTCCTATTGTGTGGACCCCAGAGTTGGTGCGCAGATTGGAAGCATCGGAGGATAAGATCGTGCACGTTGTTGATCACTGGCTCAATCAGATTATAAGAGGATTCATTACTGAGTTGGAGAGAGACACTTCAGCTAGCTATAGCTGGGCAGAGCGACGTTTCCCAATACTTGGATTAAAATTTTATTGTGTGAAAAGAGGGTTATGTAATTACCTTGATGTTCGGAGCTACGCGAAGCAAAAAAACCTACAGAAACAAAGGAAGTAAGGGACCAAAGAATAGCCCTTTGATTTCACCTCCACGAGAGGACGAGGAAGAGCTCATGAAGGTCTCTATGCGAAGTGTGATCCATTTGGTAAGGCAAATTATTCCGTGCATACCACCCCCACCCACACCGCCACCAGCTTCACCACCATCACCTCCATCTTCATCTGTACCACCTCCGCCGCCACCACGAGTCAATATGGTAGGCACGATAAAGTATCCTGTGTTCAAGGGAGTGCGAAATTAGGATCCAGACCAATTTTGGTTCGTCATACGAGCCATATGGGAAGTGCAGGGAGTTACAAATGACAATATAAAGAACGTGACACTTGTTAGTGCCCTATAGGACCACGCGTTGACCTTGTATATTAAGCATTCTAATGACAATCTAAATGAGGGAATCATGGATATCCAAATTGTGCTAAATAAGGAATTTAGTAGGCCAAAGTCAGAGGCACAGTCGATCATTGGATTCAAAGATATCACAATGCTACTAGACAAGACTCCTTGGGAGCTGAATTAGAGGTTGAAGTGCATGATTTGCGAAGCTAATATGAATTTGACAGATGATTAGCAATGCGAATGGTTTCTAGTGTCGCTAACGCCACATCTAAGGAGAACGTTGTCGCAGCAGAAGTTAACAACTCATGTAGAGGCCTTAGAGATCACGATGAGGCTACATGAGACCCTAATGCATGATCCTAACTTAGGAGCTCAGCAAATCCACATGCAGTTGAAAAACTTATGCCTTGAGATGCAGAGTTTGAAACAGGACAGAACAACTTGAGCAGAAGTGTGCGATGAGGTGTGGTGCATAAAATGAAAGGTTTAGGGTCATGATAAGGACCACTACCCAGTTGTTATAGACATTTTTGTGCCTCGCTACATGGAGCATGAAATGTCAATAATTACAGGGATCCTCAGTCCCTAAACATGTCGTTCTTACCCCTAAAAGAACAAGGTCATCAAACAACAGCACTTCCAATCAGTTCTCCACCTGAAAACACTTCAAAACAGGCTAATTGTGGATCATGTCAGCTGCTCCACTGAGCATCTGCGCTGGAATGCAACTGCTCCTCCTTGTACCTGCGCTGGAAGTCAAATCTAATGAAGGCTACCTGCGCTGGGCGAGATTGGCCAAGTGGCACAGTCATTCTGCAAGGTGTCAACTGCCCAGGAAGCTTCCAAACTGACACTTGGTTCATGAGATTCGCCCTGTGATGAGTAAGAGGTACTTGATCACCATGTGTAAGCAAGGATCTCCAAGTGGACTCAAGAACTGAAGTTTAACTGAAGAGGGAGAGGACACTAGTCAGCTCTATGCCAGCCTCAAGCTGACTCATCCTTTCTTCTTCTCTCCTATATATAGAGCTCTTCTATGAGGTCTAGGGAGGCTGGAATTTCGTGTAAAGCAAGGAGGTGCTGTTGGTTTACAGTTAGAGCTATTGGGTGATTGTTTTACTAGAGGTGAAGAGGAGAGTTCTTGCTGCTGGGGAGGTGCTGCTGGATTGGAGCCATCAATGGTTGTAACCTTCTCAGAACCCTGTTACTTCTATCAATAAAGTTTTGCATGTTCTCCTATATACTTGTATTGCATTGATGTATTGTATTTACTTGTATATTTGATTCACTCTAATCCATGCATCAGTTATGAGTACATGTATCTTGTAGTTTCCTCTCTTGTTCTGTGCAAGATCTGTGTGTAGCTGGACTGGCAAAGAGAGCAAGGAGCTGGGAACAAGAGACAAAGAGAGAGGATAAGGATCGACTAAGCGAAAGACACCAGGTTGGTTAATCTTTTCTTCCTTCTCTCTGTACTTTCATAAAGGAAAATATCAAAGCTTTACTTTCAGTTGTTGCTAAAGACTGTCACCTTTAGAGTAGGGATAGGGTCATCCAACGATGAAACATCAGAAGAGTCAATCATGGATGAAAATTTGTTTCTGATATCAGTAAGCGATGAGTGGTATGGAGACCTCATTGTTTATCTCCAAACCCAAAAATTTAGGCCTAATACCTCACACTCGGAACGGAAACGTATACGATACCAATCTAAAGACTACATGATCGTCGGTGATACACTTTACCGTCGTGGTGTCGATACGGTTCTGAGGAGGTGCCTTACCCATGAGGAGGCCGAAAAAGCCCTGAATGATTGTCATTCAGGCGCGTGCGGGGGACATCAATCTGGATATGCAACAGCACAAAGAATCTTACGAGCAGGATATTTCTGGCCAACTATGTTTAAAGATTGCATAATAGCTGTCAGAAGTTGGCATGCATGTCAGATCTTTGATAGCAAAACCAGAAGACCGCCCGCACCCTTACAGCTGATAGTTGCTGTTGGGCCCTTCACCAAGTGGGGCATCGATTTCATGCAATGTAACCCCACCTCGACCGGGGGGCATGGGTATATTATAGTCGCTGTTGACTATTTTACCAAATGGGCCGAGGCGATGCCTACATTGGATAATACTGGTGAAACAACTGCCCTTTTCTTTTTTAATCATGTAGTCGCCAGGTTCGGCGTTCCGCAAGCTATAGTGATAGATCATGGATCGCATTTTCGCAATCACATGATGGTTGAATTAGCTGCCAAACTAGGGCTATCTCACGACAGCTCTACCCCATATTATCCACAAGCCAACGGACAAGTTGAGGCAATCAACAAGGTCCTGAAGCGTATGTTGCAAAGGATGATCGGGGTTCACAAGAGAAGATGGCATCTAATCCTGTACTCAGCATTATGGGCTTACCGAACCTCGGTAAAAAACGCCACTGGGTTCACACCATTCCAATTGGTGTATGGCCTGGAGGCAGTATTACCGATCCAGTGCGAAATTTCGTCTCTTAAACTCGCAATTGACCTCCTCCCCGGAACCTCAGAAGAAGAGGCTCGTTTCTTGGAATTGATCCAGTTGGATGAAAACCGTCGTGACGCCGGTTTGGCGAACGAAGCCCATAAGAAACGAGTCAAGGCGCAGTTCGACAAAAATGTCAAACCTCGTATCTTCTCTGAGGGTGACTTGGTTTTGCTTTACGACCAAGAATCCGACAAATTAGGAGCAGGAAAATTTAAGTCCTTATGGATGGGTCCTTATATTGTTAAAAGGGTGTTAGCAAAAGGAGCCTACGAGTTAATGGATTATGACGGAATACCACTGGCACAACCCCGTAACGGGTTGTACCTCAAACGTTACTATGCCTAAATAGTAACCTGAGTGCTTTTGTTGTATTTTGTTTTCGCTAAAATGTTTGTTTCGGTTAAAGTAATCCGCCCTTCTCATTTGTTGCAGATGTCGAATTATTCTGAGACATATGTGGGATATGCTGACGGAGCGAGTCGTAGTACGCGGAATTTGTCCTCCGCAGCCTGGGCCATTTTTGATCCAAGCGGCGAGTTAGTGAGTTTCAGAGGTGTGTGTATTGGGCGGTCAACGAACAATATCGCTGAATATAGCGCGTTGATTGAACTCCTCTCTGATACCATCACTCATGGTATACGCCGACTAATTGTTAGGCTAGACTCACAACTTGTGATACTACAACTCACTGGTATATATTCAGTCCGCAATCCAGCTATTTATCGTATGTTTCTAAGGGTTAAGATTTTGGAAAGAGAGTTTGATTTAATTCAATACCAACATATTTCCAGAAACTTGAACACATTAACAGATTCATTAGCAAACTATGTATTAGATAGACATTTACAACATATATAAAAAGAGATGCATCGGTGCTATGCAAGTGGATCACAAATAAACTGAAATAAACTCCGAAAATCAAAATATATAAAGCTGTTTATAGTTTGTACATAATGTGCTGTAATCAAAACAAAATTGGTCATACGACCTAGAACTCAAAAAGATGCTAGGGGGCACCCTAGCCTAGTGGTGCTCATGAAAGTACGTCACGGTCTGTGCGATCATGCGCAAGAGACGAGTCCATCGTCCAGGCACACCAATAGTGTGCCGCTACAACTGTAAAGGTAACTCATCAATCTGTACATCCGGAAGACCACGAGTAAGGCTCTCAACCTGCTCCTGCACAGCTGCAAGTATCTCAGTATCACCAAGGTCGCGAATAACAACTCTCCTAGCAGGCTCTGCTGCTGGGGCAGCAACTGGCGATCGTGGACGAACTACTGGACGAATAGGACCAACATCTGCATGCACCCAAGAGTTTGATCAGTTTTGAACAGTAACATCATGAATAAAAACAATAAACAGTGATATGGTCAGAGATTTTACCAATAGCGCCCCATTGCTCGCCATCCGGGAGCACCAAGTCTGGATCACCTCGGTAGTCCATACCCACATATGGATACTCAGAAAATGCCATCTCCTGACGCTCGAACCACCTAAAGAAGGACTCAGTGAAAGTGATATGAGGTTGACCAGCATGCCGGGACATATGGTCAACCCACCTCTGCATGCGTGGCTCAGTCGGAGAAGGCAAATCAAGCATGATGTACTGAGGTTGCATCAATGGGATTTTCTCCAAGATAAAGGCAGTCAGAATAGAACCAAATCCAAAGTTCTTTAGCCCCCCGTCCTTTACCTTGGTCAATTGACTTTTCATCTGAACAAGTACTGCATCACACCAGTTAAACACTTTCGGTTGGAGACACTCCAAGGCGTGTTGCATATAAGATCTATTGGCAACATGTAAAGCTGCGCTACCAGCCATCCTACCAATGGTAAACAGAATGGACCTGAGAGACCTGTCAGTGATGTCACGGATATTGATCTTGCCGTCTTTGCTCGGCTGTGAACCTTCCCGGCAATACTGACGAATGTAGTCCCTGGTGGAATTAGTCCCTCGGACCGTACCTGACAAAGAAATGGGGGCACCCCGCCTTGACAGCCCAGTCAAGAAGTACATGTCCTCTATGGTCAAGGGGATGGTTTTCCCCCTAATCTGGAATACTTGGTTAACAGGATCCCAAGCATCAAGCATATACTGCAGTAAAGAAATCTGTGCTCTCATGCTAGAGATACGGAAGAACTTCAGCAGGCCACAGTTCCGAAGCGCGTTCACCGTGACTGGGTCATGGAGTGCAACCATGTCCTCTGCTTCATGTTCTCGTTCTCGCCATGTAAGGGACATTTTGTTCAAAGTTCCCTACAATCAAACAAGAGAATGAGTAAGTTCCTGATTTTGATGAAAATCTGGCGAAAAATCATCAAAAAACTCATGTAAGGTCAGCTTTTCTAGGTCCAGCGCAGGCAGAGAGCCTTCCCCTTGCGCTGAGAATCAGTCTGCCATAAGGCTGCCTGAAATACAGCGCAAGTTTCGAAAGGGGAACCTGCGCTGATGCCAGGGCGCCCTGATGAAACCCCTGGGGCCCAGAAACCCTGAAAAACATGCATGAAACTAAAAAAGGAAACCATGAAAGTGAAGGGCTAAGGTTTAGCTCCTACCTGGTCCAAACGGCGCCGAAAATCGTCCACAGAATCTCCCGGAATCAGCTGGTGAAAATCAAGGAAGAAGAGGCACCTCCAGAGCTCCAACAAGCAAAATGCAAATGAAATGGTAAATGAGAGGTAAAAACTCCTTTTTATGACTTTTTACACAGTTTAAAGTTAAATATTAGGGTTATAATCTCGTTTTCATGCAAATATTGTCCATTTCTAACAAAGTTTGTTGCAGCAATTGAAAATGAAGTACTACATTTGAAAAGAGAAAAGCTAGTAAAAGTAAAAAAAAAAATTAAATTTGACCATGAATCGAGCAGTTTTACCTCGAATTTATGCTCGTTAAAAAATAGAAAAGTGTGAGCAAAGTTTCCAGCAGAGTCCAAGCTCATTAAAAAATGAACTTATCCCGGTAAATAACCATTGTGATCGTAAATTTATCAGCCTTAAAAGCCTTGGTCGTGTTTTCATCCATCACCTCCATTTCATTTGGTCGGTCGTTCACCCCCATATGTGTGTTTACCCATTTTGAGGAACAGCTGCAAAGAGTGATTTCACCTAGCCATCCTTGTGACACTACCGTGATTGGAAAATTCCAATTTGTACCTGGAATCAGTTGCTATCCCTGTTTATCACTCGTTCCTCAAAAGACGAGTCTTCTTTGAGCTCTTTTCACTGACTCGTAAAATATGAAAAGTTTGCCGAGTTTTGGCCTTCCAGCTCGTTAAACGACCGGAACGCTTGTCACACGGAATCTGTCAAGGGTGCGGACACGACTGACCTTCCTAGAAGTCTAAGACATTCTAATGACAAACAAGACAAAATGGAGTGATCTTTCTCTAAATACACCTTTTACAACATGAAAACTACAAGTGTTTAGGCTTACCTTATTCCAAAACGCTGTTGTTGAAGTCCGTTCTTGACGATCCGGATGAGCTCCTCCTTCAAGTCAATTCCTGCAACCACAAACAGTCAAACAATTACCAAGCACTTGCATTTCATATAATAAAACATATATTCAACATGCAGACCAAGGAACACATGAAATAACTCATTAACACAAGCTATTGAGAAAAATAAACCAGTTTGTATTAATAACGAAACAAAGAAACTCTTACAACCTGGCCTTGGTGTTGTGCAAGTTCCTCCCCGGGTCCATCAAGGGTTTTCCTCTACTTTGACAAAGCTCACCCTCTCCCAAGTAGAATCAAGTGAAGACAATCTCTCCTCACAAAGGCTCTAATGGAAGACCTAAATCCTGCAGCATTTACCCAAAGAAAATGTATAGCTCCAACCTCTTCTCCTTCTGGCTCAATGCCTTTATTTATAGTGCTATAAAGAGGTTATTCAGGTCCACTATCAATGGGATCATCCCCCTCTATGGGTGGGATAGCTCCCTTATTGATGGGATAAGTTCCCCCTTAATAGAGATACATGAACCAACTGGAGGCGCATCCATTTCATCAAACCGACCTCTAGAATGTTCTAGAAGTAACCACAAGTAACTTTTTCAAGATAAAACTCGCGCATTTTGCCTTTTACAGAGGGACGCACCTGTCCCTTAACATACAGAGCGTCCATGGACGCAGATTTTGTGAACATGGTCAGCGTCCCCGCAGGTAAGGCTAGAGAGAACCTGCGACCCCAGAGATAAACATAGTTTTTACAAGACTTTCTCTCTTCTTTGAGTTTGAGATGGATAACAGAGGCATGAGACTTGCCTAAGAGGGTAGCATGACTGTTGATTTGAGCCATACTAACTGTAAGTAGTCAAGGTGACATTTTTTAGTGTAACAGATTGCCCCCTAAAGTGCGAAGCCTGGAATAGAATAGGGTTTTGTAATTCTAGGAAGGGTGAAGCGCTTTATCATTTCAAGGATTGTCTTGTGGATGGCCTGGTTGGAACCTGCAATTTTCAACACAAAATACATGGATAAGATTATATCATCACTGAGGTAGGCATTCCCATACTCAGATTCAAAACTTTAACTAATGGACTAACTATTCTGATACAGGAATGATCTTGCAGTACATCATTTTTTATAGACTTTTGTAGATACAGTATGGACGCAGCCATCTGTTTATGATTAGTCTACATAGATAATGAATACAAAACTCCTTGCAGCCTGGATGGTAGAAACTAGATCCAGGGTCTTCACTTCTACTTCCCGAATTGGTACGATTCTAGCCATGTGATTGAATGATTTGATGTCGAACATGTTAGAAACCACTTGATTACCAGTCGATGATGTAAACTGTTAACAAGCGTGAGAGAGACCACCAGTAATGTCAATGGTTCTCAAAGTACCAAGCACAACCCATGAAATGTGAATAGATGTTTTGATGTCGAACACTTCACGGAATCCTTTGATCGAAAGTCAATGATGTAAACTGACGTCAAAGGCGAGAAACCTGCCATTGATGCATGCAGACTTCAAGGTACTGTCGATTCCTAAGTCATCTTTCTAGATAATGTGTCGATGTCGATAGAAAGCGACCCGTTGCAGGCAAGCCCGCAACACGAAATCATTGTTCAAGTTGAAGAAATGTTGCTGTAAGGACTGACTCAGGGATGGTCAAATGGATGACAAGTATTTTGCAGATGAAAGTTTTTTCTTGCAGACCTCTTGAACACATAACGACACAACAGATGGCTTGGTGACGTATAACTCAAAGTTAACCCCTGGAACCCGGTTAAAGACTTTCAAAGTGATTTGGTCAACTGTGAGGTAAAAGATTTCCCAACCCAGGTGAATGAAAAGTGTCGTGTTCAAGAGCGGTAATAAAGTTTCTTCTGAGACAAAAGGTGACAAATAGGTTCATTCTTCTCTTTTTTCCCCCACCATTTCTGGCAAGTACCTCTTTATTTTTAACAAGCTTGAGGAGGATAACATATGCTTGATTATAAGCTCATCCTTCGGATGAGTCCAACCTAGTTTAAATTCGAACCCTAGGAAGGAGTGGTTCGTTCCTGTTTGTATTTGAACAGGTCCTCTACTGTAAAAGTTTTAACGAGCCCAGTATAGGAGAAACTCGGCGTTTTTCAATTTTAGAGAGTCTGAAAAAACTAAAGGAGACTCCACGTTGAACTTTTTCGTATATTTGTGTCCCTCAAGCCCGAAAAAGTATAAAATAATACCTGGGGGAACCGCTTGATCTTGCGACCAAGGAGTACTTTCATAATAGTGTCGTTAACCTGAAAAGTAAAAAGCGATCAAGGACACGTCGTTTTATTTCCTTATCGAGTTCGAAACGACAAAAACCCGGCAATCTTTTCCTGATTTTGCGGTCAGAAAAGAGCTAAAAGGGGACCGTCTTTTAATTCCGTTTTAACGAGTGAAAAAGAAACACTCGGCGATCTTTTCATTTTTTAGGAGTCAGAAAAGGGCTTAAAAGATGACTCTGAAATTTTGTTTGTGAAAAATTACAATTTCCCTCGAAATCCCTTTGTCCTGCACAAAAGCGACACATTACTCATACCTGTTTAAAATAGGCAAAAATACATTCAAAAACATCTTTTCATGGTAAAAAATGAACTAATTCATCCAAAAAACCTATAAAAAGACCTTTTACCATGTCATTTTTACCGTTTCACTGTTGAGGTTGAAAAAGGAGCTTTTGACAAGAAACTTCCCGTGGTCGCTGCGGAAAATCTGACCGTTGGAATCGAACGCCATCTCATCCAGGTATTTTACACATCCTACTCTGCATTTCTATCCGTTTAGAATCAATTTTTAGGTTTTAGTTTCATTTTTTGGGGGGGTTTTGGTTTTGGAATGCGCCTCTCGGCAGACGCAGGTGCCCTTCGGCTGACCTGCGTCCCCCGAATTTTTCTCATACGGGAAAACGGTCGGAAGACGCAGCCCGCCTTCAGGCCAGCTGCGTCTGGGCGCCCTATGCTACAAAGACGGGGTGCGTCCTCCGAGAAACGCGCATTTCAAAACCCCAACTCTCTCAAAAAACCACCAAAAATTCCCAAATTAATTTCTAATTGCTATTTTTGATATGCAGGGCATTAATCATGTTAGACTGGAGAGAAAGAGAGCATGTAGAGGAAGATGAAGCTGCAATAAATCATCAACCTTCCCTGGATGCCCTAAGAGCATGCGGATTATACAAATATTGGACCATACCGGGCATGAGGGGCCAGGTAAGATTCTTGGAATGGCTGGTTGAGCGATGGAACGTACAAGAACAATGCTTTTACATAGGAGGGCACCAGCTCGAGATAGAGCCCTCGGATGTATACTTTCTCACTGGCTTGCCAAACAGAGGTGAGCAACTCAGTCTTGCGGGGACTAGGCCGGGTGGCCAATCCCTTGATAGTCTCCGCGAGAATTGGTGCACACCTGGGGCTCACCATTCAAAAGGCATAGAGATAAAACACATCACTCTACCGGAACTCAAAGTCATAGTGTTCACGGTTACCAGAATTTGCGGCGCGGCCGCTTTACACATTGCTTCCGGATCCCAAATGCGTATGGCAATTGACTGTTACCAAGGCACCATTTTCAACTGGTGTGAAGCTGTGTCGGCTCATATGAAGAGCCAACTGACCAAGGCAAAGAACGGACGACTAAAGACTTTTGGATATGGGCCTATAGTCGTGAGCTTTGCCTTGGAGAGAATTCCAATGCTGATCCCTCAGCAACTCACTGTTGATATCTTGGGTCCCCAGCAGCCAAAGCTGATACGATGGGTTGCGGTGATGGCTCGGCATCCTGACGAGGGCGCGACAGTAGTTCGATTCTCAGATAGTTATTTTGACTGGTTAGAGGGCCAACTTTTTGTGATACAGGACTTTTCGTATGCCGGAATGGATTTCAGAGGTGATCCGGACATGGTTCTTCCACAGGGAGAACAATGGGACGACAGAGGTACTTTTTATTTTCACAAGTTTTCTAGTTATGTATTTTTTGTATTTTTTATATATATCGTCTCAAAACTAATAGTAAACTTTTTCAAAATGCAGATGTTGGTCCACAGCGTCCAGCCAACCTCCGACCTTATGATAGACTACATCCAGCTGCACAGGTACCGGCCCCACAGGACGCGACAGCAGAAGTACTAGCTGAGTTGGAGCATGATCTAGAGCGTCTCACGGCAGATATACCTGAGACTACTATGGATGACATTCCTATCAGGCTTCAGCGCTTCGTAGTCGCGGTCCCTGGACCGTTTAGGAGATTTTTGCGTAAGGTAGCCCACGCAGTGGTGTCGTACAGAGAGCACCACCAGTGATTGACTAGTCACTTTTGTAGTCACACGTGACATTTTTGACTTTTTGTACTATCATTTTGCCGATCATAAGGTGTTTTAAACCTATGATCGAAGACGATGTATATATTTTTTGACACACTTCTATCTATATATATCACTATTACCGGCTTATCTTGTTTAACATATGTGATGAAATGTTTTTAAATTTACTTGCATGATTATCGTAAATGTCTGTCCAACATTCGAGAAGCAATTGCATCTGCTAATGTATTCAAAGACCTTGGAATATGTTGATATTCAATGTAATCAAATTCACGTTCCAAGAGACGCACTCTCAAAAACAACCTTAATAACACAGGACTTCTAATGGCATAAACTCTATTAAGCTGTAATACAACAAGTTCAGAATCTAACCTCACTATCAAACGTCGAATTCCAAATGAAATAGATTCGGATAATAATTCAACCACTGCACTGTATTCTGCAATGTTATTCGTTGTTTGACCGAGGCTTACCCCATGCATAGAAACTAACTCGTCAGAGGGCGAATAGATAACCCAAGCTGCGGAAGAGATATTCCGTGTACTACGACAAGCACCATCAGCAAATCCAATGTATGTTTGGAGAGGTGTCGACATCTACAATATCAAGAGTAAAACCAAGATAAGCCAGAATAATGACGAAAAATCACACTTGCTAAGCTAAGCACACTGACTAAACTAACACACTTGCTAGCTAGAAAGAAAATCTAACCTATCTAAAAATTTCTCCATACCCATCATTTTAAGCATAATACCTCTTTAGGTAAAGTCCATTTCTGGGTTTACCCAAAGAGTCCCCATCAAAATCAACTAACTCATAAGCCCCTTTTGCTAACTTTCGCTTTACAATGTAGGGCCCATGCCACATGGGAACGAATTTTCCGGCACCTAGCTTATCGTTAGCTTGATCATATAATAGTACTAGGTCTCCTTCCGAAAAACTTCGAGGGGTTACATTTTTATCGTACTGAGCTTTCATTCGTTTCGCGTGAGTCTCGATAGCTAAAGTAGCGTCACGTCGAGTCTCATCTAATTTAGCCAAGTATAATAACCGTTTCTCCTCTTCGGAAGTAGCTGGAAGTAATTCGACAGCCATTTGAAGTGATGGGATTTCGCATTCAATAGGCAACACGGCTTCTAAGCCATAAACTAGCTGGAAAGGGGTGAAACCTGTTGAATTTTTCACTGAAGTTCGATATGCCCATAGCGCCGAAAATAACATGTTATGCCAATTCGTTCGATGGATACCAATGATCCGTCGAATCATGATGACTAGAACTTTGTTGATTGACTCAACCAAACCGTTGGCTTGCGGATAATAAGGAGTAGAGCTATCGTGGCGCAAACCAAGCTGGCTTGTAAGCTCAGTCATCATGACGTTTCGAAAATGGCTCCCATGGTCAGTAATGATTGCTTGTGGGACACCAAACCTAGTTATGATATGATTGAATACGAAAACTGCAGCTGTCTTGCCGCTTGCGTCGAATGTAGGCATCGCCTCGGCCCATTTTGTAAAATAATCAACCGCGAGGATGATATACGCATGCCCCCCGGCCGAGTGAGGGTTACAAGTAATAAAGTCAATGCCCCATTTGGCGAATGGACCAGCGGCAATTATAGGGTGGAGAGGAGCAGGTGGAGCGCGCATCTTTCGATCAAACACTTGACAGTTGTGGCATGTTCTGACAGCAAGGATACAATCTTTAAACATAGACGGCCAGAAATAGCCAGCGCGCAACACCTTCTGAGCTGTGGCATACCCAGACATATGACCGCCACATGCTCCAGAGTGACAATCATTCAAAACTCTCTCAGCCTCTTCGTGAGTTAAACAACGTCGAAAAACTAAGTCTGCCCCCCGGCGATAAAGTGTATCTCCAATAATTCTGTATTGCTGGGATCGAAACCGAATCTTTCGACGGTCTTCCTTGGAAGCTTCAGGCCGAAAGGTTTGGGTTTGGAGATAGATGATTATATCCCCATACCACGGATCTAAAGTGCTAATAAGAAACAAAGATTCGTCCACAATGGACTCCTCTGCCACAGTCTCTGTGTCAGCACTCGGGAAATCACACATCAATTCCGCAAAAACTAAAGATTTCTTAGACTTGGACTTCTCGAACTCCAAGTCGAACTCTTGCAGGATAACAATCCATTTAGAGTACTTGCCCCCTAGCAGTTGTTTTGTCAAAATATAAATCATAGGGTTGCAATCCGAAATAACTGTAGTCTTGCGGAGAAGAATGTAGTGACGAAAACGCTGGACAGCTTGAACGGCTGCCAGGGCCAATTTCTCCACATGCGAATATTTTAACTCAGTGGGATTTAAGGTTCTACTAAGATAATATATCACATGCTCTGCTTTGAATTCATCTTCTTGAACTAACACCATTCCAATGGTGGAATGCGAAGCTGCGAGGTATAAGAAGTAGTCCTGGTTGTAGTTGGGAGGATGCAATAATGGTGCATGGGTCAACGCGTGTTTCAGTGCATCAAAAGATTGTTGGGCAATCTCGTCCCAAAAGAATTGTGCGTTCTGTTTCAACAACCGTGTAAAACCTTTAGTGACCTCGGCGTAGTTTGGGATGAATCGGCGTAAAAAGTTCGCTTTCCCTTGCAAACTTTGGAGTTGGCGTAAACTTGAAGGAGGAGGCAATTTGATGATAGCCTCAACTTTCGAGGGATCGACGCGAATGCCGGCTTTTGAAACAACAAATCCCAGCAATCGACCTGTTTCTATACAGAAAACACATTTGTGGGGATTCAACCGAATTCGATAATGCCTACACCTCATAAAGATTGCTCGTAGGTGGACAAGGTGATCAGCTCGTTGTAAAGAATGAGCAGGCAAATCATCGAGATAGGGTTGCACAATGTGCTTGATGTCATGAAACGCATAAGACATCGCCCGTTGAAAAGTGGCTCCGGCATTCTTAAGTCCAAAAGGTAATTTGCAATAAGCAAATGTCCCCCATGGACAAATGAATGCCGTTTTTGGTTGATCGGCAGGTAGAATATTGATTTGATTATAGCCTGAGAAACCATCCATGAAGGAAAACATCTCACTTCCGGCACAATCATCAATAATTTGATCGATATAAGGCGTAGGATAGTTGTCTTTTGGACAAGCTCGATTGATATCCCTATAGTCGATACAGATTCTTATTGTTCCTTGTTTTTTATTGACGGGAACAATATTCGATACCCAATCCGTTAACGGGATCGGATAAATGAAACCTGCTTTCAACAGCTTTTCGACTTCTGCTTTAATCGCAGCCGCTTTTCGAGGGTGAATCTGACGCAACCGTTGCCGAATGGGTTTAGCATCCGGGTAGGTTTTGATTTCATGAACAACAATGGCAGGATCAATTCCCGGCATTTCCTCGTAAGACCAGGCAAACACGTCGCGGAATTCTTGGAATAGGGCCTTGTAAGTTTGGATTTCTTCTTCAGTACATGCGGCACCTATATGAATGTTCTCCTCGATTCTGGGCTTCACTGAAATATCAATGGGAATAGTACGGGAAATATTCCCTAAATTCAGCTCTGAATCAGAATGTTTCGTTGGATCCTGAGCGTCTTTGACATATTCAGCGGTAAAGATAGATGAAAAATCATTTTCAAATGCATCATCCTTAGGTAAAAACGAAGATCTGTGATGGAGATCTTCCCATGGTAGATCATCTACACTTAGGATTTCGCGAAGTTGTTCGTCAGATGACACTTCTTCGGGAAACGTTATCCGTTCTAAGGGTGAGGTGAAAAATGACTCTTCACTGACCACATTCATTTGGTCGGTTGAATGAAAGTCGGTAAAAGACATAAGAGCTTCATAAGCAATCTCATACGGACTCAACGGCATAACATCACCGAGTGAGTCTAGCTCAGAGTCAGAGGGAACATACCAAGGATCATCATAAATAATGTTTTCTGACGTGATCATATGAATTGTTGCGAACGAAGGGTCTGCATTGAGTGGAGGGAGAGGAAAAGTTCCCAGTAAACCGGAATCCTTAACTAAACTTCACTGGTTCTAAGCCACCCAAATACTAATTCTCACAGTCAAAAACCAGAAAATAAAAATGATTTTCTCAAAGCAAAGTTCATATAAAGGAAAAGACTCTCTCATTAATGGATTCCCCAGCGGACTCGCCAATTTGTCACACGGAATCTGTCAAGGGTGCGGACACGACTGACCTTCCTAGAAGTCTAAGACATTCTAATGACAAACAAGACAAAATGGAGTGATCTTTCTCTAAATACACCTTTTACAACATGAAAACTACAAGTGTTTAGGCTTACCTTATTCCAAAACGCTGTTGTTGAAGTCCGTTCTTGACGATCCGGATGAGCTCCTCCTTCAAGTCAATTCCTGCAACCACAAACAGTCAAACAATTACCAAGCACTTGCATTTCATATAATAAAACATATATTCAACATGCAGACCAAGGAACACATGAAATAACTCATTAACACAAGCTATTGAGAAAAATAAACCAGTTTGTATTAATAACGAAACAAAGAAACTCTTACAACCTGGCCTTGGTGTTGTGCAAGTTCCTCCCAGGGTCCATCAAGGGTTTTCCTCTACTTTGACAAAGCTCACCCTCTCCCAAGTAGAATCAAGTGAAGACAATCTCTCCTCACAAAGGCTCTAATGGAAGACCTAAATCCTGCAGCATTTACCCAAAGAAAATGTATAGCTCCAACCTCTTCTCCTTCTGGCTCAATGCCTTTATTTATAGTGTTGTAAAGAGGTTATTCAGGTCCACTATCAATGGGATCATCCCCCTCTATGGGTGGGATAGCTCCCTTATTGATGGGATAAGTTCCCCCTTAATAGAGATACATGAACCAACTGGAGGCGCATCCATTTCATCAAACCGACCTCTAGAATGTTCTAGAAGTAACCACAAGTAACTTTTTCAAGATAAAACTCGCGCATTTTGCCTTTTACAGAGGGACGCACCTGTCCCTTAACATACAGAGCGTCCATGGACGCAGATTTTGTGAACATGGTCAGCGTCCCCGCAGGTAAGGCTAGAGAGAACCTGCGACCCCAGAGATAAACATAGTTTTTACAAGACTTTCTCTCTTCTTTGAGTTTGAGATGGATAACAGAGGCATGAGACTTGCCTAAGAGGGTAGCATGACTGTTGATTTGAGCCATACTAACTGTAAGTAGTCAAGGTGACATTTTTTAGTGTAACAACGCTATCCCTCATTTAGACTTTAATCTTTTTGGACCTGAGGGATTATTACACAAAAAGATCGAGCGCTTGTCTTGTTCGGCTCGTTAAAAGTACCGAACACTCATCCCTTCGGTATTGTTTTATACTTTTTCGGACTTAAGGGATTAGATGACGAAAAAGGAATTATGGAGTTAACTTTCTGTACCTTTTCAGACTCTCTAAAAATGAAAAGGACCGAGTTTTCTTTGTCGTTAGACTCGTTAAAATGATTAAATAGCGACAAACTTGTCTTTAGACGAGAACGAGTTTCCCTATCGCTAAGCTCGTTAAATCATAGCGATGGGCTTGCCCGAAGGGCAGGTTATAGAACAAGCATATGTTATCCTCCTCAAGCTTGACAAAAATAAAGAGGTACTGGTCAGAAATGACTGGGGAAAAATTGGGAGAACATCAAAGTTTAATGGTAGCAAGTCACTCTTGAACATGACACTTTTCCTCCGTACCACATCGGGTTGGGTTGTTTCATTCACCGGTCTCATCACCATGGTCCTCGCCAAACCATCCACATTTGGGGTAATGTTACCGATCCATCGCATCAGTGTCGTTATATGTTCAAGAGGGGTCATTCTGAAAGTGTCAACCGTGTCCCATCCACTGCCATACATTATCCTTCATCCATTCATGATCGCCACCCTGAATCATATGTCACAGTTTGTTTTCACCTCCACTAAAATCATTAGCTCCGTTCCATGTCATTGATGTTGGATTCATTAAGGCCCTCCTTTGACGGATCGCTTCTTGTCGACTTCAGCTCATTATCCAAGAAGTTGATCTAGGAACACCCCCATCAGTACTTTGAAACTTGCATGCCTCAATGGCAAGTTTCTCACTTCCGGCGACAGGTATACATCAATGACCTTCGACCAGAAGATTTTGCGTGGCGTTTGACACGAAGTCCTCTATTCACGCCACGTGAATTGTACTGCAGTACCTTGAGGGTCATCGTCATTATTGGTGATTCCTCTCGCGCTTGTTAACGGTTTTCATTATTGACCAGTAATCAAGCGATGTCTTTCCATGTTCGACTTCAGCGAAATTCTCACATGGATCGACTTGTACTTAGAGTGAAGATCGAACGAGTTTGAAGACCCCGGATCTAGTTTCATCCATCCGGGCTGCGATATATATTCAGGAAATATAAAAGCATTTGCCATGTACATCATTGCAGCAGATGATCATCCTACTCAAAGGATGATAATTTCAACAGAAAATTATCAGTCTACCATCAGACGATCGTCTGTTCTATGTACCAAAATGTATTTATAAAGCTGAGCATGGGAATGCCCGCCTCAGCTAGATCATGAAAACAGAATGAAAAATAATGTATTGTATTGTATTGTATTACAGGGCACTCCTCAGCACTGGAATGAACTTCGGACCCTCTAGATAAAGCATTTCACCCGATAAACGGCCTCATACTTTAGGGGGCAACTGTTATAGACATTTTTGTGCCTCGCTACATGGAGCATGAAATGTCAATAATTACAGGGATCCTCAGTCCCTAAACATGTTGTTCTTACCCCTAAAAGAACAAGGTCATCAAACAACAGCACTTCCAATCAGTTCTCCACCTGAAAACACTTCAAAACAGGCTAATTGTGGATCATGTCAGCTGCTCCATTGAGCATCTGCGCTGGAATGCAACTGCTCCTCCTTGTACCTGCGCTGGAAGTCAAATCTAATGAAGGCTACCTGCGCTGGGCGAGATTGGCCAAGTGGCACAGTCATTCTGCAAGGTGTCAACTGCCCAGGAAGCTTCCAAACCGACACTTGGTTCATGAGATTCGCCCTGTGATGAGTAAGAGGTACTTGATCACCATGTGTAAGCAAGGATCTCCAAGTGGACTCAAGAACTGAAGTTTAACTGAAGAGGGAGAGGACACTAGTCAGCTCTATGCCAGCCTCAAGATGACTCATCCTTTCTTCTTCTCTCCTATATATAGAGCTCTTCTATGAGGTCTAGGGAGGCTGGAATTTCGTGTAAAGCAAGGAGGTGTTGTTGGTTTACAGTTAGAGCTATTGGGTGATTGTTTTACTAGAGGTGAAGAGGAGAGTTCTTGCTGCTGGGGAGGTGCTGCTGGATTGGAGCCATCAATGGTTGTAACCTTCTCAGAACCCTGTTACTTCTATCAATAAAGTTTTGCATGTTCTCCTATATACTTGTATTGCATTGATGTATTGTATTTACTTGTATATTTGATTCACTCTAATCCATGCATCAGTTATGAGTACATGTATCTTGTAGTTTCCTCTCTTGTTCTGTGCAGGATCTGTGTGTAGCTGGACCGGCAAAGAGAGCAAGGAGCTGGGAACAAGAGACAAAGAGAGAGGATAAGGATCGACTAAGCGAAAGACACCAGGTTGGTTAATCTTTTCTTCCTTCTCTCTGTACTTTCATAAAGGAAAATATCAAAGCTTTACTTTTAGTTGTTGCTAAAGACTGTCACCTTTAGAGTAGGGATAGGGTCATCCGAGTCGAATACTTTTCCCCACAACACCAGTGTTCATGAATTACCTCACGGGAGGAGGACCGATGTCGTTAAGGCAAGAAGCACAAGTAGGACTAAGCATGGTGCCTACTTTGTGGTGTGCGTTTTGTCAAATCGGTGCTAAGAATGCTACAGAAAACTGCCATTTCTTACAGAAGTAGACGCAAAATTCGCAACATTTGTTCTGTAAATTTTGCAAGTCGATGAGACACGATGAGCACACTTGTAGGAGTTAAGAGTTGATGATGGATAGAACTCCCACCTATAGAGTTTAGGCTGAATCACAACCCCTAGACCAAAATGCAGGAGTGGAAAAAACCAATTTTAGGCACGCAGACGAGGCCGAAGCAGAGGAGGACCTGGAAGAGGTCGTGGACAACTGATATGCTACAATTGCGAAGGGCTAGGAAATTATTACTGCAATTGTATGAACCCAATATGTCCATCGTGTCTGTACTGTACCTTGTTTGATCATGGGACGGAAGATTGTCCTACGTTGATAGCTAAGATACGCGACAAGGGAGCACTACCACTTCCCCCGACTCAGAACCTGCAAATGATGAGGTTTGAACCATGTGAGGAAGATCCAAATATGAACATTGTTGGTCCGAAGTGGAATTATGATGGGAGATGACAAAGGTAAATAGCCTGAAGATAGTGCTTGGGTTCACAAATCTATGGTGAAAGAGGCGAAGTTTGATTTGGAGCACACTCAGGAAATCTTCATGGAAGCCAAGAAGAGATTGGATGATGCCTCCACTTCAGGAAGCAAAGATAGACCGGAGCCAGAGATGGAACCATCTATGATCATGACATTGCTAGAAACATGCATGAACTTACTGCATGACATTAAAGATGTAAAGCGATTGCAGGAACTCATTAACGAATGCGCTGGGACTACACCAAGAGAACCGCGCATAGTCCACAATATTGGAAAGCATAAGACGAGGATGGGTTGAGAAATGAGGTTGAGGATGGGTTGAGAAATTAGGTTAACCATGCAAACTAGTGAATATGATATGGTCTAAGTAATTCTATATTTAGGATCAGATGAGAACATTCTTCCGAAGCAGACATGGGAGCACATGGGGAGGACTATGCTGCAATGGTCTCCTATTCAGATGCGAATGGTGAACCGACAGAAAATAATACCCATGGGGTGATTACAGGGACTCACTGTGGATATTGAGGGAGCGAGTGTGCTAGCAAACTTTGAAGTAATAGAGATTGTTGATGACAACAATCCCTATCCCATACTCTAAGGAATTGACTAGGCCACTGACATGAACAGGGTGATTAATTTGAAGAAGTGCAAGATGATTTTTGAGAAGAAGTCTCTACACATAGTTATGCCATTGGACCCTACTAAAGGATCATGCTATACAGAGCTGGTGCACGACTATGATAGTGACGATGATTTGGACTACATCTAAAAAATAACCATGTGAGAGAAAGATTGGGTAAATCCCACTGCAGACAGACAGATCTCATAGGAGTGCGAAAGATCCTGTACATCAAATTATGATGAGCAGATAGAGCGATGTAAGAACTAGTTACATGATGTAACCACGCTAAACTGTAATATGATGACAAGATCACTGTGTTTCATATCAATAGAAGTGAGGGATCTGCCTACTTATGATGGGTTAAGTGAGGTAGATACTTTCCTAGATAAGTTTGAAAGGGCGGTGCCAGAAAAGAAATGTTTCCAGGCCTTGAATTGGGTACTGCACGCTACGCCCATGAGGTGGTGGGGTATGCACAAAGGCAACTTTGAGAACTAGTGCAAATGTAGAAGGATGATGTGCACGCATTTTGAGAAGCCTAAAATGTGACTAACAGAAAAGTATGATGGACATGATGATCCGCACACACACCTAGCCAAGTGGACAAATCTCTATTGAGAAAAGCCACAACCTGAGTTGGTGTACCTGTTCTGTCATACCCACGAATTGGTATATAGAGACAGAGCTCCACCATGGGACAGGTTTATGGGATGTCCTGCATGAAGGATTCATGTTGACCTTCAGTTTTGAGGATGGATGGAGGGATAGTATTGATGAAGCATTACAATGGATAAAATCAGCCATCTTTAGGATATCATAGGAGCCTTTAACTCTGAGTCAGCCTGAATGGGCTACTCAGTTGAGTTGCATGCTAGAATGTTATAATGTAACTGTTGAAGAGGAGGATGAGGATCCGAGGAATATTAACATTCTAGATATAGAAGGCCATTGCGAGGTTCAAGGACCTCATATTGAGAACCCTGACATAACCACGTCGGTAATAAAAAATCAGGTGAACATTAGTATCAAGGCCGAACCTAAATTTTCAAAGCTCGGCAACTACTAGGATGACGTGATGGTGGATAAGGTGATTGAGTTACTCCGTGAGTACCAGGACTTATTCCAAACCAAGTTTACGGAGTTAAAGGGAATCATTGGAGATTAAGGAATGATGAGGATCACGTTAACACCTGATGCAAAGCTAGTTAAGCAGAGGCCTTACTGCTTTAACTTGAAATACAAGGAGAAGGTCCGCGTAGAACTAGACAAAATGCTCACAGCAAGAATCATTGAGCCGGTGGAACTGATCAGGTGCTCATGTCCTAAGTGTCGTAAAATGCTCAAAATTTAAAATGCTCAGAACTAGTTCAAAGTTGATCGACTAGAAAGTGCTCGTCTTCCTGATTCCGGCTCTGCAAACGGTTTGAAAAACGGTCGCCGTATGAGGAAGTTATGGCAAAAAGAAGAATTTCTCAATAACATTGAAAATTTGAATTTTTCAAAAAAAAAAATAAAAAAAGAATATTCCATAGAATATTCATTGGAATATTCCAGGGAATATTCCAATGAATATTCCAAGGAATATTCCTTTTCGGCAACCAATCACAGGCTGCCACATGGCAGGCCCGGAGGCCGCCACGTGTCTTGGGTGACGTCAGCAAATGGCTGTTGGTGCGCATGTTAAAATTTTGGGAGTTCAAAGTTTTGAACCCGTGACCTCCGTTGTAACAATGCTATGCCTTACCATTACACCATGACAGCTGATCTTATTTAGTGGGCCAGTGGACTTCAAATTGAAGTTTGATTTTAGTTTGGAGGGGCACCGAACGGGGCCAGCCCCATGCCATGTGACCACAGCGCAAAACTGTGGGCCAAACCTTTAACCGCCGGGCACATAATCCGAGGTAAACTGCCAAAAGATCATAGCCATTTATTGTAACTACAGTTAAGTTGGCGGGAATAATGGCGGAGCACCAAATTTGGCCGGTCCCGCCATATTTGGCGGGCCTAATTGGCCCCAACTACAGTTAGCTGGAGTTTTTCTAGGGGCAGACTAGAGAAACTTTAATTGGCCATAACTTTGGCTAGGAAAGGCGGTTTTGGACGATTTTTTTTTTTATTTTGGGTATTTTCGACCTTATGAAGCCATTGGTGTAGGTCTTACAGCTATCTGAGGTCATTTGCAAAGGTTTTGGAGCCATGAAAGTTCTAGGAGCCACCAGGGCCCAATATTGTGAAGACCGTATAGGGTTGCAGGTATCCATTGGAGGTGAACCGGTAGTCAATCCTGAAGGATTCAAGTGTTCTGAATCCATTTTTACCATCTATTCCACCTGTAGATGCTTCTATTCAGCTGTAAATTCAATTTGAGCATTTAATTAAAACAAGGACAGGCCCAGTTGGGAGCTTTGTACCCAGCAGACGTAGCCCAGGAGAGGTTAACTGCTTTATCAACTTCTTTTGCATCTGTGGTTGATTTATTTTGCAGAGCTAATTCATTTTAGTGTGTTAAACAGTAAAAGGAAATAAATCTGCTATGCTTAAATGGTTCATGAACAGCTGAAAATTTCATTTGTTTTCTTTCTGCAAGACATGGACATCTTTTAAATATGTATATATCTAAATTGAATACCTTGCAAACCATTTACAAGTAGTTTCAAATTCAGATCAAGTTGGTATCAGAGCTATGTTGTTGTTTCTCTGTATCAAAAGCAGTCAAATAAACTATAGACAGAGCCTGAAACGAGCCAGGAAGCCTTCGAAATGCTCTTGTTATACAATTGCAAAGTAGATAAATGCTCTTTCAGTCAATCTCTGGTGTAGTTGTCTTTTGATTGTTTTTGTGCAAAGATCTTCTAACTGTCTTGCAAGTATTGATGCTTACCAGGTTGAAACTTAAAATAGGGGAAGGACAGTTGACTAGAGAACGAGAAAATCCTCAGTCAAGGAAGGCCAGAGAGCCATCACCTCCACCTTCAATTTCACCCTCAAGAATCTCAGCAGAAGCTTCAAGAATGTCTGCACGTGAAGGAGAAATTCCTATAGACATGGATCCAAAAGAAGAAGAAAGAGTCTTCATAAAGGCTTTCTTGGACCTCATTGAAATGGTGAGGATATTGTACCAAGAAAGAAATGAGAAATTGGCTGGAGAAGGGTCCAAACATCCACAGGAAGGAGAGGGCTCTCCAGGAGGTAAGAAGGATGATGATCATTCCAAGAAAGGACATGGAGGTAATGGTGATCCACCACCCCCATCGTCACCTTCTTCCTCTTCATCCTCGTCTTCTTCTTCTGTGCATAAGCATAGATCCTCTGGAAAAAGTCTATTTTTGAAGCTTGATGTAAAATTCGAATTACCTATGTTTAATGGTGAAGTGAATGCAGAAAAGCTTGACAACTGGATTAGGTAGTTGGAAGTTTACTTGAGGATCCAGAATATGCATGATGATGCCACCAAGATTCAGTTGGCTTCTTTGAGAATGGATGGAGCAGCATTGATCTGGTGGGAGGCCAAGACTAAAGAGGAGATCAAGAAATTTGGTAAGGTTACCTTAACATGGCCTGAATTTCTGTTAGCCATTGAAAAACAGTTTTATCCTCTTGCTCACATGCAGAAAGCCATTATGAATTGGCAAAATTTCAGACAACTTAAGGGTCAGAGTGTCCAATACTACACCCAAGAATTCAGGAGAAGAGCTCTCTTGTTAGGGGTAGATTTACAGACCCAGGAAACCTTGCTGAAATACATTAGTGGCTTGCACAACTACCTTAGACACACCATCTTGATGTTTAACCCTACTAGCCTGGACGAGGTTTGTGTCCAAGCTACCCATTTAGAGGCAAGGGGAAAAAACACATTTGAAGAGGGGAGAAACAAGGCCCCCAAGAGGAAAAACAAAGAGAAAACCTCCAAGGGAAAGGGCAAAAAGAATGCATCTATCAAACAGGAGAGTGAGAAAGTGATCTGTAAACACTGTTCTAAACCAGGCCATGAGGAGAAAAACTATTGGAAATTACATCCTGAAAAAAGACCTCAATCTAACAAATCCAAAGGGAAACAGAAAACTGCTGCCACTACATCTACACCACAGGATTTAGGGGATGATTCAGGTAATGAAACCAAAATTGCAGCCATGGGTTTGAAAAACTTGAAGGGAAAAGAAATTGAAACTCAAGCCAACACTACTACCTCAAACTGCCATGTACAAGCTCCTAATGAGGAAGAAAGAATTGAACTGTTTCATGTGAGGGTGATTTCAAAACATACTAAAATTGACACACTTTTTGATAGTGGGTCATAAGCAAACCTTATATCAGAGGACTTGGTCAAGCAGCTTAAACTTGAGACCGTTCCACATCCGAAGCCATATCCACTTGGATGGATTTGCAAGGATGCAAATTTGCAAGTTTCAAGAAAGTGCACATTGTGCTTTGCAATTACTGCACATTTTATTGACAGAGTTGAACTTGATGTGGTACCTTTTGATATAGCAGGAATTGTTTTGGGAAGTCCTTACTTGTTTGACAGGAAAGCTATCTTTCATCACCATGAAAACAAATATCATCTTTTCAAAGATGGCAAGGAGTTCATTGTTAGAGCTCATCGCAAGAAGACAAATATAGCGATGGTGAATGCAGGACAGGTAAAAAGGCTGGTCAATTCAAGTAAGAATTTTGTTCTTCTTATGATTAAGCCCAAGGTTGATGTGAATCATGAGTCATTTGACAATTGTGATCCAAAACTTAAGTCATAACAATATGATGTAGTTGATGCATATCATGAGATGTTTCAGGAGCCAATAGGTTTGCCTCCTAAGAGGGAGATTCAACATGAAATCCATTTGCATCTAGATTGTCCTCTTCCAAACATAGGCATGTACCGCATGTCTATTATGGAGAATGTTGAAATAAAGAAGCAAATCAAGGACTTGTTGGAAAAGGGTTTCATAAGGCCAAGTACTTCGCCATGTGGGTCACCGATTGTATTGATTCCAAAGAAAGATGGCACTTGGCGTATGTGTGTTGATTTCAGGGCCTTGAACAAGATAACGGTAAAGAATCGTTACCCACTCCCAAGGATAGATGATTTGCTAGACCAGCTGAAAGATGCTCGATATTTCACTAAGTTAGACTTGCATAGTGGATATCATCAAGTAAGAATTGAAGAAAGTGACATTTGGAAGATAGCCTTTAAAACCAAACAAGGACTCTTTGAGTGGCTTGTGATGTCGTTTGGTTTGTGCAATGCACCTGCAACTTTCATGCGGGTAATGGATGATGTCTTGCGTCCTTTTCTTGATGATTTCGTTATTCTCTACTTAGATGACATCTTAATATTCAGCAAGTCTAGAGAAGATCATGTCATGCATGTTAGGAAAGTACTTGATGTTTTGAAGAAGAATCAGTTATTTCTTAAAATGTCAAAGTGTGAATTTGGAAAGACTTCTTTGGTTTATTTGGGACACATAGTAGGAGGAGGTGCTTTGAGAATAGATCCTGCTAAAATAGAGGCTATTGTGAATTGGCCTACTCCCAAATCCATAACAGAGGTAAGAAGTTTTTTGGGTACAGCTCAATATTGGAGGAAGTTTATCTCTAACTTCTCTTCTATAGCAGCTCCTATGCATGCAGTGACAAGTGTGAAGAATGCTTTCCAATGGGGAGGCAAGCAGCAAAAAGCTTTCAAATCTTTGAAAAAGAAGATTAGTTTTGCTCCAGTCCTTGCATTACCAGATTTGAGACAGCCATTTGAGATACAAACCGATGCTAGTGATTATGCCATGGGTGCAGTTCTTCTATAGCATGGTAAGCCTATTGCTTTTCATTCTGAAACTTTTAATGCTGCTGTTGTAAATTATCCTACATATGATAAGGAGTTGTATGCATTGGTACAAAGCGTCAAAAAGTGGAAACACTATTTGATGGGCAAATAAACTGTTATACATACCGACCATCAGCCCTTACAATACTTGCAATCACAAAGCAAGTTACAACAGTCACGACACTTCAGATGGATGGGCTTCTTGCAACAGTTCCATTTGGTAATAAGGTACAAGAAAGGTACTTTGAATAAGGTTGCTGATATGCTTTCAAGGCCTATTATTGGTGTTGTTACTTTACTTGAGAATGATTCCATGGTACATGATAGTTACATAGAACAATATGCATCTGATGATGACATTAAAGATGTGTAGGCTAACTTGAGTAAAGGGAATCATGTAGAGGAAAATGACTATCACATGCATAACAATTTGTTGTTTCATTTGGGAAAGTTGTGTATACCACAAGGGGAGAGAATAAATGTCATAAGAGAAGCTCATTCTTCTCTTATTTCTTGCCAGTTTGGGGTAAGCAAAACAATTGCACATCTACAGAGGTATTGCTATTGGCCTCGCATGGTAGATTTTGTTTCAAGGTTCATAAGAGGATGTTCATTATGTGCCACAAGCAAGCCTAGCAATAGGAAGCTTGGTTTGTATACTCCTTTGCCGGTACCTTCTAGACCATGGGAAAGCATCTCTATGGATTTTGTAGGAGATTTGCCAAAATCTAGAAAGCAGCATGATTATTTATATGTAGTAGTTGATCATTTCAGCAAAATGTGTATACTAATGCCTTGTAAGAAAACTATAACTGCTAAACAAACTGCTAAATTATTTTTTCATCATGTATGGATTCACTTTGGTTTACCTACTTCCATTATTAGTGACAGGGATTCCAGATTTGTGGGGAATTTTTGGTCCAACCTATGGGAGATGATGGACACAAAGTTGAAGAAAAGTACTGCTTTCCATCCGCAAACAGATGGGCAAACAGAAGTTGTGAACAGAACCATTGTGCACCTCTTGAGAGGTTATTGCAGCAAGCATCCAAGCTTTGGGATGAACATTTGCACTACATACAGCATGCTTACAATCGTGCCAAGCACTCTTCCACAAACACCTCACCGTTTGAAGCTTGTTTTGGTTACTTTCTAAAATCACCTTTTGATTTCATTCTTGAGAAAGATGTTGCCATTGAGGGCCATAGTGATATTGACAAAGCTCGTTCATTCATTGAAAGAATTCAGCAGATACATCAGCAAATTCAAGAACAGCTTGAGAAGAGTCAAGGCAAGTACAAGGAAAGACACGACAAGCATAGAGTCGATCACAAGTTTCAAGAAGGGGATGAGGTATGTCTGTACATTAGTAAGGAAAGGATGCAAGGAGAAGCTAAAAAGCTGAAGCCTATTCGTTATGGTCCATTGAAAATCCTCAAGAAGGTTGGAAATAATGCTTTTCAATTAGATTTGCCTTCCTACATGCAAATGTATTCTGTTGTCAATGTGGAGAACTTACGTTTGTATGAACCTCCTTTGATTGCTGATCATGAAAGTGTTGTTTAGCTGCCATCTATAGAAGATTTATCACCAGAATTCTTAGATGAGCTGAAAGAAGATACAATCCTTGACAGAAGGACACACACTTCAAGGAGGGGTAGTGTAGATTATGTTCGGGTTGGTTTCAAAGGCAGCAAACCGAACAAGGCAAAGTGGATGGAGGTGGACAGAGTGAGGGAGCTGTACCCTCACCTCTTTAACAAGTAATTGAAGGCTTTTGGGGTCCAAAAGCTTCCCAATGGGGAGGCGTGATCAGGTGCTCATGTCCTAAGTGTCGTAAAATGCTCAAAATTTAAAATGCTCAGAACTGGTTCAAAATTGAACGACTGGAAAGTGATCATCTTCCTGATTCCGGTGCCACAAACGGTTCAAAAAACGGTCGCCGTATGAGGAAGTTATGGCAAAAAGAAGAATTTCTCAATAACATTGAAAATTTGAATTTTTCAAAAAATAAATTAAAAAAAGAATATTCCATAGAATATTCCTTGAAATATTCTAGGGAATATTCCTTTTCGTCAACCAATCACAGGCTACCACTTGGCAGGCCCGAAGGCCACCACGTGGCGTGGGTGACGTCAGCAAATGGTTGTTGGTGCGCATGTTAAAATTTTGGGAGTTCAAAGTTTTGAACCCGCGACCTCCGTTGTAACAATGCTACGCCTTACCATTACACCATGATAGCGGATCCTATTTAGTGGGCCAGCAGACTTCAAATTGAAGTTTGATTTTAGTTTGGAGGGGCACCGAAGGGGGCCAGCCCCATGCCATGTGACCATAGCCCAAAACCGTGGGCCAAACCTTTAATCGTCGGGCACATAATCCGAGGTAAACTGCCAAACAATCATAGGCATTTATTGTAACTACAATCAAGTTGGTGGGAATAATGGCAGAGTGCCAAATTTGGGCGGTCCCGCCATATTTGGCGGGCCTAACTGGCCCCAACTACAGTTAGCTGGAGTTTTTCTAGGGGCAGACTGGAGCAACCTTAATTGGCCATAACTTTGGCTAGGAAAGTCGGTTTTGGAAGATTTATTTTTTGATTTTGGGTATTTTCGACCTTATGAAGCCATTGGTGCAGGTCTTAAAGCCATCTGAGGTCATTTGCAGAGGTTTTGGAGCCGTGAAAGTTCTAGGAGCCACCAGGGCCTAGTATTGTGAAGACTGTATAGGGTTGCAGGTATCCATTGGAGGTGAACCAATAGTCAATCTTGAAGGATTCAAGTGTTCTGAATCCGTTTTTACCATCTATTCCACCTGTAGATGCTTCTATTCAGCTGTATATTCAATTTGAGCATTTAATTAAAACAAGGACAGGCCTAGTTGGGAGCTTTGGACCCAGCAGACATAGCCTTGGAGGGGTGAACTGCTTTATCAACTTCTTTTGCATCTGTGGTTGATTTATTTTGCAGAACAAATTCATTTTAGTGTGTTAAATAGTAAAAGGAAATAAATCTGCTATGCTTAAATGGTTCATGAACAGCTAAAAATTTCATTTGTTTCATTTCTGCAAGACATGGACATCTTTTAAATATGTATATATCTGAATTGAATACCTTGCAAACCATTTACAAGTAGTTTCAAATTCAGATCAGGAAGAATCCAACTGGATAAGTCCAATGATGGTACAGGAAAAGAAGCAGAAGAACGAGATAAGAATATGTGTGGATCTCAAAAAAATGAATGACGCTTGTGTGCATGATCCATTCCCAACTCCATTCACAGATGAGGTGTTGAACAATGTCAGT
The DNA here is from genome assembly GCA_031772625.1 of Pinus tabuliformis. Taxonomy (NCBI): domain Eukaryota; kingdom Viridiplantae; phylum Streptophyta; class Pinopsida; order Pinales; family Pinaceae; genus Pinus; species Pinus tabuliformis. The sequence goes on from CM062815.1 coordinate 769,201,394, forward strand.
GGGAAGGAAGCATATTCTTTCACTAATGGGTTCTCAAGGTACCACCAGATCAGAATCGCGTCGGAGGATCAGAGCAAGACAACCTTCGCGACTGAGTGGGGTTTCTTTCAATACACTATCATGCCATTTGGATTGAAGGATGTGCCAGCGATCTTTTCGTGCGTGGTTGTTGCAACATTCAAGGAATATATTCATAAGTCCTTGGAGGTCTATCTTGATGTTGGATACCTACCAAAGATACCAAATCGTGCTTAACCTTAAGAAATGTGTGTTTCTTGTTCTTTTTTGGAACCTATTGGGACATGTGGTTTGCAGGCATGGAATAATGGTAGATCCCGCAAAGATTATGGTGATTCTGAATTTGGAAGCGCCATGAAACATGAAACAACTACGCACTAGGTTGGGACATACAGGGTACTACAGAAATTTTATCAAAAGTTATGCCCAAATCGCCGCGCTGATGGAGAAACTGTTGAAGAAGGATGTTACATTCTGCTGGAACAATGACTGCAAGAAAAACTTAGATATATTGAAGGAAAAGATGGTCATTATGCCAATTCTTGTCTTCCCAAACTAAGACAAGGAGTTTCATGTCCATGTTGATGCATCATGTATAGCGTTGGGAGTGGTACTAACATAGGATGCTGGAGAGGGCTTGGATCACCCTATCATGATTATGAGTGGCAGATTGTCTAAAGAAAAAAAGAACTATTCCACAACTGAATGCGAGGGATTGGTTATGGTGTATGTGCTCGAGAAATATCGACACTACTTGCTAGGAGGAGACTTCAAGATGTATACAAATCATTCTGCGCTAAAATACTTGGTCAATAAGCCTGTGTTGGGGGAGCACATATGCAGGTGGGTTTTATTTTTCTAAGAATACGATTTTGAAGTTGTTGTGAAGGCTGGGCAACTGAACATGGGACTTGATCACCTATCGTGCATTGAGACAAGGGAGGAACCTACTAGCTTGGAGGAAGGGCGTGTAGCAGATGGGCATTTTGAAGATATAATTCACTTTCTAACAACTGGAACTGTGCTGAAAGGTTATTCTGTCTAGCAGAAGAAGGAATTAGTGGTGCACATGGCATATCTTTTTGTCATTGTGGGGCATCTATACAAGATGGGGAATGATGAGATACTACGAAGGTATGTACTAGAGTTTGAACGAAGTAGCATCCATGATGGGGGCCCCTTGGGAGGTCATTATGCAGGGAGAGCAACTATGCAGAATATTCTCTGCGTAGGGTTATGGTGGTTGACCCTTCATCAGGATTCAAAGGCACATTGCAAGGCATGCGATGTATGTCAAAGAATGGGTAAGCCGTCATGGAGGGATGAGATGCCTTTGAATCCGTGAATGACATTGCAGCCCTTCGAAAAGTGGGCGATCGATTTTGTAGGACCTATCAAAATGCAAAGAAAGATAGGCACAAGATATATTATTACTGCGACAGACTACCTGACGCATTGGGCAGAAGTGCAACCAGTAAAATATTGCACGGCCGCGATGGCCTTGAAGTTCCTATTTGAACATGTGTTTACACAATTTGGATGTCCAAAGATCTTCATGAGTGATCGTGGTACACATTTCCTAAACAAGACGATCAACACGTTGACAGAAGAGTTTCAGGTGTATCGTCAGAAAATCACACTGTATCACCCACAAGCTAACATGACAGTAGAAGCATTTGAAAAAGTACTGGAAATTGCACTAACCAAGGTATGCAATGTGAAACAAAGTGATTGGAACCTGCACGTACCTGCAGTATTATAGGCTTATAGGACGACATGCAAGAAACTGACAGGATAGACACCCTTGCAGCTAGTTTATGGAGTTTAAGTCGTAATGCCGATGGAATACATCGTGCCTAGTCTGTGCATAACAGGGCTCACAAGTATGATAGACCATGGAGCCCTGGAGGGGAGGCTCACGCAGTTGGAGGAACCCGAGGAAGAATGATTTTTGGCTAGATTTCACGAACAGGTACAAAAGCAGCACGAAAAAGCGTGGCACAATCAACATATTAAGTTGTGCGCCTTCAAGGTGAATGATTTAGTGTAACTGTATGATAGTAAGTTTGATCAATTGCCGAGAAAACTCAGAATGCATTGGCTGGGACCGTATGTTATTAAGGAAATTACAGATGGTGGCGCGATGCAGTTGGTAAAGTTAAATGGAGAACCTTTCACAGGAAAAGTAAATGGTAGTTAGTTGAAGCCATACATGGGTAGCTCGACTATCTCACTAGCCGATAGATGCACAGTCTTAGTGCTCCAGGTAGTTGAAAGGAGGTGCAAGACTATGAACAGGTGTATGGTAGCAGTTCAGCTACAATAGTCTCTGAAAAACATGTCCAAGAAGTACAACAAGCAGCTACTTAGTGCGTTACCAATCTTGCAGTGGTCCAAATAGAGTTGGGAGGTATCCACACGAAGATCTCTGTACGAACAGAGTGACTCGAGGATGATTCACAATGTTTGTGTTGGGGGCCTATTGAGCACAGGATTCCCCCAAGGGAAGTTTTGGGGCTTAAATCCTGGATTTTGGTCAAAAGATGTAAATCCAATGTAAAGACTCCGTATTTTGTGGGCGTGAAGCGTGAAGTTTGTACATGAGTCATAGGGATGTCCACCCTTAATTTTGTAATGTAATGTCGACTTTAGAGATCTACCCATGGTCCACGGACCATGGGATTATATAAATAGAGTGAGGCTCTAAGTTGTAAATCAGTTAGAGGTAGAATTGGAAAAGAAAAGATGAAGAATTGAGTCTTGTCTAAAGTGTAGAGTCAAGTCTTTGGGTCATAGAGTAGGAGAAGGATCTACAGCTGAGTGCGCAGAGGACTAGTAGTCTGCAGCTAAGTGCACAGACCCCTGCAACTGAGTGCATAGGGCAAGTTGAGTCTATAACCGTTGAAGCATTAATAAAGAAGAGTTTTATACCATTCTTGTGTATTCATTTACTATTTTTATGCTTTGAGTATATTGTGTATGAATTACATTTTCATTGTTTATATGATACGCGAACTTATATTATTGTGTTGATTAAGTAAATGTGAAATAAAGTATTTGTTTACATGAAGATAACTAACAATTGCAAGAAGAAAAGTAAGATACACAGTGTAACTTGGGGAAATACCGCAGATCACTGCCCTAGCAGCGTGAAAGCATCTCAGCCCCTGGTTAGGGTTGTGTGAAGGTAGTTATAACAGATCGCGAAGGGCTCGCAGGTCAGGACACTGTACGAAGTGACTTACGTGAAGGTATTCAAAGTTGGACTAAATTGACCCCTTAGACATCTCCACAGTGTGGAAATGTGGCTCCAGCATCCCCCCATACTACTTCGAGTGAGACTTCAGTCTACACTGCGCAGGCTGATGCCAAATGGGCCAGTAGTGTATGGATTTTTTTGGTTAATTAACTCCGAACCTAGGTCAGGTCCCCTCAAGCCAACACCTGGTATGATACAAGATCTTACTTCTCAATTTGAAGGTTATGCACAACAATCCCAAAGTAATTGGCAAACACTTTTGCCTTGGCAACCTTGGCCATCTCAATCCCAACCTCAAAACCAATCTTGGAAACAAGATTGGTAAGGGCCTTACAGAAGAAATCAATCATATCCTCAATATTTTCCTCACTATCCTTAATGTCAGGCTCAATGCTGTTCATACTATTCACCTCCACCACAACATCCATTTCATGCTCAATTGACCTCAATTCAACCATTACCCTCTGCACAAGTACCTGAAAGATCCATTTCCAGTCCACTACCTACACAACCATTTGGAATCCCCAATAATAAAAACACCTCAATCCACTCATAATGTTGAGGTACTGAAAAATAAAGCACCAATTTCCATTGAAGAACAACAATAAAAAGAGGGAAAATATTCAGGTAACTTCCAAGAATCATGGATGCATGTTAAAGAAGAGAAGTTGTTGAAACCTGAGTTTCATGCAGGTCTATCACCCGATTCTATGAATGAACATCACATCTCTAAAGACTTGCATGACATGATATCTAAAAACCAAGGAAGACAAGATTACATTGAATATTTGTTTAAGACAGTTATCAGATCTTAGGATTCTATTTTTCAATGTCTTATGACATTATTCAAATCAAGTCAGTTGGTCTCTCATACACTGGCAGATATCAAAGAGTATATTTTAAACATGAATATGAGTTTATTGATGATTTTGTTATGCAAATGGATGCATTGGAAACTCTCTTATATTTAAGAGACTGTTTTGTTTCCTTTTCAATAAAATAGGACTAACAAATAAAATCATTTTTTTGTGTTTTTTAGGATAACTTTGCAATTTTGTGGTGAAATAAGAGCCACCAATTTATTAACCCTTGGTAGGGAAATTGCAATAAAACAAACGATTGTGAACGAGGAGCACAAGCGAAGGTGGAAGAATGATAGTTTTAGGTAAGAGATCGATTCTTTTCATTTTATGTTTTGTATCCAATTTTTTGAAAGAGAGGAATGAACTAATAAAAACTTGAGTATGCTCTCCTCCTGCGCTTTGTGTGACTTGGAGGATCAGAAAAAAAAGAATTTTCATGTTAGTATATGTTTTGTTAATATATATATATATATATATATATATATATATATATATATATATATATATATATATATATATATATAAAACTTTAAAATGCAACATAATTTTTTTTAAATGTTCCATTAAATTTTAAATGGAACATAAAAAAATAAATTAATGTTTCTTTTTATATATATTTTAAAAGTGAATGGAACACATGTAAATTCAAAAAAAAACAAAAGAGATTTGCTTATTTAAACAAATTTGAAATAAAAAAAATTAATTTAAAACAGAAAACCAAAATAACATTAACAAAAACAGAGAAATAATAAAAATAAGTAAAAATATAAAAACAAAAATGAGAATAAAGCAAATCTGAACAAAAAAAAAAAAAAAAAAAACTCATGGAAGCCAATGAAAAGAATTGCTGCAAATGTTATGTGTGATTTTGGAAAAAATGAAAGATAATTGTGCATTCTCGTGATTTTGAAAAAAAAAAAACGAATTTCACCCTGCAGTTACCTGAGCATAGGTCAAATACATAGATGTTAAAAACTTCATATTTAAAACACATTTTGTGACGAAATGGCAACAAATCTAAAAGATATAAAACATGGGTTTTTATCATAACGGGGCGAAATATGTCTATCGTGAGTGTTTTCCTCAAAATTGGTAAGCATTTGATATATTCAAAATTGGTAAGCATTTGATAGATTTTCAGGGTTCTTTGGAGCCTTATTTGCGAAGTTGAATGAAAAAAAATGATTTTCAATTAAATGTAGCCAGTAGCCAAGGCTAAGGCCATGACCATCCAATGGCCCAGCCACACAGTCATGGGCAGCCACCCAGCAACATTGCCAAGCTGCAAAGAAGAAAAAAACAATCAATAAATTTTTTAAGAAAATTGATACAAATAAATTTTTTAATAATTAAATAACAAAAAAAAATATTAATTAAGAAAAAAAATCTTACTGCAGAAATTTTCAAAAATGATATTTTAACAATGTAAACTTTGAAATGAAAACTATAAACTCAAAATGGGAACTCCGGCCAAAAAACCATGTAAAAACATCAAAAATTGTGCTAGAAACGAAAAGTGTTGATGCTGGAATAACACCTTTTTTTTCTAGGGTAAATTTTCAACATGGCAATAAAAACCAATTTTTTTGTGCAAAAATTGTCCAAAACACACCCTCAAAATGAAGTCTTGATGTTCCAATAACACTTTTTCTTTTCAATGATAAATTTTGTGCAAAAAACACCCTGAAAATGAAAAGTATTGATGCTAGGATAACACTTTTTTTTCAAGGGTAAAATTTCAACATTTCGAAATATTGGTGTAAAATATTTTATCATGACCCCGTTAAACATTAAAATTTCAAAATAATAATAAAAACATAAAATAAAATAAAAAATACAATTATAAAAATGGAAAAAGACAAAACGAAAAAAGGTTAAAAAAAATAACAAAACATGAATTAAAATATATACTTGTTAAACACACATGGGCAGCAAGAATAATCTGAAGGATAAATCATGAGAGTACTTTTTTTATTAAAAAATGATTTACATTTATAGTACATGTTGTGACCGTTGGGTTTCACATCCCAAGGTGTCTTGGAATCCTTTTGTCCATTCGGCTTCCACACTAACCCATTGAGGATTAGGTGTCCAACATTCCCCCCCTTAATCCGAAGGGTTATGTATGAGTCTAAGAAGAGAGCTGTAATACAAAATGTGCAAAAAATGCATGGCAGCACTAGGCTGAATGTGCTCTCTGAAATGTTGGTATAAAGGGCGGTGGTTTAAGGATGACCACCAACACTGGAATGCTTAGTGCAGTTCCCGGAGCTCTTCCAAAACTGGCAAGAAGCTGAAGTCTTCTGCTAGAGGAAGTGATCCTATTGTTTTGAAGAGGGAAACCTTCAACCATGAAAGGGAGGTCTCACCTCGCATAAAAGGGAGAAATTCAACCTGAAAAGGGAAGTCTCAACCTGTGATGGTTTAAGGATGACCAACAACTCTGGAATGCTTAATGCAATTCCTGGAACTCTTTCAAATTTGGAAAGAAGCTGGTGTCTTCTCCTAGAGCAAGTGTTCTCAATTGTGTTCCTGAAATTCTTCCAAAGCTAGCAAGAAGTTGAAGTCTTCTACTAGAGGAAGTGTCCCAGATTACTGATTGAGGGCATGTTCATGGGCATCTTTGTCTCTAGCTACAACTCTGAAACTTGTGTGGTAGGTTGTGGCTCAGGCTCGCTTGATGTGACTTTGAAGCTTGTATATGACCATCATTTTCCCCCCTGTCAGATACAAGGTGAGATGATGGAGAAAAATCAACTGCAAGATTGTTCAGTACTCTGGAACAATTTCTGACATGTGATTGGAATATCTTCTTGGCTATTGATGCCCATTGCCAAGAAGCGATCCATCCAAGATGGATCTTTGTTCTTGCAGGACGTTTGTTTTTGAAGCGTCTATGTGAAGAATGGCTGGTTTTATGATAGTTCTTACATGGATGAAGATCAAAACAATGATTTTTCAGATGGCCAACTCGGTCACAGTGTTGGCATTTTATAATCTATTGTTGTTGTTGTTGTTGTGGAAGAGGAGCAGAATCTGGAACAGCTGGATGTGATTCGTCATGAATGAATCCAGCACTCTGAAACTGAATGGGCTTTAAGTAGTCTGGAATATGAAAGGACAAGTCCTTGTCATATCCAAGACCGATTCTATGTTTGTTGTGGACAAGTTGTTCCCAAGGTCTGATGATGGGCTTGGGAAGTGCAGACTGAGTTTCTGCATCTGCATGTACAACTACTGCTTTATTGGGTACTAAATCTAAACCAACTATAACATTATTGACTTGCTTCTGATGGGTTGCAGTATCAATGTTCTGAACAGAAACATGTTCAGAATAACTCCTCTGTTTTAATTCTTCTTGCTGTAGCTGAGATTCAAGCTGCAAAAATCGATCTTTTCCTGTGCATTTTGTAGACAGACCTGAATGTTTGTGAGAGAAACTTTGCTGACTTTTAATGTATCATGAGTAGTAGACAATATCAGAGTTTTGAGGAACTCTAATACTTCATTGATTGTAGCCATTTTCTCCAATGTTAAACTTACACTTTAAGCCAACTATGAACTAATGTCACTACAAGGTATTCAAAGTTTGTTCTCTCAGAAAACTACAACAATCAAATGAGATTATTCCTTGAGGAATGAATCAAAAGCTAGATTTTAACTCTACTTATTCTCCAACTCCACAGAAAACGTTGGTTGGTTGTATTCATATACAAGGAAAGTATATTGTGCATTCCCAAACAATGAAACTCAAACGCTACAACAAATAAAATACTTGTTTTTCCACTCAGAAATATATATCAGCAAGGATGCAAGCTTTACACAGATATCTATCCAAGAAATACAATGTATTTTATCAGTTTTACACCCAAGGTTCAAGGAGGAACTTCCTTCACAACAGTGGTAGAGGGTATCCTAGGTACTTTTTCATCTGGCAGGAGTACTGTTTGGCATGATACAGTGCTTCATAAAACTGGAGCAAGCCCTCAGGTCACAAGTTAACACAGTTACAACAACAAATTCCAACAAACCTCTGAATGTTTTATCAGCACCAGCATACCATCATTTGGAGAGAGACAGATTCTGAACTTTATTTGAACAAATTGTAGGGGATACAATTTGGGGTAGAACACCGAAGAGGAGCTGCCATGTAAGATATGATTCCTATTTAATTAGTCCTCTGTTGAATATCTGATCTTGGAAGCATTATGCAAACATATCATATGCCATCACATGGAAGACATAAGGACGTTTATAGAAAAACCCACAACAAGATTTGACACCAAAAATGATTGGGGATCTCCTCTGGAATTAATACAGTAAGCTGCATTCAAAATAATTTGATCTCCTAGAATTAAAGGGTTGGAGCTTATTAGAAGTCAATAGACCAGTGGTTCGAGCCTCCCTTCAATTCATTCAACATGCAATGATTCAGCCAGAGCACATAAGTTCCCGCGTGTTAGATCTTTAACATGTTGTTTTTAGCTTAATAACAGTCGGCCATCCTACGCAGCTGTAGCTCGACTTTCTGGAATTCGTGCTCATGTAGCGATCAGTCCGTCTCTCTACCAAATGGCAAACTCTCAGTTCCACAAGTTCATAATTGATCTTTGTACTGGCTTCATTAATCTGACTCGGTGGTTGTAAGGCATTCGGTGCAGATAGAACAGAACTGGAGAACCGACTACACCTCCTCTCCCAGTATCTTCTAAACGACAGCGATGGAACGCTGTCTCTTGCACCCCTCTATTGCAGTGATGGATCAGACATTGAGTCCTGTTCTCTTAAACAGCTGGTCAAAATGAAGTTTGCAATATAGAACTCCCTCAAATGACGAATAGTTGCTAAGCTTTAAGATTCCATTGCAGTGATGGATGCAGAAACAGGATTTGTGATAAACAAAATTATCAGCTGTCAATTAATACAAACCTATACAAACCCACTAATCCTCATCTCCTCAAAACTAGAGACTACAAACACACACTCAGTACATACACAACAACAGATTGTGAGGTGGATTTTTCTCCTCCTCTTGATTACAAAGAACCAGAAAGAGTTCCAGCCAAACCTGCTCCTTCTGCAAGCACAACAGCATCTAAAGAGGAATGAAAAGATGTGGCAGAACTGAAATTTAGTCCCTTTACTAGAGTTGGAAGGCGTCTGGATGGGAAACCATCGACTTCCTCAAGGTTCCATCCTGGGCCCTCGTCCTTAGCGGGGTTGTATTTTGATTTTCTAATGATCCTAGAAATTTGGATGCTATCTTTCTTGTTTGAGAGACAAGGCTTATCACTTAAACAATATCCAAAGTATTATCAAAAGAAAGGCAGCCTTTGAGTAATAGTGATATACATGGAAGCAATGAATTTATTTAATGACGCATTGAAGTTCACGGAAGTCATAACAATCATCACGTTGCAGTCCCTCATTCTCACGATCAATGTTCCACTTTCGCCTTCGATATCCAGCCCAATTGGAGTGGTGCTCTTCTTTAGATTCAGGAACTCGTCAATAAATTAATCCATGTTAGATCCATAGCTATTTATCCACATAGTTTTCTCTCAACCTTCCAGATCGAAGCAGTGTTTGTAGTCATCGGAGCCCGAGTGGTTTTTTTTTTTTCGTCGATCAAACAGGCATAATTTTGCATCTGTGGGCACTCTAGATTCACATATGCCAAGGGTCACTGTGTAAGCAAAGCACTTGATGGCTGTAGAGTCAGAGATTTCACTGGGTGGCGAAATGGCTTCCTTGCTCGTATCAGAGTGGCGTAGCTCCTTCAACGCTAAGCGATAGCAGGGTAATGGTCGAGAATGCTCATGACAAGTGAATAGAAAAATAGTAAATGGTCAGGCCAGAGATGCAACAAACGACTGATCACATAGCCCCAAGGGATAACTGAAATGGTCGAGTTCCCGTTGCTAAGCACTTTCCCAGTTGGGAGGTCACGGGGTCAAATCTCCTCGACGCCCTCGGGGTTAGGCCTGATATGGCCGACCGGCAGATCCCTTCGGGTGGAACTGCCCCGCTTCTCTATGTGGATGTAGCGTCCACTCATTGAGTTCCCGTGAACCACATTGAAAAAAAAAAAAAAAAAAAAAAAAAAAACAAACGACTGATCACTTTAAATAGGTGGCAAAGCCAAATTCAATTTAAGACAAATTCAATCCAGAAATAAGAATGATAGTTCTTTACAAGGAAATTCGTAGACTACAGAAGGCAATTTCTCATTCAAAAAATAAATGCCCTTGGTAGTTGTTCTGACATGAAAAGAGGCGAGGCTCTACCAGAAACCAATTGACTGTTATTTTGAATCCTCATGCAACAAAAATGTACACAGTGTCAGGTGCAACGTATACAGTCCCAGAGGTTAGGTAACGCAAAAGAGAGTCTTAAAATAGCCAGAGTCAGGTGCAGCATATACAGGTAATGGCAGAGCTGACATATATAGAGACCACAAAACAAGTGGCTGAAATTTGAGCAGGACCAGCAATTACCTGGTTGATACCATGTTAAACACACATGGGCAGCGAGAATAATCTGAAGGATAAATCATGAGAGTACTTTTTTTATTAACAAATGATTTACATTTATAGTACATGTTGTGACCATTGGGTTTCACATCCCAAGGTCTCTTGGACTCCTTTTGTCCATTCGGCTTCCACACTAACCCATTGAGGATTAGGTGTCCAACAATACTAAAAAAAATAAGAAATAAAAAAATCAAATATATGAAAAAAGACAAAAAAAATATCAATCATAAAAATGTAAAAAACAAAAAAAACAAAATTAACCTATAAAAGATAAGAAAAAAAAAGAAAAAAGTTAAATTATAAATAAGTAAAATAAACAAGTAAATAGAAAGAAAAACATATTTAAAAAAAAAGGGGGGGGGAAATTACTTGTAAATAATAATAAAAAAATTCATGTTGTTTTAATTTTTTTTAAATGTTGACTACTTAAAAAAACAAATACAAAAATATATATAAAAAAAGGCAAAAAAAAAAAATATTTCATAAACCATAAAATAATTTGAAAAAAAAAAAACAAAATTTAAAAAAAAATATATAAAATTAAGTAAAAATTTAAAAAGACATTAACAAAAACTAGAAAAGCAATATATATATATATATATATATATATATATATATATATATATAGATATAACAAACTAGATTAAAAATAAATAGAAAATTAACAAAAAATAATTTTAAAAAATAGTAAAATTATTATTAAAAACATTTAAAAAATACTAAATAACAAAAATAAACACAAATTATAAAACAAAACAAAACAAAAAAACAAAAACAAAAAACAAAAACAAAAAAACGAAAAAAAAAAAAAAAAAACAAGAAAACAAAAAAAACAAAAACAAAAGAAAAAAGATATGAAATTTTTTAAAATATATGTATCTTTTCAAATTAAAAATAAATAAATAAATCAAAAAACATTTAAAGTTAAAAAAAAAAAACTAAGCCTTATCTCCTTTATTTCAAAACAAAAACATTTAAAATTTAAAAATTTTAAACTATTTCTTTTTAACCATTTTTTCTATTTAAAAAGAAAAATTAACAATTTTTATTTAAATAATTTTCTTTTATTTAAAAAAAAAAATTAAATTATATTTTTAAACATTTTTTTTATTATTAAAAAAAAAATTAAATTGTCTGCCCCCAAAATCGCCTCTCCACCCCCCGATCGCCCGTGGTGGCGTGGCCCTGGGCAGAGGGGCCTGCACGCAGACCCTCTGGCTAGGGTTACACCACCACGGGCAGCCGGGGAGTGGATATTTTTTTTTGTTAACAAAAAAAAAAAAAAAAATTGTTTAAAAAAATAATATAATTTTTTTTAAATAAAAAAAAATTGTTAATTTTTTCTTTTGAAATTAAAAAAAAAAAGTTTAAAATTTTTAAATTTTAAATATTTTTGTTTTTAAATAAAAGAAATAGGGCTTAATAATTATTTTATTTTATTTTTAAATCAAAAATACATATTTTTTTTTAACTTTAAATCGTTTTTTATTTTTTAATTTCAAAAGATACATATATTTTAAAAAATTTCATTTGTTTTTGTTTTTGTTTTTGTTTGTTTTTTGTTTTTTTTTTTATTTTAATTTGTGTTTATTTTTGTTTTTTTAGTTTGTTTTTAAAAGTTTTTAATATTATTTTACTAGATTTTTAAGTTATTTTTTTGTTAATTTTATATTTTTTTTAATCTAGCTTGTTTTTTATTTTATTTTTATTTTTATTTTTCTAGCTTCTATTAATGTTTTCTTAAATTTTTCTATTTTTACTTAATTAATTATATATATATATTTTTTAAATTCTTTTTTTTTTCCAAATTATTTTATGATTTATAAGATAATTTTCCTTCTTTTTTTTCATTTTTTTGTCCTTTTTATATATATTTTTATATTTGTTTTTTTAAGTAATCAACATTTAGGAAAAGAAAAATAAAACAACTTGAAAATTCATTAAGTAATCATAATTTCAAAAAAAATGGGCAGAATAACTTTTAAAGTGTGAAACCTAAGTCCTCTAAAAAAAGGTATGCGTCATCAACATGTTGCATCAACACGTTTCAAAATCATCATGAAAATCACTAACATAATTTAAAAACAAATATTTATATTTGATACATAAGAAAATTTAAAGTGTAAAACATATGCTCCGAAAAAAAAGAAGTGTATTCTGCATCACCACTTTTCAAAATCGGGTCACATTTTTACTACCCCTACGAAACGGGTAATCGTATTGGTTATTTAAAGTGTCAAACACTATGCTCTAAAAAATATATGTGTGTTCTGCATTGCCCCTTTTCAAAATCGAGTTACTTTTTTGCTATCTTGTTTTGAAACAAGCTCACAAAAAGATAGAAAAGATAGATCAATGCCTTAGAATTCAGCCTCTTCGAGGGGGCAAGCTCTTTTACATTACACCAATGAATGATTCTTTGATGATTCAAATGAAAAAACCTCTTTTCTATATATAGGAGTCTAAGAAGTCACAATATAACCCAGCCGACCTAACAATAATAATATAAAGGCACAAAAATAACAATAGAGGGATTCTAAGGGGCACAGTAATAACAATATGGGGACAATAGGGGCACAACAATATTAGTGAGGGATACAACTACAATAGTAATGGGGTAATCGCTAGTATTATAGGGACCTAACATGCCCCTGTCCTTCAAAAAAGTGTTGTCCTGAACAGTTGAGTAGTTCTGGATACTTCTGCATAAAATTCTCATCCTCCCATGTGAAATCTTCAGCGGATAAGTTCTTCCACTTGATGAGATACTCCGAAATTGATCAATTTTGTAGCTATCGAGTTCTTATTTCTGTGACTGCTTCCAGTTCCAATATAATTTTTCCTTCCTCGTCAAGTTCTGGCAATATTGTTTGAACTGGGAGCTTGTCACCTATAACCTTCTTTAAACATGAAACATGGAAAACTAGGTGCACTTGAGAAGCTGCAGGAAGCTCCAATTTGTATGCCATAGTCCCAATATTTTGCAACACCTTGTACGGACCATAATACTTTGGTGATAATTTACTATCCTTCTTAGCTTGCTTGAGGGACATGTGTTTATATGGTTGTAGCCATAGGAATATCCAATCACCTACATCAAAACTTCTTTCCCCTAATATCCAGTATGATCATTACAAAGAATCTATTCACTCTTTTGAGCCATGATCAGTCGAAGGGTGTGACATATATAACAATGTAAGTAAGTAGCTTATTTCACGATGTTGATCTGTCTGTTGTTTCATTCTATTTTGCGCCAACACAAGGTTATCATTTAAGAGTTGGAGGACTTGTTGATGATCGATGTGATGTTCCACTGCTTGAACCTTAGAATTTTCTCTTAAATATGATGTGATGGATGGTGGTTGATATCCATAAAGTGCCATATATGTGGTCATTTTTGTTGCTATATGGAAGGAAGTGTTATACCACCATTCAACCAGAGGCAACCATTTGACCCATTGTGTTTGTTTATCAGATACAAAGAAACAAAGATATCCTTCCAAACATTTGTTTACTATCTCAGTTTGCCCATCAGATTGAAGATGATAAGATGAGCAATGAGCTAATTGAGTACCGAGACAAGAAAATAATTCTGTCCAAAAATTTCCAGTGAAAATGGGATCCCTCTCACTTACAATAATCTTTGGGTTTCCATGTAGATTTTGAATTGTTTCCATAAATGCAGTAGAAACTATAATGGCTTTAAATGGATGTGATAATGCACAAAAGTGTGCATACTTGGTACGTCTGTCAACTGCCACCATGATGACACTCTTTCCCTTAGACTTGGGTAAGCCTGCGATAAAATCCATTGAAACCTCCTCCCAACATTGGTTTGGAATGGATAAAGGTTGTAATAGACCCGAGGTCTTAATTGTTTCAACTTTATTTTGTTGGCAAACCAAACACTCCACCACAAAACTTTTGAATATCTGATTTAAGGCCATCCCAAAAAAAATTCCTTCTTAACCCTGTGGTAAGTTTTTAAAAATCATCAGTGCCCTCCTAAGGGAGAAGTGTGCAATTCCATAAGAATCTTTTGTTTGAGTTTGGAATTCTTACAGAGGTATAAGCGATCTTTGTACCATAACGAATCATTTTGCCAGCTAAACGTATCAGATGTACTGGAATCTTGTTGTAACTTTCGAATAAGTGCCCACACTTCTTCATCATTCTTCCATTCCTCCCTTGCTTCGTTTATCCAATCTGGTTGGATAATAGAAATGGTGCACAACAATGCTTCCACATCCTCATCCTTTCTTGAGAGTGCATCTGCCACCACATTTTGCTTCCATTTTTTGTAGATGATTTCAAAGTCATAAACCAACATCTTTGTGACACACTTTTGTTGCTCTTCAGAGGATAATATTTGTTCTAAAAAGTATTTAAGGCTATCATGATCCGTTTTTACCTTGAAGTGTCTTACCATTAGGTAGGGTCGCCATTTCTTAAGTGCATGTAGTATTTCCAACATTTCCTTCTCATAAATAGCTTTGTGTAAAAACTTTCCCTTGATTGGACAACTTTCAAAAGCAATGGGTCTTTCATCTTGCATTAAAACAGCACCAATTCCATTTCCTGAAGCATCACATTCCACAACAAAGGTTTTTGTGAAGTCTGGTTTAGCTAAGACTGGTGCTTGGCACAATGCCTCTTTAAGATGTTCAAAGGCCCTTGTTGCTTCTGGAGTCCATGAAAATGCATCTTTCTTCAATAATGTTGTTAGAGGTGCTGCTATTCTCCCATAATTCTTAACAAACTTCTGATAATACCCTGTCAACCCGAGAAATCCTTGCAAATGCTTTATGGATGTGGGGATTTTCCATTCCCTAATGGCTTTAATTTTGCTAGGGTCGACCTTAACTCCTTCATGAGATGCAATATGACCCAGATATTCCACCTCTTGTACTCCAAAGAAACATTTGGATATTTTTACATATAGTTGTTTCTCCTCCAATAGTTGTAGCACCTTGTCAACATGTTCAACATGATCCTTCCAAGACTTTCTATAGATTAGTATATCATCAAAAAATACTAACACAAATTTTCTAAGGAAGGGTTTGAAAATGGAATTCATCAAACCTTGAAATGTAGAAGGTGCATTGGTAAGGCCAAAAGGCATGACCAAAAATTCATAATGACCCTCATGAGTTCTAAATGCTATTTTCAGAATGTCTTCAGTCTTCATTCTGATTTGATGATATCCTGAATGAAGATCCAACTTGGTGAAGTAAATTGATCCATGCAATTCATCCAATAATTCATCAATGACAGGAATGGGAAGCTTATCTTTAATAGTGAGCTTGTTGAGCTCCCTATAATCCGGACACATGCACTATGATCCATCCAGCCTCTAGCATTTCTACAACCATACATTCAATTTCACTCTTTTGGGCATAGGGATATCTGTACATCCTGATGTTTGGAGGAACACTTCCTAGAATTAGATGAATAGCATGATCATGATCACGAGTAGGTGGGAGACCTTTGGGAGTCTCAAATACCTTGGAATGATTGTCCAAGACTTTTTGGAGATCTGGAGAAATAGATGATTTCGATGTGGAAACATCTAGCGAACATAATTGTGCAATTACACCTCTTTGTTCCTTTTTTAGAAGCTTTGTCATACCGTTAGAGCTGATTATCTTTCCCGGTTTCCCTGCAATACCCCTTAATTCAACTTCATTTCCTTCTGCATAAAATTTCGTGTAAATTTCTTTGAAAATTAAAAGCTATTGTACCCAAGGATTGTAGCCATTGGACTCCTAGTACAACATCAGCACCTCCCATTACAATGGAAAGCATTGGGCTAGTCAATACATATTCTCCAATGGATAGCTTGATATTATGGCACTTTCCAGAGAAATTTATTGTTCCTCCATTTGCAATCATCACTTGACACTCTGGTGCTGGATATAGGAAGCAATTCAATTCTTTTGCTACCTGACAATGAATAAAATTTTGGGTACTTCCTGAATCAATCAACACTATTACCTTTTTCTTCTTAATTTGTCCTTCTTTCTTGATGGTTTGAGGAGTGGTAATTCCAGCCAATGCATTACAAGATATGGTCGGATTCATTTCTTCTTTATCTAGGCTTTGTTCCTGGAGTATATCCTCTTCTTTTGACCTTTCTTGCTCCTTTTCTTCTTCCTCTTCACAATATATTTAGAATAATTTCTTCTCAGCACTCTTATGACCTTTAGTGTATTTGCTATCACAACTGTAACAAAGCCCTTTTGCTATTTTTTCTTCTAATTGTTGTGGTGTCAACCTTATAGGTTGTGGAAGACTAGGGGCAACAATACTTCCATCTTTATAGTTGTGAGTGGTATGCTTCCTGGTTGCCATAATTTTGCTTTCCATTTTTCTTGCTAACCTGAATGCCTTATCTAATGAATCAGGTTCCCAAAGGTGAACATCATGTTGGATATTATCCTTTAAAGTCCCTATGAACACATCAATCTTATGCTCCTCTGGAAATCTTTTTACCCTTATGTTCAATTTTTGGAACTCCTCAATGTGCTCCATTATTGAACCCTTTTGTTTGAGACTTATTAATTGGCTAAAAAAAGTTTTTCTTTTTGTATCCTCATAATGTGTTGTCAATTCTTCCATAAAAATTGCCCAAGTGATAATTTTTTTACGAGAGCAAAGCCATTGATACAATACAAACTGATTTGGTTCCAAATATAAAGTTGTAATACATACCTTTTGTGTGTTTTGCACATTATTGAGAGCGAAAAATTGCTCCATCTGTAATATCCATGTTGCAGGATCCTTGCCATCAAGCTTCCTCATATTGATTTTTGGAATATGGTTGGTCTTCGATCCAACATTAGAGTCTATGAAATCATGATTAACATTTCTTTTGTTCGCATCATGAGTTTCCTTTACTACCGTTTCACCATTAGTAAGTATTTCTTGTAAAACAATTGTCAAATCTATCTTCAAATCTATCTTCAAATCGTCAATCTTAACTTCCACACCATTCATCTTAGCTTCCACGCCCTTTATCTTAGATTCCATGCCATCTATCTTAGCTTTTGTTATCTTTTGTGACAATGAAATTTGTTGCACTTGGCCTTGTAATTTTGATATATCATGTAGCATTTCTTCCTCTTCTTCATGAGTCATGCTAGAGCTTTCAGGTTGCTTACTAGGTGTTTGCATTTTCTTTACTCGAGGCATCAATTATCGATAATAATTCTCTACTATGCCCTTTGAATTCCTTCAAAATAAATTTTCAAACCAAGCTTAAGCAAAAATTATAAAAAAAAATCTACACACCTTTTTTCACTTTGTAGGAGCTCGATATTGCCTCTGGTGTATCTCTGTAATTTCAGATCATCCAGTTCTAAAATTGCAATCTACAGTAGCCCTCTGTGTCCTCTTTCAAATGCCACTAGTCCAATCCCAATTGGATCCTCCAAGGAAGAGTTATGCCAAATCTCCCATAGTGACCTGATTATAAACTAGTTCAATAGAGTGAACTTGGATGACGTGCCACGTGTCCCTGTTTCTACCTTTGGCTTTGAAAAATATATACAAGTAACTACATTCCATTCTCTTTCTTTACATTCTGATGAAATTTCAATCCGATGATCAGAGATAAAGTTATGATGATTTCCCCAGGTCACCTGTTTGGAATGTAATTCAGGAGTCTGCAAAAAGACCAACTTCCTTGGATCATATCTCTGCAAATATAGAGTGAAAAGCTCTGAAATTTGGACCCGAGCTTCAGTGTGATTTCATCTCAAATGGGTTTTTATTTTTGCTTCTGAAACATCGCAGAAAAAATTTATAGCGAAAATTCTGCGATGACCTATTTGGAGCAGCGAAACCCTAGAATCAAAAGCTCTGATACCAAATGTTATGAAACCAGCTCACAAAAAGATAGAAAAGATAGATCAACACCTTAGAATTCATCCTCTTCGAGGGGGAAACCTCCTTTACATTACACCAATGAATGATTCTTTGATGATTCAAATGGCAAAACCTCCTTTCTATATATAGGAGTCTACGGAGTAACAATATAACCCAGCCGACCTAACAATAATAATATAAAGGCACAAAAATAACAATAGAGGGATTCCAAGGGGCACAGTAATAACAATATGGGGACAATAGGGGCACAACAATATTAATAAGGGATACAACTACAATAGTAATGGGGTAATCACTAGTATTATAGGGACCTAACATATCTCTACAAAACGGGTAATAGTATCAGTTCCCGTTTCAAACTTTACGTTGTTTTTTCCTAAAAATCTTGGAAATGATTGATTCAAAAGATATGAAAAATGATTTGGAAAATATTTTGGAATCATATATATTTTTTTAAATCTTGGATTTATATTGGCCACTTGTCAACTTGTTATTTCAGTTTTCATTTTTAGAATAATTAAAATTTCCAAAATTCCATTAAAATTCATAAATGTTACTTGTGATCTATTGGTAAGTCATTTAAATTGCATAATGGAGGTCATGAGTTCAAATCTTGTGGGGATCAGAATTTGTTAATTATTCTTCAATTTTGACACAACATTAATTAAACAACAATTTTGTCACCACATGGCAGCACAACATTGGCCAATATTGCACATTCATCGCCACATCATCAATTAAACAATCAACATGTCACATCATCCATTTGCCAAGTCACCCACTGCCACATCACTATTACACAGTCACCTTCCATCTACCATCTCATTTTTCAACACTAAAAATGGATCAAGGAGAAGAATGATAAGGGTGATTCATCTATAGGATTATTGTTTTGCAAAATCCCTTGAAGAGAATCCTATAGATGGAATATTGAATCCTGTAGACATGCGTTTTCGTTTCATAAAGTATTTTTATATGATCATGTTTCTTTGAGTCTTGTAGGTATAGAAGCCAAGGACATCACAAACTAGAAAATTTTATGTCATGACTCAGCCAAAGAAGATTGACATGATTTTTAGATGCAAGAAGGGTTCAATCCTATAGCTAAGAAACCTCATGACAATCTTCACTATTTCACCCAAATTTCAAATCAACCTAACTTTCTCATACGACATCGGATTTTGATGATTCAAGAATCATTGGAAAGATCGTGATGAGATATACATAATTAGAAAGATATCATAAGGATTTGAAATAGAAAAAGAATGAATAAATTTCTAAAAAGACACAACTGGTAACCTGAGGCACTAGTTCCAATACAAGTAAAAATTCATTTGGTTTTCTTTCGTGAATTTTTTTTATTAGTACCGATTCTCAATTTTTTTGTGTAAAGGTCATTAATAGAGAGATTGATCACCTCTCTCTTTTGATAATATTACATTTCATTGCAGAAAGAGTACTGAGGTTTGCAGGTTCCAAGAAGATAAACAGATGGACATAAACAAACAGTGTCTCTCGAGGACCACATTTCTTTCAAAATAAAATGATCAAAGCAGCAACAAAGATGAAACATCAGTGCATGAGAACATGATCTCAAATCAGATTCATCACTTGAAAGCTTTCATATGCCAGTCTCACCATTACATTCCTCCTTTATCAGTAAATAAAACCTTCATTTCATTCCCACTTCTTCAGTCAATAAAATTTTCATTCCATTTTCCATTTCATGTTTTCAAATAAAACCATCATCCACTATTCATTTTCCTTCATAGTCATTATACTTTCTTGCCTCTCTTTCAGTAACTTGTAACCCAAAAATAAAACATTCAGCTCCCCTACAAAGCTGATTCATTACATTTTCTTTCCATTTTTCAAATAAATCTTGATCCACTGCAAAAAAAATTCATTCACAGTACTTCAAAATTATTGTTTCATGCTCACGTTAGATGATGGGCAATTCCTTAAGGCCTCCCTTCTGACAATTCTTGTCCTATCGACATCAACACATTATCTAGGTTCAAGGCTAGAGTCCTTAGTAGTACCTTGAAGCTTGTATGCCCTAATGATAGGCGCTCTCACCAACAACCATAGGATTACACCAATGTCCCTTGGTTGTTAGATATTGTAAGTGGCTCAACATCAGCTCATCTATTCACCCTTCGCAAGATGTACTTAGGTACCTTGACACTCATTGACATTAATGGTGAGTTTTCCTCACATTGGTTAACAACATTCATCAATGGTCAGTAATCAAATGACTTCTCTTCATGCTTGTTGGCTTATTGAGGCCCGACCCAAGTTCAGAGTTAAGTTAGCCAAACAAACCCCGGTACTACTAGCCCTTTCTGCAAAACTCTGTAGAGCGCGGACTGAGGTCTCACCCGAAGTAGTATGGGAGGGTGCTAGAACTAGGTTTATGCACCCTGGAGATGTCTGAGGAGTTCGAGTGGTTCATAGTTTGACCCTGCACGCAGGTTTCTTCACGCACTTTCCCTACCACACAGCCTAATACACTTCCTTCGCGTAGCCCTACCCAAGGGTTGAACGTCATGCTTTGTGTTATTACCCAAGACCTTACTGATATTCCAATGTTAGTTGATTATCTTAGCCTACTTGCATGCTTTAAGTTATACTTAACAACATAAACCATTCATATAGGTGCACGCAGTAAATAAATAGTATATTTGCAAACCATATCAAACATGCATTAACCCAAGAATAGATACACAAAATTATGACAAAAATTCTCTTTATTAATTCCTTCCTTGGTTATAGACTCGACTCGCCCTGCGCACTCAGCTACAGGGGTCCACGCACTCAGCTGTAGACTACTAGGCCTCTACGCACTCAGTTGTAGAGTCTTCTCCTACTCTATGACCTAAAGACACCCTTTACTCATGACTTAATCACTTAGACTTTTTTTCCTCCTTTTTCTTCTCTACATGGAGCCTCACCCTATTTATACAATCTCATGGTCTATGGACCATGGGTAGTTCTATCTAGTCAACATTACATTACAAAACTAGGGTGGACAACCCTATGACTCTATCATACTTTCGTGTCCCGCGCCTGCAATTCGCAGAGCTTTACAACAAGATTCAGTCAAAACTTGGGCTTTGAACCCCAAAACATGCCTTGGGGGGATTCCATGCCCAACAGGCCCCCAACACAAACATCGTGACTCACCCTCGAGTCACTCTGTCGGCACAATGATATTTGTGTGGAGTCCCTTCAACTATTCTCGAACTCTTCCGAGGTCAGTAGTGCACTGAGCTACTTCTTGCTGGATCTGCTGCATACGTTGCTCCAAGACCTATATGTCAAGAGTGCTTCTCTACATCAATATTCACATCCCCTATATGTTTGTGAGCTTTCCTTCGATGTCTGCTGTGATGGTGAAGGCCTCATCGATCTAAGGCTGGACATGAGCTATGCCTGCTCCTTCAATGCTTTAGCCTGCTGCATCCGCGCAAGCCTCTGGGTGAGGACCATTGTCTGTGCAGTTCCTCAGACACTGTCATACTGCTGTTGGAGTTATCGCGCCTCTGTCTCTAAGTGTTGGATGTTAGGGTCCTCCTACAGAGATGTGAGGACCTCAACTGATTCTTCCAACATGATGGTGCAGTGTTGCACTGCACCTCTGGTTTCCTCCAATCCCGCTGTGATAGTGCTAGTGCATTGTTCTCTGAGTTCCAAGGGAGTGGATGGCTGCACCTTTAATCGTAGCTTAGTGATCTGAAGATTCAGCTCCAGTTGAACCTTTGTCATTTCCTCCCTAGCCTTGCAGACCCCTACTACTAACTAGTGGATCCGTGCCTCCACTCGTATATCTGCTGGGATGGCCAGCTCCAGGACGCTTTGGCAAGCGTCATCTATCACTTGTACCAGCTGGTTATTTTGTGACACTAATTCATCGTGCTGCAAGCTTAGTTGTTCCATATTTATTTTTTGTTCACTAAGGACTTGGAGTGCACAACTCTCCCTAGCTCATAGCTCTCCAGTTATCCCATCCTGCAACACATATAATGTCTCGTGCGGGAGGGTAGCTATATTAAGAGAAAGACCTTTCAATGTGCTAACCGAAGGCCTATAGACCTCATTTAATGTCACTAGTGCCCCTTCCGACAGCACTATTGTGTTCATCATCCATGCGCACAAAATTTTCTCTGCTGTTGTGGATCCAACTGCGAGGTTGGTCAAAGGGGTACCAACCTGAGGGGGGTGTGTCTGTAATTCCTGCAACTGCACTCTGAGGGCCCCCAACACAATCTAATTCTCCTACATGAAATCTTGGAGAGCCTCATTGGTGACATCGTGCACCGTCTCACTGATGTCATGCAGATCACCCTTAGTTAGGGTGATCAGGTCAATGGACAATTTTGAGGCCTTGACCTTCTTTCACTACCCTACCCACTCTATTAGGTGTTGACACTTCAACTATGTTGACGCAGTTCATGGATCCATGCCTCCTTCTTCTGTTTCTGCTTCTTCTACTTCCTGCCCTTGCGAAGGTATTATTTGGCCCTTACCCACCTTCGTGACTACTTCCTATGTTGCTGTTGTTGCTGCGGCCTTTTCCTGCTCGGCTGCTTTCTGTGTCACATCCTGCACTGACTGCACTTTTTCTACTGTTGTTTCCTTCCTT
Source organism: Pinus tabuliformis (assembly GCA_031772625.1). Lineage (NCBI taxonomy): Eukaryota > Viridiplantae > Streptophyta > Pinopsida > Pinales > Pinaceae > Pinus > Pinus tabuliformis. The sequence goes on from CM062815.1 coordinate 769,224,599, forward strand.
CGTTTTTCGGCCAACTGTGTGATGCGCAACTTTGCCTTGTCTTTCTTCTTTTGCACTGTCGACTTCTCGATTTCTACAATGCCTCGGGTGCGCCATTTTGGTGGCCATGCCTCCAAGACATTGAAAATGGCATCATCAGTGGCTACAAAGGGTAGCTTTGTCCACTGTTTAGTCAGGTCCTTACGCGCCCTGATATATATGTTATGCATGTTTGCCTTAAATTATGCAAAACTTTGTAGACTATTGTAAACCGTGGGTGAAAACCACGACTTATGATTGATCCACATTCTAAGGTTCATCTCCATGAGCACCCAGAAGATCTTGTTGTCGCGTATCCTTTTAACAACCTTCGTGGCCTAGAGCGAAGCATACTTTGCAGTCTCCAATAAATCTCTGTCAATTATGGAGAATTGACTATCCTCTGGCAATTCCCCAGCTACGAGCACTATGGACAACAACGACCATGCATAGTGGAATGTTTTTCCCTGTTCTTGGGCTTCATGGCAATTCTCTAAAAATTCCATGCAGAGGAATTTAGACTAGTTAAACTGGACCCCCTCTGTGCATTGCTCGGCCAGTGCGACCATCGGCACAGGTACCTCGTCTATGCGGCACTTGTGCATAACTTTTCCTGCGAGGATTTAGGTTGCCACGTGTACTGCTTTGTCCTTGATGTTGGAGATGGCTTAGCACCTCTTCTTCTTTTCTAGCTTGTACTTCTTCTTCATGGCCTCCACGATGGCCAAATCACTACCCTTCCCTTCTGATATGGTCGCAGGGTCCTCTCCTTCGTATGGAAGCCAGGAGATGTGATGAATCAAGTCTGTTGTGATGGGGATGGGCTCCTCTAGCCATAAACACCCGTCATGCACTAGGCAGAGCAGCTGCCTGATGATGAAAATGGTTATTGGAACGTTGTGGAAATGAAACACCCACAATAGGTTCAGCAGCCTAGCCTTTTACACTCTGCGCAACCACTTTCATGGCTCTAATGTTGTCACCACCCCCATGGTGTTCTCCTTCATGAGTTTTTCGGTCTCAAGGTGAGGGAACTTCTTGTGGTTAGCGAGGTCTCAATCTTTGAATTTCAGGCTTGGCACATAGACCAAGTGTGTGCCTTCAAACATAATGCCATCTGGAAGGAGAGGGTCTGGAGTGAGCTCTTGGTCTCGTCCAGGTCCTTGGGCACTTTGGCCTTCCCTTTTCGTGGGGGGAAATAGGCCGACAGTTTTTTTGTAGAATGCATAGGCTGAGTATCCACCTCCATGCCTTCATCTTCTTCTTCTATGATGGTAAGATCTTGTATATATTCTTCTTATCCGTCTGTTTCTATAGTGACGACTTTCCCCTTCCGCTCCATTAATAGTTTGTTACTTAGCGGGTCCTACGGGGACACACATAAGGGAGCGATTGCTTGTTTTTCCTTCTTGGGTCTTGGCATGTGCAGTGATTTCAGTATTTCCACCAAAATCCCGGCACCTTCTGGAACATTCCCCACAGTTAGGGCCTGGGCGGCCTCCTCGGTGGTCATTTCTGTTATGTCCATAACATACTGAACAGTTGCCATCATACTCGTCTAGAAATCTAGCACTCATGAAATCAGGGGCTCAATCAACACTCAGCTCACAACACTCAGGGCTCTACTCAATCGCTTAATTTGAAAATGACCAAGTGTTGTTTGCTGGGTAGCCCTTTGTATTTTATAGCACTTTTTGAATTCGAATTCAACCGTTCCCCCCAATTCCGGTTCGTTAATGCTTTCTTGGCGGCATATTTTCCCAAAACTTGCCCATAAATCATGTCTTAAATGCCTACTGCCCACTCCATTTGGCCTCAACTAGAGCATCCCATCATGAATAGTGACTTCAATGGTCACTTTCTGACCAACTGGCATGGTAGTGCAGCCCCCCATACGTGGTCGCGGCCTTTGTGACTTTTTGTTTCTACATGCATCTCCAACCTTGTGCAACTTCTGGGAAAAGTAGTTTATAGTCCCTCACTTCCTTTCAATTGCTTGGAGTGCTAAGACTATATTCCCTTCGGCTAGTCAGTTGGCGGCACCACCTCTGTAGTGTTCCATCCTATCCTCCATCATGGTTCTTGGAGAATCCCACCTTTTATTGTTAATGTCGGCATCACGCACTTCACCATTTTCAACACGCTACCCTGGTCACCATGCTTAACAATATATGGTCCCAGCCAATGCATCAGACTAATTAATTCACGACGATAGTTCTCAAACTTGTCAGCATGATCATACACACCTTGCCTTACCATCCAAGTTTTTTCAGCAAGAAAATATTTCTTTATCTCATCCTCCAGATTCTTGACTTTCACGTCCACCAGAGTGCTTTTATTTCTTAACTGTACCCTTCCTTCTTCAAGTTCTTAGAGTCTAAGGTTTCCCTATTGGATTTTGGCTTCCATGATTCTGCAAACCGTCGTCCCTACCAGTGTTGGATTAGGCTTTTCAAGTACTACGTGGCTTACAATGTTCGTCTCATATTCCAACTTTGGCAGTGCCTACATGGTCATGTTCTTGCACGTGGTCCTATACGTCCATAGAACCGCTAGTACGTGCAAATCCCAGTCAATCTGTTTGTGGACCATGTTTAGTACTTCGCACACTTTGTCAAAGTCTTATGTTGAGCCATGAAACTACATCTCTTCTACACACTTTTCTAGACATTTTCCCCTCACCAGTGTTGTACAAGCTATCAAAAATCATTACATATTGACTCTGAGGGTGAATTTAAGTGGTTTTCTATCTATTTTTTTGTGTTTGATATTTGACTTAGATTATTCTCATCAGCTGTGAAATGCAGCCACTTTCCGCAACTGACTCGACTTTCCACAGCTATTTTTGTTGATCTCTAGGTTACAGGTGTCACCAAGCAAAAGGAGGCACGTGGGCAATTCAGAAATGATCTGGACATGGACCAAGTCCTATTGGTTTAGCCAAATTTTTAAAAGAAAGCCTTAGTCAAACAGTGGTCAAATGAGGAGTTCTACAGCAAGAAGGTCTCTGTTTTTCAATGAGTGAAGGGTTAGAGACCATTCCTAGATCCATGGCTACATTTTGACAACTGTAGACTGCCCCCACGATGCAAATCCAACATCCACCTTTTGGTAGATTGAATGACCTTGGCAACCATCATGTTAAGCTCACGGATGCTGTCTTTTTATGTGTCCTCCACTGAAGGTGCTTCATAGGAAAACTGTTATGTAATTTCCTTTATAAATAACACGTTTGCAAACACATGTAGCTAGTTAGTTTTTGTTGATGTAATCTTGTTGTTAAGTTTATGTACGGTACCGTGACACTAGTCCTACTGTGATAACGAGAGGATCCTTCCTCTGTTTCGCAATATAGTAAGACTCTGTTTTATATGACTGTGTGTTGTGGGGAAAAGTATCCGATGCGGATGACACTAACCCTTTCTAAAGGTGACAGACTTTAGCAACAACTGAATGACAAAGTTTTCATGTTCATCTTTATGAAAGCATAGAGAGAATAGAAAGAGGATCAACCAACCTGGTGTCTTGCGCTTAGTCGATCCTTGTCCTTCTCGCTTTGTATCCCGTTCCCAGCTCTTTACTCTCCAAGCCGATCCAGCTACACACAGAATCTACACAACAAAAGGGAGCAAACTACGAGATACAAGCAATCATAATTGAAGCATGGATTAGGTTGCATCAAATATACATGTAAACACAAAAGCATCTATGTAAAACAAGTATATAGAAGAACATGCAAACTTTATTGATAGAAAGTAACAGGGTTCCAGAGGAAGTTACAACCAATGATGTTGGCCCCAATCCAGCAGCACCTCCTCGGCAGCAAGAACTCTCTTCTTCACCTCTAGTAAAACAATCACCCAATAATCCTGGCAGTATACCAACAGCACCTCCTTGCTTATACCAAAATTCCAGCCTCCCTAGACCTCATAGAAGAGCTCTATATATAGGAGGGAAGAGGAAAGGATGAGTTAGCTGGAGGCTGGCATATAGCTGACTAGTGTCCTCTCCATCTTCAGTTAATCTTCAGTTCGTGTGTCCACTTGGAGATCCTTGCTTACACATGGTGATCAAGTACCTCTTACTCATCACAGGGCGAATCTCATGAACCAAGTGTCATTTTGGAAGCTTCCTGGGCAATTGACACCTTGCAGGATGACTGTGCCACTTGGCCAATCTCGCCCAGCGCAGGTAGCCTTCATTGTTTTTTACTTCCAGCGCAGGTACAGAGTGGGACAGTTGCAATACAGCGCAGATGCTCAGTTAAGCAGCTGACATGATCCAAAATAAGCCTGTTTTGAAGTGTTTTCAGGTGGAGAACTGATTGGAAGTGCTGTTGTTTGATGACCTTGTTCTTTTAGGGGTAAGAACAACATATTTAGGGACTGAGGATCCCTGTAATTATTGGCATTCCATGCTCCTTGACGCGAGGCACAAAAATGTCTATAACACTGTGTGAGCATAATCTCAGACTGACAGCATGTTAACCGAGGCCATGCAGAGGGCCCCTGCTGGCTAAGGTTTCATTCTTTTATTTCTGTAAAGTTTTCATATGTTGTTGTTTTAATTCCATTGTAGATATTTCGTAGTTTGTTCACTTCTGTATATTCCACATTTCAGTTATGGTGTTAATGTTTCATTCCTGTACATGATTTCCCAAGCGTTGTATATTTTTGCTAACACTGATCAGTGTGTTTCAAGTTAGGATAGGCCCAGACATTTTCATACAATTTTTGCAGCAAATAGTGACATGAGATTGTCCTCTCTGCTGACTTTGTTTTCTTAGCTTTCAATTTCAGTTATGCTTTGATTTCAGTCTTATTCATTTGATGTTGATAGTTAGTTTAGATATCAAATTCTCCATGTCATTTAACGTTATCTCTAGAGCCATGGCCTAACCTCGAAAAGCTACTTGGAGAGCTATCAGATTATGAGTGAGGTGATTTGATTCTTCATGTTATTGACGTTATCTCCAAAGCCATGGCTTAACTCGGCAAAGCTACTTGGCGAGCTATCGGACTATAAGTGAAGAGACTTGATTTTATTTTCATTTTCAAGTAGATAATTTAGATATCAATTCCTCATGTTATTGACGTTATCTCCAGAGCCATGGATTAACCCCGAAATGCTACTTGGTGAGCTATCAGACCATAAATGAAGTGAATTGGTTTTCCTTTTAATAGTTTGCAGTTTTTGATTTGTTTGAGTGCAATAGCTTAACTTTTATTTCTGTATTTAGATGAGCAGCAGAGATAGATATTTCATGATCAATAGTTCATCACTTGTTTGACTCAAATAGCTGCACATTTACATTCTTGTTCAAGTATTAATTTCATCGTTAGCATGTTTTGAGATTCTTTGAAGTGTTAAGTTCTAGAAGTCATCATAAAGGACATAATTTCCTTAAAATCTATACCCATACTTGCCTTCTAAAGTATTCTTAAAACTTAGGAATAGGATTTCCATTTGCATTAGGAGACAAACCATGATAAAACCCCCAAAAACAAGATAAAATTGAAAACAATAAAAAGTAAGAGAGAGGTTGTCTTGCCCATATAGTGCGCCACACTTCATCAGTTTACAACTCCTGGATTGATAATTAATGTAGCAATTTAAGACATACTAAATTGACTAAACATTTTGGTGCCTTTGTTGGGGAAGTGTAACTAGGTAGCCAATCTCTTACAAAAAAAAAACATAAGAAGGGAAAAATTGATAACTTCTTGAAGTATGCTCTCCTCTTGCACCTAGTGTGATATGGAGGATCATAAAAGAGAGATATTAGTTCAATAGTTTCTTGATTATGCTCTCTTCTTGCACCTAGTGTGACCTAGAAGATCATAAAGAGAATTATTAGCCCGAATTAAAAATAAAATAAAAATATAAAAAAATGACATGCATAGAGCAAGAGATTCTAGGGGAAGGTTTATAGCTAGGGCCAAAAGTTCGATTTTCACAACTCCAGCTACTTCAAGGCATAGACAAGATACATGTCCATCATCTCCGACTCATACTCCTAGCCTTAGGATTCCTAGAATTTAAGGGGCAACAGCCGAATTAGGAGATTCTCCCACACTATCTACTAAATATGACCTAGGAGAAGAACCTTTCTTCACTTCTACAGGGGAACATATTGTAAACAAAGAAGTAGAATCACCTAAAGAAGAGGAGGGAGAAACTCTTCCTCTTCCACCATTAATAGAAGAACCAGAAGACTTTGAGGATATCATGACAGAGGAAGTAGTAGATGGATTTTGAGGAGGGGGTAGAGGTAGAGGAAGAGGAAATAATGGAGGAGGTAGAGGTAACAACGGGGGAAATAGGGATGGAGATAACTCATTTGGATTCCCTATAGCTGATGAAGAAACCCATACAACAATGAAAAACATTTCACCATCTGTCCTCCCAAACTTTTATGGGTTGCGAAGTGAGGATCCTGAAACATTTCTATTTGAGTTTGAAGTCTTTTGCCGAACCTATGACTATATGGAAGACTCTCAAAAACTCAAACTGTTTCCTTCAACATTGAAAGGCGCTGCTTTGAAATGGTTCATGGGATTAGTCACTCAATCTATTAGGACTTGGAATGATATGAAATAAACATTTTTGGATAGATACTTAGATTATTGTATGTCCACCAATCATAAGGATGAGGTATTCAAGATGATGCAAAGAGAAGATGAAAACTTGGAGGATTTACTTGAAAGATTTAAATACAACTCAAAGAGAGAAAAAATGAGTAATTTTGATGAGGAAACCTTGAAATCCCTTCTATGAAAGCCATTAGAGATGAATGGATAGATATCTTAAACATGATGGGGAAGGGAGACATTTCTCAACTTCCACTTCATGACATAGCAGAACTATGTGTCCATCTCTCAAGGGGAAAATCTAAAACTGGAAAAGGGCCGAGAGATCCTTCTCTTATTAGAGCAAACAAATCTGCAACTGGATCAGTAAGTAGGGTAGAGATTGGCAATATGCTTGATGAGTTCAAAACTGATATTCTAGGGAGCCTTAGTGAACAACTAGACACCCTTAAAACACAAAACAAGCAGAAAGTAGAAGCTGATGCCTTGGCCATATTTTGTCCAAAATGTAGAAAGAAACATGCTCTAAGGTAATGTGCCTTGGATGAAAAAGTTGTATAAACATGTATGATTTGGTTAGAAAGTCATGTGACCAAGGATTTTCCTTCAATCCCTGGCCTCAAAGCTGTCTTTCAAGAAGATCCAAATTCAGTAGAGTCCCTTTGTTTTGTTTCAAGAAGACCGTGGTAGGGGTAACAAAATCAGGGATTTAACAATCCTATGAACTTTCAGCTCCTGCCAAATTGGAATTCTTGGCAACAACCTTGGCCCCAATCTCAAAATCCATACCAATCATGGGCACAAGGGATGCAAAATCCTTATGGGAGATTTTCTCAATTTTATCAATATCCTCCATCTTTTCCAAATCAATAAAATCCACCATTCTAAATCAAAACCCACAACTTTCATTGCCATTCCCACAACAATAACCTTCTCAACAAAATCCAAATTCTTAACTCTTACTTCTATTTCAACAAAAGACAAATCAACTACCAACCCAGCCATTTCCAAATCCCAACAACAAAAATCCTCAAAATGCTTACATGGTATAAGAACAACAATTTCCTACCTATATGATCATTCCTCTTAATGATGTTCAACTCAGATCTGATAGAGTTTTAGAAAAACCTTCTATAGATTTTCAAGAGCAAGGTACCTCTAAGGAGGATTCTCTTAAAGTTAATAAGGGTTCTGAAGAAGCATCTCTTCAAAACCCAATCACTCAAAAAGAAAAAGAAAAAGAGTCAACCCCCACAACTCCTATAGTTGAGCAACCTGCATCTTCATCCACGCCTCCTTTCCCTGAAATATTACAAATTGACAAAGGGGTGGAAAAACAAATCTTGTTGCCTGACTATGATTTTCTAGATGAATTAAAGAATGTATGTATCAAAATTCCCTTGCTACAAGCCATTATAGACACTCCTATTCTAGCAAAAACAATAAAGGAGTTGAGTCTTAAAAAACCAGGAAGGAAACCAAGAGATGCAAGAAGAATCCACCTGGTAGGAAAAATTGCAGATATCATGATGGGAAAAATTACCATGCAGAAGTATGTAGATCCAGGTAGTCCAATCATTAAGACACATATAAATGGGATAGAAATTCCAAACACTTTGATTGAATTAGGGGCTGCTATCAACATTATGAGTAGATAGACTATGGAACAACTTAAACTTCCTAATCTTGTTTTTACACCCACCTTACTGCAACTTGTAGATACATCATTTTTCAAACCAGATGGTGTACTAGAAAATATTTCAGTCTCCTTAGATTCTTGGGAATATCCAGTAGATTTCATGATTTTGACTCCCAAGAGTAATTTAGGAGGACATCCACTCATCTTAGGAAGACCTTGGCTAGCCACATCTGATGCTTTCATTAGTTGTAGATCTGGAGATATGTACACTTCTGATGGTAGTTCAACAAAGAAATTCAATTTGTATCCTCGAGCAAAGGAAATTATAGAAGTAGGAGACAATGAATGTGTCGATGATGAAGATATTATACAACCTGTCTTTACTGTCTCTGAAATTAGTGAAGATAGTCAAATTTTGAAAGCATTAGAAAATTTTGAAACATATTCAAAATATGACCACACACAATTTCAATTAGATTCTGATATTGAATATTTATCTTCAAGACAAATGTCTCTTTACTCTATGGAAGAGTTTGGTAGCTCTACCATTGAAACTTTTCCATGTAAAACACTGAATATCAACAAAAACTTGGAAAAGTCACAATAGCAATGTCAGGCCAGGAGTAAATCCAGTTTGTTAGAAAACTGATTCGATTTATTTCATTAGGTAGCTATTATTATATACAAAGAATGTGACTGCTCAGTTCATCTTCTGATGACTCTTCACATTCCAAATTCACCCAATCGCAGAGGATTAGGTTTCAACATTCCACCCCTTAATCTGAAGGGATGTTGGTAAGTCCAAGCATCGTTCTGAATCTTTCAAGTTTTTCTCTTCCAAGTGCTTTGGTGAAGATGTCTGCAATTTGCTCATTTATGGAACAATGACAGAGATGGATTGTTTTGGCCTCAACATGATGTCGAATCAGATGATATTTAGTATTGATGTGCTTTTTACGATCATGGAAATTTAGGTTCTCGGCCAACTTTATTGCAGAGGTGTTGTGAATCATGAGTTTAGTTGATTGTATTTGTTTTTCCTGCAAATCTTCAAGAGTTTTCCTGATCCAGACTATTTCTTTCGTTGCTTCAGCTGCTGCCACGTATTCTACTTCTGTTGTGGAATCTGCTGGAACTGATTGTTTGCGTGATCTCTAAGAGACAGCTCCTGATCCAAGACTCATAGCATATCCTGAAGTGGATACCCCAGTTTCTTTGTCTCCATCGAAGTCTGAATCAGAGTATCCAATCAAGCTGAAGTGGTCCACCTGTGTATACTTGATTCCAAGGTCTTGAGTTCCCTTCAAGTACCTTAGAACTCTTTTTGCAGCAGACCAATGTCCCTCACAAGGCTTTTGCATAAACCTGGAGAGGATTCCAATAGCAAATGAAATGTCTGGTCTCGTAGTAGTGAGGTAGATGAGACTTCCTACAAGCTGTCTATACTTTTTTGCATCCTCAAATTCCTTTCCTTCAATAGATGTGAGCTTTAAGTTTTGTTCCATTGGAGTAGAAAGAGGATTGCACTCTGTCATGCCAAATATGTTTAACAAATCTCCAATGTATTACTTTTGAGAAAGAAATATGGATTTTGGATGTTGGGTTACTTCAATGCCAAGATAGTAATGAACATAGCCCAAATCAGTCATTTCAAAACTTTTCCCCAATTCCTTCTTTATGGATGCAATGTAGCTTTCATTGTTCCCTATCATTAAAAGATCATCTACATATACCACAAGATATACAACTTTTTTTCCAACTTTCTTGACAAATAAAGTTGCATCATCAAGATCAAAATTATTGAAGTTGAGTATCAAAAGATGCTCAGTTAGTTTTTCATACCAGGATCGCGGTGCTTGTTTGAGGCCATACAAGGACTTCACAAGTTTGCATACTTTTTGTTCATTTCCTTTCACAGCAAATCCTTCGGTTTGGGACATAAAAATATTCTCTTTTAGGTCTCCATTCAAGAAGGCAGTTTTTACATCCATTTGATGGACTTTCCAACCGTTCTGAGCTGCTAGTGCAAAGAGGGTCCGGATGGTGGCCCATTTTGCTGTGGGGCCAAAAGTTTCCTCATAATCGACCCCTTCCTTATGTGCAAAACCTTTTGCCACAAGCCTAGCTTTTTTCTTGTCAAGTGAGCCGTTAGATTTGTACTTGTTCTTGTAGACCCACTTGCAGCCAATTGGTTTGGTTCCAAATGGAGGATCAACTAGCTTCCAAGTGTCGTTCTTTATGAGGGCATCATACTCCTTTTGCATCGCTTCTTTCCATTTATCATGAGAAGCAGCTTCTTTGCAGGAAGTTGGTTCAAAATCTATAGACAAGTTCAATTCAAAATCATAAGAAACATCCATATCAACAGGTGAATTAGAGTCAGCTACATCACCTCCATTTTGTCGGTTTGAATTTCTGGTTCCTATTTTTCCAATTTCATCAAGATGAACACTTTCAAGTGTCTTTGTCAGCCACTTTGGGGGACCTTTCTGAGATGGTCCAGGCTACTCTGTCGATTGAGTTGGGACTGAATCAATATTGAGTCTCCTAATTCTATCAATTACATCACTTAAAGCATCATCCATTGTTGGAGTTTCAGTCGGGGGAGAGTGTTCTTCAGAAGAAGATTCCACATGTTGATCTAGTATAGGAATCCCCCCTTCAAGATGTGGAATCTAATTATCAAATTCTTGAAATGATTTTGTTTTTGTGAATCTATCCAAGCGATCAAGTTACCGCTCAACAACATTGTCAGATTTGGATGATTCAAGAAAAATTACATCTCTAGATACAACAAACTTTTTATTTACTTCATCATAGAGGCGGTATGCTTTGGAGGTGTTTGAATAACCCAGGAAGATAAACTTATGACTTCTAGCACCAAGTTTGTTTCTATGTACCTTTGGTATCAAAGCATAACAGGTGGAACCAAAGATCCTGAGATGTTTTACAGAAGGAACATGTCCATACCACAATTCATAAGGAGTCTTGTTTCTTATAGCATTAGATGGACATTTATTCTTTATATATGCAGCACATAGAACAGCATCAGCCCAAAACATTATCTTTACATTTTTGAAGAAAAGCATGGATCGTACCATATTCAAGATTTTTCTATTCATTCTTTTAGCTACACCATTCTGTTGGGGATTATAAGGCACAATTGTTTGATGTTTGATCCCATGTTGGCGAAGATAGTTTTCAAATTCATTCGATGTATATTCTTTTCCATTATCAGTGCGAATAGACCCAATATGAGATTGTGCATCATTTTCAATCCATTTATGAAAATTCTTGAATGTTTGAAAAGCATCAGATTTGTTCTTCAATAAATAAACCCAACACATTCTGGTGTAATCATCAATAAATGTAATGATATATTTATTTCCATTTGTAGAAGGCACAGGCATTGGACCACATAAATCTGAATGAATGAGTTCAAGCTTCCTATGTGCTCTTGAATGTGAATCATGAAAACACTGTTTGCTATGCTTTCCTAGAATGCAACCATCACATTGCTTATGTTTCCTAGGAATTGTAGGCAAACCAGCAACACCATTTTTCTTCAATAAGCAGACTGTTATAGTTTAAATGTCCAAATCTAGCATGCCATAATAAACTTGATGGAAGTGTACCTTCTTCATGATGAGAAATATATGAGAAATGTTGTGCATGAGCAGAGGTTCCTTGTAGTTTGAGAATCCTTTCTTCTTCTATTCCCTTCATGACAAGTGAGTGGTCAGATGCTTTTCTTACCTCAAGCTTGCCATCAAACATATGAATGGAGTGACCTTGCTGGTGGATGTGAACCAAGGACAGCAAGTTTCTCTTGAGTTGTGAGAGATATAGAACATGATCCAAAAGAAAGTCTGGAAGACCAGACAGTTTAAGCCTGATTGTGCCAAGCCCTAATGGCTTGATTTTTGACTGATCTGCAAAGTATACTGCTCCATCAACATTGTCAGTGAAATCTTCAAAAATATATTTTCTATGAGTCATGTGACAGGTTGCTCCTAAATCAAGCAACCAATCATTTTTCGAAGAAGCAAGTGAAGCATTAAACAAATCTTCATTTACTCCAATGTTACATTGTGCCCCAATATAGTGAGTGGATTCAGGTGCTTTACTTTTGTCTGTATCATCAGTTTTACCTTTTTGTTGGTTTATTTTCTGCTCAATTTTGTCCCATGGTAGGTTGCATGTAGAGGCATCATGTGATCCATTTCTTTTGCAGTGAATGCAATGTAAGTCTGCCTTTTCTCCTTGAGAATGTCTGCCCCCCCTGCCTCTGAAATATCTTCCTCTTCCTCTTCATCCACCTCTTCCTCTTGTAGAATCTTGAGCAGGATGAGTTTCTTTATGAGCAAGGCACACAGTCTACTCAGAAGATTCAGGGGCTATCTTCTTTCCAAAGGCTTTCTCTCTTTCAGCAAACTTTTTCACAAGAGAGTCAAAAGTTATATTTTTAAGATTTCCATTTGCTTGTAAAGACTCAAGATAATTGGAGTAAGTAAGATAGAGTGCCTTGAGAAAAGAAATAAGAGGGATATCCAGCTGAACCTTAGTGCATTTGATATCATGCATTATAGACTTTACCTCAGATGCAAGAGCAAGAGGATCATTATTTTTCAGTTCAAGCGTGAAGAGTTTAATCATGAGCTGAACAACTTCAAGTGCAGAATGTGAGTCATAGAGTTCTTTCAACTTTTGTAAAGCTTCAAAGGCAATTGAATATGATGAAATATGGCGACTTACTTCTTCATTTATAGATGCTACGATTAATGCATAGGCTTTGCTGTTCTTGTTTTCCCAAATGACGAGCTCTTTGTCTGATGTAGGCTGTATTGGGTCATTGTCTCCTTCTCCGACACACACTCATTTCCACAACTCATTGAAGATGAGGGTGTGTTTTATCATCCGGGACCATTTAGGATAGTTCTCCTTGCCTGTGAGAACTATTCCTACCATAGAGATGATTGAATGCATTCTGTGAAAAAAATACTTCTGCTGATAAAAAAAACTTCTGCTGATATACAGTGAAATTGTACTCAAAAAATTTATGTGGGAAACAATTTTGGTTGTTTAATTCATATCACAGTCAATAATCAATCTTTCACCGCGAGCTCTACAAAGTTGGAGCAGCAACGACATCAACCGCGAGCTCTACAAAGTTGGAGCAGCAACGACATCACAATTTCAAAGCTCACTGAAAAGACTAAAAAATCACCATAAATCCCTTTGATTCTCTAGACCTTGAAGCCACGACTGTTTCTCTTACCACGAGCCATCTCAAATTTCCTACCCTATGATCGAACATATGGTTTAGTGTGGCTGTGCGGAACACCTGGTGCTCTTCCAAAGTGCCTGACAAAGAGAATTAGAGTCCACGCAGCAAGACTTCCTTCCAGCGCTAAAACATATGGCAGCGTTAAAAATATGGAGACCGAATCTTTCTACTGCTTTAAGGCTTTAAAACCATTAGCCACAAGTGTGTACTAAACATGCGTCTAGGACTGCTCATAGAAGTCACTCTTAAGAGATGCACACAGTAATGTATACATATTGTTTAACAATAGGACAGCGTTTAAAAACATATCAGACAGCGTTTAAAACATATGGGACAACGTTCAAATAGACACCATTAAAACATATGGGACAGCGTTCAAATAGACGAGCTTAAGGTATCATAAATCAGAATGAGCATTCAATAGACAACATTAAAACATATGGGACAACGTTCAAATAGACGAGCTTAAGATACCAATACCATAACACAGTCGATACCATTACCATATAACAATGTTCATAAAATATGACAATGTTGTATCACAGGATAGCGTCGTTTGGAGAGGCGGTATTACGGGGTTAACGATGGTATTGTAACTGTTTGAGAACCGGTGGTATGGGAGATACACAGTCAATCTTTCCTCTGTTATACAAAGAAATGTCCTCACACACATGAAACAATACTCTTAACCTTTGATTGGATTGAAGTCACTTCAAGCAGGGGTACAATGTCTCGGCTAGCAAGATTCTTCAGATAGTGGTAAGCTTCAAATCTTCAGTTTGAATCGCTTGGAGAAATGGAGTTTAACTGCAGCTAGAGAGGTCCTTCATATTCCTTTCAATGAAAAAAAATTTGAAAAATGAATACCTCTCTGCAAGAAGGCCGAAAATTGAATAACTCTACAAGAAGTATCTACCGGATTCGATGCTCCGCTTCCATGGTGGCCTATGGTTTTCAAAAAAAATAAATGGTAAGGCAGACCAGTATCACAATGAAAAACCAGAGAAGTGAGGATAGAGGCATTGAGGACAACGCTCAGTGGACAGAACGACAGAGGCGTTTGAGGACAGAGCTCAGGTCAGAACGACAGAGGCGTTTGAGGAGAGAGCTCAGGTCAAAACGACAGAGAACAATGCTCAGTAGATAGTGCTCAGACCAGCGTACAGCCCACAGTAGAAAAAATGAAGGGAGTTACAACTATTTTGAGAACTGGCTCTGATACCATGTTAGGCCAGGAGTAACTCCAGTTTCGCAGAAAACTGATTCGATTTATTTCATTAGGTAGCTATTGTTATATACAAAGAATGTGACTGCTCAGTTCATCTTGTGATGACCGTTCACATTCCAAATTCACCCAATCACAGAAGATTAGGTGTCAACAAGGAAGAGCTAACCAAAATCTTGCAAAACTATTCTACTGCATTTGCATGGGAGTATACTGATATGAAAGGTATTGACCCTAAGACTTGCATCCATCATATCTATATCAAGGAAAACAGTAGACCAATCAGACAACCTCAGAGAAGGATGAATCCAAATCTTAGGGAGATAGTGAAAGAAAAGCTCCAAAAACTACTCAATGTAAATTTCATTTACCCAATTTCAGATAGCCGATGGGTTTCTCCTTTGGTTATAGTACCCAAAAAGAATGGTAAATGGAGGGTATGAATTGATTACAGGGAATTTAATAAAGAAACTTTGAAGGATCACTTTCCTTTGCCCTTTATCGATCAAGTATTAGATACATTAGCAGGCAAAAAGTACTTTTCATTTCTAGATGGTTTATTGGTTATAATCAAATTCAGGTAGCACCTGAGGATCAGGATAAGACCACATTTACCTATCCATGGGGAACTTTTGCTTATTGAGTGCTTCCTTTTGGATTATGTAATGCACCTGCAACATTCCAAAGAGCAGTACTAGGAATTGTTTCTGATCTAATCCATGATTGTGTAGAGGTATATATGGATGATTTTACAGTTTATGGTAATTCGTTCGAAGAGGCATTAGAAAATTTCAAAAAATACCTTATAAGATGTAAAGAAAGAAACCTTTCACTAAGCCATGAAAAATGCTTTATGATGTTTACTGAAGGTATTGTTTTAGGACATCATATTTCAAGGGATGGGATTAAATTTGATAGATCAAAGTTGAAGTCATCTCCAAGTTACCTATTCCAAGTTGTCAAAAAGATGTTAGAAGTTTTCTAGGATTTACTGGTTATTATAGAAGATTTATAGAAAACTTCACCAAAATAGCATCTCCACTCTTCAAACTGCTTACAAAAGACTGTGAATTCAAATGGGGTCTTGATTGCCAATCAACATTTGAAACTTTGAAAACAAGAATATTTGAAGCGCCTATCGTGAGAGGACAAAATTGGAAACTTCCTTTCCATATTTCTACTTATGCTTCAGATATGGCTCTAGGGGCTGTATTGGGACAGAAAGATTTAGTTCCTTATGCCATTTACTATACCATTAAAAATTTAACTCCTACTAAGTTGAACTATACTGTGACTGAAAAAGAGTTCTTAGTTGTTGTTCATGCAATCAATAAGTTTAGACATTATATAACAGGCTATGAAACTTTTATTCATACTGATCATTCTGCAATTAGATATGTAATGAACAAACCCATTACTAATGGCAGAGTTACAAGATGGCTCCTACTTTTACAAGAATTCAATATTATTGTGTTAGATAGACCAGGGAAACAAAACACAGTAGTTGATTTCTTATCTAGGATTCAGAATACTAAAGAAGATTTCTCTTGTAGAGGACAAGTTTCCTGATGAATATTTATTTGCAGTAACTACTAAGGCTTTTTGGTATGCAGATATAGCTAACTATTTGGTTACAAGGAAACTACCTCCACATTTATTTCCTGGTGAAAGAAGAAAGATTATTCAGGAGAGTTCAAAATATTCATGGATTTCTAATGAATTATTTAAAATAGGGCTAGATCTTGTGATCAGAATATGTGTTAGAGAAGATGAGGTTCCTGATATTCTCAAAGCATGTCATGATGAACCATGCGGCAGACACTTTGCTGGCGAAAAGACAACCTATAAAATCCTCTCTTTAGGATATTATTGGCCATCCCTCTTCAAAGATGAAAAACAATATGTCAAAAGATGTGACAACTGCCAAAGAGTAGGGAAACCTACCCTCTCAAATGAAATGCCATTACAACCACAGGTACTCATCGAACCCTTTGAAAAATGGGCTTTAGATTTCATTAGACCTATTAACCCACCATCTAAACAAAGAAATTATATATTGGTATGTACTGATTATGTCACTAAATGGGTAGAAGAAAAAGCATTATTTTCTGCTACTGAGCATTCAGTTGTTAGTTTTCTTTATGAGGATATTTTTACTCGCTTTGGTGTTCCAAGAGAAATTGTGACAGATCAAGGAGGTCAATTCACATCCAAATTGGTGGAGAAGCTGATGGAAGAGTATAAGGTCAAGCACAGAAAATCTACTCCTTACCATCTGCAAGCAAATGGTCAAGTGGAGTCTACAAACAAAGTTCTTGAAGGCATCATTGCCAAGACTATTCATCTACACACAAGATATTGGGAAGAAAGGCTTTCTGAAGCCTTATGGGCCTACAGAACTACATGGAGGAATACAACAGGATATTCTCCCTATGAAATTTTTTATGGGAAAGAAGTTCTGCTCCCCATTGAGTTCCAAGTTAGAACCTTCAAGATGGAAGTTCAATTGGGAATGGATCTATCAGAAGCCCAAAAGCATAGAATGGAGCAGTTGAATGAACTAGATAAGATCAAACAAGAAGCAATCCTAAGAACTGATCTAGTTCAATATCAAAGAGCTAAGTGGCATGATAAATACATCAAGGAGAAAAAGTTTCAAGAAGGAGATTAGGCATTGCTATTTGATTCCAAGTTTAAATATTTCAAAAGTAAATTTCAGACTCATTGGCTTGGGCCATATGAGATTGACAAAGTCTTTAGCAATGGAGCAGTAAGAATCAAAACCATTGATGAACATCAAAATCCTCTTATTGTGAATGGCCACAAATTAAAGATCTATCATAAGCCACTCTTAGAGGAGGAATTTGTCAAAATATTTCAAGATAATTATGCAATAAGGCTGGTGAAGAAGAATTCTTCTTCTCCACCAGCCTAGTCTTTGTTCTTTCTATTTTTATTTTTTTTAATGTATAAGCTTGAAATCCAATCACTGATTGGTAGTCTTATACAGAAAATACAGGGTGAAAATTAGAAACTTCTGACACCCTATATTTTCCAAAAAAAAAAAAACTTTCCTCATTTTATTCATAGTTTCACTTCATTTCACTTCATCATCACATTTCGCCAATAAAATTCCTTTTATGACCAGTTTTCATATATCATTCACTCAGTCATCATTCATTTCCATCCATCTCCATTCAATCATATGTTCACTGTGTCAGTTTCCGCAGCTGAATTTAGTTTCCACTGCTAAAACCTGATTCCGCAACTAGTTGATTGATTTCGTAGTTAACACTCTGTTATTCAGCACTGATAGTGAGATGTTAGCCAAATAATGATGGGAACCAAATGTAGGTATGACAAAGGAAAATATGTTGAAGATATAAAACACATAAAGTACCAATAGGAAGCAGCCAATCAAAGGTCAGCGAGTGGAAGTGGTAAAATTCTAAGGTAAGCAAAATTCATTTGAAATATAATTTTAAAGCACATTCTATATAGTTATGAAACCACGGCTCCATTATGTGTAATGATTATCATTGATAGCTTTCATAACCGCCCCATGGACTTTACATGATTCCTCCAGGAACCTTGCATTAATTTTTAATGGCTTCATGATCCGCCTTCGAATTTAACTCGTGTTTATTTGTATGTTGGCATTCCACTTGTTGAACTGGGTAATTATGAGGACATAATCTATTTGATCATGGCTCTTCCCCGCCGCACAAATCCACAGTCATTTTGAGAACATGCTCACGCCTATTCCGTAGCCTTCTATCTCAAAATCCGAGCTCACTCTACTTCTATGCTATCCCATTGAAGTTGCATTTGTTATTTCTAGCTTGTTTACATCCTCGTGAACTCATTCTCATTACCTGTTCTCTGCTCTTTTGTTTACAACTACTAGTTTTTTCCACAAACCTTCTCCATTCCCTGCTAACACAACCATTTCACCTCCGTCAATCCATTACTCACTCAGACATATTTTAAGGCAGGAGGAAGGAATGGGTCTTTTGCTAAGAGAAAAACCGAAAGGGCCTAAATTCATGGATGGGTATCCATAATTGAAAAGCATACTGAGGAAGGCACAGTGGCTACAGTTCATCCAGAAATTCAGAGGTTAAAATAAAGAAGTTATGAAGACATTTGCGAGGTCTTTTAATGGGGTGGAAGTTGAGGTTGGAGATCTTAAATTTTCAGTCACAGAGGCATCTATCGCAGCAGCAACGTAACTCCCACAGGAGGGGGAACGGTGGTTCAAAGACCAAAGCTTTGATGAGAGGGCCTGGAGGATTATCCTACGCAATCCTAGTATGGATATAACCATTTTCAAACATGGAATCCCTGTCTCCGCTTTAGAGGAAAAGTGGACTAGTCTATTTTTTATAATCCAGAAGTTTATTACATGTGAAGGATGGTTTGGGTCCATGTATATGTACCACACCCGGTTTCTAATGAATTTTCTAGAAAATCAAACCATAACTTTACAAAGGAATCTGAAGGACATAGAACCCCACCTGTACCATCACGGCCTTGTAAAAATTTTGATTGAAAAATAGTTGAAGGAAAAGAATGACACCTGGGAACATTTTTTGGTTAGAAACTTCTTTCAGGATCCACCTGAAACACCCGAGAGCAGCTCAGCAAGGAAAATTAGGAGAAGGAGAACAAGTGTGAAAATTCAAGACACTCCTACTAACATAACTAAAGAAACTAATAAGTAAGAGAAGCTGTCTGAAAGTAGGAAGGAAAGAACTGAGGGTAAGAAGCAAAGAAAACTAAAGGGAAAAAGAAATATTGAAGTTGTCTCTCAAACCCCAGAACCTTCCTCAGAAGGGGACCAAATACTTTCCAAGAGACTAGTTTACCTTCAGAAACAATCAGTTGTAGCAAAGAGAAAAGGGAAAGAAAAACAGAGTGTGGAGAAAGGAGACACTAGCTCACAAAATCTAAGGAGGAGCTCCAGACTTAAAGGAAAACTGAGGAAAGTACAAACTAAGGGGCCCTACTTCCTTGATTTAGGAGGGGAAACACCAGAACAACCTCCAGCAATCCCTCCTGGCCGTAGCCCACACCATACTCCTATTTCTCAACCAGATTTTGAGATCAGTCCTTCTCAAGTAGATTTTTGGGATAGCCCAAGAAAGGCAACACCTGAGATAGATCTAACCCAGCAAGAAATGTATGATTTTATTGACTCGTTGGAGAAGACTGCCATAGATCAAGGTACTTCATCTGCCCAGCCTAATACAGCCCAGGAAGCTCTAATCCAATCACTAAAATAGGAAGTATTTGAACTAGAGGTCCTAAATAGACACATCAAAAGAGAAAATCAAACATTGAAAGAACAGAGAAGGTTGGATAAGATTAGTCACAACAACACCATGTTGCATCTTGGGCCGTGGTAGAAAAAAAATAGAAAATGGAAGAAAAAGAGCAGAAGGTTGAGCAGAGCTCTCATCAACCTCAAATTCAAGTGCCTAATGAGGAATTCGAGGATGACAGTGGTACCAAGAAAGAAGAAAATAAGGTTGGATGTGTTAGTAGAGGTCTTAGAACACATGAACTGAAGGGAGGAAGGTCACAGTTTTGGTTGCATGAGGACATGAAACACCTTCACAGTGGGGGTATGTTGAGCCCTAAAACTACATCTCTTCTACACAGATTTCTAGACTTTTTCCCCTCACCAGTGCCGCACAAGCTATCAAAAATCATTACATATTGATTCTAAGAGTGCATTTAAGTGGTTTTATAACTATTTTTTTTTGTTTGCTATTTGACTTAGATTTTTCTCATCAGCTCCGGAATGCAACCACTTTCCGTAGCTGACTCTACTTTCTGCAGCTGTTTTTGTTGATCTCTAGGTTACAGGTGTCATCAAGCAAAACGAGGCACGTGGGCAGTTCAGAAATGATCTGGACATGGACCAGGTCCTATTGGTTTAGCCAAATTTGTAAAGGAAAGCCTTGGTCAAACGGTGGTCAAACGAGGAGTTCTATAGCAAGCAGGTCTCTGTTTTTCAACACGTGAAGGGTCCGAGACCGTTATTAGATCCATGGCTACATTTTGACAGCTATAGAATACCCCCACGACGCAAATCCAATAGCCACCTTTTGGTAGATTGAATGATCTTGGCAACCATCATGCTAAGCTCATGGGTGATATCTTTTTATGTGTCCTCCACTGAAGGTGTTTCATAGGAAAACTGTTATGTAATTTCCTTTATAAATAACGCATTTGCAAATGCATGTAGCTAGTTAGTTTTTGTTGATGTAATCTTGCTGTTAAGTTTATGTACGGTACCGTGACACTGGTCCTGTTGTGACAACAAGAGGATCCTTCCTCTGTTTTGCAATATAATAAGACTCTATTTTATGTGACTGTGTGAGCATAATCTCAGACTGACAGTGTGTTAACCAAGGCCATGCAGAGGGCCCCTGCTAACTAAGGTTTCGTTCTTTTATTTCTGTAAAGTTTTCATATGTTGTTGTTTTATTTCCATTGTAGATATTTCGTAGTTTGTTCACTTGTGTATATTTCACATTTCAGTTATGGTGTTAATGTTTCATTCCTGTACATGATTTTCCAAGCGTTGTATATTTTTCTAACACTCATCAGTGTGTTTCAGGTTAGGATAGGCCCAGGAATTTTCATATAATTTTTGTAGTAAATAGTGACATGAGATTGTCCTCTCTGCTGACTTTGTTTTCTTAGCTTTCAATTTTAGTTATGCTTTGATTTCAGTCTTATTCTTATGTTGTTGATAGTTAGTTTAGATATCAAATTCTTCATGTCATTTAACGTTATCTCCAGAGCCATAGCTTAACCCCGAAAATCTACTTGGCGAGCTATCGGATTATCAGTGAGGTGATTTGATTCTTCATGTTATTGATGTTATCTCCAGAGCCATGGCTTAACTCGGAAAAGCTACTTGGAGAGCTATCGGACTATAAGTGAAGAGACTTGATTTTATTATCATTTGAAAGTAGATAATTTAGATATCAATTCCTCATGTTATTGACGTTATCTCCAGAGCCATGGCTTAACCCTAAAAAGCTACTTGGCGAGCTATCAGACTATAAATGAAGTGAATTGGTTTTCCTTTTATTAGTTTGCAGTTTTTGATTTGTTTGAGTGCGATAACTTAACTTTTATTTCTGTGTTTAAATGAGTAGCAAAGATAGATATTTCCTGATCAGTAGTTCATCACTTGTTTGATTCAAATAGCTACACATTTACATTCTTGTTCAAGTATTAATTTCACCGTTAGCATGTTTTGAGATCCTCTGAAGTGTTAAGTTCTGGAAGTCATCATAAAGGACATAATTGCCTTAAAATCTATACCCATACTTGCCTTCTAAAGTATTATTAAAACTTAGGAATAGGATTTCCATTTGCATTAGGAGACAAACCAAGATAAAACCATCAAAAACAAGATAAAATTGAAAACAATAAAAATTAAGAAAGAGGTTGTCTTGCACATATAGTGCGCCACACTTCATCAGTTTATGACTCCCGGATTGATAATTAATGTAGCAAATTTAGGACATACTAAATTGACTAAACATCTTCCAGACGGATAACCTTCTACGTGCTTGGTCTTATCATACCTCCTGGTCCCAAACAGAGGGTTTGTTCATGCCATTGTCTTGCCCACTCCTACTTGTCGATCGTGTTTCCTACCGTGCGGATGGTGTGCATTTGTGCAGGTTGTGCACCATACGCCTATACCCATCTAGACAGGTGGGCGCATAGGATGTTTCATCTGTCATACTCGGATTTCATCCGCATTTGAGGCTTTCCAAACCACATGCACATCATTCTTCTGCATTCGCACCAGCCTTCAAAACTTCTTTGATACGTACCCCACCATCTTGCAAGCGTAGCGTGCAGTACCCATTTCAGAGCATCGAAACGTTGTTGTTCTGATACTTCTTTTTCAAATTTTTTCAAGAAATCATCCACCTCGCCCAACCCATCATACATGGGCAGATCTCTTACCTCTGTTTCCACATAGTGCAACATCCTTATCATCATGTTACAATTAAGTGTGGCTACCTCGTGTAACTGGTTCTGCCATCATTCTATTTCCTCACCCGAATCTGAGGTGCAGGATCTTTTGCGCTCCCATGAGAGTCTACCATCTGCCATTGGATTCACCTAGTCCTAATCCTACACTATTATCTTGTAGATACAGTCTAGATCATCGTCACTATCATAGTCACGCACTGGCTCTATGTAGCATGATCCTTTTGCAGGGTCTAAAGTCACCACTACGCGTACTGACTTTTTCTTGAAAATCATCTTGCGCTTCTTTAGATTTATCACTCCATTCATGTCAGTGGCCCAATCTATTCCCAATAGCATGGGATAGGGATTGTTTTCATCAAAAATCTCTATCACATCGAAATCTGAAAGCACACTCTCACCTTTGATATCTACCGTTATTCCCTGCACTCTTCCCATAGGTAGGATATTTTGCTGGTTTGCCATTCGCAATTGAATAGGAGACCATTGTAGCGCAGGAAAGCCCATGTGCTCCCATTTCTACTTTGGCAGGATGTTTGCGTTTGATCCTATATCCAAACTCACTTGATCGATTTCATATTCCTCGATCTGCACAGTCAATCTCATCTCTCTTCCTATTTACGTTGTGTACTTCCCGAGCTTCTGAGCTACATGTGGTTCTGCTGGTGTCGTTCCAGCACATCTAGTGATGAGTTCTTGCATCCACTTCACGGATTTTCTATCACACAGTAGCTTCATGCATGTCTCCAAAAATGTAGTGAGAATTGATGGGTCCATTTCCGGTTCCAGTTTGTCTTTACTTCCCGAAGTGGAGGCATCCGTGAAGCTCTTCTTAGCTTCCATGAATTTCTCCTTAGCGCACTCTAAATCAAATTCTGGTTCCTTTGTTGGAGCCTTGCAAACCTAGGCACTTTCTTCAGGCTGCTTGCCTTTGTCATCTCCTATTTTGATACCACTTCAGAGCACGATATTTACATTTGGGTCTTCCTCGCGCAGCTCAGACCTCATCATTTGCAGGTTCTGAGTCGGGGGAGGCTGGAGTGCTCCTTTATCGCACAACCTTGCTATCAGCGTGGGATATTCCTCTGTCTCATGATCAAATTGGGTACAATATAAGCATGATGGTCTCGTCAGATATGTACAATCATAGGCATAATGCCTCGGTCCTCCGCAATTGTAACATATCAGTTGTCTGCGACCTCGACCTCGTCCACGCCACTGAAATCCAGTGCGTGCCATCCCTGCATTTTGATCGAGGGCTCGTGTTTTGGTCTGAACTCTGTAGGTAGGAGTCTGATCCATCATCAATTCATAACTTCTACAGGTACGCTCATCGTGGCCTACTGACCTGCAAAAATTACAGAACAACTGTTGGGATTTTTGTGTATACTTCTATAATAGATGGTAGTTATCTGTAGCATGCTTCCCTCCTATCTGACAAATCACACACCATAATGCAGGAACCACGCTCAGTCCTACTTGTGCCTCTAGTCTCAATGGCATTGTTCCTCCTCCCACCATGTAGTTTGCGAAGACTGGACAATGGTCCTTGTCATTTCCCTGGCCTTTGCATTTTATGCACCATACCTCCTCGCACGCTTCTGGGTGAACCATCTTGTCTTGTTTCAGACTCTGCATCTCAAGGCACAAGTTTTTCAACTGTGCATGGATCTATTGAACTCTCAGGTTAGGATATTGTATCAGGGTCTCGTGAAGTCTCGTTGCGATCTCCAAGTCCTGAGCCTAGGTGGTTAGCTTCTGTTGTGACAACGTGTTCCTTAGATGTGGCATTAGCGATGCTACAAACCGTGCACAGTGTTGCCCATCCGTCAAGGTCATATTGGCTTCATGAATTGTACACTTCAGTCTCTGATCCAGCTCCCAGGGGGCTTTGCCTAGAAGCATCATGATTTCCTTAAATCCAATGGTCCACTATGTCTTTGATTTTGGCCTGCTAAATTCCCTATTTAGTGCAGCTTGGATATTCGTGATCCCTGCATTCAGATTTTCATTGAAATTATTAATGTACCAAGTCAGTGCACGATCCTACAAAGAATTGACCAGCGTTGATTTCTTTATATTGTCATCCGTGACTCCCTGCACTTCCCATATAGCCCTTACCATGAACCAAAACTGGTCTAGATCTTCATTCCCTACTCCTTCGAACATTGAAAATTTTAACGCGCTTGCCATATTGAACTGTGGTGGTGGCGAAGGTGGTGTTGGAAAAGATGGGGGTGAATATGGTGAAACTGGTGGTGTTGTAGGTGAGGGTGGTATGTGTGGAATTCGTTGCTTTATCAAGTTGATCACACTTCTTGGTGAAACCTTCACAAGCTCTTCCTCGCTTTCTCGTGGAGGTGAAACCAAAGGGCTAGTTTCTAGTTTTGTGCTACCTTCGTTTCTGAAGATCCTCCCACTTTGCCTAGCCCCAATCATCAATTTCTTTGCATAACCCGCTTTTCACACAATAGGATTTTAATCCATAAAGATTTAACATGGTTACCTCGCGGTCCTTTGAGGAAGCGTCATTCCGCCTCGCTATAGCTGAATGAAGTATCTACCATGAACTCGGTGATAAATAGTCCTATAATTTGATCGAGCCAGTGATCCACAGCGTGTGCGATCTTATCTTCTGGTGCTTCCAGTTTGCGCACCAACTTTGGAATCCACACAATAGGTTTTTCAAGCCTACACCTTCCTTGACTCTCTGCTAGCTTCGTGATCCACTCATACAACTCAGAGGGGAAGGATGCAAAGAAAATTTCATGGATTTCCGTATATAAGTAGCAATCTAACCACTCTTCCCTTGATAATTGATGATTAATGTTTTCCTGCACTACGAACTCGTGAATATTTCTGTCCAACCACTCTTCAATTTCTTTCTTTGTTGGATTCTAGTGATACGACATCAGACATCTCTATGCAAATCCTGGTCCCAACAATGGAACCATTTGTTGGCTTATTGAGGCCTGACCCAGGTTTATAGTTAAGTTAACAAAACAAATCCTGATACTACTGGCTCTTTCAGAAATAGTCTGTGGAGTGCGGACTGAGGTCTCACCCAAAATAGTATGGGAGGGTGCTAGAACCATGTTTCTGCACCCTGCAGATGTCTGAGGAGTTCGACCGGTTTGCAATTTGACCCTACAAACAGGTTGCTTCATGCACTTTCCCAATACCACGCAACTTGATACACTTCCTTCGTGCAGCCCTACCTAGGTGCTGAATGCCGCGCTCTGCGTTACTACCCAAGACCTTACTAGTATTCCAATGTTAGTTGATTATCTTAGCCTAATTGCGTGTTTTAAGTTATAGTTAACAGCATAAACCATTCATACAGGTGTCTGTAGTAAATAAACAGTATATTTGCAAATCATATCAAACATGCATTAACCAAAGAACATATACATGAAATTATGACAAAACCTCTCTTTATTAATTCCTTCCTTGGTTACAGACTCGACTCGCCCTGCGCACTCAGCTGCAGGGGTCTGTTCACTCTGTTGTGGGCTACTAGGCCTCTGCACACTCAGTTGCAAAGCCTTCTCGTACTCTACGACCCAAAGACACCCTTTTCTCGTAACTTAATCACTTAGACTTTTTTTCCTCCTTATTTTTCTTCTCTACTTAGAGCCTCTCCCTATTTATACAATCCCAACCATGGTTAGGTCTATCCAGCCGACATTACATTACAAAACTAGGGTGGACAACCCTGTGACTCTATCATACTTTCATGCCCCGTGCCCACAATTCGCAGAGATTTACAACAAGATTCAATCAAAACTTGGGCTTTGACACCCAAAACATGCCTTCAGCGATTCCATGCCCAACAATTCTTGACATCAACACGTTTATTCGCATGACTAGAATTGTACCATTGGGTTTGTAACAATTCAAGACTACATCATTTCAGTAGTTTGCAGTAGATCAATTTTTCATAACAACAATAAAGATTCAAACCTTGTCATCAACAAAGAGAACACAAAAGCATATCTAAATTCCTTTGTTTACATACTCCATGATCCGACAACATCAGCAGCTACACTCTTCAACATCCACAACTCATGTACATTGAGGGTAAGTGAAGGTATGTGGTTTTCTAATTTTTAGTCATGCAATTCCTTAAAATGCTAAAATTGTAATTTTGGAAAATTTCTCATTTACACTCCCTTTCTCATATTGTCATAAACTAAAAAAGACCATTAGTTGGGGGGAAGGTACATCAATTCATATTCACCTTTCATACACCATCACACATTTTCATTTTATTCCAACTCGCATATTCTTTCCAATCAACTATTGTTGCAGTATGATTCCAAATTATTATATGATTTGCAAAGTATCAATTTATTGATATTTATTATAGGACTCAAAAATAAAATTCTCAATGTTTTCATGAACTTTGATGAAAAAAAAAAAAAAGCATTGTTACACAAGAACAAATGCTCAAAATTTTGGTTGTCATACAAGAACATGTGTTGCAATCAAATGTATTACACTTTGCAAAATAAAAAATGACGACGCAAAGTTTGCATAGAATCCATACAAGCAAAAGCTCATAAAGAAGCAAAGCATTTCAAAAAATAAAATCAACTTTTGAATAAATGAATCAATGCAATAGTTGCATGAGGGCATGCAAGAACTTTAGTTGGGGGATATGTTGAGTCTCAAAATTGTCTTCCGTATTCATCCGTATTTATATCCTTTCATAAACCAGTTAGCCCTTATTTCATAACTATCTAGCCTAAAACCCTACATCATGTAACCATATTCATGATTATATGGGTTAGGATCCTTGTTTTCCTAAGTTATTTATTTTATGTATTTAAAGTGAATTCATGATTAAAATCTAGGAAATTAACATGGTTTCATTTATATATGTGTGTGTGTGTGTGTTATGAGTTTTGTAACATGCATAGATCATTTGGAAGCTTCCAAGGCACCCTTATGTGTCCTCCCAAGATCAAATTCTAATTTCAACTCAACATGTGTGTTAGAGCATAAATCTTCCTTAGGCTGAAAGAAGGAAAAATTAAGGGTAACCACAAACCATGCTCAGTCTGGTAGCTAGCGCTACCATAACAGGAGAGGGCTCTCTTCGAGTCACGCACAGTGAGGAATAAACAATATGGTCTGAGATTACTTAAACTAAATACTGATTTTAGGCTAGTAAATAGATATGGAAAAAGGCAATTTTTGAATGACTGAATTTTTCGGGCTGTGTGGGACCAAAGGACCGCATGAGCTGGGAAATTAAATCAAAGACACAGGATATTTCGTGAGACAAGATAGGTGGGAGGTTTAGAAATCATATTTAAATAAAATGGAGTGGAAAGACTGTTGAGAAAAGCTAAAAAGGGCATACATAAGAATCCTTTTCAGACAGAAGAAGATATACAAAATATGAATGCTTTACAAGGCAGAGAATAAATTGAATTCTACCTCTCCTACTTAAGAGAATTCAACCAGAATTGATTATGAATGGATGGTAAACATAAAAAAATACATATGAAACATAGAAAGAAAAAAACATTTGCTAAACTCGCACCATAGGGATCTCATGAATCAGAGCTGCATCATTCTATTAATTTCCAAGCCAAAACTGTACAATGAAAGTGTTGAGTTTTTCTCCACACTATTCCCAGAAACTCCAACCTTTTACAAATGACTTTCAACACAATAAATAAGCTTTGCCATGAGAAATTGGATCGACCCAAAGTTGGGGGATTGTTTAATCATTACAAACGGAAATGAAAAGCCAACCATCAGTAACAGGAGCAGTGTTACATTTAATTTCTCTGATGACCAATAAAAAAAAAAAAACAAAAATGTAGCGTAGATCTTCTGGGGCGACTGTTCGCCTTCCTTTTGGCTGTTTGAATAACAACTATCATTTTAATAACATGGATTTTAAATAAGATGCACCTTTAATGAAGAGAAAACATATATTGTTAATGAACGGGCCCACCTGCAATTTTCGTTTAACTCACCCACGTGCCAATATTCACTTTCAACTGTCTTCGCTTCTAAACCACAGTACCATAGCCAAAAATCATTGAACAGGCTTTGAAAAAGTTACTTGGAGAAAATCACACTGAAACAAATCGAATTCTCGCAGAGCGGAAGTGATTTGGCCTTTGGGTCTTTGTGCGCCGCGCCAAAAGATGTATGTGTCGTGCCACTTTGGAGATGGTTTTGAGGCACTTCCTGAAGTCCAAATTGAGCCCAAGTGTGCTTGTTGAAAGCCCCACCTATCTAATTTCCAACACAAGTGGAATTTTTGGATTTTGATGCCATTTTCCCCTCCAAAACTTCAATTTCCTAAGACTGCTTCCTGTGTGTCAAAATAGGGGCAGAGAGGTCATTTTGTGGGTATTTTTGACCTCCCAAGGACTCAAAACTTGCCCAAACTTCTTGGCCATGCACCAGAAGTCATGATTTTTCATGAAAAATCCAAAAATATAAAATTTTTGTGATTTGGAGCTCCCTATGAAAAGCACGTGCCAGGTGGCGCGGCGCACAGGGAGAAAAACCCTGTTTTTTGTGCAAAAAATTTCAAAATGCAAAAATGTGCTCCAAATTTCTTGAAATTTGGGCTGTACCCTCTCCATCACATGTCATGATGGGCCAAAGAGGCCTCGGCCAAGATTCAGAGCCGATCTTGCTCTTTTTGCCTCTTTTGTCTTTTTGTCACCTTCCTCAATTTCGCCTTTAGGCTCCTGATTCTCACTTTGGAGCTCATGTTTCGGGCCATGTAATGGTGAGTCATGCACCTCAAAATTTCTTTTTCCGTATTAGCCTTCTCCAACAGCTTCTCCAAGTGAATTTTCACTTTCTCTAAAACATACTCCCGGTCCTCATCTCTTTGCTCCATAGGTCTACCTTGTGCTGCCATGATGTGTTGCCGGTTTTCCTTGATCAGTTGCAACTCTATCTCAGCTTGTCGATCCTCAAGTTGTTTGTTCCTCTACTCCAGGTATTTCATATTCCATTTAGCTCTCTACAAGTCAAGGGATAAGGCTTGGATATCTGTTTGTTGCTCCCGGATGATCTCTTTAAGCTACGCACTTGCGGACCTATATCTTGATCATCATCATGAAGGAGAATGAAGTCGGTCTCTAGTTCACCTGATGGCCCCTCATCCTGCATTGGGCTCTTGCCTCTGTCTTGTACCTGTGGTGTTGATGTCAGAAGCAAGGCCCCTTCCACCCTGGGTGGAGATAACACTCGCTTGGCTGCCGCAAACAACTGCCTGGTGCCCTTCTGGTAGGTAATGAAAATCGCCACAGTAGCAGTGTGTGGGCTTTCATGCTGATGAGAAGGTCTACCTGTCTCAAATCTAGTCTCTGAAGGTCCCTGTGAAGCTCGGAAGAAGTCATGAGAGATGAATTTATCCCAACTGATACCCTGCAAATCAAGTTAATGCACCACCAAAATCTTGATGAGAGCAAAATGACAAATGATGTTGAACTTCTGCTCAGGGGTCTTGTGTTGCACAAGGGTAGTCATCCTCTCTATGTTTCAGCATATGAAATATATGATGTTAATCATGTGTACCCAGGTGAAATTCATGAGCAACCTGATGTGATAAGAATACATCTGGGAGAAACGACCTTCAGAATTGAAATACTTCATAATTAACTTCATTAGAGGGGCATATTCATCTTTAAGATATCAGAAGGGAAACACCCTCTTAAGCTGCCTCAAGAAACAAGGTTTAACATATGGCTCATAATGCTGTCGGTCAACTTTTTGTCTCTTGTTCCATGGCTCTCCAATATTAGGCGTGCCGGTAGCTAATGAGATAGAGTCCAGTGTAAGTGTGAAAGTAACACCAGCCAAAGCAGCTTGAGCACCATGTAAATGTAGAACAAATAGGTAGGCCAACTCATGGTGAAATTGAACATTTGCAGCTGTTTCACAAAACTCATAGCATGACTAAAACTGAAAACAAGAGACGGCAAGAGGGCAGGCCTGCAATTCTGTGAGGGTAGTCGGTTCTTCTCTAACATGTCTGCCACTTTTATGGGGCCTCCGGGGTGCATGTCCTTCCGTGGGTGAGTAACTTTGAGTTTCCATCTCATAGTCGGATGAATGATCAAATGACATAATTGATGCTATGAAAATTGCTTGGAGAAATGAATGCTAGTCGCAAGACTGTGTTGGACTGTTGTCGTAATCTGGTTGAAATATGTCACCAAGGGAGCAATGTAACAAGGGATTGTTAGGGAGGGAAAATATGAGGGGATTAGGAGTGTTAGGATAGATTTTATTTAGGGCAATGTAGGAGGGTTTGGGAACTTTGCATAGGGTAGGGTTTGGGGTTTTACATTTGGCAATGGGTGAAAGGGAATTGGGGACAAGCGTTTAGTAATTTGAGTGGATAGGGAACAATGAAATTCAAAGGGATATGGTATAAGGAAAAAGGGAATGAAGGAAAATGGGAGAGACGGGATGGAAGGGGAACCTTGGTAACAAAATGATGAATTTGCAACCCTTAACAACAATTGACATAAGGATTTTAGAGGTAGGGTTTGGAAATTTTGTTTCAAACATTTGGAACCATAAACCACCATCACAAAACACACAAAAATGGCTGAACCACCGAGATGTCGACCCTACCTAGCACGTCCAAGCAATTCAATGGTGATTTGGAGGAATTTCCCGCGTTTTTTGGGTGTTAGACTATATGCGCCACGCCGCCTATTCTATGCACCGCGTGCTACCAGTGCACCACGCCCGTTCAAAATTGCACTGGAGGATCGTGCCCAATGCACTGTGCTGGCCCAGTGCGCCACGCCACCTACTATATGCATTGCGCCTGTCAAGACACCTTCAACTTTACCCAAAACGTGCGTTGGCTCACCCAATTCATTTTGAAATGCTTCTCTCCAACCTTGGCATTTAAAATTACCTTGATCCTTATGAGAAAATATGTATAAAGACATGGAGACATGGTTTTGATTTTTGTTTCTTCAAAACCACTTTTGCAATGTTTTGTTTTGGCACTTTTTCCACAATTTAATGCAACTCTGTATTTCACATCCCCTTTTTGGATTTTTGACTAAAATGATGAAATTTTTGGCAATTTTTTGCAGTGGTAGCTGACATGGAATTTGATAAAGGATGATCAGAATTTGCTTTTGAAGTACTTCATGGTGGAGAAATTTACATATTTATCATAAACATTAATTTGACGATTTCCTCTTCAAAACAGAGTTTTGAAGAGGAATCACCCTTGAGCATTATGGATGATGAAAATCTGGAGATGAAACTTGTTGAACCTCCCTCTAACCTGCTGGAATTATTTGGTATTTTGAAAACACGACTTATGAAACCCTAGACCTATGACTGACATGATATGTTGCTGATCAAAAGACCAAATATTGACTGTCATTTAATGAACTTTGATGAACAGACCTGAGCCAACAGGTACAAAGCATGAGGGGTAATGATTGACAAGACCCTTCCGTCAGATTATGGCATGCCCCTAATGAAATGTAGCTGAGTGAATGGAGCGAGACACCTAAAAATGAAATGCAGAAAGAGTTTTGATCTCCAATGGAGGACTGGCAAGACCGACTCTAACATTGGCTCCGATGGGGGATGGTAGCTCCTCGGAGGTGCCAAGAATGACAGATCTTTGGGAGAGCAAATAGTTCCTTCATCGATTGGGCTATGGAGTCATTATTTCGACAAACAACACAAAAATATTCACTCATTTATTGACTAAAACTCGACTTGAACTGACTCTAATTTGGACATAAAATGACTCGAAGACTGAGTAGACAAACTCAAACCAAAACTGAAATAAAATGGTATTTACAGTGACAATGGAAGCAGCATAAACAACTCAGAAATGGTACCGCTTGAGCAGCCGACCATTGATCAGCCCTCCTAGACAATCTTCCTCGTTCATTTCCTTCATAAGAAAGGAATTCTGACCTCGATATGCTGCAATCTTGAAGGGAACTTTCCAGAGATTCTTGAATTTTCCGTGCTTACCCTTTTCCTCATTCCTTGCATACCACTTCAACACCACATCATCCAACTGAAATTTGTTCGCCTTTGCTTTTCTGTCATAATTTTTCTTAATCTTCTCCTCCAGCTTGGACGTGTTTTAGAAAACTTCTTCTCTGCTCTGCTGCAAATGGACCATTTGATTCAATATTCTCTGCATAGGATCATCTTCACTGCCGGCCTCCTGAAGAAGTTTGACTACTGGAGCTGCGAGAGAGGTAGGAAACATTGTATCAACTCCATACACAAGATCAAAGGGGGGCATACCAATGGATTCCTTCTGACTGACCCGATCTGCCCAAAGTGCATTGACCAACTTCTTATGCAAGCTCTTCTTGTCGATTTCTAGCAGCTTCTTAATGATGTTGACTAAAGATTTGTTAGAAGACTCTGCCAACCCATTGCCTTGCAGATGATAGGTAATTGAGTGACCCAAAATGATGTGATATTTATGAAAAAACTCTACCATCCTTTTTTATTTGAAAGTTGCTGCGTTATTAGTGATTAACTTATTCGGGCAACCAAAACGAGACAAGATGTTGTTTTCAAGGAATGAAATAATTACCGCATCTGTAGTTTGTCTGGTGGGAATTTCTTTGATCCATTTCATGAAATAATCAGTTGCCGTGAGAATCCACCGATGCTGACCGGAAGAAGCGGGATGAATTTCACCAATGAAATCCAACCCCCATTGCTGAAAAGGAGCACTCACCTCAATAGGCTTATGCGGCAAAGACTGTAATTTCTGGCTTCCTTCAAAAATATGACATTTATGACAGCTCTTGACAACCTTATATACATCAGCAAACAATGTCGGCCAATAGTATCCCGCTCTAAAAACTTTATTTTCTATTGTTTTCCAAAAAAGGTGACCACCACAATCTCCTTCATGGAAATCCTCCATGACCTGCTTTGCCTCTTCTTCCACCACGTAATTCAACAGAATGCCACCGGGATCTTTCCAATAAAGTGCAGAATTTAGAATGCAAAACTTAGCAGCCTTTAATTTGAGAGTTGTACTTTTGTTTCTACTCATGCCGGGTGGTGGTGACAAATTATGAAGCACATATATGATATCTAAATACCACGGAGAAAGAGCAAACATTTTAGATATATGAATTGACGAACCTTCCTCATTCTCATCGGACATAGTAGCGATTAGATTTATGTCTAAGGCATGCAAGTTTGATTCGGCCATTAAATTTTTCAATTCCTATCCTTTAACAAGCTTTGTGGGCTCTATTTCCACATCATACTCCAACAAAGATGCAATCCACTTGCCTCGTCTTCCTTCTAGATCTGTCTACGCTAAAACATCTTTGACAACAACGTTAGGAACATAAGCCAAAATATGAGAATGCAGAATGTATACCCTAAAATCTTTCAATGCTTTCACAAGTGCGAGGGCTTGCTTCTCAATGATGTTGTACTTTAGGGCTGCATCTCTTATAGCTTGGCTGAAGAAAGAAATTGGTCTTTCGTGATCATTTATTTTCTGCATCAACACAGCTGCCATAGTATGCTCTGAAGCGAATGAAAACAATATAAAATCCTGAGTGTATCCCGGGCTGATTAGAACTGGAGCTGAAGAAAGAGCCAATTTGACTAAATTGAAAGATTTTATAGCCTCTTCCATCCACTTCACTTGGCTATCCTTCTTAAGCATGTTTGTAATCTCTCTTAGGTGTTCAGCAAGATTAGGTACAAAGCGGCGTAAAAAAATCATTTTACCATTGAAAGATTGAATCTCCTTCTTATTCTGGGGCAGGTCAATTTGCTGAATTGCTTGTAGATGTGCTAGATCAATACGAATGCCATCTTTTGAGATAATGTGCCCAAGTAGTTTGCCTTCCTCCATGTCAAACAAGCTCTTTTTCAAATTCTGCGACAGACCATATTTTCTGCACTTTTGAAAAACAGTTTTCAGATGATACATGTGTTCTTCATCTGATTTGGAAAACACTATCAGATCATCAAGGTACACAAACAAAAAGACATCCTTCTCATTTGCGAAAGCCAAGTCCATTTCCCGCTGAAAGGTGGCACCCATGTTCTTCAAACCAAAAGGCATTTTAGCATAATGAAAAGTTCCCCACGGAGTGGTGAACGTTGTCTTGTCTCGGTCATCTTCATGGACAAGAATTTGGTTATATCAAGAATAACCATCGAGTAGTGACATACGAGATGCTCCAACTACTCGCTGAAGTATATGATCCATTTTGGGCAGTGGATAGTTATTTTTCAATGAAACTTTATTGAGATTCCTAAAATCAATGCATAAGCGAATCTCACCTGTCTTCTTTCGTACGGGCACCAAATTAGAGATCTAGTCCGAAAATCTGATGGGAACAATGATTCCTGATTTGTACAACCTGTTTATCTCCTTTTCAATTGATGGCAGCAGTTTTGGATTTAGCCTTCTGAACTTCTGTCTGAAAGGTTTCTGATTAGGCTTAATGGGTATAGTGTGCTAAATTATATTGGTATTGTATGTCTTCAAGTCAGAATAGTCCCAAGCAAACACATCAACAAATGAAAACAACAAACTGATATATTTGGCTTTTATCTTTGGTGGCAATGCTTTAAACAGTTTTACCATTTTAGGATTAGCAGTTGTTCCGATATTGACCTCTTCAACACCCTTCTCTGTTGGCTGCAATGTTGGTTTGCGGGCTACGTCATCTTGATCAAAGAGTTCTTCTAAAGGTATCAAGCCCTTAGGAATAATGTTATCCTTTAGTTGCAACACGTCCATTTGATTGATCTGCACATCATCTTTACAATCATCATTTTCTACATCAATTGAGGTTTCTTTGAACTTACCTTTGTTTTGCAGAAAATCATCAATCTCCTCGTCATCTTGGAAAACTTGCCAATATCTGTGATTGTCGGGGACAGTCGGATGATGCTTGACATGGATTTCGAATTTATTACTAGAGTTCATTAGAATCTTCAAACTACTGGCTGCCTTAGCAAGAGCATCAACAATGCTATTTTGAACACGAGGCACACATGTCAAGGTATATTCTGAAAATAATTCAGGATGTCTAGAACTGCATTCCGGTAAGCCTGCATCCGAGGATGCTTTACTTGATATTTTCCTCTGACCTGATTAATCACCAATTCAGAGTTGCCATATATTGCAATCCTCTTAGCATTCAACTTTCTTAGAATTTTTAGGCCAGCAATCAAAGCTTCATACTCAGCTTCATTATTCAAACAATCAAAAGCTAACTTGTAAGCACATACCCGCACATTACTAGGCACTTTGTGCGGGGCAGAGAAAGGACTGCGTACCCAAATACCAATTCCAGCACCATCATTTCCCTCTGCACCGTCAAAATCCATGGTCCACAAACCTTCTTCCTCTTCTTCTAAGTGCCAAAATTCTGCTGGCTCTGTTTTTCCTGCTTGTTGTTCGTTACCTTCAGCTGATTTCTCAATAGTGTTTTGTTGTTCTCGTCCTTCTTTCTTCAAAACTTCTCTAAAATTTTCTGCCATTTCTGGAATACTTTCTGCTTCTACTAACTGACTATCAATATCATTGAGAGTATTTGAATACAAAACAAAAGACTCTATATCTGTATGTACATAATTAATCGGATGATTAATGGGTTTCTCCTTGCTTGTAATCATGTATTTCATTTTTTGTTCCTGATACAGTTTCCTCATTTGGCCAAACACAAGAATTGTTGCATAGGAGAAATCTAGTTGTAGTGTCCCTTTCAATTTTGCTGCCCAATACCTGGAAAGAAGCATGCCGAACGTGGGAGGAATATCCGCTACAACAATATCCATCAAAACATTCTTCATTGGGATTTGATCCAGACTCACAACCAAGTCTTTGATGAGCCCAATACATCTTACTCTGTTGGAATCAAACAAATAGGGATCATGGTATTTCTGGGTGATGTCCAAACCCATCTTATCCATGATAGCCTTGGGCATGAGATTGTGAGAAGCTCCGAAATCGAACATGGCATTATGTAACACAAAATCATGCAATCTTAAACTGATATAACAAGGTGGCACATCACTATCTGGAGACTCACCATTCAATGTTAGCCCAAAAATAATTTTGGGTTGATCATCTTCGAAATTCACCATATCGTACATTGGATCAAAATTCAAAATTTTAGAAACTTGCCCTCTATAACTGTTGTTCCTCATTATTTCAGTCAAGGGAATGGATACCTTCAATTTAGAAATTTCATTCTCTAAACTAAAAGCGGAAGTCTTTTCTACCTCTTTGACTGGGACTTATTTCTTTTCCTTTTCTCTCGATACAATTTGCTGATTTGATTTTTTTGTTGATGGTGATTTGCTGCTATCAGGATCAAGTGCCTCTTCTCCTTTCTTTTGTGCAACTGATGAATCATTCTTTGATGCGAAAACTTCCTTCCACTCTTCTGAATTGGGTTAATCGGCACATATCTGTTTCTAAGTGAATATTGTCGCTGCTGAGTGGACAGAGAATTCATATAGCCTCTTTGATACTCATCTGATTCTTCTTCCAAAACTGTGTCACTTGCTAGAATGAAATCTACGTCTTTGTGTGCAGCTGAACTTTCTGCATACTCCTCATCTTCAATAATGTAAATAGGCAAATCATCAGGAGTAAATAAGTGGTTCTCTTCCCCTATTACATTCCCTTCCTCATCAGACTTCGTTCCATGCACAAAATTTTGCTGTAGAGGTGGTTGTACTGGCTGCTGTGCTATCTGATCTTGGGCTCGCTGATCTCTCTGCCTTATTCTATATTGTAGCTGTTGCTAGCCACGGAAGTTAGGATTTCTAACTTGTGGCTCAGGTTTGTCAAGTTTCACCCTTTCAAGCATCTTCTCTACCTTCTGGAGTAATTGATCCATCAAGGAAGACTCTTCTTTTACTGTGACCTTCTTTTCTACTTTTGCGCTAGCCCTCTTGGACAACAGATTTGCTTCAACGCTGACCACGATTTTTTGCATGTCTTCCATTGTGGCTGGCTCTATCTCTCTTAGTTGATAAGCCATGTTAGCATCAAAACCATCCAGAAACTTCATCATGGCTAGTCCCACAGGTGGCCTTAGATGATTGAGAATTTCATTATAAACAGAATTGAATCTAATGCAGTAGTCTTGGACCGACTCACCAACGTTTCATTTGATTTGCTCATATTCAGCTAGAATTTGAAGAGGATTCTTTTTCACTTCCCAGCGGTCTAAAAATTGTCTTTTCAGGTCAGCCAAGGTAGCAATACGTGCAGCCGGAAAACCTCTGAACCATTTCCTAACTTCACCCGCAAATGTTTGTACAAAGAGTCTCATTGTCA
Source organism: Pinus tabuliformis (assembly GCA_031772625.1). Classification (NCBI taxonomy): domain Eukaryota; kingdom Viridiplantae; phylum Streptophyta; class Pinopsida; order Pinales; family Pinaceae; genus Pinus; species Pinus tabuliformis. Next base: position 769,262,720 of record CM062815.1, read on the forward strand.
CATTTTCTGCATCGATTTCATGAAGGTCACAGAAATCTGCCATTCTGTCCACATGTTGATGAGCGGTAATGATTTTAGGAGAGCCATCAAACAAAGGGATTTTGTTTTGATAATATACAGGCATATCATCTAAAACTTGAGGCAGCACAAGAGGTGAAAAACGAGCAGCCATCACTCTTGGTGGGTTTGGTCTTGTAGGTTTTGGAGGAGTGTGTGCAGCTTGTAGGGAATTAACAATGGGAGTTTGAAGTTGTGTCACAATATAATCATCAATTGACCGGTTAGCCCTTTCAGTTTCTAGGTCTACAAGAAACTGCAGATTGGGGACAGTAGAGTCAATAACCCTTTCGGATTTGGTCTCAAACAATGATATTTCAAGCTACTCATCAAAATCAAGCTCTTCAAGATACTCAAAAATGTCAGGACATGAATGGGATTTGAACACGAGAGTTATAGAGCTCTCTTGACAAAGAAGTCTTGGAATCAAATTGGGATTTTCGTAGATATGAGGAGGATCTGGATCTGGATTAGCTCTGGTATATCTTCTTGAAGCCAGCGTGCTATTTTCAAAAAATCAAAAGGACATGAACAACGTACTCATCCTATCAGATCCTAAACTTATCATCGGGAAGCTTAGAATTAACAGAAGTATTGGGGTGTTTGTAGGTTAAGCCTACCGTTTACGCAACGAATAAGACTAACAAACAAAGAATTTCGTTCCCTAGTGGAGTCGCCACTATGTTAGAGCCTAAATCTGCCTTAGGCTGAAAGAAGGCAAAATTTAGCATAACCACAAACCACACTCAGTCTGGTAGCTAGCCCTACCAGAATAGGAGAGGGCTCTCTCCAGGTCATGCTTAGTGAGGAATAAAAAATATGGTCTAATATGACTTAAACTGAATGCTGATTTTAGGCTAGTAAATAGATATGGAAAAAGGCAATTTTTGAATGACTGAATTTTACGGGCTATGTGGGACCAAAGGACCGCATGAGCTGGGAAATTAAATCAAAGACACATGATATTTCATGAGGCAAGATAGGTGGGAGATTTAGAAATCATATTTAAATAAAATGGAGTGTAAAGACTGTTGAGAAAAGCTAAAAATGGCATACGCAAGAATCCTTTTCAGACAGAAGAAGATATACAAAATATGAATGCTTTACAAGGCAGAGCATAAACTGAATTCTACCTCTTATACTTAAGATCATTCAACCAGAAATGATTATGAATGGATGGTAAACATAAAAAAATACATATGAAACATAGAAAGAAAAACACATTTGCTAAACTCACACCACAGGGATCTCATGAATCAGAGCTGCATCATTCTATTAATTTCCAAGCCAAAACTGTACAATGAAAGTGCTAAGTTTTTCTCCACGTTATTCCCAGAAACTCCAACCTTTTACAAATGACTTTCAATACAATAAATAAGCTTTTCCATGAGAAATTGGATCGACCCAAAGTTGGGGGATTGTTTAATCATTACAAACGGAAATGAAAATCCAACCATCAGTAACATGAGCAGCATTACATTTAATTTCTCTGATGACCAATAAAAAAAAAAAAAACAAAACAAAAATGTAGCGTAGATCTTATGGGGTGACTGTTCTCCTTCCATTTGGCCATTTCAATAACAACTATCATTTTAATAACATGGCTTTTAAATAAGATGTGCCTTTAATGAAGAGAAAACATCTATTGTTAATGAACGGGCCCACCTGCAATTTTCGTTTAACTCACCCACGTGCCAATATTCACTTTCAACTGTCTTCACTTCTAAAACATAGTACCATAGCCAAAAATCATTGAACAGGCTTTGAAAAAGTTACTTGGAGAAAATCACACTGAAACAAATCAAATTCTCGTAGAGCAGAAGTGATTTGGCCTTTCGGTCTCTGTGCGCTGCGCCAAAATATGTATGCGTCGCACCACTTTGGAGATGGTTTTGAGGCACTTCCTGAAGTCCAAATGGAGCCCAAGTGTGCTTGCTGGAAATACCTACTTGTCTACTTTTCAACGCAAGTGGCATTTTTGCCTTTGGATGCCATTTTCCCCTCAAAAAGATCAATTTCCTAAGACTACTTCCTGTGTGTCAAAATACAGGCAGAGAGGTCATTTTTTGGGTGTTTTTGACCTCCTAAGGACTCAAGACTTTCCCAAACTTCTTGGACATGCAGTAGAAATCATTATTTTTCATGAAAAATGTGAAAATATAAACTTTTTTTGATTTCGAGCTCCCTATCAAAAGCGCGCACCAGGTGGCACGACGCATAGGGAGAAAAACCCTGTTTTTTGTGCAAAAAATTTCAAAATGCCAAAATGTGCTCCAAATTTCTTGAAATTTGGGCTGTACCCTCTCCCTCACATGTCATGCTAGGAAAAGAGGTCTCGGCCAAGATTCATAGCCGATCTTGCTCTTTTTTCCTATTTTGTATTTTTGTCAACTTCCTCAATTTTGCCTTTAGGCTCCTGATTCTCGCTTTGGAGCTCATGTTTCGGGCAATGTAATGGTGAGTCATGCACCTCAGAATTTCTTTTTCCCTATTAGCCTTCTCTAACAGCTTCTCCAAGTGAATTTTCACTTTCTCTAAAACATACTCCCAGTCCTCATCTCTTTGCTCCATAGGTCTACCTTGTGCTGCCATGATGTGTTGTTGGTTTTCCTTCATTAGTTGCAACTCTATCTCAGTTTGCTGATCCTCAAATTGTTTATTCCTCTGCTCTAGGTATTTCATATTCCATATAGCTCTCTCCAAGTCAATGGATAAGGCTTGGATCTCTATTTGCTGCTCCTGGATGATCTCTTTAAGTTGTGCACTTTGTGGACCCGTATCTGGATCATCATCATGAAAGAGATTGAAGTCGGTCTCTCGTTCACCCGATGGCCCCTCATCCTGCATTGGGCTCTTGCCTCTATCCTATACCTATGGTGTTGATGTCAGAAGTGAGGCCCCTTCCACCCCGGGTGGAGATAACACTCGCTTGGCTACCGCAAACAACTGCCTGGTGCCCTTCTGGTAGGTAATGAAAATCGGCACAGTAGCAGTGTGTGGGTCATGGCTTTCATGCTGATGAGAAGGTCTACCTGTCTCAAATCTAGTCTCTGAAGGTCCCTGTGAAGCTCGGAAGAAGTCATGAGAGATGAAATCATCCCAAGAGATACCCTATAAATCAAGCTGACACACCACCAAAATCTTGATGAGAGAAAAATGACAAATGCTGTTGAACTGTTGCTCAGGGGTCTTGTGTTGCACAAGGGCGGTCATCCTTTCTATGTTTCGGCATATGAAATATGGGATGTTCATCATGTGTACCCGAGTGAAATGCATGAGCAACCTGATGTGATAAGCATATAACCAGGAGAAACGACCTTCACAACTGAAATACTTCATAATTAACTTCATTAGAGGGACATATTCATCTTTAAGATATCAGAATGGAAACACCCACTTAAGCTGCCTCAAGAAACTAGGTTTAACAGATGGCTCATAGTGTTGTTGGTCAACTCTTTGTCTCTTGTTCCATGGCTCTCCAATATTAGGCATGCCAGTAGCTAATGAGATAGATTCTGGTGTAAGTGTGAAAGTAACACCAGCCAAAGTAACTTGAGCACCATGTAAATGTAGAACAAATAGGCGAGCCAACTCATGGTGAAATTGAACATTTGCAACCGTTTCAAAAAACTCATAGCATGACTGAAACTAAAAACAAGAGATGACAAGAGGGCAGGCCTGAAATTCTGTGAGGGTAGTCGGTTCTTCTCTAGCATGTCTGCCACTTTTATGAGGCCTCTGGGGTGCATGTCCTTCCGTGGGTGGGTCACTTTGAGTTTCCATCTCATAGTCAGATGAATGATTAGATGACATCATTGATGCTATGAAAACTGCTTGGAGAAATGAATGTTGGTCGCAAGACTGTGTTGGACTGTTGTTGTAATATGGTTGAAATCTATCACCAAGGGAGCAATGTAATAAGGGACTGTTAGGGAGGGAGAATATGAAGGGATTAGGAGTATTAGGATAGATTTTATTTAGGGCAATGTAGGAGGGTTTGGGAACTTTGCATAGGGTAGGGTTTGGGGTTTTACATTGGGCAATGGGTGAAAGGGAATTGGGGACAAGGGTTTAGTAATTTTAGGGGATAGGGAACAATGACATTCAAAGGGATATGGTATAAGGAAAAAGGGAATGAAGGAAAAAGGGACAGATGGGATGGAAGGGGAACTTGGTAACAAAATGATGAATTTGCAACCCTTAACAGCAATTGACATAAGGATTTTTAGAAGTAGGGTTTGGAAATTTTGTTTCAAACATTTGGAACCATAAACCACCATCACACAACACACAAAAATGGATGAACCACCAAGATGTCGACCCTACCTAGCACGTCCAAGCAATTCAATGGTGATTTGGAGGAATTTCAGGCGTTTTTTGGGTGTTAGACTGTATGCGTAGCGTCGCCTGTTATATACGCCGCACGCTACCGATGCGTCACACCCGTTCAAAATTGCACTGGAGGATCATGCCCAATGCGCCGCACTGCCCAGTGCGTCATGCCACTTACTGTGTGCACCGCGCCTGTCAAGACACCTCCAACTTTACCCAAAACGTGCGCTGGCTCACCCAATTCACTTTGAAATGCTTCTCTCCGACCTTGGCATTTAAAATGACCTTGATCCTTATGAGAAAATGTGTATAAAGACATGGAGACATGGTTTTGATTTTTTTTTCTTCAAAACCAACTTTTGCAATGTTTTGTTTTGGCACGTTTTCCACAATTTAATGCAACTCTGTATTTCACATCCCCTTTTTGGATTTTTGACTAAAATGATGAAATTTTTGGCAATTTTTTGCAGGGGTAGCTGACATGGAATTTGGCAAACGATGATCAGAATCTAATTTTGAAGTACTTCATGGTGGAGAACTTTACATATTTATCATAAAAATTAATTTGATGATTTCCTCTTCAAAACAGCGTTTTGAAGAGGAATCACCCTTGAGCATTATGGATGATGAAAATCTGGAGATGAAACTTGTTGAACCTCCCTCTGGCCTGTTGGCATTATTGGGTACTTTGAAAACACGAATTATGAAACCCTAGACCTATGACTGATATGATTTTTTTCCCATCAAAAGACTAAATATTGACTGTCATTTAATGAACTTTGATGAACAGACCTAAGCCAGCAGGTACAAAGCATGAGGGGTAATGACTAACAAGACCCTTTTGTCAGAGTATGGCATGCCCCTAGCGGAATGAAGCTGAGCGAATAGAGCGAGACACCTAAAAATGAAATGCAGAAAGAGTTTTGATCTCCAATGGAGGAATGACAAGACCGACTCTAACAAGGTGGACCATATTCCAAGGAGAAATATCATGGATATCTTTATGAGTCATGGGATTTGTATCTAGTATTTAGCGATAAGTTGAGACAAGTATGGATCTAGCATATATTTAAGGGATCTACATTTATTGAGTAGATATCCCTAATTCATGTATAAATAGGAGGATCATCCTTCGAAGCAAGCTAATAGTTATCATTTTATTCATTAGCATCAGATTTATGATTGTTCATTCTGCATGAATAATATAATTTTCTCCAATCATGAGTTATGAGTTTTGTTTGATTCTTAAGATGTGATAGTTGTTCTTGTGTGCTGATTGAGGAATGGAAGGATCCCCATCAACCACAATCTACATACAACTGTAACATATTTTGATTTATGTTATTTTATTTAATATAATGTGCTTTACTTTCTATAAGTGTGTTTTTCTTTCTGCAAGTTTGATTTACTTTCTTACATTCGATTTTATTGTTATTAAATTTTTTACTTACTAGCTATCTTAGTTTTCTTTCTTGACAATTAAATCACTAGTTGCTATTTACGGCTTTCTGGATTAATTTACTGCTTTCTAGATTATCATAGTTTGCTTCTTATATTTTTTTATAGATTAGTTTTATTTTTAATAGTTTAGAAATGCCATGGCGTTAACTAATTCATTCCATCTTTAGAATTTAATTTAGTTTTCTCGCATGAGATTTATTATGCAATGTTCTTTAGTTAAATGTGTAATATGTATTTCCTTTCTCTCTTCCCATCCTAAAAAACCTTTCTACATCATTTTCATCTGAGGTCCCATATTTTTTGGTTTTCTTCCAAGTTTATGAAACCCTCAGGTTGACATATTAAAACGACAAGGGATTTAGCATACCATTAAATCACCCTATAGAGCTGTTAAGGAAATAACTGCCGTGGGCACTTCACTCGCATGACACTTCCGCATTATCTTTCCTACTAGGATCTACGCTGCAAATTGTACCACCTGGTCTGTTATGGACCAGATAGAATATCCACACTTTCCCTTTAGAAGCCTGAACTCGATCTTCATGTGGTTTGCGAGTTGTTTTTCCTCGGGGTTTCTCGCAAACTCATTTGTCGGGTCCGCTCCTTTATATGTTAGCTTAGTAATCTGATGGATTAACATATCTGTGATGGGGATAGGTTCCCCTATCCATAAACACCCATCATGCACTAATGCAAGAAACTAGTGCACACACGTTGTATTGATGTTGGAGTGGTGAAAATGAGGTACGAATAGCATGTGCAATAGTCCCGATAGCTGAACTCCTTTGACGCATTTCATCAGTTCCAACTTCATGAACCATGTATATTCATAGTATATGTGAGACATATACTGATTTGTTTTCAAATGTGGGAATTTCATCTAGTTGGCAAGGTCCCAGTATTCCATATTTAATGCTGGTATGTCAGCTAAGAGCGCACCCTCAAATGCAACTTCAGCTGAGAGTAGTGGCGTGGAAATTGAAAATTTTCTAGAATCGGGGTCTTTGGTCACCTTCTTCTGCCCTATTCATGGAGCCACATATGTTGGAACCATAGTGAGTGGTTTAGCATCCTCAGAATCCAACTCCTCAATCCCCTTGCAAAGTTCCTCTTCATCTAGATCAAGGGGAACAAAAGGTTTCTTTTGCCTCCATTTTTCCCTTATCTCGCACCTTCTGCAGATTCTTTGTAGGTGACTAACACACTGGTTCTAAGACCAACTTCTTTTGCTTTGACTTGGAAGCAGACTGCTTTGGCTTAGGAAACCTCGGTGACATAGGTACTGCTGGTGTAGCTTCTATGCATGTAGCTTCTGTAGCTGGGGCCTCAGATACCACAACTTCAAAACTCATAGCCTTAGATATCCTCCCCAAAGAAACTCGGCTTAATGTATCATAATAATGAGCAAGCCCTGGGTGCTTGAACAAAACCTCCCAATCTTCTCGGTGCATGCAAGAAATTTGTAAACATCAAAGTGTTTCTTTGCAGACCAACAAGATATACTTGTAGTGATTTTCAGATTCATATCTGACCGTTTCCTCCATAAATTTTTCATAAATTCACCTTCAGTGGAATATTTTCAAAAAAATTTGCCTTAATTGCCACCTACCCACTCCATCTAAAGGGACTTTGGTAGTCTAATTGGCTACAGTGACTCCAACGGCTATCTTTGGGCTAGGCTACATCTGTTGCACCCTGAGCATGAATTCATCTGTTGCACACTTGGCAATCTTTGCATAGCCTGTTTACTGCCTTGTCCTCCCAGTCAAACAGTGTACTTTATAATCCTACACTCCCTTGAAACTACGTGGAGCACTAAGACTATCTTGCTACCATATAGTCATTGCATAGGGGCTGGATCCCCTGTATAACGCTTTAGCTAGCTCCCATTCACTCTTCCCATAAAAGGTTCACCATTCAGCTATACGAGTTGAACTGCGCCACCCTCCGTAATTTCCTTGACAATATATGGTCCTAACCAATGCATATGGAATTTACCTAGAAATTTGGTTAACCTTCTATCATATAACAACACAAGATCACTTATCTTGAAAGTGTGAAGCTTGATATGGTGATCATGCCATGCTTTTTCGTGTTCCTTCTGTACTTGTTGGTGGAATCCCAGTATAAATCGCTCCTCCTCTAACTCCATTAGTTGCATGACGCGTTCTTCCAAGGCCTCGCGATCCGCCATATCTATCAAAGCTGCTATGTGGAGACTAGGTATAATGTACCCCATAGGCATCACCGCTTCGACCCCATATAGCAATATGAATGGTGTTTTCCCTTTCATCTTCTTATAGATTGTCCTATAGGCCCATAATACTACAGGTATGCACACATCCCAGTCATTCTACTATTCGTTACATACCTTTTTCAATGCTTTCTCCAAAATTTTGTTAAAAGCTTCAATAGTCCCATTTTCCTGTGGATGATATGGTGTGCTCTTCTGATGGTAGACCTGAAATTCATCTGTCATTGCACTAATAGTTTCATTCAGAAAGTGTTTTCCGCTATCAATCTTTAAAACTTTCGGGCATCCAAACCGTGTTATGAAATATTCAAATAATAATTTTGTTGTTGTATCCCCTGTATAATCCTTCACTAGTTGTGCTTCTGCCCATCAGGTTTAATATTTCATCACAGTGATAATGTAGTGAATGCCCATTTTCTTTCCAGGTGGACGAATTGGCCCAATAAAATCGCTCGCCCATTTCTCAAATGGCTGTAAATATACATGAGGATGTAGCAATAGTTTGTACAACAGTGACAGATTTCCAGGCCTTTGACATGCATCGCATGCCTTATGATATGCTTTGGAATCCTCGTGCAATGTTGGTGTTATAGACATTTTTGTGCCTTACAACATGGAGCATGAAATGTCAATAAACTGAGGGATCCAAAGTCCCTAAACATGTTGTTCTTACCCTTAGAGGAACAAGGTCAGCAAACCACAGCACTGCAAATCAGTTCTCCACTGAAAAACACTCAAAAACAGGTCAATTTTGGATCAAAGCAGCTGCTCCAAAGGCTACCTGCACTGCATAGCAAGTGCAACAAAGGCTACCTGCGCTGCATCGCAAGTGCAACAAAGGCTACCTGCGCTGGGCGTACTCAGACATGTGGAGGAATCTTTCTCTCAATGTGCCAGTGCCCAGGAAGCTTCCAAAAAGACACTTGATCATAAGATTCGCCTAATGATGAGTTAAGAGCTTCTAAAACTCCAAGTGGAAGGTAGAAACTCCGAGTGAAGAACTGAAGAACAACTGGAGTTGAAGAGGACAACAAGTCACACATCAAGCTGACTTATCTTCACTCCAAAACTCTATATAAGGATCTCATCCCATGGGATCTGGAGAGGCCGGAATTTTGTGCAAAGAATTGCTGTTGGTTTACAGTTGTGAGTATTGGGTGATTGCTTGAGGGAGGTGAAGAAGAGATTTCTCTCCATCGGGAAGGTGATGCTGGATTGGACCTCTCATGGTTGTATCACCGCCTGAACCTTACTTCCATATATTAATAAAGCATTTGAGGTTCTTCTATTCGCATGTGTTTCAATGGTGTATTGTCTTACTTGCGTCTTTGATTTATGCTAATCCTTGAATCGATTATGAATGCATGCCTCTTGTAGTTTCCTTTTCTTGTCTTATTTGCAAGATCTCGTGTAGCTGGGCCCGTGAAAAGACTTGGATCTGGGAGCAAGCGGCAAACAAAGGAGATTGGATCGACCATTTGCGCAAGATATCGGTAAGTGGATCTCTTCCTTCTATCTCTTGCATGTCATAAAGAAGAAACTTTAGATAGCTTTGCTTTCAGCTGTTGCTAAGGAACTGTCACCCTTAGAGTGGGTTAGGGTCATTCCGAGTTGGATACTTTCCCCCACAACAGACTGGCGACTCCGCTGGGGAGCGTGTCTTGTTGGTAGCTTGTGTTTCTTGCTATTCATTTCTTGAACAAAGAGAGTACCGAATCGAACTGCATTCGAGTCTTTCGAATGAAAAGTAGAGGGCAGCTACTCTAGCCTAGTGCTGGGCCTGTTTATGATTTGAAGAGCAGATCCACAAGGACTCTTTTTAGCTCTTTGTGATAGTGTTCATCTTCCTTTAATCATCCTCTAGTGTATACTTGACTGACAGCCTCTGATTTGGCCAAAAACCGCTCATTTTTGAGCAAACTGTGACCCGGAATCTGAGAAAGACGTGACTTGTCTCATCAGTGCAGCTACCACAAAGGCTACCTGCACTGCAACGCAGGTCCCGAAGGGGCTACCTGCACTGCATCTCAGATTGACAGTACAGCACCTGCGCTGATCCAGTTTTGCCTTGTGCAACTGGGATTCCCCACTCTCTGTTGCCCAGTTTTTAGTATTGTTTTTGCAGCCTGTTGTCAACCTGTATACCCAGCTGAAACCACTTCTATTTGCCTTCATTCCCCCTCGGTTGTATGAAGAAATCGTGATTGTTCTTATTGTATTTCTTGTTGTCATTCACAGTTTCCCATAGCGAAAGTGAACTAGTCTTGCTATGACCTCTTGGATCTAGACCTATGAGAAAGTGTCGTTGTGATTCTGAGAGCTAGTTTATTGCTGTTCATAGCTACTTGAGCATTTGCTTTCGTTATATGGTTCGAATTTCAGTATTTCTTGTGTTGAAACGAGTGAATCTTAAGGTGTTCTTTTGATAATTGGACAAACACTTGTTGCTTTCACTTGAAATTGAATTCGAAATCATACAACAGCTTTCTTTTTGTAATACATCAACATTAAGGAAGAAGAAAAGAAATACTTGCATTGTGCATGTGCATTTTGACAGTTTGCATGCTGATTTAGGAAAAGTGCATCAGTGTGTGCTCTATGATCTGTTTGAAAAGATGATGTCTTTCTTTTCCTTCAGTAGTTAAGATTTTCATAAGTTGAAAGAATCGAAAAAGCTTGCTTATCATTCTTAGACTGCATTTAGGAGTTGTATCATACATCACGTGGTGATCCATAAAGGCAAACTGCTAAGCAAGATCAACCTAAAAAGAACTGAATTTATCTAACAACGCTTTGAAACATAACGAAACACAGTAGAGGTCTAGGTAGAGACGTGAACCGGCGTCGTTAAACATAGTGACTGTCGATCTCTACGAAGGTGGGTAATTCCTCCTGAGAGACGATAGCACTAATACGGACTTGTGCCCCCGCGTACCGTCGCGTATATTGGGGGACCCCTATAGGAACAAAGCCTTTATCCATAGGAAGCCGTGTCAGCCGCCCTACTGATCGCGATGCAGTGAACACAGCATTCACGAAGATCGACCACTCGTATCGTAAAACGTATTCTATGGTTTCGCGAAAGGTTTGGCACACCCTCTGCCTAGAACTCCAGAGTAGTTTCTTTTGGCCTTTTTCAAACTCTATAACTGAAAAAGTCCATCCGAGCATTTGTCACTTCGGGCTCGTTAATACATCGAAGGAGACTAGAGTCATCTTTAGCTTTTTCTCGACTCTTAAAAAGTGAAAAAGCAAGTTGTGTCTAAAGCGTCGTCATAATAAAATTCATTTTAAACGGAACATAATCACCTCCTATTCCTGCGTTGATCTTCGAAGTTAGTCTTTTGGCATCGTAAGTTCTTGTAGAATCGCTAAAATCTTTTGGATAGAGTCAAAATGTCTGAACAACCGTCAACATCTAGGACTGTGTCGTCCAACACAGCAACAGCAGAGCCTCCTGCTGCCACTCCAACGATGTTTGCTGGTATACCATCTGTCCCGACAAATTGCCAACAACAAGCCGGAGTCCCATCAGGGACAAGAATATGGTTAGTTCCTATTTCTTCATCCGGATTATCATCTGGTACTTCTTATGTTGAAACTCAACAAATTGATCCAATGTGTCTTCAAAGGCCAATTTACCCTTTAAGTACTGGATTTCCACCATGTGGAGGGAAGTATGCTCTTTCATTGTTCCCTCCCGAAGAACAACCATGTGGGAGTTTACAACAAAGTTCAGGTCAAACTGGAATCACATCTAGCGGTTGGGTACCAATACTGCCTCAACAATCAGGAGTTACATATTCAATGCAACCAGTACACCCTGTGTCGAATATTCCCACCACACGTGCCACGGCGAATGCGTCGCAAGTACAAGCGCTACCTGTTGTAATACAACAACCTCTTGTCTCGGCGGCTCAATCACAATCTCAGGGTAGTGCCTCCTTATCTGGAGCGACTCAGGCTCGAACAAGTACTGTGACTCCTCATCTTGGTCAATCATCCAGTATTGGTCAACAACAAATGGTCCAACAACCAGAGCTGGTTCAATCTCAACAACCACCATTCCAACAATCATATCAAGGACCTGAGCAACAAGTCTTTGTAAGTAATGGGCAACCATGCTATAATGGTTATGCCCATCAACTTTGTCAAAGTTGTCAGCACTATGCTGGTCTGCAAAGACCCATTGCTCAGGCGATACCATCTTATCCTGGATATGCTTCGCCTAACCTGAACCAACAGTTGCCCTTTGTAGCAACTCTAGAATTGCCAGATCTAAACCGGCTGACGAATGATCCAATTGCTTATGCCCCTTGGTGGCCAGCGATTCCGCATAAACTTCCATCGGACATTCCTAAATTCAATGGAAATCCAGGTGAAGACCCGTCGAATCACGTCATGACTTTTCATCTGTGGTGTTCATCGAACACTCTAAACGATGATTCGATAAGACTTCGCCTCTTCCAGAGGACATTGACAGGTCCAGCAGCTAAATGGTACATTGAATTGCCAAGAGCCTCTTTCGACAATTTCAGCTCCTTAGCCACGACTTTCTTAACCCATTTTCAATTACCGATAAGGTATGAAACGGGAACAGAACAGAAACAGAAACCCCCGACAGGGTGTCATATATGCGATGAGGATCATTGGACGAAAGATTGTCCACATATAGCTGAAGTTAAGAAACTCTTCAAGAGTTCAAAAACCCCAGCAGTATTGACTGATCCGTTTCCTAATCCAAGACAAAATCTGGTTGCTAATCAAAATGCTTCCCGATCCCAAGTGCTTATGTTGTCCACCTCGAAACAGCAAAATAATGCTTTGACAAGGAATAAAGATTACAGGAATCCAAAGCAGTTGAACAACAAGGCAAATAAACAACCTAGTAGTTCAACAACAACTTTGACCAAAGTTGTGCCACCCGTCGTTCTTAAACCAATGATAAAGTCGCCAAAGGGAGTAGTACCCAAATCGACATTTAATCCTCGTGAAAGAATAACACAGGATTATAATATAATAGAGGACCTGGCCCAATCGTCATCCGCTATGTCGACACTTGAGGTAGCGCAAAATTGCACCTCCCAAGAGCAAGCTTTATTATCAGCCATAGCTGGGATTGGCCCAATGGATTCCAATCTTCTGGCCTTTGATCATAAAGGATATGACCCTCAGATACCAGCTCAACTAGCTTTCCTTATTCAAGTGAAAGCCCTCAACAAAACTGTTCATCGAACAATTATTGACGAGGGGGCATCTACATGTCTTATGTCGATGAGTTGCTGGAAAAATTTAGGCTCACCACCCTTGTCAAAATCGTCAATGACATTAAAAGCATTTGATGGACGATCATACACTCCATACGGGATTTTAAGTAACTTGCAAGTTGAACTGGGGGGCAAAACAGTAGAAGTTGATGTGGAAGTAATCGACGGAAACCTCGATTACAACATCCTACTGGGAAGGCCTTGGATATATGCCATGGCTGCAGTTGTGTCGACCTACTTCAGGAGGATTGTATTTCCTTTTCAAGGAAAAGTTACAATCGTCGACCAACAAACATTTCTCCCCAACAGTTCTCAAGTTACGAGAAGCAGCACAATGATCCATGAAAGTAATCAATCGCTCCAAAATATTGGAGTAGGTCTCCTCAAAGACCCTGCCTTAATGGGTACTTTTGCCCTACCGCCGGCGGGTAATCTGGCGGAAGTAGCCACAGCGGAAACCTACAATATGAAATCTTCTATATCCAATGAATTCAGAAGATTCCTAAATATTTTGTCAGCATGGATCATCGCCCTAATGGAAATACTGTAAATACAGTGGGCTCCGAGGACGGTTCTTATCTCGTGTCAACCTCGTTAAAAAATGAAACAAGGAGTCTCGAGGATGGTTCTTTTACTATGTCAACCTCATTAAAAAAAAAATGAAACAAACCCCCTTTTCAAAACTCAAAGGTAAACCTTCATTCCAACCACCAAGTTGAATGCAATGAAGCTTGGGGGGCACCCTCCTTTGACATGCGTTATTATGATGCTGGGGGCATGCAAACAAAACGAGCAGTTTTGGCAAAGTTCATGCTCGTTAAAAAATAAACGCAAGATACGAGCAGTTTTGGCAAAGTTCATGCTCGTTAAAAAATAAACGCAAAACCGAGCAGTTTTAGCAAGAGTTCATGCTCATTAAAAAATAAATGCACATGTGAGCAAGCTTCCCCCAGAGTTCAAGCTCATCTAGAAAAAATGAACCGGTAAATAACCATTTCAGACCGTAAATTCATCAGCCATAAAAAGCCTTGGTCGTGTTTGCACCGTCACCTCCACTTTTCATTTGGCCGATCATTCACATCCCCTTGCTTGTTTACCTATTTTGAGGGACAGCTGCGAAGAGTGATTTCACCTAGCCATCCTTGTGACACTGCCGTGATTGGAAAATTCCAACCTGTACCTGGAATCTGCTGCTATCCTTGTTTATCACTCGTTCCTCAAAATACGAGTCTTCTTTGAGCTCTTTTCACTGACTCGTAAAATATGAAAGGTTTGCCGAGTTTTGGTCTTCCAGCTCGTTAAAAGGACCAGAAGAGCTATCCCTCCTCTAGATTTTAATCTTTTTGGACCTGAGGGATTATTGCACAAAAAGATCGAGCGCTTGTCTAGTTCGGCTCGATAAAGATATCGAACATTCATCCCTTCTGTATTGTTTTATACTTTTTCGGACTTAAGGGATTAGATGACGAAAAAGGACCCCTGGATTCCACTTTATGTACCCTTTTTAGACTCTCTAAAGATGAAAAGGACCGAGTTGTCTTTGTCGTTGGGCTCGTTAAAAATATTAGATAGCGACAAACTTGTCTTTAGACGAGAACGAGTTTCCCTATCGTTAAGCTCGTTAAAACATAGCGATGGGCTTGCCCGAAGGGCAGGTTATAGAACAAGCATATGTTATCCTCCTCAAGCTTGACAAAAATAAAGAGGTACTGGTCAGAAATGACTGGGGAAAAATTGGGAAGAACCTCAAAGCTTAATGGTAGCAAGTCGCTCTTGAACATGACACTTTTGCCTCCGTAAATATCGGGTTGGGTTATTATCATTCACCGGTCCCTTCACCATGGTCTCGCCATACCATCCATACATGGGGTAATGCTACCGATCCATCACATCAGTGTCGTTATATGTTCAAGAGATGTCATTCAGAAAGTGTCAACCGGGTCCCATCCACTATCGTACATCATATTTCATCCTTCCATGACCGCCACCCTGAATCATATTTCACAGATCGTTTTCACCATCATCACTAGCTCCGTTCCGTGTCACTGATGTGGGATTCATTAAGGCCCTCCTTTGACGGATCACTTCTTGTCGACATCAGTTTACTATCCAAGAAGTTGATCTAGGAACACCCCCTCAGTACTTTGAAGCTTGCATGCCTCAATGGCAAGTTTCTCACTCCCGGCGATAGGTATACATTAATGACCTTCGACCAGGAGACTTTGCGTGGTGTTCGATGTCAGATCCTATATTCACACCACGTGAATTGTGCTGCAGTACCTTGAGGGTCATCATCATTATCGGTGATTCCTCTCACGCTTGTTAACAGTTTACGTTATTGACTGGTAATCAAGCGATGTCTTTCCATGTTCGACTTCAAGAAATTCTCACATGGATCGACTTGTACTAGAGTGAAGATCGGACAAGTTTGAAGACCCCGGATCTAGTTTCATCCATCCGGGCTGCGATATATATTCAGGAGATAAAAACATAGACATGTGCAGCAGATGATCATCCTACTAAAAGGATGATAATTAAAAGCAGAGAATTATCAGTCTATTATCAGACGATCGTCTGTTTATGTACAGCAAATGTATTTATAAAGCTGAGCATGGGAAATGCCCACCTCAGCTAGATCATGAAAAGAAAGTATGAAAAGATAATGTATTGTATTGTATTTTGTTACAGGTCACCTCCCGACGATTTAAATGAACTTCGGATCCTCCTAATAAAGCATTTCACCCGATAAACGACCTCATACTTTAGGGGGCAACTGTTATAGACATTTTTGTGCCTTACAACATGTAGCATGAAATGTCAATAAACTGAGGGATCCAAAGTCCCTAAACATGTTGTTCTTACCCTTAGAGGAACAAGGTCAGCAAACCACAGCACTGCAAATCAGTTCTCCACTGAAAAACACTCAAAAACAGGTCAATTTTGGATCAAAGCAGCTGCTCCAAAGGCTACCTGCACTGCATAGCAAGTGCAGCAAAGGCTACCTGCGCTGCATCGCAAGTGCAACAAAGGCTACCTGCGCTGGGCGTACTCAGACATGTGGAGGAATCTTTCTCTCAATGTGCCAGTGCCCAGGAAGCTTCCAAAAAGACACTTGATCATAAGATCCGCCTAATGATGAGTTAAGAGCTTCTAAAACTCCAAGTGGAAGGTAGAAACTCCGAGTGAAGAACTGAAGAACAACTGGAGTTGAAGAGGACAACAAGTCACACATCAAGCTGACTTCTCTTCACTCCAAAACTCTATATAAGGATCTCATCCCATGGGATCTGGAGAGGCCGGAATTTTTTTGCAAAGAATTGCTGTTGGTTTACAGTTGTGAGTATTGGGTGATTGCTTGAGGGAGGTGAAGAAGAGATTTCTCTCCGTCGGGAAGGTGATGCTGGATTGGACCTCTCATGGTTGTATCACCGCCTGAACCTTACTTCCATATATTAATAAAGCATTTGAGGTTCTTCTATTCGCATGTGTTTCAATGGTGTATTGTCTTACTTGCGTCTTTGATTTATGCTAATCCTTGAATCGATTATGAATGCATGCCTCTTGTAGTTTCCTTTTCTTGTCTTATTTGCAAGATCTCGTGTAGCTGGGCCCGTGAAAAGACTTGGATCTGGGAGCAAGCGGCAAACAAAGGAGATTGGATCGACCATTTGCGCAAGATATCGGTAAGTGGATCTCTTCCTTCTATCTCTTGCATGTCATAAAGAAGAAACTTTAGATAGCTTTGCTTTCAGCTGTTGCTAAGGAACTGTCACCCTTAGAGTGGGTTAGGGTCATTCCGAGTTGGATCCTCCTTTGACATGCGTTATTATGATGCTGGGGGCATGCAAACAAAACGAGCAGTTTTGGCAAAGTTCATGCTCGTTAAAAAATAAACGCAAGATACGAGCAGTTTTGGCAAAGTTCATGCTCGTTAAAAAATAAACGCAAAACCGAGCAGTTTTAGCAAGAGTTCATGCTCATTAAAAAATAAATGCACATGTGAGCAAGCTTCCCCCAGAGTTCAAGCTCATCTAGAAAAAATGAACCGGTAAATAACCATTTGAGACCGTAAATTCATCAGCCATAAAAAGCCTTGGTCGTGTTTGCACCGTCACCTCCACTTTTCATTTGGCCGATCATTCACATCCCCTTGATTGTTTACCTATTTTGAGGGACAGCTGCGAAGAGTGATTTCACCTAGCCATCCTTGTGACACTGCCGTGATTGGAAAATTCCAACCTGTACCTGGAATCTGCTGCTATCCCTGTTTATCACTCGTTCCTCAAAATACGAGTCTTCTTTGACCTCTTTTCACTGACTCGTAAAATATGAAAGGTTTGCCGAGTTTTGGTCTTCCAGCTCGTTAAAAGGACCAGAAGAGCTATCCCTCGTCTAGATTTTAATCTTTTTGGACCTGAGGGATTATTGCACAAAAAGATCGAGCGCTTGTCTAGTTCGGCTCGATAAAGATATCGAACATTCATCCCTTCTGTATTGTTTTATACTTTTTCGGACTTAAGGGATTAGATGACGAAAAAGGACCCCTGGAGTCCACTTTATGTACCCTTTTCAGACTCTCTAAAGATGAAAAGGACCGAGTTGTCTTTGTCGCTGGGCTCGTTAAAAATATTAGATAGCGACAAACTTGTCTTTAGACGAGAACGAGTTTCCCTATCGTTAAGCTTGTTAAAACATAGCGATGGGCTTGCCCGAAGGGCAGGTTATAGAACAAGCATATGTTATCCTCCTCAAGCTTGACAAAAATAAAGAGGTACTGGTCAGAAATGACTGGGGAAAAATTGGGAAGAACCTCAAAGCTTAATGGTAGCAAGTCGCTCTTGAACATGACACTTTTGCCTCCGTAAATATCGGGTTGGGTTATTATCATTCACCGGTCCCTTCACCATGGTCTTGCCATACAATCCATACATGGGGTAATGCTACCGATCCATCACATCAGTGTCGTTATATGTTCAAGAGATGTCATTCAGAAAGTGTCAACCGGGTCCCATCCACTACCGTACATCATCTTTCATCCTTCCATGACCGCCACCCTGAATCATATTTCACATATCGTTTTCACCATCATCACTAGCTCCGTTCCGTGTCACTGATGTGGGATTCATTAAGGCCCTCCTTTGACGGATCACTTCTTGTCGACATCAGCTCACTATCCAAGAAGTTGATCTAGGAACACCCCCTCAGTACTTTGAAGCTTGCATGCCTCAATGGCAAGTTTCTCACTCCCGGCGATAGGTATACATTAATGACCTTCGACCAGGAGACTTTGCGTGGTGTTCGACATCAGATCCTATATTCACACCACGTGAATTGTGCTGCAGTACCTTGAGGGTCATCATCATTATCGGTGATTCCTCTCACGCTTGTTAACAGTTTACGTTATTGACTGGTAATCAAGCGATGTCTTTCCATGTTCGACTTCAAGAAATTCTCACATGGATCGACTTGTACTAGAGTGAAGATCGGACAAGTTTGAAGACCCCGGATCTAGTTTCATCCATCCAGGCTGCGATATATATTAAGGAGATAAAAACATAGACATGTGCAGCAGATGATCATCCTACTAAAAGGATGATAATTAAAAGCAGAGAATTATCAGTCTATTATCAGACGATCGTCTGTTTATGTACAACAAATGTATTTATAAAGCTGAGCATGGGAAATGCCCGCCTCAGCTAGATCATGAAAAGAAATTATGAAAAGATAATGTATTGTATTGTATTTTGTTACAGGTCACCTCCCGACGATTTGAATGAACTTCGGATCCTCCTAATAAAGCATTTCACCCGATAAACGACCTCATACTTTTGGGGGCAACTGTTATAGACATTTTTGTGCCTTACAACATGGAGCATGAAATGTCAATAAACTGAGGGATCCAAAGTCCCTAAACATGTTGTTCTTACCCTTAGAGGAACAAGGTCAGCAAACCACAGCACTGCAAATCAGTTCTCCACTGAAAAACACTCAAAAACAGGTCAATTTTGGATCAAAGCAGCTGCTCCAAAGGCTACCTGCACTACATAGCAAGTGCAACAAAGGCTACCTGCGCTGCATCGCAAGTGCAACAAAGGCTACCTACGCTGGGCGTACTCAGACATGTGGAGGAATCTTTCTCTCAATGTGCCAGTGCCCAGGAAGCTTCCAAAAAGACACTTGATCATAAGATTCGCCTAATGATGAGTTAAGAGCTTCTAAAACCCCAAGTGGAAGGTAGAAACTCCGAGTGAAGAACTGAAGAACAACTGGAGTTGAAGAGGACAACAAGTCACACATCAAGCTGACTTATCTTCACTCCAAAACTCTATATAAGGATCTCATCCCATGGGATCTGGAGAGGGCGGAATTTTGTGCAAAAAATTGCTGTTGGTTTACAGTTGTGAGCATTGGGTGATTGCTTGAGGGAGGTGAAGAAGAGATTTCTCTCCGTCGGGAAGGTGATGCTGGATTGGACCTCTCATGGTTGTATCACCGCATGAACCTTACTTCCATATATTAATAAAGCATTTGAGGTTCTTCTATTCGCATGTGTTTCAATGGTGTATTGTCTTACTTGCATCTTTGATTTATGCTAATCCTTGAATCGATTATGAATGCATGCCTCTTGTAGTTTCCTTTTCTTGTCTTATTTGCAGGATCTCGTGTAGCTGGGCCCATGAAAAGACTTGGATCTGGGAGCAAGCGGCAAACAAAGGAGATTGGATCGACCATTTGCACAAGATATCGGTAAGTGGATCTCTTCCTTCTATCTCTTGCATGTCATAAAGAAGAAACTTTAGATAGCTTTGCTTTCAGCTGTTGCTAAGGAACTGTCACCCTTAGAGTGGGTTAGGGTCATTCCGAGTTGGATACTTTCCCCCACAACAGTTGGCCACCATAATCCTACACACAAATATTTTTTTTGCAGTTGCTTTTCCTGCATAATGTCCTCCTGCAGCTTCCCCATGAGCTTCATCGAGAATATGATCTCTCAAATTCCGGGACATATCTCCAGAATATTTGGTCTGCCCCCATTTTGTACAAATGTCCTGCAATGACAAAAAATCTACTACACGAACTACTATTTATTTCTTCTACTGAGTTGTATATCCTTTAGGTACCATCTCTATAATTAAAAATTTAATAATGTCATCAAAATGGTTCTCTGCTACACGTATCGTAAATAGTTGCACATCTAGCAACCCTTCCTCCAAATTAGTGGGTTCTCCACCTATTTCAATCCTTGACAGATGGTCTACACTGGTGTTCAACCGACCGAGCCTCACAACAACCTCATAATCATATTCATGAAATAATAACAACCACCTGCAAATCTTTCCCCCAAACACAGACTTCTTGACCAGGTACTTTAAGGAAGAATGATTTGTATGCATCTTGAAATGTCACTCTAATAGATAATGCTTGGATTTTCACAATGTGTAGACCATGGCCAACCACTCTCACTCTGTCGCTGAATAATTTTTTTCAGTGTTTGATAACTTCCTAGTTGCAAAAGCTATAGGATGGTCCAGTTCACCTCGACCCACCTGTGTTAGTATTGCACCCAGTGTAATGCAAGAAGAATCCACATGTACATGAAAATCCTTCTTCCAATCAGGAAATATCAGGATTAGCACAGTCGCCATCTTTTCTTTTAACACATCTAAGTTGTGTTGATTCATAATCCTAACAGTCTCTCACATCCTTTTTCAGCAGTTTTTCCATGGGTGCGGTAATTTGAGCACATGCTTTAATTAATTTTCTATAGTATCCCGTGTGTCCCATCGTCACGCGCAACTACTTGATATTCCTAGGGGCTTCCAAGCTCATAATCACAATGATCTTTGCAGGGTCCACCATCAATCCTTGCTTACACATGACATGACCTAGAAAGATCCCAAAATAGACATAGAATTTACATTTTTTCAAATTCAGTGCAATCTGGTGTCTTCAACATGTATCCAACATAACGCACAGACTTGCTACATGGTGTTTTACCAATCCCAACATGGTACAATCATCGAATTATACCTCTATAAAATTATGAATGAATTCTTTAAACACTAATATGAATACACAAGAAAATATTGCAGGCATGTTCTTTAATCCAAAAGGCACAATACTGTACTAAAAGCAACCCCACTCGGTCACAAAGGTGGTTTTTCTTCGATCCTCTGGGGCAATATTAATTTTATGATAACCAGAAAACACATCAGTAAAGGAATAGGCCTCCTGCCCTCCAACATTGTCTAACACTTCCTCTGCAAATGGCGTTGGGAATGGATCATGGACACATGCATCATTCAACTTCTGCAGATCTATGTAGATCCTTATCTCACCTTTTTGTTTCTTCTCTTGGACACCATCGGGCTCACACAATTGAACTCTTCAACAGGTTCTATAATGACAACATCCAACATTTTATCCATCTCTAGCAAACCTTCTCCTTATACTTAGGATTAAGACGATAAGGCCTTTGTTTTACAAGCTTTGGATCTGGCTTCAATGTGATATGCATAACACCCAATTCGTCAAGTATGCCTTTTAAATAAGAAAACTTAGTGCGGAAGAGATCCTGGTACTTGCAAAGTAATTCATCAACTTTGTCTACTGTAGCATCGTCCCAATAATCTCCAATCTTCACAAACTACGATTCATCCTCAGTGCCAACATTTACCTGTCATGTTTTCAAAGGTGTGGAGATGTCTGGGTTCTCTACTTGTTGTCCTTCTATTATGCGATGCCCTTCTGTTTATGGAATATTGATGTTCCTTGGGTCCTCTTCCTCCTCTTCAATGGTCACATTATAGAAGTCGCAATGCTGGGTATCTGAGATTTGCATGTTAGCCTCCCTGATCTGGCACTTCAACCTCTTATCAAAGTCCCAAGGTGTCTCATCGACTCTCATTTGGATCTCCTTAAATTCAATTACCGACTGCGCATCAGATTTAGGCTTACTAAATTATTTGTTCAGAGTTGTCTAAGACTCTGCCAATGATGCCTGAGGATTATTAGAACAATACATTATTTACTAGGCTAGTCCTTGATCCTGAAAGGCAGTAACCAACTTTGCCTTATTTATATTATCATTGGTGATTTGTTGCACTATTCATACAATGTTCCCAAAAAACCAAAATTTCTCAGATCTTCACTTCCTATTCGTTTGAAGATTGGCATCTTTATTGTGTTCACCATGTTAAATGGTGGAGGTGGAGACAGAGGTGTAGGTGAAGGCATATGCAGTGGAGGTGGAGGCGGAGGTGTAGGTGAAGGCATATGCAGTGGAGGTTAAGGTGGAGGTGGAGTGGATGGATGACATATCCTCGGAATAACCTGAGTTATTGACTGCATATATTTTCACGGCGTAGTCAACACTGCCCCTTCATCGCCACTTTAGGGAGGTTCAATTAATGGACTATACTCTAGACCTAATCCATCAAGAATTATAAATAATCTTGCAATTCACATATTTCTAAACATTAAGGTAATAGAATTACCCGATTTTCACATAATTTCATTTTAATTCAAGTGTTATCACCAAAAAATTCTCTAAAACTTGGACATGTTAGAAAATTATATATTATGGAGCAATGGAACACATAAAATATTGCAGAAATATAAACACAGAAAATGCACAAAACAAGAGAGACACAGATATACGTGGTTCACCTAGTTTGGGCTACGTCCACCCCAAATAGCCAGTCCTTCCTTTATATTATCCAGCAAAATGAAGAGACACAACCTACAGCAAATTCGCTGTAATATCCTCAAATACAATACCCTCATACAAAGAGAGGGGTTGCCTTCTAGGGCTAAAAACCCTAAACTAAACATAAGTTCTACCGTCAGATCATTCGCCTAATGAATGGCCCAGATTGACTAGAAATTACTATACTTTTACAAGGCAATTTTACAGCTTTTTTTAGCTTCGGGGGTGCTGCCCCCGAAACCCCCCGCCAGGGGGGGGGGCTCCCAAAGGTCGCAGCCCCCCCCCTAGACCCCCCCTGCAGTGAATATTTTATGGGCGGCGTTGCCACCCCCATTTCGAACTGGGGTCTTATGTGGCGATACCTTTGAATATAGAAGATAATCAGGCTCCACACCCAACAATCTCCCACTTGGAGACTGATTGTAGCAACTCCACCGGTGCTCCATTTGCTGGACAATGACTCCTCTTTGGACCTGGCTATTTATCATCTTCATCGCCATCCTTGAAGACCAACTGAAACTGAGCATATTCTCAGTTTCTCCCTGGTTACAACTTTTGTTAGCATATCTGCAGGATTCTGGCTAGTGTGTATCTTTTCCAGCTTCAACTCTCCATCTTCCAACACTGATCGTATGAAATGGTACTTGAGCTGTATGTGTTTAGTCCTGGAATGAAATGTTGAGTTCATTGCAAGATGAATGGCACTTTGGCTATCACTGTATAACGTGCCCATATCATGCTCCTTACCCAATTCACCCATAAACCTTTGTAACCAAATCATTTCTTTACTAGCCTCTGTAGTAGCAACATACTCTGCTTCTGTTGTTGAAAGTGCAACAACACTTTGGATTTTTGAAACCCAACAGACAGCTTTTCCTCCAACAGTAAATACATATCCTGTAGTGCTCCTCCTGTTATCTCTGTCACCTGCCATATCTGCATCAACATATCCTTGTAGGGAGATGTTTGAACCACCAAAGCATAATGCTTGATTTGTGGTACCTTTCAAATATTTGAGAATCCATTTCACTGCCATCCAATGTTCCTTTCCTGGATTGTTCATGTACCTGCTTACAACTCCCACTGCATGTGCAATATCAGGCCTTGTGCAGACCATTGCATACATTAAGCTTCCAATTGCTGATGCATATGGAACTTTAGACATATAATCCATGTCTTCTTGGGTCTTTGGGCACATTTCCTTGCTAAGTTTGAAATGGCTAGCAAAAGGTGTACTAACTGGTTTTGCATTATGCATGTTAAATCTTTTCAACACCTTTTGTATGTACTCATTCGGAGACAATGTTAATTTACGATTTTTCCTGTCTCTAGTTATTCTCATACCAAGGATTTGTTTTGCAGCTCCCAAATCCTTCATTGCAAATGAATTTGCCAATTTTCTTTTGAGCACATTTATTTCCTGCATGTCAGATCCTGCAACAAGCATGTCATCTACATACAATAACAATATAATATAGCTGCCATCATTTTGCTTTTTCAAATAAACACAATGATCAGAGTGACATCTAGTATAACCTTGTTCAGACATAAACTTGTCAAATTTTAGATACCACTGCCTTGGAGCCTGTTTTAAGCCATACAAGCTCTTCTTCAACCTGCACACTAGTTTCTCCTTCCCTTTCACCTCATATCCTTGTGGTTGCTCCATATATATCTCTTCCTCCAAATCCCCATGGATAAAGGCTGTCTTTACATCTAACTGCTCAAGATGAAAATCTTCAGCTACTACAAGACTTAAAATAGTTCTAATTGAAGTCATTTTAACAACAGGAGAAAATATTTCATCAAAATAAATACCTTTCTTCTGTGCAAACCCCTTCACCACAAGTCTAGCTTTATACCTCTGTTTTCCTCCATCTTCTTCCTTCAGCCTGTAAACCCATTTATTCTTCAATTTAGTTTTTCCTACAGGCAACCTAACTAAATCCCAAGTCTAGTTATGCATTAAGGAGTCCATCTCTTCTTCCATGGATACCTCCCACTTCTTCCTGCTTTCAACCTGCATTGCTTCTTCATAACATTCGGGTTCACCAGAATCAATCAACAATAAATAATATAATGAAGGAGAGTATCGTTCAGGGGGTGTACTTATCCTGGTAGATCTTCTAACACCACCTTCAGGTGTTTGGGGTGCCTGTTGTTGTTGTGGTGGTTGTTGTTGTTGTGGTTGTTGATTATTATTATTTTCAGGCACCTTTCCGTTTTCAGTGATTTCATCAAGAACTGCATATTCCTTGTTTTCCTTTTCCTATTTCTTTTCCTACAACTGATTCTTATACAAGACCTTTTCATTGAATATTACATCTCTGCTCCTAATGATTTTGTGATTTTCATAATCATATAAGCGATAACCAAAATCATTAACGCCATATCCAATAAAGGTACATTTCTTTGACTTTGCCTCAAGCTTTGTTCTATTTTCTTTATCAATATGGACAAAGGCCTCACAACCAAAAGGCTTTAAAATAGAGTAGTTTACCTTTTTACCTGTCCATGCTTCCTCTGGAACACCACCATCCAAGGAACTTGAAGGCGCTCTGTTTATTAGATAAACAGCAGTATCTACAGCATCTGCCCAAAACTGTAAAGGCAATCCTACATGCAATCTCATGCACCTTGCACGCTCCATGATTGTTATGTTCATCCTTTCTAACACACCATTTTCTTGTGGTGTTCTTGGAACTGTCTTCTCTCTGCGAATTCCATGCTCTGAATAGTACCTATCAAACTCTTTGCTGCAATATTCACCTCCATTGTCTGATCTAAGACACTTCAATTTCTTTCTTGTCTCAATCTCAACCAAAGCTTTCCATTTCTTGAAAGTATCAAATACATCAGATTTATTCTTAATACAATAAATCCAAGTTTTTCTGGTTGCATCATCAATAAAAGTAACATAATAACGAGAGCCACCGAGAGATGATACCTGAGCAGGTCCCCATACATCTATATGCACAAGCTCTAATTTTTCATTCTTCTTTTCTTTTCCAACTCTGAGAAATCTGACTCTCTTCTGTTTTCCATAAATTCAATTCTCACAAAAGTCCAAATCAACATTCTTCAAACATGGCAACAAATTCCTTGAGTGAAGAATCTTCATCCCCTTTTCACTCATGTGTCCGAGCCTATGATGCCATAATGTTGCATCTGCTCCTTTTGAAGTTAAAGCATTAACAGAGTTAGAAATACCATTGCATAAATACAATGTACCAACCTTTTCGCCTTTTTCTATTACCAGGGCTCCTTTGGTGACCTTCCAAGCTTTATCTGTGAAAGTTGTCACACAACCTTCACTGCCTAATTGCCCTGTTGAAATCAGATTTTTATTTAGATCTGGAACATGCCTTACCTCCTTTAAAAGCCATTGGTTTCCATTCTGCTGTTTTACAAGAACCTTACCCATTCCAACGATTTTACAGGGTTTATCATCACCCAGACGAACTTGTCCAAAATCTCCTCGAACATAGTCATGAAAGTATTTCTTATCAGGTGTGGCATGGAATGAAACCCCTGAATCTACCACCCAGGAATCAGTCATATTTTCGAAAGAAAGAATCAAAGCATCTTGTAACACCTCACCTGTCACATTTGTTTCATGATTGTTTTCTTGTTGTGCATCTCCTTCTTTTCCCTTCCAAGATCTACAGTATTTCTTTAGGTGTCCTTTCTTTCCACATTTCCAGCACACTATCCCCGATCTGGACTTAGATCTGCTTTTCCTTGATCTACTACGATATCCTGAGCTCTTTCCTCTTTCCATTTTTCTTCCTCTAGACTCTGCACTCAAAGCATTTCCCGATGTCTCACCGGAGATTTTTTGTCGCATTTCCTCGCTAAGGATAGCACCGACAACATCATCAAACTTTAAAGTACTAGATCCAGAAACGGAGTTACTAATGGCCATTACCAAACCATTCCAACTTTCTGGTAATGAGCACAAGAATAACAGAGCTCTAACTTCATCATCAAAGTTTACCCCTACAGAACTTAACTGACTTGTAACTGTATTAAAGTCATTTAAATGGTTTGCAACAGATCCACCTTCCGACATATTCATATTAAATAATCGTTTCATAAGAAATACCTTATTTGAGGTTGATGGTTTTTCATATAGTTTCGGCAACGTCTGCATCAAACCCTCTGTCGTGGTTTCCTTCGAAATGTTGAAGGCGACTGACGCAGCAAGGCACAGCCGTATTGTTCCAAGTGTCTTTCTATCGAGAAGGTTCCATTCTTCGTCTTTCATACCCGTCGGCGTCTTTGTTTTTCTGCCCAATGGTAGGTACAGATCTTTCTAATACAGATAATCTTCCATCTGCATCTTCCACAGCGAGAAGTTTTGGCCGTTAAATTTCTCGACCCTAAACTTACCATCTTTCGCCATTGCTCCCACTCGAACCAGGAACCCTTCTTTCCTGCGAGTTTATCAGCCAAATAGACCTTCGGCTCTGATACCAGTTGTTAGAAAATTATATATTACGGAGCAATGGAGCACATAAAATATTGCAGAAATATAAACACAGAAAACGCACAAAACAAGAGAGACACAGATATACGTGGTTCACCCAGTTTGGGCTACGTCCACCCCGAACAACCAATCCTTCCTTTCTATTATCCAACAAAATGAAGAGACACAACCTACAGCAAATCCGTTGTAATATCCTCTGTTTTCTCTCACAGTATCACCTCTCTGTTTCTCGCTCACAGAATACACATCTATCACACAGCCTCAAATACAATACCCTCAAACAAAGAGAGGGGTTTCCTTCTAGGGCTAAAAACCCTAAACTAAACATAAGTTCTACCGTCAGATCATTTGCCTAATGAACGGCCCAGATTGACTAGAAATTATTATACTTTTACAAGGCAATTTTACAGCTATTTTTAGCTTCGGGGGCACTGCCCCCAAAACCCCCCGCCAGGGGGGGGCTCCCAAAGGTCGCAGCCGCCCCCCCCTGGACCCCCCCTGCAACGAATATTTTATGGGCGGTGTTGCCGCCCCCATTTCGAACTGGGGTCCTATGTGGCGATACCTTTGAATATAGAAGATAATCAGGCTCCACACCCAACAGGACAGTTTACATTTGTTCCTAAGTCATAATGTTAGATGGTGGTTAAGTCATTTTTATGGTTTTTAGAGTCTAAGTCATAGGGTTAGAGTCTCATTTCCATCATCAAATAAAGTTCAAGAACCTTGTTTTACACTTTATGGGTCCCATATCATGTTTTGAAAGTCATATTTTTAGCCATTTAAAAAAAAAATTTGAAACTAGCTATGAATCCACGTTTTCGTAGTAGACAGTGTAAAAAACCAATTTTGCACTACGAAATCACTGAAGCAGCCTTTTTTCAGCAGAAAAACGGTTTTAGGTAGTCAACTTCCAGGAGGTTTTTTGAGCAACTGAAAGAATATTTTGGAAAAATGAAAGAGGTTTTTATTCCTAGCATATCGAACTACCAAAACCTCGTTCAGTTTCTTCAAATTCATTATGAGGTGGGAGAACATTATGGTTAAACTTGAACTACAAAACTTCTGAAAGCCAAGCTTTGTATTTTGGTTTTAACAGTATTTTTCAAGATCCATTTCTGGTCACAGGAAAAGTTATTTTGGAATTTTAAAGGAGGTTTCTCTTCACCAACTCCCTAAATACAATAACCTATCTCACTTTCTTCATAAGTGCTATCAGTTTGGAGGTACTAAGCTTTCTTTGAAACCCTAATTTTAGAGAACATATTTTTCCTCTTTTACACGTGTTTTTCAAGGAGAGATTCTGGACAGCTGGAGAAATTTTTTAAAAAAACAAGGGAGTTTTTGTTCTAGACACTGTGGACTACAAAAACCTCCTTCAGTTTCGTAAAATATGTCATGGATGAGAAGATAAAGGCTCTATCCCACGTGCTAATTTTCGAAGATCCTAAACCTAAAAACAGGGAAACATGTTCCCTAATTTCCAGGGTTTATCATCAGCAGTAAGGTGACAACGTGGGAGGCTTCATAAAATTTGACCTCATGAGGTTGCAGCTATCAAATAATGCATTCAATGTTTAGTTAAGGTGGTTTAGTCATAACAAGGAGTTGTACTCCTAATTGTATTAGGACTCTAGGACTGTTAGTTAGTTGTCAAATGCATTTAAAGGTTTGTTTCATGGTTAGAATAGGTGTAAATCATAGAAATTCGAATTCTCTTGATGAAGGATCATGGAATCCATGTTGTAAAAGCTATATATGAAGTAAGAGGTCGAATTAGGGAGGGGTTGAAAAATTTTTGGCCCAGCTGCTGCTTTATGCTATGAACTATAATCATTAATGCACAGAGGTTTTCCTGAACAGATCTGAGTTCTCCTGGGTTAATGTTGTCTTGATTTATATGTTACTTTGAATAATTTGTAGTAGATTGCATTGCTATTACTCAGAATTCACAACCATGTGCTCTGACTTCTTTTAGAAATGAGATGACTGTGTCTTTCTACATTTTGTGAGTAAACTATAGTTGAACTACTAGCAGTAAGTTTCATTACTATTACTCAGAATTCATAACCCTATTCTCTAACTTCCTTTAGTAATGGAATTGTTGTGTTTAGCAGTAGATATCATTGCTATTACTCAAAATTCACAACCATGTGCTCTAAATTATTTTAGAAATGAGATGATTGTGTCTTTCTACATTTTGTTATTAAACTATCTTTGAACTACTAGCAGTAAGTTTCATTACTATTACTTAGAATTGATAAACCTCTACTCTGACTTCCTTTAGTAATGTAATTAATATGATGACCTATTTTCTTGAGTGAATTATCTTTTTTTGAAAACCCCATTTTCCTCAGCTTTCATGTCAAGAAACCTTGCCACTGAATTTATTGACTTGTTGACTCTATAGCCCAATGGTAGCAAGCCTTCATATTTTCAATCTACAAACACACAAGACCAACATAGAGTTAGCCATCTATATTATCATCAATCAATATCATTAACCTTTGAGAGAGCCCTCTCAAGCTGAGGAGGCTAAGCCTCAGCTAAAAGATGGGTTTGAAATACTTACACCGAGGTAGTCTGATCAGTAGCCTATCAAGTTCCTATTTTGGTGATAACACCAAGTATTCAATGATGTTAAGTACTTACCTCATGGTCCTATGAAGGATCTTCTCTCTGCTTTGCTATAGCTAACTAATGTGTCAACCGTAAATTAAGTAACAAATCCTCCCATAATTCGATCAAGTCAATGGTCAACAACTCAGTTGATCTTGTTCTCAGATGCCTCTAGTCATCACACTAATTCTGGAGTCCACACTATAGGACTATTGAGCTTCAACCTCCCTTGATTGTCTACCAATTTAGCTAACCACTCATACAATTCGCATGGAAAAGTGAAAAATAATTTTTTTCCTACCTCTGTATATATATATATATATATATAACCAATCATCGTTCGAAATGCGTGGATTCGTATTTTCTTGAGCTTCAAACTCGTCAATCTTCTGATCTAACCATTTTCAATATCTTTCTTAGTCGAATTCCAATGATGCGACATCACACATCTCTTAGATCCCAATCCCGACAATGAAACCATTTGTTGGCTTAATGGGTCCTAACCCAGGTTCGGAGTTAGCTGCTCCACTCAAAAAAAACCCTACACTACTGGCCCTTTCAGTAACAACTCAGGTAGCACAAGCTACAATCTCACCTGAAGCAGTATTGGGGGATGCAAGAACCAAGCTTCTACATCCGTAGACTAGTGTGATGTCTTTCAGTTCCCTAAGTCTACTTCCGCATGGATCTATCCTTCCGATAGAGTTAGAATTCCTAATTCGGTCCTAGATACCTTTAACTCTTTGTGGAACCATCCAATTGCATTATTCAGGCCTTAAAAGGATATGTCAGCTACCTTCGTCCAACTGAACATGTCTTCTAGGTATTCTGGGATCTAGATCTGTCATTGCTGTTATAGAAATATTTGGGCACTACAACCCCAATCACATATGACCATAAACCAAGGGCTTCTAAACCCCTAAAAGTGTTGTTTCATACCCTAAAGGAACAAGGTCAGCTGATTACATCATTTCCCAGAAGTTCTCCTTGAAAAACTGCTCAGAACTAGTCAAAACTGGACCATACAAACTGCTCCATCCTGAGGGTGCGATGCATCTCACCTATTACACACCGGGGGTGCGATGCATACTGAAAATCCCTTCTATAGGGTGCGATGAATGAGAGCAGAAAAATGGAAAAAGCAGTTTGCTAGGTGGAAACCCAAAGAATCTTCTAGAAACTGCTCATATGACACTTACCTCTTTGAATTCGCCCAGGGATGAGTAAGAGATCATGAAATCTCCAAGTGGAACCAAGAACTATCAGTGAAATGACACTAATCAAAATCCCAGAGGCTAACTCACTCTCCTACAAAAATCTATATATGGATCCATCATCCTAGAGATCCAAAGGGTTGGAATTTTGTAATTTGCAGGGAAGTGTTGTTGGTTTCTCTTTGAAGACATTGTTGGGTGATATTGCTTTGTATGAGGTGAAGAAGGCTTTCATGCTGGGAGGTTGATGCTAGATTAGACAGCTTGGTTGTAATCCTCTCTTCTACTACTTCTATCAATAAAGTTATTTGAGTTTTCCTCCATATACTTGTGTATCTCTAAATCTTGTATTTGTATATGCATTTGTATGGTTAATGTACATCTAATCCTACATTGTTTATGGTTATAAATCTCTATGCTTTGATGGTATTTTGCTGCTCTGACTCTACAGGTGTTCTTTGAAGTGGGACAAGTGAGAAAGGAGTGGCAAAAGCTCTATCAAGGGAGAGAGGAAACAAGCAAGGAGACTAGCAAAAGACTGAGGTTAGTACTCTCTGCTTCTCTCTCATCTATCTCTCATA
Source organism: Pinus tabuliformis (assembly GCA_031772625.1). Lineage (NCBI taxonomy): Eukaryota > Viridiplantae > Streptophyta > Pinopsida > Pinales > Pinaceae > Pinus > Pinus tabuliformis. The sequence goes on from CM062815.1 coordinate 769,294,703, forward strand.
AAGGAAAACACAATTAAATTTAGTTTGTTTGTTTCTAATATAGCTACCCGTCTTAGTGGGGCTAGTAGCTCTGAATGGACACTAGTTTTCCCGATAACAAAATGGCGACTCCGTTGGGGAGTGAATATTTTGTTTGTTTTGTTACTGTTGTTTGCTCTATAAACCACGGACGGAGCCTGAAGTTAAGCCATCTAGACTTCGAACTGCTTTTGCTATGCAACTGAAAAGTAGATCAACACTGCTTCAATAAATCTCTAGGTTGGTTTATGAACTGAACATCTAACTTACAAACATCCTAAGTGCCCTATTGGTAGCTCAAATACCTCATCAAATCAGCCCCCTATACTTTGTGTTTACTGACAATCATTAGCTCAGCCTAAATCCCTGAACTTTGCTGCAAACTGTGAGTGAAAACCAAGCTCACTCTCGTCCCTAGACCATCACATTATCTCTCATTGGAAATTTGGATTCATCGCACCTCCCATGTGTTGCATGTGAGATGCATCCCTGTTTCCCTGTGTTACAGGTGCAATGATTGACTAAGACTATTTCTACCTCCAGATTTTGGTTTTTTCTTCATTGTCTCCAGCTTTATTCAGTAGTTTTGTTGTCTATGATCAATGCATCACTGTTGAAACCATCTTCCTTTGCATTATTTCAACCTCCACTAATAAGGAATTGTGAATGTTTTTTATGTATTTTTCATCATTTACAGTTCTCCTTTGCAACTAGTAGCTTAATCGAACTGTTGTCTTCTGATTTGAAAGTGTAGCAAGTGTCATTTTCAGTCAAGAAAAAGAGTGTCGTAAAGAATTCCTCTTTTAGATAGTCCATTACACTTTTGCCATTGTATTTGATTTGAATTAATAGTATTTCAAGTGTCGAAACAAATTTTAAATTCAAAATTGCGAAGTGTCATCTTAGTATTCCTTTCTTTTTTTGAATTCAAAAGCGCAAAGTGTCGTCTTAGTCTTCCTTTCATTTTTTTTGAATTCAAAATCGCAAAGTGGCATCTTAGCCTTCGTTTCATTTTTTGAAGAGAAAATTGTTAGTACTATCACTTTAAAAGAAAATGATTCAGATACGTACTTAGTTTTCTTTTTGTCATTCTCACATTAAGGAAACTGAAAAACAATACATACATGTGCATTTTCATTTAGACTGCATGCTGAAATTGATTTAGGAAAAGTGCATCTAGTGTGTGCTATCTGCACTCTGTTGAAAGAATTTCATTTCTCTTTCCTTAGTAGCTAGGATTTTCATTAAAAAAGAAAGTAAATGACTATTTATCATCTTAGATTGCATATTTAGGAATTGTATATCTACATCATGCAGTGAACCTTAAAGGAAAACTTCTTAAGAAAGATCAACTATAAAATAAACCTCAATGAACATAAAAACTCTTTGGAACCTAACACACAACATTTAGAAGTCTAGGCTAGAGACGTATTCTGGTGTCGTAAAGCCTGGTAACTATCATCTTCATCGTAGGTTGGGTGATTCCTCCTCTTTGATACGACAAGTGCCAGTACGAACTTGTGCTCCCATGTATTGTCGAGTATATATTGGGAGACCACAATAGGCTATATATTTTATCCTTAGGAAGCCATGTCTGCCACCCTATCGATTGCAATGCACTGAACACAGCGTTCAGGAAGATTGATTGTCGTACTGTAAAAAGTATTTTGCAGTTTTGCGATTGGTTTGGTAATCCCTCTGTCTAAATTTCCAGAGAAGTCACTTTCATTCCTTTTAAGACTCCTTAAAAGAAAAGGTCGATTTAAGCACTTGTCACTTCAGGCTCATTAAAAATTGAAGGTGACTAGAGTCATCTTTAGCTTTTTCTCGACTCTTAAAAATTGAAAAAGCAAGTTGTGTCAAAGTTTCATAAAATTTATTTTAATCAGAATAACGTCATTGTTCCCTCATTGGTCTTAGGTTGAGAAAATGGACTCTACCAATCAAGTATTTCCCCTTGGGGGAAATCCTGGTCCCTTCTCCTCTTGGGGAGATGTTGGCGCTCCACACATGGCTACATTGTCCCTTCCAGGACTCACAATTGGCCTGCTAGTATGACTTTTCTCGACCTCTGTCGTTCAAAACACTGCAATTCCTCAGCAATCAAATTAGAAACCAAATGATACTGAAGTTTCTCCCCCACCTTATACTTCATTTGTTTCTCCCTCTCCTTATTCCTCTTTGCTTGGTGAAGCTAGTAACGCTAAAACCCAAGTAACTGAGAAGAAGAAGAAAGGGAAGGAGAAGAAGAAGAAGAAGAATCGAACGGCGAAAGGGGGCAACCATGCATCATCTGGCGAAAATCCACACACTTCACCTTCCAAACCTAAATCTCCATGTGTCATTGGCAAAGGAGACCACTATCATCGAGATTGTCCCTGCATCCCATGGATCCTGAGGGACTGGTCTCCCCACTTGCACAATCTAATGTCTTCAACCTCTGACGATCATGTTGAGAGGACACCATCAACTAGTGAAAATGAAGCCAATGGAAAGAATGGAAGATCTAAATGTCCATGTAGACTGTGTGAAGGAGATCATGCCCTCCACCGTTGTCCTTTCCTAGATGAAGCTAAAAGAGTCTTGGATAACCATCCTACTTGACCACAACGACTTCCTCCTAGATACAAGAAACTCTTTCCAAGTCCATCGCTAGTTGAAAATCTGACTGACACACCTTTTTTGTCAATCGAGGCACCTATCATTGATGATAACCCCTCTGAGTCCACACCGGACCAATGTCAACAAGTCGAGATGGCAGCCGACCCAATCTTGTCTTCAGAAAGTCCACCTTCAGATGATACAGTCACCAAAGAGGATGAGAACAACACCATTCAAATTCTTTTTGTTAACACAGAATCTGATGAACACGGGGGAAATCTACTTGTTCCTTTACCGCAGGAAGGAATTTCATCTGAGATTTATCCAACCATTTATTTGGTCCCTCCTCCAATCAATCTAGTCGTTTCCTTTGATTGGAATCTACTAGGGAGACCCCGTCTACCATTTAATGTAATATTCCAAATCATAGTACAAGCTTACAGAATGATCATGGTTGGTACTATCATAGATGAAGGGTCTTTTGTGAGTATCCTTTCCTCAACTACTTCGAAAGTGCTTGGTTCACCATCGCTTTTTCCTGAGATTCGAAATCCGGTAAGCTTCAATGAAGGAACTAGTCGACCATTAGGGATCCTTCCAAATTTGCCTATAACTTTGAGAAGGAAAACTGTTCATCTAAACATGATGGTAGTCCAAGGACCTCTATATTACAATCTACTCCTTGGGCATGACTACATTTATAGCATGGGAGTTATTGTTTCCTCACTTTTCTCAGTGATGTGTTTTCCACATGAAGGTAGAGTGGTCCACCTAGTTGACCAGCTTTCATTCCCTAGTTCAAACACAGCTACTAGTCAAATGCCATCCCTAACTGGTATTTTTTCACAAGGAATGTCTCATCAATCCCCAGTCCATCCACTTGATGATCGCGAGTGATTCTGTGATTATGACTGAAACCCAGGAGGCATGCACCTTGGTTTGCTTTGGTAGGAAAACCCCAGTTATAAGGTAGGTTTCCACGTAGGAATATGACTAGTCTGACTATCCTGTCCGTTTAGGAAAATGGATTAGACTGGAAAAGGATTCCCCCGTCAAAGGTTAGGTGATTGGAACTGGAATCACCTTCGTCAATTCCGATGGACAAAGCCAAGGAAGTGTTTTGTCTGCTATGCGGGTGGAACAATCTTGCCAATGCAAGAACTTCTGTATGGTAACTTGGAAACTGTACTTCATTATACCTAGGGGCATGCAAACCTTTTTGCATGCAAGTGAAAAACTACCTTTTATTTTCTTAGTTTGTAGGCTCTCAACCCTTTAATCTTGTATGTTGGTCATTCCTAGCTTGCATACGAAAGGCTTTAGAGAAAAGTTTCGAATGGGGCAAGCTCCCTAAAAAATGAACCTATTGATGAAACATCCTTATTATACGACTGGCACAAGCAGTTTTACGCAAATTTCAAGCTCGTTAAAAAATAAACCTACAATGAGAAAATGTTCCCCCACAGTTTAAGCTCATTAAAAAATGAACCCACCTTCGGTAAATAATCTTTGCGATCGCATAATTATCAGCTTTTGAGCCTTTGTCGTGTTCTTACCATCACCTCCACTCTTTTTTAGCTGATCATACGCCTTCATTTGGTTGTTTACCCTTTTGAGGAATAGCTCCAACGAGTGATTCAATTAGCCACCTTCTTTACACTGCCGTGATTGAAAAATTCCAAACCTTACCTGGAACCAACTGCTATCTGAAAACATCACTCATTCCTCAAAAAACGAGTCTCCTTTAAGCTCTTTTCATCTGACTCGTAAAATATGAAAATATTGTCAAGAAATTGGCCTCTCTAGCTCGTTAAAGTGATCGGAAGTGGCATCCCTCCTCTAGATTTTAATCTTTTTGGACCTGAGGGATCATTACACAAAAAGATCCAGCGCTTGTCTCGTTCAGCTCATTAAAACTGTCAAAAAGTCATCCCTTTCGTATTATTTTATACTTTTTCGGACTTAAGGGATTATATTACGAAAAATGAATACTGGAGTTGCCTTTTCGTCTCTTTTTAGACTCTCTAAAATTGAAAAGGATTGAGTTATCTTTGTCGTTAAACTCATTAAAACAATAGTGAAAAACTTGTCCATGTAGACAAGAGCAAGTTTCACTATCACTAGGCTCGTTAAAACATAGGGACAGGTTTGCCCAAAGGGAAAATTATAGAACAAGCATATGTTATCCTCCTCAAGCTTGACAAAAATAAAGAGGTACTAGTCAGTAATGACTGGGGAAAAAGGGAAGAAAACTTGAATAACTTCATTGGTATTAGGTCGCTCTTGAACATGACACTTTCACTCCATCACCTTGATTGAGTCGGGTTGGGTTATTTTGTTCACCAGTCATATCACCATTGGTCCACCGTACCATACATTTTGGGGTTAACGCTACCAATCCATTTCAATGTCACCGATATGTTCCAGATAAGTCACTTAGAGAATTCACCAACCCAGCTAACACCTCATCTGCTGCAATACCTTAACACTCCATTCTTTCATGACCACCACCCTGAACCTTGTATTATCAGATCATTTTCACCTCTACAAAATCATTTGCTATATTTCGTGTCATAGATGTGGGATTCATTAAGGCCCTCCTATGATGGGTCACTTCTTGTCGACATCAGCTCATTATCTAAGAATTTGACTTACGAACAACCCTTTCAGTACTTTGAAGCTTGCATGCCTCAACGGCAAGTTTCTCACTTTCGGCGACAGGTTCACATCAATGGCCTTCAACCAAAAGATTTTGCGTGGTGTTCAACATCGACTCATGTATTCACACCACGTGAATTGTACTATAGTACCATGAGGGTCATTATCATTATTGGTGATTCTTCTCACACTTGTTAACAGCTTATATCATTGGTTGGTAATCAGGCAATGTCTTTCCATGTTCGACATCAGAACATCTTTTCACATGGATTGACTTGTACTTCGAGCAAATATTGAATGAGTTTGAAGACCCCAGATCTAGTTTCATCCATCCAGGCTGCGATATATATTCAGGAAAATAAAAAAATCAAATGTAAATCATAGCTGCACAGATAATCTTCCAAACTAAGGGATATGGCTCTACCAAAATCATCAGTCTGCCACACAGACGATTGTCTGTCTTATGTACATGAAAATGAATTTATAAAGCTGAGCATGGTAATTCCCACCTCAGCTAGATCACGAAAATATTATGAAGATAATGTATTGCATTGTATCTTATTATAGGTCACCTTCCAATTCGAAAAACCTCAGATCCTCATGATAAAGCATTTCACCCGACATCTGAAGATTTACGACTTCATGCTTTAGGGGGCAACTGTTATAGACATATTTGGGCACTGCAACCCCAATCACATATGTCCATAAACCAAAGGCTTATAAATCCCCAAAAGTGTTGTTTCATACCCTAAAGGAACAAGGTCAGCTGATTACATCATTTCCCAAAATTTCTCCTTGAAAAATTGCTCAGAACTGGTCAAAACTGTACCATATAGACTGCTCCATCCTGAGGGTGAGATGCATCTCACCTGTTACACATGGGGGGTGCGATGCATACTGAAAATCCCTTCTGTAGGGTGTAATGAGCAAGAGTAGACAAATGGCAGAAGCAATTTGCTAGGTGGAAACTCAAAGAATCTTCTAGAAACTTCTCATATGACACTTGCCTCTCTAAATTCGCCCAGGCATGAGTAAGAGATCATGAAATATCCAAGTGGAACCAAGAACTATCAGTGAAATGACACTAATTAAAATCCCAGTAGCTGACTCACTCTCCTACAAACATCTATATATGGATCCCTCATCCTATAGATCCAAAGGGCTAGAATTTTGTAATTTGCAAGGAAGTGTTGTTGGTTTCTCTTTGAAGACATCGTTGGGTGATCTTGCTTTGTATGAGGTGAAGAGGGCTTTCATGCTGGGAGGATTATGCTAGATTAGACAGCTTGGTTGTAATCCTCTCTTCTACTACTTCTATCAATAAAGCTATTTCAGTTTTCCTCCATATACTTGTGTATCTCTGAATCTTGTATTTGTATATGCATTTGTATGGTTAATGTACATCTGATCCTACATTGTTTATGGTTATAGATCTCTATGATTTTATGGTATTTTGCTGCTTTGACTCTACAGGTGTTCTTTGAAGCAGGACAAGTGAGAAAGAGTAGAAAAAGCTCTATCAAGGGAGAGAGGAAACAAGCAAGGAGACTAGCGAAAGACTGAGGTTGGTACTCTCTGCTTCTCTCTCGTCTATCTCTCATAAAGGAAAACACAAGTAACTTTAGTTTGTTTGTTTCTAAGATAGCTACCCATCTTAGTGGGACTAGCAGCTTTGAACGGACACTAGTTTTCCTGATAACAATTGCGTAGACCTAACTCCCTTATCTGAAATGAACCCAACATAGATTTATAACTTCATGAATATCATTCAATCATTTTGTTAAGCATAAACATGTTCACTTAACCAAATTTGTGTGAAAAAAAAACATTGAATTACAAAAGCAGTAGTGAAAGTGACATAACAATTAAACATATATATGCAAGTATTTCCAACCCATTGAATTACAAAAACAATAGTGAAAGTGACATAACAATTAAACATATAGATGCAAGTATTTCCAACCCAAAAATCAGTCTTTTTTAATCAAAATATTTCCAGTATAGACTTCAACTACCCTATGCACTCAGCTACAGGGTTCCATGCACTCAGTTGTGGACTCTTCCAAGCGTCCGTGCACGTAGCTGTGAAGCCTTTCCTTTGCTTACTAATAGGAATAGACCTTCCTGTCTATCAAACCCTTACAACCTCATCTATTCATACTTCTATTCTTATCTCTATAAAAATTTATATTCTATATTCGCTAAGACTCATCTATTTATAGTCTTTCTAATAAAATACCACGGCCCTCGACTCATGGGTGAGTCTTCAAAACCATCTATAACTTACCCAAATAAAGGGCTAAGGCCCTTGTGACTCATGACTAGTTACATGCTCCGCATCCATATCTTGCGTAGAATTTACATTGTTTACAAAATTATTTACAAAAATTGACTAAATTAATCCAATTCTACCCTTGGGGACCCCATCTCAACACTTATGTTTCTCTACTGATGATGTTTACCTGGTGGTATCCTCCACAACCTTACTTGTACATAAGCCTCTATCTGATGCGGTTAGCCATTTAGGTGGCCATTTGGCCAATATCTCTGCTACATCTTCCTTAGTCACCAAGTAAGGTAGCTTGTACCATGTCTTCTTGGGATCCCTTCTTGCGTGAACATACAAGTTGTGGATGTCTGGTTTAAAATTAGTGAGGGGATCGTACTGGGCATATAGTGTGGGTGATAGCCTCGGCCTCTGGCTAGTCATCGTTTGTAGATCCATTCCAAACAGGACAAATAATATTTTTTCCTCTGTGGCTCATGTAGTGTCCTTGGTAGCCCAAAGAGAAGTGAACTTCGTTGCCTCTAGTAGGTCCGTCTCTTACTGAGGAAATTCTCTGTCCTCAGGCATCCACCACACCACCAAAGAAATCAGTAACAATAACTAGGCATAATGAAATTCTTTACCCTCCTCTAGTGCCTCCCAAAATTTATCCAAAAATTCGTTGCACAAGTACTGAGCGTAGTTATACTAGACTTCCTTGGCACACTACAGAGCCAAATAGATGATTGGCGCCAGAACTTCGTCGGCATGACACTTCTGCATGACCTTTCACACTAATATCTACATGGAAAATTTAACCGCGGGATCCATGGTAGGGTGGATAGAATATCTGTGTGACTTCTTGATCAGGAAAGCTTGCTCTTCATCCAGTATGTGAGTTTCTTGTCCTGTGCCTTTCCAACAAATGCTTCTGTCGGATCCACGCCTTGATATGGCAGCAAGGGGATATGGTGGATTAGCATGTTGGTATTTGGGATGGGTTCTCCCAGCCAAAGACACCCATCGTGTACTAAGGTGAGAAATTCTCATATACAAATGGTATTTATATTGGTGTGATTGAAATGTAGCACACATAACATATTTAGGAGCCCCGCAGCCCCAACACTAGCGACCCACTTCATTGGCTCCAATTCTGTAACATCTAATACCTCAAAATTTACCTTGGATAGGTATTAAGTTGGTGCCAAATAAGGGAACTTCTCATGATCTGCTAAGTCCTAGTCTTCCATTCTTAGGGTCAGTATGCGGGCCAACAAAGTACCCTCAAACACAACCTTCTTTGGCAAGAGTGGCATAGTCACCATGAAATTTTTGTTGTCAGGGCCTTTAGGCACCTTAGCCATGGCTTTGCGTGGTTGGATATACTTTGCTATCTGATTCATCGACTCACCTTCCTCAACATCAATCTCTTCGATGCCTTCACCCAATTCTTCTTCAATCAAATCCCTCGGCTCAGTCAGTTTTTTTGACCGATCCATCTTCCCTTTCTGGCGGACCTCCATGGGGTTTTTCTGCAGTGACTGCCTCATTGAGACCTATTGAGGTTTTTTCTGCTTCTTATATGACATCTTGAAAGAAGAAGGCTATGGAATAGAAGGACTAGGTTTGGGAGAATTGATGAGCCTCATCATTAGGTAATTATATGGACCTTAATTCACCTCCTAAATTAGTCAAACCAACTCTTCTCACAACTTATTACATATTTTGATTATATTTTGTTTAATGAGATGAGTTAAAGTGAGATATTATGCCTAGTAGACTAATATGCATTGAATGTAGGTTTGGAAGAGAAAACCAAGGAATTTTGGCAATACTAAGGTTTGAAACTCGAATGGGACAATGAAGACATATTGTAGGAGGTAAATCCTCCTCATTTACTCCTCCCCCATTCGAATATTCCTCCATTAATCCCACCAGCTCGAAGTGCAAGCAGCCAAGTCATGAAGATCAGAAGGCAGCCAAGCAAGTGATAGATAAAGAGTTAGTTCATCTCGAGTTTGGGAGTCGAGCCTCCCTAAATTTAAGGAAGTCATTGGGGACTTCCATTATATAAGTAGGGAGGACTAGAGCCTCATTAGGATTCAAATTTTTGCTGTAAAACTCTAGCTATTTTTTAGCTCTAGACTTGTGGAAGACTTTGATGTAATTAATAAGAATGAGATTTTTCTTGATTTAGTACTAAGTTAACTCAGAGAGATGAAGCTCTTGGGTTAGGGACCAACCCTTGCAGCAAAGGCTCCTCTTCTTGTATCTGTATGCTTAGCTTACTTTCATAGATTCATGATTAAACTATCTTTAGAAGTATTTCATTACAAGTAGTGTAGATCTGTTTAATTGTTTATTAGTTTTCTTCCATTTGTGCCTTCCTTCGGTAGTAGGCTAGAAGGGATAAATGAAGCATCGCAAAGCTATCAATAGGTGTCCTGGCCTCACTTCTTCCTTCTGGGATCATGATTTTGGGAAAAGACCCTTATGCAGCCCGAAAAAGAGAAATTTCCATTTCTTTCATAAGATTTAGAGTTTGTTGTACTTAAACTAACATTTGATGAGTTTTACAAAGTAGGATTTCATTACCATCTCTTCTATCTTCATTCTTGTAGTATATCTCATCCATGATACCATTTTATTCAGAAATTTCCTCATGCATAAGGTAAACAGTTAATTCATTAAATTATTCTTTTCTAGCTCATGAGAATTCTTCTTGTTTACATGACTTTTTGTAAATTACACATGTTTGATGCAGAGCAGGTGCTTTAGAAGTACAAAGAGACATCATAGCAATCAACCACCTTACAAATTCATCCACCCATAGGAATTCCTTGTTTTCATCAAGACCTTTCAGGGAAAAAAAAATTCTCTTTCCTAGATGGACTCAACGAGAACAATCAAATCTAGATTAGCCCAGAAGACTAGGATAAAACCACCTTCACTTATCCTTTAGGCACTTTTTCTTATAGGGTCCTTCCTTTTTGCATATGCAATGCTCCCACCACTCTTCAGAGAGCAATCTTGAGTATCTTTGTTGAGTTAGTCCATGATGAAGTAGAAATCTATATGGATGATTTCACGCCTTATGGGGGTGATTTTGAGGAGGCTTTGTCCAACTTAGATAAGTTCCTACACAAATGCAATGAAATGAACCTCTCTCTTAGTCCTGAAAAATGTCAATTCTTAATGACTGCAAGGACCATGCTGGGTCATTCAATATCTCAGCAAGGACTGCAGGTGGACCCAAACAACATAGTTATCATCCAAAGGGTCCCACCTCCTCAAAAGCAGAGAAATGTCAGAAGTTTCCTAGGGTTACCTGGATACTACCGAAGGTTCATAAGGGACTTCAACAAGTTGACATCTCCTTTATTTGGGTTGTTGGCCTCATAATTGTGTAATTAGATGGGCATTAATTCACCTCCTACCTTAGGAAAACCAACTCTTCTCACAACTTATTAGATATTTTGATTATATTTTGTTTAATGAGATGAGTTAAACTGAGATATTATGCCTAGTGGACTAATATGCATTGAATGCAGGTTTGGAAGAGAAAATCAAGGAATTTTGGCAAGACTAAGGTTTGAAACTCAAATGGGACAAGGGAGAGAGATTGTAGTAGGTAAATCCTCCTCATTTACGCCTCCCCCATTCGAATATTCATCCAATAATCCCACCAGCTCAAAGTGCAAGCAGCCAAGTCATGAAGATTAGAAGGAAACCGAGCAAGTGATAGATAAAGAGCTAGTTCATCCTGAGTTTGGGAGATGAGACTCCCTAAACTTAAGGAATTATTTGGGGACTTCTATTGTATAAGTAGAGAGACTTAGAGCCTCATCAGGATTTCAATTTTGTTCGTAAAACTCTAGCTATTTTCGAGCTCCAGACTTGTGGAAGACTTTTATGTAATTAATAAGAATGAGATTTTTCTTGATTCAGTACTGAGTTAACTCAGAGGGATGAATCTCTTAGGTTAGGGCCCAACCCTAGCAACAAAATCTCCTCTTCTTGTATCTCCATTCTTAGCTTAGTTTCATAGATTCATGATTAAACTGTCTTTAGAAGTATTTCATTGCAAGTAGCGTAGATTTGTTTAATTGTTTATTAGTTTGCTTCCATTTGTGCCTTACTTAAGTAGTATGTTAGAAGGGATAAAAGAGGCATCACAAAGCTTTTAGTAGGTGTACTAGCCTGACTTCTTCCTTCTAGGATCATGATTTTAGGAAAATACCCTGATACAGCCCCAAAAATATATATTTCCATTTCTTTCATAATATTTAGAGTTTGTTGTACTTAAACTAACATTTGATCAGTTTTGAAAAGTATGATTTCATTGTCATCTCTTCTACCTTCATTCTTGCAGTAGATCTCATCCATGATTCCATTATATTCAACAATATCCTCATGCATAAGGTAGACAATTAGTTCATTAAATTCTACTTTTGTAGCTCATGGGAATTCTTCTTGTTTACATGAATTTTTGGAAATTACACATGTTTGATATAGAGCAGGAGCATTAGAAGTAGAAAGAGACCTCATAGAAATCACCCACCTTCCAACTTCATCTACCCATAGGCATTCCTTGTTTTCATCAAGATGTTCACAAATTTCATCATTTTACATAGAAATTTTCCCAAGCATGTTGAGTAAATCCAACCATCTCGTAAACTTGTTTTTGGGTTCTGAGTGATCCTAGGCCTTTCCTCTCTCCATTCCACGCATCAACCACCTTCCCTAAGTGTTATAGAAATTTTTGTGCCTTACAGCTCTAAGCATGAAATGTCCATAAACCAAGGGCTCCTAAGTCCCTAAAAGTGTTGTTCCAACCCCTAAGGGAACAAGGTCAACAAATTACAGCTTCTCCTAGAAGTTCTCCACCAGAAACTGCTCAGAATAAGTCAAATCAGGATCATTTCAGCTGCTCCACTAGCCAAGTGCGTTGCATAGCACCTAAGTCCACTAGCTAGGTGCGTTGCAACGCACCTAAATGCACTACCAGGGTGCGTTGAGCGGGAAATGACAAATGGGAGTGTCATTCCGCGAGGTGGAAAGACAATGGAAGCTTCCAGAATCTTCTCCAATGACACTTGCCTCACTGAATTCGACCAAGGATGAGTAAGAGGCTTTCAGTCTCCAAGCGGAAGCAAGAACTGACAGAGAGAAGCCACTAATCAAATCATGAGCTGACTCATCCTCCTTGCATACATCTATATATGGATCCCTCATCCCAGAGATCCATAGGCTGGAATTTTGCACATTGTAAGGAATTGTTGTTGGTTTTGAGATACATATCAGAGAATTGGGTGATCTATGCTTTGTTGGGGTTGAAGAAGGGACTTCTTTGTTGGGAGGTTGATGCTGGGTCAGGAATCATCGGTTGTAACTCCTCCTAGATCTTCTTGTATATCAATAAAACTATTTGAGTTTCTTCTCCATGCTTGTGTTTCATTGATGCTTGTTACATTTGTATGGTTAAATTAAATATGATCCTAAGTTATTTATGAATATAAACCCATGTCTTTGTATAGCTTCCTTCTTCTATGATCTTACAGGTACTTGGTGAAGCTGGACAAGTAAGGGAGCAAGTAGCTGGAAGCTGTCAAAGAGGAGAGAGATTGGATCAAAGAACTAGCGCAAGACACAGGTTGGTTCATCCTATTCCTCTTTGTTTATAGTTCATAAAGAAGAATACAAAGGTAGTTTTCTCTGTTTGTTTCTAAGGTAGTTGTCACACCTTAGTGGGATAGAGTCGTTCTAAATAGACACTTTTCCCGATAAAAAAATGGCGACTCCGCTGGGGATAGTGTCTAATTAGTTTGTTTGTGTTTCTCTTGTTGTTTATTTCATAAACTTATAAGCAGCAATCAAACTTCATTTGCCATTAACAAATGCAAAGTAGACACCTACTGCTTTAGTCCATTCACTGGATCTGTTTATGATTTGAACAGTTGATTCATAGAATAACTGATTGCCCTTGTGATAGCTCTTAGACCCCCCTTAGATCTACCTCTGATTGTGCATTACTGATTGATTTTACTCGGCCAGAAACCATAGATTAAACTGCAAACCGTGACCTAGAACCCGGATAGAATTCTCGTTTCTACCCCAGCGCAGGCTCTGTGAAGAGGTCCTGCATTTCAACGCACTTCCCGAGAGGGCTACCTGTGCTGCAATGCAGTTTCTCTGTGTAATAGGTGCACTGATCAGCCTAGCCCTGTGCAGCTAAGGTTCTTTGCTTCATTTTTTTAGTTTTGTCTCTGATTTTTGCAGCCTGTGATTAGTACTTGACTGTTTCAAACCCCTTTTCCTTACTGATATTTCGCCTCAGTTGTACAAAAGAACTGTAGATGTTTTTATGTGTTTGTTGAGTCGTTTGCAGTTTTCCATTGCAAAAGTATAATAGTCGTACTGTCGTCCTTTGATTTAGATCTGTCGCAAGTGTCGATTTTGATCATAGGATAAAGTTTATTTGTTGTTGATGGTTGATTATGCTTTTACTTTTGCCTTTGGTTTGAATTTGAGACTTTCTAGTGGCAAAACGAGTATTTATTTCCAAATCATAAAGTGTCGTAATCATCTCTACCTTTTGATTTCGAAAAGAAGCTTGTTTGTGTTTGTCACTTGAAAACAAATTCAGATTTGTACATCAACTTTATTTTTAGGCATCAATATTAAGAAAGTGAAAAATAAATACATGCATGTGCATTTGCATATTGACAGTCTGTTTGGCTTGATTTGGGAAAGTGCATTTACAGTGTGCTCTTTGCTCTTTGTGAAAAGATTGTGTCTTTCTTTTCCCCTAGTAGCTAGGATTTTCATTGCTGAAAAGAGATAAAAGTTTGTTTATCATCTTTAGATTGCATTTTAGGAATTACATCTACATCTCGTGGTGATCCCAAAAGGAAAACTTCATAAGAAATATCAACTTAAAATAAATTCAATGAACTTAACAACGCTTTGGAACTTAACGCACAACATTTAGAGGTCTAGGCTAGAGACGTATTCCGGCATCGTAAAGCCTGGTAACTGTTGTCCTCACTGATGGTTGGGTGATTCCTCCACTTTGAGACGATAAGTGCCAGTACGGACTTGTGCTCCCATGTACCGTCGAGTATATATTGGGAGACCCCTATAGGCTTAAATCCTTTTATCCATAGGAAGCCGTGTCGGCCGCCCTACTGATCGCAATGCACCGAACACAGCATTCGGGAAGATTGACTGTCGTACCGTAAAACGTATTCTGCAGTTTTGCGATTGGTTTGGTACTCCCTCTACCTAGACCTCCAGAGTAGTCCCTTTCGTTCCTTTTTAGACTCCTTAACGAAAAAGGTCCATCTGAGCACTTTTCACTTCAGGCTCATTAAAAATCGAAGGAGACTAGAGTCATCTTTTGTTTTTTCTCGACTCTTAAAAACTTAAAAAACAAGTTGTGTCAAAAGCGTCTAAAATTTATTTAATTCGGAAACATACCTTCCCTTTATTTTAGTTGATCGAGTAATCCACAATCATGGAAGAAATTCAATTGAAACCCCATCGTTCGTGGAGGCTTACGAGTCAACCGTCTTTGTCTCCAGAATCGAAACCAGTACGGACAAAGTGAACTCGTTTAACCGGTTCCAAATCTCCTATCAAAGTTAGAACAAGTGTTCCAACGACATCAGAGATTCCGGTTCCTCCAAACATTTATGGAATCCCTGCCTCTACAGAAGAAGTTCAACAGCCACAGAAGGATAGTGGTGTTGATCCTAGTTTGAGAATAAACACTTGTGTTACCGAACTAGTTCCATCTACAACTGGTTCGAAGAGTCTTACTCTTCAAACATCTGTCGCTGCTGATTTCACACCTTCTTCGGCACCAAAAATATTTTACGGACCTAACGGTCTTCCCCTTCCACCTGGTCTGATTGCAATAGAAGAAATTATAGAAGATCCTCAAACAAGTACTCCAACGCACTTTGGAGTCGGGATCACTCTATATCCTTCGTCATCAAAAGTTAGTCTACCACAAGCAGAAGTTCTTGTAGAATCGCTAGGTAATCTTTTGGATAGACTAAAAATGTTTGAACAACCGTCAACATCTAGGACTGTGTCATCTGACACAGCAACGGCAGAACTCCCTGCTATCACTTTAACAATGTTCGCCGGCATACCATCTGTCCCTACTAGCTCTCAACCGCTAGAAGGAGCCCAGTCAGGGGCTATTTTGACAGTCTGGTCTGTTCCTATTTGTTCATCCGGAATAATATTCAGAAACTCTTATGTTGAGTCTCAACAAATTGATCCATTTGGAGGTCAATTTGGGCAGTCTGGTCCCCAAGGGCAAACAATTCCCTTGAGTTCTGGATTACCACTGTATGGGGGGAAGTATGCCCTTTCATTATCCCCTCCGGGAGGGTATCCATACTGGAGTTCACAACAGCATTCAGGTTATACTGGAATTACCTCAAGTGGTTGGGTACCTATACTACCTCAACAACCAAGAGTTGTGTATTCAATGCAACAATGCGTACCTATGTCGAACATCCCGACTACGCCAACTATTGTGACGGTGTCGCAAGTTCAAGCGATGCCTGTTGTATGCCAACCTCAGGTTTCTCAGGTTATAATGCAATAGCCCCTTGACCCTGCGACTCAACCACAATCGCCGACTAGTGGGGCGACACAGGTCCAGTCGGGTACAATTACCCCTCAACTTGGTCAAACGGTTAGTATCGGGCAACAGCACATGGCCTCACAACCATGGCTGGTGCAATACCAACAACCGCAATTCCAACAAGTATACCAAGGTTCTGAGCAGGAAATCTTTGCGAACAGTGGACAACAGTACATTCAAAACGGTCAAAATCAACCATTTTACAATGGTCAAGTCCACCAACCTTACCAAACATACCAGCATCAAATGCATTATGTCGGTATGCAAAAACCAACTGCTCAGGCGATTCCATCGTATCCTGGGTATGCTTCACCTAACCTGAATCAACAGTTACCATTTGTGGCAACTTTAGAGTTACCTGATTTAAACCGGTTAACAAACGATCCAATTGCTTATGCCCCTTGGTGGCCAGCGATTCCGCATAAACTTCCATCAGATATTCCTAAATTTAATGGAAATCTGGGTGAAGATCCATCGAATCACGTGATGACCTTTCATCTATGGTGTTCATCAAACACCCTAAATGATGATTCGATAAGACTTCGCCTCTTTCAGAGGACGTTAACGGGTCCAGCGGCAAAATGGTACATTGAATTGCCTAGAGCTTCGTTCGACAACTTTAGTACCTTAGCCACAACCTTTTTAACCCATTTTCAATTACCAATAAGGTACGAAATGGGAACAGAACTTCTTACCAACTTCAAACAGACAACGACCACTCACATATCTGATCATATACATGAGTGGTGACATCATCGTAGGATGGTAAAAATGTACGTCCCCGATCAGCTTTTGGCTGAATGGTTTATCAAGTCATTACTGCCTTCCATCACGGAAGATGTGGCAAAGGGGGGAGTCGTAACGGAAGAGCAAGTTATCGCTCGTGCACAATATCTGGACTTGATTTACACTCAGTCTGGCACGCTCTACGACAAAATACCTAACGCCCCTAGACCAGAATTCTCAATTCCTCCTCCTCCTAAATCGAACAATGACTCTCATGCCAGCGATGGCGTGATTGGCACGACAGACATGAAATTGACAAAGGCTACATCCAAAAAGGCCTGTAAGATTTCAGGTCAAAATGCAAAAGACGAACTTATTGCTTCAGAAGTAAATGTCGTATCGACAGATAAATGTAAAGAAACCAAACAACCAGGAAGAAAGAAGAAAGGAAAAGGGAAGAATAAGAAACAAGATGAATCATCACCTGAAAAATCTTCTTCAAACCCTCCTGGAAATAGGATACTAAAATTTCCATGCATGATATGCGATGAGGATCATCGGACAACGAATTGTCCACACAAAGCTGAGCTTAAGAAATTCTTTAAGAGTTCAAAAACCTCAGCAGTGTTAACTGATCTGTTTCCAAATCCAGGAACAAATCTGGTTGAAAGTGGAAATTCTTCCCCGTCTCAAGTGCTAATGTTGTCGATTTCAAAACAGCAGAATGATGCTTTGATTTCGACAAGGAACAAAGATTACGGGAATCCGCAGCTGTCAAACAACAAGGATAAAGATCAACCAAGTAGTTCGACAACAACTTCGACAGAAGTTGTACCACCCACCATCCCTGAATTGACAATAAAACCACCGAAGGGAGTAGTACACAAGTCGACGTTTAATCCCCGCGCTAGAGCGGCACAGCATTATAACATAGTGGAAGATTTGGCCCAATCGCCATCCGCTATGTTGACTCTTGAAGTACTACAAAATTGCCCATCCCAAAGGCACGCTTTATTATCGGCCATTGGTGGGATCGATCCAAAGGATTCCAATCTTGTATCCTTCGACCACAAAGGATACGATCCTCAGTTACCGGCTCAACTAGCTTTCCTTGTTCAAGTGAAAGCCCTCAACAAAACTATTCATCAAACAATTATTGATGAGGGGGCATCTACATGTATTATGTCGATGAGTTGCTGGAAAACTTTAGGATCTCCAACCTTGTCGCGGTCTGCGACGACATTAAAAGCATTTGACGGAAGGACATATACCCCATACGATATCCTAAATAACTTGAAAGTTGAACTAGGAGGGAAAACAATAGAAATAGATGTTGAAGTCATCGATGGGAATCTTGATTACAACATCCCACTGGGATGACCATGGATATATGCCATGGCGGCTGTTGTGTCGACCTATTTTAGAAAGATTGCATTTCCCTTTCAGGGAGGGATTACAATCGTCGATCAACAAAACTTCCTCCCCAATGGTTCTCAAGTTACAGGAAGCATTCCCATGATCCATGGAAGCCCCCATTCGCTTCAAAATATTTGAGTAGGCCTACTAAAAGATCCTAGGCTAATGGGAACTTTCGCTCTTCCACCTCCAATCAATCTGGCATAAGTAGCGTCAATAGGAACCTACAACATGATATCTTCTACAAAGATCTGAGAAAACGATATCAACATGGATCATGCAATGGTTTTGCCCCCAAGCCCAATGGAAATATTATAGCAATCAATGTTCCTAGCATGGGAGGCAGACCCAAATCAGCGCTCATCAAGCGTTTGGATAGATAGGTCTAGAGAATATGGTACTCCTTCAGATCCTTGGTCATGAGTGCATGTCACCAACGAAGGAATTCTCCAAGCTATGGTAATTGAAGGAGCACCATGGAATGATTCCCACCATCGTTCTCTTCTTTCGGATTGTGAAGAAGATACTCAAGATGACCTTTATCATCCTTTAGTACTTGACTTCCTGTCAAATACTGTAAATACGGTGGATTCCGAGCGAAACTTATCCAACATTGAGGAGACTATAGCCATAAATATCTCAACCAAAATAGATGTTGTAGAGAATATTTATGTCGGCAAATGTTGTTCTCCTTCAGAACTGGAAATATATGACGCTCTTTTTCGCGAATTCAGAGATGTCTTTGCTTGGTCATACAGTGAAATGCCAGGCATCGACTCGAGTATCGTTGAACACCAAATTAATATGTATCCAGATTTCAAACCAGTATGACAACGGCTAAGGCAGGTGCACCCCAAGAAAGCCGCTGCCATTAAGGCAGAAGTTGAAAAACTTCTCCATGCTGGTTTCATCTACCCGGTTCCTCTGACCGATTGGGTATCGAATATTGTCCCTGTTATGAAAAACAGGGGACAATTAGAGTGTGCGTCGATTATAGGGATGTAAATCAAGCTTGTCCAAAAGACAACTACCCTACACCCTTCATTGACCAGATAATTGATGAATGCGCCGAATGCGAAATCTTTTCATTCATGGATGTATTCTCTGGGTATAATCAAATAAATATCCGCCCACAGGACCAGTCAAAGACTGCATTCATTTGTCCGTGGGGCAGATTCGCATATCGAAAATTACCCTTTGGATTAAAGAATGCAAGGGCGACGTTTCAGAGGGCAATGAATTATGCCTTCCATGACATCAAAAACATCGTTCAACCATACCTCGACGACCTTCCGGCTCATTCGCGAAAGAGGACTGATCATCCGTAGCATTTAAGAGCGATATTTCTACATTGCTGACACTACAAGATACGACTCAATCCGCACAAATGTGTATTTTGCGTCAGTTCTGGTCGTTTACTTAGCTTTGTAGTCTCCAAGGATGGGATTCGTCTCGACCCGTGTAAGGTCCAGGCAATCATAAATTTACCTCCACCTTCGAATTTGCTTCAAATTCAAAAACTCCAAGGGAAAGAAAACTTTCTGAGGTTCATTCCAAATTACACTGAACTTGCTAAAGGTTATTCTCGTCTCTTGAAAAAGGAGGTACCCTTCGTATGGGATCAGGTTGCGCAAGCTTCCTTTGATGCTTTAAAAGATCCCCTAATGAAAGCATCATTAATGTACGCCCCTGATTATCAAGGAGATTTTAACCTGTATCTGGCTGCAGCAGATACGACCATCGCAATGGTTTTAGTCCAAGAAGTCGATGGAATTGAACATCCTATATATTATTTAAGTAAGAACTTAAATGATACAGAAATCAAATATTCTTATGTCGAAAACCTAGCGCTTGCAGCTGTTCAAGCGATACAAAGATTTCGACACTATGTCCTCCTTCGGAAGACTACCATTCTGTCAGATTGCAACCCCATGACTTATATATTGTCACGACAGTTGCTGGGGGGAAAATATTCAAAATGGATAGCAATCCTTCAAGAGTTTGATCTGGAATTTGTAAAATCCAAATCAAAGAAAGCTCTAGTTTTCGCAGAATTATTATGCGATCTCCCATCGTCGTCCAACGATGAAACATCGGAAGAATCAATCGTGGATGAAAGTTTGTTTCTGATATCTACAAGCAATGAGTGGTATGGGGATATAATCATTTATCTCCAAACCCAAAAATTTAGGCCAAACACCTCCCACTCTGAACAAAAATGTATACGATACCAAGCAAAAGACTACATGATCGTCGGTGATACACTTTACCGTCGTGGTATTGATACAGTTCTGAGAAGGTGCCTCACCCATGAGGAGGCCGAAAAAGTCTTGAATGAGTGTCATTCAGACGCGTGTGGGGGGCATCAATCTGGACATGCTACAACACAAAAAATCTTACGAGGAGGATACTTCTGGCCAACAATGTTCAAAGATTGCATAACCACAGTCAGAAGTTGCCATGCTTGTCAAATTTTTGATAGCAAAACCAGAAGACCACCCGCACCTCTACAGCCAATAGTTGCTGTTGGGCCATTCGCCAAATGGGGCATCGATTTCATGACATGTAACCCCACCTCGACCGGGGGCATGGGTATATCATAGTCACAACTGACTATTTTACCAAATGGGCCGAGGCGATGCCTACATTAGATAATACTGGTGAAACAGCTGCCCTCTTCTTTTTCAATCATGTAGTCGCCAGATTCGGCATACCACAGGCTATAGTCACGGATCATGGATCGCATTTTTGCAATCACATGATGGTCAAATTCGTTGCCAAACTAGGGTTGTCTCACGACAGCTCTACTCCATATTATCCGCAAGCCAACGGACAAGTTGAAGCGATCAACAAGGTCCTGAAACGCATGCTGCAAAGGATGATCGGAGTTCACAAAAGGAGATGGCACCTAATCCTATACTCAGCTTTTTGGGCTTACCAAACATCGGTAAGGAATGCAATCGGGTTCACACCCTTCCAACTGGTATATGGCCTGGAAGTAGTCTTACCAGTCCAGTGTGAAATCTCGTCTCTCAAACTCGCAATTGATCTCCTCCCCGGAACTTCAGAAGAAGAGGCTCGTTTCTTGGAATTAATCCAATTGGATGAAACCCGTCGTGATGCCACTTTGGCTAACGAAGCCCATAAGAAATGAGTCAAGGCGCAGTTTGACAAAAATGTCAAACCCCGTGTCTTCTCAGAAGGTGACTTGGTCTTGCTTTACGACCAAGAATCCGATAAATTGGGAGAGGTAAATTTAAGTCTTTATGGATGGGCCCTTATGTTGTTAAGCAGGTGTTAGCAAAGGGAGCCTATGAGTTAATGGATTATGACGGAATTACAGTGGCGCAACCTCGTAATGGGTTGTACCTCAAGCGTTACTATGCGTAATAGTAACCAATATGCTTTTGTTATATTTTTGTTTTTGCTAAAGTGTTTGTTCTGGTCGAGTAATCCACCTTTTTACATTTATTACAGATGTCAAACCCATTGGAGCCATGTGTTGGATATGCCGACGGAGCGAGTCGTAGTTCGTGGAACCTGTCCTCCGCAGCCTGGGCCATTTTTGATCGAAGCGGCGAGTTAGTAAGTTTCAGAGGTGTATGTATTGGTCGATCAACGAATAACATCGCTGAGTATAGCGCGTTGATAGAACTACTCTCTGATGCCATCACTCATGGTATACGCTGACTAATTGTCAGGCTAGAATCACAACTCGTAATACTACAACTCAATGGTATATATTCCGTCCGAAACCCAGCTATTTATCGCATGTTCCTAAGGGTTAAGATTTTGGAAAGGCAATTTGATCTTATTCAATACCAACATATTTCCAAAAACTTAAACACATTAACCGACTCATTAGCAAACTATGTGTTAGATAGACATTTGCAACATTTATAAAAAGAAACACATCATCGGTGTTTTACATGTGGATCATATAGCTCAACCAAAATAAAATCCCGAAAATAAAAAATATATATAGTTGTTTATGGTTTACACATAATGTTTTGTAACCAAGACAAAATCGGTCACGCGACCCAAAAACTCAAAATGCTAGGGGGCACCCTAGTCTAATGATGCTCGTGATAGCAAGTCACAGCCTGTGCGATCATGCGTAAGAGACGAGTCCATCATCTGGGCACACCAGTAGTATGCCGCTGTAACCACAAAGGTAGCTCGTCAGTCCTCACATCTGGTATACCGAGAGTGAGGCCCTCAACCTGCTCCTGCAAAGCTATGAGAGTCTCGGCCACATCGAGGTCGCGAAGAATAGCCCTTCCGGCGGCCTCTCCTGCTGGGGCAACAGCTGGTACTCTCAGGCGAACTACTGGACGAACAGGACCAACATCTGCATGTACACATGAGTTTGATTAGAGTCTTGATAGAACAAAGCACAAGGACATTATAAACAAAAACAGTAAACAACAATATGGTCAGAGATTTTACCAATAGCACCCCACTGCTCGCCATCCGGCAGTACTAAATCTGGATCACCCCAGAAGTCCATGCTAGCATATGGATACTCAGCATAAACCATCTCCTGACGATCAAACCACCTGAAGAAGGTATCAGAAAATGAAATCTAAGATTGGCCAGCATGCCTAGACATATGGTCAACCCATCTCTGCATACATGGTTCAGTAGGAGAAGGTAAATCGAGTGCAATGTACTGTGGCTGCATCAGTGGTATCTTCTCCAAGGCAAAGGCGGTCAAAATAGAACCATACCCAAAGTTCTTCAACCTCCCGTTCTTTATCTTGGTCAACTGTTCTTTCATCACAAGAAGTACTGCGTCGCACCAATTGAACACCTTCGGTTGGAGGCATTCCAAGGCATGCTGCATATAGGATCGGTTGGCTACATGAAGAGACGCACTACCGGCCATCCTATCAAAAGAAAACAGGATAGTCCTAAGGGACCTGTCAGTGACATCGCAGATGATGATCTTTCCATCTTTACTCGGCTGAGATCCTTCTCTGCAATACTGGCGGACATAATCTCTCACAGAATCGCCTCCTCGGGCCGAACCTGACAAAGAGATGGGGGCACCCCGCCTCGACAAGCCAGTCAAGAAATAGATGTCTACTGCAGTCAAGGGGATAGATTTTCCCCTAATCTGGAAAACCTGATTAGTAGGATCCCAAGCATCGAGAAAATACTGCAGTAAGTTGATCTGCTGTCTCATGCTAGAAATGCGGAAGAACTTCAGCAAGCCACAATTCCTCAGCGCGTTCACTGTAACTGGATCATGTAGGGCAATCATGTCCTCTTCTTCATGCTCATGTTCTCGCCATGTAATGGTCATCTTGCTCCAAAATATCTGAAAAAACAAACAAGAGAGGAGTTAGATCCTGATTTTGGTGAGAAACAGGCAAAAATTCCATCAAAAATTGTGCAACAAATTCCCTTTCTGTGCCCAACGCACCTGCAGCAGTGTTCTAGGTGCGTTGAATGTCAAACTACCTTCATACAAGCCAGCATTCAACGCAGTTTTCGATACACTGGGGGTGCATTGATGACAGAACGAGTCCCTCAAACCCTAGGGGCTCAGAAAAGCAAGGAATCAGGCTCAAAAAGAAAAATGGAAACCATGAAATGAAAGAGCTCAGGTTTAGCTCCTACCTGGTCCAGACAGCACCGAGAATCGTCCACAGGATCTCTCGAAATCAACTGATGAAAATCGAGGGGGAAAAGCACCTCCAAAGCTCCAACAAACCAAGTTCAAATGAAATGGTAAAATGAGAGGTAAAAAACACTTTTTGATTACTTTTACGTAGTTCAAAGTAAAATATTAGCGTTTTAAACTCGTTTTCAAGCAAATATTATTCATTTCTGACTAGTTGGATGAAGTAGTTGAAAATACAATACGATCTTTGGAAGGACAAAGCTATTTATGGTAAAAAATCAAAACAAGACCATCTAATCGAGCAGTGTTACCACAAGGTTCAAGCTCATTAAAAAATAAACCCGCACCGAGCAAATGTTTCCACTCGCGTTTAAGCTGGTTAAAAAATGAACTATTCCCTGGTAAATAACCACCGTGAATGTAGCATTTCAGCCATTAAAGCCTTGGTTGTGTTTGCACCGTCACCTCCACTTTTCCATTGGCTGATCATTCACCTCCATTTGATTTTTTACCCATTTTGAGGAACAGCTGCGAAGAGTGATTTCACTAGCCATCCTTGTGACACTGCCATGATTGGAAAATTCCAAACCTTACCTGGAATCAGCTGCTACCCATTTTATCACTCGTTCCTCAAAAGACGAGTCTTCTTTAAGCTCTTTTCTGACTCGTAAAATATGAAAAGATTGCCGAGTTCTGGCCTTCTAGCTCGTTAAAGCGACAGGAAGTGCTATCCCTCCTCTAGATTTTAATCTTTTTGGACCCGAGGGATTATTGCACAAAAAGATCGAGCGCTTGTTTTGTTCGGCTCATTAAAGCAATCGAAAATTCATCCCTTCTATATTGTTTTATACTTTTTCGGACTTAAGAGATTAGATGACGAAAAAGTGATTTTGGAGTTACCTTTATGTACCTTTTCAGACTCTCTAAAAATGAAAAGGACCGAGTTATCTTTGTCGTTAGACTCGTTAAAAAGATTAATAGCGACAAACTTGTCTTTAGACGAGAACGAGTTTCACTATCGCTAGGCTCGTTAAAACATAGCGATGGGTTTGCCCAAAGGGAAAATTATAGAACAAGCATATGTTATCCTCCTCAAGCTTGACAAAAATAAAGGGGTACTGGTCAGCAATTACTGGGGAAAAAATTGGGAAGAAAACTCAAAGAATCTTTATTGGTAGCAAGTCGCTCTTGAACATGACACTTCCACTCCACGCCCGAGTCGGGTTGGGTTGTCTCATTCACCGGTCACATCGCCATGGTATCGCCATACCATCCACATTTGGGGTTAATGCTACCAATCCATCACATAAGTGTCGCCGACATGTTCAAGAGAAGTCATCCAGAAAGGCCACATGTGTCCCGCCCACTACCATACATTATACTCCATTCTTTCATGACTGCCACCCTGAACCATATATCACCAGATCGTTTTCACCTCCATCAAAATCATTTGCTCCGTTCCGTGTCATTGATGTGGGACTCATTAAGGCCCTCCTATGATGGATCACTTCTTGTCGACATCAGCTCATTATCCAAGAAGTTGATCTAGGAACACCCCATTCAGTACTTTGAAGCTTGCATGCCTCAATGGCAAGTTTCTCACTTCCGGCGACAGGTTTACATCAATGGCCTTCGACCGAAAGATTTTGCGTGGTGTTCGACGCCAAGTCCTTTATTCACACCACGTGAATTGTACTGCAGTACCTTGAGGGTCATTATCATTATCGATGATTCCTCTCGCACTTGTTAACAGTTTACATCATTGACTGGTAATCAAGCGATGTCTTTCCATGTTCGACTTCAAAACATTTCTCACATGGATCGACTTGTACTTCGAGTAAAGATCGGATGAGATTGAAGACCCCGGATCTAGTTTCATCCATCCGGGCTGCGATATATATTCAGGAAAATAAAGACATTGAAATGTACAGCATAGATAATCATCCTACCAAAAGGATGATGGCTCTATCAGAATCATCAGTCTACCATCAAATGATTGTCTATCCTATGTACATGAAAATGAATTTATAAAGTTGAGCATGGGAATGCCCACCTCAGCTAGATCATGAAAACAGTATGAATATAATGTATTGTATTGTATCTTATTACAGGTCTCCTCCCAGCATTGAAAGAACTTCGGATCCTCCTAATCAAGCATTTCACCTGATAAACGGCCTCATACTTTAGGGGGCAACTGTTATAGACATTTTTGTGCCTTACAGCTCTAAGCATGAAATGTCCATAAACCAAGGGCTCCTAAGTCCCTAAAAGTGTTATTCCAACCCCTAAAGGAACAAGGTCAACAAATTACAGCTTCTCCCAGAAGTTCTCCACCAGAAACTGCTCAGAATAAGTCAAATCAGGATCATTTCAGCTGCTCCACTAGCCAAGTGCGTTGCATAGCACCTAAGTCCACTAGCTAGGTGTGTTGCAACGCACCTAAATGCACTACCAGGGTGCGTTGAGCGGGAAATGACAAATGGCAGTGTCATTCCGTGAGGTGGAGAGACAATGGAAGCTTCCAGAATCTTCTCCAATGACACTTGCCTCACTGAATTCGACCAAGGATGAGTAAGAGGCTTTCAGTCTCCAAGTGGAAGAAAGAACTGACAGAGAGAAGCCACTAATCAAATCATGAGCTGACTCATCCTCCTTGCATACATCTATATATGGATCCCTCATCCCAGAGATCCAGAGGCTAGAATTTTGCACATTGTAAGGAATTGGTGTTGGTTTTGAGATACATATCAGAGAATTGGGTGATCTATGCTTTGTTGGGGTTGAAGAAGGGACTTCTTTGCTGGGAGGTTGATGCTGGGTCAGGAATCATCAGTTGTAACTCCTCCTGGATCTTCTTGTATATCAATAAAACTATTTGAGTTTCTTCTCCATGCTTGTGTTTCATTGATGCTTGTTACATTTGTATGGTTAACTTAAATCTGATCCTAAGTTATTTATGAATATAAACCCATGTCTTTGTATAGTTTCCTTCTTCTGTGATCTTACAGGTACTTGGTGAAGCTGGACAAGTAAGGGAGTAAGTAGCTGGAAGCTTTCAAAGAGGAGAGAGATTGGATCAAAGAACTAGCGCAAGACACAGGTTGGTTCATCCTATTCCTCTTTGTTTATAGTTCATAAAGAAGAATACAAAGGTAGTTTTCTCTATTTGTTTCTAAGGTAGCTGTCACACCTTAGTGGGATAGAGTCGTTCTAAATAGACACTTTTCCCGATAACACTAAGCCTTCCAGTAGGGGGGTGATGATGAGCCTCATCATTGGGTAATTAGATGGGCCTTAATTCACCTGCTAGCTTAGTCAAACCAACTCTTCTCACAACTTATTACATATTTTTATTATATTTTGTTTAATGAGATGAGTTAAAGTGAGATATTATGCCTAGTGGACTAATATGTATTGAATGCACGTTTGGAAGAGAAAATCAAGGAATTTTGGCAAGACTAAGGTTTGAAACTTGAATGGGAATAGGAAGTGAGATTGTAGGAGGTAAATCCTCCACATTTATTCCTCCCCCATTCAAATATTCCTCCAATAATCCCACCAGCTCGAAGTGTAAGTAGCCAAGTCATGAAGATCAGAAGGCAACCGAGAAAGTGATAGATAAAGAGTTATTTAATCTCAAGTTTGGGAGATGAGGCTACCTAAATTTAAGAAATTCGTTGGGGACTTCTGTTGTACAAGCAGAGAGGCCTAGAGCCTCATTAGGATTCAAATTTTGTTGTAAAATTCTAGCTACTTTTGAGCTCTTGACTTGTGGAAGACTTTGATGTGATTAATAAGAATGTGTTTTTTCTTGATTCAGTACTGAGTTAACTCAGAGGGCTAAAGCTCTTGGGTTAAGGCCCAACCCTAGCAGCAAAGGATCCTCTTCTTGTATCTGTATTCTTAGCTTAGTTTTATAGATTCATGATTAAACAGTCTTTAGAAGTATTCCATTGCAAGTAGTGTAGATTTGCTTAATTGTTTATTAGTTTGCTTCCATTTGTGCCTTACTTCAGTAGCAGGTTAGAAGGAATAAAATAAGCATCAAAAAGCTTTTAGTAGGTGTCCTGGCCTGACTTCTTTCTTCTGGGATCACGATCTGAGGAAAAGACCCTTATGCAGCCCCAAAAAGATAGATTTCCATTTCTTTCATAAGATTTAGAGTTTGTTGTACTTAAACTAACATTTGATTTTCCATATCCTCTATCTTCATTCTTGCAGTAGATCTCATCCATGATTCCATTTTATTCATCAATATCCTCATGCATAAGGTAGACAGTTAGTTCATTAATTCTACTTTTCTAGCTCATGAGAATTCTTCTTTTTTACATGAATTTTTGGAAATAACACATGTTTGATATAGAGTAGGTGCTTTATAAGTAGAAAGAGACCTCATAGCAATCAACCACCTTCCAACTTCATCCACCCATAGGCATTCCTCATTTTCATCAATACCTTCACCAAATCCATCATTTTACATAGAAATTTCCCCAATCATGTTGAGCAAATCCAACCATTTCCTAAACTTAGTTTTGGGTTTTGAGTGATCCTAGGCCTTTCCTCACTCCATTCCACCCATCAGCCACCTTCCCTAACCTTCCATCACCTCCAACACCCATCGTTTTTCTCTTAGTTTTATCTTGTAAAAATACAAAGAATCTTGTAGGTTTCTAGTACATCCTATAGGTTTTCCTGTAGTGGCCTGTTTTGAGGATGAATTGAGGGAAAACCTCTAGAAAGCCTCCCAAGGTCATCCAAGGGTGTTATAGACATTTTTGTGCCTTACAGCATTGAGCATGAAATGTCCATAATCTAAGGGATCCAAAGTCCCTAAACATGTTGTTCCTACCCCTAGAGGAACAAGGCTAACAAACCACAGCAATTCACAGAAGTTCTCCACCAGAAACTGCTAAAAAACAAGTCAATTCAGGATCATTTCAGTGGCTACACTAGTTGTTTGCACTGAATGTCAAAGCCAACACTGGCAACCTGCGTTGAATGTCAAATGGAACACTGGCTACCTGCGCTGAACGAGAGTGGACAAGTGGAAAGCTCATTTCTCAAGGTGTCAAAACCCAGGAAGCTTCCAAAATGACACTTGCCTCAGGGAATTCGACTGGTGATGAGTAAGAGGTTCCAAATCTCCAAGTGGAAGCAAGAACCTCCAAGTGGACTCAAGAACTGACAGAGGGAGAGGACACTAGTCAGATCTCAAGTTGACTCATCCTCTCTCCAAACATCTATATATGGATCTCTCCTCCATGAGATCTGGAGGCTGGAATTTTGTTATTGCAAAGAATTGTTGTTAGTTTGAGACTAGAATCATTGGGTGCTTAATGCTTTGAAAGGGGTGAAGATAGGAATTCCATTTGTTGGGAAGGAGATGCTGGATTGGAGCCCTCTGGGTTGTATCTCTTCCTGAACCTTGTTATTCATCAATAAAGCTATCTTGGTTTCTCCTATATTCTGATGTATTCTTGATGTATGAATGTATTAGTGTATTTGGTTTATTTCTAATCCTAAACTAGTTATGAATGTGAATATCTGTCTTTGTGTAGTGTTCTTCTCTTGTCGCAAGTAGCTGTTCTCTTGTCGCAAGTAGCCGTTCTCTTGTGATCTTGCAGGAAGTTGAAGCTGGATAAGCAACAAGGCAAGTAGCTATGAACACCCAAAGAGAAGAGAGACCGGATCGAGGGACAAACGAAAGACACCGTTAAGTCTATTGATCTCTCTTATTTCACATTTCATAAAGGAAGAAACCAGCATAGCTGTACTCGTTTGTTGCTAAGGCACTGTCACACCTTAGGTGGATAGGATCGTCCTGCATAGGCATTTTTCCCCACAACAAATTGGCGACTCCACTGGGGAGATCTGTTTAGTCATTTTATTTGTGTTTCTATCATTGTTTGCATCATAGACTTGACAGCAACAATCGAACTGCATCTTTTCCGAATGCAAAGTAGAAAGTTGTTGCTTTGATCCAATCACTGGACTTGTCTATGATCTGAACAATGGATTCACAAATGATTTGATGATCCTTGTGATAGATCTTAGTACCCCCTCAAAGCATCCCTTTGATTGTACCTTGCTTGTTGCTTTTATTTGGCCTGAAACAGTGAATTAAATAGCAATCTGTGACCCAGACCCTGTGGGAAACGAGAGTTTCTCCTTCAGCACAGACCCAGTGAAGGGATTTTGCATTTCAACACAGTTCCCGTGAAGGCTACCTGCGTTGAATGTCAAAACCCCTGTGTTGAGGTTGCGCTGAACCAGTTTGTCCTTGTGCAGCTGGGGTTCTCTGCTCTGTTTTGCCTTGTTTTGATCTCTGATTTTTGCAGCCTGTAACCAGCATAGGTACCAGTCTGATAACTCCTTTTCTCTACTTAGATTCTGCCTCCTTTTGTACAAAAAGACTGTGAGTGTTCTTATGTGTTTGTGGCGTCATTTACAGTTTTCCTTTGCATGAGTGAAATAATCATCCTGTAGCCCTTGATTCAGATCTATTGATTGTGATCTTAGGAGAGAGTTCATTGGCTGTTTGCAATTGATTATACATTTGCTTTTGCTTATTGGTTTGAGTTTGTCTCTTTTAAGTGTCGAAACAAGTCTTTATTTCGAAAATCGTTAAGTGTTGTAATCTCTTCTATCCTCTTTGATTTCGAAAAAGTGAACTTGTTTGTATTCGTCATTTAAAAGCAAATTCAAAGTTGTACAAAAAGCTTTCTTTGCAGGCATCAATACTAAGAAAGCGGAAAACAAACACCTGCATTGTGCATTTGCATTTGATAGTTTGCATGGCTGATTTAGGAAAAGTGCATTAGAGTGTGCTGATTGCTCTTTGAGAAAAGATGGTGTCTTTCTTTTCCCTTAGTAGCTAGGATTTTCAAAGTTGAAAAGATATAAAGCTTGCTTATCATCTTTAGACGGCATTTAGGAATTGTATCATACATCTCGTGGTGAACCTTGAAAGGCAAACTTTAAAAAGATCAACCTAAAATAAATTGAATGAACTTAACAACGCTTTGCAACATAACGCACAACATAGAGGTCTAGGCTAGAGACGTGTTCCGGCGTCGTTAAGCCTGGTGACTGTCGATCTCATGGATGGTGGGTGATTCCTCCTGAGGGACGATAGCGCCAGTACGGATTGCGCTCCCACGTACCGTCGCGTATATATTGGGAGACCCCTATAGGCATAAAACCTTTATCCTTAGGAAGCCGTGTCGACCGCCCTACTGATCGCAATGCACTGAACAAAGCATTCAGGAAGATCGACACACCCTCTGCCTAGAACTCCAGAGCAGTTCCTTTTGGCCTTTTTCAAACTCTATAACAAAAAAAGTCCATCCGAGCATTTGTCACTTCGGGCTCGTTAAAACATCGAAGGAGACTAGAGTCATCTTTAGCTTTTTCTCAGCTCTTTAAAAGTGAAAAAGCAAGTTGTGTCTAAAAGCGTCTAAAAAATTCATTTAATTCGGAAACACACTTTCCCCTTTTTGTATTTTGGTTGATCGAGTAATCCGCAATCGTGGAAGAAAGTCAATTGAAACCCCGTCGTTCATGGAGGCTTACGAGTCAACCGTCTTTGTCTCCGGAATTGAAAACAGTACGAACAAAGCGAACTCGTTTAACCAGTTCGAAATCTCCTATCAAAGTTAGAACAAGTGTTCCAATGACATCTGAGATTCTGGTTACTCCAAACATTTCTGGAAACCCTGCCTCTATAGAAGAAGTTCAACAACCACAGAGGGACAGTAATACTGATCCTAGTCTGGGGGCAAGTACTTGCGTTACTGAACCAGTTCCATCTATAACTGGTTCAGAGAGTCTTGCTCCTCAAACAACTGTCGATGTCGATTCAACCCCTTCTTCGGCACCAGAAATATTTTACGGACCTGACGGTCTTCCTCTTCCACTGGGTTTGATTGCGATAGAGGAAATTGTAGAATATCCGCAAGCAAGTACTCCAACCCATTTTGGAGTCGCGGTCACTCTATTTCCTTCATCAGAAGTTAATCCACCACAAGTGGAAGTTCATGTAGAATCGCTAGGCAATCTATTGGATAGACTCAAAATGTCTGAACAACCGTCAACATCTAGGACTGTGTCAAATGACACAGCGATAGCAGAAACCCCTGCCGTCACTCCGACAATGTTTGCCGGCATACCATCTGTCCCGACTAGCTCGCAACCGCTAGAAGAAGTCCACCAAGGGACTATTTCGATAGTGTGGTTTGTTCCAATTTGTTCATCCGGAATAATATCCGGCAACTCTTATGTTGAGACTCGCCAGATTGATCCATTTGGAGGTCAATTTGGGCAATCCAGTCCACAAGGACAAACAATCCCCTTGAGTTCTGGATTGCTACCGTATGGGGGGCAGTATGCCCTTTCATTACCCCCTCCGGGAGGGTATCCATACGGGAGTTCACAATAGTATTCAGGTTATACTGGAATTACATCAAGTGGTTGGGTACCTATGCTACCTCAACAACCAAGGGTTGTATATTCTATGCAACAGTGTGTACCTATGTCAAATATCCCGACCACACCGGCTATTGTAACAGTGTCACAAGTTCAAGCGATGCCTGTTGTATGTCAGCCTCAGATTTCTCAGGTTGTAATGCAACAGCCCTGTGACCCTGTGACACAACCATAATCGCCAACTGGTAGGGCAACACAGGTCCAAACGGGTACAATTACCCCACACCTTGGTCCAACAGTTAGTATAGCACAACAGAACATGGCTTCACAACCATGGCTGGTGCAATACCAGCAACCACAATTCCAACAAGTGTACCAAGGTTCTGAGCAGCAGATCTTTGCGAACAGTGGACAACCGTATATTCAAAATGGTCAAAACCAACCGCTTTATAGTGGTCAAGTCCACCAACCGTATCAGTCATACCAACATCAATTGCATTATGCTGGTATGCAAAGGCCCACTGTGTCAGGTGGAAAGAGTCGATTGTGCGGACACAACCAACCTCCCTAGGAGCCTAAGACTCTCTAGTGACAAACAAGACAAACAAGAGCAATCCTTCTCTAAACATGCATTTACTATATGGGAAATCAAGTGTTTAGATCCTACCTGTAGTCCAATGCTGTCGTCGCAGTCCAGCTCCGCTGATCCGGATGAGCTCCTCCTTCACTTTGAAACTTGCATACACTAACAATCAAACGATTAAATAGCACTTGATAATCTCATAGAATAAAACATATTTAACACATAGACCAAGGAGTACATGAAACAACTCATAAATAACAATTATTGAGAAGAATGGACTCATTTGCATTAATAGGTAACAAAAGGAACAAATACAACCTGAGCCTTGGTGTTGTGCAAGTCCCTCCCAGGGTCCATCAACAGTTCTCCTTTACTTTGACAAAGCTCACCCACTTCCAAATAGAACAAGCAAAGATGACAATCTCTCCTCACAAGCTTCTAAATGGGAGTCCTAATTCCTGCAGCATCTACCCTTAGAAATGTATAGCTTCCAACCTCTCCTCCTTCTGGCCCAATGCCTGTATTTATAGTGCTCAAGAGGAAGTTAATCAGGTCCACCATCAATGGGATAATCCCCTCTTTGGATGGGATAGCTCCCTTATTGATGGGATAAGTTCCTCTTTGGTAGGAGTGCATAAACCATCTGGAGGCGCTCAATACACGTCGAACAACCTTCTAGAATACTCTAGAAATGACCACAAGTAACTTTTTAAAGATGAAACTTGCGCATTTTAACCTTTACAGGGGGACGCACCTGCCCCTTTACATATAGAGCGTCCAAAGACGCAGCTTTTGTGAACATTGGGTGCGTCCCCGCAGGTAAGGTTGAGAGAACCTGCGTACCCAGAGATAAATACATTTATAAAGACTTTCTCTCTTTTTTGGAGTTTGACATGGAGAGCAGAGGCATAAGACTTGCCTAAGAGGATAGCATGACTGTTGATAGAGCCATACTAACTGTAAATAGTCATGGTGACATTTTTTAGTGTAACAGATTGCCCCCTAAAGTGCGAAGCCTGTAATAGATTAGGGTTTTGTATTATCTAGGAAGGGTGAAGCGCTTTATCATTTCAAGGATTGTCTCGTGGAGAGCCTGGTCAGAACCTACAATTTTCAACACAAAATACATGTATAAGATTATATCATCACTTAGGTAGGCATTCCCATACTCAGATTAAAACTTTAACTAACAGACTAACTACTCTGATACAGGAATGATCTTGCAGTACATCATAATCATAGACTTTTGTAGACACAGTATGGGCGCAGCCATCTGTTTATGATTAGTCTACTTAGATAATGAATACAAAACTCCTCGCAGCCTGGATGGTGGAAACTAGATCCAGGGTCTTCATTTCTACTTCCCGAAATGGTACGATTCTAGCCATGCGAATAAATGAGTTGATGTCGAACATGGTAGAAACCACTTGATTACCAGTCAATGATGCAAACTGTTAACAAGCGTGAGAGAGACCACTAGTAATGTCAATGGTTCTCAAAGTACCCAGTACAATCCATGAGATGTGAATGAATGAGTTGATGTCGAACATTTCATGGAATCCTTCGATCGAAAGTCAATGATGTAAACTGACGTCAAAGGCGAGAAACCTGCCATTGATGCATGCAGACTTCAAGGAACTGATGATTTCTAAGTCATCTCTCTAGATAATGTGCTGATGTCGATAGAAAGTGACCTATTGCAGGCAAGCCCACAACACGAAATCATTGTTCAAGTTGAAGAAATGTTGTTGTAAGGACTGACTCAGGGATGGTCAAATGAATGACAAGTATTTTGCAGATGAAAGTTTTGCTTGCAGACCCCTTGAACACATAACGACACAATAGATGGCTTGGTGATAAACGACTCAAAGTTAATCCCCGGAACCCGGCTGAAGTCTTTCAAAGTGGTTTGATCAACTGTGAGGTAAAGGATTTCCCAACCCAGGTGAATGAAAAGTGTCGTGTCCAAGAGTGGTAATAAAGTTTCTTCTGAGACAAAAGATAACAAATAGGCTCATTCTTCTCTCTTTTCCCCCACCATTTCTGGCAAGTACCTCTTTATTTTTAACAAGCTTGAGGAGGATAACATATGCTTGATTATAAGCTCATCCTTTGGATGAGTCCAACCTAGTTTTGATTCGAACCCTAGGAAGGAGTGGTTTGTTCCTGTTTGTAATTGAACAGGTCCTTTACTGTGAAATTTTAACGAGTCCAGTATAGGAGAAACTCGGCGTTTTTCAATTTTAGAGAGTCTAAAAAACTTAAGAAGACTCCAAGTTGAACTTTTTCGTAGATTTGTGTCCCTCAAGCCCGAAAAAGTATAAAATAATACCTGGGGGAACCGCTTGATCTTGCGACCAAGGAGTACTTTCATAATTAGTGCCACTGACCTGAAAAGTAAAAAGTGATCAAGGACACGTCGTTTTATTTCCGTATCGAGTTTGAAACGACAAAAACCCGGCAATCTTTTCCTGATTTTACGGTCAGAAAAGAGCTATAAGGGGACCGTCTTTTAATTCCGTCTTAACGAGTGTAAAAGAAACACTCGGCAATCTTTTCATATTTTAGGAGTCAGAAAAGGGCTTAAAATATGACTCTGATGTTTCACTTTTTCGTAAGTTTTAACGAGTTCGAAAAAATGATAAAAATGTACTCATGATTTTCATTTTTTCGTAAGTTTTAATGAGTTCAAAAAAATGATAAAAATGTACTCATATGGCCGACTTTCAATTTAATTTACGAGCAGGAAAAGACGGAAAGAACTCGGCATTTTCATGAGTTTAACGAGTCTTGAAAATAATTCAAATTGACTCAAAATAGGTTTCATTTTTACAAAAGCTTGAAACAGGGAAAAACTATGCTTCAAAGTAGTTTCATTTTTACACAAGCTTGAAACAGAGATCAAACTGTGCTTGATGCCCCCTAAGCATAACAGCTAGAGCGCATGCCCCCCAGCCTCATTTCATTCAACCAGTTGGATGAAATGAAGGTTGAGTTACGAGATCATTTGAAAGACTCAACCTAAAACTGTAAGAAAATTATGCAAAAACTGAAATAACTAACCTAAATATACAACTTAACATTTATGAGATCTAGTCAAACTCTCGACTCAATTAGAGGAGGATTTGTTTCATTTTTTAACGAGCTTGACACAGGAAAAGAACTATGCTCAGATTCGGTTTCATGTTTATGCAAGCTTGAAACGAAAAACTATGCTTGTTATAAGTTCACATGCCCCCAGCATAATGACGACAAAACGAGGTACATGCCCCCCAAGCTTCATTGCATTCAATGAGGTGGATGGAATGAAGCTTTACTTTCAAGATCTTGGAAAGACTTGGGGGAGTTGTTTCATTTTTTAGTGAGGTTGACACAGGAAAAGAACTATTCTCAAAACCCTTGTTTCATTTTTTAAACGAGCTTGACACAAGATAAGGAACTATGCTCATAACTACTCTCTACAATCTACCTAACAAAAACTTTACTCTAAAAACCTTGATTCATTTTTTAACGAGCTTGACACAAGACAAGGAACTATGCTCTAAAATCCTTGTTTCATTTTTTAATGAGCTTGACACAAGACAAGGAACTATGCTCATGACTACTTTCTACAATCTACCTACTTAACCTACCCTTGTTTCATTTTTTAAAGAGCTTGACACAAGACAAGGAACTATGCTCAAGACTCCTTGTTTCATTTTTAACGAGCTTGACACAAGACAAGGAACTATGCTCCAGAAGTTCGCATGCCCCCAGTGTAATGATGCAAAGCGAGGTACATGCTCCCCAGGCTTCATTGCATTCAACCAGATGGATGGAATGAAGGTTTACTTTCAATATTTACCTTGAAAAGGGAGTTGTTTCATTTTTAAGGAGGTTGACACAAGAGAAGAACTATCCTCATACCTGATTCATTTTTTAACGAGGTTGACTCAGTAACAGGAACTATCCTCTAACCTGATTCATTTTTTAACGAGGTTGATACAGGAAAAAACTATCCTCGTACACACTGATTCATTGTTTAACGAGATTGACACAGTAAAAGGAACTTTCCTCACTACATCCAGTTTCATTTTTTAATGAGGTTGAGACAGGAACAAACTATCCTCACGGATACCTGTTTCATTTTTTAACGAGGTTGACACAGGAAAAGGAACTGTCCTCGCAACTCCTTCTTTCATTTTTTAATGAGCTTGACACAAGACAAGGAACTATGCTCATGACTTCCAATTTCATTTTTTAATGAGGTTGAGACTAGAAGAAACTATCCTCACACACACTGATCATGGCTTCCAACTGGAAGAAAGACATGTCAATGGACACACCTTGATCATGGCTTCCAAAAGGTCTTCATCAGAAGGAAGAACACTTCTCTGGAAGGAACACATGTCAAGGGACTCAAAAGGGATAAGAACATCGTGTTCAAATAATCCCATAGAGTTTTCCATGTCAATTACCGGATCTAAATCAACAATGAGAGGCTCACTAACATCGGTAACTGAAAACATGGGACCAGTTGCCACATAATTAACCCGTGGCAGGGTAGATACCACTTTAGAATCAGGAACATTTAGCGGTGTCATATTATTGGTAGTTGAAACAAGACTAGGGAACGAAAGCTGGTCTACAGTCACAATACTGCCATTGTGAGGGAAAGACATCACGCGAAAGAGTGTCGATACGACAGCTTTCATTGCATAAACATAGTCTCGCCCAAGGAGTAAATTGAAATCCAAGGGACCTCGAATTACCATAAGATCAATACAGACAGTTTTACCTTCCAAGGTAATAGAAAACTTAGGAAGGATCCCTAAAGGTTCACTAATGGTTTTGTTAAAAGCTTTCAGATTCTGCGTAATAGGCGCAAGCTGAGGGGAACCCAAAGCTTTCCAAACAGTTGAGGATAAAATACTAACAGAAGCACCTTCATTTACCTGAGTACGATGTATGTCCCTACCACCAGCCTTGACAATGATTTGGAAAGGGATGGAGGAAGGAAGACGAGGTTCTGTCAGTCTATTCCAATCAAAGGAAAAGACCTCAGTGCTTGAAGGGGGTTCTATAGAAAACAGGTGAAATGCCCCCTGGCGTAGAAGAATCTGATGTAACAAGAAGAACCTGAGCGGTATGAAATTCACTTTCTAAAGGGAAAGTGGGATCGACCGAATCTGAAATTGAATCGACCACTTGATCAACTAATGGATCATCAACCTGAGTGACATGAGTTTCACTTTCCAATGGAAGAGTGTGATCGACTGTACTTGAATTTAGATCAATCACTCCATCAGTTGATGGTAGGTTGGGAGAAAGTTTACGGTAACCAGTTGGAAATTCTTGCTGTGGAACAGTAAGTTTTTCCAACAATGTTGAGGCTTCATCCATGTGAGGGAAAATGTGAGTTTGATGACTCCCTTTGCATAACTTACAAGGAAACCTAACTTTACCCTTTTTCCCAGGAACCTGACTATCACTGGTTGATGGATCAACGGAAAGTTGATGAGATTTTTCTTACCATACTTCCAAGACCTTTGGTATACCAGGACAATTGACAAGGAAGTGGTCACCCTTACAAAGCCTGCAAGGGTATTTGGGTTTACGATGCATGTCGAAATTTTCCTCAACACAACTAACACTTACAGCCATGGTTGGTTGGTTGACTTCTTTCTTATCTTGCTTCTTCTTCTTCTTCTTCTTCTTCCCTTTCTTCTTCTTCTTAGCCTCCTAGTTACTAGCATCAAGGCTTTTACCAGGCGAAGAGGAAGAAATGGAGGAAGAAAAATTAGGCGAAGAAGGTAAAGGGTCAACAGAAGGTTGGTGATGTTGAGATGGTGGACTCTGTTGAGGTGAAGCATCCGGTTGAGATGGAACAATTGGAGTACTTTGGGCCAACGAAGTTGAAAATAACCATATCAGTAATCCTATTGTAAATCCAGGTAATGACAAAGTAGCCATATAAGGAGGACCAACATTTCCAAAGTAAGGAAAAGTACTAGGATTCTCATTAGGAGGGGTTCCTAGGTTGGTAAATTCTGGAACATTTGCCATTATATTCAACTTCAGTGAATTTTATTAACAATTTTTAAAACTAAAATTAACAATTCACAATTCACACCTAACAATTAAAATTCACAATTCACACCTATGGTCTCTAAAAGTAAAAACAAAAAAATTAACACGCGCTATCAAATCTAGGAATCAAACCACACACAAATAGTAGCCTTCCGGACCGAAAACACTAGTTGGTGATGAAATCCAACATCGCCGAATTTAGTACAGAAGTGGTGGGTGGAACAGTTACCCCGGCAACCTGCTTAATGAATAGACTGGACCAAGTTCCTCCACTTTAACCGTCTCGAGTGAAGTGAACCCCCCAGAAAATCCAAGTGAGTCTAGCCGACGTCTGCTCCAGGTACAGTGGGATCTTCCCTCCACTATCACCTTGGGTAGAACCCTAAAGATAATGGTCACTAAGGTTACCAACAGCAACAAATGCACCTAGGGGAACAGTCTACACTCCGACAGCACGCAAGGGCAGAGTATCAAGCTCAATCCCCTTGCCGGCTC
This sequence comes from Pinus tabuliformis, assembly GCA_031772625.1. Lineage (NCBI taxonomy): Eukaryota > Viridiplantae > Streptophyta > Pinopsida > Pinales > Pinaceae > Pinus > Pinus tabuliformis. The sequence continues at coordinate 769,334,250 of CM062815.1, forward strand.
CTTGACAATAATCCAAGGTTTACCGACAAGTGACCCCTAGCTCCTCGACAATGGTTAATCCGAGGTTTACTGTTTGTAATACGTGCGTGTCTGGCGTCGTTCCCAACGAGGCAGGATTGATCCCCTCACTGGTTCGGACACAAGCTCGTGCTTCTCCTTTAAGAGGAGCTTTCCCAGAGTACAAATAAAACAGTTGGATTTATCCTACCACAAGATGAGCTACTTGTTTGGTTTTACTGTCTTGGAGAGTTAATTACTCTCCTACTCCAAGACACTAGCCTAAGCTATATTGGTGTATCAGAGCCCTATAAATGTAAAAATTACTAGATGAATTTTAATTAAGCGCTGTGTTATTAAGGCTGTTATTACTCAAATGGGTAAATGGATATGAAACCAATGGTGTTATGACCCGACTCATCTGAATGCAATCGAATATGATAATGTAATCTTTTCAATTCGATGAATCCTATCTAAAGTAAGGAGAGAGTTTCCATTCACTTCCAACAATGCAAAAATTGATCACTAAGAGAAAATATAACAAATTCTCTAATGCACTGATTTTATCAAGAAAAACTAATGCAAATCAATTCCAAACCATTTTTTATTTTTATTTTTGTGTAAATTCAAATCAAAGAAAACTGATCTAAATCTACAATTGATTTTCCAGAATGTAAACTATGCAATTGGAATCTATGCACAATTCACTCGAAAAGTATGCAAATGTAATCTATGCACATTTTTCATTCATATTCTGAAAATGAGAATTCTAATTATGCAAATGTGATCTATGCAAGAGAATTCTCAAACACAAGATGATTCTAATGTAATCTAAGAACCAATCAAGTGCAAGTCGAAAAAATTGGGTGAGAGTTCCAAAGATCAAAAAATAAAAACACTCAAAGGCGATTAACACTCATACCCAATGAGGGGGAAATTTTTTTGCAAAAACAAAAGCAAAAAGATGCAAAATTGTGAAAAGACTGAGACAAACCTCCAAGTAATGACCAAAGGAAATCAATTCAAGAATTTCTCAAAAAAGAGACTCAAAACACCCAATTGATGAAAGCTTAAAGCAGGAATGCCAATGAAACAAGCTTAGGTGAAGATCTTTGACAGGAGACTAATGGATCTGGGCAGTAAAAACTAAGAAAAAGCAAAATCTAAGAGGAAAAATGTAAAAATGGAAATTTCTTAATTTTTAGCAGGGTATGCAGGCAACCTGTTAAGACAGGTGCGGGCCCGCTCTGTGCACACAGCAACAGTGCGTACAGGTACGCACTGTGCAATACTCAGAGGGTGCGTACTCCTGGAAAAACCAAGAAAAACTAAATTCAATCTAACCCTAAGCTAACCCACCCAAATACAAAGTCACAGAGCCAAAAACCAGAAAATAAATGACTTTTCTCAGATCAAAGTTGCATACAAAGGAAAAAACTTTCTCATCAATGGATTCCCCAGTGGAGTCGCCATTTTGTCAGGCGGAAAGAGTCGATAGTGCGGACACAACCAACCTCCCTAGGAGCCTAAGACTATCTAGTGACAAACAAGACAAATAAGAGCAATCCTTCTCTAAACATGCATTTACTATATAAGAAATCAAGTGTTTAGATCCTACCTGTAGTCCAACGCTGTTGTAGCAGTCCAGCCTCGCTGATCCGGATGAGCTCCTCCTTCACTTCGAAACCTGCATTCACTAACAATCAAACGATTAAATAGCACTTGATAATATCATAAAATAAAACATATTTAACACATAGACCAAGGAGTACATGAAACAACTCATAAATAACAAGTTATTGAGAAGAATGGACTCATTTGCATTAATAGGAAACAAAAGGAACAATTACAACCTGAGCCTTGGTGTTGTACAAGTCCCTCCCAGGGTCCATCAAGAGTTCTCCTTTACTTTGACAAAGCTCTCCCACTTCCAAATAGAACAAGCAAAGATGGCAATCTCTCCTCACAAGCTTCTAAATGGGAGTCCTAATTCCAGCAGCATCTACCCTTAGAAATGTTTAGCTTCCAACCTCCCCTCCTTCTGGCCCAATGCCTGTATTTATAGTGCTCAAGAGGAAGTTAATCAGGTCCACCATCAATGGGATAATCCCCTCTTTGGATGGGATATCTCCTCTCTTGATAGGATAAGTTCCTCTTTCATAGGGGTACATGAACCATCTGGAGGCGCTCAATACACGTTGAACAACCTTCTAGAATGCTCTAGAAGTGACCACAAGTAACTTTTTAAAGATGAAACTCGCGCCTTTTGACCTTTACAGGGGTACGCACCTGCCCCTTTACATACAGAGCATACAAGTACGCAGTTTTTGTGAACATTAGGTGCGTATACACAGGTAAGGCCGAGAGAATCTGCGTACCCAGAGATAAACACATTTACAAAGACTTTCTCTCTTTTTGGAGTTTGACATGGAGAGCAGAGGCATAAGACTTGCCCAGGAGGATAGCATGACTGTTGATAGAGCCATACTAACTGTAAATAGCCATGGTGACATTTTTTAGTGTAACAGGGTGATCTTCATGACACCCAGGTCTCCTATTATCCCTTTAGAACAAAGAATTTTGTGGGGAACAAATCCTAATATTCGTGGAGGAGCTCAATGACCTTGTCTACTGTCGCATCATCCCAATAGTCCCCAAGTTTTTCAAATTTTGGTTCCACCTCTATGCCAATGTTTACTTCCTGGTTTTCAACGACACGGTTATGTTAGTATCCTCTATCTACGGACCTTCAACCACGTGGTGACCTTCAATTTTCATAATATTAACCTTTTGGGGATCCTCATCTTCTTCTTCAATGGTCACGTTATAGCATTCTAGTGCATGACTCAACTGAGTAGTCCAATCAGGTTGGATGAGGTCCAAAGGATCTTGTGGTATCCTAAAGATCATTGATTTAACCTCATATAGCACCGTGTCAATATAGTCAAACCCATCCTCAAAGCTAAATGTCATTAAAAGTCACTGGCGCAGGATGTCCCATTCTTTTGTGCCATGGCGGAGCTTAGTTTCCAAGTACCAAATCATTGGTGTGATGCCTAGGGTATGAAAAAACATATGCACCCATTCAGGTTGGGGCTCCGTGCCATAAGACTTATTCAATTTAACTAGGTGATCGCATGGGTCATCTCGCCTGTCATACTTATCTGTCATTTTCACTTTTGGCTGCCAAAAACATATTCTCATCATCTTCCTATAGTTGCGCCAATCAATAAAACTATCCTTGTGCGTACCCCACCATCTTGCAGGCGTAGCATGTAGTACCTAGTCCAAGGCTTGGAAGCGATGTTTCTCTGGTACTTCTCTTTCAAATGCATCCAAAAATAATCAACATCAGTTAGCCCATCATAATGACGTAGATTACCGACCTCGAATGACACACAATGCAGTGATTTAGTCATCATATTACAATGCAGCATCGAGACTTCATGTAGTCAGTTCTGCCAATGCTCCATTTCTTCATCTGGGTCTGACGTGCAGGAGCTCTCATAATCCCATGCAATGTGTCTGTCCATTATTGGATTCACCCAATCCTGGTATTGTAGCATTATTTTGTAAATCTGGTCCAGATCGTCGTCACTTTTGTAATCTCGGGCTGGTTATGTATAGTGCGGTCCATCTACGGGATTTAGTGGCACCACTATGTGGAGCGACTTGTTTTCAAATATCATCTTCCACATCTTCACGTTGATTATCCCATTCATGTCAGTGGCCCAATCGATTCCAAGGAGTGGAGGGTAGGGATTTCTATCATCCACAATCTCTATTACCTCAAAATCCGCTAGTGCGTTGCGCCCTCAATGTCAATTATGACCCCTTGCAACATCCCCACTGGGATAATTTTATGTTGATTCACCATATGTAACTGTATCGAAGACCACTAGAGTGCAGGTCTCCCCATTCTCTCCCAGGTCTGTTTTGTCAAAACATTCGCGTCAGACCCCACATCTAGGTTAACTTTGTCAATCTCGTATTCCTATCTATGCGGAGAGTCTCATGTCCCGACTGGTCCTTGCCTCATTCTTGCCAGGCTTCCTGATTAGGTGTGGTTCACTAGTAGTTCTATCCTTACCAGCAAATTGATTGATCAACTCCTGCAGGCCCTTCACAGCCTCACTGTCACGGAGCAGCTTCATGTAGGTCTCGAAGAATGTGATAAGCGTGGATGGGTCCATTTGTTCAACTGGTTTCTCCTGACTTCTAGAGGTAAAGGCCTCAACGAAGATTTTCTTCACTTCCACAAATGTTTCTTTTGCGGATCCAAATCAAACCCAATCTCCTTCTCCAGTGCTTTGTCGACCCATACACCTTTTATACACTGCTTCGCTTTATTCTGCCCAGTCGTGGTTCGGCTCCGCAACATAATGATTACCTTGGGGTCTTCCTCACGAGGCTCAGCCCTCATCATCTAGAGGTTCTGCATCAGCTACAGAGGTTGGGCCCCTTTTTCACAAATCTTAGCCAGCAATATTGGGCAATATTCAGTCCCATGGTCAAACTAAGTACAATAGCAGTATGAAAATCATGTTGGATTTGAACAGTCCCTCGCATAGTGTCTTAGGTCTCTGCAATTGTAACAAATTAGCTATCCTCAGCCTCTCTGAGGCCCTCCTCCACCTCAGCCTCGGTCGCACCTCTATTACTCACCTCCCGTTCCCCCAATGTCTTGGTCTGGAGGCCGCGATTCTTTCTGCATTCTGTATGCTGGTGTCCTATCCATCATCAATTTGTAACTTCAAAAATTGCACTCATCATGGCCTACTAATTGAAAAAAATTACAGAATAGTTGTTGTGGTGTTTGTACAAAATTATATAGAAAATGGCAATTATCAATCGTATGTTTCCCTGCTACTTGACATATAGCACATGATAGCACAGGCCCAACACTTGGCCCTGCCGCAGCCTCCGGTCGTAGAGGCACTGGCCCTGCTGTTGCAACATAGTTCACGAACACTGGGCAATGATCCTTGTTATGCCCCTGACCCGTGCATTTTATGCACCAAACCTCTTCGCGCGCCTTCGGCTGAGCAGTTTTGTCCTACTTCAGAATTTTCATTTCGAGACAAAGTTTTTGCAACTATACATGAATCTGCTAAACCCCTATATTTGAATCTTGCATTGGCATTTCATGTAGTATCATCGCAATCTCCAAGGGTTCCGCCTGGTTTGTAATATTTTTTTGTGACAACACAACCCTCAAGTGAGGTAGGAGCGAAGCCACGAAGCACTCGCAGTGCTTCCCATCTGTCAAATTCATATTATCTTCATGGATTTTACACTTCAATCTCTGATCTAACTCCCAAGGCATCTGACTTGGTTTCGTCGCGATTTCCTTGAATCCCACAATTGTCTGCGCTTCATATCTAGGCCTACTAAATTCCTTGTTCACTGCAGTCTGGATCTCTACCAGCGTAGCTACCTGGTTTTCATTAGAGTTACTCTATAAGTTCCCAAGTTATCTAAAGGGTTACCTAATCTACCATGCATTTACAGTTACCTTCGCATAATCCTTTATTCTTTCTTGTGTTCAGTTAACAGATATAATCAGATAGATTCCCCCATCAAATAAGCATTATAATGTAAACTGAGATCATAACATAATATAATCAGATGCATTAAACAAAGACAAAATACACTTCGATTTCATAATAATTCTCTTTATTCATATCTCAAGTTCAATACAGACTCTATTCACCCTACACACACAGTTGTAGCAGTCTGCGCACTGAGATGCAAACTTCCACTGTAGGCCTCTTCATGCTTAGTTGCAGAGCCTCTACCTACAATAAGACTTGAGGACATTTAGAACTTCTTACCCAAAAATCCTTCTTAACATTACCACACCTCCCTTAGACTCTTCTAAAACTCCTTTTTATACAATCCCATGGTCCACAGACCATGCATATATATTTAAAGCTAACATGAGACATCAAAAAACAATGGCGTACAACCCTTTGACCTCTTCCCACTCTGTGACCATAAAATGCGGGGGCTTTACATTTTTATTACAAATTTTGGGCTTTCTGCCCCAAAACATGGCCTTTTAGCCCAAAAACTAGCTATTGGGGGAACTCATTCCCAAGAAGAAGACATTTCCCCTTGTAACAAGGTATTGGTCCATTATAGAAATTCTTGCTCTAACTGTGTATATGGGGTGGAAGATCCACTAGATGGATGTAAAAGTAACATTTCTCAATGGTGTTATTAAGTGGGAGGTGTACATCGAGAAACAAGAAGGTTTTGATACATTTGATTGAGAGTCTCATGTGTACAGTCTCAAGTGAGTATTGTATAGTCTCAAACAAGAACCCCGTGCTTGGTACACTAGGATCGATAATTATCTCACTAGTTTGGGCTTCACCAAAATTGAAGTGGATGCAAACCTCTATCACATCTTGGTAGAAGGTAAATTTATTACTAGTGTCTTATATGTTGATGACTTGATTTTAACTAGTGATGAGAAGTTTATTAGATCTTGTAAGGAGGACCTTGCAAGGGAATTTGAAATGCAAGACATGGGTCTCATGCACTACTTCTTAGGTTCGAAGTATGGAAAGGCGATTGGGAATCATTTGTCTCTCAAGGCAAGTATGCAAATGAGATACTACAAATATTCTGCATGGAGATTTGTAAACCCATGGAGACACCTTTAACAACTAATTAAATGAAGGAAGATGAAAATTTAGGTGAGGAAGTGGATGCTACCATTTATCGACAGCTAGTGGGTTCAATAATATTTCTTGTGAACACATGACTAGATATGTGCTATGAAGTCAACTAGATGAGCCAAGCTATGGTTAGGCAACCCAAATTATTTTCGATGATAGCTAAGCATGTTTTACGGTACCTTAGAGGCACTACTTATTTTGGACTATGGTTGTTTCTGGGAAAACTAGTGTCTTTTCGATCTGTTAGTCCCAATAAGATGGGTAGCTCTCTCAGAAACAAACAATCAAAGCAATTTTTTATTTCCTTTATCTACGATAGATAAGAGAGAAGCAAAGGGGGACCAACCTGGATCTTTCGCTTGGCTCCTTGCTTGAATTCTCTTTCCCTTGATAAAGTTTGTAACTCCTCTCCTACTTGTCCTGCTTTAGAGAATACCTGTAGAGTCAAAGTAACAAAACACCACCAAAGCATCTCAATCTATAATATCATAAAAAATGCAGAATCAGAAATACATTGACCATACAATTGCATTCACAAATAACAAGATTCACAAATACATAATTATCTGGAGGAAAACTCAAAGAACTTTATTAATAGTAGAATAGAGGATTACAACCCAGCTGTCTGATCCAGCATCATCCTCCCAGCATCAAAGCCCTCTTCACCTCATGAAAAGCAAGATCACCCAATAATACAATGTCTCTTATCAAAGATAAACAAAGAGCACTTCCTTACAAATTACAAAATTCCAGCCTCTAGATATCTCAAATGAGGGATCCATTTACAGATGTCTTGCAAGGGTGTGAGTCAGATCTGGGTTTTTGATTAGTGTCATTCCACTAATAGTTCTTGGTTCCACTTGGAGATTTCATTGATCTCTTACTCAACCCTGGGCGAATTTAGAGAGGCAAGTGTCATGGGAGAAGTTTCTAGAAGATTCTATGAGTTTCCACTTAGCAAACTGTCTCTGCCATTTGTCCATTCTCACTCATCGCACCCTACAGAAGGTCTCTTCAGTATGCATCGCACCTGGATAGTGTAGTAGCCACTATGCATCGCACCTTGACCATGGATTAGTTAGTATGGTCCAGTTTTGGCCAGCTCTAAGTGGTTTTTTAGGTGGAACTTCTGGGAAATGATGTAATCAGTTGACCATGATCCTTTAGGGTATGAAACAACACTTTTAGGGGTTAAAGAGCCATTGGTTTATGGACATATAATTTCAGAGTTGTAGTGCCCAAATAAATCTATAACAGTTGCCCCCTAAGGCATGAGGTCATAAATCTTTTGATGTTGGATGAAATGCTTTATCATGAGGATCCGAGGTATTCGAAATGGAAGGTGACCTATATAAGATACAATACAATACATCATCATCATATTATTTTCATGATCTGTCTAAGGCGGACATTCCCATGCTCAGATTTATAAATTCATTTCCATGTACATAGGACATATAATCGTTTGTTCTCACAAACTGGTGATTCTTTATATGTAGAGTCATCATCCCTTAGCTTGGATGACTATCTGTGCAACTTTTGTGTACACTTGATGTCTTTATGTTCCTGGACAGATGAAACTAGATCTGGCGTCTTCAAAACACGTTCAATCTTTGCCCGATGTATAAGTCAATCCATATGAAAAGATGTTCTAAAGTTGAACATGGAAAGACATCGCTTGATTACCAGCCAATAATGTAAGTTGTTAACAGACGCGAGAGGAATCACTGATAATGATAATGACCCTCAAGGTACTACAGTACAATTTATGTGGTCTGAATATATGAGCTGATGTCAAACACCACGCAAAATATTTTGGTCGAAGGCTATTGATGTAAACCTGTCGCCGGAAGTGAGAAACTTGCCATTGAGGCATGCAAGCTTCAAAGTACTAAAAGGTTTGTTTCTAAGTCAACTTATTGGATAATGAGCTGATGTCGACAAGAAGTGACCTGTCGTAGGAGGGCCTTGATGTATCCTACATATATGACACAAAACAAAGCAAATGATTTTTCTGGAGGTGAAAACGATCTGATGATACAAGGTTCAGGAATGGTGGTGATGAAAAATGAAGTGTGAAGATATTGCAGTGGATGAGGCATTAGCTTGATGGTGAATTCTCTGAATGACTTCTCTTAAACATGTCAGCAACACCTGAGATGGATTGGTAGTGTTAACCCATAAAGATGGATGGTACGGAGGACCAATGGTGATATGACCGGTGAACGAAATAACCCAACACAAGTCTATCATGGTGATGGAGTGAAAGCGTCATGTTCAAGAGCGACCTACTACCAATAAAAATCTTCAAGTTTTCTTCCCTTTTTCCCCAGTCATTGCTTACCGTACCTCTTTATTTTTGTCAAGCTTGAGGAGGATAACATATTCTTGTTCTATAATTTGCCAACCTGTCACTATATTTTAGCGAGCCTAGCGACAGTGAAACTCATTCTTGTCTAGATGGACAAGTTTGTCACTATTGTTTTAACGAGTTTTACAACAAAGATAACTCAGCCCTTTTCATGTTTAGAGAGTTTAAAAAGGGACGAATAGGAAACTCCAGTAGTCATTTTTCGTAGCATAATCCCTTAAGTCCGAAAAAGTATAAAATAATACGAAAGGGATGACTTTTCGATCGCTTTAGTGAGCCAAAAAAGACAATAACTTGATCTTTTTGTTTGATAATCCCTTAGGTAAAAAAAGATTAAAATGTACAGGAGGGATGGTGCTTCCCGTTACTTTAACAAGCTGGAAAAGCTAATAGCTCGACAATCTTTTTATATTTAACGAGTCTAAAAAGAGTTTAAAAGAGAGTCATTTTTTAGGAACGAGTGGTGTTTTGGGTAGAAGCTGGTTCTGGGTAAGCTTGGAACTTCTCAAAACATGGTAGTGTGAAGAGGGTGGCTAACAGGACCACTCGTCGCAGATGTTCCTAAAAAGGGAAAACAATCAAATGGAAGTGTATGATCGGCCAAAAGAATGGAGGTGACAATAGGAACACAACCATAGTTCAAAAGACTGATAGCAAGGCAATCACAAAGATTTTTTACCGACGGTGGATTCATTTTTTAATGACCTTGAACTGGGAGAAACTATGCTCATAGGCAGGTTTATTTTTTAACGAGCTTGAACCTTGCGGAAACATTGCTCATTCCAGTCGTTTAAAGATGTCTCTCATTGGTAGGTTTATTTTTAGTGAGCTTGAACTCTATGATAACATGTGCTCATTGCCTTTTTATGTAGGCTAGATATGACCAAACTACAAAGCTAACTACCCTAGAGCTAAGGAACTACTAAGGTTAGGTAGGATAGTTCTATCTTTCATCTAGAAAAAACACTTCCTTTGCTTCGTCTGCGCAATGCAGAAAAAGGTGAATGGTGGATCATACCAATCACCTAACCTAAGAAGTTGAACTAAAAAGCTAAAAAGCTAAAAAAATGAAATTGGTCATTTTTCACTTGGATACAAACGTTTGCATGCCCCTAGGTATTGAGAAAAGGAAAGTTTCCAGGTCACCATAGGGAAGTCCCTGTAGTTAGGCATTATTGTTTCTATTAGTGGTTAGTCAAGAAACACTTCCTTGGCTTTGTCCATCAAAATAGACGAAGGTGAATGGTGTGAGCTTCCAATCACATAACCTATCGGGAAACCTATCTTTTCAGCTGGGTTTTCCTGCCAAAGTAGACCAGGGTGCATGCCCCCTAAGCTTCGTTACATTCACTGAACTATTCGTTGTAATTAGGTGGATGAAATGAAGGTTGAAGAGACATTATTGATGCAAAGAGACCATTTAGGGATGATGTTTGACTCGTAGCTGCGTTTGAACTGGGAAATGAAAGCTAGTCAATAAGCTGTACCATTTGGCCTTCATGCGGGAAACACATCACTCGAAAGAGTATGGAAACAATAGCTTCCATGCTATAAACATACTCACGCTCAAGGAGTAGGTTGTAATCTAATGGCCCTTGGACTACCATCACATTCAAGTGAATGGTTTTCCTTTTCAAAGTTATTGGGAACTTCGAAAGAATCCCTAATGGTCAACCGGTTACTTTATTAAAGCCTGAAAAATTTTGTGTCTCAGGTAGAAGCGATAGAGAACAAAGCACTTTCCAAGAAATTGAGGAAAGGATACTCACTGAAGGCCCTTCATCTATGATAGTGCGAGTCAAGATCATTTTTTAAACTTGTAATATGATCTGGAATGGCACATTAGATGGAAGGCGTGGTCTTGCTAGTTGATTCCAGTTAAAGGAAACAACTAGCTTGCTCGGAGGAGGTACTAGATAAACGGCTGGATGAACCTCATGAACTGGGGGGCTTTCCTCCTATTGTAAAGGAACGGGTGGATTTCCTCTAAGTTCATCAGACTCTGTATTGACAAAAATAATTTGAACGATTTCATTCTCATTCTCTTTGGAAATTGTATCATCTGAAGGTCGACCTTTTGAAGGCAAGACTAGGTCGACTGCCATCTCGACCTGTTGACTTTGGTCCAGTGTGGACTCAGAAGGTTCACTTTCAACGACAGGTGTTTCGACCAACATTTGAGTTATGCCAGTTGGGTTTTCAACTAGCGACAGACTTGGTGAGAGTTTCTTGTATCCAGGTGGAAGTAGCTGCGGTGAAGCAGGATGGTTGTCCAAGACACTTTTGGCTTCGTCTAAAAAAGGACAATGGTGAAGAGCATGATTACCTTCACATAACCTACATGGAAATCTAACCTTTGCTTTCTGTCCATTGACTTCATTTTCACTAGTTGATGGTGTGCTATCAACCTGATTGCCAGAGGTTGATGACACCGGATGGTGTGCACGGGGACACCATTCTCTCAAGATCCGTAGAATGCAAGGACAATCTCGGTGAAGGTGGTCTCCCTTGCGAATTATGCATGGAGATCTATGCTTGGAAAGTTCGGTGTGCGGATTTTCACCGGATGATGCATGGCCCCTTGCTTAACTGACTTCTTCTTCTTCTTTCCCTTCCCTTTCTTCTTCTTCTCAGCTACTTGGTTTTTAGTATCACTAATTTCACCAAGCAAAGAAGAAGAAGGGGAGGGAGAAACAAGTGAAGTAGAAGGTGAAGGGACAACTTCAGTATCATCTAGTTGCTGATTTGATTACTAAGGAATCATGGTATTTTGAACGACAGAGGTTGGGAATAGCGATATTGGCAGGCCAATTGTGATTCTTGGAAGGGAGAATGTAGCCATATATGGCGCACCAATATCTCCCCAAGAAGAGAATGGACTAGGATTCCCCCCAAGAGGGGTTCCTTGATTGGTGGACTCCATTATCTCAACCTTAGATCGACAAAGGAACAAGGATGTTATTCTGATTTAAATAAATTTTAATGACACTTAGACACAACTTTTCTTTTTCAATTTTTAAGAGTCGAGAAAAAGCTAAAGAGGACTCTAGTCACCTTCGATTTTTAATGAGCTTGAAGTGACAAGTGCTCAGATGGACATTTTCTTTTAAGGAGTTGAAGAGGAATGAAAGTGAATACTTGAGAAATCTAGATAGAGGGATTACCAAACCAATCACAAAACCACAAAATGCAACTTGGTGATAAATTAAAAAAAAACTACCAGGGACTTATGTATGGCATTCAATCTTCCTGAATGCTGTGTTTAGTGCATTACGATCGATAGGGCGGTAGACACGGCTTCCTATGGATAAAGGATATCAGCCTATTGTGGTCTCCCAATATATACTCGATGCTATGGGGAGCACAAGTCCGTACTAGCACTTGTCGTATCAAAAAAGAGGAATCACTCAACCTTCAATGAAAATAATAGTTACCAAGTTTTACGACGCCGGAACACGTCTCTAGCCTAGACTTCTAGATGTGTTGCGTTAGGTTCCAAAGAATTTTTATGTTCATTGAGATTTTTTTTAGAGTTGATCTTGTTTAGAAGTTTGTCTTTCAAGGTTCACCACGTGATGTAGATGTAAAATTCCTAAATATGCAATCTAAAATGATAAACAGTCATTTATTTTCTTTTAGCAATGAAAATCCTAGCTATTAAGGAAAGAAGATTACGATTCTTTCAACAGAGAGCAAAGAGCACACACTAAATTCACTTTCCTAAACCATTTTCTACATACAGTCTAAATGCAAATGCAAATGCATGTATTTGTTTTTCGTTTCCTTAATGTGAGAATGCCAAAAGGAAAACTAAGTATTGATCTAAACTATTTTCTTCAAAGCGACATTTCGACAATTTCTTTTGAAAATGAAAGGAGGAGTAAACGATACTTTTCGATTTCAAATAGAAAACTACTTTCGACACTTCAAATATTAAAAATTCAAATCAAATACATGACAAAAAGTATAATCGACTATCTAGAGGAGGAAGACTTTACGACACTCTTCTTTTTGACTCAAAATGACAGTTACGATACTTTTTTGCATCAAAACGACAGTTCGATTTAAGCTACCTTTTGACGAAGGATTGTAAATAATGGAACAAATACATAAATAACATTTACTAATCCTAATTAATGGACGCTGGAATATGTAAAGGAAGGAGGCTTCAGCAATGAGATAGTGATCATAAGTAGCAACACAATCAAACAGAGCTGAGAACAAGGACAAAAAACCAAATTTCAAAGAGAGAAATGAGATCACTCAGTCATCACACCTGTCCTTCAGAGAAATAGGGATGCATCTCACCTGCTACAAACAGGAGGTGCGATGAATATAGGCTTCCAGTTATAAACAGTGTGATGGGCCAGGGAGCGAAAATGAGTTGGGTTTTTGGTAAAATTTGCAGCTGAGTTCAGGGATTTAGGCTGAGCTATTATGAGTAGTAAAGAACAAAGTACATGGGTATGATCTTAGGAGGTTATTGAGCTACCACAAGGGCGCTTAGACTTCTTGTAAGTCAGATGTTCAGTTCATAGACCAACCTGGAGATTGACTGAAGTAGCATTCACTTACTTTGCAATTGCATAGCAAGAGCAGTTCAAAGGCTATCTGGCTAACTTCAGGCTCCGTCTATAGTTTATAAAGCAAACAACAATAACAACAAATAAACTATTCACTCCCCAGTGGAGTCGCCATTTTGTTTCTAGGAAAAATAGTGTCTTTTCGATCTTCTAGTCCCACTATGACATGTAGCTATCTTAGAAACAAACAATCAAAGAAATTTGTGATTTCCTTTATGTATGATAGATAAGAGAGAAGAAAAGGGGGACCAACTTGGATCTTCTGCTTGATTTCTCTTTCCCTTGATAGAGTTTGCAACTCCTCTCCTACTTGTCCCACTTTAGAGAATACCTGTATAGTCAAAGTAACAAAACACCATCAAAGCATATTCATCTATAATATCATAAACAATGCATAATTAGAAATACATTGACCATATAATTGCATTCACAAATAACAAGATTCACAAATACATGATTATATGGAGGAGAACTCAAAGAACTTTATTAATAGTAGAAGAGAGGATTACAACCCAGCTATCTAATCCAGCATCATCCTCCCAGCATCAAAGCCCTCTTCACGTCATGAAAAGCAAGATCACTCAACAATACAATGTCTCTTCTCAAAGATAAACCAACATCACTTCCTTACAAATTACAAAATTCTAGCCTCTAGATCTCTCAGATGAGGGATCCATTTATACTAGTCTTGCAAGGGTGTGAGTCAGCTCTGGGTTTTGATTAGTGTCATTCCACTGATAGTTCTTGGTTCCACTTGGAGATTTCATTGATCTCTTACTCATCCCTAGGCGAATTCAAAGAGGCAAGTGTCATGGGAGAAGTTTCTAGAAGATTCTATGAGCTTCCACTTAGCAAACTGTCTCTGCCATTTTTCCATTCTCGCTTATCACACTGTACATAAGGTCTCTTCAGTATGTATCACACCTGGCTAGTGTAGCAGCCAGTATGCATCGCACCTTGACCATGGATCAGTCAGTATGGTCTAGTTTTGACCAGTTCTGAGTGGTTTTTCAGGTGGAACTTCTGGGAAATTATGTAATCAGTTGACCATGATCCTTTAGGGTATGAAACAACACTTTTAGGGGTTAAAGAGCCCTTGGATTATGGATATATAAGTTTGAGGTTGCAGTGCCCAAATATGTCTATAACAATGGTACATATGGACAAAGGGATTGAAGTTGTGTGGCTTCATAGATGAAAGTTTGGCAGGGCATCGATCAGAATGAAAGAGTACATCAAGTGGAATTTTCAGTGTTGGGTCGCAATGGTTTCCTAGTAGAGTAGGAATCAAATATTTGTTTCACCCAACTCGACAGAATAAAAATACATGGCTACAAGTCAAGTAGCATGTGAGGTGATTTGGAGGAGAAATATACCTGTTGAACTATTTGGATAGATGATGGATCCAACTGTGATCTACTGCGATAATCATAGTTGTGTCAAGGTCTCTAAGAGTCTTGTATTTCACAATTGATCCAAGCATATATATATATATATATATATATATATATATATATATATATATATATATATATATATCACCATTTACCCGACTGTGTTCAGAGGCATGTAATGTTGCTACACTACTAATCCGAATTGGATCCATGAAAATTATCAAAGTGCCAAGACTGTATCAAATCAGGACAGAATTTGAATTTATGAAAAAAGAGCTATCAGGAAGACCTCTAAACAGTGGCAATTTGCAGCCATCAAGGAACGATGAGGACCTCGATCAAAGCGTGCTGACCGAGGACCATGGAGACCACGCTGGAGGCAAAATTGGTAGTTAGGAAGCCTGGATCAGGAAACAGAGGTCATTTCTAGGTAAAACACCTTGAGAAGAAAAATCCCCAAAGTGCTCGGTCACATGGGAAGTCGGGAAACCGTAGGGAAAGTGCTAAGGCAAAAGGCAGGTCTCGTGCTTCAAAAACCAATGAAATATCAGAGGCACATTGGGGTGGTAAGCAGATTTGGCAGAAAACGAGTGATTCCATTCATCACATGATGCGTGTCCAGCAAAAGAGAGAGGAAATTGCCTCTCATCATGGGTTAACAGTTGAGCAAGTCAACCACGTGAAATGAGAGAACACCATAGGATCTGGGGGCTCCAGATCTGATGGCGGAGATTGCGCTCGATGGAAAATTGGATTTGACAGGGGAATTAAGCCGCAACATATAAAACTCTAAAGTTTGATTTGACCGCTGAGTTGGCAGATGAGTCATTCCACAATGTAACTAAAATACCGAACCATTGAGGAAGAGTTGGCGCAGTTTGTTAGAGGACAAGTGGCCACCTCCCTGTGAGATGTTGGTGATGATGCAAAGGTAGGGAACTCCAAGCGAACAACAGCAGGTGATCCGAAGGGGTGGAAGAGGAAGCGAACAGTCAAGATTAGATTGGCTTTAAGCCATGAACAAAGAGAGGAGAAGGGGGAACCAGGGAAGAAAAACAATGAAAGAAGGGACGAAAGAGACAGTGAAGTAGCAGAAAAATAGAGAGCCGAGCTGACCTAAGGCAGCATCAAGCAAACAGAAGGCTTGAGAGGTTCAAGCAATACTTGTGAGGATATATCAGGAACTGAGTACTAGATTTGGCTCCTCCCATTAAAGACCAGAGAGGTCAAGATTTGGTAAGGAAAGAGTTTGTGCACTCTAGTGGCTTAGGGAATCCAAGAACCACCCTGCCAAGCATTGTCTGTTTCAGGAGACTCAAATTGAGCTCCTCACTATAAATCTATGTTTTAAAGACACAATAAAAGAAGGCCAGCATTGAAAGCTGGACCAGAGAGGTAGCCCTAGATAATAGGGTGAACTCCTTATTAATGAGTTGTGTTCTTGTATTTGCTTACTATGCTTTTCCCTTATTGTTTTCCATTTTCTAGTGTCTATGTATTTTGCAATCTGATCGATCCGTTGCCTAAGATAACATGGACACACACCAACACATGATTCTGTAACACCTTCATTCATTAATTAATTAACTGAGGTCACTCACGAGTGATTTTCAGATCAAGTGGTATCATAGATTTAGGATGTTAAGGTTAGACAAGCTTGTGTTGGTTTAGCTGTTGAATGCTAACTAGATCAAAGGTCAAATTAGGAGAAGGAGAGGTGGTCGAAACTAATCCTGAAATTGGGAGAGTCTATCATCGAAAGACAATGTCAAAGGAAGGTTCTATGGGGCTAGACCCTCAATTCATAGATAGTTTCCTAGCCATAAAGTCCATGGTAGAATAAATGTATAAGGACTTTAGAAAAGACAAGGATGAGGATTCATCAGGCTCTAAAAAAGACAAAGGAGAAGATGAGTCTCACTTCCATGACCACTCAAAAGGAAAATGGAAAGAAGAAAGCTTTCTCACACCTCCTAATAGCCCTGAACACAAAAAGAAAGCATATTTGATCAAACTAGATGTTAAATTTGATTTACCTATATATGATGGAGAGTTGAATGTAGAAAAGTTGGACAATTGGATTAGACAAATTGATGTTTATTGCAGAGTACAAAATATTGATTCAGACAAGAGAAAGATTCAGTTGGCAAGCTTATGCCTTGGAGGCACTACCTTGGTTTGGTGGGAAGGCGAGACCCAAGCTGACATGAAAAGATATGGTAAGAGTATCTATGTCTGGAGTGAATTTGTTTCTACAATCAAAAAATAGTTCTATCCATTAACCTACATGCAGTAAGCCATGATGTGTTGGAAAACTCTTCGACAGTTAAAAGGGCAAAGTGTGCAAGGGTACACTCAAGAATTTAGAAAGAGAGCATTGATTCTAGGAATCTCATTAGACTCACCTAAGACTCTGTTGAAGTACATTGGTGGTCTACATAGCTACATGAGGCACGCTATCCTCATGTTTAATCCCACTACTATAAATGAGGTATCTATACAAGCTACTCATCTAGAAGCTAGAGGAAAGAATGGAAGTCTAGAAGTTGGGGGATCATCCCAACCCACTGCAAGCAAGAATAAGGAGAAAAGAAAGTAGAAATGGAAAGCAAGGAAGGCTAACACTTCACAGAAAATCAAGGCTTCATGCACTCATTGTAAAAAGGATGGGCATGATGATGAGCATTGTTGGATTATGCATCCAGAGTTGAGACCTAAGAAGTTTGAGGGCAAAAAGAAGAAGAATGGTGTATCTATTCAGAAAGATTTGCATTCAGACTTAGGAGATGTAACAACCATTGCAGCCATAGGTATAAAAGGTAAGAATTTTGAAGCATCTACTAGTAATTCTGCACAATCTACTATTGATGAAGAAAATGAGAGAAAAAGACATGAGCTTTTCTACATTCGAGTTATTTCCAAACATCAAAAGATTTATACTTTGTTTGATAGTGGCTCACAAGTAAATTTAATTTTTGAAGCAATTGTAAAGAAGTTGGGATTAGTAACTACACCTTACAAGAAACCATACCCGTTAGGATGGTTGAATGATAAAGCACAACTACAAGTGACTAGACAATGCAAACTCAAGTTTTCTTTTGGGTCAACATTTGTAGAAGAGGTTGAATTAGACATAATTCCTTTGGATAAATGTGGATTTTATTTTTTAGGAAGTCCTTACTTGTATATTAGAAAAGCTTTTCTCTATAGAGCTGAGAACAAGTATCTACTTGTTAAAGATGGAATCGAATACTTTGTAAGAGCTCATAAGCTCAAGAATAATTACACTCTCATGAACTCAGGGCAGATGAAACAAATGATAAACTCATGCAAACAATTCTTACTGATGGTTGTAAAGGAAAAGAAACATGATAAAACCAATGCATTTGAGGGTTGTAATGCTAAATACTAAGCTAATTTAGAAAAGGTTGTTTCAGAGTATGATATCTTATTTCATGAACATAAAGGTCTTCCACCCAAAAAGGAAACGGTGCATGATATTATTTTGCAGCAAGATGCTCCATTGCCTAACATTGGAATGTGCAGGTTGTCTACTTTAGAGAATGCTGAAATCAAGAAGCAGATGCAGGAGTTGCTCGAGAAAGGGTTCATCAGACCTAACACATCACCATGTGGGTCACCAATTGTTTTGGTGAGAAAGAAAGATGGCTTGTGGAGAATGTGCATAGATTACTGAGCACTGAACAAGATAACAATAAAAAGTCGTTATCCCCTTCCTCGCATAGATAATCTTTTAGATCAATTGAAAGAAGTTGTTTATTTATCCAAGCTGGACTTGCATAGTGGATACCATCAGGTCAGAGTTGCAGAACAAGGCATGGAAGACTGCTTTTGAAACAAAGTAGGGATTGTATGAGTGGCTGGTTATGCCTTTTGGATTAACTAATGCAACTGCTACTTTCATGAGATTAATGAATGATGTACTCAGACCTTTTCTTAATGATTTTGTTATTGTGTATCTGGATCACATTATGATATTTAGCAAAATGTTGGAAGAACACTTAAAGCATGTTAATCAGACACTAGATGTTCTGAAAAGAGAAAAACTTTATGTAAAACTCTCAAAATGTGAATTTGGCAAAACATCTCTGAATTACCTGGGTCATATGGTAGGAGGTGGTGAATTGAAGATAGATCCCTCTAAGGTGGCAGTCACTGTAAACTGGCCTAAACCCAAGTCTGCTACAAAAGGTAGAAGCTTCTTAGGAGAAACACAATATTGGAGAAAGTTCATTTCTAACTTTTCCTCAATTGCAGCTCCCTTACATGCTTTAACAGGATTGAGAAAGGTGTTTCAGTGGGGAGGCAAATAGCAGAAAGCCTTCGACACCTTGAAAGAAAAGATTAGTAAAACACCTGTACTAGCATTGCCTGATCTTCAAAGAACATTTGAGATCCAAATAGATGCCAGTGACTATTCCATGGGAGCAGTGTTGACACAACACGGTAAACCCATATGTTATCATTCTGAGACATTTAATTCTGCAGTAGTTAACTATCCTACATATGATAAAGAATTGTATGCATTAGTACAAAGTGTGAAAAAGTGGAAACATTACTTAATGGGCAAGGAAACAGTAATACATACTAATCGTCAACCACTTCAATATCTACACTACGAAACTAAGTTGCAACAATCAAGACACTATAGATGGATGGGTTTTCTACAACAGTTTCATTTAGTCATCAGATATAAAAAGGGCATACCCAATAAAGTTGCAAACATGTTATCTAAACCCAGTATAAATGCATCTACTATACTTAAGCATAATTCTGTTTTCCATGAGAGTTACATGGAACAATATGCTCAAGATATAGACTTTAAAAATGTTTATGCAACTTTAAGTCAAGGCAAACAAGTAGCAAAATTGGATAATCATGTAAAGGACTGACTCTTGTACCATTGTGGGAAGTTATGCATTCCACAAATTGAAAGAGTAAAGATAATTTGATAAGCCCACACTTCTCTAACATCAGGTCACTTAGGAGTAAGTAAAATAGTTGCACAGCTGCAAAGATTTTGATATTACCCAAAAGTGAATGAGACAGTTTCTAGATATGTAAGAGGGTGTACTATGTGTGCTAAAAGCAATCCCAAGAATAGAAAACTAGGCTTGTACATTCCATTACCAGTTCCTTCTCACCCTTGGGAAAGTGTTTCCATGGATTTTGTTGGAGGACTGCCTAAATCTAGGAAAGGTCATGATTATTTATATGTTGTTGTGGATAGGTTCAACAAAATGTGTATTTTGATACCTTGTAATAAATCGATTGTAGCTGAACAAACTACAAAATTGTTCTTTGAACATATATGGGTTCATTTTGGATTACCCACTTCCATTGTATCTAATCAAGACACCTGATTTGTGGGGAAGGTTTGGTCAAGTCTGTGGGAATTGATGGACACCAAACTAAAGAAAAACACAACTTTTCATCCACAAACTGATGGCTAGACAGAAGTAGTTAACAGGACAGTGATCTAGTTACTCAGGGGATATTGTAGCAAGCATCCTAAGCTTTGGGATGAACATTTATGTTATGTGTAGCATGCTTACAACAGAGAAAAACATTCTTCTACACAGAGATCTCCTTTTGAGACCTGTTTTGGTTTCACCCCAAGGTCTCCTTTGGATTTTGTCTTTGGTAAAGACATCACAGTTGAGGGACATAGTGATGTGGACAGGGCAACTCCGTTCATTGAAAAAATCCAAGAGATCCACTAGGCAGTACAGGAATAGCTGGAAAAGAGCCAAGCCAATTACAAGGCAAGGTATGACAAGCATGAGGTGGAGCATAGTTTCCAAGTTCGTGACCAAGTTTGGCTATATATTAGCAAGGACAAGATGCAAGGTGAAGGTAAAAAGCTAAAGCCTATCAGGTATGGACCCTTCAAGATACTTGAGAAGATTGGTGAGAATGATTTTCACCTTGATCTACCAGCTTACATGCACATCTACTTAGTCGTAAATGCATATTGCTTGAGATTGTTTGAACCTTCACAAATCGAGGATCTTGCAGAGAAGAGTCAATTTCCTTCTATTAATGACCTACTACCTGAATATATTAATGAATTGCAGGAAGACACAGTTTTGGATAGGGAGGTGAGGATGACACACAGAAGAGATGTTGAGTACCTTAGAATTGGGCTCAAGGGTTCAAAGCCGAGGAGTGCAAAGTGGATAGAGATTGGACAAGTGAGACAATTGTACCGTCACTTAGTCAATGCTTGAAAACCAAATTTTTGTGGTCCAAAATCTTTTTCAGTGGGAAGGTCGTGATCTAAATTGGATCCATGAAAATTATCAAAGTGCTAAGAATGTATCAAATCACGATAGACTTCAAATTTATGAACAAAGAGCTATCAGGAAGACCTCTGGATAGTGGTAGTTTGCAGCCAGCAAGGAACGACGAGGACCTCGGTCAAAGCATGCTAATCGAGGCCCATGGAGACCGCGCGGGAGGCAAAACTGGTAGTTAGGAAGCACGGATCGGGAAATGGAGGTAATTTCGGATGCGCATCACTGGGAAAAACCCATCGAGAAGGAAAAGCCCCGAAGTGCTCAGTCACATGGGAAGCCAGGAAACCGTAGGGAAAGCGCTAAGGCGAAAGGTGGGTCTTGCGCTCCAAAAACCGGTGGAATATCGGAGGCACATTGGGGCAGTAAGTGGATTTGACAGAAAACGAGCGATTCCATTCATTGCACAACTCGTGTCTGGCGATGAGAGAGAAAACTACCTCTCATCGTGGGCTGACAGTCGAGCAAGTAAACCGCACAAAATGAGCGAACACTGTAGGATCTGGGGGCTCCAGATCTGACGACGAAGATTGCGCTCGATGGAAAACTAGATTTGACAGGGGAATTAAGCTGCGGCATATAAAATTCTGAACTCCAATTTGACCACTGAGTTGGCAGATGAGTCATTCCACAGCGTAACTAAAATATTGAACCGTTGAGGAAGAGCTGGCATAGTTCATGAGATGAAAAGTGGCCACCTCCCTGTGAGACATTGGCAATGGTGCAGAGGCAGGGAAATCCAAGCAAAGAGCAGCAGGTGATCCAAAGGGCAAAAGAGGAACTAAACAATCGAGGACAGATTGGCTTTAAGCCATGAACAGAGAGAGGAGAAGGGGGAACCAGAGAAGAAAAATAGTGAAAGAAGGGACGAAAGAGACAGTGAAGTAGAGGTAGAAAAATAGAGAGTCGAGCAGACCTAAGGTAGCCTCGAACAGACAAAAGACTTGAAAGGTTCAAGCAATACCTATGAGGATCTATTAGGAATTGAGTACCAACAATGGGCTCCTCCCATTAAAGACCAGAAAGGTCGAGATTTGGTAAGGAAAGAGTCTGTGCACTCTAGTGGCTTAGGGAATCCAATAACCACCTGCCAAACATTGTTTGTTTTAGGAGACTCAAATTGAGCTCCTCATTGTAAATATCTACTTTAAAGACACAATAAAAGAAGGCCACCACTAAAAGCTGGACCGGAGACGTAGCCCTGGAGAATAGGGTGAACTCCTTATTAATGAGTTATGTTCTTGTATTTGCTTATTGTGTTTTTCCCTTACTATTTTCCATTTTCTAGTGTCTGTGTATTTTGCAATCTGAATGATCCGTTGCCTAAGATAGCATGGACACACACCAACACATGAGTATGTAATACCTTCATTCATTAATTAATCAACTGAGGTCACTCATGAGTGATTTTCAGATCAACTACATTCTGATAGAGGAACAAGATGGTGACATTTTGAAAAAATATTTTTCAAGAGGGAAGTTTGAGTTCCATAGGTGTAGGATAGGGGTAGTTCATATTCCATTTCTTACAGACAGGGAGTTTGAAAAATGTAGCAAGAAATTCTCAATTTGAGATTTCCTTGATTGAATTGAGAAATTTCGAATTTCCACATCAGTAAACAACTTGGACATAGTTAACTTATGTGACATGGCTTGCGTCACCAATTTTACTTAATAAATTCGAGTTCTAGGAGTTAGATTTGAGTGAATCATGTGTGATTTCTAATTTGTAGCAATCAAGGTCAATTATTTCAAGTCGTTTTTTGTTAAACTAGTTATAATTGTTGGAGGAACTAGTGGAAGGTTAGTTGTGCAGTGGGACTTTAGTCAAACTCAATGAGCATACATTTAATTGAAAAATAAACCCAACATAGCTAGTGCATCTAGAGAATTTGAATTCCCCAGTTGTGGTAGAGATTCCAAGGCAATGTAACATCAATTGTAGACTAGTATTGAGTGTATAGGTGTTGCATGCAGTCAAATGATCAACGTTGGAATTGCACAATCCATTTTGGAGAAATTCCTAAAAAATGGGGGCCAGATTTCTCAAGGAATTGTGTAAGGAAATACGAGCTCAAGTTCCTTATTTGTAGCATAATTTACTATTTTTGGAAAATTTTCGGGTCTTGAACTTCTAGAGCCGTTTTGAGGCCCTAAACGAAGTTTTTAGGAAAAACTAGGGAATACGGGTTATAAACTATTGTTGGCCATTCAAAAGTTTTATTACTCTAATAGATATTTCTAACGAGGTATTGTGCATTTCAAATGAATATCATATGCCAAATTTATGACCCACGGAAGTTGATGTATCAATTTACCCAAATGGGGCCCATAGTTTGTTGCTTCATCTCCTAGGGTTAGTTTTTTGGATGTTTATGGTGTTCCATTGTTTCTCAGTAATAAATAGGCCTTTGAGCCTCATTGTAACACAGTTCAGAGGCATGTAGTTGCCACATCTCTTCTCAGATATAAGCCACCATTACCTGAGCTAGTCTTATTTCCATTTTGTTTGTAATCATATTTCAATCTTTGATATTAATGAAATGAAGTGTTATTTCTATTGCATATATCTATTTATGGTTATATATGTACTTTTTTGCATTCCTGCCTAAATCCAGATAATCAATTTGACAGGATAGCCAACACATGCTACCTATCCAAAAAACTTCAATTTCCAATCCCTCGGTCTAGTCAAACTGAACATTAAACTTTTCAAATCATGTCCCCTCGATACTCAATGAATTGAAGGGATGATCTAGGTGCTCTTTCTTATTTCCTACAAGGGCATCATCAACCACTTTGCTTCACTTTGAAAAGTATTACTAATCTAGGGGAAGTCATTCTCCTGTCTTCGCATGTAGTTAACTTCACATCTCTTTTTGTCACCATAATCCTAGCTTGATTCTACAACTACAGTAATTCTACTAAATTTTATGCCACAAAATAAATAATGTTCCCTATTGGACACAATCATACAATCACCCCACTTCTGTACATATACTTTCTTTGATTACGACAACCCCAACATTTTGCACTTTCTCTTTTGGCACCACTACTACATGAAACTCACCTCGATGTGTAGTGTTCCACATTTGGACACAACATAACTTATCTCACAATCGTATAACAACTTCTACTCCCAAAAATAGAAAATAACTACTCTTTACTAACTCTGAAAAGAAACAACACAAATCTAACTATCAAACAAATCTAGAATGCTTTATTTATCTACAAAGGGTATGAATATTCCTGCCTCCTTACACCTAGCATGTAGAGCTTAGTTGTCCCTATATAGCTTCAACTAGCTCCCGTTAATTAAACATTCTCACAAAATACCATCTATATTCTTCAATTTTACTATTCCCACATTCGTCACATGTTGGATAATTATTTCCCCATCCGATTCATATGACATTTACCCAGGTGTTATAAAAACATGTGGTTATACATAGTACCAAATCTCCAAGCTGAAATGTCTTTTGCTTAATTCTTCTATCATGCCAACTGTTGTCAGAATATTTGTGCACTTCTTGGTGAAATCTGACTACTTCATGATATTCCTCCAGCTGTAGTAGCTCTTGTAAGAATTTCCCCACTACACCAAACTCTGTTAGCTATGTAAAAACTTCAATGTGCAAGATAAGCACCAAAAAATCCATTGACATTACTGCCTCCTTCCCATACATTAATCAAAAATTTGTTTGTGTCGTCAACTTATTACATGTGGTCCTATATTCCAAAAAAATAATGGTATCCTCAAATTCTAGTCATCACATTGTACATTACCTATTTTGGTAAGTGTTGTATCCAATATCTTGTTAAAGGCCTCCACTGTGCCATTAGTTTATCAATGGTAGGGAAGTATCTTCTGATTATAGATCTTGAACTCCTTTCTTAGTGATGCTAGTCTTATTGAAAAGGTTAGTTCCTTGATCACTCATCAAGATCCTTGGACACCCAAATATAGTCACTACATTCTTAAATAAGAAATGTGCAACTCTCTATGTTGTAGTCTTTGACTGCCAAGGATTCTTTCCATTTAGTCAAATACTCAGTGGAGGTGATTATGTACCACATGCCAGTTATCCTTGCTGGTGGGTTAATCAAGACCAAAAAATCAATTTACCACTTGTCAAATGATTGTAAGGTGAGCTGGAGAACCATTTCCATGTTGTCTCTATGGGAAGGCTTCCCTAGTCGGTGACATATGTCATAGGATTTGAAAACTCCTTAGCGTTTCCATGTAGAGCAAGCCACTGTTGGCATTATGTTCTCTGGTATGGCTATATGTTACAGATGTTGTACTTGATGGCAACTCCCATGAACAAGGCTCTCAATTTATTGAAAAATAAGGACACAGGAAATCAGTTCAGAAGGTGTGTACCCGCAGGTACACCTTGCAGGGACCGCATCCAGAGTCGCAGGCCAGCCATTCAGGAGGTGCGTCCACCCAGTGCACACATTTCAAGGCAGAGAAAAGCTCACGTGGGGGTTTCTTGTGTTTTACTCTTGGTATCTAGTCGACAGTATTGAGTTATTATGGTGTCGGCTCATGGTATTGTTCCATGATTTGAGGAGGAGCTTGCCTATATAAAGCAAAGGAGATCATTTGGTTTGAGTATGTCTTTGGTTGAATATCCTATGAGGCTAGATCTGGTCTAGATCTAAAAGGGCGAATCTTCTGAAAGACTGAGATCTCTTTGGCGCATGATCAGATTTGTAGATCTGACTGTTTGGGTTACTCTTAAAGTCTTAAAATCATTCATACCCGAAGGTACGCAGGTTCAGTAAAAGGCAAGTGCGCCGGGATGCAGTGCAGTAAGAAGAGTCTTGCGTGGGGACACAGGGCAGAGCAAGATTCAGATGCGTCTGGGACGCAGTACAGTAACAGGCGCACTACGTGGGGACGCGGAGCATAATAAGGATCAGGTGCATCTCTGAGCAAAAAGACGCGGCGCGATAGTATTTCTAGGTGCGTCTCTGCAGCAAAAGAACGTGGCGCGACAGTGTTTCTCGGTGCGTACCTGCAGCAACAGGACGCAGTGCAGTTGAAGGAACAGTGCGTGGGCACGCAGCGCAGCAGAAGGATTGCTGCGTGTGGACACAGCAGAGAAGAAGGTTAGCTGCGTCTGGTCGCACGCCACAGAAGGGAAAACTGCGTCTCTGTCTTAAGATGTTCTGTTGATTGAATTTCTCTGTTGATAAGGTGTTCTGGGTTAGTTCTGTTATTTCTGATCTGATAACTGTAGTGGACTGTAACTGTTATATACTTGATGATCATTTGATGCTTTATGAAAAGAAGTAGGGGGTTGTAGCTCCCTTCCAGGAAGAAGACTGGAAAACGAGAGAGACTTGTAGCTCTCTGCAGGTTGCAGCCTACGTACTGGTAAAGGACTGCACCAGTACAAAATCATTGTAAAAGGAGTTTCTAATTTGAAAGAAGATAGAGACATATTGCAGCAGGTGGTTTTCACCCACATTGGGTTTTCACCTTACATCTTGTGTTCTTTGGTGTGACTATCTGTTTTCTTCGTTCATGCTCATTATTTTATGGTACTGACATGCAAAAATAATTCAAAGATCAAATAAGGAAGATTTATTAAATTGCTAGATAATACTGATTCACCCCCCCTCTCAGTATTATTTCTAACAATTGGTATCAGAGCAGGTCCTTCAGAGAAGCTTGATCGCTTGAAGGTAGATCGTTCATCATGAGCAACTACGAGAGAGAAGCATCAATCAGGCCACCGGTTTTTGATGGGACAAACTTCAATTATTGGAAGGTAAGAGTTACTGCATATCTTCAATCTCTTGGTACAGAAGTTTGGGACATTGTAGAAACAGGCTATGCTTTTCCTTCAGCTACTCCTACAGATCCAGCTGAGAAAAAGAAGTATGAAACAAATGCAAAAGCAGTCAGTACTCTGTTAGGATGTATATCCCAAACGGAATTCATGAAGGTAATGCACTACAAATCTGCAAAAGAAATATGGGACAAAATTGTCAAAAGCTATGAAGGAGATGAACAGGTAAAGCGTGCTAAACTTCAAACTCTCAGGATTTAGTATGAGACTCTCAAGATGTATAATGATGAAAGTGTGGCTAACTATTTTCTTCGGGTAGATGAGATTGCTAATTGTATGAAAAATTTGGGTGAAGAAATAAGAGAGGCTATAGTGGTTGAAAAGGTTCTAAGATCTTTGTCTCCCAAGTTTGAATCTAAAGTATCTGCTATAGAAGAAAAGGAAAATCTACGAATTCTTACTATGTCTCAGCTACATGGAATTCTAACTGCTTATGAAATGAGAAAGGGAGGTCCTTCAGACAGAAGAGAAGCTGCTTTCAAGGCATCAGGTAAAGAAGATTATTATGAAGCAATCCACGTCCCAGAAGAAGAGGAAGAAGAATCAAATTTTGTCAGAAAACTTCAAAGAGGTTCTGGAAGATTCAGAGGTAAGTTACCTTTTAAATGCTTTGCTTGTGGAAGAGTAGGTCATTATGCTGCAAAATGTCCTTATAAGGATAAAGGAGAGGAACCTGCTAGATGGAACAAGAAACAAAGTGCAAATAAGAAAAGCTACTACACCCATGAAGATAGTGATGGTCTATCGAACAGTGATGAAGATGAACGAGGTAATGAATATAAGTTGTTAATGGCATTTGAAGATGATGATTATATGGATGCTATAGATGTGGATAACATTTATGATGAAATTACTAGACTCAAGAGATGTATAGAAGAAAAGAATGTGATCATTGATACTTTACAATTTCAAATTGATGAAAAGGAAAAACATCTTGAAAAACTAGAAGGAGAAATTGTTGGTCTTAGAAAAGAGATTGAGAAAACAAAAACTATTAATCTTAAGTTTGTCAAAGGATCTGAAACTTTTGATAAGATTATCAATGTGCAGCGGTCTCCTCTAAACAAGACAGGTCTGGGCTACAATGGAGAAACCTCTCAAGCATCCACCTCTAAGAGTTATCTTGATGCAGCAAGAAGAAATGAGCAAAAGAATAATGAAGATCATCAGGTAAAGTAGGGACGAATTACAAACAGAAACTATCAGGGGCAATCCATCTTAAGGGTGAACCAGCCACAGGTAAAATCTTCTCAATTTGGTTCAAGAATAGATGAAAATAGAAATTACAATCAGTTGGCTGGTAGATTCGATAACCGCAGAAGTTTCTTCAATGGACAATGCTTTTCTTGTCATAACTTTGGTCACAAAGCAGATCAATGTGTTTCATATAAAACAATCATGACTAGGGAAGGTCAAAAACATAGAAGTATGACAGGGATTACAAAAAGGACCTATAACAACTTTTCGGTTCTTGAAAATGAAGTTGAATGTTCTGTTTGCAATAATTTTGGGCATGAAGACTCTGAATGCAGGAGCAGGTTTCAGCAGAAAAAGGAACAAGCCTCAAGCACCAAAACATGGAGAATAAAGGAACCTCAAACAGAAAGATGCGGGATAGCTTTTTATGCAGAGGGACAAGAAAATCTATGGTACATTGACAGTGGATGTTCGAAGCATATGACAGGTGATAAAGAAAAACTTGAATCTTATTCTGCTCTAGAAAAGGGAAAGAAAGTCTCTTTTGGAAATGATACTCTTGCAACTATAAAAGGAAAAGGCATTGCTCAATTAAAAGAAAAGGTCAAGGCTGGAAATGTTTTGTATGTAGATGGATTGAAGCATAATCTTCTAAGTGTCAGTTAGATGTGTGATCAAAGAACCGAGGTTATATTCAGATCGAATGTATGTCTTGTTCGTGATCTTGATACAGGTAAAACAGTGCTCAAAGGCAAAAGAACTCCAAATAATCTGTACATATTTGAAGAAGGACAACAACAATGCTATCTGAGCAGGGATGAAGAGCACTGGTTATGGCATCGAAGGTTGGGACATCTAAGCTTCTCACAAATAAGGAAAGCGTGCAAATATCAGGCAGTTCGTGATCTTCCAGATATCAAAATTCCTGACAACACCATATGCAAATCATGTCAGTTTGGAAAACAAACCAGAACTAACTTTCCATAGAAAGAAGGATCAGCTAGCATGCCTCTTGAGCTAGTACATACAGATACATGTGGTCCCTTCAGGAAAAGAACACCTCAAGGAGAAGAATACTTGATATTATTCATTGACAATTTCTCCAGGTTTGTCTGGTTAGTTCTTATGAAGCACAAAGATGAAGCATTCGAAAAATTCAAATCCTTCAAAGCCTTGGTGGAAAATGAATCAGGTCACAAAATTAAGTGCCTCAGATCCGACAGAGGTGGGGAATTTACGTCAAACGAATTTTTCGATTTCTGTGAAGAACATGGGATAAGAAGAGAATTCTCTACAGCAAGAACTCCCCAGCAAAATGGAGTTGTGGAAAGAATGAACAGAACAATCCAACAAATGGCTCGTGCTATGCTTGATGAATCTGGAACTCCCGCTACTTTCTGGGGTGAAGCTGCACATGCTGCGGTTGTTATTCTCAACAAAACGAATGTCCGGGTGAACAGCACTCAAACTCCTCATGAGCTTTGGAATGGTAGGACTCCTTCGGTAAAGCACTTCAAAATCTTTGGGAGCAAATGCTATATCAAGAATACTGATGAGCAGCTTGGAAAACTTGAACCTAGAGCAGATGAAGGCATTCTTCTTGGTTATTCTCCATATAGCAAAGCATACAAATGCTACAATAAAAGACTTGGCAGAATTGTTGACAGCATTGATGTAGTGGTTGATGAGAAGGGATACATTCCTAGGCAAGTACATCGTGAAGACATCGAAGAAGATGAAGGCTACCCTCAAAGACAGAATGATGAAGAAGAAGAATCTCAAGAAGAACCTCAAGAAGAACCAGAGGAGCAAACAAGAATAGAAGAAAAGACTCCATCCAGATATGTTCAGAAGAACCATCCAGAATCTCAGATTATGGGACAGAAAGAAGCAGGTGTACAAACTCGAAGAACAATTGCAGAAGCTTCAAGCTATTTAGCATTACTCTCCTCAACTGAACCACAAAATGTGAAAGAGGCATGCAAAGATGAATGTTGGGTGAAAGCAATGGATGAAGAACTTGAGCAGATAAAAAAGAACAACACTTGGGACCTGGTTCCTAGACCAAAAGATAAGAATTTTATCGGGACAAAATGGGTCTTCAAAAACAAATTGAATGAAAATGGAGAAGTAATTAGAAATAAAGCCAGACTTTTTTGTAAAGGGTATGCGCAGCAAGAAGGAATAGACTTTGAAGAAACCTTTGCTCCTGTTGCAAGACTTGAGGCCATCCGAATGTTTCTTGCTCTCTCAAGTTTTCAAAACTTCAAAGTATTTCAAATGGACGTGAAATCAGCCTTTCTGAATGGAGACTTGGAAGAAGAAGTATACATTGAACAGCCAGATGGGTTCATTCTTGGAAATGATCCAAACCTTGTATGCAGATTGAAAAAGGCCCTCTATGGTCTCAAACAAGCTCCAAGGGCTTGGTACTACCGCTTGGACAAATATCTTCATCAACAAGGTTTTTCAAAAGGTTCAGCAGATAGCAATCTTTATATAAAAGTTGAAAATGACAAATTGCTAATACTTGTTGTGTATGTAGATGACATTATTTTTGGCAGCAATGAAGAAGCTATGAGTCAAAGCTTTGCCTCGATCATGCAGAAAGAATTTGAAATGTCCTTGCTAGGAGAACTGACATATTTCCTTGGTTTGCAAATCCAACAAAAGGAAGGAGGAATCTTTTTATCTCAAACCAAGTATCTCAAACAGATTTTGAAGAAATATGGCATGGAAGATGCAAAACCAGTATGTACACCCATGGTCACAGGATGTAGTCTCAGTACAAATGATGAATCTGTAGCAGTACATCAACCAACCTACAGATCTATGATTGGAAGTTTACTTTATTTGACAAGTACCTGACCGGACATCATGCATGCAGTTGGAATAGTTGGAAGATTTCAGGCAAATCCGAAGGAGACTCATCTTCAGGCAGTGAAGAGAATTTTCAAATATCTTCAAGGGACTCAAAATTATGGCTTATGGTATCCTAGAGATACAGATCTTACTCTTCATGCTTATACAGATGCAAATTGGGCCGGAAGCGTGGATGACAGGAAAAGCACAAGTGGTGGTGCGTTCTTTATGGGTTCCAGACTGGTATCTTGGTTCAGCAAGAAACATAGTTCGATTGCCTTGTCTACAGCTGAAGCGGAATATGTTGCTGCTGCATCTTGTTGCACCCAACTCCTTTGGATGATGCAGACTTTGCAGGATTTTCAAATCACTTGTACACCACCTATCCCCATCTTATGTGATAACACAAGTGCAATCAGCATCTCAAAGAATCTAGTTATGCATTCAAAAACCAAGCACATACCAATCAAGTATCATTTTCTCCGGGAACAAGTGCTTGAACAGAAGGTCAAGTTGGAGTATGTTCCTTCTAAGGAACAAGTTGCTGATATTCTCACCAAGCCATTGTCTAGGGACACTTTTGAATACCTCAGGCAAAAGCTGGGGGTTGTTGATGCATCATCTTATTGTTGAATCTTTTCTGATTGATGGTACAGGTTCAGGGGGAGCATATAATTCATTGTTGGCATTATGGAGGATGGTCAGAAGAAGATCTTGGAAATAGCTGCAATATGTCTCTATCTCTTTCATGGTGGATTATGGTTCTTTGTTACAGATTTGGTTCTTTTTCAGGGGGAGCATGATCTTAGGGGGAGCATACCCCTTTGCCCTTGATGTCAAAGGGGGAGAATGAACCTGAAGTTTGTAAGGTTGCCATCAAGTCCAAAGGGGGAGATTGTTGGCATTATGTTCTATGGTATGGCTATATGTTACAGATGTTGTACTTGATGGCAACTCCCATGAACAAGGCTCTCAATTTATTGAAAAATAAGGACGCAGGAAATCAGTTCAGAAGGTGCGTACCCGCAGGTACACCTTGCAGGGACCGCGTCCAGAGTCACAGGCCAGCCATTCAGGAGGTGCGTCCACCCAGTGCACACATTTCAAGGCAGAGAAAAGCTCACGTGGGGGTTTCTTATGTTTTACTCTTGGTATCTAGCTGACGGTATTGAGTTATTATGGTGTCGGCTCGTGGTATTGTTCCATGATTTGAGGAGGAGCTTACCTATATAAATCAAAGGAGATCATTTGGTTTGAGTATGTCTTTGGTTGAATATCTTATGAGGCTAGATCTGGTCTAGATCTAAAAGGGCGAATCTTCTGAAAGACTGAGATCTCTTTGGCGCATGATCAGATCTGTAGATCTGACTGTTTGGGTTACTCTTAAAGTCTTAAAATCATTCATACCCGAAGGTACGCAGGTTCAGTAAAAGGCAAGTGCGCCGGGACGCAGTGCAGTAAGAAGAGTCTTGCGTGGGGATGCAGGGCAGAGCAAGATTCAGATGCGTCTGGGACGCAGTACAGTAACAGGCGCACTGCCTGGGGACGCGGAGCATAATAAGGATCAGGTGCGTCTCTGAGCAAAAAGACGCAGCGCGATAGTATTTCTAGGTGCGTCTCTGCAGCAAAATAACGCGGCGCGATAGTGTTTCTCAGTGCATACCTGCAGCAACATGACGCAGTGTAGTTGAAGGAACAGTGCGTGGGCACGCAGTGCAGCAGAAGGATTGTTGTGTGTGGACGCAGCAGAGAAGAAGGTTAGCTGCGTCTGGTCGCAGGCCACAGAAGGGAAAACTGCGTCTCTGTCTTAAGATGTTCTGTTGATTGAATTTCTCTGTTGATAAGGTGTTCTGGGTTAGTTCTGTTATTTCTGATCTGATAACTGTTGTGGACTGTAACTGTTATGTACTTGATGATCATTTGATGCTTTATGAAAAGAAGTAGGGGGTTGTAGCTCCCTTCCAGGAAGAAGACTGGAAAACGAGAGAGAGTTGTAGCTCTCTGCAGGTTGCAGCCTGCGTACTGGTAAAGGACTGCACCAGTACAAAATCATTGTAAAAGGAGTTTCTAATTTGAAAGAAGATAGAGACATATTGCAGCAGGTGGTTTTCACCCACATTGGGTTTCCACCTTACATGTTGTGTTCTTTGGTGTGACTATCTGTTTTCTTCGTTCATGCTCATTATTTTATGGTACTGACATGCAAAAATAATTCAAAGATCAAATAAGGAAGATTTATTAAATTGCTAGATAATACTGATTCACCCCCCCTCTCAGTGTTATTTCCAATAGCCACCATATCTTTGGATAACATAAATTTTGCATCATGGTGTGTCTTACATATTCTCCTCCAACAATGAATACATGTCCTTTCATAAATACAATGGGTCGTTCATGTGCTAATACACAGCTATGAAAAATTCCATTTGCACCTAACTTCTATAAGGAACCTATGATGAGCTGATAATCCATCACTTTTACTACAATTTGTTTCTTTTATGAAACAATATACCCTTTTGTTTTCACTCATGTGCTTATGAACCTTACAATCTCTGAAAAATTTCATCCACTAGAATCATAGGAAAACGTTTCACATATGGAAGATTTTCCTTCAAATTCTATCTATCTTCTCCTATGGCCAGGCATGAAAACTCATAAGGTCTTACATTCAATTTCCTAGCCTTTACTACCACCAGAAATTAATATTCTTGGAAATAGATTAACCTCCTACAAATCCTTTCCCTCCAACATGTGGTTGTTGATGATAGACTTCAGCATGGAATGATCAGTGTACAATTTGAACTTATTACACAATAGGTAGTGCCTAAAATTTTTAAGTTCATACCCCATTACTAATCCTTCTCTTTTTGTTATCGTGTAGCTTTGTTCCATTTTGGATAGCCTCCTGCTAGAAAAAGAGGTGGGATGAGGTGGGACAATTTATTTCTCCCTCTCTAAACTGTGCTAGAATCTTACACAGTGTAACTGATGAAGTATCAACATGCAGATGAAACTCCTTGTGTCAATCTGGGAATTCTGAAATCGATGTAGTCACCAATGTCTTATTTAAGACCTCTAAAGCTTGTTGCCACTCATCATTCCATTGAAAAATGGTTCCTTTCTTCAATAAATTCTCCATATGGGTAGTAATATAACTGTATCCTTGGATGACATTCTCATAATGTCATGTAATTCCCAAGGTAGACCACAAATTCCTTACTATTGTGGGTGGTGGTAGATATACTATTACTGTAATCTTGGCTAAGTCCACTACCAAAGATTTCTTGTGAACCTCATTCCCCAACAAAATATACATTTCTTTATACACTACAAGGAAAATACCTTCTAGGGAAGGTTATAATAAAGGGTTTTAGTGTTATAAAATTGGCAAAAATTGTCAAAACAAAACCTCCACTACAATATACGTTTGTGGTAGTGGATGCTTTAGCGGAGCTAATAACTGAACTTCATGACAACTGAAAAAATCTAGGTAGCCAGAGGTTTTAGCGGATGTTTTCTTAGCAGTGCACTTACTGTAAAAATCACATCGATGCGCTACTAGTATAAAATCATCGATGCGCTAGTAATATAAAAGCATCAACGTTTTAAATCTAAATAAAAGCACCGAGACTGGAAACAAACATCTGGAGCATAGGTGCATTAAATTTATAAAATAACCAGTTCTTTAATAAAAAAAAATGCATTGGCTCATACAATCTATGATACCGTGCACTGAGGCATCAAAGTCAAACAACATCGGTGCCTAAAAAGTATACTACCATGGTGCTTATGTCTTCCAAAAACACCCGAGAAATACTTTTCAGGAAGGGCACTGGGGAAGGAAAAAAGATCTTCTAGCCCCAATGATTATATCTTCTCCAATGCACTGGTGCTAATGAGTTGTATTAATAACACCGGTGCATCAAAAGTATAGCATGATGGTACTAATGTGTTTGCAAAATGCCGAGTGTTGTATGTTTCACAAAAGGAACTAGGGCAGGCAAAACAAATCTTGCTATACCGATGATTTTATGTAATCTAACTCATCGGTGCATTAAAGGTAATGATGCATCATTGCATTAAAGACCAATCACACTATGCATTCATATTGGCAGATATATATTGAGGAAAAAATCACATAATGTGTTGGGGGATATATAGGGGGGAAAAGGTTTTTATATTGGAAGGTATAAAAAATGAAGCTCAAAGTTAATGAAAAATATAAAGGGGTATAAAGAATGTTCATGAAAAATATGGATACCTAGAATATCTAGTGAAAGTAAGGTTTTTTTAGGTTGGGAAGGTGTATTGGGCTCATATTGGTCGGGGGTTAAATAATGTGATTTTCAGAAGTATTTTCCAATTTGTAGTCAAATTAAGGATATAATTAATATTCCATGAATCCACGTGATATGTCAGAGTTTCATTGAGTGAAGCCCCTTTGTCGGATGGTTGGTTCTTCATTTTTTCGAAATCAACACCATCTTCCATAATTGAAGTAGTACGTTGGTTACTCCCACACTATAGTGATAATATATCTTGGCATAGTGGGACCCATTATTTTCCCACTCATGTCATCAATCTCCCTGACAATCAACCTCAACATAAGTTTTCATGTGAGGATAGTAACGCAAATTATGACCATTGCATTTTCTCTCATTTATTCAAAGACCGATGGATCCAATCACACACCCCTTAAGTAGTGCCTTACATCATATGCATGGGGGCATCAAGATCAACATGTGTATCAAAGACGCCCTCAAGGCTAAACGCAATTATATTCATCATCTAGCAGCATGTCAACTATCTTATCGCTAACATGGAAGGATTTTTTCCTATATATTTTTATTATTTTGGTCCTAAGACATCATAATGAGCATGGGACATGCCCACATCCTATAGAAAAAAATTGTATCATTATTCCTTTACATAAATGGTCTTTTGTGAGTTCTTAGTCAACGAAATCTACCCAATCATCTCCCCAGTGTTCTTATCTCTCTCAAAAATCACATTAGACCCATCATTAGAACAAAAAAAAATGATGTAATTTGGTTTATTCTTTCTCCTAATCTCATGCATCAGGGGAAATATATTAACATGGAAAAATCATACACACATTTTCACAGGTCAAATCACATCCAAAGTCAGACAACGACATGTACATGTGAAGTGTTTCTAGCTAGAGACATCATAACAATAAAAAATCAAAGGTTTTCTAAGGTCACATTTAAAAAATCAACCCATGTGAGCTATTCAAAGTTCGAAATTCACTACTGCATGGATATTTACTCGATATCCACATGGGTCACCCAAAAGTCCAGGACCATGCCACATGGTTTTGGTTGGGATTCCCTAACAAGTATTACCAAATGAAAACTGATTTCGAGTCACATTAGAGATTTGAAGCTCTCAAAGAAATCCTCTTGTCCTTCTATCAAGTCATTTTCTCATTTATGAGCCAGGGGAGGGAAATATTAGTTTAAATTATGTATAAACAAGCCATTGGAAGAGGAATAAGGAGAATAAGTTTGAACATTGTTATGCTAGAAAAAATTCTCCAAAGAAATCATGCATTTCATTGTTAAGAGAGTTCCATCACCATTGAGATTTCTCTTGGCTTCTTTGAGAGAGTGAGTTATCCAAAAGAGATTGAAGGGAGGAGACCCTTGTTAAGAGCTCTTGAGCACCATTTCTCAAGCAAATCCCTTCAGGTGTATTGATATTTTATTTGTAGCTCTTCTACTGGCAATCAATAAAGGGGATTTTGTTCTTACATCTTTGTTGATGTGTTTATGCTTCATTAATCTTGTTTCATGTTCTTTGTTTTAGTTTTTGTTTAATCTTGCTCATGCATTATTCTTATGATATTTTATGCCTTTGTTGTTTGTAACAAATACTTTCATTAAATTTGGAATTAAATTGTGGATCTAGAATTTAAAAATAACCAAAAAAATCAATTCTATTGATGTCTTTGTAATAATTATTTTTTTAATTTTAATGAAATATTTGTTCCATTATTTAAGCACTAACATCACCCAATTGTTTGTATGCTTTATGTAGGCGACAACCAAACTACAAGGAAAGGTGTTTTTGGAACCTTATTCAACAAAATACCAAATACATTTACATATAGTTCAAGCATATTAATTTTGTATAGAATTTATAAACAACATATCTTTTATGCTTTTTTGGATGTGCTATCACTGTGTCGATCAATATTTTTGTTACTTGAAAACTTCTCAAACAATGTTTTATCAATATACAACTTGTACCATTCAATATAGAAGCCATTTTTAGCCAAAAAGAGGTATGGTAACCAATATGCTTATGTGCATAAACACATCGATGAATTTAGTTATGAAAAATCACCAAGGTGTTTAATTGTTGAGAACATAAAGTGATTTTTTTTAAATAACTTTAAATTATGATGGTTCTATATGTAATGATAAAAGCACCACTCTCTCAGTAAAAAAACCGAAAAAAACAGAAGTTTTTTTGGACTGAATGGTGCTATTTGGCAGAGGCGCACCGATGCGCTTTATTACACAGGGCACATCAATAAACACAAGCAATTTAAAGAAAAATAGACAGAGCCGACAGGGTTTGGATCTTATTCAATAAGTGGTCCCCCAAATTTACATATCAAACATATTATATATTTTAA
This sequence comes from Pinus tabuliformis, assembly GCA_031772625.1. NCBI lineage: Eukaryota > Viridiplantae > Streptophyta > Pinopsida > Pinales > Pinaceae > Pinus > Pinus tabuliformis. The sequence goes on from CM062815.1 coordinate 769,372,185, forward strand.
TACAAACCCATTAAATATAAAATGACTAAAATGAAAATCCCTAATTGTGAACTGGTAGAGGGAGTTAAACCCTAAAGTGAAATTTTGTAGTCACATAAGAAAGGGTTTAAGGTAAGTATTGTTTCTTTTCGTTCCTTTTTTTCTAAATTTTAATCAAATCTAAATAGGAACATAGATTGAAAAAAAAAGTTATTAGTAAAATCAATAGTAAAATTTGTACTATGTACGGATTTTATTTTTTTTCTAAATTTTAATTAAATCTGACAAAAATTGTAAAAAAAATTATTAGTAAAATTTAAAATTTTAACTATGCAAGGTTTTGAGTGAATCACCATACCTTTCAAATTCTAATCTTTTGAATAATTTTGTTGTCCCAAAGTATTATGCTACTCCATAGTGTTACTAGTATGTCTCTATCGCAAATATCTCCCTTGAAATTATGGAAAAAATAATGAAAGATGAATAGCTTCTTACTATTTATAAGACTTTATGCAATTAGATTTTGAAAAATAAATTACCGTTAATTTTTAAATTTGGAAAAAAATAAAAGCACCCTTTTTTTTCCAGTTTTCGCAACATCAGTGCATTTAAGAGTAACATGCACTCATTAAGATACCTTATTGGTGTGTTAAAATTTTTTAATGCACTGATATGATATAATTCATTTCTATTTTTAAATCCCAGAAACTGGTGTAGTTATTATTTTAATTCATTGGTGTGGTTATTATTTTAATGCATCAGTGTAGTTATTATTTAAACACAACAGTGAAATTAGTTTTACAAGAGCACCAATATGCTTTACAAGTTATCTGAATTTTTATTTTAACATAAAATGACATATTCATCTCAAATTATCCTTTATGATGCATCCACATGAGTTACAATAGTTCATATTACACATTTTCCTCTTAAAGTCGACTTACTCTTGAAAAATGGTTTGAAAACTATATTGATATTCATATTATGGTTATATGGTTCTCGAAATTGATTTTAGGTATGTACACAATATATATATATATATATATTAATCAAATGCAGTTCGAAAATGTTATAATATGAAATGACTAATTCTTTAAATTCTATCTCGTTCCATATTTCTCAAAGTCCTTGATGGGTTTCTCCCTTTCCATCTCCAATAAGTTCATGTTTTATTTATATTGTGATTATCTAATTGATTTTTTTTATCCATGTCAATTTGAATAAAAATGTAGCCAATTTTGCAAGATTTTGATTCAGAATTGAGTTAAGATGCAAAAAATATTCCACAAGTTCAAAAATGTTTGAAGCTCTTGTGAGGAGTAGCATACTCCAAGCAATTGGTAGATGAAAATGGATAGACACTTTACCCTGCCAATTCTAGCCATCTTCCAGCTGCAATATTGGGTCAACGATGGTAATAATTGTTTGGTATAATGTAATTTCAACAAATCAATTTCATTGTGCTTACTAATGTCACTGATGTACTAATGTTCAATATCTTTTGAAATTAGGATTCTAGTGATGTTGAGTGACCGACCTATTACGTTCCGCTGCACCCCACTATAATGTCAAATTGAGAGAAGGTTGCATTAAGAGAAAAAATTGGAGAGGATGCATGAAAAGAAAGGTTAAAGTAACCACATATTCAATTTCGCCACATCCAAATTCATCAAATAGGATTGAATAAAACAATGGTATTTCTTCATGACAAGTTGGCAATGGAGTTAATCAAATATAGGTTGGTATGGATGATTACTTATAGGATACCAATTCCATGCAGACATTGTTGTTAGTTAGATTCAAAAATATGATCTATGGGATTATTCTCATATTATTGATACCTTTTTTGAATGCTTGAAATCTGCTTCCACCATCCCTCACTTGGATCTCAAGTTCAGTCAAAGTCTGCCATACTAGGGACAACAATGTTACTATACAAGTTGAAAGGAAAGTTTGGAATTTCAAATGCATGTTTCTTGACAATATTGACGTAATTGACCATGATCAAGTCCCTTATGTTTTGAGCAATCTTGTTGTTATCACAAGGTATTTTCCATAGGCTGAGAAGAGAAACCAAAATGTAACCACACAACCATTTTTAAAGCTGGGATCTAGCCGTTCCAGCTTTAGAGAGGGATCTATCTATAGGATTTACACTTTTGTTCAAGATATTAGGCTAGTTATGAAATATTGAGGTGGAATTTTTCAAAGGTTTGGTTGAAAAGTGCAAGGAAAGTCCATGAGCATGGAGTCATAAAAGTGTAGGTAATCAATCATAAATAATAGAGAAGCTGAAACAGGGCAGGATAGGCAATCTTTTGGATCTTATAGAGTATTTGTGGAGTGAAGAGGATGAATTCTATATCCAACATATGACTAAAAACATTTATATTTTTTACAACCCCGAATATAGTACACTTATGAAAATTCAGCCCTTTACCTTATTGAAACAATAGAGATAGAAAACATATGGAAAACTGAGAAAATAACAATTTCACATGAGAAAGTACATCACCAATTGCTGGACACGAGAATCCTAGAACAAAAACTGTCTATATTATTGTAAATTTATCACGTTAATACAATGCACAAATTACATCAAAATATAGCTCCTTTCTTCATACAAGTTCCAACCCAACAAATTTCAACCTCTATTACATCGTATGCTTAGCCTTTTACAGTACTATGGCCAAGGGTTAGATACATTGCATGTCATCCAGCTAAGTGGATCAAAAGGTGTGTTTGATAGTTTCTAACATAAATAACAAGATTTAGGTTAATTATAGGAGATAATTAACTCAGAGAAACACCTTAATCCTCATATGCCCGTAATCCTCTGGAAAATCCTGAACTGTGAAATTTTAACGAGTCCAGTATAGGAGAAACTCGGCGTTTTTCAATTTTAGAGAGTCTGAAAAACTTAAGAAGACTCCAAGTTGAACTTTTTCGTAGATTTGTGTCCCTCAAGCCCGAAAAAGTATAAAATAATACCTGGGGGAACCGCTTGATCTTGCGACCAAGGAGTACTTTCATAATTAGTGCCACTGACCTGAAAAGTAAAAAGCGATCAAGGACACGTCGTTTTATTTCCGTATCGAGTTTGAAACGACAAAAACCCGGCAATCTTTTCCTAATTTTACGGTCAGAAAAGAGCTATAAGGGGACCATCTTTTAATTCCGTTTTAACGAGTGTAAAAGAAACACTCGACAATCTTTTCATATTTTAGGAGTCAGAAAAGGGCTTAAAATATGACTCTGATGTTTCACTTTTTCGTAAGTTTTAACGAGTTCGAAAAAATGATAAAAATGTACTCATGATTTTCATTTTTTCGTAAGTTTTAATGAGTTCGAAAAAATGATAAAAATGTACTCATATGGCCGACTTTCAATTTAATTTACGAGCAGGAAAAGACGGAAAGAACTCGGCATTTTCATGAGTTTAACGAGTCTTGAAAATAACTGAAATTGACTCGAAATAGGTTTCATTTTTACAAAAGCTTGAAACAGGGAAAAACTATGCTTCAAAGTAGTTTCATTTTTACACAAGCTTGAAACAGAGATCAAACTGTGCTTGATGCCCCCTAAGCATAACAGCTAGAGCGCATGCCCCCCAGCCTCATTTCATTCAACCAGTTGGATGAAATGAAGGTTGAGTTACGAGATCATTTGAAAGACTCAACCTAAAACTGTAAGAAAATTATGCAAAAACTGAAATAACTAACCTAAATATACAACTTAACATTTATGAGATCTAGTCAAACTCTCGACTCAATTAGAGGAGGATTTGTTTCATTTTTTAACGAGCTTGACACAGGAAAAGAACTATGCTCAGATTCGGTTTCATGTTTATGAAAGCTTGAAACGAAAAACTATGCTTGTTATAAGTTCACATGCCCCTAGCATAATGACGACAAAACGAGGTACATGCCCCCCAAGCTTCATTGCATTCAATGAGGTGGATGGAATGAAGCTTTACTTTCAAGATCTTGGAAAGACTTGGGGGAGTTGTTTCATTTTTTAGTGAGGTTGACACAGGAAAAGAACTATTCTCAAAACCCTTGTTTCATTTTTTAAACGAGCTTGACACAAGATAAGGAACTATGCTCATAACTACTCTCTACAATCTACCTAACAAAAACTTTACTCTAAAAACCTTGATTCATTTTTTAACGAGCTTGACACAAGACAAGGAACTATGCTCTAAAATCCTTGTTTCATTTTTTAATGAGCTTGACACAAGACAAGGAACTATGCTCATGACTACTTTCTACAATCTACCTACTTAACCTACCCTTGTTTCATTTTTTAAAGAGCTTGACACAAGACAAGGAACTATGCTCAAGACTCCTTGTTTCATTTTTAACGAGCTTGACACAAGACAAGGAACTATGCTCCAGAAGTTCGCATGCCCCCAGTGTAATGATGCAAAGCGAGGTACATGCTCCCCAGGCTTCATTGCATTCAACCAGATGGATGGAATGAAGGTTTACTTTCAATATTTACCTTGAAAAGGGAGTTGTTTCATTTTTAAGGAGGTTGACACAAGAGAAGAACTATCCTCATACCTGATTCATTTTTTAACGAGGTTGACTCAGTAACAGGAACTATCCTCTAACCTGATTCATTTTTTAACGAGGTTGATACAGGAAAAAACTATCCTCGTACACACTGATTCATTGTTTAACGAGGTTGACACAGTAAAAGGAACTTTCCTCACTACATCCAGTTTCATTTTTTAATGAGGTTGAGACAGGAACAAACTATCCTCACGGACACCTGTTTCATTTTTTAACGAGGTTGACACAGGAAAAGGAACTGTCCTCGCAACTCCTTGTTTCATTTTTTAATGAGCTTGACACAAGACAAGGAACTATGCTCATGACTTCCAGTTTCATTTTTTAATGAGGTTGAGACTAGAAGAAACTATCCTCACACACACTGATCATGGCTTCCAACTGGAAGAAAGACATGTCAATGGACACACCTTGATCATGGCTTCCAAAAGGTCTTCATCAGAAGGAAGAACACTTCTCTAGAAGGAACACATGTCAAGGGACTCAAAAGGGATAAGAACATCGTGTTCAAATAATCCCATAGAGTTTTCCATGTCAATTACCGGATCTAAATCAACAGTGAGAGGCTCACTTACATCGGTAACTGAAAACATGGGACCAGTTGCCACATAATTAACCCGTGGCAGGGTAGATACCACTTTAGAATCAGGAACATTTAGCGGTGTCATATTATTGGTAGTTGAAACAAGACTAGGGAACGAAAGCTGGTCTATAGTCACAATATTGCCATTGTGAGGGAAAGACATCACGCGAAAGAGTGTCGATACGACAGCTTTCATTGCATAAACATAGTCTCGCCCAAGGAGTAAATTGAAATCCAAGGGACCTCGAACTACCATAAGATCAATACAGACAGTTTTACCTTCCAAGGTAATAGAAAACTTAGGAAGGATCCCTAAAGGTTCACTAATGGTTTTGTTAAAATCTTTCAGATTCTGCATAATAGGTGCAAGCTGAGGGGAACCCAAAGCTTTCCAAACAGTTGAGGATAAAATACTAACAGAAGCACCTTCATTTACCTGAGTACGATGTATGTCCCTACCACCAGCCTTGACAATGATTTGGAAAGGGATGGAGGAAGGAAGACGAGGTTCTGTCAGTCTATTCCAATCAAAGGAAAAGACCTCAGTGCTTGGAGGGGGTTCTATAGAAACAGGTGAAATGCCCCCTGGCGTAGAAGAATCTGATGTAACAAGAAGAACCTGAGCGGTATGAAATTCACTTTCTAAAGGGAAAGTGGGATCGACCGAATGTGAAATTGAATCGACCACTTGATCAACTAATGGATCATCAACCTGAGTGACATGAGTTTCACTTTCCAATGGAAGAGTGTGCTCGACTGTACTTGAATTTAGATCAATCACTCCATCAGTTGATGGTAGGTTGGGAGAAAGTTTACGGTAACCAGTTGGAAATTCTTGCTGTGGAACAGTAAGTTTTTCCAACAATGTTGAGGCTTCATCCATGTGAGGGCAAATGTGAGTTTGATGACTCCCTTTGCATAACTTACAAGGAAACCTAACTTTACCCTTTTTCCTAGGAACCTAACTATCACTGGTTGATGGATCAACGGAAAGTTGATGAGATTTTTCTTACCATACTTCCAAGACCTTTGGTATACCAGGACAATTGACAAGGAAGTGGTCACCCTTACAAAGCCTGCAAGGGTATTTGGGTTTACGATGCATGTCAGAATTTTCCTCAACACAACTAACACTTACAGCCATGGTTGGTTGGTTGACTTCTTTCTTATCTTGCTTCTTCTTCTTCTTCTTCTTCTTCCCTTTCTTCTTCTTCTTAGCCTCCTAGTTACTAGCATCAAGGCTTTTACCAGGCGAAGAGGAAGAAATGGAGGAAGAAAAATTAGGCGAAGAAGGTAAAGGGTCAACAGAAGGTTGGTGATGTTGAGATGGTGAACTCTGTTGAGGTGAAGCATCCGGTTGAGATGGAACAATTGGAGTACTTTGGGCCAACGAAGTTGAAAATAACCATATCGGTAATCCTATTGTAAATCCAGGTAATGACAAATTAGCCATATAAGGAGGACCAACATTTCCAAAGTAAGGAAAAGTACTAGGATTCTCATTAGGAGGGGTTCCTAGGTTGGTAAATTCCGGAACATTTGCCATTATATTCAACTTCAGTGAATTTTATTAACAATTTTTAAAACTAAAATTAACAATTCACAATTCACACCTATGGTCTCTAAAAGTAAAAACAAACAAATTAACACGCGCTATCAAATCTAGGAATCAAACCACACACAAATAGTAGCCTTCCAGACCGAAAACACTAGTTGGTGATGAAATCCAACATCGCCGAATTTAGTACAGAAGTGGTGGGCGGAACAGTTACCCTGGCAACCTGCTTAATGAATAGACTGGACCAAGTTCCTCCACTTTAACCGTCTCGAGTGAAGTGAACCCCCCAGAAAATCCAAGTGAGTCTAGCCGACGTCTGCTCCAGGTACAGTGGGATCTTCCCTCCACCATCACCTTGGGTAGAACCCTAAAGATAATGGTCACTAAGGTTACCAACAACAACAAATGCACCTAGGGGAACAGTCTACACTCCGACAGCACGCAAGGGCAGAGTATCAAGCTCAATCCCCTTGCCGGCTCCTTGACAATAATCCAAGGTTTACCGGCAAGTGACCCCTTGCTCCTCGACAATGGTTAATCCAAGGTTTACCGTTTGTAATACGTGCGTGTCTGGTGTCATTCCCAACAAGGGAGGATTGATCCCCTCACTGGTTCGGACACAAGCTCGTGCTTCTCCTTTAAGAGGAGCTTTCCCAGAGTACAAATGAAACAGTTGGATTTATCCTACCACAAGATGAGCTACTTGTTTGGTTTTGCTGTCTTGGAGAGTTAATTACTCTCCTACTCCAAGACACTAGCCTAAGCTATATTGGTGTATCAGAGCCCTATAAATGTAAAAATTACTAAATGAATTTTAATTAAGCGCTGTGTTATTAAGGCTGTTATTACTCAAATGGGTAAATGGATATGAAACCAATGGTGTTATGACCCGACTCAACTGAATGCAATCGAATATGATAATGTAATCTTTTCAATTCGATGAATCCTATCTAAAGTAAGGAGAGAGTTTCCATTCACTTCCAACAATGCAAAAATTGATCACTAAGAGAAAATATAACAAATTCTCTAATGCACTGATTTTATCAAGAAAAACTAATGCAAATCAATTCCAAACCATTTTTTATTTTTATTTTTGTGTAAATTCAAATCAAAGAAAACTGATCTAAATCTACAATTGATTTTCCAGAATGTAAACTATGCAATTGGAATCTATGCACAATTCACTCGAAAAGTATGCAAATGTAATCTATGCACATTTTTCATTAATATTCTGAAAATGAGAATTCTAATTATGCAAATGTGATCCATGCAAGAGAATTCTCAAACACAAGATGATTCTAATGTAATCTAAGAACCAATCAAGTGCAAGTCGAGAAAATTGGGTGAGAGTTCCAAAGATCAAAAAATAAAAACACTCAAAGGCGATTAACACTCATACCCAATGAGGGGGAAATTTTTTTGCAAAAACAAAAGCGAAAAGATGCAAAATTGTGAAAAGACTGAGACAAACCTCCAAGTAATGACCAAAGGAAATCAATTCAAGAATTTCTCAAAAAAGAGACTCAAAACACCCAATTGATGAAAGCTTAAAGCAGGAATGCCAATGAAACAAGCTTAGGTGAAGATCTTTGACAGGAGACTAATGGATCTGGGCAGTAAAAACTAAGAAAAAGCAAAATCTAAGAGGAAAAATGTAAAAATGGAAATTTCTTAATTTTTAGCAGGGTATGCAGGCAACCTGTTAAGACAGGTGCGGGCCCGCTCTGTGCACACAACAACAGTGCGCACAGGTACGCACTGTGCAATACTCAGAGGGTGCGTACTACTGGAAAAACCAAGAAAAACTAAATTCAATCTAACCCTAAGCTAACCCACCCAAATACAAAGTCACAGAGCCAAAAACCAGAAAATAAATGACTTTTCTCAGATCAAAGTTGCATACAAAGGAAAAAACTTTCTCATCAATGGATTCCCCAGTGGAGTCGCCATTTTGTCAGGCGGAAAGAGTCAATAGTGCGGACACAACCAACCTCCCTAGGAGCCTAAGACTCTCTAGTGACAAACAAGACAAATAAGAGCAATCCTTCTCTAAACATGCATTTACTATATAAGAAATCAAGTGTTTAGATCCTACCTGTAGTCCAGCGCTGTTGTAGCAGTCCAGCCTCGCTGATCCGGATGAGCTCCTCCTTCACTTCGAAACCTGCATTCACTAACAATCAAATGATTAAATAGCACTTGATAATCTCATAAAATAAAACATATTTAACACATAGACCAAGGAGTACATGAAACAACTCATAAATAACAAGTTATTGAGAAGAATGGACTCATTTGCATTAATAGGAAACAAAAGGAACAATTACAACCTGAGCCTTGCTGTTGTGCAAGTCCCTCCCAGGGTCCATCAAGAGTTCTCCTTTACTTTGACAAAGCTCACCCACTTCCAAATAGAACAAGCAAAGATGGCAATCTCTCCTCACAAGCTTCTAAATGGGAGTCCTAATTCCAGCAGCATCTACCCTTAGAAATGTTTAGCTTCCAACCTCCCCTCCTTCTGGCCCAATGCCTGTATTTATAGTGCTCAAGAGGAAGTTAATCAGGTCCACCATCGATGGGATAATCCCCTCTTTGGATGGGATAGCTCCTCTCTTGATAGGATAAGTTCCTCTTTCATAGGGGTACATGAACCATCTGGAGGCGCTCAATACACGTCGAACAACCTTCTAGAATGCTCTAGAAGTGACCACAAGTAACTTTTTAAAGATGAAACTCGCGCCTTTTGACCTTTACAGGGGTACGCATCTGCCCCTTTACATACAGAGCATACAAGTACGCAGTTTTTGTGAACATTAGGTGCGTATACACAGGTAAGGCCGAGAGAATCTGCGTACCCAGAGATAAACACATTTACAAAGACTTTCTCTCTTTTTGGAGTTTGACATGGAGAGCAGAGGCATAAGACTTGCCCAGGAGGATAGCATGACTGTTGATAGAGCCATACTAACTGTAAATAGCCATGGTGACATTTTTTAGTGTAACAGGGTGATCTTCATGACACCCAGGTCTCCTATTATCCCTTTAGAACAAAGAATTTTGTGGGGAACAAATCCTGATATTCGTGGAGGAGCTCAATGACCTTGTCTACTGTCGCATCATCCCAATAGTCCCCAAGTTTTTCAAATTTTGGTTCCACCTCTATGCCAATGTTTACTTCCTAGTTTTCAACGACACGGTTATGTTAGTATCCTCTATCTACGGACCTTCAACCACGTGGTGACCTTCAATTTTCATAATATTAACCTTTTGGGGATCCTCATCTTCTTCTTCAATGGTCACGTTATAACATTCTAGTGCATGACTCAACTGAGTAGTCCAATCAGGTTGGATGAGGTCCAAAGGATCTTGTGGTATCCTAAAGATCATTGATTTAACCTCCTATAGCACCGTGTCAATATAGTCAAACCCATCCTCAAAGCTAAATGTCATTAAAAGTCACTGGCGCAGGATGTCCCATTCTTTTGTGCCATGGCGGAGCTTAGTTTCCAAGTACCAAATCATTGGTGTGATGCCTAGGGTATGAAAAAACATATGCACCCATTCAGGTTGGGGCTCCGTGCCATAAGACTTATTCAATTTAACTAGGTGATCGCATGGGTCATCTCGCCTGTCATACTTATCTGTCATTTTCACTTTTGGCTGCCAAAAACATATTCTCATCATCTTCCTATAGTTGCGCCAATCAATAAAACTATCCTTGTGCGTACCCCACCATCTTGCAGGCGTAGCATGTAGTACCTAGTCCAAGGCTTGGAAGCGATGTTTCTCTGGTACTTCTCTTTCAAATTCATCCAAAAATAATCAACATCAGTTAGCCCATCATAATGACGTAGATTACCGACCTCGAATGACACACAATGCAGTGATTTAGTCATCATATTACAATGCAGCATCGAGACTTCATGTAGTCAGTTCTGCCAATGCTACATTTCTTCATCTGGGTCTGACGTGCAGGAGCTCTCATAATCCCATGCAATGTGTCTGTCCATTATTGGATTCACCCAATCCTGGTATTGTAGCATTATTTTGTAAATCTGGTCCAAATCGTCGTCACTTTTGTAATCTCGGGCTGGTTATGTATAGTGCGGTCCATCTACGGGATTTAGTGGCACCACTATGTGGAGCGACTTGTTTTCAAATATCATCTTCCACATCTTCACGTTGATTATCCCATTCATGTCAGTGGCCCAATCGATTCCAAGGAGTGGAGGGTAGGGATTTCTATCATCCACAATCTCTATTACCTCAAAATCCGCTAGTGCGTTGCGCCCTCAATGTCAATTATGACCCCTTGCAACCTCCCCACTAGGATAATTTTATGTTGATTCACCATATGTAACTGTATCGAAGACCACTAGAGTGCAGGTCTCCCCATTCTCTCCCAGGTCTGTTTTGTCAAAACATTCACGTCAGACCCCACATCTAGGTTAACTTTGTCAATCTCGTATTCCTATCTATGCGGAGAGTCTCATGTACCGACTGGTCCTTGCCTCGTTCTTGCCAGGCTTCCTGATTAGGTGTGGTTCACTAGTAGTTCTATCCTTACCAGCAAATTGATTGATCAACTCCTGCAGGCCCTTCACAGCCTCACTGTCACGGAGCAGCTTCATGTAGGTCTCGAAGAATGTAATAAGCGTGGATGGGTCCATTTGTTCAACTGGTTTCTCCTGACTTCTAGAGGTAAAGGCCTCAACGAAGCTTTTCTTCACTTCCACAAATGTTTCTTTTGCGGATCCAAATCAAACCCAATCTCCTTCTCCAGTGCTTTGTCAACCCATACACCTTTTATACACTGCTTCGCTTTATTCTGCCCGGTCGTGGTTAGGCTCCGCAACATAATGATTACCTTGGGGTCTTCCTCACGAGGCTCAGCCCTCATCATCTAGAGGTTCTGCATCAGCTACAGAGGTTGGGCCCCTTTTTCACAAATCTTAGCCAACAATAACGGGCAATATTCAGTCCCATGGTCAAACTAAGTACAATAGCAGTATGAAAATCACGTTGGATTTGGACAGTCCCTCGCATAGTGTCTTAGGTCTCTGCAATTGTAACAAATTAGCTATCCTCAGCCTCTCTGAGGCCCTCCTCCACCTCAGCCTCGGTCGCACCTCTATTACTCACCTCCCGTTCCCCCAATGTCTTGGTCTGGAGGCCGCGATTCTTTCTGCATTCTGTATGCTGGTGTCCTATCCATCATCAATTTGTAACTTCAAAAATTGCACTCATCATGGCCTACTAATTGAAAAAAATTACAGAATAGTTGTTGTGGTGTTTGTACAAAATTATATAGAAAATGGCAATTATCAATCGTATGTTTCCCTGCTACTTGACATATAGCACATGATAGCACAGGCCCAACACTTGGCCCTGCCGCAGCCTCCGGTCGTAGAGGCACTGGCCCTGCTGTTGCAACATAGTTCACGAACACTGGGCAATGATCCTTGTTATGCCCCTGACCCGTGCATTTTATGCACCAAACCTCTTCGCGCGCCTTCGGCTAAGCAGTTTTGTCCTACTTCAGAATTTTCATTTCGAGACAAAGTTTTTGCAACTATACATGAATCTGCTAAACCCCTATATTTGAATCTTGCATTGGCATTTCATGTAGTCTCATCGCAATCTCCAAGGGTTCCGCCTGGTTTGTAATATTTTTTTGTGACAACACAACCCTCAAGTGAGGTAGGAGCGAAGCCACGAAGCACTCGCAGTGCTTCCCATCTGTCAAATTCATATTATCTTCATGGATTTTACACTTCAATCTCTGATCTAACTCCCAAGGCATCTGACTTGGTTTCGTCGCGATTTCCTTGAATCCCACAATTGTCTGCGCTTCATATCTAGGCCTACTAAATTCCTTGTTCACTGCAGTCTGGATCTCTACCAGCGTAGCTACCTGGTTTTCATTAGAGTTACTCTATAAGTTCCCAAGTTATCTAAAGGGTTACCTAATCTACCATGCATTTACAGTTACCTTCGCATAATCCTTTATTCTTTCTTGTGTTCAGTTAACATATATAATCAGATAGATTCCCCCATCAAATAAGCATTATAATGTAAACTGAGATCATAACATAATATAATCAGATGCATTAAACAAAGACAAAATACACTTTGATTTCATAATAATTCTCTTTATTCATATCTCAAGTTCAATACAGACTCTATTCACCCTACACACACAGTTGTAGCGGTCTGCGCACTCAGCTGCAAACTTCCACTATAGGCCTCTTCATGCTTAGTTGCAGAGCCTCTACCTACAATAAGACTTGAGGACATTTAGAACTTCTTACCCAAAAATCCTTCTTAACATTACCACACCTCCCTTAGACTCTTCTAAAACTCCTTTTTATACAATCCCATGGTCCACAGACCATGCATATATATTTAAAGCTAACATGAGACGTCAAAAAACAATGGCGTACAACCCTTTGACCTCTTCCCACTCAGTGACCATAAAATGCGGGGGCTTTACATTTTTATTACAAATTTTGGGCTTTTTGCCCCAAAACATGGCCTTTTAGCCCAAAAACTAGCTCTTGGGGGAACTCATTCCCAAGAAGAAGACATTTCCCCTTGTAACAAGGTATTGGTCCATTATAGAAATTCTTGCTCTAACTGTGTATATGGGGTGGAAGATCCACTAGATGGATGTAAAAGTAACATTTCTCAATGGTGTTATTAAGTGGGAGGTGTACATCGAGAAACAAGAAGGTTTTGATACATTTGATTGAGAGTCTCATGTGTACAGTCTCAAGTGAGTATTGTATAGTCTCAAACAAGAACCCCATGCTTGGTACACTAGGATCGATAATTATCTCACTAGTTTGGGCTTCACCAAAATTGAAGTGGATGCAAACCTCTATCACATCTTGGTAGAAGGTAAATTTATTACTAGTGTCTTATATGTTGATGACTTGATTTTAACTAGTGATGAGAAGTTTATTAGATCTTGTAAGGAGGACCTTGCAAGGGAATTTGAAATGCAAGACATGGGTCTCATGCACTACTTCTTAGGTTCAAAGTATGGCAAGGCGATTGGGAATCATTTGTCTCTCAAGGCAAGTATGCAAATGAGATACTACAAATATTCTGCATGGAGATTTGTAAACCCATGGAGACACCTTTAACAACTAATTAAATGAAGGAAGATGCAACCCAAGCTATGGTTAGGCAACCCAAATTATTTTGGATGATAGCTAAGCATGTTTTACGGTACCTTAGAGGCACTACTTATTTTGGACTATGGTTGTTTCTGGGAAAACTAGTGTCTTTTCGATCTGTTAGTCCCAATAAGATGGGTAGCTCTCTCAGAAACAAACAATCAAAGCAATTTTTTATTTCCTTTATCTACGATAGATAAGAGAGAAGCAAAGGGGGACCAACCTGGATCTTTCGCTTGGCTCCTTGCTTGAATTCTCTTTCCCTTGATAAAGTTTGTAACTCCTCTCCTACTTGTCCTGCTTTAGAGAATACCTGTAGAGTCAAAGTAACAAAACACCACCAAAGCATCTCAATCTATAATATCATAAAAAATGGAGAATCAGAAATACATTGACCATACAATTGCATTCACAAATAACAAGATTCACAAATACATAATTCTATGGAGGAAAACTCAAAGAACTTTATTAATAGTAGAATAGAGGATTACAACCCAGCTGTCTGATCCAGCATCATCCTCCCAGCATCAAAGCCCTCTTCACCTCATGAAAAGCAAGATCACCCAATAATACAATGTCTCTTATCAAAGATAAACAAAGAGCACTTCCTTACAAATTACAAAATTCCAGCCTCTAGATATCTCAAATGAGGGATCCATTTACAGATGTCTTGCAAGGGTGTGAGTCAGATCTGGGTTTTTGATTAGTGTCATTCCACTAATAGTTCTTGGTTCCACTTGGAGATTTCATTGATCTCTTACTCATCCCTAGGCGAATTTAGAGAGGCAAGTGTCATGGGAGAAGTTTCTAGAAGATTCTATGAGTTTCCACTTAGCAAACTGTCTCTGCCATTTGTCCATTCTCGCTCATCGCACCCTACAGAAGGTCTCTTCAGTATGCATCGCACCTGGCTAGTGTAGTAGCCACTATGCATCGCACCTTGACCATGGATTAGTTAGTATGGTCCAGTTTTGGCCAGCCCTAAGTGGTTTTTTAGGTGGAACTTCTGGGAAATGATGTAATCAGTTGACCATGATCCTTTAGGGTATGAAACAACACTTTTAGGGGTTAAAGAGCCCTTGGTTTATGGACATATAATTTCAGAGTTGCAGTGCCCAAATAAATCTATAACAGTTGCCCCCTAAGGCATGAGGTCATAAATCTTTTGATGTTGGATGAAATGCTTTATCATGAGGATCCGAGGTATTCGAAATGGAAGGTGACCTATATAAGATACAATACAATACATCATCATCATATTATTTTCATGATCTGTCTAAGGCGGACATTCCCATGCTCAGATTTATAAATTCATTTCCATGTACATAGGACATATAATCGTTTGTTGTCACAAACTGGTGATTCTTTATATGTAGAGTCATCATCCCTTAGCTTGGATGACTATCTGTGCAACTTTTGTGTACACTTGATGTCTTTATGTTCCTGGACAGATGAAACTAGATCTGGCGTCTTCAAAACACGTTCAATCTTTGCCCGATGTATAAGTCGATCCATATGAAAAGATGTTCTAAAGTTGAACACGGAAAGACATCGCTTGATTACCAGCCAATAATGTAAGATGTTAACAGACGTGAGAGGAATCACTGATAATGATAATGACCCTCAAGGTACTACAGTACAATTTATGTGGTCTGAATATATGAGCTGATGTCAAACACCACGCAAAATATTTTGGTCGAAGGCTATTGATGTAAACCTGTCGCCGGAAGTGAGAAACTTGCCATTGAGGCATGCAAGCTTCAAAGTACTAAAAGGGTTGTTTCTAAGTCAACTTCTTGGATAATGAGCTGATGTCGACAAGAAGTGACCTGTCGTAGGAGGGCCTTGATGTACCCCACATATATGACACAAAACAAAGCAAATGATTTTTCTGGAGGTGAAAACGATCTGATGATACAAGGTTCAGGAATGGTGGTGATGAAAAATGAAGTGTGAAGATATTGCAGTGGATGAGGCATTAGCTTGATGGCGAATTCTCTGAATGACTTCTCTTAAACATGTCAGCAACACCTGAGATGGATTGGTAGTGTTAACCCATAAAGATGGATGGTACGGAAGACCAATGGTGATATGACCGGTGAACGAAATAACCCAACACAAGTCTATCATGGTGATGGAGTGAAAGCGTCATGTTCAAGAGCGACCTACTACCAATAAAAATCTTCAAGTTTTCTTCCCTTTTTCCCCAGTCATTGCTTACCAGTACCTCTTTATTTTTGTCAAGCTTGAGGAGGATAACATATTCTTGTTCTATAATTTTCCAACCTGTCACTATATTTTAGCGAGCCTAGCGACAGTGAAACTCATTCTTGTCTAGATGGACAAGTTTGTCACTATTGTTTTAACGAGTTTTACAACAAAGATAACTCAGCCCTTTTCATGTTTAGAGAGTTTGAAAAGGGACGAATAGGAAACTCCAGTAGTCATTTTTCGTAGCATAATCCCTTAAGTCCGAAAAAGTATAAAATAATACGAAAGGGATGACTTTTCGATCACTTTAGTGAGCCAAAAAAGACAATAACTTGTTCTTTTTGTTTGATAATCCCTTAGGTAAAAAAAGATTAAAATGTACAGGAGGGATGGTGCTTCCCGTTACTTTAACAAGTTGGAAAAGCTAATAGCTCGACAATCTTTTTATATTTAACGAGTCTAAAAAGAGTTTAAAAGAGAGTCATTTTGAGGAACGAGTGGTGTTTTGGGTAGAAGCTGGTTCTGGGTAAGATTGGAACTTCTCAAAACATGGTAGTGTGAAGAGGGTGGCTAACAGGACCACTCGTCGCAGATGTTCCTAAAAAGGGAAAACAATCAAATGGAAGTGTATGATTGGCCAAAAGAATGGAGGTGACAATAGGAACACAACCATAGTTCAAAAGACTAATAGCAAGGCAATCACAAAGATTTTTTACCGACGGTGGATTCATTTTTTAATGAGCTTGAACTGGGAGAAACTATGCTCATAAGCGGGTTTATTTTTTAACGAGCTTGAACCTTGCGGAAACATTGCTCATTCCAGTTGTTTAAAGATGTCTCTCATTGGTAGGTTTATTTTTAGTGAGCTTGAACTCTATGATAACATGTGCTCATTTCCTTTTTATGTAGGCTAGATATGACCAAACTACAAAGCTAACTACCCTAGAGCTAAGGAACTACTAAGGTTAGGTAGGATAGTTCTATCTTTCATCTAGAAAAAACACTTCCTTTGCTTCGTCTGCGCAATGCAGAAAAAGGTGAATGGTGGATCATACCAATCACCTAACCTAAGAAGTTGAACTAAAAAGCTAAAAAGCTAAAAAAATGAAATTGGTCATTTTTCACTTGGATACAAACATTTGCATGCCCCTAGGTATTGAGAAAAGGAGAGTTTCCAGGTCACCATAGGGAAGTCCCTGCAGTTAGGCATTATTGTTTCTATTAGTGGTTAGTCAAGAAACACTTCCTTGGCTTTGTCCATCAAAATAGACGAAGGTGAATGGTGTGAGCTTCCAATCACATAACCTATCGGGAAACCTATCTTTTCAGCTGGGTTTTCCTGCCAAAGTAGACCAGGGTGCATGCCCCCTAAGCTTCGTTACATTCACTGAACTATTCGTTGTAATTAGGTGGATGAAATGAAGGTTGAAGAGACATT
This sequence comes from Pinus tabuliformis, assembly GCA_031772625.1. Classification (NCBI taxonomy): domain Eukaryota; kingdom Viridiplantae; phylum Streptophyta; class Pinopsida; order Pinales; family Pinaceae; genus Pinus; species Pinus tabuliformis. Next base: position 769,389,709 of record CM062815.1, read on the forward strand.
ATTGATGCAAAGAGACCATTTAGGGATGATGTTTGACTCGTAGCTGCGTTTGAACTGGGAAATGAAAGCTAGTCAATAAGCTGTACCATTTGGCCTTCATGCGGGAAACACATCACTCGAAAGAGTATGGAAACAATAGCTTCCATGCTATAAACATAGTCACGCTCAAGGAGTAGGTTGTAATCTAATGGCCCTTGGACTACCATCACATTCAAGTGAATGGTTTTCCTTTTGAAAGTTATTGGGAACTTCGAAAGAATCCCTAATGGTCAACCGGTTACTTTATTAAAGCCTGAAAAATTTTGTGTCTCAGGTAGAAGCGATAGAGAACAAAGCACTTTCCAAGAAATTGAGGAAAGGATACTCACTGAAGGCCCTTCATCTATGATAGTGCGAGTCAAGATCATTTTTTAAACTTGTAATATGATCTGGAATGGCACATTAGATGGAAGGCGTGGTCTTGCTAGTTGATTCCAGTTAAAGGAAACAACTAGCTTGCTCGGAGGAGGTACTAGATAAACGGCTGGATGAACCTCATGAACTGGGGGGCTTTCCTCCTATTGTAAAGGAACGGGTGGATTTCCTCTAAGTTCATCAGACTCTGTATTGACAAAAATAATTTGAACGATTTCATTCTCATTCTCTTTGGAAATTGTATCATCTGAAGGTCGGCCTTTTGAAGGCAAGACTAGGTCGACTGCCATCTCGACCTGTTGACTTTGGTCCAGTGTGGACTCAGAAGGTTCACTTTCAACGACAGGTGTTTCGACCAACATTTGAGTTATGCCAGTTGGGTTTTCAACTAGCGACGGACTTGGTGAGAGTTTCTTGTATCCAGGTGGAAGTAGCTGCGGTGAAGCAGGATGGTTGTCCAAGACACTTTTGGCTTCGTCTAAAAAAGGACAACGGTGAAGAGCATGATTACCTTCACATAACCTACATGGAAATCTAACCTTTGCTTTCTGTCCATTGACTTCATTTTCACTAGTTGATGGTGTGCTATCAACCTGATTGCCAGAGGTTGATGACACCGGATGGTGTGCACGGGGACACCATTCTCTCAAGATCCGTAGAATGCAAGGACAATCTCGGTGAAGGTGGTCTCCCTTGCGAATTATGCATGGAGATCTATGCTTGGAAAGTTCGGTGTGCGGTTTTTCACCGGATGATGCATGGCCCCTTGCTTAACTGACTTCTTCTTCTTCTTTCCCTTCCCTTTCTTCTTCTTCTCAGCTACTTGGTTTTTAGTATCACTAATTTCACCAAGCAAAGAGGAAGAAGGGGAGGGAGAAACAAGTGAAGTAGAAGGTGAAGGGACAACTTCAGTATCATCTAGTTGCTGATTTGATTACTAAGGAATCATGGTATTTTGAACGACAGAGGGTGGGAATAGCGATATTGGCAGGCCAATTGTGATTCTTGGAAGGGAGAATGTAGCCATATATGGCGCACCAATATCTCCCCAAGAAGAGAATGGACTAGGATTCCCCCCAAGAGGGGTTCCTTGATTGGTGGACTCCATTATCTCAACCTTAGATCGACAAAGGAACAAGGATGTTATTCTGATTTAAATAAATTTTAATGACACTTAGACACAAGTTTTCTTTTTCAATTTTTAAGAGTCGAGAAAAAGCTAAAGAGGACTCTAGTCACCTTCGATTTTTAATGAGCTTGAAGTGACAAGTGCTCAGATGGACATTTTCTTTTAAGGAGTCGAAGAGGAATGAAAGTGAATACTTGAGAAATCTAGATAGAGGGATTACCAAACCAATCACAAAACCACAAAATGCAACTTGGTGATAAATTAAAGAAAAACTACCAGGGACTTATGTATGGCATTCAATCTTCCTGAATGCTGTGTTTAGTGCATTACGATCGATAGGGCGGTAGACACGGCTTCCTATGGATAAAGGATATCAGCCTATTGTGGTCTCCCAATATATACTCGATGCTATGGGGAGCACAAGTCCGTACTAGCACTTGTCATATCAAAAAAGAGGAATCACTCAACCTTCAATGAAAATGATAGTTACCAAGTTTTACGACGCCGGAACACGTCTCTAGCCTAGACTTCTAGATGTGTTGCGTTAGGTTCCAAAGAATTTTTATGTTCATTGAGATTTTTTTTAGAGTTGATCTTGTTTAGAAGTTTGTCTTTCAAGGTTCACCATGTGATGTAGATGTAAAATTCCTAAATATGCAATCTAAAATGATAAACAGTTATTTATTTTCTTTTAGCAATGAAAATCCTAGCTATTAAGGAAAGAAGATTACGATTCTTTCAACAGAGAGCAAAGAGCACACACTAAATTCACTTTCCTAAACCATTTTCTACATACAGTCTAAATGCAAATGCAAATTCATGTATTTGTTTTTCGTTTCCTTAATGTGAGAATGCCAAAAGGAAAACTAAGTATTGATCTAAACTATTTTCTTCAAAGCGACATTTCGACAATTTCTTTTGAAAATGAAAGGAAGAGTAAACGATACTTTTCGATTTCAAATAGAAAACTACTTTCGACACTTCAAATATTAAAAATTCAAATCAAATACATGACAAAAAGTATAATCGACTATCTAGAGGAGGAAGACTTTACGACACTCTTCTTTTTGACTCAAAATGACAGTTACGATACTTTTTTGCATCAAAACGACGGTTCGATTTAAGCTACCTTTTGACGAAGGATTGTAAATAATGGAACAAATACATAAATAACATTTACTAATCCTAATTAATGGACGCTGGAATATGTAAAGGAAGGAGGCTTCAGCAATGAGATAGTGATCATAAGTAGCAACACAATCAAACAGAGCTGAGAACAAGGACAAAAAACCAAATTTCAAAGAGAGAAATGAGATCACTCAGTCATCACACCTGTCCTTCAGAGAAACAGGGATGCATCTCACCTGCTACAAACAGGAGGTGCGATGAATATAGGCTTCCAATTATAGACAGTGTGATGGGCCAGGGAGCGAAAATGAGTTGGGTTTTTGGTAAAATTTGCAGCTGAGTTCAGGGATTTAGGCTGAGCTATTATGAGTAGTAAAGAACAAAGTACAGGGGTATGATCTTAGGAGGTTATTGAGCTACCACAAGGGCGCTTAGACTTCTTGTAAGTCAGATGTTCAGTTCATAGACCAACCTGGAGATTGACTGAAGTAGCATTCACTTACTTTGCAATTGCATAGCAAGAGCAGTTCGAAGGCTATCTGGCTAACTTTAGGCTCCGTCTATAGTTTATAAAGCAAACAACAATAACAACAAACAAACTATTCACTCCCCAGTGGAGTCGCCATTTTGTTTCTGGGAAAAATAGTGTCTTTTCGATCTTCTAGTCCCACTATGACATGTAGCTATCTTAGAAACAAACAATCAAAGAAATTTGTGATTTCCTTTATGTATGATAGATAAGAGAGAAGAAAAGGGGGACCAACTTGGATCTTCTGCTTGATTTCTCTTTCCCTTGATAGAGTTTGCAACTCCTCTCCTACTTGTCCCACTTTAGAGAATACCTGTATAGTCAAAGTAACAAAACACCATCAAAGCATCTTCATCTATAATATCATAAACAATGCATAATTAGAAATACATTGACCATATAATTGCATTCACAAATAACAAGATTCACAAATACATGATTATATGGAGGAGAACTCAAAGAACTTTATTAATAGTAGAAGAGAGGATTACAACCCAGCTATCTAATCCAGCATCATCCTCCCAGCATCAAAGCCCTCTTCACGTCATGAAAAGCAAGATCACTCAACAATACAATGTCTCTTCTCAAAGATAAACCAACATCACTTCCTTACAAATTACAAAATTCTAGCCTCTAGATCTCTCAGATGAGGGATCCATTTATACTAGTCTTGTAAGGGTGTGAGTCAGCTCTGGGTTTTGATTAGTGTCATTCCACTGATAGTTCTTGGTTCCACTTGGAGATTTCATTGATCTCTTACTCATCCCTAGGCGAATTCAAAGAGGCAAGTGTCATGGGAGAAGTTTCTAGAAGATTCTATGAGCTTCCACTTAGCAAACTGTCTCTGCCATTTTTCCATTCTCGCTTATCACACTGTACATAAGGTCTCTTCAGTATGTATCACACCTGGCTAGTGTAGCAGCCAGTATGCATCGCACCTTGACCATGGATCAGTCAGTATGGTCTAGTTTTGACCAGTTCTGAGTGGTTTTTCAGGTGGAACTTCTGGGAAATTATGTAATCAGTTGACCATGATCCTTTAGGGTATGAAACAACACTTTTAGGGGTTAAAGAGCCCTTGGATTATGGATATATAAGTTTGAGGTTGCAGTGCCCAAATATGTCTATAACAATGGTACATATGGACAAAGGGATTGAAGTTGTGTGGCTTCATAGATGAAAGTTTGGCAGGGCATCCATCAGAATGAAAGAGTACATCAAGTGGAATTTTCAGTGTTGGGTCGCAATGGTTTCCTAGTAGAGTAGGAATCAAAGATTTGTTTCACCCAACTGAACAGAATCAAAATACATGGCTACAAGTCAAGTAGCATGTGAGGTGATTTGGAGGAGAAATATACATGTTGAACTATTTGGATAGATGATGGATCCAACTGTGATCTACTGCGATAATCATAGTTGTGTCAAGGTCTCTAAGAGTCTTGTATTTCACAATTGATCCAAGCATATATATATATCACCATTTACCCGACTGTGTTCAGAGGCATGTAATGTTGCTACACTACTAATCCGAATTGGATCCATGAAAATTATCAAAGTGCCAAGACTGTATCAAATCAGGACAGAATTTGAATTTATGAAAAAAGAGCTATCAGGAAGACCTCTAAACAGTGGCAATTTGCAGCCATCAAGGAACGATGAGGATCTCGATCAAAGCATGCTGACCGAGGACCATGGAGACCACGCTGGAGGCAAAATTGGTAGTTAGGAAGCCCGGATCAGGAAACAGAGGTCATTTCTAGGTAAAACACCTTGAGAAGAAAAATCCCCAAAGTGCTCGATCACATGGGAAGTCGGGAAACCGTAGGGAAAGCGCTAAGGCAAAAGGCAGGTCTCGTGCTTCAAAAACCAATGAAATATCAGAGGCACATTGGGGTGGTAAGCAGATTTGGCAGAAAAAGAGTGATTCCATTCATCACATGATGCGTGTCCGGCAAAAGAGAGAGGAAATTGCCTCTCATCATGGGTTAACAGTTGAGCAAGTCAACCACGTGAAATGAGAGAACACCATAGGATCTGGGGGCTCCAGATCTGACGGCGGAGATTGCGCTCGATGGAAAATTGGATTTGACAGGGGAATTAAGCCGCAACATATAAAACTCTAAAGTTTGATTTGACCGTTGAGTTGGCAGATGAGTCATTCCACAATGTAACTAAAATACCGAACCGTTGAGGAAGAGTTGGCGCAGTTTGTTAGAGAACAAGTGGCCACCTCCCTGTGAGATGTTGGTGATGATGCAAAGGTAGGGAACTCCAAGCGAACAACAGCAGGTGATCCGAAGGGGTGGAAGAGGAAGCGAACAGTCAAGATTAGATTGGCTTTAAGCCATGAACAAAGAGAGGAGAAGGGGGAACCAGGGAAGAAAAACAATGAAAGAAGAGACGAAAGAGACAGTGAAGTAGCAGAAAAATAGAGAGCCGAGCTGACCTAAGGCAGCATCAAGAAAACAGAAGGCTTGAGAGGTTCAAGCAATACTTGTGAGGATATATCAGGAATTGAGTACTAGATTTGGCTCCTCCCATTAAAGACCAGAGAGGTCAAGATTTGGTAAGGAAAGAGTTTGTGCACTCTAGTGGCTTAGGGAATCCAAGAACCACCCTGCCAAGCATTGTCTGTTTCAGGAGACTCAAATGGAGCTCCTCACTATAAATCTATGTTTTAAAGACACAATAAAAGAAGGCCAGCATTGAAAGCTGGACCAGAGAGGTAGCCCTAGAGAATAGGGTGAACTCCTTATTAATGAGTTGTGTTCTTGTATTTTCTTACTATGCTTTTCCCTTATTGTTTTCCATTTTCCAGTGTCTATGTATTTTGCAATCTGATCGATCCGTTGCCTAAGATAACATGGACACACACCAACACATGATTCTGTAACACCTTCATTCATTAATTAATTAACTAAGGTCACTCACGAGTGATTTTCAGATCAAGTGGTATCATAGATTTAGGATGTTAAGGTTAGACAAGCTTGTGTTGGTTTAGCTGTTGAATGCTAACTAGATCAAAGGTCAAATTAGGAGAAGGAGAGGTGGTCAAAACTAATCCTGAAATTGGGAGAGTCTATCATCGAAAGACAATGTCAAAGGAAGGTTCTATGGGGCTAGACCCTCAATTCATAGATAGTTTCCTAGCCATAAAGTCCATGGTAGAATAAATGTATAAGGACTTTAGAAAAGACAAGGATGAGGATTCATCGGGCTCTAAAAAAGACAAAGGAGAAGATGAGCCTCACTTCCATGACCACTCAAAAGGAAAAGGGAAAGAAGAAAGCTTTCTCACACCTCCTAATAGCCCTGAACACAAAAAGAAAGCATATTTGATCAAACTAGATGTTAAATTTGATTTACCTATATATGATGGAGAGTTGAATGTAGAAAAGTTGGACAATTGGATTAGACAAATTGATGTTTATTGCAGAGTACAAAATATTGATTCAGACAAGAGAAAGATTCAGTTGGCAAGCTTATGCCTTGGAGGCACTACCTTGGTTTGGTGGGAAGGCGGGACCCAAGCTGACATGAAAAGATATGGTAAGAGTATCTCTGTCTGGAGTGAATTTGTTTCTACAATCAAAAAATAGTTCTATCCATTGGCCTACATGCAGTAAGCCATGATGTGTTGGAAAACTCTTCGACAGTTAAAAGGGCAAAGTGTGCAAGGGTACACCCAAGAATTTAGAAAGAGAGCATTGATTCTAGGAATCTCATTAGACTCACCTAAGACTCCGTTGAAGTACATTGGTGGTCTACATAGCTACATGAGGCACACTATCCTCATGTTTAATCCCACTACTATAAATGAGGTATCTATACAAGATACTCATCTAGAAGCTAGAGGAAAGAATGGAAGTCTAGAAGTTGGGGGATCATCCCAACCCACTACAAGCAAGAATAAGGAGAAAAGAAAGTAGAAATGGAAAGCAAGGAAGGCTAACACTTCACAGAAAATCAAGGCTTCATGCACTCATTGTAAAAAGGATGGGCATGATGATGAGCATTGTTGGATTATGCATCTAGATTTGAGACCTAAGAAGTTTGAGGGCAAAAAGAAGAAGAATGGTGTATCTATTCAGAAAGATTTGCATTCAAACTTAGGAGATGTAACAACCATTGCAGCCATAGGTATAAAAGGTAAGAATTCTGAAGCATCTACTAGTAATTCTGCACAATCTACTATTGATGAAGAAAATGAGAGAAAAAGACATGAGCTTTTCTACATTCGAGTTATTTCCAAACATCAAAAGATTTATACTTTGTTTGATAGTGGCTCACAAGTAAATTTAATTTTTGAAGCAATTGTAAAGAAGTTGGGATTAGTAACTACACCTTACAAGAAACCATACCCGTTAGGATGGTTGAATGATAAAGCACAACTACAAGTGACTAGACAACGCAAACTCAAGTTTTCTTTGTTGGCATTATGATTCAAGTGTTGTCCTTGATGGCAACTCACTCAGAGGTTGGTACAGATGCTCAAAAGTTGGTACAGGAGATGGCAACTTAATCAGAAGACAGATCCTAGTACAGCTTGCCAAGGAAGTTCATACACGCAGGTTTGTTAAGACCAAGTCGCGTGTACACGCAGGTTGGCTTCAGAAAAAGCGCGTGTATGTGGAAAAGTACCTTTGGTCCATGGTGGTTAGTCCTTGGAAGTTGTGCCTATGGTGTCGGACCATTATGTCTCGACGGACGTGTTGATCCCTAGTTTCGAGGTTGATGGTATTGTGTTTCTATGGTTTTGGCTCTTGGTATTGAACAAGGCCTAAGGCTATATAAGGAGAAGATCACTAGGAAAAGGTGTATGGATTGTGGGTGTCTGACGCAGTGAGAAGATCTGGTATTGCTGGTTATCTGTTCGGGACGCTTGGCAAGGGTCGGATCTGACAGCAAAGGCAGAAGTAATCATTTCTAGATCTGCACGCGGGTTGCCTTTGGAGAAAGCGCGTATACACGCGGTTTTGGTACAGTGAAGTAGCGTATGCATGATAAGTGTTAATATTTCAGGTTGCTGCTGATTCTGGTGGTTGTTGCAGAGTTCTAGATTCTGGTTTGGGTTCTGTGTTCTTGATGACAGGGTTTCAGTGATTCGGTATTGGGTTGTTTAATGAATTATGATGAAAGTATAAGTTGATGATTGTATTGCGGTAATGTTTGCTTTGTACTCTTGGATCCAGTATGAAAATGTATGAAACGTGGTCCCTGAAGGTTGTAGGGTCAGCACCTACGTACTAGTAAATGGATCAGCTAGTACAAGAGCTGAGGGGGTTGTAGCTCCCTTCCAAAAGTAGTTGGAAAACGAGAGAGGGTTGTAGCCCTCTGCAGGTTGTAGCCTGCGTGCTGGTAAAGGACTGCACCAGTACATTGTAAAAGAAGTTTCTCATTAAAGAAGAAAGAGACAAATTGCAGCAGGTGGTTTTCACCCACATTGGGTTTCCACCTTATATCATGGTGTTCATGTGTGTGGCTTTTGTGTGATGATCTATTCTGTTATACTGCATCTGTTTACTATTAATATGCTTAATAATATCCTGATGCATTTACTGAAGATAAGATTAACTGAATCATAAGATCTCTGCATATACGCTAGTTGCTTTAGACACAGTCGCGTGTACACGCGGGTTCACTTAACTGAAGTCGCGTATATGTTTCTGAGTATGAAATTGAAAAGTTTTATCTGATCTGATAATACTGATTCACCCCCCCCTCTCAGTATTATTTCCAACAATTGGTATCAGAGCCGGTCCTTCAAAGAAAGCTTGATCGCTTGAAGGAAAAGATCCATCAAATGGCTAATCCAGAAAGAGAGGCACACATCAGGCCACCAGTCTTTGACGGGAACAATTTTACTCACTGGAAGATAAGAACCACTGCATATCTACAGTCGCTTGGAGCAGAAGTTTGGGGAATCGTAGAAGGAGGATACAAATTCCCATCAGCAACTCCTACAGATCCAGCAGAGAAAAAGCAATATGAGCTCAATGCCAAAGTAGTTACTGTCCTATTGAGTACTTTGACTCAATCAGAATTTATGAAGATCATGCATCTCAAATCAGCTAAGGAAATATGGGACAAAATCGTTACAAGCTACGAAGGAGATGATCAGGTAAAAATAGCAAAGCTTCAAACTCTCAGAATCCGATATGAAACTCTTAAGATGCGAAGTAATGAAAGCGTAGCTAATTATTTCCTGCGTATGGATGAGATTGTGAATTGTATGAGGGATCTGGGTGAAGAAATTGAGGAAGTTGTCTTAGTTCAAAAGGTTTTGAGATCTCTGTCTACTAAATTTGATTCTAAAGTATCTGCCATAGAAGAAAAGGAGAATGTGCGGAAAATTACCATGTCACAGCTTCACGGGATCTTAACTGCTTTTGAAATGCGACAAGAGGTACCACCAGAGGCCGCATTCGAAGTCTCAGAGGAAGAAGATGAGGTAAATTTTGTCAAGAATCTTGAACGGGGATCTGGACGGTTCAAAGATAAGCTACCTTTCAAATGTTTTCTATGTGGTAGAGTTGGTCACTATGCTGCTAGATGTCCTCATAACAAAGAAAAGATATATGAAGAAGATGGTAGAAGCTATTAACCCATATTAAAAGTTCATTAAATGATAGTGAGGATATTAGAAGTCTCATGGCACATAAGAAGAAGAATGCTTCATCCAATAATAGCGAGGATATTAAAAGTCTCATGGCACATGAAGAGATGAATGCAGAAACTGAAGAAGTTGCCAAACTAAAAGAACTATTGGAGACAGAAACCAGGGTAAGGGAAAAATTGCAGGATATAGCAAAAGATCAGAGCACAACTATTCAGAGACTTGAATCAAAGATCCTCTCTCTAAAAGAAGATCTTGAAGATCAAGAACATGAAGTGATCAAACTAAAGCAACAAGTGGAAGAAGGGAGAAAAGTTGAAGAAGACCTAAGGAAGAAGTATCTGAAAAAGGAAGAACAACATCAAGTTGAGGTAAATATCTTGAAAGGTAAACTAGAAGAAAAGGATAAGCTTTTACGATTTCAAGATAGTTCTAAAGTCTTGGATGATATTCTTAATAGCCAAAGATCTCCTGCTATCAAGACTGGTCTTGGTTTTCATGAATATGTTGAAGGTGAATCTAGTTCACAAGGTGAGACAAGAAACTCTAATGAGAAATCTGAAATGCTCAAGGAACAACCAAGCAAAGAAATTCCTCAAGGAAGATCCTTTACTCCTAACTATGGACGTGATAGATGATTATTTCCTCCGTTGAATAATGTTGAATGTTATGTATGTCATAATCTTGGACATGTTGCAGCCAGATGTAGAAGTAGAATGGTTCAAGAAAGATCATCGCATCCCAGGTACTTCAGAGGGTATTGCTTTGCCTGCAATGCATATGGACACAAAGCAATTGATTGTGATAGAAGGAACATGAAAAATATAAGGTGCTATACATGCAACAACTATGGGCATAAAGCAAGGGAATGCAGGAGCAGATTTCAAAATTCAAGACAAAAGGACCATACATCATCACAGTTGCAGGAATTGAAGAAGACAGAGACAGAAAGGTGTGGGATAACTCAGTCAGCTGACATAACAGACACAGGGGAATCTGAAAGTGAAATTCAGTATTCCATCCTGCATACGCTTATATAATGAAGACAAGTCGCGTATATACGCGAGTTACAGGCTGCAAAGTCGCGTATATGGAGAAAGGGCAGCAGAACAGACCCAGGTTCAGTCATGGTTGGCTCAGGCTCAGGGGGAGCAGAACAGACTCAGGAAATGGTTCAGACATGGTTGGCTTACACTCAGGGGGAGAATATTCTTCAAATAATGCATTGTTGGCATTATGGTTAGAAGGTGTTGATAAAGTCTATGAAGCTAAATGATACATCTTACTGTTTAGGAATGGTATTGCAGGCTGATGCTTATGGTACAGATCATGATGCTGTTGGTGGCTTTCATAAGTCTTGGTCTAGATATTTCATCACTATGTCATGTATCTCTTTTATGATGTCAAGGTCATGTAACGGCCTATGTTGGTTTCCCCACTATGCCTGGGATGAATGATGAAATGTTCATGTATTATCATGTATCTTCACATGGTTAGGTGGATGAGTCAATATTGGTATATCCCCACTAGGTTGGGTGATGAATGTATGTTGAGTCTTTTGGTGATAGGAAGGTCTTCTATGATGTATAAGTCTTTGTTCTTCTTGAAGAACATCTTTTGCAGATCTTGCCTACAGTCAAGGGGAGCATGAACAGCACAATTCAGCAAGAGCAGGATGGATAGATTGGTACACTTTGGCATACACAAAGGGGGAGCACATTTGGAGATTTCAGCATGTACTCAGGGGGAGTATGGACAGCAGTATGGACAGGAGAGGGTATACCAAAGAAGAGAATATCTTGGTCCACCCTTTGCCCTTGATGTCAAAGGGGGAGAGTGACTTGGTGTGGTGGTTGCCATCAAGTCCAAAGGGGGAGATTGTTGGCATTATGATTCAAGTGTTGTCCTTGATGGAAACTCACTCAGAGGTTGGTACAGATGCTCAGAAGTTGGTACAGGAGATGGCAACTTAATCAGAAGACAGATCCTAGTACAGCTTGCCAAGGAAGTTCATACACGCAGGTTTGTTAAGACCAAGTCGCGTGTACACGCAGGTTGGCTTCAGAAAAAGCGCGTGTATGTGGAAAAGTACCTTTGGTCCATGGCGGTTAGTCCTTGGAAGTTGTGCCTATGGTTTCGGACCATTATGTCTCGACGGACGTGTTGATCCCTAGTTTCGAGGTTGATGGTATTGTGTTTCTATGGTTTTGGCTCTTGGTATTGAACAAGGCCTAAGGCTATATAAGGAGAAGATCACTAGGCAAAGGTGTATGGATTGTGGGTGTCTGACGCAGTGAGAAGATCTGGTATTGCTGGTTATCTGTTCGGGACGCTTGGCAAGGGTCGGATCTGACAGCAAAGGCAGAAGTAATCATTTCTAGATCTGCACGCGGGTTGCCTTTGGAGAAAGCGCGTATACACGCGGTTTTGGTACAGTGAAGTAGCGTATGCATGATAAGTGTTAATATTTCAGGTTGCTGCTGATTCTGGTGGTTGTTGCAGAGTTCTAGATTCTGGTTTGGGTTCTGTGTTCTTGATGACAGGGTTTCAGTGATTCGGTATTGGGTTGTTTAATGAATTATGATGCAAGTATAAGTTGATGATTGTATTGCGGTAATGTTTGCTTTGTACTCTTGGATCCAGTATGAAAATGTATGAAACATGGTCCCTGAAGGTTGTAGGGTCAGCACCTACGTACTAGTAAATGGATCAGCTAGTACAAGAGCTGAGGGGGTTGTAGCTCCCTTCCAAAAGTAGTTGGAAAACGAGAGAGGGTTGTAGCCCTCTGCAGGTTGTAGCCTGCGTGCTAGTAAAGGACTGCACCAGTACATTGTAAAAGAAGTTTCTCATTAAAGAAGAAAGAGACAAATTGCAGCAGGTGGTTTTCACCCACATTGGGTTTCCACCTTATATCATGGTGTTCATGTGTGTGGCTTTTGTGTGATGATCTATTCTGTTATACTGCATCTGTTTACTGTTAATATGCTTAATAATATCCTGATGCATTTACTGAAGATAAGATTAACTGAATCATAGGATCTCTGCATATACGCTAGTTGCTTTAGTCACAGTCGCGTGTACACGCGGGTTCACTTAACTGAAGTCGCGTATATGTTTCTGAGTATGAAATTGAAAAGTTTTATCTGATCTGATAATACTGATTCACCCCCCCCTCTCAGTATTATTTCCAACAATTGGTATCAGAGCCGGTCCTTCAAAGAAAGCTTGATCGCTTGAAGGAAAAGATCCATCAAATGGCTAATCCAGAAAGAGAGGCACACATCAGGCCACCAGTCTTTGACGGGAACAATTTTACTCACTGGAAGATAAGAACCACTGCATATCTACAGTCGCTTGGAGCAGAAGTTTGGGGAATCGTAGAAGGAGGATACAAATTCCCATCAGCAACTCCTACAGATCTAGCAGAGAAAAAGCAATATGAGCTCAATGCCAAAGTAGTTACTGTCCTATTGAGTACTTTGACTCAATCAGAATTTATGAAGATCATGCATCTCAAATCAGCTAAGGAAATATGGGACAAAATCGTTACAAGCTACGAAGGAGATGATCAGGTAAAAATAGCAAAGCTTCAAACTCTCAGAATCCGATATGAAACTCTTAAGATGCGAAGTAATGAAAGCGTAGCTAATTATTTCCTGCGTATGGATGAGATTGTGAATTGTATGAGGGATCTGGGTGAAGAATTTGAGGAAGTTGTCTTAGTTCAAAAGGTTTTGAGATCTCTGTCTACTAAATTTGATTCTAAAGTATCTGCCATAGAAGAAAAGGAGAATGTGCGGAAAATTACCATGTCACAGCTTCACGGGATCTTAACTGCTTTTGAAATGTGACAAGAGGTACCACCAGAGGCCGCATTCGAAGTGTCAGAGGAAGAATATGAGGTAAATTTTGTCAAGAATCTTGAACGGGGATCTGGACGGTTCAAAGATAAGCTACCTTTCAAATGTTTTCTATGTGGTAGAGTTGGTCACTATGCTGCTAGATGTCCTCATAACAAAGAAAAGATATATGAAGAAGATGGTAGAAGCTATTATACCCATATTAAAAGTTCATTAAATGATAGTGAGGATATTAGAAGTCTCATGGCACATAAGAAGAAGAATGCTTCATCCAATAATAGCGAGGATATTAAAAGTCTCATGGCACATGAAGAGACGAATGCAGAAACTGAAGAAGTTGCCAAACTAAAAGAACTATTGGAGACAGAAACCAGGGTAAGGGAAAAATTGCAGGATATAGCAAAAGATCAGAGCACAACTATTCAGAGACTTGAATCAAAGATCCTCTCTCTAAAAGAAGATCTTGAAGATCAAGAACATGAAGTGATCAAACTAAAGCGACAAGTGGAAGAAGGGAGAAAAGTTGAAGAAGACCTAAGGAAGAAGTATCTGAAAAAGGAAGAACAACATCAAGTTGAGGTAAATATCTTGAAAGGTAAACTAGAAGAAAAGGATAAGCTTTTACGATTTCAAGATAGTTCTAAAGTCTTGGATGATATTCTTAATAGCCAAAGATCTCCTGCTATCAAGACTGGTCTTGGTTTTCATGAATATGTTGAAGGTGAATCTAGTTCACAAGGTGAGACAAGAAACTCTAATGAGAAATCTAAAATGCTCAAGGAACAACCAAGGAAAGAAATTCCTCAAGGAAGATCCTTTACTCCTAACTATGGACGTGATAGACGATTATTTCCTCCGCTGAATAATGTTGAATGTTATGTATGTCATAATCTTGGACATGTTGCAGCCAGATGTAGAAGTAGAATGGTTCAAGAAAGATCATCGCATCCCAGGTACTTCAGAGGGTATTGCTTTGCCTGCAATGCATATGGACACAAAGCAATTGATTGTGATAGAAGGAACATGAAAAATATAAGGTGCTATACATGCAACAATTATGGGCATAAAGCAAGGGAATGCAGGAGCAGATTTCAAAATTCAAGACAAAAGGACCATACATCATCACAGTTGCAGGAATTGAAGAAGACAGAGACAGAAAGGTGTGGGATAACTCAATCAGCTGACATAACAGACACAGGGGAATCTGAAAGTGAAATTCAGTATTCCATCCTGCATACGCTTATATAATGAAGACAAGTCGCGTATATACGCGAGTTACAGGCTGCAAAGTCGCGTATATGGAGAAAGGGCAGCAGAACAGACCCAGGTTCAGTCATGGTTGGCTCAGGCTCAGGGGGAGCAGAACAGACTCAGGAAATGGTTCAGACATGGTTGGCTTACACTCAGGGGGAGAATATTCTTCAAATAATGCATTGTTGGCATTATGGTTAGAAGGTGTTGATAAAGTCTATGAAGCTAAATGATACATCTTACTGTTTAGGAATGGTATTGCAGGCTGATGCTTATGGTACAGATCATGATGCTGTTGGTGGCTTTCATAAGTCTTGGTCTAGATATTTCATCACTATGTCATGTATCTCTTTTATGATGTCAAGGTCATGTAACGGCCTATGTTGGTTTCCCCACTATGCCTGGGATGAATGATGAAATGTTCATGTATTATCATGTATCTTCACATGGTTAGGTGGATGAGTCAATATTGGTATATCCCCACTAGGTTGGGTGATGAATGTATGTTGAGTCTTTTGGTGATAGAAAGGTCTTCTATGATGTATAAGTCTTTGTTCTTCTTGAAGAACATCTTTTGCAGATCTTGCCTACAGTCAAGGGGAGCATGAACAGCACAATTCAGCAAGAGCAGGATGGATAGATTGGTACACTTTGGCATACACAAAGGGGGAGCACATTTGGAGATTTCAGCATGTACTCAGGGGGAGTATGGACAGCAGTATGGACAGGAGAGGGTATACCAAAGAAGAGAATATCTTGGTCCACCCTTTGCCCTTGATGTCAAAGGGGGAGAGTGACTTGGTGTGGTGGTTGCCATCAAGTCCAAAGGGGGAGATTGTTGGCATTATGATTCAAGTGTTTTCCTTGATGGCAACTCACTCAGAGGTTGGTACAGATGCTCAGAAGTTGGTACAGGAGATGGCAACTTAATCAGAAGACAGATCCTAGTACAGCTTGCCAAGGAAGTTCATACACGCAGGTTTGTTAAGACCAAGTCGCGTGTACACGCAGGCTGGCTTCAGAAAAAGCGCGTGTATGTGGAAAAGTACCTTTGGTCCATGGCGGTTAGTCCTTGGAAGTTGTGCCTATGGTTTCGGACCATTATGTCTCGACGGACGTGTTGATCCCTAGTTTCGAGGTTGATGGTATTGTGTTTCTATGGTTTTGGCTCTTGGTATTGAACAAGGCCTAAGGCTATATAAGGAGAAGATCACTAGGCAAAGGTGTATGGATTGTGGGTGTCTGACGCAGTGAGAAGATCTGGTATTGCTGGTTATCTGTTCGGGACGCTTGGCAAGGGTCGGATCTGACAGCAAAGGCAGAAGTAATCATTTCTAGATCTGCACGCGGGTTGCCTTTGGAGAAAGCGCGTATACACGCGGTTTTGGTACAGTGAAGTAGCGTATGCATGATAAGTGTTAATATTTCAGGTTGCTGCTGATTCTGGTGGTTGTTGCAGAGTTCTAGATTCTGGTTTGGGTTCTGTGTTCTTGATGACAGGGTTTCAGTGATTCGGTATTGGGTTGTTTAATGAATTATGATGCAAGTATAAGTTGATGATTGTATTGCGGTAATGTTTGCTTTGTACTCTTGGATCCAGTATGAAAATGTATGAAACGTGGTCCCTGAAGGTTGTAGGGTCAGCACCTACGTACTAGTAAATGGATCAGCTAGTACAAGAGCTGAGGGGGTTGTAGCTCCCTTCCAAAAGTAGTTGGAAAACGAGAGAGGGTTGTAGCCCTCTGCAGGTTGTAGCCTGCGTGCTGGTAAAGGACTGCACCAGTACATTGTAAAAGAAGTTTCTCATTAAAGAAGAAAGAGACAAATTGCAGCAGGTGGTTTTCACCCACATTGGGTTTCCACCTTATATCATGGTGTTCATGTGTGTGGCTTTTGTGTGATGATCTATTCTGTTATACTGCATCTGTTTACTGTTAATATGCTTAAT
Organism: Pinus tabuliformis; assembly: GCA_031772625.1. Lineage (NCBI taxonomy): Eukaryota > Viridiplantae > Streptophyta > Pinopsida > Pinales > Pinaceae > Pinus > Pinus tabuliformis. The sequence continues at coordinate 769,406,584 of CM062815.1, forward strand.
AATATCCTGATGCATTTACTGAAGATAAGATTAAATGAATCATAAGATCTCTGCATATACGCTAGTTGCTTTAGACACAGTCGCGTGTACACGCGGGTTCACTTAACTGAAGTCGCGTATATGTTTCTGAGTATGAAATTGAAAAGTTTTATCTGATCTGATAATACTGATTCACCCCCCCCTCTCAGTATTATTTCCAACAATTGGTATCAGAGCCGGTCCTTCAAAGAAAGCTTGATCGCTTGAAGGAAAAGATCCATCAAATGGCTAATCCAGAAAGAGAGGCACACATCAGGCCACCAGTCTTTGACGGGAACAATTTTACTCACTGGAAGATAAGAACCACTGCATATCTACAGTCGCTTGGAGCAGAAGTTTGGGGAATCGTAGAAGGAGGATACAAATTCCCATCAGCAACTCCTACAGATCTAGCAGAGAAAAAGCAATATGAGCTCAATGCCAAAGTAGTTACTGTCCTATTGAGTACTTTGACTCAATCAGAATTTATGAAGATCATGCATCTCAAATCAGCTAAGGAAATATGGGACAAAATCGTTACAAGCTACGAAGGAGATGATCAGGTAAAAATAGCAAAGCTTCAAACTCTCAGAATCCGATATGAAACTCTTAAGATGCGAAGTAATGAAAGCGTAGCTAATTATTTCCTGCGTATGGATGAGATTGTGAATTGTATGAGGGATCTGGGTGAAGAATTTGAGGAAGTTGTCTTAGTTCAAAAGGTTTTGAGATCTCTGTCTACTAAATTTGATTCTAAAGTATCTGCCATAGAAGAAAAGGAGAATGTGCGGAAAATTACCATGTCACAGCTTCACGGGATCTTAACTGCTTTTGAAATGCGACAAGAGGTACCACCAGAGGCCGCATTCGAAGTGTCAGAGGAAGAATATGAGGTAAATTTTGTCAAGAATCTTGAACGGGGATCTGGACGGTTCAAAGATAAGCTACCTTTCAAATGTTTTCTATGTGGTAGAGTTGGTCACTATGCTGCTAGATGTCCTCATAACAAAGAAAAGATATATGAAGAAGATGGTAGAAGCTATTATACCCATATTAAAAGTTCATTAAATGATAGTGAGGATATTAGAAGTCTCATGGCACATAAGAAGAAGAATGCTTCATCCAATAATAGCGAGGATATTAAAAGTCTCATGGCACATGAAGAGACGAATGCAGAAACTGAAGAAGTTGCCAAACTAAAAGAACTATTGGAGACAGAAACCAGGGTAAGGGAAAAATTGCAGGATATAGCAAAAGATCAGAGCACAACTATTCAGAGACTTGAATCAAAGATCCTCTCTCTAAAAGAAGATCTTGAAGATCAAGAACATGAAGTGATCAAACTAAAGCGACAAGTGGAAGAAGGGAGAAAAGTTGAAGAAGACCTAAGGAAGAAGTATCTGAAAAAGGAAGAACAACATCAAGTTGAGGTAAATATCTTGAAAGGTAAACTAGAAGAAAAGGATAAGCTTTTACGATTTCAAGATAGTTCTAAAGTCTTGGATGATATTCTTAATAGCCAAAGATCTCCTGCTATCAAGACTGGTCTTGGTTTTCATGAATATGTTGAAGGTGAATCTAGTTCACAAGGTGAGACAAGAAACTCTAATGAGAAATCTGAAATGCTCAAGGAACAACCAAGGAAAGAAATTCCTCAAGGAAGATCCTTTACTCCTAACTATGGACGTGATAGACGATTATTTCCTCCGTTGAATAATGTTGAATGTTATGTATGTCATAATCTTGGACATGTTGCAGCCAGATGCAGAAGTAGAATGGTTCAAGAAAGATCATCGCATCCCAGGTACTTCAGAGGGTATTGCTTTGCCTGCAATGCATATGGACACAAAGCAATTGATTGTGATAGAAGGAACATGAAAAATATAAGGTGCTATACATGCAACAACTATGGGCATAAAGCAAGGGAATGCAGGAGCAGATTTCAAAATTCAAGACAAAAGGACCATACATCATCACAGTTGCAGGAATTGAAGAAGACAGAGACAGAAAGGTGTGGGATAACTCAGTCAGCTGACATAACAGACACAGGGGAATCTGAAAGTGAAATTCAGTATTCCATCCTGCATACGCTTATATAATGAAGACAAGTCGCGTATATACGCGAGTTACAGGCTGCAAAGTCGCGTATATGGAGAAAGGGCAGCAGAACAGACCCAGGTTCAGTCATGGTTGGCTCAGGCTCAGGGGGAGCAGAACAGACTCAGGAAATGGTTCAGACATGGTTGGCTTACACTCAGGGGGAGAATATTCTTCAAATAATGCATTGTTGGCATTATGGTTAGAAGGTGTTGATAAAGTCTATGAAGCTAAATGATACATCTTACTGTTTAGGAATGGTATTGCAGGCTGATGCTTATGGTACAGATCATGATGCTGTTGGTGGCTTTCATAAGTCTTGGTCTAGATATTTCATCACTATGTCATGTATCTCTTTTATGATGTCAAGGTCATGTAACGGCCTATGTTGGTTTCCCCACTATGCCTAGGATGAATGATGAAATGTTCATGTATTATCATGTATCTTCACATGGTTAGGTGGATGAGTCAATATTGGTATATCCCCACTAGGTTGGGTGATGAATGTATGTTGAGTCTTTTGGTGATAGGAAGGTCTTCTATGATGTATAAGTCTTTGTTCTTCTTGAAGAACATCTTTTGCAGATCTTGCCTACAGTCAAGGGGAGCATGAACAGCACAATTCAGCAAGAGCAGGATGGATAGATTGGTACACTTTGGCATACACAAAGGGGGAGCACATTTGGAGATTTCAGCATGTACTCAGGGGGAGTATGGACAGCAGTATGGACAGGAGAGGGTATACCAAAGAAGAGAATATCTTGGTCCACCCTTTGCCCTTGATGTCAAAGGGGGAGAGTGACTTGGTGTGGTGGTTGCCATCAAGTCCAAAGGGGGAGATTGTTGGCATTATGATTCAAGTGTTTTCCTTGATGGAAACTCACTCAGAGGTTGGTACAGATGCTCAGAAGTTGGTACAGGAGATGGCAACTTAATCAGAAGACAGATCCTAGTACAGCTTGCCAAGGAAGTTCATACACGCAGGTTTGTTAAGACCAAGTCGCGTGTACACGCAGGTTGGCTTCAGAAAAAGCGCGTGTATGTGGAAAAGTACCTTTGGTCCATGGCGGTTAGTCCTTGGAAGTTGTGCCTATGGTTTCGGACCATTATGTCTCGACGGACGTGTTGATCCCTAGTTTCGAGGTTGATGGTATTGTGTTTCTATGGTTTTGGCTCTTGGTATTGAACAAGGCCTAAGGCTATATAAGGAGAAGATCACTAGGCAAAGGTGTATGGATTGTGGGTGTCTGACGCAGTGAGAAGATCTGGTATTGCTGGTTATCTGTTCGGGACGCTTGGCAAGGGTCGGATCTGACAGCAAAGGCAGAAGTAATCATTTCTAGATCTGCACGCGGGTTGCCTTTGGAGAAAGCGCGTATACACGCGGTTTTGGTACAGTGAAGTAGCGTATGCATGATAAGTGTTAATATTTCAGGTTGCTGCTGATTCTGGTGGTTGTTGCAGAGTTCTAGATTCTGGTTTGGGTTCTGTGTTCTTGATGACAGGGTTTCAGTGATTCGGTATTGGGTTGTTTAATGAATTATGATGCAAGTATAAGTTGATGATTGTATTGCGGTAATGTTTGCTTTGTACTCTTGGATCCAGTATGAAAATGTATGAAACGTGGTCCCTGAAGGTTGTAGGGTCAGCACCTACGTACTAGTAAATGGATCAGCTAGTACAAGAGCTGAGGGGGTTGTAGCTCCCTTCCAAAAGTAGTTGGAAAACGAGAGAGGGTTGTAGCCCTCTGCAGGTTGTAGCCTGCGTGCTGGTAAAGGACTGCACCAGTACATTGTAAAAGAAGTTTCTCATTAAAGAAGAAAGAGACAAATTGCAGCAGGTGGTTTTCACCCACATTGGGTTTCCACCTTATATCATGGTGTTCATGTGTGTGGCTTTTGTGTGATGATCTATTCTGTTATACTGCATCTGTTTACTGTTAATATGCTTAATAATATCCTGATGCATTTACTGAAGATAAGATTAACTGAATCATAAGATCTCTGCATATACGCTAGTTGCTTTAGACACAGTCGCGTGTACACGCGGGTTCACTTAACTGAAGTCGCGTATATGTTTCTGAGTATGAAATTGAAAAGTTTTATCTGATCTGATAATACTGATTCACCCCCCCCCTCTCAGTATTATTTCCAACATTCTTTTGGGTCAACATTTGTAGAAGAGGTTGAATTAGACATAATTCCTTTGGATAAATGTGGATTTTATTTTTTAGGAAGTCCTTACTTGTATATTAGAAAAGATTTTCTCTATAGAGCTGAGAACAAGTATCTACTTGTTAAAGATGGAATCGAATACTTTGTAAGAGCTCATAAGCTCAAGAATAATTACACTCTCATAAACTCAGGGCAGATGAAACAAATGATAAACTCATGCAAACAATTCTTACTGATGGTTGTAAAGGAAAAGAAACATGATAAAACCAATGCATTTGAGGGTTGTAATGCTAAATAGTAAGCTAATTTAGAAAAGGTTGTTTCAGAGTATGATATCTTATTTCATGAACATAAAGGTCTTCCACCCAAAAAGGAAACGGTGCATGATATTATTTTGCAGTGCTCCATTGCCTAACATTGGAATGTGCAGGTTGTCTACTTTAGAGAATGCTGAAATCAAGAAGCAGATGCAGGAGTTGCTCGAGAAAGGGTTCATCAGACCTAAGACATCACCATGTGGGTCACCAATTGTTTTGGTGAGAAAGAAAGATGGCTTGTGGAGAATGTGCATAGATTACTGAGCACTGAACAAGATAACAATAAAAAGTCGTTATCCCCTTCCTCGCATAGATAATCTTTTAGATCAATTGAAAGAAGTTGTTTATTTATCCAAGCTGGACTTGCATAGTGGATACCATCAGGTCAGAGTTGCAGAACAAGGCATGGAAGACTGCTTTTGAAACAAAGCAGGGATTGTATGAGTGGTTGGTTATGCCTTTTGGATTAACTAATGCAACTGCTACTTTCATGAGATTAATGAATGATGTACTCAGACCTTTTCTTAATGATTTTGTTATTGTGTATCTGGATCACATTATGATATTTAGCAAAATGTTGGAAGAACACTTAAAGCATGTTAATCAGACACTAGATGTTCTGAAAAGAGAAAAACTTTATGTAAAACTCTCAAAATGTGAATTTGGCAAAACATCTCTGAATTCCCTGGGTCATATGGTAGGAGGTGGTGAATTGAAGATAGATCCCTCTAAGGTGGCAGTCACTGTAAACTGGCCTAAACCCAAGTCTGCTACAAAAGGTAGAAGCTTCTTAGGAGAAACACAATATTGGAGAAAGTTCATTTCTAACTTTTCCTCAATTGCAGCTCCCTTACATGCTTTAACAGGATTGAGAAAGGTGTTTCAGTGGGGAGGCAAATAGCAGAAAGCCTTCGACACCTTGAAAGAAAAGATTAGTAAAACACCTGTACTAGCATTGCCTGATCTTCAAAGAACATTTGAGATCCAAATAGATGCCAGTGACTATTCCATGGGAGCAGTGTTGACACAACACGGTAAACCCATATGTTATCATTCTGAGACATTTAATTCTGCAGTAGTTAACTATCCTACATATGATAAAGAATTGTATGCATTAGTACAAAGTGTGAAAAAGTGGAAACATTACTTAATGGGCAAAGAAACAGTAATACATACTAATCGTCAACCACTTCAATATCTACACTACGAAACTAAGTTGCAACAATCAAGACACTATAGATGGATGGGTTTTCTACAACAGTTTCATTTAGTCATCAGATATAAAAAGGGCATACCCAATAAAGTTGCAAACATGTTATCTAAACCCAGTATAAATGCATCTACTATACTTAAGCATAATTCTGTTTTCCATGAGAGTTACATGGAACAATATGCTCAAGATATAGACTTTAAAAATGTTTATGCAACTTTAAGTCAAGGCAAACAAGTAGCAAAATTGGATAATCATGTAAAGGACTGACTCTTGTACCATTGTGGGAAGTTATGCATTCCACAAATTGAAAGAGTAAAGATAATTTGATAAGCCCACACTTCTCTAACATCAGGTCACTTAGGAGTAAGTAAAATAGTTGCACAGCTGCAAAGATTTTGATATTACCCAAAAATGAATGAGACAGTTTCTAGATATGTAAGAGGGTGTACTATGTGTGCTAAAAGCAATCCCAAGAATAGAAAACTAGGCTTGTACATTCCATTACCAGTTCCTTCTCACCCTTGGGAAAGTGTTTCCATGGATTTTGTTGGAGGACTGCCTAAATCTAGGAAAGGTCATGATTATTTATATGTTGTTGTGGATAGGTTCAGCAAAATGTGTATTTTGATACCTTGTAATAAATAGATTGTAGCTGAACAAACTACAAAATTGTTCTTTGAACATATATGGGTTCATTTTGGATTACCCACTTCCATTGTATCTAATCAAGACACCTGATTTGTGGGGAAGGTTTGGTCAAGTCTGTGGGAATTGATGGACACCAAACTGAAGAAAAACACAACTTTTCATCCACAAACTGATGGCTAGACAGAAGTAGTTAACAGGACAGTGATCTAGTTACTCAGGGGATATTGTAGCAAGCATCCTAAGCTTTGGGATGAACATTTATGTTATGTGTAGCATGCTTACAACAGAGAAAAACATTCTTCTACACAGAGATCTCCTTTTGAGACCTGTTTTGGTTTCACCCCAAGGTCTCCTTTGGATTTTGTCTTTGGTAAAGACATCACAGTTGAGGGACATAGTGATGTGGACAGGGAAACTCCGTTCATTGAAAAAATCCAAGAGATCCACTAGGCAGTACAGGAATAGCTGGAAAAGAGCCAAGCCAATTACAAGGCAAGGTATGACAAGCATGAGGTGGAGCATAGTTTCCAAGTTCGTGACCAAGTTTGGCTATATATTAGCAAGGACAAGATGCAAGGTGAAGGTAAAAAGCTAAAGCCTATCAGGTATGGGACCTTCAAGATACTTGAGAAGATTGGTGAGAATGATTTTCACCTTGATCTACCAGCTTACATGCACATCTACTCAGTTGTAAATGCATATTGCTTGAGATTGTTTGAACCTTCACAAATCGAGGATCTTGCAGAGAAGAGTCAATTTCCTTCTATTAATGACCTACTACCTGAATATATTAATGAATTGCAGGAAGACACAGTTTTGGATAGGGAGGTGAGGATGACACACAGAAGAGATGTTGAGTACCTTAGAATTGGGCTCAAGGGTTCAAAGCCGAGGAGTGCAAAGTGGATAGAGATTGGACAAGTGAGACAATTGTACCGTCACTTAGTCAATGCTTGAAAACCAAATTTTTGTGGTCCAAAAGCTTTTTCAGTGGGAAGGTCATGATCTAAATTGGATCCATGAAAATTATCAAAGTGCTAAGACTGTATCAAATCACGATAGACTTCGAATTTATGAACAAAGAGCTATCAGGAAGACCTCTGGATAGTGATAGTTTGCAGCCAGCAAGGAACGACGAGGACCTCGGTCAAAGCATGCTAATCGAGGCCCATGGAGACCGCGCGGGAGGCAAAACTGGTAGTTAGGAAGCACGGATCGGGAAATCGAGGTAATTTCTGATGCGCATCACTGGGAAAAACCCATCGAGAAGGAAAAGCCCCGAAGTGCTCAGTCGCATGGGAAGCCGGGAAACCGTAGGGAAAGCGCTAAGGCGAAAGGTGGGTCTCGCGCTCCAAAAACCGGTGGAATATCAGAGGCACATTGGGGCAGTAAGTGGATTTGACAGAAAACGAGCGATTCCATTCATCGCACAACTCGTGTCTGGCGATGAGAGAGAAAACTACCTATCATCGTGGGCTGACAGTCGAGCAAGTAAACCGCACAAAATGAGCGAACACTGTAGGATCTGGGGGCTCCAGATCTGACGACGAAGATTGCGCTCGATGGAAAACTAGATTTGACAGGGGAATTAAGCTGCGGCATATAAAATTCTGAACTCCAATTTGACCACTGAGTTGGCAGATGAGTCATTCCACAGCGTAACTAAAATATTGAACCGTTGAGGAAGAGCTGGCATAGTTCATGAGATGACAAGTGGCCACCTCCCTGTGAGACATTGGCAATGGTGCAGAGGCAGGGAAATCCAAGCAAAGAGCAGCAGGTGATCGAAAGGGCAAAAGAGGAACTAAACAATCGAGGACAGATTGGCTTTAAGCCATGAACAGAGAGAGGAGAAGGGGGAACCAGAGAAGAAAAATAGTGAAAGAAGGGACGAAAGAGACAGTGAAGTAGAGGTAGAAAAATAGAGAGTCGAGCTGACCTAAGGTAGCCTCGAATAAACAAAAGACTTGAGAGGTTCAAGCAATACCTATGAGGATCTATTAGGAATTGAGTACCAACAATGGGCTCCTCCCATTAAAGACCAGAAAGGTCAAGATTTGGTAAGGAAAGAGTCTGTGCACTCTAGTGGCTTAGGGAATCCAATAACCACCTGCCAAGAATTGTTTGTTTTAGGAGACTCAAATTGAGCTCCTCATTGTAAATATCTACTTTAAAGACACAATAAAAGAAGGCCACCACTAAAAGCTGGACCGGAGACGTAGCCCTGGAGAATAGGGTGAACTCCTTATTAATGAGTTATGTTCTTGTATTTGCTTATTGTGTTTTTCCCTTACTATTTTCCATTTTCTAGTGTCTGTGTATTTTGCAATCTGAATGATCCGTTGCCTAAGATAGCATGGACACACACCAACACATGAGTATGTAATACCTTCATTCATTAATTAATCAACTGAGGTCACTCATGAGTGATTTTCAGATCAACTACATTCTGATAGAGGAACAAGATGGTGACATTTTGAAAAAATATTTTTCAAGAGGGAAGTTTGAGTTCCATAGGTGTAGGATAGGGGTAGTTCATATTCCATTTCTTACAGACAGGGAGTTTGAAAAATGCAGCAAGAAATTCTCAATTTGAGATTTCCTTGATTGAATTGAGAAATTTCGAATTTCCACATCAGTAAACAACTTGGACATAGTTAACTTATGTGACATGGCTTGCGTCACCAATTTTACTTAATAAATTCGAGTTCTAGGAGTTAGATTTGAGTGAAGCATGTGTGATTTCTAATTTGTAGCAATCAAGGTCAATTATTTCAAGTCGTTTTTTGTTAAACTAGTTATAATTGTTGGAGGAACTAATGGAAGGTTAGTTGTGCAGTGGGACTTTAGTCAAACTCAATGAGCATACATTTAATTGAAAAATAAACCCAACATAGCTAGTGCATCTAGAGAATTTGAATTCCCCAGTTGTGGTAGAGATTCCAAGGCAATGTAACATCAATTGTAGACTAGTATTGAGTGTATAGGTGTTGCATGCAGTCAAATGATCAACGTTGGAATTGCACAATCCATTTTGGAGAAATTCCTAAAAAATGGGGGCCAGATTTCTCAAGGAATTGTGTAAGGAAATACGAGCTCAAGTTCCTTATTTGTGGCATAATTTACTATTTTTGGAAAATTTTCGGGTCTTGAACTTCTAGAGCCGTTTTGAGGCCCTAAACGAAGTTTTTAGGAAAAACTAGGGAATACGGGTTATAAACTGTTGTTGGCCATTCAAAAGTTTTATTACTCTAATAGATATTTCTAATGAGGTATTGTGCATTTCAAATGAATATCATATGCCAAATTTATGACCCACGGAAGTTGATGTATCAATTTACCCAAATGGGGCCCATAGTTTGTTGCTTCATCTCCTAGGGTTAGTTTTTTGGATGTTTATGGTGTTCCATTGTTTCTCAATAATAAATAGGCCTTTGAGCCTCATTGTAACACAGTTCAGAGGCATGTAGTTGCCACATCTCTTCTCAGATATAAGCCACCATTACCTGAGCTAGTCTTATTTCCATTTTGTTTGTAATCATATTTCAATCTTTGATATTAATGAAATGAAGTGTTATTTCTATTGCATATATCTATTTATGGTTATATATGTACTTTTTTGCATTCCTGCCTAAATCCAGATAATCAATTTGACAGGATAGCCAACACATGCTACCTATCCAAAAAACTTCAATTTCCAATCCCTCGGTCTAGTCAAACTGAACATTAAACTTTTCAAATCATGTCCCCTCGATACTCAATGAATTGAAGGGATGATCTAGGTGCTCTTTCTTATTTCCTACAAGGGCATCATCAACCACTTTGCTTCACTTTGAAAAGTATTACTAATCTAGGGGAAGTCATTCTCCTGTCTTCGCATGTAGTTAACTTCACATCTCTTTTTGTCACCATAATCCTAGCTTGATTCTACAACTACAATAATTCTACTAAATTTTATGCCACAAAATAAATAATGTTCCCTATTGGACACAGTCATACAATCACCCCACTTCTGCACATATACTTTCTTTGATTACGACAACCCCAACATTTTGCACTTTCTCTTTTGGCACCACTACTACATGAAACTCACCTCGATGTGTAGTGTTCCACATTTGGACACAACATAACTTATCTCACAATCGTATAACAACTTCTACTCCCAAAAATAGAAAATAACTACTCTTTACTAACTCTGAAAAGAAACAACACAAATCTAACTATCAAACAAATCTAGAATGCTTTATTTATCTACAAAGGGTATGAATATTCCTGCCTCCTTACACCTAGCATGTAAGAGCTTAGTTGTCCCTATATAGCTTCAACTAGCTCCCGTTAATTAAACATTCTCACAAAATACCATCTATATTCTTCAATTTTACTATTCCCACATTCGTCACATGTTGGATAATTATTTCCCCATCCGATTCATATGACATTTACCCAGGTGTTATAAAAACATGTGGTTATACATAGTACCAAATCTCCAAGCTGAAATGTCTTTTGCTTAATTCTTCTATCATGCCAACCGTTGTCAGAATATTTGTGCACTTCTTGGTGAAATCTGACTACTTCATGATATTCCTCCAGCTGTAGTAGCTCTTGTAAGAATTTCCCCACTACACCAAACTCTGTCAGCTATGTAAAAACTTCAATGTGCAAGATAAGCACCAAAAAATCCATTGACATTACTGCCTCCTTCCCATACATTAATCAAAAATTTGTTTGTGTCGTCAACTTATTACATGTGGTCCTATATTCCAAAAAAATAATGGTATCCTCAAATTCTAGTCATCACATTGTACATTACCTATTTTGGTAAGTGTTGTATCCAATATCTTGTTAAAGGCCTCCACTGTGCCATTAGTTTATCAATGGTAGGGAAGTATCTTCTGATTATAGATCTTGAACTCCTTTCTTAGTGATGCTAGTCTTATTGAAAAGGTTAGTTCCTTGATCACTCATCAAGATCCTTGGACACCCAAATATAGTCACTACATTCTTAAATAAGAAATGTGCAACTCTCTATGTTGTAGTCTTTGACTGCCAAGGATTCTTTCCATTTAGTCAAATACTCAGTGGAGGTGATTATGTACCACATGCCAGTTATCCTTGCTGGTGGGTTAATCAAGACCAAAAAATCAATTTACCACTTGTCAAATGATTGTAAGGTGAGCTGGAGAACCATTTCCATGTTGTCTCTATGGGAAGGCTTCCCTAGTCGGTGACATATGTCATAGGATTTGAAAACTCCTTAGCGTTTCCATGTAGAGTAAGCCACTGTTGGCATTATGTTCTCTGGTATGGCTATATGTTACAGATGTTGTACTTGATGGCAACTCCCATGAACAAGGCTCTCAATTTATTGAAAAATAAGGACACAGGAAATCAGTTCAGAAGGTGTGTACCCGCAGGTACACCTTGCAGGGACCACGTCCAGAGTCGCAGGCCAGCCATTCAGGAGGTGCGTCCACCCAGTGCACACATTTCAAGGCAGAGAAAAGCTCACGTGGGGGTTTCTTGTGTTTTACTCTTGGTATCTAGTCGACAGTATTGAGTTATTATGGTGTCGGCTCATGGTATTGTTCCATGATTTGAGGAGGAGCTTGCCTATATAAAGCAAAGGAGATCATTTGGTTTGAGTATGTCTTTGGTTGAATATCTTATGAGGCTAGATCTGGTCTAGATCTAAAAGGGCGAATCTTCTGAAAGACTGAGATCTCTTTGGCGCATGATCAGATCTGTAGATCTGACTGTTTGGGTTACTCTTAAAGTCTTAAAATCATTCATACCCGAAGGTACGCAGGTTCAGTGAAAGGCAAGTGCGCCGGGACGCAGTGCAGTAAGAAGAGTCTTGCGTGGGGACGCAGGGCAGAGCAAGATTCAGGTGCGTCTGGGACGCAGTACAGTAACAGGCGCACTGCGTGGGGACGCGGAGCATAATAAGGATCAGGTGCGTCTCTGAGCAAAAAGACGCGGCGCGATAGTATTTCTGGGTGCGTCTCTGCAGCAAAAGAACGCGGCGCGACAGTGTTTCTCGGTGCGTACCTGCAGCAACAGGACACAGTGCAGTTGAAGGAACAGTGCGTGGGCACGCAGCGCAGCAGAAGGATTGCTGCGTGTGGACACAACAGAGAAGAAGGTTAGCTACGTCTGGTCGCAGGCCACAGAAGGGAAAACTGCGTCTCTGTCTTAAGATGTTCTGTTGATTGAATTTCTCTGTTGATAAGGTGTTCTGGGTTAGTTCTGTTATTTCTGATCTGATAACTGTAGTGGACTGTAACTGTTATGTACTTGATGATCATTTTATGCTTTATGAAAAGAAGTAGGGGGTTGTAGCTCCCTTCCAGGAAGAAGACTGGAAAACGAGAGAGACTTGTAGCTCTCTGCAGGTTGCAGCCTACGTACTGGTAAAGGACTGCACCAGTACAAAATCATTGTAAAAGGAGTTTCTAATTTGAAAGAAGATAGAGACATATTGCAGCAGGTGGTTTTCACCCACATTGGGTTTTCACCTTACATCTTGTGTTCTTTGGTGTGACTATCTGTTTTCTTCGTTCATGCTCATTATTTTATGGTACTGACATGCAAAAATAATTCAAAGATCAAATAAGGAAGATTTATTAAATTGCTAGATAATACTGATTCACCCCCCCTCTCAGTATTATTTCCAACAATTCGTATCAGAGCAGGTCCTTCAGAGAAGCTTGATCGCTTGAAGGTAGATCGTTCATCATGAGCAACTACGAGAGAGAAGCATCAATCAGGCCACCGGTTTTTGATGGGACAAACTTCAATTATTGGAAGGTAAGAGTTACTGCATATCTTCAATCTCTTGGTACAGAAGTTTGGGACATTGTAGAAACAGGCTATGCTTTTCCTTCAGCTACTCCTACAGATCCAGCTGAGAAAAAGAAGTATGAAACAAATTCAAAAGCAGTCAGTACTCTGTTAGGATGTATATCCCAAACGGAATTCATGAAGGTAATGCACTACAAATCTGCAAAAGAAATATGGGACAAAATTGTCACAAGCTATGAAGGAGATGAACAGGTAAAGCGTGCTAAACTTCAAACTCTCAGGATTCAGTATGAGACTCTCAATATGTATAATGATGAAAGTGTGGCTAACTATTTTCTTCGGGTAGATGAGATTGTTAATTGTATGAAAAATTTGGGTGAATAAATAAGAGAGGCTATAGTGGTTGAAAAGGTTCTAAGATCTTTGTCTCCCAAGTTTGAATCTAAAGTATCTGCTATAGAAGAAAAGGAAAATCTACGAATTCTTACTATGTCTTAGCTACATGGAATTCTAACTGCTTATGAAATGAGAAAGGGAGGTCCTTCAGACAGAAGAGAAGCTGCTTTCAAGGCATCAGGTAAAGAAGATTATTATGAAGCAATCCACGTCCCAGAAGAAGAGGAAGAAGAATCAAATTTTGTCAGAAAACTTCAAAGAGGTTCTGGAAGATTCAGAGGTAAGTTACCTTTTAAATGCTTTTCTTGTGGAAGAGTAGGTCATTATGCTGCAAAATGTCCTTATAAGGATAAAGGAAAGGAACCTGCTAGATGGAACAAGAAACAAAGTGCAAATAAGAAAAGCTACTACACCCATGAAGATAGTGATGGTCTATCGAACAGTGATGAAGATGAACGAGGTAATGAATATAACTTGTTAATGGCATTTGAAGATGATGATTATATGGATGCTATAGATGTGGATAACCTTTATGATGAAATTACTAGACTCAAGAGATGTATAGAAGAAAAGAATGTGATCATTGATACTTTACAATTTCAAATTGATGAAAAGGAAAAACATCTTGAAAAAATAGAAGGAGAAATTGTTGGTCTTAGAAAAGAGATTGAGAAAACAAAAACTATTAATCTTATGTTTGTCAAAGGATCTGAAACTTTTGATAAGATTATCAATGTGCAGCGGTCTCCTCTAAACAAGACAGGTCTGGGCTACAATGGAGAAACCTCTCAAGCATCCACCTCTAAGAGTTATCTTGATGCAACAAGAAGAAATGAGCAAAATAATAATGAAGATCATCAGGTAAAGCAGGGACGAATTACAAACAGAAACTCTCAGGGGCAATCCATCTTAAGGGTGAACCAGCCACAGGTAAAATCTTCTCAATTTGGTTCAAGAATAGATGAAAATAGAAATTACAATCAGTTGGCTGGTAGATTCGATAACCGCAGAAGTTTGTTCAATGGACAATGCTTTTCTTGTCATAACTTTGGTCACAAAGCAGCTCAATGTGTTGCATATAAAACAATCATGACTAGGGAAGCTCAAAAACATAGAAGTATGACAGGGATTACAAAAAGGACCTATAACAACTTTTCGGTTCTTGAAATGAAGTTGAATGTTCTATTTGCAATAATTTTGGGCATGAAGACTCTGAATGCAGGAGCAGGTTTCAGCAGAAAAAGGAACAAGCCTCAAGCACCAAAACATGGAGAATAAAGGAACCTCAAACAGAAAGATGCGGGATAGCTTTTTATGCAGAGGGACAAGAAAATCTATGGTACATTGACAGTGGATGTTCGAAGCATATGACAGGTGATAAAGAAAAACTTGAATCTTATTCTGCTCTAGAAAAGGGAAAGAAAGTCTCTTTTGGAAATGATACTCTTGCAACTATAAAAGGAAAAGGCATTGCTCAATTAAAAGAAAAGGTCAAGGCTGGAAATGTTTTGTATGTAGATGGATTGAAGCATAATCTTCTAAGTGTCAGTCATATGTGTGATCAAAGAACCGAGGTTATATTCAGATCGAATGGATGTCTTGTTCGTGATCTTGATACAGGTAAAACAGTGCTCAAAGGCAAAAGAACTCCAAATAATCTGTACATATTTGAAGAAGGACAACAACAATGCTATCTGAGCAGGGATGAAGAGCACTGGTTATGGCATCGAAGGTTGGGACATCTAAGCTTCTCACAAATAAGGAAAGCGTGCAAATATAAGGCAGTTCGTGATCTTCCAGATATCAAAATTCCTGACAACACCATATGCAAATCATGTCAGTTTGGAAAACAAACCAGAACTAACTTTCCAGAGAAAGAAGGATCAGCTAGCATGCCTCTTGAGCTAGTACATACAGATACATGCGGTCCCTTCAGGAAAAGAACACCTCAAGGAGAAGAATACTTGATATTATTCATTGATGATTTCTCCAGGTTTGTCTGGTTAGGACTTATGAAGCACAAAGATGAAGCATTCGAAAAATTCAAATCCTTCAAAGCCTTGGTGGAAAATGAATCAGGTCACAAAATTAAGTGCCTCAAATCCGATAGAGGTGGGGAATTTACGTCAAATGAATTTTTCGATTTCTGTGAAGAACATGGGATAAGAAGAGAATTCTCTACAGCAAGAACTCCCCAGCAAAATGGAGTTGTGGAAAGAATGAACAGAACAATCCAACAAATGGCTCGTGCTATGCTTGATGAATCTGGAACTCCCGCTACTTTCTGGGGTGAAGCTGCACATGCTGCGGTTGTTATACTCAACAAAACGAATGTCCGGGTGAACATCACTCAAACTCCTCATGAGATTTGGAATGGTAGGACTCCTTCGGTAAAGCACTTCAAAATCTTTGGGAGCAAATGCTATATCAAGAATACTGATGAGCAGCTTGGCAAACTTGAACCTAGAGCAGATGAAGGCATTCTTCTTGGTTATTCTCCATATAGCAAAGCATACAAATGCTACAATAAAAGACTTGGCAGAATTGTTGACAGCATTGATGTAGTGGTTGATGAGAAGGGATACATTCCTAGGCAAGTACATCGTGAAGACATCGAAGAAGATGAAGGCTACCCTCAAAGACAGAATGATGAAGAAGAAGAATCTCAAGAAGAACCTCAAGAAGAACCAGAGGAGCAAACAAGAATAGAAGAAAAGACTCCATCCAGATATGTTCAGAAGAACCATCCAGAATCTCAGATTATGGGACAGAAAGAAGCAGGTGTACAAACTCGAAGAATAATTGCAGAAGCTTCAAGCTATTTAGCATTACTCTCCTCAACTGAACCACAAAATGTGAAAGAGGCATGCAAAGATGAATGTTGGGTGAAAGCAATGGATGAAGAACTTGAGCAGATCGAAAAGAACAACACTTGGGACCTGGTTCCTAGACCAAAAGATAAGAATGTTATCGGGACAAAATGGGTCTTCAAAAACAAATTGAATGAAAATGGAGAAGTAATTAGAAATAAAGCCAGACTTTTTTGTAAAGGGTATGCGCAGCAAGAAGGAATAGACTTTGAAGAAACCTTTGCTCCTATTGCAAGACTTGAGGCCATCCGAATGTTTCTTGCTCTCTCAAGCTTTCAAAACTTCAAAGTATTTCAAATGGACGTGAAATCAGCCTTTCTGAATGGAGACTTGGAAGAAGAAGTATACATTGAACAGCCAGATGGGTTCATTCTTGGAAATGATCCAAACCTTGTATGCAGATTGAAAAAGGCCCTCTATGGTCTCAAACAAGCTCCAAGGGCTTGGTACTACCGCTTGGACAAATATCTTCATCAACAAGGTTTTTCAAAAGGTTCAGCAGATAGCAATCTTTATATAAAAGTTGAAAATGACAAATTGCTAATACTTGTTGTGTATGTAGATGACATTATTTTTGGCAGCAATGAAGAAGCTATGAGTCAAAGCTTTGCCTCGGTCATGCAGAAAGAATTTGAAATGTCCTTGCTAGGAGAACTGACATATTTCCTTGGTTTGCAAATCCAACAAAAGGAAGGAGGAATCTTTTTATCTCAAACCAAGTATCTCAAACAGATTTTGAAGAAATATGGCATGGAAGATGTAAAACCAGTATGTACACCCATGGTCACAGGATGTAGTCTCAGTACAAATGATGAATCTGCAGCAGTACATCAACCAACCTACAGATCTATGATTGGAAGTTTACTTTATTTGACAAGTACCCGACCGGACATCATGCATGCAGTTGGAATAGTTGGAAGATTTCAGGCAAATCTGAAGGAGACTCATCTTCAGGCAGTGAAGAGAATTTTCAAATATTTTCAAGGGACTCAAAATTATGGCTTATGGTATCCTAGAGATAAAGATCTTACTCTTCATGCTTATACAGATGCAGATTGGGCCGGAAGCGTGGATGAAAGGAAAAGCACAAGTGGTGGTGCGTTCTTTATGGGTTCCAGACTGGTATCTTGGTTCAGCAAGAAACAGAGTTCGATTGCCTTGTCTACAGCTGAAGCGGAATATGTTGCTGCTGCATCTTGTTGCACCCAACTCCTTTGGATGATGCAGACTTTGCAGGATTTTCAAATCACTTGCACACCACCTATCCCCATCTTATGTGATAACACAAGTGCAATCAACATCTCAAAGAATCCAGTTATGCATTCAAAAACCAAGCACATACCAATCAAGTATCATTTTCTCCAGGAACAAGTGCTTGAACAGAAGGTCAAGTTGGAGTATGTTCCTTCTAAGGAACAAGTTGCTGATATTCTCACCAAACCATTGTCCAGGGACACTTTTGAATACCTCAGGCAAAAGCTGGGGGTTGTTGATGCATCATCTTATTGTTGAATCTTTTCTGATTGATGGTACAGGTTCAGGGGGAGCATATAATGCATTGTTGGCATTATGGAGGATGGTCAGAAGAAGATCTTGGAAATAGCTGCAATATGTCTCTATCGCTTTCATGGTGGATTATGGTTCTTTGTTACAGATCTGGTTCTTTTTCAGGGGGAGCATGATCTTAGGGGGAGCATACCCCTTTGCCCTTGATGTCAAAGGGGGAGAATGAACCTGAAGTTTGTAAGGTTGCCATCAAGTCCAAAGGGGGAGATTGTTGGCATTATGTTCTATGGTATGGCTATATGTTACAGATGTTGTACTTGATGGCAACTCCCATGAACAAGGCTCTCAATTTTTTGAAAAATAAGAAGGACGCAGGAAATCAGTTCAGAAGGTGCGTACCCGCAGGTACACCTTGCAGGGACCGCGTCCAGAGTCGCAGGCCAGCCATTCAGGAGGTGCGTCCACCCAGTGCACACATTTCAAGGCAGAGAAAAGCTCACGTGGGGGTTTCTTATGTTTTACTCTTGGTATCTAGCCGACGGTATTGAGTTATTATGGTGTCGGCTCGTGGTATTGTTCCATGATTTGAGGAGGAGCTTACCTATATAAATCAAAGGAGATCATTTGGTTTGAGTATGTCTTTGGTTGAATATCTTATGAGGCTAGATCTGGTCTAGATCTAAAAGGGTGAATCTTCTGAAAGACTGAAATCTCTTTGGCGCATGATCAGATCTATAGATCTGACTGTTTGGGTTACTCTTAAAGTCTTAAAATCATTCATACCCGAAGGTACGCAGGTTCAGTAAAATGCAAGTGCGCCGGGATGCAGTGCAGTAAGAAGAGTCTTGCGTGGGGATGCAGGGCAGAGCAAGATTCAGATGCATCTGGGACGCAGTACAGTAACAGGCGCACTGCGTGGGGACGCGGAGCATAATAAGGATCAGGTGCGTCTCTGAGCAAAAAGACGCGGCGCGATAGTATTTCTGGGTGCGTCTCTGCAGCAAAAGAACGCGGCGCGACAATGTTTCTCGGTGCATACCTGCAGCAACAGGACGCAGTGTAGTTGAAGGAACAGTGCGTGGGCACGCAGCGCAGCAGAAGGATTGTTGTGTGTGGACGCAGCAGAGAAGAAGGTTAGCTGCGTCTGGTCGCAGGCCACAGAAGGGAAAACTGCGTCTCTGTCTTAAGATGTTCTGTTGATTGAATTTCTCTGTTGATAAGGTGTTCTGGGTTAGTTCTGTTATTTTTGATCTGATAACTGTTGTGGACTGTAACTGTTATGTACTTGATGATCATTTGATGCTTTATGAAAAGAAGTAGGGGGTTGTAGCTCCCTTCCAGGAAGAAGACTGGAAAACGAGAGAGAGTTGTAGCTCTCTGCAGGTTGCAGCCTGCGTACTGGTAAAGGACTGCACCAGTACAAAATCATTGTAAAAGGAGTTTCTAATTTGAAAGAAGATAGAGACATATTGCAGCAGGTGGTTTTCACCCACATTGGGTTTCCACCTTACATCTTGTGTTCTTTGGTGTGACTATCTGTTTTCTTCGTTCATGCTCATTATTTTATGGTACTGACATGCAAAAATAATTCAAAGATCAAATAAGGAAGATTTATTAAATTGCTAGATAATACTGATTCACCCCCCCTCTCAATATTATTTCCAATAGCCACCATATCTTTGGATAACATATATTTTGCATCATGGTGTGTCTTACATATTCTCCTCCAACAATGAATACATGTCCTTTCATAAATACAATGGGTCGTTCATGTGCTAATACACAGCTATGAAAAATTCCATTTGCACCTAACTTCTATAAGGAACCTATGATGAGCTGATAATCCATCACTTTTACTACAATTTGTTTCTTTTATGAAACAATATACCCTTTTGTTTTCACTCATGTGCTTAAGAACCTTACAATCTCTGAAAAATTTCATCCACTAGAATCATAGGAAAACGTTTCACATATGGAAGATTTTCCTTCAAATTCTATCTATCCTCTCCTATGGCCAGGCATGAAAACTCATAAGGTCTTACATTCAATTTCCTAGCCTTTCATACCACCAGAAATTAATATTCTTGGAAATATATTAACCTCCTACAAATCCTTTCCCTCCAACATGTGGTTGTTGATGATAGACTTCAGCATGGAATGATCAGTGTACAATTTGAACTTATTACACAATAGGTAGTGCCTAAAATTTTTAAGTTCATACCCCATTACTAATCCTTCTCTTTTTGTTATCGTGTAGCTTTGTTCCATTTTGGATAGCCTCCTGCTAGAAAAAGAGGTGGGATGAGGTGGGACAATTTATTTCTCCCTCTCTAAACTGTGCTAGAATCTTACACAGTGTAACTGATGAAGTATCAACATGCAGATGAAACTCCTTGTGTCAATTTGGGAATTCTGAAATCGATGTAGTCACCAATGTCTTGTTTAAGACCTCTAAAGCTTGTTGCCACTCATCATTCCATTGAAAAATGGTTCCTTTCTTCAATAAATTCTCCATATGGGTAGTAATATAACTGTATCCTTGGATGAGATTCTCATAATGTCATGTAATTCCCAAGGTAGACCACAAATTCCTTACTATTGTGGGTGGTGGTAGATATAGTATTACTGTAATCTTGGCTAAGTCCACTACCAAAGATTTCTTGTGAACCTCATTCCCCAACAAAATATACATTTCTTTATACACTACAAGGAAAATACCTTCTAGGGAAGGTTATATAAAGGGTTTTAGTGTTATAAAATTGGCAAAAATTGTCAAAACAAAACCTCCACTACAATATACGTTTGTGGTAGTGGATGCTTTAGCGGAGCTAATAACTGAACTTCATGACAACTGAAAAAATCTAGGTAGCCAGAGGTTTTAGCGGATGTTTTCTTAGCAGTGCACTTACTGTAAAAATCACATCGATGCGCTACTAGTATAAAATCATCGATGCGCTAGTAATATAAAAGCATCGACGTTTTAAATCTAAATAAAAGCACCGAGACTGGAAACAAACATCTGGAGCATAGGTGCATTAAATTTATAAAATAACCAGTTCTTTAATAAAAAAAATGCATTGGCTCATACAATCTATGATACCGTGCACTGAGGCATTAAAGTCAAACAACATCGGTGCCTAAAAAGTATACTACCATGGTGCTTATGTCTTCCAAAAACACCCGAGAAATACTTTTCAGGAAGGGCACTGGGGAAGGAAAAAAGATCTTCTAGCCCCAATGATTATATCTTCTCCAATGCACTGGTGCTAATGAGTTGTATTAATAACACCGGTGCATCAAAAGTATAGCATGATGGTACTAATGTGTTTGCAAAATGTCGAGTGTTGTATGTTTCACAAAAGGAACCAGGGCAGGCAAAACAAATCTTGCTATACCGATGATTTTATGTAATCTAACTCATCGGTGCATTAAAGGTAATGATGCATCATTGCATTAAAGACCAATCACACTATGCATTCATATTGGCAGATATATATTGAGGAAAAAATCACATAATGTGTTGGGGGATATATAGGGGGGAAAAGGTTTTTATATTGGAAGGTATAAAAAATGAAGCTCAAAGTTAATGAAAAATATAAAGGGGTATAAAGAATGTTCATGAAAAATATGGATACCTAGAATATCTAGTGAAAGTAGGGTTTTTTAGGTTGGGAAGGTGTATTGGGCTCATATTGGTCGGGGGTTAAATAATGTGATTTTCAGAAGTATTTTCCAATTTGTAGTCAAATTAAGGATACAATTAATATTCCATGAATCCACGTGATATGTCAGAGTTTCATTGAGTGAAGCCCCTTTGTCGGATGGTTGGTTCTTCATTTTTTCGAAATCAACACCATCTTCCATAATTGAAGTAGTACGTTGGTTACTCCCACACTATAGTGATAATATATCTTGGCATAGTGGGACCCATTATTTTCCCACTCATGTCATCAATCTCCCTGACAATCAACCTCAACATAAGTTTTCATATGAGGATAGTAACGCAAATTATGACCATTGCATTTTCTCTCATTTATTCAAAGACCGATGGATCCAATCGCACACCCCTTAAGTAGTGCCTTACATCATATGCATGGGGGCATCAAGATCAACATGTGTATCAAAGACGCCCTCAAGGCTAAACGCAATTATATTCATCATCTAGCAGCATGTCAACTATCTTATCGCTAACATGGAAGGATTTTTTCCTATATATTTTTATTATTTTGGTCCTAAGACATCATAATGAGCATGGGACATGCCCACATCCTATAGAAAAAAATTGTATCATTATTCCTTTACATAAATGGTCTTTTGTGAGTTCTTAGTCAACGAAATCTACCCAATCATCTCCCCAGTGTTCTTATCTCTCTCAAAAATCACATTAGACCCATCATTAGAACAAAAAAAAATGATGTAATTTGGTTTATTCTTTCTCCTAATCTCATGCATCAGGGGAAATATATTAACATGGAAAAATCATACACACATTTTCACAGGTCAAATCACATCCAAAGTCAGACAACGACATGTACATGTGAAGCGTTTCTAGCTAGAGACATCATAACAATAAAAAATCAAAGGTTTTCTAAGGTCACATTTAAAAAATCAACCCATGTGAGCTATTCAAAGTTCGAAATTCACTACTGCATGGATATTTACTCGATAGCCACATGGGTCACCCAAAAGTCCAGGACCATGCCACATGGTTTTGGTTGGGATTCCCTAACAAGTATTACCAAATGAAAACTGATTTCGAGTCACATTAGAGATTTGAAGCTCTCAAAGAAATCCTCTTGTCCTTCTATCAAGTCATTTTCTCATTTATGAGCCAGGGGAGGGAAATATTAGTTTAAATTATGTATAAACAAGCCATTGGAAGAGGAATAAGGAGAATAAGTTTGAACATTGTTATGCTAGAAAAAATTCTCCAAAGAAATCATGCATTTCATTGTTAAGAGAGTTCCATCACCATTGAGATTTCTTTTGGCTTCTTTGAGAGAGTGAGTTATCCAAAAGAGATTGAAGGGAGGAGACCCTTGTTAAGAGCTCTTGAGCACCATTTCTCAAGCAAATCCCTTCAGGTGTATTGATATTTTATTTGTAGCTCTTCTACTGGCAATCAATAAAGGGGATTTTGTTCTTACATCTTTGTTGATGTGTTTATGCTTCATTAATCTTGTTTCATGTTCTTTGTTTTAGTTTTTGTTTAATCTTGCTCATGCATTATTCTTATGATATTTTATGCCTTTGTTGTTTGTAACAAATACTTTCATTAAATTTGGAATTAAATTGTGGATCTAGAATTTAAAAATAACCAAAAAAATCAATTCTATTCATGTCTTTGTAATAATTATTTTTTTAATTTTAATGAAATATTTGTTCCATTATTTAAGCACTAACATCACCCAATTGTTTGTATGCTTTATGTAGGCGACAACCAAACTACAAGGAAAGGTGTTTTTGGAACCTTATTCAACAAAATACCAAATACATTTACATATAGTTCAAGCATATTAATTTTGTATAGAATTTATAAACAACATATCTTTTATGCTTTTTTGGATGTGCTATCACTGTGTCGATCAATATTTTTGTTACTTGAAAACTTCTCAAACAATGTTTTATCAATATACAACTTGTACCATTCAATATAGAAGCCATTTTTAGCCAAAAAGAGGTATGGTAACCAATATGCTTATGTGCATAAACACATCGATGAATTTAGTTATGAAAAATCACCAAGGTGTTTAATTGTTGAGAACATAAAGTGATTTTTTTTAAATAACTTTAAATTATGATGGTTCTATATGTAATGATAAAAGCACCACTCTCTCAGTAAAAAAACCGAAAAAAAACAGAAGTTTTTTTGGCCTGAATGGTGCTATTTGGCAGAGGCGCACCGATGCGCTTTATTACACAGGGCACATCAATAAACACAAGCAATTTAAAGAAAAATAGACAGAGCCGACAGGGTTTGGATCTTATTCAATAAGTGGTCCCCCAAATTTACATATCAAACATATTATATATTTTAATACAAACCCATTAAATATAAAATGACTAAAATGAAAATCCCTAATTGTGAACTGGTAGAGGGAGTTAAACCCTAAAGTGAAATTTTGTAGTCACATAAGAAAGGGTTTAAGGTAAGTATTGTTTCTTTTTGTTCCTTTTTTTCTAAATTTTAATCAAATCTAAATAGGAACATAGATTGAAAAAAAAAGTTATTAGTAAAATCAATAGTAAAATTTGTACTATGTACGGATTTTATTTTTTTTCTAAATTTTAATTAAATCTGACAAAAATTGTAAAAAAAAATATTAGTAAAATTTAAAATTTTAACTATGCAAGGTTTTGAGTGAATCACCATACCTTTCAAATTCTAATCTTTTGAATAATTTTGTTGTCCCAAAGTATTATGCTACTCCATAGTGTTACTAGTATGTCTCTATCGCAAATATCTCCCTTGAAATTATGGAAAAAATAATGAAAGATGAATAGCTTCTTACTATTTATAAGACTTTATGCAATTAGATTTTGAAAAATAAATTACCGTTAATTTTTAAATTTGGAAAAAAATAAAAGCACCCTTTTTTTTCCAGTTTTCGCAACATCAGTGCATTTAAGAGTAACATGCACTCATTAAGATACCTTATTGGTGTGTTAAATTTTTTTAATGCACTGACATGATATAATTCATTTCTTTTTTTAAATCCCAGAAACTGGTGTAGTTATTATTTTAATTCATTGGTGTGGTTATTATTTTAATGCATCAGTGTAGTTATTATTTAAACACAACAGTGAAATTAGTTTTACAAGAGCACCAATATGCTTTACAAGTTATCTGAATTTTTATTTTAACATAAAATGACATATTCATCTCAAATTATCCTTTATGATGCATCCACATGAGTTACAATAGTTCATATTACACATTTTCCTCTTAAAGTCGACTTACTCTTGAAAAATGGTTTGAAAACTATATTGATATTCATATTATGGTTATATGGTTCTCGAAATTGATTTTAGGTATGTACACAATATATATATATATATATATATATATATATATATATATATATATATATATATATATATATATATATATAGATATAGATATATATATATATATATATAGATATAGATATATATATATATTAATCAAATGCAGTTCGAAAATGTTATAATATGAAATGACTAATTCTTTAAATTCTATCTCGTTCCATATTTCTCAAAGTCCTTGATGGGTTTCTCCCTTTCCATCTCCAATAAGTTCATGTTTTATTTATATTGTGATTATCTAATTGATTTTTTTTATCCATGTCAATTTGAATAAAAATGTAGCCAATTTTGCAAGATTTTGATTCAGAATTGAGTTAAGATGCAAAAAATATTCCACAAGTTCAAAAATGTTTGAAGCTCTTGTGAGGAGTAGCATACTCCAAGCAATTGGTAGATGAAAATGGATAGACACTTTACCCTGCCAATTCTAGCCATCTTCCAGCTGCAATATTGGGTCAACGATGGTAATAATTGTTTGGTATAATGTAATTTCAACAAATCAATTTCATTGTGCTTACTAATGTCACTGATGTACTAATGTTCAATATCTTTTGAAATTAGGATTCTAGTGATGTTGAGTGACCGACCTATTACGTTCCGCTGCACCCCACTATAATGTCAAATTGAGAGAAGGTTGCATTAAGAGAAAAAATTGGAGAGGATGCATGAAAAGAAAGGTTAAAGTAACCACATATTCAATTTCGCCACATCCAAATTCATCAAATAGGATTGAATAAAACAATGGTATTTCTTCATGACAAGTTGGCAATGGAGTTAATCAAATATAGGTTGGTATGGATGATTACTTATAGGATACCAATTCCATGCAGACATTGTTGTTAGTTAGATTCAAAAATATGATCTATGGGATTATTCTCATATTATTGATACCTTTTTTGAATGCTTGAAATCTGCTTCCACCATCCCTCACTTGGATCTCAAGTTCAGTCAAAGTCTGCCATACTAGGGACAACAATGTTACTATACAAGTTGAAAGGAAAGTTTGGAATTTCAAATGCATGTTTCTTGACAATATTGACGTAATTGACCATGATCAAGTCCCTTATGTTTTGAGCAATCTTGTTGTTATCACAAGGTATTTTCCATAGGCTGAGAAGAGAAACCAAAATGTAACCACACAACCATTTTTAAAGCTAGGATCTAGCCATTCCAGCTTTAGAGAGGGATCTATCTATAGGATTTACACTTTTGTTCAAGATATTAGGCTAGTTATGAAATATTGAGGTGGAATTTTTCAAAGGTTTGGTTGAAAAGTGCAAGGAAAGTCCATGAGCATGGAGTCATAAAAGTGTAGGTAATCAATCATAAATAATAGAGAAGCTGAAACAGGGCAGGATAGGCAATCTTTTGGATCTTATAGAGTATTTGTGGAGTGAAGAGGATGAATTCTATATCCAACATATGACTAAAAACATTTATATTTTTTACAACCCCGAATATAGTACACTTATGAAAATTCAGCCCTTTACCTTATTGAAACAATAGAGATAGAAAACATATGGAAAACTGAGAAAATAACAATTTCACATGAGAAAGGACATCACCAATTGCTGGACACGAGAATCCTAGAACAAAAACTGTCTATATTATTGTAAATTTATCACGTTAATACAATGCACAAATTTCATCAAAATATAGCTCCTTTCTTCATACAAGTTCCAACCCAACAAATTTCAACCTCTATTACATCGTATGCTTAGCCTTTTACAGTACTATGGCCAAGGGTTAGATACATTGCATGTCATCCAGCTAAGTGGATCAAAAGGTGTGTTTGATAGTTTCTAACATAAATAACAAGATTTAGGTTAATTATAGGAGATAATTAACTCAGAGAAACACCTTAATCCTCATATGCCCGTAATCCTCTGGAAAATCCTGAACTTCCTGCTATGATGCCAAAAATCCTGCTACAACTCCTCCTGATGCCTTATTGAGTCCTACCGAATTAGTAAAAACCATAAAACATGATGGAGTGCAAAATCATGACTGTGGAAAGGGTGTTAAGTCTTAAAAAAAAAGAGTGGTACCATAAGCTTGATCATCCAGGGCTAAGCCCTTTAGCTTGGGATAGGGGACTAGTTCTTTGTAACATTACCACATTATAATAGTTCCCATGTGTAATACATAGGACCACAACATACATGTGCCTCGGTGCTTTTTAATATCAGAACTTCAATGATCAACGTCTTCAGAATGCTACCTTTGGTTGCAACTTTTGAAATTTGCGATCTCCATTGAGTAATGTGGCCTTATCCATGTGGAGAGGGGATGAGGGATGGCCCACATGAGGTTTCAACACATAAATTGTTGGTTAACGCTTTTCCACCCAACATTTTATTTAAACACAAAAACATATATTTATGTTATTTCCGCTCCTTGTGCCAATAGCTCTTAGTTCTCTGAACTCTATATAATCATGGTCTAGCCCTAACATCAAAGCTCCTCCCCTTGTAATTTCTAATCGATGATCTAACTTGGTGTGCACATTTCATTTTCATTGATTCTGAATGTCGATCACTTTTTGTGCTAATCCCATGGTCCTGTGACACTTCATGTGACCACATTACAACCGCCTTATTGGAGCCCTCAATTAGAGAATTCCAATTGGTGATTCCATTATAATGCACAACATGCCTTAACCTCGATCACCAATCTATGATCCATGATGTCATCCTTGTGATGTGTCACCCTATGATTGGTGACATGTGTCACCCTTTTGCAACCCAGAAAATGTTGAATCTTCTTGCGAGGTGTTCACCTTACGATCACGTCATGGTGACGTTAGCCACCACGTGGGCCATATCAGAACTAATGCCTGACTACCACATGTCCCTTATCATATCCAATGATTTACTACCTTGTGGCCTTCATTGGATCCAATCTTTTGCTTCCAAGCATCCCATTGGGAGGAGAGAGAAAAGGCCCTACCTAGCCTCATTTTGTGAGTATTTCCTTTGTTTATTTGTTTCAGGGCCTTCCCATAACTTTAACACTATAGGCTTGTTTATGTCATAGTATCGGCAATTTCATTTCATATCACAATCAGATCTTTTTTATGGTAAACACATTGCAACCTCCAATCACCGAATGTAGATATTGCAAGACCTTCAACTACTGATTGCATTGTCTGCCGATATGCTGATTGTCGACCCCGATGATATGTTCACACAACTAAGAACTAAGTGATGCGGGATTATTGGACCTATGATATTAGTGATCATTGTTTCTTCTCTGATATCCACTGCACTCCTTTACAAACCTCTTATATGTGGGATTCAGGATCAGTCACTTAAGCTTTTCCTTTTCTTTTTGGATTTTGATCAAGGATCTTCTTTTTGTCATAACATTTGATTCCAGGGTCATTTGACAAGTTCTAAAGCTTGTTGGAAAGAAATTTATGATAAATTCATCATGGAGACACCTAAAATATGCTTTTACTAAATCTTGGAAAGAAAAAAAATTCCCAATCTTAGACTATTTTGACCACGGGACTTTAAGGACTGAATGTATTCTTAGGCAAGTAAACCTTTAGACCATGACACCCAGTGACTCGTAGGATAAACTTGAAAAGAAGATTCCCAAAATAAATAACTCGACACATATTATAATTATCTATATTCATAGGACCCCAACATTGGCTCCAATGGAAATGACATCATCCATATGAGGTGACAATAACATAGTAGATCAGTAGCCTTACCTTTGGGCTGATCCCAAACCTGCAACATGTTATGCCCTGAAACTACTGCAACTAAAAACCAACTAGTAATCTATTCCAATCCTCAAACTGAACTAAATCCATTCTTCAAACTAGAATCTAAACTATACACTACAAACTAGAAACTGAGCTACAAACATTAAAATAAATCAGAAATTTGGAAACACATCACCAAAGTCTTAGGGCCTTCTCCTTGATCTTCAAAATTTGAAGATGATTGTCCACGCATGTTGAAAGTATATACACTAGGTGATCTCTTCTCTCCAATATATCCAATCAAGCAAATGGCTACTTAACTAAGTTTTACTCACAGTTTCCTTAAGCAGAAAGAAGAAGGAAAAGGATGGCAACTCAGGATTCAACTAAGTCTAAAAACCAAGATCGTTAAAGAGTAAAATATTGCACAAACCCTACAATAGAATGGCCATGGCACAACATTAATATTCTTTTCACGATTTCAAGAGGGAATCAAAAGAATCTTCAAAAACATAATTTCTTACCTCAGCTGTGTTAACTGATCCATTCCCAAATCCAGGTCAAAATCTGGTTGATAGTGGAAATGCTTCCCCGTTGCAAGTGCTTATGTTGTCGGTTTCAAAACAGCAGAATGATGCTTTGATTTCGACAAGGAACAAAGATTACGGGAATCCGCAGCTGTCGAACGACAAAGGTAAAGATCAACCAAGTAGTTCGACAACAACTTCGACCACGATAAAACCGCCAAAGGGAGTAGTACACAAGTCGACATTTAATCCTCGCACCAGAGCGGCGCAGCATTATAACATAGTGGAAGATTTGGCCCAATCGCCATCCGCTATGTCGACTCTTGAAGTACTACAAAATTGCCCATCCCAAAGGCAGGCGTTGTTATCGGCTATTGGTGGGGTTGATCCTAAGGATTCCAATCTTGTATCCTTTTATCACAAAGGATACGATCCTCAATTACCAGCTCAACTAGCTTTCCTTATTCAAGTGAAAGCCCTCAACAAAACTGTTCATCAAACAATTACTGATGAGGGGGCATCTACATGTATTATGTCGATGAGTTGCCGGAAAACTTTAGGGTCTCCAACCTTGTCGCGATCTTCGACAACATTAAAAGCATTCGATGGAAGGACATATACCCCGTGCGGTATCCTTAATAACTTGAAGGTTGAACTGGGAGGACAAACAGTAGAAATAGATGTTGAAGTCATCGATGGAAATCTTGACTACAACATCCTACTGGGAAGACCGTGGATATATGCCATGGCAGCTGTAGTGTCGACTTATTTTAGGAAGATCGCATTCCCTTTTCAAGGAGGGATTACTATCGTCGACCAACAAGACTTCCTCCCTAATGGTTCACAAGTTACAGGAAGCATTCCCATGATCCATGGAAGCAACCACTTGCTTCAAGACATCGGAGTAGGCCT
Source organism: Pinus tabuliformis (assembly GCA_031772625.1). Classification (NCBI taxonomy): domain Eukaryota; kingdom Viridiplantae; phylum Streptophyta; class Pinopsida; order Pinales; family Pinaceae; genus Pinus; species Pinus tabuliformis. The sequence goes on from CM062815.1 coordinate 769,436,843, forward strand.
ACTGAAAGACCCCACATTAATGGGAACTTTCGCACTTCCGCCTCCATTCTATATAGGAGAAGTAGCATTCGTAAGAGCCTGCAATATGATATCTTCCACGAAGATCTCAGAAGACGATGTCGAAATGGATCATGCAATGGTTTTTCCCCCAAGCCCCATTGAAATATTGTAGCAATCAATGTTTCGAGCATGGGAGGCGAACCCAAATCAACGCTCATCAAGCGTTTGGGTAGATAGGTCTAGAGAATATGGTACCTCGTTAGATCCTTGGTCGAAAGTACATGGGACTGACGAAGGAATCCTACAATCAATGTTGATTGAGGGGGCACCATGGAATGATTTCCACCATCGTTCCCTTCTTCCAGAATATGAAGAAGATACTCAGCATGACCTTTACCACCCGTCAGTTTTTGAATTCCTATCAAATACTATAAATACGGTGGATTCTGAGCGAAACTTTTCCTATATTGAAGAGACTATAGCCATAAATATCTCGACTAAAACAAATGTTGTAGAGAATATTTATGTCAGCAAAGGATGTTCTCCTTCAAAACTGGAAATATATAACGCTCTTTTTCGCGAATTCAGAGATGTCTTTGCTTGGTCATATCATGAAATGCCAGGCATTGACTTGAGTATCGTTTAACATGAAATTAAAATGTATCCTGATGTCAAACCAGTAAGACAACGACTTCGGCAGGTGCACCCCAAGAAAGCCGCTGCCATTAAAGCAGAAGTTGAGAAGCTCCTCCACGCTGGTTTCATCTACCCGGTTCCTCTAACTGATTGGGTATCGAATATTGTCCCTGTTATGAAGAAACAAGGGACAATTAGAGTGTGTGTCGATTATAGGGATGTAAACCAAGCTTGTCCGAAGGACAACTACCCTACACCCTTCATCGACCAGATAATTGATGAATGCACCGGATGTGAAATCTTTTCATTTATGGATGGATTTTCCGGGTATAATCAAATAAATATCTGGCCACAGGACCAGTCAAAGACTGCATTCATCTGTCCGTGGGGCACATTCGCTTATCGAAAATTACCCTTTGGTTTAAAGAACGCAGGGGCGACGTTCCAGAGGGCAATGAATTATGCCTTCCATGACATCAAGAACATCGTTCAACCATATCTCGACGACCTTCCGGCTCATTCGCAAAAGCGGACTGATCATCCGCAGCATTTAAGAGCGATATTTCTACGTTGCCGACACTACAAGATAAGACTCAATCCACACAAATGTGTGTTTTGCATCAGTTCTGGTCGTTTACTTGGCTTTGTAGTCTCTAAGGATGGGATTCGGCTCGACCCTTGCAATGTTCAGGCAATCATTAATTTGCCTCCACCTTCAAATTTGCTTCAGATTCAGAAACTCCAAGGGAAAGCAAACTTTCTGAGGAGGTTCATTCTAAATTACGTAGAACTTGCTAAAGGTTATACTCGTCTTTTGAAAAAGGATGTACCTTTTGTCTGGGATCCGGTGGCGCAAGCTTCCTTTGATGCTCTGAAAGATTCTCTAGTAAAAGCATCATTAATGTATGCCCCGGACTATCAAAGAGATTTTAACCTGTATCTGGCTGCAGCAGATACGACCATTGCGATGGTTTTAGTTCAAGAAGTCGATGGAATTGAACATCCTATATATTATTTAAGTAAAAACTTGAATGATACAGAAAGCAAATATTCTTATGTTGAAAATCTAGCACTCGCTGCTGTTCAAGCGATACAAAGATTTCGACATTATGTCCTCTTTCGGAAAACTACCATTCTATCAGATTGCAACCCCATGACTTATATATTGTCGCGACAGTTGCTGGGGGGCAAGTATTCAAAATGGATAGCGATCCTTCAAGAGTTTGATCTGGAATTTGTAAAATCCAAATCAAAGAAAGCTTTAGTTTTCGCAGAATTATTGTGGGATCTCCCATCGTCGTCCAACGATGAAACATCAGAAGAGTCAATCGTGGACGAAAGTTTGTTTCTGATATCTGCAAGCAATGAGTGGTATGGAGATATAATAATTTATCTCCAAACCCAAAAATTCAGGCCTGACACCTCACACTCAGAACAGAAACGTATCCCATACCAAGCGAAAGACTACATGATCGTCGGTGATACGCTTTACCGTCGTGGTATCGATACAGTTCTGAGGAGGTGCCTCACCCATGAGGAGGCCGAAAAAGCCTTGAATGAGTGTCATTAAGGCACGTGTGGGGGGCATCAATCTAGATATGCTACAGCACAGAAAACCTTACGAGCAGGATACTTCTGGCCAACCATGTTCAAAGATTGCATAACCACAGTCAGAAGTTGCCATGCTTGTCAAATTTTCGATAGCAAAACCAGAAGACCACCCGCACCTTTACAGCCAATAGTTTCTGTTGGGCCTTTCACCAAATGGGGCATCGATTTCATGACATGTAACCCCACCTCGACCAGGGGGCATGGGTATGTTATAGTCGCTGTTGACTATTTTACCAAATGGGCCGAGGCGATGCCTACATTGGATAACACTGGTGAAACAACTGCCCTTTTCTTTTTCAATCATGTAGTCGCCAGGTTCGGCGTACCACAGGCTATAGTTACAGAACATGGGTCACATTTTCACAATCACATGATGGTTGAATTAGCTGCCAAGCTAGGGCTATCTCACGACAGCTCTACCCCGTATTATCCGCAAGCCAACGGACAAGTTGAAGCAATCAACAAGGTCTTGAAGTGTATGTTGCAAAGGATGATCGGGGTTCACAAAAGAAGGTGGCACCTAATCCTGTACTCAGCCTTGTGGGCTTACCGAACATCGGTAAAGAACGTGACCGGGTTCACACCTTTCCAACTGGTGTATGGCCTGGAAGCAGTCTTGCCAATCCAGTGTGAAATTTCATCTCTTAAACTCGCAATTGATCTCCTCCCCGGAACTTCGGAAGAAGAGGCTCGTTTCTTGGAATTAATCCAATTGGATGAAACCTGTCGTGACGCCGCTTTAGCTAACGAAGCCCATAAGAAATGAGTCAAGGTGCAGTTCGACAAAAATGTCAAACCCCGTGTCTTCTCAGAAGGTGACTTGGTCTTGCTTTATGACCAAGAATCCGATAAATTGGGAGCAGGTAAATTTAATTCTTTATGGATGGGCCCCTATATTGTTAAACGAGTATTAGCAAAAGGAGCCTACGAGTTAATGGATTATGACGGAATTCCACTGGCGCAACCCCGTAATGGGTTGTACCTCAAGCGTTACTATGCTTAAATAGTAACCTGAATGCTTTTGTTGTATTTTGTTTTCGCTAAAGTGTTTGTTTTGGTCGAGTAATCCACCTTTTTACATTTACTGCAGATGTCAAACCTTCTAGAGACATGTGTTGGATATGCCGACAGAGCGAGTCGTAGTTCGCGGAACCTATCCTCCGCAGCCTGGGCCATTTTTGATCCAAGCGGCGAGTTAGTAAGTTTCATAGGTGTATGTATTGGGCAATCAACGAATAACATCGCTGAGTATAGCGCGTTGATAGAACTACTCTTTGATGCCATCACCCATGGTATACGCCGACTAATCGTCAAGCTAGACTCACAACTCGTAATACTACAACTCAATGGTATATATTCCATTCGCAATCCAGCTATTTATCGCATGTTCCTAAGGGTTAAGATTTTGGAAAGACAATTTGATTCAATTCAATACCAGCATATTTCCAGAAACTTAAACACATTAACCGACTCATTAGCAAACTATGTGTTAGATAGACATTTGCGACATTTATAAAAAGAGACACATCATCAATGTTGTACATATGGATCATGTAACTCAACCAGAATAAAACTCGAAAATCAAAATATATATATAAGCTGTTTATCGTTCATACATAATGTTCTGTAACCAAGACAAAATCGGTCATATGACCCAAAAACTCAAAAATGCTAGGGGGCACCCTAGCCTAGTGATGCTCATGATAGCACGTCACGGCCTGTGCAATCATGCGCAAGAGATGAGTCCATCGTCTAGGCACACCAGTAGTATGCCGCTGCAACTATAAAGGTAACTCATCAATCCTCACATCGGGAATGTCGAGAGTAAGGCTCTCAACATGCTCCTGCACAGCTATAAGGGTCTCGACTACATCAAGGTCACGGAGAATAACCCTCCCAGCAGTCTCCCCTGTTGGGGCAGCAACTGGCACTCTCGAGCGAACTGCTGGACGAACAGGACCGACATCTGCATGCACACATGAGTTTGATTAAAGTCTTGATAGAATAAAGCACAAGGACATTATAAATAAGAACAGTAAACAGTAATATGGTCAAAGATTTTACCAATAGCGTCCCACTGTTCGTCGTCCGGCAATACCAAGTTCGGATCACCTCGGAAATCCATACCAACATACGGATACTCGGAATAGACCATCTCCTGACGCTCGAACCACCTAAAGAAGGTATCAGTGAAAGAAATATGAGATTGACCAGCATGCCTAGACATGTGATCAACCCATCTCTGCATGCATGGCTCGGTAGGAGAAGGCAAGTCGAGTGCGATATACTGAGGCTGCATCAGTGGAATTTTCTCCAAGGCAAAGGCAGTCAGAATAGAACCAAATCCAAAGTTCTTCAACTTCCCGTCCTTTACCTTGTTCAACTGACTTTTCATCTGAAGAAGTACTGCATCACACCAGTTGAATATTTTCGGTTGGAGACACTCCAAGGCGTGCTGCACATAAGACCTGTTGGCAACATGAAGAGATGCTCTACCAGCCATCCTACCAATAGTATACAGAATGGCCCTGAGAGATCTGTCAGCAATCTCACGGATAACGACCTTGCCGTCTCTGCTCGGCCGGGATCCTTCCCTGCAATACTGGTGGACATAATCTCTCACGTAGTCATTCCCTCGGGCCGAACTAGACAAAGAAATGGGGGCACCCCGCCTTGACAAACCAGTCAAGAAGTAAATGTCTACCACGGTCAAAGGGATGGATTTGCTCCTGATCTGAAATACTTGGTTAATAGGATCCCAAGCATCAAGCATATACTGCGGTAAAGAGATCTGTGCTCTCATACTAGAGATGCGGAAGAACTTCAGCAGGCCACAGTTCCGCAACACGTTCACCGTGACAGGGTCATGGAGGGCAATCATGTCCTCTTCTTCATGTTCTCATTCTCGCCATGTGAGGGTCATTTTGCTCAAAAGTCCCTGTAAAACAAACAAGAGAAAGAGTAAGATCCTGGATTTGATGAAAAACTGGCAAAATTTCATCAAAAACTGTGCAATAGAACTACTTTTCTATGATCAACGCAACTGGCTAGTGTCCCACCTGCGTTGAAGGTCAAACTGCCTTCATGCAGCTTGACATTCAACGCAGGTTTCGAATGGGCTGCCTGCGCTGATGGCAGAGCGCCCTAGCAAAACCCCAGGGTCTCATGGGAACAGGAAAACAGGCACAGAATGGAAAAAGGAAACCATGAAAAGAAAGAGCTAGAGTTTAGCTCCTACCTGGTCCAGACGGCGCCGAAAATCGTCCGCAGAATCTCCCGGAATCAGCTGCTGAAAATCAAGGGGAAAGAGGCACCTCCAAAGCTCCAACAAACCAAGTTCAAATGAAATGGTAAAATGAGAGGTAAAAACACCTTTTAATTTCTTTTTACGTAGTTCAAAGAGAAATATTAGGGTTCTATTCTCATTTCCATGCAAATTTTATTCATTTCTAACTAGTTTGATGCAGCAATTGAGGATACAGTACTATCTTTGAAAAGGGCAAAGCTAGTCATGGTAAAAATAAAAAATTTGACCATATAATATCGAGCAGTTTTAGCACATAGTTCATGCTCATTAAAAAATAAACATAAGATCGAGCAAATGTTTCCACCCGCGTTTAAGCTCATTAAAAAATGAACTACCCGGTAAATAACCACAGTGAATGTAATATCATCAGCCATTAAAGCCTTGGTCGTGTTTGCACCGTCACCTCCACTTTTCATTTGGCCGATCGTTCACCTCCATATGTTTGTTTACCTATTTTGAGGAACAGCTGCGAAGAGTGATTTCACCTAGCCATCCTTGTGACACTGCCGTGATTGGAAAATTCCAACCTGTACCTGGAATCAGCTGCTAACCCTGTTTATCACTCGTTCCTCAAAAGACGAGTCTTCTTTAAGCTCTTTTCAACTGACTCGTAAAATATGAAAAGATTGCCGAGTCCTTGGCCTTCCAGCTCGTTAAAGGGACAGGAAAATCTATCCCTCCTCTAGATTTTAATCTTTTTGGACCTGAGGGATTATTGCACAAAAAGATCGAGCGCTTGTTTTATTCGGCTCGTTAAAACTATCGAAAACTCATCCCTTCTGTATTGTTTTATACTTTTTCGGACTTAAGGGATTAGATGACGAAAAAGGAATTTTGGAGTTAACTTTATGTACCTTTTCAGACTCTCTAAAAATGAAAAGGACCAAGTTATCTTTGTCGTTAGACTCATTAAAATCATTAAATAGCGACAAACTTGTCTTTGGACGAGAACGAGTATCACTATCGCTAGGCTCGTTAAAACATAGCGATGGGCTTGCCCAAAGGGCAGGTTATAGAACAAGCATATGTTATCCTCCTCAAGCTTGACAAAAATAAAGAGGTACTGGTCAGCAATGGCTGGGGAAAAATTGGGAGAAACTAAAGAAAACTTTGATTGTAGCAAGTCGCTCTTGAACATGATACCTTTCCTCCGTATCACAATCGGGTTGGGTTGTTTCATTCACCGGTCACATCAATGGTCTCGCCATACCATCCATATTTGGGTTAATTCTATCGATCCATCACATCAGTGTCGCCACATGTTCAAGAGAAGTCATTCAGAAAAGTCAACCGTGTCCCATCCACTACCATACATTATCCTTCATCCTTTCATGACCGCCACCCTGAATCATATGTCACAGATCGTTTTCACCTCCATTAAAATCATTATCTCCGTTCCATGTCACTGATGTGGGATTCATTAAGGCCCTCCTTTGACGGATCGCTTCTTGTCGACATCAGCTCATTATCCAAGAAGTTGATCTAGGAACAACCCCTTCAGTACTTTGAAGCTTGCATGCCACAATGGCAAGTTTCTCACTTCCGGCGACAGGTATACATCAATGACCTTCGACCGAAAGATTTTGCGTGGTGTTCGACGGCAAGTCCTTTACTCACACCACGTGAATTGTACTACGGTACCTTGAGGGTCATTATCATTATCGCTGATTCCTCTCGCGCTTGTTAACGGTTTGCATCATTGACCGGTAATCAAGCGATGTCTTTCCATGTTTGACTTCAGAACATTTCTCACATGGATCGACTTGTACTTAGAGTGAAGATCGAACGAGTTTGAAGACCCCGGATCTAGTTTCATCCATCCGGGCTGCGATATATATTCAGGAAAGATAAAGACATTGACATGTACATCATTGCAGCAGATAATCATCCTACTCAAAGGATGATAATTTCATCAAAATTATCAGTCTACCATCAGACGATTGTCTGTTCTATGTACAGAAAAATGAATTTATAAAGCTGAGCATGGGAATGCCCGCCTCAGCTAGATCATGAAAGCAGTATGAAAAATAATGTATTGTATTGTATCTTATTACAGGTCTCCTCCCAGCATTGGATGAACTTCGGATCCCCCTGATAAAGCATTTCGCCCGATAAACAGCCTCATACTTTAGGGGGCAACTGTTATAGACATTTTTTTGCCTTACAGCATTGAGCATGAAATGTCCATAATCTAAGGGATCCAAAGTCCCTAAACATGTTGTTCCTACCCCTAGAGGAACAAGGCTAACAAACCACAGCAATTCACAGAAGTTCTCCACCAGAAACTGCTCAAAAACAAGTCAATTCAGGATCATTTCAGTGGCTACACTAGCTGTTTGCGCTGAATGTCAAAGCCAACACTGGCAACCTGCATTGAATGTCAAATGGAACATTGGCTACCTGCGCTGAACGAGAGTGGACAAGTGGCAAGCTCATTTCTCAAGGTGTCAAAACCCAGGAAGCTTCCAAAATGACACTTGCCTCAGGGAATTCGACTGGTGATGAGTAAGAGGTTCCAAATCTCCAAGTGGAAGCAAGAACCTCCAAGTGGACTCAAGAACTGACAAAGGGAGAGGACACTAGTCAGATCTCAAGCTGACTCATCCTCTCTCCAAACATCTATATATGGATCTCTCCTCCATGAGATCTGGAGGCTGGAATTTTGTTATTGCAAAGAATTGTTGTTGGTTTGAGACTGGAATCATTGGCTGCTTAATGCTTTGAAAGGGGTGAAGATAGGAATTCCATTTGTTGGGAAGGAGATGCTAGATTGGAGCCCTCTGGGTTGTATCTCTTCCTGAACCTTGTTATTCATCAATAAAGCTATCTTGGTTTCTCCTATATTCTGATGTATTCTTGATGTATGAATGTATTAGTGTATTTGGTTTATTTCTAATCCTAAACTAGTTATGAATGTGAATATATGTCTTTGTGTAGTGTTCTTCTCTTGTCGCAAGTAGATGTTCTCTTGTCGCAAGTAGTTGTTCTCTTGTGATCTTGCAGGAAGTTGAAGCTGGATAAGCAAGAAGGCAAGTAGCTGTGAACACCCAAAGAGAAGAGAGACCAGATCGAGGGACAAACGGAAGACACCGGTAAGTCTATTGATCTCTCTTCTTTCACATTTCATAAAGGAAGAAACCAACATAGTTGTACTCGTTTGTTGCTAAGGCACTGTCACACCTTAGGTGGATAGGATCGTCCTGCATAGGCATTTTTCCCCACAACAAAGGGTCTCCCAAACCTTCCAACCATCTCCTAAACCTTCCATCCATCCACCAACACCCCTAAGCCACCTGCCACATCACCAGAAAAGATTAGCTTGCACACTTGATTTTTCATGAAAAGCATAAAAAGACAAAAAAAAATTACTACGGTCCTTTACATGCATAACGGTCATGTTTGATGTTTATAATTTCCGTGCTTAGGACATTAGAATTTGTTCATGTTAATTTAGCATTATTGCAAAGCATAGCTCTTAGCAGTTAATTAGGAAATGGTGCGCCTTAGCATTGAATTTCATTCTTTTTCATTACTGCATTAGATTAGCTCTCTCTTAGAGTAGATTTCTATTTCTTTCATCAAGGAACTGAGCTTCTTCTGAATCCATAGAAATCTAGCTTGAAAACCCTAGTGGTCTCTCTCCATCTGAACTGTGAAAAAATGAAAAACCATCACTTTTACTTGTCTGTACAACACTGTCACCTCCAAGTTTGTATGAACCCTCGGTCGATAAAGTAAAGTTGGTAGCCGAGGCGTTGCAACATTCTTGCTGCAATACTAGTGCTCATCACTTTTTGGCATTGTTGCCAGGGAGGTGTCTGAGTAATATGTGATTACTACTTTCTTTCTTCTATTTCTTGTTTCTAATATGTTGCCATTAGTTTCATTCCTCCAAAAGCAATTTAGTTTTCTTCCTTTTCATTCGGCATTATTTTCATTCATTTCCATTCTACAAGTTAGATTTCAATCAAGTAGTTAATATTTTCATTCAATTAGTAGTTTTCATTTAGTTTGCAATTTCAATTATGCAAGTTATATTTCAATCAAGTAGTTAATATTTTCATTTAGTGAGTAGTTTTCATTTAGTCTGCAATTTCAATTCTGCAATCACTTTCAAAGTTTTAAAAAATCACAAAACCAAACGAAAAACATTTCCTTTCATGCCTCATAGGAATAGGGATAACTTAGGGAAATTTTTTCCAAATACGCCCACTACATCAAGCAGCCAACCTTCCCTCTTCTTCAGTAGCTGTGTTGGATTGTTGGGGCCTGACCTAGGTTCAGAAGTAATTTAGCCAAACAAATCCCGAAACTACCATCCCTTTCGGCAACAGTCCGCGGTGCACAGACTGAGGTCTCACCCGAGGTAGTATGGGAGGGTGCTGGAACTAGGTTTCCACACCCTAGGGATGTCTTGATGAAATCTAGGAAGTTCATGAACCAAACCTGCACGCTTGCGCTGCTCCGCGCAGCCGTATGTCCTTCACAGCTTATACAACTGCTTCCGCGCAGCTCTGTAAAGAGCACGAAAAGGTTTTTTTTAGATCCTTTATCCTTACTATGATATTATTATAGATCTTAAATTAATTATGTGGTCCCAATATTCTCATTAATCATTCGACATTCATAACAGGTGCGCACAATCATAAAACTGTAAAGAGATGCATAAATATAATAGAATCATAGACACATAATATTTCAGAATCAACTTATCTTTTATTAATTCTCCATCCAAGTACAATCCCAACTTTTCCCTACACACTTAGCTGGAGGGGTTCGCGCACTCAGCTGCGAACTCTACTAGGCCTCTATGCACTCAGCTGCAGAGCCTCTACCTATCACTATGACCCAATACCTTCAGATCTACTTCTAACTTCTAACCATGCCTTACATTACACTTGACCAAAGTTTGGGCTTCAAGCCCCAAAAACTTGTTATGGGGGGGGATCCGCTACCTAACAGGCCCCGAATAGAATCATCGCGACTCATCCCAGGTCACTCTGCTGGTGCAGCGATCTTTGCGTGAATTCCATCCAACTGTGATTGTGTTGCGCTAAGATCCGCAGCGCACTGCTCTGCCATCCGCTGGATCTGCTCTGCTCACTCGGCTGAATGCTTATTGGCAGGGTCAAATCCCTATCTCAGGTCATGCATCGCTTTCATTTGTGTGAGTTTTCCTACGATGTTGGCGATGATGAGGAAGGCCTCATCAATCCAAGGCTGGACGCGTGCTTTAAGTACTTCCTCTTTTTGGCCTACTGCATCCACTTGCTCCTTCAATGCCTTTGCTTGTTGTTGTCTCGTGAGCTGCTGAGTTAAGACCACTATATTCGCCATCCTGCACACACTATCATATTGCATTTGAAGCTCCGGTGCCTCTGTTTCCAATCATTGTATGGTGGGGTCCTCCTGTAAGGTTGTGAGGACCCTAAAGGATTCTTCCAACAAGGTGGTGTAGCTCTGCACTACCTGTTCAATTTCTTCTAGCCCTTTTCAGATATCACCAGTGCGTTGTTCTCAAACTTTTGGGGGCGTGGAGGGCTACGCTTTAATCATAGTTTAGCAATTTGTAGGTTGAGATCTAGCTGGATCCTCATAGCTTCCTCCTTTGCCTCGCGCAATCCACTGGCCAATTTGTGGATTTGCATTCCTATGGGTATATCTATCACAATTTCCAGTTCTGGGACGTGGCGACATGCTTCCTCTACGATCTGCTCCAACTGTTGGTTCTGTGCCACTACTTCATCGCATTGTAGGCTAAGCTATTTTATGTTGATTCATTGTTCACTTAACATTTGCACTGCGCTTCCATCCCTAGTGCGAAGTTATGTAGTCGCTTCGTCCTGTAGCTGGTATAAAATATCCTGCGGAAGAGCAACCAAGTTTTGGCTGAGTCCCTTGATCCTTCCTACCGTGGCTCTATCCTCCATGTTGTCCGCTGTCAGTGCTCCTTCCAGTAGCGTGAGGGTGTTAGTCATCTTGGCCTACAATCACTACTCTTTTGCCGATGTTCCCACAACACTGTAGGTGACTACCGTTCCTTCTTGTGGGGGCCGCACCTGAAGTCCCTCGAGTTGTACCCTGAGGGCCCCCAACACATTCTTCTACTCCACCATTTCTTTTTGGATCACTTCCCTGGTGACCTCATGAACTATGTCTCCGATGTCATATAGATCACTCTCTATTAGTGTAATAGGCTCCCCATCTAGTTTGGATGCCTTGGTCTTCTTTCGTGGCTCGTTTCGTTCCATACCGTGTGGCCATTTCAGTTGTGTTGATGTCATGCTTGGGTCTGCACCTTCCACCATGTCATCTGTCCCCTATCCTTTGGTTAGACCCGAGCCTCTTCCCTCCTACGTCGTGGCTGCCCCAGCTATCAGTGTTGTTGCTGCTTTGTCCATGGCCTTGGTCTTCTCCGCAGTGGCCTTTGCTGCCTTACGGGAAGCCCTTACCTCCTCAGCGAATTTCTCATTCCTCTTCTGTTGTGCCAGCAGCTTGGTGGCATCCTTTTGTCTTTGTATCATTGCCTCATTGCAAACTGCCAGATCCAGGGTGCGCCACTCGGGTGGCCATGAGTCGAGCACCGTGAACACAATGTCATCAATCACAATGAAGGGGATTTTGGTCCATTTCTACTCAGGATATTTCTACACCCTGATATACACATTGTGTATATCTGCCTTAAAGTATGCAAAACTCGCAGACTATCGTATACTGTGGGGGATAGGCATGGCCGCTTGTTGATCCACATCCATAAGCTCGCCTCCATGAGTATCCAGAAGAACTTTGTCTCACAAATCCATGTGGCATCCCTTGTCGCCCATAGCGACGCGTACTTTTCTTCCTCTGGTAAGTCTTGATTAAGAGGAGGAAACTGACTGTCCTCCAGCAATTCCCCTGTGACCAACAAGATGGATAAGAGAAACCATGCGTAGTGAAAGGTCTTACCCTATTCTTAGGCCTCCTTGTAGTTTGTTGGGAACTCCTCGCAGAGGAACTGTGCCCAATTGAACTGTACCCCCTCAGTGCATTGCTCGGCTAGCGCGATGACCGTTTCTAGTACCTCGTTGCTGTGACATTTTCTAATTACTTTTCCTGCTAGCAGCTGGGTAGCTACGTGCACCCCTTTTCTTAAATGGTAATAATGACATAACCCCTTTTCTTCTTCTACAACTTGTATTTCTTCTTCTTGGCCACTGCGAGTGCCAAGTCTCCACTTTGGCCAACTATTTCCACGGGGTCCCTTCTCGTACAAGGAAGCTGAGAAATCCTATGCATAAGCTTCACTGTGATGGGAATCGGCTCCTCCAGCCACAAGTATCCATCATGCACTAGACAAAGCAGTTGCTTGATGATGAATATCGTGATTAGTGCCCGGTGATAGTGTGGAATTCATAGTAGGTGGAGTAGCCCGACCTCCTCCACACCGCGCAACCATTTCTGCAACTTTAGCACTGTAACTAACCCCTCCTTGCTCTGTTTCATGAGTTGGCTAGTTTCCAAGTGTGGGAACTTTTCATTTTCCGCAAGGTCCCAATCTTCAAATTTCATCAGGGGCATGCAACCTAGAACAGATCCTTCAAACAAAATTCCATCTGGGAGAAACGAGGTTTGGAGTGTGCTCTTAATGACAACTAAATCTTTGGGTACTTTCACTCTCCCTTTCCATAGGGGGACATACTTGGGTAGTTTTTCTTTAGCACGCACTAGCTGAATGTCTTCCTCCATTTCTTCATCCACCTCGATTTCTTCTACGAATGCTTGGAAATCCTCCTCCTCGTCATCTGTCTTAAGATTAATAGTCTTTCCCTTGTCTTCCATAGATAGTTTAACAAACCTTGGATTTCGCGGGGACATGCGAACTAGTCCCGCTGTCTGTGGATTCATCTTAGGCCTCGGCGTTGGGGCGATTTTGGAATTTTTGGTCCCACCTATAGCGAAGGGATCTGGTCTACTTCTTCGGTGGTACTTTTGACAAATCCCACACCTCTCTTACTAGTTGTCATCTTTCTGAGAGATTTTTCGGTGTACATCACAAGAAATTTTATTTGTCGACGTGTTTCGAACCAACTAATGTGGTTCATCGTCAGGATAAGATGAATGAGCATATCAGGCATTGCATGTTAAATAAATAGAGCAGAAACTCCAACGGCTAAAAAACGGCTATATTGTATCTAGTCATTGTCAATATAGCCGGTTTTTAGCCGTTGGAGTTTCTGCTCTATTTATTTAACATGCAATGCCTGATCTGCTCATTCAGCTTATCCTAACAATGAACCACACTAGTTGGTTTGAAACGCGTCGAAAAATAAAATTTCTTATGATGTACGCCGAAAAATATCTCAGAAAGTTAATATGGATCACAGAAGCCTCAACTCAATAGATGTCATCTTGTTTGAGTTGTCTATAGTTGTTCGAGACTTTGGAGGCTCAAACGCCACTCGACACTCAACACTATGGGCTCTCTTTAACAGCTCAAATCTCAAACAAACAAGTGTTGTCTCATGGCCCGCCTTGGTAGTTTTATACTGTCCAGTGAATTTGAATTTGACTGTTTCCCCATTTCTGAGTCATTAATGCATTCTTGGATGCAGATCGTCCCAAATCTATTTCAGACTCCGTGTCTTAATTGCCTGCCATCCGCTCCTCATTGCCTTAACTTGGACATCTTGTCATGAACAGTGATAACAACGGTCACTTCCCAACCTACTCGCATGGCAGCGCAGCCCTCTATGCACGGTCGCGAACCCTATGACATTCCAATCCTGCACGCAACCTCTATCTCATGCAGCTCCCCATATAGACTCTTTTATAGTCATGTGCTCTCTTTCAATTGCTTGGAGCGCTAATACTGTGCTTCCTATGGATAATCAGCTGGTCGCACCACCGATGCGAGGCTTTAATTTACTTTCCAACCCGGTCCGCAGGCACCCATCAATTACCCTTACATCCATCAGTGCATCACGTTCTTCCTTGTATAGTGTGCTCCCCTATTTACTTTGTTTAGTAAGGTGCGGTCATAGCGAGGGTAGTAGGATCTCAAATTATTCTAATGCAGTAGTATGGCTGGCTATACCTTGTCCCATCGTGCTGATTTTCTCAGCACAGCATCGTTGTGCGACTTCGGTTTCCAATTTATTGATTTCTCCGTCCAATATCATGCTTTTCTTTCTCAACCATATGCAATATTCTTTGCATTCGTGAAGTTTCAAATTCCCTTGCTGAATGGCTTCGTGTAACTGCATAATTCCTTTACCTGGGTCCTCACGCACTGTCCCAACTGTGGGAGCTGTTATATGGGTATTCTTCTCTACTTTTATGGTTTTGTCTCTTCTCGTCAGTGTTGGGGTCATTTTCGTGCTCAGGTTTCTACTCATGGCTTCATAGGCCCATTGAACCGCTGGCACGCACAGGTCCCAATTAGTTCATCTCACCTGGTGAACTCTCTTCATGATTCTACATAGACTTTTGAATGTTCCGATGTGAAATATTTGTGGGGCGCGTCGCTTTTCCTGCTACTGCGTCTAGTTCTGATTTTCAATCCTTAGTCTAGGGTGTGCTCATGTGGGTTGCACAGAACACATCTACACCCATCAACACAGGTGGGCCTGCAAGCTGCTTCGCCCTCACTTCCCTGCTCTCGTTTGACATTGGGGACTTCCAAACCACAAGCTCATCCACCTTCTACATTCGCGCCAATTTACAATGGTCTCCTAATGTGTACTCCACCATTGTGAGGGTGTTGTGTGTAGCGCCCATCCCAACACACTGTACCGCTTCTGTTCTGGTACTACACTTTCAAATCTGTCTAGGAATTCATCCATCACTATTACTCCATCATATGTTGGAAATTCCCTTGCCTCTGTCATCACACAACGTAGTGATCTAGTCATCATGTCGCAAATTCAGTGTTGTCACTTCGTGCAACTGGTTTTTCCAGTGTTTTACTTCTTCATCTGAATCTGAGGTACAAGAACTGTCGCACTTCCATGAGATTCTCCCATTTTCAGATGGGTCCACCCGCTCTTGGCCTTGTGTGGTTATCTGGTAATTACAATCTAGCTCATCGTTGCGCACATGTTTAGTGTAGCATGCTCCTTCGGCTGGGTCTAGCGGAACTACTATGTGTAGGGACTTTTTCTCAAATATCATATTCCGCTTCTTCACGTTGATGACTCCATTCATATCAGCGGCCTGTTGGCTAGTTGAATTGTTTATGAATTAAACATTCAAGTACCACATTAATTGTCAACTAGGGAACGTCTTTTTATTTCAAAGGCTACTGCGTACTGTATGTACTTAAAGTCTAAAAGCATCGAAAAGCTGTAGTATATGTAATTCTTACGCTATGTCATTACAGTACTTGTTAAGATGAAAGCAATTAATTAAAACTACGAATCTGGAAAGCGAAATAATGGATGCTCTGTTGGCAGAGGATCAGGACCCTATCCTCCAGATGGGGACGTTCAGCACCTGCCCCTGTAATCAGATTTACTGACGCACACTGCACTCTCATTCACCGGTGAGAAACAAACTCAAGTGATTAATGAAACAGAGTATTAGCAAAACAAAGAATACCAGAGGTAATGCTATCAAATCCAAACAGAGTACCAGAAAGAAACTACTGCACACTTACACACTTGACAAGAAAGTAAATGGGTGAATCTTGTGAGGAAGGTGGGCCCAGTCCCTCTCACAAGATTCCCCAAGAAAACGAAGACGGGATTAAGTGCTCAAAACAGTTTTATATTCATCTGCCAAAAAGATTAAATACAATAGAGTTCAGACTTGCTGATGTGCTCAGAATCTCGATTACAGACTGACCATAGACACCGACTAATCCCTTTTTCATGTAGATGTCTCCTCTTTATAGAGGAGACATCTATTACAATAAAGTATTACAGCCTATTCAGTTAACCCATCTTGTCAAAAATAAGCAATTCAGAGTGCTGTTACAACAGTATGATAATACATTCTTTTCTTGAGCTTTAGCTGTTACACAGCGGGTAACTGACTTTGACCGTCTTCTCGGGATCTTCATATTCCTTCGCCATTTCCCCATGCTTGTTCATGCTGACTGTGTTCTTCTTTCTTTAGACTTCCTCTTGATTATGCCACGTCAAGATTCTTTAGATAGCTGCCATCTGTTGTTCGTGGCTGTTACAAAATAGCTTGCTTTAGGTAATTGCTGTTGCTGACTGTAGCAACTACGGAGTTGCTTCTTCTGGTGTTGCAGCAACTGCGTGGTTGCTGTTTCTGGTGTTACAGCAACTGCGTAGTTGCTGTTTTTGGTGTTACAACAACTATACATTGTAACTCCTGCAAGCTTAAGACAATTATTTGACAATTTAGTCAGCGTTTCCAAGGATAAGTATAAATATATTCACGAATATGAAATAAACAATTAAACATAGATATGCGGAAGGTTACTTCATACCTTGGGGTTAATATGTCATTATAAAATAAAAGCTTTCAACTTATGACTGCAAAAGGGTAATGATACAGCAAAAGATAAGGTCAAAAATAGGTCAATTGTGAGTCCCAACATCCCCCCCAACTGAAGAGATTGCATGTCCCCATGCAATGTCTACTCTGAGTCTGAGTCGGAGAACTGGGACGAACAATGCAGATTACTAAGACAATAGCTGTAGGGAGTAACATCAAACTTGTCTCTGAAACCACAAACAGTTTGTATATGTTTCCATGCTGCTGCCTCTTCTCTGTTAGAAAGTCCAAACTGGCCCTTATACTGATCACCCGGCAACCATAAAAGTGGGAACTTGAATTTGTAACCCATCCAATTCTCAGCACAACGTTGCACGCATTCAACATACCGAGGTACCCTTGATAATGCTACTTGCAGATTTGATGGGTTATACGGGTGATATTCCTTCCTTTCTGCGGGGCAGTTATCCCAAAATAATTTATTTGCTTTAACAGCCAATGATGCTTTGGTCTTTACATACTGCTGACAGTCTGTTAGGACCTCTGCTCGCAGTCTCATAACATGATCCTTCATATCATCATTGTCTATCATTTTTAAGTGTTGTAAAATGAAAGTGGCAGCGTTCTGTGGTTCAGACCGAATCCACAAAAGACAATTCTGTTCGTTTTGGAGGCCTGAGACATAGGCGTTTTGCCAGGTAAGCTGATTCGCCAAAAAGGAGATGAAAGCTCTCAATTGTATGTCACCTACTACAGGTGTCATATTCATGTTTCTTTCTTCAGATACAGCCTCATTATGGAGGTACAATTCACATAGCAGGTTTTGGTCGCTTTTGGGTGCCTCTGCAAAAGTCTTCATAAACTGATCTGCTGTGACCACTTGATGAGGCCTCCCCTCTTTGATAGCCTTCAGCTGAATGAATGCAAGCCTTTCCCTTAAAAATGTGGCATAGTTAAAGGAGGGTTTCCTTGTGGCGAGCATCCTTTGACATAACTCAAACATCTGGGACATCCTGTGTTTCAGTTCCTTAATTTCTTTATACTGGGCCCTACACTGTTCCAGTGCTTCCCAATTCTTATAAGCATGGTCAAACCAGGTCCCTTTCTGTTGTTCAAATGCTTTGCCTTGAGAGTGATGATATTCTCTCCACCATGTACGTTTCAATTCCTGAAAGCTTTCTGTTTCTATACATGCATCACTAACAGTGGGAAGCTCTGTTTGCATACAGGCATCACTCAGAATCATCTGTTCTGTTGAATTGGGCTGGGATGATCCAGCATCTCTCTCTTCATCTTTAACCAGAGCTTCTTCTTGTATATCAGATTGGGTAGGCCGGGGTGAGTCCTTATTTTCTTCTTCCTTTTCTTCCTGCATAGCGTCGGGAAGCTCCTTTGTTTGTTCCTGTGCAGCCTCTGAGGAACTTACTGGTTCTTGTGTGTCAGTAAGTTCTTGATCTTGTGCATCTTAAGGTGAACTTACTGGTTCTTGTGTGTTAGTAAGTTCCTGGTCTTGGTCTTGCATGTTCTCTGGATGACCTGTTGGTTTTTGTGTAGCAACAGGTCTCACTGACTGCACTTCTGTTGAAGCTCCTGTTGGTTCTTGTGTATCAACAGGGCTTTCTGACTGCACTTTTTCCAGAGATCCTGTTGGTTCTTGTGTAGCAACAGGTCTTTCTGTCTCACCAGAGAATTGTGGAATTTTTACTTCAGCATCAGCAAACTCCTTTGTTTCATTTTCAGCCGCGGGGGCTTCCTTTATTGGTTCTTGTACTAACCTATATCCTGCCTGAGCATATATCTCACCACAACTTGTACACAGATATTCGATATCTTTGCTTTTCTCTGCTGCCGACGCTGCTCTTGCTAAAACATGCAGGCTGAATTCTTCTTGATATGCTTCCCTGATTCTTATTATCTCTTCCTGGTAATCCTGAATCTGAGCTTTCAGAAACTCAATTTCTTCTTGCAGGGTGGGTATAGTAGGCTGATCCTGTGAGACAGTGGATTCCAGTGGAGGCAGAGGTTCTGCTACGTCAATTTGATCAATATTTCCCACAGGTGGTTCTTGTGTGTCACCCGGGGTAGTGGCTGGTTCTTGTGTTGCAGCCACTTGCTCGCTATCATTCTGGGTGTCGGCAGCTGGTTCTTGTGTATCAGCTGTCTTAAGATATGATGCCACGAAGCTATGAACGCTCTGCATCTCAGCCTCTGTGGGTGAAGGAGAGGGGTTTCGAGGAGTGGCTGGAGTGCGGGGTTTTAAAGCAATGGATGGTGAGGTGGAGGAATTAGGGGATCCAACTACTGCCGTTTTTCGTTTTGGTAAAAAGGCAGGGAATTGGGGTGTTTTTCTCTTCCTGCTGGCTCTTGAGGTCGGAACAGTAGTCGGGGTGGTGGGTGCTTTGGTTGAAACCCTCGTTCTTCTTCTTTTTACTGGGGTTTTCTTTGCCTGCTGCATTTTTCGCTTAAGCTGCGTAATTGGGATATTATCGTCGGAATCATCAGTAGAGATACTGAGTATGGGGGCGGGAGAATTGGTTCTTTTGGGAGACATGGTTGATTCCGCTGCTGCTTGTTCATTTTCTGCAACATGCAGAGGTGTTTGCTGGGGTTGTTCGGGAATATGTTCTGTCTGCTGAGGGTTTTCCAAAGGGGTTTGCTCAGGGGTGTCGTCCGTTTGTTGAGGAGGCTCCTGGTCTCGCTGAGGTGTGTCCTCAGCTTGACGAGGAGTTTCCTCTTCTTGATGAGGACTACCCTGCACAGGCTGTGGAATTCTTTCCTCCGGATGGGGATTAATGGGGGGTGGAGGGATGTTCAGAGGAAGGGCTTTGTTAATCAGCAGTTGGATTAGGCGATGGTGTTTTAGGGAGAGAGCTGGATTCTTCGCTTTCATAGCATATCGTGCCATATTTTTAAGACAACCCAGCAAATAATATGGCATGTTCAACAATTAACCATTTCTTAAGTGATTTAACAGAACGAAGTCATGCTGATAGATTACCTGGTAACGACCTTCGCATGTTAGATACTGCTTGACGAATTCAGCGACTCTTGGCCATGGTTGAGGTAACGACCGCAATGCTACACCTCTACCCTTGGTTTCTACTTCCTCGCCCCGACGGAGAAAGTCTTGTTGCGCGTTCAAAATCAAGTGCTTCCTGCTGAACCACCTTGTTCCAGTGGCTGGGAGTCCGGTGACTTCGGCTATGAATTCTTTCGTAACCAGAACTTGAATTCCTTGGACGACAGAGAATCCTTCTGTCAAATTGCATGTGAATTCCAGGACTTGCTGCTTGTCAAAGTCCGGAAGTCTCCTGAAATATTCTATCCATCCGGCTTGCAAGAAAATTTGGTAAATTTCTGGAAAGAGCTCCAGAACTGCTGTCGTGCCTGGTTCATGAGTGATGAGGGTTCCTCCCATGGCTTTTGTCTCGGTAAATCTTCAGAGTTCGGGGCCGAGCTACCGATTTCAACTCAGAGTATTCATCACAAATGGTAACATGCTGTAGTTTCTACATACAACCGGGAGAATTAAGGGTGGCAGTTGTTGGCGTGGTTTACCATTATGGAAATTGCTTTGGTAACCCCCCCCCTTCCTACGTGTGAATGATATGATTGGGAAATGCAATCATTTGATGGACCTATCAACCTTTTTCTGCTTATCTATTATTTAATGCTTATTCATAAACGCGCGTACCTTCGTCCTTTACCTTTTTTTTTTTTTTTTGATCGCTGCGTCAAAAAGTCTTTTCTCGTCTGCTGTCAAATTATAATCATTACCGCGGATCTGAAAGCACGGGAATATGGGCGATTTATAATGATAATGACGAGAAGTGACGGTGACGTACTGTAATCATCACGAAAGGTGGTATATTTCGTGTGGAAAGGATATTTCGGATCAGGAAGCAATATCGTGGCACCGAGATTGGTGTTGCAGCAACAGAGAATTACCGTTGGGGCAACTGGGATTACGGGGAAACGTTTGTAAAAACGGGGAATGTGCTGGAGAAATGGAACTAGTGTTACAGCAACAGGAATAATGTTGGGACAACGGGAAGTGGTGTTGCAGCAATGGGGATAGTGCCGCAGCAACATGTTGTTGCAGCCACGGGAAATGGTGTTGCAGCAACAGGAAATGGTGTTGCAGCAACAAGAATTCGGAGTCCGCCTAGTAATTCCTTTTGAAGCCTTTGCTCTCAGCTACTTCCCATGCTACATCTGCAAAATCTCGAAATATAATATTGCACTCCTTGGCAGGATTTATTAGTTCCTAAAAAAAAAATGTCTAATCCTAAAAATTACATAAATAATAGAAATTCAAGTGCTTTGAGGGACAGCAAGTTCCCCTAGAAAAGAATACTGTTTTATTGCCATGCAAGTGGCTTTAAAGTCCTCTTTGGAAACCGGCCGCTGATACAACCGAAGTCGGTAGCCATTCACTAACAGTGGTGTTCTGTTTCCATCAATTGTTAATAGTCTAACCGTTCCATTTGGGAAAACAGTATCCACTTCATACGATCCCAGCCATCTTGTTCTCAGCTTCCCTTGAAAGTTCTCGAAACGTGAGTCATAAAGAAGAGCCCAGTTACCTTTCTGGAACTGCTTTTGTTTAATGGTTTTGTCATGCCATCTGCTCCTTTGTTGCTGTATCATAGTTGTTTGGTGGACAGCATCCAGTCTTTTCTCGTCCAGCTCCTGCAACTGCTGCAACCTGGCTGTCTGTGCATCAGTTAAATCAAGGTTAACAGCTAAGGCAGTTCTTAAGGTTTTAATTTCAAATTCTATAGGAAAAATAGCATTCTTTCCAAAAACCAATTCATAGGGTGAAAATCCTGTTGTGTTTCTCCAAGTGGTTCTGTAGGCCCAAAGAGCCTCGGGCAAACGCTGAAACCAGTCCCTTCTATTCTCCTTTATTGTTTTTGTTAAGATAGCTTCTATGACCTTATTGGTGCTTTCCACCTGCCCATTTGCTTGGGGGTGGTAAGGTGTGGTCATCTTATGCTTGATATGATATTTCTGAAGCGTATCTTTGAAACTGTGAGAATTAAAAGGAGGTCCTCCATCAGTGACTAATTCTCTGGGTAGTCCAAATCTAACAAAGATTTCTTCAAATAAGAATGTTAGTACCGCTTCTTCATTAGCTTTAATGAGTGCTTTGGCCTCTACCCATTTAGTCATGTAATCTGTGCATACTAAAATGTAAACTCTTTGATTAGATGGAGGATTAATGGGACCTACAAAATCTAATGCCCATTTCTCAAAGGGTTCGAGAGTTACCTAAGGGTTGAGTGGCATTTCATCCCTATGGTTGGGCCGGCCCATTCTTTGGCAGCTATCACAAGCCTTCACATATTTTTTAGCATCTTTAAAAAGTGATGGCCAGTAATAACCCATTCTAAGCACCTTGTGAGCTATTCTTTTATCTGCAAAATGTCCTCCACAAGGACCATCGTGACAAGCTTTCAATATGTCATAAATCTCATCTTCCCCAACGCATCTCCTGATTTCTTGATCTATTCCTGTATGGAACAGACACCCGCTTATCCAGCTGTACCTAGCACTTTGCTGGATGATCTTCCTTCTTTCTCTGTGTGATAGGTGTGATGGTAATTTTCCTGCAACTAGGTAATTGGCAATGTCTGCATACCAAGGTGAGTGAGCAGATACTGTAAATAGATACTCATCAGGAAAAGAATCATCTACTGGAACATTTTCATTGGTTTTTAAACGAGAAAGAAAATCAGCAACTACATTTTCTTTTCCTGGCCTATCTACAATTGTGATATCAAATTCCTGTAATAGTAACAACCACCTGGTGACTCGAGCATTAGTAATTGATTTATTCATTAAATACTTGATGGCCGAGTGGTCTGTATGCACAAAGGTAGTATAGCCAGTAATATAATGCCGAAATTTATTAATAGCATAAATAACTGCTAAAAATTCTTTCTCAGTTACTGTATAATTTAACTCAGCTGGTGTCATGTTTTTGCTAATGAAATAGATAGCATAGGGGAGATTGTTTTCTTCCTGACCCAGGACAGCTCCAATTGCCTTGTCTGAGGCATCAGAGGAAATGTGAAAGGGTAATGCCCAGTCGGGTCCTCTCAAAATAGGAGCTGTGGACAACTGATGCTTAAGTTTATTGAATGCAGTCTCACAGTCATCAATCCACTTGAATTCAGCATTTTTCATTAATAACACAAACAAAGGAGAAGCTATTTTAGAAAAATCCTTAATAAATCTTCTGTAATATCCGGCATGTCCTAAAAAACTTCTCACCTCTGTTTGTGTTTTGGGGATAGGAAGGTTCTGAATCACCTGAATCTTAGATGGGTCGACTTGGATTCCTAAAAATGAAATGAAATGACCTAATACAATGCCCTGGTTCATCATCATGTGGCACTTTTCAGTGCTTAAAGCGAGGTGTGCTTCAATACACCTCTTGAGTACTTTTTCAAGGTTTTGCAGGGCATCTTCAAAGGTCACTCCATAAGGAGTGAAGTCGTCCATGAATATTTCTAATGAATTGTTTAACATATCAGAAAAAATTCCTATCACCGCTCTCTGAAATGTCGCTGGAGCATTACACAACCCAAATGGTAGTACTCTATAGGCAAAGGTTCCCCATGGGCTGGTAAATGTGGTTTTGTCCTGATCCTGGGGTGCAATCCTGATTTGGTTGTATCCACTAAACCCATCCAAGAATGAGAAGAATTTCTTACCTCCTAAGTTATCCAATACTTGATCAATAAAAGGTAAAGGGAAATGATCTTTTTGGGTTGCTTTATTTAATGATCTATAGTCTACACATACTCGCCATTTCCCGTTCTTCTTTGGTACGATTACGAGTGGAGAAACCCACTCGCTGTCAGATATTGGATATATGAATCCTGCATTTAAAAGTTTCTGGAGTTCCTCCTTCACAATTTCTCTGAGGTTAGGGTTCATTCTTCGTTGGGGTTGACAGACTGGTCGGGATCCCTCCTTAATGTATATACGATGAGTACATAATTCAGGGGAGATTCCTTTCATGTCTGTGTAGTCCCATGCGAATGCTTCTTTGTTTGCTTGGAGTAACTTTATTAATTTCTATTTTTCATCATCAGTCAAATCAGGATTTATATTCAGCATTTTACCAGGTTCAATTTCAACTGTTGTGCTCTTGGAAGAGTTGCCTAATGTTGTCTGGCATAAGTTTTCATCTTTCATATTCTGCTGGGATTCAGGTTCTAGGATTGCAGCGAAGTGATTAAATGTTTCTGGATTAACCGAAGAGGGTTCAGAGATAAAACTACTAATTAGTTCATCTTCGGTGGAATCTTTAAAGGTCAAAGCTTGCCCAATAGTTAATATCGGTTGGGTTTCCTCATCCTCATAGTCTACCCATATAGAATTGTCACTATTAATCATGGGAGTGGCATGGGGATAGAGGGTCAGCTGTTTAGTTTCTTGTCCATTGGAGATGGTCATTGATCCAGATCTACAGCTGATGAAAGCATCTGTTGTAGCCAACCAAGGTCTCCCTAGAATCAACGGATGACCTCCCAACTTTGTTTTGGTTTGTAAAATCACAAAGTCAACCGGGTAGTTCCAGGATTCTACAGAGATTATAAGGTCTTCAATGACCCCTTCAGGTTTGATAGTAGAATGGTCAGCTAATTCTAAGATAGTAGGAGTTTCCCTGATAAAATTTTTCAGCTGGAGCAATTGAGCTGTTTCGAGAGTCATGATATTTATTGCAGCTCCTAAGTCTACTAAGACTTTAGAGATAAAGGTTTTTCCGACCTGGACTGTTACTGTAGGGTGACCAGGGTCACCATACTTGACAGGGTAATCTTTTTCAGTCATTAAGGCGGTTAATTCCCCCATCACATGAACTGTGAGGGGGTCCTTAGCCTTCCTTCCAGGTTTCTTTACACAGATGTCTCTAATAGTTCTAGCGTATATAGGAACATCCCTTAGTGCTTGCAATAATGGGATTTTGACATACAAGTTCTGTAACTCTCCTAAAATATTGAAGGTAGGTTGGTCAGGTGTTTTAGTGAGAGCCAATCTTTCAGGGAATGGTGGATCTACCGTTTGGTTGTTATTGTTAGGTGCTGTTTCTACTGTTTCAGTACTATGGTTAGCTGGTTTCTCTTTTCTAGTCTCTTCTTTGTCAGAGTCCGTGATATCATCTATAATAGGTTCAACTATTCTCCCTGAGCGAAGGTGGATATCATTACATTGCAGGGGAGAAATAGACTAATTTTGAATGCCAATAACTTGCAAGGCCTTATTATTATTCGGATTGCGGTTAGGTTGTATAGGCAGCTGTGGTCTCATTGCCTGATTATTCGGAGGATTATTAGATGGTAAGGAAAGAGATTGTTGTTGTTGAGGAAAGGGTATCTGTTGGGCTGCCCAGTTTGGGTTCCATTGATTAAAGTATGGTTGCTGGGGGGCCCAAGGATTCCACATAGTGGGGTCAGGAAAAGGGATATTTGGTTGCTGCATAAGTGGAAAGTTCATTGTGTTGAAGGGTGGGTATTGCATTTGATTCATGGGTGGGTAAAAAGGAGAATTATTATTCCAACGATTGAATGTTGTATTAGAGCTCGTACCTTGTCTCTGCGGCCATTGCCTCCTCTGAGTCATTAGGTACACCGCTTCAGCTTCTTCTTCAGTTGTCTGCAGTGCTGCTTTGATTCCAGGCAGAGAGGGGCATTGCTGTGTTTCATGATCCTTTTCGCAGATTGTGCATATAGGCATCCTATCCAGTGGGCATTCTCTAAGTGGATGTTTTTCTCTGCATTTTGAACAGAAAATTGCCAGAGCAGCTTCTACTTCTGCCTGTTTCTTCTTGACCTGCAGAGCATCAATCTGTGAAGCAAAAGAACTTAGCATTTCAGTTTTAAATTCTTCTAATAAGTTACCTATCTCAGCTCTTGTTGCTCCTCCACTGGCTGACTTCTGAACCCTTGAATACACATTATCTCTGCTTTTTGATCTGCCTGCCGCTCCCCTTGAACACCGCATACAGAGCTTAATAATTTCATCAAAGGGTTCTTTAGAAATGTCCCCTTTCCCAAACATGTTCAGCATGTCCAGGCAATCATCTCTTACCCCTTTCAGCAGTATGGTCTTCAAAATGTCTTTGCTCATATTAGGATGATCAGATCACTGCAGATTATACTGTAATCTTTCCACGAAATCTTCCAAATTCTCGTCCTCTTTCTAGACCATTTTAAACAATTCCTCCTTTCTTTCTCTTGTCCAGCAGTAGTCTTGATACTTAGCCAGAAATCCCTCTTTCATTTGGTCCCAAGTGGTGATTGCCTGAGCTCCCAAGCTCATAAACCACCTCAGTGCGTTCCCTTTTAGTGTTGCTGGAAACAATTTCAGCTTCTGATTAGGACTTATGTAATCATAGCTTCTACACAGTATGTCGAATTCGAAGAGGAATTCGTCCGGATCTTCGGAGGACAACCCATGGAAATTGGGTAATGCCGAGAGTGGAATATTCTTCATGGGGGTTGTTCCTCTCGGAAGTTCCCCAATAGGGAATTCCAGGGTAGAGAGCGAGTTTTCCCCTCTCCCTTCTGTTCTGTTATCTTCCATCGGTATTTTCCCTGAATCACTCGCTTTGTCTTCTGTGTCTTCTGTTTCTTCAGGTTCCTCTACCGGTTCCTCGGTGTACTCTGGTGCTTCCAGCTTCCTCTCAGGTCCTATCACTTCCTCCGTCTGTTGGTCTGTTTGTGAGGAGTATTGGATCTGAGGTCTCCGGAAACTCGTCCTCTGTGACGCTTCGGCCTTAGAGATGATTTCGTCGATGTAAGTCTTCCTTCCTCCTTTGCCGCCTGTAAAATTAGGTTTCTTGCGTCCTCTCATACACCTGTTATTTTCACAAAGAAACCATTAATGCTTTTAGAATTCTTTAGTTGCCTTCCCCGGCAACGGCGCCAAAATGTTGGCTAGTTGAATTGTTTATGAATTAAACATTCAAGTACCACATTAATTGTCAACCAGGGAACGTATTTTTATTTCAAAGGCTACTGCGTACTATATGTACTTAAAGTCTAAAAGCATCGAAAAGCTGTAGTATATGTAATTCTTACGCTATGTCATTACAGTACTTGTTAAGATGAAAGCAATTAATTAAAACTATGAATCTGGAAAGCGAAATAATGGATGTTCTGTTGGCAGAGGATCAGGACCCTATCCTCCAGATGGGGACGTTCAGCACCTGCCCCTGTAATCAGATTTACTGACGCACACTGCACTCTCATTCACCGGTGAGAAACAAACTCAAGTGATTAATGAAACAGAGTACTAGCAAAACAAAGAATACCAGAGGTAATGCTATCAAATCCAAACAGAGTACCAGAAAGAAACTACTGCACACTTACACACTTGACAAGAAAGTAAATGGGTGAATCTTGTGAGGAAGGTGGGCCCAGTCCCTCTCACAAGATTCCCCAGGAAAATGAAGACGGGATTAAGTGCTCAAAACAATTTTATATTCATCTGCCAAAAAGATTAAATACAATAGAGTTCAGACTTGCTGATGTGCTCAGAATCTCGATTACAGACTGACCATAGACACCGACTAATCCCTTTTTCATGTAGATGTCTCCTCTTTATAGAGGAGACATCTATTACAATAAAGTATTAAAGCCTATTCAGTTAACCCATCTTGTCAAAAATAAGCAATTCAGAATGCTGTTACAACAGTATGATAATACATTCTTTTCTTGAGCTTTAGCTATTACACAGCGGGTAACTGACTTTGACCGTCTTCTCGGGATCTTCATATTTCTTTCGCCATTTCCCCATGCTTGTTCATGCTGACTGTGTTCTTCTTTCTTTAGACTTCCACTTGATTATGCCACGTCAAGATTCTTTAGATAGCTGCCATCTGTTGTTCGTGGCTGTTACAAAATAGCTTGCTTTAGGTAATTGTTGTTGCTGACTGTAGCAACTACGGAGTTGCTACTTCTAGTGTTGCAGCAACTGCGTGGTTGTTGTTTCTGGTGTTACAACAACTACGTAGTTGCTGTTTCTGGTGTTACAGCAACTACGTAGTTGCTGTTTTTGGTGTTACAGCAACTATACATTGTAACTCCTGCAAGCTTAAGACAATTATTTGACAATTTAGTCAGCGTTTCCAAGGATAAGTATAAAGATATTCACGAATATGAAATAAGCAATTAAACATAGATATGCGGAAGGTTACTTCATACCTTGGGGTTAATATGTCATTATAAAATAAAAGCTTTCAACTTATGACTGCAAAAGGGTAATGATATGGCAAAAGATAAGGTCAAAAATAGGTCAATTGTGAGTCCCAACACGGCCCAATCTATTCCTAGCAACACAGGATAAGGATTGCTATCATTGAAAATCTCTATTACTTCCAAGTCTATCTATGTGCTCGCACCTTCAATATCAACTGCTACCCCTTTGCAACCTCCCCATGGCCAAAATCTTCTGTTGGTTTGCCATTCGTAATTGAATAGGAGACCACTGTAATGCGCACCTACCCATATGTTCCCATGTCTTCTTCAGTAATACATTCGCGTCCGAACCCAGGACTAGGATTATCTGATCCATTTCATACTCGCCAATCTGTGCCATCAATATCATTTCCCTCCTGGTGTGCAATGCATGCTTTCCCAGTTTCCAGACTACACACGGTTCCCCTGACCCTATGCACCTAGTGATCAATTCTTGTAGTCCCTTAACTACCTTATTGTTGCGCAGTAGTTTCATGCATGTCTCCAAAAAGATAGTAAGCATAGAAGGATCCATCACTAGCTCTAGTTGATCCTTACTACCTGAAGTGGATGCCTCCTAGAAGCTCTTCTTAGCTTCCATGAATGTCTCCTTTGTACGTTCTAAGTCAAACTCAAGTTCCTTTGTAGGAGCCTTGTGAAACCATGTATCTTCCTCGAGCCGCTTCCCCTTATCCTCCCCTGTGGTCGCACCGCTTCTAAGCATCATGTTCACATTTGGGTCTTCTTCGCACGGTTCAGACCTCATCATTTGGATATTCTAAGTCAGAGGAGGCTGAAGTACCCCTTTCTCGCGCATCTATGTGATCAAAGTAGGACATTCTATAATTTCATGATCAAACTGAGCACATTATGAAGAGGATATTCTCGTTGAGTTGGTACAATCGCGGACGTAGTGCCCTAGTCCTCCGCAATTGTAACACATTAGTTGTCTGAGGCCCCTTCCTGGCCACATTCCTCCTAGTCCTCGACTTCGCCGATGAAATCCCATGTGTGCCATCCTCACTGCTGGGTTGAGGGCTCACATTTCTGTCTGCATCTGATATGCTAGGGTCTGATCCATCATTAGCTCATAGCTATGACAAGTACGCTCGTCGTGGCCTACCGACCT
The DNA here is from genome assembly GCA_031772625.1 of Pinus tabuliformis. Taxonomy (NCBI): domain Eukaryota; kingdom Viridiplantae; phylum Streptophyta; class Pinopsida; order Pinales; family Pinaceae; genus Pinus; species Pinus tabuliformis. The sequence continues at coordinate 769,466,226 of CM062815.1, forward strand.
GTAGAAATTACAAAATGACTCTTGGGGCGTCTTTATATACTTCTACAACAAATGACAATTATCCATCATGTGTTTTCGTACTATCTAACAGATCGCGCACCATAACGTGGGTGTCATACTTGGCCTTACCTGTGCCTCTGGTCTCAATGGCATTGGCCCCCCTCCTGCCAAGTAGTTCGCGAATACTAGACAATGGTCCTTGTCATGGCCCTAGCCATTGCATTTTATGTACCACGATTTCTTGCGCACCTCTGGTCATGGTGCCCTATCATGCTTCAAGCTCTTCATTTCCAAGCAGAGATTCTATATTTGCGTGTGGATTTGTTGAATCCCAGCCCCAGATCCTATATTGGTGTCTCATGCAACCTCATCGCGATTTCCAACGCTTCAACCTCGGTAGAAAGTTTTTGTTGTGATAGCGCCATCCTCAAGTGCAGTGTTAGAGATGCCACAAACCATGCGCGATGTTATGCATCTGTGAGTGTCATATTATCCTCGCGGATCATACTCTTGAGTCATTGATCCAGATCCTATGGGGTCTCTCCTGGAAGCATCGCGATCTCTTTAAACCTGATGATTAACAATGTCTCTGATTTCAGCTAGCTAAATTCTCTGTTCAATGCATTTTGGATCTTTGCTATCCCTGCATTTGGGTGGTCATTAGAGTGCTTGATATACCATGTCAATGCACAATCCTGCAGTACGCTCACCAATGTGGCCTCCTTAATGTTGTTTTCCGTGACCCCTTGTGCTTCCCACACTGCTCTTACCACAAACCAGAACTGGTTTAGATCCTCATTCCCTACTCCTCTGAATACTGGTAGATTGATCGTGCTCCCCATACTGAACTATGGGGTTGGTGGAGGTGGAGTGGGTGGAGAGGGAGGTGAAGGGGGTGAAGTGGGTTGTGGCATGGGTGGAGGTGGTAACTGTGGAATGTATTGTCTTATCAAACTAACCGCACTTTTCAGAGAGACCCAAGCAAGCTCCTCCCCACTCTCTCACGAAGGTGAAATTAGGGGACTGTTTCCTAATTCCCCCTACCTTTGTAGATATTTCCACTCCGCGTCGTTCCAAACATTAATGTATTTGCATAACCCACTTTTCACATAACAACATCTTAATCCAGGTATTCAAAGATTTAATGTACTTACCTTGTGTTCCCTTGAGAAAATGTAGTTCTACTTCACTATAGCTCATGGTCGTGTCTATTGCAAACTCAGTGATAAATCCCCTATTATCTGGTTGAGCCAATGGCCCACAGCTCGCGAGATTTTATATTCTGATGCCTACAGTATTCACACTAATTATGGAGTCTACACTATCGGTTGGTCGAGCTTACACCTTCCTTGGCTGTCGGCTAACCTTGCGATCCACTGATACAGTTCAGAAGGAAAGGATGCGAAGAAGATCTCATGGATTTCTGTATACACGTAGCGATCCAGCCACATTTTCTCAGATACCTGTGGAGTTTTGTTTTCCTATGTCGCGAACTCATGAATCTTCTTGTCCAACCACTCTTCAATTTCCTTCTTTATTGGGTTCCAGTGGCATGACATCAGACATCCCTTAGGCAGATCCCAGTCCTGGCAACAGAACCATTTGTTGGCTTGTTGGGGCTAGACACAGGTTCAAAAGTGATTTAGCCAAACAAATCCCAAAACTACCGGCCCTTTCAGGAATAGTCTGCAATGCATTGACGGAGGTCTCACCCGAGGTAGTATGGGAGGGTGTTAGAACTAGGTTTCCACACCCTAGGGATGTCTTGATGAAATCTAGGAAGTTCGTGAACCGAACCAGTGCGCTTGCGTTCCTTTGTGCAGCCGTCTGTCCTTCGCATCTTGTCCAACTGCTTCTACGTAGCTCTGTAAAGAGTGTGAACAGGTGTTATCTAGATCCTTTATCCTTACTATGCTATTATTATAGATCTTAACTTAATTGTGTGGGCCCAATATTCTCAATAATCATTCAACATTCATAACAAGTGCACACAATCATAAAACTGTATAGAGATGCATAAATATAACAGGAGTATAGACACACAATATTTCAGAATCAAGTTATCTTTTGTTAATTCTTCGTCCAAGTACAATCCCAACTCCACCCTGCGCACTCAGCTGTAGGGGTCTGCCCACTCAACTATGGACTCTACTAGGTCTATGCGCACTCAGCTGCAGAGCCTCTACCTATCACTATGACCCAATACCTTCAGATCTACTTCTAACTTCTAACCATGCCTTCGCATCTATTTGTTACTTCCCAAAAACTAAGACTAACTTTACACTTAGAGCCTCGCTCTATTTATACAATCCCATGGTACACGAACCACGAGTAGGCTGACACACTTTACATTAAGTTACATTATCTTAGGGTGGACAACCCTAGACTCTTGCGCTCTGTGCCTACATTGCACAGGGTCTTTACATTACACTTGACCAAAATTTGGGCTTCAAGACGCAAAATCTTGCTATGGGGGGGATCTGCTGCCCAACAAGCTATGAACTGGAGGAACCCTTAGGTGAGCAACCAGACATATTTGAAGAACCTAGAGGGGAAGAAGAAGAAGAAGAACCCACTCCTACTGAACCAATGGCTGAAAACAAAAATGATGGAGGGAATAGAGAGAGATTTGAGGGTGCCTTCCACATCAGGGAATCCAATGGGGACAATAAGATGAAAAATATAACCCCCTATTCTCTTCCTCATTTCCATGGCTTGACCACAGAAGATCCTGACACTTTCCTATTTGAGTTTGTTGTTATATGCGGAACCTATGACTACACAAATGATGAGAATAAGTTGAAACTATTTCCATCTACCCTCAAGGATGCAACTTTGTGTTGGTTCATAGGTTTACCTGGGGATAACATCACAACTTGGGCTCAGATGAGGGAAGCCTTCAACAACAAGTATTGATACTACTGTAGGTCTAAGGATACTAAAGAGGAAAGTTTTAGGATGACCTTACATAACGATGAATCTAGTCCTGCTTAGGGGAGTAAGGGAACACCTTTTGGATACCCTACACTTGTTAGCAGGAGGAGGTATATGCCAGTTACCCTATGAGGATATCAAGGTTGTCTTTAGAAACCATTCTAGGGTAGTTAGGAAAAAGGTTAGGGGAGGTCAACCTATGGTCAGTACATCCTCCTCCAATTCATCCATCAAGGGTGAAATTGGAAACATGTTGGAAGACTTCAAGAGTGAGATGCTGCAAACCCTTGCCTTACATATGGAAACTATGCACATTAGGAGAAAGCAAGAGGAAGCAAAGAGAGCCTTAGCCATTTTATATCCTAGATGCACCAGGAGGCACCCTAGAAATGAATTTCCATTGAATTCTATTGAAATTTGCTCAGTCTATGAAGAAAACCACTCCCCAAACAAGTGACCTTCTTTGCCTGGACTCAAAGTTGTATATCAAGGAGCTGAAGGGGTCACTGAGAAGCTCTTCTAAATAAACAAAAGGAGACCTCATGGGCCTAGGCCATACCAGCAGGGCATGCAAGGGTCATCACATGCATATTACATCCCTGACCAGACCACATCCATACCTTCTTGGAGACACGCTGGTCATCCTTCCTGGTCTACACCTCCTCCTTGGTCCTTTGCATCTCAGTATCATTCCCAGCTAGCTAGCCAGTCATTTCAACTATATGCTCTACCACAACCTCAGTGGAATGCATCGCCCCAGGGATGGAGGCCCCAATACAAAAATGTCCTAGCTTTATTCCCTTCACCACCTTCCCACCCACAGATGTTACACTCTACTCCACCTAGATAACCCCAGATGCCTACCCAGCCAAATCCAAACCCGAGCAACAGACAAACACAGCAAGTATACAGTGGAGAGACCTCATATCCAACTTCTGCTATGGAGATCTAGGAAATTAACTTGAGATCTAGGAGAGTCATCTCGGATAACCAACCTCCACCTCCACCTAGGGAGGTTGAAGAAGAAAGAGAGGAAATTAGTCTTAAAGTAAATCCACCCTTTCCTGAGAGATTGACTCAACCACTCCAGCTTACCCCAAAATAGACTGAACTTTTAGGAGAATTGAAAAACTTATGTGTCAAGATTCCACTTCTCCAAGCCATCAAGGATGTACCTATTAACAACAAGTTGATTAAGGAGAAGTGTTTCAAGAATCTAGGTAGGAGAAAAAGAGATTACCCTACCATTAATGTCCTTGGACAATTGTCTGACTTAACATTGGGGCAGGTAATCTGTCCAAAGTATTTGGACCCTGGAAGCCTTGTAGTAGTTGTGCACATCAATGGCACCATTGTACCATACACTATGATCGATCTTGGAGTTGCCATTAATGTGATGAACAAGGACACCATGCTCAAGCTCAAACTCCAAGGTTCATTGAGAGAGACCACAATAGTCCTGCAACTCGCAGACCACTCCACAGTGACCCCTGAGGAGATTTTGGAGGATGTGATGGTCTCCATTGACTCTTGGGAGTACCCTACAGATTTCCTAGTTCTCTAGCCTAAGGCTAAGCTTACTGGTTACCCTCTCATCCTTGGGAGGCCCTTTTTGGCCGCTGTCGATGCTTACATCAGCTAGAGAGTTCGGAATATGAGCATCAAGAATGGGGATATGTCCAAGAAGTTTGTCTTATACCATCCTGCTCAACCATCTCTAGAACATTATTTACCTTTATGGCTGGAAGAGGAGGAAGAAGATGAAGTTTATTCTGCCCAACTATATACCTTAGAAAAAACCATGGGAGGAGGACAACAAGATGAAGATTATTTGATTAAACACCTACTCCAAAGTCCCACTCCCAGTACATTGTCCCTAGAAGAAGTAGTAAAGGAAACCCATAACAACCATCCAGTTTATCTATACTTGGCCAATTCCAAACCTCTCTATGTCAAAACCATAGAATTCAGCCCTGAAAGAACTTTGAAAATCAATCCATCTCTTTATGTTCTCCAAGAGGAGAAGTTGTGCAACATGTTAAAGGAACATCTCGACACCTTCGCTTGGAGTTAAAAAGAAATGAACGGAGTACACCCGTCAGTGTGTACTCAACACATTTACATCAAAGAAGGTTGCAAGGTAGTCCGACAACCCCAAAGGAGGATGAATCCTTGGGAAAAAAAATTTCTCTTTCCTAGATGGATTCAACAGGTACAATCAAATTCATATTAGTCAGGAAGACTAGGATAAAACCACGCTCACTTTTCCTTGGGTCAGTTTTGCCTATATGGTCCTTCCCTTTGGCCTATCCAATGCTCCTGCCACATTTTAGAGATCAGTCATGAGTATCTTTGTTGAGTTAGTCCATGATGTGGTAGAAATTTATATGGATGATTTCACACCTTATGGGGTGATTTCGAGGAGGCTTTTTCCAACTTAGGTAAGGTACTGCACAAATGCATTGAAATGAACCTATCTCTTAGTCCTGAAAAATTTCAATTGTTAATGACTGGAGGGACCATTTTGGGTCATTCAATATCTCAGCAAGCATTGTAGGTGGACCCAAAAAAAATAGTTATCATTCAAAGTGTCCCACCTCCTCAAAAGCATAGAGATGTCAGAAGTTTCCTAGGGTTAGCTGGATACTACCAAAGGTTCATAAGGGACTTCAACAAGTTTGTCTCTCCTTTATTTGGGCTGTTGACCAAAGACTTTGAGTTTATATGGTCAAAAAAATTTCAAGAGGCCTTGGACATCCTAAAGAAGAAGTTAACCACTGCACCGATTCTCTGAGGCACAAATTAGGCCCTTCCCTTTCATATTGAATAATATATCTTTTACAAATTTGGGTACCCTAGAGAGCTGGTCACTGATCGAGGCAGCTAGTTTAGCTCCAACATGATTGAATACTTGCTTAGCCAGCATGAGATCAAGCATAGGAACTCCATTCCCTATCACCCACAAGCTAATGCCCAAGAGGAGATGACCAACAAAGCACTCGAGAGCATCTTGACCAAAGTGGTGAGAAGCAATAGGAAAGATTGAGTAGATAGACTAGTTGAGGCCACCTGGGCCTATAATACCACTTGGAAGACCACCACTGGATTAGCACCCTATGAGCTGGTATATGGGAAAATGGCCCTGTTATCCATTGATTATAACACATTAATAATGGTAGCCCAACTAGATCTAGATCTTAGCAGTGCACAAAAAGAGAGATTTCTCTTATTGTATGCTTTAGATGAGTTTAGAATGTAGGCCCTCCTATAAACATAGGTAACCCAACCTCAGAAGAAGATCTAGCATGATAAGAAAATCAAGGATAGGTAATTTCAAGAAGGTGATTGGGCCTTGTTATATGATTCCAAATATAAATACTTTAAGGGCAAGTTAAGGACAAGATGGTTAGGGCCTTATGCTATAGAGAAATTTCATGATAATGGCTCAGTGTAGATCAGAACCATAGATGCAAATGCCATTCCTTATTAATGGGCACAAACTGAAAGTTTACAAGAGGCCATTGTAAAAGCAAGAGTTCATTAATGGTATCAATAAAATAGTGATGGTGGTGGTGCAAGTTTCAGCTCTTGCCTCATCAAATCACTGAGAAAAAAAAAGAAAAAATAAGGACTCAGGTGAAAACATCCAGGAGGAACCTGAGTCCCACTATTGGACTGAAAACCTCTTGGGGCAGCCCAATGGTGTCGAAAAAAAAAACAAAAAAAATAGAAAATGAAAAGATATATGGGTGAAAACCTCTCTTGGGGCGCTGAGGGCAAATAGCTAGGATGAAAACTTCTTAGAGGCATACTAGTTGTTCTCAAAGAAAAGAAAATAAGAAGAAGAAAAAAATCATGAAAATCTCTATTTGCAGGTCAACAAGGAGGATGATCAGAGAATAAAGGAGGATAAAAAAGGGACCTATTTCACTCACATTTTTATTTCTCCACCCATAAGCACTCATCGCTTCACCATTTATTTCATTGCTTTCACTCCTTTGCTTAAATTTAAAAGGGGACTGTGTTTTCTACAGGATCCCCTATAAACCTACAAGATCCCCTGAAAACCAAAAGGATGATCATGTAAGAATTATAGTGGCTCGAGAATCCTATAGGAGGTGACCCTATGGTGAGAAAATGACTTGCCATGTCAAAAAAATAGTATCCCCACATCACCACTTCATTACCATACCTCTCTCCACCTTGATCGCCCCTGCATTCATCATAAAAAAATTATTTTCTAAAAAACAAAAATCACAATCCTCAAGAGGAAATGTAGAAAAAATGAAACAAGAGAGCATAAGGGAGTAGCACCTGAGTATTTCTCATTCTCCACACTCCTAGTCTTCCTCTCAACCCATGTTAATCCCAGCAGAAGAAATGAATAGAAATTATGAGGGAGAAGCAGCTATAGGACATCCTGTAGGAAATCTTGTAGAAGCCTATCCCACAAAATAAAAATCATGAATAGCAGCAAGCTTCCAGCATGAAGATCCAAGGGAATAAGGAGCTCCAGAGCAACACCACCACCACCATCATCTTCAACACTAGGTATTTGCACATCAAAGGAATCATTAGAGAGAAATAAAAAAAGGAAGGAAAAATAGCATGCAGCCAACACATAGCAAGCACCTCAGGTCTTCAACAACTGCAACAAGGTATTAGTAGCACATGTAATTATCTCGATTCACTCTCTTATTTGCATAATGTAGTCAAAAGATGTAAAGGTTACAAGAAAGTAGGTTTATGAGAAAAAGGTGGCCATTTAACATGGCCACCTTCGTTCAGTTGACAAAGACAAAATAGTTGGTCCTCCCACACGTGGTAGCACTCAAATAAAAGAAAGAGAGGAGAAGGACAAAAGAAGTTAAGTCTATGGAGGCATGAATTGGGAGTTGATTATGAGGAGAGGGGAATCATGAGATGGTAGTGGGGACCAATGGTCCAAAACTAGAAAACATACCTCTGTTTCCAGCACACCACCTCACATAACTCAGCCATAAGAGGAAACAATCATTTATTCCCATGCACTCATGCATTCATTTCCTCGAGGCTCACTACAAAAAAGGCTCTCTCATACCCAGGAAACCTACAGAAGAGGAAAATTCCACCTTTCTCCTATGCAGGACATCCTATAGGATTACACAGAAAACCCTACAGGATCGCACAAGAATCCTATAGGATACAGGAAGATAGTCTACAGGATTGTCCGAGAGGATTTTCAAAGGGGAAAACATAGGGGTTGGCTACAAAAAACACTACGAGGAGGTAGGCTCTATAATTACATCCCTTTTTCAAAGTGAATTAAACAGAAAATCATCTAGTATTGAGTGAATTTGGAAACTGTTCAAGGGAATTGTCTCCGAAGTTCTTTTAGTTATTTACTTCTGCATTAAAAAATTGTATCAACCATCTCAGCTCCTTAAAATTCACCAACAAAATGACAAGCGGTTTTAATAGAGGGGATCCCATTAACATTGTGAGAATCCACCAACACCCTCAGGTGTTAGAAATATTCACAAGGAATAATTGGATGGGGTATTTTGGAAACTTAAAAGGGTATCATGATGATGTGGCTCGAGAGTTTGCTCTCTCCCTCATTCCACTGACCAAATTCCACACCATTGTTGTGGTGAGAAGCCTCTCCCTAGAGCTCACCCCTGAACTCATAAGCAGGATTACCACACTTCCCCTAGGAGTGCCTTGGAGAAAGGAATACAAGGGAGATAGCCAAATTGGCAAGAAGAAGTTCTTTTTAGAGGGTGAGCAGCACATTGAGGACAAAAATGGAGTAAGGAGAGCAAGCCTACCATACCCCTAGAATGAAGTGAGCTATCACCTTATCAAATACATATCATGTGAGGGTAGGTATAGTGTGGTTTAGGGGTATCACTTTAGTCTTCTTGAGGAATTGACGTTTGGAGCAGAAACACCTCCTCACCACAGGCTCAACATACCATACTTCCTTCTGCAATCACTGATACATACAAGCATAAAGGTGTATAAGGGGAACCACCAGTAGTTAGCACACCATGGATTAATTAGAATCATTATAAAATATGCCCTCCACAACCTCAGAATTCCTATCCAATAGTCAACTTTCATAGACACACAGACAGAGGAGGATATCAAATCCCTCACATATGACATTAGTCCTAATGTCAGTCAAAAAGATGAGGAGGAAACTAAAACAAATGGAGAAGAAGAAGATAGGGATGAAGATGAGATAGATGAGGAGGAAGAAGAGGAGAAAGAGAAGGAAGGTGATGAGGAAATAGAAGGAGATGTCAAGGAGGAGACTGATAAACAAGATGAGGATCTAGAAGGAGGAGAATAGGGGAAAAACATAAATGAAAAGGGAAATGGAAAAGAGGAATCAGAAGACAAGGAGTCACCTAGGGTGTCCCCAGAACCCATAGAAAGAGAAGCAGTAGCTTCCCTCACTACTCTTAGCACCCCTATCAAACAAAAAGGTAAAAGACAGATGCAGACCCCGTTATATCTCAGGACAAGGAAAAGCACAAGGATAAGGGAGGGGAACCTCGAACTCCAACCAAAATTCCCACTGTAATTAAGGACTCAACTAAACAGCAGGAGAAAATTCCTCCTCCTAAGTCTCCTATCACCTATTTGAGAAGGCCTGTAACTAGATCCACCTCGTCCAAAGGAAAATGAATCCTATAGGATACACAGAAGGACCTCTAGGAAGCAGAAGCAGTCCTACAGGAGACTCTACTAAACCTATAGGAGACCCAAAAATTGGACAAGGATGGAAGCCTACAACAAGAAACCAAAGAAGAGAACCCAAAGCTAAGGGAACCTAGCCCCCAACCTAACCTTGACTCCTACTACATATTTTTCTGAGGGGAGCAGGGTCATCCCACAAAAAAATTCTATCCATTATTCTTTGAGATTGAGAAGGAGAGAGCCATAACTCATAGATGGATGAATATGTCCAAGTAGAAGGGGGTGGAGGACATTGGTCACATGGAGGAGAAGCTCAAAGAGATGGGCAGAGAGCTAAGTAGCTTGAGGGACAGAAAGGCCATAATGAAAAACCAGTTAGACACAGAAAATGCATGGTTGAAAGGACAAAAACAAGAAAGAGAGAACCAATTGGCATGTATGGCTAGTCTCTCTTTGGAAGCAATCCAGTGCAGGATGCCAACTAAATACTATGTCATATACCTTAAGGAACACTGGTTTCAGTTCCAAATCAAGACCCTAGCACAAAGAGGCACTATACCATTTCATTATCATAGACAATTCATTGACCTTTGTGATCAAAGTACATTGGAATATAGGGCCAATATGTCTAAGTTTTATCTTCATAGCATGGCCTTAACAAACATGAATGTACTGGACCCTAATGCCAAGCTAGGAGATTTACAGTTGATGACCTTGGCATCATGGATGAACCATGAGGAAGAAAGGGCTGCAAAAATGAAGAAGATATTGGCAAGAGAACATATAGAGCCTCTTATGATCAGAGCTAAGCAATCCAATCCAATGGCCCTCATCAATACACATAATTTAATTGCAAATGATCCTCAGCTTGTACCCAAGTATCTTTCTGCCCAAGAGCAAGAAATTTCACATTTTGGGGACATGTTCAGGTTGTTAGGAGATGATAGCATGCAAGCTTGCCTAAGGATATTGAACACATTGCCATACAGTTTAAAGATAAGAGAGTACCAGTCTCCTTAAAGAATCAGAGAAGCATTGAACATGACACTCATGTACAAGAAATCTATTCAAAGGCTCAAAGTCAATTGGATTGGCTTGAGACTCAGTCCACCACTGCTCTTAGGGATGCTAGAAGGAAGGAAGGAAGAAGAAGAAAGAAGGCAATGTGAGGAGGTAGAAAAGAAGGAAAGTTTCTATACACAAGAAGAGGAAACCATAGCAGAGGCATGAGATGTCAGGGAGGCGACTAGAGCTATGAAAGACATGGATATTGATTGAGTTTCTTAGAGGATGAGAAACACTTTCAATAGTGGGGTGACGATGAGCCTCATCATTGGGTAATTATATGGGCCTTAATTCACCTCCTAGCTTAGTCAAACCAACTCTTCTCACAACTTATTACATATTTTGATTATATTTTGTTTAATGAGATGAGTTAAAGTGAGATATTATACCTAGTGGACTAATATGCATTGAATGCAGGTTTGGAAGAGAAAATCAAGGAATTTTGGCAAGACTAAGGTTTGAAACTCGAATAGGACAAGGGAGAGAGATTGTAGGAGGTAAATCCTCCTCACTTACTCCTCCCCCATTTGAGTAGTCCTCCATTAATCCCACCAGCATAAGTGCAAGTAGCCAAGTTATGAAGATGAGAAGGCAGCTGAGCAAGTGATAAATAAAGAGTAAGTTCATGTCGAGTTAGGGAACCAAGCCTCCCTAAATTTAAGGAAATCATTGGGGACTTTAGTTATATACGTAGAGAGGCCTAGAGCCTCACTAGGATTCGAATTTTTGCTGTAAATATCTAGCTATTTTTGAGCTCCATACTTGTTGAAGACTTTGATGTAATTTTTTGTTTTGGTAATAAGAATGAGATTTTCTTCATTCAATACTGAGTTAACTCAGAGGGCTGAAGCTCTTGGATTAGGGCCCACCTTAGTAGCAAAGGCTCCTCTTCTTGTATTTTTATTCTTAGCTTAGTTTCATAGATTCATGATTAAACTCTCTTTAGAAGTATTTCATTGCAAGTAGTGTAGATTAGTTTAATTGTTTATTAGTTTACTTCCATTTGTGCCTTACTTCAATAGCAGGTTATAAGGGATAAAATAAGCATAAAATTTTTTCAATAAGTGTCCTGGCCACTCTTATTCCTTCTGGGATCATGATTTGAGGAAAAGACCCTTATGCAACCCCAAAAAGATAGATTTCCATTTATTTCGTAATATTTGGAGTTTGTTGTACTTAAACTCACATTTGATCAGTTTTGAAAAGTAGGATTTCATTTCCATATCTTCTATCTTCATTCTTGCAATAGATCTCATCCATGATTCCATTTTACTTAGCAATTTCCTCATGCATAATGTAGACAGTTAGTTCATTAAATTCTACTTTTCTAGCTTATGAGAATTCTTCTTATTTACATGACTTTTTGGAAATTAGACATGTTTGATATAGAGAAGGTGCTTCAGAAGTAGAAAGAGACATCATATCAATCAACCACCTTCCAACTTCATCCACCCATAGCCATTCCTCATTTTCATTAAGACCTTCACCAATTTCATCATTTTACATAGAAATTTCCCCAAGCATGTTGAGCAAATCCAATTATCTCCTAAACTTGGTTTTGGGTTCTAAGTGATCCTAAGACTTTCCTCACTCCATTCCACCCACTAAACACCTTCCCTAATACTTCCATCACCTCCAACATCCATCGTTTTTCTCTCGGTTGTATCCTGTAGAAATACAGGGAATCTTGTAGGTTTCTAGTACATCCTGTAGGTTTTCCTGTAGTGGCCTGTTTTGAGGCAGGATTGAGGGAAAAACTCTAGAAAGCCTCCCAAGGTCACCCAAGGGTGTCCCAAACCTTCCAACCATCTACTAATCCTTCCAGCAATCCACCAACATCCCTAAGCCACCTACCACATCACCAAAAGAGATTAGCTTGCACACTTGATTTTTCATGAAAAGAATAAAAAGACAAAACATATTTATTATAGTCCTTTACATGCATAACAGTGATGCTTGATGTTTTTAATTTACATGCTTAGGACATTAGCATTTTGTTAATGTTAATTTAACATTATTGCAAAGCATAGATCTTAGGAGTTAATTAGGAAATGGTGTGCCTTAGCATTGAATTTCATTCTTTTTCAATACTGCAGTAGATCAACTCTCTCTTAGAGTAGATTTCTATTTCTTTCGTCAATGAAACAATCTTCTTCTGAATCCATAGAAGTCTGGCTTGAAAACCCTAGTGGTCTTTCGCCAGCTGAACCATCACTTTTACTTCTATATATCATTGTCACCTCCAAGTTTGTACGAACCCCGAGTTGATAAAGTAAATCTCGTAGCCCGGGAGTTGCAGCATTCTTGCTGCAATACTGGTGCTCATCACAAACTAGGCATTGTAGTCAGAAATCTGGCCAGGAAAGATGGTGACTTCTATTTCAAGGGGATTTTAATTCATCCTCTCAAAGATGATCTTACAGTGCCACTCAGGTAGTTTAGCAAACTTTGGTCGTTAAAGAATTTCCTCCAAAACTTTCTCAGACATACAACATTGGTCTTGGCACAAAATCTTAAGGCATACTCTTCAAAAGAAAATTTTTCAAATGCAGGGTGAAGTTCCATATTTATAGGTACATTTGAATTTAAATCCAACTGTTCACTCCAATTCTTTTTCATTAATACCCATTTTGTAGTAGATTTCCACGGATCTACATCTTAAATTCTCCCCCCAGCTCCTTTCAATGGAAAATTCTCCATCCAATCAGCTACAGTGCTTCCAATGGTCATTATTCTACCAAGACACATGGTAGCCATCCTTGTAGCATAGGTTCTTCAGTGCAACTCCCCTGTGCGCCTTAGTTCCATGCATCCTGCAGTCATCAAGTTTTGACTTTCCCACTTTTTGGAACTATAGTTTAGAGTCATGTACTTCCTTGCAGCTTCTCAGAGCACTAAGACTATCTCGCGATCATATAGTCATTGTGCAGGGGTGGGATCACCCCTATACAACTTCAAGTGGATTCCATTGACATTTCCCATAAATAATTCGCCATTCGGCTTCGTGAGCTAAACAACGCCCCCATATGTAATTTCCATAACAGTATAGGGTCTTAGCCAATGTATTTGAAATTTTCCAGGGAACTTTGTAAACCTACTATCATATAGAAAAACCAAATCTTCATTCTTGAAGGTGCATTGCTTGATATGGTGATCATGCCATGCCTATTCACATTCCTTTTGCACTTGTTGATGAAATCCTACTAAGGAACGATCTTCTTCCAGTTCTACCAGCTGCGCGAGACACTCCTCCATGGGCATTACAGCCTCCTGCCGATATACTAGTTGGAAAGGGGTTTGGCCTATGAAATTCTTACAAGAGGTCATATACGCCCAAAGCACTGTTAGTATGTGCATGTACCAAGCATTCCACTTCACGTTGCAAACCTTGGTCAAGGTGCTCTCCAATACATTTTTAAAGGATTATACTGTACCATTACCTTGAGGGTCATATGGAATACTCTTCTAATGATATATCTGGAATTTCTCAAGCATTGCAGTGATTGTTTCATTGAGGAAGTGCATGTCCGTATCACTCATTAAGATATTAGGGCACCCAAACCTAGATAAAATAAACTCAAATATGAACTTCACAATGGTAGCTAAAGTCTTTTACTGGTTGTGCCTCCACCCATCTTGTCAAGTATTCAGTTGTTGCAATAATGTATCATACCCTGGTATTTTTCCCTGGTGGTTGAATTGGACCCACAATGTCAATCGCACATTTATCGAACACCTGCAAGGTTATTTGCGGATTTAATGGCAACTCATCCTTTCATGATGGTCTTCCCATTCTCTGATAAGCATAACATGCCCTAAAATACATCTTTGAGTCCTTATGTAGCGTGGGTCACCAAAGTCCTAAGTGCGAGATCTTCTGCACAGTCACTCTACCTGCATAATGTCCTCCAACTACTCCTAAATGCGCTTCTGCAAGACTGTTTGCCCATTCATATTCTCGGACATACCTGCATAGTATCTCATAAAATCCCATTTTGTATAAGTTTCCAGCGATCATAGAGAATTCAACGTGTAGACCACCAATTCCTTCTTCTCTCATGTCAAGTATCCTTTTCGGGTTATTCCTGTGGACAAAAAACTAAATTATATCAGCAAAGTGATCATCTGTGAAACAAACTGCAAAGAGCTACACAACAGGCAACCCTTCTTCAAAACTTGTAGGTTCATCACCAATCTCAATCTTGAATGGGTGATCAGGACCAACATTCAAGCATCTTGGCTTCACGATCACCTCAAAATCATACTCCTGGAATAGCAACAACCATCTACAAATCTTCCCCCCCAACACAACCTTATTGACCAGGTTTTTTAGAGTAGAATGGTCAATATACATTTTGAAGTGTGCGCGTAGCAGATAGTGCCGAAAATTCTATACCACATACACCATCTCTAGTCCTTCGTGTTCTGTGGTTAAGTAGTTCTTCTCCGACTTTGATAATTTCCTACTCACAAATTCTATAGAATGATCAATGTCTTGTTCACCTGGTTGGGTCAGTAGCACACCTAACGCAATATAGGATGCATGCACATGAACATGAAATTCCTTTTTCCAATCTGGGAACACTAGAATGGGCGCGGTGATCATTTTTTCCTTCAAAATGTCTAAACTGGTCTAGCAATATTTGTCCCAGCAGAATGTTGTGTCATTCTTCAACATCTTCTCCATCGGCGTAGTTATTTGTGTATATGCCTTGATAAACTTCCTATAATGCCTTGTATGGCCCAATGTTGCACGCAACTATTTTAAATTTTTCATTGCTTCCAAATTAAAAATGACAGCTATCTTGGTAGGTTCTACCATCAAGCCCTGCTTGCAAAACCACATGATCCAACAATATTCCATATGGTGCCCAAAAGATACACTTTTTTTTGTTAAGGGAAATCTGATATCTATGACAGGTATCCAACATGAGGCACAAACTAAAAACATGGTGCTTGACCAACCCAAACATGGTCCAATCATCAAAGTAGACTTCTAAAAGTTTTTGGATAAATTCTTTAAAGCCGCAATTACCACTCTAGAAAATATTGCAAGGGAATTCTTTAGCCCAAAAGGCATTACCGTATATTGGAAACAACCCCATTCTTCGTGAAAGTGGTTTTACTTCAATCTTCCGGCACAATCTTGATCTAACGATACCTCGAGAACCCATCAGTGAACGAGTAGGATTCTTGCCCTCCAACGTTCTCCAACACTTCATTTGTAAATGGCGTAGGGAATGGGCCATGGATGCATGCATCATTCAACTTCCTAAGATCTACGCATATCTTCATTTCATCTTATTGCCTCTTTTCTTGAACTAACATGGGACTTACCCAGTCTAATTCCTCCACAGGTTCAGTGATCCCGACTTCCAACATCTTATCCAACTCTTTGCGCACATTTTCCTTATATTTGAGATTTAATTGGTAGGGGAGCTGCTTTACAGGCTTCGCGTCTAGCTTCAAAGTAATCTTCATGACACCCAAATCCCATACTATCCCCTTTAGATCAGAAAACCTGGTGGGAAACAAGTCTTGATATTCATGCACCATCTCTATAACCTTATGAACCATATATTCATTCCAATAGTCACCTATCTTAGCAAATTTTGACTGCGCGCCTAATCCAATATTTACCTACTTAGTACTTAAAGGCTTTTAAATGTCATGGATTGTTGCTTTGGGTCCCTCGACCTCGTGTTGTCCTTCGAAATTAAGAATATTGATGTTTCTAGGGTAATATTCGCCTTCTTCTGTAGTTACATTATAACATTCCAATGCATGCACACTTGGGTAATCCAATGTGGTTGAACCCATGCTACCTGTTCCTCAGGTATTCTAAATATCGCATCTTTGATTTCTTGGAGCACGTCATTAATACATTCAAAGCCATCTTCAAAGTTGAATGTCAAGAGGGAACTTTCCTTCAGGATATCTCATTCAGTTGTCCCATGTCGCAACTCAATTTCCAGATAGCAGTTTATTAGAATGGTATCCAAAGTGTGATACAATATGTGAAACCATTCCAGTTTTGGGTCCTCTCCCCATGCCTTAGTCCATCATGCCAAATGTTCATGCGGATCGTCTTCTCTTGTGTATTTCTCCATCATAATAGTATTAGCATAACCAAACCTAATCTTCATCATTTGCCAGTATTCTTTCCAATCGATGTCCTTATGCATACCCCACCACTAGGCAGGCATAGCGTGAAGTGATAAATCTAGTGCTCGAAACTGATGCTCTTCTAGAACATCCCTCTTGAATTTGTCCAAAAATAAATTAAGATCTTCTAAACCATCATAGTAAGGTAAATCCATTACCTTAGTGTATATGCACTAGATCGATTTCGTCAACATGTTACAGTGCAATGAGGAGACTTCATGCAATTGGTTCTACCAATGCTCAAGCCCTTCATCAGAATTTGACATGTAGGAACTACCCCTATCCTAGAAAGTCCATCCATCCATCGTAGGGTTGATCCAGTCTTCATCGCATGTAGTGATATTATATATGTGATCAAGATTGTCCTCCTCCTCATAATCGCAAACCTGTTTGGTATATTACGTACCTTCAGTTGGATCCAATAGGACAATGTCCCGAAGCTGCTTTCTTTTGAACGACACTCTGTGCTTTTTAAGGTTAATAATTGCTTCCATATCAAAGGCCCAATCAATTCCTAGTAGCACAAGGTAAGGGTTACTATCATCAACTATCTTGATCACTTCAAAGTCGGCTAGGGCACTCACTCCAATATCCACTGTGACCCAATACAAGCACCCCATAGGAATGATCTTTTGTTGATTTTCCATGCATAGCTGGATAGGATACCATTATCATGCAGGCCTCCCCATTTGTTCCCATGTATGCTTCAATAGAACATTTTCATTATATCATAGATCAAGAATTACTTGGCCCATCTCATATTGCCCAATTTGCGCAATCAATCGCATCTCACGACCTGTTCACTTCTTTCTTTTGCCCACTTTGTGTAGTGTGTTGTATTCTGGAAGAATTTTAATCTTACCCATACGATTTTCAATTAGCTCCTATAACCCTTATACCACCCTTCTATCCTGTAGGAGCTTCATACAAGTCTTCAAAAATTTAGCTAACAATGAGGGGTATACATCTTGTGCACTATTGTTTCCACTAAAATTCTCATGACTTCCTAAAGTAGAAGCTTCTGCGAAGCTCTTTTTAGCTTCCATAAAGGTTTACTTTATGCGGATTAGTTCGAACCCAACTTCCTTCTCAGTAGCCTTGCGTACCCATCCTTCAGCCTCTGGTTGCTTTCCCTTATCCTCTCCCATATCTATGCCACTTTATGCTACGATAATTATATTAGGCTCTTCTTCACGAGGCTCTGCTCTCATCATTTGGATATTTTGCTTAGGTGTTTGAGATTTCTTTTCGTGTATCTCTGTTATAAGTACTGACCAATATTCTATGACATGGTCGAGCTACTGACAATACTAATAGGAGGGGTGTGTCAGATTCTGGCAATCATGTGCAAAATGACCTACCTCTCCACAATTGTAACAAATAACCTATTCGTGACGCCTTCCATCTCGTCCTCCTCGTCCTCTTCCTCAGCCTTGGAACCCTCCATGCACTACAGCTGCACCCTGATCTTGAGGCCGATTTTCCACCTGCAGACCGATACGTAGGGTTCTAATCCATCATCATTTCATAGCTTCGGCAATTGTCCTCATCTTGCCCAACCGATTTGCAGAAAGTGAAAAACAATTGTTGTAAATTTTGTACAAACTTCTGGAGGAGATGACAGTTATCTATCACATGTTTCCCCGATATTTGGAAAATAGCGCACCATAAGGCTACTCTGGTACTCGACCCAGTAGTGTGTTCTAGCTCAGGACAAGACCTCCCCCGATAAGGTAATTCTGATAGACTGGATAGTGGTCCGTATCATGACCCTGGCCTTTACACTTCAAGCACTAAACTTGCGCATGCACCTTGGGGTTGGGTTTCCTTTGCCTTCATAAGTCTTTATAACTCCATGTGAAGGATGGCTAGTTGTGACTGAATCTATTGTACACCTAGATTCGTATCCTGCACAGGTGAAGCCTCCAATCTCATGAAATTCTCCAAAGCTTTAGCTTGCGTTCCTACTTTCTATTGCAACAGTGTCAATCTCAGGTGAGGTAGGAGTGAATCAATGTACCAGTCTCTATGTTGGCCATCAGTGATTATCATGTTAGACTATTGAATCAAATACTTCAGTCTTTGATCAAAGTTCCATGCTGACTCATTCACCCTCTATTGAATCTCTTTAAATTCTATTACTAACTTATCTTGTGAAGTGGGTTTCTTAAACTCATTGTTCAATTCTTGCTTGGTTTATAACATATTCACATTGGGTTTTCCTGAGCAAAAATTGATATACCAGCTTAGCGCTGTGTCCTATAACACTGTGATGAGCTACGCTTTATTCATGTCGTCATCAATAATCTGTTGTGCCTTCCATACAACATCTCCAACGAACCAAAATTTCTCAAGGGTCTTTAGTCCCCAGCCCCTTAAATATAGGCATCTTCATTGTGTTTTCCATGTTAAGTTATGGAGGTGGAGGTGGAGGCAATGGTGCAGGTTTGTGGGGTGGAGGTGGGGGTGGAGGTGGAGTGGATGGATGAGTAATCCCTATGAAACCTTGGCTTATGATCTATAGCGTGCTTCGCGATGTCCTTAAAATATTACCTTTGTTGTCACTATCAGACAATCCTAACAACAGACTATATTCAGAGCCTATACCTTCATTCCCTCTAAATTCTCTCCCACTTTACGTAGTCCCTAACATAAATTTAAAGGCATAACTTGCTTTTCACACAATAACATCTTAATCCAAGTCTTCATGGATTTCAGGTACTTACCTCTTGATCCCTTGAAAAACCTATGCTCTGCTTCGCTATAACTGGTGGACGTATCGATCACAAACTCGGTACTAAATAGGTAATTTCAAGAAGGTGATTGGGTCTTGTTATATGATTCCAAATATAAAGACTTTAAGGGCAAGTTAAGGACAAGATGGTTAGGGCCTTATGTTATAGAAAAATTTCATGATAATGGCTTAGTGGAGATCAGAACCATAGATGCAGAGGCCATTCCTTGCTAATGGGCACATACTGAAAGTTTACAAGAGGCCAATTTGAAAGAAAGAATTCATTGATGGTATCAATAAAACAATGATGGTGGTGGTGCAAGTTTCAGTTCTTGCCTCATCAAATCACTAAGAAAAAGAGGAAAAAATAAGGACTCGAGTGAAAGCACCGAGGAGGCGCCTAAGTCCCACTATTGGGTTGAAAACCTCTTGGGGCAGCCCAATGGTGTTGAAAAAAAAAAGAAAAAAAAAAAAAAAAAAAAAATGAAAATATCTCTAGGTGAAAACCTCTCTTGGGGCACTGAGGGAAAATAGCTAGGATGAAAACCTCTTAGAGGCAGATTAGTTGTGTAGGTTTTAACCCCGTACAAAAATTACCTGCATACAAATTCTAAAACACAGAAAATAAATAATGCGAGAGTAGAACACATAAAACACATATACACAGATATTTTTCCCTGGATCCCAAAATCGGGACTACCAGCTTGATTTTTCATTATGTTCCTTTCAATGCTATAATACATATTTATACATGCCAAAGCATCCAATACCATGGACCAAAAACCATCGCGTCCAATACAATGGACCGAAAAACCATTGCGTCCAAAAAACATGTGAGAAAATCATGCATAAAACCATAGGTGGGTCTGCCCAACCTAACATAGGGTCCAAAACCAAAATTTTCCAGTGCGTTGCCTCAAACCCCATATAGTGGGGTTACAGGTGCCCCTTAAACCCGCTATTAACTACGTGGAAAGAATATAACACAACCCAACATTCTCCCACTTGTTGCTTTCATTCCATAGGGAGCCATAAGAGAGCTTAATCATTTTTCCAGCCCTGAAATTCCCATTGTCTCTCTACACCAAGAGAACTTCTCAGATCTCATAGATTTTGTCAATGCATCTGCAGTATTCTTCAAAGTGTCCACCTTTACTAGCAACACCTTTTTATCTTCTATCATATCCCTCACAAAGTGATACTGAACATCAATGTGCTTTGTCATTGAATGATATGCGGGGTTCTTTGCCAATAAAATTGCACTTTGGTTGTCATAGTCTATCCTTATAGCTTCCTGTACTAACCCCATACTTGAACACAATATCTACAACCAAACTGCTTCCTTGCTTACATGAGTGGCTGCCATGTATTCTGCCTCTGTAGTTGACAGTGCCACTACAGATTGTTTATTACTCATCCAACTGACTGCACCTCCAAATAGGTTAAACACATACCCACTTGTAGATCTTCTTTGATCCAGATCTCCGACCTAGTCTGCATCAACAAAGCCATAAATATCCAACACTCTGTCCAATCCTAGTATTCCTTGGTAGCACAAACCATAATCACTAGTGCCACGCAAATACCTGAAAACCCACTTCATTGTTGTCCAATGCTCCTTCCCTGGTTTTGACATAAACCTGCTCAATACTCCCACTGCATGTGCAATGTCTGGTCTAGTACAGACCATTGCATACATTAGGCTACCGACTGCACTTTCATAATGAACACAGAACATGTCCTCTTCCTCTTCTTGTGTCTTTGGACATTGTTCAACAGATAACTTCACACCTACAGGAATAGTAACCTTCATCAGTTTACTATCCTGCATATGAAACCTCTGCAATATTGTCTCGACATTCTTCCTCTGGTTTAACCAGAGCTTCCTCTTTGCCTGATCTCTTTTAATTTCCATGCCCAAAATATAGTTTGCAGCACCAAGATCTTTCATGTCGAATTTGGAGGACAATTGGGTCTTCAAATCCTAGATAACTTCTTTGTCATTTCCAACCAACAACATATCATCCACATACAAGACTAGATAAATAAAACGATCACCAATTAATTTAAAATACACACAGTGATCTACTTTGATTCTAGTGAAGCGAAGTCCCCATATAAATGTATCAAATTTCTGATACCACATCCTTGGTGACTGTTTTAACCCATATAGAGACTTCTTTAACTTACATACCAGTTCTTTCTTACCCTTCAGCGTAAAGCCTTCAGGTTTCTTCATGTAGATCTCCTCTTCCAGATCCCCGTGAAGAAATGTTGTCTTCACATCCATCTATTCTACTTCAAAATCAAACGCAACAGCAATAGATAAAAGTAATCTAATAGAAGTTACCTTGGCAACAGGGGAAAAAATATCACCAAAATCAATTCCCAACGCCTGGGAATAACCTTTCGCTACCAACCGAGCTTTGTATTTCTCCACCTTTCCTTCTGCATTTGTCTTCTTCTTGAACACCCATTTGTTGCCAATGGGTTTCCTTCCAACCGGAAAATCCACTAGATCCCAAGCCTCATTTTTGTGCAAAGATGCCATTTCATCAACCATGGCCTCTTTCCAGAGTTTTTCATCCTCTGAATCCACTGCTTCCTTCATAGTTCTAGGGTCATCATCAGTAAGAGACAAAGCAAAATTTGAATAGAAAGTAGTTGAAATATACCTTGCTGGTTGCCTTCTTTCTTGAACTAATCTTCTCACAGTCGGAGTTTGTGGCTCTTCATCTTCTGATTCCTCCTCTGTTGTAGAGTCTGATTCTTCCTCCTTTAGCTAAAACTCTATCTTCTCAGGTTCCTTTGGTTGGACTTCATGTTTAATAACATATTTTACCTCTCTGAACACCACATCTCAGCTGTACATAACCTTCCTTGTTACTGGGTTCCAAAGCTTATAACCCTTTAAGCCATCCTTATAACCAATAAAGATGCACTTTCAGATTTACTATCCAACTTTGTTCTTTTGTCCTTTGGAACATGTACATATGCATCACATTCAAATACCCTTAGTTGTGAAAGAGAGGGTTTCTTACCAGTCCATACCTCTTGTGGAGTCTTATCCTCCAACGCTAATGAAGGTGACCTGTTGACCAGGTAACATGCAGTATCCACCGCCTCTACCCAGAATTCCTGTCCTAAGCTAGCACAACTGAGCATGCTTCTTGCCCTTTCCATCAACGTCTTGTTCATTCTTTCTGCAACTCCATTTTGCTGAGGTGTATATGGAGTAGTCTTCTGTCATGCTATACCACACTTCTTGCAGAATTCTTCAAATTCCTTACTGCAAAACTCTCCACCATGATCTGTCCTCAACACCTTTATCTTCTTCTTTGTCTAGTTTTCCACTAGAGCCTTAAATTCTTTAAACCTATCAAAGACTTCAAATTTCTTCTTGAGGAAATATATCCATGTATTCCTTGAGAAGTCATCTATAAATGATACATAGTACACAGACTTACCCAGTGATGGAACCTTCACAGGTCCAAACACATCACTGTGCACAAGCTCTAATATATGTTTTGCCTTCCTACCACCAGAGGGGAAACTCACCTAATTCTTCTTCTTGCATACGCAATTTTCATAGAAATCAAAATCCAAAGAGCTATTACTCATATCTTCTACCATACCTTTACCATGAAGTATTCAAAGGCCCTTCTCTCCAATACGTCCAAGCCTTTGATGCCACAGCATGGCCTTTTCTCCAGAGACCACTAGATTTTCTGCTCCACTTTCAGGAACTACAGAACTGTTGCACCCCATCAGCAATAGTGCTACCTTGCAGCTTGAACAGAGTTCCTATCCAAACTCCCCACATCAATACCAGTGCTCCCCGAACCATCTTGCAGGTATCCTTCTTGAACATTGTTTTTACACCTGCATCATCCAACTTACTAATAGAAATCAGATTTCTGGGTAATGCAGGAATATGCAGAACACCTAGAAGCATTCTAACCCTTCCACCTTGTAGCTTCAACTTTAATTTTCCACGACCAATGATTCTAGCCTTCCTGTCATCCCCCAAGAAGACATCACCACCATCATATTTCTCATACTCACAGAACCACTCTCTATGGGGAGTGAAGTGAAAGGATGCACTTGAGTCAATCGACCATGCCTCATGATCTACATGTGTACTTGAAGAAGCCAAGTACACATCCCCACCTTCACCTGAGGTGGTTTTCACCTCTGTAGAAGGAGCCTCATCAGATCCCTTTCCTTTGTCAGGAGCTTTAGATTTATAGTCCCTTTTGAAGTGGCCTTCCTTTCCACATTTCCAGCACACCACCTTTACAGGTTTTTTTAGATCTCCCTCTAGATTTAGATCTCCCACTCGATGACTTATTTTTGTTTTTGTTCTGGGACTGTCCTCATACAAGCAAGGCATCACCATTCTGGCTCTCCATATTTTTCCGTCTCATCTCCTCCGTCAACAAGGCTGAGACTATTTCATCAAACTACAAGGCAGTTGCATTGCTACCTATTGCAGTAACCAGACTATCCCACGAATCTAGTAGAGAACACAACAAACTGATGCACTTATCTTCATCTAAAAATTTATTATCAACAGACGCTAATTGACTTACCACAGTATTAAATGCGTTCAGATGCTCTATCATTGAATCTCCATCTTTCATCTTCAGGTTATACAACTTTTTCTGTAGGAAACATTTATTCACTAGAGACTTAGATTGGTACAAAGTCCCTAACTTGTCCCACAAATCCTTTTTTGTAGCTTCCCCTAATACATTTAGCAATACTGAATCTGATACACACAATCGTATTGTGCTCTTTGCCTTCTGATCCAACTTCTTCCATTCTTCATCGGACACTCCCATTCGTTTAGTACCCGGATGTACCACGATCCACTGATCTTTATCCACCAACAGATCCTCCATATTGAGTTTCCACAACTCAAAACTCTGACCATTATATTTCTCAATCTCTATCTTTCCACTACTCACCATCTTCTTTCACCACCATAATTGATCTGGCAGATCTCCCACTGAACAGGGCCTACCATAGGCCCGAGAAAAACCCCTCAGCAACAAAGGTGTCCCCTTGAAGCCAAATCTGCTTTGATACCAAATGTAGGTTTTAACCCTGTACAGAAATTACCTACATATGAATTCTAAAACACAGAAAATAAATAATGTGAGAGCAGAACACATAAAACACATATACACAGATATTTTCCCCTGGATCCCAAAACTGGGACTACCAGCTTGATTTTTCATTATTTTCCTTTCAATTTTATAATACATATTTATACATGTCGAAGCATCCCATACCATGGATCGAAAACCATCACGTCCAATACCATAGACCGAAAAACCATCGCGTCCAAAAAACATGTGCGAAAATCATGCACAAAACCATAGGTGGGTCCGCCAACCTAACATAGGGTCCAAAACCAAAATTTTCTGGGATGCTGCCTCGGACCCCATAAAGTGGGGTTACGGGTGCTGCTAAAACCCCCTATTAAATATGTGGAAAGAATATAACACAATCCAACAAGTTTTTCTAAAAAAAAAAAGAAAATAAGAAGAAACAATCATGAAAATCTCTATTTGCAGGTCAGCAAGGACGATGATCAAAGAACAAAGGAGGATAAAAAAATGGACCTATTTCAACCACATTTTTATTTCTCCACCCTTAAGCACTCGTCACTCCACCATTTATTTCATTTTTTTGACTCCTTTGCTTCAGTTTACAAGGGGACTGTGTTTTCTACAGGATGCCCTGTAAACCTACAGGATCCCCTGAAAACCTACAGGATGATCCTATAGGAATTATAGTGGCTCAGGAATCGTACAAGAGGTGACCCTATGGCGAGAAAATGACTTGCCATGTCAAAAAAATGATATCCCTACATCACCACTTCATTACCATACGTCTCTCCACCTTGATCGCCCCTACATTCATAATAAAAAAATAAGTTTCCAAAAAAAAAATTCACAGTCCTCAAGAGGAAATGTAGAAAAAAAGAAACAAGATAGCATAAGGGAGTAGCACTTGAGTATTTCTCAATATCCACACTCCTAGTCTTCCTCTCAATCCATGTTAATCCCAACAGAAGAAATGATTAGAAATTATGAGGGAGAAGCAGTTATATGACATCCTGTAGGAAATATTGTAGCAGCCTATTCCACAAAATAAAAATCATGAATAGCAGCAAGCTTCCAGCATGAAGATCCAAGGGTATAAGGAGCTCCAGAGCAGCACACCACCACCATCATCTTCAACACCAGTTACCTGCACATCAAAAGAATCATCATAGAGAAATAAAAAAGGAAGGAAAAATAGCATGCAACCAACACATAGCAAGCACCTCAGGACTTCAACAATTGCAGCAAGGTATTAGCATCACATGTAAGTATCTCGCTTCACTCTCTCATTTGCATAATGTAGTCAAAATATGTAAAGGTTATGAGAAATTAGGTTTATGAGAAAAAGGTGGCCAGTTAACTTGGCCACTTTCGTTCAGTCGACGAAGACAAAACAGTTGGTCCTCCCACAGGTGGTATCACTCAAGTCAAAGAAAGAGGGGAGAGGGACAAAAGAAGTTAAGTCTACGGAGGCATGAGCTGGGAGTTGATTACAAGGATAGGGGAATGATGAGGTGGTAGTGGGAACCAATGGTTGAAAAATAGAAAACGTAGCTCTGCTACCAGCACACCACCTCACATAACTCAGCCATAAGAGGAAATAATAGTTGATCCCCATGCACTCATGCATTCATTTCCTCGAGGCTCACTATAACAAAGTCACTCTCATAACCAAGAAACCTATAGAAGAGGAAAATTCCACCTTTCTCCTATTCAGGACATCCTATAGGACTACACAGGAAACCCTACAGGATTGCACAAGAATCCTACAGGATACAGGAAGACAGTCTACAGGATTGTCCAAGAGGATTTTCAAAGGGGAAAACATATGGTTTGGCTACAAAAAACACTATGACAAGGTAGGATCTATAATAACATCCCTTTTTCAAAGTGAATTAAATAGAAAATCACCTAGTATTGAGTGAATTTGGTAGTTGTGCAAGGTAATTGTATTCGAAGTTCTTTTAGTTATTTACTTCTTCATTAAAAAATTGTATCAACCATCTCAACTCGTCAAAATTCACCAACAAAATTACAGGGGGTTTTAATAGAAGGGGGCCCGTTAACACTGTGAGAATCCTCCAACACCCTCAGGTGTTAGAAATCTTCATAAGGCATAATTGGATGGGATATTTTGAAAAATTAAGAGGGTATGATGATGACGTGGCTCGAGAGTTTTCTCTCTCCCTCATTCCACTGACCAGAGTCCACGCCATTGTTGTAGTGAGAGGCATCTCCATAGAGCTCACCCTTGAACTAATAAGCAAGATTACCACACTTCCCCTAGGAGTGCCTAGGAGAAAGGAAGACAAGGGAGATAGCCAAATTGGAAAGAAGAAGTTCTTTTTAGAGGGTGAGGAGCCCATTGAGGACGAAAATGGAGTAAGGAGAGAAAGCCACCATACCCCTGGAATGAGGTGAGCTACCACCTTATCAAATACACATCATGTGAAGGTAGGTATAGTGTGGTTTATGGGTATCACTTTAGGCTTCTTAAATAATTGAGGTTTGGGGCAGAAACACCTCCTCACCATAGGCTCAACATACCATACTTCCTTCTACAACCACTGATAGGTGCAAGCATAAATGTGTAGAAGGGAAACCACCAGTAGTTAGATAACCATGGATTAATTAGAATCATTATAAAATATGTCCTCCACAACCTTAGAATTCCTATCTAATGGTCAACTTTCAGAGACATGCAAACATAGGATATCAAATCCCTCACATATAAAATTATTCCTAATGTCAGTCAAAAAGATGAGGAGGAAACTAAAATAGATGGAGAAGAAGCAAAGAGAGATGAAGATGAGACAATTGAGGAGGAAGAAGAGGAGAAAGGGAAGGAAGGTGATGAGGAAATAGAGGAAGATGTCAAGGAAGAGACTGATAAACAAGATGAGGATCTAGAAGGAGGAGAATAGGAGAAAAACATAGAGGAAAAGGGAAATGGAAAAGAGGAATCAGAAGACAAGGAGTCACCTAGGGTGTCTCCAGAACCCATAGAAGGAGAAGTAGTAGCTGCCCTCACTACTCTTAGCACCCCTATCGAACAAAAAGGTAAAAGACAGATGGAGACCCCCTTATATTTTAGGATAAGGAAAAGCACAAGGATAAGGGAGGGGAAACCCCGAACTCCAACCAAAATTCCCATTGTAATTGAGGACTCAACTAAAAAGTAGGAGAAAATTCCTCCTCCTAAGTCTCATATCACCTATGTGAGAAGACCTGTAACTAGATACACCTCATCCAAAGGAAAAGAAATCCTACAGGATACATAGAAGGACATCTAGGAAGTAGAAGCAACCCTACAGGAGAGTCTGCTAAACCTATAGGAGACCAAAAATTGGACAAGGAGGGAAGCCTACAGCAAGAAACCAAAGAGGAGAAACCAAAGCTAAGGGAACCTAGCCCCCAACCTAACCTTGACTCCTACTACAAATTTATTGAGGGGAGCAGGGTCATCCCACAAACAATTTCTATTCCATTATTCTTTAAGATTGAGAAGGGGAGAGCCATAACTCATAGATGGATGAAGATTTCCAAGCCGAAGGGGGTGGAGGACATTGGTCACATAGAGGAGAAGCTCAAAGAGATGGGTAGAGTTCTAAATAGCTTGAGGGATAGAAAGGCCATAATGAAAAATCAGTTAGACATAGAAAATGCATGGTTGAAAGGACAATTGCAAGAAAGAGAGAAGAAATTGGCATGTATGGCCAGTCTCTCTTTGGAAGAAATCCAGTGTAGGATGCCAGCTAAATACTATGTTGTATACCTTAAGGAACACTGGTTGTAGTTCCAAATCAAGACCCTAGCACAGAGAGGCACTATACCACTTCAATATTATAGACAATTCGTTGATCTTTGTGATCAAATTACATTGGAAGATAGGGCCGATATGTCTGAGTTTTATTTTCATAGCATGAACTTAACATACATGAATGTATGGGATCCTAATTTCAAGCTAGGAGATTTATAGTTGATGACTTTGGCATCATGGATGAACCAAGAGGAAGAAAGGGCTGCAGAAATGAAGAAGATATTGGCAAGAGAACATACAGAGCCTCTTATGATCAGAGCTAAGGAGTCCAATCTAATGGCCCTCATCAGTACATATAATTTAATTGTAAATGATCCTCAGCTTGCACCCAGGTATCGTGCTGCCCAAGAGCAAGAAATTTCATATTTTGAGGACATCTTCAGGTTGTTAGGATATGATAGCATGCAAGCTTGCCTAAGGATAGGGAACACATTTCCATACAGTTTAAAGATAAGAGAGTACCACTCTCCTCAAAGAATGTGAGAAGCATTGAACATGACACTCATGTACAAGAAATCTATTCAAAGGCTCAAAGTCAATTGGATTAGCTAGAGACTCAGTCCACCAGTGCTCTTAGGGATGCTAGAAGGAAGGAAGGAAGGAAGAAGAAGAAAGAAGGCAATGCGAGGAGGTAGAAAAGAAGGCAAGCTTCTATGCACAAGAAGAGGAAACCATAGCAAAGGCATGGGATGTTAGGGAGGCCACTAGAGCTATGAAAGACATGGATATTGATTGAGTTTCTCAGAGGATGAGAAACACTTTCAATAGGGGGGTGATGATGAGCCTCATCATTAGGTAATTATATGGGCCTTACTTCACCTCCTAGCTTAGTCAAACCAACTCTTCTCACAACTTATTACATATTTTGATTATATTTTGTTTAATAAGATGAGTTAAAGTGAGATATTATAACTAGTGGACTAATATGAATTGAATGCAAGTTTGGAATAGAAAATCGAGGAATTTTGGCAAGACTAAGGTTTGAAAATTGAATAGGACAAGGGAGAGAGATTGTAGGAGGTAAATTCTCCTCACTTACTCCTCCCCCATTCGAATATTCCTCCATTAATCCCACTAGCATGAGTGCAAGCAGCCAAGTCATGAAGATGAGAAGGCAGCCAAGAAAGTGATAGATAAAGAGTTAGTTCATGTCGAGTTTGATAACCAAGCCTCCCTAAAGTTAAGGAAGTCATTCGGGACTTCAGTTGTATAAGTAGAGAGACCTAGAGCCTCACTAGGATTTGAATTTTTGTTGTAAAACTCTATCTATTTTCGAGATCCATACTTGTGGAAGACTTAGATGTAATTTTTTGTTTTGGTAATAAGAATGAGATTTTTCTTGATTCAGTACTGTGTTAACTCATAGGGTTGAAGCTGTTGGATTAGGGCCCAACCTTAGTAGCAAAGGCTCCTCTTCTTGTATTTGTATTCTTAGCTTAGTTTCATAGATTCATGATTAAACTCTCTTTAGAAGTATTTCATTGCAAGTAGTGTAGATTTGTTTAATTGTTTATTAGTTTAATTCCATTTGTGCCTTACCTTAGTAGCAAGTTAGAAGGGATAAAATTAGAATAAAAAATTTGTCAAAAGGTGTCTTGGCCACACTTATTCTTTCTGGGATCATGATTTGAGGAAAAGACCCTTATGCAGCCCGAAAAAGACAGATTTCCATTTATTACATAAGATTTATAGTTTTTTTTACATAAACTAACATTTGATCAGTTTTGAAAAGTAGGATTTCATTTCAATCTCTTCTATCTTCATTCTTGCAGTAGACCTCATCCATGATTCCATTTTATTCAGCAATTTCCACATGCATAAGGTAGACAGTTAGTTCATTAAATTCTGCTTTTATAGCTCATGAAAATTCTTCTTGTTTACATGACTTTTTGGAAATTACACATGTTTGATGCAGAGAAGGTGATTCAAACTTCATCCACCCATAGGCATTCCTCATTTTCATCAAGACCTTCACCAATTTCATCATTTTACATAGAAATTTCCCCAAGCATGTTGACCGAATCCAATTATCTCTTAAACTTGGTTTTGGGTTCTATGTGATCCTAGGCCTTTCCTCACTCCATTCTATCCATCAACCACCTTCCCTAAGACTTCCATCACGTCCAACACCCATTGTTTTTCTATCGGCTGTATCCTGTAGAGATACAGGTAATCTTGTAGGTTTCCAGTACATCCTGTAGGTTTTCCTGTAGTGGCATGTTTTGAGGTCGGATTGAGGGAAAACCTCTAGAAAGCCTCCCTAGGTCACCCAAGGGTCTCCCAAACCTTCCAACCATCTACTAAAGTTTCCAGTGATCCACCAGCATCCCTAAACTACATACCACATCACCAAAAGAGATTAGCTTGCACACTTGATTTTTCATGAAAAGAATAAAAAGACAAAATAGATTTATTATAGTCCTTTACATGCATCACAGTGATGTTTGATGTTTTTAATTTCCATGCTTAGGACATTAGCATTTTGTTAATGTTAATTTAACATTATTGCAAAGCATAGATCTTAGCAGTTAATTAGGAAATGGTGTGCCTTAGCATTGAATTTCATTATTTTTCAATACTAAAATAGATCAACTCTCTCTTAGAGTAGATTTCTCTTTCTTTCATCAACGAACTAAGCTTCTTCTAAATCCATAGAAGTTTGGCTTGAAAACCCTAGTGGTCTCTCGCCAACTGAAAAGTGACAAAAGGAAGAACCATCATTTTTACTTGTGTATATAGCATTGTCACCTCCAAGTTTATACGAACCTCGAGTTGATAAATTAAATCTCGTAGCCCAGGAGTTGCAACATTCTTGCTACAATACTAGTGCTCATCAAGAACTAGGCATCGTAGTCAGAAATCCTGCTGAGAAATATGGAAACTTCCGTTTCAAGCGGAGTTTCATTCATTCAAGCGGATCTTATGGTGTTGTTATCACTCAGGTTGTCCCTTTGCTCCTTAAGGGATACGACCGAGGTAACCACAAACCAATCTTTGCGCTGTAGGTCCTAGCCTACCTGCAATCAGAGAGGGCTCTCTCTTTAAAATTTAGCTTTGTTTTGGGTTGATTTTAGGCTAGTTATGGTGTACATGGGTTTTGCTTTGATTTTGGTGGGAAGGATGATGTTTTCAAGCAGAGTTGGGATGCATAGTGTGAGATGTTCAAACCATTGGGCATGGAGTCATGGATTAGGGCTTGCTGTTGCATTTTCTTGGTCACAAGAGGAATATAGAGCAGGATAGCTATTCATAGAACAATATCAGGCTGGAATAAATATGGAATGAAGGTCAGAGATGAAAGGCAACTAACAATCTTTCATTAGCTAACAGAGAGGGAAGGTGAATGAAAGTTTGTCTAGGAGCAGTCAAGAATTCCTAAATAACAGTAATATGTGAAAGAAACAGGGTAAACATGATCATTTAAGTATGCATATTCATAACCATTTCTGAAGAAAACATATAGAAATAACCAGAATTGAGCATAGAGTGCAGTCAAGCAAAGCCTAAGCTATTCTTCTTTCTTGCTATTTAGATGGTAACACAATGGTGGCGTAAACATATATAAACTGTAAACAGAGGTAAGAAAACACTTATTGAGCCATGTAGTAGAACATGAATTCCACAGTCACTCTTTGGCCATTGAATAACACAACAGATAGTTCTTCATCCAAAGCATTCCAGCAGTCTTTGATTATAGAGCTCTCAAAGTATACAGCGCAAGTCTAGAATGAGGATTATCAACCAACCAACCCTTTAGACAATGAATCAGGGTGGTTTATATAGAGAAAATATCCAAAAATATCTATTACAACATATCTTAAATAGATCTGAGGGAAATGAGTTCTTTAATCTAATCTTTTCCTGAAATTAATGCAAGAAGATATCTATTTGAGCTACGCTGGAGGAAGCTGCATCGAAATGAGTTAATATGGTGTCCTTGGCGACTCGGTGCAGTTTTTCTGCAATAACTGTGCCTTTAACCTCTTATCTGCACCTCTTAGGCGGTTCTCCTGCTTTTAGGTGGCTTTAATGTGCACTAATCTCGATCTGATGAGCTTTGAATGGCCTTTACTGCTTCTTTGACTTGGATGGAGGCCTTTAATGTTCACCTGCTTTGATATTGCTGATCTGATACTCTTTAATTGAATCTGGGCTTTATCTTTCCTCTGATATGCTTGAAACTGTCAAATCGCCCCATTTCTGCCCTTTCAAGGCAAAAATAACTGTTGCAAATGCTTTTCGTGGGCTCTAGAATGCTATTGGTGCTGGCTGATTGAATATGAACATACATGAAGAAATATTGTCAAATAGTGGTAGAGGAATGCAACCTGATAACTGTGCTGGGCTGAGGCTGGCTTTTAATTTGCATTTTTTGGGCCTGCTGCCCTGGTGCTTCGCTGAGTCACTGCTTTGTTATCCTGCTCTCGGTATGCATACTTGGCCTTTTTATAAAATTGTCGTAGTCATATCCTGACTCACTCTGCCTGCTATCTTTTCTGTAGTTCTCTGTCTCCAACATTGCCTCTTGCGAATTTTTGGGTTTTGCAGGTAGTCGAGCAATAGGAAGCCCTCCATTTTGAGTAATTTTTCTTAGAGATGCGCGATTAGCGCTAAGCGCTAATCGCGCATCAGAAACTGCCTCTGTTTCTCATTTCATGGCATTCTTTGATGCGATTCTCGCCCTCTGTGCCTTTTCTGTGATGATGTCAGCATGACATCATCGGTGGGTCCCGAGTACGACAGGGTGATGTGGCAGTGACATCAGCGGGGGATAGGTGGTGGATTACATGGCAGTATGGCAGGGTGACGTGGCAGTACGGCAGAAGGCGGTTTGTGGTTTTATCAGACCGCCTTCTGTATGGGGGTGGTATTTGTCAGAGCCCTCCCGATGCAATAAAAGGCAGACACGCGTCTTTTGTACGACTCAAAAACCATCATGCCATCGGACGCTAACTGTCGAACGTTGAGGATGCCCCGAAATCCACCTGGGCCGTTGGATCTGGGAGGGCGGATCGGAGGGCCGACGGAGCGCGGAGCTGGCGGCAGGTTAATGTACAGGGGCCCGCTATATATTAAAATAATTACGCGCCGAAGGGGGGGTCTAAAACCTTGGAAATGCGGATTTTATGGGTTATGGGGTGCTATGCGGGTATGAATTAATTTAATGTTTGACCAAAACTATTAAACATTAAACATTTGGAAAATGACTGCGGAGGGGCAAAATTATAGGGTTTTGGTGAGTAGATGAGTAGGTATAGGTTATTAATCCAACTAGAGGTTAGATTAATCCCAGGGTTAGGACGCAGATGGGTTAATAATAGCCCCAGATGGACTATCATTTCCCAAAACCATATATACATAGCTATAATGCTATAAGGTGGGATATTAAATATATTTTTTGGGGTTTTTTACATAGTTTTTGTAGCAATAGGGATGGGAAAGTAGTTAGGGAGCTACATAATAGAATTAGGAGTTAATATGAACTTGTGAAGTGAAAGTGTAGGGGCATGAAGCTAAGTTTACGAAATGAAACTTAGGCATATTACTAAATGGAATATGGAGAAATGATTTTTACACATGAAATGTGGCTTCTTTTCATTGAAGAAAGTCAAAACTTGACTTGCTTTTTTACAAAAATGAACTGAAAGCAGGACTTGTTTGGCAGATCCCTAGGTCCTTCAGGGGTGTTAGTAAGAAACTTTGAGGGGGGGGGGGGGTGAAAGGGAGTTAGACATGCTTCCATGCTTCTGCCATCAAAACAACTGCTTTGCCACTTCTGTCATTGATGAGAGGAGCTTTGATTGACAATACATGCGATGATCAAAACCTTGCTTTCTGCAACCTCAAACTACCTACCCAGCCTAATACACCTAACATTTTTTCTTCCTTTTGAATGGGTGCACTTAGACTTGCAGGCCCTGATTATCCTCTTTTCTTTTGACTGCCCTCCTATCTAAATCTACCCTTATCTCTTCCAAGGGCCCAGGTTGAGCAGTTGGGCTCCTTAATTTCTCTACCTAGCTACTAATCTGCCAAGCTTGAACTGTTTGGATAGGTATTCATTCTCTATCTTCTAAAACAAGCAATTTAAACCTAGGGAAGCCAAGATTAAGATGTTTGGCTTTCCATTAACTGTAAAACTCTTCAAAAATGGTATGATTCTTCAAAATGGAACTTCTTGGAAATACGGAACCTTGCAGCATGAAAAGATGACATATTTGGCATGCAAAATAGTCAATCATGAAATATGTAACCTATTGCAATAGGAGGCTAACAGTGGCTCCACTTGGGTATGGTTTTTCAAGATGAAAAGCCAAGAACAGCAGGTCAGAATGCCTTGATCTTCAATTGTTGCTGTAAACTGAAATTCTCCTTCTTCTCAATGCCTTTGACTGAATTCTTATAAGCTGATATGTAGTATCCTTTTGAGTTGAATTACAGAAAAATTACAGCTTTGCTTCTTCCCTTTTGGGTGCTTGTAAACATATTGAAATCTGCTTGAGCACTTCTTTGGAATTATTTCAAAAACAGAGATCTGAAATGGAGCTTTCTTTGATCTTTCCTTCAAAATTTGTTGCGTTGTTTCCCTCTTATTGGCCTGCTATAAGGAAAAGTGCTGAAAATACAAATATTAATGTACATATAGTATACAGAGCTGTGTTGTGTTCAACAAAAGGGATCATGATAGTGCTTTAGCATTCGGCCATTAACAGGGCCTTCTTCAGCTGTGCTGTCATCCAAACTCTTAAGAAAATATGTGTTGTTGCCTTGAACAGCAGAAATAATAAAGGGGCCTTTCCACAGGAAATCAAACTTGCCATTCTTTCCTTTGTCCTCTCTTGTTGAATCCCATCTTAAGACTTTTTTTCGTATGTAGAAATATTCAACCTTGGTTCTTTTGTCAAACATTTTCTTGAGCTTCTCTTGTAAAACCTGAGCTCTGTCGTACACTTGCTCTCTTGTTTGCTGCAAATGGATGGTTTGGTTTATTCTTCTTTGGATATCATTTGGCTCTGCCTGAATCTCTTGCAGCAATTTGATAACAGGGATTCCCAAAGAAGAGGGGAACTTGGCCTCCATGCCATAGACTAACTCATATGGGCTCATCCCAATGGATCTCTTGGTTGACAATCTGTCTGCCCATAGGGCATTTACAAGCTTTTTGTGCCAGTTCTTCTTGTTCTCCTCCAAGACTTTCTTAATGATGTTAATCAGACTCTTGTTGGATGATTCGACCAAGCCATTACCTTGAGGGTAATAGGCTGTGGAGTGACCTAAGGTAATGTGGAATTTGTGGCAAAAACTAATCATTTTCTTGGATTTGAAGGTAGCAATGTTATCTGTAATGATCTTCCCAAGACAACCAAATCTGGACAAAATGTTGGTTTTAAGGAATTGGATGATGGTGGAGTCATTGGCTTGCCTACATGGGATGGCTTCAATCCACTTGGTAAAGTAATCTGTGGCTGTTAGAATCCACTTATGTTGGCCAGAAGAGGATGGATGGATTTCTCCAATGAAGTCAAGACCCCATTGTTGAAAAGGCTTCTCGGTTGAAATGGGCTTAAGGGGCAAGGGCAGAAGCTTTCTTTTGCCTTCAAAGATTTGGCATTTGTGGCATGAAACAATAAACTTTCTCACATCAGCAAACAAAGAGGGCCAATAGAAACCAGTCCTTAGTATCTTATCAGCAGTGGACTTCCAATATAAGTGCCCTCCATAGTCCCCTGCATGAAATTCTTTCATGACACTGTCAGTTTCATTCATAGTTAGACAATTCAACAATATTCCTTCATGATTTTTCCAAAACAGGGCACTATCTAAGACACAAAACTTTTATGCTTTCATCTTTAAAAATCTCTTTTTGGTTCTGGACAACCCTGGAGGAGCACACAAGTTTAACAATATAAAACATATATCAGCATACCATGGGATTGCAAAAAGGCTTCACTGATCTGTGGAGTCGCCAGCTCCTGTTCATTGTCCAGTTGATTAATGTCTAAGACTTGAAAATTAGTTTCGGACATTAGTTTGGCTAAACCTTGTCCCTTTATCAGCTTGGTGGGTTTTATCTCAATGTCATACTCAAGGATATTGGCAATCCATTTGGCTCTTTTGCCTTCTGTGCCCTCTTTAGTTAATATGTCTTTTACAACAGCAGTTGACACATAAGCAATCACATGTGAATATAAAATGTAAATTCTGAAATATTTGATTGCTTTAACAAGGGCATATGCTTGTTTCTCCATGATTTGGTACTTCAAGGGTGCATCTCTAAGGGCTTGGCTGAAAAATGCAATTGGCTTTTCGTTTCCCTGATCATCTTTCTGCAAAAGGACACCAGCAATGGTGTGTTCAGATGCAAATGAGAAAATGATGAAATCCTTATCAAATCGAGGACTTGTGAGGACTGGGGCTTGGGTTAAGGCAGATTTTATGCCCTCAAAGGCTTGCTTGGCATCTAAAGTCCATTTTACCTTGGAATCCTTATTTAGCATGTTATTTAGCATTCTTATTAGCTTGGCCAAGTTTGGGATAAATTTCCTTAGGAAATTGATCTTTCCTAGGAATGCTTGCAATTCTTTGATGTTTCTCGGATAAGGGATTTGCAAAATGGCTTGGATTCTTTCCGGATCTATTCTAATTCCATATTTTGAAATGATATGGCCTAGCAATTTGCCTTCTTCCAGGCCAAAGAGAGATTTCTCAGGATTTAAGGAAATGCCATATTTCCTACAAGTTAGGAACACTTGCTTTAGGTGTTTAAGGTGCTCTTGATCAGATTTTGAGAAAAGAGTAAGGTCATCAAGGTAAACCACTAGGAAATCATGGATTTCCTTGGCAAATGAAATGTCCATGGCC
Organism: Pinus tabuliformis; assembly: GCA_031772625.1. Taxonomy (NCBI): domain Eukaryota; kingdom Viridiplantae; phylum Streptophyta; class Pinopsida; order Pinales; family Pinaceae; genus Pinus; species Pinus tabuliformis. The sequence continues at coordinate 769,503,607 of CM062815.1, forward strand.
CTTTGAAAGGTAGCACCTGCATTCTTTAGTCCAAAAGGCATTTTCACATATTTAAAGGTTCCCCACGGTGTTGTAAAGGCTATCTTGTCTTGGTCATCCGGGTGAACAAGTATTTGATTAAAACTTGAAAAGCCATCTAGCAAAGAAATTCTTGAAGACCCCACTACTCTTTCTAGAATGTGGTCCATTTTTGGCAGTGGGTAGTGATCTTTAAGGGAGACTTGGTTCAGATTTCTTAAGTCCACACATAGTCTAATTTCCCCTATTTTCTTCCTTGTGGGAACAAGATTGGATACCCATTCTGAAAATCTAATGGGTGCTATGATACCAGCCTCAAACATTCTTTTCACTTCTTTCTCAATCAAAGGGAGAAGCACAAGATTGATTCTCCTTAGTTTCTGTTTGAAGGGCTTTTGATTTGGATTTAAGGGAATGGTATGTTGAATAACAGAGGTGTCATAGGACTTAAGGTCCTCATAACTCCAGGCAAATACATCTTGAAACTCTTTAAATAAATCAACATATTTTGGTTTTTGATCGGGAGGCAAAGGCTTGGATAGTTTAATCATTTTGGGCTTCTCTGCTGTCCCAATATTACAGTCTTCCATAGCAGCATTTAAGGGTTGTATCTTTGGCTTTTTGGGGACATTGTTTGAATCAAATATGTCTTCTAATGGAGTGACGCCAGCGAGTAGAAAATTGTCTTTTAAATCAATCACTTCGGCCTCTGCTTTAGCTATTTCATCTAAATGCATTTGCTTCAGCTCTTGCATGTTTTTCTCATAAAAAATGGTTGGGTGGAGCATTTGATTTGCTGCTTCAGCTGTTATAGTTTTCTCATTTTGGCTCATTTGCTGTTGTGGGTCATCCATGGCATCTTCATCAATGTTTAAGCTTGAGAATTCTTGCTGTAAGGTAAGAAAATTGTTGATTTGAGCATCATCCTCAAACACTTGCCAATCTTTGATATTTTTAGGGATAGTAGGCCTGTGCTTTATCTCAGCAGTAAAGTGGTGATTGGGCTCAAAGGGAAGCTTGCAAGTGCTAGCAAAAGTAGCTAGACTATGAGCATGCATGTTATGGCTTCTAGAAATCTTAGCAAGCTTGGATTCGGTGAAGGAATTGAGTATTTCTATGGCAGCAGACCTATAAGCTCTTAGCCTATTGTCATTAGTAACAAAGTTACCTTTCATCTGTTGAATGATCAAATCGGAGTCACCTAGAATGGTCACTTTTGCGGCTCCTAGAGCTTTGAGCATTTTAAGGCCTAAAAGGAGAGCCTCATACTCTGCCATGTTGTTGGTGCATTTGAAGTTTAGTCTGTAAGCATGACCCTCTGCATGGTTGTTATGTGTATTGTGAATCCATATTCCTGCCCCTGCTCCTAGCTTATTAACAGAACCATCAAACTCTAATTACCATGTGATTTCTTGCTTGTGGTTAGTATTAAGTGTTTCAGTCATTTTAGGATTGGGTGGACCTACGTTTTGTGCTTCATGTGGTTCTTCTTGTATGCTGGTTTCACTAATTGTTTTAACAGTTTCACGGGTATGGGCAACTGACTCTTGATTGATGCATGTTTCTTGTTCTAAAGGCAAAGGCTTCTCATCAGTGGGAGGGCAGTTATAATCATTGAACAATATAAAGGAATCCATATCAGAATGGATTGAGTAAATGGGAAAGTTTTGGGGTTTTTCCTCACTACTTACCACATACTTCATCAGTGTTTCTCTATACAGTCTCTTTGGTTGCCCAAAGACTGAAATAGTGACATAGGAGAGGTCTAGTTGGAGATATCCTTGGAGTTTTTCTCCCCAATATCTTGATAAGAGCATGCCATACTTTGGTGGAATGTCAGCAACCACCACATCCATTAGTATTGTTTTGTTGGGAAATTGGACTAAAGACACACAAAGGTCTTTGATTAAGCCTAAACACTTGGCCTGACTAGAATCAAATGAGAATAAGTCTTTGTAGGGTCTAGTGACATCAAGGTTTAGCTTCTCCATTACAGCTTTGGGCATTAGATTGTGTGAAGCACCTGAATCAAACATAACATTGTGCAACACTTTATCATGAATGTGCAAACTGACATAAAAGGGTAGAACAGCTCCATGTCCTGATTTACCATTGACTTCAGGACCAAAAGGTAATTCAGGTTGATCATCTAAGACATTAACATCATCCCTGTTCTTTGGCATTTGCAGTGATCTTTTGATTTGTTGTCTGTACACATCATGTTTGGAAAGCTCAGAGAGAGGAATAGATATCTTTAATTTACCAATTTCTGTTTCTAGATTAAAAGGTTTTTCTGACTATGTTTTAGTATTGTGACTGGCAGATTTTCCCTTTTCAATTGTATCTTCAGTGATCTTCTCTTGGTTATCAGTGATTTCTTGAGATTGTTCTGTTTTGGGAAGGCTTTGAGGAGTGCTATTTACATTGTCTTTTGAGGGAAAGGATACGAAAGGCTGTTATTAGAGGGCTGCATGTCAGATACATCCTCTATGGTCACTTCTTTTAATTTTGGGTCTATTTTATTAGCAAGTTCTGTGATAGCGGCCTTGTCTTTTACTTTCTTAGGCTACTTGGCATCCTTTGGCTTGATGGGATCAGACACATCAATGGTTCTTGTTCTCAATTTGTATTGTTTATGGACTTCGTAGACAGCTGAATCATAGCCTTGTTTGAAGTCAAATGACTCTCCAGACTTGGTCTGAAATTGATTTATATCATGGTCATCTTGGTCTTCTTGGGTTAGAAATACTTGTTGTTCACTCTTCAAACCCATCAAGTTTATGTGAGTGTCCTTTATCTGCTCACTAGATGTGGATGCTTCAGCATAGTTTTCATGAAAAGGAGGTCTTATATCATGGTCAGGACTTGCCCTTCCAACGTTTGGGTTTTGATTTTTTCTAAAGTTTGGATTTCTGATAGGATTGTTTTGCTGTCCTTCCCATGAGGCTTTTCTTTCAATAGTTCCCATTCTATTTTCAAAGTTGTCCATACCTTTTGATGATTGTGTCCAATTTTTGCTCAAAGGCTGAAGGTTCATCTTTAAAAGTGGTTCTTCTCTCAGCTCTTGCTCTATTTTGCTTGGCAATCAGATTTGCCTTCACACTAACAGCTACATTCTTCATGTCTGCTAAGGTTTGAGGGGCTCTTTCCCTTAACTGATAAGCCATGTCTGAATCAAATCCATCAGGGAATTTGTATAAAGCAAGATCAGGTGGAGGTCTAAGGTTTTGTGGAATAGCGTTGTAAACATTGTTAAACCTGACACAATAGTCTAAGATAGCTTCTTGAGGGCCTCTTTTGATAGTGTCATACTCAGATAATATGTGTAGAGGGTCCTTCTTCTTCTCCCATCTGTTAAGAAATGTTTGGTAAAGGGCCTCTGGGTCAGCTATGGAATTTGCAGGAAGAGCTCTAAACCAGGGCCTTACATCACCTATTAAACTTTGGACAAAAATCTTCATTCTTACACTTCATCATCTATTTCATAATTCTCAAAATAGTCCTGCATTTTCTTGGTATGTTGCAGGGTTGTGCCATAACCAGTACCATCAAAATATGTGATTTTGGTTTGATAATCCTGAGGCATAGCCCCTGGATTTGCAGGTAACTGTAAAGGTGCATATCTATTAGCCATATTTACAGCGATAAGTGGAACGACTGGAACAGCTGGAACAACTGTAATAACAGTGGTGGTAGTGGTAGTATGTGCAATGAATGGAGGTGTGGAAAAGGTGCTTGGAGAGGTGGATGACGAACAAGGGGAAGTAGGGGTTGAACGAAACAAAACATTAACAGGGGTTGGAAAACATCTTGGCTGAACTTTTTTAGGACTAGAATCAGCAAACTCTTCTTGTTTTTGTTTGCTAAGGTTTCTGGAGATTAAATTGGGATTTTCAAAAATAGCTGGTGGATTTGGGTCAGGATTTGACCTGGTATAACGATTTTTTTTCTTTAGAGCCAGCTTCCAAATTTGGCTTTGGTATTTTTCTATGAAATTTTTTGGAATTTAGAAAGGAAGTACTCAAATTTTTGGCACAGCTATCTATAGCTTAAAACTAGCATGAATATTGACTGAAGCAGCTTTTATTTACTCCTGTAGATGCAAAGCAAGAACAGTTTCAAAGGCTTCCTGGCTGACATTCAGGATTCATCTGTAGCTTTAAGGAACCGACAGTGATTGCAACAATTCATTTAGTTCCCCAGCAGAGTCGCCAATGATGTTATCACTCAAGTTGTCCCTTGGCTCCTTAAGGGATACGGCCGAGGTAACCACAAACCAATCTTTAGGCTGCAGGTCCTAGCCTACCTGCAGTCAGAGAGGGCTCTCTCTTTAAAATTTAGCTTTTTTTTGGGTTGATTTTAGGCTAGTTAGGGTGTACATGGGTTTTGTTTTGATTTTGGTGGGAAGGATGATGTTTTCAAGCAGAGTTGGGATGCATAGTGTGAGAAGTTCAAACCATTTGGCATGGAGTCATGGGTTAGGGCTTGCTGTTGCGTTTTCTTGGTCACAAGAGGAATACAGAGTAGGATAGCTATTCATAGAACAATATCAGGCTGGAATAAAGATGGAATGAAGGCTAGAGATGAAAGGAAACTAACAATATTTCATTAGCTAACAAAGAGGGAAGGTGAATGAAAGTTTGTCTAGGAGCAGTCAAGAATTCCTAAATAACAGTCATATGTGAAAGAAACAGGGTAAACATGATCATTTAAGTATGCATATTCATAACCATTTCTGAAGAAAACATATAAAAATAACCAGAACTGAGCATAAAGTGCAGTCAAGCAAAGCCTAAGTTATTCTTCTTTCTTGCTATTTAGATGGTAACACAATGGTGGCATAAACATATATAAACTGTAAACAGAGGTAAGAAAACACTTATTGAGCCATGTAGTAGCACAGGAATCCCACAGTCACTCTTTGGCGATTGAATAACATAATAGACAGTTCTTCATCCAAAGCATTCCAGCAGTTTTTGATTATAGATCTCTCAAAGTATACAACGCAAGTCTAGAATGAGGATTATCAACCAACCAACCCTTTAAACAATGAATCAGGGTGGTTTATATAGAGAAAATATCCAAAAATATCTATTACACCAGATCTTGAACAGATCTGAGGGAAATCAGTTCTTTAATCTAATCGTGTCCTGAAATTAATGCAAGAAGATATCTATTTGAGCTGCGCTGGAGGGAGCTGCATCGAAATGAGTTAATATGGTGTCCTTGGTGGCTTAGTGCAGTGTTTCTGCAATAACTGTGCCTTTAATCTCTTATCTGCACATCTTAGGCGGTTCTGCTGCTTTTAGGTGGCTTTAATGTGCACCAATCTCGATCTGATGAGCTTTGAATGGCCTTTACTGCTTCTTTGACTTGGATGGAGGCCTTTAATGTTCACCTGCTTTGATATTGCCGATCTGATACTCTTTAATTGAATCTGGGCTTTATCTTTCCTCTGATATGCTTGAAACTGTCAAATCGCCCCTTTTCTGCCCTTTCAAGGCAAAAATAACTGTTGCAAATGCTTTTCGTGGCCTCTAGAATGCTATCGACGCTGGCTGATTGAATATGAACATACCTGAAGAAATCCTGTCAAATAGTGGCGGAGGAATGCAACCTGATAACTATGCTGGGCTGAGGCTGGCTTTTAATTTGCGTTTTTTGGGCCTACTACCCTGGTGCTTCACTGAGTCACTACTTTGTTATCCTACTCTCGGTATGCATACTTGACCTTTTTATAAAATTGTCGTAGTCATATCTTGACTCCCTCTGCTTGATATCTTTTCTGTAGTTCTCTGTCTCCAGCGTTGCCTCTTACGAATTTTTGGGTTTTGCAAGTAGCCGAGCAATAGGAAGCCTTCCATTTTGAGTAATTTTTCTTAGCGATGTGTGATTAGCACTAAGCACTAATCGCGCATCGAAAACTGCCTCTGTTTCTCGTTTCAGGCATTCTTTGACGCGATTCTCGCCCTTTGCGCCTTTTTTGTGATGACGTCAGCATGATGTCATTGGTGGGTCCCAGGTACAGCAGGGTGACGTGGCAGTGACGTCAGCGGGGGACAGGTGCTGGATGACATGGCAGTACGGCAGGGTGACGTGGCAGTACAGCAGAAGGCAATTTGTGGTTTTATTGGACCACCTTCTGTACGGGGGTGGTATTTGTCAAAGCCCTCCCGATGCAATAAAAGGCGGACACGCGTCCTTTGTAGGACGGCAAAACCGTCGTGCCATCGGATGCTAACTGTCGAATGTCGAGGATGCCCCGAAATCCACCTGGGCCGTTGGATCTGGGAAGGCGGATCAGAGGGCTGACAGAGCGTGGAGCTAGCGACAGGTTAATGTACGGGGGCCCACTATATATTAAAATAATTACGCGCCAAAGGGGGGCTCTAAAACCTTGGAAATGCAGATTTTATGGGTTATGGGGTACTATGCGTGTATGAATTAATTTAATGTTTGACCAAAACTATTAAACATTAAACATTTGGAAAATAACTGCGGAGGGGAAAAATTATCGGGTTTTGGTGAGTAGATGAGTAGGTATAGGTTATTAATCCAACCAGAGATTAGATTAATCCCAGGGTTAGGAAGCAGATGGGTTAATAACAGCCCCAGATAGACTATCATTTCCCAAAACCATATATACATAGCTATAATGCTATAAGGTGGGATATTAAATATATTTTTTGGGGTTTTTTACATAGTTTTTTGTAGCAATAGGGATGGGAAAGTAGTTAGGGAGCTACATAATAGAATTAGGAGTTAATATGAACTTGTGAAGTGAAAGTGTAGGGGCATGAAGCTAAGTTTACGAAATGAAACTTAGGCATAGTACTGAATGGAATATGGAGAAATGATTTTTACACAAGAAATGTGGCTTCTCTTCATTGAAGAAAGTCAAAACTTGACTTGATTTTTTACAAAGATGAACTGAAAGAAGGACTTGTTGGGCAGGTCCCAAGGTCCTTCAGGGGTGTTAGTAAGAAACTTTGAGGGGGGGGGGGGTGGTGAAAGGGAGTTAGACATGCTTCCATGCTTCTGCCATCAAAACAACTTCTTTTCCACTTTTGTCATTGTTGAGAGGAGCTCTGATTGACAATACATGAGGTGATCAAAACCTTGCTTTCTACAACCTCAAACTACCTACCTAGCCTAATACACCTAACATTTTTTCTTCCTTTTGAATGGGTGCACTTAGACTTGCAGACCCTGATTATCCTCTTTTCTTTTGACTGCCCTCCTATCTAAGTCTACCCTTATCTCTTCCAAGGGCCTAGGTTGAGCAGTTCGGCTCCTTAATTTCTCTACCTAGCTACTGATCTGCCAAGCTTGAACTGTTTGGACAAATATTCATTCTCTATCTTCTAAAACAAGCAATTTAAACCTAGGGAATCCAAGATTAAGATGTTTGGCTTTCCCTTAACTGTAAAACTCTTCAAAAATGGTATGATTCTTCAAAATGGAACTTCTTGGAAGAAAAGATGACATATTTGGCATGTAAAACAGTCAATCATGAAATATGTAACCTATTGAAATAGGAGGCTAATAGGTGCCACCCAGGTAGTTTAGCAAATGTTGGTCGTCAAAGAATTTCCTTCCAAACTTTTTGAAGGCAAGATCCCATATTTATAGCTACATTTGAATTTAAATCCAACAGTTCACTCCAATTCTTTGTCATTAATACCCATTTCGTAGTAGATTTCCATGGATCTACATCTTAAATTCACCCCCTAGCTCCTTTCAACGGAAAATTCTCCATCCAATTAGATATAGTGCTTCCAACGGTAATTTTTTATGCAAGACGCATGGCAGCCATTATTGTAGAGTAGGTTCTTCAAGGCAACTCCCCTATGGGCCTTACTTCCATGCATGGTGCAGTCGTCTAGCTTTGACTTTCACACTTTTGGGAACTGTAGTTTAGAGTCATGTACTTCCTTGCAGCTTCCCAGATCACTAACAAATATCCCACAATCATATAGCCCATTGTGCAGGGGTGGGATCACCCTTATACAGCTTCAAGTGGCTTCCATTGACCTTTCCCAAAACTAATTCGCCATTTAGCTTCGTGAGCTAAAGAGTGCCCTCATCTATAATTTCCGTAACAATATAGGGTCTTAGCCAATGCATTTGAAATTTTCCAAGGAACTTTGTAAACATACTATCATATAGCAAAAACAAATCTTCATTCTTGAAGGTGCATTTCTTGATATGGCAATCATGCCATGCCTATTCACAATCCTTTTGCACTTTTTGATGAAATCCTACTAGGAAACGATCTTCTTCCAGTTTTACTAGCTGCCGAGACACTCCTCCATGGTACAGCCTCCTACCGATATACCAATTGGAAAGGGGTTTTGCTTGTGAAATTCTTACAAGTGGTCATATATGCCCAAAGCACTGTTGGTATGTGCATGTCCCAACCATTCCACTTCGCGTTGCAAACCTTGCTCAAGGCACTCTCCAATAAGTTTTTAAAGGCTTCTACCATACCATTAGCTTGAGGGTGATATGGCGTACTCTTCTGATGATATATTTGGAAGTCCTAAAGCATCACAATGATTGTTCCATTGAGGAATTGCATGTTCCTATCACTCATTAAGATATTAGGGAAGCCAAACCTAGATAAAATAAACTCAAATATGAACTTCACAGTGGTAGCTAAAGTCTTTTACCGGTTGTGCCTCCACCCATCGTGTCAAGTATTCAGTTGTTGTAATAATGTATCATACCCTAGTATTTTTCCATGGTGGTTGAATTGGACCCGCAACGTCAATTGCACATTTATCGAACACCTGCAAGGTTATTTGTGGATTTAATGGCAAATCATCCCTTTGGGATGGACTTCCCATCCTCTGATAAGCATAGCATGCCCTAAAATACACCTTTGAGTCCTTATGTAGCATGGGCCACCAAAGTCCTGAGTGCGGGATCTTTTGCACAATCACTCTACCTACATAATGTTCTCCAACTACTCCTGAATGCACTTCTGCAAGGATGTTTGTCCATTCATATTCTCGGACATACCTACACAGTATCTCATAAAAGCCCATTTTGTATATGTTTCTAGTGATCATAGAGAATTCAACATGTAGACCACCAATTCCTTCTTCTCTCATGTTGAATATCCTTGTGGGGTTGTACCTATGGAGAAAAAATTGAATTATATCAACAAAGTGATCATCTACGAAACAAACCACAAAGAGCTACACATTAGGCAACCATTCTTCAAAACTTGTAGGTTCATCAACAGTCTCAATCCTGAATAGGTGATGAAGACCAACATTCAAGCATCTTGGCTTCACGATCACCTCAAAATCATACTCCTAGAATAACAACAACCATTTGAAAATATTCCCCCCCAACACAACCTTATTGACCAACTTTTTTAGAGTAGAATGGTCTGTATACATTTTGAAGTGTGCGCATAGCAAATAGTGCCGAAAATTCTATACCGCATACACCATCACTAGCCCTTCATGATATGTGGTCAAGTAGTTCTTCTCCGACTTTGATAATCTCCTACTCACAAATTATATAGGATGATCAATGTCTCCTTCACCTATTTTGGTCAAAAACACACCTAACGCAATACAGGATGCATCCACATGAACATGAAATTCCTCTTTGCAATCCGGGAACACTAGAATTAGCGCGGTGATCATTTTTTCCTTCAAAATGTCTAAACTGTTCTGACAATATTTGTCCCAACAAAATGTTGCGTCATTCTTCAACATCTTCTCGATCAGCATAGTTATTTTTGTGTATGTCTTGATAAACTTCCTATAATTCCCTGTATGGCCCAATGTTGCACGCAACTGTTTTACATTTTTCAGTGCTTCCAAATTAAAAATGATGGCTATCTTTGTAGGCTCTACCATCAAGCCCTGCTTGCAAAACCAAATGACCCAAAAATATTCTGTACGGTACCCAAAAGATACACTTTTTTAGGTTAAGGGACATATAATATCTATGATATGTATCCAACATGAGGCACAAACTAAAAACATGGTGCTTGACCAACCCAAACATGGTTCAATCATCAAAGTAGACTTCTAAAAATTTGCAGATAAATTCTTTAAAGCCATAATTGCCACTCTAGAAAATATTGCAGGGGCATTCTTCAGCCCAAAAGGCATTACTGTATATTGAAAACAACCCCATTCTATTGTGAAAGTGGTCTTACTTCGATCTTCGGGCACAATCTTGATCTAATGGTACCTCGAGAACCCATCAGTAAATGAGTAGGATTCCTGCCCTCCAACATTCTCCAACACTTCATTTGTAAATGGCGTAGGGAATGGGTCATGGACGCATGCATCAATCAACTTCCTGAGATCTACGCATATCTTAATTTCATCCTGTTGCTTCTTTTCTTGGACTAACATGGGACTTACCCAGTCTAATTCCTCCACGGGTTCAATGATCCTGACTTCCAACATCTTATCCAACTCTTTGCGCACATTTTCCTTATATTTGAGATTTAATCGGTAGGGGAGCTTCTTTACAGGCTTCGCGTCTGGCTTCAAAGTAATCTTCATGACACCCAAATCCCCTACTATCCCCTTTAGACCAGAAAACCTGGCGGGAAAGAAGTAATGATATTCACGCACCATCTTTGCAACCTTATGAACCATATCTTCATTCCAAAGTCACCTATCTTAGCAAACTTTGATTGCGCGTCTAATCCAATATTTACCTACTTAGTATTTAAAGGCTTTCCAATGTTAGGGATTGCTGCTTTGGGTCCCTCGACCTCATGTTTTCCTTCAAACTTAAGAATATTGATGTTTCTAGGGTCATCTTCGCCTTCTTATATAGTTACATTATAACATTCCAGTGCATGTGCAGTTGGGTAATCCAATCTGGTTGAACCCATGCTACCGGTTCCTCAGGTATTCTAAATATCGCATCTCTGATTTCTTGGAGTGCCTCATAATTACATTCAAAGCCATCTTCAAAGCTGAATCTCAAGAGGGAACTTTCCTTTATGATATCCCATTCAGTTGTCCCATGTTGCAACTCAATTTCCAGATAGCAGTTTATTAGAATGGTATCCAAAGTGTGATAAAATATGTGAACCCATTCTGGCTGTGGGTCCTCTCCCCACGCCTTAGTCCATCACGCCAAATTTTCACGTGGATCGTCTTTTCTTGTGTATTTCTCCATCATAATAGTATTAGCATAACCAAACCTAATCTTCATCATTTGCTTGTATTCTTTCCAATCGACAAATTTGTCCTTATGCATACCCCACCACCGGGCAGGCGTAGCACGAAGTGATAAATCTAGTGCTTGAAACCGATGCTCTTCCAGCACATCCCTCTTGAATTTGTCCAAAAATAAATTAAGATCTTCTAAACCATCATAGTAAGGTAAATCCATTACCTTAGTGGATATGCACTAGATCGATTTTGTCAACATGTTATAGTGCAATGAGGAGACTTCATGCAATCGGTTCTACCAATGCTCAAGCCCTTCATCAGAATCTGATGTGCAGGAACTATCCCTATCCCAAAAGATCCATTCATCCATCATAGGGTTGATCCAGTCTTCATCACACGTGGTGATCTTATAAATGTGATCAAGATTGTCCTCCTCCTCATAATCGCAAACCGATTTGGTATATTGTGTACCTTCAGTTGGATCCAATGGGGACCCAGAGCTCCTTTCTTTTGAACGTCATTCTGTGCTTTTTAAGGTTAATAATCGTGTCCATATCAAAGGCCCAATCATTTCCTAGTAGAACAGGGTAAGGGTTACTATCATCAACTATCTTGATCACTTCAAAGTTGGCTAGGGCACTCGCTCCTTCAATATCCACCATGACCCCATACAGGCACCCCATAGGAATGATCTTTTGTTGATTTTCCATGCATAGCTGGATAGGAGACCATTATCATGCAAGCCTCCCCATTCGTTCCCATGTATGCTTCAACAGAACATTTGCATAATATCATAGATCGAGAATTACTTGGTCCATCTCATATTCCCCAATTTGCGCAGTTAGTTGCATCTCGCGACCTGTTCGCTTCTTTCTTTTTCCCACTTTGCATAGTGTCTTTGCTGAAATAATGGCAGAGATCGTAGGAAGAAAAAGAAGAAAATGGGAGAAGACCAAGAAATATAAAACTGAATTTTTATCTGCTTTATTCAAGAATGAATTTTCCTCTACATGAGCATTCGATATATTCATGTGAATAACTACCGTTACATAACTAAATTACTCGTTACAAAACTGTTTAACTACATTTACCCAAATTCGTTGTCAAACTAACAAACTCCACCTTGACAACAATTTTCCCATTCATCATCTCTCCTGCAAGCCAAGAGAAGCTAAACACCACCGCAACTTCTCTACTGTAACTGGCTTTGTGAATATGTCTGCACAATTTTCTCGTGTATGGACCTTTTTAAGAGCTACTTTTCCACCATCGATCACATGTCTCAGAAAATGATATCTCACATCAATGTGCTTGGTTCTGCTGTGATAGGCAGGGTTTGTGGCCAAGTGAATAGCACTTTGACTGTCACAAAGTACACTCACTTTCTCCTGCGTTCTTCCAATTTCATCGAGCAAACCCTTTAACCAGATTGCTTCTTTACTGGCATCTAAAGAAGCTATATATTCAGCTTCGGTAGTGGACAATGCAACCATGTCTTGAAGCTTTGACATCCAACTAATTGCTCCACCTGCAAGAGTAAAGACGTAACCTGTAGTAGATCTTCTTTTTTCCAAATCACCTGCATAGTCAGCATCTACATATCCGCAGACTGATCCTTCACTACCATTAAAGACAATGCAATGATCTCTTGTGCCTCTTAGATATCGAAGCACCCATTTCACTGCTAGCCAATGTTCTTTACCTGGATTTGCCATGAACCTGCTGACAACTCCAACTGCATGTGAAATGTCAGGTCTTGTAGATACCATCGCATACATTAAGTTGCCTACCGCATTTGCATATGGTACATTAGACATATACTGCTTTTCTTCATCAGCTCTAGGACTCAAAACCGAAGAAAGCTTAAAATGGGAAGCTAGGGGAACATTAACAGGTTTCACATTATTCATAGAGAACTTTTCAAGTACCTTCTCCACATACTTCTACTGTGATAACCAAAGCTTACCATTTTTCCTGTCTCTGTGTATCTCCATGCCCAAGATATGTTTTGCTGCTCCAAGATCCTTCATATCAAACGTCCTAGAGAGTTGAGCCTTTAACATGTTGATCTCTTCCATGCTTTTGCTTGCAATAAGCATATCGTCAACATACAAAGCTAAGATAATGAATATGCCATTGAAACTTTTGAAGTACACACAATGATCATACTCACTTGTTATAAAGTTCTGGCTCACCATGAAGGAATCAAACTTCTTGTACCATTGTCTGGGAGACTGCCTCAGACCATACAACGATTTCCTGAGACTGCCTCAGACCATACAATGATTTCCTGAGCTTGCAAACTAATCTTCTGCTGCGACATCGTACAAAACCTTCTAGTTGTTCCATATATATCTCTTCGTTCAAATCACCATGTAGAAAAGTTGTTTTAACATCTAACTGTTCTAACTCAAGATTAAGAAACGCAGTTAGTGCCAACACAGTACGTATAGAAACAAGTTTTACAACTGGAGAAAAAATCTCATGAAAGTCTATACCTTCAACCTAAGAATACCCTTTTGCTACCAGTCTCGCCTTATATCTTTCGATACTATCATCAACTTTTCGTTTCAGCTTGAAGACCCATTTACATCCAACAACACTTCTCCCTTCAGGAAGCTCTACAAGATCCTAGGTATTGTTCTTGGCTAAGGAGTCCATTTCTTCTTCCATAGCCTTTTTCCATTTCTCGCTATCTGCATCATCTATCGCTTCCTGATAACAAGACGGTTCCCCATCTTCAGTAACCAAAGCAAAAGATGAAGCAGAATCTTCATACCTTTTGGGAGTTTTCCTTTCCCTTGTAGACCTTCTCAGAGTGACTGGTTGCTGAACTGGTTCAGAAACTTGCACTGGTTCAGAAGCTTCAACGGCTTCCTTTGTGTCTTCAACACCTTTGTCTCCAGAAGTCTCTCCTTCCTTTCGACTGTCACCAAAAGATCTAGCCTCCAACTGAACTCGTTGACTCGGTGATACCTGTTCCTGTTCCATTCTTTCAACATTTGATTTTAACAAAGAGGATTCATCAAATGTTACATCTCTACTAATGACTATTTTCCGCAATGTAGGATCCCACAACCTATATCCTTTCACTGCATAGTCATACCCAACAAAGACATAACATTTCGACTTTGGATCTAATTTTGAACACTGATTTTTCGGAATAAGAGAATAAGCATCACAGCCAAATATCCTCAAATGAGAATAGTCACAAGACTGACCTGTCCAAACTTCTTCAGGAATTTTACAACCAATTGCTACTGAAGGTGATCTGTTAACTAAATAACAAGCAGTAGATACTGCTTCTGCCCACAACTCCTTTTGCAAGTTAGCATTGCTGATCATGCTTCTGGCTCTTTCCATAAGAGTCCGATTCATACGCTCAGCAACACCATTTTGCTGAGGAGTATAAACAGCAGTTTTGTGTCTAACAATGCCCTCATCCTTACAGTATTGTTCAAACTCAACAGAAGTGAACTCACCACCATTGTCAGTTCTTAGACATTTAATAGATTTGCCTGTTCTTTTCTCTACCATTACTTTAAATTGTTTAAAGACATTGAATACATCAGCTTTCCTTTTTAGCATATAGACCCAAACTCTACAAGAGTAATCATCAATGAACGTTAAAAAATACAATGCACCTCCATATGACATAACAGGGGAAGGCCCCCACAGATCAGAATGAATGTAGTCTAAAACATCTTTACTATTATGATTGCCAACTTTAAATCTCTGTTTACACTGTTTTCCATACACACAATGTTTACAGAAATCTAAATTCAAGGATTTCAGACCGGGAAGAGATTTACGTTTCATCAGTATGTGAAGACCTTTCTCGCTCATATGACCCAAACGCTGATGCCAAAGACGAGTACCTGCTTCTTCCTTTTCTGACGCAACCACTGCTTCACCGACCTGAGTACTTCCTTTTAACCTGTAAAGATTTCCGACCTTTTCTGCCTTCATAACCACAAGGGCACCTTTGAAGACCTTCAAGACGCCATCCTGACCTGTAAACTTATAACCATCTGAATCCAACACTCCCAAAGAGATTAAATTTTTCTTCAAATCAGGTACATGTCTAACACTAGTTAATGTCCTAACTGTGTTATCATACATCTTAATCCTGATATCTCCCATCCCAACAGTCTGACATGACATATTGTTACCCATAAACACAGAACTACCGTTTACATTTTCATACGAAGTAAACCAGTTTCTATGTGGGAACATATGATGCGAAGCACCAGAGTCTAACAGCCAGCTATCAAAACTCTGAGAGACATTACATTCAGGTGAAGTTTCATCTATCATACACAATTCTTCAACAGATAAAACTTCGTCTACCATACCTGAATCAGCCTGATTCGCTTCGTTCTTCAGGTTTTCAGATTCCTTCCGTTTCCAACAGTCCTTCTTCAAGTGTCCAACTTTACTGCAGTTCCAACATTTTGCCTTACACTTCTTGCCCTTCGATTTCGACCTGGAAGATCCCCTTGGTTTGTCTCCTCTTTCCTTTGAGCATCCTCTAGTGACCATGGCTTCTGATGCAGTTGTATCAGTGCTGGATTTCCTTCGTACTTCTTCAGACAGAAGAGCTCCCACGACTGATTAAAACTTCAAAGAATCAGCAGAGCTGAAGCTGATTGAGGTTACGAAGTGATCCCATGATTCAGGCAGAGAACACAGCAAGGTTATGGCTTTATCTTCTTCCTGTATTTTGACTTCCATATCTGTTAATTGACAAATTAGTGTATTAAAAACATTCAAATGTTCTGCAACGCTTGAACCTTCTTTCATTCGAAGACTGTATAACTGTCATTTCAGATAAATTCTGTTGGTTAATGATTTTGTCATATAAAGGTTTTCAAGTTTTTCCCACAAACCTGACGCCGTAGTCTCTTCAACGATGTTGAAGAGAACTTCATCCGCTAGACATAACCGGATGGTACTAAGAGCTTAGGCATCCAAGTCCTCCCAGTCTGAAGTAGTCATGGTTGTAGGTTTCTTAGTAACCCCATCCAATGCCTTGTGCAACCCTTGTTGCACAAGCAGATCCTTAACCTTCAGTTTCCAAAGAGCAAAATTGCTCTTTCCGGTGAATTTCTCGACCTCGAATCTTGCATTCGACATCTTGGCCATTTTTCCTCCTTCCTAGGGTTTCAGTCTTTCTAAAAAAACAAATAACCTCCCCAATTCAAACAGAAAGACAAGTTTCAAATCCTTTGTTTCTTGCAAACCCTTTTGTTTTTCTAGTTTCAAAACATTCTTGCAAATCTCTTGCAAACTTTTTCTTCTAAAACAACATCCTTTTCAATCTCTGCTTTCTTTAAAAAAAAATTCTGAACAACCTTTTCAATCTGCTAGATTTCACGCTCTGTCACAAATCCTCTGCAACTTTATGCAGGCCAGCAGGCAGATAACACAGGCTCTCCTTTTTTTTTTTTTTTTAAATACGCAGCAGTCTGGTTCTTCTGGTTCTTCACAAAATACGCAGCAGTCTGGCTCTTCTGGCTCTTCATGCAGGGACAGCACGTCTACATGGCAATCTCCCTCACACACAGTAGCAATCTCCCTCACGCACATCCTCACAGCAATCTCCCTTACGCACAGCAGCAATCTCCTTCACGCACAGCCTCACAGCAATCTCCCTTACGCACAGCTGGGTTTTGGTCACTGGACAGCCTCACGCAATGGTCACTGGACAGACTCACGCAATGGTCACGGGACAACTCTTCTTCACGCAGGGCTTTGGATATACCACGCTGATACAGCCACACGGGGTTTTGGATACACGCAGCACACCACGCTGATACAGCCACACGGGGTTTTGGATACACGCAGCACCTCTCACGCTGATACAACCACATGGGATTTTGGATACACGCAGCACCTCTCACGCTGATATAGCCACACGCCCAGGTTTTCATCCACTTGGCTCTGATACCACTTGCTGAAATAATGGCAGAGATGGTAGGAAGAAAAACAAGAAAATGGGAGAAGACCAAGAAATATAAAACTGAATTTTTATCTGCTTTATTCAAGAATGAATTTTCCTCTACATGAGCATTCGATATATTCATGTGAATAACTACCGTTACATAACTAAATTACTCGTTACAAAACTGTTTAACTACATTTACCCAAATTCGTTTTCAAACTAACAGTGTTGTATTCTGGAAGAATTTGAATCTTACTTGTACAATTGCCAATTAGCTCCTATAACCCTTCTATCACCCTTCTATCCCGTAGGAGCTTCATACAAGTCTTCAAAAATTTAGCTAATAATGAGGGGTATACATCTTGTGCCCTATTGTTTCCACTAAAATTCTCGTGACTTCCTAAAGTAAAAGCTTCTGCGAAGCTCTTTTCAGCTTCCATAAAGGTTTCCTTTGTGCGGATTAGGTTGAACCCAACTTCCTTCTCCGTAACCTTGTGTACCCATCCTTTAGCCTTTGCTTGCTTTCCCTTTTCATCTCCTATATCTGTGCCACTTTGTGCTATGATATTGACATTAGGCTCTTCTTCGTGAGGCTCTACTCTCATCATTTGGATATTTTTCATAGGTGTTTGAGCTTTCTTCTACTGTATCTCTGTTATAAGTACTGACCAATCTTCTATGACATGGTCGAACTGCTGACAATACTAATAGGAAGGGTGCATCAGATTCTAGCAGTCGCATTCAAAATGACCTATCTCTCCACAATTGTAAAAGATAACCTATCCATGACCCCTTCCATCTCCTCCTCCTCATCCTCTTCCTCAGCCTTGGAACCCTCCATGCACTACACCTGCGCCTTGATCGTAAGGCTGATTTTCCACCTGCAGGCTGATACATGGGGATCTGCTCCATCATCAGTTCATAGCTCCAGCAATTGTACTCATCATGCCCAACCGATTTGCAGAAAGTGAAAACAATTGTTGTAAAGTTTGTACAAACTTCTGGAGGAGATGACAGTTATCTGTCACATGTTTCCCCTATATTTGGAAAATAGTGCACCATAAGGCTACTCTGGTACTTAGCCCAGTAGTGTGTTCTAGCTTCAGGAGGAAAAGACCTCCCCTAATAAGGTAATTATGATAGACTGGACATTGGTCCTTATCATGACCCTGGGCTTTACACTTCAAGCACCAAACTTTCGCACACACCTTGGGGTTGGGTCTTCTTTCCCTTCTTAAGACTTTATAACCCCATGTGAAGGATGGCTAGTTGTGACTGAATCTGTTGTACCCCTAGATTTGTATCCTGCACAGGTGAAGCCTCCAATCTCATTAAAATCTCCAAATCCTCAGCTTGTGTTCCTACTTTCTATTACGACAGTGGCAATCTCAGGTGAGGTAGGAGTGAATTAATGTACTAGTCTCTATGTTGGCCATCAATGGTTATCATGTTAGACTATTGAATTAGACACTTCAGTCTTTGATCAAAGTGCCATGCTGACTCGTTCACCCTCTGTTGAATCTCTTTAAATTATGTTACTGACTTAGCTTGTGATTTGGGTTTCTTAAACTCATAGTTCAATTCTTGTTTGTTTTATATCATATTCACATTGGGTTTTCCTAAGAAAAACTTGATATACCAACTCAGCACTGTGTCCTATAACACTGTGACTAGTTGTGCTTTATTCATGTCATCGTCAGTAATCTATTGTGCCTTCCATACAACATCTCCAATGAACAAAAATTGCTCAAGGGTCTTCAATCCCCAACTCCTTAAATATAGGCATCTTTATCGTGTTTTCCATGTTAAATTATGGAGGTGGAGGTGGAGGCGATGGTGCAGGTTTGTGGGGTGGAGGTGGGGGTGGAGGTGGAGTGGATGGATGAGGTATCCCTATGAAACCTTGGCTTATGATCTACAGTGTGCTTCGCGATGTCCTTAGAATATTACCTTCGTTGTCACTATCAGACGATCCTAACAACAGACTATATTCAGAGCCTAAACCTTCATTCCTTCTAAATTCTCTCCCACTTCGCGTAGTCCCTAACATCAATTTAAAGGCATAACCTGCTTTTCACACAATAACATCTTAATCCAGGTCTTGAGGGATTTCAGGTACTTACCTCTTGGTCCCTTGAAAAACTTGCACTCTACTTCACCATAACTGGTAGATGTATTGTTCACAAACTCAGTACTGAATCCTCTGAGAATGCTAACAATCTAGTGGTCGAAAACCCACACGATTTTGTTTCCTAAAGTCTCCAAGTGCTTCACTAGTTTTGGGGTCCACACAATATGGTCATCAAGCTTCCATGTAGCTTGACTATCAGCCAATTTGTACATACACTCGTGCAATTCACAAGGGAAAGAGCAGAAGAATATCTTGTTTTTGTTTGTCAATAGGTATTTATTCAACCACTCTTCTTTCGATAGGCGCATATTACTATTCTTCTGAGATGCAAACGCGTGTAGTTTCCGCTCTATCCACTTTTTAATTTCTCTCTTAGTGGGGAACCACTTATCACACATTCCTGAGATAGATCCCAGTCCCATCAACAGAACCATTTGTTGGCTTGATGGGCCCTGACCCATGTTTAAAGTTAGTTGTGACAACCAACAAAACCCTAAACTGTTGGCCCTTTAGGCAAAAACACACATAGCACAAGCTACAGTCTCACCTGAAGCAATATTAGGGGATGACAAAACTAGGTTTCTGCATCCAGAGGCCTATGTGATGAGTTGTTGTTGCTGTTAGGGCTTAAATCTATCCTCGCGAACCCTAGCCCTCCTGAAATAGTATACTACAGTAATTCACCTAAAAAACATCTATATGTTTGCGAAGGTCTTTAATTATTCATAACATCAACACATATTACTGATCTAACACTTTCGCACATAAGATGAGAATTTATTAATATAATTTGCAATGCAAATAGAAAATACATAAAACTTTAGAAGTGAAAATAGATACACAAACTCACATTTACTGGATCAAAACTATCTTTATTAGATGTATTTGTTCAAGTACAAACTCTTTTTCCTTGCGCACTTAGTTGTAGGGGCCCACACACTCAGCTAAAGGAGCCTTCCCCTTCGCCTAAGTACATGAAACAAAATTTCTTGCCTTAGCTTACTTTCCCTAAACAATGATCTTCTATTATTACTTTTCTTCTAGACTCACTACAACCCTTCTATATATATTCTTTGCTTTTACAATACCATGGTCCACAGACTATGGGCAGGTCTCAAAACTTCTTATCTCCTACAACCTAAGCGATTAAATCCCCTTTGTTTCTTATTATCTTCACGCTCCTCTTCCTCAAATCGTGAAGAGTTTACATTTGTACAAAACGTAAGGACCAAAACTTGACCACAAGGGACCCTATCCCAACAGGCATCCTGAGGCTAAGCCACCTCACCCTCATCAATAGAAACCAAGCCTTACCACAATCCACACCGGATCACTAGACCAACACAATAAACATGTAATAACATGCTTTACCATGATCTCCACCAGATCAGTGGGCCAAAACAGGTATGTATGCCACTTGATTTCTCCACCTACACCGTGAGGAATTTTCTTGTCTCCTAGCTCTTAGGTTTTACCGCAATCCATAGTCTTATCCAGGGATCACTAGGCCTTAAACCAAGACTCCACCCTCTAGGCTTTACCGTATATCCCACCATTCACCGGTAATGATTCCTAGGCCTAATCAATGGAAACCACCTCTAGGATTTACCATATATCCCGCTATTAACCGGTCGAGGATTCCTAGTCCCACCGAGGCACACAATGCCTGACTTTATCGAAACCCACAGTCTAGTTCAAGGGTGACTAGATCAGTGGCTTTACTTCAATCCACAATCTAATTCAAGGATTACTAGGCCATATGTTATTTCTTTTGGAGATCCATCTCACTCAGCTTCGAATCCATCTAGAAATCCACCTCAACCAAAACATGAGAACCCCATCATACCATGGACATCTATAAATGGCAAGGCTAGGCTCAAAACATTGTCAAACCTAGCAAAACCCATGCCATAACAATAAATAATTGCATGCAATACAATGCATGCCAGATATAGCAAGGAAAAAACACATGCAAATCAATAACTGCAAAGAATCCTAATGTATCTTCTTCATCTTTCCCTCCCTTTCTTTCCCCTTCCTTCATCTTGCCTTATTTACCTTTCTTGATTCAATGCCAAAGTGCTCCAAGAAACGTCTAAGTGTCCAAGATTGTGAAAGAGAGAGAGATAATAATGAGAGAGCTCAAAAACTGAACTAGCAAAGGGTACCAATGAATCCTAAGAAGCATTTTTATCAAGTAGGCCTCTATTTCCTTTATTTTCCATTATTTTCCTTCATTTTCCTCCTCATATGCAACTTGTGACCTTTCACCTTCCTTTTCTCCTAATTTCCATTATTTTCATAAATAAATGTGCCAAAACATTGACTTTGCTTTTCCAAAGCCTTAGTCATTTCCTTTGCCAATTTCCTTAGCCATAATAAACCAATGAACACCCACACTAGGATGTATTGCCCAAGATTCAGCTTGTAATAAGTGTCCCATCAACCGTGGTTATTATTTTTTCCTTTATCAACTTTTATTACATGGAATTTTCTCTAGGGTTGATGCAATTTTCACTAGTTTGTTATGCCTATCTTATTTTTGTCCTTCTGTCCTTTCCACTTGTTCTTCCCTTCCTTGGAATCTTCCTAGAATTCCTTGAACTTTGAACCACTTGATTTCCCTCTCTAATGGCCTATTTTTCTAAGTACTTTATATACACTATCCTCATCCATCATTCTAGGTTTAAAAAGCACCACTTTATGCCATATATGGATATCTAGAGACCCTAAATACTTGTGGAGAACATATGGGTTCTTGGGAGAGATACAAAGAATTATTGACATATTCCTAAATTATGTTGTGTACTAAAATACACTCTACCCCTATCTCTTCCTAAAGTAGTTCCATTAGAGCCATTGCTGCTAAATGTTGAAAAATGTAACTAACCTCAATCTTCACAATTATTATTGTACTTGTATATATATATATATATATATATATATATATATATATAGATATATATATATATATATATATATATATATATATATATTGTATAATCATATTTTTTTTTAGTCAAAGCATGGTCTTCATGCTTGTAGGTTCATTTGAGTTAAAAGAAAATTTATTATGAGTCAAATAAATGTAATTGAGTCAAAGTCCCATTTGGACTTCTTGTAAGAAAAAGAAAAAGAATTTTGTATTGAGTCAAAAAGTTAATTTTGTCATCCACAAGTTAAGTCATCCCTGCTTGGACAAGTCAGCCTAGAGAGGCACGTTTTTGACATCCTACATGTGTATAAATACAAGTCAACCCAATCATCTGGAGACCATGAATCATCATACCATTTTTTGTGCCAATAAAGGAAGAAAATCATGCAAAGTCAAAGGAGAGAGAAAGGAAACTCAAAGGAGATACAAATTTGGATTTTTTTTCCCTTTATCTACTCACACATATGAATTTTCCTGGGGAATTACAATCTTGAAATTACAAGGCCCGAAATTACAAGGACGGAATTTCAGGAGTTGACCATATTTCAAAGATTGGACCAATGACTACATTGTTGACTTTGACTTGGTGGAGGTGACTTGAAGGAGGGTTGACTTGAGGTCTTTGTGGTGGTCTTGGTCTTGGGGCTTCGATATCTCACTTTTATTTTATTCTATAAGAAGAGGATTTTCTTAGGTTTTCCCCCTTATGGAGTTTTTCGTTGGCTTCGAGCCTAATTTCTTGTGTCCTTTATATCTTTGTAATATTCATGTTTTGTAAATTTTTGATAATTTCTCAATGAAGGAATTATGAATTTAATAAAATGCGAACAAAAAATCACATGTAATTATCAAGTTGAGAGAAACCAGCCCTAATTTAAAGCATATTGATTTCTCAACATGGTATCAGAGCTAAGGGTAAAGGAAGGTATTTTGAAGATCACATCTTGTTGGCACATTTGAAGGCAATCTACAACAATCATTTCACTATCAAGAAACTCTTGTATACATTTGAGGACTCTCTTTGAAATTGCAACTCCTTCTATCAATCCTAAAGAAGAAAACTTGAAGCAACCACCATCACTCACTCTTGAAGAAGATCCTTGAAACAACTATCCCTCTCTATTGAATTTATTAAAAGTGCTTGGTTTTGACTCATTAGCACTCTTGAAAAATCTCTTATGAGAACTTATCATCTTTGACAACTAAGTACTACATTGTACGTCTAATCCTCCTAATGTGATGACATTCATTTGTATAGAAGAGTGAAGATTATGACGTTTATCACTCTGGTACCCTATGCAAAGTACCATGAAAATTATGTGCCATCTTTTCCTTGTAAAATTACGAATTTCAAAAGGCGCAGTATCTATGTGATATGAATTGAAGGAAGACATCAATACCCTTTTGATCCAAGATCATTTGTATAAGAAGGACCAAAATTCTTAGGGGATAGAAAAGAGACCTATGTAAAAGCATCAAATTTTATATGACAACAATTTTGATGAAGTATTTAATTCCAAAGATTAGAAGAAGAATTTTGTATGAAAAATCTACATCGAATAGAAAAAACAAGGTGACCTGAACCTATGAAAAAATCAACCCTTCAATGTTGACATCTGAATCTTATACGGTACTATGATATATGAAATTATATAAGCAATTATGAGGTACATAGTCTGAATTCTAAGGCACATGAGTTCGAGTTTTGAGGAACACATCCAAAATTTTGAGGCACTTGCATATGAAATTACATAGATATTTTTGTGACATCTTGGATAAAATACTATGTGAATGTCATCTTTGAAGCAATTTACAATTTTTTAAGAAGAGAAAATAATAATAAAGAACAATATCGTAATTATAGAAGTCGTATAAGGAATTATATTCTCTCTACACTAATGGAAGCCACAAGAGGGATGTTACTAGGAGACAAAATATGTTATAATGCAAGCATTCATGATGAGATCAAACTACAATTACTATACATGACATTTGAGCTCTTCACAACACTACAATTTTACAATATTCTATGTGGTGACACTCTTTTGAAGCATTAGAATCATACTCAAATAATGAAGAATGTGAATTCAAAGGGATGGTTTGCAAGGGAAAATATAATTTTACCACTGTGTGATACAAAATAATTTTACTAGAATGAAGTACTAAGGTCTGATCTAAAGGTTCGATATAA
Source organism: Pinus tabuliformis (assembly GCA_031772625.1). NCBI lineage: Eukaryota > Viridiplantae > Streptophyta > Pinopsida > Pinales > Pinaceae > Pinus > Pinus tabuliformis. Next base: position 769,527,988 of record CM062815.1, read on the forward strand.
GAATGTAAGCTTGTCATTAAGATTCTAAAACTATCAACAACAATTGATATTGAAAGTTGACCTTGTTACAAATATTCTTGGATGATAGAACTATAAAATTTTACTTTGATTTGAAGATAAATTTGTCTATGGTAGAGTGGAAGGGACTATGATAAAACATCTATAGGAATATGTATCTCTGTGATAAAATATGTCAAGCACAAATATGAGAAGTAGCTATGAAGGACCTACTACATCAATGAAGTTGATCTATCTATGAAGCTAAAATAAATCTAGTAGCTCAAAGGAATTTCCTTGGTTCGAATTATCAAACTAAGACATTAGGAGTTATATGGAAGAACTATGACATGATATTTGAAACTTATAACTATGATACTGATAGATGAAGTAGTTACGGTTTACATAAAAAAAAAAAACAAATTCACTGAAGTATGATCTATAGTATCTTTGTTGGAAGAAAAGGACACATGTCAAAGAGAAGTTCAAACGAGCATATCTCTGCAAGTATGGAAAACTAATGTTAAAATGGTTGTAGGTCAAGTCAAGATTTATCTAAGCTTGATTAACAAATGAAATATTTGAAAGAACGTGAAAAATAATGAATATTAATAAGGCGCTAGTAAAATTCATTTAGATGCAAAGAAGTTCACTACATCGGTTGGAAGTTTGGTAGAAAATCCAGAAAGGTTTATGATGAAAAGAAGAAGAAGATGACATATCAATGACAAGACCCTTCGGCAAGAATTTGAAGAGTTTTGATATCATTGTACTGAAAACTGATTAGTTCAATCAATGAACACATTGATTAACGATATAGATGATGATATAAATACTTTTGATGATTGGAATCATATATAATTCCTTGGAAAAAGTGAGAAAGCAAGATTATGTTACGAAGGAAGAAGAGGTGAACGCTTCTGTGGTCCACTTTGAAGAAGTTTAGCTTCATGAAATACTTGATGACATGTGGAAGCTATATGAAGGTTAAAAAATATACAAGAAGGTCAAAGCTCATTATGATGTCATGCAAATAGGAACCCAGCAAGTACAATAGATTAGCGCAGAAGAACATGTAGTTGATGCTTTGATGAGTATTGTTTAGACAAGCTTAGGCTTGTGGTTTTCCTCCCTTTTTGATAGTAAGTGAGGATTTCCTCCATAGTTAATAGGGAGTGAGGGTGGACACCATATTCTCCATCTATCATGCATTATGTCCAAGACTAATAGCTGTAAGGCTAGTGAAGGAACTAGTTTTTCTTCCCGTCGTGCAAACCTCTCCTTTAATAGATCTTAAGGGTTATCATAAATTGATTCATCAACCATGGCTATAGTTTTATGACTTTAAACTTAAATGGATATGATCCCCTAAAATTTCCTACAAAATACCCAAAAAAAACTACTCTAATAGAAATATGATCTATAAATTGTTTTGGATATTTCACTAGACCATTTTTCACAATAGATCTAGGAAAACAATGTAAAATTATATACTATGAAGGGTAAATTCCTTTAGATTCTAGATTTTTTATTATTGATTTTGTTATTTATATATCCAATATATAAAATGTGGAAAATAGAAAATAGGTAAAATAAAATAACTCACAAACCATAATGAACACCAGCATATGCTTTGAGAAAGTATTTTAGGAGAAAACCTAGTTGGAAGGTGAGGTTTTTTTTTTCACTTTTTTGTTTGGGATGGAAATGGTGCATATACAAAGAAGAAGGAACTCTTTGTGGATTTTTTTGAGACCCATTTCTTGTGGCCTACTATAAAATAAAATCCCCTCTATTATTATCTCTCTCTCTCTTTCTACCAATGCCTACTTAATCTACACAACTATGGAACCAAATGCACTCATATAAAATGGAAGCCCTTTTCCTCTTAGTCGACCGATTGGAAGACACCTTGATAGCCAATTAGTGCTTAATTTTTTACTCCTTCAACTCTTATTTAGAGCTAAAACTCAACCCTCCAATATTCTTCTTCATAGATTTCATCTATCCCTTTCCATGAGTAATAGAGGCTGACATGGAATCCACTCGAATTATGGTGGTAAATCATGACAAGTCAACTTCTAGGAAGCATAACTTTTGCATATGAACTTTCATTGACATATTTATTCAATTGTTAGAAAGGTGTTTGTGTGTACAGTAATGCCATGAGGTGTGGTACCTAGGAATCAAAGTTTCACCAAAAAAAATGTCATTTTTGGCCTCAAAGTGGGCATGGAAGGTTTCACAACAAAATTCTCCAAATTGGGTTGTGTCACTAAAACTACTCCTGTAAGCTGCTTCTTTCAATTTTTTCACTCTAAAAGCATGGATATGGATGATAATTTATGTAGTGATCCAATCTATGATAATGTCAATAACTTTTATTATCTCCAAAGGAGAAAGTTCTCCTTAAGGAGAGGAGAACATTCAAGTCTTCTCATTCAAAATAAGGGACACATTAAGAGTTATTATTATCCCACAAGTGGCCTAAGAAGGGCCATTCACATTACTAAATATATGAATAGCTATAGATCTCTAGTTAACATATAAATTTAACTTCGCAAAATTACCCATAGAATTTATTTAATTCAAGGAAATACTTATATATATCAAGTCCATACCTAATAAAAATGATAAATAACAATTGTGGTAGTATTTCTGTCAAAACAGTGTACCAAAAGACACCTCCTTAGTAGTTTGTTGTTCCCTACAAAGGATCACAAACATAGTTGGTGTTGTTAGTGGATAGACTTAGATAAATAAATCATTGCAAAGAGTGAAAACAATGCATATACAAACATAAAGTAAAATAAAGATATAAATACAAAAACAATGCTCAATGGAGCAAACAAGTCAGAAAAATAATGGAAAATCTCACTTTACCGACTGTTGGTGGGAGATGTTGAATACAATAGATGAATTTTAAACACTTGAAGAGAATTCTTTGAGCTATGGTGCTAAACAATTCTCAACAAGGAGGTTCTTTTCCTCAATAGACTCTCCTCTCTCAAAGGAGTATGAATACTCTTCAATGGTGGACACTTCTCCTCTCACTAAGATGATTGATTGCTTAGAAGAAATATGGCCAACATGCTAGTGCTCTTACTTTATTTGGATTCAAAATGGAATGTTGGTTTTCTCTAATAGGAATTTGGCCAACATAACAATGTCTCATATTTTGGTTCTCCCATGGCTTGTTTATATGGAATTTATTTTAATCCATCTTCACCGTCTTGGTTCATGAATGATAATGACTTATGAGTAGGAAAAGATGATTCCATTGAGTGATGCATATCTTTAGGGTGGCTCGAATTCAACTTTCCTTGAAAGGAACATGTCAGAGAATCATCTTCCAAATGTGGGAAGTGGTCCTAAATTTACTAAGTCGCCTTTTTCTTCGACCGTGAAGGAAAACCCACACAGTCGTAGGGCTATGAAAGGAAAAGTCACACAAAAATCAATTTTTAATTTAATATACATTGGACCTTATGATAAATTAAATTTTCTGAATATGAGTGTTGAATTTGACAAGAAATAAGCGTCAACTTCCCAACATGTTGATTCGAGGAATCAATATTAGGTGAAAACATACTATAATAGTGTGAGTTAGAAAAAGCATGATAATGAGAGCTGATGATATGAGTGGATATGGAAAATTGGTCCGAGGTCGGAGCTATTATGAAATGGTGGTAGTAAAAACACTTTTACTGATAGGGATGGCTCTGGAGTCGATAGGATTTCGAGGGTGGGCATAAGTATGTTCCGACTGGAATGAAGATGGCAAATGACTGTGGGGGATGTGCAAGCTCTAAGAAAGGGTGACTAGAAAATATCGCTGGGTAAAAAGACATGAAAATATGGGTGGGATTATTTTTCCTAAAAAACAATTTGTACACTTTCCAAAAGAATATGAAGGTGATTTGGATGTACAGGCACATATACAGGTGATAATGGTGACCTATATGGAGGTGTGGGGTTGATGAGGCAAATGAAGTGATACAGATGGGCTATGGTAATATGGGTGGATAGTAGGCCCAGTGCAGCATGTGGTGGCACATGCAGTTCAATCCATATGTGATCAAGGATGGCAGCTTCGATGTAGGGGAGGAAAGCAAGGTGAAAAGAAGAGAAGAATGAGGGTGATCTTCGATACATGTGTGTAAAATGACTCTCGGGCTTGGGGGGATGAACATGGATACAAATAATGTGAAGGGGGATATGAACTCGAGTGATCCATGCAAGTGGGGCTCTATCAAATAATGTGGACACTCACCATGTGTAGCTAGAAGGTGATGGTAAGCGTGGTTGGTATGGTGAACCCTATGGTTAATGTCAGAGATGTGATGGCAGTATATGAAAGATGACAGAGGAATCCTATCATGTTGAGTGGAGGATGATACCTTAACTATCGATTTCCACCAGGGGAATGAAGTTGATGTCAAGGTGTTGATATCCTATAATTTCAAAAGAAAATACCCCAAGTGAAAAGATCCATCTATCAAAGTATGAAAATTGGAAAGAAGGATGTACCAAAAACACAGGAAGGCGCACCTGATGGGTTCTCTGAATGAGTGAAGCTGACGTTCCTTTTACCTAACTAGGTAAGAATCATGCCACGTGTCAGTGTTGTGCTCCACGATGGTGGGAATGATGCATGGAATCTCAGAGTAATCCCACACAAAAATATCTTTGTATTCTTGGGACAAGGATGTGTATGTGGTTATTTCTTCTAGTGAGCATGCTACCCCCAGGGAGATCTCTTTGACTTTTCTAGGTTTGTTTGGAATATTCATCTTTATGGTAAGTGGAATATTTGACATGTTCCATTCCTCAAATGGATCAGGCGCTGAGATGGGATTTTTGAACCCATCGACCTTTTTTGGTGTGAAGAAATATTTTTATTTGATAGCACAAATATTGTGGGTTGGTGTGCCGGTGGGTACAAATGTTTTTTTTAGGTACAAAAAATAAATGGTAGTGCATGACATCCCAATGAAATTTAGGTTCCATCATGGCTTCTATAATATCTTCATTTGATTGAAAGATATTATCTAGTGTTGACTTGGGTTACGCCAGGTCTTGAGTTTGGGATTCAGACCTAGTTTTGTTGGTCAACAAGAAAGAATATGATCCATTGGATGTTGTCATAGAACCAAGCGAGGATGACAAAGTGAGTATGGGATGGATCTGCATCATCGGTAGTCTTATCACTAGTGAGGTCAATTTTTCTATGTTAACCAAAAAAATATAAGAAGACGAGACGAATCATGGTCTCTACAGGATGATGAAATGAATTTTATATGGTGTTGCGGGTCGTCAGCATTAGGTGGTGGTATAATTTTAGTTATGGTGGGTTGATTCCACATGAGAGGAATTTCTTCCATTCTTGTTGGTGTACAAAGGGAAAAAGTAGCTTCCTCAATAGGAATTTAACATTGAATCTTAAGTTGCCGAAACGTTTGTAAAATATGACATTTCTCGGTGCTATGAGAGGTACTCATACAAATAGTCCACATTGAACTAAAACTAACTGAATATATAGTGTGGGTGGTGGTACTGATGATAGTATGAGAAGTTTATGCCTGGTTAACATCATGAGATGGGACATCCTTGGGTGGTATCCATCTATGGATCTTAGTATTGGTGTGATGTGAGTTCTTGATGTGGGTTTTCCTAAGTGATTCTCTTGTTGTGAAAAAACGTGGAAGGTACTGACAATTCCTCAGATGATGTGATTGAGAGTAGACGTGAAAATAATAACATGTGATTTTCTCTTAATTGGAAAGATGTATTTGTGAATTTGGACCACTAAGTGAAAGATGTCATTAAACTTACTCAATTCATCACATTGATTTACCAAATGGCTGGGTTTATCACATAGGGCACATGTAAGGGGTGATATTTTCTGCAAGACTTACTTATATCATTTTTTCCCCGATATAGATTGATGATGATGAAGGGAGATGTAATGATGGGGGCCTTTTTGAACTACTGGTGATCATTTCTCCTGAAATATAGACAAGACATCTAAGTGTCTGCCTTCCCTTGGTGGGGGGATGGGCTTCGCGAACTGAGTATCATAGTCTAGTAAATAATAGTTTTCAACCATGAATCGATGCATGAAACTCAATGATTTTTGAAACATGGGAAGGTGGGGGCACCTTCAGATATGATGGTTTCCTACATAAATATTACATGTATGCTGCATTCACCTAGGTATTCTTCTTTGAGAAACCTTGGGGACTGGATAGTATTGGATAAATGCCATCAATTCGGGGCATTGGTTAACGAAATTGTTTGGTTCATCACATAAATCACATGGAAACACAGAATGGGGGATTGGTTGTTCAGGTTGCCCCCCTATGCTATGGGCAGGTGTTTGAGAGGGGTAAGAGCATGAAGTTGATTCTTATCAAATGTAGAAAATGGTTTTGCATCCATATTCAACTTGGGGTTTGGAAGGTTATAATGATTCATTAATACTGGCTTGAATGAGTGTGCTTAGTGTCCCTCAATATTGAAGGATTTCAGGGAAATGATGAGTGTAGTTCCCATATTCTGTGCATATAGCTCATGCATGATTATTGCGTGGTACTCTATTACATAATGACATAGCCTTTGCTCCATTTGATGGAGTTGTGGTTTCTAGCATTTTTTAAGCTTGCATAAGAGCTTTTAACTCATCTAGCTTAGGGAATATGTTAGTAGGGTGGCCAACTTCTTCACACAAAGAAAAGGAGGTTCTCGAGTTATGCTGCTTCCTAAGGTGGACGTACAGGGAGAATATTTGTCGAGGTATTTCCTGGAATTGTTAACATGGTCATTGGGACCAGATACCAGACCGGTATTGCGAGAACCTTATTTGGCAACATGAGCATTGCCATGACTTGGTGCAAGACAAAACCAAGTGGAGAGAATAAAAGGGATGTTTGAGTGATGGTGTGAGGTAGGAAAGTTGAATCAGCATGTGCATATCCCATGGTATCTAGAGATGGTTCTTGAGCTTGGGGGGTGTTTGTTGAGCTCATCATGCACACCGATGCTTTTGTGGTTGGGTAAATTTCCTATATCACTAGAGGGTCTCCTACGAATGTCCCTTGGAGAGTTGACGACTTAAATTGGCTAGGGCTGAGTTTAGTATAAGTGGTGATCCATTTGTGAGAAGATGAGACAAAAGATAGCACACTGTCGGGTGTGGGTAATGTATTATTCTCATAATATGTGATTTGATCTATTGTAATTATTTTCCATCATGGGGGGACATGATTACCTTGAACATAGAAGAGGTGAATGCTAACATCTCATACATGTAACTTTGGCCCAACGAGATATTTTACTCCAATTGGGCATCTAGTACATCCATATCCACTAGAACAAGTTTATTAGCTAGTTGTACCGACACACTAGGGTATAGCCCTATGGGGGCTGAAGGGTGCCCATCATATTCTCTAAGAATGATGTCAGAAGGCTTGAGTTCTAGGGATCAAAGTTTCTTCCAAACAGATTTGGACATTATACATGTTGATGCCCCTTAGTAAAAAATGCAACGATGGATGGTGATATTTTGGATTGAGACTAGAATTTGGAAAGAAATGGTTGACGGTTGTGTGGAGTATCTTTATCCAAGTCGAAGACCATTAGGTGAGAATCAGTTGGGTCAATTGCCCCTAGAGTGGAAAGTAAGGATTTACATTGGTTTGGGAATGCTTGCAGGACCTCTAATGTTGATATAGCTGATGGTGATTGTGTTAAGTCATCCACTATGTTGTAGCTATTAGTAACTTTTTAGTTATGTCCTGCACGCCATAAAGGTCCTTTGACCATCTTTGGCATAGGTTCTATAGGAAGTTGAGGAATGGTCAACAACCTTGTAGGTATTTACGTGGTCGATGTGGAAGGGTTATGGGGGTTCTCTCCAGAAGGATGTGGGTGGGATGATTGTTGCTGAGTTTCAACCACTCCCTGATGGGGGAAAGGGTCTTGCATTACTGCAGTTTGTTAACATCCTTTGCCCCTATTCTCTTGTATCCTTTTTAACTCAGGGAGTTTAGGACAATGATGGGTATAATGACCATTTTCCCCACAGATAGCACATGAATGATTAGTCTATAGACTTGTGATATTGTTTTTCATTTGTGGGTTGTTGTTGGTTGATCATTGGTTTTGACTTTGGTTAGGGTTGCTTCTTACCGGTGCCCATGGGGGTTGTTTTTACCCCCTATTTAGGTTCTCCCTTTGGTTCTTTTTATTTTTTATTAGCAACATTAGGTGGGTTAGCTGGGTTCAATTTTTCCTCTGATTGTTTCTATTGAGTGAGATAAGGTTGCACTAGATTAACCCTTGTGTTATTTTGCATTGGTGGGTTATTCTTTTGTTGTGCAGGGAAAGGAGAATACTGGTTTACATGTCCTTGATTGGTATGTGGATTCCGGGAATAGGTAATTACATCTATATTCCTAGATGAGTATTGGTTTCCCTATGGGTGAAGATATGAACCTCCTTGAGGGGGCTAACACTGGTTAACCCTAATGACCATATTCTGCGTCGGTGTGGGTTGACGGGGTAGTATCATGTATGATGCAATGGTTGTGTGTTTTGTGTAGCATCAAATGCTTGGCCATTGAACGAGTATCAAGCGTACTAGTAAGTATTTTTGAGTTGGTTTTGGGTTACGGACCCAATCAATCCATTAGGGAATTTGATGTGTGTGGTCTCTCTTTATAAGTCAGCAGGCACGATGCGTTTGGAAGCATATTATAGATGTATCTAGACTGGGTGTAGCTAATCTCTAACTATTGAGCTTTGCTAATTGTTTCTTCCTAATTATGCGGGGATGAATTTTCCATGTCTTTTGAAATTTTTTGTGTGAGGGATCTCAAAAACAAGTCAAAGGAGGACTTTGTCTTCAAATTGTGATTTACACAAGCTACAAATTTCCATCCATTCATGTATATGATCCGATATATGGGTATCAAGTGTTCATATGAATTGGGTGAGGAGTTCCAGGCCCGAATCATGACAAACTGGGAGCTGGAAAAATGTAAGGAGAGTTGTAGCTAATGATCTGAAGGTTCCATGTGATGCAAAAGGCTGGTCAATGTACAATTTCATTACAGGCCCATTAAGGGTGCATTGAAATAGTCATAATGAAATAGTATCATCTGCGATACTATTAGATGTACACCACATGTGAAAAGTCATGAGATGGTTTCCTTGGTCTTCTCCCTATTTCCCTTAGAATTTTGGAATGTCCAAAGGGAGCTTGGTGGGCATAGTTGATCAATTCTAGCTATGGGTAATCAGGTCATTGTTTAGCTTAATTAAATACTATAGGTTTAAGGAAGCTAAGAACGGGATCTTCAAGTTATCTTCCATCACGAAATGATTTTGGATATTTATATGTAAATGGGTCATCTATGGTGAAGTTTCAACGAAACTACCTCGATGGGTGTCTCGCAAACTGTCTGGAGGAGTGATACGTGGGCTCCCCAAAGGGTTAGCATGTGGGGACCGTTGTGGGGTCGTGAAAGCTTTGCTTTGATGGGGAGGGGTCCCAAGTAAAGTTTCACTGATAAAGGAAGATCCTATACATGGGGGCTTCACTGGGAGAGAAATACCATACCACGTGGGTTCATATTGGAGGATATATATTGAGGTAAAAATGACATAATATTGAGCATATATTAAGGGGTAAAGTTTTTTTATATTGGAAGGTATAAAAAATGGAGCTCAAATTTAATGAAAAAATATAAAGGGATATAAAAAATGTTAATGAAAAAATGGATACCTATAATATTTAGTGAAAGTAGGGGTTTTTTAAATTGGAAAGGTTTATTGGGTTCGTATTTGTAGGGGGTTAAAAAAATTGATTTTTAGAGGTATTTTCCAATATGTAGTCAAATTAGGGGTATTTTTTAGTATTCCATGAATGAACATGATATGTTAGAGGTTCACTGAGTTAATCCACCGTGATCCTATAATGATGTTTGTGTGACATCTTCTACGCATAAATGGTGGGAGGCCAGGCACACCTCCTGGTAATGGGGGGAGGTTTAAAAAATGTCTAGATCAATGGGGAGACATGGGGTCTCCTATGGTGTCAAGTAATGTGTATGTTACTTTGTGTGTTTGAGGGAAGGGGATAAATATCAATGCAAGAAAATCACATACATAGAATAAAGTGAAAATAAAATGGTTACTTTCCTTTTACAATTAACCTATGTGATTAATCAAACAATGAATGGTTTTCGTTTGTTGTGTATGATAAAAAGCCCTATGAAGACCTAATCGTCCTTTCCACTCAAAGTAAATGGCCCTTGCGAAGAAATATTTTGATGGGTACTCAAGAAACGTCTTGAAAGAATTGAAAAAGCTTTCCAACAGCTGAAGAATCGACCAAGGTAATGAAATGAGGTTTGAGTGCTTCCCGAACATTCGACTATAGGGAAAGGATGCCCTAGATTTTGGCCACTAAAGTACCTTCTTCCCACATGATCATTTGAGTCTTCAGCTTCTTGGTATTCAATTACCAGTACCAAGCACTAGATGGGTTGGGTAGCCCCAAATACTACTGCACACACTAGACCTAAGCTGAACACCCTCTAAATCGAGTCTATGCTATGCTCAGGTATTATTTTCCATGGGATGATTGAATTATTTTAAGCACCCTAAAATAAAACTCTATGTTTTATTGGTGTAACATGACCATGGCGACTTATGGGATGCCTACCCCCAATGGCCTAAACCTGAACTATAAATCTTTTGGTGGTCCCTATGGGGAAACTTAGTTGGTTCAAGTTATGGTTGTTTCTAAGGATTCTTTATTCACTTAGGGAGTGATTTTGTAAGAAAAATAAACTAAGTACACGAAGCTCTAGAAACTGGATGCCTTCTAGTACAAGTGTTAAAGAAGCTTAGTGTGTGATGCAAGTGAACATACAAAGTGTGGTAAGATGCGGATATTCGGTGATCCTTTACAATATCCTTCTAATTACACTGAGTTTTGATTATTTTTTACATTGAAAATGAAATATGGTGTGGATAATGGGCCACTTTCTCTTTTCCTTTTTAAACTATGTGAATTTCAACAAGGGAGATGGATCTTCAAGTGATCTAAGAAAGTTTTCATATGCAAACCCAAGTTCATCTAAGAGATGCAAGGGAACCAAAGATTACTTAATTTTTGTAATAACACTTGCTCCTAGTCCCAAAAATGAAAAAAATGAATGCTTTGGTTAGTAGTAAGATTTTTGGATGATGGGCCACTTACTCCTTTACTAATTAAGCAAGATGAATTGTGAAAGATAGCAAAATTAATTGAAAAAGAAGATGTGTGGAATGTGGCCACTTACGTTTTCCTCTAGTTAAGCTATGTGATGATTGTGAACAAAAATAAAATATAATCTAATTACTCTAATAATTTTGATTAGTAAAGAAACTAAGCATTCTAAACTGACTGTAAAAAATTTGCATAGGTGAAGGAGGGAAAAATTTAAGGATGGAAAATTATCTTGAAGTGTAAAGACATAGCCGAATCTCACTAGTCCCTAATATGCAAACTATAAAATGTTTATTCATGTATTTGTAAAATTATTCAAATTTATAATGATTTTATATATACTATTTATATAATGTTCGCGATTTTTAAGGTAAAATCATTTTGTATTGTAAAATTTGGGCGAATCAATTTTATAAAAAATGGAAATTGGCAAACCTTATTTTGGAAAAATCATGAAAAATTAGCCCACCTACAAATATTAGCCCCTAAAATTTTCCATGGAACGAAATTCACTAAAGGCTACCAATCACCTGAGAAAAGTGAAAATATAAAGATTTTTTGCTCTCTATAAACTGCATGGGTTTTTTGTGAACAGGTGCATGATCATGCATGTGTATGGTAAAAAGTTAGATGACAAAGCTGATTTATGGACAAAAGTCACACGAAGACATGGATTTATGGGCAAAATTTGCACTGCCATGCGTCTGTATGGACAAAAGCTGCATGAACGACAAAAAAGATTGAACAATCAAGCTTCTCAGCCAAAAAAAAGTCCAAGAGGTCTTGCAAACATTCCAGAGAGGTATTGAACGCCTTGTGAGGTGATGATACAGAGAGAGTTTCTTGCAAACACAACCTTTAGATTAAAGAAAAGACAACAGTATGGTCAACATTTTTGTGGTAGTGTTTTTTTGGAAATGACGTACCAAAGGACACCTCCTTAGTTGTTGGTTGTTCCCTACAAAGGATCACAGACAAAGTTGGTGTTGTTAGTGAACCAACATAGATAAACAAAGCATTGTAAATAGTAAAAACAATGCATATATAAACATAAACTAAAATAAAGAGATAAATAGACAAACAATGCTCAATGAAGAAAACAAGTCAACAAAATAATGGAAAAAGCTCCCTTTATTGACTGTTGGTAGTAGAAGTTGAATACAATAGATGAATCTTAAACACTTGAAGAGAATTCTTTGAACTATGGTGCTCAAAAATCTTGAGCAAGGAGGTTCTTTTCCTCAATCTCTTTGCAATCTTCTCCTCTCTCTCAAAGATGTATGAAGACTCTCCAACGTTGGAATCTTCTACTCTCACTAATATGATGGATTGCTTAGAACCAATATGGCCGAAATGCTAGTACTCTTACTTTCTTTGGCTTCTACGATGGAATGTTGGTTTTCTCTAATAGCGATTTGGCCAGCACAACAATGTCTCATATTTTGGTTCTCCCATGGCCTATTAATATAGATTTTTTTTAATCCATCTTCCCTCTCGTGGTTAATGAATGAGAATGACTTATGCGTAGGAAAATATGATTCCATTGAGGGTTGAATATCTTCATGGTGGCTCAAATTCGGCTATCCTTGATTGGAAGATGTCATGGAATCATCTTCCAAATGTTGGAAGTGGTCACAAATTCACTAAGTCCACCTTTTCTTCGACCATGTAGCTTTCGAAGGAAAACTCGTATGGTCGCACGACTATTGAAGGAAAAGTCACACGATCATCAATTTTTAATTCAATATACATTGGACCTTAGGAGAAATTAAATCTTTTGAACTTCACAATGTCTTCAGCTGGAAAATCTTCACTTGTGCATTATGCTAGACAAATTTTAGCGTCTTCTGGATTTTGAAAACATGTGTATGAGTTTATGGTGTTAACAAAAACCTAGCATAATCAAACATTCTTCCATCTCTTCATTAGAAACATAATTAGTGAACCATCATTACAAGTTTTAGTGCATCATTGCAAACATATGCAATAAACTATAATAACAACTTTCAATGCATCATTACAAAAGTACACAATAACCTATCATAACAAATTTTATCCGATTATCACAAACATACACAATAAATTATCATACAAAATTTCAATGCATCATTACAAAAATACACAATAAACTATCATAACAACTTTTATCCTATCATTACAAACATACACAATAACACAACATAACAAAAATCTTCAAACACTAAACAAAAATTTCATTTCATTAACAAAAAGGTAGATACACTTATTTAGTTCTCTTTCGTTTGTTGGAAATTGAAGAAGGGGGAACCACTCTCTGCCCAAGAATATCCTTACCTAAATTTCAATGTTTCTTGTAGTTATATACCCTTAACGTTAGGGATATATAGAATTCAAAATCATGGTAGAGATCATGTTGGCCACTCTCCTTTATATTCAAATAATCATGATTTTACTCTTCAATTTCTTGACTTTAGGCCTAGTAACATAACAAAGTCTGGCCACTATGGGCCCACACAATAAAAAAAGGGATTCATTCACTATTCTAGTAGTCCCTTGGTGCTTCTCTTTTTCTTTCGGTGCCTCATGTTCCTGAATATAACACATCAGTTAGATTTCCTTCGGGAACTTTAACTCATATTGAATGCTTCATTATTCATCTCCTTCACTAACTTAGATAAAATCATAATTCCACACAACTTTCTTGTGGCTAACTGTGTTCTTAGTCACCACACTTTTAGATATACACTCATATCCTTGCGTGTGGTTTATTTTCGTTCCTAACAATTTTATTTGGTTCTCTTGCACACACTTTCATGTTCTCTTTAATTCGTTATACTTTTATTTGTCTTCTCTTTCCCATCTGCACACACTTGTGCCAAATCATTCCCTCTCTACTTGCATGATAAACCAAGGTTCTTCTCTTGGAATATGTGGTCAATTTTTGAAGGCTCCTTATGGGTACATTTCCTGTACCTCTAGAGCAGTATAGTACAACTTCTTAGTTCTTCTCATAACTACTAGCAACTTGGTAGTTCAATTTTTGAATCATAGATTTAGACAATTAATTCAGGTAGATAGGAAATTTTCCAAACCCCCTTAAAATTTTTCCTTAAACTACCCTCTTAGGCATCAGGATCCATGTTTGTCGTTCTCTTCTTCACTATTTCAAAATATATTAAATATCATGCATATTACATTGAAATTAAAATATGTGAAAATGTTCATTATAGTCATTCTAGCATTATCAATCTTCGTTACAATTAAAAAACTTGGGGTTTAGAAAGAGGTGTTACGTTAACATCACATATTAGTGAACACACCAATTTATGCTCAAAATACCCCAAACTACTTCAGTTATATTCAAAGAACGCAAGCCAAACCACACAGTTTTTATGTCCGATTTTTATGATCTTTTCTGCGTGAAGCACTCTACTACTCTAAATGATAATAAAAAACGAACTTTTGGACCATTCAAGCATGATTTCCTATATGACAAGCCTTAAGGAGTTATGTCAACTATTTTAAATATTTTTAAGCTTAGTTTTCCATCTTGGGTAGGTCTATCCTTTGATTTGACAAGGCCTAGTTCCCCTTTTTAGATAGGTTTGTAGGGTATTCCTTTGTTTTGAAAATTCCTAATTCCTAATTCCCTATCTTTGATAGGTTTGTGGGGGTATTTTCTCTCATTCAACATGCATAAATTATGTTATACTATTACCCTTTAATCATTTTTCGAACCTGGAAAATTATTTTAAAACAAAGGTCAATTACAAATGTATTTATTGCACCGTATTATATAGCTCATTATAAAGCATATGTGTGATTTCGCTAAATGTGGAATTGACACAAATTCCTTTTAAAATAAAAATAAAATATTTTCTAAATAGAAAAACAACTTAAGTTATAATAATAATAAAAAAATATCTATTTTTAGTTAATTTTAATTAAAAGTATTATAGAACAACAATAATGCTACCCTCAATATTGTCACTCCATTTGTTGTTGATGTTACAATCCATTGTGGTAAAAATATTTCACTCACTTTGAGCCATATATAAAATATTTAGATGTCCACATTTTATATCGACATTAAAAAGACAAAGTAATTAAATGTAAATAAAGTGAGTAAGATGCTCAAACTTTATACTTTTCAAAACTATTTCAACACAGAATTTATATAACTCTTTGAAAACTATTTCAACACAGAATTTAAATAAACTCTTTGAAGATCTATGTTAACTAATTTAAGTAGATATCTCTTTCTCACGGACATAAATATAATATTCTAATATTGTATATATTAAAATATTCAATGTGCAAAGAAAAAATTGAAACTTAAGAAAAAATTAAAAATTATCAAGTACTTCCTAATAAGAATAATAACACAGATGTGTAATTCATTCAATTCTTAATATAAAATCAATATATGACGTTTAAAAAAAATGATAATAATAAAAAATTTCAATGTGATTCATCAATAAGGTATTTTAATATGTAGAATTCAAAGTTATACTTAAAAGTATATTATAACAAACAAAAAAAGTCATTTTAGCATGAACATTGTAATCCATAAATAAAATATCTCTATACATATATTATGTAAAATATTTTAATGTTAACTAGGTGTATATTATATGGTGTTAGATTAGCATGCCCTTTGAACAAAGATGACACATACAAATCAAGAATGGTTCAGTTTTTTTTTTAAACTTTTTCTCTTATAATAAAATGTTTTGGTTTTATATATATATATATATAACAATGGAAGAAAATAAGATGTTATAATTAAAGCATTGGAAGTAGTCTTACTATTTTACAGTTTGACCAGTTTATATATATATATATATGCCAATTTTCCTTAAATTCAATAAAGATTTTTTGGACTTAGATTTAAGCGATATATTTTATATGCCATTCAAAAGTACACCTTAAATAATGAAAAATTAGGTTACATATAGAGAGAGAGTGTGATTACACACTTATTGGATCCATGGTTTTTTTTTAATTTTACACTCTAACTAAAAAGTTTTGATCCCTCTGTATACATGTTAAATTTGTGATTGAGATGAATCTTATTAAAAATACAATTTAAAAGTAACTTCAACTTATTAAAAATAGTTCAAAATACATTGTTAATGCATAATTTAAAAGTATAACCGGGTCACAATTTCCCAAAAAAAAATTGAAAATTCTGACAAAATTTCGATAAAATCTAGCAGAGTTTTTTAAAAATCTAAATTATAGTCGTCAATGTTCATGTTGTTTGAGTGCTTTATGAGCTTCTAATGATATCGCATCAATTTCCACCCATTAAAAAAACCATTCAAACATCAACCAGATTAGATTTTTTTTTTTTTTTTTTAAAAACAAATACTGGCCTCCGTAGACCAGGCCTTCAAGAAAATAAATTAACACCACCTCCAATTTGAAAACCTAAATAAAATATAAAAATATTCACAAATAATAACAACTGACTTATATTAACACCACCTCCAATATGCTAGCACTGCGCCTGCGATTGCAGTTGTTCCCCGGTTTCGATCCCGTCATCTCGCGGAGCATCAGCGAAAACCCTCCACTCCGTGCCTCGGTTCAAGAATACCTTCAGTTACTGGACCCCAGCTTTTGACGATTGCGATCCACTGTTCAAGCACGCCTGTTTTTCGCTTGAGAAACTTTCAGACCTCCCAGGCATATCAATGGCGGTTTCCGACATCGAGGAGATTCCGCTCGTGGACGGCCCTTCGTGCACGGCGGTTTTTGCTCCTTGAAAGCTCGTTTCCCCTTCTTCGAGTCCCGAGCGGATGCGGTCGGATTCTCTATTACCTGAAGAAATCAATTCTACGTTAATGGAAATATGATCGGTATTATTATTACCTACCCTCGGTTTTGGCTGAGCAGCCGATCTGCAAATCGGTCAAGTTGAATGCGAATGAAACCACATGTCGATACAATCTACGTGAAAGCTGTGTTTGCAATTGGGCAGAAGCCTGGCTCTCTCGTTCTCCTCGAATTCCAAAAGACAGACAGCGCATAACAGCTCGTCTTTGTAGTCCTGCGCTTTATACGCGAAGAGGGGCAGAGACTCTAAAACGCGCGCGTCCAAACCCACGTTGCAGAGGTTCATGGGATCCTCGCGCGCGAATAAAAATCCGCGGCGGTGAGAGAAATTGGTCCGGCCAGGCGAAAACCTTTGCCGGTATTGTCTGCGGCGGAGTTTGACGTAGACGCAGATTAATGAGAGGATTAAGAGGATGGTGAAAACGACCACGAAAGTCGCTGCCACGGTGAGCACTCTGTTCGCAGTAGGCTGGGGATTCGAATTGTCGCCAGCTCCATAATACGGCATGTGATAATAATCGGTAGCCATGGGTGGCCAAAAGTCTATGGCCGGGGGCTGAATCTATCTCAGATTTCCTTAGCAATAAACATAATCCTCGACCACAAATTTCAAACATTTATCGTTAAAATTAATCACAACACATACATTAAAATATGAAGAATAGATGAGACGTTACGTCATGCATTAAAATATCCACAAAACACCGATATCATGTTGAAAATGTCTATACGCTTGAAAGGTTTAAAAATCACAGTACAAATACCAAATTCGTCATCGCTAATATCTAATTTATCTAATATCTAATTTATTTGTAGTAAATGATTGCTCCAAAGGCTATAAAAAGAGGTTGATAGGGTTGTTTAATTCGAGGTTGATTGGGTTGTTTAATGGGAATTGTTGAATTGGAAAATTATATTTTGGTTTGAAATAATAATTGTTGTATTAAATTTAGATTATTTACATTTACATATATTTTTTGATATTGATGTTATTTGAAAATTAGTTACATAAGTTTTATTTTTTCATTTTTATTTAATAATAACACAAAGAAATATCCACATAATTTAAAAAGCAAAAAAAAAAATTAAATATTTTTAATATTCAACCAAAAAATTTAGCCCAATACTCATTTTTTAATCCAAATTCAATACTTTTGGAAAACCTTTGCCACAAATCAAAGAATGTTTTTTAATGGAATTGAGATAGTTGGGATTTGAAAAACATTTAGTTCATTAGAAATATACTAATAATAATTTTAACAATTTAATTAAAATCAAATGTAAAAAAAGTGTTTCATTACAAACATTTTTCTTTCCAATTTTTACTTAACATAATAATATATTAAGATATAGAAAAAAAAATTATATTCTGCTCTAAAAACAAAATAGTAAACAAAACTATGTGGCTTCTCCTTCACGTTAGCTTCCCAACTTGGTCCTCTGGTAATAGGGAGCTTCTCATTCCGATTATCATCCATGGACAAGGAGCTTTTCATTTTTTTCCCTTTATGATGATGATGCTTGTGCTCATGATTCAGGTTATTACTTTTCTCCAAGGGTCTTAGGATCGCAATCCGACAACATTTTTTATTTACTTTTGATTCTTATCTTTTTCTTATATAAATCCTTAAATTAGGATGAAAATTTGTTAGAACAATGTAGAAATAGAAGAGTTTTGAAATGTGATAGGTTTGTTGGGTTGTCTTCTTAGTTGTCAGGAAATTATCTAGATCTATGTGAGTTACAAGGTGTTGCTGTAAAAGTAACTATTTTCCAATGTAAGTGAGTTGTAATTGAGTCAGAGTATGTATCTTCCATGTTGTTATGTCCATCGAGTCTAGTGAACCCAGAGTTATATAATGAAACACATTGAGATGTGTTTGAAGTAAGCAAGTGTAAACATTCTTAGGCTTAGATTAATAAAATATTCAATTGTGTTAAACTTAGAGATTTCTATTTTGGTATGAGAGCCGAAAAAAGAAACCTAGAGATCCAGAAAGCAAGTAGGTCAAGATCTGAGATATCTCTTCCAGATCTGATTTATACAGAACTTGTTTGTTTTAATGTGGTTGGAGTGGTTCGAATTGGTGCATCAATCGTTGATCTAATCTTGTTTGGCGTAAAACCGTTGGGTCGAATTGGTGCATCAATCGTTGATGTAATCTTGTTTGGCTTAAAACCGCTGGGTCTTGAGGCTGGGTCTTGAGGCCGTCGGTGAAATTACCTATTGAGGCTGCAAGATTTTTGAGATACACAGATCTAGATCTGCAAAACAATAAACAAGCTTGCAAGAGAAGGAAGAAAGCGAGCAAGAATTGAATTGAGAAAAGAAAAAAATTCGATTCTACAATATTAGTTTTAGAATAAAATACATAAAAGCAACTAAGTTAAGCTTAGTTGTACATGCAATAACTAAAGCTAACTAAAGCTAAGTGTGCTTTATCTTATGTTAATATGTACATGTGTCACATGCAAGCAATAAGTTAATTGGAGCTAATCTAGGTGCATGTATACCAACACAGCTAGTCTAAGTGCATGTACACCAACACCCCCCCTTAAGCATAACTTAGGTGAGTGTGATGCAAAATGAATGAGTCCCGGCAACACGGCCATTTTAGGTACCCATATACAATGCATAAAAGGAGGAAAGAGGGAAAACCCCCCTTCATGCGCGCAGTCAAGCTGTGAATGAGCTTTGGAGCTCCCGCAGCAGAATACTCAGCAGGCCGCCGCAATCTGAACATGGAAATCACAGTCGCCGCAACATATTTCATCTGAGTAAACGCCATGTCTTTACCTAGACAGGTCCGCGGGCCTCCATGGAAGACTGCAAACTTGAATGGACTCTGCGGGACGAAATGGCCATCCTCGTTCATCCACCTTTCCGGCTTGAATTGCAGACAGTCGGGGCCCCACATGGCGTCAATTCTACCCATGGCGTACGGGTGATAAGTCACCCGATTGCCTTTGCCCACGAAAGTCCCGTCGGGCAGAACGTCGTTGTGGAGGGCGTGTCTGGAGTCCAAAAGGACCGGCGGATAAAGTCTCATCGATTCGCAGATTGAAGCGTGTAGGTAATGCATGCTTCGCAGATCCTCGTATGAAAATACCAGGGGATTTCCTTCCCTTTTGGCTCCGGGTTTGACGGCCATGAGACGTGTTGTCTCTTTGTGTATTGCATCTTCAACATGGGGATGTGAGGTGAGGAGCCAGAAGAACCACGTTAGTGCAGCCGAGGTGGTGTCTCTGCCGGCCAAAACGAAACTGATGATGGAGTCTCGAAGAAACTCTTCGGAACGATAGGCGTTTCGTTCTGGCAGATCTGCTTGTACATTGGTGAGCCCCATGAATCTGGAGAGCAGATCCTGTTTGCAGGGAGAGCCGCTGGCGATCTCCTGTCTGCGTTGCAGAATAACATCCATTGCGAATTGGTGTACGGCCTCCACCGCTCGTGAGAGGCGCCTTTCTGAGCCAACGTTAAGCATTCTCTTTATCTTCCACACCAACGAGATGGGCTCAGTGGACCTCCGAGCGCTAAGCTCCGTTGCCAAATCGAAAGCCTGCGACAATTCCGAAACAGGAAGGCTTCCATCGAGAAAAGCCGGATCGACCCCAAACGCAACTTTGCATATATTATCAAAGGCGAAACGCTGCAGAATATCCTGTAAATCTGGTGGCTGCTCCATGTAGATTTCCTCCTCGAGATCACCATGAGGAAAGGCATTCTTCACATCCATATGATGCACCTCCCATCCTCTTGCTGCTGCCATGGAGAGAGCTAGCCGAATGGAATCCATTTTTGCCACTGGAGCAAAAGTCTCATCATAGTCAACACCATGTACTTGCTAAAAACCTTTTGCTACCAATCGTGCCTTATATCGACTAACTTGGCCATTTGATGCTTTCTTGGTCCGGTAAACCCATTTGCATCTCACAAGTTTGCGATTTGAAGGTAGCGGAACCAAATCCCAAGTCTGGTTCTCAATGAGAGAGTTATATTCCTCATCCATGGCGGCTTCCCATTCAGGATGCCCATTTGCTTCTGCATAAGTTTGTGGATCAGATCCATGCATCATATAAGCATGCATGGGCATGGATGGCTCCATAGCTAAGAGTGCTTGCGGATCTTCCTCAAATAGAGGGATAGAGGCAGGATCATCAAGGATATCACTCATGCTGCGCCATTTTTGTGTTGAAGGTGGTCGAGAATCTTCCGAACTACATGCAGAAGTATGATCTCGATGTTCAACAACTGGTGGTCTAACAGGGGTCACAGGAAAAGACTCATCTTCATCAGAATGTTGGTCTGAAGTTTCATCTGCATACTCATCAATGAGTGGTGATGAAAATTTGGTAACAAGTTCATCTACTGGTGCATGCGAAATATCTTCGTCAAACTTTACACTCCTTTAAATAAAGAGCTCTTCAGTGTGGATATCAAGCAATCTGTACCCTTTGACTTCATCAAAATATCCAACAAACATGCATGCTTTGATTTGAGGCTCCAAAGCCTTTCTCTTCTCTGGAGGAATGCGGGCCCATGCTCGAGATCCAAAAATGCGGAAATGACTAACTTCAGGTTGCATGCCAATCCAAGCCTCAAAAGGTGTTTTTCCAGTAACAGATTTATGAGGAGATCTGTTTTGGATGTATGAGGCACAATTAATAGCTTCGGCCCACAATTTCGACGGAACAGATCTTGCATGCAACATGCAATTAGCCATCTCTTTCAAAGATAGATTTTTCCTTTCAGCCACGCCATTTTGCTGTGGAGTGTAAGGAACTGTATGCTGCAACTGTATGCCTGCTTCATCACAAAGATTCTTGATATCTTTGTTGACATATTCTGTCCCATTATCTGTGCGGAGTATTTTGATGCATTTTCCAGACTGATTTTCCGCATGCACTTTGAAAATCTTTAGATGTTGAAAAACTTCAGACTTGAGTTTCAAGAAGTAAACCCAAGTGAATCTCGTGTAATCATCTATAAATGACAACACATATCTTGCTTTGCTCATTGAAAGCACCGGAAATGGACCCATGAGATCACTGTGTACAAGTTCCAAAGGTGAAGAGGCTCTCCATGCATGCCCCTTCTTGAATTTTTCTTGTGGATGCTTTCCAAGAGCACATCCATTACAAACACCATCTGAAAATTCAATGGTTGGCAATCCTTTGACCATCCCTTGCTTACTAAGTTGTTGCATATATCTGAAATTCAAGTGCCCAAATCTCTCGTGCCAAATCCTACTTTCTTCATTTGCATGCGTAAGTAGCAAAATAGAATCTGATTGAGGAACAAAATCAGAAAATGTATACAGACGAGATTGATCATTTACATTGCCAGATGCAATCTTCAAATTGGTTTGCATGTCATAAGTGCTCACGGAATCTGGGGTAAATTCCACTTTCCTTCCGCTGCTTTTGTGTGTCATCTGATACACTAAGAGAAGATTCACAGAAAGCCTTGGAATATGCAAGACATTTTCAAAACTTCCATCTTCGAATTGCACTCTTCCTTGTCCAGTTGCTGCAACTGCAGAATTATCCCCCATGAGAATGGGAGGACCTGAGTAGGCATGTAGAGAAGAAAAGGATTCCTTTGAAGAAGCCATATGATGTGAAGCTCCTGAATCGATGATCCATTCTTGTGGTGCAGAATGAAGAGCAATCAAAGCATGTCCGTTACCTCTTGGATCTGGTGCTTTTTCTCCAGACTTCTTCTTAGCATTCTCAGGAATGTGGTCTCCAAGATTGTGTTGCTGGAGTGTCTGCGCCATAAGATCTATAGTCTTCTTCATGCATGCAGATTCAGGATGAAAACCACAGTGGCAATAATTGCACATTGATTGCCCTTTCGTTCCTTTCCTTTCCTTTGAGCCAGATGATCCATCAGGGGGTTTGGGATGTCCTCCCTTTCTTGGATCAGGATCCTTCTTCCCTTTTCCTTTCTGATGGTCTTTGGAATTTGCCTTTCCTTTTGCATGCACAGTCAGTGCATGCGCTTTGGAATTTTTAAGTGTGCCCATTTTGATGAGCTTATCTTGCTCATGCATCAAAGACTGAATAAAAGAATCCAGTGAGGGCATCTTCCAAGCTGCACCAGTTGCAGATCTGACTGTGTGGAATGTAGAGACGAATATTGCATACTCTGGACCAAGTTTTGATATAATGGAAAGAATCAACTGATTTTCTTGCTTGGATTTGTCGATCCCGCATCCTTTCAGCTGAACCAACAAGGCTTTATACCTTGTGAAAAAATCTTGAATGTTCTCAAAGTTTCTCGAATCTAATGAGTTTAACTCATTTTCGAGAATTTGACCTTGCATTTCATCCTGTTTTCCAAACAATCCTTCCAAATTTTTCCATACTTCATTTGGAGTTGAACATGATTCAACATGAAATAGCAGTTCCGGAGAAATAGATAAACATAGGATGCCGAAGGCGTCGTCCATGCGATTGAAATATCTTGTTTTCTCCATTGTCGATGTTCGTTCAACTTCCGTTTCCATGGTTATTCGAAATAAGCCTCACTTCTGAGATGAAGTTGAATCTTTGGCTTCCATTCGAAATAATTATATGGAGTGAGAATTGTCGATTGTGGAAACTCCAATTTAGACTCCATTCTTTGTTGTTGCTTCAATCTTCTGAACCTGCAAATAAAATTGCTTGTGCACTGATTACAAATCCATGTGCTCTGATACCATGTAAGATTTTTGAGATACACAGATCTAGATCTGCAAAACAATAAACAAGCTTGCAAGAGAAGGAAGAAAGCGAGCAAGAATTGAGAAAAAAAAAAATTGATTCTACAATATTAGTTTTAGAATAAAATACATAAAAGCAAATAAGTTAAGCTTAGTTGTACATGCAATAACTAAAGTTAACTAAAGCTAAGTGTGCTTTATCTTATGTTAATGTGTACATGTGCCACATGCAAGCAATAAGTTAATTGGAGCTAATCTAGGTGCATGTACACCAACACAGCTAGTCTAAGTGCATGTACACCAACAGAGGCTGTCGTGAAGTTGAGCCTGGCATGTGATTTTTGCAAGAGGGCCGAGATATGCGAGCGTAGAGATCTGTCATGATCTATGAGAGTCATTGTTGAACACAGTTCTGCCCTGGTGGTTAGTGCCCTGTTTGAGCGTGTGGATCTGTGAGTATATCTGTGTGTGACTGTCACAGTAAACTGAAGGCTGGAGGCTATTCTTCTTGAAAAAAGGATGGGGATGTTCGTTTTAAAGAGGGTGGGTGGCACGTGGATCCTCTTGGAGCCAGAGGGCGGAGATTAGAGTTCCCAAGTGATCTGAATGTTGTTGATAGAGTTCTCTGCTTCCCCGGTTCATTGTTGAATGTTGTGGTGATATCACTTAAAAATTTATGTGTCGTGTTCGAGTGGCAGAGCGCATCGAAAGAACCCAGAACCTGTTGTGTCATGCGCAGAAAGACCCGGTGAAATCTGAGAAGCCAAATCTAGATCTAGGTTAAAAAGTGTGGGTGAATTCATTGTGTGGTTGGTTCAATTGGAAGAAGCACGTATGCACACTAAGCTGACCACAAAGAGGATATTTATTGCATTACTTGGCTTTGAGATCTGTTGAAGAGCCGCATACCTCAGTTGAAAGGGTTGTCCCAGTTTGAAGAGCCGCATACCTCAGGTGAAAGGGTTGTTCCACTTAGGGCAAGCCGAGGATTTTTCTTTTTTTGGATGTGAACGAATTGGATCAGTGAATCCTCATTCTTTTGAAACCAAAGGAGAAGTTGCACTATGTAATCTTTTTCGTTGCAACGCTTGCATTACCATTCACTTGAAAGTGAATATTTATCCACCGGTGAATATTTATTCACCACTATTATTTCCACGTGCTGCTTGAGTTTAAAGGAATGATTCGCTTTTTAAAGGAAGCCGGGCCAAGCAAAACGTTGGAGGTTATTACTTTTATGGAGTAAAATTGATATTCACCACTGTTATTTCCACGTGCTGCTTGAGTTTAAAGGAATGGTTTGATTTTTAAAGAAAGCCGAGCCAAGCAAAACGTTGGAAGTTATTATTTTTATGGAGTAAAATTGAGTTCTGTTTTTTCATGAAGGATAAATCGTGCATGGGTTAAAGAAGGCCTAAGGAGTTAATTTGGTGAAAATTTGTTGTTTCTTTATTGCTCAAAAAGTATTTTTATCAATTTTTTTTAAGGGTTGGAGAGAGTTTTAAAAAAATTGTTATAAAAAGTATAATGTATTTTTTTTTATGGAAGTATTTCTATGAAGTAAATTAAAATAAAAATGTGTATTTGATTAAAAAATGGTGAAGAGAAGCCAAAGGGAAGAGTGGTGGAACAATTTTTTTTTTTGGTATTCTAGATGTGGTAAAATTTAATATTGTGTAAATCAGAGCTGTGGAAGTGTGGTGAAATAGTGTAAATATGCAGCGGCTTGTGATGTTGAGGAAAGAGTTGATTGGCGAGTTGCCCACATAAATTTGTAGTTGATTGTGGGTAAAGAAATTGTAAAAGTGGAAAGAATTATGTATAGTGTTCATGGGGTGACAAAGGAGAATTAAGAAATTCCAGAGAAAATTGAAGCAACTTAGGTGAAAGGATCAAAGGGAAAACCCATACATGAGGATGAGAATGCAGAACTAGACCACATCAATGAAGAATTTGAAGAAAGTGATGCAATATTGAAACAATTAATTCCTCTTTTTCTATCTTTCTCAGGTAAAAAATTTAAACTTTGAGTAATTAAAATGGAGGGACAACTTGGTTCAGTATATTTATGGGAATTTGTTCAAGAAACTTCTATAAATTCTCAAAATAAGAGTAGAGGTGAAGTAGCATTGCTTCTTATTATATCAGCACTCGAGGATAACATCTTATCTATTATTTTGCATGAATATGGTGAAATACATAATGCAAAAATATTTTGGGATATTTTTGAAATGAAGTACAATATGCACTAGGGTGAGAAAGCTGACAAAGATGAAGGTGAATCTTTGGCAGAGAGAAATGCCACGGAGAACTCTGTAGCAATGGATGAATTGAAGAAATAGGAATTTGTAATTAAATTTGATAATTGATATTTGTGTAATAAAAATGAATTGCAAGTTATAATTAAAAGGGAAAACAAGTTTGTAGATGTCAAGTTTGATTATGATGCAAAGATAAAACTTATTGAAGAATGGATTAAAAAACTTGTTGAACAAATAAACTTAGGACTCAAAGTAATACTAGATGATAAAGAATCTTGAAACTAAACAGAATGAAGAATCAATGATTGAGGTAGCTAACATGGTGGTTGAAACAATATTTAACTCAGCTAAATAAATTCATGGTATCTTAATGCGTTGGAGCCTAGAAGAAATAAGATATTATTATGAACTCATGAGTCAACAATCAAGTAAACAAGAACCTATTGATGATGAAAAGGTACTTATTGAAAAAAGGGCTCGGATGGATTCACATTTGTAATAAGAAGAAATATTGAGAGTTCATGGTCTGCAGTAGGAAGAAGGCTAAACAGCTCGAAAGCCCCAGAGTTTGGAGCAAGAAGTTCAAGAAGAAATTTCATCAATATGTTGAAGCAAAGAAAGTCAAAATGAAATGTGAGTCATATTTGTATGCCTAGATAAGAATTAGACCAACATGTATTGTTATTTATGTTATAACATATCCATTTCTCCATTAAAGGGGGATGTTAGAATAATGTAGAAATGGAAGAGTGTGGAAATGTGATAGGTTTGTTGAGTTTTCTTTTTAGTCATCAGGAAATGATCTAGATCTTTGCCAGTTAGGAGGTGTTGTTCTAGAAGTGACTCTGTTCCAATGTAAATGAGGTGTAGCTGAGCTAGAGTGTGTATCTCCCATGTAGTTATGTTCATCGAGTCTAGTGATCCCATAGTTATATAATGGGACACATTGTGATGTATTTGGAGTGACCAAGTATAATCATGCTTATGCCTGAATTAATAAAGTATTCCCCTGTGAGCTAGAGTGTGTATCTCCCATGTAGTTATGTTCATCGAGTCTAGTGATCCCATAGTTATATAATGGGACACATTGTGATGTATTTGGAGCGACCAAGTATAATCATGCTTATGCCTGAATTAATAAAGTATTCCCCTGTGTTAAACTCTGTGATTTCCATTTAAAGTAACTGATGGAAAATATAATATTTACCAAAGTATCACATATTTTTAAAGATTTTAATTTTAAATGATTTAAAAATATAAAAATGGATACACCTATTTAAAAAATCATGCATGAATATAACAACAATATCTACCAATAATAACATAAAATATACCAAGCAATTGTCCATATTAAAATAATTATTTTTTGCAATGTTAAATATTATAATTGCATTGGTCAATGTTATAACAACCTTTTTTATTAACATTTAATAAAATGAATGATTGATTTTATCAATAATGTCAATCTGTGAGTTTGTTATGTTGTTATGTTGTTGGTACATAAAAGAACAAAGTTGGTACATACAAAAACAACCATTGAACATTTAATGAAATGATTAATTTTACCAATAATTCAGATGTGTGAGTTTTTTATATTGTCGGTAGATACAACAACAACCATTGAAATTTCTAAACTTGATACTTATACTTATTCATGTGTCTCGTAACTTTTGAGAAAATGAGTTTGTTGAAAAAGCTAAAAAGAATTGTTGAGGATTCCACCATAGACTAAAATTATTATTTATATTTTTCAAATTTTAATTTAAGATGTAATTATGGTTGTTATTTAAAGTTTTGATATCACTTTGATGACTAGACAATAAAACCATACATTAAAATTTAATAGATCAATTTGTTACTGTGTAAATAAAATTAAGTAAATTAATTATTGAAAATCAATCATTAAACAAACTCAAAATTATTAATACTTATAATAAATTATTAACTGGATGGTAGGGATTTAAACTCCATAGAATAAGGTAGAATATTATTAGTAGTACTACTTTATAAATCAAATTAAGTAAAATTAATTATTGAAAATAAATCATTAAATAAACTCAAAATTATTAAGAATTATGTTAATAGACGTTCATATTTTCTTAATAGGCTTTTCAAAATTGTAAAAAATTATTAAGTGGATAGTGGGATTTAAACTCCACAGAATAAGGTAGAATATTATTAGTAGTAAGCACAAATAAAAAGTTGATATTTACCTCTAAAATAGCTATATTCTTTTGTTTCCTTTCAATTAAATGGATTAATTAAAGCAAGTGCAACATTAACAAGTGTCATGGTTTTTTTGGGAGATATGATCTTGATAAACCATGGTATTGTAACATAGCCTATTTGCAAATATGGTAAAGTGGGGGTGGATCTCCATGATTAAGAATCTTATTACATGTTTTGTAAATGTATAAAAATAATTGTTATTTAAAATTAGTTTATAATTTATAATTTAATAGCTACATGTTTTTATTTTCTTCAAAATTTAGTAGTTAATTTTTTTTTAATTGTTAATTTTGAATATATAATCTAAAAAAATATTGAGAATTTTCAGACATTAAATTTATTTATACATTTTAAATAAGCAAAATTCAATATCTTCAAAAAAATATTATTCTATAGAATCCCAATAAAAATGGAAAAAAATTCAAAATAATTATACTAATCGCTTATAAAAACTGGTAGAAAACATCACAATTGAATATATGAATATATATATATATATAGATATTTTTCAATTCTAAGATTAATATTAATAAGATATGAATTTAATTGTTTCCGATTGGAGTGAAAGATCGTGATTCTGAATTAACTTTACAACATAAAAGTTGAATATAAAGTTTGTCTCGAAAAAATAAAACCAAATAACCTATTGACTTTAAAAAGAAAAATTATAAAAGCAAATTATCTCTACCTTATTCCATATATTTAGATTTAAATATAGGGCAATGAAACAAAATCTCCAATCTCCAATGTTACTGATTTTGATCTTTAATTAAAATAAATAAGGTGCTTTCATTAATAGAAACTAAATCTTGTGTTTGATTAAATTATGGCTTTAATCTTTAATGGAATATGGTTTTAATCTTAACGCCATTTCCAATCACAGAATCGTCAAAAACGTTGCTCAGAATCTTAAAAACCACTGCTTTTGATTAAACTTTTATTACCGTTGTTTTTAATTAAACTTTAATTCTGATATCAGTAAGCTAAATTAAAGCGTTTTCAATACATAAACAAAATTGTAACAAATTTAATTATTAAAAACCAAATATTAAAAACCCCAATCTTTTGATTAAGCTTTAATTTTTGTTAGAATGACGTCAATCACGACATTACCAATCACGGATTTTTAATCTTAATCATTGCATTTTCAATCACAGAAAGGAACTACTAAAAATCCCAAGCTTTTGATTAAGTTTTGATTTTGAGTCGAATGAGGTCATTTAATACATTTCCAACCACGAAATCTTACAATTGATTTTGATCATTATGAAGTTCTCAATCACAAAAATGAAATCTTATGATTGAGAGAATAATTTCGGCAAAATCACATAAAGAATCTTTTGTCGACGCTTTTCGAACCAACTAGTGTGGTCTTATTTTTTTATCTTATTATTTTGTTGCCTAGATTTGTGTCTGAGAGTGTCGCTACATTTGACACTTCTCTGGTAGGCCCAGTGCAGCATGTGGTGGTGCATGCAGTTCAATCCATATGTGATCAAGGATGGCAGCTTCGGTGTAGGGGAGGAAAGCAAGGTGAAAAGAAGAGAAGAATGAGGTTGATCTTCGATACATGTGTGTAAAATGACTCTCGGGCTTGGGGGATGAACATGGATACAAATAATGTGAAGGGGGATATGAACTCGAGTGATCCATGCAAGCGGGGCTCTATCAAATAACGTGGACACTCACCATGTGTAGCTAGAAGGTGATGGTAAGTGTGGTTGGTATGGTGAACCCTATGGTTAATGTCAGAGATGTGATGGCAGTATATGAAAGGTGACAGAGGAATCCTATCATGTTGAGTGGAGGATGATACCTTAACTATCGATTTCCACCAGGGGAATGAAGTTGATGTGAAGGTGTTGATATCCTATAATTTCAAAAGAAAATACCCCAAGTGAAAAGATCCATCTATCAAAGTATGAAAATTGGAAAGAAGGATGTACCAAAAACACAGGAAGGCGCACCTGATGGGTTCTCTGAATGAGTGAAGCTGACGTTCCTTTTACCTAACTAGCTAAGAATCATGCCACGTGTCGGTGTTGTGCTCCACGATGGTGGGAATGATGCATGGAATCTCAGAGTAATCCCACACAAAAATATCTTTGTATTCTTGGGACAAGAATGTGTATGTGGTTATTTCTTCTAGTGAGCATGCTGCCCCGAGGGAGATCTCTTTGACTTTTCTAGGTTTGTTTGAAATATTCATCTTGATGGTAAGTGAAATATTTGACATGTTCCATTCCTCAAATCGATCAGGCACTGAGATGGGATTTTTGAACCAATTGACCTTTCTTGGTGTGAAGAAATATTTTGATTTGATAGCACAAATATTGTGGGTTGGTGTTCCAGTGGGTACAAATGTTTTTTTCAGGTACAAAAAATAAATGGTAGTGCATGACATCCCAATGAAATTTAGGTTCCATCATGGCTTCTATAATATCTTCATTTGATTGAAAGATATTATCTAGTGTTGACTTGGGTTATGCTAGGTCTTGAGTTTGGGATTCAGACCTAGTTTTGTTGGTCGACAAGAAAGAATATGATCCATTGGTTGTTGTCATAGAACCAAGCGAGGATGACAAAGTGAGTATGGGATGGATCTGCATCATCAGTGGTCTTATCACTAGTGAGGTCAATTTTTCTATCTTAACCAAAAAAATATAAGAAGACGAGACGAATCATGGTCTCTACAGGATGATGAAATGAATTTTATATGGTGTTGCGGGTCGTTAGCATTAGGTGGTGGTATAATTTTAGTTATGGTGGGTTGATTCCGCATGAGAGGAATTTCTTCCATTCTCGTTGGTGTACAAAGGGAAAAAGTAGCTTCCTCAATAGGAATTTAACACTGAATCATAAGTTGCCGAAACGTTTGTAAAATATGACATTTCTTGGTGCTATGAGAGATACTCATACAAATAGTCCACATTGAACTAGAACTAGCTGAATATATAGTGTGGGTGGTGGTACTGATGATAGTATGAGAAGTTGATGCCTAGTTAACATAATGAGATGGGACATCCTTGGGTGGTATCCATCTATGGATCTTAGTATTGGTGTGATGTGAGTTCTTGATGTGGGTTTTCCTAAGTGATTCTCTTGTTGTGAAAAAACGTGGAAGGTACTGACAATTCCTCATATGATGTGATTGAGAGTAGATGTGAAAATAATAATATGTGATTTTCTCTTAATTGGAAAGATGGATTTGTGAATTTGGACCACTAAGTGAAAGATGTCATTAAACTTACCCAATTCATCACATTGATTTACCAAATGGCTGGGTTTATCACATAGGGCACATGTAAGGGGTGATATTTTTTGCGAGACTGAATTAGATCATTTTTTTCCTGATATAGATTGATGATGATGAAGGGAGATGTAATGATGGGGGCCTTCTTGAACTACTGGTGATCGTTTCTCCTGAAACATAGATAAGACATCTAAGTGTCTGCCTTCCCTTGGTGGGGGGATGGGTTTCGCGAACTGAGTATCATAGTCTAGTAAATAATAGTTTTCAACCATGAATCGATGCATGAAACTCAATGATTTGTGAAACATGGGAAGGTGGGGGCACCTTCAGATATGATGGTTTCCTATAGAAATATTACATGTATGCTGCATTCACCTAGGTATTCTTCTTTGAGAAACCTTGGGGACTGGATAGTATTGGATAAATGCCATCAATTCGGGGCATTGGTTAACCAAATTGTTTGGTTCATCACATAAATCACATGGAAACACAGGATGGGGGATTGGTTGTTCAGGTTGCCCCCCTATGCTATGGGTAGGTGTTTGAGAGGGGTAAGAGCATGAAGTTGGTTCTTATCAAATGTAGAAAATGGTTTTGCATCCATCTTCAACTTGGGGTTTGGAAGGTTATAATGATTCATTAACACTGCCTTGAATGAGTGTGCTTAGCGTCTCTCAGTATCAAAGGATTTCAGGGAAATGATGAGTGTAGTTCCCATATTCTGTGCATATAGCTCATGCATGATTATTGCGTGGTACTTTATTACACAATGACATAGCCTTTGCTCCATTTGATGGAGTTGGGGTTTCTAGCATTTTTTAAGCTTGCATAAGAGCTTTTAACTCATCTAGCTTAGGGAATATGTTAGTAGGGTGGCCAACTTCTTCACACAAAGAAAAGGAGGTTCTCGAGTTACGCTGCTTCCTAAGGTGGAGGTACAGGGAGAATATTTGTCGAGGTATTTCCTGGAATTGTTAACATGATCATTGGGACCAGATACCAGACCGGTATTGCGAGAACCTTATTTGGCAACATGAGCATTGCCATGACTTGGTGCAAGACAAAACCAAGTGGAGAGAATAAAAGGGGTGTTTGAGTGATGGTGTGAGGTAGGAAAGTTGAATCAACATGTGCATATCCCATGGTATCTAGAGATGGTTCTTGAGCTTGGGGGCTATTTGATGAGCTCATCATGCACACCGATTCTTCTGTGGTTGGGTAAATTTCCTATATCACTAGAGGATCTCCTATGAATTTCCCTTGGAGTGTTGACGACTTAAATTGGCTATGGTTGAGTTTAGTATAAGTGGTGATCCATTTGTGAGAAGATGAGACAAAAGATAGCACACCATCGAGTGTGGGTAATGTTTTCTTCTCATAATATGTGATTTGATCTATTGTAATTATTTTCCATCATGGGGGGACATGATTACCTTGAACATCGAAGAGGCGAATGCTAACATCTCATACATGTAACTTTGGCCCAACAAGATATTGTACTCCAATTGGGCATCTAGTACATCCATATCCAGTAGAACAAGTTTGTTAGCTGGTTGTACTGACACACTAGGGTATAGCCCTATGGGGGTTGAAGGGTGCCCATCATATTCTCTAAGAATGATGTCAGAAGGCTTGAGTTCTAGGGATCCAAGTTTCTTCCAAACAGATTTGGACATTATACATGTTGATGCCCCATAGTAAAAAATGCAACGATGGATGGTGATATTTTGGATTGAGACTAGAATTTGGAAAGAAATGGTTGATGGTTGTGTGGAGTATCTTTATCCAAGTCGAAGACCATTAGGTGAGAATCAGTTGGGTCGATTGCGCCTAGAGTGGAAAGTAAGGCTTTACATTAGTTTGGGCATGCTTGCAGGACCTCTAATGTTGATATCACTGATGGTGATTGTGTTAAGTCACCCACTATGTTGTAGCTATTAGTAACTTTTTATTTTGTCCTGCATGCCATAAAGGTCCTTTGAACATCTTTGGCATAGGTTCTATAGGAAGTTGAGGAATGGTCAACAACCTTGTAGGTATTTACGTGGTCGATGTGGAAGGGTTATGGGGGTTCTCTCTAGAAGGATGTGGGTGGGATGATTGTTGCTGAGTTTCAACCACTCCCGATGGGGGAAAGGGTCTTGCATTACTACAGTTTGTTAACATCCTTTGCCCCTATTCTCTTGTATCCTTTTTAACTCAGGGAGTTTAGGACAATGATGGGTATAATGACCGTTTTCCCCACAGATAGCACATGAATGATTAGTCTATATACTTGTGATATTGTTTTGCTTTTGTGGGTTGTTGTTGGTTGATCATTGGTTTTGACTTTGGTTAGGGTTGCTTCTTACCGGTGCCCATGGGGGTTGTTTTTCCCCCCTATTTAGGTTCTCCCTTTGTTATTTTTTATTTTTTATTAGCAACATTAGGTGGGTTAGCTGGGTTCAATTTTTCCTCTGATTGTTTCTATTGAGTGAGATAAGGTTGAACTAGATTAACCCTTGTGTTATTTTGCATTAGTGGTTTATTCTTTTGTCATGCAGGGAAAGGAGAATACTGGTTTACATGTCCTTGATTGGTATATGGATTCCGGGAAGAGGTAATTACATCTATATTCCTAGATGAGTATTGGTTTCCCTATGGGTGAAGATATGAACCTCCTTGAGGGGGCTAATATTGGTTAACCCTAATGACCGTATTCTGCATCAGTGTGGGTTGACGGGGTAGTATCATGTATGATGCAATGGTTGTGTGTTTTGTGTAGCATCAAATTCTTGGCCATTGAACAAGTATCCAGGGTACTAGTAAGTATTTTTGAGTTGGTTTTGGGTTACAAACCCAATCAATCCATTAGGGAATTTGATGTGTGTGGTCTCTCTTTATAAGTCAGCAGGCACGATGCATTTGGAAGAAGATTATAGATGTATCTAGACTGGGTGTAGCTAATCTCTAACTATTGATCTTTGCTAATTGTTTCTTCCTAATTATGCGGGGATGAATTTTCCATGTCTTTTGAAATTTTTTGTGTGAGGGATCTCAAAAACAAGTCAAAGGAGGACTTTGTCTTCAAATTGTGATTTACACAAGCTCCAAATTTCCATCCATTCATGTATATGATCCGATATATGGGTATCAGGTGTTCATATGAATTGGGTGAGGAGTTCCAGGCCCAAATCATGACGAGCTGGGAGCTGGAAAAATGTAAGAAGAGTTGTAGCTAGTGATCTGAAGGTTCCATGTGATGCAAAAGGTTGGTCAATGTACAATTTCATTACAGGCCCAGTAAGGGTGCATTGAAATAGTCGTAATGAAATAGTATCATCTGCGATACTATTAGATGAACACCACATGTGAAAAGTCATGAGATGGTTTCCTTGGTCTTCTCCCTATTTCCCTTAGAATTTTGGAATGTCCAAATGGAGCTTGGTGGGCATAGTTGATCAATTCTAGCTATGGGTAATCAGGTCATTGTTTAGCTTAATTAAATACTATAGGTTTAAAGAAGCTAAGAATGGGATCTTCAAGTTATCTTCCATCACGAAATGATTTTGGATATTTATGTGTAAATGGGTCATCTTTGGGGAAGTTTCAACGAAACTACCTTGATGGGTGTCTCGCAAACGGTCTGGAGGAGTGATACGTGGGCTCCCCAAAGGGTTAGCATGTGGGGACCCTTGTGGGGTCGTGAAAGCTTTGCTTTGATGGGGAGGGGTCCCAAGTAAAGTTTCACTGATAAAGGAAGATCCTATACATGGGGGCTTCACTGGGAGAGAAATACCATACCACGTGGGTTCATATTGGGGGATATATATTGAGGTAAAAATGACATAATATATTGAGCATATATTAAGGGGTAAAGGGTTTTTATATTGGAAGGTATAAAAAATGGAGCTCAAATTTAATGAAAAAATATAAAGGGATATAAAAAATGTTAATGAAAAAATGGATACCTATAATATTTAGTGAAAGTAGGGGTTTTTTAAATTGGAAAGGTTTATTGGGTTCGTATTTGTAGGGGGTTAAAAAAATTGATTTTTAGAGGTATTTTCCAATATGTAGTCAAATTAGGGGTATTTTTTAGTATGCCACGAATGCACATGATATGTTATAGGTTCACTGAGTTAATATACCGTGATCCTATAATGATGTTTGTGTGGCATCTTCTACGCATAAATGGTGGGAGGCCAGGCACACCTCCCGGTAATGGGGGGAGGTTTAAAAAATGTCTAGATCAATGGGGAGACATGGGGTCTCCTATGGTGTCAAGTAATGTGTATGTTACTTTGTGTGTTTGAGGGAAGGGGATAAATATCAATGCAAGAAAATCACATACATAAAATAAAGTGAAAATAAAATGGTTACTTTCCTTTTACAATTAACCTATGTGATTAATCAAACAATGAATGGTTTTCATTTGTTGTGTATGATAAAAAGACCTATGAAGACCTAATCGTCCTTTCCACTCAAAGTAAATGGCCCTTGCGAAGAAATATTTTGATGGGTACTCAAGAAACGTCTTGAAAGAATTGGAAAAGCTTTCCAACAGCTAAAGAATCGACCAAGGTAATGAAATGAGGTTTGAGTGCTTCCTGCACCTTCGCCTATAGGGAAAGGATGCCCTAAATTTTGGCCACTAAAGTACCTTCTTCCCACATGATCATTTCAATCTTTAGCTTCTTGGTATTCAATTACTAGTACCAAGCACTAGATGGGTTGGGTAGCCCCAAATACTACTACACACACTAGACCTAAGCTGAACACCCTCTAAATCGAGTCTATGCCATGCTTGGGTATTATTTTCCATGGGATGATTGAATTATTTTAAGCACCCTAAAATAAAACTCTATGTTTTATTGATGTAACATGACCATGGCGACTTATGGGATGCCTACCCCCAATGGCCTAAACCTGAACTATAAATCTTTTGGTGGTCCCTATGGGGAAACTTAGTTGGTTCAAGTTATGGTTGTTTTTAAGGATTCTTTATTCAATTAGGGAGTGATTTTGTAAGAAAAATAAACTAAGTACACGAAGCTCTAGAAACTGGATGCCTTCTAGTACAAGTGTTAAAGAAGCTTAGTGTGTGATGCAAGTGAACATACAAAGTGTGGTAAGATGCAGATATTCGGTGATCCTTTACAATATCCTTCTAATTACACTGAGTTTTGAATATTTCTTACATTAAAAATGAAATATGGTGTGGATAATGGGCCACTTTCTCTTTTCCTTTTTAAACTATGTGAATTTCAACAAGGGAGATGGATCTTCAATTGATTTAAGAAAATTTTCATATGCAAACCCAAGTTCATCTAAGAGATGCAAGGGAACCAAAGATTACTTAATTTTTGTAATAACACTTGCTCCTAGTCCCAAAAATGAAAAAAATGAATGCTTTGGTTAGTAGTAAGATTTTTGGATGATGGGCCACTTACTCCTTTACTAATTAAGCAAGATGAATTGTGAAAGATAGCAAAATTAATTGAAAAAGAAGATGCGTGGAATGTGGCCACTTACGTTTTCCTCTAATTAAGCTATGTGATGATTGTGAACAAAAATAAAATATAATCTAATTACTCTAATAATTTTGATTAGTAAAGAAACTAAGCATTCTAAACTGACTGTAAAAAATTT
Organism: Pinus tabuliformis; assembly: GCA_031772625.1. NCBI lineage: Eukaryota > Viridiplantae > Streptophyta > Pinopsida > Pinales > Pinaceae > Pinus > Pinus tabuliformis. The sequence continues at coordinate 769,565,164 of CM062815.1, forward strand.
GCATAGGTGAAAGAGGGAAAAATTTAAGGATGGAAAATTATCTTGAAGTGTAAAGACATTGTCGAATCTCACTAGTCCCTAATATGAAAACTATAAAATGTTTATTCATGTATTTGTAAAATTATTCAAATTTATAATGATTTTATATATACTATTTATATAATGTTAGCGATTTTTAAGGTAAAATAATTTTGTATTGTAAAATTTGGGCGAATCAATTTTATAAAAAATGGAAATTGGAAAACCTTATTTTGGAAAAATCATGAAAAATTAGCCCACCTACACATATTAGCCCCTAAAATTTTCCATGGAACGAAATTCACTAAAGGCTACCAATCACCTGAAAAAAGTGAAAATATAAAGATTTTTTGCTTTCTATAAACTGCATGGGTTTTTTGTGAATAGGTGCATGATCATGCATGTGTATGGTAAAAAGTTAGATGACACGGCTGATTTATGGACAAAAGTGACACGAAGACATGGATTTATGGGCAAAATTTGCATTGCCATGCGTCTGTATGGACAAAAGCTGCATGAACGACAAAAAAGATCGAACAATCAAGCTTCTCAGCCAAAAAAAAGTCCAAGAGGTCCTGCAAACATTCCAGAGAGGTATTGAACGCCTTGTGAGGTGATGATACAGAGAGAGTTTCTTGCAAACACAACCTTTAGATTAAAGAAAAGACGATAGTATGGTCAACATTTATGTGGTAGTGTTTTTTTGGAAATGACATACCAAAAGACACCTCCTTAGTTGTTGGTTGTTCCCTACAAAGGATCACAGACAAAGTTGGTGTTGTTAGTGAACAAACATAGATAAACAAAGCATTGTAAATAGTAAAAACAATGCATATATAAACATAAACTAAAATAAAGAGATAAATAGACAAAGAATGTTCAATGAAGAAAACAAGTCAACAAAATATTGGAAAAAGCTCCCTTTATTGACTGTTGGTAGTAGAAGTTGAATACAATAGATGAATCTTAAACACTTGAAGAGAATTCTTTGAACTATGGTGCTCAAAAATCTTGAGCAAGGAGGTTCTTTTCCTCAATCTCTTTGCAATCTTCTCCTCTCTCTCAAAGAAGTATGAAGACTCTCCAACGTTGGACTCTTCTACTCTCACTAATATGATGGATTGCTTAGAAGTAATATGGCCGAAATTCTAGTACTCGTACTTTCTTTGGCTTCTACGATGGAATGTTGGTTTTCTCTAATAGCGATTTGGCCAACACAACAATGTCTCATATTTTGCTTCTCCCATGGCCTATTAATATAGATTTTTTTTAATCCATCTTCCCTCTCATGGTTAATGAATGATAATGACTTATGAGTAGGAAAAGATGATTCCATTGAGGGTTGAATATCTTCATGGTGGCTCAAATTCAGCTATCCTTGATTGGAAGATGTCATGGAATCATCTTCCAAATGTGGGAAGTGGTCACAAATTCACTAAGTCCACCTTTTCTTCGACCATGTAGCTTTAGAAGGAAAACTCGTACGGTCGCACGACTATCGAAGGAAAAGTCACACGATCATCAATTTTTAATTCAATATACATTGGACCTTAGGAGAAATTAAATCTTTTGAACTTCACAATGTCTTCAGCTAGAAAATCTTCACTTGTGCGTTATGCTAGACAAATTTTAGCGTCTTCTGGATTGTGAAAACATGTGTATGAGTTTATGGTGTTAACAAAAACCTAGCATAATCAAACATTCTTCCATCTCTTCATTAGAAACATAATTAGTGAACCATCATTACAAGTTTTAGTGCATCATTGCAAACATACACAATAAACTATCATAACAACTTTCAATGCATCATTACAAAAGTACACAATAACCTATCATAACAAATTTTATCCGATTATCACAAACGTACACAATAAATTATCATACAAAATTTAAATGCATCATTACAAAAATACACAATAAACTATCATAACAACTTTTATCCTATCATTACAAACATACACAATAACACAACATAACAAAAATATTCAAACACTAAACAAAAGTTTCATTTCATTAACAAAAAGGTAGAAACACTTATTTAGTTCTCTTTCGTTTGTTGGAAATTGAATAAGGGGGAACCACTCTCTGCCCAAGAATACGCTTACCTACATTTCAATGTTTCTTGTAGTTATATACCCTTGACGTTAGGGATATATAGAATTCAAAATCATGGTAGAGAACAGGTTGGCCACTCCCCTTTATATTCAAATAATCATGATTTTACTCTTCAATTTCTTGACTTTAGGCCTAGTAACATAACAAAGTCTGGCCACTATGGGCCCACACAACAGAAAAAGGGATTCATTCACTATTCTAGTAGTCCCTTGGTGCTTCTCTTTTTCTTTCGGTGCCTCATGTTCTTGAATATAACACATTAGTTAGATTTCCTTCGGGAACTTTAACTCATATAGAATGCTTCATTATTCATCTCCTTCACTAACTTAGATAAAATCATAATTCCACACAACTTTATTGTGGCTAACCGTGTTCTTAGTCACCACACTTTTAGATATACACTCATATCCTTGCGTGTGGTTTATTTTCATTCCTAACAATTTTATTTGGTTCTCTTGCACACACTTTCATGTTCTCTTTAATTCATTATACTTTTATTTGTCTTCTCTTTCCCATCTGCACACACTTGTGCCAAATCATTCCCTCTCTACTTGCATGATAAACCAAGGTTCTTCTCTTGGAATATGTGGTCAATTTTCGAAGGCTCCTGATGGGTACATTTCTTGTACCTCTAGAGCTGTATAGTACAATTTCCTAGTTCTTCTCATAACTACTAGCAACTGAGTAGTTCAATTTTTGAATCATGGATTTAGACAATTAATTCAGATAAATAGGAAATTTTCCAAACCCCTTAAAATTTTTCCTTAAACTACCCTCTTAAGCATCAAGATCCATGTTTGTCGTTCTCTTCTTCACTATTTCAAAATATATTAAATATCATGCATATTACATTGAAATTATAATATGTGAAAATGTTCATTATAATCATTCTAGCATTATCAATCTTCGTTACAATTAAAAAACTTGGGGTTTAGAAAGAGGTGTTACGTTAACATCAAATATTAGTGAACACACCAACTTATCCTCAAAATACCCCCAAATTACTTCAGTTATATTCAAAGAACGCAAGCCATACCACACAGTTTTTATGTCCGATTTTTATGATATTTTCTGCGTGAAGCACTTTACTACTCTAAATGATAATAAAAAACGAACTTTTGGACCATTCAAGCATGATTTCCTATATGACAAGCCTCAAGGAGTTGTGTCAACTATTTTAAATATTTTTAAGCTTAGTTTTCCATCTTGGGTAGGTCTATCCTTTGATTTGACAAGGCCTAGTTCCCCTTTTTAGATAGGTTTGTAGGTTATTATCCTTTGTTTTGAAAATTCCTAATTCTCTATCTTTGATAGGTTTGTGGGGGGTATTTTCTCTCATTTAACATGCATAAATTATGTTATAATATTACCCTTTAATCATTTTTCGAACATGTAAAATCATTTTAAAACAAAGGTCAATTACAAATGTATTTATTGCACTGTATTATATAGCTCATTGTAAAGCATATGTGTGATTTCGCTAAATGTGGAATTGACACAAATCTCTTTTAAAATAAAAATAAAATATTCTCTAAATAGAAAAACAACTTAAGTTATAAAAATAATAAAAAATAGTTAATTTTAATTAAAAGTATTATAGAACAACAATAATGCCAACTTCACTATTGTCACTCCATTTGTTGTTGATGTTACAATCCATTGTGGTAAAAATATTTCATTCACTTTGAGCCATATATAAAATATTTAGATGTCCACATTTTATAAAGTAATTAAATGTAAATAAAGTGAGTAAGATGCCAAACTTTATACTTTTCAAAACTATTTCAACATAGAATTTAAATAAACTCTTTGAAGATCTATGTTAACTAATTTAAGTAGATATCTCTTTCTCACGGACATAAATATAATATTCTAATGTTGTATATATTAAAATATTCAATGTGCAAAGAAAAAATTGAAACTTAAGAAAAAATTAAAAATTATCAAGTACTTCCTAATAAGAATAATAACACATATGTGTAATTCATTCAATTCTTAATATAAAATCAATATATGACGTTTAAAAAAAATGATAATAATAAAAAATTTCAATGTGATTCATCAATAAAGTATTTTAATATGTAGAATTCAAAGTTATACTTAAAAGTATATTATAACAAACAAAAAAAGTCATTTTAGCATGAACACTGTAATCCATAAATAAAATATCTCTATACATATATTATGTAAAATATTTTAATGTTAACTAAGTGTATATTATATGGTGTTAGATTAGCATGCCCTTTGAACAAAGATGAGACATACAAATCAAGAAATGGTTCAGTTTTTTTTTAAACTTTTTCTCTTATAATAAAAAATTTTGGTTTTTCATATATATATATATATATATAACAATGGAAGAAAATAAGATGTTATAATTAAAACATTGGAAGTAGTCTTACTATTTTACAGTTTGACCAGTTTATATATATATATATATATATGTGCCAATTTTCCTTAAATTCAATAAAAAAAAATTGGACTTAGATTTAAGCCATATATTTTATATGCCATTCAAAAGTACACCTTAAATAATGAAAAATTAGGTTAAATATATAGAGAGGGAGAGTGTGATTATACACTTATCCATGGAGAGATGAGAGAGATGCATTTTTTTTTAATTTTGCATTCTAACTGAAAGGTTTTGATCCCTCTCTATACATGTTAAATTTGTGCTTGAGATGAATCTTATTAAAAATACAATTTAAAAGTAACTTGAACTTATTAAAAATAGTTCAAAATACACTGTTAATGCATAATTTAAAAGTATAACCCGGGCACAATTTCCAAAAAAAATGAAAATTCTGGCAAAATTTCGATAAAATCTACCAGAATTTTTAAAAAATCTAAATTATAGTCGTCAACGTTCATGTTGTTTGAGTGCTTTATGAGCTTCTAATGATATCGCATCAATTTTCCACCCATTAAAAAAATAATTCAAACATCAACCAGATTAGATTTTTTATTTTATTTTTTTATTTAAAAAAAAAACAAACACGCAATGCCTAAGAAATACTGGCCTCCGTAGACCAGGCCTTCAAGAAAATAAATTAACACCACATCCAATTTGAAAACATAAATAAATTATAAAAATATTCACAAATAATAACAACTAACTTATATTACCTGCAACAAAATCATCATTCATCCCACTGCGTACGGTGATTGACAGAAAAATGAACCAAAATAAGAAGAATCCGTAAAAAAAAATTATGCGGACAATGTTCGCCTTAATCACCGGAACTGGAGGTTGGGAATGTTATGCTAGCACTGCGCCTGCGATTGCAGTTGTTCCCCGGTTTCGATCCCGTCATCTCGCGGAGCATCAGCGAAAACCCTGCACTCCGTGCCTCGGTTCAAGAATATCTTCAGTTACTGGACCCCAGTTTTTGACGATTGCGATCCACTGTTCAAGCACGCCTGTTTTTCGCTTGAGAAACTTTCAGACCTCCCAGGCATATCAATGGCGGTTTCCGACATCGAGGAGATTCCGCTCGTGGACGGCCTTTCGTGCACGAATGTTTTTGCTCCTTGAAAGCTCGTTTCCCCTTCTTCGAGTCCCAAGCGGATGCGGTCGGATTCTCTATTACCTGAAGAAATCAATTCTACGTTAATGGAAATTTGATCGGTATTATTATTACCTACCCACTGTTTCGGCTGAACGCCTGTTCTGCAAACAGGGCAAGTTGAATGCGAATGAAACCACATGTCGATACAATCTACGTGAAAGCTGTGTTTGCAATTGGGCAGAAGCCTGGCTTTCTCGTTCTCCTCGAATTCCGAAAGACAGACTGCGCATAACAGCTCGTCTTTGTAGTCCTGCGCTTTATACGCGAAGAGGGGCAGAGACTCTAAAACGCGCGCGTCTAAACCCACGTTGCAGAGGTTCATGGGATCCTCGCGCGCGAATAAAAATCCGCGGCGGTGAGAGAAATTGGTCCGGCCACGCGAAAACCTTTGCCGGTGTTGTCTGCGGCGGAGTCTGTCGTAGACGCAGATTAATGAGAGGATTAAGAGGATGGTGGAAACAGCGACGAAAGCCGCTCCCACGGTGAGCACTCTGTTCGCAGTAGGCTGGGAATTCGAATTGTCGCCAGGTCCATAATACGGAATGTGATGATAGTAGGTACCCATGGGTGGCAAAGAGTCTATGGGCCGGGGCTGAATCTATCTCAGATTTCCTTAGCAATAAACATAATCCTCGACCACAAATTTCAAACATTTATCGTTAAAATTAATCATAACACATACATTAAAATATGAAGAATAGACGAGACTAATCACAACACATACATTAAAATATGAAGAATAGGTGAGACGTTACATCATGCATTAAAATATCCATTAGAATAGATGAGACATTACGTCATGCATTGAAAATGTCTATACGCTTGAAAGGTTTAAAAATCACAGTACAAATACCAAATTCGTCATCGCTAATATCTAATTTATCTAATATCTAATTTATTTGTAGTAAATGATTGCTCCAAAAGCTATAAAAAGAGGTTGATAGGGTTGTTTAAAAGCTATAAAAAGAGGTTGATAGGGTTGTTTAATGGGACTTGTTGAATTGGGAAATTTATATTTTATTTAAAATAATAATTGTTGTATTAGATTTAGATTATTTATATTTACATATATTTTTTGATATTGATATTATTTGAAAATTATTTATATAGGTTTTTATTTTTATTTTTATTTGATAGTAACACAAAGAAATATTCACATGATTTAAAAAGCAAAAAAAAAAATTAAATATTTTTAATATTCAACCAAAAAATTTAGCCTAGTACTTATTTTTTAATTCAAATTCAATACTTTTGTAAAATCTTTGCCACAAATCAAAGAATGTTTTTTAATGGAATTGAGATTGTTAAGATTTGAAAAACATTTAATTCATTAGAAATATACTAATAATAATTTTAACAATTTAATTAAAATCAAATGTAAAAAAAAAGTATTTCATTACCAACATTTTTCTTTCCAATTTTTACTTAATATAATAATATATTAAGGTATAGAAAAAAATTATATTCTGCCATAAAAACATATTAGTAAACAAGACTTCTCCTTCACGTTTGCTTCCCAACTTGGTCCTCTCGTAGAAACTAGTTGATCCCGATTATCCATGGACAAGGAGCTTCTCATTCCGATTATCATCCATGAACAGGGAGCTTCTCATCCAGGGAGCTTTTCATTCCTATTATCATCCATGGACAAAGGAGCTTTTCATTTTTTTCCTTTTATGATGATGATGCTTGTGCTTATGATTCAGGCTATCACTGTTCTCCAAGGGTCTTAGGATAGCAATCCGACAACATTTTTTATTTACTTTTGATCCTTATCTTTTTCTTATATAAATACTTAAATTATGATGAAAGTTTGTTAAAACAATGTAGAAATGGAAGAGTTTTGAAATGTGATAGGTTTGTTGGATTGTCTTCTTAGTTGTCAGGAAATTATCTAGATATATGTGAGTTAGGAGGTGTTGCTCTAAAAGTAACTATTTTCCAATGTAAGTGAGTTGTAGTTGAGTCAGAGTATGTATCTTCCATGTTGTTATGTCCATCGAGTCTAGTGAACCCATAGTTATATAATAAAACACATTGTCATGTATTTGGAGTGAGCAAACTTAAACATTCTTAGGATTAAATTAATAAAATATTTAATTGTGTTAAACTTGAGATTTCTATTTTGATATCAGAGCCGAAATAAAGAAATCTAGAGATCTAGATGTGAGAATAATGCAGAAATAGATTTAGTTATGAGTGGTTGAACTGAATTAGTTGTAGGTGGTTGAACAGAATTAGTTATGAGTGGTTAGGTGTTATTCCTATATAAGTGTGATGTAATTGAACAAATATTTTAATGAAATTTGTAGTTTTCTGTTTTAATTTGGTATCAGAGCTCAGGGTTTGAGCTGGGGTGAGAGCGCAGGTGAGGAAGGCCGAGTGGTGTTTGCGTGAGGTAAAGTATTTGTCTGCTCTCGTCCTTGTCTAAAGCCGCAGTTGTAAACCTGTGTGGATGATCTTTGAAGCCGTCAGTTGATGTTGAAAGGGAGGCTGCCTGTCCAGCTGTTGAGAACCTCCGTCGTTGTCCAGAACGCTGTCAAGAACGCCCTGTCCAGAATCCACTTGCTGTTGTGCGTATGTGCTGCCAAGACCCCTGTCAAGAACTCGGGTAGCAGTTGCTGAAGGCTGTGTGAAGCCGGTTCGTTTTTTGAACTGTTGGAATCGTTGACCCTGTCCAGAACTTGGGTATTGGTGCTGTTGAGAACCGTTGTCAAGAAGCTGCCAGAACTCCGTCGAGAATTGTGCTGTCGAGAAGAGTGTGCTGCTAAGCTGTTGTTGGCCGGTGTGTTGTCGAGAACCGTTGCTGGTGCAGCCATCAAGGAGCGCACTGGTGCATAACCGTTGCTGGTGCAGCCATTAAGGAGCGAACCATTTCAGATCTTGTCCAGAACCGTCGAGGAGCAAGGGACCGTCGCTATCCAGAACTTTGCGTTGCCGTGGTTGCAGTGGAGAGTCGTGAGAAGCCGTGAATAAGAGCCGTGAGAAGCCGAATGTGCGTGGAGGTCTTTGCCGTTGTGCGTGCACAAACTGTTGTGCCGTTGTGCGTGGAGTCGGCCTGTTTCTTTGGATTGTTATAATCCGTTGTGGTCAGTGCCACAGGTGAAAGACGTGTTGTGTGAAGACCAGCGAGAGTCCGTTGTGCAGAGAGTGTGTGCGCTGCGTTTGTGCAGAGAGTTTGTGCCACTGCGTGGAGGTAATTCAGAAACTGTTGTATTTAACGAAATTTCCGATAGATACCATCTGAGAAACTGAACTGTTGTTCCGTGGTCATATTTCTTTTTCAGTCGGCCCGGTTTTCTTTGTTTTGTTGCAAAAATCGTGTAAGTGGGTCTTGTTCAAGAGAGTGCTGGTAGTGAGCACCGTTTGTGACAGCTGGTCTAATTGAAGGAGCCCGGAGGGCCAAGGAGAGCAGAGAGAGGCAGTAGAAAAGGCGTTTTGTTTGAAGTGTGATAAAGCTAACTGATATGTCTATTATTTTAGACAATGATCTTTTTAATGATCATTTTCTCATGAACCCATTTGGGATTAGCAATGTTTTTTAGTCCATTGACAAAGAGTTTCATGTTGTTGAAGATCATGTCCCTGAAGAAATCACTCATGTTGTTGACGATCACGCTGTTGAAGAAATCACTGAGATTAAAACTTGCCTGGTTGTTAGAAGTTTTATTGGATCTACTTTCAAGATGATTGCTATTTTGGAGGATACTACCATGGATGTTCTTCGAAGGCCGCTCATGTTCAAAGATGACTGCATTTTGGTGAATCCTTCGTTGGTTCCTCATGGAAAGTGGGGAGAACATGAATTAACTTACCTCGTTCGAGATCTTGCATTGCCTCTCAATCCAAAAGAGGTTGTTGACGTTAAGTATGTAAGCAAGGAGCAAAGGAATTTCATAAGGAAACCCAAAAAGGTGAAGATGAAACTGCACCAGCAATGGAAAATGAACAAGCATGGACCTTTTAATAAGAACGCCAAAATGAAATGTTTTGTTGTAAGCCTAGCTGAGACTTAGACCAGCAGGCAAGTTAAAGTTTAAGTCGTCATGATTAAGAATATAGTTTCTTGTATATCGTGCTATAGTATATATTTGTTATATAGTTGGAATTAAGGGGGAGTGGTAGAAAGGTATTAATTCCAACTACCCTCTGTTAATGCAGTAGCTAGATCAATCTAGAGAATACAGCAGATGTTCAAAGTACAAGTTCTAGAAGTCAGTTAGGTATGGTAGAAAATCCATTTCTCCATTAAGGGAGGATGTGAGAATAATGCAGAAATAGATTTAGTTATGAGTGGTTGAACTGAATTAGTTGTAGGTGGTTGAACAGAATTAGTTATGAGTGGTTAGGTGTTATTCCTATATAAGTGTGATGTAATTGAACAAATATTTTAATGAAATTTGTAGTTTTCTGTTTTAATTCCAGAAAGAAGTAGGTCAAGATCTGAGATATCTCTTCCAGATCTGAATTATACAGAAAGTGAAATTGTCGAAGTTGTTTGTTTTAATGTGGTTGGAGTGGTTCGAATTGGTGCATCAATCGTTGATCTAATCTTGTTTGGCGTAAAACCGCTGGGTCGAATTGGTGCATCAATCGCTGATCTAATCTTGTTTGGCTTAAAACCGCTGGGTCTTGAGGCCGTCGGTGAAATTACCTATTGAGGCTGTCGCGAAGTTGAGTCTGGCATGTGATTTTTGCAAGAGGGCCAAGATATGCGAACGTAGAGATCTGTCATGATCTATGAGAGTCATTGTTGAACGCAGTTCTGCCCTGGTGTTTGGTGCCCTGTTTGAGCGTGTGGATCTGTGAGTATATCTATGTGTGACTCTCACAGTAAACTGAATCCTTGAGGTTATTCTTCTTGAAAAAGGGATGGGGATGTTCGTTTTAAAGAGGCTGTGTGGCACGTGGATCTTCTGGGAGTCAGAGGGCAGAGATTAGAGTTGTTTAAGTGATCTGAATGTTGTTGATAGAGTTCTCTGCTTCCCCGGTTCATTGTTGAATGTTGTGGCGATATCACTTAAAAATTTATGTGTTGTGTTCCAGTGGCAGTGCGCATCGAAAGAACCCAGAACCTGTTGTGTCATGCGCAGAAAGACCCGGTGAAATCTGAGAAGCCAGATCTAGATCTAGGTTAAAAAGTGTGGGTGAATTCATTGTGTGGTTGGCTCAATTGGAAGAAGCGCATATGCACACTAAGCTGACCACAAAGAGGATATTTATTGCATTACTTGGCTTTGAGATCTGTTGAAGAGCGGCATACCTCAGGTGAAAGGGTTGTTCCAGTTAGCGCAAGCCGAGGATTTTTTTTTTTGGGTGTGAAAGAATCGGATCAGTGAATCCTTATTCTTTTGAAACCAAAGGAGAAGTTGCACTATGTAATCTTTTTCGTTGCAAGGCTTGCATTACCATTCACTTGAAAGTGAATATTTATCCACCGGTGAATATTTATTCACCACTATTATTTCCACGTGCTGCTTGAGTTTAAAGGAATGATTTTCTTTTTAAAGGAAGCCGAGCCAAGCAAAACGTTGGAGGTTATTATTTTTATGGAGTAAAATTGATATTACCACTGTTATTTCCACGTGCTGCTTGAGTTTAAAGGAATGGTTTGATTTTTAAAGAAAGTCGAGCCAAGCAAAACGTTGGAGGTTATTATTTTTATGGAGTAAAATTAAGTTCTGTTTTTTCATGAAGAATAAATCGTGCATGGGTTAAAGAAGGCATCAGGGGTTAATCTGGTGAAAATTTGTTGTTTCTTTATTGCTTTTATTGCTCAAAAAGTATTTTTATCATTTTTTTTAAACGGTTGAAGAGAGTTTTAAAAAAATAGTTATAAAAAGTATAGTGTATTTTTTTTTTTATGGAAGTATTTCTATGAGGTAAATTAAAATAGAAATGCGTATTTGATTAAAAATTGGTGAAGAGAAGCCAAAGGGAAGTGTGGTGGAACAATTTTTTTTGGGTATTGTAGATGTGGTAAAATTTATGTGTATGATTTCGCAATATTGTGTAAATTAGAGTTGTGGAAGTGTGGTGAAATAGTGTAAATATGCAGTGGGTTGTGATGTTGAGGAAAGAGTTGATTGGTGAGTTACCCATAAATTTGTAGTTGATTGTGGGTAAAGAAATTGTAAAAGTGGAAAGGATTATGTATAGTGGTCATGGAGTGACAAAGGAGAATTAAGCAATTCTAGAGAAAACCAAAGCAAGTTAGGTGAAAGGATCAAAGGGAAAAAGTTGCATAAAAATATGGAATATTTTGAGAATGCAGAACTAGACCACATTAATGAAGAATTTGAAGAAAGTGATACAATACTGAAATGATTAATTCCTCTTTTTCTATCTTTCTCCGGTAAAAAATTTAAATTTTGAATAATTAAAATGGAGGGACTACTTGGTTCAGTGTATTTATGGGAATTTGTTCAAGAAACTTCTATAAAATCTCAAACTAAGAGTAGAGGTGAAGTAGCATTGTTTCTTATTATATCAACACTCGAGGAATATGGTGAAATACATAATGCACTCGGGTGAGAAAGCTCACAAAGATGAAGGTGAATCTTTGACAGAGAGAAAAGCCATGGAGAACTCTGTAGCAATCGATGAATTGAAGAAATAGGAATTTGTAATTAAATTTGATAATGGATATTTGTGTAATAAAAATGAATCGCAAGTTATCTTCAAAAGAAGTTGATTGATAAATTGTTTTTTTCTTTTGATGATCAAGTAGTTGTGTGATGACCCCGTAAAAATGTAATTATTTAAAAGTTACTGCAGTAAAACACTGAATTGAAATAATATGAAGAATTTATTTTCTTTTGAGGATATTATGTTAATTTTTCATGTGCACTAAATTAATGATTAAAGGAATTAATCATAAAGATATCTGACTTCCCAAAAAGGGAATTGGAAAAGAAAGGTTAGTTAATATAACTAGAAATAACCACCTTTCCCAACTGGAAGGGTTTCCAGGGAAAAGGGAGGTTGGTTGAGAAACTCTGGGCTGTAGTGACAGGCAGAGGAAGAAAAGGGGAGGAAAAACCCTGGATGGACTAAGTCTGGTAAGGACCAGATAGTCAGGCACAGAGAGTGCTGGCTTACTGAGGATAGTGATCCGGTAAGCGTAAGCTTGGGGGGAGACTCAGGTCTGAAAGGACTGGTCTCACGGTTGGGTGGAAAAAAAGCGATACACAGCGATTTGGCAGGAGAAGTGTTCCAGATTCATCTTACCAGAGGGGAACAGGTAAGTAACAGAACCCTCACATGCCTGGTTATCTGAGTAATTGATAGAACAACTGTGATTATCTGAGCAATAATTATATATAGCTTATAGAGTAAACTATGTTGATAGACAGCCTAGCTGTAAAATCAAGAGATAGCATGACTATGCATAACTATAGACAGCTTAGTTGCAAGATTTAAAGACATTGTATCTGTGTAACTAAGAAGTATCTGTATAAAGTACAATCAACCTCGATGTAAAAACCAGAAGACTGAAAACATCAGTATATTCGTAAGGCCAAAGGATAATATAGCTGTAACATTCTGTGCGAAGAAAGAAACGTATACAGAATAGTTGAAACTTCAAGAGCTGAGAACAGCTGAACCTTTGAAACAAATGAAGCGGACTATTAATAATATAAGTCTGTCTTTATCAAATAAATGATTACATAGTCTGGAGAAAACCGAATCATGGAAACTGAAATCTTCATGCAACCAATAACCTGGGTCGATATGATATCAAGACCCTAATGGTCGCAGACGGCCATATAGAAACCATAACACTTCTAAATAAAATGCCAACAGAGGTATTAACAAATAAAGAAAGGCATAAACGGCGCTGAACCCGAACTCGGCATAGCCGTAGCAAATGGGGTTCTTGCAAATCCAAGTGACGAAGAAGAGCTGAGATATTGTCCAAGATTAAAGACCCATGCTGTGGGTAACTGAAGAATACAATATCAACTGTGTAAAACCATACAGAGACGAGCATAGAACAATGCAACAGAACCAAACGATATTTCTTAAAACACAGTGAGACCATTTGTATGCATTAAGGAAAGTATGGAAACATGCATTCACCGAGGCCGCGAATGTAAAGACTGCCAATAATGAACCAGAACTCCAACTATATGATTAACCGAATGTATATGGTCATATATATATATTACAGACCTCAGGGTTCGATTCACGAAGAGCCATTAACCCGTCGGCCATGCATCTATGGAAATAGATGATGACGCGACAGAGTGACTCTATTCATATTCATTCAAAACATTAACCAGTCGGCCATACATCTATGGAATTCAGATGTTGGCACAGCAGAGTGATTCTATACATAAGTCATTCAAAACATTGGCGAAATGAAAGAGAACTATAGATTACACTATTACCATTGGCATGCATACTATAATCTAACCAGCATGATTCCGAGAACGAGGAAAACATTACACATCTGGTAATAGACAAACCCTACTCTGCATTATGGTAAAGTCATTCGTATCCATAAGAGAAAATCAAGTCATTATATAACTGTAACATAAAGATACAGTAAACCATTAGCCCTCGAGCCATATGAGTACAAAAATAAATAAGCCGCTGGTCCCAACCAGGGTTTGAAGACAGTCATAAATTATGGCTATAGTCACGATAGATTAACCAAACAAAAATAAAGATAGCTGTATATAAAACTCCAGCCTCGGAGAAATACGGGTAAGGTCCCAAATCACCGTAGATGAGGAAAGACCCAACTCTTAAAACAGTCCCGGAACTCTTGATCAGTTAAGAGCGTTGGTCCATCAAGACCTGCGGCCAACCGAGCAACAATAAGGTTGGGGTCTCTTTTATAGCACAGAGGAAACCTCTGGCAAACTGAAACTAAGACAGAGGGGGACCAACCGAGAAGTAAGCCTTCGAACCAGATAAATACCTGGGAGAAACTCGGCGGGCTTCAACGGGATTGACTCTCCTCTAAACTGTAGAAGCCGGAAGCCATTTGCTCGCAACCTGTCATGCCAACGATAGGAATTAGACTTCTGTGCAAAACATTAAAATCAAATAATAACTACAGATCTTTAGCTGAGGAGTAAGGCACCTGGTTGCTTCGATAATGAAGCCTGTGAAGTTGAAGATCTTCCGGATGGCGCCGGTGACTGGAATCGCGGAGGTCGTGGCGCGGAGCTGTGAAACAAGTCCATGCAGCGAAGAACAGAGAGCGAGAGAGTATGGAATGACAAGAGGAAAATCTCGAATAATCCGGAGAGCGCCATATATAAACCAGGACTGCCAGCGGTGAAACGTGGAGTCTTTCCAACCCTTGATCTCACCTAACAAATGTGCACCGTGGATGGAGGCGACCTTACCCAAAAGCCCGGCGCGGAAAGATCCCAAGCACAGTAACCATGCTCGGTTCACGTGGTCTGTCCGGCAAGATTCAATGCGCTCGCCAGATGTCCAGCGCAGGAGGCGCCAACAGAAGAGCTCAGTACAGCTTCGATAAACTCGAGGAGTAAACATAAGAGTGTCATACCATATAGTTAGCAAATAAACATAGGTATGTATTAATTGCCGAATAATTAACGTTATGTCAAACATGGCTGGCCACATATTCATTGCCTGTCACATATACGATGCCTCGGGTTAGGCATGTATACACAGCGGTGGTGGCCATAAAACATAACCCATACTTAAATAATGTGCAGATGCCAACCAAAGTATGTATGAGTTAGATATATAAAAAAAATAAAAAAAAATTATGTGTATGTTAAAGCATGTAGGTGCGTGACAAATTGGTATCAGAGCCCAGATTACCCATACTGTGGCCTCTGGGATATGAATAAGTATTAAAAGATGAGAAGGTCATTATGACAATAATAATATTTTTGGGGTAACAAAATTGTGCAGGTAGCTCACAATGTTATATGTTTCATGATCAGACCAGGCCAGGTACAGGCTAGTCAAGACGAAGGAAAAGAGAAACAAAGGTATCACACGTAATAGTTAGCATGCAGGGGTCGGGCAACGCACCGCACAGGTCTGCAGCCAATTGGGGGCCTGCAACAAATTTTGGAGACAACCCAGAATTGTGGGTGCAGCTGGGTGAGGAGACCCGCAGCACGAATCTGGCCATACTAGAAACAGTTCAAGAGCTGAAAAATGAAATGGCTCGGCTCCGGGAGGATAATGCACGACTGACAATGGAACAAGAAAGGATTTTGAAAAGTTTGTCTGACAAACAGAACCCGCCACTAGCTAACCCCAACGCAGAACAGCAGAAAATGACGGAGGAGGAACGTTATCACGCAGAATCTGAAATTCCTGAAGAATGAGAGGACCAATCTGATAATGCATCAGAACAACAGACCTCAAAGCGTCAAAAGGTGGAATTGCAAGGAGAATTTCGAAAGATTAAACCCCCACATTATGATGGGGAACAAGAAGAAGCAACTGAGGCATGGCTAATCAACATGAATAAATATTTTCAGTTATATGAATATGATCATAACTTGAAGGCACGGTTGGCCATCTTCCAGTTACAAGGGAAGGCGACATTGTGGTGGGAGGAAGTGAAAATCGTTAAAGGCGTAACTGAACGAACCATAACATGGGAAAAATTCCAGAAATATTTTAAAGAGAGATACTTGACGGAAAGATTTTATGATGAAAAGGCCAAGGAATTCCATGATCTGCGATTGGGACAGCAGACTATGGATGAGTTCATCAATCGTTTCACATCCTTGCTCCGCTATGTACCCTACCTTAAAGAAGAAAAAGCCAAGGTGCAGCGGTTTGTCAGCAGTCTACCTATGTATATGAGGGAAAGGATTGAATTTGACAATCCTAGAACCATGGATGAGGCGATTCGCAAGGCCAGAATCTGCTATCAACAGAGCAAACAGAAAGGGGACAGTTCCAACAGAAAATGGAATGAGAAAAAGAATAATAAAGCTGTTGGAAATATTAAGGGGAGTCGAAGCGGCGGAATCAAAGGAAGCAGCAAGGGCCAAAATAGTAGAGCAGCACCAAGAAGTGCATTCAGGTCCAAGTCCATCGGTGAAACCAGAATGAGTGAACAACCCGCCAAGATGGACACTGAGGGAACAACCAGACCCCCAGTGCAGTGCTGGGGTTGTGGTGGACCGCACTATGTCAAAAATTGACCGCAAAGGAAGGGAACTGACCAGATATCCCAGATTCATGAGGCATCAACCGTGGGTGACGTGGGACGAAGTATGCCAAGAATTAACGCAGCCTTGGACGACTGCCAGGCAGAATACCAGCCCACCATGGTAGAGTTTGAAGGTAAATCTTTAAACCTTTCCATCTCTGTTCTAATAGATCTTGGAGCTACTTTAAGTTACATTAGTCCAAAGATAGTTGAACAGTGTAAATTGCAGCCTGAAAAATTCAGGAATCCTTGGCTGGTACAGCTAGCTACAGGGACCAAAAGACGAGTAATGGCAAAGGTAAAAAGCTGCCCTATAGTGGTAGCAGGACAGCCAGTAGTGGCAGACCTGAATATACTTCCCCTCGGGTCCTATGATGTCCTAATTGGGATGGACTGGCTAGAAAAGCATTGGGCTTTAGTGAACTGCAAAACAAAGGTTATACGGTACAAGGATGATGCTGGAATAGAACAAGAAATGCAGGGAATTAAACGACCAGTTCAGGTCTGACCAATCACTGCATCTCAGCTGGCAAAATGCATCCGGAATAGATGCCAAGTGTATGCGATTCAGGTGGGCTATGCAGAAACCAAAAATAAGGAGAACCCGCTAGAACACCTCCCAGTTATAAAAGAGTTTGCAGATGTATTCCCAGAAGAAATTCCTGGATTACCTCCAAAGAGGGACATAGACTTTACCATTGAGTTAATACCAGGAGCTGCTCCAGTTTCGCGGACACCTTATAGAATGAGTGTGCCAGAGTTGACTGAATTGAAAATGCAACTACAAGAATTGCTGGATAAAAATTATATCCGCCCCAGTGTATCTCCATGGGGAGCTCCGGTGTTATTCGTCAGAAAGAAGGATGGAACTCTTAGAATGTGTATTGATTACCGGCAATTAAACAAGCTCACAATTAAAAATAAATACCCTTTGCCGCGGATCGATGAACTTTTTGATCAAGTCAAGGGAGCGACAGTATTTTCTAAAATTGATCTGCGATCTGGATACCATCAGATCAGGATTAAAGAAGAAGATATCGCTAAAACAGCCTTCCGGACCCGGTATGGACACTACGAGTTTGTAGTGCTGCCTTTTGGATTGACTAATGCACCTGCCACGTTCATGTGTTTAATGAACAGTGTGTTCCATCAATTTCTAGACAAATTTGTACTAATATTCATTGATGATATTTTGATTTATTCTCGCTCTAAGGAGGAGCATGAGGAACATCTTCGGATGGTACTGCAAACTTTGCGAGAACATCAGTTGTATGCTAAGCTCAGCAAATGTGATTTCTATAAAGAGGAAATCCAGTATTTGGGTCATGTGATTTCAAAGGAAGGGATTGCCGTTGATCCTGAGAAAATAAAAACCATACTGGATTGGCCTGTGCCAAAAGACGTGGCGGATATCAGATCCTTCATGGGATTGGCGGGATATTACAGAAGATTCGTGGAAGGTTTTTCAAGGGTGGCATATCCCATCACGTCCTTGCAAAAGAAAGGGAGGACATTCAGATGGAGTTCCGAATGTCAACAAAGTTTTGAGAGGCTTAAGCAATTACTCACATCTGCTCCTGTTTTAAGTATAGCTGATCCGAACAAGGACTATGTGGTATGTACTGATGCTAGCGGAGAAGGCGTTGGAGGTGTGCTAATGCAAGAAGGGAAAGTAATCGCCTATGAATCAAGGAAATTAAAGGAACATGAGCAGAAGTATTCTGCCTATGATCTGGAATTAGCAGCTGTCATACATGCGCTTAAGATGTGGCGACACTACCTTCTGGGAAGGAAATTTTTGCTACTCACAGATCATCACAGCTTAACAAATTATTTTAGTCAGCCCACACTAAACGCAAGACAAGCTCGTTGGGCAGATTTCTTAAGTGGGTTCGACTTTGACATCAGACATCTGAAGGGAAAGGAAAATCGGGTAGCTGACGCACTGAGTCGAAAGGTGCAATGTTTGTATGAAGTCACATTCAGTAGGTGGGAAAATTCCTTGCTGGAAATGATGAAAACAGCAGCAAGTCAAGATGTTGAATACCAACAGATGAAGTGGCAAATGCCACTTTCCAGCGAGGGAAGTCCGCAAGACTATGAGGTTAGCAGGGATGGAATGCTGCTTTACAAAAAGAGATTGTTTGTACCAAATGACAACAGCCTCAAAAATTTAATATTGAATGAGTTTCATACCAGTCACTACGCTGGTCATCCCGGGTACCAAAAAATGCTGACTGCGCTTCGGAAGGAATATTACTGGCCGGGAATGAAAAAGCATGTGGCTGAATATTTAGTGCGATGTTTGGAGTGTCAGCAGATCAAGACGGAGCACCAGCATCCGGCTGGATTATTGCAACCCCTGCCCATCCCAGAATGGAAATGGGAAATTATATCAATGGACTTTATAACTAGGCTGCCTAAAAAAAAGAGGAACAATGACTCTATCATGGTAGTGGTGGACAAGTTAAGTAAGGCAGCACACTTCATACCAGTACAATCCACCTACCGGGCAGTGCAAATTGCACACGTCTTTATGCAAAATGTGTTCAGACTTCATGGACTCCCAAAAACCATAATATCAGATCGGGATGTGAAGTTTACATCCGCCTTCTGGAGAGCGCTATTTGCAGAATGGGGTACACAGCTGAATTTTAGCACTGCTTACCATCCCCAGACTGATGGGCAGACGGAGAGAGTAAATCAGATGGTGGAGGACATGTTGAGGGCATGTGTCATGCAAAAACCGACACAATGGGAGGACTATTTACACTTAGTGGAATTCGCTTACAACAATGGATATCACACATCAATTCAGATGTCTCCATTTGAAGTCTTGTATGGACGGAAATGTCGGACACCCTCAAATTGGAGTGGCCCGGAGGACAAATTAAGATTGGGACCAGAAATGCTCAAGGAGATGGAGGACATGGTCAAAAAGGTGCGAGCCAACCTGAAGGCCGCTCAAGATCGGCAGAAAAACTTTGCAGATCGGAAAAGAAGGTTCAAAGAGTATCAGGTGGGCGATCACGTTTATATCAGAATTCAGGCAAGGAAAAGTACTCTGCAGTGGAGCAGCTGCGCTAAACTTGCACCCCGATATTTCGGACCTTTTCAGGTCTTGGCAAGGGTTGGGCCAGTAGCTTATCAGCTAGCCTTACCAAGCCACATTAGAATTCATAATGTCTTTCATGTATCCATGCTTAAGAAGTATATCTATGACCCTAAGCATGTGATCAAGTGGCAAGATATAAGGGTAAGGATTGTTTTTATCTAAACTAGTTGAAAATGTATCTGTAACAAAAGACTGATACTGTTATTGATTGCAGGTCGAACCGGAAGGAGAAGTTTGGGTCGAGCCGCTGAGCATTCTCGACCGGAGAGAAGTGCAGTTGTGGAAGCGGGTTATTACCCAAATTAAAGTGCAATGGCAGCACTATGGGCCTGAAGAGGCTACTTGGGAGGACGAAGAGCTGTTTGGAAAAGCTTATCCGGAATTGTTTGGAGACACTAGACATCGGGACGATGTCCAATCTCAGGAGGGGGAGATGTGATGACCCCGTAAAAATGTAATTATTTAAAAGTTACTGCAGTAAAACACTGAATTGAAATAATATGAAGAATTTATTTTCTTTTGAGGATATTATGTTAATTTTTCATGTGCACTAAATTGATGATTAAAGGAATTAATCATAAAGATATCTGACTTCCCAAAAAGGGAATTGGAAAAGAAAGGTTAGTTAATATAACTAGAAATAACCACCTTTCCCAACTGGAAGGGTTTCCAGGGAAAAGGGAGGTTGGTTGAGAAACTCTGGGCTGTAGTGACAGGCAGAGGAAGAAAAGGGGAGGAAAAACCCTGGATGGACTAAGTCTGGTAAGGACCAGATAGTCAGGCACAGAGAGTGCTGGCTTACTGAGGATAGTGATCCGGTAAGCGTAAGCTTGGGGGGAGACTCAGGTCTGAAAGGACTGGTCTCACGGTTGGGTGGAAAACAAGCAATACACAGCGATTTGGCAGGAGAAGTGTTCCAGATTCATCTTACCAGAGGGGAACAGGTAAGTAACGGAACCCTCACATGCCTGGTTATCTGAGTAACTGATAGAACAACTGTGATTATCTGAGCAATAATTATATATAGCTTATAGAGTAAACTATGTTGATAGACAGCCTAGCTGTAAAATCAAGAGATAGCATGACTATGCATAACTATAGACAGCTTAGTTGCAAGATTTAAAGACATTGTATCTGTGTAACTAAGAAGTATCTGTATAAAGTACAGTCAACCTCGATGTAAAAACCAGAAGACTGAAAACATCAGTATATTCGTAAGGCCAAAGGATAATATAGCTGTAACATTCTGTGCGAAGAAAGAAACATATACAGAATAGTTGAAACTTCAAGAGCTGAGAACAGCTGAACCTTTGAAACAAATGAAGCGGACTATTAATAATATAAGTCTGTCTTTATCAAATAAATGATTACATAGTCTGGAGAAAACCGAATCATGGAAACTGAAATCTTCATGCAACCAATAACCTGGGTCGATATGATATCAAGACCCTAATGGTCGCAGACAGCCATATAGAAACCATAACACTTCTAACTAAAATGCCAACAGAGGTATTAACAAATAAAGAAAGGCATAAACTAAACGGCGCTGAACCCGAACTCGGCATAGCCATAGCAAATGGGGTTCTTGAAAATCCAAGTGACGAAGAAGAGCTGAGATATTGTCCAAGATTAAAGACCCATGCTGTGGGTAACTGAAGAATACAATATCAACTGTGTAAAACCATACAGATACGAGCATAGAACAATGCAACAGAACCAAACGATATTTCTTAAAACACAGTGAGACCATTTGTATGCATTAAGGAAAGTATGGAAACATGCATTCACCGAGGCCGCGAATGTAAATACTGCCAATAATGAACCAGAACTCCAACTATATGATTAACCGAATGTATATGGTCATATATATATATTACAGATCTCAGGGTTCGATTCACGAAGAGCCATTAACCCGTCGGCCATGCATCTATGGAAACAGATGATGACGCGACAGAGTGACTCTATTCATATTCATTCAAAACATTAACCAGTCGGCCATACATCTATGGAATTCAGATGTTGGCACGGCAGAGTGATTCTATACATAAGTCATTCAAAACATTGGCGAAATGAAAGAGAACTATAGATTACACTATTACCATTGGCATGCATACTATAATCTAACCAGCATGATTCCGAGAACGAGGAAAACATTACACATCTGGTAATAGACAAACCCTACTCTGCATTATGGTAAAGTCATTCGTATCCATAAGAGAAAATCAAGTCATTATATAACTGTAACAGAAAGATACAGTAAACCATTAGCCCTCGAGCCATATGAGTACAAAAATAAATAAGCCGCTGGTCCCAACCAGGGTTTGAAGACAGTCATAAATTATGGCTATAGTCACGACAGATTAACCAAACAAAAATACAGATAGTTGTATATAAAACTCCAGCCTCGGAGAAATACGGGTAAGGACCCAAATCACCGTAGATGAGGAAAGACCCAACTCTTAAAACAGTCCCAGAACTCTTGAACAGTTAAGAGCGTTGGTCCATCAAGACCTACGGCCAACCGAGCAACAATAAGGTTGGGGTCTCTTTTCTAGCACAGAGGAAACCTCTGGCAAACTGAAACCAAGACAGAGGGGGACCAACCGAGAAGTAAGCCTTCGAACCAGATAAATACCTGGGAAAAACTCGGCGGGCTTCAACGGGATTGACTCTCCTCTAAACTGTAGAAGTCGGAAGCCATTTGCTCGCAACCTGTCATGCCAACGATAGGAATTAGACTTCTGCGCAAAACATCAAAATCAAATAATAACTACAGATCTTTACCTGAGGAGTAAGGCACCTGGTTGCTTCGACAATGAAGCCTGTGAAGTTGAAGATCTTCCGGATGGCACCGGTGACTGGAATCACGGAGGTCGTGGCGCGGAGCTGTGAAACAAGTCCATGCAGCGAAGAACAGAGAGCGAGAGAGTATGGAATGACAAGAGGAAAATCTCGAATAATCCGGAGAGCGCCATATATAAACCAGGACTGCCAGCGGTGAATCGTGGAGTCTTTCCAACCCTTGATCTCACCTAACAAATGTGCACCGTGGATGGAGGCGACCTTACCCAAAAGCCCGGCGCGGAAAGATCCCAAGCATAGTAACCATGCCCTATTCACGTGGTCTGTCCGGCAAGATTCAATGCCCTCGCCAGATGTCCAGCGCAGGAGGCGCCAACAGAAGAGCTCAGTACAGCTTCGATAAACTCGAGGAGTAAACATAAGAGTGTCATACCATATAGTTAGCAAATAAACATAGGTATGTATTAATTGCCGAATAATTAACGTTATGTCAAACATGGCTGGCCACATATTCATTGCCTGTCACATATACGATGCCTCGGGTTAGGCATGTATACACAGCGGTGGTGGCCATAAAACATAACCCATACTTAAATAATGTGCAGATGCCAACCAAAGTATGTATGCGTTATATATATATATATATAAAATTTTACGTGTATGTTAAAGCATGTAGGTGCGTGACAAGTTGATAAGAACTTTATTACAATAGAAAAATCACAAGAACATGATGAGGAAATTGTAACAATAGTTAAAGGGGAAAACAAGTTTGTAGATGTCAAGTTTAATTATGATGCAAAGATAAAACTATTGAAGAATGGATTAAAAAACTTGTTGAACAAATAAACTCAGGGCTCAAGTAATACTGGATGATAAAGAATCTTGAAACTAAACAGAATGAAGAATCAATGATTGAGGTAGCTAACATGGTGGTTGAAACAATATTTAAGAAGTTCATGGTATCCTAATGCGTTGGAGCCTAGAAGAAATAGGATATTATTATGAACTCATGAGGCAACAATCAAGTAAACAAGAACCTATTGATGATGAAAATGTACTTGTTGAAGAAAGGGTTCGGATGGATCCACATTTGCAATAAGAAGAAATATTGAGAGTTCATGGTCTAGAGTAGGAAGAAGGCTAAACAACTTGAAAGCCGCAGAGTTTGGAGCATGATGTCCAAGAAGAAATTTCATCAATATGTTGAAGCAAAGAAAGTCAAAACGAAATGTTTGAGTCATATTTGTATGCCTATATAAGAATTAGACCAACATGCATTGTTATTTATGTTATAACATATCTACTTGTCCATTAAAGGGGGATGTTAGAATAATGTAGAAATGGAAGAGTATGGAAATGTGATAGGTTTGTTGAGTTTTCTTCTTAGCCGTCAGGAAATGATCTAGATCTATGTGCGTCGGGAGGTGTTGTTCTAGAAGTGACTCTGTTCCAATGTAAGTGAGGTGTAGCTGAGCCAGAGTGTGTATCTCGCATGTTGTTATGTTTATCGAGTCTAGTGATCCCATAGTTATATAATGAGACACATTGTGATGTATTTGGAGCGACCAAGTGTAATCATGCTTATGCCTGAATTAATAAAGTATTCCCCTGTGTTAAACTCTATGATTTCCATTTAAACTAACTCATGAAAAATATAATATTTACCAAAGTATCACATATTTTTAAAGATTTTAATTTTAAATGATTTAAAAATAAAGAAAAAAGGATACACCTATTTAAAAAATCATGCATGAATACAACAACAATATCTACCAATAATAACATAAAATATACCAAGCAATTATCCATATTGAAATAATTATTTTTTTGCAATGTTAAATATTATAATTGCATTGGTCAATGTTATAACAAACTTTTTTATTAGCATTTAATAAAATGAATGATTGATTTTATCAATAATGTCAATCTGTGAGTTTGCTATGTTGTTGGTACATAAAAGAATAAAGTTGGTACATACAAAAACAACCATTGAACATTTAATGATATGATTAATTTTACCAATAATTCAGATGTGTGAGTTTTCTATATTGTTGGTAGATACAACAACAACCATTGAAATTTCTAAACGTGATACTTATACTTATTCATGTGTCTCTTAGCTTTTGAGAAAATCAGTTTGTTGAAAAAGCTAAAAAGAATTGTTGAGGATTCCACCATAGATTAAAAATATTATTTATATTTTTCAAATTTTAATTTAAGACGTAATTATGGTTGTTATTTAAAGTTTTGATATCACTTTGATGACTTGACAATAAAACCATACAACAAAATATAATAGATCGGTTTGTTACTGTGTAAATCAAAGTAAGTAAATTAATTATTGAAAATCAATCATTAAACAAACTCAAAATTATTAATACTTATAATAAATTATTAACTAGATGGTAGGGATTTAAACTCTATAGAATAAGGTAGAATATTATTAGTAGTACTACATTTAAATCAAATTAAGTAAAATTAATTATTGAAAATAAATCATTAAATAAATTCAAAATTATTAAGAATTATGTTAATAGAAATTTATATTTTTTTAATAGGTATTTCAAAATTATAAAAAATTATTAAATGGATAATGAGATTTAAACTCCATAGAATAAGGTAGAATATTATTAGTAGTAAGCACAAATAAAAAGCTGATATTTACCTCTAAAATAGCTATATTCTTTTGTTTCCTTTCAATTAAATGGATTAATTAAAGCAAATGCAACATTAACAAGTGTCATGGTTTTTTTGGGAGATATGATATTGATAAACCATGGTATTGTAACATAGCCTATTTGCAAATATGGTAAAGTGGGGGTGGATCTCCATGATTAAGAATCTTATTACATGTTTTGTAAATGTATAAAAATAATTGTTATTTAAAATTAGTTTATAATTTATAATTTAATAGCTACATGTTTTTATTTTCTTCAAAATTTAGTAGTTAATTTTGAATATATAATCTAAAAAAATTGAGAATTTCAGACATTAAGTTTATTTATACATTTTAAATAAGAAAAATTCAATATCTTCAAAAAATATTATGCTATAGAATCCAGGAAAAAAAATTCAAAATAACTATAATAATGGCTTATAAAAAACTTTTAGAGAAACCTCACTTAATTGAATGTATTGGAATATATATATATATATATATGAAAGAAGAATAATAATAATAATTAACTTTACACCATAAAAGTTGAATATAAATATAAAATTTGTTTCGAAAAAATAAAACCAAATAAACTATTAACTTTAAAAAGAAAAATTATAAAAGCAAATTAACTCTACTTTATTCCATATATTTAGGTTTAAATATAGGGCAATGAAACAAAATCTCGAATCTCAAATGTCGCTGATTTTGATATTTAATTAAAATAAATAAAGTGCTTTCATTAATAGAAAGTAAATCTTATGTTTGATTAAATTATGGTTTTAATCCTTAATGGAATATGGTTTTAATCTTAACGCCATTTGCAATCACAGAATCGTAAAAACCGTTCTCAGAATCTTAAAAACCGCTGCTTTTGATTAACTTTACCGTTCTCAGAATCTTAAAAACCGCTGCTTTTGATTAAACTTTTATTACCGTTGTTTTTAATTAAACTTTAATTCTGATATCAGTAAGCTAAATTAAAGCGTTTTCAATACATAAACAAAATTGTAACAAATTTATTATTGCATTTTTAATCACAAAAATAAAATATTAAAAACCCTAATGTGAGTTTAAGCTTAATTAAAATGTTTTCAATGTTGAAAATATAATTTCAACTGACGTGCAGTTGAAAACTGCTGAGCCATTTATTGCACTGGTTTTTCATGGACAGTGGTATTCTCCAGAGGGGGAGGGGCAGTGATACAATCACCATCTGACGTGTGTCCTCAGTACATTTTCAAAATAGCTTTTCATGGGAGCATAAAGTTCGGCATGAAGAGGCCGCCCCATATTGATTGCAGCCGTTTGATTGAAAGCTTGGTTTGGAGCCGTTCGATGGAAGTCAGCAACTAAATGTACAGGCCTGCAGCACCATGGAGTTGACGTGAAGTAAAGCATTGATGAATATTTACTATGGTCATAAATGTACAGGCCTTCAGCACCATGGAGTTGAGGTGAAGTTTTTGTTTTGATCGTCAGATTTATTAGTAAAGCATTAATGAATATTTACTATGGTAGTAAATATAGGTAAAAGATTTTAGAAGCATTAATGAATATTTACTATGGTCGTAAATATAGGTAAAAGATTTTAGTTCATTTTGTACGGGAGTATGGCACGATTAAAAGAAAGGTATGGGCATGTTTTTTTTATTGTTAAAAATATATGCAATGGAGTATGTAATATGAAAAATGTTTTTATTTGTTGTTCATTCGAATATGTAATGTAAGGGAAGAAACGCATAGTAGTGCAAAAACAAAAAAATAGAGGAGAGCAGAGGGCGAATGTAATTTTGTTAAAAGGGAAATGCAATGAAAAACGCAGCAGCGTAAATATATGCAGCAACGCATAAAAATATATGCAATGGAGTATGTAATATGAAAAATGTTTTTATTTGTTGTTCATTCGAATATGTAATGTAAGGGAAGAAACGCATAGTAGTGCAAAAATAAAAAAATAGAGGAGAGCAGAGGGCGAATGTAATTTTGTTAAAAGGGAAATGCAATGAAAAACGCAGCAGCGTAAATATATGCAGCAACGCATATGTATTTTTTGTTTTATTGATTGAAATGTAATGTGAAGAACGAAGAACGCAACATGGCATATGTAAGATTTTTTTTTTAGCAGTAAATGTAAGAAATTTTTACACACAGTAGTGTAAAAATTTTCAAGAGAGGGACAAAGTAATTTTTTTTTTTGTTGTGGAACTGAAGTGTTCCTGTATAATCCCTCTGAGAGAGGAAGAAGTCTGTAACAGGCAGTCTTTTATTAATGAATACAAAAAGTGTTTTTATGTGTGTGAAAGACTTAGTTCTTCAGAAAGAAAATTTAGTTTATCTGTGTTAAGATCCTGTGGCAAAATAGAACATCATTTTTTTGTTCAGTTTAGTTCAGTTAATTTGTTTTGGAATTAAACAGAAAATTCCCAACACTGGTATCAGAGCTTTTCCAGGCTCTTTGAAGGTGTCAAAGAAGCTGAAGGAAAGATTTTGGCTGAAGCAGTTTCTCCAGCAGAGTGAAGACTCAGTCAAGAAATATTCAAAGGTATTTCTCAAGCCAGTCATTTAAATACTTGACTGTATTTTGAAGCATAGCTGAGAGAGTGCAAGAATGGCTAGCTCCAGCACCAGCACTAGCATGGGTATCTTTAATACTCAGCTCCCACAGTTTAATGGGAAAAACTATGACTATTGAGTAATAACCATGAAGGCTTTGCTTGCCTCACAAGATTTATGGGAATTTGTTGAGGATGGATTTGAAGAGCCAGAAGATGAAAATGAGTTTAATAGGTTAACTCAGGCAGAGAAAGATCTGTTGAAGAGTTATAAGAAGAAGGATTCTAAAGCCCTCGTATTATTGTATCAATCAGTGCATGAGAGTGTGTTTCCAAGGATAGCAGCAGCCAAGACATCCAAAGAAGCATGACAAACTCTCAAGACAACCTATCAAGGCATGGAGAAAATCAAGACAGCAAAACTACAGTTGCTGAGGAGAGATTTTGAGAATCTATGCATGAAGGAGTCAGATAATGTTGACTCATTTTTCACACATGTGATTGGTCTGGTCACACAGATAAAGTCTCATGGAGAGATTCTTGAAGAAAGGAGGATTGTGGAGAAACTGTTGAGGGTCCTACCCTCAAAGTTCGATGTGATTGTCACCACCATAGAAGAGACAAAGGATTTCACAAACTTCTCAATTGATGAACTACATGCATCACTGATAACACATGAGCAGAGATTGAGTAGAAATGAAAACTCATCTCTAGAGCATGCCTTCAAGACCCAGATGTCCTTTGAAAAAGGAAGAGGTCAAGGCAGAGGAAACAAGAGAGGAAGAGGCAGAAGTCAAAACAGAGGTGGAAGAAACAATC
Organism: Pinus tabuliformis; assembly: GCA_031772625.1. Lineage (NCBI taxonomy): Eukaryota > Viridiplantae > Streptophyta > Pinopsida > Pinales > Pinaceae > Pinus > Pinus tabuliformis. The sequence continues at coordinate 769,593,980 of CM062815.1, forward strand.
CAGCAAATGCACAAGGAAGATGCAGCAATCCAAATTAGAACCAAGGCCAAGGCAGAAGCCAACAAAGTGGACAACATCATGCTCAAGGACAAAGGTATGAAAAATCCAATGTCCAATGTTATTATTGTAAAAAGTATGGGCATTATGCAAATGAATGTAGGAAGAAACAACATGATATGAGTAATAGAACTAGTGCAAATTTCACTAGAGAAAATATTAGCCAAAACAATTTGTTTTTAACTTGTAATATGGTTGAAGAAAAAAGTGAAGATGTATGGTTTCTAAACTCCGGTTGCAGTAAGCATATGACAGGAAACATAACTCTGTTTTCTATGTTAGATCAAAGTGTGAAGTCACAAGTCACACTTGGGACTGATAACAAAGTTTCTGTTATGGGAAAATGAGAAGTAAAAGTTTTAACAAAGAAAGGAGAAAAGAAAACCATATCAGATGTTTATTATGTTTCTAGAATGAAATGTAACCTCTTAAGTATTGGACAACTTGTTCAAAGGGGTTATAATGTTTTCTTTGTGAATGATGTATGCACCATCATGGATAGAGCACCCAGCAAACAATGTATTACTGAAGTGAAGATGACAAGGAACATGATGTTCCCTCTCAGAATAAAAGCAGATTTGAAAAATAAAGAAGTAATTGCAGCAGTGACTCAAGAGGCTTTCCAAAGCGAACCAAAAGATGAAAATTGGTTATGGCACTTGAGATTTGGACATCTCAACTTTGGAGGTCTTAACTTGTGGAGTAGAAAAGGAATGGTAAGAGGATTACCATTGATAGAGAAACCAGACAGCCTTTGTGAAGGTTGCATCTTGGGAAAACAACACAGAGAAAGTTTTCTATCTGGGAAAAGCATAAGGGGAAAAGCACCTTTAGAGATTGTCCACTCAGATTTATGTGGACCGATGCAAACTCCATCACTTGCAGGTAGCCACTACATATTAACATTCATTGATGATTTTACAAGAAAAACTTGGGCTTATTTCTTGAAGAAAAAAAATGAAGTGTTTGAAAGATTTTATAAATTTCAAGGCACTTGTGAAAAACCAAAGCGGGCTGCATATAAAAGTTCTGAGAACTGATAGAGGAGGTGAGTATATCTCCAAAGAATTTCTATGGTTTTGTAGAGGAAATGGAATTCACAAGCAGTTTACAGCTAGGTACTCCCCGCAACAAAATGGAGTTGATGAAAGAAAGAATAGGACAATCATGGACATGACGAGGAGTATGCTAAAGGAAAAGCATTTGCCAAATGATTATTGGGTTGAAGCTGTACATTGTGCAGTTTACATTTTGAATAGGTGCCCTACAAAAGCAGTCATGAACAAAGTGCTGGAAGAAGCATGGAGTGGGAAAAAGCAAGGAGTCACCCACATGAAAGTTTTTGGATGTGTGTCTTATGCACACATTCCAGATCAGCTAAGGAAGAAGTTTGACAGCAAAGGGGAGAAATGTATTTTCATTGGATACAGTGAGGAATCCAAAGCATACAGGTTGTATAACCCATCCACCAAGAAACTCATTGTGAGTAGAGATGTTTAGTTCATTGAGGAGGAAGCTTGGGATGGAAGTATAGAGAAAACAATGAATGTTAAAACCTCTTTGTCACATGATGAAAATGATGAGGAGATGGCTGAAATACATCCCCAAACAGCAGGACCAACACAAGGACAGCAAGGGACACCCTTGAGGAGAAATGGAAGTGCTTCTCCAAGCACACGACAAGGAGGAAATTTAAGTGCTTCTTCAAGCACTTGCACACCAAATGAAAGAGGTAAGAAGTTCAGAAATTTAAGTGATATTTATGAGCAAGAGGCAGCAAATGAAGGTATGAACTCTTTGTTTGCATTATATTGTCATGTTGATGACCCTGTTCATTTCGAAGAAGTAATTAAGGATAAGAAATGAATAGAAGCTATGAATGAGGAGATCAATGCCATAGAAAGAAATGAGGCATGGGATTTGGTTGAACTACCAAAAGGAAAAGAAGTCATTGGAGTTAAATGGGTTTACAAGACCAAGAGTAATGCTGAAGGCAAAATAGAAAGGCACAAGGCAAGATTGGTTGTCAAAGGATATAAGCAGCAGTATGGGATAGACTATGAGGAAACTTTTGCACCGGTTGCGAGAATGGAAACAGTGAGAGCAATGTTGTCCATAGCAGCAAAAAACAAGTGGAAAGTTTACCAAATGGACGTGAAGTTAGCATTCCTAAATGGAGTGTTAAAGGAAGAGGTTTACATTGAACAACCTCTAGGCTATGAAAAGAAAGGCTAAGAACACAAAGTGTGCAGATTGAAGAAAGCTCTTTATGGGCTGAAGCAAGCACCAAGAGCATGGTACAGTAGGATAGATTCCTATCTACTGGAAAATGGATTTGAAAAGTGTGAGGGAGAACCCACTCTCTACATCAAAGAAAAGGATGGTAAAATACTAATTGTTTTGTTATATGTTGATGATGTTATTTTCACAGGCAATGATGTTTATCTTATTGAAAATTTCAAAACAGTCATGAAAGAAGAATTTGAAATGACTGACATGGGTTTGCTGAGATACTTCTTAGGAATAGAAGTAGAACAAAATGAAAATGGGATTTTTATCTCACGGGCAAAGTATTTTAATGAAGTGTTGGAAAGATTTAATATGCGAGAGAGCAAGACAACAATCACTCCTACAGTGATGGGATTAAAACTCAGCAAAGAGGACAGCAACAAGGATTTTGATCCTAGGTTGTACAAGCGCATAGTTGGCAGCCTCATGTATTTGACTGCAACTAGGCTCGATATAATGTTTGTTGTTAGTTTAATTTCCATATTCATGGAGAGGCCAAAAGAAGCACATTGGCAGGCAGCAAAAAGGATTCTGACGTATGTTAAAGGTACAGAAAGGTATGACATTTTATATACTACTTCAGAATGTTCAAATTTAATTGGATACAGTGATAGTGATTGTGCTAGAAGTGTAGATGATTGGAAAAGTACATCCCGTTATGTTTTTCACATGGGTTCAAGAGCTATTTCATGGGTTTCTAAGAAACAACCTATTGTAGTGTTGTCTACAGCAGAGGCAGAATATGTGGCAACTACAGCAGCAACATGTCAAGCAGTTTGGATGAGAATGATGTTAAGGAGCTTATGCCAAGAACAAGTGAAAGGAACTGTGATTTTTTTGTGACAATAGCTCTGCTATTGCATTATCCAAGAATTCGGTGTTCCATAAGAGAATGAAACACATTGACACAAAGTTTCATTACATCAGGGAATTGGTAAACAATGGAGAAATTGTCTTAGAACATTGCAGAACTCAGGAGCAGGTTGCAGATATTCTAACCAAACCATTGGGATGGAAAAGCTTTGAATTTTTGAGGAAATGTTTGGGTATGACTCCCAACAGTTGAAATTAAAGGGGAGTGTTGAAAATATAATTTCAACTGCATGTAGCGAAAAACCGCTGAGCCATTTATCGCACCGCCTTTTCACGGACAATGGTATTCTCCGGAGGGGCAGCGATACAATCACCATCTAACGCGTGTCCTTAGTACATTTTCAAAACTGCTTTTCATCGGAGCATAAAGTTCAGCACGAAGAGGCCGCGCGATATTGATTGCAGCCGTTTGATTGAAAGCTTGGTTTGGAGCCGTTCGATGGAAGTCAATAACTAAATGTACAGGCCTGCAGCACCATGGAGTTGACGTAAAGTTTTTGTTTTGACCGTCAGGTTTATCAGTAAAGCATTAATGAATATTTACTATGGTCGTAAATATAGGTAAAAGATTTTAGTTCGTTTTGTACCGGAATATGGCACGATTAAAAGAAAGGTATGGGCATGTTTTTTTTTATTGTTAAAAATATATGCAATGAAGTATGTAATATGAAAAATGTTTTTGTTGGTTGTTCATTCGAATATGTAATGTAAGGGAAGAAACGCATAGTAGTGCAAAAATAGAAAAATAGAGCAGAGCAGAGGGTGAATGTGATTTTGTTAAAAGGGAAATGCAATGAAAAATGCAGCAGCGTGAGAGAAATATATGCAGCAATGCATATGTATTTTTTGTTTTATTGATTGAAATATAATGTGAAGAGTGCAACAGGGCATATGTAAGAATTTTTTTAGCAGTAAATGTAAGAAATTTTTACACACGGTAGTGTAAAATTTTTCAAGAAAAGGACAGAGTAAATTTTTTTTTGTTGTGGAATTGATGTGTTCCTGTGTGAGAGAGGAAGCAGCCTGTAACAGGCAGTCTTTTATTAATGAATACAAAAAGTGTTTTTATGTGTGTGAAAGACTCGGTGTTTTTATGTGTGTGAAAGACTCAGTTCTTCAGAAAAAAAATTTAGCTTTCCTGTGCTAAGATCCTGTGGCAAAACAGAACATCATTTTTCTGTTCAGTTCAATTCAGTTAATTTGTTTTGGAATTAAACAGAAAATTCCCAACATTCAATACATAAACAAAATTGTAACAAATTTTAACATTGCATTTTCAATCACAAAACCAAATATTAAAAACCCCAATCTTTTGATTAAGTTTTAGTTTTTATTAGAATGACGTCAATCACGACATTTCCAATCACGGATTTTCAATCACAAAAAGGAACTATTAAGCTTTGATTTTGAGTCGAATGAGGTCAACTAATACATTTCCAACCACGAAATCTTACAATTGATTTTGATCATTATGACGTTCCCAATCATAAAAATGAAATCTTATTTTTTTATCTTATTATTTTGTTGCCTAGATTTGTGTCTGCCAAATTATAAATCATAAGCATATCCCGTGTGTTACATCGATATCACTATGGATCTAATAAGAATGAACCTACACTATGTCTGATATAAATTTTGATAACCATAAATTTGGCATTCCAAAAGCTTTCGCTGTTGAAGGATTTAGTGAATTTTTAGTTGTTCGACCTTGAAGACTCCAGATGCTTATTTGAAGATTTCTCCAACTATCAATACCTTTCCGTTCATATTTTCTAATTCAGTGCACTTGAGACTCCTCGCGATTGAATGACGAGGTTTTCAGAGTATTTTTCATTGCTTCATCCCTACGCACATCGTAGCACATTTCTTCGAATACTAAGCCTAAGTCTCGGTCACAACCGAGTTTTGGTAACGAAAGAAGAGAAAATGTATTTTGGTGCACATAGTGATTTTGGCATTACTAGGGGTTTTTGTGGAGACTACTTTTAGTGGAAAAACCGGTCTTTTATTACCGAACAAAAAAAGCAAAAAAACTAAACTTACGAAGATGTGGGGAAAGACATGGAAAAAGTTTCGCAAAATTATTTGTAGAAAGAAGGTTCGAGAAAATTTTTTTAAGAGCATTCCCGGTTTCCGATAAAAAAAATCACACTGCAGAGGTGTCATGCCTAAAGAAAATTAAGTGTAAAAATATGAGGTCAACGGTAAAGTGTGAGGTGATATGAGGTTATATGGTGCAAAAATTTGGGCTTAAAATGTATGGTTATATGGTGCCAGTGTTGCCATATCTCGAGCAAATTTAAAACGGTAGACGAAAATCCTAAGTGAGTTGATTAAAAACATAAATCTTATTAACCTAAAAAATAGATAACCATATCACTAAAAGAATAATTTACCCTTGGTTTGTTTTATATATATATATATATATATATATATATATATATAATTGAGTAAACTCTTTAACCGCATCAAATAATGTCCACTTACAACCTACGGTTGGTGTGTACCAGGACACTTCTCCTCCAATGAATTTATGGTGGTAATATACTCATCTATATAAGTTTATGGTGGAGGAGGATGTTGCGTGACAAAATAGATAGCCATCTCAATGAAGGAATGGGTTTTACTTTAGCTCCTTAGCGTGTTTTATATATATAAAGAAAGAGTGAGTAAAGTCCTTAACCACATCAAATAATGTCCACATGCAACTTATGGTTGGTGTGTCGAGGACACTACTCAGTTCAATTTATGGTGGTAATGGGGTGGCTTGGTATGTGTAAAGATAGTCATCTATATAAGAGTTTTGGTGGTAATGGGGTGGGCTCGTATGTCGAAAGATAGTCATCGATATAAGAGTTTGGTGGTAATGGGTGGGCTCGTATGTGGAAAGATAGTTATTTATAGAAGAGTTTATAAGAGTTTAGTGCGCTGGAGGTTGTTATGTGTATAGAGATGAGGTTATTTGAGAGTGGTTTGTGGATTAAGTAAATGTAAAATATATTAATAGATAATTATTATTAAATGTGGAATTTTGTTATATATATATATATAAATAAAAGAAGTGAACTTAACATTTTGGTATTTGATATATGATTTTCAAAGATTTTTATAGTTGATATAATTTATTTTAATATAAAAATGTATTGTTAGCATAAGTAATGTATTTCAATATAAAAAATTGATATATGTGAGAGAGTATCTGTGAATTGATGATTTTGGATAATTATTAGTGAATGTGATGTATCTTAATGGTCAATATTAGGTGAAGGTAGTGACTGTAACTCATCTTAATGAATGATCTTTATGAATCTAAATGGAAAGTATTTGGTGAAAGTAACATGCCATAAATGAATGAAGAACCCTTGTAGGGTCTTTGATGAACTTCGTAATTATTTATGTTTTAACCATTTGAATTAGGATTTTGAGATTGATTAATAAATCAAGTGGAAAATCATGATGATATTGGATGAATAATTCCAAAAAGTGAATACTCTTTGTCATTAGGCATATACCTATGATATTGGGAGGATAATCTTGGATGTAAATTTGGTAGAACCCTTCGACTTAGGCCTCGAAGATGGATTAGGGTATCAAGTGGATGATCCTAGATGATACTAAATGAATTTGATAAAATAAATATTCTTTATCCCTACCTAGACATATGACACTTGATGAATGGTCTTGGATGTAAATTTAATAAAACAAATACACTTCATTGTTTCCATTTCAACTTTTAAGATCAAGTTAAGGACTATATGACTTTGAGTCCTTTGTTAGAATATATACCCCGTAATGCTTCAACTTAGACGACAAATAATTAAATATGATTGTGGACCATTTTAACAATACTTAAATAGAATGTATTGCCTCTAAGCCTAGAGAAAAGCCTTAACAACGTTCATAAGCCACTAATGTGATGCAATCTAATAAACTTGACAATCCACAAAATACTATATTACTTATAATGCAATGTCAAAAAATTCTAATGTAATGTTACAAAATGACCTTAACACCTCATTGATATAATATCAACCTTAACAATGCTTAAATAGAATTTATATCAATATATAATCCTAAAAAAACTTGATAAAATAAATATATTTTTATCTTTTTATCATAAAAATCACAACCTTAAAAATCCATAATTATTCATACATACAAATATTTGATAATCTTTTATGAAATAAATATCCTCTCTTGTAACATTAGAATTAGAAATAACATTATTAATATATCAATACATTTATGTGTACTTCTCAACTTCTCCACAAAAAGTAGTAAAATAAAACCATTATTTTTATTCTCCTATAAATTATAAAATTTCAAAAATTAATGAAAAATCAAATATTATATTTAATATATTTAGTTCATCTATCTCTAACCTTCCCGTCCAACAATACTATAAATTACTTTTGCCTTTGCATTTTTTATTTAAAGGTTATAATTTTATGGACGCAAATTAACTGCCATATATAGATAGTTATCATATATATATATATATATATGAGTTGTTTTGAATTTTGAATTTATACTTAAAAAAAAATAAAATTCATATAATTTAATGAATTAAAGTTTTTATATAAATATACATATATATTTTACAAAATTAAATTACTAAAATAAAAATAATATTTTTTATAAATATTTATTTAAATTAATTTAATTTTATATATAAAATTTAAAAAAATGATTTTTTCTCATAGTTGAAAGGTTAGAATAAAGTTTTTAGTATGAAATCGAGATTTGAATCTAAGTGAGGAAGATAAAAACTCTTCCACTCAACCATCCCAGATATTCCAATCAACCAATTATATATATATATATATATATATATATATATATATATATTCTAAAGATTCTAAATTTTATAAAACTCAAACCTAAATTATTTATTAATTATATTATTTATATAATTAGGGGCAACATGATCGGGAGGGGTGCTATATGGCCCCAAGAAAACAAAGGCGAGTGAATATTCATGGAGTCTCAAAAGAATTGTGAAAGCAACAGATCATAATATCTCCTCAATTTCTCTGTTAGGAGTTTTTGTCTTATTAATATAGCACTTGACGAAAGGAACTACCCAAAAAGATAGGGAATTAGATCATATAATGAAAATAAGTTGGGATTATGTGAATGATATGGGGTGGTTAAAATTCTTCCATGTGTCTAAGGAGTTCAATAAGGAGGCATAAAAGTGTGTAAATGAAGGATGTTGTCTTGAAATTGGAAATTCGGTTGTCGATTGGAAACCTAGGTTTTCTCTCATTCTCTGAGTTATTATTCAACAAAATCAAATAATAAATGGCCCTTTGGGAATCTACCATAAGAGAAGAAATAATAGTACCACTAAAAAATTAAAGAGGAACCAAATCCATTTGACCTCCCGAAGAGAATCCATCAATTCCCAAAGGTGAATATCCCACAATGAAACTAACATCAAATTGATCATAAAACCAAGCTTGAGACAAATCAAACTTACAAAGCAGATCCCAAAGGCCTCCACATTCAGTGGGCTTTGGATTAAACATATTGGAAAATCATTAATATATGAAGAAATTGTGTTAGTTAGAACAAATCAAAATAATATGTTAACAAAATTTGATGAACATTGATGTACTTCTAGGTAATCATATGTGTCCCAGACACATATTTAATATAAAAAATATCATTCTAGTTAATATATATATATATATATATATATATATATATATATATATATATATATAACAAACAAAAAAATGGAACAAATTAATAATAAACATTAAAATTTTAATAACAAAATTATTATGCATAGTTAATTTATAAATTGATGATGATGATGATGATATATATATATATATATATATATAGATATATATAGATATATAAAACAAAAAAAGGAACAAATTAATAATAAATATTAAAAATTTAATAACAAAATTATTATGCTTAGTTAATTTATAAATTGATGATGATGATGATGATGATGATGATGATGATGACGATTTAATCTTCAATCCTCTTAGGATTTAGCAAGTGACAAACTCTTTCATCCCAATGGGATTCTGGGAATTGACCAATGCCCAATTTCACTTTGAAGCTCATGAGAATTAGTTATTATCTTAGAAACGTTCATTTTCTTCTTAGCATTAGTCAAGATAGAACAATAATTATGGTTTTCAAGATTAGGGTTTCTCAACTCCTTATAATATCTTATCCTTTGTTTTCAACTATCTCTTTATTTTCCCCACAATTTCTCCTTAAATTTGGAAGTAACAATATTTGTAATACTATTCAGATTCTGCAATATGATCTCCTTTTTTATTCCCAAATGTCCCAACCAAGACTGTGCATCATTATGCCACCCTCGCTTGACACAAAGGTGGGGGTTTTGACTAGCGTTAGAAGCAATTTTAGGGAACCTCCTCACATCCATGTTGTATGACATCTTTTTATACATAAGATATCTGCACATGGGCATGCTTTCAATGGGGGAAGTCTTGCTTCAATCATGAGGATAGAGTAGGGAGAATCTCCTTTAATATTAAGGTTGTAGGTTATAAAATGATTTTGTATTTGTTCAATCTTCCTCCAAGACTGTCTAGATATAGTACAACACCAAAACTGACATCCATATAAAATACCGTGAGTAAGTCATTTTAGCATGAACATTGTAGTTCATAGATAAATATCTCAATGCATATATTATGTAAAATATTTTTATGTCAACGCATATTATATGTTTAAATGTCTTTGGAGACATTCAATAAAATTGGAATGATACAAAGAACTTTAGAATGAAGAAAATCAGATTTGAAGCAGTGTCACTATTTTAGAGTTTGAACCCTTTTTAATTTATATTTTTAGCTCAATTTTTCTTAAATCCAATAAAGATTTTTTGGACTTAGGTTTAAGTGATATATTCTATATGGCATTCCAAAATACACCTTACATAATGAAAATTTAGGCACTATATAGAGAGACAGGGAGGTTACACATTCATTAGATCCATCATAGATTAGATACATCCAATTTTCTTTCCAAACTTTGCATGCTAAGAGAGATTTGCATTGAAATGTTTTGATCCTCTGTACATGTTAAATTTGTGCTTAAGATAAATCTGTTTAAAAATGGTTTTTAAAATAAATTATTAATTCATAATTTAAAAGTATACGGAGGCAACAATGGCAATGACCTTGTATACTAAAGCCTCAATTTCACAAAAAAAAACAATAAAAAATCTGATATAATCTAATAATACTTTTTTTTTTTTAATTCAAATCACAGTTGTCAAACTTAAACTTTTTGGGTACCTCTTAATAGTGCTGAATCAATTACAACCATTACATAAATTATAACCCCATCTCCAATTTGAAAACATGAATAAATTATAAAAATATTCATAAATATTCACAAATAATGAAAACTAAATCATGTTGTTGCCCACCTGCAACAAAATCATCTTCCGTCCCACTGCGTACGGTGATTGACAGAAAATTGAACCAAAATAAGAAGAATCTGTAAAAAAAAATTATGCGGACAATGTTCGCGTTAATCGCCCGGACTGGAGGTTGGGAATGTTATGCTGGCAGCACGTTTGCGATTGCGGTTGTCCCTCGGTTTCGATCCCGTCATCTCGCGGAGCATCGGCGAAAACCCTCCACTCTGTGTTCAAGAATATCTCCTGTCACTGGACCGCAATTTTTGAGGATTGTGATCCACTATTCAAGAACGCCTGTTTTTCACTTGAGAAGCTTTTAGACCTCCCAGGCATATCAATGGTGGTTTCTGACATCGACGAGATTCCGCTCGTGGACGGCCCTTCGTCCATGGCGGTTTTTGCTCCTTGAGACCTGTTGGTGTACATGCACTTAGACTAGCTGTGTTGGTGTACATGCACCTAGATTAGCTCCAGTTAACTTATTGCTTGCATGTGGCACATGTACACATTAACATAAGATAAAGCACACTTAGCTTTAGTTAGCTTTAGTTATTGCATGTACAACTAAGCTTAACTTAGTTGCTTTTATGTATTTATTCTAAAACTAATATTGTAGAATTATTTTTATTCTTTTATCAATTCTTGCTCGCTTCCTTCCTTCTCTTGTAAGCTTCTTTATTGTTTTGCACATCTAGATCTGTGTATCTCAAAAATCTTACATGGTATCAGAGCACAGGGATTTGTAATCAATGCACAAGCAATCTTATTTGCAGGTTCAGAAGATTGAAGCAACAACAAAGAATGGAGTCTAAATTGGAGTTCCCACAATCGGAAATTCTCACTCCATATAATTATTTCGAGTGGAAGCCAAAGATTCAACTTCATCTCAGAAGTAGAGGCTTATTTCGAATAACCATGGAAACGGAAGTTGAACCAACATCGGCAATGGAGAAAACAAGATATTTCAATCGCATGGACGAGGCCTTCAGCATCCTATGTTTATCTATTTCTACGGAACTGCTATTTCATGTTGAATCATGTTCAACTCCAAATGAAGTATGGAAAATTTTGGAAGGATTGTTTGGAAAACAGGATGAAATGCAAGGTCACATTCTCGAAAATGAGTTAAACTCATTAGATCCGAGAAACTTTGAGAACATTCAAGATTTTTTCACAAGGTATAAAGCCTTGTTGGTTCACCTGAAAGGATGCGGAATCGACAAATCCAAGCAAGAAAATTAGTTGATTCTTTCCATTTTATCAAAACTTGGTCTAGAGTATGCAGTATTCATCTCTACATTCCACACAGTCAGATCTGCAACTGGTGCAGCTTGGAAGATGCCCTCACTGGATTCTTTTATTCAGTCTTTGATGCATGAGCAAGATAAGCTCATCAAAATGGACACACTTAAAAATTCCAAAGCGCATGCACTTACTGTGCATGCAAAAGGAAAGGCAAATTCCAAAGACCATCAGAAAGGAAAAGGGAAGAAGGATCATGATCCAAGAAAGGGAGGACATCCCAAACCCCCTGATGGATCATCTGGCTCAAAGGAAAGGAACGAAAGGGCAATCAATGTGCAATTATTGCCACCGTGGTTTTCATCATGTATCTGCATGCATGAAGAAGACTATAGATCTTATGGTGCAGACACTCCAGCAAAACAATCTTGGAGACCACATTCCTGAGAATGCTAAGAAGAAGTCTGGAGAAAAAGCACCAGATCCAAGAGGTAACGGGCATGCTTTGATTGCTCTTCATTCTGCACCACAAGAATGGATCATCGATTCAGGAGCTTCACATCATATGGCTTCTTCAAAGGAATCCTTTTCTTCTCTACATGCATACTCAGGTCCTCCCATTCTCATGGGGGATAATTCTGCAGTTGCAGCAATTGGACAAGGAAGAGTGCAATTCGAAGATGGAAGTTTTGAAAATGTCTTGCATATTCCAAGGCTTTCTGTGAATCTTCTCTCAGTGTATTAGATGACACACACAGGCAGCGCAAGGAAAGTGGAATTTACCCCAGATTCCGTGAGCATTTATGACATGCAAACCAATTTGAAGATTGCATCTGGCAAGGTAAATGATCAATCTCGTCTGTATACATTTTCTGATTTTTTTCCTCAATCAGATTCTATTTTGCTACTTACGCATGCAAATGAAGAAAGTAGGATTTGGCACGAGAGATTTGGGCACTTGAATTTCAGATATATGCAACAGCTTAGTAAGCAAGGGATGGTCAAAGGATTGCCAACCATTGAATTTTCAGATGGTGTTTGTAATGGATGTGCTCTTGGAAAGCATCCACAAGAAAAATTCGAGAAGGGGCATGCATGGAGAGCCTCTTCACCTTTGGAACTTGTACACAGTGATCTCATGGGTCCATTTCCGGTGCTTTCAATGAGCAAAGCAAGATATGTGTTGTCATTTATAGATGATTACACGAGATTCACTTGGGTTTACTTCTTGAAACTCAAGTCTGAAGTTTTTCAACATCTAAAGATTTTCAAAGCGCATGCGGAAAATCAGTCTGGAAAACGCATCAAAATACTCCACACAAATAATGGGACAGAATATGTCAACAAGGATATCAAGAATCTTTGTGATGAAGCAGGCATACAGTTGCAGCATACAGTTCCTTACACTCCACAACAAAATGGCGTGGCTGAAAGGAAAAATCGATCTTTGAAAGAGATGGCTAATTGCATGTTGCATGCAAGATCTCTTCCGTCGAAATTGTGGGCCGAAGCTATTAATTGTGCCTCATACATCCAGAACAGATCTCCTCATAAATCTGTTACTAGAAAAACACCTTTTGAGGCTTGGACTGGCATGCAACCTGAAGTTAGTCATTTCCGCATTTTTGGATCTCGAGCATGGGCCGGCATTCCTCCAGAGAAGAGAAAGGCTATGGAGCCTCAAAGCAAAGCATGCATGTTTGTTGGATATTCTGATGAAGTCAAAGGGTACAGATTGCTTGATATCCACACTGAAGAGCTCTTTATTGAAAGGAGTGTAAAGTTTGACGAAGATATTTCGCATGCACGAGTATATGAACTTGTTACCAAATTTTCATCACCACTCATTGATGAGTATGCAGATGAAACTTCAGACCAGCATTCTGATGAAGATGAGTCTTTTCCTGTGACCCCTGTTAGACCACCAGTTGTTGAACATCGAGATCATACTTCTACATGTAGTTCGGAAGATTCTCGACCACCTTCAACACAAAAATGGCGCAGCATGAGTGATATCCTTGATGATCCTGCCTCTATCCCTCTGTTTGAGGAAGATCCGCAAGCACTCTTAGCTATGGAGCCATCCATGCCCATGCATGCTTATATGATGCATGGATCTGATCCACAAAATTATGCAGAAGCAAATGGGCATCCTGAATGGGAAGCCGCCATGGATGAGGAATATAAGTCTCTCATTGAGAACCAGACTTGGGATTTGGTTCCGCTACCTTCAAATCGCAAACTTGTGAGATGCAAGTGGGTTTACCGGACCAAGAAAGCATCAAATGGCCAAGTTAGTCGATATAAGGCACGATTGGTAGCAAAAGGTTTTCAGCAAGTACATGGTGTTGACTATGATGAGACTTTTGCTCCAGTGGCAAAAATGGATTCCATTCGGCTAGCTCTCTCCATTGCAGCAGCAAGAGGAGGGGAGGTGCATCATATGGATGTGAAGAATGCCTTTCTTCATGGTGATCTCGAGGAGGAAATCTACATGGAGGTGCCACTGGGATACATGCAGAATTCATCTCTGGTATGCAAACTAAAGAAGTCTCTCTATGGCCTCAAACAGGCACCTAGAGCATGGTATGCAAAGATGGATTCTTATTTGTTATCTCAAAATTTTATACGCTGCAAATCTAATTCCAATGTTTATTTTCTGAATAAAATTGACTCCTTGTTGATCATAGTACTCTATGTAGATGATCTTTTGATAAGGGGTAGTTCAGCTTCTGTCATTACTAACATCAAAACTGCATTGCATAAGCGGTTTTCTATGACAGACATGGGCTTGCTAAATTTCTTCCTTGGACTAGAGATCCATCAGCGTGATTCTGACATTACCATTTCTCAACCAAAATATGCCAGAGATCTTTTGGCACGATTTCACATGAGTGACTGCAAGCCAGCAGCCACACCTTTCTTATCAGGGATAAAGCTTGAGAATGGCAAAGACACACCATTGGTTGATTGCACATTGTATCGCCAGCTTGTGGGAAGTCTTCTTTATCTCACTCACTCCCGTCCTGATCTCTCCTATGCTGTCGGAGTAATTTCCAGATACATGCAGGAGCCACATGAGTTACACTGGAATGCTGCAAAGCGCATCCTTCGATATGTCCAGGGGACAATCACCTATGGGATTCATTATGCAGCCAATTTTTCTTTGAATCTCATCGGGTTCACAGATTCAGACTGAGCTGGCGACACCATTGATCGCAAGTCTATTTCCAGTTATGTACTTAGTTTGGGATCCGGCCCAATTTGTTGGTCAAGTAAGAAGCAGGCTGCCATTGCTTTATCATCAGCAGAGGCCGAGTATAGAGGAGTAGTCAATGCCACTATTAAGGAAATTTGGCTACAACATTTCCTATCTGAGCTTGGGATTAGTGTCCATCATCCAACTATCATCTGGTGCGATAATCAAAGTACGCTAAAGTTTTGCAGAGATCCAGTGCAGCGGCAGCGTACCAAACACATCGAGATCCACATGCACTTCATTAGAGAACTCATTCATGATGGGATCATCGATCTTCAGTATTGTCCTAGTTCCGAGCAGATTGCTGACATCTTCACCAAGACTTTCACTGAGCAGAAGTTTCGATTCCTGCGAGATCGTCTCGGGGTGAAGGACACGACTGCCTAGCAGTTGTCTTTTCTCTACTTTTGCATTATATTTTGAGGGGGGTTTTTCTTCCCACTGGGTTTTCCCTCTTTCCTCCTTTTTATGCATTGTATATGGGTACCTAAAATGGCCGTGTTGCCGGGACTCATTCATTTTGCATCACACTCATCTAAGTTATGCTTAGGGGGGGGGTGTTGGTGTACATGCACTTAGACTAGCTGTGTTGGTGTACATGCACCTAGATTAGCTCCAGTTAACTTATTGCTTGCATGTGGCACATGTACACATTAACATAAGATAAAGCACACTTAGCTTTAGTTAGCTTTAGTTATTGCATGTACAACTAAGCTTAACTTAGTTGCTTTTATGTATTTATTCTAAAACTAATATTGTAGAATTATTTTTATTCTTTTCTCAATTCTTGCTCGCTTCCTTCCTTCTCTTGCAAGCTTGTTTATTGTTTTGCAGATCTAGATCTGTATATCTCAAAAATCTTACAAGACCTCGTTTCCCCTTGTTCAAGTCCCGGTCCGATGGA
Organism: Pinus tabuliformis; assembly: GCA_031772625.1. NCBI lineage: Eukaryota > Viridiplantae > Streptophyta > Pinopsida > Pinales > Pinaceae > Pinus > Pinus tabuliformis. Next base: position 769,610,027 of record CM062815.1, read on the forward strand.
CGATGGTCTATTACCTGAAGAAATCAATTGTATGTTAATGGAAATCTCATCGGTAATATTATCACCTCCCCTCTGTCTCGGCTGGGTGCCCGTTCTGCAAATTGGGCAAGTTAGAATGCGAATGAAACCACATGTCGATACAATCTACGTGAAAACTATGTTTGCAATTGGGTAAAAGGCGGGCTTTCTCGTTCTCCTCGAATTCCGACAGACAGACTGCCCATTCGAGCGCGTCTTTGTAGCCCTGCGCTTTATAGACGAAGAGGGGCAGAGACTCTAAAACGCGCGCGTCCAAAGCCACGTTGCAGATGTTCAAAGGATCCTCGCACGCGAATAAAAATCGACGGCGCCGAGAGATATTGGTCCGGCCAGACAAAAACCTTCGCCGGTGTTGTCTGCGGCGGAGTCTGGCATAGACGCAGATAAATGACAGGATTAAGAAGACGGTGAAAACAACCACGAAAGTCGATCCCAGGGTGAGCCCTCTGTTCGCAATCGGCTGGCCATTCAAATTGTCCCCAGCTCCATAATACGGCTGCGGGAATCCGTGAAGATGGTCGTCATCCATGGGCGGTGAGGGATCTATAGGCGGTGAAGCGTCCATGGCCGGGGGCTGAATCTATCTTAGATTTCGTTGGCAATAAACATAATTCTCAAACACAAATTTAAAACATTTCTCGCATATGCATGGGATGTTAAAATTAAATCATAACACATACAGTAAAATATGAGGAATAGACGAGACGTGACATCATACATTAAAATATCGACAAAACACCGACATCGGGTTGAAAATGTATATACGATTGAAAGTCTTAAAAAACACACGTACATGTACGAAATTTGTCAGGGAAAGAATATATATTGTGATATCTATGTTAAGCTCCATTAATTTAACACAAAAGCTACCTTGATTTATGGAGTTGCAGCTTTTCTTAACTTATGGAAACCAACTGCAGTAGTTTCCTTAAGTTAAGAAAATCAACTGCAATTACTAAATTAATAATTGGGAGCTACTAAAGTGGTCCATTACTTTGATCTCATCTCTACCTTGATTTGTGGTTTTTCTAACACATAGCATTTAGAAGCTTGATGGAAGCTTAGCTATATGCTTATCTGTTGGTCCCCAAGCTCATATCTTAACCCCCTTCAGTTCTACACCATCTAGCTGAGATAGCAGAGCTCAGAAGTGCCTTTAGAAGTTTGTGTTCTTTTGCTTGGATAGAAGCTGGAGTGCTGAAGGAGAAGCTTGTGGACTGTGGCCTCCATCAATACATCACCGATGGCTGGAGGTAACTCGTATCCCTGGGCAATAAAGTTTAATGATTCTTTGAGTTTATTCCGCATGAAGAATCATTGTTAAAACTGTAGAATGTCTAACAGTTGGTATCAGAGCCTTAATTTACTTCTGCCTTGGTGTGCGATTTGAATAGCATTAGAAATTAGTTCTGTTTTTTCGAGGTTTCATGATATGAATCCGCGTTCGAATTGTGGAGAGGCGTTTTGAAAATGTATACTTTTCACTGCATGAAGCATTAGCATGAGGATTCTAAGCTGGTGCTTCTTCGATCAATGGAAAATATACGTGCAGTTTTTTTTGTGAAGCCAACGCTAACACTGTTAGCATGTTTTTTAAACTGCAAATTGTTGTCTTCTACTGTCTACGGCGATAAAGATAATGAAAATTGGGGCAAAGGTGATATGGAATGGGTAGAATTGAAGGGCAGAGGGAACTGGTGCCGAAGTGGTTTGAAGGTTGATGAGTGCTTTTAATGAGTGATATAAATTAGTGGGTTTATGGATTTTGAGTGTGCCGAGATTATCCAGAATCCGCCAAATAAAATTACAGATTCTCACTGCAAAGCAATGGCCACTACGGTGAATGCATTTGGAATGTTATGCATTACAGTATTCTTTAATAATTTATTTATTTTTACCGGTTCTCCCCCTCACATACTAGACGCCCTCCATGCATGCGCATCCTCGATTTGCATTCTTGTGCAAGTGTTTGGCTACAGAACTGAATATAATGTGAAAACTGTTATATTTTTTAGAGGGCTGGAAAAGGGATTAGAAGACGGGCTTTTTCCCTTTCAACATTCCCATTAAGTAATCAAATACCCGACTTACACTGTCACGAATGCCTAAATTCATCTGTTATCCAAAGTCTGATGCCAGCAATCCGTGAAGCCGTATCTTGAGCAATGTGGACGTTAACATACATGTCTTCATAATATACTGCCATCGCCTAGGATTGAAAGCAAGAGGGTCTGTGTAGTACTTGCTGTCCAAGTTGGAGAATTCATCAAATATTATGCACGTCCATCCTTTGGGAATCGTATATCCTTAAACAATAATTATGTATTCTTCCCTTCTTCGAAATGTAGTCTGCGCCCGAAGAAGTATTGATTCAGGGAATTTTGCCAATGACCATGTGGAGGTCCTGCTCCTGGGCCGGTTAAATCGCCCCGTTCAGCGTTTGCTGTTGCCCTGTTACGTATTAAAACTGGTTCGATTGCTGGATGCCAGATATGAACTTAACTCATTGAAACGGTTGATGTTAACCTGATATGAGTTCAACAAACACATCATGTTCCCCATTTTGTTTCATTTATTTATCAAAATGATGGTTTAAATATATTGCAAATGAGTGATATAATACATGGTGGAGAAGCGTACTTTGAGTTTAATTTATGTGCTAAATTTGATAAATGTATTAAATTCTTAATATATATTAAAGTTATTTGTGGTGGCATTAATATATGGTGTCACAATATTATTACAAAAGGGCCCAACATTGATGCCGAGCAATGCCCCAAGGAAGCTTTGATGCCCAGCAATGGCAATACAATCCTCCAATTCCATGCAATTGCATATCTTGCGTTGGATAAATAGCATATGGATCAAAATCAGTATAGCATTGGATAAATAGTTTTGCCATTATAAAAACGTTAATATATTAGCAGCAAGGAAACAAACGTATTGTTTTTGGAGCATATACATTGTAGCGTTGATATTGCATTGGTATTGCAGTGTTTTCGACCATTAGTGTTTTGACAGTGCATATGAATATGCGCGATTGACTGTAGGGTATGGCAGCGTAAATAGATACAGAAACCGCGTCCATCGGTTGTGTGAAATGCATGTATAAAATGTCTTATATTGTTTGTATTTTTGAGCGCTGGCTTAGAGGCCATTTTCCTTCCTTTTAATTTCAAATTGCTCCACGGTTATATATATTTTGGTTATATAACTTTACATGATTTTATAAATTGTATATTTAAAGTAAATGGAAAGGTCAATATATGACCTGATTCATTCAAGAACATTCATGACATAAAGGCTCTCACCAAAGTCTCGGGTATAAACGTGAAATGTTTGTGAAGTTTATTCTTTTTGATATGAGTCATGTTAAAGGAAATAGTTTATGCATTCCTAAATATTTCAATATTTCGATATTTGAAATAGTTTAGTCTTTGAATATTTCAAATTTGCAGTTTTATAATTTATAATTGGAACTGTTTGGAGGCTTTTAGAACCCAATGATATGATAATCTCCTGCCCTGAAGCCCCGGCTTTCGGCATGAGATCTATGACATGGAGTCCATTCTTTATTTATTTAATGGTAAGCTCAAATGGATTTTTTTCAATTGTGGACGCTTATTGGGATTATAGCCTAAGAGGTTTCCTTTTGATAAAAATAAACACGAGATCTTTAAAAGTGCTATATGAAGTTTTTTTTTATTTATATCACTTTTTGAAGATCCAGTGCTCCTTAACCTTTTAAGGTGATAGAGCATTTTTATGGAAGAGTAAACTTGGCCATATTTTCAAATGGATGTCTTTATGTAGCAAGGCTTCGTGCAGTTAGCAGCCTTAAAGACTTGCACAATTTGTGTGTTAGCGTGTGCCATGCTATTTAATATATGTTTATATGATGATTCTTGAATTCGTTAGCTGCGTCTCCTAATTCCATTTATCTTGTGATCAAAATAGCTTGTTTGCTGGTCTATTTTGTTGGTTTATAAACTCCAGGTTTAGTTTATAAATTGAACAATCAATTTGTAGTCATTTTCGGTAATACTGACTGCTTTTGATTTTGCTGGAGAATTATTACAGTTTTATGGAGTTTATTAAAATGTCATTTTGACTTACTCCTTTCAGTAAACATTATTTTTCTCTCTGGTTAAGTTTTGTTTATGAAACAAAATTAATGTCTAGTGATCCGTGTAATTTTAATTAATTAGAGAGTAGCCAAAGCATCTTTAATTAAATAAAATTATATATTGATTGGCAAGATCACATAAAGATTATTTAGACATTAAATTGTAATTAATTACACTGAATATAATAAATTTTATCCCACAGGAATTTTTATTATATTTATGTGATTAATTAGGATAAAATTTCATAACATACCCACAGGAGTTATGAATTAATAAGTTTTATCATAAAGTTTCATTGAATCTGCTTGAATTGAAAATTTAGGCCACAGGCAATTTTCATGTCATTTGATTCAATTCTTTTTAGCATGTTTTACATTGGTAAAACATGAAAGTTCATAAAGTTTTATTGAATCTGCTTGAATTGAAAATTTAGCCCACAGGCAATTTTCATGTCATTTGATTCAATTCTTTTTAGCATGTTTTACATTGGTAAAACATGAAAGTTCATAAAGTTTTATTGAATCTGCTTGAATTGAAAATTTAGCCCACAGGCAATTTTCATGTCATTTGATTCAATTCTTTTTAGCATGTTTTACATTGGTAAAACATGAAAGTTCATAAAGTTTTATTGAATCTGCTTGAATTGAAAATTTAGCCCACAGGCAATTTTCATGTCATTTGATTCAATTCTTTTTAGCATGTTTTACATTGGTAAAACATGAAAGTTCATAAAGTTTTATTGAATCTGCTTGAATTGAAAATTTAGCCCACAGGGAATTTTCATGTCATTTGATTCAATTCTTTTTAGCATGTTTTACATTGGTAAAACATGAAAGTTCATAAAGTTTTATTGAATCTGCTTGAATTGAAAATTTAGCCCACAGGCAATTTTCATGTCATTTGATTCAATTCTTTTTACCATGTTTTACATTGGTAGAACATGAAAGTTTATTAAGCCTCAACATAAGCATGTGATTTTTATTTTGATGCAGTAGTACAACCTGCAAATTTCTCTCAAATTCGTTCTGACATTCCCGAACTTGAGGAAGTAATCTCGTTTGTTTGTTATGAATCTGATATGGTTAATGTTAATATTAACACATGGTGGATTGATTCTGGATCAACAATTCACATTTCGAATTCCTTGCAGGGTTTGCAGAACCTAAGGAAGCCAGTGGGAAGTGAGCAAAGCATCTTATCAGGAAACAAGATGGGCTCGCATGTGGAAGCTATAGGAACATGTTATTTAGCTTTAAGTAGTGGTTTTGTTTTGGAGTTAGAAAAGACCTTTTATGTTCCAAGTTTTCTAGAAACTTGATCTTAGTCTCAAGGCTTGTACCTTTTGGATATTCCTTAAACTTTTCAGAAAAAAATCTTTCAGTCTATTCTATAAATCTGATTATGTTGGGAATGGTATTTTGTCTAATGGTCTTTACTGCATTAATTTACAAAACAATGTCACATATGATTCAATGCATGTTCACACTGGCACTAAAAGATGATGATTAATAACACTTCTTCATTAATGATTGATAACACTTCTTCATAAATGACATTCCCCTCTAGTCATGGTGAGCAATTGGTTTGCAAGCTCAAGAAGTCATTGTATGGTTTAAAACAAGCATCCTGCCAATGGTATTTGAAATTCCATAATGTAATTTCTTCTTTTGGTTTTGTAGAAAACATTATGGATCAATGTATATACCTGAAGGTTAGTGGGAGTAAAATTTGTTTTCTTGTTTTATATGTGGATGACCTTTTGCTAGCAACCAATGATAAGGGTTTGCTACATGAGGTGAGACAATTCCTCTCTGAAAGTTTTGATATGAATGATATGGGTGAGGCATCTTATGTCATTGGCATTAAGATCCATAGAGACAGATTTCGAGGCAACTTGGGTCTGTCACAGGGAACCTATATTAATAAAATTTTAGAGAGATTCAGGATGAAGGATTGTTCACCAAGTGTAGCTCCCATTGGGAATGTTGGGACGATGTCAGAGTGATCCAGGTTTAGACCACTGGAGAGCTGCAAAGAAAGTAATGAGGTACCTTCAAGGGACCAAAGACTACATGCTTATGTACATCCTGTTTGAGGCTGATTTACATGGTGTATGGCTTAAGAATTTCATTTCTGGGCTTAGAATTATGGATTCTATCTCTAAGCCATTGAGAATATATTGTGATAATTCAACTGCTGGTTTTATGGCTAAAAAAGTGGGAGTCGAAATAAACACATCGACATTAAGTTTTTAGCTATAAGGGAATGTGTTAAAGAAAATAAAGTGGTCATTGAGCACGTCAGCACTGAGTTAATGATCAATGATCCTTTGACTAAGGGCATGCCACCGTTTAAATTCAAGGATCATGTATTGAATATGGGACTTGGTTCCATTATGCAGTTTTTTCATTGTATGGACAATGTTAATGAAATTCTTAATTATTGTGATGTTTTTTCTCATATTTATGTGCACCTTAAGTTTATTTGAGAAAATTCATTTAAGAAGGACCAAGAATAAACATAAGGTTTATTCATTAAGATATTGTTGCCACATAAATTATAATAAGAATAAATGCATAGTAATACATGGAAGATAATACTCGTCATAAGAGGACTTATCGCCATGATTCCTGTATCTATTACTTAATAAAGATTGTCAATGGTTTTTGAGACATTAAGTTTGGAAGTATGGACCAAGTGGGAGAATGTTAAGCTCCATTAATTTAACACAAAAGCTACCTTGATTTATGGAGTTGCAGCTTTTCTTAACTTATGGAAACCAACTGCAGTAGTTTCCTTAAGTTAAGAAAATCAACTGCAATTACTAAATTAATAATTGGGAGCTACTAAAGTGGTCCATTACTTTGATCTCATCTCTACCTTGATTTGTGGTTTTTCTAAAACATAGCATTTAGAAACTTGATGGAAGCTTAGCTATATGTTTATCTGTTGGTCCCCAAGCTCATATCTCAACCCCCTTCAGTTCTACACCATCTAGCTGAGATAGCAGAGCTCGGAAGTGCCTTCAGAAGTTTGTGTTCTTTTGCTTGGACAGAAGCTGGAGTGCTGAAGGAGAAGCTTGTGGACTGTGGCCTGCATCAATACATCACCGATGGCTGGAGGTAACTCGTATCCCTGGGCAATAAAGTTTAATGATTCTTTGAGTTTATTCCGCATGAAGAATCATTGTTAAAACTGTAGAATGTCTAACAATCTATCCATTAATGGGTGAGTTGTATATCTTCATAGCTAGATAATGTATTGGATCAAATTTAACTGTTGCCAGCCTCAATTTATTAATGGGTAGCTATTACACTAACCAATATATACTGGTTATTTATCTCCTAATGAGTTGGAATTAATGTGAGAGAGTTAGATACGCTGACTACTAAATAATATACTTGCTCAAATCTAATTATTAATTGCCAAATTCTTTTTTTATATACTGGTTATTTATCTCCTAATGAGTTGGATTTAATGTGAGAGAGTTAGATATGCTGACTACTAAATAATATACTTGCTCAAATCTAATTATTAATTGCCAAATTCGTTTTTTTACAGTATAAAATAAATAGCCATCTATTGAAGGAATATTTTTTCCTATGTTTGTTAAATATCTAAAAGAATACAACCCCACTCATTAATGAACGGATATCACAAAGATATATTAATGGTTTTCAATGGTACAAAATAAATAGCCATCTCACTCAAGGAATGGATTTTCCTTATTTGTTATATATATAAAAGGAGAGTAAACTCTTTAACCGCATCAAATAATGTCCACCTACAACTTATGGTTGGTGTGCACGAGGACACTCTTGCGTTGAATTTGTCGTGGAAAGATAGTCATCTATATAAGTTTATGGTGGTGCAGGATGTTACGTGACAAAATAGATAGCCATCTCAATGAAGGAATGGATTTTCCTTTCGTGTGTTTTATGTATATAGATATATATAAAGAAAAGAAGAAAGAGTCAACTTCTTAACCACTTCAAATAATGTCCACCTGCAACTTATGGTTGGTGTATAAGGACATTACTCGTGTCTTGAATTGAATTTATGGTGGTAATGTGGTGGGATCGTATGTGGAAAGATAGTCATCTATATAAGAGTTTAGGGTGGTGGATGCTGTTATGTGTACAGAGATGAGGTTATTTTATGTGTATGGAGAAGAGGTTATTTTATAGCGGTTTGTGGATTTACTAAATTTGATATATATTGATGAGGTTATTTTATGTGTATAGAGAAGAGGTTATTTTAGAGTGGTTTGTGTATTTACTAAATTTGATATATATTAATGGATAAGTAGTGGTAAATGTGGAATTTTGTTTTTTAAATGTAATATATTTTTTAAAAGAAGAAGAATTGAATTTAAGATTTTTATTGTTGTTTTAGTGTATGTAATATATTTTAATATAGAAGTTTTAGGGATATTTTAATTGGTCGAGCTTTTGTTGCTAAGTACCTTGTTTATTGGGAGGTTACAAGGGCAAATCTCCTCGATGCCTTTGGGGTTAGGCCTGATATATTAGGGCACTTTTGATGGATTACTACCCGTGGAAGTAGAGGCCACTTGATATATGACTAAGCCCCAAGGGTTAGCTCAACTGGTCAAATAAGTGCCTCGCCGTTCGGGAGGTCACATCGTCAATTCTCCCCAAAGCCCTTGGGGTTAGACCTAGCTATTGGCTACGGGCTTGATACCCTTGATGAAGCTCAGATATTTCTATGGATGTAGCAGCCACCCAGTGACCGTAGGTGTCCCTGTGGGCAATTATTAGTGAATGTGAGGCATTTTAATGGATAATATTGGGTGAAGATAGTGAATGTAACTCCTCACAATTAATGACTTTTATGAATCTAAATGGAAAGTATTTGGTGAAACTGACATGTCATATTTGAATGAAGAATCTTGGAAGGTCTTTGATGAACTTAATAATTATGTATGTTTTAACCATTTGACGCAGGGGTTTGAGATTGATTAGGAAATTAATTGGACGATCATGATGATATTGGATGAAGAATTCTATAGAGTAAATACTCCTTCACTGTTAGCCATATACCTATGATATTTGGTGGAAAATCGTGGATGTAAATTTGGTAGAACCCTTCGGTTTAGGCCTCGAAGATGGATTAGGGTATCAAGTGGATGATCCTAGATTATACTAAATGAATTTGATAAAGTAAATATTCTTCATCCCTACCTAGACATATGACACTTGATGGGCTGGGTGCCCATTCTGGAAACCTATATTTTCTCAAATTCCTTGAGTTATTCTTCAGCATAATCAAAGAGGAAATACCCCTTTGGGGATCTATTATAAGAGAAGAAATAATAACAGCAATAAAAAATTAAAGAGGAACCAAAACCATTTGACCTCCCCAAGAAAATCGATCGATTTCCAAAGCTAAATATCCCACAATCAAACTAAGGCCAAATCGATCATAAAACCAAGCTTCAGATAAATCAAACTCACAGAGCAAATCCAAAGGCCTCCACATTCAGGGGGCTTTGCATTACATAGAATGGGAAATCATTAATGTATGAAGACGTGAGTGGAAATTTTTCCCAATGAGGAATCATACTCCATTTCCACCCACACTCCACACTACAAACTCACAACAAGAGTAATGATAGAATGAAACAATCCTTGGCAATGGTAAGCACAAAGGCATTTTCAACTTGGTGACTTTATGTCATCCTTATGGGTAGGTATTTAATGAAATATTATGATGTTGAAAGGTACGCCTAGTGTGGTGTTTTTCCCTAGGCTCCACATGCTTCAATTTTCCAGCATATAAGAATTCTAACTATAGTGATATGCCTTTGGGGCATGCCTTTGGAAAAAGTAAGAAGGTTTCTAGATTACGTCAGTGGCAAAGCTCGATCGCCTCTCTTGTAACTTTGATGTGAATTGGCAAGAGCTCCCCCTACTTAGAAGGAATGGGAACATGCATATAAGTGGTCATGCAAACAAACAAATTCAGAATATTATTGACATTGGTCGTATAGTTACAACCAAGCTCACCCTCGCTAACTCCTGCACTACGTAAAGGAAACTACCCTAGACTAGTGTTCTAAACTTTTTGAGTAAAAATATATCTCATGTAACTCCCTCAGGAAAAAAATTGTTGGGAAATGAAAATTTTAGTTTCAATTGTGAAAGAAGATCTCCCTTTCTCCTGTCTTTGTTAGAGCACCAAGGCTTATTTAGGAAAGAATAGAGAAGGAAAATAAGGCCCAAAAGGAACTAGATTTGCAGAGTGAGTGGGATTTCTACCTCAATGAATTATGAATGTGGGAAAGCTGGAGTGATTTGGACATCAACATATAAAATTAATAAAGGTGAGATGGAGGTATTTGTGTAGCAGTTGATAGAGAGAATGGACTCCATGTAAATTGATTTCATGACTCTAAACATGAAGGATACTGAGAAAACAACTACAATTGCATCCTTAATGGATTCTCATAAAAAAACAAAAATTCAATCAACAAATCAAGATAATGAAATGGAGACTTTGCATTAAAAAAATGAGGAATTGCAGTTGAATTTCATGGAGCTCTAGGTAAAATTGAGTAGAATGGAGGATTGTCAAAATGCATCCACCAAATCTAGTGGTCGATCATCAAATAAGTTGTTACATCTAAATGATCCTGTGCATCACATGGGAAGTCTCATCTTCATTTCTGATTAGTGGAAAAATGAGTTGTAAATTTTGTATCTTAGGGGGAGATTCTATAAGGTATACACCTACAAAGAGCCTTTCTTCTCTTTTTCGTATGAATTCTATGAAGAAATTGTGCTATATAGAACATATCAAGAGAATATATTAACAAAATTGGATGAACATTGATGTACTTCTAGGTGATCATCTGCGTTCCCAACATAGATTTAATATAAAAATTATCATACTAGATTATAATTTTTTTTTCCCATAGGAAAATTTGTAATTTTATTAATAATAACAAAATTACATTTTGTAGATGCTGAAGCACATATCCAAAAGTAGGTCAATAGACTGTTTTCAAAAAGAAAAAAAACTAGAAAGAAAGTAACCGGAAGAAAATAATGTACATTTGGGGAGAAAATTATGCTTTCTCCCTTTTTTCTTCTCAACTTTTCACCACTCCCCTTGAGTTGGCGAGGATGAAAACAGTACGAGAGAAGTGTCCTCCACAAGGCGAGGATTTTCCTTGTCTGAATCGGAGTGGTTTGAAGAATGGTGTCTTTTGGCTCCACTAGTGTCCGTTGTGTCTGGTATCTTCTCCGGCAAAGAGTCCATCATATCATGTGGTACAAATTCCTCAGTTTCTAGCACCTTGTGTGTCTGATTGTTCGCTTTGGGAATGGGGTGTTATTTTTCCATAGCTTCCTCCTCAATAAGGACATCATCAAGATCTGGTGGAGGGATTATTGCCTCCTTATCCTCTTTTGTTTCTTATTTCTTCTGGTGTCTTTTTTGGCTTGTGGGCAAGTACTAAAAAGGTGACCTTTTTGTTGACAGCCATGACATCGGAATGTCATATTCTCATAATATAGTGGTTGTTTCCATTGTGTGTTGTTATGGATTAGAATTATGCTATCAGGTAAGCCTTGACTAAGATCTACCTCTACACAAATTCTGGCAAAGGTATGTATGCCTCTTGAGACTCTTTCCATGTCTAGCTTGAGGAATTTTCCTATCGCATTCCCCAATCCTTCAAAGACTTTGGGTAGCCAGAAGTGTAGTGGGAGGTTGTGTATCCTGACCCAAATAGGCATTTTTGAAACTACCATAGTTGTGGCATCAAAACCTGGGAAACAAGGAATCATGAAGATTCCTGCATTGCCCTAGAACCATGGTCCCTCATGGAGGACATATTCCCTTTCCTTGACTGTGTCGAATTTCACCATAAAAAAACCTTTGGAGCATAAATGGATGTCACAATTTGTTGTCCATGTGGAGAAGATCCATTGTTGTAATGCATCTGATTTGGGCCAAAAGTCATTGAATCTACATATGACAGCATTCATATAAAAATTAGTATAAAATTTATTTACCTCAGGCAGAGAGATTATCAGTATTGGGATCTGCGTTTTTTGCTCCACAATGTAGGGTCCAGGTAGATCTTGTGGTGGTGCTAGTTTGATTATGGCTTCTCCCTTCCCTTTGACCACATCCTTGAAAGAACCTGTGCCCTTTGAGTTAGATCCAAAGCTTCAACCTCTTAGCCTCGTGTTTAGGGTGATGGTTGAGTCTGTCACAATTCCATAGTCCTACACTGTGTATTGGTCTCATAAAATTTGTCCTGCATATATCAAGCTTTCCATGCTTGTTGATATGCCTATATGTGCTTGTATTTCATATTTTATATCTTTTATCAGCCTCCCCTTCCAGGTTCACTTGCAAATTGTTCTTCCTGAAAGAGTTTTGATAAAGATTTGTATCACTAGATTATATATATATATATATATATATATATATATATATATATATAATTAATAATAAATATTAAAAGTTTGATAACAAAATATATATATATATATATATATATATATATATATATATATATATATATATATATATATATATATATATATATATATATATATATATATATATATATAGATATATAATTAATAATAAATATTAAAAGTTTGATAACAAAATTCTTATGCATATTTAATTTATAAATTTACATAAAATTTGATGATGATGGTGATGGTGATGGTGATGGTGATGGTGATGATGATGATGATGATGATAAATATCTATCAAACCTTAAGAAGGTAAGAAATTAATTGAAATCTTTTACCATTTCATTTATATGTTAAAAAATTGAGAGAAGCATTCCAAAAGAAACATAATTTTGTTGGCTTAAAAGGTAAAGAAGGTTGGTAGTGTGACAAATATTTTGAAATTTAGATTGAATGTGAGTATAATATGGACAATATAAGAGAAATTTCTTTTAGTCTTCAATCCTCTTAGGATATCACAAGTGACAAAATCCTTCATCCTAATGTCATTCTGGGAATTGACTCATGCCCAATTTCACTATGACGCTCATGAGAATTAGTTCTTATCTTGGAAATGTTCATTTTCTTCATAACACTAGTCAAGGTAGAAAGATAATTTCGGTTTTCAAGATTAGGGTTGCTCACCTCCTTATAATATCTTATCCTTTGGTTTTACTCTATCTCTTAATTTCCCCCACAATTTCTCCTTAAATTTCGAAGCAAAAATATTTTTAATACTATTTAGATTTTGCAATATGATCTCCGTATTTATTCCCCAATGTTCCAAGCAAGATTGTGTATCATTATGCCACCCTCACTTGAGACAAAGGTCAGGGTTTTAACTAGTGTTAGAAGCAATTTTAGGCAATCTCTTGGCATCAATGTTGTATAACATATTTTTATACATAAGATACCTACATTTAGCCATGCTTTCAATGGGGAGGAGCATCTCCTTTAATATTATGGTTGTAGGTTATAAAATTCTTTTGGATTTGTTCAATATTCCTCTGGGACTCTCTAGATATACTACAACACAAAAACTAATATCAATATAAAATAACGTGAGTGACAAGAGTATCGAGGAGAAACTTTTTTAATCCCAAATACAAATATCTTCCAACTTCCACTTATCATTTTCTTAATTCTATAATTCCAATTGAAATTGTGATGAATGTTAGTTTTAATATATATGTATGAAGGAATTTCCTCCAAGAAGAAATTGTCATAGATAAAAGTGTCATAGCTGATCTTTTTCGATTTAATTATCATGACTTTAGTTTTCTCAACGTTAATAGTTATTCCCATCTTGGAGCAGAAATATTGGAGGATTTTGAGTTGCTTTCCAATATTTTAATGGATCTTTGCTACAAGAAAAATATTATCATGGTAAAGGAAAAGAGTTATTATCATACGAGTGAGTGTGGGGCCAACACAACCTGCATCTTCCAGACACTCTTCTAGCTTATCAATGTACATGACAAAGAGGGTAATAGATAAGGAACACCCTTGCTTGACTTTGACATTGTGATTAATTTCTTCCAACCAACCTGTAATGAACCTCCTTAGCCTACCTAGGAAAATAGCCTCTAGGACCCCATAAATTTAAAATTTTTGTCTTAGTTACAGTTAAGATTTCACAGTCATCATGAGCCCAATGAGCCAAGGATCATAACTACTGTGAAATATCAAGGTGGAGAATCATATGCCTTGGGTGTAATATCACATGCTTGCTTGACATGCAACCCTTACAACAACTTTAATGTTTTCATGCAATATTCCATGTAACATTAATAGAACATTTCTTACATCTCTTTCTGCTATCATGGGCATGCATCATACTTTAGGCATAATCAAAGCTACTATTGTCTTTTCTATTATGCACATGCAAGAATACCTACACTGTCCCTAATTGGTACCAGGATGTAGGCATTTAGATTCAATTGTCATAGTTTATAATTCAAAAAAACCATTTATATTTTGTAGGAAAAAGGAAATCATAGCATACACCCATTAAAATATTTGACAATCCCCCTCACCAACACGTAATGGGATATTGCTTTGGGTCTATTGCATCTAATATACTTATGCAGAAGATTATTGATATAACTCATGCAGGGCATAAATAATATTACATCATTACACAACTAACAACATTAATCCATAATTGTTCGCTTGCACTAAAGTCTTAATGTATAAATAATATCACATAAGTTAGAGGCACACTATTTTCCTTGACACTGGAACCTTCATTAGGTGTACTTCATCACAATGAATATATTAGATAACCGGTACATTGACATCTATAATTACAAACTTACAATCAAAATCATTCATCATGTAAAGATATCATTCTCCCACACAATTAAAACAATAAACTGAAAGCGTTGAAACCATTTGTAGGATAGGGAGCAACATACAGTACAATCCACGCATGTGATACCAACTAAAGACTCACTTGGAGGGAGGAGCACCACCACCCAACCATGAATCACTTTTGATTCCCCTCGAGTCGAGGTTCTTACCAACGATCAACTGTCCTCAATTGATCAATGCACTAGGTATTTAATACCTTCTTTCATGATTTCATTTCCATTAGCGGCATCCAACTTTTATGGATTTTTCCATTTGCCTAGGTATTTCTTGGAAAATCTCGTCTTTATCTCCTACAAGGCTTTTCCTCATAACAACTTGCCTTTATCTCCTGCAAAGCTTTTAGGTCCGATGGATCTTTATCTCCCATCCATAAAATGGATCACCAATCCATCCAATCTTATATAGAATCACATTCACATCTAGAAGCCTTATCATGAAAGATTCATCTCTATCCCATTCCTCAATGGGATTTGGCAAGAATCTCCTCTCTCATGATGCTCCACCCTACAAATGATTTATTTTATTAATTTATGTAATAAAAACATTTGATTTACATATTAAGTATAACCTAGCTTTCCTCAACTTAGGTTTAGAATAGTTTAAGCCATAAAGGATGGTATCTGATGAGCCCCAAAAATGGATAATTATATGGGCTCATTCAACCTCCTAATTCGAATTAATCCACCATTCTCATTAGTTTATTGCATGTTTTTTATTGTATTTATGCTAATAGAGTGAATTGGGTTAGTCATTATGCCAACAAGTCTAATGTGTGCTTTATGTAGTCTTTTTGGTCAATTTGGAGACAAAATCAAAGGTTTAAATGAGCACTTGGCAGCCAAATTCGTGGAAGAAAAAGGTGGAGGATTTGTAGGAAGGTGTCCCCTTCATTTATGGGCCCTTACCTCGAATTCTCCACCATCAGCTCGGAGTTCAAGGGCCACCAAATCAATTATCACAAGGGCAGCCAAGCAAGTGCTAGTAAAAGTGTTGTTAACTACAAGTTTTGGCAGTCGAGTTCCTAAAGTTTAGGAGGGCTGTTGGGGTCCTCAATTTGTATAAATAAGAGGACTTAGGGCTTCATTTCAGTTACTCACTTTGTATGCAGAAGTTAGCTAGTTTGTAGTTCGATTTTAGTCATTCTTTTAGTCATTTTTTAGGCAGTAAGTTAGCTCTGCATTTCAGCACATTTTCAAGTTTTCCTTGTGGATAGTTTTTGGAATGTAACTATTCTTTTGATCAATAAAGATGAATCCAGCTTTGCACCAGCTCTAAATCTCTCTTAGGAGGTTGTAGCTCTTGGGGTTGGGCCCATCTCAAGTGCCCAGTACCTCCTACTTTTATGTGTTTTCGCTGCATTCTTAGAATAAAATCTGCTATTTAGATTTAAATCTTGTTTTGTTATTTAGGTTGCTTTTGATGATTAAAAAAGTCTTTTCATGTTCAGATTTAGTTGATAGGTTAATAACAGGGAAGATCTTCAAAAAAATGGCCATCAAGCACCTCTGATTTCACCTCTCCCTCAGTGGGATCAGGAGTTGGGATCAAGGTGACCTTGCTACCACCAAAAACACTATCTTTGCTTCGCCATGCAATCATTAGTGTTCCATTTTTAATTGTAGAAGTTGGTTACATGTTCAAATTCTTGTTTGCTTCATTGCATAGTTATTTCATCTGATTTCAGTACAAATAAACTTCTGTTCCATTTCTTTGTTATTATCTAGGTCAAAAATAGACTAACGTAACTAGGTCTTTGATTTTCCAAATCCTTGTTTGTTTCGTTTGAAAAACAACTTGCAGAGCACCTGTTATCCTTCTTTATCTGCCCATTCTCCATCAATCCTGCCTGCTTCATCCTGTACTTATAATCCTTGCCTTACGTTTTCCATTTGCTCACTCTGCCCTAAATTCCCATATTGTTGTGCAACATTGCTCTACCTCTCCTTGAACAAATCTATCCATCCTCATCTCTCCTCAGCTCCATCCACCAAGTCTTGGACCTCCTCACACCCTTTTCTAACCTCCATACCCACTTCTTCACCTTTCTTCCTTCATCAACCCTCCAAAATCCCATTTCTGAACATCCTGTAGAAAAATTACAGACATCCTGTAGAAATTCCAGAACATCATGTAGAACCCCTACAGACTTCCTGTAGAGGCTCACGAATGAGGTTTCTTGATAGCCAAACTCTGAGACTCTCTATAAGGATTTTAGGGACCCCTTAGGCCCTCTCTGAACCTTCCGACCTCCTCCAAGCATTTCCTCTCACCAATCCACCTCTGCACAGTAAAAAATAGTCAAATCGCATGCATGATAACTCTCGCAACTTATTCAAAAATACAAAAAGATGTTTTTTTTTTTTTTTTTTTCAGATGTTACTGTAGAAGTAGCTTAGATACATGTATTTACCTTCCTAGAAGTAAATGTCATCTATTTCAGTAGCTTGCATCCTCTTTCTTGCATCAGTAGGGATAGCTGGTAAAATTAGGGTTTGCTAGGGTTTACGTTTCCTTTCAGCTTTCCAGTTTCTTTCTGCAAGTAGATTAGCCTTCTTTGAGTTATCTTTCATCCATCAGTTAAAAAGCTTCTTCTAAGAGATCATAGAAGTTGGCTTAAGCTCCTAGCGGACTTATGCCAGCTGACCAAGTGACAGCCGTGGTAAGAGCTAGTACTTGTGCATACAGCACCGTCGCTTCCAAGTTTGTTATGAACTACCGGGTTGATAAAAGTAAAGAAGGGAGTCCTAGGAGTTGCAACATTATTGCTGCAATATTGGGGCCCACCAGTATCACACCTAGCTTTCCCAATCTTAGGTTTACAATAATTTAGCACACAAGGAAGGATATCACACCTAGATTTAACTCATCTTAGGTTTACAATAATTTAGTACACAAGGGAGGGATGTTACATACTTCCACCCTTAAATTTTTCACCATCCTCAGTGTATCGCTACATCATGTCCTCATCCATAGGTAGCTAGTTTCTGAATCAACAACTCTGATGACTCTTCAATATAATGAAATATTTCTGATGTACATTAGTCACAAGGAGTGCTCCCAACACATCTCCTTCCATAGATACATCGGTCTCAAGGAGTGCTCTCCTTTCATAGCTACCTGTAACATTGTTTTCAAACCATTTGTGAGAATTTATAGATGCAAAATTTTAACTATGATAAATATCATAATATGTTACTTAATATTACTAAAGAAACTATTGCTTATCATTTATTTTATCTGAAGAATGCATGTTCTCTGCTTTCATTCTTCCAAGCCTTTGTGTTCTTGTCAAACACCTACTTCTTGCAGTCTCTCTGCATACAATACATCAGTTAGCATATTTTCCACATTAATATGCCTGCAAGGTCATAACAGATTAGTTCACATAACAATATATATTCATCGTAATTGTATGTATTCCAAACTGAAATTAACCCTGGATACTTATATCAATATTACTTTCCTTCTTCTGTGTAACCTCCAGGTTGATTTCCCTGCCATACATCTACCTAATGTCTTTATGCATACCTGCACACAAGGTATATACATATCATATTTCAATCATGTAACACATGTAATCATACAGGTACCGTATATACTGTTGTACATAGTACCATCTGTGCTAACACCTATCATACCATCCTCATGGTATTACCTGCATGACATAAACTTTATCAACATATTTTTCCACATGTTAGTATCATGTCAAACATTCCTTTATCTATTTCTAGTAAATAAAACAGTTGTACTTAGTTTATAAGGAACTTTCATGAGCATGGCTCATTTAAAAAAAAAGAGAGTTTTATGTCAAGTGTAGATCATTTCTTGATTTCATGTCGCTGTAACACAATATCAGTAGCATAGTACTGTATTCATGCATCTTTTCATCTTAATTAATTTATCTCGTATGAATTACCATTGCCCTTTTTATGCTTCAACAACTCAAAAACTCCACAATATAATTTACCAACATGATCATTATTTCAATCATGTTCTTCCCTTTTGCAAAACCCAAGACCAATACTGGGATCTGTCATGAGTTGCAAGGAAATTCCAACAATCTCTGTATAACTCAATTGAACTCAAGACTCATTCTTCCATGAATTCTTGTAATCTATCATCAACCAAATTATAAATACAATATCGTTACAAGGCTATACTACTGTAGACCCATGTTATTACATGGAAGATTCATACGCCTCATTATTATGTGTAGGTTTTTAGCATGATTCTTTCCACAACATGTTTATCTTGATGGCCACTCAATCAAGTTTATGATAACAACATAATAAACAATCGATGAAAATACGTGAGTATATGTATCATACAACAATAAAACAATGATACAACCATGTACTTCCTTTATTAAAGAAATTCATGCCCAACTATAATGTCAACGTCATGATCATATATGTCAATTTCATCAATGTTGATAAACAACAAATAAAATGCTCACAAGATTTCTCAATCAACATCTTCAAGATAACCATCTTTGAATACATAATATCATGCCTTATTTAGTCATTTTTACAACACTCAACCACCTACCAACCATACTCTACCAATAAGCCATAACCATCTTTACATTAAAATGCTATGATGAAAAGACAATAGAAAACTACAATTTGTGCATAACCCTTGACATGATAAGAATTATTAACTGTTATACCTTGTTAATTACACTGCATCTACAAATTCTTATACTATGAAACCTTCGAGAGTGGATGATTATTGCACCATCCTCACCCTTTCTCACCATAAGTATCATATACTATGGCATTGACCTTCACAGTCTATCATCTTCCTTTTTCGCCACTTGTTTATTATGGAAGATAGTTAAATAGGCCTTAATGATTTGGTTATAAGGATTTTCATATAGCAGTAGGAATTAATACCTACTAAGTTAATCCTCCAATCTAACTATAACCCTTTCAAGGTGTCATTAATCTATTGTTTAAAATATGAGAATTCCTCATAGTTTGCATTTCATTGTTGCTTATCTTAATCACCTAATAATTCATGCATGCTAATAATGTTTCACTACTTAATTTTTGTAGCAGATTTATCGTAAAATAAACCAAGCAATGTCCATGTCTTAAATGTAAGTGGCACTTGCCAATATGGTCTACTGCATGTATTATTCTTTAAAAATGGAATCCACATCCTTGTCAAACAATTTTATTAATCCCACTAACTCTCCTACGTATGAATCATATCAATTTTTTCTTCTTTTAGTGGATGAGTAATTATAGGTTGAAAAATTCATTTCTTAATACGGATTTCTCCATGTTTTCCACAGTTGTTATTACATTACACTGTGATTGGTGGTCTTTCATTATCATTTAATGAAATCAATGCTCCTATACTTCATATAAGTTCATATAACATGAATAGGTTATAATTACATTCAAGTTATAACACATCCATACATCATTCGTTACTGCCACCCAAATTTCTTATTTCATAATTTAAGCGCTACAATGTCTCAAAGAGCTTGTAATAACTATATAGGAGAATAGTAAAACAATGAGTTTGTATATTTCTCAAATCTCCCTGACCAACATATCAACCAATTTTACTACATTAAAACCTTGTACCAATGAATAAACATTGCAATGAATTAGAGCATAAAACCCTAAATGCCAATGTTGCTCCATTAGAGAATGAATGCACTATTTGGTATTAAGAAAAGAATGCAGTGTTTGCATTGCAATGCCTCTAATTTTCACACCAAGGAATAAACTCAGTGCGAACCTGAACACATTCAATGTTATCACATTAAAATATGTCCTACGCTATATAGTAATAATGTCATCTTTCTATGCTTCACCATTTACATGAAAAAAAATATCAACACTCTCCCAAGTTTTTCTTCTTTAATCTAATGCTCTCCAATGCATATGTATGCTCATGGACGTCAACATAGGCTAATAAATGCACAATTTTGAATTCTCTTTTGCATTCAAGGACCTCAACACATAGATTTTTTTTGTAGTTTAACATTATATATTAATAAACTATCATTTCCTGGTGAATATTTTGAGAGTTCTATTCGATAAAAGTTTATGCCTTGAACAAACAGTTAAGAGGAAATAGATAGACTCAAAGCCATAGATTGTGCCAAAAATGTCCGAATAGCACATTTAGTAAACCTCCTTTGAAAATCCAAGGTTCTCCAAAAACCCTAATACACAAATGACCAAGCATAAAGTACATCTCTTCCTCCTATAAATTACCATGTGCATGAAATGCATGTGAATGCATGTGAGGTATTATTATATTAGTTGGAACAAAACATTCATTACAAGTTACCTGGGTCAGAGACATATACTTTAACATTGTTTTGAGAACCTTTTTGGACCAAAGGAAGTTCTAAATTTACATGTTATTTCATGAAAATAAGTTTTTTAATTGGATTAAACTCACATATTTAACTAATTCAAAACTTTACTAAACCTAAGTATCAGTAATGTACAAAAGCAGTACAATTTATATGCATCACAAAATTTACTCATGCCATCTTTACAACATAAACAAGAAAAAAAAACTCACGTAAGTGAAAGTGTAATTCACCTGGAATTCTGATACGGAAATCTGGACAGTGCCACTCCTAGTGCATACAAAAATTTTCACACAGCACAATATATTACTTCTTTCCATGTCAATTCTTGGAGTGGACATGCCGTCCTTCTCTTCCAAACATAGTTCCAGCTCATCGTGTCCACGTCTTGAATTGAACCTGACGCTCGACACTTCGAAGGAATGAACATGAAATATGCTTCATAAGTTACGGTACCACCAAAAGTTGATGGTTGTCGAAGTGTCACATGAGAAATTGCACCATTGGCTGAAAGAATACAAACTGCTCTAGGCCCTTGTTGGGAGAATGCCATTATTTTGGTTGCAGCATCAGAGTAAAACTTCAAAGACTCTTCATGCACTCAAAATGTGACTTCCTCCGCCATGAAGCGGTGCATTTAATTGTAAAAATCAGAGAAGTCGAGAAGGTATCAGCTGCAAATGCAGACTACTGAAAGGCGCAGACATGTATTTTGAAACCTTAATGTGCAACACGATATTCTTATGTATACTCAAGGAAGCCATTTTTCATTCTTCACGTATGCTCGCCATTTACAACATCTCCCGCTTTTATTTTAGACTACCACTACATCTCTCCTTCTTCTAGTATCAAAAATATCATCAGAAAAATAAATAAATAATACTAAATAAATAAAATGTTTGGCTTTCATAAAAATTTGAACTAAATAAATTGTCCATCCACCTAAAACGTGAATGAATAATGCTCCACAATCTAAGTATTTGTCACCGCTATTATCAAAACGATCGATCTCCACACATTGGAAGTGATGGCACGATCTTCCTTATCTCACATTCACGGTAGTGGGTAAGCCTTCTCATTCTTACAGCCTCACACTTAGGCTCGACTCTCACAGCTTGAGATCGAGATTGCTCGTACAAAGATCGAGCTGGCTTATTTAGTTCTAATGCTTAGGAATGTAAATACTTGGTGGATTGTGAGGATTATCATTATGCTTTCAATGACGATTATAATTATCTGAACCTTAAAACTTATCCCTTATCCTTTTAAATTGCGATGAGCAAGCCATATAATGAAACCGCAGATTTGTCAAGGAAGAAACCTCTGGCTTTTCTTTGATTCTCATGTGACAGTGGAGCTACTCGATCCACACCTAATAGTGATTGTGATTTTTTTGAAATTGGCATGCATCGCTGCTTTTGCCCATAACTCAAGGATCTAGATTTTCCCAAGAAACATGCATGCTATATTGAAAACCTTCTAATCGTAGTCGAGGAAGCAAAATCAACCCATCGTTTTCTTTCACTCGAACACTGTGATAGTCTGTGTTTTAAAAGGAGAAGCAACATTCTTATACTAGTTTACTATCACACCATGACACACTCTACTTTTACCAACTTTTTATGGATAACGTTGCTATATTCATAAGCCAAAAGAAGAAAAGGAAAAAAAATCGGCTTTTATTTCCATATTCCCATAGAAACTGCAATAGTTGAGGTTTCGTGTTGGTAAAATCTCACCTTATCTATTCATTGTGTTTTTTCCTTCACCCAAAAGGTGGTGGACAAGGGAAATAGTACTTCATGATTTTTCTACATCCTATAATTGGCATGCATGGCTATTTTATGTCATTCGTTATCCTTTGAGCATTTTGATGAGCCCCAAATTTGGTAACATTTTGGGCTCATTTGGCCTACTTACCCTTGCTCAACCCTTCATTTTTCATCACTTATGCATCATTTTTTAGTATATTCATGTTATTTGTAGGAAGGAGGGCAGTCACTATTCCTAGGTGGCTAATACATGTTTATTTCAGGTTTTTTGACATTAAATGGAGCAAAACCACGCAGATGAAGGCAAGGAGACAGCCAAGGTGGCATTGCGGTTTTGTAGGAAGGTTGTCGACAACCTTGAATGGCCTTCCTCGTGATCTCCACCCCAACTCCGAGCTCCAACAGCTATCACCACCGAGCTAGAAGGCAACCAACGGATTCTAAGGGAACAACAGTTTACTTTTAGTTGGTCAGCCAAGCCCCACTAATTTAGGAGGCCAACTTGACCCTCATAATGTTTAAATATTGAGGCTGTAGCCTTCGATGGGAACTTTTGAACCTTTGTTGCAGATTCTGAATTACGAGCTATAGCTCTGTTTTGCTTTTTGTAAGCCATTTTTGGCATCTTATGAGACTGATGACTATTATCTTTTAATAAAAGGCAGGCAGATTTGAGTTCAATTCTGAGATCTTAGAGGAGCTATAGCTCTCAGGGTTGGGCCCAACCTGAGAGCAATAGGCCTCCTTTCTTTGTATTGTTACTTTTCTTTCAGCATTATATTTCTTTTCCTTCACATGCATTTGGAAACACAGTTTGCTGAGTTGAACTTCTTGGTGTGGTTAAGTAGGTTAGTTTTAGGAACAAAGTTGCTTTCAGTAGTTTAGATTAGAGTAAGGAGATTAGAGTGATCAGAGCTCCAAAAAAGGGTTGATTGCACACTCACTTCCACCTCTGTTTAGAGATTGGGATTGCAGCCCGTGCCACCCACCAAAAACACAGTTTTACATGTTCATGCAAGCTTTAACGTAATATTTCCGTTTGTAGAAGTGTCCATGCATTTAGATCTTGAGCAATAACTCTTTGTTTCAGCACCATGCACGATTTTCCCTTAAAAACGACATTGTTGTTCTTTGGTTTCTAATAAAACAGTTAGAGTAGGTTGATGACATTTCGGTTATACGCAAGACAGGGGTGATTTGTTTCATTTACACTGCGCAACACCACTCCATCGTTTCCTTATCCTTCTCAGCCGTGCCTAGGCCATCCACTTATCTCCCAGTTAGATCATTTGCCTCCCAACTCTTCTATCATCCACGTTGTTTTATCTTCTCGGCCTTCCATTGCCTCTACCCTCCTCTAGACCAACCAGCTTTACACACCCCCTCTCCATCTCACCTCTCTGTCCATAAGCCATCACAAGCTCCCCTCTTACCTCCCTATCCACCCATACATCTCATTCACTCATCCATCACCCAAAACTCCGATTGCAGAACATCCTGTAGAAATTACGAGACTTCCTGTAGAAATCCTGAACTTCCTATAGAATCCCCTGCAGACATCCTGTAGAAGCTTGCAAACACGGTTGCCAGGCATCTGAACTTTGTGAACTCCTGTGGAATGATGTTAGGGATCCCTTAGACCCTCTCAGAGTCCTCCTGACCTTTTCCAAGCCTTCCTCCCATTGATCTACCCCTGCACAGTCAAGACCCAGTAAGAAGCACAGTCATAATAACTCCCACAACTTGAGCAAAAATACAAAAACATGTTCTCTTCAAATGAAAGTAGTTTAGACACATGCATCTCATCTCAATAGAAGTAATGGCATCACTTTTAGAAGTTGCATTCCCACCATTGCATCATAAGGATTAAGCTGGTAGAATTAGGGTTTACTAGGGTTTCCATGTTTTGTTGGCTTTCAATTCATTCTTGCAAAGTAGGTTAATCTCCTTTGAGATAGCTTTCGTTCACCACTTAAAAAGCTTCTTCTGAGAACATATAGAAGTTGGCTTGAGCCCTAGCGAACTTGTGCCAGCTGACCAAGTGACAGCTGCGACAAGAGCTAGTACTTGTGCATACAGCACCGTCGCTTCCAAGTTTGTTACGAACTATCGGGTCGATAAAATTAGAGAAGGAAGCTCCAGGAGTTGTAGCATTATTGCTACAATACTGGAGCCCACCACATTTCTAGAGGTAACTGTATCCTCCCACAACCACAAGCTTTCGTAATTTTCGTGCTTTGGATGCGGTGTTACTTATGCATTACCCATAAATCATGGGTCTTCAACCATCCTTGACTAGTACAATCCATCAAACGACTTTCATGTATTAAAAGTACAACAGTGTATACAAAACACGCATATCATTGTAGAGATGTGTAGTTTTATTTTCATAGTGAGACTAGTTGTCCTCATGGATAACCCCTGTGACCATTTAGATACTGTCTCAGAGATATCCCAATGATTTTAAGTGTATTCCATATCTTAGAACATAAATTCATTTTAACAGTTGATCTTCCTCACCTGATGATTGTCTTTTGCAGGCAGAACTATGCTTTGTCTCGATGCATCTGGCAAGAATTTTCATCTAGAAATATCATAATAATGGAAGAAAACTGCCTTGCCATTTTCTCAAACAAAATCACCCTCGGTAAACTGTTCGAGATGTAGGGTCTCTGAACACATGGACACCATCAAATTCTGTAGAGAATTTGGCCTAGAAACCCTAGTGCTTAACAAGATATGTTGACTTTTCATACCCACATGGTAAGTTATTTTCATGAAAAGAGACAACCGTCGTTCTCATGAAACATTGACTGTCTTACAATTTCCTAAGAGTAGGAATGAAAAACATTCAAGGTGTGGGTATACAACTCATTTCATAGACCATACATGTGCAAAACATGAGAGTATTTACGCTCCTACTTTTTCTTCTTGGACTGCAAAAGTCGAAATTATATAAACAACACAAAATCCATGTCTGTCTGTTCAAAAACCATGACTCCTAACCAATTCTCTTGGGATTAATCTTCCATAGCAAGGGTCGTTAGACAGACCCAACTCTTTACATGCGCACACATATAACTAGGCATTCAATTTACCCCGAAAGGTGAAAATAACAACCCTTCTTAATGACATTCATCACCAATGCCATATCTCAAATTCTCATATACATAAAACCAATTTATTTATTAAATCTTAACATATAAAAAGGAGAGGGTATATAAGCATATTCAATAAAATAATTTTCTTATGTCATAATTTTGACATAATTTTCGGTATAGAACCCAAATGGGATAAAAGGAATACATATTTCCACAATCCCCATATCTATATATAGATATATATATATATATATATATATATATATATATATATAGATATATATATATATATATATATATATATATATATATATATATATATATATATATATATATATATATATATATATAAATATAGAATTAACATATGGAGGTTAATCGTTCCTCAATAATTCCATGTTAATATTTGGATTCTTCTTTAAAAAGTCTCAGTTTCCCTTGGCGATGAAAATTCATTATGAATTTCATAGGATTTAAATTTCCTCGATAGATTTTGGGTTACTGTTCATAATTTTTTTTTTAATGAAACTTGTTAGCAAAATTTTATAGAGGTAGTAGAGTCCATACCCTGCAAGGTTTGAACTTTTCTCTGATACCATTTGTAACAAACCTCCTTAGCCTACCCTGGAAAATGGCCTCTAGGCCCCCGTAAATTTAAAATTTTTGTCTTAATTACAGTGAAGATTTCACAGTCATCATGAGTCCAATGAACCAAGGATCATAACTACTGTGAAATATCAAGGTAGAGAATCATATACCTTGGGCGTAATATCACATGCTCTCTTGACATGCAACCCTTACAACAACTTTAATGTCTTCATGCAATATTCCATGCAACATTAATAGAAAATTTTCTTACATCTCTTTCTGCTAGCATGGGCATGCATCATACTTTAGGCATAATCAAAGGTACTTCTATATTGTCTATTATGCACATGTAAGAATACCTACACTATCCCCAACCGGTACCAGGATGAGGGCATTTATATTCAGTTGTCATAGTTTATAATTCAAAACAACCATTTACATTTTGTAGGAAAAAGACAAATCATAGCATACAACCATCAAATTCTTTGACAATCCCCCTCACCAACACATAATAGGATATTTCTTTGGGTCTATTGCATCTAATATACTTATGAAGAAGATTATTGATATAGCGCATGCAGGGCATAGATAATATTACATCATTACACAGCTAACAACATTAATCCATAATTGTTCGCATGCACCAAAGTCTTAATGTATAAATAATATCACATGAGTTATTTTCCTTGACACTGGAACCTTCATTAGGTGTAGTTCATCACAATGCATAGATTAGATAACCGGTGACTTTCCCTCTATAATTACAAACTTAGAATCAAAATCATTCATCATGCAAAGATATCATTCTCCTACACAATTAAAACAATAAACTGAAAGCATTGCAACCATTTGTACGATAGGGAGAAACATACAATACAATCCATGCATGTGATACCGACTAAAGACTCACTTCGAGGGAGGCACACCACCACCCAACTGTGAATCATCTCTAGTCCCCCCTGAGCCGAGGTTCTTTCCAAGGATCAACTGTCCTCAATTGATCAATGCACTGGGTATTTAATACCCTCTTTCATGATTTAGTTTCCATTAGCGATGTCCTGCTTTTATGGATTTTTCCATTTTCCTAGGTCTTTTTCAGAAAAGCTCGTCTTTATCTCCCACGAGGCTTTTCCTCATAAAATCTTTCCTTTATCTCCCACAAAGATTTTATGTCTAATGGATCTTTATCTCCCATCCATTCGATGGATCACCAATCCATCCAAGCTTATTTAGAATCACATCTAGAAGCTTTATCATGAAAGATTCATCTCTATCCCATTCCTTAATGGGATTTGGAAATAATCTCCTCTCTCTTGGTGCTCCACCCTCCAAGTGATTTATTTTATTAATTTATTTAATAACACATTTTCTTTTCATATTACATATCACCTAGCTTTCCTCAGCTTAGGTTTAGAATAGTTTAACCCACAAAGGAGGGTATCACACCTAGCTTTCCTCAGCTTAGGTTTAGAATAATTTAGCACACAAGGAAGGATATCACACCTAGATTTAACTTAGCTTAGGTTTAAAATAATTTAGCTCACAAGGGACGGGTGTTAGACAACCCTTAGTAGTCCTAATATTCACAATAAAATTCTCATATAACCTTGTCAGAACAACCCTCAACTTAAGGAACCATTACCTCTTATGGCCTCTTACATAGATTTTTCCTAGGAATGGTGTCAAAAGATTTTCTAAACTAAAAAAACCAATAGAAGAGATCAATTTTATTATTTTATCATTCCTATGAAATTATCATAAGAGTAACAAGATGCTCCAAGATTGAAAAAAATCTCCTAAACCCAATGTGGTCTACGGCTCTTTTACCATGGGGTTCAAGCTAAATTCTAATATAAGTTTCCAAAATAAGCCCACACAACTTGGCTGAAATGTGACTAATCAAAATGGTCTAGTAATTAGACGAAATGATTTTATCCCCACTATTAAAGATAAGCAAAATATGGATTCACATCCAAGGATTAAGGAAGTCTTGATTTATTTCCAAATTAAAGAGCGTGTATATGTGCGGGATGAGGATAGGTTCTCCCAATTTTAAATTTTAAACTTATTGGCCTTCAATGTCCTTAGCATCCCCATTTACTAAGTTTCTTAATGCCAACCTTAATGTATTCCAAAGAAAATATATTATTGCCTATAGAGACTTTCAAAATGATGTACATGGTGTTAGGGGATTCATAGATGTTTTTAGGGTAGATATTCTAGTTCTTCAAGGGAATCAAATGATTTTATTTAGTCTTACAAATTAGAGTTTTTCTCCAAAAAAATTAGGATCAAACTAAAAATTGTGATAATAATAATATATTTTTAAAGTCATGATTAGATTAGATACCAAATTGATGTATAAGACTTCCTTATTTGTAAAACAAAAAACCTCACTTCATACAATAAATTGAATATTAAAAGTTATAAAATTATACAAATTACTCTAAATTTATAACCACGAAAAATTTAGTAAACAAATTATTTAGGCCATACATATCCAATCAATTTCTCCATTATGTAAATGTTACAAACTTATGATTATTAATTTTAAAAATTAAATTTGTAAAGCTCAAATAATGTTGATCAATTAAATTAAATTGAATAGCACGTTTGAGAAGCATTATGATTTTTAATATTAAATCTATGAAACTCTAACATTGTTTATAACTTTGATGAGAACGAGCCGTGGACATAAATCTGACAATTAAGTGAGCCATGCTAAAACAATTTTAATTAGAAATATGTTGCAATAGTGCAATAGTGTAATTGCATGGTAAAGATGAAATTTTACCATAGGAAAAATGTTATAGTAAATGATAGGTAGAAAATCGGTGAAAATTCGATTCTTATTCTGAAATCAAGAGCAGTAACCAAATAATCCTTTCCTTTTTAATTATTAATATTAAATATTAATAATTAATTAATACTTATTTATAGTTTTGAAAATTAACCAATATAATACACATTTTAATAAATAATAATTATTATTAATTCTTCTTATTATTATTAATAAATATTAATAATTAATAAATATTTTTTACATTTATATAAATTAACAAATATAATACATATTATTATATTTTAATACACACTATGATAGTAATTAATATCAATTACTATTATTAATATCAATATATAAAATATATATGTTGACAATATTAATATTAATATGATAATAATTAATATTAATTACTATAAGTTTTATTATTATATAAAATATGTATTTTATTAATATTAATATTAATATTATGAAATATTGTATATGTTAAATATTAATATTAATTTATATTAGTATTAATATTAATTCTTATTATACGTAGTTTTATGATCTGGATTATCCACAGTTTCTAGTTCATTCTGCCAACGTTTCAAATCCCAAAGGGGGTCCATCATCAGGACAAATCAGAAAGAATAGGAATGAAAAGCCAACGTTTCAAATCCCAAAGGGGGTCCATCATCAGGACAAATCAGAAAGAATAGGAATAAAAAATTATTGAGAGAAGAGAGCCTTGCGACCAGGATATAAATAAACCAAGAACCCTAATTTTATAAAGGCCGACACATGATTCCTAATTTGTATTAATTATTATTTTATTTTTATTAGTATTAATATTTGTTTATATTTATATTCATATACATTGAAAAATATAATACATATTGAAATATGTATTATTAGTATTAATATAAATAATATATTATGAAATTTTATAGATATGTTAATATATATTAATTATTAATATTAATTAATATTAATGTTAACTAAGATTAATAGATCTTATTTTATATTATTATTATTATCAATATTGATACAAATAATCTTTAATATTAATTAGCAATTTGATTAAAACTAGTTTTTTTTTTTTTTGAGAATTTAAGAACTTAGTATTAATCAAGAAAACTAAGTCATACAGATAGTCTTATGCACATAGAGGGAGTTTCGAGAATTATATCTCAATCTCTACCGCTTATAGCAACTAATATTGATTACATACATATAAAAGTTCTTATCTCTTGACCTTTTTAGGCCTAGAAACCTTAGAAACAAGGAAACATTATAACTCAGATTGAGACCATGACCAAAACACCGAGGAAAACACCACCTTAGCTACTTTTTGATCATCCACGAGCACCCACCAAAACACCACAAGATAAATTCCCCAAGGGCGTCACTGCCCTAATCATACCGCTGAAGTGAAAACACCACCGTCAAACCACAAAACAATAGATCATCAATGCGAGACCCCTTCGCTACGAGGCCCCATGTAATACAAAACCCCGCACCAGACAAGATGTGCTAGAATCTAAAAAAAGGGACCATATCCAAACTAAAAAAATACAATATCTCACCGCAATCTTAGGAAAGATAGGCTATTTTAAGGCCATCCAAACATAAGAAAGAAAGTGCTTGAGGAGGGAGCCAAAACCTGTCACCCACCATACTATATTATTGTTCATTATCTGATGATGTCATGTTTTCCTAAACATGAGCGCTTGAGCCAAGAGGGTATCTTGTATCTCCTTCAGCTGTCTGAAAGGGAACATGGCTCTTCACATGCATGACGCGAGCATCAATCTTATCCCCATAGAATTGCAAGTTCCTCAACATCCTTTTTTCATTCGCTAGGGATGTGAAGACATTGTATTTTTCGAATTATTTATCTATTAAGACCAAGCCCAATAGTGTCTTCATTTGCTAGTGAAGTGAAACTAATTTCAAGTATCGTTTGTTTCTACCCATGATGTGACCAGATTCTTACACCCACCCTGCTAGGTCCTCTAGCGATTCCAAGTCACACATAGATTACCTCTTGTCCTCAACTTTAATCTCTAAATCCCTAATCTCCTATTGTGTTTCCAGCAGAATCATGTTGAAGTACGTTTCCAAAGAGTCATGAATGAATAGCCTTGCTCCCCTCTGTCCTAGCTATGATCTATCATCACCATCCCTTCTACTTATCTTCCTCTGTCTCGACGACATGTCAGAGTCGTGAAGAGATGAGCCTAGTTCCCTGTTGGGATTTCCTCTACCTATAAACAAACACAACGACTAGCCAAAATCCCTCTCAACCAAGTCTGGACACCAACACACAAGCTCGTCACAATAATCCTAGAAAAAAAGAATGAATTTTGATGATAATTCACTCGAGTAGACAAAAGGCGACACAAATTCAAACTTCGACTTAATTCCCTACACCATTGGACAAAAAAGCACCATTCCAAGACTACAGACCTACTGCGACCTAGCGAAGACAGGCCCAACCTCAAACCTCTCTCACAATACCTAACTCGAAATGCAAATAAAATTTCCCAAGCGAAACCTTTCCCTGAAGCCAACTAAGGCCACCAATAGCATTGCCAAGCTGACACAAGCCCATACACCAAATAAACCTATATACAACTCAAGAAATTTTAATGACTTTAAGCTGCAATTGATGAGTCACGACTGAGACATATTCCCTTTTGGACCCCAATTACCATAAAGACCAAGCGTGACTTTTATTTAGACTAGACAAAAGACCAAAACTGACGAAATAGATTTACAGGCCAAGCGCTCCAACCCAAATTGAGATAGTTTGAACTCTACTGCCCAAGAAGATGCAAATACAAAATCCACCACTATCTCCACACACTAGAAGGAAAAGAACCCTGAAATTCCTAATGAGATCGAGATAAACTTCACAACCTTCCACACTAAGGATGTTATCGACCTTACCTTCTGAGATAAAAGGCCAAAGTCTTACCCTTGGCTCTCTTTTTCTCTTCCCAAAAAAAACTACCAACTCTCTATGCCATTACAAAAAACCCCAACTAAGAGTTTATTTGTATGCTCATGAATGCGAACTCCCCATGTGCCAAAATCATTAAATGGAAAATTAAAAGCTAGAGGGTGATAGGCACTATGCCAAGTCCCTGCCCATCTACCATAACACTCTATCAAAAAATTATTAAAATTAAAAATATTAATAAAAATTAAATTAATATGATCAAATCAAAAATTAAAATAAATAATCATTAGTGTTAAATATATCTACATATTTTAGAGTTTTTTACATGTCGTTTTTTTCCACTTAACCCCTTCAATTTCTATTTAATAACGCATAGCCACTAGAGAGCTAAATCATAAATCCTATGTAATGAATCCGGGAAAAAATCCCAGAATAATAATATTATAATGATAAAATATGATATAAGAGGATTATTACAAATTTAGGAGAGAAACTTCATGCTTATTCTACGCATTTATATTTCAAACATTTAATTACAAATAATATTAATAAATATTAATTTAAAATATGGTGTTTAAAAATGAATGAGTATGAGTTCAAATTAAAATATTAGGGAAGGTTATGTTATTATTATTAAAAATTTATGGGAAAAAAATCATAAGTAATAGTTTTAGATGCTAATGGGCAAATCACTTTATTTTTTATAATTTTTATTATCAATTCATTTGAATATATTAATATATTTTTGTATCTTTAACCTATTTTATTATAGTTATTTATTATATGGTTAAAATATATATTAGTGTATCATATTTTGAATAGATGATTAGTGAGTGTAGTATTAAGGAATTTTTTGATGTTAAAGTCATTGATTCAAAATTTGTGGGTAGTTTCACTAACTAGCTGATCAATATTGTCATAATTGAAGAGGAAGAGTGGAAAAACACAGTAAAACACAAAGTTATCTAGATTGAAAGACTGTTGAAGCTTTAGAACTCTTCACATTAAGATACCACTTTGCCACACCACACTAAAAATGAGTTACATAGAGAATATATAAAATTACTTGTTTGACTCAATATAACACCTTCTTTGATATGATCTAACTCATTATTGCAAACTACTACTTGTGCATTGAATGCACTACACTATCAAAACTATTGACTAAGTAAACTACTTAACAACTGGAAGATGTATTCAACAATTACATTTAACACTCCCCCATAATTCTAACTTCATATTCATCACATTAGCATAGACAATTCCTAAGTGTTGTCTTTGAAATTCAAAACTTTGTTTTTCTAATGGCTTTGTAAAAATATTTTCCAACTAATTTTTGTAATTGCAAACTGAAGATTGACTTCATCATTATTGATTATCTCTCAAATGAAGTTCAAATAGGTGTCAACATGTTTACTATTGCAGTGCAATACATGATTTATGGAAAGTGCAATATCTAAATTATTATCATAGAAAATACAAGTTGGATTCTTCTTCTCTTTAGGCTAAAGATCACCTATCAATATTCTTAACCAAAATTCTTGGCATTAGAGAAATTTTGAGGTCTAAAATTGGTCTCCTAAGGTATTATATAAAATATAGTGGAAATAATAAAATAAAATTAGATTACATCATCAAATTTTAGAGGGAAAAAAAAAAATCTATTTTTTCAACTTATCTCCCTGCATATTTACTCAAATGTCAAGTGGAAGCGTTAGTTCAATGGAGAGTTCAATTCCTCATCCAAGGAGTACCCATGTTTCTTATTTTTAATGGACCCTGCTACATGAAAAATGTGATTGTAATAATGTTTTTCCATGTATTTCTCATTTTTTGTGTAGCAAGGTCAATCAAAGGTATGCAATATGGGTACTCAGATGAAAAATCAAATTATGCATCCAACGAGTGATCCCACTCGAAATTTGAGGAAATATGTGGGGAGATAAGTTGAAAATACAAGTTGAAAAAAGTAGTTTTTTTAATCTTTTTAGTTTTTTACTCAAAAAATGGTGAATCATCCCCCATAGTTTCCATCATCATCTTCAATCCTATTGGCTATTATAAATTTTATTTTGGTTGTACATTTTTGTTTTGAAGCCCATTTTTTACCTCAAAATTTCTATAATGCATGTTTCTCTTGTGGTTACTACATACACTACTTCTATTGATAAAATGGATACAATGGGATGCTTCTTGGATTCCCATGAAATTAGTCTCATTTCGAGGCAAAATGCATATCTTGATGTACTCTTTCCCTCATCAATAGTTTATGAAAAATCACTATCTATGTAACCAACAAGATGGTTGCCTTGGAATCAATATATGAAATTCCATATGATATTGTTCCTCCGATATACCTTAAAATCATTTTTTATTCTTTCCAATGGGTTTATTTTGTTGAATCCATAAGCCTGGATATAAGGCTAATTGAATACACTATATCGAGCCTTCTTGTTGTGATATACATCAGGATTCCCACTAGCTACTTGTGCAAAGTGGAATTAATTGACGGGCTATTATCATATTTGCTTGGCTTGGTTTCTGGGAAAATTGGTGTCTTTATTGGCTTGCATTCATTCATCTTGAACCTTTTCAAAATGTATTTTGCATACTTTCTTTAAAAAATGAAAATTCCCTTTTCAAACTATTCAACTTCTATTCCAAGAAAATGTTTTCTGTGACTAGGATTGGTCATCCCAAATACCTTCTCCATGGTTGTTTGAAAACCTTCAAGTTGCAAATTTCCTATGTAAATCATATTATAAACATAAATGCAAATAATCAAAATATTACTTTGTATATCTATTTTTGTATAGAGTGTGGTTTCATGAATGATGCATTTGAATCTTTTGTTGAGAAGATAAGAATCAATTATGTTGTATCATACTTTGGGTGTTTATTGTAAACCATACAAAGTATTTTTTAACTTGTAAACTTTTATCTCTTGACCCTTGGCCTCATATATTGAATTTTGATCTAAATAAACTTCTTCCTTCAAAATTCCATTTAAAAATGTTAATTTGACATCCATTTGGTAAACTAGCCAATGATATTTTGTTCTTATTGTTAATACTATTATGAAAATATCCAACCTTACTACTAGGGTGAACGTTTCTTCATAATCTACTCCAAGTAGTTGTGTAAAGCCTTTCTCTACCAATATGAGTTTATGATTTTCAATTCACCCCTTTTCATTAAACTTGGTCTTATAGACTCCAATGTTTTTATTCCAGCTGGTAGATCTACAAGAATCCGCATGTCATTCTTATTTATTGCTACAATTTGTTCATTCATAGCTTCATCCCGCTCTTTCTTTTTTATTACTTCTTTAAAATTTGTTGGATTGCAAGACAAAAGGGTAAAATTTACTTGTTCATTATCTGATTGTTCATAAATTTCTCTCAAACTTCCTTTTGTCTATAGAATGGTGGCCTCATGTTCATTGCTTTAGGATGGACTCTGTGCATTCTAT
Organism: Pinus tabuliformis; assembly: GCA_031772625.1. Lineage (NCBI taxonomy): Eukaryota > Viridiplantae > Streptophyta > Pinopsida > Pinales > Pinaceae > Pinus > Pinus tabuliformis. Next base: position 769,646,066 of record CM062815.1, read on the forward strand.
CCTCCTTGATTTTCCCCCTTAGTTGGAACTAGTAACCGTGGTAATACTTGTCTTGGTTGTTCCACTTTTCTTGCTTAACTTGGTTCAAATGCATGTGGAGAAACTTGATTGCTACTTTTTCTATTATCTTGATCATTCCATGTTTATCTTCAAAGAATTTAACAACTGTTTAAAATAATCTCTTTTTTGTGATAGGATTGTTCAATTTATAAGCCTTGGATTTTACTATAACCAACAAATATGAAATTTTTCACTTATGTCATCTGACTTCCTTCTCATTTCTTCTCGAACATGTGCATAAACTACACAACCAAATATTCTCAAGTGTGATACACTTATCTTCATACCAATCCAAGCTTATAAGGAAACTCTGTATTTGATACTTTTGATTGGAGATCTATTCAAAATATAAAAGAAACTTTATATTTCTTTCTCCCAATACTTATTTGGAAAACTCTTTTCCTTCAACATGCTTCCTGCAATATTCATGATGGTATATTTTTCCCTTTATGATACTCCAATTTGTTGTACAGTGTACGTTGTTGTAAATTTTGTTTTATACCTTCATCCATACAATATGTTGAAATTTATTTGGAATCATATTCACCTTCTGCATTTGATCTTAATACTTCAATTTTCTTGCCACTTTGCTTCCCTACAATTTCTTTGAATTGCTTGAAATTTTGAAATGTATTAGATTTTTTTGGATGAAGAAGACCTATGTAATTCTACTAAAATCATCAATTAAGGTTATAAAATAAAATATTCCTCCTATTGATTGGGTTTACATTGGACCACAAAGGTCGATGTTTACTAGATCAAGTGGAATTGGGCTCTATAGAAGGAAGCATTTGGAAAAGTATTTATTTGGTGTTTGGAAAGGATACAGCTTTCACATGGATAATTATGGACATATCTCATAGGTAGGACTAGGACCATAGAATTATTTTGAAAAATATCAATACTATTAAAATCTAATTGACCATATCTAAGATTCCATAACCAAGTTTCATAAAAGTTTGTTACAAATTGAGAATACAATAATGATTGCTTGGAATTTCTCATGACTAGAGGAGACATCCTATTTTTGGTCTTATGTATCCTTGCTATGACATTGAGTGGGAGAATTGTTATGATTTGTGAATGTAGGACCTTTAAACATGAATTCAAAACCATTTTCACTCATTTGTACTACACCCAATAGATTTTGTTTCAAACTTTATAAATAATAGACATCATGAATATCTTTCTTTTCACTATGCTTATATACAATTGTAATAGTACCTTTTTGTAAGGGATTAACAAGAATATCATCACGCAATTTAATACGAGATTTAACTGTTTCATTAAAAATTGAAAAAAACATCTTTGTTACCTATCATATTGTTATAGACATTTTTGGGCACTACAACCCCAAGCATGAAATTTCCATAAACCAAGGGCTCCTAAGTCCCTAAAAGTGTTGTTATAACCCCTAAAGGAACAAGGTCAACTGATTACAGCTTCTCCCAGAAGTTCTCCATGAAAAACTGCTCAGAATTGGTCAAAACAGGATCATTTCAGCTGCTCCACAGGCAAAGTGCATTGCATCTCACCTAAATACACTGTGTGGGTGCATTTCATTTCAAAAAGGCCTTCTATGGGGTGCGATGGGCGAGAAATGACAAATGGCAGTGTCATTCCGCGAGGTGGAGAGGCAATGGAAGCTTCCAGAAACTTCTCCTGTGACAATTGCCTCTCTGAATTCGACCAAGGATGAGTAAGAGATCATCAATCTCCAAGTGGAAGCAAGAACTATCAGAGGGAAGACACTAATCAAATCACAAGCTGACTCATCTCCCTCACAGATATCTATATATGGATCCCTCATCCCAGAGATCCAGAGGCTGGAATTTTGCATATTGTAAGGAATTGTTGTTGGTTTCTTGAGACAAAACATGAGATTCTTGGGTGATCTAAGCTTTGTATGAGGTGAAGAGGGGCTTCCTTGCTGAGAGGATGATGCTGGGTCAGAACAACTGGTTGTAACTCCCCTTGGCTCTTTCTTGTTTATCAATAAAAGCTATTCAAGTTTTCCTCCATACTCTTGTGTCATTTATGTTTGCTGCATTTGTATGGTCAATTTACATCTGATCCTAGATTGTTTATGATTATAGATCCATGTTCTTTTATAGTGCTATGCTACTGTGATCTTACAGGTAATTTGTGAAGCTGGGCGTGCAAGGGAACAAGTAGCGAAATAATATCAAGAAAGAGAGGAATCGAACCAGGAGATTAGCGCAAGATAGAGGTTGGTCTTCTTTGTTCTTCTCTATCTATACTTTGTAAAGGAAAAACGAAAGTAGCTTTACTTTGTTTGTTTCTAAGGCAGCTATCACACCTTAGTGGGATAAGAAGTTCTGAGTAGACACTTTTCCCTGTAACAAAATGGCGACTCCGCTGGGGACGAATTAGTTTGTTTGTTTATCTTCCTTGTTGTCTATTTCATAAACTTACAGACGGAGCCTGAAGTCAAGCCAGTTAGCTTTCGAACTGCATTTGCTATGCAAATGCAAAGTAGATAAATGTCGCTTCAGTCAATCTGCGGGATCTGTTTATGATTTAAACAACTGATTCACAAACTCTCTGATTGCCCCTTGTGGTAGCTCTTGGATCCTCCTTAGATCTACCCCTGATTGTTGCATTACTGATTACCATTTGCGCGACCAAAACCCATGAACTGAATTGCAAACTGTGACCCGGAACCCAAGCAAAGTCTCATCTCTAGCCCAGCGCAGGTACTGTTCTGAGAATCTGAAATTCAGTGCACTTCCTGAGTGTAGTAGGTGCGCTGCATTTCAAATCCCCTGTGTTATAGGTGCGCTGATGAGACTAGGCATTGTTCAGTTTTGGTTTCTGTGATTCATTCTTTCCAGTTCTATTCATGAATTTTGCTACCTGTGATCAATATATCTCCGTTTGAAACCCCTTTTCCTTGCTGTTATTCCGCCTCCTTTGTACAAAAGAACCGTAAATGTTTTTGTGTGTTTGTTGAGTCATTTTCAGTTCTCCTTTGCAAAAAGTAACATAATCGCATTGTCGTCCTTATATTTGAAAGTGTCGCAAGTATCGTTTTCAATCATAGGAAAGAGTTTGATTGCTATAGATAGTCAATTATCCTGTTACTATTGTTTTTGGTTTGAATTTGTAATTTTTCTAGTGTCAAAAACAAGTATTCATTTCCAAATCGTAAGGTGTTGTGATTGCCTCCATTTTTTATTTCGAAAAGAAACTTGTTGATAACTGTCGCTTGAAAAGTAATTCAGATTTGTGCATCAAATTTCTTTTTATCATTTACATACTAAGAAAGTCGAAAACAAATACATGCATGTGCATTTGCATTTAGACAGTGTTATTGGTTTGATTTAGGAAAGTGCATTTAGAGTGTGCTCTTTGCTCTTTGTGAAAGAATTATGTCTTTATTTCCTTAGTAGCTAGGATTTTCATTACACAAAGAAGATAAAAAGATTGTTTATCATCTTAGATTGCATTTTACGAATTACATCTACATCTCGCAGTGAACCTGAAATGAAAACTTCATAAACAAGATCAACTATAAAATAAATTCAATGAATCTAACAACGCTTTGGAACCTAATGCACAACATCTAGAAGTCTAGGCTAGAGATGTATTCCGGTGTCGTAAAGCGTGGTAACTGTTTTTCTCACTCATGGTTGGGTGATTCCTCCACTTTGAGACGATAAGTGCCAGTACGGACTTGTGCTCCCACGTACCGTCGAGTATATTTTGGGAGACCCCAATAGGCTTAATCCTTTATCCATAGGAAGCCGTGTCTGCCACCCTATCGATCACAATGCACTGAACACAGCATTCGGCAAGATTGATTGCCGTACCGTAAAAAGTATTATGCAGTTTTGCGATTGGTTTGGTAATCCCTCTACCTAGATTTCCAGAGCAGTCCCTTTCATTCCTTTTCAGACTCTTTATCGGAAAAGGTCCATCTGAGCACTTGTCACTTCAGGCTCATTAAAAATCGAAGGCGACTAGAGTCATCTTTTGTTTTTTCTCGACTCTTAAAAATTGAAAAAACAAGTTGTGTCAAAGCATCTAAAATTTATTTTAAACGGAATAATTATCACCGTTTCCTACGTTGATCTTAGGTTGAAGAAAATGGAGTCCACCAACCAAGGAGTTCCCCTTGAAGGAAATCCTAGTCCCTTCTCCTCTCGGGGAGATGTTGGTGCACCCCATATGGCCACATTGTCACTTCCAGGATTGACAATCGGCTTGCCCGTATGGCTCTTCTCAACCTCTGTCGTTCAGAACACCACAATTCCTGAACAATCGAGTCAGCAACTAGATGAGTCCAGAGTCACCCACCAACCTTCTACTTCCTCCAATTCTTCCTCTTCTCCTTCCTCTTCGCTTGATGGGGCTGGTAAAGCCAAAAATCAAGTACCTGAGAAGAAGAAGAAGGAGCCAAAAGTGAAAGGGGGCAACCAAGCATAATCTAGCGAAAATCCACACACTGCACCGACCAGGCCTAAATCGCCATGTGTCATTTGCAAAGGAGACCACTATCATAGAGATTGTCCTTGCATCCTTCGGATCTTAAGGGACTGGTCTCCTCGTTTGCACAACCCGGTGTCGTCAACCTATGATGATCATGTTGAAAACATACCGTCGACTAGTGAAAGTGAAGCCCCAGGACAAAAAGGAAAATATAGATTTCCTTGTAAATTGTGCGAAGGCGACCATGCCATCCACCGTTGTCCCTTCTTAGACGAGGCGAAAAGTGTTTTGGACGATCGTCCGGTTTCACCATTACGACTTCCTCCTGGATATAAAAAACTCTTGCCGAGTCCGTCACTAGTTGAAAAATTGGCTGACCCGCCCAGATGGTCGGCTGAAGCATCTATCATTGAAGACAAACCATCTGAACCCATACCAGAAGAAAGTCAAAAGGTCGAGGCGGCAGTTGACCTGATCTTTCCTTCAGAGGTTCCATCTTCAGATGATACAGTCACCGAAGAGAACAAGGATGACACCGTCCAAATTCTTTTCGTAAGCACAGACTTTGATGAACATGGGGGAAATTTACCCGTTCCTTTACCGTAGGAAGGAAGTTCATCAGAGCCATACCCGACCATCTATTCGGTCCCACCTCCAAACAACCTAGTTGTCTCCTTTGATTGGAATCAACTAGGCAGACCCCGTTTACCGGCTAGTGTACCATTCCGCATCATTGTTCAAATATATAGGATGGTTATGGCTGGTACCATCATAGATGAAGGGGCTTCTGTGAGTATCCATTCCTCGACTGCTTGGAAAGCGCTTGGTTCGCCATCCCTTTTGCCTGAAATGAGAAATCTAACAAGATTTGACAAAGGAACTAGTCGACCGTTAGGGATCCTTCCCAATGCGCCCATAACATTGAGAGGGAAAACCGTTCAAATGAACGTAATGGTAGTTCAAGGACACCTGGATTATAATCTACTCCTTGGACGAGACTATATTTATTGCATGGGAGCAATTGTCTCCTCACTCTTTAGAGTAATGTGTTTTCCGCACGAAGGAAGAGTGGTCAAGCTCGTAGACCAGCTTTCATTTCCCAGATCACACAGAGCAAATAGTCATATGCCATCCCTGAATGGTCTTTTCACACAAGGAATGTCTCATCAATCTCCATTCTGCCTGCCTGATGCGCGCGAGTGATTCGGGGGACATGACTGAAACCCAGGGGGCATGCACCCTAGTCTGCTTCGACAGGAAAACTTCGGGTATAGGGTAGGTTTCCGCGAGAGAATATGACTAGTCTGTACTCCCGTCCGTGATTGGAAGAGGGGGTTATTCTGGAATAAGATTCTCTTGTCAAAGTTATGTGAGTTGGCAGGCATTGCCACTCACCTTTGTTTATTTCGATAAACATCGCCGAAGAAGTGTTTTGTTTACGCCGTGAATAGAACAATATTTGGTAACGTGTAAGAGGTAGACCTCTCTCGGTAAAACAAATGTTTTAACGGAAAGAAGAAGGGGTAACCTTGAAATTTTGTTTTATACCTGGGGGCATGCAAACCTTTTGGCGTGCAAGCGAAGAGCGACTATTTATTTTTTAAATTTGTAGGTCCTCTAACCCTTTAAACTCGTAGGATTGGTCATTTCCTAACTTGCATAAAGGAAGGATGCGGGGAAAAACTCTAAAAATTGTCGTTTTTATATATGAGACATTCTTATTATACGACTGGATTAATCGAGCAGTTTTAGCGCATAGTTCAAGCTCGTTAAAAAATAAACATAAGCCATGAGAAAATGTTCCCTCCCGCGTTTAAGCTCATTAAAAAATGAACTATTTCCCGGTAAATCATCATCGTGAATGTAATACTTCAGCCTTTAAAAGCCTTGGTCATGTTCTCACCATCACCTCCACTCTGTATTGGCTGATCATTCACCTCCATTTGATTATTTACCCCTTTTGAGGAACAGCTGCGAAGAGTGATCTCACTAGTCATCCTTGTAACACTGCCGTGATTGGAAACTTCCAAACCTTACCTGGAATCAGCTGCTACCCATTTTATCACTCGTTCCTCAAAATACGAGTGTCCTTTAAGCTCTTTTCAATTGACTCGTAAAATATGAAAAGATTTTCGAGCCATTGGCCTCTTCAGCTCGTTAAAGGGACCGGAAGTGTTATCCCTCCTCTAAATTTTAATCTTTTTGGACCTAAGGGATTATTACACAAAAAGAACGAGCACTTGTTTTGTTCGGCTCGTTAAAAGGATCGAAAATTCATCCCTTCTGTATTGTTTTATACTTTTTCAGACCTAAGGGATTAGATGACGAAAAAGGAATTTTGGAGTTGCCTTTACGTTCCTTTTCAGACTCTCTAAAATTGAAAAGGACCGAGTTATCTTTGTCGTTAAACTCGTTAAAACTTAATAGCGACAAACTTGTCTATAGACGAGAACGAGTTTCACTATCACTAGGCTCGTTAAAACATAGCAATGGGTTTGCCCGAAGGGAAAATTATAGAACAAGAATATGTTATCCTCCTCAAGCTTGACAAAAAGAAAGAGGTACTGGTCAGCAATGACTGGGCAAAAATTGGGAAGAAAACTTGAAGAAACTTTGTTGGTAGCAAGTCGCTCTTGAACATGACACTTTCACTCCGCATCCAAGTCGGGTTGGGTTGTTTCATTCACCGGTCACATCACACCATCCACATTTTGGGTAATGCTACCAATCCATCATGTCAGTGTCGCCGATATGTTCAAGAGAAGTCATTCAGAGATTTCACCTGTGTCTCACCCGCTACAATACATTCATACTCCATTCTTTCATGACCGCCACCCTGAACCGTATGTCATCAGATCGTTTTCACCTCCATTAAAATCATTTTCTCCGTTTCGTGTCACTGATGTGGGATTCATCAAGGCCCTTCTGTGATGGATCACTTCTTGTCGACATTAGCTCATTATCCAAGAAGTTGATCTAGGAACACCCCATTGATTACTTTGAATCTTTCATGCCTCAATGGGAAGTTTCTCACTTCCGATGAGAGGTTTACATCAATGACCTTCGACCGAAATATTTTGCGTGGTGTTCGACGCCAAGTCCTTTATTCACACCAAGTGAATTGTACTGCAGTACCTTGAGGGTCATTATCATTATCGGTGATTCCTCTCGCGCTTGTTAACAGCTTACATCATTGGCTGGTAATCAAGCGATGTCTTTCCATGTTCGACTCCAGAACATCTCTCACATGGATCGACTTGTACTTCGAGTGAAGATCGAATGAGATTGAAGACCCCGGATCTAGTTTCATCCATCTGGGTTGCGATATATATTCAGGGAAATCAAGATATCAAATGTACATCATTGCTGCACAGATAATCATCTAATCAAAGGGATGATGGCTCTACCAGAATCATCAGTCTACACTCAGACGATTGTCTGTCCTATGTACATGAAAATGCATTTATAAAGCTGAGCATGGGAATTCCCGCCTCAGCTATATCATGAAAATATTATGAAGATAATGTATTGTATTGTATCTTCTTACAGGTCTCCTCCCAGCTTGAAAGAACTTCGGATCCTCATAATAAAGCATTTCACCTGACATCAAAAGATTAACGACCTCATGCTTTAGGGGGCAACTGTTATAGACATTTTTGGGCACTACAACCCCAAGCATGAAATGTCCATAAACCAAGGGCTCCTAAGTCCCTGAAAGTGTTGTTCTAACCCCTAAAGGAACAAGGTCAACTGATTACAACTTCTCCTAGAAGTTCTCCATGAAAAACTACTCAGAATTGGTCAAAACAAGATCATTTCAGCTGCTCCACAGGCAAAGTGCGTTGCATCTCACCTAAATACACTGTGTGGGTGCATTGCATTTCAAAAATCCCTTCTATGGGGTGCGATGGGAGAGAAATGACAAATGGCAGTGTCATTCCGTGAGGTGGAGAGGCAATGGAAGCTTCCAGAAACTTCTCTTGTGACACTTGCCTCTCTGAATTCGACCAAGGATGAGTAAGAGATCATCAATATCCAAGTGGAAGCAAGAACTATCAGAGGGAAGACACTAATCAAATCACAAGCTGACTCATCTCCCTTACAAATATCTATATATGGATCCCTCATCCCAGAGATCCAGAGGCTGGAATTTTGCATATTATAAGGAATTGTTGTTGGTTTCTTGAGACAAAACATCAGATTGTTGGGTGATCTAAGCTTTGTATGAGGTGAAGAGGGGCTTCCTTGCTGAGAGGATGATGCTGGGTTAGAACAACTGGTTGTAAATCCCCTTGGCTCTTTCTTCTTTATCAATAAAAGCTATTCAAGTTTTCCTCCATACTCTTGTATAATTTATGTTTGCTGCATTTGTATGGTCAATTTACATCTGATCCTAGATTGTTTATGATTATAGATCCATGTTCTTTTATAGTGCTATGCTACTGTGATCTTACAGGTACTTTGTGAAGCTGGGCGTGCAAGGGAACAAGTAGCGAAAGATTATCAAGAAAGAGAGGAATCGAACCAGGAGATTAGCGCAAGACAGAGGTTGGTCTTCTTTGTTCTTCTCTATCTATACTTTGTAAAGGAAAAACGAAAGTAGCTTTACTTTGTTTGTTTCTAAGGCAGCTATCACACCTTAGTGGGATAAGCAGTTCTGAGTAGACACTTTTCCCTGTAACACATATGGTTACTGAAGCCATTGTATAGTAATCCGAGATATTCATTGCTATTTTATTGTGTTGTTCAACAAGAAAGAAACATGGAATATTCTAAGTGCTTGAAACATTTGTGATGCCTTTGTTCGAATGTAATTTTTTCTTCCCACATTCACTTTCAAAATGGCCATAATTATCATTATAATAACATTGTATATTTGACTTGTCCATCCTTCCTCTTCCTCTTTCATTCTAATGTTGATCCTATGGTTATTAATATTGACTTGATGGATTGTTTATAGTGCTAGAATATGATATTCCTCTTCTGCCTTTGCTTCTATTACCTCTACCTCTTCCTCCATTAATTGTGGGTTGGGTTTCAAAGGCATTTTCTAATGAGTCATTTCTACATTTATTTCTTGATACGTGATTTGTATTGATCTTTCCAATTCTTCAATTGAAAATTGGGCCATATATTTCTTCTATGTATATCACAAGCATGCCAAATTAAGGTGGGAAGCTCTTGTGAATTTTCTCAACCACCTTTTGATCAGTGACATCCTCTCCATGAGTTCTAAGTTTATTTACCACCCCCGTGGACTAATTAATAACCTGATCTACTATTTTAGCATCTTTCATTTGCAAAGTTTCAAACTTCGTCCTGAGGATTTGAAGGTTTTCATTCTTGACCTTACATGATCCTTGGTACATTGTTTTTTCTAAAATTTCCTAAGCTTGATGAACATTGGTTTCTTTTGAAATATTTGTGAATTTGGAGTCTTTAACTCCATTATATAAATTCCATAGTGCTCTTGAATCCTTTCTTTTACTCTCTATTGAAGCATTTATTTGGGAATTTGTCATTGCTTCTAAGTCCACAGCTTCAAGTTCTTCATATTGTGACTACTACTTCCCAATAGTCGAAGTTCTTAAAAAATTATTCATCTTAATTTCCCACATTACATAATTTGTATCATTCAATATGGGACCATGTGTGTTCTAATTGTTGGTGGAAACATGACTGAATTTTATAACAACTACCCCTTACTAAGAATTGGGGGGCTTCTCTCCAATTTTCAACTGACTGAAACCCTAACAAAGGTCTTAAAACCTTGGTGCAACTAGGTCTAGCTTAAAGTGGAAACTCTGATAAATACAATGAAACCATGGAATGATTAGGGTTTCTCCTTATACTAATTAAAATGGGATTTATAGTGGTGCCTCTATAAAAAAACCTATATGCGAAAATATCTAGTGGAAACTCCACAAAGAAACATACCCTTACAATGATAGCTCCAGAAAGAAACATTGGCTTTACTTTGGCATAGAGGTCCCTTCTCTTGACGAAAAATATTATGCAAATAAAAACAATCACAACTTTCTTGGTTTGGCATATAAGGCTATTTTTTGTTTTGGTTTTTATTTCCTTATATGGCAAACACTCCTTCTCTTGACAAGAAGATCAAGCTATGGATCTCTCTTAATAGTAAGATTCTCTCTTGGGTATCTTAATTGAACACATGTTAAAGAATGGAGATTCTTCCCTATGAAACTCAATGAGGGAAACTTACAGCTTTGGTTGCCCTCAAGGGCTTCTCCATAGCAAAACTTGGTAGCCTCTCTTCTCTTGATATTTCTTTGCCAATAATTACAACATAAACTGTGGACCTTGCAAAAATAATCAATTGAAGCTACCACATATTAATTGTGAGTTGGGAATATCTACAAATTAGCTCCATAAAAAATTTAAAAAATCCAATACCAAAAAACTTCAACATGACCACCTTTTTTAGATCCTCTCTTTAGCTTGATGGATCGAGCTATGGCTATGATTCCATGTTAGAATTTTGAGAGGAAGAGTGAATAAAATAGAATAAAACATAGAGTTACCCAAATCGAAAAACTAATGGAACTTTAGATCTCTTCACATTAAGATACCACTTTGTTTGTTTCACTCAATCTAACACTTTTTTTGGTACAATATATCTCATTAATGCAAACTATTAATTGTACATTTAATGCACTACAATACCAAAACTACTGTCGAAGTATGCTACCTAATAGTTGGAAGATATAGTCAATAGTTTATATATATTTATATCTATGCACACACACACACACAATGTTTTTAAACATACTTCATTTATAATGTTAATCATCATGGTGCTAAAATATTATTGCAAGTAAACATTAATATATAAGTATGTCATTTTCTATGAGATAGAAAGTGTAGGTGGTTTATCATTTCTTCTAAATGTCTTGACTCATGTGGGATTTGAACCTTGATCACATAGTTTACATTACTTCATAACAAGGAAATTTCCAATTGTGTTGTCCCTAGTGGGCATTAAGGGGGGAGTATCATTAACTTAAAAAACATTGGTTTCTTTTGTTATAGAATAACTATAGATTTGAACAACAAGCATAGGTATATGCATTATAGAAAACATCCAACATTTCCATAAGCAAAGGTATAAATTCAGCTAAGGAGGTTAGAGATTTTAGGATTACCATTAATCATATGATAGAAAATACTTTTGTGAAAGGAAATTCTCTTGGATTACTGTTAGATCAAAGAAAATAATTAGAAATATATTTCTATGATATACAATATTATCATGCTCTTCCAGATCATAATAAGGAAATGGATAGGTAGGAAAATGTAGGTTTAAGTGAAAAGGAGGGAAATATTTTGGTCAATGGATCATTAGCATTTCAAATAATCCATTAATTAATGGCTAGCTCATTGACACATATAGCATAGATCCATTGTGAATTGATATGTGCCATTGAATCTGTTATCCTTCACATGGCATATAAGAACTTTAAGTTTTTGAGTATTTGTTATATTCTTTATATGATTGGTTACACATAGATCCCATGTACTATATATTGATATGGCAGCAAGGTTGTATTAAGGTGGCTTTTGTTGGGAGGGAGGAGGTTTGCTATTATCTACCCCTATTGGGGGTTTAGGGGTGAATCTTCTTAGAATTTTTTTTGCGGTTGGTTTTGGTCAATTTTGCCCTATTTTTGGTGTTTTTTGGAAATTGTAATCTAATTTTGGAAAATTAATCATGGTTGTAATCTATTTCAAGCTAATGTGTTAGGGCTTTGGATACTATAGAGTCACATATTGTATTGTAAAAGTGGTAAAGTTAATACAATAAGATGTTAGAGGTGTGGCTCTAGGGATTGTTGATTTTCCTTATTAAGGATTTCAAGAGTAAATATTTTTGTTCTCTATGTTCTATATGTGTGTTTTCTATTATATTTTTTATATTTCATGTAATAACATATTTGCACTAATTGCACTAATTCCCTATAAAGGTTTAAAACCTATATCAGTCCTTCAAACATTGACATTTCAATGCCATGAGACTACCCTCTTATGATCACATGCCCTCAATTCTTTCTCTGCGTGCTTTTTTCCATCATTCTCTACCTATTTAGTTAATTGTAGGATAATATCATTTTATATAGAAAAATTCAAGGGATTATGAAATATTGTAGTGAAGAAAGTATTTTCATGTTTTGGGTTTGATTGTTGCCTTGTTGCTAGGAATTAGGGGCCTACTAGGGGAACCACCTCCGTAGAAGGAAAGTCACTATACAGGGTGTTGATGTGGTGGAAAAATTATGCAAGTTCAATTTGTGGTTTTAGAGACTTTCCATTCATCAAATTGCATTATGGAGTGGTGATAGTTAGAAAAAATTTAGACATAAGGAAGTTTTGAATATTTTCTAAAGATGTTGATTTTAGTTGGTTTTGTAGTAAATGTACATTAAATCTCCAAACAAAACAACTTATTTACTAGTTAGCAAATTGATTTCAGATTCCTGAAGCAAATTCATGAAAAACATTTTAATTGTAACAATGCCTCTATCTTTAACCTTATTACAAAAATTAATGCAATAGAGCATCAAATTATAGCACAAGAAATAAAAAAAAAAAGAGCTTTGGTGGCATTAAGGAACTAATTAGTTATGGTAGAAGTTATGTGTACTCTTCTTCATACCTAGATTCTTAATATTCACATAAATGATCATTAATGACATCCATTAATCCAATAACCTTTGTGAATATACTTGGAGTGGATAAAAGAGAATGAATTCGTATATCAATTTGATGAAGAAATTAAACCTATGAAATAAGAAGGTGAACTAACTTCAACAAGGTTGGAGGATGTACCTAGTTACTATGCATAAGGTTAATTTTAGATGTTTTTTTGGATTTTAAAAATCTTAAAAATCTTAGGCAATTATTATAAAATATATAATATAAAGAAGCACTAATTTATTTTACATTAAAATAATGACATTTTCTATTTTAGATGTATAATATGTTCTTATATATTTTGTGTGTGTGTTTTAATGATTACTAGAGCTTTACTATGATGCAAAGTTTAGTTTGCTATAATTTATTTAATTAATAGTTAATTTTTTTTTATTTTTTTTCTATCATCAATGATTTTTATTATTATGTTTTAACTTACATTAGAAATTATGAAGAATTGGTAACTTCAAAAAAAATATCCACTAATACACCAAATATAACTATTTCTAAAATACCACAAATAAGTAAATTATAATATATCTCAAAAAAATTACACATGTAACTTATAAACATATTATTCACCAAACCACTATACCTAAAATATTTTGGCTAAATTTAAAAGTAAAATATCTTAAGAATAAACTTCAATTAACTTATATACACTCACCCTAAAACCATTTTATTATTAATTAATTTCAAATACATTAATATATTATATATTTTTAAACATATCCCATTGCCATCCATGCATACATACTTGCATAATAAAAATACCTTATTTCTAATGTCATGGATAATGCTCTTAAAACATTAAGATCAATAAACATTAATAAAACAAATTATTTTTATTTTTTAAACTAGCAATTAATTTTAAATATATTACTATATTTAAAATTTAAATATATCGTGTGCATAATGTCATCTATTACGAATATGCATCTGCTACGAATAAATTCGGTTTATTAATCCTCATCTATTTTAAATATTATTTACATATTAAAAAAATTAAGAAAAACATTAAATTAGGATAATTTTAAGAATTTATATTTATATATATTAAAAAAGAGTTTTTTTTTTTAAATGTGAATTTTTAAAAAGTATTTTGGTTTATTTTCTGATCTAATTTATCTACAATCTAGAGATATTCATTGAAATCACAAATTTGATGGGTGAAATATTCACAATCAAAGCGCTGCAAGGGTTTTTGAGGGTGATGAATCCATATATGCAGTCGAAAAACTAATTTAAACAACAAAAATCTAGATTTGGCCACAATGTTTTTTGCCAGATTCTAGTGCGAAAACTCCAAAAACTCACATTTAAAGATTACTCCTATTAAAGATTAATTCTTCATGTTATTTAATATATTTAGAGTTATTCTAATTCTAAATAAATTAAAATAATACATAAAATATAAGTATTTATTTAATTTTAAAACATATATTAAAATTTGATTTCTTAATAAATGAAAAAATCTAAGTTTAAGCTTATGTGATGTGGATAGCTTTGGATTGATTCTTCCATATCCATCACAACTTAATTCAGTCGTTTTTTAAGTTGGCTTGTCTCCACCTCTTATTCACATTGTTGTTTATCTTGGTCGTTTTCTATGCCTTGTTAACAAGTTCATTTTGGGGCTACAATGCTCTTAGCATCACCCAAGCTTGAGCCAAAGATTATGCCTCTATTGATAGGTACCATGAGGATATACCACTAGTTTAGCACGAAATTGATGATATCAAGCACGAGGTTGCAAACAAAAGTTATGATGCTTTTGATTTTGAGGTTGTGGTAGTAGTTTCAAATTGATTCCATGAGTTACGCATTGCAAGACGTTTCCAAAATCAATACCTCCATACTATCAACCTCTATCGACATTTCAAGAATGTTCTGGATAATGTTCCATTTGAGCTTAATGAAAGTTGAGATGAAATTCTCCTTCATAGGGAGGCACTATGCCTACTCTATTAGATCATGGATGAACATATGCAACACATGGAGGCAACCATTCTACGCAATAAAGAGCTACTTCCACAAAGAACCCTGAGTGCGTTTCACCAGACAACTAATTTCACTATGTTTTAATGATATTCTAGAGATAATAGTGATGCTTTAGCATGCTAGTAACTTAGTTTAATATGCATTTTAACTTATATCACTGCGATATCAATGACATAGATAAATATTATAAAATTTATTAAAGATTAAAACAATATTCCAGCTCAATTAAATTAAAAACATCAATTACATAAAATTTAATAATAATTACTAAAATTTGAAGAAACGAAATGCAGAAAATATTTTTAAAATATCAGATCTCACTTATTTTTTTATTATAAAAAACAAATCTAAATTATTTATATCATAATGATATCTAATATGCATTAATCATTAGACTGATTCAAATGAAAAATAAAGACTCATAAAATCCATTAACATGATAAAATATTCGATCTGAATTTTGAAAAAATCTATTTCCATAAATATTAATAATAATCTAAAAACTTGTGAACAAAATGCTTATTCATTTTCTATTTATTTAATGGATATGAGTGGATAAACCTTAAAAAAAAAAAAAAAAAACATTATAATTTAAAATATTAAATTTGTGAAATAATAAAAATGTTGGCAGCTTAGACCAAATCCAACCGTGGGATTAGAAACCATTATGATTTATAATATTAAATCTGTGAAAAATTGAATAATGTTCCCAACTTAAATAGAGTCGTGGAAAAAAAATATAACGTTAAACCGAGCTCGCGCTAGCACGACAATAATTGAAGGGCCCACGAAAAATTAAAAGTATATGTCGCATTATTGTGATTCCGTAGTAACGTGGGCCTTTTATTATTCAAACCCAATCTCCTGTGATTAAGAAAAATATTATAATAATAATAAAATATATGAGTTCTTGTATTATTGATTTTGAACCTTATGTAAGGTAATCTAATTCTATTTTACCTAAAACGATATTTAGATATTTTATGATAATATATGATAGAATTCTAGTTTACCTGAAATGGCATTTAGATATTTTATTGTAATTTGTAACTTAAAAAAAATGTGAATAGCGTCATATATATACATATTATATTTTATGGTCTCTATATTTTTTTTCAATAAAGAAAATTTCTTCACGATGATAGTGGGATATTAAAACTTAAAATGTTGTATATTAAAACTCATAATGTTTATTGGAATTATAAAAAATAAGAAATTAATGGGAATTTTTAATATTTTAGTATTATGTTTGAAATGAAGAAAGAGGAGGGTTTTCAAATTGCTATAGTTTTGTTAATTTAAATGGTCAAGAAAATTGATAGTGTGACAAATATTTTTAAAATTAGATTGAATATGAATATAAAATGAGAAATCTAAGAGTGTTTTTCGTCCTCAATCCTCTTAATATTGCATCAACGACATACTCTTTCATCCCATGGCATTTCATACCATGGCATTTTGAGTATTGATCAATGTCCAAATTGACTATGGAGCTCATGAGAATTGGTTCTTATCTTAACAATGTTTATTTTCTCATTAATACTAGTCAAGACAAAATAATAATTTCAGTTTTCGATATTGGGCTTGATCACCTCATAATATTTTAGTTTCATTTTTCCCTCTAACTCTTTATTGCCACACAAATTGTCCTTAAATTTGAAAGTAATAATATTTTTAATAGTATCCTTATTCTACAAGATGATCTCCTCCTTTATCCCCCAATAGGCCAGCCAAGCTTGGGCATCCTCATGCCATCTTTGCTTGAGTCAAAGGTGATATTTTTTGCTAGAGTACGAACAAAATTTAGGAAACCTCTATTGAGCAATGTGATCATTGATGTCAAAGAAAGGGGGGAGAATTTTGTTTTGAGATAAAACAAGAGCATGTTTGGGAACAAAACATGAAAAAGGGAAAACCTATGGCTAAAGAGTGAAATGATGAAATAGGGGTAAACCTAAAAAATAACCTCAATTTTTTCTACAAATAGGTCCAAACTCAAATTTGAGCCACTGTGGGAGCATGAGGCCTAGACCTCAAATTTAATATAATGGGGCTGAAACCTCAAAGTTCGACAAAATTCATTTTATGGAAAATACCCCACAAATTCATTGTTTTTGAGAATCCATTGTTAGTTGATGGACAACAATTTCTCCAATAGTTGTCGACCCACCTATCAAGATATCAACATATCGAAGATTTCATGAAGGTTTAGTTTAGTATAATTTTTGATATCATAGTGTGTTGGATCCCTTGGTTAAATACTTAGTAATGGATGTGATAAGGGTAGAACCTAAGGGCTAAATGTTGGGTGTGTGTTATATTCTTTCACAACTAGCCACATGCGCAAGGAGGTCACAGTGTGGCGGTAGCTTCTGATGTTTGTTACGCCGAGCGTAGCCCCCTTTTTCGGGGGTTTGTAGGGAGGTGGTAGCCCCCCCACACAGGGTCTAGGGCAGCAGCCTGAGCATTTTTTTTTTGGACCCTATAATAGGTGGATGGACCTCCCTATGATTTTGTGCATGGGTTTTGCACATGGTTTTGGGCATGATGGTTTTCTGCCCATGGTATTTTGTAGATCTATTCAAGGGAACTAAAATTATGTTCTAATCAAGGGTTAATGGATTGGGGTTTATGAATGCTTTGACATGTATATATATGTATTATAACAATGAAAATAATGTAATGAAAAATCAATCTGGTAGTCCCGTTTTTGGCATCCAGGGGAAAATCTTTGTGTGTATTTGTTTTATGTTCACTCCATTGTATATTTTTTTTTTAAGAATTCGTTTGCAGCTAATTTCTATGCATGATTAAAACATACAATAAGATCCCATAGGCATATCGACATATCACTAACTCTACAAGGCAAAGCACTTTTATTTTCCCAATATCTAGTATGGGGTGGCCCTTTGTCATAGGCCCTGGTCATAGGGTGCTTAAGTGCAACACTTGAGGGATAAATGCCCCTTGGAAATATTAATATATCATCATTTTACAAAGGAAAATTTCATAGGATTTTCTCAATATTTGATATGGGAATCTCCTTGTGACAACCCCCAATCATGAGGCATTAAGGTGTACCATTGAAGGGCTTAAATCCATCGACATATCACCATATTGGTGATTTTACAAGTGCTTAATGCTTTATTCTTCTAATAATCTAGTGTAACGCAACCCCTAGTAATGGCGCCAGGTCACTAGCTACTAAGGCATACCACCCAAGGACTTAGAGTCTATGGCACATTAGTATATTTCCATTATAGTAAAAAAGGAGAAGGTTTGAGAATATTTTGATATCCCATTATAACTGTTGGAAATAATACTGAGAGGGGGGGTGAATCAGTATTATCAAATCAATATAACATTTTCATTTCCATATTTAGATTCATATACACTACTTCAGATAAGGAAAATCACGTGTATATGCAACTATGTGTAAAGCAACAAGCGTATATCTAGTAACTTATGATCCAGTTAGTTGCTTCTTAATCAGTGCATCAGAACATTATTAACCATATGAACAGTAAACAGGAGCAGTAAAGCAGAACAAATCATCACACATAAGAAACACACATGGATACCAAGATATAAGGTGGAAACCCAATGTGGGTGAAAACCACCTATTGCAATTCATCTATATCATCTTTAATAAGAAACTTCTTTTTACAATGGTTCTGTACTGGTGCAGTCTTATACCAGTACGTAGGCTTCTACCTGTAGAAGGCTACAACCTTCTCTCGTTCTCCAGACTCTCCTGGAAGGGAGCTACAACCCCCTTAGCTCTTGTACTAGCTGATGTACTAGTACGTAGGTGTTGGCCTACAGAAGGCTACAACCTTCTCTTTACTTCCAGGGACCACGTTTCATAAATTTTCAGACTGGATCCATCAAGTATATCTTCATTAACCAAACTCCTTTCTACAAAAAAATATTGAATCAACCAATAACTTCTTAGAATGTTGTAACCAGAAAACAATACCAGTAACCAAACACCAATTCTGAACCCTGAGCACTACAACAATAAACAAAAGCAGCTAAAACATATTTCATGAGATGTACACTACTTCAATATGTGAAACCTGAATGCATACGCTTCTATATCAAGGCCAACCAGCGTATACGTTGTTTTAAGTTAGTGAACCATCATTTATACGCGCCTCTGGTGTGTTGAACCTGCGTATAGATCTATAAAAGATAATTTATCATTTTTACTTATTCATACACTAGTTATACCCAGATTATCATATTTATAGATCACATCATGCGCCAAATATAACAGATCAAAATCACACAAAGATACTTCTCTTCAAACCGCCTTAAGATATTGACCCATCAATAGGACTTACTCTTCTCCTTGCGCTCAGGTTCCTCCTTGATTCAGATTTAGTTATGCACCATAACCCAATGATAGTATTCTAGATCTTGTTCTTCATAAGATATTCAATACTTCAGATGATTCCCTTGCCAAATGATCTCCTTCCCTTTTTATATACTTAGGCCTTACTCAAACCATGGTCCAAAACCATAGAGATCCAATACTAGGGACTCAATACCTGGGTTCAACACTTTGGATGCAATACCAAGGACCAAAACCATAGGTTCAAATATGTCAGACTAAATACCATGGACCAACCATAAGTTTTCCCACATGTATGCGCTTTTCTTTGCATGAAAGTGCGTGCATACTTATATGTGCCTTTCGATCGGTACACCTGCGTGTATACGCGATTTTGTTAAGAATAACTTGCGTATACCTCATTTTTCTCATTTTGAGAGCCTGAACTGTGATTTTCCTTTTGAGTGAGTTGCCATCAAGGACAACACCTGTGCCATAGTGCCAAACCTGTGTCATAATGCCAACAATATCCCCCCTTTGGACTTGATGGCAACCCCAAGTCACTCAAAATCATTCTCCCCCTTTGACATCAAGAGCAAAGGGTTATGCTCCCCCTGAATACAAGCTGACATTTCTGCTCTATTGTGCTATCCAAGCTCCCCCTGACTATAGGCAAGGTTTGCAAGAAGATGTTCTACAAAAGAAACATGACTTTGTACATTATAAATGACCTTCCTATCACCAAAGACTCATACATACATCCATCTCCCAACCAAGTGGAGATACACCAAGAATTTACACATGATAACAACAAGAACATTACTTCATCTATCCCAGGCATAGTAGGGAAACCAAGATAGGCCATTACATGGCCTTGATAAGAAAAGAAATACATGACATAGAGACGAAATATCTACAGCAAGACTAGCATCTGTCAATCATCAATAACCATCAATCATTCTATAGCTTGGCCAAATAAACACCGCTGCACACAGAATGGACGAAGAACGAGTTGTAAACCCCATTACAAGACATAGATTCATGAATATCTAAAGACACAGATGCATAAGCGCTAAGGCCTTTAAGAATGCACAAGCTATTGTACACTTTTCTCTCAAGGGTGCGCTTTCTTTTGCGTAAAATCTTTGTTTTCTCTGAGCTTTTTTCTTTAATCCTTTCTCCTTGCTTTTTATGAGCTTTTTCGCTTTATTATATCAGCAGGCTCATCGGCTTTTTTTGGGCTTTCTTGATTTTGTGCTTAAAATCCTTTCTCGTGAGTTTTTTTGAATTTTTTTGTTGTGCTTTCTTGATTTTCCGATCAATTTTTTTGGGTTCTTTCTTGATTTTCCGTTGTTTCCTTTTCTGGTTAGTGTTATTCATCTTTGGACGGTTGTTGTTTGGTTATCTGTTCTTTTTATTTTCCATGCTTTTTTTATTTTTTTTCAGTTTGGTGTGTCGTTTTTTATGCTTTCTTGATTTTTGTGGTTCGTGTTTCGTTTTCTGGTTCATTTTATTCATCTTCATTTTTTTGGAAGGCTCTTGTTTGGTTATTTGTTTTTTTCTTTGGATTGTGGTTTTTGTTTTTATTTATTTATCATATAAATATAACCAATATAATTTTTATTTATTTAAATATATATTTGTAGATATAATATATAAATTTTATTTATTAAAAAATATTTCAGTATTTTGTTTTTTATGTTTTTCTTTTAATTTTTTTTTTTTTCAATTTGTCAATTATCAAGAAAATAAATAAAATATATTTTTCAAATATATAAAAAATACAACTTACCATAAAAATTTTTTTTTTTTTTATTTTTTAACTAGTATACTAATCATTATTATTATTTAATTTATGTTATTCTATATTAATAATTTTAATTTTTGTATTGAAATTTGAAATTTTTAATTTTTATACCAATAGGCCTCCCCTTATTGGAATTGGCCATTTTAATCATTTTTTTAATTAATAATTTTGAGATTATGGTTTAAATTCAAAGATACCAACATATTCTCATCATCCCCACTACATCAACGAATGAAATTAAGGTGTTTAAACTTTGTTTAAAATAGTTTTTTACCAAATGATGATTAAAAATTTAATGTGCCTATTACTTATCACCACTTATAAGAAATAGAGAAAAATGAAAACCCTTATCAAGATTAGAGAAAAATGAATTTCAAAATGAAAAAAAATATTAAAACTTGGCTACCGTGTTACATTCTAATTAGCTTGACTTTCGATTTAAATGGTGCCAAACCTGACTTCATTCTAAACCAAAAAAATGATGAAACATGGCTGCATTCTTTTTGAACCATATAGTAGTGGCTTACATTATATTTTTTTAAATGTGTTTGCCTTTCAATTTAAATGGTGCCAAACTTGGCTGCATTCTTTTGAACCATATAGTAGTGGGTTACATTATATTTTTTGAAATGGGTTTTTTCAAACTTCCAAATGAAATGGTGTCAAATGTGGCTTCATTCTCAACCAAAAAAATATTAAAAAAGAAAGCGTGGTTGCTTTCTTTATAAAAGCTATAGTAGTGGGCTATATTACATTTTGAAACATGTTTGTTTAAAAAATTTGAAATTTTTTAGCAAACATTTGGGAAGTGACACGAGTTTCTCATTGTTGTTAGATTCATCGAACTTTTCTTTTCAATTCTGAAATGAGTGTTTTAATTTTGTAATTTTCATTTATCTTTTCCAATTCTTATTATGATAAAGGGTTTTTCTAGGTTCTACTAGTTTTGTCTCATTGTTGTTGCTTGGTTTATTATGGTTTGAAGAGGAGTGTTATTTATTTTTTGTGAGGGTTTTAATGTTAACTTTCTAGGTTTTAATGGCTCCTTGAAGGTTTTGGCTTTATAGATTAGGAATCCATAACATGTATCATAGCTTTAAGAGTGTTATGAATTCATAAGATTTTGTGCATGGTTTTGTTTTTCATATTGAAGGTTGTTCATTGCAACTTAGGGATGTTTTACATAGTGAGAGATTCTCATGTGTCTTTGTAATTGTGCACATGGAAATTTGTTGGTCTTTGTAATTGTGCACCATGTGTTATCATCAATGATAAATATGATAACACAAATTTGAAATCACAAATTTGATGGGTGAAATATTCACAATCAAAGTACTGCAGGGGTTTTTGAGGGTAATGAATCCATATATGCAGTAAACCAGTTTAAACAACACAAATCTAGATTTGGCCACAAATTTTTTTGCCCTAGCCAGAAAACTCCAAAAACTCACATTTAAATACTACTCCTATTAAAGATTAATTCTTCATGTGATTTAATATATTTAGAGTTATTCTAATTCTGAATAAATTAAAATAATAGATAAATATAAGTATTTATTTAATTTTAAAACATACATTAAAATTTGATTTTTTAATAAAGGAAAAAATCTAAGTTTAGGCTTATGTGATGTGGATAGCTTTGGATTGATTCTTCCATATCCATCCCAACTTAATTGAGTCATTTTTAAGTTGTCTTGTCTCCACCTCTTATTCTCATTGTTGTTTACCTTGGTCGTTTTCTATCCCTTGTTAACAGGTTCATTTCGGGGCTACAGTGCTCTTAGCATCACCCATGCTTGAGCCCAAGATTATGCCTCTATTGATAGGTACCATGAGGATATACCACTAGTTTAGCACGAAATTGATGATATCAAGCACGAGGTTGCAAAGGAAAGTTAAGATGTTTTTGATTTTGAGGTTGTGGCAGTAGTTTCAGTTTGATTCCATGAGTTATGCACTGCAAGAGGTTGCCAAAATCAATACCTCCATACGATCAACCTCTATCGACACTTCAAGAATCTTCTGGCAATGTTCCGTTTGAGCATAATGAAAGTTGAGATGAAATTCTCTTTCATATGGAGGAACTGTGCCTACTCTATCAGATCATGGATGAACATATGCAACACATGGAGGCAACCATTCTACGCAATAGAGAGCTACTTCCACAAAGAACCCTGAGTGCGTTGCACCAGGCAACTAATTTCACTATGTTTTAATGGTATTGTAGAGAGAGTAGCAATACTTTTAGCTTGCTAGTAACTTAGTTTAATGTGCCTTTTAACTTATATCACTGCGATATCAATGACATTCTTACCTACTTTTTGTACTAGAAACATTAGCTATATATATCATGCAAATTTTACATAATCTATATTTAATTCCTCAATGATGGCCTACCATCGAGTTTCCAAATTCACAAACCAAAGTAATCTGCCCCGTCAATCCAATATATACACTAATTAATAATAAAATTTGAATTAAAAAAACAAACCTAACTTCTATAAAAATTTCATAAATATTTAAATTCCTATAAAAAAAATTATAAAAATTTAAATTTAAGTAATTTATATAACAATAACGACAATGTGCATTAAAATTATTAAAACAATTAAAAAAAATATTATAAAATTTATTAATAAATAAATAAATAATTATTTTAAAATTTATTAAATATTAAAATAATATTCCACCTCAATTAAATTAAAAACATCAATTACATAAAATTTAATAATAATTACTAAAATTTGAAGAAACGAAATGCAGAAAACATTTTTAAAATATCAGATCTCACTTATTTTTTTATTATAAAAAAAAAACAAATCTAAATTATTTATATCATAATGATAAGTAATATGCATTAAAATCACTAGACTAATTCAAATGAAAAAAAAACTCATAAAATTCCTTAACATGATAAAATATTCGATCTGAATTTTGAAAAAATCTATTTACATAAAAATAATAATCTAAAAACTTGTGAACAAAATGCTTATTCATTTTCTATTTATTGAATGGATATGAATAGATAAACGTTAAAAAAAATAAAAAAACCATTATCATTTAAAATATTAAATTTGTGAAATAATAAAAATGTTGACCGCTTAAACCAAATCTAACAGTTGGATTAGAAACCATTAATGTTCCCAACTTAAATAGAGTCGTGGAAAAAAAATGTAACGTTAAACCGAGCTCGCCCTAGCACGACAATAATTGAAGGGCCCACGAAAAATTAAAAGTATATATCGCATTATTGTGATTCCGTAGTAACGTGGGCCTTTTATTATTCAAACCCAATCTCCTGTGATTAAGAAAAATATTATAATAATAATAAAATATATGAGTTCTTGTATTATTGATTTTGAACCTTATGTAAGGTAATCTAATTCTATTTTACCTAAAACGATATTTAGATATTTTATGATAATATATGATAGAATTCTAGTTTACCTGAAATGGCATTTAGATATTTTATTGTAATTTGTAACTTAAAAAAATTGTGAATAGCGTCATATATATACATATTATATTTTATGGTCTTTATATTTTTTTTCAATAAAGAAAATTTCTTCACGATGATGGTTGGATATTAAAACTTATAATGTTGTATATTAAAACTCATAATGTTTATTGGAATTATAAAAAATAAGAAATTAGTGGGAATTTTTAATATTTTAGTATTATGTTTGAAAAGAAGAAAGATGAGCGTTTTTAAATTGCCAGTGTTGTTAATTTAAATGGTTAAGAAAATTGATAGTGTGACAAATATTTTAAACTTAGATTGAATGTGAAGATAAGATGAGAAATCTAAGAGTGTTTTTCGTTCTCAATCCTCTTAATATTGCATCAACGACATACTCTTTCATCACATGGCATTTCATACCATAACATTTTGAGTATTGATCAATGTCCAAATTGACTATGGAGCTCATGAGAATTGGTTCTTATCTTAACAATATTTATTTTCTCATTAATACTAGTCAAGACAAAATAATAATTTTGGTTTTCGATATTGGGCTTGATCACCTCATAATATTTTAGTTTCATTTTTCCCTCTAACTCTTTATTGCCACACGAATTGTCCTTAAATTTGAAAGTAATAATATTTTTAATAGTATCCTTATTCTACAAGATGATCTCCTCCTTTATCCCCCAATAGGCCAGCCAAGCTTGGGCATCCTCATGCAATCTTTGCTTGATTCAAAGGTGATATTTTTGGCTAGAGTATGAAGAAAATTTAGGAACCCTCTATTGAGCAATGATAGCATTGATGTCAAAGAATAGGGGGAGAATTTTGTTTTGAGATAAGGCAAGAGCATTTTTGGGAACAAAACATGAAAAAGGGAAAACATATGGCTGAAGAGTGAAATGATGAAATAGCGGTAAACCTAAAAAATAACCTCAATTTTTTCTACAAATAGGTCCAAACTCAAATTTGAGCCAAGGTAGGAGCATGAGGCCTGAACCTCAAATTTAATATAATGGGGCTGAAACCTCAAAGTTCGACAAAATTCATTTTATGGAAAATACCCCACAAATTCATTGTTTTTGAGAATCCATTGTTAGTTGATGGACAACCATTTCTCCAATAATTTTCGACCCATCTATCAAGATATCAACATATCGAAGATTTCATGAAGGTTTAGTTTAGTAGAATTTTTGATATCATAGTGTGTTGGATCCCTTGGTTAAATACTTAGTAATGGATGTGATAAGGGTAGAACCTAAGGGCTAAATGTTGGGTGTGTGTTATATTCTTTCACGACTAGCCACATCCGCAAGGGGGTCACAGGGCGGTGGTAGCTTCTGATGTTCGTTATGCTGAGCGTAGCCCCCTTTGTCGGGGATTTTGTAGGGAGGTGGTAGCCGCCCTACATAGGGTCTGGGGCAACGACCCGAGCAAATTTTTGTTTGGACCCTATAATAGGTGGATGGACCTACCTATGGTTTTGTGCATGGGTTTTGCACATGGTTTTTTTCCCATGGTATTTTGTAGATCTATTCAAGGGAAATAAAATTATGTTCTAATCCAGGGTTAATGGATTGTGGTTTATGAATGCTTTGACATGTATATATATATATATATATATATATATATATATATATATATATATATATATATATATATATATATATATATATATATATATATATATATATATATATATATGTATTATAACATTGAAATTAATGTAACAAAAAATCAATCCGGTAGTCCCGTTTTTGGCATCCAGGGGAAAAACTTTGTGTGTTTGTTTTATGTTCACTCCATTGTATATTTATTTTTTTAAGAATTCGTTTGCAACTAATTTCTATACAGGATTAAAACATACAATAAGATCCCATAGGAATATTGACATATCACTAATTCTACAAGGCAAAACACTTCTATTTTCCCAATATCTAGTATGGGGTGGCCCTTTGTCATAGGCCTTGGTCATAGGGCACATAAGTGCAACACTTGAGGGCTAAATGCCCCTTGGAAATATTAATATATGATCATTTTACAAAGGCAAACTTCATAGGATTTTCTCAATATTTGATATGGGAATCTCCTTGTGACAACCCTCAATCATGAGGCATTAAGGTGTACCATTGAAGGGCTTAAATCCATCGACATATCACCATATTGATGATTTTTCAAGTGCTTAATGCTTTATTCTTCTAATAATCTAGTATAACGCAACCCCTAGTAATGGCGTCAGGTCACTAGCTACTAAGGCATACCACCCAAGGACTTAGAGTCTATGGCACATTAGTATATTGCCATTATAGTAAAAAAGGAGAAGGTTTGAGAACATTTTGATATCCCAATATAACAACTCTCAGTTATGGTATTAGTCATGAAGAGCTTAATTATAACACCATGGGCTTATAGCCCTTGGTATATTGACACTCAAGAGTTTATGATGAAGTTGTGTTGCAATTTGTTAATATCACAATTTCTAGTTCCTAAGCCCTTTCAACTAGCTGAAAACTTAGAAACAATTAGGAGGAATATTTACCATCATATGTACTGTAGATGACCATGTTTAGTGAGCCTTTTGTGTTTTAACATTTCGTGTGATTTCTCAATATCTTAGTATAAACATCCAAAATTTGAGGTTTGGCCCTCTTCGCCTGGCTCCAACATCTAGGTCATGGAAGTGTAGTGTTGTAGTGTCAATTCCTAAAGGATCAAAAGTCCTCTAGATATATGATTTTTTCTAAAGGCTTCATTTATGGTCCTCCATTGCAATGTGCCTAAGCTGTAGCACTTGGAGTGAGAGGCTTGCTAAAAAGTCATGTTTTCCAAGTGAATCATGTGTTAAGAAATTCAAGGACTTCTCCCAATATTGTGAGATAAATGTTCTTGGACATGTTGTAAGGACATATATTAGGTGCATACGATCTAAAGTTATAGAGGTTGACTAAAGGGGGCTAATAATGAGAAATCATTATACATGTTACAAATATTGCACACCTAAGAAAACATTGATTCTTGATGTGAAAAATTAAAGGGAGTGTAAGATGTGAAGGTCGAAATGAAGGAATCACTAATATAAATATGAATTTCACCCATCAAAGCATCAAGGAATTCAAAAGGTAATCAAGCCCATGATAATTTCAACCATGAATCATCTGTTGAAGAAGATCAATTTGTGAGAAATTAGAAATATGATCTAGAAAATATAAATGTAAGCTCCCATTAAAACATTTTAATTGTGGTAGAATAGGCCATTGTTCTTCTAAATGTTCACATGCAAAATTAGAGGATAATTATAATGAGAAAGAACATAAAAAGAGAGGTAAATTTCATAAAAATAAGAAAGTAATATCTCTCAACAAGAAAATATTATATTCCAAAGAAGATAGTATCTCATTTGAAGAGAATGATGAACGTGCACTTGATGTAGAAGAATAAATAATACCTACTCATGGCATTGGAGACTCTAAATACAGATAAAGAGAAAATAGATTCAAAAGAAGAAGATATTGACGAGAAAGTAGGTCTTGAGGGAGCTTGTTTGTGCATTATAAGAAATAGATAGAAAAATAATGAAAGGAAGAAGGTACTATTGTAGAAGTATGGAAAGACATATCATGATCCTAATGAGGCAACAATCATCCTCCTAAAGGAAGAACTAGAGACGGAAAAGAGAATATAATAAACATTGATAGTTTAGTTGAAAGAAAAGGAAAAAAAAAAATTTGAGAATCTAGAAGTAGAGATTGTTTCGTTGAGAAAGGATCTAGAGAAAGGAAATGTTGTGTAAATAAGAATTTAAAGTTTGTAAACAATATTGAAGCATCAGATAACATTCTCAACAATTATAAGCCTCCTTTTATCAAAACAAGTATTGGATATAAAGAAAATAATGAAACTTTAAAAGAATAATCAAGCTCAAAGACATAATAAAAATAACAACCCAAAACTTATGCTAATGTGCTCAAATTATCTAACCACAATGTAAGCAACATAAAAAATGAATCCAAGGACTAGCAGAGTTATGAACCTATCAACAACACAAGTAGCACTAGAAATGGTGTAAAGAATTGACAAATATCTAAGTTTCCTTACACATATAGTTAAAATGTGTTCAAGAGAACTAATTATACGAAAATCCCTTTCACATCTAGGTATCAAAATTTATTTTATGGCTATTAATTTGCATGTAATGACTTTGTTCATAAGGAAACAAATTGTAGTAAATAAAACTAGAGGATCATATAAGAAATCAATGAATGGTTATATAAGAAACACATCTAGAAGTCCTTATGAAGGTGGTGTTAGAAGATCCAAATCATTTTCTCCTCTATTGGATCATATTTTATGTTACAAATGCAATAACTTTAGACAAAAAAATGTGATTATAAAAGCATCTCGATAAGGTTTCCCAAGGAAAACAATCAAGAACAGCACACAAAGATTTGGAAGAGGAAGCAAGAAAACAAGAACAATGCATATTTTCTGTATATTCTCAAACCTAAGGAAGCCAATGGTATACTAATAATGGATTATTAAAGTAGACAACTAGAGATAAGAAAATATTTCTATCTGTAAAGGAAAACAAAGGAGGAAGTGCCACTTTCAAAAAAAGAAAAACCTACTAGAATAATGGTTAAAGGGACAATTATCCTTGACATGGAAAATCTAAAGCTCAAAATGATTTGTATGTTCATAGTATAAAACACAATCTCTTGAGTGCTAGTAAAATGTGTGATCAAGGATATGATGTCAATTTTCATTCTAAAGGATCTAAAATAAAGGAAGGGACAATTATCCTAGATATGGAAAAGCTAAATCTCAAAACGCTTTGTATGTTCATAGTCTAAAACACAATCTCTTGAGTGTTAGTAAAATGTGTGATCAAGGATATGATCTCAAATTTCATTCTAAAGGATCTAAAATAAAGAAACTAGATTCTCCAAGAGTGGTGGAATGCAACAACGACCTCAAGTAATGTATGTATCCTAGATGGAGTCAAAGAAAATTGATCCATAGGGAAATTAGATGAAACTTGGTTATGGCACAGAATGACATGTCATAATATTTTTGACCATCTTGTAAAAATCAAGAAGGAGGTGATTGCATAAGATTTCAAAGCCAAAACTTGTTCATACATATCACTGTGGGCCTACAGGAACACAAACATTGAGAGGTGAGAGATAGAGTATGCTTATAATTGATCATTATACTAGAATGACATAGTTTTCTTTACTTAATATAAATTTGAACATTTGATAAGTTCAAGATATTCAAAGACCAATTTGAGAATTAAATTGATCTAAAGATCAAGTGCTTGAGATATGGTAGAGGAAGATACATTACTTCTAGTGAACTTAATGAATTTTGTGAAAAACATGGAATCATAAGGTGTTTCTCAATAGTGAGGACTCCTCAACAAAATGTTGTTGTTAAAAGAAAGAATGAAACTATACAATAAATATAAATAATAATGCATAATGAAGCAAACATTCCAAACACCTTTTGGAGAAAAGCATTTCATACAACAATTCACATTCTAAATAAATCTCATATCAAAGTAAATAAAAATAAGACTCCTTATGAATTATGGAAGTGCTACAACAAGATAATTACTACAACTTAGGAAATTTGATTCCAAATCAAATGAAGGAATATTTATTAGTTATTCATCTAGGATTAAAGGATACAAATGATACAAAAGGGGTTATGAAAGATAGTAGATAGAATTCATGTGTTAATAGATGAAGCAATACCTAAAAAACAAAATTGGAAAAGAAGTGAAGTTTCCCAAGAAGAACATGAGGAAGAGAAGGAGGAGATAGATCTTCAACTTCCAAGGGTTCCTATTGGATATGCTCAAAGTATCATCTAGGGCATCAAATATTTGGAAATAATTTTTTATGGGTTTAGACCAAAACGAAATTGATAAGCACACCAAGGCATGAAAACTTTCCTTGTCATTCAAAATTGAACCCAAGAATTTTTCACAATCTAGTGAAGATATGCATTTGGTCGATGCAATAGAGGAAGAACTAGATCATACTAAGAAGAAATATACATGGGAAATTGTTCCTAGACAAAAACAAGATAATTAAATTGGCACTAAGTTGGTCTTCAAGAAAAAATTGAATCAGGATGGACACGTAGTGAGGAATAAGGCTAGATTGGTTTGAAAATGCTATGCAAAAGTGGAAGGTGTTGATTTTAAAATTTACATGTCTTAAATAATTTAGAATATATCAAACAGATTCCGAATAATCTCTCTTGAATGGAGACTTAGAAGGAGAAGTGTACTTTGAACAACTAGAGGGATTCTAGATGGAATAAAAATAAGAATCTGTATGTAGATTGAAAAAATATCTTTTAGGTCCCTATACTAATAGTTTAACCCCTAATTGTTATTAGTGTAACCCCCTTATTATATTTTTGTGCCCATGTATTCCCCATATTGTTATTATTATGCCCCATAGAAGCCCACTATTGTTATTATTGTTCCCTTACATTATTACTGTTATGTCGGCTCTGATTATAATGTGACCCCTTAGACTCCTCTTTATAGAACGAAGGTCTTGTCATTGGTATCAATAAAGAATTGTTCATTTGTGTAATGTATAGGAGGTTCCCCCCTCAAAGAGGCTTATTTCTAAGGCATTGATCTATCTTTTCTACCTTTTTGTGATTTGGTTTCATACCATTTGGTATCAAAGCTTTGGATTCTAGGGTTTTGCTACTCCAAACAAGTCAGTGTGAAATTTTCGCTATAAATTTTTTTCTGAAGCGTTTTAAAAGCTAAGAAAAACAACCCATTTGAGAATAAATCTCGCTAAACCTTGGGTCCAAATTTCAGATCTTGTCTCACTATAGCTTCGGAGATATGATCTAAGGAAGTTAGGGTTTTTGCAAGCTCCAGAATTCTATCTAAAATAGGTCATCGTGGAATTTTCATTATAAATTTTTTCTACAAAGTTTAAGGCTTTGAAATTAAAAACCATTTGAACCGACAACTTGGTGTAGATCGGACCCAAAAGTCAGATCTCCTTTCACTACATTTTCGGAGATATAGTCCAAGACATTTAGGGTTTCTGCAGGCTCCTGAATTACATCCCAAATAGGTGACCTTGGGATAATAATCTTAACTTTCCTTTTGAGCATCAGATTGAAGTTTCATAAGAAGTTGCAAAAAGAGGACGACTTGTAGATTTACATGTGTCAATTTCAACTCAAAAGGTTGAAACAAAACATGTGGAACTTCGTAGAAGTTCGATCTTCTGAAATTGTATATAATCAAGTCATCTTGGGAGATTGTACATAAATCTCTCTTGGAGAATCCAATTCCGATCCGACTAGTGTCATTGGAAAGAGGACATAGAGGGATACCGCAAGTCATAATTTCAGAATTGGGAGATCTAAAATTATAGAGTTACAATCATTTCAATATTGAGCTCCTAAAATCAAGAGAAGGCGATATGAGGAAGTTTAATGGCAAGGATCTTGTAAATTGGATACTACAGATGGATAAATATTTTGATCTACATGAGGTGCAACTATTACAAAAGGTACATATTGAATCTTTATAGTTAGAACCAAATCAATTTTTATGGTATGAAAGGCTTTGTTCTCGTAAACCACTTGTCACGTGGTCAATTTTCATGGAGGAAATGATAGCACATTATGAGGATACAATAGAAACATCTTCTTTAGCCAATTGATAAATCTCAAACAAAAGTGTTTAATGGCAGAACACATTGAAGACTTTTAAAAATTGAATATTAGGGTAAATGACATTCCAGAGAAGCAAAGGATTGATGTCTTTATAGGGAGTTTAGAGGATAACATTCAACATGAGGTTCATCTTTGGGAACCTGATTCATTGGAGAAGGCAAACAGGATGGCAAGAAAAGTGGAAAGCAAAATTATAGCAACAAGGAAGTCTACCACTCACAACTATAAACATTGAAGTGTTGTTTCTCCTAGCCTTCCACAACCTACAAGGTTGACACCACAACAATTGGAAGAAAAAAGAACAAAAGGGCTTTGTTACAATTGTGATAGAAAATACATTAAAGGTCATAAGTGTGTTGAGAATAAATTATTTTACATAGATTTTGAATATGAGGAAGAAAAGGATCTAGAAACATCAAAAGAAGAGGATATACACTAGGAACCAACCCTAGAGAAAGAAGAAATGAATCTGACCTTATCTTGTATTGCATTGGCAGGAATTACCACTCCTCAAACTCTCAAGATATAAGGACATATCAAGAAGAAGAAGGTTCAAGCACTGAAATGTCAAGAAGAAAAGGATCAAGAAAGGTCAAAAGAAGAGGATATACGCCAGGAACCAACCCCAGAGAACTAAGAAATGAATCTGACCATATCTTGTAATGCACTGCTAGGAATTATTGTTATAGACATTTTTGGGCACTACAACCCCAATCAAACATGTCCATAAACCAAGGGCTCCTAAGTCCCTAAAAGTGTTGTTTCAT
Source organism: Pinus tabuliformis (assembly GCA_031772625.1). Lineage (NCBI taxonomy): Eukaryota > Viridiplantae > Streptophyta > Pinopsida > Pinales > Pinaceae > Pinus > Pinus tabuliformis. The sequence goes on from CM062815.1 coordinate 769,679,392, forward strand.
ACCCTAAAGGAACAAGGTCAGCTGATTAAATCATCTCCCAGAAGTTCTCCACAGGAAACTGCTCAGAATTGGTCAAAACTAGACCATACAGGTTGCTTAGCACTAAGGGTGCAATGCATCTCACCTGCCCAGTGAAAAGGGTGCGATGCATACTGAAAAGCCCTTCTGTAGGGGCGATGGGTGAGAGTGGAAAAATGGTAGAGACAGTTTGCGAGGTGGACGATCATGGAATCTTCCAGAAACTTCTGTTGTGACACTTGTCTCTCTGAATTCACCCAGGGATGAGCAAGAGATCATCAATCTCCAAGTGGAATCAAGAACTATCAGAGAGAGGACACTAATAAAAATCCCAGAAGCTGACTCACCCCCCTGCAACCATCTATATATGGATCCCTCATCCCAGAGATACAGAGGCTAGAATTTTGTATTTTGTAAGGAAGTGTTGTTGGTTTCTTGGTGGAACATCTTAGTGTTGGGTGATCTAAGCTTTTCATGAGGTGAAAGAAGGGCTTTCATGCTGGAGGATGACGCTGGGTCAGAACAATTGGTTGTAATCCTCTTTGCTTATTCTTGATATTAATAAAGCTATTCAAGTTTTCCTCCACATTCTTTTATGTTTGATGATATATGCATTTTTGTGGTCAATATATATCTGGTCCTATATTGTTTATGATTGTAGATCTCCGTTCTTCGATAGTATTATGCTGCTTTGATTCCACAGGTGCTCTTTGAAGCTAGGTAGACGAAGGAGAAGCAGCAAGGATCTATCAGAAGGGAGAGGAACCGAGAAAGGAACCAAGCGCAAGACTGAGGTTGGTGTCCCTCATTCCTCTCTTATCTACTTCTCATAAAAGAAAACGAGAGTAGTTTTAGTTTGTTTGTTTCTAAGATACAACCAACCTCAGTCTCATTATCAGGTTCCACCCGTGGGGGCGAATCCTTGAGAGATTATATTCACCGGTATTGCAGAGAGGGATCTCAGCCGAGTAGGGACGACAAGATCAACATCCGAGATGTCAATGACCGGTCCTTGAGTACCATTCTGTTCACTTTTTCTAGACTGGTTGGTAATGTGGCTCTTCACGTGGCTAACAGGTCCTATATGCAGTATGCCTTGGAATGCCTTGAACCAAAGGTGTTCAACTGGTGTGACGCAATACTCCGTGTGATGAAAGAACAACTGACCAAGGTAAAAATTGTAAAATCCAAGAACTTTGGCTATGGTTCTATTTTGACCGCTTTTGCCTTGGAAAAGATCCCACTGATGCAGCCGCAGTACATTTTCAACTTACCTCCACTGACTAACCCACGGATGGAGACATGGGTTGACCTTATGGCCCGACATGCTGGTCAATCCCAGGTTTCTTTTTCTGATACCTTCTTCAAGTGGTTCAACCATCAAGAGATGGCTTTTTTCGAGTATCCATATCATGGTATGGATTTCCGGGGTGACCCAGATTTAGTGTTGCCGGCTGGTGAGCAGTGGGGTGCTATCAGTAAATTCTCTGACCATATCTCTGTTTATCGTTTCTTTTTATAATGTTCTTGTGCTTTCTTTTATCAGGACTAATCAAAACTCATGTTCTCATGTATATATTGGACTAGTTCGGCCAGTAGTATGTTTGAGAGTACCAGATGCCGCTCCAGCAGGAGAGGCTGTGGGGAGGGCTATCCTTCACAACCTTGATGTGGTCGAGACTCTTTCAGCATTGCAGGATCAGGTCGAGGGCCTCAATCTTGCTATTCTAGATGTGAGGACCGACGAGCTGCCTCTGAGGTTGCAGCGATATACTATTGGCGTGCTGAGTCATGGACTAGGCTTTTATGCATGATTGCACAGGCGGCGACTTGTTATCACCAGCATCGTTAGACTAGGGTGCCGCCGAGAATTTTTATTTTTGGGTCATTTGACCGATTTTTTCCTGGTTACAGAACATTATGTATGAACCATGAACAGTTATATCGTCAGAGAATTTACCGATAGCACCCCACTACTCACCAGCCGGCAACACCAAATCGGGGTCACCTCGGAAATCCATGCCAACATATGGATACTCGGAAAAAACCATCTCCTGACGGTTGAACCAATCAAAGAAGGTATCAAAAAAGGAAACTTGTGACTAACTAGCATGTCGAGCCATAAGGTTGACCCATCTATACATCCGTGGCTCAGTCGGTGGAGGTAAGCCAAGTGAAATGTATTGCGGCTACATCAGTGGGATCTTTTCTAAGGCGAAAGTGGTCAAAATAGAACCATAGTTGAAGTTCTTTGATTTTCCGCTCTTTACCTTGGTAATTTGTTCTTTCATCACCAGGAGTACTGCGTCGCACCAATTGAACACCTTTGGTTCAAGGCATTCCAAGGCGTACTGCATATAAGACCTGTTAGCCATGTGAAGAGCCACACTACCAGCCAGTCTAGCAAAAGTGAACAGAATGGTCCTCAAGGACTGATCATTGACATCTCGGATGTTGATCTTGCCATCCCTACTCGGCTAAGATCCCTTTCTACAATATCGGCGAATATAATCTCTCACAGATTCGCCCCCACATGTGGAACCTGATAATGAAAGAGGGGCACCACGCCTCGATAAACTGGTAAAAAAATAGATGTCCACGACAGTCAAGGGGATAGATTTTCCTCTGATCTGAAACACTTGGTTGGTAGGATCCCATGCATCGAGAAGATATTGCAACAAGTTGATTTGTTGCCTCATGCTAGAGATGCGGAAAAACTTGAACATGCCATAGTTCTACAATGCAGTTACTGTAACCGAATCATGTAAAGCAAGCATGTCCTCTTCTTCATGCTTGCGTTCTTACCATGTAACAACCATTTTGCTCCAATAAATCTCTGCAAAACAAGCAAGAGTAGGGTCAGGGTCTTGATTTGGCAAAAAACAGGCAAAAATTCCATGAGAAAATAGTGCAAAAACTTCCCTTCTCGTGCCCATCGCGCCCCCAGCAGTGTACTGGGTGGGATGCATACTGACTGGCCAACGGCCAAGACAGTATGCATCGCACCTTTCGATATAGAAAGGGTGCGATGGAGCCAGGGCGAATTTTTCAAACCCCAGAGGCTCAAAAAAATAGGGAAACATGCACAGAATTCAAAAAGGAAGGAATGCAACTGAAGAGCTTAGGTTTAGCTCCTACTTGGTCCAGACTGCGCCGAAAATCATCCACAGAGTCTCCTGGAATCAGTTGGTGAAAATCAGGGGGAAAAAGCACCTCCAGAGCTCCAACAAACCAAAGTTCAAATGAAATGGTAAAATGAGGAGTAAAAACCACTTTTAAATTACTTTTTTTCGTAATTCGAGTAAAATATTAGCGTTTTAACTCATTTTTGAAACATATATTATTCATTTCTAATCGGTTTGATGAAGAAATTGAACAAACAATACAACCTTTGAAGGAACAAAGTGATTAACGGTGAAATTAAATCGATGACCATTATCACGAGCACTTTTTATGTGGAGTTCAAGCTTGTTAAAAATTAAACATAAGAAATGAGCAAGCGTTCCCCCCAGAGTTTAAGCTCATTAAAAAATGAACCAATTTCTGGTAAATAACCATTGTGAATGCATTATCATCAGCTTTTGAGCCCTGGTCGTGTTCTCATCATCACCACCACTCTGTTTTAGCCGATCATTCACCTCCATTTGATTGTTTACCCCTTTTGAGGAACAACTGCGAAGAGTGATCCTGTTACCCATCCTTGTGACACTGCCATGATTAGAAAATTCCAAACCTTACCTGGAATCAGCCGCTACCTGAAATTATCACTCATTCCTCAAAAAACGAGTCTCCTTTAAGCTCTTTTCATCTGACTTGTAAAATATGAAAAAATTGCTGAGAAATTGGCCTCTACAGCTAGTTAAAGCGATCAAAAGTGCTATCCCTCCTCTAGATTTTAATCTTTTTGAAGCTGAGGGATTATTACACAAAAAGATCGAGCGCTTGTTTTTTTCAGCTAGTTAAAATTACCGAAAATTCATCCCTTTCGTATTATTTTATACTTTTTCAGACTTAAGGGGTTATATGACGAAAAAGGATTATTGGAGTTTCCTTTACGTCGCTTTCAGACTCTCTAAAATTGAAAAGGACCGAGTTATATTTGTCGTTAAACTCGTTAAAACCGAATAACGACAAACTTGTCCATACAGACAAGAACGAGCTTCACTATCGCTAGGCTCATTAAAATATAGCGGCGGGTTTTCCCGAAGGGAAAATTATAGAACAAGCATATGTTATCCTCCTCAAGCTTGACAAAAATAAAGAGGTACTAGTCAGCAATGACTGGGGAAAAATTGGGAAGAAAACTTGAAGAAACTTTATTGGTAGCAAGTCGTTCTTGAGCATGACACTTTCACTCCGCATCTGAGTCGGGTTGGGTTGTTCCGTTCACTGGTCATATCACCATTGGTCCATCACACCATCCATATTTTGGGTTAATGCTACCAATCCATGTTAGTGTCGCTAGTATGTTCAAGAGAAGTCGCTCAGAGAATTCACATGTGTCTCATCTGCTGCAATACATTCACACTCCATTCTTTCATGACTGCCACACTAAACCCTGTATCATCATATCGTTTTCACCTCCAAAATCATTTACTTTGTTTTGTGTCATAGATGTGGGATTCATTAAGGCCCTCCTATGACGGGTCGCTTCTTGTCGACATCAGCTCATTATCCAAGAAGTCGACTTAGCAACAACCCTTTCAGTACATTGAAGCTTGCATGCCTCAATGGCAAGTTTCTCACTTCTCGTGACACGTTTTACATCATTTGCCTTCAATCGAAATATTTTGCGTGGTGTTCGATGCCAATTCCCTTTTCACACCACACAAATTGTACTGTAGTACCTTGAGGGTCATCATCATTATCGGTGATTCCTCTCATGCCTATTAACAACTTACATCTGGCTGGTAATAAGGTGATGTATTTCCATGTTCGACTCCAGAACATATTTCACATGGATCGACTTGTACTCTGAGTGAAGATTGAATGAGTTTGAAGACCCCGGATCTAGTTTCATCCATCCGAGCTGCGATATATTCAAGAAAATAAAGACATCAAATGTACATTTTTGCTACATAGAAGATCATCCGAATCAACGGATGATGACTCTATCAGAATCATCAATCTCCCACACAGACGGTTGTCTGTCTTATGTACATGAAAATGAATTTATAAAGCTGAGCATGGGAATTCCCGCCTCAGCTAGATCATCAAAAGTATTATGAAGATAATGTATTGTATTGTATCTTATTACAGGTCACCTTCCAGCTTGAAAAAACTTCGGATCCTCATGATAAAGCATTTCATCCGACATCAAAAGATTAATGACCTCATGCTTTAGGGGGCAACTGTTATAGACATTTTTGGGCACTGCAACCCAAATCAAACATGTCCACAAACCAAGGGCTCCTAAGTCCCTAAAAGTGTTTTTTCATACCCTAAAGGAACAAGGTCGGCTGATTACATCATCTCCCATAAGTTCTCCACAGGAAACTACTCAGAACTGGTCAAAACTAGACCATACAGGTTTCTCAGTGCTAAGGGTACGATGCATCCCAGCTGCCCAGCGAAAAGGGTGCGATGCATACTGAAAAGCCCTTCAGTAGGGTGTGATGGGCGAGAGTGGACAAATGGCAGAGACAGTTTGCGAGGTGGATGATCATGGAATCTTCCAGAAACTTCTCTTGTGACACTTGCCTCTCTGAATTTTCCCAGGGATGAGTAAGAGATCATCAATCTCCAAGTGGAATCAAGAACTATCAAAGAGAGGACACTAATCAAAATCCCAGAAGTTTACTCACCCGCCTGCAATCATCTATATATGGATCCCTCATCCTAGCGATCCGGAGGCTGGAATTTTGTATTTTGTAAGGAAGTGTTGTTGGTTTCTTGGTGGAACATCATAGTGTTGGGTGATCTAAACTTTTCATGAGGTGAAAGAAGGGCTTTCATTCTGGAGGATGACACTGGGTCAGAAAAATTGGTTGTAATCCTCTTTGCTTATTCTTGATATTAATAAAGCTATTCAAGTATTCCTCCACATTCTTGTATGTTTGATGATATATGAATTTGTGTGGTCAATATATATTTGGTCCTATATTGTTTATGATTGTAGATCTCTGTTCTTCGATAGTATTATGCTGCTTTGATTCCACAGGTGCTCTTTGAAGCTAGGTAGATGAAGGAGAAGCGGAAAGGATCTGTCAGAAGGGAGAGGAACCGAGCAAGGAACCAAGCGCAAGGCTGAGGTTGGTGTACTTCATTCCTCTCTTATCTACTTCTCATAAAGGAAAATGAAAGTAGTTTTAGTTTGTTTGTTTCTAAGATAGCTACCAGTCTTAGTGGGACTAGCAGCTCTGAGTGGACACTAGATTTCCCGATAACAAAATGGCGACTCCGCTGGGGAGGGAGTAGATTGTTTGTTTGTCTATATTTGTTTGTTTTATAAACTTATAGACGGAGCCTGAAGTCAAGCCAGCTAGCCTTCGAACTGCATTTGCTATGCAAGTGAAAAGTAGATCAATGTTGCTTCAGTCTATCTCCAGGTTTTGTTTATAAACTGAACAATTGATTTGCAAACCTTCTAATTTCCCTAGTGGTGTCTCTAGTAACCTCATTAGATCAGCCCCTGTGATTTCTATTTACTGTACTTCACTTGCTCGGCCTAAATCCCTGAACTGAGCTGCAAACTGTGACCCAGAACCTAGTTGAAGTCACGTCCCTGGACCATCGCACCTTCTCCTCTTGGGAATCTAGATGCATCGTACTTCCCGTGTGCAGTAGGTGCGCTGCATCGTACTTTCCCTGTGTTGCAGGTGCGCTGATTAGATAAGACCTCTTCTGCGCTCAGATTTTGGTTTCTGTGTTCACTCTCTTCAGTTTTATTCAGGAGTTTTGATGTGTGTAATTAGTATACAACTATGGAAACCCCCTTCCTTTCCATCATTCCGCCTCCTTTGTGCAAAGAACTGTGAATGTTTTTATGTGTTGTGCGCCATTTTCAGTTCTCTTTTACAAAGAAGTAGCATAATCAAACTATCATCTTTTGATTTGAAAGTGTCGCAAGTGTCGTTTTCAGTCAAAGAAAAGAATTATATTGTTCTAGATGGTCGATTATAAAATTATTCTTGTATTTGATTTGAATTAGTAGTATTTCAAGTGTCGAAATCAGTTTTCAATTCAAAATAGAAAAGGGTCATCATTATCTTCCTTTAGTTTTTGAAGAGAAATTTGTTAGTACTGTCGCTTTGAAAAGATAATTTAGATTTGTACTTGGCATTCTTCTTGTCATTCACACATTAAGAAAGCTGAAAACAAATACATGCATGTGCATTTGCATTTAAACTGCTTGTTGGTTTGATTTAGGATAGGGCATCTAGTGTTTGCTTTCTGCTCTATGTTGAAAGAATATCATCTCTCTTTCCTTAACAGCTAGGATCTTCATTGCAAAAAGAAGATTAAACGATTGTTGATCATCTTAGATTGAATTTTAGGAATTATATCTACATCACGCAGTGAACCTGAAAGGCAAATTTCCTAAGAAAGATCAACTTAAAATAAATTCAATGAACATAAAAATGCTTTGGAACCTAACGCACAACATCTAGAAGTCTAGGCTAGAGACGTATTTCGGCATCGTAAAGCCTGGTAATTGTCGCTTTCACTGTTGGTTGGGTGATTCCTCCTCTTTGAGATGACAAGTGCCAGTATGGACTTTTGCTCCCACGTACCGTCGAGTATATATTGGGAGACCACAATAGGCTATATCCTTTATCCATAGGAAGCTTTGTTTGCCGCCCTATCGGTCGCAATGCACTGAACACAACATTCAGGAAGATTGACTGCCGTACCGTAAAAATTATTCTGCAGTTTTGCGATTGGTTTGGTAATCCCTTTGTCTAGATTTCCAGAGTAGTCTCTTTCATTCCTTTTCAGACTCTTTAAAGGAAAAGGTCCATCTGAGCACTTGTCACTTCAGGCTCATTAAAAATCGAAGGCGACTAGAGTCATATTTTGTTTTTTCTCGACTCTTAAAAATTGAAAAAACAAGTTGTGTCAATGCGTCTAAAATTCATTTAATTCAAAAACATTTTCCCCTTTATTTTTATTTGATCGAGTAATCCGCAATCATGGAAGAAAGTCAATTGAAACCCCATCGTTCACAGATACTTACGAGTCAACCATCTTTGTCCCCAAAATCAAAACTATTCCGGACAAAGCGAACTCGTTTAACTGGCTCAAAATCCCTTAGTCTGGTTCGGACAAGTGTTCTGACACCCTCGGAGACTCCGGTTACTCCAAACATTTCTGGTACCCCTACCTTTATAGAATAAGTTCCGCACCCACTAGAGGACAGTAGAACTGATCCTAGTATACCTGAACCGGCTCCATCTATAGCTGATTCAGAAGGTGTTGTTCCCTAAACATCAGTCGCTACAGAATCTATACCTTCTTCGGCACCGGAAATATTTTACGTACCTGATGGTCTACCTCTTCCACCTGGTTTGATTGCTATAGAAGAGATTGTGGAGGATCCACCATCTAGTACTCCATCGCATTTTGGAGTTTGGATCACCCTATATCCTTCTTCATCAGAAATTGGTCTACCGTTATCTGAAGTTCCTATAGAATCGCTAGGAAATCTTTTGGATAAACTAGATATGTCTGAACAACTATTGACATCTAGGACTGTGTCATGTGACACAACAACGACAAAACTTCTTGCTACCACTCCAATGATGTTCGTCGGCGTACCATCTGTCGCAACTAGCTCTCAATCACTGGATGGAATCCATCCAGGGGCTACTTCGACGGTATGGTCTGTTCCCATTTGTTCATCTGGAATAATATTTGGAATATCTTATGATGAGTCTCAGCAAATTGATCCTTCACAATGTCAATTTGGGCAGTCCGGTCCTCTAAGGCAAATAATTCCCTTAAGCACCGGATTACCACCATATGGGGGGCAATATGCCCTTTCATTATCTCCTCCGGGATGTCAAACATACGAGAGTTCACAAAAGAATTTAGGTTATGTTGGAATTACATCCAGTGGTTGGATGCTAATACTGCCTCAACAACCAAGAGTTGTATACTCAATGCAACAAAGTTTTCCTATGTCAAATATCCCCACTACACCAGCTATTGTGACAGTGTCGCAAGTACAAGCGTTATCTGTTGTATGCCAACCTCAAGTCTCTCAGGTCGCAATCCAACAGCCCCGTGTCCCTGTGACGCCACCACAATCGTCGATTAGTGGCTCCTTAATTGGAGTGACCCAGGCAGGTACCATAACCCCTCATCTCGGTCAAACAACCAGTATTGGACAACAGCACATGGTATCACAACCATGGCTGGTGCAATATCAACAACCACAATTCCAACAAGTTTACCAAGGAACTGAGCACCAAGTCTTTGCAAGTAATGGGCATCCGTACATTCAAAACGGACAAAATCAACCATTCCATAATGGTTATGCCCATCAACCTTATCAAAGTTATCAGCATCAAATACACTATGCTGGTATGCAAAGACCCACTGCTCAGGAAATCCCATCTTATCCTGGGTATGCTTCGCCAAACCTGAATTAGCAGTTGCCCTTCGTGGCAACTTGAGAGTTACTAGATCTAAACCAGCTAACAAACGATCAAATCGCTTATGCCCCTTGGTGGCCAACGATTCCTCATAAACTTCCATCAGATATTCCTAAATTTAATGGAAATCCGGGTGAAGATCCATCGAATCATGTGATGACCTCTGATATATGGTGTTCATCTAACACTCTAAATGATGATTCGATCAGGCTTCGCCTTTTTCAGTGAACGTTAACTGGTCCGGTAGCAAAATGGTATATCGAATTTCCTAGAGCTTCGTTTGATAACTTTATTACCCTAGCCACAACCTTTTTAACCCATTTTCAGTTACCCATAAGGTACGAAATAGGAACAAAGCTTCTTACCAATTTCAAGAAAACACTGGCCACTCACATATCTGATCATATTCATGAGTGGTGACATCATCGTAGAATGGTAAAAGCATATGTTCCTGATCATCTGTTGGCTGAATGGTTTATTAAGTCGTTGTTACCTTCTATTACGGAAGATGTGGCAAAGGGAGGAGTCGTCACTGAAGAGCAAGTAATTGCTCATGCCCAATATTTAAACTTGATTTATACTCAGTCTGGCATGCTCTACGATAAAATCCCTGATGCTCCTAGACCGGAATTTTCCATTCCTCCCTCTCCTAAATCGAACAAGGACTCTCATGTCGGGGACGACGTGATAGGAACGACTAGCACGAAAACCGTAAAGGCTAAGTTGAAGAAGGCCCGTATAGTTTCAGGTCAAAATGCAAATGAAGAACTCCTTGCCTTAGAAGTAAATGTCGTATCGACTGACAAAGGCAAAGAAACCAAGCAACCAGGAGGCAAGAAGAAAAAGAAATAGAAAAAGAAGAAACAGGAAAATTCATCCCCTGAAAAACCTTCTGCAAACCCTTCTGGAGATAGGAAACCAAATCGTCCATGCCTTATATGTGATGAGGATCATTGGACAAGAGAGTGTCCGTATAAAGCTGAGCTTAGAAAATTCTTCAAGAATTCAAAAACCTCGGCAGTATTGACTGATCCGTTTCCAAATCCAGGAACAAATCTGGTTGCTAGTGACAATGCTTCCCCGTCCCAAGTGCTAATGTTGTCAGTTTCGAAACAGAAAAACAATGCTTTGATATTGATAAAGAATAAAGATTATGGGAATCCACAGATGTCGAACAACAAGGCCAATGATCAACCCAGTAATTCGACAACAACTTCGACCGAAGTTGTGCCACCCATCATTCCTGAGCTAACGATAAAGCTGCCAAAGGGAGTATTACACAAATTGAAATTTAATCCTTGTGCCAGAGCAGCACAGCATTATAATATAGTGGAGGATTTGGCCCAATCGCCATCCGCTATGTCAACACTTGAGGTACTGCAAAATTGCCCCTCCCAAAAGCAAGCTTTATTATCAGCAATAGGTGGGATTTACCCAACGAATTCCAATCTTGTGTCCTTTAATCACAAAGGATATGACCCTTAGTTACTAGCTCAACTAGATTTTCTCATTCAAGTGAAAGCCCTCAACAAAACTGTTCATCGAACAATTATTGATGAGGGGGCATCTACATGTATTATGTCGATGAGTTGCTGGAAAACTTTAGGATCTCCACCCTTGTCACGATCTTCGACAACATTAAAAGCATTTGATGGACGAACATACACCCCATATGGGATTTTAGGTAACTTGCAAGTCGAACTGGGAGGCAAAACAGTAGAAATAGATGTTGAAGTAATTGACGGAAACCTTGATTCCAACATCCTACTGGGAAGGCCCTAGATATATGCTATGGCAGCCGTTGTGTAGACCTACTTCAGGAAGATTGCATTTCCCTTTCAAGGAGGAATTACAATCATCGACCAATAGACATTTCTCCTCAATAGTTCACAAGTTGCAAGAAGCATTCCAATGATCCACGGAATCCCTCATTTGCTTCAAAATATCGGAGTAGGCCTACTAAAAGACCCTATATTAATGGGGGCTTTTTCCCTACTGCCTCCAATCAATCTAGTGGAAGTGGCAATGGTGGGAACATGCAATATGATATCTTCTATTCAAAAGATCTCTAAAAACGATACTAACATGGATCATCTGCAAGTATTGCCTCCAAGCCCAATGGAAATCTTGTAGCAATCAATGTTTTCGGCATGGGAGGCAAACCCAAGTCAATGCTCATCAAGCGTTTGGATAGATAGGTCTAAAGAATATGGTACCCCTTCAGATCCTTGGTTGCAAGTACATTATACAGACGAAGGAATTGTTTAGTCAATGATGATTGATGGGGCACCATGGGAAGATTACCACCATCGTTCCCATTTTCCAGATTACAAAGAAGATACTCTTAGTGACCTTCATCATCCTTCAGCTTTTGATTTTCTATCAAATACTGTAAACACGGTGGATTCCGAGCGAAACTTGTCCAATATTGAAGAGACTATCGCCATAAATATCTCCACCAAAACAAATGTTGTAGAGAATATTCATGTTGGAAAATCTTGTTTTCCTTCAGAACTTGAAATATATCACACTCTTTTTCGTATGATGAAATGTTAGGCATTAGCTTGAGCATAGTTGAACACCAAATTAAGATGTATCCAGATGTCAAACCGGTACGACATCGGCTACGGCAGGTGCACCCCAAGAAAGCCACTGCCATCAAGGCAGAAGTTGAAAAACTTCTCCATGATGGTTTTATTTTCCTTGTTCCTCTAACCGATTGGGTATCGAATATTGTTCCTGTAATGAAAAAACAAGGAACGATTAGAGTGTGTGTCAATTATAGGGATGTAAATCAAGCTTTTCCGAAAGACAACTACCCTACACCCTTCATTGACCACATAATTGATGAATGCAGTAGATGTGAAATCTTTTCATTTATGGATGGATTTTTCGGGTATAATCAAATAAATATCCGCCCACAGGACCAGTCAAAGACTGCATTTATTAGTCCGTGGGGCACATTTGCATATCGCAAGCTACCCTTTAGTTTAAAGAACGCAGGGGCAACATTTCAGAGGGCAATAAATTATGCCTTCCATGACATCAAAAACATTTTTTAACCATATCTCGATGATCTTCCGGCTCATTCGCGAAAGCGGACCGATCATCTGGAGCATTTGAGAGCGATATTTCTATGTTGCTGACACTACAAGATATGACTCAATCCACACAAATGTGTGTTTTGTGTCAGTTCTGGTCATTTACTTGGCTTTGTGGTCTCAAAAGATGGGATTTGTCTCGACCCATATAAGGTTCAGGCAATCATTAATTTTCCTCCACCTTCAAATTTGCTTCAGATTCAGAAACTCTAAGGGAAAGCAAACTTTCTGAGGAGGTTCATTCCGAATTACGCCAAACTTTCTAAAGGTTATACTCATCTATTTAAAAAAGAAGTTCCCTTTGTCTGGGATTAGGTTGCACAAGCTTCCTTCGATGCTTTAAAGGAATCCCTAATAAAAGCATCATTAATGTACACTCCTAATTATCAAAAACACTTTAACCTGTATCTGGCTACAACAGATATGACCATCGCAATGGTTTTAGTTCAAGAAGACAATGGAATTGAACATCATATGTATTATTTAAGTAGAGACTTAAATGATACAAGAGTACGTTGAAAAGCTAGTTCTCGCAGCTGTTCAAGAAACACAGAGATTTTGACACTATGTCCTCTTTTGAAAAACTACCATTCTGTCAGATCGCAACCCCATGACGTATATATTGTCGCGACAGCTGCTGGGGGAAAATATTCAAAATGGATAGCAATTCTACAAGATTTTGATCTGGAATTTATAAAATCCAAATCGAAGAAATCCCTGGTTTTCACGGAGTTACTATGCGATCTCCCATCATCGTCCAACGATGTAACATCAGAAGAAGCAATCGTGGACGAATCTTTGTTTCTGATATCTTCAAGCAATCTGTGGTATGGAGACATAATAGTCTATCTCCAAACCCAAACGTATAGGTCTAATACCTCCCACTCGGAACAACGATGTATTCGATACCAAGCAAAGGACTACATGATCGTCGGTGATACACTTTACCATTGTGGTGTCGATACAGTTCTGAGGAGGTGCCTCACCCACGAGGAGGTCGAAAAAGTCCTGAACGATTGCCACTCAGGCGCATGTGGGGGGCATCAATCTGGTTATTCTACAATGCAAAAGATTTTACGAGCAGGATACTTCTAGCCAACAATGTTCAAAGATTGCATAACCGCAGTCAGAAGTTGCCATGCATGTCAAATCTTTGATCGAAAAACCAGAATACCACCCGCACCTCTGCAGCCAGTAGTTGCTGTTGGGCCATTTTCCAAATGGGACATATATTTTATGACATGTAACCCCACCTCGGCCGGGGGGCATGGGTATATCATAGTCACATTATACTATTTTACCAAATGGGATGAGGTGATGCCTACATTAAACAACAGTTGCCAAACAACTGCCCTCTTATTTTTCAATCATGTAGTCTCTAGATTCGGCATTCCACAGGCCATAGTCATAGATCACGGATCACATTATTACAATCACATGATGGTTGAATTGGTTGCCAAATTAGGGTTGTCCCACAATAGCTCTACTCCGTATTATCTGCAGGCTAACGGACAAGTTGAGGCAATCAACAAGGTCCTGAAGCGAATGCTGCAAAGGATGATTGGAGTCCACAAAAGGAGTTGGCACCTGATCCTGTACTTAGCCTTGTGGCCATACCAGACATCGGTAACTAATGCAACCGGGTTTACACCCTTTCAACTGGTGTATGGCCTAGAAGCAATCTTACCGGTTAAGTGTGAAATCTCGTCCCTCAAACTTGCGGTTGACCTTCTTCCCAGAACTTCAGAAGAGGAGGCTCGTTTCTTGGAACTAATCCAATTGGATGAAACCTGTCGTAACGCCGCTTTGGCTAACAAAGCCCATAAGAAACGAGTCAAGGTGCAGTTCAACAAGAATGTCAAACCCCGTGTCTTCTAAGAAGGTGACCTGGTCTTACTTTACGACCAGGAATCCGACAAATTGGGAGCAAGTAAGTTCAAGTCCTTATGGATGGGCCCCTATATTGTTAAATGTATATTAGCAAAAGGAGCCTACGAGTTAGTAGATTATGATGGGATTCCACTGGCACAACCTCGCAATGGGTTGTACCTTAAGCGTTACTATGCTTGACTCAAGATAGTAACCCCTATGCTTTTGTTACATTTTTGTTTTCGCTAAGGGTAATTGTTTTGGTTAAGTGATCTGCTTTTACGTTTTTTGGAGATGTCAAACCTATTGGAATCATTTGTTGGATATGCCGACGGAGCGATTCATTGTTTGCAGAACCTATCTTCTATGGCCTAGGCCATCTTCGATCCAAGCGGCGAGTTAGTGAGTTTCAGAGGGGTATGTATTGGTCGGTCAATGAACAATATTGTTGAATACAACGTGTTGGTAGAGCTCCTCCCTGATGCCATTATGTGTGGCATACACCGACTCGTTGTCAGGCTAGACTCACAACTCGTCATCCTACAGCTCACTGGTATCTACTCCGTATAGAATCCAGCTATCTATCACATGTTCCTAAGGGTCAAGATTTTGGAAAGGCAGTTTGATTCTATTCAATATCAGCATATTTCCAGAAATTGAAACACATTAATAGACTCATTGGCAAATTATGTGTTAGATAGACATTTGCAACATTTATAAAAGAAGCATTTCATCAAATATTTGCATCAAGATCATGTAACTCAACCAAAATATAACTCCGAAACTCAAATATATATCTATATATCTATCTATCTATATATATATATATATATATATATATATATATATATATATATATATATATATATAACTGTTTATGGCTCATACATAATGTTCCATAACCAGGAAAAAATCAGTCAAATGACCCAAAACTCAAAATGCTGGGGGGCACCCTAGTCTAATGATGCTGGTGATAACAAGTCACCACCTGTGCAATCATGCGTAAAAGCCTAGTCCACCGACTCGGCATGGTAGTAGTATGTCGCTGCAACTTCAGAGGTAGCTCATCAGTCCTCACTTCTGGAATACCAAGACTAAGGCCCTTGACCTGATCCTGCAATGCTAAAAGAGTCTCGGCCACATCAAGGTCGCGAATGATAGCCCTCCCAACAACCTCTCCTGCTGGAGTGGTAGCTGGTACTCTCAGATGTACTACTGGCCGAACTGGTCCAATATCTGCATGAGCACATGAGTTTTGATTAGTCCTAATAGAAGAAAGCACAAGAACATTATAAAAAGAAATGATAAATAGAGATTTGGTTAGAGAATTTACCGATAGCACCCCACTGCTCACCAGCCGGCAACACCAAATCCGGGTCACCCCGGAAATCCATGCCAACATATGGATACTCGGAAAAAACCATCTCGTGATAGTTGAACCACTCGAAAAACGTATCAGAAAAGGAAACCTGGGATTGACCAGCATGTCGGGCCATAAGGTCGACCCATTTCTGCATCTCTGGCTCAGTCGGTGGAGGTAGGCCAAGTGAAATGTATTGCGGCTGCATCAGTGGGATCTTTTCGAAGGCGAAAGTGGTCAAAATAGAACCATAGCCGAAGTTCTTGGATTTTCTGCTCTTTACCTTGGTCAGTTGTTCTTTCATCATAGGGAGTACTGCGTCGCACCAGTTGAACACCTTTGGTTCAAGGCATTCCAAGGCGTACTACATATAAGACCTATTAGCCACGTGAAGAGCCGCACTACCAGATAGTCTAGAAAAAGTGAATAGAATGGTCCTTAAGGACAGATCATTGACATCTCAGATGTTGATCTTGCTGTCTCTACTCAGCTGAGATCCGTCTCTATGATACTGGTGAATATAATCTCTCACGGATTCGCCCCCATGGGCAAAACCTGATAATGAAAGAGGGGCACCACGACTCGATAAACTGGTCAAAAAATAGATGTCCACGACAGTCAAGGGGATAGATTTGCCTCTGATATGAAATAACTGGTTGGTTAGGATCCCATGCAACGAGAAGATATTGCAACAAGTTGATTTGTTGCCTCATGCTAGAGATGCAGAAAAACTTGAATAGGCCACAGTTCTACAGTGCAGTTACCGTAACCGGATCATGTAAAGCAAGCATGTCCCCTTCTTCATGCTCGCATTCTCGCCATGTAACAACCATTTTGCTTCGATAAATCTCTACAAAACAAGCAAGAGAAGAGTCCGGGTACTGATTTGGCAAAAAACAGGAAAAAATTCCATGAGAAAACAGTGCAAAAACTTCCCTTCTCGCGCCCATCACACCCCCAACAATGTACTAGGTGGGATGCATACTGACTGGCCAATGGCTAAGCCAATATGCATCGCACCTTTCGATATAGAAAGGTTGCGATGGAGCCAGGGCGAATATTTCAAACCCCAGAGGCTCAGAAAAACGGGGAAACATGCACAGAGTTCAAAAAGGAAGGAATGCAACTGAAGAGCTCAGGTTTAGCTCCTACCTAGTCCAGACGGTGCTGAAAATCGTCCACAGAATCTCCCGGAATCAGCTGGTGAAAATCAAGGGGCAAAAGCACCTCCAGAGCTCCAAGAAACCAAAGTTCAAATGAAATGGTAAAATGAGGGTTAAAAACCACTTTTAAATTACTTTTTTCATAATTCAAGTAAAATATTAGTGTTTTAACTCATTTGAAACATATATTGTTCATTTCTAATTGGTTTGATGAAGTAATTGAACAGACAGTACAACCTTTGAAGGAACAAAGTGATTAGAGATGAAATTAAATCGATGACCATTATCATGAGAACTTTTTATGTGGAGTTCAAGCTCGTTAAAAATTAAACATAAGCAATGAGCAAACGTTCCCCCCAGAGTTTAAGCTCATTAAAAAATGAACCAATTTCGAGTAAATAACCATTGTGAATGCATTATCATCATCTTTTGAGCCCTAATAGTGTTCTCATCATCACCTCCACTCTGTTTTAGCTGATCATTCACCTCCATTTGATTGTTTACCCCTTTTGAGGAACAGTTGTGAAGAGTGATCCTGTTAGCCATCCTTGTGACACTGCCGTGATTGGGAAATTCCAAACCTTACCTAGAATCAGCTGCTGCTTGAAATTATCACTCGTTCCTCAAAAAACGAGTCTCCTTTAAGCTCTTTTCATCTAACTCATAAAATATGAAAAGATTGCCGAGCAATTGGACTCTCCAGCTCGTTAAAGTGACCAGAAGCGTTATCCCTCCTCTAGATTTTAATCTTTTTGAACCTGAGGGATTATTACACAAAAAGATCGAGTGCTTGTTTTGTTCGGCTCGTTAAAATTACCGAAAATTCATCCCTTTCATATTATTTTATACTTTTTCGGACTTAAGGGATTATATGATGAAAATGATTATTGGAGTTTCCTTTCAGTCCCTTTCAGACTCTCTAAAATTGAAAAAGACCGAGTTATCTTTGTCGTTAAACTTGTTAAAACCGAATAGCGACAAACTTGTCCATATAGACAAGAATGAGCTTCACTGTCGCTAGGCTCATTAAGATATAGCGGCGCGTTTTCCAGAAGGGAAAATTATAGAACAAGCATATGTTATCCTCCTCAAGCTTGAAAAAAATAAAGAGGTACTGGTCAGCAATGATTGGGGAAAAATTGGGAAGAAAAATTGAAGAAACTTTATTGGTAGCAAGTCGCTCTTGAACATCACACTTTCACTCTGCATCTGAGTTGGGTTGGGTTGTTCCGTTCACTGGTCATATCACCATTGGTCCATCATGTTAGGATATTCCGACACATAGGAAATAGTTAAGTTCAACTTGGTCTAGTATAGAGTTAGGTAAAGTGTGTTTCTTTACCGTTGTACATTTTGTAACTTACAATCCGACGGTCACGATATGTAGTGATCTGACGGTTCACTCTCTCCTCGGTATTACCGACACTTGATCCGTGGCTTGACACCTGATTGGTCCATGAGTTCTATTTAAAGCGCATGGAGGGTCATTGTTCGGGTAATCCGTGCATGAGAGAAGCTTATGTAAATTTTCATTCTTTGATTAATAAATTGCCTGTAGTAGCCACGTTGGCGCAGGCCGTGGACTGTTTCCCTCTTTGAGGGTTTTAACCACGTCAAAAATACTAGTGTATTGATCTGTGATCTGGTTGTGAGCGGTGTCCTTTTGGTGTTCTTTCTGAGGAACTTACCCTGTAAATTCCTACATGGTATCGGAGACATTTGAGGGCCGCGTCCGTTGGTGATCCAAATCTGAAGCCGGTAGAACTGCATCCGACTGCCGTTTCCTAGATCTGTTGTTTCTGACTGCTTTCGGGCTGAGAGGACTGCTCTGTTGTGTTCGGAGCATCTTTTCCAGTGAGGAACCCCTTTCGTTTCATGCGAAAAGGTTTCCGGTAGCCCTAGCTGCGTCATTTTTAAGATCTGGAGGTATAAAATCTTTATTTGCAGTTTACTGTTATTTTCTCTCTGCTTATTTCGGTTTCGGTTTATTTAGCTTTTTTTTAACCGGATCTATACCTTTCATTTCTGCGTATGCTCTTTGCCTTGCGACTCTGTGTGATCTGGGCAAATCAGAAATAGAAAGGAAGAATTTTTCTCATGCGTATGCTCTTTTCCCTGCACCTTAGTGTGATCTCGGAAAACCAGAAACATTGAGAAAAATATTTAGTTTTTCGGCTAAAGCTAACTTTGAGCCGCAAGGTTCATTTTTGAAAATATCTAGTTTTTTGGCTAAAGCTAACTTTGAGCCATAAGGTTCGTTTTCTTTGCATGTCCGTGATGGGTTTTGTGTTTTGTGTTTTGTAGGGAAAAAGAGCTTTCTCAAGGCAAGCACGCAAACCAAGCCCCCCCCCCCCTCTCTCTCTCTCAAATTTTTTGTATAGATCAATTGGTTCAAAGCTATTTTAAGAGAGTAGAGGTCTTGGGTTCAAGTCTCCATTTTGTCGGGGCATATTATTTCATTCCCGCACATTCGCGCACTTTGCCGGCAACTTCAACAAATTTTTTTCAAAAAGCCATAACTTCTTCATCCGGAAGCCTTTTTCAGAGCCGTTTTTTTTAAAACAGCCTAAGTTTTCGAGATCTACCCATTGGAACACTTACTTTCAGCATCTTCAGCTTCAGTTTTTTTTAAAATGGAAAGTCCATGCCAAGTCATTCTTGACAGCACTAACTACTTCCAATGGATATCCTACATGGAAGATTTACTTAGAAGTAAAGGTCTCTACAGAATAGCCACAGGCCAAGAGAAGAAACCAAAAGATGAAGATAAGGCTGCAAAATGGGAAAATAGACAAGATCAAGCACGTGGTTTGATAGGGATGTCTATTTCTCCTGATCTTAGATTCCATATTGCAAAACTTGAAACTCCTCATGAAGCATTGGAACAAATCACTAAAGTTTTTGGGATTAAAAACGAAATTAGAGCCCATCAACTTGAAAATGAGTTGCTTACATTGGATCCTAATAAGTTTTCCTACATTGAAAATTTCTTGTCCAAATTCAAGACCCTTAGATATCTCTTGGAAGGTGTTAAGGTTAAGAAAGAAGATAGTAACCTTATTTATTCCATCCTTACTAAGTTGGGACCAGCCTACTCTGTATTTGTTTCCACCTTCCATTCTACAAGGGAAGCTTTCATTTGTCAAGGAAAAGACTACAAGGCCCCTTCCTTTGACTCTTTTTGTGATTCTTTAATAAGAGAACAAGAAAAACTCTTACACCTTGGTCTTCTTAATCTTGGAAACTCTTCCAAGAAAGCGTTAGCCGCCCAGCAGCAACCAAATTCAAAGAATCCTAAGAAGTCATATCCTAAAAAGAATGGTCCTAAACCAAGCAAGGGTCCTAAGCAAACTCAGCCTCAAAATGAAAGATCATTTCAGCAAAATGATAAGACCAATAAAAACAAATGGAAGAAGACTGATAGACATCGTAACTTTTGTAATCGAAATGGCCACTTAGAATCTAAATGCTTTAAGAAGATGGAAGCCTTGGAAGCCGCAATGAAGAAACATAACATCCATGTGGAGCATTCTTCAACTTCAACTTCAACTTCATCTTCAGGAATGGCACTTTCTGCATGTCGCCGTCAATCATCTCAGTCTGGTTATGCATTAAATGTATCTTCTTCTTCTCATTCTCATGAGTGGCTCATTGATTCTGGAGCCTCTTATCACATGGCCAAAAACCAAGCCATGTTTTCTTCTTTAAATGATTGTAACACCAAAAATATATATGTTGGTGATGATAGATCTCTTAATGTTGTAGGGACTGGAACTGTTCATCTAGACAATGGTCAGTTTAATGATGTATTATGTGTTCCAACCTTATCCTGCAACCTTCTATCTATATATTAGATAACTCATTCAGGTGAAGGTAAAATTGTTGAATTTTCACCTCATGATGTTGTAATCAAGGATCTGAGAGATCCTAAATAGTTTCTAGCTACTGGTATTGCCGATGATTCCACAAGGTTGTATGAGTTTCACAACTTTGGGTCACCAAATCTTCCCTCAGTATTTGTTGCTCATAATGATGAAGTGAGCAAACTTTGGCATGAGCGATTTGGTCACTTAAACTATCGCTCCCTTCAGCATCTATGTAAAGAAAATATGGTGACAGGTCTTCCTATGGTATCATGCAGAGATGGTGTTTGTTCCAGATGTGTACTCGGAAAACATCATCGGGACAGTTTTGAAAAACGTGCCTCTTGGCATGCCTCAACCCCTTTACAGCTTGTGCACAGTGATTTATGTGGTCCACTTCCTGTTGCTTCATTCTCTGGCTGCAAGTATTTCTTAACTTTCATTGATGATTTCTCCAGACGCACTTGGGTATACTTCTTAAAACTGAAGAGCGAAGTATTTAACACTTTTTTGGCCTTCAAAGCCTTTGTTGAAAAACAATCTAGACATCAAATTCTTAAGCTAAGAACTGATAATGGTGGAGAATATGTTAAAAACACATTCATCAACTTTTGCACCGAAAATGGAATTCAAATGCAACATACTGTTCCATACACTCCACAACAAAATGGTGTAGCTGAAAGGAAAAATCGCACCTTAAAGGAAATGGCTAATTGTATGCTGCAATCTAAAGGACTCAGTCTTAGTTTTTGGGCCGAAGCAATTAATTGTGCAAATTATATAATCAATCACACTCCTACTAAGGTTCTAAAGAATATCACTCCAGAAGAAGCTTGGAGTTCCATTAAACCAGATGTAAGTCACTTTCGTGTTTTTGGAAGTGAAGCATGGGCCCATATTCCAGATGAAAATCATAAAGCTTTAGAACCTAAGAGTGAGAAATGTACTTTTGTTGGATATTCTGAAGATGTAAAAGGTTATAGACTTATTCCATTTAAGTCCAAAAATGTTATCATTAGAAGAGATGTAAAATTTGATGAAAATAAATCGGCCTACGATCCTAGTCCGGTGGATGTGCCACCTCTTCCTATCTCTTCTACTTTTGAAAACGTTTCTTCTTCAGATGATGAAAGTGAGGATGACAATCCTCCCCCACCTTCTCAGGATCCTCAACTTCCAAGATGGGTTCGTGCTACTCGGGATGCAGCAGGTGATCTTGCCGGTGATCCTACAGATCAGCGACGTACACGTTCTCAGTTTGAAAGAGCCTCTTCTTTACTGGCTCAAGCTCCAGTAAATCATGATCCTGACACTTTTGCAGAAGCTTCAGGCAATCCACATTGGGAAGCAGCTATGAATGAAGAATATCATTCATTGTTGGCAAATGATACATGGGATCTTGTTCCTCTACCAAAGGGACGCAAACTTGTTAGATGTAAATGGGTTTACAGAACCAAGTATGGACCAGATGGGAAAGTTGACAAACATAAATATCGTCTTGTTGCTAAGGGCTTTTCACAGGTTGAAGGCATTGACTACACTAAAACCTTCTCCCCTGTTGCCAAAATGAACTCTATCCACCTTGTTCTTTCCCTTGCTGCCTCTTTAAAATGGGAAGTCCATCAGATGGATGTTAAATCTGCCTTCTTGCATGGGGACTTGCATGAAGAAATCTATATGGAACAACCCATTGGCTTCATCCAAACAGACTCCAGCCTTGTATTTCGACTTAAGAAATCTCTTTATGGTCTCAAGCAAGCTCCTCGGGCTTGGTATGCCAAAATGGATAGCTTTCTTTTAGAATCTGGCTTTTCTAGGTGTTATTCTGACAATACTGTCTACACCAAGAAAGTGGGCAACTCTCTTATCATCCTTGTTCTTTATGTTGATGATCTTATTCTTACTGGTAGTGATCCCAACCTTATAAACCATGTGACGTCCAGCCTTAAAAAGAAATTTGAAATGACAGACTTAGGACACTTACACTATTTTCTCGGTCTTCAAGTCTTGCAATCCAAGGAGGGTATTTCCCTTTCCCAGTCCAAGTATGCTTGTGATATTCTTCGTCATTTTCACATGGAAGACTGTAAGCCAACCCCTTCTCCCTTTCAGTCTGGAGTCAAACTTTCAGTCTCTTGTACTTCTCCTGAAGTTGATGCTACCTTATACCATCAACTTGTAGGAAAACTCTTGTATTTAACCCATACTCGTCCTGACCTTTCCTTTGCTGTTGGCCTTGTTGCTCGTTTTATGTAAAACCCCCATGAAAGTCATTGGAAAGCAGCCAAAAGAATACTTCGTTATGTTCGAGGTACAGTACAGTTTGGGATTCATTACAGTGCCAAAGCAGCTCCTCTATTAGTTGGTTTCACTGATTCTGATTGGGCTGGTGACCCTGATGATCGGAAGTCTACTGCCGGTTATGTCTTCACTCTTGGTTCAGGACCTATTACATGGGCTTGTAAGAAACAGGCTGCCATTTCTCTTTCGTCAGCAGAAGCAGAGTATTGCGGTGCCGTGGAAGCTAGTAAGGAAGCCTTGTGGCTTCGTCAGATCCTATCAGGGTTTGGCTTTGAGCAGCAGCATCCAACCACACTTTGGTGTGATAATCAAAGTGCCATTTAGCTATGCAAAGATCCAGTCCAGCATCAGCGCAGCAAACACATTGAACTACACATGCACTTCATCAGAAAGCTCATTCATGACCATTTTCTTGAAGTGCAATATTGTTCAACAGATGATCAGGTTGCAGACATCTTCACAAAGGCTCTCACAGAGGCGAAGTTCACTAAACTTCGATATATGCTTGGAGTTCAGGAAGTTGTCACTAAGGGGGGATAGGCTCTAGTGCCTCCTTCATTCTCCTATTGTGTCATATTTGTAAATCCTTCAATCCTATCCCAAGTTGTTCTTAAGGGGGGATGTTAGGATATTCCGACACATAGGAAATAGTTAAGTTCAACTTGGTCTAGTATAGAGTTAGGTATAGAGTTAGGTAAAGTGTGTTTCTTTACCGTTGTACATTTTGTAACTTATAATCCGACGGTCACGATATGTAGTGATCCGATGGTTCACTCTCTCCTCGGTATTACCAACACTTGATCCGTGGCTTGACACCCGATTGGTCCATGAGTTCTATTTAAAGCGCATGGAGGGTCATTGTTCGGGTAATCCATGCATGAGAGAAGCTTATGTAAATTTTCATTCTTTGATTAATAAATTTCCTGTAGTAGCCACATTGGCGCAGGCCGTGGACTGTTTCCCTCTTTAAGGGTTTTAACCACGTCAAAAATACTGGTGTATTGATCTGTGATCTGGTTGTGAGCGGTGTCCTTTTAGTGTTCTCTCTGAGGAACTTACCCTGTAAATTCCTACACATCACACCATCCATATTTGGGGTTAACGCTACCAATCCATGTCAGTGTTGCCGGTATGTTCAAGAGAAGTTTCTCAGAGAATTCACCTATGTCTCTTCCGCTACAATACATTCACGCTCCATTCTTTCATGACCGCCACCCTGAACCCTGTATCATCAGATCATTTTCACCTCCAAAATCATTTACTCCGTCCTGTGTCGTAGATGTGGGATTCATTAAGGCGCTCCTACGACGGGTCGCTTCTTGTCGACAATAGCTCATTATCCATGAAGTCGACTTAGGAACAACCCTTTCAGTACTTTGAAGCTTGCATGCCTCAATGGCAAGTTTCTCACTTCCAGCGACAGGTTTTACATCATTGGCCTTTGACCGAAAGATTTTGCGTGGTGTTCGACACCAAGTCCCTTTTCACACCACGCGAATTGTATTGTAGTACCTTGAGGGTCATCATCATTATCGGTGATTCCTCTCATGCCTGTTAACAACTTACATCATTGGCTGGTAATTAGGCAATGTCTTTCCATGTTCGACTCTAGAGCATCTTTCACATGGATCGACTTGTACTCCGAGTGAAGATTGAACAAGTTTGAAGAACCTGGATCTAGTTTCATCCATCCGGGTTGCGATATATTCAGGAAAATAAGGACATCAAATGTACATTGTTGCTACATAGATGATCATCCGAATCAAAGGATGATGACTCTATTAGAATCATTAGTCTCCCGCGCAGATGGTTTTCTGTCTTATGTACATGAAAATGAATTTATAAAACTGAGCATGAGAATGCCCGCCTCAGCTAGATCATGAAAAATATTATGAAGATAATGTATTGTATTGTATCTTATTACAGTTCGCCTTCCAGCTCGAAAAAACTTCGGATCCTCATGATAAAGCATTTCACCCAACATCAAAAGATTAACGACCTCATGGTTTAGGGGGCAACTGTTATAGACATTTTTGGGCACTACAACCCCAATCAAACATGTCCATAAACCAAGGGCTCCTAAGTCCCTAAAAGTGTTGTTTCATACCCTAAAGGAACAAGGTCAGCTGATTACATCATCTCCCAGAAGTTCTCCATAGGAAACTGCTCAGAACTGGTCAAAACTGGACCATACAGGTTGCTCAGTGCTAAGGGTGCAATGCATCCCACCTACCCAGTGAAAAGGGTGCGATGCATACTGAAAAGCCCTTCTGTAGGGTGCGATGGGTGAGAGTGGACAAATGGCAGAGACAGTTTGCGAGGTGGATGATCATGGAATCTTCCAGAAACTTCTCTTGTGACACTTGCCTCTCTGAATTCTCCCAGGGATGAGTAAGAGATCATCAATCTCCAAGTGGAATCAAGAACTATCAGAGAGAGGACACTAATCAAAATCCCAGAAGCTGACTCACCCCCCTGCAATCATCTATATATGGATCCCTCATCAAAGAGATCTAGAGGCCGGAATTTTGTATTTTGTAAGGAAGAACTATTGGTTTCTTGGTGGAACATCATAGTGTTGGGTGATCTAAGCTTTTCATGAGGTGAAAGAAGGGCTTTCGTGCTGGAGGATGACGCTGGGTTAGAACAATTGGTTGTAATCCTCTTTGCTTATTCTTGATATTAATAAAGCTATTCAATTTTTCCTCCACATTCTTGTATGTTTGATGATCTATGCATTTGTTTGGTCAATATATATATGGTCCTATATTGTTTATGATTGTAGATCTCTATTTTTCGACAGTATTATGTTGCTTTGATTCCACAGGTGCTCTTTGAAGCTGGTAGACGAAGGAGAAGTGGCAAGGATCTATCAGAAGGGAGAGGAACCAAGCAAGGAACCAAGCACAAGACTGAGGTTGGTGTCCTTCATTCCTCTCCTACCTACTTCTCATAAAGGAAAACGAAAGTAGTTTTAGTTTGTTTGTTTCTAAGATAGCTACCAGTCTTAGTGGGACTAGCAGCTCCAAGTGGACACTAGATTTCCGGATAAAAATTACCACTCCTCAAACTCTCAAGATAGAAGGGCATATCAAGAAGAAAAAGGTAACAGTGTTGATTGATTCGGGAAATACCCATAATTTTATTCATTGTAAGATAGCTAAGGAATTGTATTACTTCCTATATCCAGCACGAGAGTGTCAAGTGATGGTTACAAGTGGAGGAACCATAAATTTCTCTCGAAAGTGCCATAATATCAAGATATCCATGGGAGAATATATATTGAATAGCCCAATGCTTTCCATTCCAATGGTTGGTGTTGAAGTCGTACTAGGAGTCCAATGGAGACAATCCTTGGGTACAATAGCTTTTAATTTTCAAGCACTTTTCATGAAATTTTCTTTGGAAGGAAGGAATTTGAATTAAGGGGTATCACAGGGAAACCAGGAAATATAATCACCTCTAAGGGAATGACAAATCTTCTAAAGAAAGAAAAATGAGGCATAATTGCACAATTATGTTCGCTAGAGGTTCCCACATCAAAATCATCTATTTCTCCATATCTCCAAAAATTCTTGGACAATCATTCCAAGGTATTTAAGACTCCCAAAGGCCTCCCACCTATTCTTGATCATGATCATTCTATTCATTTGATTCCAAGAAGTGTTCCTCCAAACATCAGGCCTTACAGATATTCCTATGCCCAAAAGAGTGAAATTGAACATATGGTTGCAGAAATGTTAGAGGCTGGTATAATTCAACCTAGTCAATGTTATTTCTCTACTCCAGTAGTACTGGTGCAAAAGAAGGATGGGTCATGGCGCATTTGTCCCGATTATAGAGAGCTCAACAAACTCACTATTAAAGATAAATTTCCCATTCATGTCAATGATGCATTATTGGATGAATTGCATGGGTTAATTTACTTCACCAAGTTAGATCTTCGTTCAGGATATCATGAAATAAGAATGAAAAAAGAGGCATTCTTGAAGAATGATGCATTTTCACGGACTCTAGAAGCAACAAAGGCCTTTGAACATCTTAAAGAGGCAACGTGTGAAGCATCGGTCTTAGCTATGCCAAAATTCACAAAAACCTTTGTTCTAGAATGTGATGTCTTGAGAAATGGAATTGGTGATGTTTTAACATAAGAAGAAAGACCCATTGCTTTCAAAATTCATCCAATCAAAGGAAAGAATTTACACAAATCTATTTATGAGAAGAAAATGTTGGCAATACTACATGCACTTGAGAAATGGTGACCTTACCTAATGAGAAGATCCCAGTTCAAACAATATGGCCATAACTTGATGATGAAGGAAAAATTATATTGGAACCTGAAGGAGTAATAGAAACAAGAACCCGTCAGCTACGAAATCGATCAATTTCAGAGTATCTCATCAAGTGGAAGAGCTTACCCACTGAGGATTCCACATGGGAGGATGAGAATTGTATACAGAAGCATCCAGAACTACTAAAGCGTTGAGGACAACACTTTTTGAAGGAGAGGGGCATTTTAGGTCCCTATACTAATATTTTAACCCCTTATTGTTATTAGTGTAACCCCCTTATTATATTGTTGTGCCCATGTAGTCCCCATATTGTTATTATTGTGCCCCATAGAAGCCCACTATTGTTATTATTGCGCCCTTACATTATTACTGTTATGTCGACTCTGATTATATTATGACCCCTTAGACTCCTATATATAGACAGGAAGTCTTGTCATTTGTATTAGCCAAGAATTGTTCATTTGTGTAATGTAAAGGATTTCCCCCCTCCAAGAGGCTTATTTCTAAGGCGTTAATCTATCTTTTCTATCATTTTTTGAGCTAGTTTCATAACAATATCTCTATGGGCCAAAGCAAGGTTCCAAGGCCTAGTATTCAAGATGTGATAAATACTTATAATATAAAGGATTTAAAAGAAGAGAAGTAGAAAATACCATTTACATTAAATATTATAATGAAAATTGTTTTATCATTAATTTTTGTGTGGATGATATCATCTTTGGAAGTGAAATTGACACAATTAGTCAAAGATTTGAAATAGAAATGTAAAATGAGTTTTAAATGTGCATCCCAGCAAAATTTTCATTCTTCACACCATTGAAAGTTTCTCAATGAAGTAAAGGTATATTCATATCAAACAAAATCTCTTAAGGAAATGTTGAAGAAACATGGAAAGGAAAATTGTACACCTATTATCACTCCCATTTTCACGGGTCGCAAACTAAGAAAATATGATGAATCTCTAGAAGTAAATAAAACATTGTACATGTCAATCGTTGGTATCTTATTATAATTAACAACATCAAGACTAGATATCATGCAAGGCATAGGATTGCTAGTAATGTTTCAATCTACACCAAAGGACACATGTACTAGACTTAAAAATAAGTTTTAGATATCTAAAAGGGAATATGTAATTTGGCTTATGGCACTCAAGAACCAAAGGTTTCTCCTTAACATCATACACGGATGGAGATGGGCAGGAAGTATTGTTGATGCCAAGAAAATCTCGAGTAATCGATAATTATTTTTAGGAAAATGTCTTGTATCATGGATTAGAAAGAAAGAAACTTTAATCTCTCTTTCCACAGTTGAAGTAGACTTTATTTCAACAAAAGCATGTTTCCCATAGGTTCTTGGGATGAAGCAAACACTAAAGGATATCAAGGTAAATTATGATTAAATTGTATTAATTATATTTGATAATACAAGTGTAAATAATATTTCAAAGAACCATATTATGCATTCAAAGACCAAACATATTTGTATCAAATATCATTTTCTTAGAGAACATGTAGTTGATTAGAATCTTAAGTTATAAAACATTACTGCTAAGTAGAAAGTTGTAGATATATTTACCAAACCTCTTTCTAGGGATACTTTTGAATATTTGAGATAAATGTTGAGAGTGATATATCTCCCATATCATAAGTAAAAGGAAAGTATAAGGAGAAATGGGACATGACAACTATCTAGACCATTAAGAATATGGAAGCTTAAAAGGGTGGGTTGTAGGAGAGTAAGAGGAAACTATTTAAATTAATTGAATTGCATGAGAAACAAAAAATGGACCTTTTACTCATGAAAGGATATTATTGCCTAATAGGCATAAATGAAATTTTGATCTATAGATCTATAAAGCATACAATCGAGGGGAGAAATTTCATGCTGCAATTTATCAATAAGCAAAGCATTACATTTTAGGAAAAGCATTAGCTTGGAAGGAGCAGTCCGAAAAATAGTGAAATTTGGTAGATTGAGAACATGGATTAGTTCAGGGGGGCATTGTTACACAACATTTTTTCACCGTCCCTATACTCCCCCCATTCCTTGATCTTGAAGGACCTTTACATTGAACCCTACATGCTTTCCCTTCGTGAAGAAACTCCCATTGTGTCCCTCTTCATGAGCAAAACAATTCCCTTTTGCACAATTTCCCCTGAAACTTTTGTTTTTCCTAGTTTAGAAGACCAGCGCTAATGGCCCTTTTCTTCTTCCTCGTGCTGATATGTAGGGATTAGCACTATCCCTAGTGCTGACCAGAGTGACTGAGCTGTGTCCCAGTCATGTCAGTCTTGTTATGGAATGTTTTTTAAATTAAGAGCCGAAGCTTTCAGCTTTAGAAGCTTTGTAATAGAAGTTTGGCAAATGGTTTGGCTAGATGGGGTCGAGGATGTTAGTTTGGGCTCCTTTCCCCTATAATGATGGAACTACCTCAAGGGATAAGACCTTCTCCCATGAGCAGACGATCCATCTCCCATCCATTCATCCTATATAAACCTCCCTTTTTCCCAAGCACAAGCTAGTATTAATATTGGTGGGATAGTGCTATTTTGGTTTGGAGTAAACAAAAAGTTATTCATAGTTGTAGCTCTCTAGTTGTGTGACGGAGAAGTGTGATTTGGTTTGGAGTGAAGCCTAAATGGAAGAGCATTAAAAATATTGTTTTTTAGGCCATTATGGAATGTTAGTAGAAGTGTGTGGAAACATGGTCTTGTCAGAGGAGAAGGGCAATGTCAAGAAAATGGTTGTAATCTCTTCTTGATTCAATATATATGCAATGTTGGCTTAGTGGGGCCTGACCCAGGTTCATAAGTGATTTAGCCAAGAAAATACCAGTACTACTGGCCATTTTGGCAACAGTCTGCGGAGTGCAGATTGAGGTCTCACCCGAAGTAGTATGGGAGGGTACTGGAACCAGGTTTCCACACCTTGGGGATGTCTAATATGGGGCGATAAGTACGCAATTCAAACTTTGCGCTTACTAGGACATGCATACCAACGGGCTTCTTACGTCCTGTGGTACTACCTTTGTGAAGCTCCATCCGTAGTGCGACTAGTGTTAAATGCCCAAGTCTTCCTTAATTAGGTTTTGTTCGCTTAATTACTTAGAAGGTTTTCATACATAAGAATTCATACAAGTGCGTGCATATAAATGAATAGATACATAACATCAAAATATAGATCCACGAAAAAAATGAACAATCTGCCGAAACAAACTTATATTTATTAATAGTTCTCTTCAAGTTAAGTTCAATACAGACTCGACTCCGCCCTACGCACTCAATTGTAGAGCCTCTACCTACTACTACGACCCAATACACTTCATATCCACTTCTATCTTCTAACCATACCTTCACATTTCTCTAAGTACTTCCTTTCCAACTACTCTCTTTACACTTAGAGCCTCACTCTATTTATACAATCCCATGGTCCGCGGACCATGGGTAGGCTGACATTATTTTACAATTCTTAGGGTGGGCAACCCTACGACTCATCCTAAAATTTCTTGCTCTGCGTCTGTACTTCACAAATTCTTTATATTACATTGACAAAAAATCGGGCTTTAAGCCCCAAAACCTGATGCGGGCGATCCCATGCCCAACATGCAACTATCAATTGATTTCCTATATGATTTTTCATCTTACATGTTCATGGCTTAATGTTTCTTGATTTTTAAGTAGGTTGAATTACAATTTGTCTATTATCACAGTTATTGTTTGATGTTGTTTACCTGTTTCAGGTGTTTGAAGAAGGAAGTGAGAGATAGATGGATCTATCGAGCAAGGATATCATCAAACAAGATAAGCGTACTAAGAGGTAGGCCCTCTTAATTGGTTCTAACCTAAGGAAATCTTCCATAGAATGTATCAGTTGTGGCTAGACCCATTATCAGGCTAGAGGAATTTTTTTATGTCCGCACATATAACTTTACTCCACCACAGATTGGTGATTCCATTGGGGAACCAATCCTTTTGTTTGTATTGTATTTCATGATTTCGTGTGAACTTTTCTAGTTCCACTTTTTCCCTTTGGTTCTGTTTCTTTTCCGTTGCTTACTAGCCTGAGTTTGAAATTCATAATAGCAGATCTGGTCCCTGTTTCAATCTTTTTTTAATTTTTTTCTTGGCTCCCTCTTTTAGCACACTTAATTCACTGACAGTTGTGCCGATCATTGCGATATGTTGAGAAGCAGTCACACCGGCTAGCCTCTGGTGCTTGTTGTTATTTACACAGTTGCGCTGATGCATGAAAGTTGAGATTAGGGTTTGTCCCCACTATTGGCCAGTGTGTTTTCTCTCATGATTTTGACACCCTAAGCCTTTTAAATTGTTTTCTCCCTGACTAGAAAGTTGCTTTTCATTTGGTTTTGTTTTCTTGTTCGCTTATCATATCTCTTCTTGATTGCTTGAGTCATTGAGTGGTCAGTGGAACTAGGGCATCTAGATTGTCATATGTTAGCGTCAGTCTTTGAAACTTTCCTCCAGTGATCAAACATTCTCTTACAAATTGATTTTAAGGTGTCAAGGTAAAATTTTGTCATTTCAGTGAGTCTTCAAGCAAAATTTGGTCTCTAGGTATTAGGTCTAGGGTTTGTTTTCACTCCTTTCAAAGTTGTCCAAATGTCGGTCCATGTCACCATTCAGCTAAGTGTACCATCATTCAGAGTATTTTCATCATCATGTCAAGTTCCAATGGGACATTTTACACCTTGTTCATGCTTCAGTTGTGCCTAGGTAAGGTTCATTTCCCTCTCCTAGGGTTTTGAAGGTAATTTCTCTTGGATGGTCAAATCATCAGCAAAACTTGTATCCTGATGTTCATACACCTTCCCCTATTATTAATGTACCTTATTAAACACTTCCCATCACTGATATCCCTCAAATTCCTTGTTTTTTTACAAACCCTAGTTTCTTGCTACAATTTGACAATTTTCTAGGCTAGGCCTGAGTTTTTCCCTTTTGGACCCCTTCCCCTCACTCAATATTTGAAATTCCACTTTTCCCAACTTCCTAACGTCCGTCCCTATTTCCCAAAATTTTCTCAAGAATTTAGAAGCCCCTTATCCCCTTCATTTCACTTCATTTCGACAAATCCCATGTTCCACACATCGGGATAGGTTTTACTCCAATGATGTTTCTGAGCAAGAAAAGATGAATTTGGGAAAACTGAGATCAGTTTTTGTCCACAATGGACCAAGGAAGAAAATTTTCCTTCAATTTTTACACAGGTGTCATGGCTTTAGAGAAATGTCAAAAATACAGTTGCCTGAGGAGAATTGATGCACCTCTGAAGTGACCTTGGGAAATCAATATTTCTCCTAGCTTGGTTTGCCAAATGACTTTCGTTATGAGTCAAATGATAACTATACAAAAAGAGCTTTCCAATGAGCTATCATGAGCTCAATTTAGGGTTGAGGAAGACCTTCAAAAGTTGACTGCAACAACACTCTGCTTTTAGGAAGCCTCATTTTGCACATTTTGACCAGTCTTGGGAGATTTGAATTTTGATAGGGAAAATGAACTCCAAATTGAAAAATTAAAGTTATAATGGAAATTAGACTCAGTAATATTTCCAACAAGCTATTCCACAACCAATTTGGAGACCGGGAAGGCCTCCATAACTCATATGAAAAAAGGCACTATGCACCTATTCCTTGGCGTGGCGCACCTGGGTGTTGGCGTGACGCACCTGGCAGCCAAGCCCCATAATGCTCCAAAATAACTTAGTTTGCTTCAAATATCTCAAATTACCTCTTGGAAATTAGTCATCCTTCCAAAGCTAAATTTGAGCGCACTCTTGTGTCCTTCATGAGTTTTACAAGTTTAAAATGAAACCCTAGTTTCTCTTCACTATTTTCCATTTCATTGTGCCAATTTCTCTTTACTATTTTCCCATATCCCACTCCCCTAAAGTAACTAATTCCCTCATAAAACCCTAAATTCGTCATAAAACCTTAAATCCCTCACTAAACCCTAATCTCCCAAAACTATTCCCTTCTTTCCCCAATTTCATTTCCTAAGGGTAAAATATCTTCATACTCATCACCATTTTCCTCTTTCATCCCTCTTTCATCATCATTTTCTCCACCATACCTTCATCTCATCATTTTCTTAAGACAATCACTATGAGGAAGAGACACTCAGTGATAGCTCTATGGAGAAACATAAGCAGCAAAGAAAATGCAAAGATAAGATGCACAAGGATGATATAGATGACAAACAAGAAAGGAAACAAACATTTGAAGGATAAACAAAGGCTAATGGAGTTAGAAATGTTGAAACTGAAGAAGCAAAATGACGAAGAGGACCATGTCACTTTGACTTCCACTGAACAAGAGATAGAGAATGACAAGGAGTCTTGGTTGGAGAAGATGAACATGCACTTGGAGAGGCTCCTGGACAAGGCTAACAAGGAGAAGGAAATGTTGGAGCACATGGATTTTCATTATTTGGCAAGAAACAAGATTTGCAAAGCGAGAATAAGGACTTTGAAGACCAAGTTGAGGAAATCTTTGAGGAAGAAGAAAGAGCAAGACAAGCTCAATATTTTGGTTGAGGCTTCCCTAGCCCGACATAGCACTTGATGTAGGTCACTCAGCCCAAATTTCAAGAAATTTGGCACACTTTTTGTCAATTTTGAATTTTGGAAGAAAAACACAGATTTTTTTGCCTGGTGCGTAGCGCCACCCGGTGCTCTCTTTTCCTAGGGAACTCCTCTGGAGGAAAACTCTACATTTTTAGATTGCTCATAAAAAATTATGAATGCCCAAAAATTGATAGAATTTTTTTCCAAGTTTTGATCTTCCAGAAGGGTCAAAAACACCTCAAAATTACCCTTTCTACCCCTTTTTGGCTACACAGGAAGCAGTGTTGGGAGAACTCACCTTTGGAGGGGAAAATGGACACCAAATTTAGAAATTCCACCTGTTCCAACAAGCCCACTTGGAGAAAATTTGGTGCATGGGAAGGCCTCCAAAATCAGTTGCAAAAAGGCACTATGCACAGGGACAGTGGCGCGGTGCACAGAATGGAAAATTGTCATTTTTGCCCAAAAACTCTGTTTTTCGCCTAGTTTTTTCTTAGTTTGACTTTTCTCTCCCTCGTGGTCAAACTAATGATGTAAATTGATGTAAAATTTTTGAAAATTCAGTCATGGAGGTAGATACATCATGAAAAGGTAGTTTTGAACTGAATGAATCAGTTTCCTAATTTTTAGAGGCAAGTTGTTCCACTACCTACTTTTCAGTTCTTAGTTTATATCTTGTTGAAACAACTCCTAAACTCATGAATTCGACCCCTAAAGCCTATCATGAGTTGTTTTTTGCCTATATCTAATAGTTTTTTATACATTTGTAAAGGTTGGACTCTTGTGAATTCTTTGAGCATTATCGCATATTCATCTCGGTAGTTTGGCAAAGGAATAGACCAGCGTTTGCAGCATTTTGTGGGATTCTTGTGGCAAGTTGATTTGGTAATGTTTTCCTTCTGTAATTCAAGTTTACATGTGTTTATATATGCCATCATCTCTTTATGTTCAGCTTAACTAAATGAAACAAGGATAAAGGTAGAATTCATTGATGTTGCAGTGCTCTACCTAGGGTTTGTTTAGTTATTCATGTTTTCAACTATTTGAAGAGAATCTCTGAGACTTTCATGCCCTCTCCAACTCCTCACCAGTCTTAAGACTCTGCATCTCAGTTATTTCAAAGTACTAAAACATTTTCCTACCTCTCCCCACAGAAACCTCTGCAAGACTGAGTCCATTCCCCGAACCCAAATCTACCTGTCACATTTGAGCCAGCAACCCAACATAAAACTCAACCAAACTCCTCTGAGCATATACCTAGCCTAAATTTAGTCTTTACATCAGTCATCTCAAGCCTCATTTTCTATATTTTTCTGAGATTGACAAGGATAGAACCCTCTCTTGACCTGGTAGGGCTAGCTACCAGGTTAAGTGTGGTTTGATGTTACCCTAGACCTACCTTTCTCAGCTTGAGGTAGATTTAGGCCCTAACATAGTGGCAACCCTACTAGGGAAGAAAAGTTTGTTGTTTGTTATTGCTGTTTGTTTTATAAACTATAGATGGAGCCTGAAGTTATCCAGGTAGCCTTCGAACTTCTCTTACTTTGCAAGTGCATAGTAGATGAGTGCTGCTTCAGTCAATCTCTGGTTTAGTTTATGAACTGAACATCTGGTTTCCTCATCAAAATGTAATCAAGTTCAGATCTGATTGTTGATGTTGAACAAAGATCAAACACCACAAGGCTGAAATCATTCACCTGGTGACTCTAAATCAGTTTGAAGATCAGATCGAAGGACTCCACTGGAGGATGAACCTAACTAGAAGAAACATGAAAGGACAATATGGAAATATCAGGTATTCAAGTTGGAATTTCATCCAAGACATTTTGTTCTTTGTCATAAAATATTTCTTCTCTTTTCCCGAGAATGTCAAGAAGGCTTTGCAAAGTATATTGTATTTGAGAAAAGATCCTCGACCTGCATTTGATTCCTTCCCTTTGAAGATTGTGAATACCAAAGATTTGCATACCTTTGAGCTTGATCAAGACGCTTTTTTTGAATCTTGTGATGACCGTCTTCAAACTGATGATCCTTAAGAGACCAAGACTGATTCTACACTTTCTGTACATACCCCTATACCTTGTAAAATTCTAGATCGATACAAGGCTCTTATTTTACTTCCTATATCCCATGCTTTCCCTAAAAATCATGATCTATATCTACCAAGATTTGATGGTGAATGCGACAATATCACTGCTGAGAGACATGTATTGAATTTTGAGTTCTCCCTTGACCTTTTTGAATTTGATGAAGAAGATGTCACTATTAGGCTTTTTGCTCTTTGTTTGCAAGGAAAAGTCAAGAGTTGGTTCAAAACCCTGCCTGATGCGAGCATCTCAGATTTCCAGTAGTTCATCAAAGTTTTCCTCGATAGGTGGATATTCAGACAAAACCCTTTCTTGATTATAGAAGAGTATAACCAGCTGAAAAGATTGCCAGGGGAGACAGTACAACAGTTTTCTGCCAGGTTTAACCAAGTCTATTTTTCGATCTTCTCTCTTGCACTACCCAGGTGTCATTGATTTGGAAATCGAGTTTCAGCTGAGGGAAAGGAATATTGTAACACTTGAAGAGATGCATAATAGTTCTGTAGATGTAGAGGCTCATTTTCTAATCCGAAGGGAAAAGTTG
Organism: Pinus tabuliformis; assembly: GCA_031772625.1. Taxonomy (NCBI): domain Eukaryota; kingdom Viridiplantae; phylum Streptophyta; class Pinopsida; order Pinales; family Pinaceae; genus Pinus; species Pinus tabuliformis. Next base: position 769,716,174 of record CM062815.1, read on the forward strand.
AAGGAAGAAGAGATGAAAAACATAGATTCGGAGGAATCGACATCTTTAGAGGTAAAGCATGACATTTTGGTAAGTGTAGTGGAAGAAATGATGCAGAAGATCACTACAAGGAATGAGTATTATGTTCAAGACCATGGCTCGCTGATTGAAGAAGAACAAGTTGTTGATCCAAAACATCTTCTTTCTTATCCTTGTTGTCATAGATCTGATAATGATTGTTTTATAGATCATCTTGGAGAAGAGAGATCTGTTGATATGACATGTATGCTTGATGATGTATTTTATATTGATGATTTGCCTCAATTTTATCAGTATGATGATGATTATGTTCTCCAAACAGAAGCTAATCTTGCAGACAAATCAGCAGGTAGTTTGTGTAAGGAGGAAGTTCATTTTCAGCCATCACATATCAGCTATGGAAATGACAAGGAAAGTGCAGAAAATTTTGAAGTAAGTGAAGGAACTTTGGCATTTTGTTTTGCTTTGCTTCAATTCATCAGAGACCACTTTCATGCAATCAGAAATAAACTGTTGACAAGTCTTGATCTGGACCATCTTGAGGGCAATGAAAACATTGTTCAATATTTTTCATATCGAGAGTTGCAACTACCGAATGCCTTTGATTGTCAAATTGAAAATGAAGACATGGAAGCTGGACCATATGAGTAAATGATGCAAGATGATTCCGTACCTTTCTGTTTTGAATCATTTCAGTTTCTGAAGGGAAAACTACATAGTATATCTTCAAATGAGTAGCATGTAGGAAATCATGTAATCTCATCGGAAACAATAGAAAATGGGTTGCAGCAATATTTTCAAGTTTTTCACGATCCAATAGCTGATATGTTGGATGATTTCTGCAGTTAAAGTCCTTCTCCTATCTATGATCTTGACAAAAGTATTGATACAAACTTGATCTGGCAGCTGGTTTCTTTGTCATTTTCAGCGGGAGTCTCGTCACAAAGCTCAAATCAATGTTTGCATTCATGGTATGAGGAGAAGAGAAGTAATCCATTGGATGAGCTAAGTCCCAGTGTGCATGAACTTGAAGATCCTTATGCAATGTTTTTGGAGGTGGATAGAGAATTCATATCATTCAATGGATCTGTTTCCAAGTTTTCATGTGAGTTTCCTTTCAGTAGTTCTCTCTTGTTGTTCATAAGTAGGCACTTGTGGAGAATTCAAATAGCAGCTGGAATACTTACCTGGTTGCATTGGTTGTTTCATTTCACTTGATTAGGTGATGAATGGAACAACTAGAGTAGATTGTATTGAATAAGCTCCATTTTGAGCATAGTTTCCAGTTTGTCAGTCGTGTTTCAGTCTTGAGTCATTTTTTGTTTTAGTCAGTTTAAAGATAGTTTCTGTTGAGTGTCCAGTTTTAGTTTTTTAGAGTCTTGTTTTAGTTTTGAATTAGTCAATTCAACTATGAGTATTGAGTCAAAGTTTCATCGTAATTGGTTTTTGGGTGTTGTGAAGTTATTGACTCCATTGCCCAATGGATGAAGGCACTTATATGCTCTCCCAAAGATCTACGGTTCTTGGCACCTCCAAGGAGCTACCATCCCCATTGGATCCAACGTTAGTGCCAGTCTTTGAAACTTTCCTCCAGTGATCAAACATGCTCTTACAAAGTGATTTTAAGGTGTCAAGGTCAAATTTAAATTGTCATTTCAGTGAGTCTTTAAGCAAAATTTGGTCACTAGGTATTAGTTCTAGGGTTTGTTTTCGCTCCTTTCAAAGTTGTCCAAATGTCGGTCCATGTCACCATTCAGCTAAGTGTACCATCACTTAGAGGGTTTTCATCATCATGTTAGCTTTCAATGGGACATTTTACACCTTGTTCATGCTTCAGTTGTGCCTAGGTAAGGTTCATTTCCCTCTCCTAGGGTTTTGAAGGTAATTTCTCTTGGATGGTCAAATCATCAGTAAAACTTGTATCCTGATGTTCATACACCTTCCCCTATCCTTAATGTACCCTATTAAACACTTCCCATCACTGATATCCCTCAAATTCCTCATTTTTGTACAAACCCTAGTTTCTTGCTACAATTTGACAACTTTCTAGGCTAGGCTTGTGTTTTTCCCTTTTGGATCCCTTCCCCTCACTCAATATGTGAAATTCCACTTTCCCCTACTTCCTAACATCCGTCCCTACTTCCCAAAATTTTCGCAAGAATTTAGAAGCCCCTTGTCCCCTTCATTTCACTTCATTTTGACAAATCCCTTGTTCCACGCATCGGGATAGGTTTTACTCCAATGACGTTTCTGAGCAAGAAAAGATGAATTTGGGAACAATGAGAGAGGTTTATGTCCAAAATAGGCCAAGGAAGAAAAAAATATTTCACTTTTTACACAGCTTTCATGGTTTTAGAGAAATTTCAAAAATACAGTTGCCTCAGGAAAATTGATGCACCTCTGAAGCGACCTTGGGAAAATCAATATTTATCCTAGCTTGGTTGGCCAAATGACTTTTTTTATGAGTCAAATGATAACTAGACACAAAGAGAGTTCCAATGTGCTATCATGAGCTCAATTTGGGGTTGAGGAAGACCTTCAAAAGTTTACTGCAACAGCACTTTGCCTTTAGGCAGCCTCATTTTACGCATTTGACAAGTCTTGGGCGATTTGACTTTTGACGGGTAACATGAACTCCAAATTGAAAAATTCAAGTTTTGATAGAAATTAGACTCAATAATATTTCCAACGAGATACCCCGCACCCAATTTGGATACCAGGAAGGTCTCCAAAGCTTGTTTGGAAAAAGGCGCTATGCACCTATTCCTTGGCGCGACGCACCTGGCAGCGAAGCCCCAAAATGCTCCAAAATCACTCAATTTGCTTCAAATATTTCAAATTACCTCTTGGAAATTAAGTAATTATCCTTCCAAAGCTAAATTTGAGTGCACTCTTATGTCCATGAGTTTTGCAAGTTTAAAATGAAACCCTAGTTTCTCTTCGCTATTTTCCATTTCATTGTGCCAATTTCATTCCATCACCACAAAAACATCATCAAAACCCCTTTTCACTCTTTTATTACACTAATACACTCCATTTATCCTATTTTCCCATATCCCACTCCCCTAAAGTAACTAATTCCCTCATAAAACCCTAAATCCCTCACTGAATCCTAATCTCCCAAAACCATTCCCTTCTTTCCCCAATTTCATTTCCCAAGAGTAAAATCTCTTCATAATCATCACCATTGTCCTCTTTCGTCCCTCTTTCATCATCATTTTTTCCACCATACCTTCATCTCATCATTTTCCTAAGACAAGCACTATGAGGAAGAGACACTCAATGATAGTTCTATGGAGAAACATAAGTAGCAAAGAAAAGGCAAAGTGAAGATGCACGAGGATGATATAGATGACAAACAAGAAAGAAAACAAACAGTTGGAGGATATGCAAAGCCTAATGGAGCTAGAAATGTTGAAACTGAAGAAGAAAAATGATGAAGAGGACCATGTCACTTTGACTTCCATTGGACAAGAGATAGAGAATGAAAAGGAGTCTTGGTTGGAGAAGATGAACATGCACTTGGAGAGGCTGTTGGACAAGGCTAACAAGGAGAAGGACATGTTGTGGCACATGGCTTTTCATTATTTGGCAAGAAAGAAGATTTGCAAAGAGAGAATAAGGACTTTGAAGACCAAGTTGAGGAAAGTTTTGAGGAAGAAGAAGAGTAAGACAAGCTCAAGATTTGGTTGAGGTTTCCTTAGCCCAACATAGCACTTGATGCAGGTATCTCAGCCCAAATTTCAAGAAATTTCACACACTTTTTGTCAATTTTGAATTTTTGAAGCAAAACACAGATTTTTCTGCCTGGTGCATAGCGCCACCCGGTGCTCGCTTTTGCTAGGGACCTCCTTTGGAGGAAAAATATACATTTTAGGACTCCTCATGCAAAATTATGAATGCCTAGAAATGGCTAGAAAGTTTTTCCATGTCTTGAGCTTCCAAAAGGGTCAAAAACACCTCAAAAATGCCCTTTCTGCCCCTTTTTGGCCACACAGGGAGCAATGTTGGGGGAACTTACTTTTAGAGGGGAAAATGGACACGAAATTCAGAAATTCCACTTATTCTTGAAATTAGACAAACAGACCTTTCCAACAAGCCCGCTTGGAGTAAATTTGGTGTATGGGAAGGCCTGTAAAATCAGCTACAAAAAGGCGCTACACACAGGGACAGTGGCGCGGCGCACAAGATGGAAAATTGTCATTTTTGCCCAAAAACTCTATTTTTCACCTAGCTTTTTCATAGTTTGACTTTTCTCTCTCTCGTGGTCAAACTAATGATGTAAATTGATGGAATTTGATGTAAAAATTTTGAAAATTCACTCATGGAGGTAGATAGATCATGAAAAGGTAGTTTTGAACTGAATGAATCAATTTCCTAGGTTTTAGAGGCAAGCTATTCCACTACCTACTTTTTAGTTCTTAGTTTAGATCTTGTTGAAATAGCTCCTAAACTCATGAATTCAAATCCTAAAGCCTATCATGAGTTGTTTGTTGCCTATATCTAATATTTTTTTAGTCATTTGTAAAGGTTGGACTCTTGTGAATGCTTTGAGCATTATTGTGTATTCATCTCTGCAGTTTGGGAAAGGAATAGACCAGGGTTTGCAGAATTTTGTGGGATTCCTGTGGAAAGTTGATTTGTTATTGTTTTTCCTTCTGTAATTCAAGTTTACATGTGTTTATGTATGCCATCATCTCTTTCTGTTCAGCTTAACTAAATGAATAAAGGATAAAGGTAGAAGTCATTGATGTTGCAGTGCTCTACCTAGGGTTTGTTTAGTTATTCATGTTTTCAACTATTTGAAGAGGATCCCTTAGACTTTCATGCCCTATCCACTCTTCACCAGTCTTAAGACTCTCCATCTCATTTATTTCAAACTACTAAACCATTTTCCTACCTCTCCCCATAGAAACCTCTGCAAGACTGATTCCATTCCCCAGACCAAAATCTGCCTTTCACATTTGAGCTAGAAATCCAACATAAAACTCAATCAAACTCTTCTGAGCATATACCTAGCCTAAAATTAGTCTTTACATCAGTCATCTCAAGCCTCATTTGCTATACTTTCCTGAGATTGACAAGGAGAGAGCCCTCTCCCGACCTGGTAGGGCTAGCTACCAGGTTAAGTGTGGTTTGATGTTACCCTAGACATGCCTTTCTCAGCCTGAGGTAGATTTAAGCCCTAACATCATCTATTCAGCTATTTGTGGACTAAGTGAGTTGAGTTGTAGTTGTAATTACTCCTTGCATTTTGTTTGTGGTCCTTTTATGACTTTGACTTCGATTACACAAGTTTGAAAAAATTTCGTTTGCTTGTCTAAACGTTTCTTTTTCGGCATGGACTACATTGCTTGTCTTATTGTTGGTAAAGTCGGGGCTTCATTAGTCTAAATGACCCTTTATTTTCATGTTTTCATTTTCTTAAAGAGTTGATTGTATCAAAAACTTGTTCATTGAAGTATTGTATACGAAAATTTTATTTCATTGCTTCATGAAAATTATGAAATTCTAGTTTGTTGCATCATTGTGCTACGGTAGATTGCATCACTAAGAGACTAGGATTGCATTGGAATTTGAAAAAATAAAAGAACTCGTTTGCTTTGAAATGACTTTTAGAAATGTGCTTGTCAGGAATTTAGGAACAGGAATGCATTTTTCATTAGTTTATTTTTTTGAAAAGTGAAGTAGTGAAAGATCATTTCCGTTTCAGTTGTTTGGTTGTTTGCATTTGATTGTGTAGTTTCTACCCTCTCTAGTGTAGGCATTCATTGAATTGAAAGGCTCTTGTCTCATTTAGTTACATTTAAGGTTTTTCGAGTTACATCGCTATGACCTAAAAACTGAAACATAACTCAAGATAAACTTTAAAATAAATTCAATTAACCTAAGGTGCATTTGACACTTAACGGTCATATCTAGAAGGTCTAGGCTAGAGACATGTTCTGACGTCTTTAAACCTAGTAGCTATCATTAGCTTCAACATTAGACAACACTAGTATGGATTTGTGCTCCATGTACCATTGAGTACACAACAGGAGACCCCTCTAGGTTGCAATTCTTTATCCTTAGGAAGCCAAGTCAGCCGCCTTGCAAATGTGATACACCAAATAGAGCATTCGAGGAGATTGCTTGCTCGTACTTCTCGGTTCGCTGGGAGATATTCTACAGTTCACGGTTGCTTGTTAATCCTGTTTACCTAGATCATCCAGAGCATTCATTTGATCTTTTTGACTCATTAAACTTAAAATATCATTCAAGCACTTGTCCTTTCAAGCTTGTATCCAATCAAAAGCAATAGATCATCTTTGTTTCTTTCTTGAATCTTAAAAAATGAAAGGGCACTATTTTTTTATGTGTTTTAATAATTGATTGCACACGATACGATAACACCCTGTTAGTCTTTTCTAAGACCAAATAGTGAGTTTCCCTTTAAAAACATTTTAAAGCCTTGAAGTTATTTTTTGTTGTCGAATAAGACAAGGTCATTGTGGTAGAACCCTCTGGTTCACCTAGTTCCTCTTCCTCTCCTCCATCTGAAAGATTGTTTGAGGAGTTGTTTCCTGAGTTACAAGAATCACTCAAGGACCAAGGTGTTGAACTCAGAATTGTTATGAGCATTCAACCTTTGTCATCTCTTCCTCCGCCTACTTTTGATACTGGGTCATCTGCTGATCTTGGCCCGGAATTTGTGATCAATCTCGTTCTAACTCCTAAGAACTCGCCCACCACTGATAGTCGGCTTGGACTGGTTATCTACACTCTGAATCCTATGTTTGACCATGTTTTGATATCACTATAGCATCCTTACAGTCCGTAAGACTAGCTGGGTGTTCCTTTGGAACTATCCCCTCATACTTCTTCGACCATTTTCCGTCATTTATTCCCAGATATGGAACCTGAAGCCGATGCTCTAGTCACCTCTTCGGAAGAGTCCAAATTTTCTACTCCACACACTATCGAGGAGGAAGAGCAACCTTTTCCTCCTAAGGGTTTCCTCTATACCGGGGGTATTCCCACTAGTTTGTTAGCTAACTATGTGTCTTTTGCACAGTTGGTCTTAGGTACACTTAGTGCCTCATCACTTTACCATAACCCTATTTGGGCATCAGGAACCATGCCTGATTTAGGTCCATTCGTTGTGAACACAATTTCCCAACAGGTTGTTACCTCAGTCCCAGTGCACCCAACCATTCCGAACACCCTTGTGTCGTCAATCCCAGTTACCTGTCAAGAACAACTGGTGGTTTCAAATAATGTCTCTGTCAGTTCTTCCACCCCTCTAGTCAGTGGCCAAGTTATGCCACCACCCGAGGGGGTGGGGGGTGGGAATCTGAATGTTCTATGGTATGAGGTGCCATCAATGTTAGTTGTTGAGTGTGGAGCATGATTGTTCAGATGTCTTTGTTTCAGCCGGATGTATACCCCAAGAAGTTTGTACACCCCTCCACGCGGGGGGGTGTGGGGGGGACTTGTCCCCCCCATGGGGGTCTGGGGGGCCAATCATCCTCGGCTGGGGGGTCCAAGGGCCAGTGGTGATCCAGATTTAAACAGGAACGCAACACATTAAAGATATAACCATATACACAAAGATGCAGTGGAAATAACACTTCATTTCATTAATGGAAAATACTGAAATATGCTTACAACCAGAAATGGAAATAAACCAGGTAGGGCGATGGTAGCTTATCTCTGAGAAGAGATGGGATGGCTACACGCCTCTGAACTGTGTTACAATGGGGCTTGAAGGCCTATTTATTGTTGATAAACAATGAAAAACCCTTAACATTCCAAAACCTAACCCTAGGAGATGAAACGCCAAACTGTGGGCCCCGTTTGGTGTAAATTGGTACATCAACTTCCCGGGGTCGTAACTTTGGCATATGATCTCCGTTTGATGCATACAATAGCTCGTTAGAAAGATCTATCCGAGCACTACCATTGTTGGAACGGGCAACATCGGTCCATTTAATGGACCCATGTTGCCCCCGGATTCCCCAAAAAACGTCGTTTAGGGCCTCAAAACGGATCCGGAAGTTCAGGACCCGAAAAACTGCTAAAAATAGTAAGTTGTGCTACAATTAAGGAAACTGAAAATGCTGAGAAAAACAATGGTGGGGGTCCAGGTGGACTTGGTAGGTGGCCACCAATATCCACCTGGATCATTCCTCCCCCCTTAGGAAGCAATGGTCCCCATTGCGTTGAGCTCCTCCATGAGATGAGGAAACTTTTGCTGAACTTGTTCCCTGGTGAGACACTTGCCCTGCTGAAGGAGTTGGCCTGCTTTGACAACTCTATACAGTTGGATATTCTGTTGGCGAGTGTTCTTGATCTGTGTGTCCATGATCCGATCAGTTGCAGCTTGTTCCATGCAATCTGGATTTAATTCTGTGGGTTTGAGCTGTTCTGCAATGTCGGATGTGTCTAGCAATGGTGGAAAGTATGGCCAAAGGCGGTCCACATTGAACACTGGGTGCAGGCCAAGGAATGGGGGAATGCTGAGCTCAAATGCATTGTCTCCCATATCCTTAGTAATGGTGTAAGGACCATATCAGAGTGGCCTCAATTTCCGATAGGCTCCAGTAAGGTGTTCCTTTTGCAAATGCAACCAGACTTTGTCGCCCACCTGAAACTTGTGTGGCACCCGATGTTGATCATGTCGCTGCTTGTACTTGGAATTTGCTTTCTCAAGAATGTCATGGACCTGCTGGCGAATATGTTGGATGCGCTCAATGAAGTTGGTGGCCTTATCTGTTTCGGACTGGACATGAGCTGAATTTATGTGAGTAGCTGCAAGTGGCATGGCCACATCAATGGGGCATAGTGGCTGGAATCCCAAACCCACCTGAAAAGGGCTATGGCCAGTGGAGCTGTGGAGAGCTCGGTTGTAGCTGTGTTGAACATAGGGGAGCCTCTCGTCCCATGTGCGTGGATGCTTTGGGTTATACATGTGCAGAATGTGCACAATCATCCTATTGACAACCTCTGTTTTGCCTTCAGTTTGAGGATGGAAGGCTGTGGACTTCGTGAGTTTGGTGTCCAGCATTGACCAGAGACTGGACCAAAATGTGCTGAGAAACCGACTGTCCCGATCTAAGATGATAGACTATGGGATCCCAAAGTGCACCCACACTCGTTCAAAGAAGAGTTTAGCAGTGGCTTCTGCTCTGATATTCTTCTTGCAGGCCACCATAATGGCCATCTTCGAGAACCTATCGACGACCACAAAAACACAGTCATTTCCATGCTTAGTGGAAGGAAGGCCTGACATGTAATCCATGGAGATGGATTCCCAAGGTCGACTAGGGGTAGGAAACGGGGTATAGAGGCCGTGCTTCTTAATGGTCGGTTTGGCAATGGCACAGGCAGTACATGATCTGATGTACTTCCCAACATCCTGTCAGAGATTCCGCCAATAGAAATAATTTTTCAGTACTGCCACTGTTTTCTCGACCCCGAAATGCCCAGCAGCCCGACTGTAGTGTGCTTCCCAAATCATCTTGGCACGCTCGCTTGAAGGAACACAAAGGTGACCTAGGTGGCATAATAGGGCATCCTGGAGGTGAAAATCTGAAACATGCAGACCCTCCAAGAGTGTCTGGTATGTGTGGCTGAATTCTGGGTCGCTTTTGTAGAGAAGTGGCCAATCAGAAGTCTCGTGCCCACAAGAGTTGAGCACGGTGGTTAACACCATGAGAGTGGTCGAATGAGGCAATCTGCAACATTATTGGTGCTGCCCTTCTTATACTTGATATTCAAGTGGAACTGTTGCAGGTATGTAGACCACTTCTGATGGCGATCATTCTGCAATTTCCCTTGGGTCTGTATGAACTACAGGGGTCGGTGGTCTGTGTGGATGACCATTTCCTTCCCCAAAATGTAATGCTTCCGTTGTTGGCAGGCTTGTACAATGGAATACATATCTTTATCATAAGTGGGGTACTTCCGGACTGTGTCTGAAAGTGTTTCACTGTGATATGCCATTGGATGTCCATGTTGAGTAAGGACTGCCCCAATAGCATAGTCATAGGCATCTGTCTCGACCTCAAATGGTTGTTGTAAATCTGGTAACGCGAGCACTGGTGCCATGCAGAGGCAATCCTTCAACTCCATGAATACCTTTTGTTGAGATTCAGACCAAAAGAATTTTGCTTTCGCCCCTCCCTTGGTGACTTGACTCAAGGGCCAAGAAATATGAGAAAACCCCAACACAAACCTGCGGTAGAAGTTGGCAAGACCTAGAAAGCTGCGGAGCTCTGTTAGAGTGGTTGGAGAGGGCCAATCCCGAATGACTTGGATCTTGGCTGGATCGACATGCACTCCCTGTTCATCAATGATGTATCCCAGATACTGAACCTGGGTCATGCCAAAAGTGCATTTCTCCAAATTGGCACATAGCTTGTGTTTCCGCAGTGTTTGGAGAACCTGTCGGATGTGGTGGAGATGCTCTTCCCAACTCTGGCTGAAGATCAGAATGTCATCCAAGTATACTACTACAAAGGAGTTGGTGAATGGCCGCAAGATGTCATCCATTAGCCTCATGAAGGTTGCAGGAGCATTCGTCAATCCGAAAGACATAACCAACCATTCGAAGAGGCCCTCCTTGGATTTGAAGGCAGTCTTCCACACATCAGAGGGTTCAATTGGTACCTGGTGATATCCTGACTTCAGATCGATCTTGCTGAAATATTTCGCCCCCTTTAGTTGGTCTAGGAGGTCATTAATCCGTGGGATCGGGTACCTATTACGGACAGTGATCTTGTTCAGCGCCCGATAGTCAATACAAAGTCTCCACGTCCCATCCTTCTTCTGTACCAACATGATCGGGCTCCCACAGGGTGATGAACTCGGATGGATGTGACCTTTCTGCAGGAGCTCCTGAATCTGTCTCTTGATTTCATTGTTCTCCAGAACGGAGCGCCGATAAATTGGTCCATTGGGTAGCGGCGCACCTGGGGTCAGATCGATGGAGTGCTTGACTTGACAGTGCAGAGGAACCCCTACCGGGGAGGTGAAGATGTCCTCGTACTCCTCCACAACCTTGTCCATCTGTAGTTGTCGTGCAGAGGGATCCTGTCTGGAGGCCGCGGCCACTTTCTTCTTCTTTCCTTGAGGGCGTATCATCAGGAAAAGAAATTTCCTGGTTTTGGAAATGATCTTACTGCATTGTTTTGCAGTAATCAGAGAGATGGCGGTAGGTGGTGCTACCTCTAGTATCCTGTACAACTTATTTCCCAATGTAATAATAACAGCACGGGGCCTTGATTCATACACATCATGTCACTTCCACAAGTATGGTTGTCCTAGTAATACATCACAAACTTCAAGGGGAGCAATGTCACACAATACCTCATCCGTGAGGGGCTTGATGTTGTATGGAAGGCGACACTGCTGGCTCACGCGAAGATCTTGTCCTTGGTGAAGCCACCCAATGGTGTATTGTTGTGGATGTGCTGTGGTCGGTAAGCCCAACTGCTTCATGACCTCTGTCGAAATGAGGTTCTTTTGACTCCCGCTATCAACAATGAACTGTATCGGGGATCCCTTTACCCACATCTGGGAGTGGAAGAGACACTCCTCCTCCTCTGGATCTTCGGGTTCATTTTTCTGGATCTTTGCGGTAGCAACAGTGGCGCTGGGATCCACATCAATGATCTACTTCCCTTTTTCATTCCCCTTATTGGGTTCTGACTCAGAGTCGGAACTTGCATCTGATTCTGAAAGCTTTAGCTCAGCCACCAGTGACTGCCTGGCCCGACACTCACTTGTGTTGTGAGTGGAGCTCTTATGGAACTTGCACCATTTTCCAGTGTCCTTTCTCAGCTTCGCGACGTTGTTCTTTGCTTGCAGCTTCGGCTAGTTGTCTTGGGCTATCCCGCCTTGGCTTTGTCCTTTGTTCTGTGGTTTAGGGGCAACTTTCCCCTGCTTTGGATTCGCAGATCCAAAGTCTCGCTTCTTTTCTTTAAACTTCTGCTCGACCTTGACGGCATATCGGTATGTTGCGCCGAGCGAGGAGATGTTTAGGAATTGTATTTCTTCTTGGATGTACTTGTGTAGGCAGCCACAGTATTTGAGTATCAAATGTTGCTCCGAATCCTTGATACCCAACTTTGTACGAAGGGTATGGAAAAGATTGGTAAACTCCGGCACGTCTTGGTCCCTTCCCTGCCGCAGCGTGGTCCACTTTATGTATTCATCCTCATAGCTTCCAACAGGGTAGTACTGCTCCTTGATGGCATCCCGGAACGAATCCCAGGTGGGTGCGGCTAAAAATAGTGAGCCAGTACTTTCATCCTTCTGCTCGCAGTAGGTTTCCCACTAGTCCTTGACGTGGGGGGCTGCTTTGAGAAGAGAAAAAACAATCTTTTCCCGACTCGAAAATTCATGAACAGAAAAATAACCCTCTAGCAGATTTAACCATTTATCTACGCCATCTGCATCTATCTGACCCTCGAATATGGGGATTTCAAAATTAACTTGTACCTTAAAGGGTGTGGCGTTTCCAGAGTAGCTGCTGGAAGCCGATGCGTCGCTTCTGGGTAGCCGCTGAAGGATCTAGGCAAAGTTGTCCATCATCGCGTTCCGTTGTCGCTCGAGCGATTCTTCGAGCAAGATTTTGATGGGATCTCCTACCCCCTTGTCTTTCTTCTCATCTGCCATGGGAGGCCGTCGGGATTTGCGAGGCTGGTCTTGCAAAGGTTCAACCAGTTCAAGCCCTAACTCCTTATATCCCGACCTTGTTGGGGACATGCAAAGAAAAATAGAGAAAAAGCAGACCTCTCTGATACCACTGATCCCGATTTAAACAGGAACGCAACACATTACAGAGATAACCATATACAAAAAGATGCATCGGAAATAATACTTCATTTCATTAATGGAAAATACTGAAATATGCTTACAACCAGGAATGGAAATAAACCAGCTAGGGCGATGGTAGCTTATCTCTGAGAAGAGATGTGATGGCTACATGCCTCTGAACTGTGTTACAATGAGGCTCGAAGGCCTATTTATTGTTGAGAAACAATGGAAAACCCTTAACATTCCAAAACCTAACCCTAGGAGATGAAACGCCAAACTGTGGGCCCTGTTTGGTGTAAATTGGTACATCAACTTCCCGGGGTCGTAACTTTGCCATATGATCTGTGTTTGACGCATACAATAACTTGTTATAAAGATCTATCTGAGCACTACCATTGTTGGAACGGGAAACATCGGTCCATACCATGGACCCATGTTGCCCCCGGATTCCCCAAAAAAAGTCGTTTAGGGCCTCAAAACGGTTCCGGAAGTTCAGGACCCGAAAAACTGCTAAAAATAGTAAGTTGTGCTACAATTAAGGAAACTGAAAATGCTAAGAAAAACAATGGTGGGGGTCCAGGTGGATTTGGCAGGTGGCCACCAATATCCACCTGGATCAAGTGGTCCCCCGGCAGGGGCTCGGGGGTAGCGCCCCTGAAGGGAAAAATAGATGTAAAATTGACTTGTAAAAGTATAGTAATTTCTAGTCAATCTGGGCCGTTCATTAGGCAAATGATCTGATTGTAGAACTTATGTTTAGTTTAGAGTCTTTTGCCCTAGAAGGAAACCCCTCTCTTTGTATGAGGGCATTGTAGTTGAAGCTGTGTAATAAATGTGTATTCACTGAGCAAAAAACAGAGAGGTGAGACTGTGAGAGAAAATAGAGGATATTACAACGGATCTGCTGTAGGCTGTGTCTCTTCATTTTGCTGGGTAATAGAAAGGAAGGAATGGCTGTTCGGGGTGGATGTATCCTAAACTGGGTGAACCGCGTATATCTGTGTCTCTCTTGTTTTATGTGTTTATATTTCTGCAATATTGGTGTTCCATTGCTCTGTAATATATAATATACTAACATGACTGGCTCGCAAGCTCACATGGTTGGTATGAACTAGCCTTCTTCTTGTGTTATTCACAAATATGATGATCCTACTGGATCAAGCAATGTCTAGTACCAACAGATTCAGAATCCCGTTGGTCCATCTTGATTGAGAAATGTCCAGTATTAGCAGCCCTATGGGGCTCCGGTCCAATACCAAAATCCTTACATTCCATATGGTTCTCAAGGAATGGTTAATCAACTTTACACCCTTCAGTTTGGGTAGTACATTCAGCCTGGCTTTTCCACCTTTTAGGTTGGTTATGGTCAAATTCAGTTTGGAAATTTTCCAGGCACTGTTCAAGTACCCTTGTAAGAGAAAGGAAAACCTCTACAATAACAAGGGAAGCCTTTGTTTCCGCAAGGGCAACCTTTGATGCAACAAGTGCTCTCTGCCTAATAGCAAGGGTAAATGGTCCTGCAACAATGTCAATTGCAACAACCGTAATCTCAACCCTTGCAAGAGTTGCAACAAACTGTGCAACAGGAAATGAAATATGCTCGCACACCTCCCAGCCCATGTCCTTGCAGGTCCAACCTTTGTAGCCTCAGGGACAAATTTTGCAACAGCAAGGTCAACCCTTGCAATAGAAAAACTAACCCGGGCAACAACAACGCTTGTATATGTATTAGCAGGGTCAACCTTTTCAAGGGCAGGGCCAAGGTCAAATCCTGCAGTAGTAGGCCCAAAATCCTAATGTCCTAGGTCAACAGGTCCGGAATCCTTCTGGCGAAGGCCATCAGGTACAAAACCCTAATGACCTAGTTCACCATGTTCAAAATTCTTTTGGTCAAGGGAAGAAGGTACAAAATCCCTATGTCCAAGGGAAACAAGTGTATCAAACTTATGCCCAAGGACATCAGGTCCAAAATCCTCTTGTTCAGGGACAATAGGTTCATCACCCGTATGTTCAAGGACAACAAGTCCTGTTACACAAAATATTGTCACCATGACTATTTGCAGTCAGTATGAGTCTATCATCATTAATACTGTCCTCCTAAGCAAGTCTCAAGCCTCAGCTCTTCATGTCAAGCTTTGAAAATGAGAGAAAGAGTTTGAAAATCAATAAAGCTTTGGATCCCCACTTTCTCTCATTGTTGCCTACGGTCTTGCACCCCCTGTACATGTTACCTACAGACCTGCCCACTCTGTCTCTAAAGGAGTGGGTGCAGACCCTTGTGAAAGTAAAAAAGGCGCAAGTTTATTCTTAAAAACTCACTTAGGGTTAATTCTAGATGATTCTAGAAGGAATCTTGACGTGGATGGTTCGCTCTTAGGTGGTTCATGCATCCCAAAAGTGAAGGAGCTAATCCCTTGATGAGAGGAGCTATCCCTTTGAAGGAGGGATTTATCCCTTTGAAGGTGGACCTAGTAACTTCTCTCCATTGCACTATAAATTAAGGCATTGGGTTGGTTACTAGAGAGGTTAGAAGCCGAACATTTTTGAGGGTAAATGCTGGTGGAATTGAGACTTCCTAGTTAAGCTTGAGAGGAGAGATCACATACCTTTTGGCTTCATTGGGAAGAGAGTGAAACTTGTCAAAGTAGAGGAGACTTCTTGATGGACCTTGGGAGGATCTTGTACATCATCAAGGCACAGGTTGTAAATTTCTTCTTTGATTTGAATTAATAGAATCGGATTCATTTTTCTCAACAAATTGTCTTATGTGATTTGTTTCATGAATTCCTTGATCATCATGATAAGTATGCTTTATTATATTGGCTTTTCAGGTGCTATTTAATTTGTGTGCTTGTTTGTGTTTGCAGATCCTCTACAAAGGAGCTCATTTGGATCAATGGAGCGAGGCTTCCACAAACTTGCATTGGACCCAAGGTAGGCCTAAAACACTTGTTTGCCTTTGTTTATAAATTGCATATTTAGAGAAAGATAGAATTTGATTGGTTTGCTTGTCGCTAGATATCATTAGATACTAGGGAGGTCGGTCTTTTCTGGAAGAACGACTCATTCCGTGTGATAAAATGGTTACTCCGCTGGGTACTTGATTTTTTGATTTTCTTTACTTTGACTTGAGAAACTGTGTTTTTGTTTCTGTTTTTGGCTTGTTGTGTGTGGAATTGGGTAGATTTAGTAGATCTTGGATTATTTTTTGTTTTTCATACTTTTGGGAGAGGACCGCACCCTCTTCTTGTAAGCCCAACCGCTTCACGACCTCTGTCGAAATGAGGTTCTTTTGACTCCCGCTATCAACAATGAACTTTATCGGGGATCCCTTTACCCACATCTGGGAGTGGAAGAGACACTCCTCCTCCTCTGGATCTTCGGGTTCATTTTTCTGGATCTTTGCGGTAGCAACAGTGGCGCTGGGAACCACATCAATGATCTACTTCCCTTTTTCATTCCCCTTATTGGGTTCTGACTCAGAGTCGGAACATGCATCTGATTCTGAAAGCTTTAGCTCAGCCACCAGTGACTGCCTGGCCTGACACTCACTTGTGTTGTGAGTGGAGCTCTTATGGAGCTCGCACCATTTTCTAGTGTCCTTTCTCGGCTTCGCGACGTTGTTCTTTGCTTGTAGCTTCGACTGGTTGTCTTGGGATGTCCCGCCTTGGCTTTGTCTTTTGTTCTGTGGTTTAGGGGCAGCTTTCCCCTGCTTTGGATTCGCAGATCCAAAGTCTCGCTTCTTTTGTTTAAACTTCTGCTCGACCTTGACGGCATATCGGTATGCTGCGCCGAGCGAGGAGATGTTTAGGAATTGTATTTCTTCCTGGATGTACTTGTGCAGGCAGCCACAGTATTTGAGTATCAAATGTTGCTCCGAATCCTTGATACCCAACTTTGTGTGAAGGGTATGGAAAAGATTGGTGAACTCCGGCACGTCTTGGTCCCTTCCCTGCCGCAGCGTGGTCCACTTTATGTATTCATCCTCATAGCTTCCAACAGGGTAGTACTGCTCCTTGATGGCATCCCGGAACGAATCCCAGGTGGGTGCGGCTAAAAATAGTGAGCCAGTACTTTCATCCTTCTGCTCGCAGTAGGTTTCCCACCAGTCCTTGACGTGGGGGGCTGCTTTGAGAAGAGCAAAAACAATCTTTTCCCGACTCGAAAATTCATGAACAGAAAAATAACCCTCTAGCAGATTTAACCATTTATCTACGCCATCTGCGTCTATTTGACCCTCGAATATGGGGATTTCAAAATTAACTTGTACCTTAAAGGGTGTGGCGTTTCCAGAGTAGCTGCTGGAAGCCGATGCGTCGCTTCTAGGTAGCCGCTGAAGGATCTAGGCAAAGTTGTCCATCATTGCGTTCCGTTGTTGCTCGAGGGATTCTTCGAGCAAGATTTTGATGGGATCTCCTGCCCCCTCGTCTTTCTTCTCATCTGCCATGGGAGGCCGTCGGGATTTGCGAGGCTGGTCTTGCAAAGGTTCAACCAGTTCAAGCCCTAACTCCTTATATCCCGACCTTGTTGGGGACATGCAAAGAAAAATAGAGAAAAAGCAGACCTCTCTGATACCACTGATCCCGATTTAAACAGGAACGCAACACATTACAGAGATAACCATATACACAAAGATGCAGCGGAAATAATACTTCATTTCATTAATGGAAAATACTGAAATATGCTTACAACCAAAAATGGAAATAAACCAGCTAGGGCGATGGTAGCTTATCTCTGAGAAGAGATGTGATGGCTACATGCCTCTGAACCGTGTTACAATGAGGCTCGAAGGCCTATTTATTGTTGAGAAACAATGGAAAACCCTTAACATTCCAAAACCTAACCCTAGGAGATGAAACGCAAAACTGTGGGCCCCGTTTGGTGTAAATTGGTACATCAACTTCCCGGGGTCGTAACTTTGCCATATGATCTGCGTTTGACGCATACAATAGCTCGTTAGAAAGATCTATCTGAGCGCTACCATTGTTGGAACGGGAAAAATCGGTCCATACCATGGACCCATGTTGCCCCCGGATTCCCCAAAAACGTCGTTTAGGGCCTCAAAACGGTTCTGGAAGTTCAGGACCCGAAGAACTGCTAAAAATAGTAAGTTGTGCTACAATTAAGGAAACTGAAAATGCTGAGAAAAACAATGGTGGGGGTCCAGGTGGATTTGGCAGGTGGCCACCAATATCCACCTGGATCAAGTGGTCCCCCGGCAGGGGCTCGGGGGTAGCGCCCCTGAAGGGAAAAATAGATGTGAAATTGACTTGTAAAAGTATAGTAATTTCTAGTCAATCTGGGCCGTTCATTAGGCAGATGATCTGATTGTAGAACTTATGTTTAGTTTAGGGTCTTTTTCCCTAGAAGGAAACCCCTCTGTTTGTATGAGGGCATTGTAGTTGAAGCTGTGTAATAAATGTGTATTCACTGAGCAAAAAACAGAGAGGTGAGACTGTGAGAGAAAACAGAGGATATTACAACGGATCTGCTGTAGGCTATGTCTCTTCATTTTGCTGGGTAATAGAAAGGAAGGACTGGCTGTTCGGGGTGGATGTATCCTAAACTGGGTGAACCGCATATATCTGTGTCTCTCTTGTTTTATGTGTTTATATTTTTGCAATATTGGTGTTCCATTGCTCTGTAATATATAATATACTAACATGAGTGGCTCACAAGCTCACATGGTTGGTATGAACTAGCCTTCTTCTTGTGTTATTCACAAACCTGATGATCCTACTGGATCAAGCGATGTCTAGTACCAACAGATTCAGAATCCCGTTGGTCCATCTTGATTGAGAAATGTCCAGTATTAGCAGCCCTATGAGGCTCAGGTCCAATACCAAAATCCTTACATTCCATATGGTTCTCAAGGAATGGTTAATCAACTTTACACCCTTCAGTTTGGGTAGTACATTCAGCCTGGCTTTTCCACCTTTTAGGTTGGTTATGGTCAGATTCAGTTTGGAAATTTTCCAGGCACTGTTCAAGTACCCTTGTAAGAGCAAGGAAAACCTCTACAATAACAAGGGAAGCCTTTGTTTCCGCAAGGGCAACCTTTGGTGCAACAAGTGCTCTCTGCCTAATAGCAAGGGTAAATGGTCCTGCAACAATGTCAATTGCAACAACCGTAAGCTCAACCCTTGCAACAGTTGCAACAAACTGTGTAACAAGAAATGAAATATGCTCGCACACCTCCCAGCCCATGTCCTTGCAGGTCCAACCTTTGTAGCCTCAGGGAAAATTTTTGCAACTGCAAGGTCAACCCTTGCAATAGAAAAACTAACCCGGGCAACAGCAACGCTTGTATATGTATTAGCAGGGTCAACCTTTTCAAGGGCAGGGCCAAGGTCAAATCCTGCAGTAGCAGGCCCAAAATCCTAATGTCCTAGGTCAACAGGTCCGGAATCCTTCTGGCGAAGGCCATCAGGTACAAAACCCTAATGACCTAGGTCACCATGTTGAAAATTCTTTTGGTCAAGGGAAGAAGGTACAAAATCCCTATGTCCAAGGGAAACAAGTGTATCAACCTTATGCCCAAGGACATCAGGTCCAAAATCCTCTTATTCAGGGACAATAGGTTCATCACCCGTATGTTCAAGGACAACAAGTCCTGTTACACAAAATATTGTCACCATGACTATTTGCAGTCAGTATGAGTCTATCATCATTAATACTGTCCTCCTAAGCAAGTCTCAAGCCTCAGCTCTTCATGTCAAGCTTTGAAAATGAGAGAAAGAGTTTGAAAATCAATAAAGCTTTGGATCCCCACTTTCTCTCACTGTTGCCTGCGGTCCCGCACCCCCTGTACATGTTACCTACAGACCTGCCCACTCTGTCTCTAAAGGAGTGGGTGCAGACCCTTGTGAAAGTAAAAAAGGCGCAAGTTTATTCTTAAAAACTCACTTAGGGTTAATTCTAGATGATTCTAGAAGGAATCTTGACGTGGATGGTTCGCTCTTAGGTGGTTCATGCATCCCAAAAGTGAAGGAGCTAATCCCTTGATGAGAGGAGCTATCCCTTTGAAGGAGGGATTTATCCCTTTGAAGGTGGACCTAGTAACTTCTCTCCATTGCACTATAAATTAAGGCATTGGGCTGGTTACTAGAGAGGTTAGAAGCCGAACATTTTTGAGGGTAAATGCTGGTGGAATTGAGACTTCCTAGTTAAGCGTGAGAGGAGAGATCACATACCTTTTGGCTTCATTGGGAAGAGAGTGAAACTTGTCAAAGTAGAGGAGACTTCTTGATGGACCTTGGGAGGATCTTTTACATCATCAAGGCACAGGTTGTAAATTTCTTCTTTGATTTGAATTAATAGAATCAGATTCATTTTTCTCAACAAATTGTCTTATGTGATTTGTTTCGTGAATTCCTTGATCATCATGATAAGTATGCTTTATTATATTGGCTTTTCAGGTGCTATTTAATTTGTGTGCTTGTTTGTGTTTGCAGATCCTCTACAAAGGAGCTCATTTGGATCAACGGAGTGAGGCTTCCACAAACTTGCATTGGACCCAAGGTAGGCCTAAAACACTTGTTTGCCTTTGTTTATAAATTGCATATTTAGAGAAAGAT
Source organism: Pinus tabuliformis (assembly GCA_031772625.1). Taxonomy (NCBI): domain Eukaryota; kingdom Viridiplantae; phylum Streptophyta; class Pinopsida; order Pinales; family Pinaceae; genus Pinus; species Pinus tabuliformis. The sequence continues at coordinate 769,736,570 of CM062815.1, forward strand.
AGAATTTGATTGGTTTGCTTGTCGCTAGATATCATTAGATACTAGGGAGGTCGGTCTTTTCTGGAAGAACGACTCATTCCGTGTGATAAAATGGTGACTCCGCTGGGTACTTGATTTTTTGATTTTCTTTACTTTGACTTGAGAAACTGTGTTTTTGTTTCTGTTTTTGGCTTGTTGTGTGTGGAATTGGGTAGATTTAGTAGATCTTGGATTATTTTTTGTTTTTCATACTTTTGGGAGAGGACTGCACCCTCTTCTTGTAACACAATGCGGACCTATCTGCACTATTGCTTTACACACAGAGCGGTACCGCACTTGTGTGAACTGCAGGCCTGCGGACCCTATCAAAATTTTGAAAAACTTAAGATTTTCTCTTAAATTCAGCTTAGGATTTGTTTAGGTGTTTGTTACACAAAAATATCGTCACCATGATTATTTGCAGTTAGTATGGGTCTATCATCACTTGTATTGTCCTCCTAAGCAAGTCTAAGACCTCAGCTCTTCAAATCAAGCTTTAGAAGTGGGAGAAAGACATTAAATATCAATATAACTCTGGCTCCACACTTTCTCTCATGGTCACTTGCGGTCCCGTACCTTCTGTGTACAAAAGCTGCATACCTACCCGCTCTGTTCCTAACGGTGTAGGTGCGGACCCCTGTGAAAGTCAAAAGGCACAAATTTTATCCTAAAAAACTCACTTTGGGTTAATTCTAGAGTTTTCTAGAAGGAATTTTGACGTGGATTGTTCGCTCTGAGGTGGTTCATGCATTCCAAAAGAGAAGGAGCTAATCCCTTGAGTAAAGGAGCTATCCCTTTGAAGGAGGGCTTTATCCCTTTGAAGGAGGACCTAGTAACTTTCCTCCATTGCACTATAAATACAGGCATTAGGGTGAGGACTAGAGAGGTTAGAAGCTGAACATTTTGAGGGTAAATGCTGGTGAAATTGAGACTCTTTGGTTGAGCTTGAGAGGAGAGATCACATACCTCTTGGTTCCATTGGAGAGTGAGTGAAACTTGTCAAAGTAGAGGAGACATCTTGTTAGACCCTAGGAGGAGCTTGTACAGTGTCAAGGCAAAGGTTGTAAGGTTCTTCTTCTTTTGAATTAATACAATCAAACTCATTTTTCTCAACAAGTATCTTATGTTATTTTTTTCATGGACTCCTTGACTTTCATGTTAAATATGTTTTATGCAATTGGTTTTTCAGGTGCTATTTAATGTGTTTGCCTTGTTTGTGTTTGCAGATTTGTGAAAAGGAGCTCATTTGGATCAAGGGAGCGAGGGCATCCACAAGCTTGCATTGGACCAAAGGTAGGCCCTAAAAACACTTGTTTGCTAATTGTTTATTGAAACATATTTAGAGAAAGATAGTGTCTGGTTGCTTTGCTTGTCGTTAGGTCTTCTTTAGATTCTAGGAAGGTCTATCTTGCCCGTAAGATTGACTCATTCCGTGTGACAAAATGGTGAATCCTCCTCCTGGGGTTGGTCTCATGACCCAGAGTTTTAGCGATCCTAATCGGAAATTACCGTTCATCGCAACTTTGGACTTACCTGACTTGTCGCGCCTAGCGAACGATCTGATTAATTATCTTCCGTTTTGGCCGCCAATGCCGAATAAGTTTCCCAGTGACATTCCAAAGTTCGAAGGTAAATCTAGAGAGGACCCGTCGAACCATGTGATGACTTACCACCTCTGGTGTGCGTCTAACTCCATCACAGATGATTCAATCCATCTTAGACTTTTCCAGCGCACTCTAATTGGTCTCGTGGCCAAGTGGTACATTGAGTTACCGCGAGGCATTTTTTATAATTTTAGTCAGTTAGCTACCTCGTTTTTAACTCATTTCCAATTGCCAGTCCGATATGACAATGGCACGGAATTGTTAGCTTTGCTAAAACAATCGACATCCACGTACATTTCAGATCATATTCATGAGTGGAGACGTTGACGACGTTTAGTGAAGGTATTTATTCCGGATCAAATCTTGGCTGAGTGGTTTGTAAAATCTTTGTTGCCAAGGATCACTGAAGATGTTGCTAAAGTCGGAGTTGTTACTGAGGAGCAAGTGATTGCTCAAGCACAGTACCTTGACTTGGTCTATACTCAGTCAGGTACGTTACACGAAAAGATCCCCGATCTTCCCAAGTCAAATCAAATCACTGCAGCTCCTTCGGGATCTCATGCCGCTGATGGTATGATTGGTACGGTTAACACTAAAAGTAAGAAGAAGTCTTCCAAGAATTCTTCTCCTATCATAACCTTGCCTGATTCCCCGACAGAAGATTCTTCTGCAGAGGTTTCTGCCGATATTCACGTTGTAGAGTCATCTACAGCTAAATCAAAATCCGGTGGGAAGAAGAAAGGAAAGAAGAAGAATAAAACGGACAAAAGTTCAAAGGAGAAACCTGAAAAGGCGGAATCCAATGATGAAAAGCACAAACCTCGTTATCCATGTCTCATTTGTGACGAAGAACATTTTAAAAGAGAATGCCCTCATCGAGCAGAGGTTGTGAAGATCGTCAAAGGTTCCCAAACTCCTGTTGTCTTGAAGGATCCATTTCCAAGTCAAGACAGTAAGATGATAGGTTCTTCCTCGAGTGCCAATGAAGAACCCATATTGATGATGTCCCATGTAAGGATTGTGACTCGATCGCAAGATTATGGTAGTAAGAATCCTGTTGATGGCAAAGAAGCAGAATCTTCTCATTCTAATCCATCAACCTCAGCTCCCAGTTCTGATCCACTACAGATCGAGAAACCTAACCCGGACTTATTAATCAAACCGCCCGCCAAGGGTATACTTCAAAATTCTGCTTTCAATCCACATGCGAGAGTGGCCCAGAATTATAACATTGTTGAGGATTTAGCTGTTTCACCCTCGGCAATGTCGGCTTTGGAAGTGCTGCAATCATGCCCAGCACAACGTAAATTACTTTTGTCGGCTATAGGAGTTGTTGATGTTCAGGACCTAAACCTAATAATTTTCGATCTAGAAAATAGTACACCACGGTTGCCTCATCAAATGGATTTCTAGATCCCAGTGATAGTCAAAAACAGGCCTATTCATTATACTGTAATTGATGAGGGAGCCTCAACGTGTATTATGTCGATACAGTGTTGGAGATCACTTGGTTCTCCTTCACTAAATCAATCCTCGACAATTCTTAAGGCCTTTGATGGCCGTGGGTTTCATCCTTTTGGAATTCTACAGGATTTGCCTATAGTGGTTGAAGGAAAATCATTAATCTAGATGTGGAGGTGGTTGATGCCCCTCTAGATAACAACCTTCTATTGGGTCGAAGTTGGTCTTACGCTATGACAGCGGACGTTTCATCGGCCTTCCGAGTAATAAAGTTTCCACATAATGGAAAGATCGTAAAAATAGATCAGCTGGCTTACTTTTCATCCGACCCAGCCTCTTCGGAGAGTATTCAGCATGTCAGTAAAACGACTATCCCATATAAGGATGTTGGCGTAGGATTGGTTAAAGATGCCGGTTTACTGGGAACTTTTCCTTTTCCTCCAATCAACACATCATCTTCATTTGCAACCACTCATATGATTACATCAGACACTATTTTTTATGACGATCCTTGGATCGTTCCTTCTGAATCTGAAATAGACTCATTTGGTAATTCCATGCCTTTGAGTCCATATGAAATTGCCTATGAAGCTGTGCAGTCTTTTGCCGACCCGTGTTCAACCGAAAATGACTTAATGAATGTGGTCCGTGAGGAATCACTTTTCACATCAACCTCGGATTTAACTACGTTTTCTGAACTTGTTCACTCTGATGAGCAAATTCATGAAATCCTATGTGTAGATGATTTACCATGGGGAGATATCCATCACAGATCTTCATTTTTACCTGAGGATGATCGTTTTGAAAATGTTTTCTCATCAATCTTTACGACTGAATATGTCAAGGAACCTCAGAATCCAATGAAACATATTGATTCAAAGTTAAATTTGGGAAGCATCTCTTGAACTGTTCCCATTGACATTTCGATTAAGCCTGGAATTGTTGAGAACATTCATATAGGTGCCTCATGTACAGATGACGAAATTCAATTATATAAGGCCCTATTTCAAGAATTCCGCGACGTGTTTGCCTAGTCCTATGAGGAAATGCCAGGAATTGATCCCACGATTGTTGTTCATGAGATCAAGACTTACCCAGACGCTAAACCCGTCCGGCAACTTTTGCGTCAGATTCACCCACGAAAAGCTGCTGCAATTAAAATAGAAGTTGAGAAACTGTTGAAAGCAGGTTTCATTTATCTGATCCCGTTAACGGATTGAGTATCGAATATTGTTACAGTTAACAAAAAACAGGGAACAATAAGAATATACATCGATTATAGGGACATTAATTGAGCCTGCCCAAAGGACAATTACGCAACTCGCTATATCGATCAAATCATTGATGATTGTGCCGGCAACGAAATATTTTCCTTTATGGACGGTTTTTCCAGATACAATCAAATCAACATTCTACCTGCCGATCAACCAAAAACGGCTTTCATTTGTCCATGGGGGACATTTTCTTATTGCAAATTACCTTTTGGGCTTAAGAATGCCAGAGCAACTTTTCAGAGGGCGATGTCTTATGCGTTTCATGACATCAAGCACATTGTGCAACCCTATCTCGATGACTTGCCTGCTCATTCATTACATCGAGCTGATCACCTCGTCCATTTACGAGCAATCTTTATGAGGTGTAGGTATTATCGTATTCGGTTGAACCCACACAAATGTGTCTTGTGTATTGAAGCGGGTCGATTGCTAGGATTTGTAGTTTCAAAAGCCGGCATTCGCGTTGATCCCTCGAAGGTCGAAGCTATCATCAATTTGCCTCCTCCTTCGAGTCTTCACCAACTCCAAAGTTTGCAGGGGAAAGAAAACATTTTACGACGATTCATTCCTAACTACGCTGAGGTTACAAAGGGTTTTACACGGTTGTTGAAAAAGAACACTCAATTCTCTTGGGATGAGATAGCTCAGAAATCTTTTGATGCACTCAAACACGCGTTGACCCATGCACCGTTGTTGCATCCTCCTAACTACAACCAGGATTACTTTTTGTATCTCGTCGCCTCCCATTCCACCATTGGAATGGTCTTAGTTCAGGAAGATGAATTCGGAATGGAACATGTGATATATTACCTTAGTCGAACATTAAATCCAACTGAGCTAAATGTTGGCATTATGATTCTGGTATGGCTCTATGTTACAGGTGTTGTACTTGATGGCAACTCACTCAAGTGGCAATGCTCTGTTTAGGCTCTCAAAATGTTAGAAATTAAGAGGTACGCAGGTGAATGGTTCAAAAGGTGCGGACCCGTAGGTACGCCAGCCAGGAAATGCGTTCATACCCGCAAGTTACCCGTTCATGAGGTGCGGACCCCCAGTTCACTCACTTCAAGGCAGAGAAGCGCGCTCACGTGGGGTTTCTTATGGTTGGCCCATGGTATTTAGCCCACCGTTCTTGATTCTATGGTTTTGGCCCGTGGTATAGGATCTAATTTAGCCCCGGTTTGGATCCCTTGTATTGGTTATTGATGGTTTTGTCCCATGGTGTGAATAAGGGCTTGACTATAAATAGGGAAGGAGATCACTTGGCTAATGTATCTTTGAAAGTTGAATATCTTAAGATCTGAATTTTGGGTTATCAGTTTTAAAAGCTAGATCTAAATCAAGGTAAAATTTGAAGGCGAATCTTTGCCAAGTTGTGATCTCTCGGGCGCATGATCAGATCTGTGGATCTGACTGTCTGTAGTACATTGGAGGACTGTTAATTTGGCCCTAATCAGAGGTTCGCAGGCGATCTAAAGCGAGAGTACGGGGGTACGCAGTACAGAAGAAGGCGCAGTGCGGGTATATGCAGCGCAGCTAAAGGCACAGTGCGGGGTACGCAGTACAGAAGAAGGCGCAGTGCGGGTATACGCAGCGCAGCTAAAGGCGCAATGTGGGGTACGCAGTACAGAGAAAGTCACAGTGCGGGTATACGTAGAGCAGCTGAAGGCATAGTGCGGGGTACGCAGTACAAAAGAAGACGATGTGCGGGTATACGCAGAATAGATGAAGGTGAAGTGCGGGTATCTGCAGGTTTATATTGGTGAAGTTGCGGACCTATTTTGAAATATTTGTTGGCTGCCTGTTTTCTATTTGCTGCTATGTTCTGGGTTTAGGATACTGGTGTTGGTTTTCTGTTTACAACATTCTGAGAAGTTCGGGTGGCTCATTGGTTTGATTGTATAAGGAGATTGGTTGATTCACATGTACTTGAAGTTTATTTGATGTTCTTGGATCCAGTCTGAAAATTAATGAAAAGTGGTCCTTGAATGAAAAGAAGTAGGGGGTTGTAGCTCCCTTCCAGGAGAAACTGGAAAACAAGAGAGAGTTGTAGCTCTTCGTAGGTTGTAGCATGCGTACTGGTAAAGGACTGCACCAATACAAAATCATTGTAAAAGAAGTTTCTAATTGAAAGAAGATAGAGACATATTGCAGTAGGTGGTTTTCACCCACATTGGGTTTCCACCTTATATCTGGTGTTCTATGGTGTGACTATCTATTTTTCATGTTCTTTTTCATTATTATGCATAAGTTAATCATCAATATCTGAAGAATAAGTTGAAGTATAAATTTGGATGCTATATTGAAAAGTTTTAATAATATTGATTCACCCCCCCTCTCAGTATTATTTCCAACAATTGGTATCAGAGCAGGTCCTTTAGAGAAGCTTGATCGCTTGAAGGAAGATCATTCATCATGAGCAACTACGAGCGGGAAGCATCAATCAGGCCACCAATTTTTGATGGGATGAACTTCAATTATTGGAAGGTAAGAGTTACTGCCTATCTTCAATCTCTTGGTACAGAAGTTTGGGATATCATATATACAGGCTACACTTTTCCTTCAGCTACTCCTATAGATCCGGCCGAGAAGAAGAAATATGAAACAAATGCTAAAGCAGTCAATACTCTGCTGGGATGCTTATCTCAAACAGAATTCGTGAAGGTTATGCAATATAAATCTGCAAAAGAAATATGGGACAAGATTGTCTTGAGCTACGAAGGAGATGAACAGGTAATGCGTGCTAAACTTCAAACCCTCAGGATTCAGTACGAGAATCTCAGAATGTATAATGATGAAAGTGTGGCTAACTATTTGCTTCAAGTAGACGAGATTGTTAATTGCATGAAAACTTGGGTGAAGAAATAAAAGAGGCTATTTTGGTTGAAAATGTTCTAAGATCATTGTCCCCCAAGTTTGAATCTAAAGTGTCTGCAATAGAAGAAAAGGAAAATCTATGAACTCTTACTATGTCTCAGCTACACGGAATTCTAACTGCCTATGAAATGAGAAAAGGAGGTCCATCAGACAGGGGAGAAGCTGCCTTTAAGGCTTCAGGCAAAGGAGACTACTATGAAGCAAGTCACGTGCCAGAAGAAGAAGAAGAATCAAATTTTGTCAGAAATCTTCAACGGGGTACTGGAAGGTTCAGAGGTAAGTTACCTTTTAAATGTTTTGCTTGTGGAAGAGTAGGTCATTATGCTTCCAAATGTCCTCATAATGATAAGATTGATAAAGGAAAGGAACCTGCTAGATGGAACAAGAAACATAATGCAAATAAGAAAAGCTACTACACTCATGAAGACAGTGATGGTCTATCAAATAGTGATGAAGATGAACGAAGTAATGACTATAAAATTTTAATGGCATTTGAATATGATGATTACATGGATGCTATAGATGTGGATAGCTTTTATGAAGAGATTTCTGGACTCAAGACATGTATAGAAGAAAATAATGTGATAATTGATACCCTACAATTTCAAATTGATGAAAAAGAAAAACTTCTTGAAAAGTTAGAATGTGAAATTGTTGGCCTTAGAAACGAAATTGTGAAAACAAAGGCTATTAATCTTAAGTTTGTCAAAGGATCTGAAACTCTGGATGAGATCATCAATGTACAACGTTCTCGACTAAACAAGACAGGTCTGGGATATAATGGAGAAACATCTCAAGCATCCACCTCAAAGAATTATCTTGATGCATCAAGAAGGAATGAGCAAAAGCACAATGGAGATCACCAGGTAAAGCAGGGACGAATTACATCGAGAACAAACAAAGACTATCAGGTAAACTAGGGGCAATTCATCTTAAGGGTTAACAAAAGCTACAACCAGCCACAGGTAAAATCTTCTCAATTTGCTTCAAAAATGGATGACAATAGAAATTACAACCATTTGGCCGGTAGACTTGATAATCGCAGAAGTTTCTTCAATGGACAATGTTTCTCTTGCCATAACTTTGGTCACAAAGCAGCTCAATGTGTTGCATATAAAACAATCATGACTAGAGAAGCTCAAAAACAAAGAAGTATGACCGGGTTTACAAAAAGGACCTATAACAACTTTTCGGCTCTTGAAAATGAAGTTGAATGTTCTATTTGCAACAACTTTGGTCATGAAGATTCTGAATGCAGGAGCAGGTTTCAGCAAACAAAGGAACAAGCCTCAAGCACCAGAACATGGAGAATAAAGGAACTAAAAACAGAAAGATGTGGGATAGCATTTTATTCAGAAGGACAAGAAAATCTATGGTACATCGACAGTGGATGTTCGAAGCATATGACAGGTGATAAAGAAAAACTTGAATCATATTCTGCTTTAGAAAAAGGTAAGAAAGTTTCTTTTGGAAATGATACTCCTGCAGCTATAAAAGGAAAAGGCACTGCTCAATTAAAAGAAAAGGTCACAGATGGAAATGTTTTGTATGTTGATGGACTGAAGCATAATCTTCTGAGTGTCAGCCAGATGTGTGATCAAGGAACCAAGGTAATATTTAGATCAAATGGATGTCGTGTTCGTGATCTTAATACAGGTGAAACAATGATCAAAGGTAGAAGAACTCCAAATAATCTATACATATTTGAAGAAGGACAACAACAATGCTATTTGAGCAAGGATAATGAACACTGGTTATGGCACCGGAGGTTGGGGCATCTAAGCTTTTCACAAATAAGGAAAGCATGCAAATATCAGGCAGTTCGTGGTCTTCCAGATATCAAAATTCTAGACAACACCATATGTAAATCATGTCAGTTTGGAAATCAGACTAGAACTAACTTTCCGGAGAAGGAAGGATCAGCCAGCATGCCGCTTGAGCTAGTCCATACAGATGTATGTGGTCCATTTAGGAAAAGGACACCTCGAGGAGAAGAATACTTGATATTATTCATTGATGATTTCTCCAGGTTTGTTTGGTTAGGACTTATGAAGCACAAAGAGAAAGCATTCGAAAAATTCAAATCCTTCAAAACCTTGGTTGAAAATGAATCAGGTCACAAAATTAAGTCCCTCAGGTCCGACAGAGGTGGGGAGTTTACCTCAAATGAATTCTTCGATTTCTATGAAGAACATGGGATAAGAAGAGAATTCTCTACAGCTAGAATTCCTAAGCAAAATGGAGTGGTGGAAAGGATGAACAGAACAATCCAACAAATGGCTCGTGATATGATTGATGAGTCTGGAACTCCCGTAACTTTCTTAGGTGAAGCTGCATATGCTGCGGTTGTTATTCTCAACAAAACAAATGTCTGAGTGAACAACACTCAAACTCCTCATGAGCTCTGGTATGGTGAGACTCCTTCGGTAAAGCACTTCAAAATCTTTGGGAGCAAATGCTATATTAAGAATACTGATGAGCAACTTGGCAAACTTGAACCTAGAGTAGATGAAGGCATTCTTCTTGGTTATTCTCCACATAGCAAAGCATATAAGTGCTACAATAAAAGACTTGGAAGAATTATTGACAGCATTGATGTAGTGGTTGATGAAAAGCAATACATTCCTAGGCAAGTAAATCATGAAAATATCGAAGAAGATGAAGACTACCCTCAAAGACAGAATGATGAAGAAGAAGAACCTAAAGAAGCACCAAAGGAACAGATAAGGATAGAAGAGAAGACTCCATCCAGGTATGTTCAGAAGAATCATCCAGAATCTCATATTTTGGGGGAGAAAGAAGCAGGTGTACAAACAAGAAGAACAATTGCAGAAGCTTCAAGCTATCTGGCATTACTCTCTTCCACTCAACCACAAAATGTGAAAGAAGCATGCAAAGATGAATGTTGGGTCAAAGCAATGGATGAAGAACTTGAGAAGATCGAAAAGAACAACACTTGGGAGTTGGTTCCTAGACCAAAGGATAAGAATGTTATAGGGACAAAATGGGTCTTCAAAAATAAGTTGAATGAAAATGGGGAAGTAATTAGAAACAAGGCCAGACTTGTTTGTAAAGGGTATGCGCAGCAAGAAGGAATAGATTTTGAAGAAACTTTTGCTCCTGTTGCAAGACTTGAGGCCATCTGAATGTTCCTTGCTCTCTCAAGATTTCAAAAGTTTAAAGTATTTCAAATGGACGTGAAATCATCCTTTCTGAATGGAGACTTAGAAGAAGAAGTATACATTGAGCAGCCAGATGGTTTCATTCTTGGAAATGATCCAAATCTTGTATGCAGACTGAAGAAGGCTCTCTATGGTCTTAAACAAGCTCCAAGAGCTTGGTACTATCGGTTGGACACATATCTTCATCAACAAGGTTTTTCAAAAGGATCAGTAGATAGCAATCTTTATATAAAAATTTAAAATGACAAATTGCTAATACTTATTGTGTATGTAGATGACATTATCTTTGGCAGCAATGAAGAATCTATGAGTCAAAGCTTTACCTCAGTGATGCAAAAAGAATTCGAAATGTCCTTGCTTGGAGAATTGACATATTTTCTTGGTTTGCAAATCCAACAAAAAGGAGGAATCTTCTTGTCTCAAACCAAGTATCTCAAGCAGATTTTGAAGAAATATGGCATGGAAGATGCAAAACCAGTATGTACACCCATGGTCACAGGATGTAGCCTCAGTGCAAATGATGAATCAGCAACAGTGCATCAACCAACCTACAGGTCTATGATTGGAAGTCTACTTTATTTGACAGGTACCCGACCAGATATCATGGATGCAGTGGGAATAGATGGAAGATTTCAGGCAAATGCAAAGGAAACTCATCTTCAGGCAGTGAAGAGAATTTTCAAATATCTTCAAGGGACTCAAAATTATGGCTTATGGTATCCTAGAGATACAAATCTCGCACTTCATGCTTATACAGATGCAGATTGGGCCGGAAGCGTGGATGACAGGAAGAGCACAAGTGGTGGTGCATTCTTTATGGGTTCCAGATTAGTATCTTGGTTCAGCAAGAAACAAAGTTTGATTGCCTTGTCTACAGCTGAAGCAGAATATGTTGCTACTGCATCTTGCTGCACTCAACTCCTCTGGATGATGCAGACCTTCCAGGATTTTCAAATCACTTGTATACCACCCCTCTCCATCTTATGTGATAATACAAGTGCAATCAGCATTTCAAAGAACCCAGTCATGCATTCAAAGACCAAGCACATACCGATCAAGTATCATTTTCTCTAGGAACAAGTACTTGAACAAAAGGTCAAGTTGGAGTATGTTCCTTCTAAGGAACAAGTTGCTGATATACTCACCAAACCATTGCCCAGGGAGATCTTTGAACACCTCAGGCAAAAGCTGGGGGTTGTTGATGCATCATCTTGTTGATTGAATCTCTTCTGATTGTTGGTTGTACGCAAGGTTCATCTGGGGTATATGCGTACATATGCTGGGTTGCGGATTGGTCGAAGATTGAATTGCACAGCTTCAGGGGGAGCATATAATGCATTGTTGGCATTATGGAGGAAGTACAGAAGGAGATCATGGATGCTGGTCTGAATATTGCTGCAATATGTCTCTATCTCTTTCATGGTGTTTGGTGGATTATGGTGCTTCTTTGCAGATCTGGTTTATAGTCAGGGCGAGCATGTTCTTAGGGGGAGCATAACCCTTTTCCCTTGATGTCAAAGGGGAGAATGATGTTGAGGATCTTGAGGTTGCCATCAAGTCCAAAGGGGGAGATTGTTGGCATTATGATTCTGGTATGGCTCTATGTTACAGGTGTTGTACTTGATGGCAACTCACTCAAGTGGCAATGCTCTGTTTAGGCTCTCAAAATGTTAGAAATTACGAGGTACGTAGGTGAATGGTTCAAAAGGTGCGGACCCGCAGGTACACTGGCCAGGAAGTGCGTTCATACCCGCAGGTTACCCGTTCATGAGGTGCGGACCCCCAGTTCACTCACTTCAAGGCAGAGAAGCGCGCTCATGTGGGGTTTCTTATGGTTTGCCCGTGGTATTTAGCCCACCGTTCTTGATTCTATGGTTTTGGCCTGTGGTATAGGATCTAATTTAGCCCCGGTTTGGATCCCTTGTATTGGTTATTGATGGTTTTGTCCCATGGTGTGAATAAGGGCTTGACTATAAATAGGGAAGGAGATCACTTGGCTAATGTATCTTTGAAAGTTGAATATCTTAAGATCTGAATTTTGGGTTATCAGTTTTAAAAGCTAGATCTAAATCAAGGTAAAATTTGAAGGCGACTCTTTGCTAAGTTGTGATCTCTCAGGCGCATGATCAGATCTGTGGATCTGACTGTCTGTAGTACATTGGAGGACTGTTAATTTGGCCCTAATCAGAGGTTCGCAGGTGATCTAAAGCGAGAGTGCGGGGGTACGCAGTATAGAAGAAGGCGCAGTGCGGGTATACGCAGCGCAGCTAAAGGCGCAGTGCGGGGTACGCAGTATAGAAGAAGGTGCAGTGCGGGTATACGCAGCGTAGCTAAAGGCACAGTGTGGGGTACGCAGTACAGAGGAAGTCACAGTGTGGGTATACGCAGAGCAGCTGAAGGCACAGTGGGGGTACGCAGTACAAAAGAAGACGATGTGCGGGTATACGCAGAACAACTGAAGGTGAAGTGAAGGTATCCGCAGGTTTATATTGGTGAAGTTGCGGACCTGTTTTGAAATATTTGTTGGCTGCCTATTTTCTATTTGCTGCTGTGTTCTAGGTTTAGGATACTGGTGTTGGTTTTCTGTTTACAGCATTCTGAGAAGTTCGGGTGGCTCATTGGTTTGATTGTATAAGGAGATTGGTTGATTCACATGTACTTGATGTTTATTTGATGTTCTTGGATCCAGTCTGAAAATTAATGAAAAGTGGTCCTTGAATGAAAAGAAGTAGGGGGTTGTAGCTCCCTTCCAGGAGAAACTAGAAAACAAGAGAGAGTTGTAGCTCTCCGCAGGTTGTAGCCTGTGTACTAGTAAAGGACTGCACCAGTACAAAATAATTGTAAAGGAAGTTTCTAATTGAAAGAAGATAGAGACATATTGCAGCAGGTGGTTTTCACCCACATTGGGTTTCCACCTTATATCTGGTGTTCTATGGTGTGACTATCTGTTTTTCATGTTCTTGTTCATTATTATGCATAAGTTAATCATCAATATCTGAAGAATAAGTTGAAGTATATTTTTTGATGGTATATTGAAAAGTTTTAATAATACGGATTCACCCCGCCTCTCAGTGTTATTTCCAACACTAAAATACTCACATGTGGAGAAATTGGCATTGGCAACCGTTCAAGCTATCCAACGTTTTCGTCACTACATTTTACTACGTAGAACTACGGTAATTTCGGATTGCAACCCTATGATCTACATTTTGACCAAACAATTGCTAGGGGGCAAGTACTCTAAATGGATCGTTATCCTGCAAGAGTTCTACTTGGAGTTTGAGAAATCTAAGTCTAAGAAATCTTTAGTTTTTGCAGAATTAATGTGTGACTTCCCGTGTGCTGACACAGAAACTGTGGCAGAGGAGCCCATTGCGGATGAATCTTTGTTTCTAATCAGCACTTTAGATCTGTGGTATGGGGATATCATCGTCTATCTCCAAACCCAATCCTTTCGGTTAGAAATTTCAAAGTCGGAATGTCGGAAAATTCGCTTCCAGTCCCAACAATTCAAAATTATTGGAGATACTCTTTATCGCCGTGGGGCGGATTCTATTTTTCGACGTTGCTTAACTCACGAAGAGGCTGAAAGGGTTCTAAATGACTATCACTCTAGAGCATGTGGCGGTCATATGTCCGGGTATGCCACAACCCAAAAGATATTGCGCGCTGGCTATTTCTGGTCGTCCTTGTTTAAAGATTGTATTACGGCGGTCTGAAAATGCCACAACTGCCATATTTTTTATCATAAGATGCGCGCTCCACCTGCTCCTCTCCACCCTATAATTGCCGTTGGTCCTTTTGCCAAATGGGGTATAGATTTTATTACATGTAACCCTCACTCGGCTAGGGGGCATGCGTATATCATCCTTGCTGTAGATTATTTTACTAAGTGGGCCGAGGCGATGCCTACATTCGAGGCAGACGGCAAGACAGCTGCAATTTTCATGTTCAATCATATAATTGTTAGGTTTGGTGTCCCACAAGTGAATGGTCTGGTTGAGTCCATCAACAAAGTTTTAGTTATCATGATCCGATGAATCATTGGGATTCATCGCTCGATTTGGCACAACATGCTATTTTCAGTGCTTTGGGCGTACCGAACTTCAGTAAAAACATCAACAGGGTTCACTCCTTTCCAACTAGTCTATGGTTTGGAAGCTGTGTTACCCATTGAGTGTGAAATCCCATCATTGCAAATTGCCATCGAGTTACTTCCAGCTACTTCCGAAGAAGAAATGCGTTTGTTATACTTAGCTCAATTAGATGAGAATCGACGTGATGCTGCATTGGCGATCGAGACTCACGCAAAACGTATGAAAGCTCAGTATGATCGGAATGTGACCCCTCGAAATTTTTCGGAAGGAGACCTAGTGTTATTGTATGATCAAGCTAATGATAAATTAGGCGATGGGAAATTCGTTCCTATGTGGCATGGTCCCTATATCGTCAAGCGAAAGCTAGCAAAAGGGGCCTATGAATTGGTAGACTTTGATGGGGACTCTTTGGGTAAACCCAGAAATGGCCTTTACTTGAAGAGGTACTATGCTTAAAAGAATGGGTATGGAGATTTTTAGTTAGGAGAGTTTTTTCTTTCTAGCTGGTGTGTTTTAGTTTAAAAAGTGTGCTTAGTTTAGAGAGTGTTTTTCTATCATTATTCCTGCTTATCTTGGTTTTACTCTTGATATTGCAGATGTCGATGCCTCTTCAAACATACATTGGATTTGCTGATGGTGCTTGTCGTAATACACGGAACATCTCTTCTGCAGCTTGGGTTATCTATTCGCCCTCTCACAAGTTAGTTTCTATGCATGGGGTAAGCCTCGGTCAAACAACAAACAACATTGCAGAGTATAGTGCAGTGATTGAGTTATTGTCTGAATCTATTTCATTTGGGATTTGGAGTTTGATAGAGGTTAGATTCTGAACTCATTGTGTTACAGCTTAATAGAGTGTATGCCATTAGAAATCCAGTGTTATTAAGATTGTTTTTGAGAGTGCGTCTCTTGAAACGTGAGTTTGATTACATTGAATATCAGCATATTCCAAGGTCTTTAAATACATTAGCAGATGCAATTGCTTCTCGAATGTTAAATAGACATTTGCAATAATCATACATGTAAATTTAAAACCATTCCATAACATGATTTACAAGATAAGCCAGTAATAGTGATATATATATATATATAGGAGTGTGTCAAAAAATACATCGTCTTTGATCATAGGTTGAAAAACACCTTATGATCGGAAAAAATGATAAGTACAAAAAACAAAAATGTCACATGTGCCCACAAAAGGCGATCATCCTATCACTGGTGATGATCTCTATAAGAAACCACTGCCCGGGCCACCTTGCAAAGGAACCTCTTAAAAGGTCTCGGGACTCCAATCACATAGTGCTGAAGTCAACGAGGAATGTCGTCTATAGTGGTCTTAGGAATATCTCCTGTCAAGCGCTCAAGATGACCCTCCAACTCGGCCAAAACCTCTGCTGATTGGTCCTGTGGGGCTGGCGCGGGTGCAACTGGTTGCCTCCTCTCGAAAGGCCGGAGAGCGGCTAGTCGCTGTGGACCCACATCTGCATTTGAAATTTTTACTATAAGTTTTGAGACGATGAAAAAATAAAAAAATTTAAAATAGGAAAAGTTGAAAAGGATTTTACCTGACTCGTCCCACTGCTCTCCTGGTGGAAGAACCATGTCTGGGTCACCATGGAAATCTATCCTAGCATAAGGGAAGTCCTGAATGACAAAAACCTGGTTTTCCAACCATTGGAAATGCTTAGGTTTGAACCGAGCAACCTCTGTCCTCTCGTCCGGGTGACGAGCCATGACTGCGACCCATCGCATCAGTTTGGGCTCTCGAGGACGCCCAGCTCGAACAGTAAGATGCTGTGGGATCAGCATAGGAACCCTCTCCAAGCCAAAACTCATGACCAAAGCCCCATAACCAAAGGTCTTTAGTCGTCTGCTCTTGGCCCTGGTCAGTTGGCCTTTCACATTGGCCAGCACAACATTGCACCAGTTGAAGATGGTGCCTTGAAAGCAATCAAATGGCATACGCATCTGGGATCCAGTGGCAACATGTAATGCGACAGCTCCACAAAGTATGGTGACAGTAAACGCAATCACCATGAGCTCAGGACAGGATATGGTTTTTATGTCTATCCCTTTGTCTTTAGCCTGGCTGTTGCAGTACTCTAGCCGGAGGCTATCGACAGACTGGCCACCTGGCCTAGTCCCGTATAGAGTCAAGTCTTTGCCTCTCTTAGGCGAACCAGTCAAGAAATAAATGTGCTCCAGCTCGATTTCAAGCCGGTGCTTGCCAATGAAGAAGCACTGGTCCTGTATGCTCCATTTGTCAACCAGCCACTGCAAAAAATCTACCTGAGTCCTCATGCCAGGAATGGTCCAGAATTTGTACAGTCCGCATGCCCTCAAATCGTCAAGTGAAGGCTGATGATTCCATGCGGCAGTATCCACGTCCTCATGCTCTCGTTCACGCCAATCTAGCATGATGTACTCTCTGCATCAAGTATAAATATTATTTAGATTGTTAGAAAACATTTTGATTGGTCCATTTTTGAGGAATTTTGGGTTCAAAACCCTTGCTGCGGGGTACGCACTCTCCACGTTAGACACAATGTGTGGGTCTGCACCTTGTCTACATGGAAGGTGTGGACCCGAGCTTTTTCCCAATGGAGAAAAAGTCGGGGTCCGCGGGTCCGCAATGGTAAACCTGCGGACCCCCGCGCGCGGGCTTTGCGCCTAAAAACCCTCCCAAAAAATGAAATGAGGGACTAAATCAAAAAACTAAATGGTTGAAAATGAAGACTGGGATGATGTGGATTACCTGGAGAAGACGGTGCTCGATTCCGACGGCTGGATTTTCGACAATCTTCACTGGAAGTTTTCTAAGCAAAAGCACTATTTTCTCACCCAAACTCGAACGGTAAAAATGAATTGACAAAGGCCCTTTTTATAAGTTTTTTGAGTAAATAAATCACAAATTTGTTTATGTTTCACTTTGAAAAGGTAATTTACAACGCTTTTATCCATTTCAAACAGGTATGAGTAATGTTTGTGTTTCTGTGCAGAATAAAGGATTATTCAGGCGAAATCTATCATTTTCAACGAAAAAACAAGTAGAGTCATCTTTAAGCCCTTTTCTGACTCATAAAAAATGAAAAGATTGTCGAGTGTTTCTTTTACACTCGTTAAAACGGAATTGAAAGACGGTCCACTTATAGCTCTTTTCCGACCGTAAAAACATGAAAAGATTGCCGGATTTTTGTCGTTTCGAATTCGATATTGGTCATAAAATGATGTGTCGTTGATCGCTTTTTTACTTTTTCGGATCAGTGACACTAATAACGAAAAGTAATCCTTGGTCGTAAAAGATCAAGCGGTTCTCTCAAGTATTATTTTATACTTTTTCGGGCTTGGGAGACACAAATTTACGAAAAAGGTCAACCTTGGAGTCGTCTTAAGTTTTTTCAGACTCTCTAAAATTGAAAAACGTCGAGTTTCTCCTATACTGGACTCGTTAAAATTTCACAGTAAAGGACATGTTCAATTACAAACAGGAACGAACCACTCCTTCTTAGGGTTCGAATCTAAACTAAGTTGGACTCATCCGAAGGATGAGCTTATAATCAAGCAAATGTTATCCTCCTCAAGCTTGTCAAAAATAAAGAGGTACTTGCCTGAAATGGTGGGGGAAAAGGGAGAAAAATGAGTCTGTTTGTCATACTTTGTAACCACTCTTGAACACGACACTTTCATTCACCTGGGTTGGGAAATCCTTTGCCTAACAGTTGGTCAAACCACATTGAAAGTCTTCAGCCGGTTTCTGGGTATTAACTTTGGGTCAATTGTTACCAAGCTATCTGTCGTGTCGTTATGTGTTCAAGAGGTCACTGCCAATAAGCCATTCATATGCAAAATATCTGTCATCCATCTTGACCATCCCTGAGTCAGTCCTTGCGACTAAATTTCTTCAACTTGATCTACGATTTTGTGTTGTGCTCTTGCCTACGACGGATCGCTTTCTATCGACATTAGCACATTATCTAGAAATATGATCTAGGAATTGTCAGTACCTTGAGATCTGCATGCCTCAATGGCAGGTTTCTCGCCTTTGACGACAGTTTACATCATTGAATTTCGATCGAAGGATTCCGTGACATGTTCGACATCAACACATTTATTGACATCTCATGGATTGTACTGGGTACTTTGAGAGACATTGACATTACTGGTGGTTTCTCTCACACTTGTTAATAGTTTACATCATTGACTGGTAATCAAGTGGTTTCTACCATGTTCGACTTCAACACATTTATTCACATGGATAGAATCGTACTATTTCGGGATATAGAAATGAAGACCCTGGATCTAGTTTCCACCATCCAGGCTGCGAGGAATTTTGTATTCATTATGTTGTGGACTATTCATAAACAGATGGCTGTGTCCATACTGTGTTCACACGAGTTTATACTTATGATGTCTTACAAGATCATTCCTGTATCAGAGCAGTAGGTAGTTTTCTAGTTAGTTTTGATCTGAGTATGGGAATGCCTACCTTAGAGATGATATGATCTCATATATATATCTTGCATTGAATGTTTTTATAGGTTCCGACTGGGCTCTCCATAGGATAATCCTCGAAATGGTAAAGTACTTCACTCTTCCTATATGATAAATGAAATCCTCATCTACTACAGAGTTCACACTTTAGGGGGCAATCTGTTACACAAAAATATCGTCACCATGATTATTTTCAGTCAGTATGGGTCTATCATCACTTGTACTGTCCTCCTAAGCAAGTCTAAGACCTCAGCTCTTCAAATCAAGCTTTAGAAGTGGGAGAAAGAAATTAAATATCAATGTAACTCTGGTTCCACACTTTCTCTCATGGTCACCTGCGGTCCCGCACCTTCTGTGTACAAAAGCTGCGTACCTACCCGCTCTGTTCCTAACGGTGTAGGTGCGGACCCCTATGAAAGTCAAAAGGCGCAAATTTTATCCTAAAATACTCACTTTGGGTTAATTCTAGAGTTTTCTAGAAGGAATTTTGACGTGGATTGTTCGCTCTGAGGTGGTTCATGCATCCCAAAAGAGAAGGAGTTAATCCCTTGACTAAAGGAGCTATCCCTTTGAAGGAGGACCTAGTAACTTCCCTCCATTGCACTATAAATACAGGCATTGGGGTGAGGACTAGAGAGGTTAGAAGCTGAACATTTTGAGGGTGAATGCTGGTGAAACTGAGATTCTTTGGTTGAGCTTGAGAGGAGAGATCACATACCTCTTGGTTCCATTGGAGAGTGAGTGAAACTTGTCAAAGTAGAGGAGACATCTTGTTGGACCCTGGGAGGAGCTTGTACAACGTCAAGGCAAAGGTTGTAAGGTTCTTTTTTTTTTGAATTAATACAATCAAACTCATTTTTCTCAACAAGTATCTTATGTTATTTGTTTCATGGACTCCTTGACTTTCATGTTAAATATGTTTTATGCAATTGGTTTTTCAGGTGCTATTTAATGTGTTTGCCTTGTTTGTGTTTGCAGATTCACAAAAAGGAGCTCATTTGGATCAAGGGAGCGAGGGCATCCACAAGCTTGCATTGGACCAAAGGTAGGCCCTAAAAACACTTGTTTGCTAATTGTTTATTGAAACATATTTAGAGAAAGATAGTGTCTGGTTGGTTTGCTTGTCGTTAGGTCTTCTTTAGATTCTAGGAAGGTCTATCTCGCCTGCAAGATCGACTCATTCCGTGCGACAGTGTTTTTTGCCTCTGCCCAGAACTGCATGTGTCTTGTCAGGGACTTTTCTTAGGTTAATTCCATTGGCATTAGGGTTTTAGGTAAAATTCCTAGAATTTTTGGTTATCGGGCTTGGTTTTCATTTTGGTCTTGTAGTAGCTCAGAGCTTAGAAGCCTTAGAAGCCTCATATCACCTTGGTTTTTATTTCCCTTCTCATGAGTCTGACCGTTTGCAAAATATGCCTTTGTTGAGGAATCCATATTGTGTTTCTCTTTGTGAAACTTTGAAAGGACTTGTGATTAAAAGTTTTGGATTTCATTTTTAGAAAAGAAAACAAAAATTGGTTGTTTTTTGACTGATTTGTGATTCTGGACAAATTAGTCCTTAGTTTTCTTATAGCTAAGTAAAACATCCTTGAAAAGAAATCTTGTAAGCTTTTACTTCAAATAGTTCTTAGAATTTATAGATCTCAAGATTAGGTTTTTCCATAGTTTTGAGTGTTTTATAAAAAAAAAAAAAAAATCTCTTTTGAAAAAGTTTGTTTTTGTAGTATTTGAGTGTTTGAAAGAAAAAGGAAATTTTCATGAGCATAACTAGTTGTCTCGTTCTTGAGTGCATTGGAAAAGACAAAAAGCTCTTCTTTTGATTTGTTTGTTAAGAAAGATTTGTTTTTACAAGCATTTGAATTCTCAACTCTTTCCTAGCTAGAAATTCATTGAAGGGAAAATATTTCTTATCATCTTAAGTGCATGTTCTAGCGATTTGGAGTCGAGTCTTCATACCATAAGTTTCATCTCCACACCTTTTAACTTAAGAAAAAACCAATAAAAATAACGCTTAAAGTAAAATATATCTAGTAATATTTTTATTTCTAGGGCTTTATATCACCAACATAGCTTAGGCTAGTATCTTGGAGTAGGGAGTAATTAACTCTCCAAGATAGTAAAACAAACAAGTAGTTGTATCTTGCAGTAGGAGATAAAATCCAATTGTTACATCTATGCTCTGGGAAAGCTCCTCTTAAAGGAGAAGAACAAGATCATATCTGAACCAGTTTGGGAATCAATCCTTCCTCATTGGGAACAATAGAAGATATTCACGTATTAAAAATGGTAGACCTCGGATTAACCATTTTCGAGGAGCCTGGGGTCACTTGTTGGTAAAACTTGGATTATGTCAAGGAGCCTTCAAGGGGATTGAGCTTGTTACTCTGCCCTTGCGTGCGTATCGGATCGTAGACTGTTCCCCCAGGTATATTTTTTTTCGTTGGTAACCATAGTGACCATATTCTATAGGATTCTTTCCTAAGGTGACGGTGGAGGGAAGATCCCACTGTAACTCGAGCAGACGTCGGCTAGACTCACTTGGATTTTCTGGGGGGTTCTCTTCACTCGAGACGATTTAGTGGAGAAACTTGTGCCAGTCTATTCATTAAGTAGGTTGTCGGGGTAACTGTTCCAACCACCATTTTTGTATTGAACTCTGTGACATTCGATTTCATCACCAACTAGTGTTTTCAGTACGGAAAGTTACTGTTTGTGTGTGGTTTGATCTCCTAAATTCTTTAGGCGTGTGATTCAAAATTGTTTGGTTCTTTAGAGGCTTTGGGTGGTTTTCATTGAGATTTTTCTTTGTTTGCGTGTGAAGTAGTTAAAATATTTAATCGTGGCTGAATTACCGAGGAAGTCCCGTAGACTTCGGGGCCAACCTCCCGAGTTTTCATCGAGCCAGCCTGAAGGGTTACGAGCCCTTGTAACTCCTAGAGACAGTAGAGTTGGGTCACCTGCAGAAGGAGAGTATTCTTTAGTGGTAGATCCTGATTATCAAGCTCTAGTAGCAGATTATAATCCACAATCTGTTTCTGTTTCCGAAGTTACTGGTAGTTTTTCATCTACTAGTGATTTAGGTGAGGAACCTGAAATATCTGAACCTGAAACTGAATTTGCTGCTACGCCAACATAGGGATTTTCCTCTCCAACTTCTAGTGGTCCTGGTTCACCCAGGGTAGAAAGAATAATTACCCAAAATCTTCCTTCTGGACTTATAGCTATTGAATAACTTGCTACTCTGGAAGAAGAAGGTATTCATATCCCTGAAAATCAACCAGTTATAGAACTTAGGGAGCGTGAATCAATATTTTACAGTCCACCTAGGAGCAATGCTTGGTATCTTTCGTTGACCAAATTTTTGGAAAACCCAGGACTAAGTTTCTCACCACCTTTCATTCCTTTTCACCCAACACCTAGGGGTTATTATCCTCTGTTAAATATGTCAAGATAGTCGTCCATGTTTTCTCAATCTCCAAAAACCTTTTTATACGGTGGTCCTTCTGTTCCCTCTGGGTATCAGTCACTTACTGGTACTTTTTGGGGAGGATCTCCTCAACCTATTGAACAAGGGTTATTAACTAGAAATAATGGAAATAAGCCGTTGAGTGTAGAAGACATTCTTATGATGTCAGGTACTATTCCTAATCCTCAACCTCAAGGTGGCTAGTTACCGCTTGGGGGGTAGCCTCAAAGTCCTCAAGTATCGCTTGGGGGGCAACTTAAAGGTACCCAATTTCCGCCTAGGGGGCAACCTCAAGGACAGTACATATATATGGGATAGTACGTTCCTCAAGGTCAACCCCAGACTCAATATGTACCTCAAGGTCAACCCCAATATCAATATGTACCTCAAGGTCAACCCCAGTATCAGTACGTGCCTCAAGGTTATCAACCTCAAGGTCAGTACCCAACCCAATGTTTCCAACCACCTTCCGGTCCATCATTTGTGCAAGGAACTAGAAATGTACCTTTGAATTATCAACCCTACTCTCAACCCGGTTATGGTTCTCAATATTCTCAACCTGTTATGGGTCCGTACCTCGGAATGAATTTAGTGTGGGATCCATCTCAAACTCAACAGATCTTGCAACCGAATGTACAGTTGTCATCTAACACTGGACAACCCTTGGTTTCTGGTTCACCCCAGCAACCTGTCCAGTCTACTATTCAAACTTCTGCACCTTCTGTAGTTTCTCAGTCTGGGCCTAGTACGCCTCGTACACCGCCTCAAACAACTGCTGTAACTACTGCAACATCTGTTCAATCTACCCCACCTACTTCTGGAGTATCGACAACTCCAGTTTCTACTGTTCCTGTATCAACTCCTCAGACATCTTTACCTCAGTCTGGATCCACAATTCAGACTTCGATTCAAATGCCTGTAGGACAACCTGGTCCAAGTACGGTTGTTACAAGTCAACCTCAATTTACTGATCAACCGTACCAGGGACAATACCAATTCGGTCCTGCTGTGCAGTAGCCAGTCTATCAGTATCAACCGTACCCTAGGAATACATATCAACAACCTCAACAACCCCAGTACGGTCCGGTTAATCCTGGTTTTCCGGGAGGATATAATATCCCAAATGCAATTCCAATTCTTGGTTATCCTGGATATCCTCCTCCTGGGGCTGGTCTCATGACCCTGGGTTTCAGGGACCCTAATCGTCAGTTACCATTTATTGTAACTTTGGACTTGCTTGACTTGTTGTGCCTTACAAACGATCCAATTAACTATCTTCTGTTTTGGCCGCCAATGCGGAATAAGTTGCCTAGTGATATTCCTAAGTTTGAAGGAAAATCAGGAGAGGACCCGTCGAACCATGTGATGACTTATCACCTCTGGTGTGCGTCTAATTCCATTTCAGATGATTCAATCCATTTAAGACTTTTCCAGCACACTCTAATTGGTCTTGCGGCCAAGTGGTAAATTGAGTTACCGCGAGCCACTTTTTATAACTTTAGTCAGTTAGCTACTTTGTTTTTAACTCATTTTCATTTGCCAGTCAGATATGACAATGGCATAGAATTATTAACTTCATTAAAACAGTCAACGTCCACTTACATTTCAGATCACATTCATGAATGGAGACGTCGACAACGTTTAGTGAAAGTTTTTATCCCGGATCAAATCTTAGCTAAATGGTTTGTAAAGTCTTTATTACCGAAGATCACTAAGGATGTATCTAAGGTAGGAGTCGTTACTGAAGAACAAGTAATTTCTCAAGCTCAGTACCTTGACTTATTTTATACGCAGTCATGTACGTTACACGAGAAAATCCCCGACCTTCCTAAATAAAATCAAATAACTGCAGCTCCTTCAGGGTCTCATGCCGCTGATGGTATGATTGGTACGGTTAATACCAAAAGTAAGAAGAAATCTTCCAAGAATTCTTCTCCTATCATAACTTTACCAGATTCCTCGATAGGAGATTCTTCCGCGGAAATTTTCGTCGATATTCATGTTGTAGATTCATCTATAGCCAAATAAAAATTCAGCGGTAAGAAGAAAGGGAAGAAGAAAAATAAAAACAGATAAAAATTTGAAAGAGAAACCAGAAAAAGCGGAATCAACTGATGAGAAACGTAAACTTCGTTATCCTTGTCTCATTTGTGATGAAGAGCATTTTACAAGAGACTTCCCTCATCATGCAGAGGCTGCGAAAATTGTCAAAGGTTCGCAAACGCCTACTGTTTTGAAGGATTCTTTTCCTAGTCAAGACAGTAAGATGATAGGTTCTTCCTCAAATGCGTCTGAAGAACCCATGATGATGTCCCATGTTAGGATTGCAACTCGATCGCATGATTATGGAAGTAAAAGTCCTGTTGATGGTAAAGAAGTAGAATCTTCTCATTTGAACCCATCAACTTCAACTCCCGGTTCCGATCCTCTACAGATTGAGAAACCTAACCCAGACTTAGTAATCAAACCGCCCGCCAAGGGTATACTTCGGAAGTCAGCTTTCAATCCACATGTGAGAGTGGCTCAGAACTATAACATTGTTGAATATTTGGCTATTTCACCTTCAGCAATGTCGGCTTTGGAAGTGCTGCAATCATGCCCAACACAACGTAAATTGCTATTGTCGGCTATAGGAGATGTTGACGTTCAGGACTCGAACCTTATAATTTTCGATCTAGAAAATAGTACACCACACTTACCTCATCAAATGGCTTTCTAGATCCCAGTGTTAGTCAAAAATAGACCTTGTTATAGGACTGTGATTGATGAGGGAGCCTCAACGTGTATTATGTCGATACAGTGTTGGAGATCACTTGGTTCTCCTACGCTAAATCAATCCCCGATGATTCTAAAGGCCTTTGATGGTCGTGGGTTTCATCCTTTTGACATTGTACAGGATTTACCTATAGGGGTTGAAGGCAAAACTGTTAATTTGGATGTGGAAGTGGTTGATGCCCCTCTAGATTACAACCTTCTCTTGGGTCGTAGTTGGTCTTACGCTATGACAGCTGTCGTTTCATCTGTCTTTCAGCTTATAAAGTTCCCTCATAATGGAAAGATCATAACAATACACTAACTAACTTATTTCTCATTCGACCCAGCCTCTTCTGAAAGTATTCAGCATGTCGGCAAAACAACTATCCCTTATAAGGATGTTGGCGTAGGACTAGTTAAAGATTCTAGTTTACTAGGGACTTTTCCTTTTCCTCCTATCAACGCATCGTCTTCTACTGCAACCATTCATATGATTTCGTTAGACACTATTATTTATGATGATCCTTGGATCGTACCTTCTGAATCTGATATAGACTCATTTGGTGATGTTATGCTTTTGAGTCCATATGAAATTGCGTATCAGGCCGTGCAGTCATTTTCCGACCCTTCTTCAACCAAAATTGACTTAATGAATGTGGTCCATGAGGAATCACTTTCAACGTCAAATTCGGATTCAACAACGTTTTCCAAACTTGTTCACACTGATGAGCAAATTCGTGAAATCCTATGTGTCGATGATTTACCATGGGAAGATCTTCATCATAGATCTTCGTTTTTACCTAGATTGATCGTTTTGAAAATGATTTTTCATCTATTTTTACGACTGAATATGTCAAGGAACCTCAGAATCCAATGAAAAATCTTGATTCAGAGTTAAATTTGGGAAACATTTCTCGAACCGTTCCTATTAATATTTCGGTTAAGCCTGGAATTGTTGAAAACATTCATATAGGTGCCTCTTGTACGGAAGATGAATTCAAACATATAAGGCCCTATTTCAAGAATTCCGCGACGTGTTTGCCGGGTCATATGAGGAAATGCTAGGAATTGACCCTGCAATTGTTGTTCATGAAATCAAAACTTACCCGGATGCTAAACTCGTCCGGCAACGTTTGTGTCAGATCCACCCGCGAAAAGGTGCTGCTATTAAAGCAGAAGTTGAAAAATTACTCAAAGCAGGTTTCATTTATCCGATTCTATTAACGGATTGGGTATTGAATATTGTTCTTGTTAACAAAAAGCAAGGGAAAATAAGAATATGTATCGATTATAGGGACATTAATCGAGCTTGTCCAAAGGACAAATACCCAACTCCCTATATCAATCAAAACATTGATGATTGTGCCGGCAGTGAAATATTTTCCTTCATGGTTGGTTTTTCCGGATACAATCAAATCAATGTTCTACCTGCTGATCAACCAAAAATGGCTTTCATTTGTCCATGGGGGACGTTTGCTTATTGCAAATTACCTTTTGGCCTCAAGAACGCTGGGGCAACTTTTCAAAGAGCCATATCTTATGCGTTTCATGACATCAAGCACATTGTGCAACCCTATCTCAATGATTTACCTACACATTCATTACATCGAGCTGATCATCTCATCAATTTACGAGCAATCTTTATGAGGTGTAGGCATTATCGAATTAGGTTGAATCCACACAAGTGTGTTTTCTGTATAGAAACGGGTCGGTTACTGGGGTTTGTTGTTTTGAAAGCTGGCATTCACGTCGATTCCTCAAAGGTTGAAGCTATTGTCAAATTGCCTCCTCTTTCGAGTCTTCGCCAACTCCAAAGTTTGCAAGGGAAAGCAAGCTTTTTACGTCGATTCATTCCTAACTACGCCGAGATCACAAAGGGTTTTACCCGGTTGTTGAAACAGAATACTCCATTCTTTTGGGATGAGATAGCTGATAAATATTTTGATGCACTAAAACACCCGTTGACCCATGCGTCATTATTGCATCCTCCCAACTACAACCAGGACTACTTCTTATATATCGCCACCTCACATTCCACCATTGCAATGGTGTTAATTCAGGAAGATGAATTTGGTACTGAACATGTGATATATTACCTTAGTCTAACTTTAAATCCAACTGAGCTAAAATACTCACTGTGGAGAAATTGGCATTGGCAGCTGTTCAAGTTGTCCAACGTTTTCGTCATTACATTTTACTACGTAAAACTACAGTAATTTCTGATTGCAACCCTATGATCTATATTTTGACTAAACAATTGCTAGGGGGCAAGTACTCCAAATGGAGTTCGACTTGCAACTTGAAAAGTCTAAGTCGAAGAAATCTTTAGTTTTTGTGGAGTTAATGTGTGACTTCCCGCGTGCTGACACAGAAACTGTGGCGGAGGAGCCCATTGCGGACGAATCCTTGTTTCTAATCAGCACTTTAGATCCATGGTATGGAGATATCATCGTTTATCTCTAGAGCCAATCCTTTCAGCTAGAAATTTCAAGGTCAGAACGTTGAAAAATATGATTCCAATCCCAACAATTCAAAATTATTGGAGATACACTTTATCGTCGTGGGGCGGACTCTGTTTTTCAACGTTGTTTAACTCATGAGGAAGCTGAAAGGGTTCTAAATGACTGTCACTCTGGAGCGTGTGGCGGTCATATGTCTAGGTTTTCCATTGTGCGCTGGCTACTTCTGGCCAGCTTTGTTTAAAGATTGTATTAACGTGGTCCAAAAATGCCACTGCTGCCAAATTTTTGATCGAAAGATACGCGCTCCACCTGCTCCTCTCCAGCCTATAATTGTCGTCAGTCCTTTTGCGAAATGGGGTATCTATTTTATTACATGTAACCCTGACTTGGACGGGGGGTATGCGTATATCATCCTTGTGGTAGATTATTTTACCAAGTGGGCCAAGGCGATGCCTACATTTGAGGCAGACGGCAAAACTGCTGTGATTTTCATGTTCAATCATATAATTGCTAGGTTTGGTGTTCCACAAGAGATTATCACTAATCATGGGCGTCATTTTCGAAACATTATGATGACTAAACTTACATGCCAACTTGGCTTGCGTCATGACAGTTCAACTCCATATTATCCACAGGCTAATGGTCTGGTTGAAGCCATCAACAAAGTTCTAGTCATCATGATCTGACGAGTCATTGGGATTCATAGGTCGAATTGGCATAACATGCTATTTTCAGCGCTTTGGGCGTATCGAACCTCAGTAAAAACGTTAATCAGGTTCACTCCTTTCCAACTAGTTTATGGTCTGGAAGCTGTGTTACCCATTGAATGTGAATTCCCCTCATTGCAAATGGCCATCGAATTACTTCTAGCCACTTCTGAAAAGGAAAAACGTTTGTTATACTTGGCCTAGCTAGATGAGAATCGACGTGATGCTGCATTAGCGTTCAAAACTTATGCCAAACGTATTAAAGCTCAGTATGATCGAAATGTTACCCCTTGAAATTTTTCGGAAGGAGACCTAGTCTTATTGTATGATCAAGCAAATGATAAATTAGGCGCTGGAAAATTCGTACCCATGTGGCATGGTCCATATTTTGTTAAGCGAAAGCTAGCAAAAGGAGCCTATGAATTGGTAGACTTTGACAGGGTCTCTTTAGGTAAACCCATAAATGGTCTTTACCTGAAGAGGTATTATGCTTAAATCTGGGTGTGGAGATTTTTAGTTAGGTTAGCTTTCTTTCTAGCTGGTGTGTTTTAGCTTAAAAAGTGTGCTTAGCTTAGAGAGTGTTTTTCGTCATTATTCCTGCTTATCTTTGTTTTACTCTTGATATTGCAGATGATGATGCCTCTCCAAACATACATTGGTTTTGCTGATGGTGCTTGTCGTAATACACAGAACATTTATTCCGCAACTTGGGTTATCTATTCGCCCTCTGACGAGTTGGTATTTATGCATGGGGTAAGCCTTGGTCAAACAACGAACAACATTGCTGAGTATAGTGCAGTGATTAAGTTATTATCTGAATCTATTTCATTTGGGATTCGGAGTTTGATAGTGAGGTTGGATTCTGAAATCGTTGTATTACATCTTAATAGAGTATATGCCATTAGAAATCCAGTGTTATTGAGATTATTTTTGAGAGTTCGTCTCTTGGAATGTGAATTTGACTATATTAAATATCAGCATATTCCAAGATATCTAAATACATTAGCAGATGCAATTGCTTCTCAAATGTTAAGTAGACATTTGCAATAATCATACAAGTAAATTTAAAAACATTCCATAACATGTTTTACAAGATAAGCTGGTAATAGTGATATAGTATAATATAGGAGTGTGTCAAATATACATCGTCTTCGATCATAGGTTGAAAAACACCTTATGATGGGCAAAAATGATAGTAAAAAAAGCAAAAAATGTCATATGTGTCTACAACAGGCGATCATCCTATCACTGGTGATGATCTCGATAAGAAACCACTGTACGGGCCACCCTGCAAAGGAAACTCCTGAAACGTCCTGGGACCTCAATCACATAGCGCTGTAGCCTAAAAGGAATTTCATCTATGCTGGTCTCCGGAATTTCTACTGTCAATTGCTCTAGATGACTCTCCAATTTGGCCAAGGTCTCTGTTGATTCGTCCTGTGGGACTGGTGCTGCTGCAGCTACTTGTTTCCTATCAAAGGGCCGGAGAGCGGCTGGTCACCATGGACCTACATCTGCATTTGAAACCTTTTACTATCAATTTTGGGATGAGATAAAATAATAATAATAATAAATTAGAAAATGTTGAAAATGATTTTACCTGATTCATCCCATTGCTCTCCTAGTGGAAGAGCCATGTCTGGGTCACCACAAAAATCTACCCCAACGTAAGGAAAGTCCTGAAAAGAAAAAACTTGGTTCTCCAACCAATGGAAATACTCAGGAGTGAATCGGATGACTTCTGTCCCCTCTTCAGGATGACGGGCCATAACTGCAACCCATCACATCAGTTTGGGCTCTCGGGGAAGTCCAGCTCCAACAGTGAGGTGCTGTGGGACCAACATTGGGACCCTCTCCAAACCAAAGCTCACGACTAAAGAACCATATCCAAAGGTCTTCAGTTGCCTGTTCTTTACTCTAGTCAGTTAGCCTTTTATATTAGCCAACACAACATCGCACCAGTTGAAGATGGTGCCTTGAAAGCAGTCTACTGCCATCCGCATCTCGGATCCAGTGGCTATATGTAGTGCTACACTTCTGCAGAGTCTGGTAACAGTAAACGCAATCACTTTCAGTTCAAGAACGGATATGGTTTTTATATCTATCCCTTTGTCTCTAGTTTGGCCGTTGCAAAACTCTAGCCGGAGGCTATCGACAGACTGGCCACCTGGCCTAGTCCTGAATAGAGTCAAGTGTTCACCTCTCTTAGGAAAACCAGTCAAAAAGTAAATGTCTGCCAGTTCCATTTCGAGCTGGTAACGACCAATGAAGAAGCATTGGTCCTGTATGCTCCACCTGTCTACCAGCCACTGCAAAAAGTCCACCTCGGCCCTCATGCCAGGTATGGCCTAGAATTTGTATAAGCCGCATACCTTTAATGCATCAATCAAAGGTTGATAATTTATCGTGGCGAGATCCATCCTCGTGCTCCCATTCTCGCCAATCAAGCATGATGTATATCCTACATTGAATAAAAAGGTGAATTAGAATATCTAAAAGCAACGTTTTTGGGTGAATTTTGAAAAATTTAGGTATAAAAACCCTTGCTGCGGGGAACGCACCCTCTCTCTTAGAGACAGTGCGTGGGTCCAGACTTTGCCTTCATAGCAGGTGCAGACCCTTTGTTGTGGGGAAAAGTATCCGACTCGGATGACCCTATCCCTACTCTAAAGGTGACAGTCTTTAGCAACAACTGAAAGTAAAGCTTTGATATTTTCCTTTATGAAAGTACAGAGAGAAGGAAGAAAAGATTAACCAACCTGGTGTCTTTCGCTTAGTCGATCCTTATCCTCTCTCTTTGTCTCTTGTTCCCAGCTCCTTGCTCTCTTTGCCGGTCCAGCTACACACAGATCTTGCACAGAACAAGAGAGGAAACTACAAGATACATGTACTCATAACTGATGCATGGATTAGAGTGAATCAAATATACAAGTAAATACAATACATCAATGCAATACAAGTATATAGGAGAACATGCAAAACTTTATTGATAGAAGTAACAGGGTTCTGAGAAGGTTACAACCATTGATGGCTCCAATCCAGCAACACCTCCCCAGCAGCAAGAACTCTCCTCTTCACCTCTAGTAAAACAATCACCCAATAGCTCTAACTGTAAACCAACAACACCTCCTTGCTTTACACAAAATTCCAGCCTCCCTAGACCTCATAGAAGAGCTCTATATATAGGAGAGAAGAAGAGAGGATGAGTCAGCTTGAGGCTGGCATAGAGCTGACTAGTGTCCTCTCCCTCTTCAGTTAATCTTCAGTTCTTGAGTCCACTTGGAGATCCTTGCTTACACATGGTGATCAAGTACCTCTTACTCATCACAGGGCGAATCTCATGAACCAAGTGTCAGTTTGGAAGCTTCCTGGGCAGTTGACACCTTGCAGAATGACTGTGCCACTTGGCCAATCTCGCCCAGCGCAGGTAGCCTTCATTAGATTTGACTTCCAGCGCAGGTACAAGGAGGAGCAGTTGCATTCCAGCGCAGATGCTCAGTGGAGCAGCTGACATGATCCAAAATTAGCCTGTTTTGAAGTGTTTTCAGGTGGAGAACTGATTGGAAGTGCTGTTGTTTGATGACCTTGTTCTTTTAGGGGTAAGAACAACATGTTTAGGGACTGAGGATCCCTGTATTTATTGACATTTCATGCTCCATGTTGCGAGGCACAAAAATGTCTATAACAGTTGCCCCCTAAAGTATGAGGCCGTTTATCGGGTGAAATGCTTTATCTAGAGGGTCCGAAGTTCATTCCAGTGCTGAAGAGGCGCCCTGTAATACAATACAATACAATACATTATTTTTCATTCTATTTTCATGATCTAGCTGAGGCGGGCATTCCCATGCTCAGCTTTTATAAATACATTTTGGTACATATGACAGACGATCGTCTGAAGGTAGACTGATAATTTTCTGCTGAAATTATCATCCTTTGAGTAGGATGATCATCTGCTGCAATGATGTACATGACAAATGCTTTTATATTTCCTGAATATGTATCGCAGCCCGGATGGATGAAACTAGATCCGGGGTCTTCAAACTCGTTCGATCTTCACTCTAAGTACAAGTCGATCCATGTGAGAATTTCGCTGAAGTCGAACATGGAAAGACATCGCTTGATTACCGGTCAATGATGAAAACCGTTAACAAGCGCGAGAGGAATCACCGATAATGATAATGACCCTCAAGGTACTGCAGTACAATTCACGTGGCGTGAATAAAGGACTTGGTGTCGAACGCCACGCAAAATCTTCTGGTCGAAGGTCATTGATGTATACCTGTCGCCGGAAGTGAGAAACTTGCCATTGAGGCATGCAAGCTTCAAAGTACTGATGGGGTTGTTCCTAGATCAACTTCTTGGATAATGAGCTGAAGTCGACAAGAAGCGATCCGTCAAAGGAGGGCCTTAATGAATCCCATATCAATGACACGGAACGGAGCTAATGATTTTAGTGGAGGTGAAAACAAACTGTGACATATGATTCAGGGTGGCGATCATGAATGGATGAAGGATAATGTATGGTAGTGGATGGGACACGGTTGACACTTTCAGAATGACCCCTCTTGAACATATAACGACACTGATGCGATGGATCGGTAGCATTACCCCAAATGTGGATGGTTTGGCGAGGACCATGGTGATGAGACCGGTGAATGAAACAACCCAACCCGATGTGGTACGGAGGAAAAGTGTCATGTTCAAGAGTGACTTGCTAACATTAAACTTTGATGTTCTCCCAATTTTTCCCCAGTCATTTCTGACCAGTACCTCTTTATTTTTGTCAAGCTTGAGGAGGATAACATATGCTTGTTCTATAACCTGCCCTTCGGGCAAGCCTATCGCTATGATTTAACGAGCTTAGCGATAGGGAAACTCGCTCTCGTCTAAAGACAAGTTTGTCGCTATTTAATTATTTTAACGAGTCTAACGACAAGGAAAACTCGGTCCTTTTCATTTTTAGAGAGTCTGAAAAGGTACAGAAAGTTAACTCCATAATTCCTTTTTCGTCAGCTAATCCCTTAAGTCCGAAAAAGTATAAAACAATACAGAAGGGATGGCTGTTCGGTACTTTTAACGAGCCGAACAAGACAAGCGCTCGATCCTTTTGTGCAATAATCCCTCAGGTCCAAAAAGATTAAAATTTAGAGGAGGGATAACGTTCCGGTCATTTAACGAGCTGGAAGGCCAAAACTCGGCAAACTTTTCATATTTTATGAGTCAGTGAAAAGAGCTCAAAGAAGACTCGTCTTTTGAGGAACGAGTGATAAACAGGGATAGCAGCAGATTCCAGGTACAGGTTGGAATTTTCCAATCACGGCAGTGTCACAAGGATGGCTAGGTGAAATCACTCTTCGCAGCTGTTTCTCAAAAGAGGTAAACACACAAATGGAAGTGAATGATCGGCCAAATGAACAGTGGAGGTGATGGATGAAAACACGATCAAGGTTCTTATGGCTGATGAATTTACAATCTCAAAAGGTTATTTACCGGGATAGGTTCATTTTTTCCATGAGCTTGAACTCTGGGGGAAACTTTTGCTCACACTTTTCTATTTTTTAACGAGCATAAATTCAGTCATAAAACTGCTCGAATTTTGCGTTTATTTTTTAAAGAGCATGAACTATATGCTAAAACTGCTCGATATACCAGTCATAATAAGAACGCCTCCTATGAGATAACTATTTTTTAAGGAGCTTTATCTCACAAAGCTATGCTCCAATTTTGGCAAATTTTACTTTTGCCCCACAGGCTTTCTTCATGCAAGGTCGGAAACGGCTAATCCTACGAGTTTAAAGGGTTAGACCTACAGGTTTAAAGGGAGGACCTAAAAATTTAAAAAAATAAATAGTCGTCCCTTGCTTGCATTCCAAAAGTTTGCATGCCCCCAGGTATAGGATAGAATTTCGAGGCTGCCCCTCCTCTCCCCTACCTCTGCTTTTCTTTGGGTGTTCACAGTTATTTGTCATCTTGCTAATCTGATGTTAACGATACTTGTCTTCTCGTTATTCTAAGGGGTCTTGCCCACTTTTAATAAACAGCTATTTGTGACAATAGAAGAACACTACTCAAAGACAAAACATTGGTATTATTGAGGGAGGCTTGCCTCTTTCTTATTATCCGAAGAGGGTTCTATTCGCTGCCGCAAATCAATCTCTTTCTTCGGCGGTGTCTATCATTGGGTTGTCCAAAGATGGTTACCCTCTGTCACAACAATATAGTCCCCTACTTTGTAAGCTGCCCCTGCTTATCCTTCAAAACATATGTTCTAATGGGCGAGGCTTGAATTCAAAGATGGTTACTATTCGTCGCAATAAGGGAATTCCTACTTGGGCAGTGCCCACCTCTTTAGACAAAGGTGAATGACTCTTTTGCCAAACACATAACTTTAACAAAAGAACACTATTCCAGAACAACCCCACTTCCTTCCACGGACGGGGTACGGACTAGTCATATTCTTCTGCGGAAATTCTTCCTTATACCTGGGGTTTCTTCTGCCCGAAGCAGACCAGGGTGCATGCCCCCTGGGTCCTAGTCTTTCTTTCCGAATCACTCGCACTCATCGGGAAGGAGGACTGGGGGTGGAGGCGAATCTTGAGTGAACAGACCATTTAGGAATGGTATTTGACTATTTGCGATGTGAGATCCCGGAAACGAAAGTTGGTCTACGAGCTTGACCACCCTTCCTTCGTGTGGAAAACACATTACTCTAAAGAGTGAGGAGACTATCGCTCCCATGCAATAAATATAGTCGTGTCCAAGGAGTAGGTTATAATCCAAGGGTCCTTGGACGACCATCACGTTCAAATTAACGGTCTTCCCTTTCAACGTGACAGGCACATTGGGGAGGATTCCTAATGGTCGACTGGTTCCTTTATCAAAACCTGAGAGATTTCTCAACTCAGGTAAAAGCACCGGGGAACCCAGTGCTTTCCAAGCAACAGAGGAAAGGATACTCACAGACGCCCCTTCATCAATGATAGTACCAGCCATAATCATTCTATAGATCTGGACAATGATTCTGAATGGTATACTGGCTGGTAACCGGGGTCTGCCTAGTTGATTCCAATCAAAGGATACAACCAGGTTGCTTGGTGGTGGGACCGAATATACGGCCGCATATGACTCTGATGATGTTCCTTCCTGCGATAAAGGAATGGGCGCATTGCCCTGACGCTCATCGGAGTCGGTGCTGATGAAAAGAACCTGGATGGTGTCATCCTTATTCTCTTCAGTGAGGGTGTCCAATGAAGATGACTCTTCGGCGACGGTGTCATTTGAAGACGGGTCTTCAATGACGGAGTCATTGGACGATAGAACCTCTGAAGGAAGAACCGGGTCAACTGCTGTTTCGACCTTTAGACTTTCGTCTGGTCTGGATTCAGTAGGTTCATTCTCAATGACTGACACTTCAGCTGACCACTTGAGCGGGCCAGCTGGATTTTCAACTATCGAGGGATTAGGCACAAGTTTTTGGTATCCAGGAGGAAGTCGTAACGGTGATACCGGACGATCTTCCAAAACTCTCTTTGCCTCATCTAAGAATGGACATTTGTGGATGGCATGATTGCCTTCACACAATAGACAGGGTGATCTTGGTCCCCTTCTTCGTCCTTCACTCTCATTAGTTGACGGATTGCAATCAACATGACAACCAGAGGTTGATGCTACCGGATTGTGCAACCTTGGGGACCAGTCCCTTAGTATCCGGGGAATACAAGGACAATCACGATGGAAGTGGATCCCTTTGCAAATGACACATGGCGATTTAGGCCCGGTCGGTGCAGTGTGTGGGTTTTTGTCAGCTTTCTTCTGCTTGCCCCCAGTCGCCTTCGCCAGAGGCTCCTTCTGCTTCTTTTCTTTCTTCTTCTTTTCCTTCTTCTCCTTGGGAGGCTGACTTTTGCCAGCTCTACCTTGCGAAGATGAAGGATCAGAGGAAGTATCATAAGAAGTGGAGGGCTGGTGGGTAGTTCTAGATTGTTCTGACTGTTGATTCGACTGCTCAGGATTAGTGGCGATCTGGACTACATTAGTTGAAAAGAGCCATACAGGGAGGCCGATTGTCAACCCTGGAAGTGACAACGTAGCCATATGAGGCGCACCAACATCTCCCCAAGAGGAGAAGGGGTTTGAACTTCCACCAAGGTTACTTCCTTGGTTGGTGGGCTCCATACTTTTCAACTGAAAGATCAACGTGGGAATAACAGGTGATTATGTTCCGCTTAAAATAAATTTTATTAACGACGCTTTTAGACACAAACTTGCTTTTTCATGTTTTAAGAGTCGAGAAAAAGCTAAAGATGACTCTAGTCGCCTTCGATGTATTAACGAGCCCGAAGTGACAAATGCTCGGTTGGACTTTTTCAGTTATAGAGTTTGAAAAAGGCGAAAAGAAACTGCTCTGGAGATCTAGGCAGAGGGTGTGCCAAACCTTTCGCGAAACCACAGAATACGTTTTACGGTACGGGTGGTCGATCTTCGTGAATGCTGTGTTCACTGCATCGCGATCAGTAGGGCGGCCGACATGGTTTCCTAAGGATAAAGGATAAAATCCTATAGGGGTCTCCCAATATACGCGACGGTACGCGGGAGCACAAGTCCGTGTTAGTGCCACCGACTCTCAGGAGGAATCACCCACCTTCGTAGAGATCGACAGTCACTATGTTTAACGACGCCGGAACACGTCTCTACCTAGACCTCTAGATGTTTGCGTTATGTTACAAAGCGTTGTTATGTAAATTGGGTTTATTTTAATGTTGATCTTGCTTAACAGTTTGCCTTTCAGGGTCGCCACGAGATGTATATATACAACTTCCTATATGCAATCTAAGATGAGAAGCAAATCTTTTCAATCTTTCAACTTTGAAAACCTTAATCTACTGAGGGAAAAGAAAGACACAACTTTTTCCACAGATCATAGAACACACACTAAAATGCACATTTTCCTAAATCGTCAAACACACAGTCAAAATGCAAAATGCACAATGCATGTATTTCTTTTCGTTATCCTTAATGTTGATGTAAGACAGAAAGGAAACTGTTGTATAATTTTGAATCTAATTTCAAGTAGAAATAAACAAGCTTGTCCAAAATCAAAAAGACACCTTATGATCGACTTGTTTAAACACTGGAAATGTATAGATTCAAACCATAAAGTGAAAAACAAACAAACTCAAACAACCATGAACAGTAATAAAACTAGCTCTTAAGATCACAAAGACACTTTTACAGTTCAGGATCTAAGAGGTCACAGCTATACTGGTTCGCTTTTCACAATGGGAAACTGTAACTGAAACAAGAAATAATGAAAGAACAATCACAGTTTCATCACACAACTGAGGCGGAATAATGTCAAGGAGAATGGTTTACAGCAAGTACAATGACCAGCAAGCAATTAGCAAAAAATCAGTGAAAACAGGGCTCAGACACAAAGGGAAACCTCAGCAAGACACTGGCTAACTGGACCAGCGCAGGCTCTGGTCTGTCAAATTGACTTCCAGCGCAGTTCTCGAAGGGAGTACCTGCGCTGTAATGCAGACTGCCTGTGGACAGCCTGCTCTGGGACACAAGAGTTGCGTCTACAAAGTTTTCCGGGTCATAAAAAGCTCAAAAATGCACTGTTTTTGCTGAAATAAAAAGCTATAGGTCAAGTACAGACTAAGGGATGATCAAGAGGATGAAGATCTATCACAAAGAGTAAAGAGTCTTTTGTAGATAAGCTCTTCAAATCTTGAATTTGCTCAGCAAATGAGCAAGAGTAACAGTCCCTCTACTTCGCTTTTGATATAGTCAAAAGCTTTTCGATTTGGTACTCTTTTCTTCAAGAAATGAATAGCAAAATACTACAAACACCAACAAGATACTAGGCTCCCCAGCGGAGTCGCCAGTTTGTTGTGGGGAAAAGTATCCGACTCGGATGACCCTATCCCTACTCTAAAGGTGACAGTCTTTAGCAACAACTGAAAGTAAAGCTTTGATATTTTCCTTTATGAAAGTACAGAGAGAAGGAAGAAAAGATTAACCAACCTGGTGTCTTTCGCTTAGTCGATCCTTATCCTCTCTCTTTGTCTCTTGTTCCCAGCTCCTTGCTCTCTTTGCCGGTCCAGCTACACACAGATCCTGCACAGAACAAGAGAGGAAACTACAAGATACATGTACTCATAACTGATGCATGGATTAGAGTGAATCAAATATACAAGTAAATACAATACATCAATGCAATACAAGTATATAGGAGAACATGCAAAACTTTATTGATAGAAGTAACAGGGTTCTGAGAAGGTTACAACCATTGATGGCTCCAATCCAGCAGCACCTCCCCAGCAGCAAGAACTCTCCTCTTCACCTCTAGTAAAACAATCACCCAATAGCTCTAACTGTAAACCAACAGCACCTCCTTGCTTTACACAAAATTCCAGCCTCCCTAGACCTCATAGAAGAGCTCTATATATAGGAGAGAAGAAGAGAGGATGAGTCAGCTTGAGGCTGGCATAGAGCTGACTAGTGTCCTCTCCCTCTTCAGTTAATCTTCAGTTCTTGAGTCCACTTGGAGATCCTTGCTTACACATGGTGATCAAGTACCTCTTACTCATCACAGGGCGAATCTCATGAACCAAGTGTCAGTTTGGAAGCTTCCTGGGCAGTTGACACCTTGCAGAATGACTGTGCCACTTGGCCAATCTCGCCCAGCGCAGGTAGCCTTCATTAGATTTGACTTCCAGCGCAGGTACAAGGAGGAGCAGTTGCATTCCAGCGCAGATGCTCAGTGGAGCAGTTGACATGATCCAAAATTAGCCTGTTTTGAAGTGTTTTCAGGTGGAGAACTGATTGGAAGTGCTGTTGTTTGATGACCTTGTTCTTTTAGGGGTAAGAACAACATGTTTAGGGACTGAGGATCCCTGTATTTATTGACATTTCATGCTCCATGTTGCGAGGCACAAAAATGTCTATAACACCCTTGACTTTTTTCCCTTTACGAAAAAGTCGGGGTCCACAGGTTACCTGTGCTATGCCTGCGGATCCCCGCGCGCGGGTTTTGAACCTAAAATTCCCTTAAAAATGAAATCAAAGCCTAAAAACAAATTTGAAACGGATGAAATGAAAGAGTAGGATGATGTAGATTACCTGGAGGAGACGGCGTTCGATTCCAACGGACGGATTTTCCGCAATCTTCACGGGAAGTTTCTGACCAAAAGCTCTATTTTCTCACCCAGAACTCAAATGGTAAAAATGAATTTACAAAAGCCCTTTTTATAAGTTTTTTGAATAAATGAGCTTTTAAATTGTTTATGTTTCACTTTAAAGAGGTAACATTTGAAGAATTTTTATCCATTTTAAACAGCTACGAGTAATGTTTGAGTTTTTGTTCAGGATAACGGATTTTTCAGGCGAAATCTGTCATTTTTTATGAAAAAACATTAGAGTCACCTTTAAGCTCTTTTCTGACTCCTAAAACATGAAAAGATCGCCGATTTTTTCTTTTTAAACTCGTTAAAACGGAACTAAAAAGATGGTCCACTTACAACTCTTTTCTGACCCTAAAAACATGAAAAGATTGCTAGTTTTTTGTCGTTTCAAATTCGATATTGGTTATGAAATGACGTGTCATTGAACGCTTTTTTACTTTTCGGATCAGAGGCACTTTTTTTGAAAAGTACTCCTTGGTCATAATGATCAAGCGGTTCTCTCAAGTATTATTTTATACTTTTTAGGGCTTGGGAGACACAAATTTACGAAAAAGGACAACCATGGAGTCTTCTTAAGTTTTTTCAGACTCTATAAAAATTGAAAAACGCTGAGTTTCTCCTATACTGAACTCGTTAAAATTTAATAGTAAAGGACTTGTTCAATTACAAACAGGAACGGACCACTCCTTCTTCAGGTTCAAATTTAAACTAAGTTGGAATCATCCGAAGGATGAGCTTATAATCAAGCAAATGTTATCCTCCTCAAGCTTGTCAAAAATAAAGAGGTCCTTGCCAGAAATGGTGGGGGAAAAGAGAGAAAAATGAGCCTGTTTGTCATACTTTGTAACCACTCTTGAACATGACACTTTTATTCACCTGGGTTGGGCAATCCTTTGCCTAATAGTTGATCAAACCATATTGAAAGTCTTCAGCCAGTTTCTGGGTATTAACTTTGGGTCAATTGTATCCAAACCATCTATTGTGCCGTTATGTGTTCAAGAGGTGAGTGCAAATAAACCATTCATCTGCAAAATATCTGTCATCCATCTTGACCATCCCTGAGTCAGTCCTTGCTGTTAGCCTCCTGTTGCAACACGTGTTCATCTTTCATGATTGACAGTTGAAAGTGCCAAATATGTCATACTTTGCATACTGCAATGCTCCATATTTCCAAAAGAGGCCAAAGAAGAGGCCATGAAAGTGTGCCAGTATAAATGCCACTGTTGTATTCCAATTTTGATGAGTTATTCCTTTTTGAATAATTTTCTGTCAAGGGAAGGCCAAACAACTTAATCTTGGCTTCCCTAGGTTTCAATTTCTTGTTCTAGAATGTAGAGAATGAAAATCTATCCAAACAGTGTATCTTGGCAGATTTGTAGATATGTAGAGAAAAAAAGGAGCCCAACTGCTTAATTTGGGCCCTTGGAAGAAATAAGTGTAGATTTAGATAGGAGGACAGCAAAAAGAAAAAAGGATAATCAGGGCCTACAAGTCCAAGTTCACCCATGCAAAAAGAAGAAAAAATGTTAGGTAAGTAGGCTGGGTAAGTAGCTTTGTGGTTGCAGAATCAAGCTAGGTGATTTAATGCTATAACTATTCAGATCGCAGGTATAAGGCAATTCCCCTTTGGAAGAGCTCAAGCGAGGCATGTCTAATTCCCCTTTCTTCTAAATCCCCAAATCACTCACTAACATCCCCTTGAGGACCTTGGGATCTGCCCAACCAGTCCTGTTATTACTTCATTTTTGTAAAATACCAAGTCAAGCTTTGACTTTCTTCAGTGAAAAGAAGCCACATTTCTTGTGTAAAATCATGTCTCCACAGTCCATTCACTTCCTATGTCTAAGTTTCAGCTCACAAACTTAGCCTCTCCCCTACACTTCACCTCACAAATTCATATTAACTCCTAACTCTACTATCTAGCTCCCTAGATCATCTCCTTATCCCCTATTACACAAAAAACTATATAAAAACCCCAAAAATATTACATATCCCACCCTATAGCACTATAGCTATGTACATATAGTTTTGGGATATAATAGTCCACCTGGGACTATTATGAACCCATCTGTGTCATAACTCTGGGATTGGTCTAAACCTCTGATTAGGCCAATAACCTATATCCACCCCTTTACCTATAAAACCTTATATTCCTACCCCTCCACGGCCATTTTCCCAAAATTAATGTTTAAATGTTTTATTAAACATTAAATTATCATTTCCCCCCACTTAAAACTAACCCATAAAACCCACATTTCCAAAGTTTTAGACCCCCCCCCCTTGTCGCGCATTTTTGAATAAATAAAACGCGCGGGTCCCGTCCATAACCTCCCGCTACCTCACCTACCCCGCCAGTCGTCCGATGGCCAGCGCCCGAGATCAACGGTGGGCGGGT
Organism: Pinus tabuliformis; assembly: GCA_031772625.1. Lineage (NCBI taxonomy): Eukaryota > Viridiplantae > Streptophyta > Pinopsida > Pinales > Pinaceae > Pinus > Pinus tabuliformis. The sequence continues at coordinate 769,778,544 of CM062815.1, forward strand.
GTTTTCATATGCCAATCCACTGGAGGTTAACATTCGGGGGATGGGCGGTTTCCCCATCGTGCCCCCCCACGTGTCAGCCTCCCAGTGTGTTCGGAGGCCCCTCCCCCAATACCGCCTGTGCCGAAAGGTGGTGCGGGGAAAACTAGATACCACCTTCTGCCCTCCTACGTCAGTGCCACGTCATCATGACGTCATCATCCTGCATTGGCCTCCTGCCATCATGTACTGTGCCACGTCACTGCCACATCGCTACCATTGTGTCACCGCCACGTCACCCTGCCGTACTGCTGACATCACTCTGCCACGTCACTGTCGTACTGGGACCCACTCCGGATGTCATCATAAAAAAGGGCGTGAAGCGCGAAATCTACAGCAACAGATGCTTGGAATGAAAAATCGAGGGATTTTTTGATGCGCGATTAGCGCTTAGCGCTAATCGCGCATCGCTAAGTGAAATAGGCCAAAATGGAAGCCCTGTCATGGAGCGGCTACTAGCAGGGCTCGAAATTCGCAAATTGACAGGAATCTCTTCACATAGGTTCGGAAAAGGGGCAAAGACAGTTCTAAAGGAAACAGAGGGCCGAATAGCAGCCATAAAATGTTGATGGGACACTTTAAGGCAGTCAGAAAACAACAAGGAGCCCAAGTTCATTGAAAATGTATCAGAGGAAGCGGCGAAGACTATCAGTGAGTATTTTTGGTGGAAATCCGTATTTCCAAAGCAAGCAAACATTAAGAGACCCCCATCAAAGTCAATAAAGCAGTATTGGGCCATTAAAGCTCACCTGATAAAAGTTAATGCGTAAGGCCACCTAAGGGCAGCGTTGTAGAAATCAAAGCACAGTTATGGCCAAATGCTGGCGCAAGGCTCTAATGACATCATAATTACTCATTTTTTAGGTAGTTTCCCCCATCACAACATTAGATAGATATTTTGAGCATTTATTTCAAGCATATGTTAGGTTAAAGACACTTATTGCATCAGATTTGTCTCAGATCTGATTCTTGTAGATATTTTGCTTATAAACCACCCTAATTTATTGTTTAGAGGGTTGGTTGGTTGATTTTCTCCACTAGAGACTCGCTCTATATACTTGATTTTTCATTTATCAAAGACCGCTGAAAGCTTGGAGGATGGACTGTCTGTTGTGTCATTAATGTTTTAAAGAATGAATATGGAATTCTTGTGCTGCAACATGACTCAATAAGTGATTTCTACCTCTTTTTTCCATTGATATATGCTGATATCATACATATGTTGCCATCTAAATAGCAGATAAAAAGATTAGCTTAGAACTTGCTTCATTGCACTCTGTGCTCAATTTCTGCTATTTCTTTATGTTTTCCGTTGAATTGGTAATAAATATGAATTCCCTTTGGCTCATATTTCTCCTAATTCACCCATGTTTGACAGTTATCTAGGGATTCTTTACTGCTCCTAGATAGAGCTCATTCACCTTCCCTCTGTTAAGCTGAATAAGAGATTCTTAATTGCCTCTCATTCCTTAGCCTTCAATCCATCTCCATTTAGCTTGAAAGTTGTTTCATGTGTATATATCTTGCTCCATATTCTTCTTGTGACCAAGAAAACACACCAGCAGTCCTACTCCATGACGCCATGCCCAATGGTTTGAACTTATCATACTATGCATTACCTCTCTACTTGAAAGCTTCATCCTTCCCACCAAAACTCAAACAAAACCCCTTAAACTCAATAACTAGCCTAAAATCATCATCAACAAAGCTAAATCATAAAGAGAGAGCCCTCTCTGATTGCGGGTAGGCTAGGACCTGCAGTCCAAAGATTGGTTAGTGGTTACCTCGGCCGTATTCCCTTGGGAGTCAAAGGGAACAACCTGAGTGATAACATAATGGTGACTCCACTGGGGAAACCAATGAATTTTCTAATTGCTGTATATTCCTTAAAACTATAGATGAAGCCTGAATGTCAGCCAGGGAGCCTGTGAAACTATTCTTGCTTTGCATTTACAGGAGTAAATAAAAGCTGCTTCAGTCAATCTTCATGCTAGTTTTAAGCTATAGATAGCTATTCCAAAATTTGATCAGTCCCTTGCTAAATCTAAAAACATTCACAGAAAATACCAAAACAAGTTCAGAATGTGGCTCCCAAAAGGAACTCATGTTATAGAAGGTCAAATCCAGACCCGAATCCCCCAGCTATTTTTGAAAATCCTAATTTAATTCCAAGGAACCTCAAGAAGCTAGAGCGAAGAGAAGATTTTGCTGATTCTAGTCCTGAAATAGTCCAGCCAAATTGTGTTCCAACCCCTGTCAAAGTTTTATTTCGTTCAACCCGTACTTCCCCTTGTTCATCATCCACCTCTCAAAGCACTCCTTCCACACCTCCATTCACTGCACATACTCCCATTACCACTATTATTTCCGTTGTTCCAGTCGTTCCATTAATCCCTGCTATTCCACTTATCGCTGTGAATATGGCAAATAAATATGCTCCGTTACAGTTGCCTGCTAATCCAGGGGCTATGCCTCAGGATTACAAAACTAAAATCACATATTTTGATGGTACTGGTTCTTGCACAGCCCTTCAGCATACCAAGAAAATGCAAGACTATTTTGAGAACTATGAGATTGATGATGATAGCGTGATAATGAAGATTTTTGTCCAAAGTTTGACAGGTGATCTCAGGACTTGGTTTAGAGCACTCACAGCCAATTACATAGCAGACCTAGAAACCTTATACGAATCATTTATCAACAGATGGGAGAAAAAGAAAGACCCCTTGCACATATTATCTGAATATGACACCATCAAAAGAGGCCCTCAAGAGTCTATCTTGGACTATTGTGCAAGATTCAATAATGTTTATAATGCAATACCAAAAAACTTAAGACCTCCACCTGATCTTGCTTTGTATAAATTCCTTGATGGTTTTGATACTAACATGGCTTATCAGTTAAGGGAAAGAGCCCCTCAAACCCTTGCAGACATGCAAAATATTGTTGTTAGCGTAGAGGAAAATCTAATTGCCAAAAGAAACAGAGCTAGAACTGAGAGAAGAACCACCTTTAAGGAAGAACCCTCAGCCTTAGACCAAAAGCTGGATGCTATTATCAGTGGCATGCACAGGCTGGGAGACAGAGTAGAGAGTGTTGAGAGGAAATCATCATGGGAAGGACAACAACCTAATACCATAAGGAACCCAAATTTCTGGAAAACTCAGAACACAAATGCTAGTAGGTCTAGCCCAGACCATGATGTAAGGCCTCCTTTTCATGAAAATTATGCTGAAGAATCTACATCTAGTGAGCCCACAGAGGACACAAACATGAACTTGGTGGATTTGAAGGCTGAGCAACAAATTTTCCTAACCCAAGCAGACCAAGATGAGCATGAATTTAATCAATTTCAAACTAAGTCTGGTGAGTCTTTTGATTTTAAGCAAGGTTATGATTCAGTTGTTTATGAGGTCTACAAACAGTATAAGTTGAGGACAAGAACCATAGATGTGCCCGAAAGGGTTAAACTAAGTGATACCGAACAACCTAAGAAGATCAAAGAAAAGGCTTCCCTCATAGAAACTGTTGATAAAACAGTTCCACATCCAAAGGATGTCACCATAGAGGATGTCACAGACATGCAGCTCTCTAATGATCACCTTCTGCCACCTTCTTCCTCAAAAGAAGATTTGAACAGCTATCCTAAAAAACTTTCCAAATCAGAAATAGTTCAAGAAATCAACGAAGAACAAGAAAAAACCGTTGAAAGTGCAATTGAAAAGGGAAAATCTACCAGTCACAATACTAAATCATAGTTAGAAAAACCTTTTGACTCAGAGGAAGAAATAGGTAAACTGAAGATATCCATCCCTTTATCTGAACTTGCCAAACATGATATCTATAGGCAGCAAATCAAAAGATCAATGCAAATGCCAGAAAATAGGGATGATGTGAATGTATTAGATGATCAACCTGAGCTCCTTTTCGGTCCTGAAGTCAATGGTAAATCAAGACATGGAGCTGTGTTACCATTCTATGTCAGTTTGCACATTCATGATAAAGTATTGCATAATGCTATGTTTGACTCAGATGCCTCACACAACCTTATGCCCAAAGCTGTAATGGAAAAGCTAAACCTTGATGTTACAAGACCCTACAAAGACTTATTTTCCTTTGACGCAAGTCAGGTCAAGTGTTTACGCTTAATCAAAGACTTATGTGTCTCCTTAGTCCAATTCCCCAACAAGACAATCCTCATGGATGTGGTGGTTGCTGACATTCCACCAAAGCATGGCATGCTATTATCAAGATCTTGGGGAGAAAAACTCCAAGGATCTCTCCAACTAGACCTCTCTTATGCCACTATATCTATCTTTGGGCAACCAAAGAGACTGTATAGAGAAACACTGATGAAATATGTGGTAACTAGTGAGGACAAGCCCCAAAATTTTCCTATTTATTCAATCCATTCTGATATGGATTCTTTTATTTTATTTAATGAGGAAACAAGTCCTCCCACTAATGATAAGCCGTTGGCTTTAGAACTAGACACGCACATCAATGAAGAATCGGTTGCCCATACTGATGAAACTGTCAAAACAATCAAGGCAACTAGCATACAACAAGAACCTCCCCAAATAGAAAATTCAAATCTGCCCACTGCAAGAATGACTGACACTCTTGATACTAACCACAAGCAAGAAATCACATGGTATTTAGAGTTTGATGGCTCTGTCAACAAGTTAGGAGCAGGGGCAGGTGTATGGATTCACAATACACACAACAATAATGCAGAAGGCAATGCCTACAGACTAAACTTCAAATGTACCAACAACATGGTAGAGTACGAGGCTCTCCTTTTAGGCCTTAAACTGCTCAAAGCTCTAGGAGCTGCAAAAGTATCCATTTTAGGTGACTCGGATTTAGTCATACAACAAATGAAAGGCAACTTTGTTATTAAGGACAATAGAATGAGGGCCTATAGGACTGCTGCCACTAATATACTCAATGCATTCACTGAATCCAAGCTTGCCAAGATCTCAAGAGATCATAACATTCATGCACACAGCCTAGCCACTTTTGCTAGTACATGCAAGCTTCCATTTGAGCCAAATCACCATTTCACTGCTGAGATAAAACATAGGCCTGCTATCCCAAATAATGTTAAAGATTGGCAAGTGTTTGAAAATGATGCCCAGATTAACAATTTCCTCACTCTTGAGCATGAGTTTTCAAATATTAAGATTGGCATGGATGCTATGACGGATGAACAACAACAAACAAATGAAAATCAACAGGCTGTAACAGCCAAACAAATGTTAAAACCAACTATTTTTGACAATACAAACATAGAAGAGCTGAAACAGATGCATTTGGATGAAATATCCAAAACAGAGGCCGAGATCGTTGATCTAAAAGATAACTTTCTCCCTGCTGGCCTAACTCTGTTAGAAGATATGTTTGATGCAAATGATGTTCCCAAAAAGCCAAAAATGCATCCCTTAAATGCTGCTATAGAAGGAAACAACATTGGGACAACAAAGAAGCCCAAAATGGTCAAACTATCTCAATCTTTGCCACACGATCAAAAGCCCAAATATGTTGATTTGTTTAAAGAATTCCGAGATGTATTTGCTTGGAGTTATGAGGACTTGAAGTCCTATGACACCTCAGTGATCCAACACACCATTCCCTTAAAACCAAATCAAAAGCCCTTCAAACAGAAACTAAGGAGAATCAATCCCGTGTTTCTCCTTTTGATTGAAAAGGAAGTGAAAAGAATGTTTGAAGCAGGTATCATAGCACCCATCAGATTTTCATAATGGGTATCCAATGTTGTCCCCACAAGAAAGAAGATAGGTGAGATTAGGCTATGTGTAGATCTAAGAAATTTAAACCAAGTCTCCCTAAAAGACCACTATCCATTGCCAAAAATGGACCACATCCTACAAAGAGTAGTGGGGTCATCTAGAATCTCTTTGCTAGATGGATTTTTAGGTTTCAATCAAATACTGGTTCACCGAGATGACCAAGACAAGACAGCCTTTACCACACTGTGGGGAACATTTAAATATGTGAAGATGCCTTCCGGACTTAAAAACGTTGGTGCTACCTTTCAAAGGGCCATGGACATTGCATTTGCCAAGGAAATCCATGATTTCTTGGTTGTCTATCTTGATGACCTTACCCCTTTCTCGAAATCTGGTCAAGAGCACCTCAAACACCTAAGGCAGATATTCATGACATATAGGAAATATGGCATTTCCTTGAACCCCAAGAAGTCTTTCTTTTGCCTTGAAGAAGGTAAATTACTAGGCGATATCATCTCGAAAGATGGAATTAGAATTGATCCTGAAAGAATTCAAACCATCCTTCAAATCCCATTTCCAAGAAACATAAAAGAGTTGCAAGCATTCCTTGGAAAGATCCATTTCCTAAGGAGATTTATCCCAAATCTAGCCGAGCTGATAAGACTGTTAAGCAACATGTTAAGAAAGGATGCCAAGATAAAATGGTCTCTGCAAACCAAGCAAGCCTTTGAGAGTATCAAATCTGCCTTAACCCAAGCTCCAGTCCTTACAAGTCCTCAATTTGATAGGGACTTCATCATATTCTCATTTGCATCTGAGCACACCATAGCTGTTGTCCTTTTGCAAAAGGATGATCAAGGAGTTGAAAAGCCAATTGCATTTTTCAGACGAGCCTTAAGAGATGCCCCTTTGAAGTACCAAATCATGGAGAAGTAGGCCTATGCCCTTGTTAAAGCAATCAAAGATTTCCGAGTTTACATTTTATATTCACATGTGATTTCCTATGTCCCAAATGCTGTTGTAAAAGACATATTAACCCAAGAGGGGTTAGAGGGCAAAAGAGGCAAGTGGATTGCTAACATCCTTGAGTATGACATAGAAATAAAACCAACCAAGCTCATAAAGGGACAAGGTTTAGCCAAACTGATGTCCGAAACAAACTTCCAAGCCTTAGACATTAACCAACTGGACAATGAACAGGAGCTGGCAACTCCACAGATCAGTGAAACCTTTTTGCAATCCCCATGGTATGCTGATATATGCTTTGTATTGTTAAACCTGTTTGCTCCCCCAGGATTGTCTAGAACCAAGAAAAGATTTTTAAAGATGAAAGCTTCAAAGTTTTGTGTCATAGATGGTGCTTTATTTTGGAAAAATCATGAAGGCATACTGCTTAATTGTTTAACCATGAATGAAACTAACAATGTCATGAAAGAATTCCATGTAGGGGACTATGGAGAACATCTATATTGGAAGTCCACTGCTAATAAAATTTTAAGGGCTAGTTTCTATTGGCCCTCTTTGTTTGTAGATGTAAAGTTTTCTATCTGATGTCATAAATGCCAAATCTTTGAGGGAAAAAGAAAGCTATTACCTTTGCCTCTTAAGCCCATCTCAATCGAGAAGCCTTTTCAACAATGGGGTCTTGACTTCATTGGAGAAATCCACCCCTCTTCCTCAGGCCAGCATAAGTGGATTCTAACAGCCACCGACTATTTCACTAAATGGATTGAAGCCATCCCATGTAGACAGGCCAATGACTCCATCATTATCCAAGTCCTTGAGACCAACATCCTTTCTAGATTTGGATGCCCTAAGAAGATCATTACTGACAACGGCGCTGCCTTCAAATCCAAAAGGATGATCAATTTTTGCCATAAATTTCACATTACCTTGGGCCACTCCATAGCATATTACCCCCAAGGTAATGGCTTGGCCGAATCATCCAACAAAAGCCTCATCAACATCATAAGGAAAGTGCTAGAAGAAAACAAGAAGAAATGGCATAAAAAGCTCACAAATTCCCTATGGGCAGACAGAATTTCAATAAAGAAATCCATTGGGATGAGCCCTTATGAGCTGGTGTATGGAATGGAGGCCAGATTTCCATCTTCCTTGGGCATTCCTATCATCAAGCTGTTACAAGAGATCCAAGCTGAACCAAATGATATTCAACGAAGAATAAACCAGACCATTCATCTTCAGCAAACAAGAGAACGAGTCTATAACAGAGCTCAAATTTTGCAAGAGAAGCTCAAAAATATGTTTGAGAAGAGAGCTAAGGTTGAATATTTCTGTGTTGGCAACAAAGTTCTAAGGTGGGACTCACGAAGAGAAGACAAGGGAAAACATGCAAAATTTGATTTTTTATGGAAAGGTCCATTTGTTATCAACACTGTGCAGGGAAATAACACATATTTCCTCAAATCTGTAGAGGACGAAATAACTGAAGAAGGCGCTGTCAATGGCCGAATGCTAAAGAATTATTACGATCCCTGTTGTTGAACACAACGCAGCTGTATTATATTTGTACATAAATACTTGTATTTTCAGCACTTTGTTTTTTTTTAGCAGGCTGAATAACGAAACAATGCAGTAGAGTTTTTTAAAGGCAGAACTAAAGCAAGTCCTCCATTCAGATCTCTGTCATCGCATTAATCACAGCAAAAGAGCGTCATCGCATTAATCACAGCAAAAGAGCAGGCCGTTCTTTCCTTCAATGGTATTAAAAAGAGAAGAGGATTTTCAGTTTACATCAGCACCCTTTTTCAAGACAGAATCAAGGGAAGTGCTCCAGTCTTGTTCCCCAATGTTGTGTTTATTTCAAAGGCAGGTTCTTAGGCACAGGTGCATGTAATAATAGAGCACGCAGAAGAAAGCAGGCGATGCTGCTATGGTATAAAAATTCAGTTGATGAGAATGTTGTGTTCAGGTTTCAAAGTTTCAATCATTTGGCAGCCAGCACAAGGGAAGTTTTAGCCTACAACAACAAAAGAAGATCAAGGCAGTCTAACCTGTTGTTCTTGGCTTTTCACAAGGAAAAGCCATCCCCAAGTGGAGCCACTGTTAGCCTCCTGCTGGAACATGTGTTCATCTTTCATGATTGATAGTTGAAAGTGACAAATATGTCATACTTTGCATACTGCAATGCTCCATATTTCCAAAAGAGGCCAAAGAAGAGGCCATGAAAGTGTGCCAGTCTAAATGCCACTGCTGTATTCCAATTTTGATGAGTTATTCATTTTTGAAGAATTTTTTGTTAAGGGAAGGCCAAACATCTTAATCTTGGCTTCCCTAGGTTTCAATTTCTTGTTCTAGAATGTAGAGAATGAAAATATGTCCAAACAGTTTAATCTTGGCAGATTTGTAGATAGGTAGAGAAACAAAGAAACCCAACTGCTTAATCTGGGCCCTTGGAAGAAATAAGTGTAGATTTAGATAGGAGGACAAAAAAAAGAAAAAAGGATAATCAGGGTCTGCAAGTCCAAGTGCACCCATGCGAAAAGAAGAAAAAATGTTAGGTAAGTAGGCTGGGTAAGTAGCTTTGTGGTTGCAGAATCAAGCTAGGTGATTTAATGCTATAACTATTCAGATCATAGGTATAAGGCAATTCCCCTTTGGAAGAGCTCAAGCCAGACATGTCTAATTCCCATTTCTTCTAAATCCCCAAATCACTCACTAACATCCCCTTGAGGACCTTGGGATCTGCCCAACCAGTCCTGTTATTACTTCATTTTTGTAAAATACCAAGTCAAGCTTTGACTTTCTTCAGTGAAAAGAGGCCACATTTCTTGTGTAAAATAATGTCTCCATAGTCCATTCACTTCCTTTGTCTAAGTTTCAGCTCACAAACTTAGCCTCTCCCCTACACTTAACCTTACAAATTCATATTAACTCCTAACTCTACTATCTAGCTCCCTAGATCATCTCCTTATCCCCTATTACACAAAAAACTATATAAAAACCCCAAAAATATTACATATCCCACCCTATAGCACTATAGCTATGTACATACAGTTCTGGGATATAATAGTCCACCTGGGACTATTATGAACCCATCCGTGTCATAACTCTGGGATTGGTCTAAACCTCTGGTTAGGCCAATAACCTATATCCACCCCTTTACCCATAAAACCTCATATTCCTACCCCTCCACAGTCATTTTCCCAAAATTAATGTTTAAATGTTTTATTAAACATTAAATTGTCATTTCCCCCCGCTTAAAACTAACCCATAAAACCCACATTTCCAAAGTTTTGGACCCCGCCCCCGTCGCGCATTTTTGATTAAATAAAATGGGCGGGTCCCGTCCCTAACCTCCCACTACCTCACCTACCCCGCCAGCCGTCCGATGGCCAGCGCCCGAGATCAACGGTGGGCGGGTGTTTTCATATGCCGATCCGCTGGAGGTTAACGTCCGGGGGATGGGCGGTTTCCCCGTCATACCCCCGCCACGTGTCAGCCTCCCGGTGTGTTCGGAGGCCCCTCCCCCAATACCGCCTGTGCCGAAAGGTGGTGCGGGAAAAGCGGATACCGCCTTCTGCCCTCCTACGTCAGCGCCATGTCATCATGACGTCATCATTCTGTGTTGACCTCCTGCCACCGTGTCCTGTGCCACGTCACTGCCACGTCACCCTGTCGTACTGCTGATGTCACCCTGCCACGTCACCGCCGTACTGGGACCCACCGCTGATGTCATGCTGACGTCATCATCAAAAATGGCACGAAGCGCGAAATATGCAGCAACAGATGCCTGAAATGAAAAACCGAGGCAGTTTTTGTAATCACGCATCGCTAAGGGAAATATGCCAAAATGGAAGCCCTGTCATGGCGCGGCTACCAGCAGGGCCCAAAATTCAGAAATTGATAGGAATCTCTTCACATAGGTTCGGAAAAGGGGCAAAGGCAGTTCTAAAGGCAACAGAGGGCCAAACAGCAGCCATAAAATGTCGATGGGACACTTTAAGGCAGTCAGAAGACAACAAGGAGCCCAGGTTCACTCAAAGTGTATCAGAGGAAGCGACGAAGACTATCAGTTAGTATTTTTGGTGGAAATCCATATTTCCAAAGCAGGCAAACATTAAGAGACCCCCATCAAAGTCAATAAAGCAGTATTGGGCCATCAAAGCTCACCTGATCAAAGTTAATGCGTAAGGCCACCTAAGGGCAGCGCTGCAGAAATCAAAGCACAGTTATGGCCAAATGCCCGCGCAAGGCTCTAAGGACATCATAATTACTCATTTTTGAGGCAGCTGCCCCCGGCGCAGCATTAGATAGATACTTTGAGCATTTATTTCAAGCATATGTTAAGTTAAAGACACTTATTGCATGATATCTGTCTCAGATCTGATTCTTGTAGATATTTTGCTTATAAAACCACCCTAGTTTACTATTTAGAGGGTTGGTTGGTTGATTTGCTCCACTAGAGACTCGCTCTGTATACTTGATGTTTTCATTAATCAAAGACTGCTAAAAGCTTGGAGGATGGACTGTCTGTTGTGTTATTAATTTTTTAAAGAATGAATATGGAATTCTTGTGCTGCAACACGACTCAATAAGTGATTCCTACCTCTGTTTTCCATTGATATATGCTCATATCATACATATGTCGCCATCTAAATAGCATATAAAAAGATTAGCTTAGAACTTGCTTGATTGCACTCTATGCTCAATTTCTACTGTTTCTTTATGTTTTCCTCTAAATTGGTAATGAATATGAATTCCCTCTGGCTCATATTTCTCCTAATTCACCCATGTTTGATAGTTATCTAGGGATTCTTTACTGCTCCTAGATAGAGCTCATTCACCTTCCCTTTGTTAAGCTGAATAAGAGATTCTTAATTGCCTCTCATTCCTTAGCCTTCAATCCATCTCCATTTAGCTTGAAAGTTGTTTCATGTGTATCTATCTTGCTCCATATTCCTCTTGTGACCAAGAAAATGCACCAGCAGTCCTACTCCATGACTCCATGCCCAATGGTTTGAACTTATCATACTATGCTTTACCTCTCTGCTTGAAAGCTTCATCCTTCCAACCAAAACTCAAACAAAACCCCTTGAACTTAGTAACTAGCCTAAAATCATCATCAACAAAGCTAAATCATAAAGAGAGAGCCCTCTCTGATTGCGGGTAGGCTAGGACCTACAGTCCAAAGATTGGTTAGTGGTTACCTCGACCGTATTCCATTGGGAGTCAAAGGGAACAACCTGAGTGATAACACTTGCAACTAAATTTTTTCACACTTGATCTATGATTTCGTGTTGTGGGCTTGCCTACGACGGATCGCTTTCTATCAACTTCAGCTCATTATCTAGAAAGATGATCTAGAAATCATCAGTACCTTGGGATCTGCATGCCTCAATGGTACGTTTCTCGCCTTCGACGATAGGTTGCATCATTGACCTTCGATCAAAGGATTCCATGGCATGTTTGACATCAACACATCTATTCACATCTTATGGATTGTACTGAGTACTTTGAGAGCCATTGACATTACTGGTGGTTTCTCTCACACTTGTTAACATTTTACATCATTGACTGGTAATCAAGTGGTTTCTACCATGTTCGACTTCGACACATTCATTCACATGGATAGAATCGTACTATTTCGTGAAGTATAAATCAAGACCCTGGATCTAGTTTCCTCCATCCAGGTTGAGAGGAATTTTGTATTCATTATACAGTGGACTACTCATAAATAGATGGCTGCGTCCATATTGTGTCTACATGTGTCTATACTTGTGATGTATTACAAGATCATTCCTATATCAGAGCAGTAGTTAGTTTTCTAGTCAGTTTTGATATGAGTATGGGAATTCCTACCTCAGTGATGATATGATCTCATATGTATATTTTGCATTAAATGTTTTTACAAGTTCCAACTAGGCTCTCCACAAGATGATCCTCGAAATGATAAAGTACTTCACTCTTCTTAGATGATAAATGAAATCCTCATCTACTACAGACTTCGCACTTTAGGGGGCAATCTGTTACACAAAATATTGTCACCATGACTATTTGCAGTCAGTGTGAGTCTATCATCATTCATACTGTCCTCCTAAGCAAGTCGCAAACCTCATCTCTTCATGTCAAGCTTTGAAAATCAATAAAGCTCTAGTTCTACACTTTCTCTCACTGTTTCCTGCGGTTCCACACCCCCTGTACATGTTACCTGCGGACCTACCCACTTTGTCTCTAAAGGAGTGGGTGCAGACCCTTGTGAAAGTAAAAAAGGTGCAAGTTTATTCTTAAAAACTCACTTGGGGTTAATTCTAGATGATTCTAGCAGGAATCTTGACGTGAATGGTTCGCTCCTAGGTGGTTCATGCATCCCAAAAGTGAAGGAGCTGATCCCTTGATGAGAGGAGCTATCCCTTTGAAGGAGGGATTTATCCCTTTGAAGGTTGACCTAGTAACTTCCCTCCATTGCACTATAAATTAAGGCATTGGGCTGGTTGCTAGAAATGTTAGAAGTTGAACATTTTTTAGGTTAAATGCTGGTGGAATTGAGACTTCCTAGTTAAGCTTGAGAGGCGAGATCTCATACCTTTTGGCTTCATGGGAAAGAGAGTGAAACTTGTCAAAATAGAGGAGACTTCTTGATGGACCGTGGGAGGAGCTTGTACAACATCAAGGCACAGGTTGTAAAGTTCTTCTTTGATTTGAATTAATACAATTAGATTCATTTTTCTCAACAAATTGTCTTATGTGATTTGTTTCATGAATTCCTTGATCATCTGATAAGTATGCTTCATTATGTTGGCTTTTCAAGTGCTATTTAATTTGTGTGCTTGTTTGTGTTTGCAGATCCTCTACAAAGGAGCTCATTTGGATCAACGGAGCGAGGCTTCCACAAACTTGCATTTGACCCAAGGTAGGCCTAAAACACTTGTTTTCCTTTATTTATAAATTGCATATCTAGAGAAAGATAGAATTTGATTGGTTTTCTTGTTGCTAGATATAATTAGATACTAGGGAGGTCGATCTTGTCTGCAAGAACGACTTATTCTGTGTGACAAGTCCAATATCCATATGTCCAAGGTCAACTGGATCAACAACCTTTTAACCCATACGTTGCTTATCAACAACCTATGGCCAGATAGTTCCAAGGTATGCAAGGTCAAAATCCTCCCTATGATCAAGGTAACCTACAATGGGGGCAACATCAGATGCCATATGGTCAAAATCCCCCACTGTGGGTCCAAAATCCTTACCAACAAGGATGGGCTCCTCCGTTCGGACTTGATTATCGACCCCCTATGCCTTTCAACACCAAATTTCTATTTTTGGCCACACTCGAGTTGCAAAATGTATCTCACCTTACAAATGATCCAATCCTTCGTTTGCCATAGTGGCCTTCGTGCCATCGAAGATACCAAGCGATTGTCCAAGGTTTGATGGGAAAGCTAAAGAAGATCCTCAGGCTCATGTGATGACATATCACCTTTGGTGCTCGTCGAACTCATATGTTGACCATTCCATTCGTCTCTGGATTTTCCAACGAACCCTCATAGGCATTGTAGCCAAGTGGTACATCGAGCTTCCTCAAAGTACTTACCATGACTTTAACTCTTTAGCCATGGCTTTCATCATGCATTTTCAGTTGTCAGTTCGCTACGAAACTAGCACCTATTTTCTCACATCGCTTAAGCAAGATACTGAGGCACACATCTCTGATCATATCCATGAATGGAGATGTAGATGTCGCCTGATCCAATTTGAGATTGCTGATCAGTTGCTCACTGAATGGTTCACTAAATCATTCGTGGCCCCAATTGCTCGCGATATAGCTATGGGTTGACGCATTACTAAAGAGCAAGCCATAGCACGTGCCCAGTAATTAGATCTAGTTTACTCTCAATGTGTCACTTTGTATGAGTTATTATCTGATGCTCTGCAACCATCATCCCATCGATGGAGTTATTGGTTCAATATCCAAGACCATTGCTAAATCTTCTTCCAAATAGAAGTCGGTCTCAAATGTTGTTCCTAATAGTTCTTCCCAGAATCCACCTGGCCTTGGTAAAACCTCAGAGGTCTATAATATCCAATCTATTGCAGTGGATAAATCCTCGAAAGGTAAGAAGAAAGAAAAAGGTAAGGGTAAAGTCGATAGGGTCCTCCCAAATTGTCTACTGGCGAGTCTTCACAATGGAAGCCCAAGTATCCCTACCTCAATTGCGAGGTAGATCACTAGACTAAGGATTGTCCACGATGATCTGAATTTAATCGCTTGCTCAAAGGGACCCCCACTGTCTTCAAAGAGACATTTCCATCTCAGCAGACCCAAATGGTAGACCAACCCCAATCATTTCCTTCCTCAGGATCTCAAGTGTTCATGATGAGTACTCCTATTAATGTGGCTATTATATCAAAATATTATCAAATTCCTACTTTGGTAGCTAGGAAAGAGAAGGAAGCCACCCCTTTTTCTTCTGCTCTAAGTTCTGGCCCTCTTCATATTGAGCACCCTAACCCTGATTTCGCTATATGGCCACCCTCTCGAGGTGTGTTGCAGAAATCCTCGTACAATCCTAACGCTCGAGCCACTCATCACTATAATATTGTTGAGGACTTGGCTTCGGCATTGTCAGTTATGTCAGCCCTCAAGGTGCTCCAAAGATACCCATCGCAGTGGAAATCTTTGTTGTTAGCTATCAGGGGTATCAATCCCACGGATTCTAATTTGATATGTTTTGATCTAGAGAACCATGTTCAACACCTCCCACATAAGATTGCCTTTCTCATCCAGGTAATCATCAATTAGAATACCATCCACCAAACTGTCATCAATGAAGGTGCTGCCACCTACATCATGTCAACCGCATGCTGGAAGTCTATTGGTTCTCTTGCTTTGAACTAATCTCCTAACATTTTGGAAGCTTTCGATGGGTTTGAGTCACAAACCTTTAGTGTCTTACCTAACCTTGCCATCACTCTGGAAGGAAAGACAGTGCAAGTAAAGTTAGACATTGTTGATGCCAATCTTAATTACAATATTCTATTCTGACAGAGCTGGACCCATGCTATGCATGCTGTAGCCTCCTCCCTATTTCGTATAATTCATTTTCCCCATCAAGGAAAGATTGTCACTATAGACCAGCTATCTTTCTTTGCCTCTTCCTCCTCAGATGGAAATTTTTCGTACGTCAAGCGATGCTGATTAATATTTATATCAAGCCTCGTATCGTTGAACATGTGCATACTGGGGTATCATGTTCTCCAGATGAGATCAAGACTTATACTTGTCTATTTAAGGAATTCCATGATGTGTTTGTGTGGTCCTACGAAGAAAGGCCTGGCATTGATGGTAGCATCGTTGTGCACAAAATACTAACTTATCCACACGCGAAGCCAGTTCACTAACGGCTTCGCCCAGTGCACCCTAGGAAGGCTGCCACCATCAAGGGTGAAGTTGAAAAACTTCTCAAAGCTGGGTTAATCTATACCATCCCTCTTATAGATTGGGTGTCCAATATTGTCCTGTTGACTAAAAAACAGTGCACGATTCGCATTTGTGTTGATTATCATGATCTCAATCGTGCTTGTCCTAAAGATAACTATCCTACTCCCTTGATTGATCAAATCATTGATGAATGTGCCAGGAGTGAGATATTTTCCTTTACGGATGGTTTCTCTGGTTATAACCAGACCTACATTGCACTGGCTGATTAAGAAAAGACGACTTGTATCTATCCGTGGGGTATGTTCACGTACAAAAATCTCCCTTTCGGCCTAAAAAATGTTGGGGCTACATTTCAGTAGGAAATTTCCTATGAATTTCATGATATCCGCAACATTGTCCAGCCTTACTTAGATGACCTTCCCAGTCATTCTCAAAAGCACCAAGATCACCCAAACCATCTTCAATAGATTTTTCTGCGTTGTAGACACTATAACATTTAGTTAAACCCACATAAATGTGTTTTTTGCGTATAATCTAGATGAATCCTTGGCTTCATCATTTCCAAGGATGGTATTCACCTTGATCCACTGAAGGTCGAGGCCATTGTAAATTTACCCCCCCATCTTCCCTGCACCAACTCCATAGCCTGCAAGGAAAAGCAAATTTTCTTCGTCATTTTATACCCAATTATGTTGGGCTAGCTATAGGATTTACCCGGTTGCTCGAACAAGGAATGCCCTTTGTTTAGAATGAGGTGGCCAAAAAATCTTTTGATGATCTCAAGGCTGTCCTCGTAAGCACTCCTTTGTTGCACCCTCCAGATTATTATCGAGATTACTTCCTTTACCTAGATGTGGCCCCTAGCACCATTGCTATGGTCTTGGGCCAAGGCAACGACGAAGGAAATGAACATGTTATCTACTACCTGTGACACAGGTATTATAGACATTTTTGGGAACTACAACCCCAAGCATAAAATGTCCATAAACCAAGGGCTCCTAAGTCCCTAAAAGTGTTGTTTCAACCCCTAAAAGAACAAGGTCAACTGATTACAACTTCTCCCAGAAGTTCTCCATGAAAAACTACTCAGAACTAGTCAAACTGGATCATTTCACTTGCTCCATGGCTAGGGTGCGATGCATCTCACCTTGTACACACAGGAAGTGTGTTGCATTTCAAAAATCCCTTCTATGGGGTGTGATGGATGAGGAATGATAAGTGGCGGAGATAGTTTGCAAGGTTGATGATCATGGTATCTTCCAGAAACTTCTCCTGTGACACTTGCCTCTCAGAATTGCCCAAGGATGAGTAAGAGATCAATGAGATCTCCAAGTGGAATCAAGAACTATCAGAGAGAAGACACTAATAAAAAACCAAGAGCTGACTCACACCTCTACAAATATCTATATATAGATCTCTCATCCCAGAGATCCGGAGGTTGGAGGTTAGAATTTTGAATTTTGCATCTTGTAAGGAATTACTGTTGGTTTCTTAAGACAACATCATAGTGTTGGGTGATCTAAGCTTTGTATGAGGTGAAGAAGGGATTACGTGCTGAGAGGATGATGCTAGGTCAGAACAACTGGTTGTAACTCCCTTGGCTCTTTCTTGATTATCAATAAAAGCTATTCAAGTTTTCCTCCATACTCCTGTGTCATTTATGTTTTATGCATTTGTATGGTCAATTTACATATGATCCTAGATTGTTTATGATTATAGATCCATGTTCTTGTATAGTGCTATGCTACTCTGATTCTACAGGTACTCTATGAAGCTGGGTGTACAAGGAAGCAAGTAGCAAAGGACTATCAGAAGAGAGAGGAATCGAACTATGAGCCAAGCGCAACACAGAGGTTGGTCTCCCTTTTTCTTCTCTCATCTATATTTCATAAAGGAAAAACGAAAGTAGCTTTACTTTGTTTTTTTATAAGGTAGCTACCACACCTTAGTGGGATTAGCAGTTCTGCATAGACACTTTTCCCTGTAAGAAAATGGCGACTCCACTGGGGATCGACTAGGTTGTTTGTTTATCTACATTTGTTTACTTTATAAACTTACAGACGGAGCCTAAAGTTGAGCCAGGTAGCTTTCGAACCGCATTTGCTATGCAAATGCAAAGTAGATAAATGTCGCTTCAGTCAATCTCTGGGTTTTGTTTATGAATTAAAAAACTGATTTACAAACTCCCTAATTGCCCTTGTGGTAGCTCTAGTAACCTCCTTAGATCTATCCCTATTGTTGATTTACTGATTACCACTTGCTCGGCCAAAATCCCTGAACTGAACTACAAACTGTGACCCAGAACCCAAGAAAAGTCTCGTCCCTGGCCCAGCGCACTCTCTGTTCTGTGAATCTGAAATTCAGCGCACTTCCCGAGTGTAGTAGGTGCACTGCATTTCAAATTCACTGTGTTACATGTGCGCTGACCAGACTAGGCATTGTTCCTGAATGTTGGTTTATGTTCACTCTTTTCAGATCTATTCAGATCTATTCAAGAATTTTGCTGCCTGTAGTCAGTATCTCTCTGTTTGAAACCCCTTTCCTTGCTGTTATTCTGCCTCCATTGTGCAAAGAACTGTAAATTGTTTTGTGTATTTGTTGAGTCATTTTTAGTTCTCCTTTGCAAAAAAAAGAAGTAACATAATCGTACTGTCATTTCTTGATTTGAAAGTGTCGCAAGTGTCGTTTTCAGTCATAGAAGAGAGTCTGATTGCTTTTGATAGTCGATTTCCCTGTTACTATTGTATTTGATCTGAATTAGTAGTTTTTCTAGTGTTGAAAGCAAGTCTTCATTTCCAAATCACAAAGTGTTTTCATTGTCCTCATTTTGATTTTGAAAAGAAACTTGTTAGTAATTGTCGCTTAAAAAATAATTCAGATTTGCACATTAGCTTTCTTTTTATCATTCACATATTAAGAAGGCTGAAACAAAATACATGCATGTGCATTTGCATTTAGACTGTTTGATTGGTTTGATTTAGGACAGTGCATATAGTGTGTGCTCTATGCTCTTTGTGAAAGAATATTGTCTCTCTTTCCTTAGTAGCTAGGATTTTCATTGCACAAAGAAGATAAAAAGATTGTTTATCATCTTAGATTGGATTTTAGGAATTGTACATATACATCACGCGGTGAACCTGAAAGGAAATTTTCTTAAGCAAGATCAACTATAAAATAAATTTAATGAACCTAACAACGCTTTGGAACCTAACACACAACATCTAGAAGTCTAGGCTAGAGACGTATTTCGGTGTCGTAAAGCGTGGTAACTGTTGTTGTCACTATTGGTTGGGTGATTCCTCCACTTTGAGATGATAAGTGCCAGTACGGACTTGTGCTCCCACGTACCGTCGAGTATATTTTGGGAGACCACAATAGGCTTAATCCTTTATCCATAGGAAGCCGTGTCTGCCGCCCTATCGATCGTAATGCACTGAACACAACATTCGGGAAGATTGACTGCTGTACCGTAAAAGGTATTCTACAGTTTTGCGATTGGTTTGGTAATCCCTCTGCCTAGATTTCCAGAGCAGTCCCTTTCGTTCCTTTTCAGACTCCTTAACGGAAAAGGTCCATCTGAGCACTTGTCACTTCAGGCACATTAAAAATCGAAGGTGACTAGATTCATCTTTTATTTTTTCTCGACTCTTAAAAATTGAAAAAACTAGTTGTGTCAAAGCATCTAAAATTTATTTTAATCGGAATAACGTCATTGTTCCCTCGTTGGTCTTAGAAGTTAGTCTCCCTTGATCGCAAGTTCTTGTAGAATTGCTAGAAAATATTTTGGATAGACTAGATATGTCTGAACAACCATCGACATCCAGGAATGTGCCATCCGACGCAGCAGTGGCAGAGCCTCCTGCTGCTATTCCAACGATGTTCGTCGGTATACCATCTGTCCTGGCAAGTTATCAACAACAAGCCGGAGTCCAATCAGGGATTGTTTCGACGACATGGTCAGTTCCTATTTCTTCATTCGGATTATCATCTGGTATTTCTTATGTTGAAACTCAACAAATTTATCCAATGTGTCTTCAAAGGCCAATCTACCCTTTAAGTACTAGATTGCCACCATATGGAGGGCAGTATGACTTTTCATTGTTCCCTCCCGGAGAACAACCATATGGGAGTTTACAACAAAGTTCAGGTCAAACTGAAATTACATCCACCGGTTGGGTACCAATATTGCCTCAACAAACAAGGGTTGTATGTTCAATGCAACCAGTCCACCCTGTGTCGAATATTCCCACTATACCTACTATGGTGACTGCGTCACAAGTACAAGCGCTACCTGTTGTATGTCAACCACAAGTTTCTCAGGTTGCAATACAACAGTCTCTTGTCTCAACGACTCAGTCACAACCTCAGGTTAGTGCCTCCTTATCTAGAGCGACTCAGGCTCAAACAAGTACTATGAGTCCTCATCTTGGTCAATCATCGAGTATTGGGCAACAGTAAATGGTCCAACAACCATGGCTGATTCAATCTCAACGACCGTCATTCCAGCAATTATATCAAGGACCTGAGCAACAAGTCTTTGTAAGTAATGGGCAACCACATTTCCAATGCGGTTATCAACAACCATATTATAATGGTTATGCTGATCAACCTTATCAAAGTTACCGGCATCAAATACATTATGCTGGTATGCAAAGACCCACTGCTCAGGCGATTCCATCTTATCCTGGCTATGCTTCGCCTAACCTGAATCAACAGTTGCCCTTTGTAGCAACTCTAGAATTACCAGATCTAAACCGGCTGACGAATGATCCAATTGCTTATAACCCTTGGTGGGCGGCGATTCTGCATAAACTTCCATCAGATATTCCTAAATTTAATGGAAATCCGGGTGAAGACCCATCGAATCATGTGATGACCTTTCATCTGTGGTGTTCATCTAACACTCTAAACGATGATTCGATTAGGCTTCGCCTTTTTTAGAGAACGTTAACTGGTCCAGCAACAAAATGGTATATCGAATTTCCCAGAGCTTCGTTTGACAACTTCAGTACCCTAGCCACAACCTTTTTAACCCATTTTCAGTTACCAATGAGGTACGAAACGGGAACGGAACTTCTTACCAATTTCAAACAAATAACGACCACTCACATATCTGATCATATCCACGAGTGGCGACGTCGTCGTAGAATGGTAAAAACGTATATTCTTGATCATCTTTTAGCTGAATGGTTTATTAAGTCTTTGTTACCTTCCATCACAGAAGATGTGGCAAAAGGGGGAGTCGTCACCGAAGAGCAAGTTATCGCCCGTGCGCAATATTCAGACTTGATTTACACTCGGTCTGGCATGCTCTACGATAAGATACCTGACGCTCCCAGACCGGAATTCTCAGTCCCTCCTCCTCCTAAATCAAACAATGACTCTCATGCCGGCGATGGCGTGATTGGCACAATAGACACGAAATCGGCAAAGGCTACATCTAAAAATTCCTGTAGGATTTCTGATCAAAATGAAAATGAAGAACTTCTCGCCTCGGAGGTAAATGCCGTGTCGACCGACAAGGGAAAACAACTGAAGCAACCAAGGGGCAAGAAGAAAAAGAAAGGGAGAAAAAATAAACAGGATGAGTCATCTCATGAAAAACCTTCTGCAAACCCTTATGGGCAAAGGAAACCCCCTGCGGGGTGTCAGATATGCGATGAGGATCATCGGACGAGAGATTGTCCACATAAAGCTGAAGTTAAGAAATTCTTTAAGAGTTCAAAAACCTCAGCAGTATTGACTGATCCATTTCAAAACCCGGGAACCAAACTAGTTGCTAATAAAAACGCTTCCCAATCCCAAGTGCTTATGTTGTCTATCTCAAAGCAGTAAAATGATGCTTTGACAAGGAATAAAGATTATGGGAATCCACAACTATCGAATAACAAGGCTAATGAACAACCTAGTAGTTCGTCAACAAATTTGACCAAAGTTGTGCCACCCATCATTCCTGAACCAATGATAAAGTCGCCAAAGGGAGTAGTACACAAATCAACATTTAATCCTTGTGCAAAAGTAGCACAGAATTATAATGTAGTAGAGGACCTAGACCAATCGCCATCCTCTATGTCGACACTTGAAGTACCACAAAATTGCCTCTCCCAAAAGCAGGATCTATTATCAGTATTAGGTGGGATTGACCCAACAGATTCCAATCTTGTATCCTTTAATCACAAAGGATATAACCCTCAGTTACCAGCTCAACTAGCTTTCCTTATTCAAGTGAAAGCCCTCAACAAAATTGTTCATCGAACAATTATTGATGAGGGGGCATCTACATGTATTATGTCGATGAGTTGCTGGAAAAATTTAGGCTCACCACCGTTGTCACGATCATCAACAGTGTTAAAAGCATTTGTTGGATGATCATACACTCCATAAGAGATTTTAAGTAACTTGCAAGTTGAACTAGGGGGAAAAATAGTAGAAATTGATGTTGAAGTAATCGACGGAAACCTCGATTACAACATCCTACTGGGAAGGCCTTGGATATATGCCATGGCTGCAGTGGTGTTGACCTACTTCAGGAAGATTGCATTTCCCTTTCAAGGAGGAATTACAATCGTCGACCACCAAACATTTCTCCCCAACAGTTCACAAGTTACGGGAAGCATTCCAATGATCCATGGAAGCAATCATTCGCTTCAAAATATCGTAGTAGGTCTCCTAAAAGACCCTGCCTTAATGGGTACTTTTGCCCTACCGCCTCCGAGTAATCTGGCGGAAGTGGCCACAGTGGAAACCTGCAATATGAAATCTTCTATATCTAATGGATTCAGAAAATTCCTAAACATTTTGTCAGCATGGATCATCGTCGTTTTAGAAATATTGTAGCAATTAATTTTCATGACCTGGGGGGCAAACCCAAATCAATGCTCATCGAGTGCTTGGATAGATAGGTTTAAGGAATATGGTACCTCTTCAGATCCTTGGTCGCATGTACATTCTATAGACAAAGGAATAATTTAGTCAATGATGTTAGGAGAGGCACCATGGGAAGATTACCACCATCGTTCCCATCTCCCGGATTACAACGAAGGTTATTCCAATGACCTTAGTCATCCTTCAGTTTTTGATTTTCTATCAAATACTGTAAGAATGATGGATTCTGAGGAAAGTTCTTTTCCAATGTCAACCTCATTAAAAAATGAAACAACTCCCTTTCCAAATCGAGTCTTTGACTATGATCTTATAAAATCCAAGTCGATTATTTCAAAGATCTCGAAGGTAAACCTTCATTCCAACCACCGTGTTGAATGCAATGAAGCTTGGGGGGTATGCACCTCGATTTGCGTTATTATGCTGGGGGCATGCAAACTTATCTCGAGAAGTGTTACTACAGGGTTCAAGCTCGTTAAAAAATAAACCTGCCAAGAGCAGTGTTACCATAGGGTTCAAGCTCGTTAAAAAATTAACCCGCCTCGAGCAGTTTTAACACGGACTTCATGCTCGTTAAAAAATAAACATAAGAAATGAGCAAATGTTTCCCCCAGCGTTTAAGCTCAATAAAAAATGAACCAATTCTTGGTAAATAACCATTGTGAATGTAGTACTTCAGCCTTTAAAGCCTTGTTCGTGTTCCCATCATCACCTCCACTCTGTATTGGCCGATCATTCACCTCCATTTGATTGTTTGCCCCTTTTGAGGAACAGCTGTGAAGAGTGATCCTATTAGCCTGCCTTGTAACACTGCCGTGATTGGAAAATTCCAAACCTTACCTAGAATTAGCTGCTACCCAATTTTATCACTCGTTCCTCAAAGACAAGTCTCCTTTAAGCTCTTTTCAACTGACTCGTAAAATATGAAAAGATTGCCGAGCCATTGGTCTCTCCAGCTCGTTAAAAGGACCGGAAGTGTTATCCCTCCTTTAGATTTTAATCTTTTTGGACCTGAGGGATTATTACACAAAAAGATCGAGCGCTTGTTTTGTTCGGCTCGTTAAAAGTATTGAAAATTAATCCCTTATGTATTGTTTTATACTTTTTCGGACTTAAGGGATTAGATGACGAAAAAGGATTTTTGGAGTTTCCTTTACGTCCTTTTTCAAACTCTCCAAAATTGAAAAGGACCGAGTTGTCTTTGTCCATAGCAGACAAGAACGAGTTTCACTATCGCTAGGCTTGTTAAAACATATCGATGGGTTTGCCCGAAGGGAAATTTATAGAACAAGCATATGTTATCCTCCTCAAGCTTGACAAAAATAAAGAGGTACTGGTCAACAACGACTGGGGAAAAATTGGGAAGAAAACTTGAAGAAACTTTGTTGGTAGCAAGTCGCTCTTGAACATGACACTTTCACTCTGCATCCAAGTCGAGTTGGGTTGTTTCATTCACCAGTCACATCACCATGGTCCCATCACACCATCCATATTTGGGGTTAATGCTACCAATCCATCAGGTCAGTATCGCCAATATGTTCAAGATAAGTCACTCAGAGAATTCACCTGTGTCTCACCCGCTGCAATACATTCACGCTCCATTCTTTCATGACCGCCACCTTGAACCTTATATCACCAGATCATTTTCACCTCCATTAAAATCATTTGCTCCGTTCTGTGTCATTGATGTGGGATTCATTAAGGCCCTCCTATGACAGATCGCTTCTTGTCGACATCAGTTCATTATCCAAGAAGTCGATCTAGGAACACCCCTTTCAGTATTTTGAAGCTTGCATGCCTCAATGGCAAGTTTCTCACTTCCGGCAACAGTTTTACATCAATGGCCTTCGACCGAAAGATTTTGCGTGGTGTTCGACACCAAGTCCCTTATTCACACCACGTGAATTGTACTGTAGTACCTTGAGGATCATTATCATTATCGGTGATTCCTCTCGCGCCTATTAACAGCTTACATCATTGGCTAGTAATCAAGCGATGTCTTTCCATGTTCGACTCCAGAACATCTCTTACATGGATCGACTTGTACTTTGAGTGAAGATCGAACGAGATTGAAGACCCCGGATCTAGTTTCATCCATCCGGGCTGCGGTATATATTCAGGAAAATAAAGACATCAAATGTACATCATTGCTGCATAGATAATCATCCAATCTAAGGGATGATGTCTCTACCAGAATCATCAGTCTACACTCAGACGATTGTCTGTCCTATGTACATGAAAATGAATTTATAACGCTGAGCATGGGAATTCCCGCCTCAGCTAGATCATGAAAATAATATGAAGATAATGTATTGTATTGTATCTTATTACAGGTCTCCTTCCATCTTGAAAGAACTTCGGATCCTCATGATAAAGCATTTCACCCGACATCAAAAAGATTAACGACCTCATGCTTTAGAGGGCAACTGTTATAGACATTTTTGAGCACTACAGCCCCAAGCATAAAATGTCCATAAACCAAGGGCTCCTAAGTTCCTAAAAGTGTTGTTCCAACCCCTAAAAGAATAAGGTCAACTTATTACAGCTTCTCCCAGAAGTTCTCCATGAAAAACTACTCAGAACTAGTCAAAACTGGATCATTTCACTTGCTCCATGGCCAGGGTGCGTTGCATTTCAAAAAGCCCTTCTATGGGGTGCGATGGATGAGAAAAGACAAGTGGTGGAGACAGTTTGCGAGGTGGATGATCATGGAATCTTCCAGAAACTTCTCCTGTGACACTTACCTCTCAGAATCGCCCAAGGATGAGTAAGAGATCAATGAGATCTCCAAGTGGAATCAAGAACTATAAGAGAGAAGATAATAATAAAAAACCCAGAGCTGACTCACACCTCTGCAAATATCTATATATAGATCTCTCATCCGAGAGATCCGGAGGTTGGAGGCTAGAATTTTGCATCTTGTAAGGAATTGTTGTTGGTTTCTTAAGACAACATCATAGTGTTGGGTGATCTAAGCTTTGTATGAGGTGAAGAAGGGCTTACTTGATGAGAGGATGTTGCTGGGTTAGAACAACTGGTTGTAACTCCCTTGGCTCTTTCTTGATTATCAATAAAAGCTATTCAAGTTTTCCTCCATACTCTTGTGTCATTTATGTTTTATGCATTTGTATGGTCAATTTACATCTGATCCTAGATTGTTTATGATTATAGATCTATGTTCTTGTATAGTGTTATGCTACTCTGATTCTACATGTACTCTGTGAAGTTGGGCGTACAAGGAAGCAAGTAGAAAAGGACTATCAGAAGAGAGAGGAATCGAACTAGGAGCCAAGCGCAAGATAGAGGTTGGTCTCCTTTGTTCTTCTCTCATCTATATTTCATAAAGGAAAAATTAAAGTAGCTTTACTTTGTTTGTTTCTAAGGTAGCTACCACACCTTAGTGGGATTAGCAGTTCTGCATGGACATTTTTCCCTGTAACAACAGGTAAGTTCCCTTTGTAGATAGAGGAAACCCCTCTAGCCCTAGAGTGGGTCTAATCACTGTACAGACAATACCAAAGCAAATTTCCTTAGAAAGTTGGTGTTATGAAAACCTACCTTCAATTCTACGTTCGATGAAGTCCTCGTCATGTTGCTCCAGCTCTTTGTTCTTCTAGTCATTCATACCTAAAAACAACATGTAGAGAAACACCAAAAACGCAAATAGAAAACAACCAAACAATCTACTTGAAGAGTCGAGGAACCTCAAGCTATCGACATATAATTTAATGCACGATATAGGAAACAAGCTATTAATTTGTATTAATATAAATCAAAGGAAACATACAACCGGGCCTTGACGTCGTAAGCTTCCTTGAAGGGTCCTGTCGATATGTCTCCGCAACCGTTTACTTGTGAACCGTCTCCCAAGGGAACATATGAATCTCTGTTCTATCCAAAAGGGTTGATACTATTAAGCTCTCAAACCAACTCTACTCAAGCGTCTCTTAGATCAAAATAGAAATGAGGCTACTTCCACACTCCAATAACACTCTCTACCTCTACTCCTCTCTTAGAAAATTGAAATTACCAAATTACATCTAGCTATCATTCCATTACATCCAAGCTAGTTGATGTTATTCATGGAGGAGATATTTATAGGAGCGAGAGGTCCCATAAAAGAATGAAGGAAGAGCTTATCTCTTAGGGATGTTGCGCAAAAGGTGGAACAACTATCCTAGAGGAGAAAAGCAAGCTCAACTGACCCAAAAACCGGCCTTAGGACTGCCCATGATGTCATGTCATCTACAATGTTTGACGAGTTGTTGAAAAACTTGCCAAATCTAGCTCGTCGCGGGTGCAACATAGGGACAAAGCGAATAATTTGCTAGGGCTAGTGTTAACTTCTCAATATTCACGAGGTGGATAACTTTTGACTCACGATGACCCAGAAACTTAGGTAAAAAGGGTCTTCTTCAGGGATAATGAAATGAGACACTCTTCGTGAGATAGTTAGGAAGATAATGACACATAGTTGGCAACATGACACAACACAAATGTCAGTAACATGGATTGGTAGTATTCGGGATCAGGGAATGTAGAGTTGTTGAAAAATTATTTTGTAACAAATGACCCCTAAAGCATGAAGGCCAAGAGAGTGGGAGGGGTGAAATGCTTTACGAATCCATAACCGAAACACAATGTCCTTGCAGAGAACCTGCAGACACAAGTACAACTGATATCTATGATACCTGAGTACATAATGAAAGGAAATACATGTGCATAAGGCATGGGCACAACCATCTAGAAGATAAACATAAATGGTTTGTGGTATGGATGTAGCCATCTAATCAGAAGGACCATAAAAATGACTCAGGTATGGTCGTAGCCATCAAATCAAAAGAGTCATATATAAATCAATCCATGCAACCTGGACTTGTGTAATCTGAGCCCAGGGTCTTGAATCCCAACCTAACCATTATAAAATTTCTAATATGCAAATAGATGTGTTGAAGTCGAGCACACTATAAAATCACTTGATTACCGACCAATGACGTGAACCGTTAACAAGCATGAGAGAGACCACCAGTAATGTCAATGGTTCTCAAGGTATGGCTAGTACAATCCATAAAGTGTGAAAAAATGATCTGGACTCGAACACTTGTAAAATCACCTGATCGAAGACCAATGATGCAAGCCTGTCGTCGAGTGCGAAGAACTTTCCATTGAGGCATGCAAGCTCCAAGGTACCAAAAAAGAGTCTCTAGGTCAACTTTTTGGATAATGAGCTGAAGTCGACAGGAAGTGATTGGTTGAATGAGGGCCATAATGGTTCCCACATCATCGACACGAGACAAGGAACAAGACGATTGTGAATGAGACAAAGAATCTAAGGAAGGTATGTAAGGCTACAAACTGCAGAAGGATTAAGCTCTTGGACATATCGGCAACACGACTCTGGAGTTTGGCAACATTTTGGTACCAAGGGATCAAAGGTCATGACGATGTAGTAGGGACCAAATGAAATGAGGAAAAATGAATAACCCAGAACCTAGAATGCCAATGATAGAATGAGGATATCCCAACCTGACATAAAGTAGAAAGAGTGTCAATGTCCAACAGTGATAAGCTACCATAATAACTAATATGACCAACAAAATGTTTCCAAATTCCCCCCCGCCATTTCTGGCGAGTACCCAAATTATTTTTGAAACACAAGCTTGAAGGGGATAACATATTCTTGTAATGTAAGTTCATCCTTCGAACGAATTTGACCTAGTGAGTTTTAATGAGCCCTAGGAAGGAGAAGCTCGATCTCGTCATGGTGACAAGTCCAATGTCATCAAGGTTTCATGAGTCCAACCTAGGTGAAAATCGAAGTCTTTTTCATGTTTAGAGAGTTTGAAAAATACACAGAAAAGAAAACTCCAAAGGTCCCTTTTCATAAATTGTCCCTTGAACCCCAAAAGGTAGAAAATAATATTCAAGGGAACCTATTGACCATGAAATATCAACATATACCTTTTTCGTAAATGATCTAACCCAGCCCGAAAATGGGGTAAACGTATACTGGGTAGATGATGCTTCACAGCCTTTAATGAGTTCAAAGTGACAAGAGCTCAACGATCTTTTCATGTTTTGAGAGTTAGAAAAGAGCTTAAAGACGACTCTAAGAGGGACTTTTTCATGTTGTTACCGAGTCCAATAAAGTATAAAATACAACTCGCATGGTAGTCACCATGGTTCGTGAAACCTATTGTTGCACAAAAACAAGCGTAAGATCCATCTTTGGTATAAAAATATGTAAAATAGTCAAAAACACTAATTTACAAAACCTAATCTTGCTGGGTGTGGAGCTTAATTATCTTCTGTATTCAAAGGTTTCAGCTAGATGTATACCCCAGGAAGACTGTACACCCCTCAACACCCCGCGGGGGTCTGGGGGGTTCGGGGGTGGCGCCCCCGAAGCTAAAAATAGATGTAAAATTGCCTTGTAAAAGTCTAGTAATTTCTAGTCAATCTGGGCCGTTCATTAGTCAGATGATATGACAGTAGAAGTTATGGTTAATTTAGGGTTTTTTTCCCTAGAAGGAAACCCCTCACCATATATGAGGGAATTGTATTGCGTCTAGATATATCTATATTCTGAGTGAGGAAGAGAGAGGAGATTGAGAGCAAAAAGGGTGTGATAGCAGATCTATTGTAGGTTGTATCTCTTTAGTTTGCTGGATACTATAATAAAAGAAGGACTAGCTATTTCTCCGTGGACGTAGCCCAAACTGGGCGAACCAGGTATATCTGTGACTCTCTTTTTATGCATTTTCTGTGTTTATATTTCTACTATATTTTGTGTTCCATTGCTCCATAATATATAACTTTCTAACAACTGGTATTAGAGACGAAGGTCTATTTGGCTGATAAACTCACAGGAGAGAAGGGTTCCTAGTTCGATTAGGAGAAATGGCGGAAGATGGTAGGTTTAGCATCAAAAAATTCAATGGCCAAAACTACCAGTTGTGGAAGATGCAGATGGAAGATTATCTGTATTAGAGAGATCTATACCTACCATTGAGTGGAAAGATAAAGAAGTCGACGAGTATGATAGACACAGAATGGGATATTCTAGACAGAAAGGCACTTGGAACAATACATCTGTGCCTAGCGGCGTCGGTAGCATTTAATATTTCAAAGGAAACGACAACACAGGGTTTAATGTTGGCATTGGCCACACTATATGAAAAACCCTCGGCCTCAAATAAGGTATTTCTTATGAAGCATTTATTTAATATGAAGATGTCAGAAGGTGGATCTGTTGTAGATTATTTAAATGATTTTAATATAGTTACAAGTCAGTTAAGTTTTGTAGGGGTAAAATTTGATGATGAAGTTAGGGCTCTGTTATTTCTATGCTCATTGCCAGAAAGTTGGAATGGTTTAGTCATGGCCATTAGTAACTCTGTCTCTGGATCTAGTACTTTAAAGTTTTATGATGTTGTCGGTGCACTCCTTAGCGAGGAAATGCGATGAAAAATATCTGGTGAGACATCAGGTAATGCTTTGACTACAGAGACTAAGGGAAGAAAAATGGAAAGAGGAAAGAGCCCAGGATATCGTAGTAAGTCAAGAAAAGGCAGATCCAAGTCTAGATTGGGGAGTGTGTGCTGGAACTGCCAGAAGAAAGGACACCTGAAGAAAGACTGCAAGTCTTGGAAGGGAAAAGAAGTATATGCACAACAATAAACTAATCATGAAGCGAATGTAATAGGTGATGTGTTGCAAGATTCTTTGATTCTTTCATTAGAAAATATTATTGATGCCTGGGTGGTACATTCAGTGGCCTCATTCCATGCCACACCTGATAAGAAACATTTTCATGATTATGTTCAAGGAGATTTTGGACAAGTTTGATTGGGTGATGATAAACCCTCTAAAATTGTTGGAATGGGTACAATTTTCATAAAACAACAAAATGGAAATATGTGGTTATTGAAGAAGGTAAGGCATGTTCTAGATCCAAAGAAAAATTTGATTTCAATAGGGCAGTTGGGAGGTGAAGGTTGCATAACTACCTTCACAGATAAAACTTGGAAGGTCACTAAAGGATCCCTGGTAATAGCGAAAGGAGAAAAGGTTGGTACATTGTATTTATGCAATGGTATTTCTAATTCTGTTAATGCTTTAACCTCTACAGGAGAAGATATGGCATTGTGGCATCATAGGCTCAGGCACATGAGTGAGAAGGGGATGTAGATTCTTCACTCAAGAAATTTTTTGCCAGGTTTGAAACATGTTGATTTAAAATTCTGTGAGAATTATGTTTATGGAAAACAGAAGAGAGTCAGATTCCTTAGAGTTGGGAAAGAAAAGAAGATCAAAAAATTAGAGCTTATGCATATAGATGTATGGGGACCCACTCAGGTATCATCTCTTGGTGGCTCTCGTTATTATGCTACTCTTATTGATGATACAACCAGAAAAACCTAGATTTATTGTATTCGAAATAAATATGATGTATTTGATAATTTCAAGAAATGGAAAGATTTGGTTGAAAATGAGACAGGGAAAAGGTTGAAGTGTCTCAGATTAGATAATGGAGGTGAATACTGCAACAAAGAGTTTGATAGGTACTGTTCAGAGAATGGAGTTTGTAGAGAGAAGGCAGTTCCAGGAACACCACAAGAAAGTGGTGTGTCAGAAAGGATGAACAAGACAATCATGGAGCGTGCAAGGTGAATGAGATTGCATGCAGGATTGCCTTTAAAATTTTGGGCAGATGCTGTAGACACTACTATTTATCTAATAAAAAGAGGGCCTTCAAGTTCCTTGGATGGTGGTATTGTAGAGGAGGCATGGACAGGTAAATAGGTAAACTACTCATTTTTGAAGACTTTCGGTTGTGAAGCCTTTGTCCACATTAACAAAGAAAATCAAACAAAGCTTGAGGAAAAATCAAATAAATGTACCTTTATTGGATATGGTGTTAATGATTTTGGTTATCGCTTATATGGTTATGAAAATCACAAAATCATTAGGAGCAGAGATGTAATATTCAATGAAAAGGTCTTGTATAAGAATCAGTTGCAGGAAAATAAATAAGAAAAAGAAAACATAGAATACACAGTGCTTGATGATATCACAGGAAAAGTGATGGTGCCTGAAAATCATAATGATAAATAGCTAGAACAACAACCACAACAACAACAAGCACTTCAAACACCTGAAAGTGGTGTTAGAAGATCTACCACAATAAGTAGACCCCCTGAACGATACTCTCCTTCATTATATTATGTATTGTTCACTGATTCTGGTGAACCAGAATGTTATGAAGAAGCAGTGCAGGTAGAAACTAGGAAGAAGTGGGAGCAAGCCATGAAAGAAGAGATGGACTCCTTAGCACATAACCAGACTTGGGACTTATTCAGGTTGCCTGTAGATAAAACAACATTGCAGAATAAATGGGTTTACATGGTGAAGGAAGAAGATGGAGGAAAACAGAGGTATAAAGCTAGACTTGTGGTGAAAGGTTTTGCACAGAAAAAGGGTATAGAATTTGATGAGATATTTTCTCCTATTGTGAAAATGACTTCAATCATAACTATTCTAAGTCTAGTAACTGCCGAAGATTTACATCTTTAGCAGTTAGATGTAAAGACAACCTTTCTCCATGGGGATTTGGAGGAAAAGATATATATGCAGGAGCCATAAGGATATGAGGTAAAAGGGAAGGAGAAACTTGTGTGCAGCTTGAAGAAGAGCTTGTATGGCTTAAAACAGGATCCAAGGCAGTGGTATCTAAAATTTGACAGGTTTATATCTGAACAAGGTTATACTAGGTGTCACTCTGATCATTGTGTTTATCTAAAAAGGCAAAATGATGGCAGCTATATTATATTGTTATTGTATGTAGATGACATGCTTGTTGTAGGTTCTAACATGCAGGAGATAAATGTGCTCAAAAGAAAATTGGAAAGCTCATTTGCAATGAAGGATTTGGGTGTTGCAAAACAAATCCTTGGTATGAGAATAACTAGAGACAAGAAGAATCGCAAATTAACATTGTCTCAGAGTGAGTACATAGAAAAGGTGTTGAAAAGGTTTAATATGGAGAATGAAAAACCAATTGGTATACCTTTGGCTAGCCATTTCAAATTAACTAAGGAGGCGTGTCCCAAGACTCAGGAAGGAATGGCTCATATGTCTAAAGTTCCATATGCATCAGTAGTTGGAATCTTAATGTATACAATGGTCTGCACAAGGCCTAATATTTCACATGAAGTGGGAGTTGTAAGAAGGTACATGAACAATCCAGGAAAAGAAAATTGGATGGAAGTGAAGTGGATTCTCAAGTATTTGAGACGTACAACAAATCAAGCATTATGCTTTGGCGGTTCAAACATTTCTCTACAAGGATATGTTGATGCAGATATGGCAGGTGATAGAGATAACAGGAGGAGCACTATAGGATATGTATTTACCGTAGGTGGAACAGCTGTTAGTTGGGTTTCAAAAATCCAAAGTGTTGTTGCACTTTCAACAAAAAAAGCAGAGTATGTTGCTGCTACAAAGGTTAGGAAAGAAATGATTTGGTTACAAAGGATTCTGGATGAATTGGGTAAGAAGAAGGAGTTGGGTAGGTTATACAGTGATAGGCAGAGCGCCATACATCTTGCAAAGAACTCTGCATTTCATTCCAAGACTAAACATATACAGCTCAAGTACCATTTCATACGATTAGCATTGGAAGATGGACAGTTGAAGCTGGAAAAGATACACACTAGCCAGAATCCTGCAGATATGCTAACAAAAGTTGTAACCAAGGAGAAACTAAGAATATGCTCAGTTTCAATTGGTCTTCAAGTATGATGAAGAAGATGAGAAACAACCAAGTCCAAAGTGGAGTCGTTATCTAGCAAATGAAGCAATGGTGGAGTTGCTATAATCAATCTCCAAGTGGCATATTGTTGGGTGTGGAACTTGATTATCTTTTGTATTCAAAGGTTTTAGCCAGATGTATACCCCAGGAAGATTGTACACCCCTCCACATGGGGGGCTAATCCCCCTCGGCTGGGGGGTCTCGGGGCCAGCGGTCCCCCGGTGGGGGTTCGGGGGCAGTGCCCCCAAAGCTAAAAATAGATGTAAAGTTGCCTTGTAAAAGTCTAGTAATTTCTAGTCAACCTGGGCCATTCATTAGGCGGATGATTTGATGGTAGAAGTTATGGTTAATTTAGGGTTTTTTGCCCTAGAAGGCAAACCCTCACTATATATCAGGGAATTTTATTATGTCTAGATATATCTGTATTCTGAGTGAGGAAGAGAGAGGAGATTGAGAGCGAAGAGGGTGTTATAGCGGATCTGATGTAGGTTCTATCTCTTCACTTTGCTGGATAATATAATAAAATAAGGACTAGCTGTTTCTCCGTAGATGTAGCCAAACTGGGTGAACCACGTATATCTGTGTCTCTCTTGTTTTATGTGTTTTCTGTGTTTATATTTCTGTAGTATTTTGTGTTCCATTGCTCCATAATATATAATTTTCTAACAAATCTGACAAAAATGGCTTACAAAAGAGTCATTTGGTAAAAACAAACTACTTTTCACTATTTTACCTCATAGCTAAAATTTGACCCTCGTGGATTCGAAATTTCAACGGTCGACTGTAGAAATATCAGTAGCTTGTCAGTAAATTCGTCCCGTCCAGGTAAGCTCTAATCCTTTTCCTGCATTTTTGCATAGATAATTTGTCGTTTTTTATGGTTTGAGCCACCTTGAAGGAAGGTTTTAGGACCGACGTATGTGCGACAGTTGTCACGAGTCACCAGCCTGTGACACAGGTAAGTTCCATCTACAGATAGAGGCAACCCCTCTAGCCCTAGAGTGGGTCTAGTCACTGCAAAGACAATACCAAAAAAAATTTCCTTAGAAATTTGGTGTTATGAAGATCTACCTTCAATCTAATGTTCGATGAAGTCGTTGTCGTGTTTCTCCAGCTCTTTGTTCTACTAGTCGTTCATACTTGAAAACAACATGTAGAGAAACACCAAAAACACAAATAGAAAACAACAAAACAATCTACTTGAAGAGTCAAGGAAGCTTAAGATATTGACATATAATTTAACGCGTGATATAGGAAACAAGCTATTGGTTTGTATTAATATAAATCAAAGTAAACTTAAAACCGGGCCTTGACATCATAAGCTTCCTTGAAGGGTCCTACCAGTATGTCTCCGTAAGAATTTACTTGTGAACTGTCTCCCAAGGGAACATATCCACAACATTGTCCAACCTTACTTGGATGAGCTTCCCATGCATTCTCATAAGCACCAAGATCACCCAGACCATCTTCGGTAGATTTTTCTGCACTGTAGACATTATAACATTCGTTAAACCCGCATAAATGTGTTTTCTGCATAGAATCTGGATGAATCCTCGGCTTCATCGTTTCCAAGGATGGTATTCACCTTGATTCATTAAAGGTCAAGGCCATTGTAAATTTACCCCCTCCATCTTCACTGCACCAACTCCATAGCCTGCAACGAAAGGAAAATTTTCTTTGTAGTTTTATACCCAATTATGTTGGGCTAGCTACAGGATTTACCCGATTTCTCAAACAAGGAATGCCCTTTGTATAGGATGAGGTGGCCAAAAAATATTTGGATGATCTCAAGGCCATCCCTGTAAACGCTCCTTTGTTTCACCCTCCAGATTGTTATCAAGATTACTTCCTTTACCTAGATGTGGCCCTTAGCACCATTGCTATGGTCTTGGTCCAAGACAATGCCAAAGGCCACAAACATTTTATCTTGTACCTATGACACATATATGTTCCCTCTAGCCCTAGAGTGTGTCTAGTCACTGCACAAACAATACCAAAGAAAATTTCCTTAGAAAGTTGGTGTTATGAAGACCTACCTTCAATCCGACGTTCGATGAAGTCCCTGTCGTGTTTCTCCAGCTCTTTGTTGTACTAGTCGTTCATACCTGAAAACAACATGTAGAGAAACACCACAAATGAAAATAAAAAACAACCAAACAATCTACTTGAAGAGTCAACGAACCTCAAGTTATCGACATATAATTTAATACACGATATAGGAAACAAGCCATTGATTTTTATTAATATAAATCAAAGTAAACTTACAACTGGGCCTTGACGTCATAAGCTTCCTTGAAGGGTCTTGTTAGTATGTCTTCATAAGAATTTACTTGTGAACCATCTCCCAAGGGAACATATCTCTCTCTTCTGTCCAAAAGGGTTGATACTAGAAAGCTCTCAAGCCGACTCTACTCAAGCATCTCTCAAATCAAAATACCAATGAGGCTACTTCCACACTCCAATAACACTCTCTACCTTTACTCCTCGCTTAGAAACTTGAAACTATCAAATTACATCTAGTTTTCATTCCATTACATCCAAGCTAGCTGATGTTATTCATGGAGGAGATAGTTATAGGAGGGAGAGCTCCCATAAGAGAAGGAAGGAAGAGCTTATCTCTTAAGGAGGTTGCACAAAAGGTGGAACAACTATCCCAAAGGAGAAAAGAGATCTCAACCGACCCAGTAACCAAGCTTAGGACTGCCCATGAAGCCATTTCATCTAGAAGTTTCAATGAGTTATTGAAAAAGAAGCCAAATCTGGCTCATCGCGGGTGAAACATAGGGATAGAGTGAAGACTTCACTAGCGCTAGTGTTAACTTCTCAATCTTTGCGAGGAGGATAATGAAATGAGACACTCTTCTTGAGATTGCAAGGAAGGTAATGACACATAGCTGGCAACATGACACAACAAAGATGTCAGTAACATGGACTGGCAGTATCCAAGATCAGGGAATGCAGAGTTACTGACAAATTACTATGTAACACTACCTTAGTCGTAATCTCCTTGACACTGAAACATGTCACACACATGTCGAGAAGTTGGTTTTGGTTGTCGTTGAGGTTGTTCAACGCTTTTAGTACTACATCCTTTTGCACTAGTTAACCTGGTGGTTAGAAGGGGGGTAGAGCCCCCCTTTGTTGCATCGATTGCATAGTGGGGTGGGGTGGTCACAAGAGGTTTGAGGGGTGCAAGTAACCCCACTCTATGGGGTCTGGGGTAGTGCCCTGAATTTTTTTGTTTTTGGACCCTATATTAGGTTGGGCGGACCTACCTAAGGTTTTGTGCATGATGTTTTGCACATGATTTTGGACGTGATGGTTTTCGGTCCATGGTTTTGGATGCGATGGTTTTCGGTCCATGGTATTGGATGCTTCAACGTGTATAAATATGTATTGTAAAATTGAAAGGAACATAATGAAAAATCAAGCTGGTAGTCTCGGTTTTGGGATCCAGGGGAAAATGTCTATGTATATGTGTTTTATGTGTTATTATATTGCATTATTTATTTTCTATGTTTCAAAATTTGTATGTAGGTAATTTATATACGAGGTTAAAACCTACATTTGGTATCAGAGCTATTTTGGCTTCAAGGGGATGCCTTTATAACTGAGGGGTTTCACTCGGGCCTGTGGTAGACCCTGTTCAGTGGGAGATCTATGAGATCGATTCTGGTGGTGAAGGAAGATGGCAGGCAGTTGAAAGATAGAGATCGAGAAATTTAATGGTTAGAGTTTTAAGTTGTGGAAACTCAAGATGGAGGATCTGTTTGTGGATAAATATTAGTGGATCGCGGTATATCTGGGTACTAAACCAAGGGAATTGTCTGATGAAGAATGGAAGAAGTTTGATCGGAAGGAAAGGAGAAAAATATGATTGTGTGTCTCAGATTCAGTATTACTGAATGTATCAGGGGAAGCCACGACGAAGGCTTTGTGGGACAAGTTAGGGACTTTGTACCAATCTAAGTCTCGGGTGAATAAACTGTTCCTGTGGAAAAAGCTGTATAACCCGAGGATGAAAGATGGAGACTCAGGGACAGAGCATCTGAACGCATTTAATATTGTGGTAAGCCAGTGATTATCTGTTGATATTAAAATTTCAGATGAAGATAAGTGCATCAGTTTATTGTGTTCTCTACCAGATTTGTGGGATAGTCTGGTTATTACAATAGGTAGAAATACAACTACCTTGCAGGTTGATGAAATAGTCTCATCCTTGCTGACAGAGGAAATGGGACGGAAAAATATGGAGAGCTAGAATGGTGATGCCTTGTCTGTATGAGGATGGTCCCAGAATAGAAACAAAAATAAGTCATCAAGTGGGAGATCTAAATCTAGAGGGAGATATAAATCTCTAGGAAAACTTGTAAGGTGGCGTGCTGGAAATGTGGAAAGGAAGGGCACTACAAAAGGGACTATAAATCCAAAGCTCTTGGTAAAGGAAAGGGATCTAATGATGCTCATTCCACATAAGCAAAAACCACCTCAAATGAAGGTGCGGATGTGTACGTGGCTTCTTCAGGTACACATGTAGATCATGAGGCATGGTTTATTGACTCAAGTGCATCCTTTCACCTCACTCCCCATAGAGAGTGGTTCTGCGAGTATGATAAATATGATGGTGG
This sequence comes from Pinus tabuliformis, assembly GCA_031772625.1. NCBI lineage: Eukaryota > Viridiplantae > Streptophyta > Pinopsida > Pinales > Pinaceae > Pinus > Pinus tabuliformis. The sequence continues at coordinate 769,817,061 of CM062815.1, forward strand.
TGATGTCTTCTTGGGGAATGAAAGGTGTTACAAACATATTTGGGCACATCAACCCTAAACTTATATGTCGACAAACTAGGGCTTATCAACCCCTAAAAGAGTTGCTTCACACCCTAAAGGAGCATAATCATCTGATTACGTCATTCCCCAAAAGTTCCATCTGAGAAACCATCTAGAAATTGCCTAAACTGAACCATACTGACTGCTCCACTGGCAAAGTGTGATGCATACTGAGTGGTACACTGCCAGGGTGTGATGCATACCGATTAAGCCTTCTATAGGGTGGCATAGGTGAGGATGGACAAATGTCTGAGACAATTAGCTAGGTGGTCCCCCATGGAATCTTCTAGAAACTTTTCCTGGGCCACTTGCCTCTTTGAATTTGCTCAAGGATAAATAAGAGATCTAAGAAATCTACAAATGGAACCAAGTGTAACAAGTGGAATGACACTAATCAAACCCCATGGATGACTCACACCCTTGTACACATCTATAAATGGATCCCTCATTTAAGAGATCTGGCGGCTGGAATTTTGTGAATTGCAAGGAAGTGCTGATAGCTTGTAATTGAGGAAAGAGCATTGTATTGTTCGTGTGATCTTGATATTTCATGAAGTGAAGAGGGATTGAAGCTGGGAGGATGATGCTGGATCAAACAATTGGGTTATAATTCTCCCTTCTATTAAGAAAGTTATTCAAGTTTTCTTCCATATGATTGTGCAATTGTGAATGTTATCATTTGTGAATGCTATCATTTGTTCATTGTATATATGATTCTGTAATGTTTATGTTGTAATAGATCATGATGCTTTGATGGTTATTTGTTGCTGTACTTGTGCAGGTAATCTCCAAGTGTGTTAAGTAAAGGGAGGAGTTGAAACCTCTATCAAAGGGGAGAGAGATCAATCAAGGGATTAAGTGGAAGTTCCAAGTTGGTTCCATTATCTTTCTCTTATCTGTTACACATAGAAGAAATCATTGGATTGCTTTAAACTGTTGTTTCTAGGGTAGCTGCCAAACCTAGAGGGCTAGTCGTTCGACAAGACACTAGTTTTCCCAAAAACAAGTTGGAGGCTCCATTGGGGAAGAACAAATGTTTGTTTGTTGTTATTGTTTGTTTTATAAACATTAGACAGAGTCTGAAGTCAGCCAGGTAGTCTTTGAACTGCTCTTGCTCTGTAATTGCATCGTAGATGAATGCTGCTTCAGTTAATCTCTGGTTTAGTTTATGAATTAAACAATTGACTTGAAAGCACATCTAGATGCCCTTTTGGTAGCTCAGTAACCTCTCAAGACATTCCTTCATACTTTTCTCTTTATTGTTCATCAAAAACCAGCTTAACTCTTTGAAAATAGCTGCACATCTGAGCCAAAACCCATTTCAGTTGCACTCCCTGGACCATCGCATTGTCTTCCACTGTAACCCAGTATGCATCACACCTCCCGAGTGTAGTAATTTCGATGCATCTCTGTTTCTGTGAAGCCCAGGTGCGATGACTGACTGATCTCTTTTTCCATTCTAGAAATTGAGGGTTTTTGACCTTGTTTTAAGTTTTATTTAGTTGTTTTGTTGCAAATGAACAATGCCTCTTTACTGTAGCTTACTTGAATCACCTTGATTAGCCTCATTTAGATTAGGATTAGTGAATGTTTTTGGTGTGTTTGTTCATCATTTACAATCATTTGTCGAAAATTTGTTTAAATCGATTTGTCGCTTTGGTACGAAAAGTGTCATAATTGCCGTTTTTGTGTCGAAAAGAGAAGTGTCGTGAATTCTTCCTTCCCTTGATAATCGATTGAACTTTTATTCATGTATTTGGTTTGATTTTTTTATATTAGAAGTTTCGAAAGCAATTTTATTCAAAATTGAAAAGTTTCGTTTAGTCTTCCTTTCTCTTTTGAAGAAGAAAATGTTGAAAATGTCATTTTGAGTAAAATATTTCAGATCTTTGTTGCATTTAGTTTTCCTTTTTGGCATTCTTCACATTAAGGGGAACGAAAACAAATACAAGCATTTGCATTTAGGATTTTTTTTAGATTTGTGTGCGAAAACATGATTTAGGAAAATTCACTAGTGTGTGCTCTTTGCTCTTTGTTTGAAAGAATTGTAATCTTCTTTCCCTAGTAGCTAGGATTTTCATTGCTCAAAATAAACAAAGATTGTTTGTCATTGTAGATTGCATTTTAGGAATTTCAAATCATCATCATGCGGTGAAGCATTGAAAGGAAAACTCTAAATAAGATCAACTTTAAAATGAATTTCAATGAATCTAAAAATTCTTTGGAACTTTACACAACATATCTAGAGGTCTAGGCTAGAGACATATTCCGGCGTCACTGAAACTAGTGGCTATCATTTTCATTGAAGGTTGAGTGATTCCTCCTCCTTAATCGACAAGTGCTAGCATGGACTTGTGCTCCTCGTACATTGCGTATATATTGGGAGACCATAATAGGATTATATCCTTTATACATAGAAAGCTGAGTTTGCTGCCCTATTGACCACAATGCACTGAACAAAACATTCAGGAAGATTGACTACCATACATAATTCCTTGGTAATTTCTCTTTAATTTATTGCCAAGGTGTATATTGTAGTTTTGTGATTGGTTTGGTAATCCCTTTGTATAGATTTTCCAGAGTATTCACTTTCATTCCTCTTCGACTCTTTAAAAGAAAAGGTCCATCTGAGCACTTTTCCTTTCAGGCTCATTAAAAGTCAAAGGAGACTAGAGTCATCTTTATTTTTTTATCGACTCTTAAAAATTGAAAAAGCAAAGTTGTGTCAAAGTGTCATTAAAATTAATTGAATTTGGAATAACATCGTTGTTCCTTATTTGATCTTAGGTTGAGATATATGGCGACGAATCTAATGTCCATTGGTCAAGGAATCCATTTTGAGGGGAATCCTAGTCCTTTTCGCTATTGGGGAAATATTGGTGCTCCTTATATGGCTACATTGTCCCTTCCGAGAATTACCATTGGCCTACCAATATGGCTATTTTCAACCTCTGTGGTTCAAAATGCTGTCATTTCTCCGTAGTCGAATACGCCTTCAACTGGACAAAATCAACCTCTAGTTGATCTTGAATTTGACCCTTCGCCTTCTTCCTCATTTGTTTCTCCCTCCCCTTCTTCCTCTTCACTTGGTGAAAGTAGTGATACTAGTAACCAGGTGGTTGAGAAGTAGAAGAAAGGGAAGGAAAAGAAGAAGAAGCCAATTCAGTGAGGGGGAAACCAAGTAACCATTGCTTTGAATGCAACATCTGATGAAAATCCGCCCATTAAACTTCCCAAACCCAAATTTCCATGCATAATTTCTGTAGGAGGCCATTTTCATCAAGATTGCCCTTAGTTTCCTCAGATCTTGAAAGAATAGTCTCCCCATTCACACCATCCCGTGTCATCAACTTCTAGAGATCATGTTGGTAACACACCTTCAACTAGTGATAGTAAAGTTCATGGACATAGGAGAAAGGTTAAGTTTCCATGTAAGTTATGTGAAGGTAACCATTCCCTTCACCTTTGTCCCTTTTTGGATGAAGCCAAAAGAGTGTTAGATAACCGTCCTGCTTCACCGCAGTGACTCCCATCTGGTTACAAGAAACTCTCCCTGAGTCCTTCACTAGTTGAAGAGCCGACAGACTTAAATCAACTGTCGATCGAAACCACTCTCTCTGAAAGTGAATCTTATGAGTCTATACTCGACCAAAGTCAATAGTTCGAGGTAACAGTTGACCCAATTTCACCTTCAACTAATCGTACCTTTCCTGAAGAGAGTGGAAATGATACCATTCAAGTTCTTTTTGTTAGTTCGGATTCCAACGAACTTGGAGGCAATCCACTTGTTCCATCTAGACAGGAGGAAAACCCTCTAGTTCTCATAACTCAAGGGGTTAATTCCCCCGTTTCTTCGGTACCTCCTCCAAGTAGTCTAGTCACTTACTTCAATTGGAATTGGCTAGCAAGATTCTGCCTTCCTTCTTATGTATCTTTTTGGATCATAACACAAGTTTGTAAAATGATCATGTCTGGCTCTATTATAGATGAAGATGCATCAGTGAGTATCCTTTCCTCAACTGCTTGGAAAGAGCTTGGTTCGCCACTGCTTATGCATGTTACGCAAAATCTGTTACACTTTAACAAAGGAACCGGTCGACTGTTAGGGATCCTTCCTAAGTTACTGATCACTTTGTGAGGGAAAACCATTCATATAAACGTGATGATAGTCCTATGACTGTTAGATTACAATTTACTTCTTGGGCACGACTACGTTTATAACATGGAAGCTATTGTTTCAACACTCTTCTGAGTGATGTGTTTCCCGCATGAAGGCAAGATATTCACCCTTGACCAGCTTTCATTTCCCAATACAAACATAGCTCCAAGTCAATCATCATCCCTAAATGGTCCATTTACATCAACGATATCACTTGAATCTTCATTCCATCCACCTGATAACCACGGGTAGTCTAGTGAATGTAATGCATCTTGGGGGGCATGCACCTAGTTGTAAAGATAAGTTTCCTTGTAGGTTATGTGATTGTTCTAACACACCATTCACCTTTGTTTATTCTAGACAAAGCCAAGGAGGTGTTTTATCTATTTTTGAAGAAACCGTCCCGCCTCACCACAGTGATTTCCATCTGGTTACAAGAGACTTTCCCTTTCATCATGCTGGGGGTATGCAAACCATTTCAAGCATAGTTTTTCATTTCGAGCTTGTGTAAAAATGAAACTGAATCCAAGCATAGTTTTTCGTTTTGAGCTTGTGTAAAATTGAAACTAAAGTTCAAGCATAGCTTTTCATTTCAAGCTTGTGTAAAAATGAAACTGAATCCAAGCATAGTTCCCCATGGTTCAATCTTGTCTAAAAATGAACCCATTAACCTTTGTGATTGCCATTCTATCAAACTTTTGATCCTTGGTTGTGTACATCCCATCACCACCATCCTTTTGGCCGATCATACGCTCTCAATTGGTTGCTTTACCCTTTTTTCAGGAATATTGGCAATAAGTGGTCTTATTAGCTAGCCTCTTCATAGAATTCAACATGTTTTGAGAAGTTCCAAAATCAACGAAACTAGTTGCTACCCTAGACACCACTCATTCCTCAAAATATGGTCCTCTTTAAACCCTTTTCAGACTTGTTAAATATCAGAAAGATTGTCAAGCGCTTGTCTTTTTCAGCTTGTTAAAGTGATTGGAAAAGTCATCCCTCCTATATGATTTTATACTTTTTCGGAGGCAAGGGATTATCTTACGAAGAAGTCGAGCGCTTGTCTTTTTCAGCTCGTTAAAGTGATTGGAAAGGTCATCCCTTTTGTATTATTTTATCCTTTTTCGAACGTGAGGGACTATTTTATGAAAAAGAACTTATGGAGTTTCATTTTCATCCCTTTTCAAGCTCTCTAAACATGAAAAGGACCAAGTTATCCTTGCCGTTAAACTCATTAAAACAATAGTGACAAACTTGTCCATTCTAGACAAGACCGAGTTTCACTATCGCTAGACTCATTAAAACATAGCGACAGGTTTGCCCGAAGTGCAAATTATAGAACAAGCATATGTTATCCTCCTCAAGATTGAAAAAAATGAAGAGGTACTGGTTAGAAATGACTGGGGAAAAAAGGGAAAAACCTTGAAGAATTTATGGTAGAAAGTTGCTCTTGAACATGACACTTTCACTTCATCACCATTATTGAGTTGGGTTAGGTTATTCTGTTCACCGGTCATCTCCCCATTGGTATTTCATACCATCCATCTTTTGGGGTTAACGCTACCAATTCATTTAGTGTCACTGACATGTTCAAGAGAAGTCATTCAGTTGAGAAACCACAATCTAGTTAATGTCCCATCCACTACAATACCTTCAACCTTCATTTTTTATGACCACCATTCCTGAACCTTGTGTCATCATTTCATTTTCACCTCCAGAAATCATTTGCTTCGTTTCGTGTCATAGATGTGGGATACATCAAGGCCCTCCTACGATGAGTCACTTCTTGTCGAAATCAGCTCATTATCCAAGAAGTTGACTTAGAAACACCCCTTTCAGTGCTTTGAAACTTGCATACATCAATGGCAAGTTTCTCACTTCCGGCGATAGGCTGACATCAATAGCCTTCGACCGAAATATTTTGCATGGTGTTTGACATCGGATCATATATTCACACCACATGAATTTTACTATAGTACCTTGAGGGTCATTATCATTATTTTTTATTCCTCTCGCATCTGTTAACATCTCACATTATTGGCTGGTAATCAGGTGATGTCTTTCCATGTTTGACTTCAGAACATCTCTTTTCACGGATTGACTTGTACATCTAGTGAATATTGAACAAGTTTGAAGACCTTAGATCTAGTTTCATCCATCCGGGATGTGATATATTCAGGGACATAAAAACATCAAATGTACAAAGGCTCTACACAAATGGTCATCCTAACCATGGATGATGATTCTATATCTGAAGATTCACCAGTCTCCATCTGCAGATGACTATCTGATCTATGTACATGAAATGAATTTATAAAGATGAGCATGGGAATGCCTACCTTAGCTAGATCATGAAATTTATATTATGATGATGTATTGTATTGTAACTTATGCAGGTCACCTTCCAGTTCAAAAATTCGGATCCTCGTGATAAAGCATTCACCCGACATCAATATTTACGACTTCATGCTTTAGGGGGAAACTGTTATATACATATTTGGGCACATCAACCCCAAACTTATATGTCAATAAAATAGGGCTCATCAACCCCTAAAAGAGTTTTTTCATGCCCTAAAGGAACATAGTCATCTGATTACATCATTCTCCAAAAGTTCCATCTGAGAAACCATCTAGAAATTGGCTAAACTGAACCATACTGACTGCTCCACTGGAAAAGTGTGATGCATACTGAGTGGTACACTGCCAGGGTGTGATGCATACTGATTAGGCCTTCTATAGGGTGCGATGGGTGAGGATGGACAAATTTCCGAGATAGTTTTCTAGGTGGTTTCTCCTGGAATCTTTTAGAAACTTCTCCTGTGCCACTTGCCTCTCTAAATTCGCCCAAGGATGAATAAGATATCCAAGAAATCTCCAAATGGAACCAAGTGTAACAAGTGGAATGACACTAATCAAACCCCATGGATGACTCACACCCTTGCACACATCTATAAATGTATCCCTCATCTAAGAGATCTGGAGGTTGGAATGTTGTGAATTGCAAGGAAGTGTTGATAGTTTGTAATTGAGAAAAGAGCATTGTATGGTTGGTGTGATCTTGCTATTTCATGAGGTGGGAGGATGATGCTGGATCAGACAACTGGGTTGTAATTCTCCCTTCTATTAAGAAAGTTCTTCAAGTTTTCTTCCATATGATTGTGCAATTGTGAATGTTATCATTTGTGAATGCTATCATTTGTGAATGATATCATTTGTTCATTATATATTTGATTATGTAATGTTTATGTTGTAATAGATCACGATGCTTTGATGGTTCTTTGTTGTTGTACTTGTGTGGGTACTATCCAAGCATGTTAAGTACAGGGAGGAGTTGCAAGCTATGTCAAAGGGGAGAGAGATCAAGTAAGGGATTAAGCAAAAGTTCCAGGTTGGTACCATTATCTTTCTCTTATCTGTTACACATAGAATAAATCATTGGATTGCTTTAAACTGTTGTTTCTAGGGTAGCCGCCAAACCTAGAGGGCTAATCGTTTGACAAGACACAAGTTTTCCCAGAGACAACAGGAAGGCTAGAATTGTTGGTTGCGGAAAAGTAAAGTTGAAGTTGCAAGGTGGAAGGGTTGGAACACTTCTGGGTGTTTTGCATATTCCTGCATTAGCTAGAAATCTAATTTCTATAAGCAAGCTGGATGATGTGGGTGTAAAAATAGTGTTCAAGAAGGGTACCTGCAAAATGGTTCAGGGAGCACTAGTATTGATTTGGGGAGTTCGTATTGGAAATTTGTATAAGCTACAAGGTAGCACTGTTATTGATGGGTACAATAGTTCTGTGGTTCCTGAAAGTGGAGCCAAAAATCTAGTGGTCTCTAGAGAGAAGACCATGCCATGGCGTCAAAGGCTTGGACATATTGGAGAGAAGGGCCTTCGAATACTTCATGGTAAAGGTATGGTAGAAGGTATGAGTAATAGTTCTTTGGATTTTGATTTCTGGGAAAAATGTGTATATGGGCAGAAGAATCGGGTGAGTTTCCCATCTGGTGGTAAGAGGGCGAAAAATATATTAGAGCTTGTGCACAGTGATGTGTTTGGACCTATGAAGGTTCCATCACTGAGTAAGTTTGTGTACTATGTATCATTTATAGATGAATTCTCAAGGAATACATGGTTATATTTTATTAAGAAGAAATCTGAAGTCTTTGACAGGTTTAAAGAATTTAAGGCTCTGGTGGAAAACTAGATAGAGAAGGAGAAAAGGGTGCTGAGGATAGATAACAGTGGAGAGTTTTGCAGTAAGGAATTTGAAGAATTTTGTAAGAAGTGTGGTATAGCATGACAGAAGACTACTCCATATACACCTCCGCAAAATGGAGTTGCGGAAACAATGAACAAGATGTTGATAGAAAGGGAAAGAAGCATGCTCAGCGGTGCCGAGTTAGGACAAGAATTTTGGGTAGAGGCGGCAAAGACTGCATTTTACCTGGTCAACAAATCACCTTCATCAGCATTGGAAGATAAGACTCCATAAGAGGTATGGACTAGTAAGAAGCCTTCTCTTTCACAGCTGAGGGCATTTGGATGTGATGCATATTTACATGTTCCAAAGGAGAAAAGAACCAAGTTGGATAGTAAATCTGAAAAGTGCATCTTTATTGGGTATAAGGATGGTTTAAAGGGTTATAAGCTTTAGAACCTAGTAAGAAGGAAGGTTGTGTACAACCGAGATGTGGTGTTCAGAGAGGTGAAAGATGTTATTAAACATGAAGTCCAACGAAAGGAACCTCAGAAGATATAGTTTGAGCTAAAGGAGGATGAATCAGACTCTACAGCAAAGGAGGAATCAGAAGATGAAGAGCCACAAACTCGTGGTGTTAGAAGATCAGTTCGAGAAAGAAGGTAGCTAGAAAGGTATATTCCATCTGATTTCTATTCAAATTTTGATTTATCTATTACTGATGATGATCCCAGAACTATGAAAGAAGCAGTAGATTCAGAGGATGGAAAACTCTAGAAAGAGGCCATGGTTGATGAAATGGAATCTTTGCACAAAAATAAGGCTTGGAATCTAGTGGAGTTATTGACTGGAAGGAATCCCATTGGCAGCAAATGGGTGTTCAAGAAGAAGAAAAATGCAGAAGGAAAAGTGGAGAAATAAAAATCTCGGCTGGTAGCAAAAGGTTATTCCCAAGTGCCGGGAATTGATTTTGGTGATATTTTTTCTCCTATTGCGAAGGTAACTTCTATTAGATTACTTTTATCTATTGCTGCTGCTTTTGATTTTGAGGTAGAACGAATGGATGTGAAGACAACATTTCTTCATGGGGATCTAGAAGAGGAGATCTACATGAAGCAACCTGAAAGTTTTGCAATGAAGGGTAAGAAAGAACTGGTATGCAAGTTAAAGAAGTATTTGTATGGGTTAAAATAGTCACCAAGGGCGTGGTATTAGAAATTTGATACATTTATACGGGGACTTGGCTTCACCAGAAGAAAAGTAGATCACTGTGTGTATTTTAAATTAATTAGTGACCTTGTTATTATCTGGTCTTGTATGTGGATAATATGTTGCTGGTTGGAAATGACATAGAAATTATCCAGGATTTGAAGATCCATTTGTCCTCCAAATTCAACATCAAAGATCTTGGTGCTACAAACTATATTTTGGGCATGGAAATTAAAATAGAATGGACAAAGATGAAGCTCTCGTTAAACCAGAGGAAGGATTTCGAGACAATATTGTAGAGGTTTAATATGCAGGATAGTAAACCAGTGAAGTTCCTATTCATGTAGGTGTAAAGTTATCTACTGAACAGTGTCCCAAGACACAAGAAGAGGAAGAGGACATGTCCTGTGTTCCATATGAAAGTACAGTCAGTAGCTTGACGTATGCAATGGTCTATACTAGACCAAACATTACACATCTAGTGGGAGTATTGAACAGGTTTACGTCAAAACTAGGGAAGGAGCACTAGACAATAGTGAAGTGGGTTTTTAGGTATTTGCGTGGCACTAGTGATTATGGTTTGTGCTACCAAGGAAGACCAGGATTACACAGAGTGTTGGATATTCATGGATTTGTTGATGCAGACTGGGTTGAAGATCTGGATCAAAGAAGATCTACAAGTGGGTATGTGTTTAACCTATTTGGAGGTGCAGTCAGTTGGATGAGTAAGAAACAATCCGTAGTGGCACTATCAACTACAGAGGCAGAATACATGGCAACCACTCATGCAAGCAAGGAAGTAGTTTGGTTACAAAGATTGTGTTCAAGAATGGGGTTAGTACAGGGAGCTATAAGGATAGACTATGTCAGCCAAAGTGCAATTTTCTTGGCAAAGAACCCTGCATATCATTCAAAGACAAAGATAATTAATGTTCAGCATCACTTTGTGAGCAATATGATAGAAGACAAAATGGTGTTGCTGGTAAAGGTGGACACTTTGAAGAATACTACAGATGCATTGACAAAATATATGAGCTCTAATAATTTCTCTTGGTGTAGAGAAACAATGGGCATTGCAGGGTTGGATAAATGACTAAGATCTCATGTGGCCACCTGTGGAAAGAAAACAACAAGCTGGAGAATGTTGGGTTGTGTTATATTCTTTCCATGACTAGCCCATGTAGTTAACCGGGGGGTTAGAAGGGGGGTGGAGCCCCCCGTTTGTTTCATTGATTGCGTAGTGGGGGGGGGGTGTCACAGGGGGTTTGAGCAGTGCAGGTAACCCCACTATATGGGGTTCAGGGCAACACCCTGGAAAAGTTTATTTCTGGACCCTATATTAGGTTGGGTGGACCTACTTATGGTTTTGTGCATGATTTTTCGTACATTGTTTTGGACGCAATGATTTTTGGTCCAAGGTTTTGGATGCGATGGTTTTCGGTCCATGGTATTGGATGCTTCAGCATGTATAAATATGTATTGTAACATTGAAAGGAACATAATGAAAAATCAAGCTGGTAATCCTAGTTTTGGCATCTAGGGGAAATCTCTGTGTATATGTGTTTTATGTGTTATGCTCTTGCATTACTTATTTTCTGTGTTTTAGAATTCGTATGTAGGTAATTTTTGTATGAGGTTGAAACATACATAGTCATAATCTCTTCGACACTAAACACGTTACACACATGTCAATAATTTGGCTTTGGTTGTCATCCAGGCTATTCAACGCTTTCAGCACTACATCCTTTTGTGCACGACTACAGTGATTTCTAAATGCAACCCCATGACCTATATCCTGACTCGTCAGTTTCTGGGGGGGAAATATTCTAAATGGATCGTGATCCTACAAGAATTTGATTTGGTATTTACAACTGCCAAATCTAAGAATTCACTCGTTTTCACTAAATTGATTTGTTCCCTTCCCTCTAAGTCTCTCCCTACTCGTGCATATGAACAACTTTCAGATGAGACTCTTTTCTTGATTAACACCCTTGATCCATGGTATGGTGATCTCATCATGTATCTCCAAATGTCCACGGTCCAGTCCGCATTGACTAAGGATGATTGCCAAAGGATTCGGCATCACTCCTAACCCTATTGTATTATTGGTGATACTTTATACTATGTTAGTGTCGATTCAGTTCTTCATCGATACCTTCCGATTGAGGAAGCTGAAAGAGTTCTCAATGATTGCCACTCCGGGGCATGTGGTGGTCATATGTCTAGTTACGCTACCACTCAAAAAATCCTTCACGCTGGTTATTTATGGACGTCTATTTTTAAGGACTGCATCCTCATTGTTCGCAAATGCCATGAATGCCAAATTTACCAACGCAAGATGCGTGTCCCTTCGCTCACCTACACCTCTCCAGTATTGTTGATCCTTTTACCAAATAGGGCATTGATTATATGACATGTAACGCTCGTTCGGCTGGGGGGCATGGTTGTATTATCGTCGCTGTGGATTATTTCACCAAATGGGGCAAAGCAACGCCTACATACTCTATAAATGGTAAGATGGCGACTCAACTCCTTTTCAACCATGTTATTTCCAGGTTCAACATACCTCAAGCCATTGTCACAAACCATGGCTCTCATTTCAGAGATTACATGATGGCTAAGCTAAAATCCTCATTAGGCTTGTGCCACGATGGCTTGACCTCATATTACCCTTAGGCCAACGACCAATTTGAAGTCGTGAATAAGGTTTTGGTAATAATGCTTTAGCATACTAATGGGATGGACAAGTAAAATTAGCATCTCATGCTCTTTTTAGCTCTGTGAGCTTACCGAACCTCAACCAAAGATGCAACTGGTTTCACACCATTCTAGATGGTATATGGTATGGAAGCAACATTGCCGACTGAAGTCAAGATTCCTTCACTCAAGTTAGTTGTTGAACTCCTCCTCAAAAAATCACCTCTGGAGGAACACCTCTTATATTTAGAATGACTGGATGTGACTCGTTGTCTCGCTGCCTTGGTCATCGAAGCACAAAAGAAATGGGTCAAGTCCCAATTCGATTAGTTGGTCTCCCCTCACGTGTTCTTAGAGGGTGATTTGGTCTTACTATATGACCAAGCTAATGATAAGCTGGGGGCAGGCAAGTTCATGGGCCCTACATTGTGAAACATGTTTTGTAGGAGCCTATGAGCTTATTTATTATGAAGGAAATCCTATGGATAAGCCCCGAAATGAGCTTTACCTCAAGAAGTACTATGCTTAGTTCATCTTGCATGGTTACTTATGTACATTAGTGTGTCATTCATTTTTGTGCAGTGTGGTTTTGTGTGTTAGTTTTCAAACAAGTTTCATGTTTACTATGTTTTTCTTACTTTGCAGATGTCTGTGACTCCTCACATCTATTTCACTGATGGTGCTTGTTGTAGTACCCGGAACCTATCATCCATGGCATGGGATATTTATGACCCTAACGGTGAGTTGATTGAACTTCAAGGTATCTGTCTAGGTCGTACAACTAACAACATTTCTGAATACAGTGCAGTCATCGAACTATTGTCAGAAGCTATTTCTCTTGACATTAGAGAGTTGGTTGTCAACCTGGATTCATAGCTTGTTATCCTTCAACTCAACGGGAAATATTCCATAAGAAACCCTAAAATATTGAGAATGTATCTTTGTATTCATGTAATGGAAAGAAATTTTGATTACATTACATATCATCATATTCCTAGGCACATGAATACATTGACAGATGCATTACAAAACATTTATGAAACATGTGAAAGATAAAACAAACCATTTGTACCATATTAAGAAGGAAAATACAATATATATATATATATATATAGATATAGATATAGGGTGATAATGTTTGATACATTAGAACCTCAAAAATAATGTGTCCAAAATAACATCGGAGGCTCACAGGCCTCATATATCTGCAACACGTAGGCCTCAAAAAATGTAAGTGCTGGACCTAGGAACCAATTAGCATGGTGATAGTGGTAGCATGATATAGCTCGTGCAACAGGAGTCAGTAATCAACAAATCCGATTCGAGACTCCCATCGTGTGCCTCTGATACTAACGAGGAATGTCTCCTACCTGAGCATACTCCAGGATACCACGAGTCAACCCCTCAAGGTTCCTTGCAATGTCCTCCTCGTTGTCACTACCCTCCTGATAAGGAGTGACAACATCAATCGGGTGAGGGATGTGCTTGGCTATTGGGGACATCCTAGTAGGCCACTCTAGTCCAACATCTACATTAACAAGAGAAACGTGATAAGCACATATGTACTAAAAATAATTAAAAAATCTCAAAATTAAAAGTTTGATTTTTTATCTTCATCATCGAAATCCTCTCCATCTGGTAAGGGCGTGCCTGGATCTCGATCAAAGTCAGTGCCACTGTATGACCAGTCCTCCACGATGATATTTTGTTTTCATAGCCATGAAAAGAATGCAGGTTGGTATGACATGTGCTGACCCCAAGTGATCCTGGGCATTAAACGACTCTAGCGGGCCATTTGAGGATCACGTGGCATAGGAGGATCCACCTTAGTTAGCTGATACTAGAATAGTGCCACTCGTTCTGAGAAAAAGGTCACGAGCACAGATCCGAAGCAAAATTGCTTCAGATTCCCCGCCTTAGCTTTGGTCTGCTAGCAGTTTATGTTGATCTTCATGGCCTTTGCCTAGTTGAAGATCGTAGGTGCTATATAGTCGATAGCATATAGGAACTTTGACTTGTTGGTCTCATGTTCTTCTTTGTACCTCGTCACTCTGTTGATGGTCAACAGAAGCACTCTCAGTGTCAGATCTCGAACACTGGAAATATCAATCTTCCCATGTTAGCTCCCTATACTACTAGTGTAACCCCTTATTGTTATGAGTACACCCCCCTTAGTATATTTTTCTGCCCATGTAGTCCCCATATTGTTATTATTGTGCCCCATAGAAGCCCATTATTGTTATTGTTGTGCCCTTACATTATTATTGTTATGTCGGCTCTGATTATATTCTGACCCCTTAGACTCCTATATATAGAAAGGAGGTCTTTCCATTTGTATCATCAAAGAATTGTTCATTTGTGTAATGTAAAGGAGGTTTCCCCCTTGAAAACGATGAAATCTAAGGTGTTGATCTATCTTTTCTATATTTTTGTGAGCTGGTTTCATAACATTTGGTATCAGAGCCGTGGATTCTAGGGTTTCGCTGCTCCAAATAGGTCATCATTGAATTTTTGCTATAAATTTTTTTCTGTGACGTTTCAGAAGCAAAAAAAAAACATTTGAGAAGAAATCACATTGAACATCGGGTCTAAATTTTAGAGCTTTTCGCGCAATATTTGTGGAGATACGATTTGAGGAAGTTGGTCTTTTTGGAGACTCCTGAATTACATTCCAAACAAGTGACCTTGGGAAAATCATCATAACTTTTGTTATGAGCATCAGATTGCAATTTTGTAAGAAATTACAGAAAGAGGATAAACTATAGTTTCCTGTGTATATTTTGTAGACCTGAAGGTCAAAATAGTGACATGTGGCACTTCATACAAGTTCGCTCTTCTAAAAAGGTATATAATTATGTCATCTTGGGAGATTGTGCATAACTCTTTATTGGAGAATATAAATTAGATCAGACTGGTGGCATTGGAAAGAGGATGCAGAGGGTTACTGCAAATCACAATTTCAAAACTTAAAGATTCGAAAGTGCAGAGTTACAGTCATTTCAAGATCGAGCTCCTGAAATCAGGAAAATCCGATATGAGGAAGTTTGATGGGAAGGATCTAGTAAATTGGATACTACAAAGGGAGCAATATTTTGATCTACATGGTGTAACACTATTACAAAAGGTATGTATTGCATCTTCATATTTAGAATTGGATCAATTTTTATGGTATAAAGGGCTCTGTTCTCATAAAAAACTTGTTACGTGGTCAATTCTCACAGAGGAAATGATAGCACATTATGAGGATACAAATGGAAACACCTTCTTTAGAGCAACACCACAACAATTGGAAGAAAAAAGAGAAAAAGGGCTTTGTTACAAAGTGGAAAGCAAAATTATGGCAACAAGGAAGTCTACCCCTCACAACTATAAAGATGGAAGTGTTGGTTCCCCTAGCCTTCCACAACCTACAAGGGTTACACCACAACAATTGGAAGAAAAAAGAGAAAAAGGGCTTTGTTACAATTGTGATAACAAATACATTAAAGGTCGTAAGTGTGCTGAGAAGAAATTATTTTACATTGATTATGGAGAGGAGGAAGAAAATGATCAAGAAACGTCAAAAGAACGGTATATACGCTAGGAACCAACCCCAGAGAAAGAAGAAATGAATCTGACCATATCTTGTAAAGCATTGGAAAGAATTACCACTCCCAAAAATCTCAACATAGAAGGATATATGAAGAAGAAAAGGGTTCAAGAAGTGAAAGATCACATCGAGAAAGAAGAAATGAATCCGACCATATCTTGTAATGCATTGGAAAGAATTACCACTCCTCAAACTATCAATATAGAAGGACATATCAAGAAGAAAAATGTTCAAGAATTAAAAGATCACATCGAGTCTCAAGAAATCAATCCGACCATATCTTGTATTGCATTGGAAGAAATTACCACTCCTCAAACTATCAAGATATAAGGGCATATCAAGAAGAAAAAGGTAAGAGTGTTGATTGATTCGAGCAATACCCATAATTTTATTGATTGTAAGATAGCCAAGGAATTGAATTGCTTCCTATATTCGGCACCAGAGTGTCAAGTGATGGTTGCAAGTGGAGGAACCATAAATTACTCTGGAAAGTTCCATAATATCAAGCTATCCATGGGAGAATATGTATTGAATAACCCAATGCTTTCCATTCCAATGGGTGGTGCTGATGTTTTACTAGGAGTCCAATGGCTACAATATTTGGGTACGATAGCTTTTAATTTTCAACAACTTTTCTTGAAATTTTTTTGGGAAGGAAAGGAAGTTGAATTAAGGGGTATAAAAGGAAAACTTGGAAAGGTAATGAACTCTAATAGCATGATAAAGCTTCTAAATAAAGAACAACGGGGTGTAATTGCACAATTATGTTCACTAGAGGATTCCACATCGAACTCTTGTATTTCTCTAGATCTCCAAAACGTTTTGGACAATCATTCCAAGGTATTTGAGAATCCCAAAGTTCTCCCACCTATTCGTGATCATGATCATGCTATACATTTGATTCCATGAAGTGTTCCTCCAAACATCAAGTCTTACACATATCCATATGCCCAAAGGAGTGGGAACTCATTCAAAAGTTACAGAAGATCCCAGTTCAAACAATATTGCGAGAACTTGATAAGGAAGGAAAAATCATATTGGAACCTAAAGTAGTCACAGAATCGAGAAATCGAAAGCTACAAAATAGATCAATTTCATAGTATCTCATCAAGTGGAAGAACTTACCCGTTGAATATTCCACATGGGAGGATAAGAATTTATACAGAAGCATCAAGAACTACTCAAGCATTGATCACAACACTTTTTGAAGGAGAGGGGCATGTTAGGTCCCTATACTACTAGTGTAACCCCTTATTGTTGTTAGTACAACCCCCTTAGTATATTGTTGTGCCCATGTAGTCCAAATATTGTTATTATTGTGCCCCATAGAAGCCCACTATTGTTATTATTGTGCACTTACATTATTATTGTTATGTCATCTTTGATTGTATTCTAACCCCTTAGACTCCTATATATAGAAAGGAGGTCTTGTCATTTGTATCATCAAAGAATTGTTCATTTGTGTAATGTAAAGGAGGTTGCCCCCTTGAAGAGGCTGAATTCTAAGGCATTGATCTATCTTTTCTATATTTTTGTGAGCTGGTTTCATAACATCCCACTCTTGGATTTCAGGGCCTCAGGGAAGTGTTCAGCAAACAATGAGCATACGCTTGCCCCAATCGGTCAGGACCCATACAATTTGACTAGTTCCCCTCTTCGAGACAGTCCAGTGATGAAATATATATCTGAATTTTCCAACTCCAACTCCTGGTCACTAATGAAAAATATTTCCGATTTATTTCCCAAAGACTAATCAGGTACCGAAGCAACTCAGGTTGGGCCTGCATCCCTCACGTGAGAAATAATTTGAGGATCTCGCAAGCCCTCAAGCTTCCAGGCAATTTGGATCATTCAGTTCCTGGGTGTCCACATCCTCATGTTCCCGTTCTTTCCAGTACACTATTTTCAGTGGTTCTTTCCTACAAAAGCCATTAATTTGAGTCAACAATCTTTCTTGGCTCATAAATTTTACGTTTTAATGATGATTTTGTGATGAAATATAGTTTTTTCCCTATTTAGGGTGCCAACACACCTGTTTTAAAAACAATTGCATCGACGACGTGACAAGTTTTGTTAATCATACTCGGCAAGTGTTTTTCCATGCTCAGAAGTCACATCGACCGATGACGTTTTTTTTATTTGTTTCAAAACCCCCTCAAAAAAACCAAAAAATGGTTAAAAACATGAATAAAAGACATGAAAATGGAGCTTAGGGCTTTAACACTTACTTGTAACTGGGGCTCGATGAATGACCTCCCAGATCTCCCATAATCTGTTCCAGAACAATTAGGGAAAAAGTAAGTAAAAAGTCTTTATAGCAAGGTAAAATGGTAAAAGGTAAAAATATATTTACTTTTCTCCTTTTTATTCATTTTTTCATGAAAATATCAAGTTTTTGTAAATATTTTAACTTATTTTGCCTGAAGAACTGGGTAATACTCTTTACCATTTTGTGCAGTGACAAGTGATAGATGTTCAATGATGATGACGACTCATGTTTCATCTCTTTTTTTGACTCATTAAGCTCATATGAAAATATTGCTGAGTAATTTTTCCTTTTGACTCATAAAAGAGAATAAAATGGGGTGTTCACTTTCAAGCTCTTTTCTCACCATTTAAAAGTGAAAATATGGCTGAGCCCTTGTCATTTCAAACTCGTTAATGGATGTGAAACATCGTGAGCCCAATATACGTTTACCCATTTTTCAGGCTGGGAGGAATTATTTATGAAAAGGTGCTCCTTGACTATAGTGGTCAAGCAGTTCTCTCAAGTATCGTTTTCTACCTTTTCGGGCTCGAGAGACACAAATGTACAAAAATGGACCATGTGGAGTTTTCTTTTATTTGTATTTTTCAAAATCTGTAAACATGGAAAAGATATCGAGTTACACGTTTATCAGACTTGTTAAAATATTAAACGACATCGGATTCGTCACCATGATGAACATGAGCTTCTTGTTGGTTGTGGAGCCTGATTATCTTTTGTATTCAAAGGTCTCAACCGGATGTATACCCCAGGAAGACTATACACCCCTCCACATGAGGGGGACTTGTCCCCATCACGGGGGTTTTGGGGGGCTGATCCCCCCTCGCTGGGGGGTCTGGGGGCCAGTGGTCCCCGAGCAGGGGTTCGGGGGCAGCGCCCCTGAAGCTAAAAATAGATGTAAAATTGCCTTGTAAAAGTCTAGTAATTTCTAGTCAATCTGGGTTGTTCATTAGGCGGATGATCGGACGGTAGAAGTTATGTTTAATTTAGGTTTTTTTGCCCTAGAAGGCAACCTATCACTATATATGAGGGAATTTTACTGCGTCTATGTATATCTGTATTCTAGTTGAGGAAGAGAGAGGAGATTGAGAGCGAAGAGGGTGTTATAGCAGATCTGCTATAGGTTGTATCTCTTTAGTTTGCTGGATAATATAATAAAAGAAGGAATGGTTGTTTCTCCGTGGATGTAGCCCAAACTGGGTGAACCACATATATCTGTGTCTCTCTTGTTTTATTCATTTTCTGTGTTTATATTTCTGCAATATTTTATGTGTTCCATTGCTCCGTAATATATAATTTTCTAACACTTCTCCTTCCTATGGCTCGTTAAACTTACTAGGTTGGATTCATTCGAATGATGAACTTATAGTGCAATCATATGCTATCCCCTTCAAGATTGTGATTAAAAGTAATTGGGGTACCTGCTAGAAATGGTGGGGGGAAATTTTGAAATATAATCAGTTGTGTCAGCAACTCACTCTTGAACATGACACTTTCTACTTCGTGTTGGGTTGGGATATCCTCCTTTGTATTGTTGACCTTCCTGGGTTGGGCCATTCATTTTTGCCTTCCATTTGATCTCTACCACATTATCGTGACCACCGATCCTATGGATCCAAAAGTTGCAAAACTTCCAGTCATGTCGCCGATATGTTCAAGGGTTTTCCTTCTGTAGTTACACTTACCTTTAATTCTCTGTATCATCCAAAATCATTTTGCATCCGTTTTTCTCGTGTCAATGATGTGGGATACATTATGGCCCTCCTTCGACATGGTCGCTTCCATTCGACTTCAGCTCATTATCCGGGAAATTGATCGAGAGACTCCCTTCCAGTATCTTAGAGCTTGCATGCCCTAATGGCAAGTTCTTCACACCTGATGACAAGTTCACATCATTGTCTTTCGATCAAGTGATTTCATGAGTGTTTCACTTTAGTTCCTCTATTCACATTCCGTGAATTGTGTTGGTAGTACCTTGAGGACCATTGTTATTATTGGTGGTTTCTCTCTTTCTTGTTAATAGTTTACATCATTGACTGGTAATCAAGCATTTTTCTAGCATGTTCAACATCAACACATCTATTCACATGTTAGAATTTCTACTTTGATGAGGTCATGTTGGAGCGCAAGACCTTGGGCTCAGATCACAAAAGTCTAGGTTGTGAAGTGATGTGACATGGTTATGTTGATATGCATGTCTCTTTCATATGGATAGTTGTGACCATACCATGAGTTATCATATGTGATCCTCCCCATTATTGGATGGCTACGCCCATACCTGGATCCATTTACATGATCATTCTCTGGATGGCTATGTCCATGCCATGATTCATGTATCATTTGAAAGAGTTATAAGTTATGTATGTGTATTTGTACTTTATTGCAGGTTTTTCGATGGCAGACTATGGTTCCGCACACTGATTCATAAAGTGTTTCATCCCTCACTCTAGTTTGGCCTTCGTGCTTTAGGGGGCATCTGTTACAAAACATTTTTTCATTGCCCCTGCATTCCCGATTCCTTGATCCTATAGGACCTCTACAGTGAGCCCTATAAGCTTTCCCTCATGAAGAAACTCCCATTGTGTCCCTCTTCATGAGCAAAACAATTCCCTTTTGCACCATTTCCCCTGAAACTTCTTTTTTTCCCTGTTTACAAGGCCAACGGTAATGGCCTTTGTCTTCCTCGCTGATATGTAGGTATTAGAACTCTCCCTAGCACTGTCTGGAATGACTGAGCTATGTTCTAGGCACGCAGGCCTTGTTATGGAAAGTTTTTTAAATTAACAGTTGAATCTTCCATCTCTTGAAGCTTCGTAACGGAAGTCTGGTAAATGGTTTGGCCGGATGGGGTCGAGGATGTCAGTTTGCGCTCCTTTCTTCTATAATTATGGAACTACCTCAAGGGATAAGACCTTCTCCTATGAGAAGAGGGTCCATATCCCATCCATTCATCCTATGTAAACCTCCCTTTTTCCCAAGCACAAGCTAGTGTTAATATTGGTGCGCTAGTGCTATTTTGGTTTGGAGTAAACAACAAGCTATTCATAGTTGTAGCTCTCTAGTTGTGTGAGGGAGAAGTGTGATTTGGTTTGGAGTGAAGCATAACGGGAAGAGACTTAAAATTATTGTTGTTGAGGCCATCATGGAATGCTAGAAGAACTGTGTGGGAACTTGGTCTTGTCAGAGGAGAACGATAACGTTAAGACAATGGTTGTAATCTCTTCTTGATTCAATATATATGAAAATCTCAATTGATTTCCTACATGATTTTTCATCTTACATGTTCATGGCTTAATGTTTATTGATTTGTTAAGTAGTTTGAATTACAATTTTTCTATTATCACAGTTGTTGTTTATTGTTGTTTACTTGTTTCAGGTGTTTGAAGAAGGAAGTGAGAGATAGCTGGAGCGAGCAAGCAAGGAAATCATCAAATGGGATAAGCATACTAAGAGGTAGGCCCTCTTAATTGGTTATAACCTAAGGAAATCTTCCATAGAATGTATCAGTTGTGGCTAGACCCATTGTTGGGCTATAGGAATTTGTTTGTGTTCATAATTATAATTTTACTTCACCACAGGCATCCATTTGCCATTAATTTTAAACGAGGAGGAATTCCATACAAATGAGGAATTGGTAGACACATGGAGAAATAATAGACAAGGGGAACCTCATTAAAGGAGTTGTAGACATATAAACAAGGGGTGTTTGAATTGGAGATAGGATGATAGTGGGATTTTGAATTATAGATAGAAGGGGGGAGTTAAAGAATTTTAGATAGAATGAAGAGTTGCTAACAAAGGGAGTTCCTCAGCATATTTCCTAAATTTTTGAGTTTTCCATCAATGAAAAAGGGGGATATTTTTTATCAATGTTTCCATTGATGTCAAATAAATGGGGGAGACCTTCGATTTGATATAAAGTGAGGTTAGTTTAGGAATGGGAATATGAAAAGGTGAAAGCCTTTGGCTAAGGCATGAAATGAAGAATTGGGGGAAACCTCAATATAACATCAATTTGTTTTACAAATGGATCAACCTAAAAATTGAACTAAGGTAGGATCATGAAGCCTAAACCTTAAAGTTTATAAAATGGGGTCAAAACCTCATATTTAACAAAACCCATTATGTTGAAAAGATTTGTAAATCCATTGTTTTCAAGCATCTTCCATTTATTGAGGGACAAACATTTCTTTGATATTTTTTTTCCATCTATCAGAACCTCATTATGTCATATATTTCACAAATATCGATTTCACCATAAATTTCGACATCCCAGTGTCTTAAAGCCCCTAGTCAAGCCCCTAGACATGGAGGTGCTAAGGGTAAATTCCTAAGGGCTAAGTGCATATCAACATATTAGCATATGATTGAGCCTACAAGTTAGATAAATTTCAATTTTTTTTATATTCGTTATGGAGTGGGCCTTAGTCATGGTATTTGGTCATAGTGTGCTTAAAGTGCAGCATCTAAGGTTAAGTGACCCTTGGAGATACTGACACAATTTATTTTATAAAGTTGAGTTTCATAGGATTTTCTCGATATTTTATATGGGAATATGCTAGTTGCATTCCTTCGTCGCAAGGTGAAAAGGTGTAGCACCTAAGGGCTCAAATCTCTCCACATATTTCGATGTTAGCGATTTGGAAAGTGTGTAATGTTTTATTATTTTGATACTCTGGTATAGTGTTTCTCACAATCACAATTCTAGGCCATAAGGTGCTAACATATATCACCCAAAGGCCTATATCCCATGACATATCAATAGTGAAAGAGTAAAGGTTTGGGAATCTTTTGATATCTCAATATAACAAATTTTGATTATGCCATTGATTGTGAAGAGATTAGTTATAACTTCAAAGGATTATATACCTTAACATAACAACACTTGGAGGATTTTATGGGGAAGTTATGTTGCAATTTGTAAATATCCTGATATCCAATGCCTAAGCTCCATCAATTGATACATAGGTTGGTGAGAATTGTTAGCAATATTTCTTGTTCTTTGTACTATGAAGGATTGTGGAAAGGTTTTTCAGTGTTAATGGTTTTGGGTTACTTTTGGATAACCTAATATGAGCAACCAAACTTTGAGGTTATGTCCCTAAATCACAGGGTGCCTAAGGTGTAGCACTTGTAGATAAATACCCTAAAAAAAACATATTTTGTAAGTGATTCATGTGTTAATTATGTTTTGGAATTTCTATCAATATTCCAAGATAAAGGGGATAGAACACATTGTATGGCCATGTATTAGTTGCATAGGAACTAAAGTTTCAAGTGTTAGAACGAAGGGAGATAATAAATGAAAAAGAATTATATAGGTTATAATAAGTTCTCATGTTTGAAAATGGTGAGTCTTAAACTGAGAAATTAAAGGAATAACCAAAACTAAAGGTTGGGTTCAAGGAAGAACCAATATAAATACTAATTACATTATTAAATCACATATGTAGAGTGAATCAGAGAAGAATAAAGAACAAAAAGGATTGAGGTGATTGCATATAATTGTAGAAGATAATATTGGACCAAAGAGGATTGTGGTGTCTACAGATAATTGCATAGGTGTAGAGTGAATCAAATAATATTAAATATCATAGAGGGTCGAGATGGTTGTAGAGAATTGTAAAAGAGAAAATTGGACTAGAGAAGAAAATATTGGAAAATAGAGATGAGAGGGGATTAATGTCTCCTATAGGTTGGTTCCCACAAAGTAAATAGAGAGGATTGATGTCTCTTGTCAGTTATTGGCTACAAAATATTGAGAGTATTGGTGTCTCTTATAGGTTGGTTCCTATAAGGAATTGAGGGGATTGGTTTCTCCTCTAGGTTGGTTCCTACAAAGATTGTAATAATTGGTTTTTTCCTACATAGATCTATAAATTAAAAGAATTTATGTGTTTTTATCCTTGAAATATTTCCACATATACTTGTGTGTTATGTTTTTCTTGTGAGATTGGTGTTTAATTGTGCTTGAATGTTTCCAACAAATATAAATTTTCGTTATACTATTTCACCCCCGCTCAATATAATTGTGAATCCAAAAACCTCTTGGGTTACATGTTGTATAACTTCTTTTTATACATGAGATACCTAGTCACAACCATACTTTCAACAGGGGAAAAGGCTTGCTTCAATCAAGGGATAAGGCACATATTATTTTAATTAATATTGAGGGTGGATGTTATAAACTAATTGTTTATGGGGAAAAATGTATTTCCAATACTTAAGGGATCTCCTGGTGTGAAGTCCCAAATAGACCTCATATTCTTCGAGGCAGGAGCCCATTTAGTATGTGGGTCCAACTTCCACCATGATGTTTTCCTCTTAGTTTTCAAATGCAAAGAGGTTAGTGTGATAATAAGTATGAAATGCATAAAGTATGACAATGAAATCAACCCAAAATTAACAAACTAGCATAACCATGCACAAGAACACAAAAAAAAAATGGTATGTCTCAAGAGGAACTAGTTAGATGAGACCATCTAAAACATACAAGAAATAAAATACTAGAGAACAACTACAAATTAGTTCACAATTAGTTACTAGTATTTGTGTGGAATAAGAAAGAATAGATTAAAGAAAACATATAAGAAATAGACACAAATTAGTTCAATAACATAAATCTAATATTAAAAAACACATGCAGACATGATTGGAATATCAATTAGCTAATACAAACAATAGAGGAATTCCTGTGAATCTATGCCAAAATTGAAGAACTTCTCATTAATGGTGTTTTCACTTCAGATGTATTCACCAAAGGCCCATCAAAACCCAATAGTGGAATGAGGGTTTCTCATATCATCTCAAACATAAACCGTAGCCTCACCACCACTCAACCTTAAAGTTTCCAAGAGCCATGTTCTAGCTACCTAAGAACATTAACTATTAAATGATAGCAAAGCTTTAGTGCTGAAAGTCCCATTCAAATAAGTCATAAGGACATATTTATATAAATGGGTTAGTGACCCTTCATCTTTCCCCATGACCTTTTGATTTCCCAATGACTCTTGGACTTCTAATGAATTATACAATTCTTATTCCAAATGACCCTAGGATGCTATTTTTATGAATATTAAAAATTATAATTTACAATATGAGAAAATTAAATGTAATGGACTTCAATGTTGTAGCTTGTAAGTTCATATCACCGTCATCCATCCAAACAAATTTAATCCTACAAGCACACAACCAAAAATTAAGATACCATATTGCAATGCTTTTAAGCAACTATATCTTAGTTTTATAACACATATAATCAATATTATGGATTCAAAGGAGCTTACTAGTGTATATCGCACCTACCCATATTCATAAATGTGTGATTGAAAACATTACCTAATCATGATGTGAGGAGGGTTGTTTCCTTTGAGGTCAAGCTTAGGTTACCATTCAAAACCAATGAGAAATGAAGATTAGCCTTTGAACTATGTCCATCGCTACCCTAGAAACATTAGAATTTAATAATTGGTCATGGAAACCTTTTGATTTTATTGATGAAATAATTTTCTAGGGGATTTATTAATTCTCTTGGACCTTTCCTTTATAAACAAAATTCATTTTTCTTGTCTTTAACAAGTTCGGCTAGAATATTCAATAAATGTTCATCATCAATAAGTACAAACCTTGTTTATTTGTACTTGCTTCCTATTTGGATTTGGTGGTTCCATTTTGAGCAAGTGTATTAGTAATTCTAGTCCTTGGTAGAGGAATTAATCGAACCCTATATGTGACACAAGATATGTTTGGAATTCCATTTATCAATGTGAATTTCATAGGCATCATTCATTGTAGATGTTAGAATGTGAAGCTAAATATAAATGATAAGAGTGAATGACATTATTATTCAAAAATATTTACATATAAATACATTGTGTGACCATTGGATTCATCTTCTAAGTTTTGTTGGACTCCCTATGATATTTCACCTTCCACACCATAACCCTTTGTGGATTAGGTGTCGAACATTCTCCCCCTTAATATGAAAGGCTGTATATGAGTCCAATAACAAGGATGGAACACAAAGCAATAATTCATGAAAATAATTAGTTGAATATGCTCTTTGAAATGATGGTTTTTAAGGAATATCACAAACGCAAAAGGTGGGATAAATCAAGGTTTCAATGAGTGGTGGTTGAAGGATGACCACCAACACTGGAACACTTAGTTTAGTTCTTGGGATAGTTAGAAATATGGATAGAATACAAAGTCTTCTACTAGAGGAATTTGTCCCTAATTCTTGGTTTAGGAAGACCATTTAGGTCTCAAACTAGAATGCTTGATGTAGTTCATAGGACAATTACAAATTTGTCTAGAAGTTGAAGTCTAATGCTAGAGGAAGTGCTCCCAATTCCAGTTTGAAGACAACCGTAAACCAAATCATGCTCATAAACTTGACTATCACTGCAACTTCGATTTTCTTTTAGCCTTGAGGCTTTGCTCTTCACAGTTGGTCAATATATGGCTTAGGCTCTAGTAGTTTATCCTCAATTCCCCCATATCAGATACAAGGTGAGAAGATGATATCACTGTTGCTTAGGCTCACTTGTAGATGCTTAATTAATAAGGCTTCAAAACAAGAATCGTCACTGTTAATCCCCTCTTATCACTTGCAAAGTGAAATTATGAATATATTTATAAAATTTTCACATGGAAGAAGATAAAAAATACCATGGTTCCTCCATCCGAAAAGCTCAATAAGGGAGTCAATTTCTACTAAAAATGCACCCATTTACAATGCAATTTTATAAGAAAAATTACAAAAAAACACAATTTTCAAGTTATTTTGAATTTGATGCAAAAGTAGCACAATGCCTTTAAAAATGAAGGAATAGTTCTCAAAGCTAACAAAAAAAGGAATCCTCCCAACCTGGTTCTAGCTTGAGCCATGGTTTGGACTTGAAATTCATCAATCATTTTGAGTAATGGAAATCATGTGGACTAAGAACCACCCTAGGAACATGGTACTAAGCACCTAATCAAGATAATGGTAAGGGTTTGGAATTTTACTAGTGCCTATGGGTTTTAGTGTAATGGAATCCTCAACAATAAAGTGTCCATGTTACCAAATTCCAACCTAGTTTCCAAACAGATTTCCTAGGCCAACATAATTAACCTTACCACTGATTGTAGGATTTATTGTTAGCAAAGTAACCTTGGTGTTTTGAATGACAGCCATATATTTAGAATTTTTCAAAAAAGTTATCACTACAAGACATGTGAATCATGAAAAATGAACCTTTTTCTTTCAATTCTAGTATGAGATTGACATGATGAACTAGAAGTCTAGTTGATTTGAAAGAGATAGTAGTGTGCTCATCTATAGTGAAAAGGTTCTATGATGTTTCCTCAAATTTTCTCTTTCCATGGATTTGTACATTTTATCTTGTTACAAGTTAAAGTCCCCAAAACTTTGATGATTTCCATTAATAAATTTTAGACTCTTGTAACAACTTGATCATAAATATATTTTTTATTTATTTGGATATTTTACCATCCTCTTAGTACTTTTTGAACATCAAGAGTAGTCAATCAGATTGAATGCAATACCATAACAATGGTTGTTGAGATTTAGAGTCAATAACCTCACTTTCCATGCTCTCTTGTAGGTCTGAGTATTAATTATATTAATAGCAGAGACAAATAGCCATGCCTTTCATTCAACTATTGAAAGGTGTTGAGGTCAATATTTTGCAAGCAAGATAAAATTGAGGTTCTTGACAATTTTATAACCATATTTGTAGGCTATTCCATATTTATTACGTCGTTTGTAGAATTTTTTTGACCCATGAAGTTCCTGGTAGCATGGATTATATACCTAGATTTTTTTTTTCATGACCATTCACATATGTCAACTCAGATTATCACACTTTTGATGAAGCATGATTGTTTTTTAATATTTTTTATTCTTTTTCATGGATGTGTATGTAACAGATCCTTTGTATGAGGGATTTTCCTCTTTAAGTGCAACATATAATCTCGATCAACTTGCCATTGGGTAATAAGAAGTGATCAACAATCGTAGTAAAATTCTCAATCATTGGTAAAGTTTTTGTTGTTGGGAATAACACTAGTGTAATCATATATTTTTCCCATACCAATTCGCACCACCCTCATCTATGAAATAAATTTGATATATAAGAGAAAATATATACTCGAACTCTTGGTTCACACTCTCAATAGATGCTTCATATTCAATAAGATCTTGTAACTTTGAAGAACATTTGATCGACAACAAAATGGTGTGATTTCCCATCACTGTGAAAATTCTCTTTACCAATGATGATTTGTGGTTTGAGAAATTATATTGGAGTGAAATTACATGCATGGGAAAGGAAAGAATTTTTTTTGACTATACAATCTCAAACATGTTTTTCGCACCAAGATGTAGTGAGCAAAACAAATATTCAAGGAACATTTCTCTATTATAACTACTATCACCATATCAACATACCTCAATTTTTCTTAATCGTAAACTCTATGTTGATGTGATAATTTTGAAGTATTAATTCCATAACTATTTATATACTTGAACATGGAGAAAGTTGAACCAGTTGCGGAGCTAGTTTGCGATGTGATTGGATAGGTTGTAATGAAAGTGGTCAAGTCACAAATCATACCTTCACTTGTTGAAGGTGTAACGAGATTCGATCTTCACAAATATACTTTATCATTGATGTATTTATTTTTTTAAGAATGTTCTTCATACCAAGATAAGAAAAAAAAAAAATTTATCACGTACCATTTGGATATTTAAAATAAGTAAAATTGATTTTTAAAAATTGCATATTTTAGTGTCTCCATGTTGACCAAGTCAGACCTCTAGAAGACAAGTCATCCTGCCAAAAGGAAGTGTCCTTTTGCATGAATGAACAACTATATATTGACATCTATGCTCATTCACTTGGAAAGTGATTCAAATATCATTTGTGGAAGAAAATTTAGAGTTATTATTCTATGGCATATCAGCTTTCTATGGCATTATAGTTTTGTGGTAAACAAGTTTCTTGTGGCAATGTATTTATTTGATGATACAAACATTTATGGTACCTCATTCTGTGATGATGCAAGCCTCTGTGATACCTCTTTACCTAATGATGTGATATTCTATGATACTTCTCTCTTTGATGATACGAGCTTCTGTGGAACCCTTGATCCGAATTGGATCCTTAAACATTCTCTAAATTTTCATGAATGTTTCAAATTTTGTCAAGATTAAACATATTATGGATATCAAGCTTATCAGAAATAACCTATAAATAATGGAAATTTGTGGTTATCATGGAGAAATGAGGACCCTCAGTCAAAGGGCACAGACCATTGGCCCATGGTGACCGTGCACTGGCACAAATTGACAAACGGGAGGTCAAATCCAAAAACACAGGTAGTTTATGATACACAATTAGCGCTTTAGCGCTAATTGTCCCCTCTAGTGAAGGAAATCCCCCAAGCGCTCGGTCACGAGGAAAAGCATAAAATCATAATGAAATTACCGATTCCGTCAGAAGGCGGGTCCCGCGCTAAAACTGGCAGGATATCAGAAGGGCTTTAAATAGTAAGCAGGTTCAATAGAGTCATGCCCGATGCCATACACTGGGTGACATGCATCCAGTGGATGAGAGAGAAAACTGATCACATCATGCAGGTAAAGTTCAGGCTACTTACCCGCACGATATGGATGGCGATCGTAGGATCTGGAGGCTCCAGATCAATAGTAGAGAAATGATCCGATGGATGACCGGATTCGACGGGGAAATAAGATGAGTCATATAAGATTTGAGGTCCAGCATGACCGCTCAGCTAGTAGAGGAATTAGTTTCGTGGCCAATCTTAGAGGAGCAGAAATAATGACCATTCAAAGAGAACTAACACTGAATTTGTGAGGAAACAAGTGGCCACCTCTCTGTGAAGCGTTACATAGTGATGATGACGTAGAGCAGGGGAATTCCAGTGGGCAGAGGCAGGAGATCTAGAGAGATTAGAAGTGGAAATGAACAGTCAGGGAGCAGATTGGCATTATTCCACGAACAAACAAAGATTAAAGGCAGGAAAAGAAAGAGAAGCAGAAATCTTAGAGGCAAGAAATAAGTGAATTGCAGAGAACAGAGAAGCTGAGCTGACTTGTAGAGCAAAGGCAACATCAAGCATATAGAGACAATGAGAGTACGAGAGTCTGTGAACTCTAGAGAAGGCTTGAGAGGTTCAAGCAACTCTTTTGTGTATACCTGTCAGGTATTGAGTACCAAATTGGACTCGTATCGCTAAGACCAGTTGAGGTCGAGATTTAGTAAGGGGAGTTTGTGTACTCTAGAGACTTGGGGGATCCAAGTAGAATCCTACTGATCATCATCTATTAAAGTGAGACTCAAATTGATCTCCTTATTGTAAAAACTCTGCTTTAAGACACAATAGAAAGGCCACCACTGAAGGCTAGACTAGGAGACGTAGCCCAGGAGGATTGGGTGAACTCCTTATTAACTTTGTTATGTTTTATGTGTTTGCTTACTATGTTTCTCTTACTATTTCAGTGTCTATTTATTT
This sequence comes from Pinus tabuliformis, assembly GCA_031772625.1. Lineage (NCBI taxonomy): Eukaryota > Viridiplantae > Streptophyta > Pinopsida > Pinales > Pinaceae > Pinus > Pinus tabuliformis. The sequence continues at coordinate 769,847,774 of CM062815.1, forward strand.
TGCAATCTTATTGATCCATTGCATAAAATAAAATAGGCACACCCCAGCGCATGAGTCTGTAATACCTTCATTAATTCAATGAGGTCATTTATGGCTGATTTCAGATCAAGTGGTATCAGAGCTTAAGTTTGTTAAGGTTAGACAAGCTTGTGCTAGATTTTGTTGTCGAATGTTAACAATATCAAAGCTTAAATTAGGAGAAGGAGAGTTGGTTGAAACTAACCTGGAAGTTGGAAGATTCTATCCTCAGAAGAAAATGTTAGAAGAAAGTCCCTTGGGACTAGAACCCCAATTTATAGATAGTTACCTGGACATGAGGTCCATGGTAAAGGAAATGTATAAGGACTTTAGGAAACATAAACATAAAGATTCATCAGGCTCCAAAAAAGATAAAGGAGAAGAAGAGTCTCTCCTCCACGACCACTCAAAAGGCAAAAGGAAAGAAGAAAACTTTCTCACACCTCCTAATAGCCTTGAACATAGAAAGAAGATATCTTTGATTAAATTAGATGTTAAATTTTATTTACCAATATATGATGGAGAGTTGAATGCAGAGAAGTTGGATAATTGGATCAGACAAATTGATGTTTATTGCAGAGTGCAGAGTATCGACTCAAACAAGAGTAAGATTCAGTTGGCCAACCTACGCCTCAGAGGCACTGCCTTGGTATGGTGGGAAGCCAGGACACAAGCTGACATGAAGAAACATGGTAAGATTCTTTCTGTCTGGAGTGAATTTGTTTCTTCAATAAAAAAAAAGTTCTATCCACTAGCTTACATGTAGCAAGCCATGATGAGCTGGCAAACTCTTCACCAATTGAAAGGGAAAAGTGTACAAGGTTACACCCAAGAATTTAGGAAAAGAGCTTTGATTCTATGAATTTCATTAGACTCACCTAAGACTCTATTGAAGTACATAGGTAGTCTACACAGCTACATGAGGCACACTATCTTCATGTTTAATCGCACTAGTATAGATGAGGTATCTTCTTCAAGCTACACATCTAGAAGCTAGAGGAAAGAATGGGAACCCAGAAGTCGGGGGATCATCGAAGCCCATTGTAAGCAAGAATAAGGAGAAAAGAAAACAAAAATGGAAAGAGAGGAAGGCCAAAACTGCACAGAAAAGCAAGTCTTCATGCACTCACTGTAAGAAGGATGGGCATGATGATGAGCACTATTGGATCCTGTATTCGGAGCTAAGACCTAAGAAGTTTGGGGGCAAGAAGAAGAAGACTGTTGCAGCTATTCAGAAATATTTGGGGTTGGACTCAGGAGATGAAACAACCATTGCAGCCATAGGTATAAAAGGTAAAAATTTTGAAGCATCTACTAGTAATTCTGCACAATCCACTAATAATGAAGAAAATGAGAGAAAAAGACATGAGCTTTTCCATATTTGAGTTATTTCCAAGCATCAAAAGATTGATACTTTGTTTGATAGTGGCTCACAAGTAAATTTAATTTCTAAAGAAATTGTAAAGAAGTTGGGATTACTGACTACACCTCACAAGAAACCATACCCATTAGGTTGGTTAAGTGATAAAACACAACTACAAGTGACTAGACAATGTAAACTTAAGTTTCCTTTTGGGTCAGCATTGGTAGATGAGGTGAAGTTAGATATAGTTCCTTTGGATATATGTGGAATTGTTTTGGGAAGTCCCTACTTGTATTATAGAAAAGCTATTTTCTATAGAGATGAGAACAAGTATCTCCTCATTAAAGATGGAATCGAATATATTGTAAGAGCTCATAAGCTCATGAATAATTATACTCTCATAAACTCAGGGCAGATGAAATGAATTGTAAATTCATGCAATTTTTACTGATGGTTGTAAAGGAAAAGAAACCTTATAAAACCAATGTATTTGATGGCTGTGATGCTAAACAACAAGCTAATTTAGAAAAAGTTGTTTCAGAATATGATATCTTCTTTCAAGAACCTAAAGGTCTACCACCCAAAAAGGAAATAGTGCATGATATTAATTTGCAGCAAGATGCTCCATTGCCTAAAATTGGAATGTATAGGTTGTCCACTTTAGAGAATGTATAAATCAAGAAGCAGGTGCAGGAGTTGCATGAGAAGGGGTTCATCAGACCTAGCACATCACCATGTGGGTCTCCAATCGTTTTGGTGAAAAATAAAGATGGCTCATGGAGAATGTGCATTGATTATCGAGCATTGAATAATATAACAATAAAAAATCGTTATCCCCTTCCTCGCATAGATGACCTATTAGATCAGTTAAAGGAGGTTGCTTATTTTTCCAAGTTAGACTTGCATAATGGATATCATCAGGTCAGAGTTGCAGAACAAGATGCATGGAAGACTACATTAAAAACAAAGCGGAGATTGTATGAGTGGCTGGTTATGCCTTTTGGCTTAACTAATTCTCCTACTACTTTCATGAGAATAATGAATGATGTGCTCATACCTTTTTTGGATGATTTTTTATTGTATATCTAGATGACATTCTTATATTTAGAAAAACGTGGGAAGAACATTTAAAGCATGTCAAGGAGACACTAGATGTTTTGAAAAGAGAAAAACTTTATGTTAAACTCTCAAAATGTGAATTTGGCAAAACATCTTTGAATTATTTGAGACATACAGTAGGGGGTGGTGAATTGAAGATAGATCCTTCTAAGGTGGCAGTCATTGTAAACTGACCTAAACCAAAATCTGCTACAGAATTTAGAAGCTTCTTAGGAGCAACACAATATTGGAAAAAGTTCATTTCTAACTTTTCCTTAATTGCAACTCCCTTACATGCTTTAATAGGATTGAACAAGGTGTTTTAGTGGGGAGGAAAACAACAGAAAGCCTTCGACACCTTCAAAGAAATGATTAGTAAAACACCAGTATTAGCACTGCCCGATCTTCAAAGTCCATTTGAGATCCAAATGAATGCTAGTAACTATGCCATGGGAGCAGTGTTGATACAACACGATAAACCCATATGTTATCATTCTGGGACATTTAATTCTGCAGTAGTTAACTATCCCACATATGATAAATAATTGTATGCATTAGTATAGAGTGTGAAAAAGTGGAAACATTACTTAATGGGCAAAGAGACAATTATACATACTAATCATCAACCACTCCAATATTTACACTCTCATACTAATTTGTAGCAATCAAGACACTATAGATGGATGGTTTTTTTACAACAGTTTCATTTAGACATCAGATATAAAAAGGGCATACCCAATAAAGTTGCAAATATGTTATCTAGAACAATTATAAATGCATCTACTATGCTTAAGAATAACTCAATATTGCATGAGAGCTACATTAAATAATATGCTCAAGATATAGATTTTAAATACATATATGCAACTTTAAGTCTAGGAAAACGAGTAGAAGAATTGGATTATCACATTAAGGACCAACTCTTGCATCATTGTGGGAAGCTATGCATTCCACAAACTGAAAGAGTAAAGATAATTCGAGAAGCACACACTATTCTAATATCAAGTCACTTTGGGGTAAGTAAAATGGTTGCGCAGCTGCAAAGATTTTGTTATTGGCCAAAAATGAATGAGACAATTTCTAGATATGTAAGAGGGTGTACCATGTGTGCTAAAAGCAAGCCTAGCAATAGAAAACTAGGCTTGTACACTCCACTACCAGGTCCTTCTCATCCTTGGGAAATTGTTTCCATGGACTTTATTGGAGGACTGCCTAAATCTAGGAAAGGTCATGACTATTATTATGTTGTTGTGGATAGGTTCAGCAAAGTGTGTATTTTGATACCTTGTAATAAACAAATTATATCTAAAAAAATTGCAAAGTTGTTCTCTTAGCATGTATGGGTTCATTTTGGATTACACACTTCCATTGTATCTGATCGAGATTCCTGATTTGTTGGGATTTGGTCAAGCCTGTGGGAACTGATGGACACCAAACTGAAGAAAAGCACAGCCTTTCATCCAGAAACAGATGGCCAGACAGAAGTGGTCAACAGGAAAGTGATCCAGTTGCTCAGAGGCTATTTCACCAAGCATCCTAAACTTTGGGATGAACATTTGTGTTATGTGCAGCATGATTACGAGAAAAACCTTCTTCTACACAAAGATATCCTTTTGAGACCTATTTTGGTTTCACACCAAGGTTTCCCTTGGATTTTGTCTTTGGTAAAGACATAGTAGTTAATGGACACAGTGATGTGGAAAAGGCAACCAAGTTCATTGAACAAATCCAAGAGATTGACGAAGCAGTACAGGAACAGCTGGAAAAGAGCTAATCTAAGTACAAGGCAAGGCATGACAAGCATCTGATGGAGCATAGTTTCCAAGTTGGTGATCAAGTCTGGTTGTCTATCAGCAAAGACAAAATGCAAGGTGAAGGTAAAAAGCTAAAGCCAATAAGGGATGGACCTTTCAGGATACTTGAGAAAATTAAAGAGAATACTTTTCGCCTTGATTTACTAGCTTACATGCACATCTACTCAGTTGTTAATGCAAACAACTTGAGACTATTTGAACCTTCATTAATTGAAGATCCCGAAAAGCAGAGTCAATTGATTTCTATTGATGATTTTTTACCTAAATATCTCAATGAATTACAGGAAGATATGGTTCTGGACAGAAAAGTAAGGATGATGCATAGGGGAGATGTTGAGTACCTCATGATTGGACTCAAGGGTTAGAAGCCAAGCAGTCGAAAGTGGATAGAGATTGGACAAGTGAGATGGTTATACCCTCGCTTAGTCGATGCTTGAAAATCAACTTTTCGTGGTCCAAAAGCTTCCTCAGTGGGAAGGTCGTGATCTAAATTGGATCCCTAAACATTCTCTAAGTTTTCATGACTATTTCAAATTATGTCAGACTTCAAAATCTTATGGATATCGAGCTTGTTAGAAATAACCTCTAAACAATGGTAATTTTTGGTCAACACGGAACAACAAGGACCCTCGGTCAAAGTGCGCAGACCGTTGGCCCATAGTGACCGTGCACTGGCACAAATTGACAAATGGGAGGTCAAATCCAAAAATAGAGGTAGTATAACAGGGCATCCCCCTTAGTGAAGGAAAGCCCCCAAGCGCTCGGTCATGAGGAAAAGCATAAAACCGTACAGGAATCACTGATTCTGTTAGAAGCCGGGTACTGTGCTAAAACTGGTAGGATATCATAAGGGATTCAAGTGGTAATTGGGTTCGACTGAGTCCTTCCCGATGCCATACACTAGGTGACATGCGTCCAATGGATGAGAGAGAAAATCGCTCACATCATGCAGGTAAAGTTCAGGCTACTTACTCACACGATATGGACGGAGACCATAGGATCTGAAGGCTCCAGATCAACGACGGAGAAATGATCTGATGGATGACCGGATTAGACAAGGAAATAGGCTGAGTCATATAAGATTTGAGTTCTAACATGACAACTGAGCTGGCAAAGGAATCAGTTTCACGACCAATCTTAGAGAAACAGAAATAATGATTGTTCAAAGAGAACTGACACTCAGTTCGTGAGGAAACAAGTGGCCACCTCTCTGTGAAGCGTTACACAATGATGATGACATAGAGTAGGGGAATTCCAGTGGGCAGAGGCAAGGGATCCAGAGAGCCGGGAAGCGGAAATGAATAGTCAGAGAGTAGATTGGCTTTAAGCCATGAACAAACAAAGAGTAAAGGTAGGCAGAGAAAGAGAAGTAGAAAGCCGAGAGGCAAGAAAGAAGTGAATTGCAGAGAACAGAGAAGCCGAGCTGACCTGTAGAGCAAAGGCAACATCGAGAAGACAGAGACAAAGAGAGTCCGAGAGTCTGTGAACTCCAGAGAAGGCTTGAGAGGTTCAAGCAACTCTTGTGTGTATACCTGTGAGGTATTGAGTACCAAATTAGACTCATACCATTGAGACTAATTGAGGTCGAAATTCAATAAGGGGAGTCTCTGTACTCTAGAGACTTGGGGGATCCAAGTACAATCCTACTGATCATCATATGTTAAAGTGAGATTCAAATTGAGCTCCTTATTGTAAAACTCTGCTTTAAGACACAATAGAAAGGTCACCACTGAAGGTTGGACTAAGAGATGTAGCCCAGGAGGATTGGGTGAAATCCTTATTAAATTTGTTGTGTTTTATGTGTTTTTTTACTATTTCAGTGTCTATGTATTTCACAATCTTATCGATCTGTTGCATAAAATAACATAGGCACACCCTAGTACATGAGTCTGTAATACCTTCATTAATTCACTGAGGTCATTTACATGTGATTTTAGATCAACCCTTCTCTCTATGATATGCAGATCTCATGTATTACCTACCTCTCTGTGATATGCAAGCTATTGATGACACTACATCTATGTGTAATATAAGATACATAATTACTTTACTCCTATGAACTAAAGTTGGTTTGAAGATAGACAAGTGGCATTCTATGAACAATGTTTTTCACAATTGTTACTTGGAAGAGGGTTGACTTGACACTTAGTAGGTTTGACTTGGATTTCTCTTGTTTACTAAGATTCTATAAGGAAAGGATTGTTGGGTTTTCCCCTTATGCATTTTTCCTTGGCCTCTGGCCTAATCTTCGGTGTCTCTTGTATTTTTGTGCATTATAATTGTATAATTGCTTGATGACCTAATGAGTGAAGTAAATAATAAATGGACAACATCTCTCTTTCTCTCTCTCTCCTCCACCTCTCTCTCTCTCTCTCTCTCTCTCTCTCTCTCTCTCTATATATATATATATATATATATATATATATATATATATTCACAAGTAATTATTATGTTAATAAATTCTGGCATGCATTTGAATTTCAACATGGTATTAGAGCTAGGAATTAAAAGAGAATTCTAAAACAAGGTTTGAAGTAATCTTTGTGATACAATGATTATGGAATCTTGTGATTTATATAAAAGAATTTTAGATCCATCTCTATGTTGGATAGATGTTTAATTTCCATGACAACAATCACGCGAACTATGTAATCATTGTGGAAGAATGTTTAACCCTATGGAATCATGACAAGTCTTTGTGTTGAGGTCCAAGTTACCTTAGACAAATTAATATCAAAGATCTAAGTTTTTCTATTGCCCATCTTATGGACAACTTGTTCACTTGTTGAAAAAGCCAAGTTTGTAAAAAGACTTTTCTATGACTTGGTCAACTGAGTTTCTATTGAAGAAGAGACTTAAAACAGACCTAACATTACCCCTATCCTACACAACTGAAACCATCATGGTTTGTTGCTATAGGAAGAAAAAAATGGCTTTTTTGGGTGCAGGTTATAGATTCGAATATCTCTATGGATAGTGAAGGAATATTAGAGGTCTATTGGAAAATATTAGAAAATACTTAAAAGTGACTAAAGTCTGAGAAAGGGATGTAACAAGGGTTGTGAGTTGGAAACATTAGAGGTTTGCAATGGGTAATTCAAATGAGATCTACACTAACTACACTACTGTGTATTAATCTGAGCCAATGATACTTCAAGAAGGAAATAAAATTTCAAGTCACTTGAAGTTAAATACAATATGAGAAGAATCATTATATAAAATGATACAAACTTGAAGGTCTTCACCACTTTGGAATGTCATAAAATATAAGGCCAAAAAATTTATGAAACTGTGTGAGTTAAGAAAATCTGATATATCTTTGTGAAATAAGGACTATGATCTAAATTATAAGTCATCCAAACTCTCTAAACTATGACCCGATGACCAAACTCCTTCTAGCAAAATATCCGAAGACTTTTCTTTTGTGACACAAGATAATGAAGGATTTATATTTATGACATGACCAACCATAATGAAGTTTGAAAATTATCATCAATGTGAAGCCAAATAAAAAGTCTGGATAATGTGATTTACAACAGTTCCAAGTTTGAAATAGTTTTGAGGCTACACATATTTGTGGAATATAGCTAAAACAAAATAATTTTTTCCCTCTCACTATACAAGCTTCTTTAAACTATAACCTTTAGTGTGAATCTCTAAAGCGTATTATTCTATGGGTGAGTAAGTTCGTAAGGAAATTTATTTTAGTGGTATATAGCATCCTAGTAGCATTGTCGTAAAATTTCTTTCAAGCACTCTAAAGAAATCATAATTTGGAACTGTATCGAGGGAAGACAGGTAAAGTTTCTCAAGTGCTATCTATAAATTTTTGTTTTACATATCTCAAGCACTAGGAATAGATCCATGTTAAAGTTCTCTTTCATCCAATGTCTCATAAGTTCATCTAAGATAAGATGTATGCTCTTAGATTACCTTGTCAATCACACTCCTATATCTACTATGAAGGAATTACATTTAGATATTGTTGATATCTAATGCAGTATGAGGGTATATATCCTCTCTCTTGATCATAAAGACATAATAAATTAGTTTTTATTTCATAAGTATTCAAATTCATGCATATGAAATATAGCTTTTTTGATCAAAATTGGAATGAAATTTCAAGGCTTGTCAATTATATTTCTAGGGCTTGTAGTTAACACTTTAGTATACATGTAGAACTTGAAATTTGAAAGGTGATAGTTCTTGATGAATTTGGCTATTGAATAATATAGGGTTTGTAAACCCTAGAAAGAGTTTGAATTAAAAATACCTTGGGACAAAACCCTTGGATTAATCATTTCTGCTAAAAGAAGAATCCCTAATGATGAAAATGACATCATACTAATGTGACGACAAGGATGGTGACAATTACAAAACGTACAATTTTAAGAGGGAATTGATTCTTTTCTTAAAAATGATAATATTTTCCCAAGACTTGATAGTGGAAGAAAGAATGGGAAGAGCATAAAAAAAGCACAAAAAACCTTCCTGATTTATGGAAGAATGTGTATGCAGGAAGAGAGAGAGGTTTGAATTATGCATTAGAGAAGTAAAAAATCTAGCATGCAACTAATAGTAAGAAGGTTCTCCCAGTAAGAAGGAGAAGATTATGTTAAGATGGTTTGCTCAGTTAGAATATTTAACCTAGATTTTGAAGAAGCCTCAAGATTAAAGAAGACCTCATACTTTGGGAAATAAGGATTCATTATCCAAATGAAGAAATATTTACTTCAAAGGGAGCTAGAAGTATAATATGACATGAAGGATCTTACAACTTGGGACTAGAAGATACATCAACTAGGATGGTAGTGCCGATGATGTTTAGAGATACTATTGTTGGTTGGGATCTTGTATGGTTGCTTGGAAGAGCATGAAGTAGGATTGTGTTTCATTGCAAAGGAAGAAAATATGGAAGTTTATATAATCAGATGTGAATTAGTTTGGCTACGTAAAATGTTTGATGGATTTGACAACATGCTAGATTCGATCATGATACTTAGAGAACTTGACTTTTCACGGAAGGTCGAAGCACTTTATGATTTGAGAGTATGATGCAGATAGGAGCTAAGAAGCTACAACGAATATCCATAGGTGAATAGGTAGATGATGTAAGGGAAGTATGAGTACTTCTGGGACAAGCTTGGGCTTGTGGATATCGCCTCCCACATTGAGAGGGAGTGAGAATGGACACCTTTTTCTCCATGTGTCATGTACTATGGCCAAGACTAAAAACTGTAAGTCAAGTACATGAGTATAGATAGGGAGAATGGTGGATTGAATAAGCATCTTGGACCAACATTCTTGAGACATGTATAGTGACCAGGACTAATAGCCGTAAGTCAAGTACATTTATCTCGTACAAGAATGGTTTGGAGGACTAAAATTTCCTTGTGTCAAGTATTATCACAACATATTAGGAAATGGTCTTTGGAGGACATAATTTGGTGAAACTAAGTGGAGTATGTACCTCGAAGAGGTAGTGTGGTGCCATATTTAATGCCTCCCAACAATGTATTATTATCTAGTGGAGAGATAAAGCTTACTTGTCAATGCCTTGGTATTTTGACAATGTTGCTTGTGATGATGTTATCATAAGTGGTGCTTATCAATCTAGATCCTTTCTTATAAGAATATTTCAACTTGAGAATATCTCGATGAGTCATTATGAATACCTTCCTAGTTAAGAGGGAGTGTTGAAGTTGTAACTAGGTTCAGTCTTCATAAATATATTTTATCATTGATGTAGTTATTTTGTCTCGCATGTTCTTCATGCCCAGGTCAAAGGAAAATTTATTTGTTGCATGTTCCATTTGGACATTTAAAAGAAAAAAATTGATTTTTTGAAAGGGAACATTTTAGTATCTCCAAGTTGACCAAGTCGGCCCTCTAGAAAACAATTTGGCCTGCCCAATGTATGTGTCCCTTCACATGAATGAGAAACTATATGTTGGAATACATACTCCTTCACTTGGCATGTTATTCGAATCTCATTTGTGGAAGATAATTTAGAGCTATTCTTTTTGTGGAAAACACACTTTCTTTGACAATATACTTATGCGGTATACAAGTTTCTTGTGGCACTATATTTTTTTAGTGATCAGATCTTTTGTGGTACCTATTTTGGTGATGGTGCTACTCTATGGTACCTCTTTCTCTAATGATGCGAGCTTATTTGGTAATTCTCTATGTGATGTGTGAATCTCCTATGGCACTTACCTCTCTATGATATGTAGATATTCTATGGCACTTAGCTCGTTGTCATATGTGATCTATTGATGACACTACATCTCTGTTTAATGTGAGTTATATGAAGTACTTTACTCCTTTGAATTGAAGTTGGTATGAAAGAAAAGTGGCATTATATGAACAATGTTTTGGACATTTGTTACTTGGAAGAGGGTTGACTTGGCACTTTGTTAGTTTGATTTGGATTTCTCTTGTTGACTAAGATCATATAAGGAAAGGATTATCGGGTTTTCCCCTTGTGGGTTATTCCCTAGCCTCTAGCCTAATCTTTGATGTCTCTTGTCCTTTTCTACATTGCATTTGTATAATTGCTTAATTACCTAATAAATGAAATAAACACTAAATAATATAAATATATGCATATACATATACATATACATACATATACATATCCATACATATACATATATAGTTGCAAGTAATTATCTTATTAAGAAATTCTAGCCAGTGTTTAAATTTCAACCACTTGATGTTTAATGTCTCTTGTCTTTTTTTACATTGCATTTATATAATTGCTTAATTAACTATTGAAAGAAATAAATACTAAAGCATATATATATATATATATATATATATATATATATATATATATATATATATATATAGATATATATATATATATATATATATATATAAACAAGTAATTATCATATTAAAAATTCTAGCCGGTATTTAAATTTCAACCACTTGTAAAGACAAGGTGGAAGGATCTTACTATGTACTAATACAACAACCATTTGCAACAATGGCAGTCACATAATCACAATTTATAGAATCAAGGCCCAAATGACAGATCACATTTCCACTTTCGAATGATGAACCAATAACTTCTCCAATGTGTGATTGGGTGCTTTAGCTACCGTTCATGAAATTTCTCTGCACAATGAAATATTTTTTCATTCTATGTTGACCTCTTCCATAGCTAATGATAATTTCATTACATATCTCATCGTCACATGATAACACTTGAGTGATATAGAGTTTCACCTCTATCCTTATGATTTGTGATCATGATTTTGGCTCTCTTTAGTCATGCCATAACCCTTATAATCGCACCCACGAAGGATAACGAAGTAGTGGTCATATTTCTCAAATATTAAGGTATTTATGATAATATAATACCAATTCAATCCTCATTCTACGTGATATGAAAGATGAATATTCTGGATCAACAGATTACCTTAGAAATACCCCATCTCTAATCTATTGAAAGACCCAACGAGTATGCACTGGGATGAAGGTTGAAGAGCTCCAAGTTGATGAGGTACATCAGTCATAGGTGAGTGCAATGCCATATAAACCATGGGAAAGATGAAAGGAAGAATATGTAGACCTATATGGAAGAATCCACTCTTCAATATCAATTTTCCGCAAGCTGTAACCAGATCTTTGAAAATTCTCATCTTTATTTACGTGAATGTTGATGATTCAATTATTTTCATGTTTGCAATTCAACTACGTGAATTGTTGAATTAAGGTTTATGTGATACATGTTAAATTTTTTGAGAATATTTTTTGGCGTAAATCACATTAATACATTTGTTGATGTGTTTTGAACCAACGAGTCTAGTTTATCGTCAGGACAAGTTGAAGAACCAGATCCTGGCTACATGTTAAATAGATAGAGCAAATCATCCAATGACTATAGTTGACTAGGAAACGACTATATTGGACTAGCCAACTAGATTGGATAACGACTATATTTGACTGGGAAACAACTAACTGGATTGGACCAAGGTATAGGGACAGGAAAAATATAATTAGTTAATTAGTTAGTAAGTTAGTTTTATATCTATTATCATATTTAAATAAGGTAATGTATGTATTTAATTAATATGAATCAATTAGTTATCAAAGGGCTTATATTAAAGTTATATAATTAAATAGTTAATTGTAGTTTAGTTTTGTTATAGTTATTACCATAACAAGTAATTGTTTGTATACCTTATTAATAGATCTTTTTTATCATTAATAAAACTATTAAATTAAATATAAACTTAAATAGTTAAGCTATATAATTAAATATAAACTTAAAAATATCTAATTAAATATAAAATTTAAATCATTAAGAATAGACAATAATTTTTTTTATTAAAAGGATAACTTATTAAGTTAGTTAAATAATGGACCTTCTAATAAATTTAAGGAATAGAATATGTGGAAAATTTCCCCAAAAATAACTAAAACCAATGAGGAACTAATGAGAAAGAAAATAGTTTGTTTTAATTGGTTCGTTAATTAAAAACAATTTTAATCTTAAAAATTCCTTCATCAATATTTAGGTATAGAATATCTATTTTGATAATAAAAAGGATTTTTATTCCCTGTACAAACATTTTTTTCTTATTATTAATCAAGAAGGAGTGAAAGAGACAGGTGAACATAAATATTAAAAACATAAAAATCGAAGAGATGATAAAAAAGGAAACATCAACAATCCAGAAGACGAGGGAGAAAAAAACAAAGAGGACTCGACAGAGAAAAACAACACAAGGAGCGAGGGTGGTGGGGAAAAATGGGTAGGAAGAGAAGGCAGGGATCCAACAATTGCTAGCTTTCCAGTTGTCATCTCTATTGAGATTGCTCGGCCTTTTTTCAGACTCAATGGCTTCCCTAAATTTCCTGTGATGAAACTATGCAACCTTAGAAATAACATGGGCCTCCTCAATTCATACATGATGCTTAGTCTTCTCAGCGTGTTCATCTAGGGAGGAATACTGGGTCCTCCTATGTTTTAAGTCATCTGAGCGCTCATTAATCCTCCGATTAATAGAACAACTAGTCTCACCAATATAGGGGGTTCCACAGGAACAGGGAATAACATAGACACCTTTCATGTCCTTGGGGTCGACCGGGTCCTTTACTAATTGGAGAGAGCTACCGATGGTGTTAAGCGGTCTAAAGGTAGAGGGAGCATTATGCTTCCTAAGAATCCTTGCAGTCATATCAGTGGTCCCTTGGATGAAAGGGAGCTGAACACTTGAGACTCAATCATTAGGGTCTTTCTTGACCAATGAATTCTTGCTGGATTTAAGGAAATAGTTCTAACCAAGGTGCCTACTTTAACCATTATTAACAAAAAAATTAATGCGATGGGCCTTCTCTTTATCGAGACTCTTTTCATCAGAGATTCTCAACGCATAGGTAACAAGCGTGTTTAGAACGCCCAACTTTTGAGTAGGGAAATGATGGGAGCTAGCATGAAGATACTGCTTAATTTTATACTGAGCAGTATCTTGATGCCAACTCCCATCATTTCCTTGCTTAAAATTTTGGCATTCTCAACACACTTGCTACCCGTGTGTTGAGAATCTCTAATGAATAGTGCCCTGATAAAGGGAAGGCCCATCTCCTTAAAGCCAAAAAGAATTTCAGTTAGAAATATTTTCTTAAAGCCAACAAGAATTCATTGGTCAAGAAAGACCCTAAAGATCAAGTCTCAGGGGTTTATCTCCCTTTCATATAAGGGACCACTGATAAGATTGCAAGGATTCTTAGGAAGCATAATGTTCCCTCTATATTTAGACCCCTTAACACCATTCGTAGCTCCCTCCAATCAGTAAAGAACTTGGTTAACCCCAAGGACATGAAAGGTGTTTATGTTACTTCATGTTCTTGTGGGACCCCCTATGTTGGTGAGACTGGTTGTTCTATTAGTTAGAGGATTAATGAGCACTCAACCGACTTAAAACATGGGAGGGCCCAGTCTTCCGCCCTAGCTGAAGACACTAAGAAGACTAAGCATCATGTATGTATTGAGGAGGCCCGTGTTATTGCTAAGGTTGCATAGTTTCATCAACGAAAATTTAGGGAAGCCAATGAGATTGAGAAAGGGCCAAGAAATCTCAATAGAGATGACAGCTAGAAAATTAGCAGTCTTTGGATCCCTGCCCTCTCTTCCTAGGCTTTTCCCCCCTCCGCCGCCGCTCCTTGTGATGTTCTTCTATGTGTAGTCTTCTTTGCTTTCCGCCCCTCATGTCCTAGATTGTTGATGTTTCCTTTTTTATCATCTCTTTGTTTTTTATGTTTTTAATATCTATGTTTGCCTATCTCTTTCACTCCTTCTCAATTAATAATAAGAACAAATTGTTTGTACAGGCAATAAAAATCTTTTTAATTATCAAAATAAATAGGAATTTTTAAGATGAGCACTGTTTTTAATTAACTAACTAATTAAAACAAAATATTTTCTTTCTCATTAGTTCATCATTGGTTTTAGTTATTTTTAGGGAAATATGCCACATATTCTATTCCTTAAATTTATTAGAAGGTCCATTATTTAAATAACTTAATAAGTTATCATTTTAATAAAAAAAATTATTATTTATTATTAATGATTTAAATTCTATATTTAATTAGATATTTTTAAGTTTATATTTCACTTAATAATTTTATTAATGATAAATAAAATCTATTAATAAGGTATACAAACAATTACTTGTTCTGGTAATAACTATAACAAAACTAACTTACAATTAACTATTTAATTATATAACTTTAATGATGATGATGATGATGATGGTTAATGTCCACTGAGACCAAACTTTGGTCTATCGGACCTAAAGAAATGAATTATTTAGCTTGAATTAAGATTTTATTCCTATGCTCAAAAAGCTTGGAGAGAAGCCTCCCGAGCTCACTATAATTTTGACAACGTAAAAGGCTAGGAAGGTCAATATTGCAGCAAAGATTTTGAAACTGATATCTAATGTGGTTGTATGTGGGTCACTCTAAGAGGAAGTGATTTTCATCCTCAATGTTCGTATTCTCATAGAGATGGCAGAACCTTTCCATCCATGGTGTTTTAGGAACTTTCCAATGACAAGTTTCACTATGGAGCTCATGAGAGTTTGTTGTAATCTTGGCTATATTAATTTTCTTCTTTGAGCTAGTTAAAGCAAAGAGATACTCTTGACATTCTAGGGTGGGGTTGATGACCTCCTTATAGTATCTTAATTTTATTTTAGCTGCTAAATCTTTCTCACACCACATTTTTTCTTTGAACTTAGAAGTAACAATATTTTTAATGCTATTAATGTTTTGCAATGCAACATTCTCATCAATCTCCCAATGGTTTAACCAGGCCCTCATGTCTTTATACCAACCTTGTTTTAGCCTTAGGTGGTTTTGGATGGAATTTAAAGCTAGATTAGTAAGTCTATGGTCTCCTATGTTATTGAGTTTATGCCTGTGCAATAGAAGCCTAGTCATAGCGAGGCTCTCGATAGGGGAAAGACCCACCTCTATAAGGAGAATAGGATAGGGTGTGTTTCTTTTAATGTTGAGGTTATACGTTATAAAATGCTTCTAGATTTTCTCAATATTTCTTCAGGATTCTCTAGAGATGCTACAACCCCAAACCACATATCCATATAAGATTACCAGAGTGACTAATGTTTCAAAGAGGAACTTCTTTCTATCCCACATTACGAGTTTTTCCATTTTACAATTATTTTCAAGACCAAAATAAACTTTTGATTCCCCATTAATCCTTTTCTCAATGTTATAGTTCCAGTTGAGCTTGTGATGAATATCAATTCCTAGGTACTTATAGGAAGACACTTCCTCCAAGTTACTATTGTCATACATAAAATTATCATAAGTGTCCCTCTTGGATTTGATAACCATAACTTTTGTTGTCTCAGTGTTAACAATCATACCCATGGTAGAGCAGAAATCCTCAAGAAGTATAAGTTTCTTATCAAGATCAGATGGGCACCTTGCGAGAAGAAAAATATCGTCAACATAGAGAAAAAGGATGATGAATATCCCAACTAAGATCGTGCAAGCACATCCTGCTTCCTCTAAACAACCTTCTAGCTTGTCGATGTAAATGCCAAATAGGGTAGGGGAGAGGAGGCAACCTTGTTTAACTCTGATATTACACTTAATATCTTTTAACCACCCCTCATTGCTCTTTAACATGGAAATTACATTCTTGTATAACCTTATAGCGGCAGCTCTCAACTCAAAAGGAACCTTTAGCTCTTCTAATCTGTTCCAAAGATTGTTTCTAGGAACTGTATCGAAAGCCTTTCTAAAGTCCAAAAAGTAACAAAAGAGATTGGATTTATCATTGCGGCATTCCTCCATAATGATCCTAAGCATAACGAGGTGGTTTTTTGTTGAATGTTGCTTTCTAAAACCTACTTGGCCTTTAGCAGCTTACCATCACTTTCAAGCCATATGCTCAACTTCCTTTCCAAAACAATACCATATAACTTGGCTAGGAGAGGGTTGATCATAATTGTCCGATAATTAGAGGGGTTAGTTATATCCCACTTTTAAAAATAGGGATAATAAGGCTTTGAGTCCATGGTTTAGGGAACCCTTGCTTGACCACTTCACTGAAAAGCTTGTGAATGTGGGGGATGAGGACAGGACCTCCAATTTTAGGATTTCCACCTGGTAACCTTCAATGTCCTTAGCTTTTCCATTAGCCAAGCGATTAACCCCAAAATCAATGTCTTCTAATTAGAAAACTTGTTTCACTGTGAGCAGGGTTTCAAAGTTATCCATGACATTTGGAAATTCATAAAGATTTTTAAGATAGGAATTCTAGTCGTGTAAAGCAATTTTATTATTATCTTTAGTTTTCCTAATTAAAATTCGCCTCTAGAATTTTTTAGGAGCTACCTTAGATAGGTGTAAGATTTTCTCTTGTCTTTTACGAATATACTACCTTTTTTTCCTTTGAGTTAGGGCTTTGTATATTTTTATCTTGCGAATTTTAAGAGATTCATCAACAACTTCCTTAATTGATCTCCTCACACTTTTACAATCTTTGTCATACCATGGGTTGGTTTTACTATTTCTTTTATTACTTGAAACTTCAACTGAGAACTTGTTAATAGAATATGAGAGGGTTGTAGTAAAATTATGATAGAGATCTTCTATGTTGTCTATGCTAGATAAAGGAAGCAAATTAGTTTTTAATGCATTTAGAAAGAGATATTTTTATTTCTATCAAATATTAACTTATTTTGGCTATAAGGATTATCTTCTATGTGATCTCTATGCATGACAAAATTGAGAGTTATAAATAAAGGCCTATGATCAAAGTCAGGCTTGTGGTCGTTTAAGTAATTAAAAGCATGTTAGTGTGCATCACTTTTTCCCTTTTTGTGGAAAAGAAGTTTTATAAAAATAAATGGAGTTGGAATGTTTACTCTTAAAATTAGAAAATCATCAAAAACTAGGTGGTGGTAAAAGAAGAAAAAAAATGTCAATTTAAATTCAATTTCATGTCATATTTTTTCTAAAATTTAATATATAATTTTTATCTAATTTATTCATTTTCTTTAAAAGGTATCATTAATATTTTACATAAATTTTTAAGCAGTGACAAAACAGCGACCCCCCATTTCTCTATTGATTTATGTTTTTTAATTCGAATTTCTTTAAGAGGTGTGTTGTAAACATTCTAAAGATTGCTAAACAAATTTAAAAATAAAAAATAAGCATATTTTTTAATTATTATTAAAATACTAGTAAAAATGATAATATTTTCGTATATATAAAACGGCGACCCAAGAAACTACCCTTTCAAGTTTATAAAATCAATTTTTTTAATAGAAATTTGAAAATAACATATAACAAAATGTTAAAATTATTTTTTGAAAATTTTTAAAATATATTTTATATTTTTTATAATAAAATTTTAAATTATGATTATTTTATATTATTCAAAATATAATATAGAAAATTATTTGTTTAGAAATTCTACTTCTATTTTTATATATATATTTAAAGAGTTTTAGCATTTCATTTAACTTTACATAAAGTTATTTATATTTTGTGAGTGATTAACCATAGTTTTTACCAATATTTACTATCAGTTGACTTATTTGCAAATTTAGTATATACTTTTCATAACATTATTTATATTTTCTAAACCTATTAAATAGGTTCACTATAGCTTTTACCAAAATTTATTGTGAGTTAGCTTTGTTACAAATTTAGCATTTATTTTTTATAATTAACAAGTATGAAACTCAACTCATTTAATTGATATTTTTATATTATTATTATTTTTTTTATCTTTTTTCATTTGAGTACTTTTTTGGTTTTGCCATATAATGAGACACATTAACATGCTTTTACTAGATAAGATAGTCTACCACACTGCTACCAAGCCCATGGATGTAGTTAATTTGGCTAGAATTGGGCCACTTGTTTAGACTATTGCAAATTATGAGATCCTGAGCACTACAGAGCTTGACTAGC
Source organism: Pinus tabuliformis (assembly GCA_031772625.1). NCBI lineage: Eukaryota > Viridiplantae > Streptophyta > Pinopsida > Pinales > Pinaceae > Pinus > Pinus tabuliformis. The sequence continues at coordinate 769,866,542 of CM062815.1, forward strand.
TCCGACCCAAAAAAATTCTCCCCGAGGTCTTCAGAGCTCCTTTTGTACCGGCTATCCAGAGGAAGGTCTTCGTCTAAGGAAAGTATCCAGAGGAAGGTCTTCATCTAAGGAAAGAGGATTAGGGTTGGAATGATTGCTTATAAGAATAGCTTGGTTGCTTGAAGTTCAAGCATTAAAGTCACCCATTAAAAGGATATTACCTTAATTCCTTTATCTAGAAATTATATCATTTTCTAAACCATTGTAAGGACTATTTTTATCTAGATTCTTTTTCTTATAAAAGTTAGAATTGATGGGGGGGGGGGGGAAATAGAAGATTGCTAAGTAGGTATTTTTATCATAAATTTCAGTAGTTTATATCCAACTATATTGATTGTAAGGGTCATTTTTATAAATCCTAGCATGGGGAGAGATGTTCTTCTTAATGTAACAAGTTATATCCCCAATGCCTCTACGAGAGGGTCGCTTGTTCCATGTAGACCATAATGTAAAGCCATCTATGTTAGGGACATTAGATTCTTTATGCCCCCAAGTTTCAACAAGAAAAATAATATCAACATCATTCAAGATCCAACTTAGCTTGGAGCCTTTGTTCCATGGAAATCCCCGATAGTGCCAAGAAAGAATCCAGAGCATGTTGAATTACTATTTATTATTATCTTGTTGGTTTCTATCTCGAAAAATGGCTTTTCTATTTCTGATTATTGCCCATTTTCCTTCCTTCCTAGCTTCCTTTACTTTCTGAACCTCCTTTCTCAATTCTGCTTGATCTTCTGGAATGAGATATTCATTTATAAATATTCCCGTTCCTTTAGACTTGAGGTTTTACTAAGTATGTCATACTTATGGTCAGTAGAGCTCACCTTTATTCAAATCAGCCTTCCTTTATTCTCAGTTAGTTTCCCCAACCTTGTTGCTTCTGTGAGACACGTTGTTTGAATTTGTAATCTGCCATGTAATTCTATCTAGACCATGGCTAAAGTATCCTCATCTACCTCCTCTTTCAAACCGAAGATTATAAGGTTGAATGCCCTTTTGTTACACTGATGGTCTAATTCTATCAATATTTTCATTTCATCTTTAATTGGTTTGATATCTAATTTACTTGCCACACTATTTATGGTGAGGCGGCTATTAAATTTTTCTTCTAGCTCTTTAATCATGTCCTTCATTTTAAGACTCTCTAAAGTATCAACATCTACATGCTGGGATGTTTGGTTCATATCTTGGTTTTATTTTTCTATAACCTGCAACCTAGTATCCATTGCCTCCATCTTATTCTCTAGTAGTTCTATTTTATTTTCTATTTGTTTTTGGATCTTGTCTTTAGGAGATGTTAATTTATTTTCTATCATGGTTGCTAACTCTGTTTGTAGCTTGAATTTTCTTTCTTCTCTATGTTTCTCTAAAGAATCTATATACACATAGAGGCTCTATAGAGTAACTGTTGATGAGCCTCATAAATGGGTAATTATTGTTGGCATTATGATTCAGGTTTCGCGCTATGGCACAGCTGTTGTACTTGATGGCAACTCACTCAAGTGGAAAATCTCTATTCAGGCTCTCAAAATGATATAAAATAAGGGGTTCACAGGTACACCATTCAAAAGGTGCGGGCCCACAGGCACGCCATTCACAAAGTGCGGTCATGCCTGCAGGTTATCCGAACAGAAGGTGCAAACCCCCAGTTCACTAACTTCAATGCAGAGAAGCGCGCACACGTGGGAATTTTTATGGTGGTCCATGGTATTTAGTCCGTTGTTCATGATCCTATGGTTTTGGTCTGTGGTATAGCATCTAAATTATTGAACCCCAGTTTTGGATCCCTTGTACTGGTTTTCGATGGTTTTGTTCCATGGTTTGAGTAAGGGCTTGCCTATAAAAAAAGAAAGGAGATCACTTGGCTAGTCACTTGTGAAATTTGAATATCTTAAGATCTAAAATTTTTGGTGATTGGTTTGAAAAGCTAGATCTAAATCAAGGTGAAATCTATAAATTGTAAGGCAGATCTATTGATAGGTTGTGATCTCTCTAGCGCATGATCAGATCTTGTGGATTTGACTGCCTGTGGCACATTGGAGGACTGTTAATTTGGCTCTATTCGGAGGTCCGCAGGTGATCCACAGTGCTGGTGCGGGCATATGCAGCTTAGTAGAAGGCGTAGGTGTGGGGGTCCGCAGCGCAGCAGAAGGCGCAGGTGCAGGGGTTCGTAGAGCAGTAGAAGGCGTAGGTGCGGAGGTACGCAGAGCAACAGAAGGCGTAGGTGCGGGGGTCCACAGCGCAGCAGAAGGCGTATGTGCGGGGGTCTGTAGTGCAGCAAAAGGCGCAGGTTCGGAGGTACGCAGAGCAGTAGAAGGCACAGGTGCGGAGGTACATTGTCGAGTAAACAGTGCAGGTGCGGAGCTGCAGAGTCCAGACACAGAAGAACTGTGGATATTCGTAGGTTTCTATTGGTGAAGTTGTGGACTTTTCTTAAAATATTTGTTGATTGCCTTTTATCTATTGTTGCAGAGTTATGGGTTTAGATTACTAGTATTTCTTTTCTGGTTACTGCATTCTGAGAAGTTATTGGTTGATTCATTGGGTGATTGTAAAAGGAGATTGGTTGATTCACATGTACTTGATGATTATTTGATGTTCATGGATCCAGTTTGAAAATTTATGAAAAGTGGTCCTTGGAAGAAAAGAAGTAGGTCAGCACCTACGTACTAGTAGTTCAGCTAGTACAAGAGCTAAGGGGGTTGTAGCTCCCTTCCAGGAGAGACTGGAAAACGAGAGAGGGTTGTAGCTCTCAGCAGGTTGCAGCCTACATACTGGTAAAGGACTGCACCAGTACAAAATCATTATAAAAGAAGTTTCTAATTGAAAGAAGATAGAGACATATTGCAGTAGGTGGTTTTCACCCACATTGGGTTTCCACCTTATATCTAGTGTTCTTTGGTGTGACTATCTGTTTTTCTTGTTCTTGCTCATTATTATATGGTACTGACATACAAATTAATGATCAATATCTGAAGAATAAACTAAAGTATAAATCTAGAAGATATATTGAAAAGAATTTGATAATACTGATTCACCCCCCCTCAGTATTATTTCCAACAATTGGTATTAGAGCATGTCCTTCTAAAGAAGCTTGATCGCTTGAAGGAAGATCCATCATCATGAGAAACTATGAGAGAGAAGCATCTATCAGGCCACCAATTTTTGACAGGACAAACTTCGTATATTGGAAGGTAAGAGTTACTGCCTATCTTCAATCTCTTGGTAGAAAAGTCTAGGACATCATAGATACAAGGTACATTTTTCCATCAGCAACTCCTACAGATCCGACTGAGAAGAAGAAATATGAAACAAATGTAAAGGTTGTCAATACTCTATTAGGATATCTATCTCAATCAAAATTCGTGAAGGTTATGCAGTATAAATCCGCAAAAGAAATATGGGACAAGATCGTTCTGAGCTATGAAGGAGATGAATAGGTAAAACGAGCAAAACTTCAAACCCTCAGAATTCAGTATGAAAATATCAGAATGCACAATGATGAAAGTGTGGCTAACTATTTCTTTTGTGTAGATGAGATTGTTAATTATATGAAAATTTGGGTGAAGAAATAAAAGAGGCTGTTGTGGTTGAAAAGGTTCTAAGATCTTTGACCCCTAAGTTTGAATCTAAAGTTTTTGCAATAGAAGAGAAAGAGAATCTATGAAACCTTACCATGTCACAGCTACATGAAATTCTAACTGCTTATGAAATGAGGAAAGGAGATTACTATGAGTCAGGATACGTGTTAGAAGAAGAAGAAGAATCAAATTTTGTCAAAAACCTTCAACGGGGTGCTGGACGATTCCGAGGTAAGTTACCTTTCAAATGATTTGCTTGTGGAAGAGTCGGTCACTATGCTCCCAAATGTCCTCATAAGGATAAGATTGACAAGCGGAAGGAACCTGTTAGATGGAACAAGAAACAGAATGCAAATAAGAAAAGTTGTTACACTCATGAAGATAGTGATGGACTTTCAAATAGTGACGAAGATGAACAAGGTAATAATTATAAACTTTTAATGGCTTTTGAAGATGATGATTACATGGATGCTATAGATGAAGAAGGTCTTTATGAAGAGATTTCTAAACTCAAAATTTTTTTAGAAGAGAAAAATGTGATTATTGATTCTCTGCAATGTCAACTGGCTGAAAGGGAAAAACATCATTAAAAATTGGAATGTGAAATTGTTGGTTTTAGAAAAGAGATTGAGAAAACAAAAGCTGTTAATCTTAAATTTGTTAAAGGATCTGAAACTCTGGATGAGATTATCAATGTGCAGTGTTCTCCACTAATCAAGATAGGTTTGGGATATAATGGAGAATAATCTTAAGCATCCACCTCCAAAAGCTATCTTGATGCAGCAAGAAGGAGTGAGCAAAGGCCTAATAGAAATCATCAGTGACAGTTTACCTAAAGAATGAACAAAGAATATCAAGAAAAATGGGGGCAATCTACCTTAAGGACAAATAGAAGCCACAACTAGCCACAAGTAAAAGCTTCCCAATTTGCCTCAAGAATGGATTTCAGTAGAAACTACAATCGGTTGGTTGATAGATTTGATAATTGCAGGAGTTTCTTCAATGGCCAATGTTTCTCTTGCTATAACTTTGGTCACAAAGCAGCTCAATGTGGTGCCTATAAGACAATCATGACTAGAGAAGCTAAAAAACAAATAAGTATGACTGGAATCACGAAAAGTACCTATAACAACTTTTTTGCTCTTGAAAGTGAAGTTGAATGTTCTATTTGTAATAACTTCGGTCATGAAGATTCTGAATGCAGGAGCAGGTTTCGGAAGACAACTCAGAAGGAGCAAACCTCAAATGCCAGAACATGGAGAATGAAGGAACCACAACCAAAAAGATGTGGGATAGCTTTATATGCTGAAGGATAGGAAAATCAATGGTACATCAACAGTGGATGTTTGAAGCATATGACAGGTGATAAAGAAAAACTTCAATCATATAGTGCTTTAGAAAAAGGAAAGAAAGTTTCTTTTGGAAATGATACCCCTGCAGTCATAAAAGGAAAAGGCACTGTTCAGCTGAAAGAAAAAGTCAAGGCTAGAAATGTTATGTATGTTGATGGCTTGAAACATAATCTACTGAGTGTCAGTCAGATGTGCGATCAAGGAACTGAGGTAATATTTCAATCAAATGGATGTAGTGTTCGTGATCTTGATACAGGAAAAACAGTGATCAAAGGCATAAGAACTCCAAATAATTTATACATATTTGAAGAAGGACAACAACAATGACATTTGAGCAAGAATGATGAACACTGGTTATGGCACCAGAGGTTGGGGCATCTAAGATTTTCACAGATAAGGAAAGCATGCAAATACCAGGCAGTTCGTGGTCTTCCAGACATCAGAATTCCAGACAATACAATATGCAAATCATGTCAGTTTGGTAAGCAAACCAGAACTAACTTCCCTGAGAAGAAAGGATCAGCTAGTAGGCCTCTTGAACTAGTCCATACAGATGTATGTGGTCCATCTAGGAAAAGGTCACCTTGAGGAGAAGAATACTTTATATTATTCATTAACGACTTCTCCAGGATGGTTTGGATAGGACTTAGAAGCACAAAGACGAAGCCTTCGAAAAATTCAAATCCTTCAAAGCCTTAGTTGAAAACGAATCAGATCACAAAATTAAGTGCCTCAGGTCTGAGAGAGGTGGGGAGTCTACCTCAAATGAATTTTTTGATTTTTGTGAAGAACATGGAATAAGAAGGGAATTCTCTACAACTAGGACTCCTCAACAAAATGGAGTAGTGGAAAGGATGAACAGAATGGTTCAACAAATGGCTGGTGCTATGCTTGATGAGTCTAGAACTCCCGCAACCTTCTGGGGTGAAGTTCCATTTGTTGTGGTTGTTATTCTCAACAAAACAAATGTCCGGGTGAACAGCACTGAAACTCCTCGTGAGCTCTTGTATGGTGAGACTCCTTCGGTAAAACATTTCAAAATCTTTGGAAGCAAATGCCATATTAAGAATAATGATGAACATCTTGGCAAGTTTGAACCTAGAGAAGATGAAGGCATTCTCCTTGGTTATTCTCCTCATAACAAAGCATATAAGTATTACAACAAAAGACTTGGAAGAATAGTTGACAACATTGATGTAGTGGTTGATGAAGAAGGAAACATTCCTAAGCAAGTAAATCATGAAAATATCGAAGAGAATGAAGACCATCCTTCAAATCAGACTGATGATGAAGAAGAACCTCAAGAGGCACCAGAGCAACAGATAAGGATAGAAGAGAAGACTCCATCCGGGTATGTTCAGAAGAATAATCCATATTCTCAAATTTTGGGGCAGAAAGAGGGAGGTATATAAAGAAAGAAGAACAATTGCAGAAGCCTCAAGCTATTTGGCATTGCTCTCCTCCACTGAACCACAAAATGTAAAAGAGGCATGCAAAGATGAATGCTGGGTCAAGGCAATGGATGAAGAAATTTAGCAGATCGAAAAGAATAACACTTGGGAGTTGGTTCCTAGACCAAAAGATAAGAATGTCATAGGGACAAAATGGATCTTTAAAAACAAGTTGAATGAAAATGGGGAAGTGATTAGAAACAAGGCCAGACTTGTTTGTAAAGGGTATGCTCAACAAGAAGGAATAGACTTTGAATAAGCTTTTGCTCCTGTTGCTAGACTTGAGGCCATCCAAATGTTCCTTGCTCTATCAAGCTTTTAGAAGTTCAAAGTATTTCAAATGGACGTGAAATCAACCTTTCTGAATGGAGACTTAGAAGAAGAGGTGTACATTGAGCAACCAAATGGTTTCATTCTTGGGAATGATCCAAATCTTGTATGCAGATTAAAAAAGGCTCTTTATGGTCTTAAACAGGCTCCAAGGGCTTGGTACTATCATTTGGACAAATAGATAGGAATCTTTATATAAAAATTGAAAATGACAAATTGCTAATACTTGTTGTGTATGTAGATGATATTAACTTTGGCAGCAATGAAAAAAACTATGAGTCAAAACTTTGCCTTGGTGATGCAGAAAGAATTCAAAATGTCATTACTTGGAGAACTGACATATTTTCTTGGATTGCAAATCCAACAAAATGAAGGCGGTATCTTTTTGTCTAAAACCAAGTACCTCAAGCAGATTTTGAAGAAGTATGGCATGGAAGATTCAAAACTAGTATGTACACCTATGATTACAGGATGCAGCCTCAGTGCAAATGATGAATCTGCAGCAGTACATCAACCAACCTATAGATCCATGATTGGAAGTCTACTTTATTTGACAGGTGCCCGACCAGATATCATGCACGCAGTGGGAATAGTTGGAAGATTTTAGGAAAATCCAAAGGAAACTCATCTTCAGGCAGTTAAGAGAATCTTCAAGTATCTTCAAGGAACTAAAAACTATGGCTTCTGGTATCCTAGAGATACAGATCTCACACTTCATGCTTATACAGATGCAGATTGGGCCAGAAGCATGGATGACAGGAAAAGCACTAGTGGGGGTGCATTCTTCATGGGCTCCAGATTAGTATCTTGGTTCAGCAAGAAACAAAGTTCAATTGCTTTATCTGCAACTGAAGCAGAGTATGTGGCTGTTGCATCTTGTTGCACACAACGTCTTTGGATGATGCAAACCTTGCAGGACTTTCAAATCACTTGCACTCCACCTATCTCCATCCTATGTGATAATACAAGTGCTATCAGCATTTCAAAGAACCCAGTCATGCATTCAAAGACCAAGCATATACCTATCAAATGTCATTTTTTTCGGGAACAAGTGCTTGAACAAAAAGTCAAGTTGGAGTATGTTCCTTCTAAGGAACAAGTTGCTGATATACTCACCAAACCACTACCTAGGGAGACCTTTGAATACCTCAGGAAAAAGCTGGGGGTAGTTGATGCATCATCTTGTTGTTGAATCTTATCTGTTTCAGAGATTGTTGGTTGTACGCGAGTTTGATATGGGGTATACACGTACATTCGCTGGTTTATGGATTGGTAAAAGACCATCTGGCACAGGTTCAGGGGGAGCATTTATTCTTCTAATAATACATTGTTGGCATTATTATAGAAGATCTTGGAGGAGAAAGTTCAGAAGAATGTTGATCTGAATATTGTTGCTAATGTTTTGTCTCTATGTCTTATATCTCTTTTGTCAAGGTCATTTATGGTGTATGGTGGATTATGGTTCTTCTTGAAGAAATTTTCTTTTACAGATCTGGCCTTCAGTTAGGGGGAGCATTATCAAGCACAACAGAGTAGAGTTTTCAGAATGTTTTTAGGGGGAGCATAACCCTTTTCCCTTGATGACAAAGGGGGATAATGACTTTGAGGATCTTGGGGTTGCCATCAAGTCCAAAGGGGGAGATTGTTGGCATTATGATTCAGGTTTAGCGCTATGGCACAGGTGTTTTACTTGATGGGAACTCACTCAAGTGGAAAATCTCTATTCAGGCTCTCAAAATGATAGAAAATAAGGGGTTCGCAGGTACACCGTTCAGAAGGTGCGGGCCCACAGGCACGCCATTCACAAAGTGCGGTCATGTCCGCAGGTTATCCGAACAGAAGGTGAAGACCCCCAGTTCACTCACTTCAATGCAGAGAAGCGCGCAGACGTGGGAAATTTTATGGTGGTCCATGGTATTTAGTCCATCATTCATGATCCTATGGTTTTGGTCCGTGGTAAAGCATCTAAATTATTGAACCTCGGTTTTGGATCCCTTGTATTGGTTTTCAGTGGTTTTGTTCCATGGTTTGAGTAAGGGCTTGCCTATAAAAAGGAAAGGAGATCACTTGGCTAGTCACTTGTGAAATTTGAATATCTTAAGATCTGAAATTTTGGGTGATCGGTTTGAAATCAAGTTGAAATCTATAAATTGTAAGGTGGATCTATTGATAGGTCGTGATCTCTTTGGCGCATGATCAGATCTGTGGATTTGACTATCTGTGGCACATTGGAGGACTGTTAATTTGCCTCTATTTGGAGGTCCGCGAGCTATACAGTGCTGGTGCGGGGGTACGCAGCTCAGTGGAAGGCGCAGGTGCGGGGGTCCACAGCGCAGCAGAAGGCGCAGGTGCGGGGGTCCGTAGAGCAGCAGAAGGCACAGGTGCGAAGGTATGTAGAGCAACAGAAGGCGTAGGTGTGGTGGTACGCTGTTGGGTAGACAATGCAGGTGTGGATCTGCGCAGTCCAGACACAGAAGAACTGCTGATATTCGCAGGTTTCTATTGGTGAAGTTGCGGACTTTTCTTAAAATATTTGTTGACTGCCTTTTATCTATTGCTGCAAAGTTATGGGTTTAGATTACTGGCATTTCTTTTTTGGTTACTGCATTCTGAGAAGCTATTGGTTGATTCAATTGGTGATTGTAAAAGGAGATTGGTTGATTCACATGTACTTGAAGATTATTTGATGTTCATGGATCCAATTTGAAAATTTATGAAATGTGGTCCTTGGAAGAAAAGAAGTAGGTCAGCACCTACATACTAGTAGTTCAGCTAGTACAAGAGCTAAGGGGGTTGTACCTCCCTTCCAGGAGAGACTAGAAAATGAGAGAGGGTTGTAGCTCTCAGTAGGCTGCAGCCTGCGTACTGGTAAAGGACTGCATCAGTACAAAATCATTGTAAAAGAAGTTTCTAATTGAAAGAAGATAGAGACATATTGCAGCAGGTGGTTTTCACCCACATTGGGTTTCCACCTTATATCTGGTGTTCTTTGGTGCGACTATCTGTTTTTCTTGTTCTTGCTCATTATTATATTGTACTGACATACAAATTAATGATCAATATATGAAGAATAAATTAAATTATAAATCTGGAAGATATATTGAAAAGAATTAGATAATACTGATTCACCCCCCACCCCCTCTCAGTATTATTTCCAACAATTATATGGGCTCATTTTACCTCCTAACCTAGTTGAATCAACCATTCTCTTAGCTTATTGTATGATTTTATAATTATACTTATGCTTATGGAGTGAGTTGAGTTAGCTATGATGCCATGAGGTCTAATATGTGTTTAATGCAGATTATTGATGAATTTTGTGGTCAAAGTCAAGGATCCAGTGGAAAAATAAAAGCAATAACTCGAAGTGGACAAAGGAGAGGACTTATAGGAGGGTGTCACACTCATTTATTACTCCTCACTTCAAATTCTTCTTCATTCAGCTCGGTGTACAAGCAGCCAAGTCATGCATTAGCAGGCAGTTGAGCAAGTGGAGGATGACTGATGACTATCTCGAGTTTTGGGAGCCAAGCCTCCCTGATTTTAAGGAAGTTGTTGATAGCTTCATTTGTATAAGTAGAGAGGCCTAGGGCCTCACTAGGGTTAGATTTTTGTTGGATTTTTGTTGTACTTTTTCTTATGTAAACTCTGCTCAACTTCAATCTTATTATTTTGACAATTTCATGTAATCTTGTTATTATTTTGGAAATAAAGATGGAATCCTTTTTGAGTTAGTATTGAGTTACCTCAGAGGGCTGAAGCTCTTGGGTTAGAACCCAATCCAAGTAGCCAAGCTCCTCTTCACTTGTATTTGTATGTTTTATTTCAGTTGTAGATTAGATTGTTGTTAGATGTATTTCTTTTATGGTTCATAATAAGTTGTTTTTGATGATTTAGTAGTTTTCTTCCATTTGTGCTTTCTATAGTAGGTTAAGTAGTGGTAAAGAAAAGATTCAAAAGCTTAGAAATAGTGCCTTGGCCTCTCTTTCTCCCTCTGGGACCGTGATTTGAGGCAAAGACCCTCTTGCTGCCCCAAAATCATAGATTTCCCTCATTCATAGGACTTCTAGTGTTTACAACTTTTTAGTGGGTTAATAGTCTAGTTTTCTTTGCTTTAGAACTTCTCCATCATGGTCACTTCTATATTTACCATATTATTCTCCCATGCTTTCCTTTCTTGTAGCCGTTATTAGCATTTCCTTTCATAGGTCACAGTTTAGATTAGTTTGATGCAAAACTCTGTTTTTCTAGATGCACTTGTTTCATCGCTTGCTTCATCTCATTGGTTGATTGTCAGTTGTCTATCTAGCAGATATATTCTCATAGTAGATCAACTTATCAACCATCCCATCCTCCATCTGATCTATGCTCTACAGGTCTCCCAAGTCTCCCAGGCTCAATTCTTCCTTAGTTTCCTACATTTTCCATAGAATTCCTTCCTCTCTCCTTGAGTAAATCCAATCATATTTCTCTCTCCTAATGATTCTTGGTAGACCCTAAGTGCCCTCAAAATTAATTCCAACCTTCATCCACCTTTTTCACCCACTCTCACACCTTCAAAACAGCCAAAAATGCTCTCGGCCTCTTCCTGTAGGCCTCTTGTAGAACATTGTTTTTCCTCCTATAGATTTCTTGTGTCCTCCTGTAGATTATCCTGTAGGATTTCTTCTGAAGGCCAAGTTTGGGAAAAGCCTCCAAAAGGCCACCTAAGACCTCCTAAGACCCAACCACACCATCCTACATCCTCTAAATCCCCAAAACCAGCTTTCAAAACCACCTGTTCGCTGCCACGTTCACAGACAATAAATCACATACATGTCAAATTCACATAAAAATACTTAAAAATCCAAAAAGATGTTTTCTGCTCATTTACTTCCAGAAATAGCTCAGTTAGATGTTTTTTACTTCTTTGGATAGATAAATGGCATTCTTTTCATGGTTTTCATAGTGCTTTATGCAAAAGTAGGATTGGTTGGTTAAGTAGGATTTACTTGGTTTGCTTTACATTTAAGTCTTTCTCCTTTCTGCAATTAGAATAGCATCTATCTTTCTTTCCTTTCATCACATCTAGAGCTTCTTCTGGAATCCAAAGAAGTTGGCTTGAGCTCCTAGTGATCTTGCACTGGCTGACCGAGTGACAACTTGCAGTAAGAACTAGTAATTGTGCATACAACATTGTCGCTTCCAAGTTTGTTACGAACTACCGAGTTGATAAGAGTAAAGAAGGCAGCCCAAGAGTTGTAGCATTATTGCTACAATACTAGTGCTCACCATTCTTTTTGGCACTGTTGCTGGGGAAGTGTCAAAGTATTCTATGATTACTGCTTTCTTCTATTTTTTTATTGCAACATTCTGCTAATAGTTTATTTCAACAAAAGTAGACTAGTCCTTTCTTTTCCTTCAATTTTGCAATTCCTTGCCTTCCTTTTCAATTCTGCAAATTTCATTTCAGTAAGAGTAGAATAGTCATTTCCTTTCCTTTCAAGTTCTGCATTTACTTGCTTTCCTTTTCAATTCTGCAAATTTCATTTTAGTTAGTTGCAATTTGTTTTGTTCAATCAATTTCAGTTTTGCAAGTACTATCAGTGTGGGGAAAAAGAAACCAAAAACCAGCTAGAAATATTTCCTTTCATGACTCATAGGAATAGAGATAATTCAGGAAAAATTTTGCCCAACACCCCCACTACTTCACATAGCCAACCTTCTCTCTTCTTTGGTGGCTGCGATCAGAAAGAACCCTTAGGTGAGCAACCTGACATATTTGAAGAACCTATAGGGGAAGAAGAATATGAAAACATTCCTTTCGAGCCAAAGGCTGAACACAAAAATTCTAGGGGGAATGGAGAGAGAATAGAGGGTACCTTTCCCATTCGGGAGACCAATGGTGACACCAAAATCAAGAATCTATGCCCTTCCGTCCTACCTCATTTCCATGGTCTAACTACAGAAGATCCTGACACCTTTTTGTTTGAATTTTCTATTATATGTCGAACCTATGACTATGCGAAAGATGAGAAAAAGTTGAAACTGTTCCCTTCTACTCTCAAGGATGCAGCCTTGTGCTGGTTCGTGGGATTACCTATAAATAGCATCAAAACTTGGGCTCAGATGCAGCAAACCTTTAACAACAAGTATCGAGACTATTGTAGGTCAAAAGATACTAAAGAAGAAATATTTCGAATCACCATAGGAAGTGATGAGTCCCTGGAGGACTGTAAAGAGAGGTTCTAGCTCAGTTACAAAAGGGCTAGGTGCACACTTAACCCTGAGTCTCTGAAGTTAGTCCTGCTCAAGGGAATTTAGGAAGACCTTTTAGACACCCTCCATTTACTAGCCGGGGGAGACATCTACCAACTATCCTATGAGGACATAAAGACTATTTTTAGAAGCCATTCTAAAGCAGCCAGAAAGAAAGGTAAGGGTAGTCAACCCATAGCCAATACCTCTTCCTCTAGCTCATCCATTAAAGGATAAATTGGAAACATGCTGGAAGACTTCAAGAGTGAGATGTTGCAGACTATTGCCATGCAAATGGATACCTTACATATCAAAAGGAAACAAGAGGAAGCAGAGAAGGCTTTGGTCATTGTTTGCCCTAGATGCACCAAGAGGCATCCTAGGAATGAATGCCCATTAAACTCTATAGAAGTTTATTCAGTCTGTGAAGAAAATCATTTTATGGACAAGTGTCCTTCCTTACCCAGACTTAAAGTTGTATATCAAGGGGTTGAGGGACTCACCAAATAGCTCTATTACCTAAACCAAAGGAGGCCACATGAACCTAGACCATATCAGCAGGGGATGCAAGGGACATCTCAGGCATACCACAACCCCAACCAAGTCACTTCCATACCTTCTTGGCCCCCCCTGCTCTTCCTTCCTGGTCCACACCTCCTCCTTGGTCCTTCACATCTCCATTCCATGCCTATCTAGCCACCCATTCATTTCAATCCTATGCTTTGCCGCGACCTCAGTGGAATGCATCTCATCGGGGGTGGAGGCCCCAATACAACTCTCCTTCCGCTCTTTTGCCTCCACCACCTACCCAACCACAACCGTTACCTCCTGCTCCACCAAACAAATCCTAGATGCCTTCCCAGCCAAATCCGAACCTAAACAACAGATAGGCTTAGCAAGTGTATAGTGGGGAACCATCATGCCTGAACTATGTTGTGGAGATTCAGGAAATTAACTTGTGATATGGGAAAGTTCTCGCAGATAGCTAGCCTCCACCCAGGGAGATTGAGGAACATAAAGAGGAAAGTGAACCTAAAACAATTTCACCCTTTCCTGATAGACTATCTGCAACAATCCAGCCTACCCCAGAAGAAACTGAACTCTTGGGAGAATTGAAACCTTTCTGTGAAAATACCACTTCTCCAAGCCATAAAAGATGTGCCTATCTACAATAGGTTGATCAAAGAGAAGTGCTTTAGGCATCCAGGAAGGCACAAGGGAGATGCTCCAACCATCAATGTCATAGGGAAACTGTCCGACCTGATGTTAGGGCAAGTAATCTGTCCAAAATATCTAGACCCTGGATGTTATAGATCTAACCAAAAAATATATGATAATACATAAACCCAATAAATAACAAGATCGAAATAGATAGAAATGGTTCTTTATTAATCAAACCCTTAAGGTAGGGCAACACCATACATTCACTCCTTAAGGAAGGAGAGCACTGCACAAACCATATGCATGTTCATACAATAATCTTTGACATCTCTCAATGGGAGAGCCTCTAGCCTCTATATAGGCCTCATACATACAATACCGTGGGTCATTACCATGGTTCCCTCAATACAATCTATCTAATACCATGGGCCCATTACATTATTACTAACTACTTGTGGTCCCTTACATGATACAAGTTAACCACCTTATTTATTAATATGGCCCATCCCATTATTACATTATTCCCTTGGGTACTTCCATTTGTACCCGATATTAACCCCCTTAGGTATATAACATTCCAACACCCTTAGCATGTTTTGTCCCCGAAACATTGGAAGAACACAAATAATAAGATCTACTCAAAAGAGTAGTCCACTTGTACCATGCACATGCCTCTAGCCATCCAAGAGAAAGGTGAACCCTCGATCTCACTAGTGCCTCACTCGCTTGAAATGGAAGTTGATTGTGGCATCTCTTCTGTGTTGATGTGTAGCAGGTGGATCTTCACTCTTCTCTATCTGTCCTGCGGGGGTTGTTGTCCTTGTGGCTAATTGGTTGCCATCTTGTTGTTTGTTTTCTTGCGGGGTGATGTGGGTGATGATATGTCGAAGTTTTAACCCACGGTGTCTTTTTCTTTAATTCACCCCTTACTGGAGCCTGAATGTTATTTTCTGCATGTTGTGGTGCCTGCTGTGGTGTCTTATCTTCCAATATTACTTCAACCATTGAGCCCTCATCTGACGTATCAGCACTAGTAACCTTTTCTGCTTCAGCCTCTATTTGTGTTTGATTGTCGATCATCACTGGCTTATAATCTAATATGTCAGTCCCTGGAACATCTTCTGCTTCAGCCTTTGTTGAATCTACCTGTTTATGGATGGAAATATCCTGTAATGTAATTTTCTTCTTTTTATACCAGAGTTTCAGGAATTTCTTTTGCACATTAATATTGATAGTACCCATGGATTCCATCCAAGGATATCCCAAAACAACGTCCATATTATCCATCGTTGAAGTATAAAAATCACCATGAAACACATACTTATCCATAGAAATCTTCAAATCCTTATACACTTGAATATCCTCATCGTCCACCTATGTGTGTTCAATGTGTTTTGCTGGAACTTGTAATTTGTTTGCCAAGTTGACCTTTATGAGATTTTGCTTGCAACTCAGATTTATAGACACAATGATTTTCTCCTTCTGAATCATTCCATGAATCTGCAATAAGGATATACAAGTAAAAAATAGCCCCTTACATGTCTCATTCTCCTTTGTTCTAGCACCAGACCATTTGTCTAAAATGACTCTTTCAAATTGTGCATCTGAAAGTTTGGTCAACTGCTTATTGTCAATTCAGAAATACCATGTGGCAGCCTCCTCTCTGAAATTAATCCACACTGAATCCTTCCACTTTTTTTCATATATTGACTTATTTTTTTTTATGTATTCTTCAATAGTGGGATCATTATCTTTTCATGTAAAACATAGAATCGGCATGAAGAGGGTTTTGACAAAAACTTCACTTGGCGAAAATTTTAAATGGCCACAATTTGGTCAATATTGCTCATAATCTCTATTATGACCTGTTTTCGGAAATGGAACAACAATTCTTCAACTTCCCATGTAGTAGAAATCCCGATCTAGGCACTGGAATTTCAGATCTGTGCTGCAACTCTCCCGCCGTCACCAAAATTTCTGAAAAAAGAGTTGATTTTAAATCAGCGATATCTCCCTCATCCGGACTCTGATTCGACTAATTCTTTTTTGAATTTGTGTATTTTTTCACAATGGATTCAGATATGAAATTAAATTTTTCATATCTTGCACTATGACATTCATATCTATGCCGCAAACTCGTTGCCCGAAAAATTGTCTAAAACACCACTGATTTTTAGATCAGTGATATCTCCTTCATCTCGACTCCGATTCGACTGATTTTTTTTTTTAAATCGGGTATTTTTTCATAAGAAATCCAGATATGTAATTATATTTTGCATACTTTTCTGCAAAAATTACAAATCTGATCTACAAACTCACCGCCCCAGAAATCCTGCAATAAAAAGAAAAAAAAATCTCCACTTTTTCCCAAGAAAGTGCTCTGATACCACTTGCTATAGATCTAACCCAGAAATATATGATAATTAAAATAAACCCAATAAATATCAGGATAAAAATAGATATAAATACTTCTTTATTAATCAAACCATTAAGGAAGGGCAACACCATACATTCACTCCTTAAGGCAGGGGAGCACTCCACAAGCCATATGCATGTTCATACAATAATCCTTGACATCTCTCAATGGGGAAGTCTCTAGCCTCTATATAGTCTTCATACACACAATACCATGGGTCATTACCATGGTTCCCTTAATACCATCTATCTAATGCCATGGGCCCATTACATTATTACTAACTACTTGTGGTCCCTTACATGATACGGGTTAACCACCTTATTTATAACTATGGCCCATTCCATTATTACATTATTCCCTTGGGTACTTCCCTTTGTACCCCATATTATCCCCCCTAGGTATATAACACTGGAAGCCCAGTAGTTTATTTCCACATCAATGACACCATAATCCCACACACCTTGATTGATCTGGGAGCTGCCATTAATGCGATGACAAAGGACACAATTCTCAAGCTCAATCTCCAAGGCTCCGTGAGGAAGACCACAACCGTGCTGCAGCTTGCAGACCACTCCAATGTGACCCCAGAGGGGATTGTGGAAGATGTGATAGTGTCCATTGATTCTTGGGAGTACCCTACCAATTTCTTAGTTCTCCATCCAAAAGCAAAGCTCATTGGGTATCCTCTCATTTTGGGAAGACCCTGGTTGGCTACTATTGATGCCTACATCAGCCGTTGAGCTGGGAACATGACCATAAAAAACAGGCATATGTCCAAACAGTTAATCCTATATCCTCCTACCCAACCCTTATTATAACATGATTTACCTCTCTAGTTGGAGGAGGAAGATGATGATGAAGTCTATTCTGTACCGCTTTGTGCATTAGGAATCACTATGGGGGCAAACAGTAAGATGAGGATGATATGATTGAAAATCGAATTCAGATTCCACCTCCCAAAGTATCACCATTAGAGGACATAGTAAGAGAAACCCAAAACAACCCCTCAACTGATCTCTGTGCGGCCAAATCCACCTCTCTCTATGTTAAGAATATATAGTTCGACCCAGAAGGAACCTTGAAAATTAATCCATCCCTATCCACTTCCCAGGAGAAGGAACTATGTAGCTTGCTAAGAAAACACCTAGATGCCTTTGCTTGGAGTTATAAGGAGATGAAGGGAGTGCACCCTTCGGTATGTATTCATCATATATACATCAAGGAGGATTGCAGGCTAGCCAGGCAGCCTCAAAGGAGGATGAATCCATCACTTAATGATATTGTTAAGGAAGAACTATAGAAATTGCTTGACGCAGGATTCATCTATCCCATCTCTAACAGTGAATGGTTCTCTCCTTTGGTACTAGTGCTAAAGAAAAATGGTAACAGGAGAATCTGTGTCAACTATTGGCATTTGAAAGAAGCCCATAAAAATGACCATTTTCCTTTACCTTTCATAGATCAAGTGTTAGATGGTCTGGCAGGGAAAAAGTTTTTCTCTTTCCTAGACGGGTTTACTTGGTACAATTAGATTCAAATCAGCCTGGAAGACCAAGATAAGACCACTTTCACTTGCCCTTGGGGTGCATTTGCATACCGAGTCCTTACTTTTGGTTTGCATAATGCTCCCGCCACTTTCCAAAGAGAGGTATCGAATATATTATCTAAATTAGTTCATGATGCAGTAGATATATACATGGATGACTTTACTCCTTATGGCTTTGACTTTCAGGAAGCCTTATCTAATCTAGGAAAAGTTCTAGACAAATGTATTGAGATGAACCTGTCCTTCAATCCAGAAAAATGTGAATTTTTTATGACTGAAGGGACCGTGCTAGGTCATGTAATATCTCAACAAGGACTGCAGGTGGACCCCAACAAAATTTCGATCATCCAAAGGGTCCCACCTCCTCAAAAGGTGAGAGACGTCAGAAGTTTCCTAGGCTTAGTAGGGTATTACCGGAGATTCATTAAATATTTTAGCAAGCTAACCTCTCCTGTGTTTCGCCTTCTAGGTAAAGATGTCGAGTTTATATGGTCAGATAACTGTCAAGAAACCCTAGATACCTTGAAGATCAAACTTGTGACCGCCCCAATTCTGAGATGCCCAAACTGGGCCCTACCTTTCCACATTCACACAAATGCCTTGAAAAAAGCAATAGGAGAAACCTTGGGATAAATTGATGAAAATTTACCTTATTCCATATACTTTATAAGAAAAAACTTGTCAAAGGCAGAGTTAAATTATATGGTGACTGAGAAGGAACTCCTAGATGTTGTGCATTCTTTAAACAAATTCAGACATTATATCACAGGCTATCAAACTTCTGTGCACATTGATCACGCTGCAATTAGATATTTAATGAAAAAATCGGATGCGAATGCTCGCATTATTATATGGTTGCTTTTACTGCAGCAGTTTGATTTGACCATTATTGATAAGCCTGGTAAATAAAATGTTGTTGTTGAATTTTTGTCTAGAGTAAATTTTCCTGCAGGTGAAGAAGAAATGGTGGACGACCAAATGCCAGATGAACACCTATTTTCTATCTCAGTACTCTCTCCATGGTTTGCTGATATAGAAAACTACTTGGTTTCAGCAAAGTTTCCACCACATCTGTCCTCAAAAGAGAAGAGCAAGATAGTGAGGAAAAGATCCCCTTTCACCTGGATTGGGGGAAATCTCTTCAAACATGGCCTAGATTAGATCTTGAGAAGATGTGTGAGGGAGGAGGAAGTCTTTGACATCCTCATGACCTATCATGATGGGCCTTGTGGAGGTCATTTTGCAACAAAAAGAACTGCCTTCAAGATACTCCAAGCAAGCTACTATTGGCCCACTCTTCATTAGGATGTGAGGAGATATACCATCTAGTGTGATCAGTGCTAGAGGATGGGGAAACCTACTCCAAAGGATGAGATGTGCATGCAACCTCAAGTGACCTTTGAGCCATTCGAGAACTTGGGCATGGACTTTGTGGGTCCTACCAGCCCTCCTTCAAAGCAGAAGAAATACATCATTGTGATCACCAATTACCTAACAAAGTGGGCAGAGACAAATTCAATCAAAGCAACGGAGGAAAAGGTAGCTTAATTTTTGAGAGATAACATATTCTACAAGTTCGGGTATCCAACAGAATTGGTCACAGATCAAGGTAGCCAGTTTACTTCCAATCTGATCGAAGACCTGCTCACACATCATAGAATCAAGCATAGGACTTCAACCCCTTACCATGCACATGCGAATGGGCAGGTGGAGGTCACTAATAGAGCATTATAAGGGATCCTAACAAAAGTAGTGAGCAGCAGCAGAAAAGACTAGGTGGATAGATTAGTTGAGGCAACTTGGGCCTACAATACAACATGGAAGTCCACTACAGGGTTCACACCCCATGAGCTAGTCTATGGGAAGAAGGCTTTGCTGTCTATAGAATTTGAATTCAATACCCCTAGGATGGAAGCTCAGCTAGACCTAGGCTTCAGCCATGCATATAAAGAAAGAATACTTTAGCTCAATGGATTGGATGAACACAGAATGCAGTCCCTTCTCCATACATAGGTAGTTCAGCTTCAGAGAAATATATGGCATGAAAAAAACATCAAGGAGAAGCAATTCGAAGAGGGAGATTGGGCACTACTCTATGATTCAAGATACAAATATTTCAAGGGAAATCTAAGGACAAGATGGTTGGGACCCTACACTGTGGAGAAATGCAATGACAATGGTTCAGTTCTGATCAGAAACATTGATAATGAATTCGTCCCCATGCTTGTCAATGGACATCAGTTGAAAGTCTAAAAGAAACCCCTCTCCAAGTGAGATTTCATTGAAAATTTGAATAAGAAAGTGATGGTATTGGACCATGTCTTGGCCTCCACTTCATCGACTCACTAAAGAAAAATAAAAAAATAAAAAATAAGGACTCAAGTGAAAACCTCCATGAGGCACTTGAGTCCCATTATTGGATTGAAAACCTCTTCTGAGGTGGCCCAGTGATGTCCAAAAAAAAATAAAAAAGAAAAAAAGAGAAAAATAAGATCCCTGGGTGAAAACCTCTCTTGGAGGTGACCAGGGCAGGCAATTAGGGTGAAAACCTCCCTGATGCACCCTAGTTGTTTAAAAAAAATAAAAATTGAATTTCCAGTTGCATTGCAGGTTTGCAGGAGGACTACAGGAAGCAGTAGAAGGTGCCAAGCGAACCTTGAAACCAATACCAGCACATATCCTACCTTCTCACACCTTTCTCCATCACTCTTGGCATTCTTTTCACCTCACTGTGCTTCCTTTTCAAAAACTGTGTTTACTACAGCAGACTCCTATAGGAATTATAGAGAGCCAGAAATGGATATAAAAGGCAATTTGAGGGATAGGGAAACTTCATAAAAGATCTATAAATCCTCCTGCAGTCTTCAACCTCCTTGCCATCATTTCTAAGCCTGCATCACATCCCAAGCATCATTCTTCTTCCTGCCCAAGAATAACAAAGAAAAAAAATAGTTTTTTTAGGAAAAAGAAAAGAAACAAAAATGAGAGAGGAAACAACACCATCCACCTCACCTGAAGCCTACCTATTACCTCTGCATCTCTATCTACATCTCTGGCATCATCCTCACTACTCCAAGCATAGAAGGAAGCTAAAGTTTCAAAGGGAGAAGCAGCTACAAGAGCTCCTGTAGGAATTCTTGTAGCAGCTGATCCCATTAAAATCCAGCATCAAGAGCAAGAGGGTGAAAATATGAAGGTTGAAGAAGACACCTGCAGATCAGATCCAGCTAGAGAGGAACCTATACAAAGCACAGCCACACATCAGCAAGTAGACAACATGCATCAAAAGAAACAAAGGCATGCACCAGAGAGAAAGAGCCACAACCTTCACAACAAATGCGTTCGGATCTCAGGTACGTAACTAACCCGCTCCTCTATTTGCATTTGTGTAATTAGAAGGCATGCAATAACAACGAGATGGTTGAGGTTGAACGAGGGAAAGGTGGCCAATTAACTTGGCCACCTTGATCTAGTTGACTCCACTCATCCGAAGATTTCAGCCACATGTGTGCACAGCCAACTCAGGAAAGATGTCAAGGACATGCAGTGGAGGAAGGTGAACACCGATGCAATCATGAGGGATGATTACAAGCTGAAGGCCATGATGAAAAGGTGGGTGGGGACCAATAGTCCGAATATGGCCAATGTACACTTGGCCAGCTCACCCTCCATCACACGAAATATCCATAAAAAACAATAATTACTCCTCCCCAAGCACTATCACCACCTTTTCCTTCATTCTCTCCTCAAAAATCCACTCCTTCAATCTCCTCATGCCCCCACAACCTCGTAACAATCATTCTCGATTGATCTCTCCCATTTTCCTACTCTCGACATTTTCTATAGGAGCACTTACAGGTTCTACAGGAATTCTACAAGAGGGACAATAGTCTTCTACAGGAGGGCCAATCAGTTGTTTTGAAGGGAGAAAACATGGGTTTTAGCACAATTCTCAGGTCGAGGAGGTAGGTTCTATGCATACCCCAATTGAATATCAAAATATGAAAGTAGTGGTTTAATTTTGAGGAGGAAATAAAACCTTTAGGTGGAGGAAATACATAATAGAATTTCTGCTTATTTGTTAGAAAAAAAACACAGTCTCTCTGTTTCTCTGTTTTTTTTTAAATTGTGTCTCCTTCTCCTCATTTGGTTTCCCAAAGAAGCATAAACAAAATGACAGGAGGTTTTATGAGGAAAGCGCCCACCAACTCCTACAAGCTTCAGGCATAACACCAAGTAATGGAGATATTCACAAGAGAAAATTGGATGAACTTTTTTGAGAAATTACGAGGGTTTGATGAGGAAATTGCTCAAGAATTTGCTCACTCTTTGGTCCCTCACACTAGAACACATGCCACTGTCACCTTTAGAGTCCTTTCCATTGAGATAACCCCTGAATTTATCATTAAGATCACTACCCTTCCTCTTGGATTTCCTTGGAGTAAGGATAAGAAACCAATTGGCCAAGCTGCTAAGAAAAACTTATTCCGAAACAATGAAACCCCTGTAGAAGATAAAAATGGAATAAGAAAGGCTAGCATACCATATCCTTGGGATGAGGTTAGCTACCAAATAATAAAGTATATTTCCTATGAGGGGAGGTACAACATTTTCTATGGTTACCACTTTAGAATCCTTCATGAATTAAGGTATGGCATGGACACTCCAACCCCTCAGAAGCTCAGCATCCCCTACTTCCTCGTGCAGTCCTTCATTTACTCCAATACTAAAGTAAAAGTAGGAAATCCAGAGTATCTAGCTCACCATGGGTTAATCAAAATTTTAGTGGAAGAAGCCCTCCATATATTTAAAATCCCTATAGCATGGGAAATATTCCGAAACATGACAGTTGAAGATGACATAAAGACCCTGACCTATGATATCAGTCCTACTGGTAGTGAGGAGGAAGAGAAACAAGGGGGAGAAGGTGAAGCAACTGGTAAGTTAGAAGAACAATAAGGGAAGAAGGAAGAAACCAAGATATAGGAGGAGAAAGTTGAATAAATAGAGTAGGAAGAAACAGAGCAAAAAGAGACAGAAAAAGAGGCATAAAATATAGAAGTGTCCCCTGAGACTCTAGAAAGAGAGGTAGCAGCTGCTCTCACTGCCCTCAGCACAGCAATTAAGCCAAAACAAAAGAGGAAGAGGTAGATCTCAATGTATTTCAAGGCTAGGAAGAGCACAAAAATCAACATAGGGAAACCCCAGCCTTCTTTATAAGTGTCAATTATTATTGAAGATTCACCCTCTGCCCAAGGAAAAGAATCCCCTTCCAAGGCACCTATCACATATGAAAGGGTGACTCCTAGATCCCTCAGATGGAAAGAAAAGTTAGAACTACAGGACCCAAAAATAGTCCTACAAGAGGCATAGACAGTTCTACAGGAGACCTTGTCAAAACTACAGGAGACCCAAGTGTTATAGACATTTTTGTGCCTTACAGAATTGAGCATGAAATGTCCATAATTCAAGGGATCCAAAGTACCTAAAGATGTTTTTACAGCTCCTAAAGGAACAAGGTCAACCAATGACAGCTTCTCCCAGAAGTTCTCAACCAAAAACCACTCAGAAACAGTCAATTCAGGATCAATTCAGAGGCTCCACTAGCTGTCTATGCTGAAATGTAGAGATTACACTAGCTAGGTGCATTGCAACGCAGGTAGAAGCACTATCAGGGTGCGCTGAGCAGGAAATGACAAATGGAAAGTTCATTCAACCAGGTGGAAAGACCCTCGAAGCTTCCAGAATCTTCCTCAATGACACTTGCCTCAATGAATTCGACTAGTGATGAGTAAGAGGTTCTCAACCTCCAAGTGGAAGTAAGAACTGACAGAGAGAAGCCACAAGTCAAAACATGAGCTGACTCATCCTCTCTGCTCACATCTATATATGGATCTCTCACCCAGAGGTTCAGGAGGCTGGAATTTTGTACTTTCTAGAGATTTGCTGTTGGTTTGAGATTGAGATTAGTACATTGGGTGATTTATGCTTTGTTGGAGGAGAGGAAGGGATTCCATTGCTGGGAGGTAGATGCTGGATCGGGCCTCACTTGGTTGTATCTCCTCTTGGAATTTATTACTCTATCAATAAACTATTTGAGTTTCTCCTACATGTTGTATATCAATGATGTTTTGTTATGCTTACATGTTTAGCTTAATCTGATCTTGAGCTTTTTATGAATGTATATCTGTATCTTCTTGTAGTTTCTCTCTCATGTGATCTTGTAGGAATTCTGTGAAGCTGGGCCGATGAGAGAGCTGGGAGCTGGGAACTACTGAAGAGAGGAGCGATTGGATCGACAAACTAGCGGAAGATACAGGTTAGTTAGATCCTTCTTCCTCACTTGCATTTCATAAAGAAGAATACTCGAATAAGTTTACCTGTTTGTTGCTAAGGCACTATCACCTCTTAGAGTGGGATAGGGGCATTCTGAATTGGATACTTTTCCCAACAACAAATTGGCGACTCCACTGGGGATTGTGTCTTGTTGGTCTATTTGTGTTTCTGTTGTTGTTCTTCTCATAAACTCAGGAGTGCCGAATCGAAATGCACTTGCCATTTTCAAGTGCAAAGTAGAGATCTGCCACTCTAGTCCAATCACTGGGCCTATTTTTATGATCTGAAAAAACTGATCCACAAGTGCTCTAACAGCCCTTTCTAATAGATCTTAGTCCTCCTATAAATCATCCTCGTAATTGTACCTAATTGATAGCTTTGATCCAACCAAAAACTGTTGATTTAACTACAAACCGTAACCCAGAACCCAGAAACAACTCTCGTTTCTGCTTCAGCGCAGACTCTGTGAAGAGGTTCTGCATTTCAACGCAGGTCCCGTGAAGGCTACCTGCAATGTCAAAACCTCTGTGTTGGGAGTGCGCTGATCAGTCTTTGCCTTGTGCAGCTGTGGTTCCCTGCTTCCTTTTGCTCAGTTTCATCTCTGTTTTTTGCAGCCTGTTATCAGTCAGTGTACCTATCTGAAACCCCTTTTCTTTGCCTCAATTCCACCTCAGTTGTATAAAGAAACTGTATTTGTTCTTTGTGTATTTGTTACATCATTTTCAGTTTCCCATTACAAAAGTAAACTAGTCATACTGTCGCCCTTAGATCTAGACCTGTCGTAAGTGTTGTTTTGATCTTAGGAGTGAGTTTGTTTGCTGTTCACAGTTGATTGAGCTTTTACTTTTGTTGGTTGGTTTGAATTTATGCATTTCTAGTGTCGAAACAAGTAAATCATAAGGTGTCGTAATCGTCTTTTTGATTTTGAAAAAGGAACTTGTTTATGTTTTCACTTGAAATCGAATTCAAATTTGTACAACAGCTTTCTTTTTAGGCATTAATATTAAGGAAGCGAAAACAAATACATGAATTTGTGCATTTGAATTTTGATAGTTTGCATGCTTTGATTTAGGGAAAAGTGCATTACAGTGTGCTCTATGCTCTTTGAGAAAAGTTGTATCTTCCTTTTCCCTTTGTAGCTAGGATTTTCATTGTTGAAAAGATATAAAAGCTTGCTTATCATCTTTAGACTGCATTTAGGAATTGTATCATACATCTCGTGGTGATCCAAAAAGGCAAACTTCTAAGAAAGATCAACCTAAAATAAATTGAATGAACTTAACAACGCTTTGTAACATACCGCACAACATAGAGGTCTAGGCTAGAGACGTGTTCCGGCGTCGTAAAACCTGGTGACTGTCGATCTCGCTGATGGTTGGGTGATTCCTCCTGAGGGACGATAACTCCAGTACGGATTGTGCTCCCACGTACCGTCGAGTATATATTGGGAGACCCCTATAAGCATAAAACCTTTATCCTTAGGAAGCCGTGTCGGCCGCCCTACTGATTGCAATGCACTGAACACAACATTCGGGAAGATTGACCGCCCGTACCTTAAAAAATATTCTGCGGTTTTGCAAAAGGTTTGGCACACCCTCTACCTAGAACTCCAGAGCAATTCCTTTTGGCCTTTTTCAGACTCTATAACGGAAAAAGTCCATCCGAGCATTTGTCACTTCGGGCTCGTTAAAACATCGAAGGAGACTAGAGTTATCTTTAGCTTTTTCTCAACTCTTTAAAATTGAAAAAGCAAGTTGTGTCTAAAGCATCTAAAAATTCATTTAATCCGGAAACACACTTTCCCCTTTTTGTATTTTGGTTGATCGAGTAATCCGCAATCGTGGAAGAAAGTCAATTGAAACCCCGTCGTTCGCGGAGACTTACGAGTCAACCGTCTTTGTCTCCGGAGTCGAAAACAGTACGGACAAAGCGAACTCGTTTAACCGGTTCGAAATCTCCTATCAAAGTTAGAACAAGTGTTCCAACAACATCTGAGATTCCGGTTACTCCAAACATTTCTGGAAACCCTGCCTCTACAGAAGAAGTTCAACAGCCACAGAGGGATGGTGATACTGATCCTAGTCTGAGAGCAAACACTTGTGTTACTGAACCAGTTCCATCTGTAACAGGTTCAGAGAGTCTTGTTCCTCAAACATCTGTCGCTGTTGATTCAACCCCTTCTTCGGCACCAGAAATATTTTACGGACCTGACGGTCTTCCCCTTCCACCTGGTTTGATTGCGATAGAGGAAATTGTAGAAGATCCACAAGCAAGTACTCCAACACATTTTGGAGTCAAGGTCACTCTATTTCCTTCGACATCAGAAGTTATTCTACCACCAGTGGAAGTTCCTGTAGAATCGCTAGGTAATCTTTTGGATAGACTCAAAATGTCTTAACAACCGTCAACATCTAGGACTGTGTCAAATGACACAGTGACGACAGAACTTCCTGCCGTCACTCCGACAATGTTTGCCGGCATACCATCTGCCCCGACTAGCTCACAACCGCTAAAAGGAGTCCACTCAGGGACTATTTCGACAGTGTGGTCCGTTCCTGTTTGTTCCTCCGGAATAATATCCAACAACGCTTATGTTGAGACTCGCCAAATTGATCCATTTGGAGGTCAATTTTGGCAATCCAGTCCCCAAGGACAGACAATCCCCTTGAGTTCCGGATTGCCACCGTATGGGGGGCAGTATGACCTTTCATTACCCCCTCCAGGAGGATATCCATACGGGAGTTCACAACAGTATTCAGGTTATACTGGAGTTACATCAAGTGGTTGGGTACCTATACTACCCCAACAACCAAGGGTTGTGTATTCTATGCAACAATGTGTACCTATGTCGAACATTCCTACAACACCAGCTATTGTAACAGTGTCACAAGTTCAAACGTTGCCTGTTGTATGTCAACCTCAGATTTCTCAGGTTGTAATGCAACAGCCCCTTGACCCTGTGACTCAACCACAATCGCCGACTGGTGGGGCGACACAGGTCCAAACGGGTACAATTACCCCACACCTTGGTCCAACGGTTAGTATAACGCAACACAGCATGGCTTCACAACCGTGGCTGGTGCAATACCAACAACCACAATTCCAACAAGTGTACCAAGGTTCTGAGTAGCAGATCTTTGCGAACAATGGACAACCGTACATTCAAAACGGTCAAAATCAACCACTTTACAGTGGTCAAGTCCACCAACCGTATCATTCATACCAGCATCAATTACATTATGCTAGTATGCAAAGGCCAACTGCTGAGGCAATTCCATCGTATCCAGGGTATGCTTCACCTAACCTGTATCAACAGTTACCATTCGTGGAAACTTTAGAGTTACTCGATTTACACCAGTTAACAAATGATCCAATTTCTTACACCCCTTGGTGGCCAGCGATTCCTCACAAACTTCCTTCAGATATTCCTAAATTTAATGGAAATCCAGGTGAGGACCCGTCGAATCACGTGATGACATTTCATCTATGGTGTTCATCAAACACCCTAAACGATGATTCGATAAGGCTTCGCCTTTTTCACAGGACGTTAACGGGTCCAGCGGCAAAATGGTATATTGAATTGCCTAGAGCTTCGTTCGACAATTTCAGCACCTTAGCCACAACTTTCTTAACCCATTTTAAATTACCAATAAGGTATGAAACGGGAACTGAAATCTTAACCAACTTCAAACAGACAACGGCCACTCACATATCTGATCATATACATGAGTGGCAACATTGTCGTAGGATGGTGAAAACGTACGTTCCCGATCAGCTATTAGCTGAATGGTTTATCAAGTCGTTACTTCCTGCCATAACGGAAGATGTGGCGAAGGGAGGAGTCGTAACGGAAGAGCAAGTTATCGCTCGTGCGCAATATCTAGACTTGGTCTATACTCAGTCTGGCACGCTCTACGACAAAATACCTGATGCCCCTATACCAGAATTCTCAATTCCTCCTCCCCCTAAATCAAACAATGACTCTCATTCCGGTGATGGCATGATTGGCACAACAAACGCGAAGTCGAGAAAGGCCATCTCCAAGAAGGCCCGTAAGACTTCAGATCAAAATGAAAAAGACGAAATTCTTGCTTCGGAAGTAAATGCCGTATCACCAGATAAGGGCAAAGAAACCAAACAACCAGGAAGCAAGAAGAAGCAAAACAAAGGGAAGAAGAAGAAACAAGGTGAGCCATCTCCTGAAAAAACTTCTTCAAACCCTCCTGGAAATAGGAAACAAAAATATCCATGTCAGATATGCGATGAGGATCATTGGACGAGAGAATGTCCATACAAAGCTGAGCTTAAAAAATTCTTTAAGAGTTCGCAAACCTCAGCTGTGTTAACTGATCCGTTTCCGAATCCAGGTACAAATCTGGTTGATAGTGGAAATGCTTCCCGGTCACAAGTGCTTATGTTGTCGATTTCCAAGCAACAAAATGATGCTTTGATTTCGACAAGGAACAAATATTACGGGAATCCGCAGCTGTCGAACGGCAAGGAAAAAGACGAACCAAGCAGTTCGACAACAACTTCGACAGAAGTTGTACCACCCATCATTTCTGAATTAACAATAAAACCGCCAAAGGGAGTAGTACACAAGTCGACATTTAATCCTCGCGCCAGAGCAGCGCAGCATTATAACATAGTGGAAGATTTGGCCCAATCGCCATCCGCTATGTCAACTCTTGAAGTACTACAAAATTTCCCATCCCAACGGCAGGCTTTGTTATCAGCCATTGGTGGGGTTGATCCTAAGGATTCCAATCTTGTATGTTATAGACATTTTTGTGCCTAACAGCATGAAGCATGAAATGTCGATAATCTGAGGGATCCAAAGTCCCTAAACATGTTGTTCCTACCCCTAGAGGAACAAGGTCAGCAAACCACAGCACTAAAAATCAGTTCTCCACCTGAAAACACTCAAAAACAAGCTATTTCTGGATCATGTCAGCTGCTCCACTGAGCATCTGCGCTGAATGTCAACTGCTCCACTCTGTACCTGCGCTGAATGTCAAAAGCAATAAAGGCTACCTGCGCTGGGCGAGATTGGCCAAGTGGCACAGTCATTCTGCAAGGTGTCAAATGCCCAGGAAGCTTCCAAAATGACACTTGGATCAGGGAATTCGCCTTGTGATGAGTAAGAGGATCTAGATCTCCAAGTGGAAGCAAGAAACTCCAAGTGGACTCAAGAACTGAAGTATAACTAAAGTGGGAGAGGACACTAGTTAGCTTCATGCCAGCCTCAAGCTGACTCATCCTTTCTCCAAAACTCCTATATATAGAGCTCTCTCATGAGGTCTAGGGAGGCTGGAATCTTGTGAATGTAAGGAAGTGCTGTTGGTTTGTGCATAGAACTATTGGGTGATTGCTTTGAAGGAGGTGAAGAGGAGATTTCTTTCTGCTGGGAGGTGTTGCTGGATTGGGCCTCTTATGGTTGTAACACTCTCAGAACTTTACTTCTTCCATTAATAGAGCATTTGAGGTTCTTCTATATGCATGTGCCTCAATGGTGTATTGATGCTTGTATATTTGATTTATTCTAATCCTTGAATCAATTATGGATGTATGCTTCTTGTAGTTTCCCTTTCTTGTGCTTTTGCAGGATCTTTGTGTAGCTGGGCCAGTGAAAGAGCAAGGAGCTGGGAGCGAGCAAAAAAGAAGGAAGATTGGATCAACCATTAGCGGAAGATAACGGTTAGTGGATCCCTTTCTCCTCTCTCTTACATCTCATAAAGAAGTAATCTTGAATAGCTTTGCATTCAGTTGTTGTTGAGGTACTATCACCCTTAGAGTGGGATAGGGTCATTCCGTATTGGATACTTTTCCCAACAACATTGTATCCTTTGACCACAAAGGATACGATCCTCAGTTACCAGCTCAACTAGCTTTCCTTATACAAGTGAAAGCCCTCAACAAAACTGTTCACTGAAAAATTATTGATGAGGGGGCATCTACATGTATTATGTCGATGAGTTGCTGGAAAACTTTAGGATCTCCAACCTTGTCGCGATCCTCGACAACATTAAAAGCGTTCGACGGAAGGACATATACCCCGTATGGTATCCTAAATAACTTGAAGGTTGAATTAGGGGGAAAAATAGTAGAAATAGATGTTGAAGTCATCGATGGGAATCTTGATTACAACATCCTACTGGGAAGACCATGGATATATGCCATGGTAGTTGTTGTGTCGACCTATTTTAGAAAGATTGCATTCCCCTTTCATGGGGGAATTACGATCGTCGACCAACAAAACTTCCTCCCCAATGGTTCACAAGTTACAGGAAGCATTCCCATGATCCATGGAAGCCCCCATTCGCTTCAGAATATCGGAGTAGGCCTATTGAAAGATCCTATACTAATGGGAACTTTCGCTCTTCCACCTCCAATTGATTTGGCGGAAGTAGCGTCGATAGGTACCTGCAATATGATATCTTCAACGAAGATCTCAGAAGACGATATCAACATGGATCATGCAATGGTTTTACCCCCAAGCCCAATAGAAATATTGTAGCAATCAATGTTTCTGGCATGGGAGGTGAACCGAAATCAACACTCATCAAGCGTTTGGGTGGATAGGTCTAGAGAATATGGTACCCCGTTAGATCCTTGGTCGCGAGTGCATGGAACCGACGAAGGAATTCTACAATCTATGTTGATTGAGGGGGCACCATGGAATGATTGCCACCATCGTTCCCCTCTTCCAGATTATGAAGAAGATACTCAAGATGACCTTTATCACCCTACAGTTTTTGAATTCCTATCAAGTACTATAAATACGGTGGATTCCGAGCGAAACTTATCCAATATTGAAGAGACTATAGCCATAAATATCTCGACTAAAACAAATGTTGTAGAGAATATTTATGTCGGCAAAGGTTCTCCTTCAGAACTGGAAATATATAACGCTCTTTTTCGCGAGTTCAAAGATGTCTTTGCTTGGTCATATGATGAGATGCCAGGCATTGACTCGAGTATCGTTGAACACGAAATTAAGATGTATCTAGATGTCAAACCAGTAAGACAACGGCTCAAGCAGGTGCACCCCAAGAAACCCGCTGCCATTAAGGCAGAAGTTGAAAAACTTCTCCATGCTGGTTTCATCTACCCAGTTCCTCTAACCGATTGGGTATCGAATATTGTCCCTGTTATGAAAAAACAAGGGACAATTAGAGTGTGTGTCGATTTTAGGGATGTAAACCAGGCTTGTCCAAAAGACAACTACCCTACACCCTTCATCGACCAGATAATTGATGAATGCGCCGGATGTGAAAGATTTAATTCATGGATGGATTTTCGGGGTATAATCAAATAAATATCCGCCCGCAGGACCAGTCAAAGACTGCATTCATTTGTCCGTGGGGCACATTCACATATCGAAAATTACCCTTTGGTTTAAAGAATGCAAGGGCGACGTTTCAGAGGGCAATGAATTACGCCTTCCATGACATCAAGAACATCGTTCAACCATACCTTGACGACCTCCCGGCCCATTCGCGAAAGAGGAATGATCATCCGTAACATTTAAGAGTGATATTTCTACGTTGCCGACACTACAAGATACGACTCAATCCGCACAAATGTGTATTTTGCGTCAGTTCTGGTTGTTTACTTGGCTTTGTAGTCTCCAAGGATGGGATTCGTCTCGACCCTTGCAAGGTCCAGGCAATCATCAATTTGCCTCCACCTTCAAATTTGCTTGAGATTCAGAAACTCCAAGGGAAAGCAAACTTTCTGAGGAGGTTCATTCCAAATTACGCCGAACTTGCTAAAGGTTATACATGTCTTTTGAAAAAGGAGGTACCCTTCGTCTGGGATCAGGTTGCGCAAGCTTCCTTTGATGCTTTAAAGGATTCCTTAATAAAAGCATCATTAATGTACGCATCCGATTATCAAAGAGACTTTAACCTATATCTGGCTGCAGCAGATACAACCATCGCAATGGTTTTAGTTCAAGAAGTCGATGGAATCGAGCACCCTATATATTATTTAAGTAGAAACTTAAATGATACAGAAAGTAAATATTCTTATGTTGAAAAACTAGCGCTTGCAGCTGTTCAAGTGATACAAAGGTTTCGACACTATGTCCTCTTTCGGAAGACTACCATTTTGTCTGATTGCAACCCCATGACTTATATATTGTCACGACAGTTGCTGGGGGGCAGATATTCAAAATGGATAGCAATCCTTCAAGAGTTTGATCTGGAATTTGTAAAATCCAAATCAAAGAAAGCTCTTGTTTTCGCAGAATTATTGTGCGATCTCCCATCGTCGTCCAACGATGAAACATCCGAAGAATCAATCGTGGATGAGAATTTGTTTCTGATATCTACAAGCAATGAGTGGTATGGAGATATAATAATTTATCTCCAAACCCAAAAGTTCAGGCCTAACACCTCTCACTTAGAACAGAAACGTATACGATACCAAGCAAAAGACTACATGATCGTCGGTGACACGCTTTACCGTCGTGGTATCGATACAGTTCTGAGAAGGTGCCTCACCCATGAGGAGGCCAAAAAAGCCCTGAATGAGTGTCATTCAGGCGCGTGTGGGGGGCATCAATCTAGATATGCTACAGCACAAAAAATCTTACGAGCAGGATACTTCTGGCCAACCATGTTCAAAGATTGCATAACCGCAGTCAGAAGTTGCCATGCTTGTCAAATTTTTGATAGCAAAACCAGAAGACCACCCGCACCTTTACAGGCAATAGTTGCTGTTGGGCCTTTCGCCAAATGGGGCATCGATTTCATGACATGTAACCCCACCTCGACCGGGGGGCATGGGTATATTATAGTTGCCGTTGACTATTTTACCAAATGGGCCGAGGCGATGCCTACATTAGATAACACTGGTGAAACAGCTGCCCTTTTCTTTTTCAATCATGTAGTCGCCAGATTCGGCGTACCATAGGCTATAGTTACGGATCATGGATCGCATTTTCACAATCACATGATGGTTGAATTAGCTGCTAAGCTAGGGCTATCTCACGACAGCTCTACCCCGTATTATCTGCAAGCCAATGGGCAGGTTGAAGTGATCAACAAAGTCCTGAAGCGTATGTTGCAAAGGATGATCGAGGTTCAGAAAAGAAGGTGGCACCTAATCCTGTACTCAGCCTTGTGGGCCTACCGAACATCGGTAAGGAATGTGACCGGGTTCACACCTTTCCAACCGGTGTATGGCCTGGAAGGAGTCTTACCAGTCCAGTGTGAAATTTCGTCTCTTAAACTCGCAATTGATCTCCTCCCCGGAACTTCAGAAGAAGAGGCCCGTTTCTTGGAATTAATCCAATTGGATGAAACCCGTCGTGATGCCGCGTTGGCTAACGAAGCCCATAAGAAACGAGTCAAGGCGTAGTTCGACAAAAATGTCAAACCCCGTGTCTTTTCAGAAGGTGACTTGGTCTTGCTTTACGACCAAGAATCCGATAAATTGGGAGCAGGTAAATTTAATTCTTTATGGATGGGCCCCTATATTGTTAAACGAGTGTTAGCAAAAGGAGCCTACGAGTTAATGGATTATGACAAAATTCCACTGGCGCAACCCCGTAATGGTAAAATGAGAGGTAAAAACACTTTTTAATAGCTTTTTACGTAGTTCAAAGTGAAATATTAATGTTTTAATCTCATTTTCAAGCAAATGTTATTCATTTCTAACTAGTTTGATGCAGCAATTGAGGGTACAGTACTATCTTTGAAAAGAGCAAAGCTATTTATGGTAAAAAATCAAAACTAGACCATGATATTCGAGTAGTTTTAGCACATAGTTCATGCTCGTTAAAAAATAAACATAAGATCGAGCAGTGTTTTTCCGTGTTTAAGCTCGTTAAAAAATGAACTACCCTCCGGTAAATAACCATCGTGAATGTAATATTATCAGCCATTAAAGCCTTGGTCGTGTTTGCACCGTCACCTCCACTTTTCCATTGGCCGATCATTCACCTCCATATGATTGTTTACCCATTTTTTAGGAATAGCTGCGAAGAGTGATTTCACTAGCCATCCTTGTGACACTGCCGTGATTGGAAAATTCCAACCTTTACCTAGAATCAGCTGCTAACCTGTTTTATCACTCGTTCCTCAAAAGACGAGTCTTCTTTAAGCTCTTTTCATCTGACTTGTAAAATATGAAAAGATTGCCGAGTTTTGGCCTTCCATCTCGTTAAAGCGACGGGAAGTGCTATCCCTCCTCTAGATTTTAATCTTTTTGGACCTGAGGGATTATTGCACAAAAAGATCGAGCGCTTGTTTTGTTCGGCTCGTTAAAACTATCGAAAACTCATCCCTTCTGTATTGTTTTATACTTTTTCGGACTTAAGGGATTAGATGACGAAAAAGGACCTTTGGAGTTATCTTTAGGTACCTTTTTAGACTCTCTAAAAATGAAAAGGGACCGAGTTATCTTTGTCGTTAAACTCGTTAAAAAACATTAATAGCGACAAACTTGTCTTTAGACGAGAACGAGTTTCACTATCGCTGAGCTCGTTAAAACATAGCGATGGGTTTGCCCGAAGGGAAAATTATAGAACAAGCATATGTTATCCTCCTCAAGCTTGAAAAAAATAAAGAGGTACTGGTCAGAAATGACTGGGGAAAAATTGGGAAGAAACTCAAAGAACTTTTATTGGTAGCAAGTCGCTCTTGAACATGACACTTCCACTCCATGCCTGAGTCGGGTTGGGTTGTTTCATTCACCGGTCACATCACCATGGTATCGCCAATACCATCCATATTTGGGGTAAATGCTACCAATCCATCACACAAGTGTCGCCGATATGTTCAAGAGAAGTCATCCAGAGAAGTCAACCGTGTCCCATCCACTACCATACATTATCCTTCATCCTTTCATGACCGCCACCCTGAACCATATATCATCAGATCGTTTTCACCTCCATCAAAATCATTTGCTCCATTCCGTGTCACTGATGTGGGATACATTAAGGCCCTCCTTTGACGGATCACTTCTTGTCGACATCAGCTCATTATTCAAGAAGTTGATCTAGGAACAACCCCCTCAGTACTTTGAAGCTTGCATACCTCAATGGCAAGTTTCTCACTTCCGACGACAGGTATACATCAATGACCTTCGACCGAAAGATTTTGTGTGGTGTTCAACGCCAAGTCCTTTATTCACACCACGTGAATTGTACTGCAGTACCTTGAGGGTCATTATCATTATCGGTGATTCCTCTCGTGCTTGTTAACGGTTTACCTCATTGACCGGTAATCAAGCGATGTCTTTCCATGTTCGACTTCAGAACATTTCTCACATGGATCGACTTGTACTTAGAGTGAAGATCGGACGAGATTGAAGACCTCGGATCTAGTTTCATCCATCCGGGCTGCGACATATATTCAGGAAAGATAAAGACATTGACATGTACATCATTGTAGCAGATAATCATCCTACCAAAATGATAATGATTTCATCAAAATCATCAGTCTACCATCAGACGATTGTCTGTTCTATGTACAGAAAAATGAATTTATAAAGCTGAGCATGGGAATGCCCCCCTCAGCTAGATCATGAAAGCAGTATGAAAAATAATGTATTGTATTGTATCTTATTACAGGTCTCCTCCCAGCATTGGAATAACTTCGGATCCTCCTAATAAAGCATTTCACCCGATAAACGGCCTCATACTTTAGGGGGAAACTGTTATAGACATTTTTGTGCCTTACAGCATTGAGCATGAAATGTCCATAATTCAAGGGATCCAAAGTCCCTAAAGATGTTGTTACAGCTCCTAAAGGAACAAGGTCAACCAATGACAGCTTCTCCCAGAAGTTCTCCACCAAAAACCACTCAGAAATAGTCAATTCATGATCAATTAAGAGGCTCCACTAGCTGTCTGCGCTGAAATGCAGAGATTACACTGGCTAGGTGCACTGCAACGCAGGTAGAAGCACTACCAGGGTGCGCTGAATAGGAAATGACAAATGGCAAGTTCATTCAACGAGGTGGAAAGACCCTGGAAGCTTCCAGAATCTTCCTCAATGACACTTGCCTCAATGAATTCGACTAGTGATGAGTAAGAGGTTCTCAACCTCCAAGTGGAAGCAAGAACTGACAGAGAGAAGCCACAAGTCAAAACATGAGCTGACTCATCCTCCCTGCTCACATCTATATATGGATATCTCACCCAGAGGTTCAGGAGGCTGGAATTTTGTACATTCCAGAGAATTGCTGTTGGTTTGAGATTGAGATTAGTACATTGGGTGATTTATGCTTTGTTGGAGGAGAGGAAGGGATTCCATTGCTGGGAGGTAGATGCTGGATCGGGCCTCACTTGGTTGTATCTCCTCTTGGACTTTATTACTCTATCAATAAACTATTTGAGTTTCTCCTACATGCTGTATATCAATGATGTTTTTTTATGCTTACATGTTTAGCTTAATCTGATCTTGAGCTTTTTATGAATGTATATTTGTATCTTCTTGTAGTTTCTCTCTCTTGTGATCTTGCAGGAATTCTGTGAAGCTTGGCCGATGAGAGAGCTGGGAGCTGGGAACTACTGAAGAGAGGAGCGATTGGATCGACAAACTAGCGGAAGATACAGGTTAGTTAGATCCTTCTTCCTCACTTGCATTTCATAAAGAAGAATACTCGAATAAGTTTACCTGTTTGTTGCTAAGGCACTATCACCTCTTAGAGTGGGATAGGGGCATTCCGAATTGGATACTTTTCCCAACAACACCAAGAGCTTGAAGAAAGGGTAGAAGGATAGAAACAGGGAAAGGAGGAAGAAACAGAGCTACAAAAACCTAATCCCCAGCCCAGTCTTGGCTCCTACTACAATCTTCTTGAGGGGGAATAATGATTCCAAAAAAATTTGCAATTCCACTATTCTTTGACTTAGAGAAAGAAAGGATAAGGACCCATAGGTGGATGCAAATAACCAAATCCAAAGGGGTTGAGGATATTGGCCATATGAAAAACAAACTCAGAGAAATGGGCAGAGATTTTAAGAGAAGATCTTCGGCGAAAATCACAAGATAAATCATTTGTTGACACGTTTCGAACCAACCAATGGGCAGAGAGTTAAGTGTTGTCAGACACAGAGAAACAATCACGAGAAGCCACCTTGAAAATGAAAATCATTTGCTAAGAAGACAGTTGGAAGAGAAAGATACCCAACTGGCATGCATGGCCAGTTGGTCCATGGAGGCATTGTAATGTAGGACACCAGCAAAATCCTATGGCCTGTATCTCAAGGACAATGGTTGCAATTTTAGATAAAGATTTTGGCACAAAGAGGCATAATGCCTTTCCAAGATTACAAGTAGTTTATGGACCTGTGTGACCAAAGCACATCAGAAGATAAGGCAAAGATGGTAGGATTCTACATGCATAACATGACCCTCACAGAGATGAATATGTGGGACCCCAATGCTAGGCTAGGGGACCTGCAACTAATGGCCATTTCCTCATGGATGAACCATGAAGAGTTAAGGGCAGCAAAAATGAAGAGGTTGATGATAAAGGAGCATAATGAGTCATTAAATCATATCTGAGCCATCATACACCATGGTACTCATCAACAAACATAATGTGCTTGCCCATAATCCGCAGATTTCCCCTAGATATATAAGTGATCAAGCACAATCCATTGCTCATTTTGAGGATATGGAAAGGTTACTTTGGGACGATTGTGTACATGCATGTATGAGGAGATGGAATACCTTACCACACAGTTTACAGATCAGGGAATATCATTCCCCAGTGAGGATGAGGGAGGCATTAAGGAGAGTGCCAGTGTATAAGCACTCCATGCAGAGGCTGAAGGTCAATTGGAATGGCCTGAAATTGAGTCCCCACTGCTGCTAGGCATGTTGGAAGATAGAAGAGAAGAAGAAGAGTAGGAGCTGTTAACACCCAGGTTGTTCCCTTTGACTCTAAGGGAATACGGCCGGGGTAACCACTAACTAATCTTTGGATTACAGTGCCTAGCCAAACTGTAATCAGAGAGGGCTCTCTCTTTATAATTTGTCTCTGTTCTGTGGAGATTTTAGGCTAGCTATGAAATGAGGGTGTTTAGTTTTATGCTTTGGTTGAGGGATGTCTTTCTGTACTTGAAGTGTGAAACTCTGCAGATTAGTTTATTTCATTGGGCAATGGAGTCTGTGGCTACAAGTGCTTAGAAATCTTGAGATGATTTACTGAAATTACAGGGCCATTTAAATACTTCATATAACAAAGTTAGATTATGATGGTGACATGTGAACAACCAGTGAAAAGCATTTAAGAATTTTCCACTAAGCTGGGTTGTGGGAAAGAGGTAGATGCCTCAGGAGCAAACTTGAATTCCTGAAAATATTTATCACAATGAGAGATAAAGCTTGAAAGTGTAGCAATTAAGAATTACACCTTATTTACTCTATTTGGAAGAAAACATTTATAACAACTTAGATTGAGTTCAGGGTAATCTGTGATTAAATCCTGGAACTATTCTTTTACTTTGCCATTAAGTGTAAACCTCACAAACATGAAAGAAAATGAAAGACTAGAAAACATATAACGCAGAGTCTTAAAGAAGAATTATTGTGCTATGAAACATGCAGGAATCCTGTAACATTCAGCCAGCCACCACAGTGCATCAAGGAACACAGAGCTTTGGAAATTCCATCCACCTTTTGTATTATTTCTCTGAGAGTTGTACAACAACAGAAGTATAGAAATGAAATCAACAACCCCCTTTGCAAACCCATGCGAAGGGGACTTTATAGAAATGTTTATACAAAATATCTCAGGCATTGAGTCATCTGAGAGAGAAATATCTTCATTACTTCGTACAGAAAAGTAGAAAAGAAGTTATTACAGCTTTGAATACAACATAACTGCTCTTTAAGTCTGTCAGAGGATATTTTGACCTTTGGAGGTCACTGAGTCGGTTGGAACGCTTTGCTTTAATGCTGGAAAATGTGCCTTTACGTTTGCTGCGCTGTATCTTCTCGGCCCTGCCACCTGTGACTGTGCTTGCTGCTGTGGTGACTGAATAGCCCTGCTGAGTTGGCTCAACCTTTCATCTTTCCTTTGTATGCTGATCTACCAAAATTTTCCCTCTATATGATCACTTATAAATTTGCAAAAACTTGACATTACAGGTTTTGGCTTGATAATATTAGCTGTGTCAATCTATTCCAGACTTCCTGTGTGGGCAATTGGTGTTTCACAATTGCCTCTATGGTTTCATCTGCTTCTGTATATTTATAGAAATTTGGAGGCACATCGAACAGATGATTGATTTCGTTCATGATGAAGAACAGGTTTTCCACCCTATTGTAGAGAGTCTGCCCTGATGCTGGCCCTGATTCTGCTGAAGTGCTGGGTTGTTCTGCAACTTGACTTGCAGCAAAGGCATTGACCCTTTTAGCATAATTTTCATGGGCAAGCAGTTTTCCCACACTGCTTAGTATGCTGGGGAGGCCTCTGTTTTGTAATACCTGAAACCTGTCCATGAACATGTTGATTTCGGTTTGCATATCTTGGCTTCTCCTTTCTAATGTTCCAATCAGGTTTCTTAATGTCATGACCCTTTTAACCATTGAGATTGTCTCAGTCCTGTTAGCAATTCCCATGGTGGTCAGTTGAGAGCTTGTCCTGTGATTTAATATGTTGATCATCCTAATGGCAGCATCAGGCATGTTGCCAAGGCTTGCTCTTGCTCTGTGTATCTCTCTATTTGCCTTTGTAATGAGTGCTGACTGTTCATCTATGGTCTCAATGAAATGCCACTGATCAGTAATGGACTGGCCAATATTGGCCCATAGGACTGTTTTGAGCTCTGCTGTCACCTTATCGAGTGTGAGCTCTTTCTCAAGCTCAGTTATTCTCTTTTTGAGAGCTTTTATATCTCTTTCCTTCTCAGCCACATTCTATTTGCTCTTATCATACCTTTCATTTACTTTAGCCAAAGATTCTTTGGCTTGATTAAGCTCTAACATTTGAGCTTCCAGGACTTGAATCTCATTTTGAAGCTTCTGCATATCCAGACTATGAGTCTGCTCTGTTGTTGGTGCAGCTGTCGATGTTGTTGGTGCTGTTGGTTCTGTTTGTTGAGGAGGAGGAGCAGTAGTTGGAGCAGCTTCCTCAAGGTTGATTACTTCAGGAGGAGGCTTGGAGGTTTGACCTTCTTCTCTTTGTTTCAAGGCTGCCTGTAATGCTGCCTTTGCAGCCTCCGATTCTCCCAGCTTTTCTTGAGTTTGGATTAGCTGCTTGTACAGAGATACCAACAAGGTTGTGGCCTCTTGATCATGTCTTTGCTGGGCAACATCATCTGTTTGAGGGTGAATTGTGGCTGGGAGTTTGATCTTTCTCCTCAAAGCTTCCATGTCTGCATCCCTCAACTTTAATATCTCTTGTATGCCCTTGATATCTTTGGGATCATGCCCAATCTCTATGATGATGTCTTCTAAGGACCTAATTCTGTTGTCCTTTGCTTGAGAGGATGCTTTCTCCAACTCAAGCTGCGCAGCTGTGTTGTTAAGGCTATTCTCTAGCCTATAGTTATCAAATGTTTTGTCTGCCAAGGAGGCATACACCATCTCACCCGTTTGCTTATGCAGTTCTATTTTGTCCATTGGGTGGATATCCTTGGAAAGGACCTCAAGGTTGGTCCTCAAGTAGTCAGAGGCAGATTGGGGCTGCAATGCTATTGGCATAAAATGACTCATGATCATTTTGCCTTCCTGCACATCATATGCAGACATGAGTCTTTGTTGATTGGTGGGAGCCATTTTCAACAAATGGTTATACAGCTGTATTTCGATGGGCTCATTTCTCCTCTTAATGTCGATGAACTGTTGTTTAATGCTGAGTTCACCTTCCCTTTGCTGACTTGAGGAACTCACTTCTCCTCCCATTGTTCTGTCCTATTCCTATTGAAAGGAACTTGCTGATGCTTCCCTGCTGGGTGGGACCATACCAAAAGACTGTCCCATTGGCATTTCTTCCTCTGAGAAGGGATTGATTCTCTGTCTTTTCTCCCCATGAGTTGTTGATGTTGTAAGGGGAGTCTCTCTGTCCCTTTTCCTGCTTGTATCCTCCTTTTGTGGAGTTTGGAGGATTGATGCCTCAGCTAAAGTTTCTTGCCTTGGAGGCACAGTTTGTTCAGTGGATCTAGGGGCTTCCACTGTTTGCTCTTGCTGGACAAGCTGCTCCTGTCTTTGTTCTTCTTGCTGTTGGTGTTGTGTTTGTTGCTGCACTTCCTGCTGCATCATTTCTTCTTGTTGTTGCACTAGTGTTTCCATTTGCTCTTCAGTCATAGGAGGTGGCTGTTCCATCTGCTTTTCTTTGCCTTTGCTGGATGTCTGTGGAGTATTCATGGCAGCTTGCTGATGTGTTGTTGAAGATGAGGCAGCTGCTCCAAGTTGTCTTTGATATGAGAGGGGAACCTGTCCACAAGTTTCCAAGTCAGCTTCTTTTTGAATATTTCTAGCCTCTCTTTCTAGCAGCTCTTCACTAGTAATTTCCTCTTCTAGGGTGCCCTTTTTCCAGCTCAATGCATTGGCATACCGCTCAATCTCAGGCAGCCTCATATGTGCATAGGTACCCAATTTGTATTTTATCCTCCTGAGGGAAACAAAATGATTGGGGTCATAGGGTATCCATTCAAAACTAGTTTGCAGTTTGAGGGCCTCTAGGATCCTATCTGCCTCTTTCCATCCCTCCTCTCTTTTGTTATATAGGAAAGGGCCCAGATGGCTCCTTACCTTCAACTGCGCCTTCTTTTTCTTGCTTTGGAAGTGGAGGTAGTCGGCATTCCCAAATTGCCTGAAGTATTCTAGGGCAAAAAGTCTCATACGGACATACCTTGGCAGCCTATAAGGCTTCAACTCACAGCCATATACTCTGATTACTGTGTGGTGTTGGTAAAAGTACCAATTACCAATGCTGTAGGTTTTGGAGAGATGGAGAACTCTCCTCATGTCATCAGTCAACCTTGGAGGAGAAACACCATTCAATAATGTCATAGCTGGATGAATAAACAAGTCTATGAACTCACAGTATGTGTATGGTGATACAGAGGTGCAATGAAAAACTGAGGTCCAAAACACAACTGACCTTGGATTCCCCTGGGCATTAACTTTCTTTAGGGGAATGAGGAAGCTGTCTGGTTGATAAAACAAGAATAGATGGTAAATGTATGAAGTGTATCTGAACAATCTTTCCCTTTGCAGATTCATTAGCTGGTCATCGATCCTATCTGCAATATATGTGGCATAGTCATAATGTACAGCTGGAGGCTTTCCAGGAGAGAATATAGAGAGCATTTCCATTATACTATCATCCACATCCTCCACTCCCCTGAACCCTAGGACATAGCTGATCAAATCCACTAGCATTCTACCCAATTCATTTAAGTATGTATATCCAATAGGAGGAGTTCTGATGGCTTCAGAGCTTGGTTGTATGAACAGCTGATTAATTTTGATGATCTGGTCATTTGACAACTTAGTCCCCTTCTTTATCAAGTTCTGCATGGAAAGGGGGGTCAATGGTTTTGCAGTGTGGAAATGCAGCATCTCATTTATGCTCTCTGGGGTGATATGGAACAAAATTGAGCCTGTGGGGCTGAGAACAGCTCTTTGGCATGGATCATAGCACTCCTGGCATCTGTGGATCAATTCTGGCATAGGATTTACCTGAGGGAGGTTGTAGATGGGCAAGTTTGAGTCCCAAATCCCTAGGATATCAGCTCCACTAAGGTGCCGGGCTTTCAACTCATTTAGCATCTGAATATTATATTTAGAGCCTAATGGAAAATAGTCTAACATCTGATAATCCACATCTCCCAGAGCTTTCCATTTTAACTCCCTTTGAGGGGTATTGAGAGGCTTGATTTTCAGTGCAATTGGAGTTTCCATGGTTTACTAAGCTTCTGACTTGCAGGTGAACTGGTTGAAGTAAGCAGAACAACACAGAGGTGATTCCTTACAATGGAAGTGTGAATTTTAAGGACCAGAGGGTGAATTGAGCAAACAGCAATTGAAATACTGTTTAATGGATTGATAAAAACAATAGCAAGGCTGACCAGAACTTTTCTATGGTGAATTTAGCCAGCAGAGGTTTCTAGCTCACGATTGCGCGAACTACCTGTGAATTCAGGTTGATTGAGTCAAATGCAGGTTTTGCAGACTGTTTGTTGCCTTGCCAGAGGGAAATAGGTAGAGGTTACTGGATACCAGATGGTGAATTCAGTGTTTTAACACTCCCTTAAACAGTTTGCTTGAGGAATTATGGATAAAACTAGGCTTATGGGATGATTTTGAAGAATACCTGGTAAATTCGTCGACAAGAGTTGCGAATGCAGGTGCAATGGAGGCTCTGGCGGTCTCGGAATCGACTTTGGCAGGCTGGTGCTGGTTTGGACGTGAGCAGCATGCAAAATAGCAGTAGTGTCTTCTTTCCAAAAGTGGAAAAAACACGAGATTTTGGCCTAAAAATATATTTTTGGCAATATTGGCGCGTTTTTGGGATGACGTCAGCATGACGTCATCAGGTGGGGTCGGAGTCGGATGACGTCAGCATGACGTCACCAGGTGATGTGGCAGGTCCTGGTTGGTCCACGGATATGCTGAAGTGGCGGACATGTCAGCGAAGGGACGGACGAATCAGGTGATGCGACGGTGGGGTGGCAGCGACGTGGCTCTGACGTGGGCATGACATGGGACCAGCAAAACCAGGTGGTAAGTGAAACAGTGGTAACGGTTTTCTCAGACAGCTTACAATACGGCCCTGGTTTTGTCAGAGACCGACCCGAGAGACTGAGAAGGTGACGCGTGGCCGAGGACTGACGTAACCCTTCGTCAGTTTCTCGGGTACTAACTTTCAGGCGTCGGGACCAACCCGATACGTATAAGGGCCGTTCGAGAGAGGCGCTCGATCGGACAGCTGACAGGTTGATAAAGTGATCGGGCAATACGGAAGGGGGGCGGGATTTAAAAAATATATTTTTTGGGATGCGCGCTTAGCGGAAGACCATTGGGGTATGGAGGATTTCGATGGTTTTTTAGCGTACTTTCAATAAAACCAGTATAGCGCCCGAACCATTGGATAACATAAAAATG
Organism: Pinus tabuliformis; assembly: GCA_031772625.1. NCBI lineage: Eukaryota > Viridiplantae > Streptophyta > Pinopsida > Pinales > Pinaceae > Pinus > Pinus tabuliformis. The sequence continues at coordinate 769,911,069 of CM062815.1, forward strand.
GGTTTTTTATGAATATTTTTGTAAAAATGCGGCCGGTGCTTACACTTTGGATAAAGGAGAAAAGTGGGTTTTTAGAGTATTTCTGTCAATGAAGCGGGTTAAAGGGACAAAAGGGGTTTTTAGCAAGGTTTTTTGGGGATTTTTTGGGCTTTTCTGAGCAGAGGGAAGGTGAGAGCTTAGGGGAAAGGTTGTTGCTCATAACCAGAGGTTAGAGCAGCCCCAGGACAGGGTTGACCACAGTCCCAGGTGGACTAAAGTCTCCCTTTAGACAGACATATTTAGCTATAATGCTAAAAGGAGGATATTTATAGAATGCTTGGGGGTTTATACACCATGGTGTTAATAATACTAGGGAAAGGGTAACATAGGGGAATTACATAATAGAGTTAGAGTTAATATGGGGGAATATGTGAATGAGGGGGGAAAATCACTAAGTTTACTTGAAACTTACTTAGTTTAGGGAGTAGATCAAAATGAAAAGAATTTTTAGACAAGAAATGTGGCTTCTAAAAAGATTAAGAACCACCATGAAACCATAATTTCTTCCATGAATCTCAACTGATGAGGGAGTGTTAGTAATGAAATGGAAAAAAGGGGAAGAAGGGAGGTTAGACATGCTTCTTTGCTTGCTGCAACTTGATGAAGAATAACACCTTCTCAATTCATTGATTTTTGCTTTGGTAAACAAAGTTAGCACACATGCAACTTATAAGAAATGACCTTTCTGCAACCCCAACTGCCTACCCATCTATTTGCCTAGCATTTTTTATTTCTTCTTGGAGGGTGCATTTAGGCTTGCAGACCCTTACTTGCCTTTTCTTTTCTTTGGCTTTTTCTTTTGTTTTTCTATCTACTTCTACCCTTATTTCTTCCAAGGTCCCAGATTAAGCTGTTGGGAACCTTTCTTCTCTACCTAAACTACTTGTCTGCCAAGGTTAAACAGTTTGGACAGACTTCTTTCTCTATTCTGCAACTGGAAATTCAAAACATGGCATGATCCAGATTAGACTGTTGGACCATCCATCAAAATTTGAGTCCATATGAAGCTATAAGCACAGATTGTATCCTTATGGAAATATGTGATCTTTGCATCATCAAAGCAGAGCATATTTGGACCTTTTCATTGCCAATCATGAAATATGAAACCTATTGGTATAGGTAGCTAACAGGAGCAGTGGGAAGAAATAGACAAGAAGGCATGATTCTATGACAAGGAAGTGGAGACCACATCAGAAGCATGGAATGCTAAGGAGGCAACCAGTGCCATAAAAGATGAGGAGATGGACTAAGTTGCTCAGAGGATGAGCAACACTTTCAGTAGGGGGTAATGATGAGCCTCATAAATGGTTAATTATATGGGCTCATTTTACCCACTAACTCAGTCCAATCAATCTCTCTCTTAGTTTATTGTATGATTTTCTAATTATATTTATGCTTATACAGTGAGTTGAGTTAGTTATGATGCCATGTGGTCTAATATGTGTTTAATGCAGATTATTGATGAATTTTGTGGTCAAAGTCAAGGATACAGTGGAAAAATAGAAGCAATAACTTGAAGTGGAAAAAGGAGAGGAATTATAGGAGGGTGTCCCCCTCATTTATTACTCCTCACTTTGAATTCCCCTTCATTCAGCTCTGTGTACAAGTAGCTAAGTCATGCATTAGCAGTCAGTCGAGCAAGTGGAGGATGATTGATGACTATCTCGAGTTTTGGGAGGCAAGACTCCCTAATTTTAAGGAAGCTATTGATAAATCCATTTGTATAAGTAGAGAGGCCTAGGGGCTCACTAGCGTCAGATTTTTGTTGGATTTTTGTTGTACTTTTGCTTATGTAAACTCTGCTCAACTTCGAGCTTATTATTTTGACAGTTTCATGTAATCTTGTTATTATTTTGGAAATGAAGATTGAATCCTTTTTGAGTTAGCACTGAGTTACCTCAGAGGGCTGAAGCTCTTGGGTTAAGGCCCAATCCAAGCATCCAATCTCCTATTTACTTGTATTTGTATGTTTTATTTCAGTTGTAGATTAGATTGTTGTTAGATGCATTTCTTTCATGGTTAAGAATATGTTTCTTTTGATCATTCAGTAGGTTTCTTCCATTTGTGCTTTCTATAGTAGGTTAAGCAGTGGTAAAGAAAAGATTAAAAAGGCTAGCAATAGTGCCTTGGCCTCTCTTCCTCCCTTTGGGACCATCATTTGACGTAAAGACCCTCTTGCTGCCCCAAAAACACAAATTTCCCTCATTCATAGGACTTCCAGTGTTTACAGGTTTTTAGTTGTTTAATAGTCTAGTTTTCTTTGCTTCAAAACTTCTCCGTCATGGTCACTTTTGTATTTACCATAGTATTTTCCCATGATTTCATTTCTTGCAGCAGTTATCAACATTTCCTTTCATAGATCATAGTTTAAATTAGTTTGATGCAAAGCTCTATTTTTCTAGATGCACTTATTCATCACTTGCTTCATCTCATTGGTTGACTGTTAGTTGTATATGCAAAAAATATCTTCTCACACTAAATCAGCTTATCAGCCATCCCATCCTCCATCTGATCCATGCCCTAGAGGTCACCCAAGTCTCCCCTCAATCCTGCCTTAGTTTCCTACATTTTCCATATAATTCCTTCCTCTCTCTTTGAGCAAAGCCAATCATCTTTCTCTCTCCTAATGATTCTTGGTAGACCCTAGGGCCCCTAACACTTCATTCCAACCTTTATCCACCTTTTTCACCCACTCTCACACCTTCAAAACAACCAAAACTGCTCTCGGCCTCCTCCTATAGGCCTCTTGTAGAACCTTGTTTTTCCTCCTGTAGATTTCCCGTGTCCTCCTGTAGATTTTCCTGTAGGCTTTCTTTTGAAGGTTGAGTTTTGGAAAAGCCTCTAGAAGGCCACCTGAGACCTCCTAGGACCCAACCACACCATCCTACATCCTCTCAAGCCCCAAAACTGCCTTTCAACATCACCTATTTGCTGCCACATTCACAAACAATAAATCACATACATGTCAAATTCACATAAAAATCCAAAAAAATGTGTTTTGCTCATTTACTTCCAGAAGTAGCTTAGTTAGATGTTGTTTACTTCTTTGGATAGATAAATAGCATTCTTTTCATGGTTTTCATAGTGCTTTCTGCAAAAGTAGGATTAGTTGGTCAAGTAGGATTTACTTGGTGTGCTTTACATTTCAGTATTTCTCCTTTCTGCAATTAGAATATCATCTATCTTTCTTTCCTTTCATCACATCTAGAGCTTCTTCTAGAATCCATAGAAGTTGGCTTGAGCTCCTAGTGATATTGCGCCGGTGGACCAAGTGACAACCTACTGTAAGAACTATTACTTATGCATACAACATCGTCGCTTCCAAATTTTTTACGAACTATCGGGTTGATAGGAGTAAAGAAGGCAGTCCAGGAGTTGAAACATTATTGTTATGATACTAGTGCTCACCAACTGTGCTAGGTCTACCTTTGGTAATCTTCGGCAATTGTGGTGAATTATTCATACTTGAAAATATATGAGAAGATATGTATTAGAAAAATATAAGGAATGTGTGCACCTGATATTAGCAAGTCAGACCACAAACGCGCGTGCCCTAGATTTATTTTCTATTACTGCAGAGATATCATGAATTATTACCGTAGAGAGATCGTAAATACATCACCCTTTGATAACTAATTGATTCATATTAGTTAAATATATACATTCCCTTATTTAAATATGATAATAGATATAAAACTAGATTACTAACTAATTAACTAATTATATTTTTCCTATCCCTATACCTTGGTCCAGTAACTGTTTCCCAGTCAAATATAGCAGTTATCCAGTCTAGTTGCCCAGTCCAATATAGTTGTTTTCTAGTCAAATATACATGTTTGATAATCCTCTCTATCTATTTCGCATGTAGCCAGGTTTTGGTTCTTCAAATTGTCCTACAACGAACCACACTCGTTAGTTCGAAACACGTCAACAAACTACGTGAATGGTCAATATTTCTAATGTGTAGAACCCATGATATTTTAAGTGGTTCACTATGGCAATGGGTTAGATCCATTTATGTTCTAGCTCGTCATTGAGTTGATTAATTAGTCAATCGAATAGAACCTTTTCTTTACTGTCACAGCTTGTGTGTGCTTACGATCCTCTGCTTTCTCAATTCCCTTGATGTTATATTGAGAATTATAATGTAATGAAGATCATTTCATTACAACAATAACAATAATGTTTCTTAATAAAAGACTAAACCTAAGGATATCTTAGCAATGAATGCCATCCCATCCTTTATGAGTTCCTCCTTGCTTTAGACCAATGGTTGCACATGTCCCATCTTAGCAATAACTTTGCCTATCGCTTTACCATCCTTTTTGAAATATGGACCACATTTGGCTTTTGGTGCCCTAGGATAATTGTCACCGAAAATAACAACTTTACTTACATTATCTCCCTATAATTTCCTTGACAAATCAAATGAATGTGAATAAAACTATTGAAGATAGTCATATTCTTCAACGATCCTTCCCTTTTCTTTTTCTTTAATTGTCTATGTGATGTTTGTTGTTGATTTCCTGGCACAATCAACATATTGAACTTGTCTCATTTAGATATATTGATGCAGCACAAATTTTCTAGGAATATTCTACTGGGTCGACTCTTCCTATACTCTATACTCCCTAGAAGATCTCTGGTTCTAGAACATGCCTTAGTGATATTTATTTCCATCAATTACATTTCCATATCAATGAACTTGGATTCAATGAAATTTAATACGATAAAGGAGGTCTTCGCGAGATCTCTATAAATGTGAAATTCCAATGCTATCAGCATGCAAAGACAAATAGTTATCATTTTAAAGAATAATCTTATCAAAACCCATAGATAACTTCATAAAGACATGTTAGATTCAAAAGAACATCCAACTACCAACTATGGTTGAATTTATTTCCAAACCATTGAAACAACATTCTTCAGTTCACATGTTCATTTCCAAAAAGGCTTTCTGAGAATTGATCAATATGGTATGTCGTTATATGGCTAGATGACATGTTAAGTGGGTTCCATGATGTCAAAGATAAATCCTATATCTGGATAAATACATGGCTAAGTGCATTAGAGCATGCTTTGGTGGCTTTTAATATAACCGGTTCAATAGCTCCATATGGAGGGCACTTTTCTGTGAACAAATCAGCATCTCTTTAAGATCGACACAATCAAAAAAGTTGGTCGAGTATGAAGAAAATATCTCTGTGGCTACTATTGAGAATAATAGTTTCCCATTTAATGTTAAAAACACTACAACGATGTATACTTTAAGTGTAGAGAAAGAATTTAGAATATCATTCTCGTACCAAGTGAGATGTAGTCAATAATATAATCTTGACATCATCATCGAGATTTTCCAAAATCATAAGGAATTACCATGCACTAATCTTTTCAATTTTAAACATATTAGAGTTCTTTCATAAATGAAACTTCTCTTCCTCTTTTGAGTGGACATATACTTTTGGTATAATTATGAATCTTTGGAGTGGACATATACTTTTGGTATAATTATGAATCTTTGGAGTGGACTTATACTTTTGGTATAATTATGAATCTTTCAAAAGGCAGTGCTACTCTTTCTTTTAGTTCTAACTTCAATGAATCTTCAAACCCAATCTGACTCATCTTTTGGATTCCTTTGAGGCTTCCCTTAAGGTGAATCTTCATAAATAAATAATCTTTTTTGTTCTAGAATATTAGGATTATTTGGATGCCAAAAGGGTTTGTTAAATGGAGTATTATTTCCATGTTTGAAAAGGCTACTCCAATGGTCTTCAACCATATGTAGGTTCCTTCAAGGCAGTATTATATTGTTACATGGACCATCCCTCAAATACTTTAAAATAGCTAAGTTCATTGAACCCCTAGGAGCTTTGAAGGGATATCCTTTGTGTTCAAACATAATGTGAATAAGTTAAATTAAGAGACATACGATGAGATTTTACAAGCTTGAATGCTGAATATTTGAATGTGCGAATGGCTAAGAGAGATTGCAAGCATGACCAAGCGAACTTCAACAAAAAGTGTTTTGTAAAAACTCCAAAAGAGGTTTCAAGATGATTTTTCTTGTAAGCATGAGAAAACCAACTTCAACAAAATGGGTTTTGTAAAAAGTCAAAAAGAGGCTTCAAGATGATTTTGCAAATAAAAGTGATGAATATGTTCCAAATGTCTTTTCTTAAAAATGAGTTTAATGCAAAATTTGAAATTATGAATAGTCACTCTTGAATGCATAAACAATTCCTTTCAACATTCAAGCACATGAACTGAAAATGGAATTCATATGCAATGCAATTCTAATATGATGACACAATGACTTGGATTTAAAATTGCCATGCAATGCTTTTGAGAATTCAAACTTGAAGATGCTAGGTGGAGGATGCAAATCAAGTAAAGAATTACTAGAATACATGCCTAAACATTGCAAAGTATATATGTGAATACAAAGCTTTAAAGTGCATGAGTGAAGCAATGCTTCTACTAACCATAATGCTTGAAAATAATGAGAACCAATGACATAAGAAACCATGGCCCCCAATAATAGCTAGGTAACCTAAAGGATTTAACTAATTTAAGGCACAAGAATACTTGTTAAAACTTTGAAAAGTATAGAAGGACCCAAAACTTGGGTATTCGGGGAAAATTTTGGGGAGTGTTATAGCGGCTACAACAATTGGAAAACAATTGGTAGAATCCAACATCTTTGCGTTCATCCCTTAAACAGATTGAGTGTTATTATTGATATATGGAGGTATTGAGTAAATACCGTGGGTTCCACTTGGAGTTATGTGGTCATTTACATATGTGTTGTCCACTTATCTCCTTATATAGGCCCCTTAGTATTTACATACTAAATTATCCATAAATTATTGTGGATATTTGACCCGAATTGGATCCTCAAACAATTCCATGATTGTTAACAATGAATGAAAAACTTCAAGAAATCGTATTGCTATCAAAAATAACCTCTGAATAATGGTAATTTGTTGCCAGCATGGAGCAACGAGGACCTTCGGTCAAAGCACGCTGATTGTTGGCCCATGGAGACTGTGCATGGCACAAAAATGGCAATTTGGAAGCTAAAAACTAGAAATGAAGGCTATTTTTGATCCGCGATTAGCACAAAAGCACTAATATCACTGGGGAAAACCCCTTAAGAAGGAAAAGCCTCGAGCACTTGGTCACAAGGAAAACCAGAAGACCGTGGGAAAGCCCTAAAACCAACAAGTGAGGCCCGTGCTCAAAACCGGTAGAATATCATAGGCATTTCAGCCAGTAAGTGGGTTTGGTCAAAGGCCCAGCAATTCCATACATCGAGTGACGCATGTCTGGCAGGGAGAGAGAAAAACCACTCACATCGCGGACTAATGGTCGAGCAACTCAACCGTGCAATATAAGCGAAGACTATAGGATCTGGGGGCTCCAGATCAAATGACGGAGGCTCAACCCGATGGATGACCAGAACCGAGGGAGAAATAAGCTACGACACATAAAGATTTGAAGTCTAATTTAGCCAATGAGTTGACAGAAGGATCCGTTTCGCAGGCATCTAGGAAATAATAGAAAAAATGACCATTCAGGAAGAAATGACACTTAGTTCGCAAGAAGAGAGGTGGACACCTCTCTGCGATGCATTACGTGGCAACGATGATGCAGGGTAGAGGAGTCCCAGCGAACAGAGGCAGGCGATTTAGAGAGCTAGGAAGACGAAGCGAATACTTGAAGAAATGAATTGGCTTTAAAGACATGAGTTGACAAAGACAAGACAGAGAGACAGTGAGGTAGAGAAGCAGTGAAGAAGCTGAAGGCTGAGAGACACATAAAGGAAGGAAAAATTGCAGAGAACAGAGAAGTCGAGCTGACCATTAGAGAAAGGGAAGCATTGAGCAGACATAGACCAATTGAGGTCGAAATTCAGTAAGGAAAGTATGTGAACTCTAAGGACTTTATAATTCCAAGTTCCATCCTACTAAGCATCCTCTGTCAAGTGAGACTCAGATTGAGCTCCTTATTGTAAGACTCTGCTTTAAAAACATAATAAAAAGGCCACCACTGAAAGCTGGACTAGGAGGCTTAGCCTAGGAGGATTGGGTGACCTCCTTACGAAATTTTGTTGTGTTTCTATTTTGCTTACTGTGATCTCTTACTATTTCAAGTGTCTATTTATTTTGCAATCTTATCGATCCATTGCCTAAGATAACATAGACACACACACCAGCACATGAGTCTGTAATACCTTCATTCATTTCTTGAGGTCACCTAGGGGTGATTTCAGATCAAGTGGTATCAAAGCTATAGGTTGTTAAGGTTAGACAAGCTTGTGATAGATTTAGCTGTTGAATGCTAACTAGATAAAAGCTCAAATTAGGAGGAGAGTTGGTCGAAACTAATCCTGAATTTAGAAGAGTCTATCCTTAGAAGACAATGTCGGAGGAAGGTTTTATGGGGCCATACCCTCAATTTATAGATAGTTTCCTAGCCATAAGGTCTATGGTAGAGGAAATGTATAAGGATTTTAGAAAACATAAAGATGAAGATTCATTAGGCTCCAAACAAGATAAAGGAGAAGAAGAGTCTCTCCTCCATGACCACTCAAAAGGCAAAGGGAAAGAAGAAAAATTTCTCACACCTCCTAATAGCCCTAAATAGAAAAATAAGACATCTTTGATTAAACTAGATGTTAAATTTGATTTACCAATATATGATGGAAAGCTGAATGTAGAAAAGCTAGATAATTAGATCAGACAAATTGATTTTTATTGCAGAGTGAAGAGTATCGATTCAGACAAGAGCAAGATTTAGCTGGCCAGCCTATGCCTTAGAGGCATTGCCTTGGTTTGCAGGGAAGGCAGGACCCATGCTGACATGAAGAGACATGGTAAGCCTCTTTCATTCTAGAGTGAATTTGTTTCTGCAATCAAAAAGCAGTTCTATCCACTGGCCTACATGCAACAAGCCATGATGAGCTGGCAAACTCTTCAACAATTGAAAGGGCAAAGTGTACAAGGTTATACCCAAGAATTTAGGAAGATAGATTTGATTCTAGGAATCTCATTAGACTCACTTGAGACTCTTTTGAAGTACATCGGTGGTCTACACAGCTACATGAGGCACACTATCCTCATGTTTAATCCCACTAGTATAGATGAGGTATCTATTCAAGCTACACATCTAGAAGCTAGAGGAAGGAATGGGAACCCAGAAGTTGGGGGATCATCCCAATCCACTGCAAGCAAGAATAAGGAGAAAAGAAAACAGAAATGGAAAGCAAGGAAGGCCAACACTACACAGGAAAGCAAGTCTACATGCACTCACTATAAGAAGGATGGGCATGATGATGAGCACTATTGGATTCTGCATCTGGAGCTGAGACCTAAGAAGTTCGAGGGCAAGAAGAATAATACTGTTGTAGCTATTCATAAATATTTGGGGTTAGACTTAGGAGATGAAACAACCATTGCAACCATAGGTATAAAAGGTAAGAATTCTAAAGCATCTACTAGTAATTCTGCACAATCTACTATTGATGAAGAAAATGAGAGAAAAAGACATGAGCTTTTCCATATTCGAGTTATTTCCAAACATCAAAAGATTGATACTTTGTTTGATAGTGGCTCACAAGTAAATTTAATTTCTGAAGCAATTGTAAAGAAGTTAGGATTACTGACTACACCTCACAAGAAACCATACCCATTAGGATGGTTAAGTGATAAAGCACAACTACAAGTGACTAGACAATGCAAACTTAAGTTTTCTTTTGGGTCATCATTTGTAGATGAGGTTGATTTAGACATAATTCTTTGGATATATGTGGAATTGTTTTGGGAAGTCCTTACTTGTATGACAGAAAAGCTATTTTCTATAGGGATGAGAACAATTATCTACTTGTTAAAGATGGAATCGAATACTTTGTAAGAGCTCATAAGCTCAAGAATAATTACACTCTCATGAACTCAGGGCAGATGAAATGAATTATAAATTCATGCAAACAATTTTTATTGATGGTTGTAAAGGAAAAGAAACCTGATAAAACTAATGTATTTAAGGACTGTGATGCTAAACAGCAAGCTAATTTAGAAAAAGTTGTTTCAGAGTATGATATCTTGTTTCAAGAACCTAAAGGTGTGCCACCCAAAAAGGAAATAGTGCATGATATTAATTTGTAGCAAGATGCTCCATTGCCTAGCATTGGAATGTATAGGTTGTCTGCTTTAGAGAATGCAGAAATCAAGAAGTTGGTGCAGGAGTTGCTCGAGAAGGGGTTCATCAAACCTAACACATCACCATGTGGATCTCCAATCATTTTGGTGAGAAAGAAAGATGGATCGTGGAGAATGTGCATTAATTACCAAGCATTGAATAAGATAACAATAAAAAATCGTTATCCCCTTCCCGCATAGATGATCTATTAGATCAATTGAAAGAAGTTGTTTATTTTTCCAAGTTAGACTTGCATAGTTGTTATAGACATTTTTGTGCCTTACAGATTTGAGCATGAAATGTCCATAATACAAGGGATCCAAAGTCCCTAAAAGTGTTGTTCCTGCCCCTAAAGGAATAAGTTCAACCAATGACAGTTGCTCCCAGAAGTTCTCCACCAAAAACTACTCAGAACTAGTCAAATCAGGATCAATTCAAGTGCTCCACTAGCTGCCTGCATTGCAAAGCACCCCAATACACTAGCTAGGTGCATTGCAAGGCACCTAAATGCACTACCAGGGTGCGCTGAGCGAGAATTGCCAAATGGCAGTGTCATTCCGCGAGGTGTACAGACAATAGAAGCTTCCAGAATCTTCCTCAATGACACTTGCCTTACTGAATTCGACCAAGGATGAGTAAGAGGCTCTCAGCCTCCAAGTGGAAGCAAGAACTCACAGAGAGAAGCCACAAGTCAAAACATAAGCTGACTCATCCTCTCTGCTTACATCTATATATGGATCCCTCATCCCAGAGATCCGGAGGCTGGAATTTTGTACTTTGCAGAGAATTGCTGTTGGTTTGAGATTGGGATTAGTAAATTGGGTGATTTATGCTTTGTTGGAGGTGAGGAAGGGATTCCTTTGCTGGGAGGTAGATGTTGGATCGGGACTCACTTGGTTGTATCTCCTCTTGGACTTTCTTATCATATCAATAAAACTATTTGAGTTTCTTCTACATGCTTGTATATCAGTGATGTTTTGTTATATTTGCATGTTTAGCTTAATCTGATCCTGAGCTTTTTATGAATGTAAATCTATATCTTCATGTAGTTTCTCTCTTCTGTGATCTTGCAGGAATTCAGTGAAGCTGGGCCGGTAAGGGAGCAGGGAGCTAGGAGCTATTGAAGAGAGGAGCGATTGGATCAACAAACTAGCGCAAGACACAGGTTAGTTACATCCTTCCTCTTCATTTACATTTCATAAAGAAGAATACTCAAGCAGTTTTCCTTGTTTGTTCCTAAGGCACTGTCACACCTTAGAGTGGGATAGGGGCATTCTGAATGGATACTTTTCCCAACAACAAATTGGCGACTCCACTGGGGATCGTATCTAGTTAGTTTATTTGTGTTTCTATTGTTGTTCTTCTCATAAACTTAGGAGTGGCGAATCGAACTGCATTTGCCATTTACAAATGCAAAGTAGAGATCTGCTACTCTAGTCCATTCACTGGGCCTGTTTATGATCTGAGCAGCTGATCCACAAATTCTCTAACTGCCCTTTGTGATAGCTCTTAGTCCTCCTTTAAATCATCCCTCTAATTGTACCTTAGTGATAGCTTTTATCCGGCCAAAAACCATAGATTAAACTGCAAACTGTGACCCAGAACCCAGAGAAAATTCTCGTTTCTGCTTCAGCACAAGCTCTGTGAAGAGGTTCTGCATTTCAACGTAGGTCCCGAGAGGGCTACCTGCGTTGCAATTCAGTTTCTTGTTGGAAATAATACTGAGAGGGGGGGTGAATCAGTATTATCAAGCAATTTACCAAATCTTCCTTATTTGATCTTTTGAATTATTCTTGCATATCAGTACCATAAAATAATGAGCATGAATAAAGAAAATAGACAGTCACACCAAAGAACACAAGATGTAAGGTGGAAACCCAATGCGGGAGAAAACCACCTGCTGCAATATGTCTCTATCTTCTTTCAAGAAATTCTTTTTACAATGATTTTGTACTGGTGCAGTCCTTTACCAGCACGCAGGCTGCAACCTGCAGAGAGCTACAACTCTCTCTCGTTTTCCAGTCTCTCCTGGAAGGGAGCTACAACCCCCTACTTCTTTTCATGAAGAATCAAATGATCAACAAGTATACAACAGATACAGTCCACTACAGATATCAGATCAGTAATTACAGAAATAACCCAGAACACCTTATGAACAGAAATATACAGTCAACAGATCATCTTAAGACAGGGACGCATATTTTCTTTCTGTGACCTGCGACTGGACGCAGTCTACCTTCCACTGTTCTGCGTGCCGACGCACTGTTCCTCTATGCTTTGCTGCGACCGGCGCACCCAGAAACACTATCGCGCCGCGTCTTTTGCTTCAGAGACGCACCCAATAACACAGTCACGCCGCGTCCTTTGCCTCCGAGACGCACCTGAGCCTTTACTGTACTGCGTCCCGGCGCACTTTCCCTTCACTGAACCTGCGTCCCTTCAGATATAAAAGATATGAGGACTTCAGAACCAACCCAAACACTCAGATCCACAGATCTGATCATGCGCCATAGAGATCACAGTCCATTAGAAGATTCGCCTTCATAGATCTGGACTAGATCTCACCAAAAGATATTCAACCAAGATGATGCTCAATCCAAATGAACTCCTTTGCTTTATATAGGCAAGCTTCTCCCCAAAACATGGAACAAAACCACGAGCCGACACCATAGAAACACAAAACCGTCGGCTAGATACCACACAAGAAACCCCCACGTGCTTTTCTCTGCCTTGAAATGTGTGCACTGGGCGGACGCACCTCCTGAACGGCTGGCCTGCATCCCTGGACGCGGGTTCTGTATGGTATACCTGCGGGGACGCACTTGCTGAACATATTTCCTGCGTCCTTCTTGATTTATCACCTGAATGGGTTTGCCATCAAGGACAACACCTGAATCATAATGCCAACAATCTCCCCCTTTGGACTTGATGGCAACCACATAATCTTCAGCTTCATTCTCCCCCTTTGACATCAAGGGCAAAGGGTATGCTCCCCCTATGCTCATGCATCTCCAGATCTGTAACCAGAAATCCATCATGAAGGAGATAGAGACATATTGCAGCTATTTCCAAGATCTCCTTCTCCATAATGCCAACAATGCATTATGTGCTCCCCCTGAGCCTATACCACCAATAGGAAGATGATCAACAGTAAGATGATGCATCAACAACCCCCAGCTTTTGCCTGAGGTATTCAAAAGTGTCCCTGGGCAACGGTTTGGTGAAAATATCAGCAACTTGTTCCTTAGAAGGAACATACTCCAACTTGACCTTCTGTTCAAGTACTTGTTCCCGGAGAAAATGGTACTTGATTGGTATGTGCTTGGTTTTTGAATGCATAACCGGATTCTTTGAGATGCTGATTGCACTTGTGTTGTCACATAAGATAGGGATTGGAGGAGTACAAGTGATTTGATAATCCTGCAAATTCTGCATCATCCAAAGGAGTTGGGTGCAACAAGATGCAGCAGCAACATATTCTGCTTCAGCTGTAGACAAGGCAATTGAACTCTGTTTCTTGCTGAACCAAGAGACCAGTCTGGGACCCATAAAGAACGCACCACCACTTGTGCTTTTCCTGTCATCCACGCTTCCGGCCCAATCTGCATCTGTATAGGCATGAAGAGTAAGATCTGTATCTCTAGGATACCATAAGCCATAATTTTGAGTCCCTTGAAGATATTTGAAAATTCTCTTTACTGCTTGAAGATGAGTCTCCTTCGGATTTGCCTGAAATCTTCCAACTATTCCAACTGCATGCATGATGTCTGGTCGGGTACCTGTCAAATATAGTAAACTTCCAATCATAGATCTGTAGGTTGGTTGATGTACTGCTGCAGATTCATCATTTGCACTGAGACTACATCCTGTGACCATGGGTGTACATACTGGTTTTGCATCTTCCATACCATATTTCTTCAAAATCTGCTTGAGATACTTGGTTTGAGATAAAAAGATTCCTCCTTCCTTCTGTTGGATTTGCAAACCAAGGAAATATGTCAGTTCTCCTAGCAAGGACATTTCAAATTCTTTCTGCATGACTGAGGCAAAGCTTTGACTCATAGCTTCTTCATTGCTGCCAAAAATAATGTCATCTACATACACAACAAGTATTAGCAATTTGTCATTTTCAACTTTTATATACAGATTGCTATCTGCTGAACCTTTTAAGAAACCTTGTTGATGAAGATATTTGTCCAACCGGTAGTACCAAGCCCTTGGAGCTTGTTTGAGACCATAGAGAGCCTTTTTCAATCGGCATACAAGATTTGGATCATTTCCAAGAATGAACCCATCTGGCTGTTCAATGTATACTTCTTCTTCCAGGTCTCCATTCAAAAAGGCTGATTTCACATCCATTTGAAATACTTTGAAGTTCTGAAAACTTGAGAGAGCAAGGAACATTCGGATGGCCTCAAGTCTTGCAACAGGAGCAAAAGTTTCTTCAAAGTCTATTCCTTCTTGCTGCACATACCCTTTACAGACGAGTCTGGCTTTGTTTCTAATTACTTCTCCATTTTCATTCAATTTATTTTTGAAGACCCATTTTGTTCCAATAACATTCTTATCTTTTGGTCTAGGAACCAGCTCCCAAGTGTTGTTCTTTTCGATTTTCTCAAGTTCTTCATCCATTGCTTTCACCCAACATTCATCTTTGCATGCCTCTTTCACATTTTGTGGTTCGGTGGAGGAAAGTAATGGCAAATAGCTTGAAGCTTCTGCAACTGTTCTTCTAGTTTGTATACCTGCTTCTTTTTGTCCCATGATCTGAGATTCTGGATGGTTCTTCTGAACATATCTGGATGGAGTCTTTTCTTCTATTCTTGTCCGTTCTTCTGCTTCTTCGTGAGGTTCTTCTTGAGATTCTTCTTGAGGTTCTTCTTCTTCATCATTCTGTCTTTGAGGGTAGCTCTCATCTTCTTCGATGTCTTCACGATGTATTTGCCTAGGAATATATCCCTTTTCATCAACCACTACATCAATGCTGTCAACAATTCTGCCAAGTCTTTTATTGTAGCATTTGTATGCTTTGCTATGTGGAGAATAGCCAAGAAGAATGCCTTCATCTGCTCTAGGATCAAGTTTGCCAAGCTGCTCCTCAGTATTCTTGATATAGCATTTGCTCCCAAATATTTTGAAGTGCTTTACCGAAGGAGTTTTACCACTCCAGAGCTCATGAGGGGTTTGAGTGCTGTTCACCCGGACATTTGTCTTGTTGAGAATAATAACCGCAGTATGTGCAGCCTCACCCCAGAAGGTTGCGGGGGTTCCTGATTCACCAAGCATAGCACGAGCCATTTGTTGGATTGTTCTGTTCATTCTTTCAACAACTCCATTTTGCTGAGGCGTTCTAGCTGTAGAGAATTCTCTCCTTATCCCATGTTCATCACAGAAATCGAAAAATTCATTTGAAGTAAATTCCCCACCTCTGTCAGATCTGAGGCACTTAATTTTGTGACCTGATTCATTTTCAGCCAAGGCTTTGAAGGTTTTGAATTTTTCGAATGCTTCATCTTTGTGCTTCATAAGACCTAACCAAACAAACCTGGAGAAATCGTCAATAAATAATATCAAGTATTCCTCTCCTCTAGGTGTTCTTTTTCTGAAAGGTCCACATACATCTGTATGTACTAGCTCAAGAGGCATGCTGGCTGATCCTTCTTTCTCTGGAAAGTTAGTTCTGGTTTGTTTTCCAAACTGACATGATCTGCATATGGTGTTGTCAGGAATTTTGATATCTGGAAGATCGCGAACTGCCTGATATTTGCAAGCTTTCCTTATTTGTGAGAAGCTTAGATGTCCCAACCTTCGATGCCATAACCAGTGCTCTTCATTCTTGCTTAGATAGCATTGTTGTTGTCCTTCATCAAATATGTATAGATTATTTGGAGTTCTCTTTCCTTTGAGAACTGTTTTACCTGTATCAAGATCACGAACAAGGCATCCATTTGATCTGAATATAACCTCGGTTCTTTGATCACACATCTGGCTGACACTTAGTAGATTATGCTTCAATCCATCAACAAACAAAACATTTCCAGCCTTAACATCTTCTTTTAAAGGAGCAATACCTTTTCCTTTTATAGTTGCAGGAGTATCATTTCCAAAAGAGACTTTCTTTCCCTTTTCTAAATTAGAATAAGACTCAAGTTTTTCTTTATCACCTGTCATATGCTTCGAACATCCACTGTCAATGTACCATAGATTTTCTTGTCCTTCTGCATAAAATGCTATCCCACATCTTTCTGTTTGAGGTTCCTTTATTCTCCATGTTTTGGCGCTTGAGGCTTGTTCCTTTTTCTGCTCTTGTACCTTTCTTTCCGGAAACCTGCTTCTGCATTCAAAGTCTTTATGTCCAAAATTATTGCAAATAGAACATTCAACTTCATTTTCAAGAGCTGAAAAGTTGTTATAGGTCCTTTTTGTAATCCCTGTCATACTTCTTTGTTTTTGAGCTTCCCTAGTCATGATTGTTTTATACGCAACACATTGAGCTGCTTTGTGACCAAAGTTATGGCAAGAAAAGCATTGTCCATTGAAGAAGCTTCTGCGATTATTGGATCTACCAGCCAACTGATTGTAATTTCTATTTTCATCTATTCTTGAACCAAATTGAGAAGATTTTACCTGTGGCTGGTTGTGGCTTTTGTTCACCCTTAAGCTGGATTGCCCCTGATAGTTTCTGCTTGACATTTGTCCCTGCTTTACCTGATGATCTTCCTTGTGCTCTTGCTCATTTCTTCTTGCTGCATCAAGATAACTTTTTGAAGTGGATGCTTGAGAAGTTTCTCCATTATAGCCCAAACCTGTCTTATTTAGTGGAGACCGCTGCACACTGATAATCTCATCCAAAGTTTCAGATCCTTTGACAAACTTGAGATTAATAGTTTTTGTTTTTTCAATTTCTTTTCTAAGACCAACAATTTCACCTTCTAATTTTTCAAGATGTTTTTCCTTTTCATCAATTTGGAATTGTAGAGTATCAATAATCATGTTCTTTTCTTCTATGCATCTCTTGAGTCTAGTAATTTCATCATAAAGGTTATCCACATCTACAGCATCCTCATAATCATCATCTTCAAATGCCATTAACAACCTATATTTATTACCTTGTTCATCTTCATCACTGTTTGATAAGCCATCACTATCTTCATGGGTGTAGTAGCTTTTCTTATTTGCGCTTTGTTTCTTGTTCCATCTAACTGGTTCCTTTCCTTTATCCTTATAAGAGAATTTTGCAGCATAATGACCTACTCTTCCACAAGCAAAGCATTTGAAAGGTAGCTTACCTCTGAACCTTCCAGAACCTCTTTGAAGATTTCTGACAAAATTTGATTCTTCTTCCTCTTCTTCTGGATCATGGCTTGCTTCATAGTAATCTTCTTTGCCTGATGCTTTAAAAGCAGCCTCCCTTCTGTCTGATGGTCCTCCCTTTCTCATTTCATAAGCAGTTAGAATTCCATGTAGCTGAGACATAGTAAGAACAAGGAGATTTTCTTTTTCTTCTATTGCAGATACTTTGGATTCAAACTTGGGGGATAATGATCTTAGAATCTTTTGAACTACTAGAGACTCCTTTACTTGTTCACCCAAATTTTTCATACAATTTACAATCTCATCTACCCGAAGAAAATAATTAGCCACACTTTCATCATTATACATCTTGAGAGTCTCATATTGAATTCTGAGAGTTTGAAGTTTGGCTTGTTTTACCTGTTCATCTCCTTCATAGCTTGTGATCATTTTGTCCCATATTTCTTTTGCTGATTTGAAGTGCATTACCTTCATGAATTCTGTTTGGGATATACTTCCTAATAGAGTACTGACTGCTTTTGCATTTGTTTCATACTTCTTTTTCTCAGCTGGATCTGTAGGAGTAGCTGAAGGAAAAGCATAGCCTGTTTCTACAATGTTCCAAACTTCAGTACCAAGAGATTGAAGATATGCAGTAACTCTTACCTTCCAATAATTGAAGTTTGTCCCATCAAAAACTGGTGGCCTGATTGATGCTTCTCTCTCGTAGTTGCTCATGATGAACGATCTACCTTCAAGCGATCAAGCTTTTCTGAAGGACCTGCTCTGATACCAATTGTTGGAAATAATACTGAGAGGGGGGGTGAATCAGTATTATCAAGCAATTTACCAAATCTTCCTTATTTGATCTTTTGAATTATTCTTGCATATCAGTACCATAAAATAATGAGCATGAATAAAGAAAATAGACAGTCACACCAAAGAACACAAGATGTAAGGTGGAAACCCAATGTGGGAGAAAACCACCTGCTGCAATATGTCTCTATCTTCTTTCAAGAAATTCTTTTTACAATGATTTTGTACTGGTGCAGTCCTTTACCAGCACGCAGGCTGCAACCTGCAGAGAGCTACAACTCTCTCTCGTTTTCCAGTCTCTCCTGGAAGGGAGCTACAACCCCCTACTTCTTTTCATGAAGAATCAAATGATCAACAAGTATACAACAGATACAGTCCACTACAGATATCAGATCAGTAATTACAGAAATAACCCAGAACACCTTATGAACAGAAATATACAGTCAACAGATCATCTTAAGACAGGGACGCATATTTTCTTTCTGTGACCTGCGACTGGACGCAGTCTACCTTCCACTGTTCTGCGTGCCGACGCACTATTCCTCTATGCTTTGCTGCGACCGGCGCACCCAGAAACACTATCGCGCCGCGTCTTTTGCTTCAGAGACGCACCCAATAACACAGTCACGCCGCGTCCTTTGCCTCCGAGACGCACCTGAGCCTTTACTGTACTGCGTCCCGGCGCACTTTCCCTTCACTGAACCTGCGTCCCTTCAGATATAAAAGATATGAGGACTTCAGAACCAACCCAAACACTCAGATCCACAGATCTGATCATGCGCCATAGAGATCACAGTCCATTAGAAGATTCGCCTTCATAGATCTGGACTAGATCTCACCAAAAGATATTCAACCAAGATGATGCTCAATCCAAATGAACTCCTTTGCTTTATATAGGCAAGCTTCTCCCCAAAACATGGAACAAAACCACGAGCCGACACCATAGAAACACAAAACCGTCGGCTAGATACCACACAAGAAACCCCCACGTGCTTTTCTCTGCCTTGAAATGTGTGCACTGGGCGGACGCACCTCCTGAACGGCTGGCCTGCGTCCCTGGACGCGGGTTCTGTATGGTATACCTGCGGGGACGCACTTGCTGAACATATTTCCTGCGTCCTTCTTGATTTATCACCTGAATGGGTTTGCCATCAAGGACAACACCTGAATCATAATGCCAACATTTCTATGTGCAACAGGTGCGCTGATCAGCCTTTGCCCTGTGCGGTTGTGGTTCTTTGCTTCATTTTGTTCAGTTTTATCTCTGATTTTTGCAGCCTATTATCAGTGTGTGTACCTATCTGAAAACCCCTTTTCTTTGCCTCAATTCTACCTCAGTTGTATAAAAGAAACTGTATTTGTTTTTGTGTATTTGCTACATCATTTGCAATTTCCCATTACAAAAGTAAACTAGTCATACTGTCGCCCTTAGATCTAGAGTTGTCATAAGTGTCGTTTTGATCTTAGGAGTAAGTGTGTTTTCTGTTAACAGTTGATTGTGCTTTTACTTTTGTCTTTTGGATTGAATTTGTGAATTTCTAGTGTCGAAACAAGTGTTTACTTCGAAATCATAAAGTGTCATAATCGTCTTTTTGATTTCGAAAAGAAGCTTGTTTGTGTTTTTCACTTGAAATCGAATTCAAATTTGTACAACAACTTTCTTTTTAGGCATCAATATTAAGAAAGTGAAAACAAATACATGCACAAGTGCATTTGCATTTTGACAGTCTGTATGGTTTGATTTAGGAAAAGTGCATTTACAGTGTGCTCTTTTCTCTTCGAGAAAAGATTATGTCTTTCTTTTCCCCTTGTAGCTAGGATTTTCATTGTTGAAAAGAGATAAAAGCTTGCTTATCATCTTTAGACTACATTTAGGAATTGTATCTACATCTCGTGGTGATCCAAAAAGGAAAACTTCTAAGAAAGATCAACCTAAAATAAATTGAATGAACTTAACTGTATCTACATCTCGTGGTGGTCCAAAAAGGCAAACTTATAAGAAAGATCAACCTAAAATAAATTGAATGAACTTAACAACGCTTTGTAACTTAACGCACAACATAAAGGTCTAGGCTAGAGACGTGTTCCACCGTCGTAAAACCTGGTGACTGTCGGCCTCACTGATGGTTGGGTGATTCCTCCTGAGAGACGATAAGTGCCAGTACGGATTGTGCTCCCACGTACCGTCGAGTATATATTGGGAGACCCCTATAGGCATAAAACCTTTATCCATAGGAAGCCGTGTCAGCCGCCCTACTGATCGCAATGCACTGAACACAGGATTCAGGAAGATTGACCGCCCATACCCTAAAAAGTATTCTGTGGTTTTGCTTGGTTTGGCACACGCTCTACCTAGAACTCCAGAGCAGTCCCTTTCGTTCCTTTTCAGACTCCTTAACAGAAAAGGTCCATCTGAGCACTTGTCACTTCAGGCTCATTAAAAATCGAAGGAGACTAGAGTCATCTTTTTCTTTTTCTCGACTCTTTAAAATTGAAAAAGCAAGTTGTGTCTAAAGAGTCTAAAATTCATTTAATTCGGAAACATATTTCCCCTTTTGTATTTTAGTTGATCGAGTAATCCGCAATCGTGGAAGAAAGTCAATTGAAACCCCATCGTTCGCGGAGGCTTACGAGTCAACCGTCTTTGTCTCCGGAATCGAAAACAGTACGGACAAAGCGAACTCGTTTAACCAGTTCGAAATCTCCTATTAAAGTTAGAACAAGTCTACCAACAACATCCGAGATTCTGGTTACTCCAAACATTTCTAGAAACCCTGCCTCTACAGAAGAAGTTCAACAGCCACAGAGGGACAGTGATACTGATCCTAGTCTAAGAGCAAACACTTGTGTTACTGAACTAGCTCCATCTGCAACCGGTTCGGAGAGTCTTGCTCCTCAAACATCTGTCGCTGTCGATTCAACCCCTTCTTTGGCACCAGAAATATTTTACGGACCTGACGGTCTTCCCCTTCCACCTGGTTTAATTGTAGAAGATCCGCAAGCAAGTACTCCAACGCATTTTGGAGTCGGGGTCACTCTATTTCCTTCGACATCATAAGTTAGTCTACCACCAGTGGAAGTTCCTGTAGAATCACTAGGTAATCTTTTGGATAGACTCAAAATGTCTTAGAAACCGTCAACATCTAGGACTGTGTCGACTGACACAGCGACAACAGAACTCCCTGCCGTCAATCCGACAATGTTTGCCGGCGTACCATCTGTCCCGACTAGCTCTCAACCGCTAGAAGGAGTCCATCCAGGGGCTATTTCGATAGTATGGTCCATTCCTGTTTGTTCTTCCGGAATAATATCCGGCAACTCTTATGCTGAGATTCGCCAAATTGATCCATTTGGAGGTCAATTTGGGCAATCCAATCCCCTTGAGTTCCGGATTACCACCGTATGGGGGGAAATATGCCCTTTCATTACCCCCTCTGGGAGGATATCCATACGGGAGTTCACAACAATATTCAGGTTATACTAGAATAACATCAAGTGGTTGGGTACCTATACTACCCCAACAACCAAGAGTTGTGTATTCTATGCAACAATGTGTACCTATGTCGAACATCCCGACTACACCAGCTATTGTGACAGTGTCACAAGTTCAAACACTGCCTGTTGTATGTCAACCTCAGATTTCTCAGGTTGTAATGCAACAGCCCCTTGACCCTGTGACTCAACCACAATCACCGACTGGTGGGTCGACACAGGTCCAAACGGGTACAATTACCCCACACCTTGGTCCAACGGTTAGTATAGCGCAACAGAACATGGCTGGTGCATTACCAGCAACCACAATTCCAACAAGTATACCAAGGTTCTGAGCAACAGATCTTTGCGAACAGTGGACAGCCGTACATTCAAAAAGGTCAAAATCAAGCACTTTACAATGGTCATGTCCACCAACCGTATCAGTTGTACCAGCATCAACTACATTATGCTGGTATGCAAAGGCCAACTGCTCAGGCAATTCCATCATATCCTGGGTATGCTTCACCTAACCTGAATCAACAGTTACCATTCGTGGCAACTTTAGAGTTACCTGATTTACACCGGTTAACAAACGATCCAATTGCTTACCCCCCTTGGTGGCCAGCGATCCCTCATAAACTTCCATCAGATATTCCTAAATTTATTGGAAATCCAGGAGAAGATCCATCGAATCACGTGATGACATTTCATCTATGGTGTTCATCAAACACCCTAAATGATGATTCGATAAGGCTTCGCCTTTTTCAGAGGACGTTAACGGGTCCAGCGGCAAAATGGTATATTGAATTGCCTAGAGCTTCTTTCGACAACTTCAGTACCTTAGCCACGACTTTCTTAACCCATTTTCAATTACCGATAAGGTATGAAACGGGAACTGAAATCTTAAACAACTTCAAACAGACAACAGCCACTCACATATCTGATCATATACATGAGTGGCGACGTCATCGTAGGATGGTAAAAACATACATTCCCGATCAGCTATTAGCTAAATGGTTTATCAAGTCCTTACTTCCTACAATCACGGAAGATGTGGCAAAGGGGGGAGTCGTAACGGAAGAGCAAGTCATTGCTCGTGCGCAATATCTGGACTTGGTCTATACTCAGTCTGGCACGCTCTACGACAAAATACCTGACGCCCCTAGACCAGAATTCTCAATTCCTCCTCTTCCTAAATCGAACCATGACTCTCACACCGACGATGGTGTGATTGGCACGACAGACACAAAATCGATAAAGGCCACATCTAAGAAGGTCCGTAAGATTTCAGATCAAAATGCAAAAGACGAATTTCTTGCTTCGGAAGTAAATGTCGTATAGACAGATAAGGGCAAAGAAACCAAACAACCAGGAAACAAGAAGAAAGGCAAAGGGAAGAAGAAGAAACAGGATGACTCATCACCTGAAAAATCTTCTTCAAACCCTCCTAGAAATAGGAAACCAAAAAATCCATGCTATATATGTGATGGGAATCATTGGACCGCAGATTGTCCACACAGAGCTGAGCTTAAGAAATTATTTAAAAGTTCGAAAACCTCAGCCGTGTTAATTGATCCGTTCCCAAACCTAGGAACAAATCTGGTTGATAGTGGAAATGCTTCCCCGTCTCAAGTGCTAATGTTGTCGATTTCAAAACAACAAAATGATGCTTTGATTTCGAAAAGGAACAAAGGTTACGAGAATCCGCAGCTATCGAACGACAAGGATAAAGATCAACCAAGTAGTTCGACAACAACTTTGACAGAAGTTGTACCACCCATCATTCCTGAATTAACAATAAAACTTCCAAAGGGAGTAGTACACAAGTCGACGTTTAATCCCCGCGCTAGAGAGGCGCAACATTATAACATAGTGGAAGATTTGGCCCAATCGCCATCCGTTATGTCAACTCTTGAGGTGCTACAAAATTGCCCATCCCAAAGGCAGGCTTTGTTATCAGCCATTGGTGGGGTTGATCCTAAGGATTCCAATCTTGTATCCTTCGACCACAAAGGATACGATCCTCAGTTACCAGCCCAACTAGCTTTCCTTATTCAAGTGAAAGCCCTCAACAAAACTGTTCATCGAACAATTATTGATGAGGGGGCATCTACATGTATTATGTCGATGAGTTGCTGGAAAACTTTAGGATCTCCAACCTTGTCACGATCTTCGACGACATTAAAAGCATTCGACGGAAGGACATATACCCCATATGGTATCCTAAATAACTTGAAGGTTGAACTAGGGGGAAAAACAGTAGAAATAGATGTTGAAGTCATCGATGGGAATCTTGATTACAACATCCTACTAGGAAGACCGTAGATATATGCCATGGCAGCTCTTGTGTCGACCTATTTTAGAAAAATTGCATTTCCCTTTCAGGGGGGATTACAATCATCGACCAACAAAACATCCTTCCCAATGGTTCACAAGTTACAGGAAGCATTCCCATGATCCATGGAAGCCCCCATTCGCTTCAGAATATCGGAGTAGGCCTACTAAAAGATCCTATACTAATGGGAACTTTTGCTCTTCCACCTCCAAGCAACTTGGCGGAAGTAGCGTCGATAGGAACCTGCAATATGATATCTTCCACAAAGATCTCAAAAAACGATATCAACATGGATCATGCAATGGTTTTGCCCCCAAGCCCAATAGAAGTATTATAGCAATCAATGTTTCTAGCATGGGAGGCAAACCTGAATCAACGCTCGTCAAGCGTTTGGGTAGATAGGTCTAGAGAATATGGTACCCCTTCATATCCTTGGTCGCGAGTGCATGGAATCGACGAAGGAATTGTACAATCAATGTTGATTGAAGGGGCACCATGGAATGATTACCACCATTGTTCCCCTCTTCCGGATTATGAAGAAGATACTCAAGATGACCTTTATCATCCTTCAGTTTTTGAATTCCTTTAAAATACTGTAAATACGGTGGATTCCGAGCGAAACTTATCCAACATTGAAGAGACTATAGCCATAAATATCTAGACTAAAATAGATGTTGTAGAGAATATTTATGTTGGCAAATGTTGTTCTCCTTCAGAACTAGAAATATACAACGCTCTTTTTCGCGAATTCAGAGATGTCTTTGCTTGGTCATATGATGAAATGCCAAGCATTGACTCGAGTATCGTTGAGCATGAAATTAAGATCTATCCAGATGTCAAACTGGTACGACAACGGCTCAGGCAGGTGCACCCCAAGAAAGCCGCTGCCATTAAGGCAGAAGTTGAAAAACTTCTCCATGCTGGTTTCATCTACCCAGTTCCTCTAACCGATTGGGTATCAAATATTTTCCCTGTTATGAAGAAACAAGGGACAATTAGAGTGTGTGTCGACTATAGGGATGTAAATCAAGCTTGTCCAAAAGACAACTACCCTACACCCTTCATCGACCAGATAATTGATGAATGCGCCGGATGCGAAATCTTTTCATTCATGGATGGATTTTCCGGGTATAATCAAATAAATATCCGCCCACAGGACCAGTCAAAGACTGCATTCATTTGTCCATGGGGCACATTCGCATATCGAAAATTATCCTTTGGTTTAAAGAACGCAGGGGCGAGGTTTCAGAGGGAAATGAATTATGCCTTCCATGACATCAAGAACATCATTCAACCATACCTCGACGACCTTCTGACTCATTCGCGAAAGCGGACTGATCATCCGCATCATTTAAGAGCGATATTTCTACGTTGCCGACACTACAAGATACGACTCACTCCACACAAATGTGTATTCTGCGTCGGTTCTGGTTGTTTACTTGGATTTGTAGTCTCCAAGGATGGGATTCGTCTCAACCCATGCAAGGTCCAGGCAATCATAAATTTGCCTCCACCTTCAAATTTGCTTCAGATTCAGAAACTCCAAAGGAAAGCAAACTTTCTGAGGAGGTTCATTCCAAATTACGCCAAACTCACTAAAGGTTATACACGTCTTTTGAAAAAGGAGGTACCCTTCGTCTGGGATCAGGTTGCGCAAGCTTCCTTTGATGCTTTAAAAGATTCCTTAATAAAAGCATCATTAATGTATGCCCCCAAAGAGATTTTAACCTGTATCTGGCTGCAGCAGATACAAGCATCGCAATGGTTTTAGTTCAAGAAGTCGATGGAATTGAACACCCTATATATTATTTAAGTAGAAACTTAAATGATACAGAAAGCAAATATTGTTATGTTGAAAAACTAGTGCTTGCAGCGGTTCAAGCGATACAAAGATTTCGACACTATGTCCTCTTTCAGAAAACTACCATTCTGTCATATTGCAACCCCATGACTTATATATTGTCGCGACAGTTGCTGGGGGGAAAATATTCAAAATGGATAGCAATCCTTCAAGAGTTTGATCTGGAATTTGTAAAATCCAAGTCAAAGAAAGCTCTAGTTTTTGCAGAATTATTATGCGATCTCCCATCATCGTCCAACGATGAAACATCAGAAGAATCAATCGTGGATGAGAATTTGTTTCTGATATCTACAAGCAATGAGTGGTATGGAGATATAATAATTTATCTCCAAACCCAAAAATTTAGGCCTAACACCTCTCACTCTGAATAGAAACGTATACGATACCAAGCAAAAGACTTCATGATCGTCAGTGATACGCTTTACCGTCGTGGTATCGATACAGTTCTGAGAAGGTGCCTCACCCATGAGGAAGCCGAAAAAGCCCTGAATGAGTGTCGTTCAGGGGCCTGTGGGGGGCATCAATCTGGATATGCTACAACATAGAAAATCTTACGAGTAGGATACTTCTGGCCAACAATGTTCAAAGATTGCATAACTGCAGTCAGAAGTTGCCATGCTTGTCAAATTTTTGATAGCAAAACCAGAAGACCACCTGCACTGTTACAGCCAATAATTGCTATTGGGCCTTTCGCCAAATGGGGCATCGATTTCATGACATGTAACCCCACCTCGACCGGGGGGCATGGGTATATTATAGTCGCCGTTGACTATTTTACCGAATGGGCCGAGGTGATGCCTACATTAGATAACACTGGTGAAACAACTGCCCTTTTATTTTTCAATCATGTAGTCGCCAGATTTGGCGTACCACAGGCTATAGTCACGGATCATGGATCGCATTTTTGCAATCACATGATGCTTGAATTAGCTGCCAAGCTAGGATTGTCTCACGACAGCTCTACTCCGTATTATCCGCAAGCCAACGGACAAGTTGAAGTGATCAACAAGGTCCTGAAACGTATGTTGCAAAGGATAATCGGAGTTCATAAAAGAAGGTGGCACCTAATCCTGTACTCAGCCTTGTGGGCTTACCGAACATCAGTAAGGAATGCAACCGGGTTCACACCCTTCCAATTGGTATATGGCCTGGAAGCAGTCTTACCAGTCCAGTGCGAAATCTCGTCTCTTAAACTCCCAATCGATCTCCTCCCCGGAACTTTAGAAGAAGAGGCTCGTTTCTTGGAATTAATCCAATTGGATGAAACCCATCGTGATGCCGCTTTGGCTAACGAAGCCCATAAGAAATGAGTCAAGGCGCAGTTCGACAAAAATGTCAAACCCCGTGTCTTCTCAGAAGGTGACTTGGTCTTGCTTTACGACCAAGAATCCGATAAATTGGGAGCAGGTAAATTTAATTCTTTATGGATGGGCCCCTATATTGTTAAACGAGTGTTAGAAAAAGGGACCTACGAGTTAATGGATTATGACGGAATTCCACTGGCGCAACCTCGTAATGGGTTGTACCTCAAGCGTTACTATGCTTAAATAGTGACCAGTATGCTTTTGTTGTATTTTGTTTTCGCTAAAGTGTTCATTTTGGTCGAGTAATCCACCTTTTTACATTTATTGCAGATGTCAAACCTTTTGGAGACATGTGTTGGATATGCCGACGGAGCGAGTCGTAGTTCGCGGAACCTGTCATTCGCAGCCTGGGCCATTTTTGATCCAAGCGACGAGTTAGTAAGTTTCAGAGGTGTATGTATTGGTCAATCAACGAATAACATCGCTGAGTATAGCGCGTTGATAGAACTTCTCTCTGATGCCATCACCCATTGTATACACCGACTAATCGTCAGGCTAGACTGACAACTCGTAATACTACAACTCAATGGTATATATTCCGTCCAAAACCCGACCATTTATCGCATGTTCCTAAGGTTTAAGATTTTGGAAAGACAATTTGATTTGATTCAATACCAACATATTTCCAGAAACTTAAACACATTAACTGACTCATTAGCAAACTATGTGTTAGATAGACATTTGCGACATTTATAAAAAGAAACACATCATCAATGTTTTACATGTGGATCATATAACTTAACCAGAATAAAACCCTGAAAATCAAAATATATATATATATATATATATATATATAACTGTTTATGGTTTACATATAATGTTCTGTAACCAAGACAAAATCGGTCACATGACCCAAAAACTCAAAATGCTAGGGGGCACCCTAGTCTAATGATGCTCGTGATAGCAAGTCACGGCCTGTGCGATCATGCGTAAGAGACAAGTCCATCGTCTGGGCACACCAGTAGTATGCCGCTGTAACTGCAAAGGTAGCTCGTCGATCCTCACATCTAGAATACCGAGAGTAAGGCTCTCAACCTGCTCCTGCACAGCTGTGAAAGTCTCGGCCACATCAAGGTCACGAAGGATAACCCTCCCAACGGCCTCTCCTGCTGGGGCAGCGGCCGGCACTCTCAGGCGAACTATTGGATGAACAGGACCAACATCTGCATGCACACATGAGTTTGATTAAAGTCTTGATAGAATAAAGCACAAGGACATTATAGATAAAAACAGTAAACAGTGATATGGTCAAAGATTTTACCAATAGCACCCCACTGCTTGCCATCCGGCAGTACTAAATCCGGATCACCCCAGAAATCCATGCCAACATATGGATACTCGGAATAGACCATCTCCTGACGATCAAACCACCTGAAGAAGGTATCGGAAAAAGAAATCTGAGATTGACCAGCATGCCTAGACATATGGTCAAGCCATCTCTGCATGTGTGGTTCAGTAGGAGAAGGTAAGTCAAGATCAATGTACTGCGTCTGCATCAGTGGTATCTTCTCCAAGGCAAAGGCGGTCAAAATAGAACCGAACCCAAAGTTCTTCAACCTCCCGTCCTTCATCTTGGTCAACTGACTTTTCATCACAAAAAGTACTGCATCACACCAGTTGAATATTTTCGGTTGGAGGCATTCCAAGGCATGTTGCATATAGGATTTGTTGGCTACATTGAAGAGACGCACTTCCGGCCATCCTACCAAAAGTATACAGGATAGAGAGTCACTCCCTCGGGCCGAACCTAACAAAGAGATGGGGGCACCCCGCCTCGACAAGCCAGTCAACAAGTAAATGTCTACTGCAGTCAAGGGGATAGATTTTCCCCTAATCTGGAAAACTTGATTGATAGGATCCCAAGCATCGAGCAAATACTGCAGTAGGTTGATCTGCTGTCTCATGCTAGAGATGCGGAAGAACTTCAGCAGACCACAGTTCCGCGGCGCGTTCACTGTAACCGGATCATGTAGGGAAATCATGTCCTCTTCTTCATGTTCTCGTTCTCGCCATGTAAGGGTCATTTTGCTCCAAGATCTCTGAAAAACAAACAAGAGGGGAGTTAGATCCTGGTTTTGATGAGAAACAGGCAA
This sequence comes from Pinus tabuliformis, assembly GCA_031772625.1. Classification (NCBI taxonomy): domain Eukaryota; kingdom Viridiplantae; phylum Streptophyta; class Pinopsida; order Pinales; family Pinaceae; genus Pinus; species Pinus tabuliformis. Next base: position 769,940,544 of record CM062815.1, read on the forward strand.
AAATTTTCATCAAAAACTGTGCAACAAAATCCTTTTCTATGCCCAATGCACCTGCACAGTGTTCCACCTGCGTTGAATGTAAAACTGCCTTCACAATGGTCAAAATTTAGCGCAGGTTTCGAGTGCCCAGGGTGCGCTGATGGCAGAACGAGCCCATCAAACCCCAGGGGCTCAGGAAAGCACGGAATGAAGCACAGAATGCAGAAAGGAAACCATGAAATGAAAGAGCTTAGGTTTAGCTCGTACCTGGTCCAGACAGCGCCGAGAATCGTCCATAGAATCTCTCGAAATCAGCTGATGAAAATCAAGGGGGAAGAGGCACCTCCAAAGCTCCAACAAACCAAGTTAAGATGAAATGGTGAAATGAGAGGTAAAAACACTTTTTAATTGCTTTTTACGTAGTTCAAAGTGAAATATTAGCGTTTTAATCTCATTTTCAAGCAAATGTTATTCATTTCTAACTAGTTTGATGCAGCAATTGAGGGTACAGTACTATCTTTGAAAAAGGAAAAGCTATTTATGGTAAAAAATCAAAACTAGACCATGTTATCGAGCAGTTTTAGCACATAGTTCATGCTCGTTAAAAAATAAACATAAGATCGAGCAAGTGTTTCAACCCGCGTTTAAGCTCATTAAAAAATGAACTATCCTCCAGTAAATAACCACCGTGAATGTAACATTATCAGCCATTAAAGCCTTGGTCGTGTTTGCACCGTCGCCTCCACTTTTCCATTGGCCGATCATTCACCTCCATTTGATTGTTTACCCATTTTGAGGAACAGCTGCGAAGAGTGATTTCACTAGCCATCCTTGTGACACTGCCATGCTTGGAAAATTCCAACCCTTACCTAGAATCTACTGCTACCCATTTTATCACTCGTTCCTCAAAAGACGAGTCTTCTTTAAGCTCTTTTCATCTGACTCGTAAAATATGAAAAGATTACCGAGTTTTGGTCTTCCAGCTCGTTAAAGCGACTGGAAGTGCTATCACTCCTCTAGATTTTAATCTTTTTGGACCTGAGGGATTATTGCACAAAAAGATCGAGCGCTTGTTTTGTTCGGCTTGTTAAAACTATCGAAAATTCATTCCTTCTGTATTGTTTTATACTTTTTCGGACTTAAGGGATTAGATGAAAAACAAGGACTTCCGGAGTTATCTTTAAGTACCTTTTCAGACTCTCTAAAAATGAAAAGGACCGAGTTATCTTTGTCGTTAAACTCGTTAAAAAACATTAATAGCGAGAAACTTGTCCTTAGACGAGAACGAGTTTCACTATTGCTAGGCTCGTTAAAACATAGCGATGGGTTTTCCCGAAGGGAAAATTATAGAACAAGCATATGTTATCCTCCTCAAGCTTGAAAAAAATAAAGAGGTACTGGTCAGCAATGACTGGGGAAAAATTGGGAAGAAACTCAAAGAACCTTTATTGGTAGCAAGTCGCTCTTGAACATGACACTTCCACTCCGTGCCTGAGTCGGGTTGGGTTGTTTCATTCACCGGTCACATCACCATTGTCTCACCATACCATCCACCTTTGGGGTAAATGCTACCAATCCATCATATAAGTGTCGCCGATATGTTCAAGAGAAGTCATTCAGAGAAGACACCCGTGTCCCATCCACTACCATACATTATACTTCATTCTTTCATGACCGCCACCCTGAACCATATATCATCAGATCGTTTTCACCTCCATCAAAATCATTTGCTCCGTTCCGTGTCATTGATGTGGGATACATCAAGGCCCTCCTTTGACGGATTGCTTCTTGTCGACATCAGCTAATTATCCAAGAAGTTGATCTAGGAACACCCCCTTCAGTACTTTGAAGCTTGCATGCCTCAATGGCAAGTTTCTCACTTCTGGCGACAGGTATACATCGATGACCTTCGACCGAAAGATTTTGCGTGGTGTTCGACACCAAGTCCTTTATTCACACCACGTGAATTGTACTGCAGTACCTTGAGGGTCATTATCATTATCGGTGATTCCTCTCACGCTTGTTAACAGTTTACATCATTGACTGGTAATCAAGCGATGTCCTTCCATGTTCGACTTCAGAACATTTCTCACATGGATCGACTTGTACTTAGAGTGAAGATCGGATGAGATTGAAGACCTCGGATCTAGTTTCATCCATCCGGGCTGCGATATATATTCAGGAAAAATAAAGACATTGACATGTACAGCATTGCAGCACAGATAATCATCCTACCAAAAGGATGATGCTTTCATCAGAATCATCAGTCTACCATCAGACGATTGACTATCATATGTACAGAAAAATGAATTTATAAAGCTGAGCATGGGAATGCCCGCCTCAGCTAGATCATGAAAATAGTATGAAAAATAATGTATTGTATTGTATCTTATTACAGGTCTCCTCCCAGCATTGAAAGAACTTCGGATCCTCCTAATAAAGCATTTCACCCGATAAACGACCTCATACTTTAGGGGGCAACTATTATAGACATTTTTGTGCCTTACAGCTTTGAGCATGAAATGTCCATAATCCAAGGGATCCAAAGTCCCTAAAAGTGTTGTTCTTGCCCCTAAAGGAACAAGGTCAACCAATGACATCTTCTCCCAGAAGTTCTCCACCAAAAACTACTCAGAACTAGTCAAATCAGGACCAATTCAAGTGCTCCACTAGCTGCCTGCGTTGCAAAGCACCCCAGTACACTAGCTAGGTGCGTTGCAACGCACCTAAATGCACTACCACGGTGCGCTGAGAGAGAATTGCCAAATGGCAGTGTCATTCCGCGAGGTGTACAGACAATAGAAGCTTCCAGAATCTTCCTCAATGATACTTGCCTTACTGAATTCGACCAAGGATGAGTAAGAGGCTCTCAGCCTCCAAGTGGAAGCAAGAACTGACAGAGAGAAGCCACAAGTCAAAACATAAGCTGACTCATCCTCTCTAATTACATCTATATATGGATCCCTCATCCCAGAGATCCGGAGGCTGGAATTTTGTACTTTGTAGAGAATTGTTGTTGGTTTGAGATTGGGATTAGTAAATTGGGTGATTTATGCTTTGTTCGAGGTGAGGAACGGATTCCTTTGCTGGGAGGTAGATGCTGGATCGGGACTCACTTGGTTGTATCTCCTCTTGGACTTTCTTATCATATCAATAAAACTATTTGAGTTTCTTCTACATGCTTGTATATTAGTGATGTTTTGTTATATTTGCATGTTTAGCTTAATCTGATCCTGAGCTTTTTATGAATGTAAATCTATATCTTCGTGTAGTTTCTCTCTTCTGTGATCTTGCAGGAATTCGGTGAAGCTGGGCCGATAAGGGAGCAGGGAGCTGGGAGCTATTGAAGAGAGGAGCGATTGGATCAACAAACTAGTGCAAGACACAGGTTAGTTACATCCTTCCTCTTCATTTACATTTCATAAAGAAGAATACTCAAGCAGTTTTCCTTGTTTGTTGCTAAGGCACTGTCATACCTTGGAGTGGGATAGGGGCATTCTGAATGGATACTTTTCCCAACAACAATAGTGGATGTCCTTAGGTTAGAGTTGCAGAACAAGATGCATGGAAGACTGCTTTCAAAACAAAGCAGGGATTGTATGAGTGGTTGGTTATGTCTTTTGGCTTAACTAATGCTCCTGCTACTTTCATGAGAATATTGAATGATGTACTTAGACCTTTTCTTGATGATTTTTTTATTGTATATCTGGAAGACATTCTAGTATTTAGCAAAACATGGGAAGAACATTTAAAGCATGTTAAGCAGAAACTAGATGTTTTGAAAAGAGAAAAACTTTATGTTAAACTCTCAAAATGTGAATTTGGCAAAACATATTTGAATTATTTGGGACATGTAGTAGGGGTTGGTGAATTGAAGATAGATCCCTCTAAGGTGGCAGTCATTGTAAACTAGCCTAAGCCCGAATTTGCTACAAAAGGGAGGAGCTTCTTAGGAGAAACACAATATTGGAGAAAGTTCATTTCTAACTTTTCCTTAATTGTAGCTCCCTTACATGCTTTAACAGGATTGAACAAGGTGTTTCAGTGGGGAGGAAAATAGTAGAAATCATGACACCTTGAAATAAAATATTAGTACAACATCAATACTAGCACTACCAGATCTTCAAAGATGTTTGAGATCCAAATGGATGCCAGTAAGTATGCCATGGGAGTAGTGTTGATACAGCACGGTAAACCCATATGTTATCATTCTGAGACATTTAATTCTGCAGTAGTTAACTATCCCACATATGATAAAGAACTGTATGCATTAGTACAGAGTGTGAAAAAGTGGAAACATTACTTGATGGGAAAAGAAATAGTTATACATACTGATCATCAACCACTTCAATATCTACACTCCCAAACTAAGTTGCAGCAATCAAGACACTATAGATGGATGGGTTTTCTACAATAGTTTCATTTAATCATCAAATATAAAAAGGGAATACACAATGAAGTTGCAAATATGTTATCTAGACCCATTATAAATGCATCTACTATACTTAAACATAATTCTGTGTTACATGAGAGCTACATTGAACAATATGCTCAAGATATAGACTTTAAAGATGTATATGAAACTTTAAGTCAAGGCAAATGAGTAGAAGAATTGGATTATCATATTAAGGACTGACTCCTATATCATTGTGGGAAGCAATGCATTCCACAAACGAAAAGAGTAAAGATAATTCGAGAAGCACACACTTCTCTAATATCAGGTCACTTTGGGGTAAGTAAAATAGTTGCACAGCTGCAAAGATTTTGTTATTGGCCAAAAATGAATGAGACAGTTTCTAGATAAGTAAGAGGATGTACTATGTGCAGTAAAAGCAAGCCCAACAATAGAAAACTAGTCTTGTACACTCCACTACCAGTTCCTTCTCATCCTTGGGAAAGTGTTTCCATGGAATTTGTTGGAGGACTACGTAAATCTAGGAGATTTCATGATTATATGTTGTTGTTGTGGATAGGTTTAGCAAAATGTGTATTTTGATACCTTGTAATAAATAGGTTACAGCTGAACACACTGCAAAACTATTCTTTGAACATGCATGGGTTCATTTTGGATTACCCACTTCCATTATATGTAATCGAGACACTTGATTTGTGGGAAAGTTTTGGTCAAGTTTGTGGGAACTGATGGACACCAAACTGAAGAAAAGCACAACGTTCCATCCACAAACCGATGGCCAGATAGAAGTATTCAATAGGACAGTGATCTAGTTTCTCAGGGGATATTGCAGCAAGCATCTTAAGCTTTGGGATGAACATTTGTGTTATGTGCAACATGCTTACAACTGAGCTAAACATTCTTCCACACAGAGATCTCCTTTTGAGACCTGTTTTGGTTTCACACCAATGTCTCCCTTGGATTTTTTCTTTGGTAAGGACACAACAGTTGAGGGACACAGCGATGTGGACAAGGAAACTAGGTTCATTAAACAAATCCAAGATATCCATAAGGTAGTACAATAATAGCTAGAAAAGAGTCAGGCCAAATACAAGGCAAGGCATGACAAGCATCAGATGGAGCATAGTTTCCAAGTTGGTGACCAAGTCTAGTTGTATATCAGCAAGCACAGGATGCAAGGTGAAGGTAAAAAGTTGAAACCAATAAGGTATGGACCTTTCAAGATCCTTGAGAAAATTGGTGAGAATGCTTTTTGCCTCGATTTTCCAGTTTATATGCACATCTACTCTGTCGTCAATGCAGACAGCTTGAGACTATATGAACCTTCGTTAATTGAAGATCCTGAACAACAGAGTCAATTACCTTCTATTGATGACCTGCTACCTGAAAATTTTAATGAATTGTAGGAAGACACAATTTTGGACAAGAAGGTGAGAACGACATGGAGGGAAGATGTTGAGTACCTCAAAATTGGGATCAAGGGTTCAAAGCTAAGCAATGACAAATGGATAGAGATTGGACAGGTGAGAAAGTTGTATCCTCACTTAGTCAATGCTTGAAAACCAACTTTTGGTGGTCTAAAATATTTTTCATTGGGAAGACCGTGATCCGAATTGGATCCTCAAATAATTCCATGATTGTTAAGAATGAATGACAAAATTCAAGAAATCTTATAGATATCATAAATAACCTCTAAATAATGGTAATTTGCAGCTAGCATGGAGCAATGAGGACCTTCGGTCAAAGCGCACTGATCGTTGGCCCATGGAGACTGTGCATGGTGCAAAAGTGGAAGTTGGGAAGCTCAAATCCAGAAACGGAGGCTGTTTCTGAGCAAAAATCCTTGAGAAGGAAAAGCCTCGAGTGCTCGGTCACAAGGGAAACTAGAAAACTATGGGAGAGCGCTAAAACTGACAGGCGAGTCCCACGCTCAAAACCAGTGGAATATCAGAGGCATTTTGGGCAGTAAGTGGGTTTGGTCGAAGACCCAGCAATTCCATACACTAAGTGACACATGTCTGACGGGGAGAGAGAAAAACTGCTCACATTGAAGACTAACGGTAGAGAAAATCAACTGTGTGATATAAGCGAAGACCGTAGGATTTGGGGGCTCTAGATCAAATGACAGAGGTTCAACCCGATGGATGACCAGATCCGAGGGAGAAATAAGCTACAACACATAAATATTTGAAGTTCGATTTGACCGATGAGTCGACAGAAGGATCCTTTTCGCAAGCATCTGGGAAATAACGGAAAAAATGACCATTAAGGAAGAACTAAAATTTAGTTCACCAGAAGATAGGTGGCCACCTCTCTGTGAAGCATTACGCAACAATGATGATGCAAGGAAGAGGAGTCCCAGTGGACAGAGGCAGGCGATTCAAAGAGCCAGGAAGACAAAGTGAATAGTCGATGAAACGAACTGGCTTTAAAGCCACGCGCTGATAGAGACAAGGTAGAGAGACAGTGAGGCAGAGAAGCAGTGAAGAATCCGAAGGCCGAGAGACACAGAAAGAAAGGAAAAATTGCAGAGAACAGAGAAGTCGAGCTTACCATCAAAGTAAGGGCAGCATCGAGCAGACAAAGACCAATTGAAGCCAAAATTCAGCAAGGGGAGTATGTGAACTCTACAAACTTGGGAATTCCAAGTGCCATCCTATTAGTCATCCTATGTCAAGTGAGACTCAGATTAAGCTCCTTATTGTAAGACTCTTCTTTAAAAACGTAATAAAAATACCACCACTGAAAGCTGGACTAGGAGATGTAGCCAAGGAGGATTGGGTGAACTCCTTGTTAAATTTTGTTGTGTTTTTGTTTGCTTATTGTGATCTCTTACTGTGTCAAGTGTCTATTTATTTCGTAATCTTATCGATCTGTTGCCTAAGATAACATAGACACACACACCAGCACATGAGCCTGTAATATCTTCATTCATTTCCTGAGGTCACCCAGGGGTGACTTCAGATCAATATTCCACTAGATAGTTCGTCACAACAAGTCTGATAATATTATATGAAATTCTACACTATTATTGTTTTATTAAATTTCTAGATTTGTAGATTTACTATTGATAGTGCATGCATGCAAATGGAAATTATGTAGAAAATAGACAACAATAAAACAAAATCTCATATACACACGTAGGAATCAATATATGCTCTGGGAAGCCCTTTTGGGAGAAAACCTAGCTCGAAGGTGAGACCACTGTACTCTCTTTATCTGTTTGATAATATGGATGAAGGTGCAAATACATATGCTCTCTGGCCCGTGCGCTGCTACAATCCACAAACCCTCTCCATGTGCTCTATGTCCTATCCCTTTTGGCTATTTTTTTAAAGCTATGGAACAAATACACTAGAAAGAATCAAACACCCATTCCTCCTAGTGGCTTGGTTATTACATAGCCTGATAGCCTACTAGTGGTTAAGTTTAACTACCTCAACTCTTAACTAGGGTTACAAGATAGACGCTTCTAGAGTATTTTACATCATAAGCATGTGGCTAGCCCCTTTTCCATGAATCACATGGGTTGACGTGGCACCCTCTAAAATTATAGTGGTGAAAATAGAAAGTTCAAACTCAGAGTGCGATAACTTTCTCATACAGACTCTGGTTGATGCGCTTCTTGTGTCATTGGAAAGATATCTATGTGTAAAAAAGCATGAAAAGATGCAATGGTAAATTGACAAATTTTTATCCCCATTTTTCCAAGTTGGGTTCCACCAATAAAAACAGTCCCATGAGCTGATTCCTCTACTTTTTCCATTTTTAATGCATTGAGATGGATGAAAAAAAATATAATGATCCAATCTAGATCACAAAAACAATAGCTCACTGATCTGAACTTATGCAGGAACGAAACATAATACAGGTATAAATATAAACACAAATGCAACAGAAATAAATCTTCATTTCATTAATATCAAACCACTGAAAGATGAATACTTACAAAATGGAAATAAACCACCTTGGGCAATGGTAACTTATCTCTAAGAAGATATGTAGAGGTTAAATGCCTCTAAACTATGTTACAATGAGGCCCAAGAGTTTGTGGGCCTTGTTGGGGTTAGTTGGATAACCAACTTCCCATGGTCGTAACTTGGTCATGTGATCTCCGTTTAGCACATACAATACCTTGTTAGAAATTTCTTTCTTAGTATTACAATATTTGCAGTAGGGTCTGTCAACTATGAGCCTATTGTGGAATTCAAAAAATCATCGTTTAAGGGGTCAAAATAATGCAATAAGTCCAGGACTACAAAAACTGCCAAGAATAGTAAATTGTGCTATAATCAACGAAACTGATGAAACCAGCTGGAGGTCTAGGTGGAATAGGCAGGTGACCACAAATATCCAATTGGATCAATCCTCCCCCATTAGGTAGCAATGGTCCCCATTTTATGCAGAGCCTCCATGAGGTGAGGAAATTTTTGTTGAACCTGGTCCCTGGTGAGCCACTTGCCCTGGTGAAGGAGTTGGCCTTCTTTGATAACTCAATATAGTTGGATCCTCTATAGGCGAGTGTGTTTGATCTATGTGTCAATGATCCTATTAGTGTGGCATGTTTGATATAGATTGGGTTTGGCATTGTTGGTGATGCCTGCTCACCAATATTTCATGTGTCCAACTATGGGGGGAAAGTATGGTCGCACCTGGTCCACATTGAATAAAGAGAAGTGGAACACCAAGATCGCAAGAACTATTTCGTACAACCATAGTGATGGTGTAAGGTCCATATCAAAGAAAGAGAATCTTGTAGTGGGACCTATCAAGGTGCTCCTTCTGTAAGTGTAACTAAACTTTGTTGCCCACCAAGAACTTGTGTGGCACTCGATGTTGATCATGACGTTATTTGTACTTAGAATTTTATCTATCCAATATGTCATGGACTTGAAGGAAGATATGTTGAATGTGTTTAATTAAATTGGTATCTCTGTCAACTTCAGCCTCGACATGAGCCAAATATTCTTGAGTAGTTGCGAGTGTATGGAAGCATGAATGAGACAGAGTGGTTGGAATCCCAACCCCACCTAAAAGGGGTTGTGGCTCGTTGAGTTCTGGAGAGTGCTATTGTAGTTGTGATGGACATAGGGGAGGCTTTCATCCCATGTGTGTGTATTCTTTGAGTTGTACGTGCATAGGATGTGCATTATCATTCTAATAACGATCTCTTTTTTGCCATCAATTTGAGGGTGGAAGGTTGTGAATTTAGTGGAATTGCTATCCAACAACGACTAGAGGCTTGACTAGAATGTACTTAGGAACCTGTTGTACCAATATGAGATAATGGATTATGGGATCCCAAAGTGTACCCATACTCATTCAAAGAAGAGTTTGGCAATGGCTTTTTTTGTGATACTCTTCTTGTAGACCACCATAATGGCCATCTTAGAGAATTTGTTAACAACCATGAAAACATAGTCATTTCCATGCTTGGTAGAAGTAAGGTTTGACATATAATCCATGGATATGAATTATCAGGTCCGAATAGGAGGAGGGAAAGAAGTATACAAGCGTTTCTTCTTGATTATATATTTGGAAATGGCGTAGGCAATGCAAGATCTACTAGACTTCCCAACATCATGTCGAAGGTTCGACCAATAAAAATACTTTTGTAGAATAGCCAATATTTTTTCTACATGAAAATGTCTAGTGACCTCATGGTAGTGTGCCTCCCAAATCATCTTAGCATGCTCACTTTAAGGACCAAAGAGGTATTCCAGGTGGCATAAAAATGCATCATAGAGGTAAAAGTCTGGAACTTTCTTGCCTTCTAGGAGCATCTAGTACGTGGTGCCAAATTTTGGATCACTCTTGTAAAGATGCAGCCATATCAAAATCTCATGTCCAAAAGAGTTGAGCACAACATTCAGTGCCATAATTTGTGGTAGAATGAGGGATTTTGCAACATTGTTGGTGCTTCCCTTTTGATAATTAATATTCAAATGGAACTATTGCATATATGTGGACAATTTCTGTTGGTGATCATTTTGCAACTTTCCTTGTCTTTGTATGAACTGCAAGGGTCAGTGTTATGTGTGGATGATTGTTTCCTTCCACATAATGTAATGCTTCCATTGTTAGTAGGCCTACACAATGGGATACATCTCTTTATCATAGGTGGGATACTTTTGGACTGTATCTGAAAGTGTATCACTATGATATGCCACTAGATGCCCTTGGTGGGTAAGAAATGGACCAATAACATAGTCAGATACATATGCCTCAATTTCAAATGGTTGTTGTAGATCTGGTAATGTGAGCACTGATGTAGAGGAGAGGTGATGCTTCAACTCGACAAATTCCTTCTGTTGGGATTCAAATCAAAATAACTTTTCTTTTGCTTTTCCCTTGGTGACTTGACTCAAAGGCCAAGTGATATGAGAAAATCCTAACATGAACTTGTGATACAAATTGGAAAGATGCAAGAAGTTGTGGAGCCCTATTTGAGAGGTTGGGTCTGGCCAATCCTGAATAAACTATATCTTAGCTGGGTCCATATGCACAGCCTGCTCATCAATGATGTGCCCCATATACTGAACCTGGGTCATACCAAAAGTGCATTTCTCCAAATTGTCACACAATTTGTGTTGTCGTGGGTTTGGAGGTCCTGTCAAATATGTTCTAGGTGCTCTTCCCAACTCTGGTTGAAGATCAAGATGTCGTCCAAATACACTACCATGAACAAGTTGGTGAAGGGCCACAATATGTCATCCATCAACCGCATAAAGGTTCTAGGGGAATTCATCAACCAAAAAGGAATGACCAACCATTTGAAAATACCCTCCTTGGATTTGAAGGTAGTCTTCCACAAATCGGAGGGTTCGATTGGTATAGAATGATAATCAAAATTCAAGTAAATATTGCTAAAATATCTAGCCCCCCTTTATCTAGTCCATAAGGTCATCAATCTATGGGATTGGATACCTATTCCGGACAATGATCTTATTCAATGCTCGATAGTCAATACAGATTCTCGAGGTTAAGTCCTTCATCTGTACTAACACGATTGTGCTCCCACAGGGTGATGAACTTGGCTTGATGTGCCCTTATTGCAACAAATCCTAAACATGCCTCTTGATTTCATCATTTTCTAGAATGGACCATTAATAGATTGGTATATTGGGTAGTCGTATGCCCGAGGTCAAATCTATGGAGTGCTTGAAATGACATTGTAGGGGTACCCCTATGGGTGAGGTGAATATTTCCCTATACTCCTCCACGACCTTGTCCATATGTTGTTTTCATGCAGAGGAGTCATGTCTGGAGGTTATGGATGTGTCCACAATATTCCTCTTTCTCTCAGAGAGAATCATAAGGAAAACAAATTTCTTGATATGGGAAATGATGTTGCTACATTGTTTAGAAGAGATCAAAGAAAAGGCAGTAATTTTTGACCCAAAGTTACAATAATAGAATGAGGTCTAGATTCATATACAACATGATGCTTCCACAGGTATGGATGACCTAATAAAACATCATTGAATTCTAGAGGTGCAACATTGCACAATACCTCATCTATAAAGTGCTTGATGCTATAAGGCATACGAAACTACTAGCTGAAACAAAGAGCCACCCGATGGTGTATGAATATGGGTGCATTGTTGTTGGAAGCCTAAATATCTTAATGACCTCGACTGAGATTAGGTTATTCTAGCTCCTACTCTTAATGATGAAATACACTAGTGAACCCTTTATCCACATCTATGAGTAGAAGAGGCACTCCCCCTAGTCTGGATGCTCAGATTCCACCTTTTGGAGCTTGGTGTTGGCTACCGTCATAGTGGGTTCTATGTCAATGATCTTCTTTGTCTTGTCAAATCCCTTGTCGGGTTCCCACTTAGAATCAGATCATGCATCCATCTTTTAGTATTTTATCTTGGCTACTAGCACCTACATTGCTTGACGTTCGTTCATTTTGTGAGTGGGAGTTTTATGGAACTCATACCACTTATCAATGTACTTCTTTACCTTCTTGTTATTATTGGCTTGCGGCATTGAGTATTTTTCATGGGAGGGTCACAACCTTTCTATGCCCTTTTCCTTGTGGCTTGGGGGCACCATTTTTCTACTTTGGGTTTGTAGATCGAAAGTCTCGCTTCTTTTTCTAGAATTTCTACTCAATCTTTGCAACATATCATTATGCTACACCAAGCAAGGAGATGTCCAGGAACTTTGTTTCCTCATGAATGTATTTCTTCAAATAACCACGGTACTTGAGCACCATCTATTTCTCAAAACATTTGATACCTAACTTTGCGCATAGGGTATGAAAAATATTCATCAACTCATACACGTCTTGATCCCTTTGCTGCCATAATGTAGTCCATTGTATGTATTTATCATCATAGCTCCCAATGGGGTAATACTATTCCTTCATAGCATCTCAGAAAGTGTTCCAATACAGTATGACTGAAAATAGAGAGGGATCCTCAGTCTATCTCTCATAGTAAGTTTCCCACCAGTCCTTGACATGGGAGCCATATTTAAGCAATGCCAAATATTCTTCTCCCTAATTGAGAAATTACAGACTAAAAAATAACCTTCCAATAGATTCAACCATTTATCTACAACATCTGCATCTATTTTACCTTCAAATATAGCGATATAAAAGTTAACTTGTACCTTGAAGGAGGTAGTGCCTCCAGAGTGACCATTGGAAGAAGATGTGTTACTAGTTGGCATCCGCCGAAGGATATTAACAAATCTCTCCATCATTTCCTTCCTCTGCCGCTCGAGGGCTTCTTTAAGAAATAGTTTGATAGGATGTCCTACCCCATTGTATTTTTTTTCTTCTTCCATGGGAGGTCGTCGGTGTCTACGGGTCTAGTCTTGCAAGGAATCAACCACCTGTTGATGCCTCTAAAATCATTGCACCAACATTGGGGATAACCACTCAGTCCAACCATTAATGCAGCTCCTTTTCCATTCAGGATGGTGGCTCCGACTGGATAGTACGGGAGTAGTTTCCCAATAAAGTGTGATTTGATGAATTGGTGTTTAATAGATATAACAAAATGATAGATGGTTTGGAAAATAAACTTATGAAAGTATACAAATATATATATATATATATATATATATATATATATATATATATATATATATAACCCAGGTAATCCAATATTAATGTGATTTATAATGATTTCTGGTAATCAAATGTCAATGAAGACCAATCACTTGCCTACAAAAAATTAAGCATGAATGATGATCACTTTAAACAAAGTGATATAAAACATATCACATATCATAATAACATCAATTATCAGTATATGTGTTTAAAAATATCAATTCCAAATTACTCAAAAGTGATATAATGCAGAGTTGTATGAAAAATTCACATATAACAACAATATCGAATCAAAAGATTGTTTAAATGCATAACAGGAAACAAAAATACATTGATAAAAGTACCATATGTATTTGAATCGTCTTACAAAAGTAACGGTCTGGTTCACTCTTCTTATTCTAAAAACTTCAAAAAGATATAGAAATGCAAGTCCTCTTGAAATCCCTTTACAACAAGTTTGAACCTTGATCCTTGTCTTCTAAAAAGGTAAACTAAGAAGTGCAGAAATGCTATCTTCTTAAATCTAATTTAATACAATTTTAGTACCCTTTCTAAAATTACATGAAAGGGTCTTTATAATAAAAATAAAACACAAACTATTCGTAAAAAGTGCTTAAAGTGGTTGGAACAACCTTTCCCAAAATATGGGATTTCATGTTAAAAATAGAATTGTGATAGCTCTTGAAAAGATGCATTACATCTATCATTCCTCCTGCGGCTTCAACTGATAAATCCTGAGTATAGTTTGGATCTCTGGTGGGTGACTCATCCTAGAATGCAACTAACCTGTGTATACCGCATTTGAGAGTTCTAGCATCATGCGATTTGTTGCATCAGCAAGACATTTGATTGTCACTTGTTGGCTATGTAGTTTGACTAAATAGAACCAATATGTATCCCAATTAAAACTTTCTAATTTTTGAGTTGCTTCTCTTTGGTATTAAAATCTTTCTTCCATTGTTTTTCCAATACTTTTGCTTTTGGAAGATTTTATGGGGAACACTCAAAAATTAAATTGGTGCTATGTAAGTTATTGTTTATCAAATCAATGATATTATTCCTCACTACCCTGACCCTTGAAGTTTCTCTTTCCGCTTTGATCAGCTGTGTCTCCCATTCTGAAAATAATATCTCTTTATGAGATTCTTCAATTACTGGAAATTTAGTAGCCCTCCCATTTTCTATGTAACCTATAATTTTGTCATCTGCATCTTTGAATTCCAACATCGAATTGATCGCTTGATCTATCAGTCTGTTGGTTTTGATACATAGTGGATGAATGAGAGATATCTTTTAGCAGAGTTGGGTTAGCTGTTGAGATAAGAAATTATTTATTTCTAAGGCTTCCTTCATAAACTCTTAAACTTTGGGATCGTCTTTGAATTGCTCCATTGAGAGTTGTAATTGCTTTATTTGTTCATCCCTAGATTTGATCTCTTCATGATGTGCCAGTTTTAGCTATTCAAACTCTTGAGATAACTGTTGTTGCCTTTCAATAACCTGCTGATCAATCCTCTGTTTTTCTACCCTTAACTGTTCTTCAAGTTGTTTAATCTTTTGATCTTTTTCCTTGACCAATTGACTGACTTCGGTTGCTTTATCTATCGTGGAAACTGTAGACGCTCCTGCAAACTAAGATAATTTGGTCAAGTCCTTAGAGGGATTAACTTATGAGTCTCTCTAAATGACATTCACAGATTCATTTTGAGGATTTGTTGCTTATGCTTGATCTATCTTTCTCTTTTTCCTTTACCTTTTGACTACAACTCTATGTTTAGGGCTATAAAACACATCCAGTAGTGGAATTTCCTCTATACTCAATGTAATCTCTGATGAAGGATACTTAGTGATTACTTCAATTCCTTTTAGAGTAGAGTCCTTTCTGGATGGTGTTTCAATCACAGGATCATGAATCATGGGCTATTGTCTTAAGGGAGATCCCATTGTGATAACATTCTGAGTATCACTTTGACCTTTGATCTATTGATCAAACTGTTCCCATTCTTTGATCAATATCGGATCAATGTGAACATCTGTGTCCAACTGTTCACTTGTCTCAGCTGCAGCAGAAGTTTTCACTATATCCTACTCCATGTTTTGCTTTCTTTTTCTAGATGGCTGGTGCAATATTCAATAGGTCTAGTGGCACTGTCTAAAGAATTTATGTCCTGTATTGGATGAATTAGTCCATTTTTGCTAATCCCAGCTTGATATTTGCCATGTGGCTCACTTGTGTGAAGGCCTCTGTTGATGTAAGTAAGTCATCGAATTCATCTTTCTCATGGATGAATTGTTTAACCTTTACCTGAGTAGTAAAATTAAAAGAAACTTTATTCGGGTCATATTGTCTTTTGGAATAACAGCTAGGTTCAAACACTTTGTTTTCTCAACTTCAATTTGGGCATGTTTATAGTCATGTAATGAATAGATGCCACATCGAACAGGAAAGGTAGGCCATAAATATTACTTGGCGTCCTTGAGATTTTTCGTAAGCCCTTTTTCAAGTGTTTGATAAGCTATTTCCCTAGCCAATAGTTTATCTGGGACATATAGAGGAAGGACATGTAGGTCGGTAAGGCTACCAAAAACCCTAATGTATGTGAATAGTTCTCCCCCAAACCAATTGGCAATTGAAGTTAAATCAGTACTAGTCTCCTTGGATAGCCGAGGAGCTGATCTATTAAAAATGGCCTCATGAATGGGTAGGATGAAGCCATGACAAACTTTGTAGAAATTCTTCTTATATCGTTTCTACCACAAGCATTTACGGTAAACATGAATTGAAAGAAATGGTGTTGACTATATAGGCGCTCATATAAAATGGGGGAACAACTCGGGTGGTAGCAAACCTTTTCTTCCTATAATCAAGTATTTGAATGGCCATTTTGTCTGGTAGGATATTAGTCCAATCCACTACAAAAGAGTTCAATGTTGCTTCTATTAATGGAACCATTTCAATGGAAAACTTAGTAGAATTGGAGATTCCAAATACTCTACACATCATTGTGGCAGCATAACAATATGGAGACGATAGGGAGTCCACAGAATACATACTAGATGATTTGTGCTTGTGTTTGTTAGGGAAGTTCCTCCATCGCCTCATGGGGTCAGACTCTATCTCATTTTCCTTTGAGAAAGCTTCAAGGAATGCCTTATTGTAGTACTTCTGAGGCTCTAGAAAATGATACATTTTCTTCAAGTCTTCAGGCTTGAAGGATCCAAAAATTCTTCCATCAGCTGTGAAGAGTGTCCTGTCTGTTATATTGATGCTTTCAATTACCCATTTTACCATGTCATTATATCGAAAAAAATATGTTCAGGTCGCTATTTGATGAAGAAAAGAGTCGACTAAATCACCAACTGTATTTTATGACTCTGCAAGTCTATCAGTTGTTGCATGTCCCTCAGTTACCTTTGGCTTTTCCATTTCTAACATATCATATATGCCTTCCCATGAAATTTTCCCACAATCTTGACATGTGGTATTCGAGATCAACACAATTTTTTTCTGTCCTTCCGCCCCTACAGGGGGAGCTTTCATCTTTTGAGCTTTCTTTGAAATTTTGGCTAGATGTATACTTCCAGATTCAAACTGCAAAAATGAAACAGAGGATAGTGATAGACTAAAAACTTTCAGAACAGCTAAATGCTTATAAAGATAGTGTTGAAAGAAGTACATACAAAAATCAGAACAAGAGCATTTGATGCGAAAGATTTCATATTATAACTTGATATTAACATGAAGGATGAAATATTGAAGGACCGTGGTCATAATTGTTCTTAATGCTTTGGTGTGACCAACGATGTGAAACTTTAATGCTCAATGAATAGATCACATCACAAATTTCCAAAGGTCTTGTTAGAATGTGTGCCATGAACATTTCCAATTTTGCGATGAGCAATTTCAATATGTAAAGAGTGATAGTGTATCGCAAGTCAGGAGTTATAGGTGTCATGTTCCAAGAGTCTTTTGCATTTCCGCAATTGCGATAAGTGATGAACCGACATATAGAATTGGGTAATTCCTCATTTAACTTGCCCGAGTGGTGTTTCCCCTTTATTATTATTCAACCACTTTATTATATTTTGACATCGTATCGTGCATCCGTAAGGTAATTATTACTTGTTTCCATTGGGATCGCGATATGCAATCAATGTATATCGCATCGCAAGTTTTCATGGTTAGGTTCCTTTGGTTTTAGGGGTATGTGAAATGCAAGAATCATATCATATCGCAAAGTTTCAATGGACTTCTAAAACATATTCTTTGGAATCTATGATATGTGATATGCGATAGTTTTATCTCATCACATGATTGTCAATGGTTTTATTAAAAAACTTTACGATTGAGACTTTCGCATCACAACACGATTATTTGGATTAAATGTCCCTTAACCTTAAGCGATTGTGATTTGCGATGTGTGTTGTTTTATTTTTAAAAGTTTTTTGAAGCACTTTTTATTTAAAAAAGAAAGAAACAAGGAAATTTATTTCTATGTAAAGGTTTTATTTCTTTTTTTAACAAACTAAAGGGACCCTATTTCCTATTTAGCATCTTAGAATAAGACTAAGAAAAAAATGAAATGGTGGGGTTGTTGTATAGCACAAAAATTGGCGATTCACTGAAAGAACCAGTTATCTCTGAATAAAATGATGGAATTTCTAACACTTTCTCAAGTACAAATAATTGAGGAAAAGGAAACTGTTTTGAAATTATCTAGATAAACAAACTTACTCTGAATAAGAAAAAACTGATCAATTTTGCAATCTATTTTCCAAACCCTTATTATAAATCAAAACATTTTTAGTTTCTTCAAGCCTTGATTGTTTGTTAAAGATAAAGTAGGGGGCTCCTCCAACTTAGCTTTTGAATTTACTCTTTTGTCACAGGTAGTGCCACTGCTGCCAACAAACGTCTATAGTCTTGATAGGGTTACCTTTTAACCATAAATTATTCATTATCCCATCGCTTTAAGAGTATAATATTTTAAAGATAAATTCAGATATATATATATATATATATATATATATATATATATATATATATATATATATTATTTATTTGTTTATTTATTCTTTTTTTTTTTCCGGATAAAAGGCATTTCCTTGATTTGGGAGCCAGAAGGTGACAATGCCATTCACTGGTTATAATTGAACTAAACAAGGTGGATCGTAATGAGACCCCTTGTCTTATGATTATAATCCATTACCCTGTTTTGGTATGTAGTATTGGTAATGTAAGTTTAATTAGTTCCCTATGATCATGGTAAGTAGGCTTGTAATGAGACCTCTTATCTTTTACACCAGATATATTTTAGAATTACACTATAAAAAAATCATAACGCTAGTGGATGGCGTGAATTTTTGACTCCTTAGGAGTTATTGGATGAAAATTATAGAGATGTATATGTTTAGTTGTAGAAAGTCTTTACCTTTTTTAAAAATAACCTTTCTCAACTAATAAAACTCAAAATGATTTACTATGTTTTCTAGGTTTGAAAGATTTCACAATTTCAAAGATCATGTTAGAGTTTTATGATGTTTATCTAATTTCCAAAACTATAATCATTTCCTTGAAATCTTCTACTTTTTAAAAGCAAATATTGACAATATATTTTCAAAGAGATTTCAATAGTAAAAATCCAATGGTATACTATTTACAACATTATTTATGAAAGAAAGCAAAATTTGCATAAAAATATGTACATATAAGAAGGGGTTACCTCCATAGGGAAAGAATTTCTTTAAGATAATTTCGTTCATAGGAAGAGAGTCTCTCTTTCCTGTTATGTCTTGCAGTAGAAATGTTGATGAGGCTATCTTTTCAATAATCTGGAATGGTTCAAGCCACATCTTCTGAAATTTGGTATGCTTACCCTTTTCTTCATGTGCTTTGTCCCATTTGAAAACAAGATCACCATTCTGTAATGTTTTTGAGCCCATTGAACTTGCATCAAAAGAGGATTTAATGACTTGCTGATGTTTAGCATGAGTAATCTTGGCCTTTTCTCTTTCCTCATCTAATTTAAGAATTTGATAAAACCTTAATTGAATAGAGGAAGAAGGAATTTCTTAAATGAATTGCACTAGGGCTAGTGATGGGAGGGCTAGATTTGGTGGAATAAAATCTTATTTCCCATACACTAAGTTAAAAGGAGAAGTACCTATTGAGGCCTTTTGATTCATACGATCTGCCCATAGTGCGAATATTAAAGATTATGCCAATTATTTTGGCTTTGATCAACAATTCTTTTAATAATCGTGATGAGATTTTTGTTAGTTGGCTCTACTAAGCCATTTCCTTGGGGATAGTAATTTGCAGAGTATTTTACTTAAAACCTCTCTTAAGAGCAAATTCGACTATACTATTTCTACAAAAAGAATATTCATTGTCAAAGATAAGCGCATTAGGTAAGCCAAACCTGGTGATGACGAAATGATCAATAAATTCATTAATCGCATCAGAATTTGCTACCTTTAGTGGAATTTCTTCTACACACTTAGTGAAGTAGTTTGTAGCTGTAAGGATGTATCGGTGCTGCTTGGAAGAATGAAGGACAATCTCTCCTATAATATCAAACCCCAACTGCTAAAATGGTTACTCCATATTAACTGGTTGTAAAGGAAAGACTGGTTTCATTTGTCTCCCACTAGCAGTTTGGCATACTTTACATTTCCTCAAATAGTCATGGGTATCTTTGGAGAAAGTTGGCCAATAATACCCCACATGCAATATCTTGTGTGTTGTAGTGTCTCCTCCAAGGTGTCTACCAGCTAGGCCATCATGGAGCTCCTATAAAACCATTTGCACTTAATATTTTTCAAGGCATCTTAATGGAATAGAATCATAGTTTCTTCTGAATAACACATAATCAATGATTTCATAGTGTTTTGCTTTTAACCTTAGGGAACGTTTGTTTTTGTAGCTGAATTCAAGGGGGGCATATGCATTTTTCAAGTAAAAAATTAGATTAGCATATTGAGATTCAAAATCAATCATACTTATCTCATTTACTTGTGCAATACTACTTGAATCTTCATGATATGGTATATTGGAAGCTCCTACCATTAACCTGCAAAAACCTTGTCCTCTAACAATTTTCGTTGGTTTAATATCAATGTCATATTCTTGTAAAGTTGTTACCCATTTATCTCTTTTCTCTCTTACCTCTCTTTGAATTAGTAATTGTCTTACTGTGGAGAATGGGACTATCACTTTTGTATGTGTTTTTAGGAGGAAAGGTGTAAAATTTTTAACAGACTTAAATACAGTGAATGCTTGTTTCTCGAATTCTGAATAATTAAGCTCAACACCCTGCAAATTGGAACTAAAGAAAGATATGGGTACTTCCACGTGCTGGTCATTGATTTGTGTTAAAGCAATAGCATAAGATGTTTGAGTGGCCAAAGTATACAAAATAAAATGACTAGAAAAATTCGGAGTATTCAATGCAAGGGCATTAATGATTGCTTGTTTGATTGAGTCAAAAGATCCTCTTTCATTATGTCCCCATTTGAAGACTTAATTTTTTTTAATCATGGATGGCAAGGGTAGAACAATATGAGAAAAATTAGGAACAAATATTTTTACAAAATTTATCTGTCCCAAGAATGATTGCATAGATTTCTTATTATGTGGTAAAGGGATACCAGAAATTGCCTTTATCCTATTAGGATCAATGTATATGCCATTTTTGGATACAATAAACCCTAAGAGTTTACCTTCATTAAGAGAAAAGAATGATTTTTTAGATTTAGGGAGATCCCATACTTTTTCCAACATTCAAAGATTTGCTTTAAATCATGCAAATGGTTGCTATTTTTCTTAGAATAGACTGTTATGTCATCCAAGTAAACAATGACCATTTTTATTGATCAAACCTTTGAAATCTATGTCCATGGCTCGTTGGAAAGTAGCCCCAACATTTATCAAACCAAAAGGCATTTTCTAATAAGCATATGTTCCCCATTTGGTTTTGAATGTAGTATTTAATCTATCATCTGGATGTACCAGGATCTCATTATATCCTGAAAAACCATCAAGAAAAGACATTAATTATGAGTCAGTTATTGATTGAAGTATCTGTTGCATTGTTGGTAATGGGAAATTATCTTTTTGACATGCTTTGTTGAGATTTCTAAAATATATGCAATTCCTAATATCGCCATTCTTTTTCCTAACAGGCACCAAATTTGAGACCCATTTCGAATGTTTGATAGGAAAAATTATTTTGGATTTAAGGAGTTTATTCAACTCTGCTTTGATTTGACTCTCAAGATTAGGGTGAATTTTCCTTAATTTCTTTTGTACAGATTTCTCATAAAAAATCATTGGAATTGTATGTTGAATAATAGAGGTGTCATAAGTCTTCAAATCCTTGTAATTCCAGGAAAAAACATTTTTATATTTTTTCAATAATCAGATGAAAGAAAATCTTTCATCAGGTGAAAGTCCAAGTCCTAGATTGACATTTTGTGGTTTGGCATTGATACCAAGGTTTACTAGTTCAAACCTTAAAGTTGAAATTTGAAGCTTTGAATTAGTGACCTTTTTGAATCTATCCTTAATATCATAAATATATTCCAATTTAACCACTGATTTAGGAATAGGATTTTCATTGAGTTTTGCTTTAATTGAAGATCATGATCGCTTTCATCAATGATTTGTTCATCACAAGATCCTTTAGATGTCAAGAAATTTAAGATATCCTCATCATGATTGAACACATGCCAAATGGTGACATTATCTGGGATGGATGGTCAAAAAATTAACTCAATAAAAAATCTATCTTGACTATAATCCTTAGATGGAAGGAGTTTAGAAGCTACATTAACCAAGAGATCTTCTTCTGTGATCTGGGAATAGGAGAGATATTAAATGCTAGAAAATGAGATATAAGATGTTGAACAAGTAATTGATAATGTTTCAGATGTCTCGAAAGACAGTGAATAGTATTTCTCACTTGTTTAATGACAATTTCGGAATCACCAAATACTTTCAGATATTGGAGCTTTAGGCCTATTTCTTTATATATACGTTGAATCAATGCTTCATATTCTGCAGAATTATTGGTACACTAAAATTCTAACTTACATGATAACATTGTCTTTTCTCCTTCAGGAATGACTAAAATACATCTTGCTCCTGCACCGTCAATAGATTTAGATCCATCAAAATACAAGGACCAAAATAAAGGCTTATCTATAGGTTTATCTACAAGTTTATCTACAATATTAACACACTTAGAAGTATCAGTCTGTGAAACGTCTCATCTTGCGATGTGACATTACTAACTGAAAAAGGTGATTTCTAAGCATTGAAGTTCCCAAAAAATGATTCAGCCAAATAGTTTCCAAGAATATTATTATTGAAGGCTACTTGTTCATTATCTTCTTCAAATTTTGTTACTGTGTGAGTCAAGTGTTTTTCACGGTCAATTATGATTTGATTTGGCTTCCCATTATAAGGAAGCCACATGTGAGACCAATCAATTGAAATATAACCATGAAAGTTTTTCAGACCAATCTTTGCTAAGAATTAAACCATAAAACTTAGGGAGTCAACAATCAAAATGTCAATTATTTGAACAACCATTGGATCAATAGATAGTTTAATAGTAACTAAATTTATTTCTCTTAAAAATTGAACCTTAGTTCAATCTAATTGGACAATATGAACTGCAGACTTTTGGGGTTCAATATTTAATTTGGAGCAAACTGATACTGGCATTATATTTGATGAAGCCCCTGAATCAATCAAACAGTTATGAAAATTTCTATTGTAGATATCATAAGTCAAAAGAAAAGGAGGAGTATGAGAATTTGATCTATCTCCAATTATAATGGCATCGGTAGAATCCACCTTATTAGATGGTGGCCTACCCGATCCTCTGGTTGCCTTGGATAATACACTAGGTGGAAGAGGAGAAGAAAGTACTGCATTTAATTCCTTAAGAAACAAATTTTGTTGATGTTTGAACTTGCTAAGTTCATGTAGAGAAATGTTTGCTTGAGTCTTCTTCATATCTTCAACTATGTTATAATCCATGGAATCCGTAACTACTAGAGTTTTTGATGATGATGGAGGATTGGATGAAGATGGTTTTGTTTGGGGTGATGAAATTGGAGTTTTCTTCATGGGAGTTTTCTCTTTAGTAGCAAGATTTGATTTTTTCTTCTTTTGATTTGACTAATTACATTCTATGATACTCTTACTACTGGTGTTTACTGGTAGGGATTCCTATTCACTTTCGTTATCAGAGTTAGGTAGAATAAAATCCCACATTCCATGACATTCAACTATTTCTTCTTCCTCTATTTCTTCAGCTGATAAAACTGTATCTTCTTCTTCATCATCATCTAAATCAGATTCTACATTTGATATAGCATTTGGAGGTTTAGGATCGGTTCGTTGATTTCTTTTAAAATTCCTAAATGGTTTTTTTGATGAATTTTTAGCTACTTGCTTTTTAATCTCTACCATTTCATTAGACATAGTTTCAAGAACTTTTTATAGGCCTTCCATGTCATATGGATCTTTGGTTACTTTCTTCTTTGATTCATCTCCAAAAGTTACTTTCTTGAATTTTCTTTCCTCTAATGGATTTTTCTTTTCTACAGCCGAGATACGTTTTTCAATAGCTATTGCTTCTTTCATATTTTCCAGTAACGTTGGTTTGGCAGCTCTATCAATGAAGATGGTTGTGTTTGAAGGTAGAGCATAAATGTACCATTCATTTCAGACCTTCTCGCTAGGCTTGGATGCCACATGTATTTTATTCAATAAATTATTGAAATGTGAGTTGAAGTCCTTAATGCATTCTTATGGTTCAGCTTTCAAATTGGAGAGGTCATTTATCAAAGTTGTTGTAGACCTATCATCTCCAAATTTAGTTAAAAATTGCTCTTGAAAAGCATCCCAGCTATTAATAGAGCCTGACGGTAATGAAAAGTACCATGATCTAGCTGCTCCTTGTAGAGTATATGGGAATAATCTTACAACTACGTCCTCCTCTATTACTCCATTCAAATTAATGGACAACATCAAATTATTTATATGTTCTTCCGCTAACAGGCCATTATCGGGATTAAATTTAGGTAACCATTTTCCTGGATGTGCTAGAAATTGAGTCAAAGGTGCAGGTATTCTAACAGCCACTGGGTTGGTCCATGGCCTTGGCTGAGGTTGATTATGTGCCATTGTTGGGATATTAGTAGAAGAGAGTGAAGAAGTGGGTGAAGGTGATTGGGTACAGGATGGTGTATCTCATGTACTTGTGTCAATCACGATCTGAAGTTGGGAAGCGGGTGTGTGACCTTGCAATGATATGGATGGAATGGATGATAATGATGGAAGAATCTCACTATTAGATTCTGATGGTGTCTTCTTAGCCCTTTTACGACTTCGCATAGGGAATTCAACTAGTGGGATTCCAATTTTTTCACTCCTTGCTCTAGTCAGTAGTTGCGATGGGATATATTAAGAAGTGACACTGCCTTGGGATAACTCAGACTCTTCTTAAGATATTGAAATCCCTTTTCAATTTGTGGATCGAAGATTGTACGTCAGGGGGTTTAGAAGAAGAATTGTCTGGATTGTTTTGGATTTTAGCAATGGGTTCTATATTTTTCTTTTCAACTTCTCGCTTGCGCATATGAGATTTGGAATGTGAACGGGAAGTTGGAGGTGATGGTGACGAAGTTTTACTCTTAAAATGGCCTGTAGATTTAGATTTACTTGCTATTCATAGTGAGGCCCTCCTTCTAGTGCCAAAAATGTTGATGCCTCTAAAATCGTTGCACCAACATTGGGTATAACCACCCGGTCTGGCCCTTAATGTAGTTCCATTTCTGTTTGGGATGGTGGCTCCAACTAGATAGTACGAGACTAGTTTCCCAATAAAGTGTGATTTGATGAATTGGTGTTTAATAGATATAACAAAATGATAGACAGTTTGGACAATAAACTTATGAAAGTATACAAATAAATCTTCTCTCTCTCTCTCTCTCTCTCTCTCTCTCTCTCTCTCTCTATATATATATATATATATATATATATATATATATAATTTGGGTAATCCAATATTAATGTGATTTATAATCATTTCTGGTAATCAAATTTCAATGAAGATCAATCACTTGGCTACAAAAATTAAGCATGAATGATGATCACTTTAAAAAAAGTGATATATAACATATTGCATATCATGATAACGTCAATTTTCAGTATATGTGTTTAAAAATATCAATTTCAAATTACTCAAAAGTGATATAATGCAGAATTGTATGAAAAATTCACATATAAGAATAATATCGAATCAAAAGACTGTTTAATTGCATAACATGAAGCAAAAAGACATTGATAAAAGTACCATATGTATTTGAATACTCTTACAAAAGTAACAGCCTGGTTCGCTCTTCTTATTCTGAAAACTTCGAAAAGATACGAAAATGCAAGTCCTCTTGAAATCCCTTTACAACAAGTTTGAACCTTGATCCTTGTCTTCTACAAAAGTAAACTAAGAAGTGCAGAAATGCTATCTTCTTAAATCTAATTTAATACAATTTTAGGACCCTTTGTAAAATGACATGAAAGGGTATTTATAACAAAAATAAAAATAAATTGTTCATATAAAGTGCTTAAAGTGGTTGGAACAACCTTTCCCAAAATATGGGATTTCATGTTAAAAATAGAATTGTGATAGCTTTTGAAAATATGAATTGCATCTATCATTCCTCCTGTGGCTTCAACTGAAAAATCTCAAGCATAGTTTGGATCTCTGGTGGATGACTCATCCTGGCATGCAACTGACCTGTGTATATCTCATCCAATAGTTCTGGCAGCATGCGATCTGCTGCATCAGCAAGACATTTTATTGTCATTTGTTGGCTATGCAGTTTGAATAAATACAACCAATATGTATCCCAATTAAGGCTTCCTAATTTGTTTAGTTGCTCCTCTTTGGTATTAAAATCTTGCTTCCATTATTTTTCTAATACTTTTGCTTTTGGAAGATTTTCTGGGGAACACTCAAAAATTAAATTGGCGTTGCGTAAGTTATCATTTATCAGCTCAATGATATTATTCCTCACTGCCATGGCCCTTGAAGTTTCTCTTTCTTCTTTGATCAACTGTGTCTCCTATTCTGAAAATAATATCTCTTTACGAAATTCTTCAATTACTAGCAATTTAGTAGCCCTCCCTTTTTTGTGCTTTTCCAAGAGATGTAACCTGTAATTTTGTCATCTGCATCTTTGAATTCCAACCTGGAATTGACCATTTGATCTATCAATGCATTGGTTTTGATACGTAGTGGATGAATGAGAGATATCTTTTAGCAAAGTTGGGTTAGCTGTTGAGATAAGAAATTATTTATTTCTAAGGCTTCCTTTATAAACTCTTCAACTTTGGAATTGTCTTTGAATTGCTCCATTGAGATTTGTAGCTGCTTTATTTGTTCATCCTTAGATTTGATCTCTTCATGATGTGCCAGTTTTAGCTGTTCAAACTCCTAAGATAACTGTTGTTGCCTTTCAGTAACCTACTGATCAATCCGCTATTTTTCTACCCTTAACATTTCTTCAAGTTGTTTAATATTTTCATCCTTTTTCCTTGACCAATTGATTGACTTTCATTTCTTTATCTATCATGGCAGCTGTATACGCTCCTACAAACTGAGATAATTTGGTCAAGTCCTCAGAGGGATTAACTTCTGAGTTTCTCCAGATGACATTCATGGATTCATTTTGAGGAATTGTTGCTAATGATTGATCTATCTTTCTCTTTTTCCTTTGCCTTTTGACTACAACGCTGTGTTTATGGCTATAAAGCACATCCAACGGTGGAATTTCCTCTATACTGAGTGTAATCTCTGATGAAGGATACTCATGGATTACTTCAATTTATTTTATAGCTGAGTCCTTGATGGATGGTGTTTCAATCACAGGATCATGAATCATGGGCTGTTGTCTTAAGGTAGACCCTCTTGTGATAACATTTTGGGTAACACTTTGACCTTTGATATATTGATCAAATTTTTCCCATTCTTTGATCAATATCAGATTAATGTGAACATCTATGTCCATCTGTTCACTTGCCTTGTCACTTTTCTTGGTTGCACGAGAAGTTTACTCTATATCTTGCTCCATGCTTAACTCTTTTTGCTGGATGACCGGTGCAATATTCAATAGGTCCAATGGTACTATCTGAAACCTTCGCATCCTGTATTGGATGAATTTGTCCATTTTTTCTTATACCAACTTGATTTTTTCCATGTGGTCACTTATGTGAATGTCTCTGCTGATGTAAATAAGTCATCAAATTCATCTTTCTCATGGATGATTTGTTTAACCTTTACCTGAGTAGTAAAATTAAAAGAAACTTTATTTGGGTCATACTGTCTTTTGGGAATAACAGCTAGGTTCAAACCCTTTTGTTTTCTTGGCTTCAATTTGGCCATGCTTATAGGCATGTAATGAATAGATGTCGTATCGAATAGGAAAGACAAGCCATAACTGTTTCTTGGAATCTTTGAGATTTTTTGTAAGCCCTTTTCAATTATCTGATAAGCTATTTCCCTAGCCAATAGTTTATTTGGGAAATATAGAGGAAGGACATGTGGGTTGGTAATGCTACCAAAAACCCTAATTTATGTGAACAGTTCTTCCCCAAACCAATTGCTAATTGAAGTTAAATCAATACTAGCCTTGTCAGACAGCTGAGGAGCTAGTCTATTAAAAATGGCCTGATGAATGGGTAGGATGAAGCAATGACCAATTTTCTAGAAATTTTTCTTATATTGCTTCCACCACTGGAATTTATGGTAAACATGGATAGGGGTTGGGTCCTGGATAGTCCATTTCCATGCCATGATGGGAAAATCAGAATTGAAACAAATGGTGTCACCTATATAGGCACTCATATAAAATGGGGGAACAAATCAGATGGTAACAAACCTATTTTTCCTATAATCAAGTATTTGAATGGCCATTTTTCCTGATAGGATATTAGCCCAATCCATTACAAATGAGTTAAATGTTGCTTCTATTAATGGAACCATTTCAATTGAAAACTTAGAAGAATTGGAGCTTCCAAATAGTCTACACATCATTGCAGTAGCATAACAATATGGAGATGCGAGGGAGTCCACATAATACATAACATATTATTTGTGCTTGTGTTTCTTAGGGAAGTGCCTCCATTACTTGATGGGGTTAGACTCTATCTAATTTTACTTCGAGAAAGCTTCAAGGAATGCCTTATTGTAGTACTTCTACGGCTCTGGCAAATGATACATTTTGTTCAAGTCTTAAGGCTTGAAGGATCAAAACATTCTTCCGTTAGCTGTGAAAACCGTCCTGTCCATTGTATTGATGCTTTCAATTACCCATTTCACCATGTCATTATATGGAAAAATATTGGGGCGGGCCACTATTCGATGAAGAAAAGAGTCGGCTAAATCACCAAGTGTGTTTTCTGACTCTGTATGTCCATCAAGTGTTGCATGTCCCTCAGTTACCTTTGGCTTTTGCATTTCTAACATATCATATATGTCTTCCCATGAAATTTTCCCACAATCTTGACATGTGGTGTCCAAAATCAACACAATTTTTTCTTGTCCTTCTGCCATTGCAGGGGGAGCTTTCATCTCTCCATATTTCTTAGACAATTTGGCTGGCTACATACTTCCAGATTCAAGTTGGAAAAAGGAAATAGAGGACAGTGATAGACTAAAAACTTTTAGAACAACTAAATGCTTGTAAAGATAGCGTTGAAAGAAGTACAAACGAAAATCGTAATAGGAGCATTTAATGCGAGATATTTCGTATTATAACTTGATATTAACAAGAAGGATGAAATCTTGAAGGACCATGTCATAACTCTTCTTAATGCTTTGTTGTGACCAACGACATGAAACTTTAAAGCTCAATGAATAAATAACATCACAGATTTCCAAAGGTCTTATTAGAATGTGTGCCATGAACTTTTCTGGTTTTGTGATCAGCGATTTCAATATATTATTTTAATATGTAAAGAACGATCACATATGCCAAGTCAGGAGTTATAGGTGTCATGTTCCAAGAGACTTTTGAATTTATGTGATTGCGATAAGTGATGAACTGGAATATAAAGTAGGGTAATTCATCCTTTAACTCGCCAGAATGGTGTTTTCCCTTTATTATTATTGAACCACTTTGTTATATTTTGACATCGCATTGCACGACCCTGAGGTAAGTATTACTTGTTTCCGCTGGGATTGCGATATGCGATCAATGTATATCGCATAACAAGTTTTCATGGTTAGCTCCCTTTGGTTTTCAGGGTATGCGAAATGCGAGAATCATATTGTATCACAAAGTTTCAATGGACTGCTAAAACATATTCTTTGGAATCTATGATATGCGATATGTGATAGTTTTATCGCATCAATGTTTTTCAATGGTTTTCTTAAGAAGCTCTATGATTGAGACTTTCGCTTCGCAACACGATTATTCAGATTGAATGTCCCTTAACCTTAAGCTATTTTGATTTGCGACATGTGTTGTTTTATTTAAAAAAAATTTGAAGCACTTTTTATTTAAAAAAGCAAGAAACAAAGAAATTTATTTCTATGTAAAGGTTTTATTGCTTTTTTTTACAAACTAAAGGGACCATATTTCTTATTTAGCATCTTAGAATAATATTAAGAAAAATTTGAAATGGGGGGCTTGTATAACACAACACCACCTCACGTCCCAACTCCTTTTACCCTGTCCTCGTTAGGGACATGCATAGAAAAGCATAAAAAGAGAAGACCACTCTAATACAACTGATCTAGACTTACGCAAGAACAAAACAAAGTATAGATATAAACATAAACACAAAGATATAGCAGAAATAACTCTTCATTTCATTAATGTCAAAGGACTAAAATATGCCTACATACAAAATGGAAATAAAATAGCACAGGCGATGATAGCTTATATCTAAGAAGATATGTGGTGGTTGCATGCCTATGAACTGTGTTACATGAGGTTTAAGGGTCTTTTTATTATTGAACAATAAAGGGAAAATTGAAACAACAAAATACCTAACCCTAGGATATGGAACACCAAGGGTTCGTGGGCCTCATTGGGGTTATTTAGACAACCAACTTCTTAAGGTCTCTTTAGAAAGGTCTCTTTATGTACTACAATATTTGTGATAGGCTCTTTCCTATGAATATGGCCTTGTCATGGACCTCAAAAAAAAACCGTTTAGGGGGTTAAAATAACTACAAAATTCTATGACCCAAAAAAATTATAAAAATAGTAAAGTTTTCTATAATCAAGGAAACTAATGAAACCAGTTGGAGGTCTAGGTGGAATAGGCAGGTGACCACCAATAACCACCTAGATGAATCCCACATGTAATTATTTGACAATGATGTAGAGAACATGCTGAAGGCTTTATTGTGTTCAAAACATAAAGTGATTTTTTGGTGTTGCTCCATTGCCAATTAGTGTCCATAGAATCATCGAATTGACTCAAAAAATAAAACTCATTGCTTCTCTTCCAGCTTGTCTCCATAGCCTCGTCAGAGTCACTCAATAAATCAAAAGAATTTCTTTGCTACTAGCGAGCATCCATAGCCCCACTGAATTCACTTCCATCACCTCTCTATGTAGGAGGCCTTTCTCATACCTTTAATGTTTATTTTATTTATTTCAATTTTATGCACATTGACATCATTTATTAGCGTGTTGTTGGTGGGAAAGATTCGTAAGGGTCAGGGTCGAAAGCTCCAACAAAGAAGATTATGAAAACAATAAACAACACTCATGCAAGCATGTCAAAAATTCAAATTCATGAATGTTTGGACAGGAGATGCACCCGCGAGTCCTTTTAGGCCTTTGTTTGTCTGGTTTTACATCACTTTTTTCTCTTAAATCCCTCATGCTTTTACTTAGTTCGTAGGGTTACTGTCGTCATTTTGTGCATTATAAAGTAAATATTCACCATTTAGCACATTTCCATTATTTCAACAAGATTTAACATTAAAATCATTATTGATTATTTTTTTTTTGAATGTAGGTCTAAAAATATATATTCCAATAGTGATTGTTAAGTGCATGGCAGCTAGCCTTGATTCTGGACTCACATTCCTACACCAAGTATTTGGATTGCTTCAACATCGAAGCTTTCCATGAAGAAAAATATTATATGGAATTAGAAGAATACATTCGAGACTATTTTGGAGTGAGTTGATATTTAAAGGCGCGTTTATCATTCACTGATTTATTCAGGCGCCAGTTTCAAGTTCCTACACCAATTTGGGGCTTTGATAGACTTGCACATTTTTTGGGGAAAATTGAAGATGGTTGTCTTCTAAAATGATGTTTTAACACCTCTACATGAGTTACAGTGCATGAAAATCATACAGATAAAGTTTTAGAAATTAATTAATGCTACAACCCCAAATTTGCAACAAATTAAAATTTTGTTATTTTGTCATCATGTTTCTTGTAGATGAAGAGGAATACCGGAATTATAAAATATGGGTTTTGTTGAAAACATGTCGAATTAGGCTCCTTATGAACATTGTTTCAAAATTCGTCAAGGTTTGAGAGTTACACCGGGTTCTTTGAGGTCAGTCTTTTAGAAATGCAGAATTTTCTAGAATTAAAAAATTGGGCTATTAGAGCCAAACTCTGTCTTGTAACCTTCATAAAAAATCTTAGCCATAGCATGTGGAGAGGAGAGGATGTTATTATAATTTCACAGTGTTTGTTTTGAAATTGGGCATAAGGTTGACAATGTAAAAGACTGATTAATTCTTAATGCAAAGCTCCAAATATCAAGTTTTTGTCCTCACTTATTGTTCATTTTATTACCATATTGGCTTTGTAATTTGAGCTTTTAAAAGAGATTGCAAGCTAGTCTGGTAGGGCCCACTAGACTTGCTTGAAACCCCTCTAGTTGTGTATTTTTCATCTGATTTGCACATCTGCGTCCTTAGGTTTGTTAAATCATAGCAATATTGTCTTAATAGAAAACTCTTTTTGTTGATTTGACGAATCGGTGAATGCATATTCTAAACTTTGTCTTTCTAATGAATTTTTGTCTCCTTTCATGTGTCATTGAATGGATATCTAGATCTAGAATGATTTAGGCTGAAAGTGATAGCCTCTCTTCAAATATTGCATTTATTCTAATTGTGTGATCAATGATTTATTAGGCTATAGTGATACTCTCTTTTGAATGTACAAGGGATTTGTTTCTTTGGTGATATAGGTTACCCTATGGTGTTGATTCCATCACGGATCTAATGTTAGTTTAAGAAGAATGAAATCATTTCATTCATTTTCCATTATATGAACATACAAACCTCGATATCATGTTTGGTTGATGGTGGATGAGCATAAAACAAAATAAGTATATTTCACTTATCATGACCCAAAGTTTAATTTTCAAATACTTAAGGACACTAGGGTGAAAGTATCATCTTATAGGTCCTTTTTTTCCAAATAAATAGTTTAACCTGTGAGTGAGAGGTATCTCATTGCTTGGATTGTAATTATGGCTTACACACTACAAAACCAAACTTCCAAGAGTATTGGAATCATTTGGTGACTTTTATTTGAGTTGAGACGATAATCAACCTTTATCCAAATCTGAGGCTTGTAAGAAAAATGAAAAGTAAATCAAAATCATTATTTAAAAGAAAGAGTGTTGTTTGGCGCATGGTTAATTAATATAATAGCAAAGTTGAATTGGTTATTTAATTTCTCAACACCTTATTTCTAGTTTTCAGAAAAGACTTCCATACCTGAATATTGACACAAGTGAACCTGATTGAGATCTCGCACTCATAGTGAAAAAATACGTATTGAAGAATAAGACTGATACTTGTGGTTTTGTGTGAAAAAGTTTATTGGTTCAAATTGGGGATATCTTGTTGTTAACATTTCTTTAACATGAATAGGTCACCGCAGATTTTAGTCCTTAAGTTTGGTTTGAAGAGATTGCTCATTGAAGTGTTTTCTAAAGCTCAAGCAAATAATAGTTTGGAGTGGTTACTTATGAAGATTGTATTGTTAGCATTGCAAGCATATTTGAGTCACACTTTAAATTTTTGTTTACATATAGAGTTAACTGATTATGATCTTTTTCTTGCACATAGAATTGAGTGGAATTAGAGAAATTTTGAGGTCTAAAACAGGCCTCCTAAGGAATATTAGAAAATAATAGTGGAAATAATAAAATTGGATTAGAGTAGATCATCAAGTTCTAAAGGGAAAAAAAAAAAATCTAATTTTTCAACTCATATTTTCAACTTATCTCCCTACATGTTTACTCAAATTTCTAGTGGGAGAACTCATTAGATGCATAATTTAATTCATCTTCCAATGAGTACTCATGTTGCATACTTTAGATGGACCTTGTTACATGAAAAATGAGAAATACAGGGAAAATGTGATTGCATCCAATGAGTTCTCCCACTCGAAATTTGAGTAAAATGATAGGGAGATAAATTGAAAATGTAATTATTATTTATTTATTTATTTTTAATATTTTTACATTTTTACTCCAAAAATGGAAAATCATCCCCCATGGTTGAAATCATCATATTGAATCCTATTGGTTCTTATAAAGTTGATTTTGTTTGTACATATTTGTTTTGAGGCCCATTTAGACCTCAAATTTTCTCTAACGAAATAGAATTTAGTGCAGGAACTCAAATATAGGTTTTATTTTTGAGTCAAGAGTTGTGTTTGGCATTAGAAGATATTGGATTGTCTAGGATCTACATGTTGATGTTGAAAGTCTTTATATTAGATTGGTCGATGCTCATGTTTTCCTTATTAATTAATAGTTAGGGTTTGTCCTTTGATTGTTACTAGTTAGGACATACTTTTTTAGTTACCAATAACTAGGGTTTGTTTACAATTGTTGACAGAACTTCAGGATTGATGTTTGTAGCATTTATGGGTTTGCTTCTAATTAGTTTTTTGAGTCCAATATTAGAACTATGATTATCTAGTGCAGGAATATGAACGTGTGAGTAGTTTCTATATAAACTAGGGTTTTTTTTTGTAGGTTGTTGAAGTCTTTCTATGACATTTCTAGTGTTGTGTCATGAAGTCCACAAACCTTGAATTGACATTAAATGTTGGTCCATTAATATGCCATATAATACACCCAAAATTTTGGTGCCATTGTTGGGGAGGCACTTAAGGGATTGAGCTTGGTGACTTGTTGCAGCTTGGAAGAGAAAAAGTAGGATAAAATCTCAAGCTCATTTTGGTGTACTTTTCATGACTCGCAAAAGTCATGTAAACCTCGAGTTTCTTTTGCTACCATATTTTTATGTTTGTAACACCTATTAGAAAATATCAATTTCTTTCCATATTTTCTTGCTCGTTAGTTAAATTTCAAGTTGATTAGTGTATCTTTCCCATTATCAAGCTCTTTAATCCATGAGAATGTCACAAGTGTACTGTTATATATTTTTCAACCTTGCTATAAACATTATGAAAAGTAAACTATTGATATTACATGTCTTATCTTTCTTTTTCATTAAAATATGAAGGGGATACACTATACGGAAAGGGTGGGGGAATCTTTTTCATTGTAGCATATTTGTCTTGGAAATTGTATGTCACCCTTGAAGATGATATTTTTTCGAGTCATATTCTTACAATTGGTTTTTATGAACTTTTTAATTACACCTTCATCATGATTCATAAAACTTTGTTGATTGAGTTAATATCTCACTTGATTGGTTACCCTTCCAGTCTACAAGATTTGGTGATGCCTCATGTGTTACTATCATGTCTATCGGTATTCTTCAGCCTATCCTTCCAAGATCACTATTGAGTCATGCCATTATATGTTCAAGGGAAGTCTCAGTTAAGGGTTGACCATATGCATCTATTATTATACCTTTTTTTTTTGCCATCATTGCGTTAGTTTTACATTAGTTCTTCATTTGCTATTGTCCAAGACCTCATCTTGGTGTCATTGTCATGTCGATGATGGGGGATACATCAAGGCCCTCCTTCAATGGATATCTTCCCATCGACTTCAACACCTTATTTGGGATGCAAATCTAGAAACAATCAAGTACCTTGGAGGTTGCAATCATCAATGGCAGGTTTCCTCACAGTATCAATTGGGTTTTCATCATTGGCCCGTGTGGATTGATTTTATGGAGTTCTCCACTTCAACTCATTCATTCACACTCTTTGAACTATGTTAGGTACCTTGGGAACCATTTTCAATATTTGTGGTATCCTCTAGGTCTATTAATGGGATACATTAATGTCGGGTAATCATATGGTCTCCTTGCATGCTTGACATAAGCTCATCCATTCAGATGTAGTAGAGCCATAAAATTAGGATATTTTAAGGACCTTGGGGAATTGACATCACTTCACACATGATCATTACCTTCCCCAGGCTTCGATTGGAGAATACATTGTGTACTTTGAGGGCCATCATTGGGGACACTCACATCAATGTCCAACCATACTAATAACTATTGTACCATAGATACATATTGTATTATGGATAGTCCTTTATGGCATCAATCCATAATATATGGTGTGGCCATCTATGATCTATTCTCTCAGTACCGAGTATGGGTATGCATACCTTGAGCATGTACTTCTTTATGTATCTGATTATACATCAGAGTTTCTACAAGTCTCTTGTTCATATTCTGTTCCTACCTCACTCATTGGGTTTTTTATTGTAATGTATTTCAGCCATCATATTCACTTTTGATCTCATACATTAGGGGGCATATTTTATAGATAAAAAATCTATTCCTTATGGTCAATAAGAAAAGCACATCCTTTTCCAAGTAACATGATAAAATTGTGATTGGTGACACATTAGTAAAAAGGTGTTTTGAGGGATCAATTCTCCTTCCTAGTTGTGGGAATCGAACCATAAGGCCTAGAAATTCTCCTTCCTAGTTGTGGGCAACAAAACAGTAGGCCATCAATTCCCTCTCTACACTAGAGTTCTGAGATAGTGTAAAAGTTCAACTAGATAACATTAGATTAGGCCCAATTTAACAACTTTGGCTAAATTAATCACTATCGATTAAAATAATAATTTATTTGTTATAATTTAATCTTCACCTATGATACGGTCAAGAAAATGTTTAGGTGAAATGGAGGCCAATCATGAGGAAAATCTATATAAATTGATCTCTTTACTACTCATACAGAGAAGAAATGAACAATGTTGAAATGCTACCAGAGTTGTGACCACGATAAAATTTTGCATAAACACTAGTGAGCATAGGGGTTTGGAATAAGATTAAAGGAAGAGGCTTGGAGAACTCAACAATGTACTCTAGTTCTATTCAAGATCTATAGGAATGAAATGTTCTCCCCATATTCATCTCTCATATTCTCTAGTATTTTTATGTGGTCGATGTATTATGTTTTACGCTCGTATTATTTTACAGGAAGATTGGATTGGTTTCCTTCTTTGTGTGTAAGTTATAGGACATATAGGAGAGAATATCTAAGGGAGATCTTCCTAGAGATGGCATCATCAAATAGATTTAAGGATCTAGAATTAATAAGTATTTTCTCTAATTTATTCTTGTGATATGAAGTGCTTGGGATTTTTTGATTTTTTCCCCACTTATTCATTCGTACATGTTATCTGGGAAAGCCATGGGAAAGGCTTGTTTGGTTTGAATTAACTTGTTATTGCAGGAGAATTTTCCCCTTAAATAGATGTTGGATAATTGTCATCGAAAATAACAACTTAATTTACATTGTCTCCATAGAATTTCCTTGAGAAATCAATTGAATGTGAATAAAAATATGGAATACAATCATATTCTTCAATGATCCTTCCCTTTCATTTTTCTTTAAATGTTTGCATTGCATGTGCTATTGATTTTCTAGCACGTTCAACATTTTCAACTTGTCTCATTCAGACATATCGATGCAACACTAATTTGTCAAGAATATTCTACTGTCTCAACTCTCCCTACACACTGTACTATCCAGTAGATCTCTAGCTCTCAAATAGGCTTGAACCATATTTCTTTCCACTAGTTACGTTACCATATCAATGAAATTGGAGTTAATGCAATTTAATATGATGAAGGAGGTCTTTGCAAGATCTTTATAAATGTGAAATCCAAATGCTATCAACACACAAAGATAGAGAGTTGTAATTTTAAATAACGATATTTCTCGCACCCATAGGGACCTTCATAAAGACATGTTAAATTCAAAAGGAAGTCCAAGTACCAATTGTGGGTGAATTTGTTTCCTATCAATTGAAACACCATTCTTCAGTTCACATGTTCATTTCCAAAAATGATTTTTTAGAATTGATAAACATTGTATGTTTTCTTATGGCTAGATGACACTTGGAGTAGGTGCCATGATATCAAATATAAATGCAGTATCTAGATAAGGGCATGGCTAAGTGCATTAGAGCATATTTGGCAGTGTCTTTTAATATAATAAATTCAATGGTTCCATATGGAAGTCACTCTGTTGTCAAAAAATCCACATTCCTTTAAGATTGACACAATCAAAGAATATTGTGAAGTATGAACAAAAAGTCCCCATGGCTACGATGGAGAATAATGGTTTCCCATGTAATGTTAAAAAACTACAAGGACTATGTATGTTGTTGAGTGTAGATAAATAATTTAAAATATTGTTCTCATACCAAGTGTGATGTAGTAACCAATATAATCTTTCCATCATCATCAAGATTTTCCAAAGTCACAAGGAATTAACATGCACAAATCTATTCAATTTGAAATATGTTAAGTTTCCTTTCAAAAATGACATGTATATTACTCTTTGGACCAGACTTATACTTTTGTGTATAATAATGAATCCTTCAAAAGGTAGCAGTCCTCCATTTTTTAGGAATAACTTTAATGAATCTTGAAACTCAATTTGACTCATCTTTTGGATTCCTTTTTTTAGAGTTGGTCTGGTCAACCCTCCCTCAGAGATCAAAGCTCTTTGTGCATTTCAATTTTAGGTGTCCCGCTTCATTCACTCAATTGCATTTCACTAGGGACATGTCATGATCTAACAGAGAAAGTCATGATGATCATTTTCCCTCATGCCTAGCCTCAGCTGGTTCAGGTCTTGGTCCAAAATCAATCAAAGTCATGATAGTCAAGGTCTGGTCCCATTTCACGACAGACTCGTTTTTTATGGTTTGAGTCTAGAAATTCATCAGTTTGGCCCCTGAAAAACATGTCCATAAACAAGCCACGTAGGCCAAAGGGAGATCTTATACACCTACAATGCAGAAAGCTTCATCATCACCACAAGAGACATCGACTCTTCTTCAAAACTATGTTTTGAAGAAAAGTCAAACAAGGTCAACTATGACAAAATTTTCCAAAAATCGACAATTGACATTTTTAGATGCAGTCAAGGATTTTAAAGCCAGATGCTCCGTCATACAGTCCCTGCAAAGATGTGCCAAATATTTCATCATTTGAGCCAAAATTTCAAGGAAAAAGTGAAAATCAGTGTGTTTAACGGTCAATGAAAAAGTGCAGAACACAAACATTAGAAAATGGGGTTACAAGGAAGAAAAAATCAAATCCATCTCCTCCAAGCCTATGTATACTTTTTTTTGCCCAAATCAAATGGCATTGAGCTCTTGCATGACTTGGAGAATTACATTTGCAAAGGCAAAGATGATATTGGGAGAATTTGAGTGAGGGAGAGTCAGTTTCAGTGAGCGCGACGCATACACCAGGTCGCGCGGTGCACACACAGCGTGTGGCGCACTGGCAGCCGGCCTGCAGTGGAAAATTTGCAAGGGAATGACGCATATAAGGTGTGCGACGCACTGGGAAGAGCGCATGGCGCACACATTCCAGCGGCCCAAAAATGGTGCGAAAACACTTCAACAGTTGGGAAAAGCGATCAAATCGACAAGTAGGCCTTGTGACATCCCCGCCCATCAAATTCTTGTCAAGAATTTGCTATTTGTGAAGAGGTTGAATGAGATCCAAAACATATTGTTCATCCATGCTAATCATCCTCCAAGCAAGAATGATAATGGGGGTTTGTAAATTTGAAGAATCCACCAAGGTTTTGTTTCCCCTCTCCTTTTCCTCTCACTCCTCATCGTTTTCACCTCCATATCCCCCATATCTCCTAAGAAAACCCCTTAAAAACCTCCACTAAGACCCATCCCCTATTTTTCCAAGCAAATTGTGTTGTTTCACTGTGCGCGGTGCACACTCAGGGCGTGCAGTGCACACTCAGGGAGCACGGCGCACTCGGAGCCCGGCCACAGTGTTAATATTACACTGTCACGTTGCA
Organism: Pinus tabuliformis; assembly: GCA_031772625.1. Classification (NCBI taxonomy): domain Eukaryota; kingdom Viridiplantae; phylum Streptophyta; class Pinopsida; order Pinales; family Pinaceae; genus Pinus; species Pinus tabuliformis. Next base: position 769,980,311 of record CM062815.1, read on the forward strand.
TACCCGGCGCGCGGCGCACTGGGAAAAGCGCGCGATGCACAGGACTGTGAGCCTAAAAAACCACCAAATCACCCACATTCTTATGTATGGCCCTAATATTTAGAGAAGTAGCCCTAATACTTTCGTCATTGTCATTTAATTCAAAGAGAAACATGTTATGGTGGCCATGAAATCGAAAAGGTTTTTTTTTTTTTAAGAAAATACAAAATGACACAAAGAGGGACAAGGAGCTAGGGTTTTGCTACAGTAACATAATGGCTTGACATACTCCTATCCCATCTCTATCTGCCAAATTCTCCTGGAGCAAGTTTTCCTAATAGCTACCCTAGCTACAGTGCGGTCCTATCCCTTTGTCCCCTTTACTCATATAGCTCAAAAGTTTCTTAACCCTACCCCATCAAAATCACACCCCAAACACTCCCAAATCCCTGATAAATTTCCCCTTTAAACCCCTATTCCCCTTTTCATCATTCCCCTCCTAATAATCCCCTGTTTTATTGTCCCCTTGGTAATAGATTTTCAAAGCATTCATCAGTGTCATTGGATTCAGAGGGCAACGAAGAAATTCAGGGTACAAGCGGCATAAATGGCATCAGAAGTCTCATCAAACTATGAGGGGGAAACTCAAAGTGACACAACTTCAGGAGAACAAGCTCCCCAGAGACCTAGGAGTGGCAGACATGTCAGGGATGAACCAAGCACCCTCAGTGAGTTGCAGGCATGCCCTCTCGCTATGTGTTGTTTCCAGCACTTGGCATGTTTCGAATTTTGTCAGAGGGTGGAAAATGTCAGAATTCATCATGAGTTGGCCAGCCTTTTTTCACTTCACCTACATGAAGGACAGTCTATCTTGGCAGGGGTCACTTTCACATTGACACCCAAAACCATATCAGTGGCAATAGGCATACTGAATGTTGGAGAACAGTGGCACAAGAAGATGAAGGTGGAGAGGGAACTTTATGAGCCTTACATAAAGGCCAGTTGTTTGAGTCAGCTCATGAGAGTTTTCCCATTCATATTTCTGAGAGATTATTATGCTCCGCTCATGAGATTGATCATGAAATACTTCAGTTGTGAGGGGAGGTTTTCTCGCCTTTATGCCTGTCACATCAGGTTACTCATGCACTTCACCAGGGTGCGTATGATGAACCTCCCATTTTTCATTTTCGGAAACATAGAAAGGATGAGAAAGTTCATGTAGCACAAGACCCCTCGGCAGCAACTCAACAGTGTATATCACTTTCCTCTCATCCAGATTTTGGTGGATCATCAGTTGGGATTGTAGGGCATTGCTTGGGAGGACTTCATCTCCCGTGACTTCTTCAGCGCCCCACAGGTAGTATCAGAGGTAAAACATGAGACAGGTGGTCCTTCTCATCAGCATGAGTGCCATGAGACCACTGTGGTACCATTTTCAATCACATATCAGAGAGGCTATCCGAAAGGCACCATGCCTTTGTTTGCAGCAACAAAGCGAGTGTTATCTCCACCCGGGGTGGAAGGGGCCTCGCTTCTTACGTCGGAAATCCAGGTATGGGACAAGGGCAAGAAGCCCAAGAATGAGGGGGGGGAATCAGGTGTGCCACTAGGTAAACAAGAGACCTGACTCATTCTCCTTCGTGATGATGATGATACAAATACACGTCCACAAAATGCACAGCTGAAAGAGATCTTCCAGGAGAAAGAGACAAAGATTCACTCCTTGACACTCAAGTTGGAGATGGTTAAGTGGGACATCAATTATTTGGAGCAGAGGAACAAACAGCTGGAAGACTAGCATGTGATCATGGAGCTGCAGAACATCCGTGAGGATCACCTAACTGCCCAACATAGGACGATTCAATTCACTTCATTAGAGCGATAGGTTATGGATATCATGAGTATGTTCTCAAGAGAGTCAACATGCACCTGGAAAACATGTTTAACAAGGCTGACGAAGACAACACACTGCTATGACACATGGCTCGTCATTACAGGGCACAAAACTTGAGTTTGAGAGCCCGAATAAGGAGTTTGAAAGAAAAATTGAGGAAAGCCACAAGAAGGGAAAAACGGGCAAAAGAGCAAGACAGGATTAGACTCTTCACTGAGGCTTCCTTGGATCAGCATGGCACTCTATAGAGAGCCCCCAGCCCAAATTTCAAAAAATTTGGGGCAATTTTGTGTTTTTGGAAATTTTTTGGTCAAAAAACAGGGTTTTTCTCCCTGTGCGTCCTACATGGCGCTAAAATTCTAGAGCTTTAAATGAGGAATGGATTACATATTTGGATTCATAATCGAAAAATACGTCTACTGGTGTCCGAGAAAGAAATTTTGATAAGTTTTGGGTCTCCTAAAGGTCAAAAAACACCCAAAAATGGCCTCTCTGCCACTTTTTGGACACACAGAAAGCAGTCTTGGGAGAATGAAGTTTCAGAGGGACAAATGAGCTTCAAATTCAGAAATTCCAGTGGGGTTAGAAAGTAGACAGGCCAATTTTTCTAACAAGATCACTTGGGAACATTTTGGACACATACAAGTGCCCCAAAACAGGCCCTAAAGTAGCGTTATGCACAGAGAAAAGCGTTCGACGCACAAAGGAAATTTTGCCCAGTTTGCTCCCATTTCGTGAAATTTCGGGTCGCAACTTCTCCAAGTGGGCCCAATCATCCACTCATCAGGTTTTTGGCACCAAAGGTGGCTTTTGAAGAGTTTCCTCTCCAGGTGGGCATCTATACAAGTGGCAAAGAATGCAAAGGGTCACCACACGCCAAATGTCATTCTTGAGAGCGCTGCACCTGTAGCTGATGGTTGGCTCTCCATTTCTATTTCGAAATGATTTGAGTAACTTCCCAACCCCTGGGTGTTCCATCTCTTCTCCACACATTCTATATATTGTATACATTTTACTTGCAAAGGGTTGGCTGGCTTGTAACTTCTGGGAGACTGTGGGAAAGAAACTTTGTTTCTGCATTGTATATTTTTACAGAGAATTAATGAAAGGGATCGGCTCTGTTTCATGAGATTCCTATGGTTGTGAGTGTAGCAGGTGTGTCTCTTATGTTTCATATGTATCTTGTTATGTTCCATATTTCATTTCATATTCATTTCTGGTGAAATTTTTCGAATGAGATTAGGTAGAATTATATTTTATTGCTCTATCTGTGGGAAAATTTCATGTACAGTGTTCATTCTTCTGTTGAAAAGGATTCATGTTTTCCATGCCCTTTTCACCTTCTTAATCAATCTCCCCATTCCGCCATATCTTAAAACTAAAATTGCTATACTTTCCACCTACCTTGCCTCACGAAATAATTTGTGCCTTTATGTTAAGTTCTCTGTTCATTGAGGTCCAGTGGTCCCATAACATCCCAGAAACACAGTCATTCATAAAAATCCCTCTTTATGTTCATTTTCACTTACTAGCCTAGGATAAATTGTTCGTTGGAAAGTCATCTCAGTCCTTTTCGTTCATCTATTCACTAAGTGTGACTCGGAGAGAGCCCTCTCCTGTTCTGGTAGGGCTAGCTACCAGATTGAGCGTGGTTTGTGGTTACCCTAATTTTTTCCTTTCTTTAGCCTGAGGCAGATTTAGGTGCTAACATAGTGGCGACTCCGCTGGGGAATACAAGTTGAAAATCAAATCCCCTTGTTTCATAAGAATTCTAGGCTCCCGGATGATGGGCTTAGGATTGGAAAGGCTGAGTAAGTTGGTTGTGTCCCGTAATTCTTCTCAATAGCATGCTGGCTTCAAGATGATATACCAGAGCGAATCCGGATCCGGATCCTCCTCACATTTACGAAAATCCCAATTTGATCCCAAAACTCCTTCGTCAAGAAAGCACCTTCACTCCCGTATTCAAATCCCCTTCATGTCCCGACATTTTTGAATACCTTGAAGAGTTTGAGTTTGACAAACGATTTGAGATATCTTTGTTTGAATCTAAATCCGAAAGGGCTGTTGATTACACCGTCCCCGATCTTAAATTTCTTGTAGACCTTGAGACAGAAAGAGCTAATAGATTAATTGATAATTACATTGCCACACAGCGCCAAACTCCAAGTGCAAGCCCCTTGCAGACTGTTCACACTCCTCCAACACCTCCAAGGCCAAATCCACCCAGAATGATGGTTACCCGTTTTGCTCCTCTTGTTCTTCCCCAAGTCCTAGATGACATGCCAAATGATTATCAAAGTAAGATTCTATTTTTTGATGGCACTCCTTGTTATCACTCAGGTTGTCCCTCAGGTTGGAGTAAAGGGATACGGCCGAGGTAACCACAAACCAACTTTGGGATGCAGGTTCTAGCCCACCTGCAGTCAGAGAGGGCTCTCTCTTTCGGATTTAGCTTTGTTGATGATGATTTCAGGCTAGCTATTGAGTTCGGGGGTTTTGTTTGTGTTTTGGTGAGAAGATTAATGTTTTAAGGTAAAGAGGCAATGCATATTCTGGTAAGTTTCAAACCATTGGGCATGGAGTCAAGGAGTAAGACTGCTGGTGCATTTTCTTGGTCACAAGATGAATAAGGAGCAAGGTAGCTACAGATGGAACAATTTTTCAAGTTTAAAGGATGGAAAGAATGCTAAGGAAGGAGAGGAAATTAAGAATCTCTCAATTAGCTTAATAGAGAAGAGTGGATGAGCTCTATCTAGGGGCAATAAAGAATCCCTAGGTAACTATCAAACACATGTGAATTAGAGTAAATATGAGCCATAGGGAATTCATATTCATGTCCAGTTCAGTTCAGATGGAAAAACATAGAGAAATAGCAGAAATTGAGCCTAGAGTGCAATTAAACAAATTCTAAGCTAATCTTTCTTTCTGCTATTCAGATGGTGAAACAATGAAAACGGAGGTAAGAGGCACTTATTGATTCATGTTGTAGCACAAGAATTCCATCATTCAGTCTCCAAAGACCATCAACAACACATCAAACAGTCATTCCTCCAATCTCTTCAGCAATCTTTGATTAAAGAAAAAGTATCAGACACACAGTGCGAGTCTCTAATGAAAAGTTATCAATCGACCAACCCTTGAAACAATGCAGAGGGTGGTATATATAGGAAAAATTCTCCAAAATTGTTTATTACAGCTGTGACCTGAACAGGTCTGAAAGTAAAAGATTACTTTAACCTAAACCTATCAGGAATAAATGCAAGAAAATATCTATGGGCTGCATTGAGGGCAGTCGTATCAAAATTGAATTAAATGCGTTGTCCTCGCTGGTTTGGTGCAGTGCCTCTGCAATAACTGTGCATGGACTTCTGCTCCATTGTAGTTCGGTGGCTTTAAGTGCTTTAACTATGATTTGAGAGCTGGGATGGGCTTGCACCATCTGATTTGACTTTGCTGGAGGCCATTCAATGCTGAGTTGCTTTAGGAACTGAAGATTTCTATTAAAAAATCAACTGATAGTCTTTGCCGCTTCATCTTTCCTCTGATACTCTTTGACAAATGAATCGGGCCGACTCTTTTCTTCGCTATGGGTCAAATCAAAACTTAATGGCCACTGTTCGGCCCTCTGTTTCCTTTAGAACTATCTTTTGACCCCTTCTGCATGCCTCGCAAAGAAAAATGGGTCATTCGGCACCTTTCGGGCTTGCTGGGGGCTGCGTGATGAGGTGTTTTCCATTTTGGCCCTTTTTCTGTAGCCATGCGCGATTAGCGTTAGGCGCTAATAGCGCATGAAAAAATGCCTCCGAATTTGAATCCGGGCTTCCTAAGCATGATTTTCGCCTTTCGCTCCAAAAATTGATGATGACATCAGCATGACATCAGCGGGTGGGACCCAGTACGGCGGATTACGTCAGCATGATGATGTCCGTAGGATGACGTCAGCATGTATGGTGGGTGACGTGGTAGTGACACGGTGGCAGTGACGTGGCAAGAGTGACTTGGCATGAGGCCGATGCTGTGCAGACGACGTGGCACGGTGACGAGGCATACACGTAGAAAAAGACAAGTGACATGAGGTGCGCGCACAGAAGGCAGAAAGCGGTTTCATCGGACCGCTTTCTCTACAGGAGCGGTATTCGTCAAATCCCTTCCGATGCAATAGATTGCGGACAGGTGGCTTTGGTACGGCGGAGAAATTGCCTCGCCATCAGAAGCTAACGGTCGAGCAGCGGGGTGCTTCTGAAATCACCGAGAGCCATCGGATGGGGAGGGCCAGATACGACGGTGGATGGAACAGGTGAATCGGCGGGGGAATAATGGACGGGCGCGCGAATATTCGGATTTTGATATAGCGTGGTAGGAAGGGTAAAAACTTAGGAAATGTGGGTTTTCGTGGGTTAGTTTAGGTGGGTGGGGGCATAACTTAACATTTAATCAAGATTTTGAACTTTAATCTTTAGAAAAAGACTACAGAGGGGTAAAATGTGGGGTTTTAAGGGGTAAAGGGGCGGTAAAGGTTATTATTCTGACCAGGTGTCAAAGTAACTCCTGGTAGGACATGGATGGGTTAAAAACAGCCCCAGATGGACTATTTTCTCCTAGACTTAGGAGAATATGGCTATAGTGCCAGGGAGGGGATATTTAATATATTGTTTGGGGATTTTTATACATAGTTTTAGTAAAGGAAGGGGAAGAATCTAGGGAGTTAGATAATAGAATTAGTAGTCAATATGGAGATGATGAGAAAGTGCTAAGGTAAGGAACCTTGGGCTATTTTGGGGGAATAGAACTTTGTAATAGAAGACTGGAAATCCTTGATTGAGGCAGATCTTCACCAAGGCCAATGTTATAGAAGATGATGAAACTGAGAGGCTAAAGCATATCTTGATCTCTTCAAGGAAGTGAGTGAGTGATTTGGGGAATAAGAGGAAGGGGGAGTCAGTTATGTCCAGCTTGAGTTCCTCCAAATGAAAAACTGCATCATGACTATGATCTAAAAAGATATAACCCTTTAGAAATACAAAATTGATCATGCATGAACATTCTGCAACCTCAAAAGCTACCTACCCAGCCTACTTTCCTGGCATTTTTTCTTCTTTTTGGATTGGGTGCACTTAGACTTGTAGACCCAGCTTTACAATTTTTTCTTTTTTTTGTTCTCCTATCTAAGCCTACACTTATTTCTGCCAAGGACCCAGATTAAGCAGTTGGGCTCCTTTGATTTTCTACCTATCTACAAATATGCCAAGATTAAGCTGTTTGGACATATATCATTCTCTATATTTTAAAACAGGAAATTGAAACCTAGGGAGACCAAGGTTAAGTTGTTTGGCCCTCCCTTTTATAGAACATTCTTTTAAAAATGGTTAAGTTATCAAAATTTGAATTCAGTAGTGGCATTTGGACTGGCACACTTTCATAGTATCTTCTTTGACCTCTTTTGGAAATATGGAACCTTGCAGCATGAAAGATGACATATTTGGCATGTAAAAATGTCAATCATGAAACATGAACACCTTTGCAATAGGAGGCTAATAGGGGCTCCACTTGGGGATGGATTTTCCTTGTGAAAAGCCAAGAACAACAGGTCAGAATGCCTGATCTTATGTTGTTGCTGTAGATTGAAAAAACGTTTTTGTGCTGGCTGTTAGATAATTGAAACTTTGTAATATGAACAACCTTCTCCTCAACTGAAATACTGTGAAATGCATAGCACTGCCTACTTTCTTCTACGTGCTTGCTATTATGTAGAATGTTGCTTGAGATTTGTACCTTTGAAACATTCTCAAAACATGGATCAAAACTGATATGTTTGCCTTGTTTTTGCTTTGAGCAAGTGTGCTGATATGAACTGAAAATACTGCTCTGTTTTGATATTTTAGACTAAAGACTGCAAACGGCTTCCCTTTACGATTAATTGTTGTGATGTGACTGTGCTACTCTTTGATGTTTTGTTGAGGTTAGTGCAGAGACAGAGCTTTTAAAACTGGAACACTTGTATTGGCTGTGTCTTCACAAAATTTACTGTTGTTCCCTTGACACTTGGTTTGCTTATATAAAAATGAAAACAAAGTGCTGATATATAAAAATATCATTGTACAAAAGGTATATACAAAGCTGCACTGTATCCCCTAAAAGGGATCATGGTAATGTTTCAGCATACAGCCATTCACAGGGCCTTCCTCAACAGTGATGTCCTCTACGGATTTGAGAAAATAAGTGTTATTTCCCTGAACAGCAGAAATAACGAATGGCCCTCTCCATAAAAAATCAAACTTTTCATGTTTGCCCTTGTCTTCTCTTCTTGAGTCCCACCTTAGAACTTTGTCACCCATATAGAAATCCTCAGCCTTAACTCTCTTATCAAACATCTTTTTGAGTTTTTCTTGCAAAATTTGAGCTCTATGATAAACTTGTTCTCTGGTTTGCTGAAGATGAATGGTCTGATTAATCCTCCTTTGAATATCATTTGGTTCAGCCTGAATTTCCTGTAACAGTCTGATAGTAGGGATACCCAAGGATGAAGGAAATCTAGCCTCCATACCATATACTAGCTCATAAGGGCTCATCCTAATGGATTTCTTTGTTGAAAGTCTGTCTGTCCATAGGGCATTTACCAACTTTTTGTGCCAGTTCTTCTTGTTTTCTTCCAACACTTTCTTTATGATGTTGATGAGGCTCTTGTTGGAGGATTTGGCCAAGCCATTACCTTGAGGGTAATAGGTTGTAAAGTGGCCCAAGGTAATACGAAATTGGTGGCAAAAATTGATCATCTTTTTGGATTTGAAGGCAGCGACATTTCCAGTGATGATTTTCTCAGGGCAGCCAAATCTAGAAAGGATATTGCACTCAAGGAATTGGATAATGATGGTGTCATTGGCTTGCCTGCAGGGGATGGCTTCAACCCACTTAGTGAAATAGTCGGTGTCTGTTAGGATCCATTTGTGCTGGCTTGAGGAAGAGGGATGGATTTCTCCAATGAAGTCAAGACCCCATTCTTGAAAAGGTTTTTCGGTTGAGATGGGTTTCAGGGGCAAAGGTAACAACTTTCTCTTTCCCTCAAAGATTGGCATTTGTGACATGACATGGCAAACTTCTTTACATCTTCAAAAAGAGAGGGCCAGTAAAAACCAGCTCTTAAAATTTTATCAGCATTGGACTTCCAATATAGATGTCCTCCACAGTCACCTGCATGGAATTCTTTCATGACATTGTTAGTTTCATTCATGGTTAAAAAATGAAGCAATATACCTTCATGATTTCTCCAAAATAATACACCATCTATGACAGAAAATTTTAAAGCCTTCATTTTCAAAAATCTTTTCTTGGTTCTGGACAATCCTGGGGGAGCAAACAAGTTTAACAGTACAAAACATATATCAGCATACCACGGAGATTGCAAAAAGGTCTCACTGATCTGTGGAGTCGCCAGCTCTTGTTCATTGTCCAGTTGGTTAATGTCTAAGGCTTGAAAGTTTGTTTCGGACATCAGTTTGGCTAAACCTTGTCCCTTTATCAGCTTGGCTGGTTTTATTTCTATGTCATACTCAAGGATGTTCGCTATCCACTTGCCTCTTTTGCCTTCTAGTCCCTCTTGGGTCAATATGTCTATTACAGCAGCGTGTGGGACATGTGAATATAAAATGTACACTCTGAAATCCTTGATGGCCTTAACGAGTGCATAAGCCTACTTTTCCATGATTGGGTACGTCAAAGGGGTATCTCTTAAGGCTCGGCTGAAAAATGCAATTGGCTTTTCAGCTCCCTGTTCATTTTTTTGTAAAAGGACCGTAGCTATTGTATGATTAGATACAAAGGAAAAAATGATAAAATCTTTGTCAAATTGTGGGCTAGTGAGGACAGGGGTTTGGGTTAAGGCCGTTTTGATACTCTCAAATGCTTGTTTGGTTTCAAGAGACCACTTTACCTTGGCATCTTTCTTTAGCATGTTGCTCAATAGTCTTATCAGCTCGGCTAGATTTGGAATGAATCTCCTTAGGAAATTGATTTTTCCAAGGAATGCTTGAAGCTCTTTTATGTTTCTGGGATATGGGATTTGGAGGATGGCTTGGATTCTTTCAGGATCTATTCTAATCCCATCTTTTGATATGATTTGGCCGAGTAGTTTGCCTTCTTCAAGGCCAAACAGTGACTTCTTGGGATTCAAGGAAATGCCATATTTCCTACATGTCATGAATATTTGCCTAAGATGCTTGAGGTGTTCCTAATCAAATTCGGAAAATGGGGTAAGGTCATCAAGATAGACAACTAGGAAGTCATGTATTTATCTGGAAAAAGAAATATCCATTGCTCGTTGAAAGGTTGCACCAGCGTTTTTAAGTCTGAATGGCATCTTAACATACTTAAATGTTCCCCACAGTGTGGTAAAGGTTGTCTTGTCTTGGTCATCCGAGTGAACAATTATTTGATTGAAACCTGAAAAGCCATCTAGCGAAGAGATTCTAGATGACCCCACTACTCTTTGTAGGATATGATCCATCTTGGGCAAAGGATAGTGGTCTTTTAGGGAGACTTGGTTTAAATTTCTCAGATCTACACAAAGTCTAATTTCACCTATCTTTTTTCTTGTAGGAACGAGGTTGGATACCCATTTAGAAAATCTGATGGGTGCTATTATACATGCTTCAAACATCCTCTTTACTTCCTTCTCAATCATGGGAAGAAGCATAGGGTTAATTCTCCTAAGTTTCTATTTAAAAGGTTTCTGGTTTGGTTTTAAGGGAATGGTGTGTTGAATTATTGAAGTATCATAGGACTTCAAGTCCTCATAACTCCAAGCAAATACATCTTGGAACTCTTTAAATAAATCAATGCACTTCGGCTTTTGATCAGGTGGTAAATTTTTGGACAATTTGATCATTTTGGGATTCTCTACTGTCCCAATGTTGTGTTCTTCTATAGCAGTGTTCAATGGTTGTAATTTTGGATTTCTGGGAACATCATTGGCGTCAAACATGTCTTCTAATGGGGTTAGGCCAGCAGGCAGAAAATTATCCTTTAGGTCAATGATCTCTGCCTCTGTTTTGGCAATTTCTTCCAAATGCATTTGTTTTAGCTGTTCTATGTTTGTTTTGTCAAAAATAGTCAGGTTTAGGATTTGTTTGGTTGTTGCAACTATTACAGCCTGTTGGTTTTCATTTTTTTGTTGTTGGGAGTCATTCCTAGCATCCATGTCAATGTTGATATTTGAAAACTCCTGCTCAAGGGTGAGGAAATTGTGGATATGGGTGTCATTTTCAAAAACTTGCCAATCTTTAACGTTATTTGGGACAACAAGCCTATGTTTTATTTCAGCAGTAAAGTGATGGCTTGGCTCAAAAGGAAGCTTACATGTACTAGCAAAGGTGGCTAGGCTGTGTGCATGGATGTTATGCTCTCTTGAAATCTTGGCCAGGCTAGATTCAGTAAATGCATTGAGTATATTAGTGGCAACAGTCCTATAGGCCCTCATTCTATTGTCATTGGTTACAAAATTACCTTCCATCTGTTGTATGATTAAGTCAGAGTCCCCTAAAATAGACACTCTTGCAGCTCCTAATGCTTTGAGCAGTTTAAGGCCTAAAAGCAGAGCCTCATACTCTGCCATGTTATTTGTGCATTTGAAATTCAGTCTTTAGGCATGTCCTTCTGCATGGTTGTTAAATGTGTTGTGAATCCATACACCTGCCCCTGCTCCTAATTTGTTGACCGAGCCATCAAACTCTAAATACCATGTGATTTCTTGCTTGTGTTTAGTACCGAGAGTTTCTGTCACTCTTGTAGTGGGCAGATCTGAAATTTCAGTTTGGGGAGGTTCTTCTAGCATGCTAGTTGTATTGACTGTTGTGAAAGTCTCCTGGGTATGGGCAACCGACTCTTCGTTAATGTGTGCTTGTTGTTCTAGAGCCAAAGGCTCATCCTCAGTTAGAGAATTTGTATCATCATTAAACAAAATAAAGGAATCCATATCAGAATGGATTGAGTAAATGGGAAAATTTTCAGGCTTGCTCTCACTACTTACCACATATTTCATGAGTGTTTCTCTGTACAATCTCTTTGGTTGCCCAAAGACTGAAATAGTAGCATAGGAGAGGTCTAGTTGAAGGGATCCTTGGAGCTTTGCTCCCCATGATCTTGACAGGAGCATACCATATTTTGGTGGGATGTCAGCCACCACCACATCCATGAGGATGGTCTTGTTGGGATATTGGACTAGGGAGACACACAAGTCTTTGATGAGGCCTAAACACTTGACTTGACTTGAGTCAAATGAGTATAAATCTTTATAGGGTCTTGTAATATCAAGGTTCAGCTTTTCCATAACTGCTTTGGGCATCAGATTGTGCGATGCTCCTGAATCAAACATAGTGTTGTGCAAAAATTTGTCATGTATATACAAACTGACATAAAAGGGTGGAACATGTCCATATGTTGATTTTCCATTAACTTCTGGGCCAAACAACAGTTCAGGAGTATCATCCAAAACATTTACATCGTCCTTATTCTTTGGTATTTGAAGTGATCTTTGAATCTGTTGCCTGTATACATCATGTTTGGCAAGTTCTGAGAGGGGGATGGATATCTTCAACTTAGCTATTTCTGCCTCTAAATTAAATGGCTTTTCCAATGGAGTCTTGGTGTTGGTAATGGCAGTTTTTTCTGTTTCATTTTAATTGTCTGCTACTTGCTCTTGTTTGTCAGCGTTATGGGAATTGATTGCTTGCGGTTTTTCGATTTCAGGAGAGTTTTTTGGAACGCGGTTCGAGTTTTGCTCAGAGGAAGAAGGTGGTAAAAGCTAATCTACAGAAGGCTACGCTTCTGTAATGTCTTCTACAGTCACTTGATGCGGGCTTGGGATGACTGTATCAGCTAGTTCTGTTATGATAGCCTTGCTCTTAATCTTGTTAGCCTGTTTGCCATCCTTTGTTTTGCTGGGTTTAGAAATGTCAATGGTCCTAGTTCTAAGCTTATATTGTTTGTGTACTTCATACACAGCAGTATCATAACCTTGCTTAAAATCAAAAGACTCACCAGAATTAGTCTGAAATTGACTAAATTTATGCTCATCTTGGTCTTCTTGGCTCAGAAAAGTTTGATGCTCACCCTTTAGATCCATCAGATTCATGTGAGTGTCTTCTGTTTGCTCATTGGATGTAGATCCTTAAACATAATTATCTTGAAAAGGGGGTCTTATGTCATGATCTGGGCTTGACCTACCAACATTTTTGTTCTGCGTTTTCCTAAAATTTGGGTTTCTTATGGTATTGGACTGTTGTCCTTCCCATGATGATCTCCTCTCAACACTTTGTACTCTGTCTCCCAGCCTTTGCATGCCACTGATAATAGCATCAAGCTGTTGTTCTAAGGCTGAGGGTTCTTCCTTAAAGGTGGTTCTTCTTTCCATTCTAGCTCTGTTTCTTTTGGCAATTAGGTTGGCCTCTACGCTAACAACAACATTTTGCATGTCTATAAGGGTCTGAGGAGCTCTTTATTTTAACTGGTATGCCATATCCAGGTCGAATCCATCAGGGAATTTATACAAGGCAAGGTCAGGTGGTGGTCTTAAGTTCTATGGTATTGCATTATAGACATTATTGAATCTTGCACAGTACTCCAAAACAGTCTCCTGGGGACCTCTTTTAATTGTATCGTATTCTACTAGTATGTGCAAGGGGTCTTTCTTTTTCTCCCATCTGTTGGTAAAGGATTTGTAAAGCTCATTCGAAGTAGTTATAGAATTTGCAGCAAGTGATATAAACCAAGTTCTTACATCACCGGTTAAAATTTGAACACAAATTCTCATTCTCACGCTATCATCGTCTATCTCGTAGTTTTCAAAACAGTCTTGCATCTTTTTGGTATGTTGAAGGGCTGTGAAAGGACCGGTATTGTCAAAATAGGTAATCTTAGATTGGTACTCCTGAGGTAAAGCCCCAGGATTAGCAGGTAATTGCATGGGTGCATATCTATTAGCCATATTGGCAGGGATAAGTGGAACAACAGGGATAACTGGGACAACAGGGATAACAGGGATAACAGGAGTAACTGGAACAACAGTAGTGGTAGTTGTAGTATGTGCAGCGAATGGAGGTGTGGATGGAGTGCTTTGAGATGTGGATGATGAACAAGGGGAAGAAGGGGTTGAACGAAATAGAACCTTAACAGGAGTTGGAACACAGCTTGGGAGAGCTGCTTCTGGACTCAAATCAGCAAAATCTTCTCTTTGCTCTTGCTTCCTAAGGATCTTTGGGATTAAGTTCGTATTTTCAAAAGTAGCTCGGGAATTTGGGTCGGGATTTGACCTTGTATATCATGGATTCTTCTTGGGAGCCAACTTCCGAACTATTTTGGTATTTTTTAGGGAACGTTTTGAGAATTAGCAAGGAACTGGTCAAATTTTGGAACTTCTATGTATAGTTTAAAACTAGCATGAAGATTGACTAAAGCAGCTTTTATTTACTTCTGCCCCTGCAAAGCAAAGACAGTTTCAAAGTCTACCTGGCTGACATTCAGGCTTCATCTGTAGTTTCAAGGAATATACAACAATTAGAAAATTGATTTCTCAGTGGATTCTTCCAACCTGTTTCGTGAATTTAACTGAGGATGGTACCCGGTGGAGTCGCCATTATGTTGTCACTCAGGTTGTCCCTCAGGTTGGAGTAAATGGATACGGCCGAGGTAACCACAAACCAACTTTGGGCTGCAGGTTCTAGCCCACCTGCAGTCAGAGAGGGCTCTCTCTTTCTGATTTAGCTTTGTTGATGATGATTTCAGGCTAGCTATTGAGTTTGGGGGTTTTTTTTGTGTTTTGGTGAGAAGATTAATGTTCTCAGGTAAAGAGGCAATGCATATTCTGGTAAGTTTCAAACCATTGGGCATGGAATCAAGGAGTAAGAGTGCTGGTGTGTTTTCATGGTCACAGGAGGAATAAGGAGCAAGGTAGCTACACATGGAACAATTTTTCAAGTTTAAAGGATGGAAAGAATGCTAAGGAAGGAGAGGCAATTAAGAATCTCTCAATCAGCTTAACAGAGAAGAGTGAATGAGCTCTATCTAGGGGCAGTAAAGAATCCCTAGGTAACTGTCAAACACATATGAATTAGAGTAAATATGAGCCACAGGGAATTCATATTCATGTCTAGTTCAGTTCAGATGGAAAAACATAGAGAAATAGCAGAAATTGAGCCTAGAGTGCAATTAAACAAATTCTAAGCTAATCTTTCTTTCTGCTATTCAGATGGTGAAACAATGAAAACAGAGGTAAGAAGTACTTATTGAGTCATGTTGCAGCACAAGAATTCCATCATTCAGTCTCCAGAGACCATTAACAACACATCAGACAGTCATTCCTCCAATCTCTTTAACAATCTTTGATTAAATAAAAAGTATCAGACATAAAGTGCGAGTCTCTAATGAAAAGTTATCAATCGACCAACCCTTGAAACAATGCAGAGGGTGGTATATATAGGAAAAATTCTCCAAAATTGTTTATTACAGTTGTGACCCGAACAGGTCTGAAAGTAAAAGATTACTTTAACCTAAACCTATCAGGAATAAATGCAAGAAAATATCTATGGGATGCGCTGAGGGCAGCCGTATCAAAACTGAATTAAATGCGTTGTCCTTGCTGACTTGGTGCAGTGCCTCTACAATAACTGTGCATGGACTTCTGCTCCATTGTAGTTCGGTGGCTTTAAGTGCTTTAACCGTGATTTGAGAGATGGGATGGGCTTGCACCATCTGGTTTGACTTTGCTGGAGGCCATTCAATGCTGACTTGCTTTGGGAACTGAAGATTTCTATTAAACATTCAACTGATACTCTTTGCCGCTTCATCTTTCCTCCGATACTCTTTGACAAATGAATCGGGCCAGTTCTTTTCTTCCCTATGGGTCAAATCAAAACTTAATGGCCGCTGTTCGGCCTTCTGCTTCCTTTAGAACTGTATTTTGACCCCTTCTGCATGCCTCGCGAAGAAAAATGGGTCATTCGGCTCCTTTCGGGCTTGCTGGGGGCTGCGTAATGAGGGGTTTTCCATTTCGGCCCTTTTCTCGTAGCCAACGCTAATCACGCATGAAAAACTGCCTCGGAATTTGAATCCGGGCATCCTAAGCACGATTTTCGCCTTTCGCTCCAAAAATTGATGATGACGTCAGCGGGTGGGACCTAGTATGGCGGATTACATTAGCAGGATGACGTCAGCATGTACGGTGGGTGATGTGGCAGTGACACGGTGGCAGTGACATGGAAAGGGTGACTCAGCAGAAGGCTGATGCTGTGCAGATGACGTGGCGCGGTGATGAGGCATACACGTAGAACAGGACAAGTGACATGAGGCGCGCGCACAGAAGGCAGAAAGTGGTTTCATCGGACCGTTTTCTATACAGGAGTGGTATCTTTGAGAGCCCTTCCGATGCAATAAAAGGTGGAAAGGTGTCTTTGGTATGGCGGAGAAACTGCCTTGCCATCGGAAGCTAACGGTCGAGCAGTGTGGCGCTTCCGAAATCACCGAGAGCCATTGGATGGGGAGGGCCCGATCCGACGGTGGACGAAACAGGTGAATCAGCGGGGAAATAATGGATGGGCACGCGAATATTCAGATTTTGATATAGCGTGGCAGGGAGGGTAAAAACTTTGGAAATGCGGGTTTTCATGGGTTAGTTTAGGCAGGTGGGGGCATAACTTAACATCTAATCAAGCTTTTGAACTTTAATCTTTAGAAAAATACTGCGGAGGGGTAAAATGTGGGGTTTTAAGGGGTAAAGGGGCGGTAAAGGTTGTTATTCTGACCAGGTGTCATAGCAACTCCTGCTAGGACACAGATGGGTTAAAAACAACCCCAAATGGACTGTTTTCTCCTAGACTTAGGAGAATAGGGCTATAGTGCCAGGGAGGGGATATTTAATATATTTTTCGGGGATTTTTATACATAGTTTTAGTAGGGGAAGGGGAAGAATCTAGGGAGTTAGATAATAGAATTAGTAGTCAATATGGAGATGATGAGAAAGCGCTAAGGTAAGGAACCTTGGGCTATTTTGGGGGAATAGAACTTTGTAACAGAAGAATGGAAATCCTTGAGTGAGGCAAATCTTCAACAAGGCCAATGTTATAGAAGATGATGAAACTAAGAGGCTCAAGCATATCTTGATCTCTTCAAGGAAGTTAGTGAGTGATTTGGGGAATAAGAGGAAGGGGGAGTCAGTTATGTCCAGCTTGAGTTCCTCTAGATGAAAAACTGCATCATGACTATGATCTGAAAAGATATATCACTTTAGAAATACAAAATTGATCATGCATGAACATTCTGCAACCTCAAAAACTACCTACCCAGCCTACTTTCCTAGCATTTTTTCTTGTTTTTGGATTGGGTGCACTTAGACTTGCAGACCCAGCTTTACAATTTTTTCTTTTTTCTGTTCTCCTATCTAAGCCTACACTTATTTCTGCCAAGGACCCAAATTAAGCAGTTGGGCTCCTTTGATTTTCTACCTATCTACAAATCTGCCAAGATTAAGTTGTTTGGATAGATATCATTCTCTATATTGTAAAACAGGAAATTGAAACCTAGGGATACCAAGGTTAAGCTGTTTGGCCCTCCCTTTTATAGAACATTCTTTTAAAAATGGTTAAGTTATCAAAATTGGAATTCAACAGTGGCATTTGGACTGGCACACTTTCATAGTATCTTCTTTGACCTCTTTTGGAAATATGTAACCTTGCAGCATGAAATATGACATATTTGGCATGTAAAAATGTCAATCATGAAACATGAACACTTGTTGGAACAGGAGGCTAACACTCCTAACGGTGTTACAGCTCAACAACATGTAGACAAAATGGCAGACATCTATGAAATTCATGAGATGGATGTGGAGAACGTGGCAATAAGGCTCTTTGTAAAAACATTTGCAGGTGATGTGAGGAAATGGTTCAGAGGTTTGACAACTGCAAGTATCCCCACCTTAGCTGAGCTACAAAGATAATTTTTTAACAGGTTGGAAGTGAAAAAGAATCCCCTTCAAATTCTGGCCGAGTATGAGCAAATCAAAAGGAATGCAGGTGAGTCGGTCCAAGATTACTGTGTTAGATTTAATGCAGTCTATAATGACATCCCAGATCATCTAAAGCCACTTGTGGGACTAGCAATGATGAAGTTTTTGGATGGTTTCGATGCTTACATGGCGCAACAATTGAGAGAGAGAGAACCGGCTACAATGGAAGATATGCAGAACATTGCAGTCAGCGTTGAGGCTAACCTGCTGTCCAAAAGAGCAAGGGCGAAAGTAGAGAAGAAAACCACGGTGAAAGAAGAATCTTCCTCAATGGATCAGCTGCTCAGAAAGGTGGAGCAGATGCTTTAAAGAGTGAAAATTGACAAGCCTGAGCCACAGGTTAGGAATCCTAACTTTCGTGGCCAGTTGCAGCAGCCACAATATAGGATAAGACAAAGAGATCAGCGAAACAAGAGCAGGAAGCGCAGTAGCCCATACAGACACCTTTGCAGTAGAATTTTGTGCATGGACTGGAATTAGATGAGGAAGGGAATGTAATAGGTGAGGAAAATCACCTTTTCACTCCAGATGAGGTGCCTACTTACATCAACGAAGAAGAAGAATGTGCAGTAAATTCAGCTACACACCGAGACACTGATTTTATTCTAGCTAATGAAATCGTGTTGGAAGAAGAGTTAGAAGAATACCAAAGAGGCTATATGAATGTTCTATCCACCCAACAGTAGCGATATTCACTGAGGAATAGAGATATTCTGGTCAAAACAATTCAGAAAAAGAAGGAGGATGAAACAACAAAGAAGGATCCATCAGCTACACAAAGAAAGGGAAAGGAGGCAGTGGTCCTGGAGAGCAGCAAATTGAAATCAACAGAACAATCACAGCCATCAGACACATCAAAAGAGAAGGAAAGAAAAGAGATCTCGGTCAAAGAGGTAGAAAAAACTCCCGCTTTCAGCCTAGAGAATGAGATTTCTAAGCTAAAGGTATCCATCCCTTTGACTGAAATCATGAAAAACAACAGTTATAGAGGACAGATTTCCAAAATGTTGAACTTGGACCCAACATCCAACATGGTAAATGTGGAAGATGATCAACTTGAAATGATTTTTGGGCCAGCAACGAATGGCCAGTCTCCCGAGAGCGAGGTGCCACCCTTCTACATCATTTTACGATTGCATGACTTTGTGCTACACAATGCCATGTTCGATTCCAAAGCCTCTCATAATCTCATGCCCAAGTCTATCATGGATAAGCTTGGTTTGGATATCACCCGGCAATATCACGATCTCTATTCATTCAACTCCAGCAGAGTAAGGTGCATAGGGCTTATCAAAGACTTAGTTGTGAGTTTAGATCAGCTTCCTATGAAAAATGTGCTGATGGATGTAGTGGTAGCAGTCATTCCTCCAAGGTTTGGCATGCTTCTTTCCAGGTCTTGGGTGGCGTAATTAAAGGGGACACTACAGCTGGATTTCTCCTATGCAACAATCTTGGTGTTTGGACAAATGAGGAAACTATATCGGGAACAAAAGATGAAACATGATCACAAGCAAGGAGAAACCGATCAATCATCTTGTAAACTATGTACATAAAGATTTAGAGTCTTTTGTTTTGTGTTCAAATAGTTTAAATGAAATAGATAGTCAGATAGTAGAAGCAGATGACATTCCAGAGATAACAGAAAATTTTAGAGAGTTTTTGAAAAAAGAAAGACAAGAAAAGCAACAAAAGATTGGGCAAACAGTTGAGAACAATGGACAGCAAACAAACAATGGGCAGCAAAAGGATTTTCAGCACTTGCAAGAAGAAGAAGAAGGCTTATGGACCATGCATTTTGATGGAGTATTAGGGAATGATGGAGCTCGTATCGGCATTTGGGTACGTAGTCCTTTCTCCATCCCAAACAAAGTACCTAGCAACGTGAGAGTTTGCTCCTACAAGCTAGCCTTGAATGTTCCAATAATGAGGCTGAATATGAAGCTCTGATTGCTGGCTTGAAAATTCTTAGAAAGTTGAATGCAAAGAGGATTTCAATATATGGCGACTCCAAGTTAGTAATAAAACATGTCAGAGGTGAATATCAAGCAAAACATCCTCGGATGCGGGCCTATCGAAATGCAGTTTTGGACATATTGAAACTATTTTCAAAATACACCTTGACATGTGTGCCAAGAATCCAAAATAGTATTGCTGATGCTCTTGCCAAGGCAACAAGCAGCTTGAAGATCCCCATGAACTCCAGCAACAAATTTGAAATCCATGTCAAGCACCGTCTAGCCATTTCTGACAATCAGCGACATTGGCAAGTGTTCCATGATGATGAAGAGATTAAGGATTTTCTGCTCAACCAAGGCAAGTTCAAAGAAACCTTAATCAATGTGGAAAACGATGAAAGCAAAGGGAATGGTACAGAAGAAGTGCAGATCAATCAAATGGACGTATTATAGCTGAAGAATAACATCATTCCTAAAGGATTGATACCCCTTGAAGAACTTTTCGATTAGGATGATGTTGCCCGCAAGCCAACTTTGCAGCCCACGGAGAAAGGTGTAGAAGAAGTCAACATTGGTACAGCTGCAAATCCAAAATTGGTGAAATTGTCCAAAGCATTACTGCCAAAAATCAAGGACAAATATATCAGTTTGATGGCTTCATTTACAAATGTATTTGCTTGGGATTATTTTGATTTGAAGACCTATGATACAAATATCATTCAGCACACCATACCTATCAAGTCCAATCAAAAACCATTTAGAAAAATGCTGAGAAGGATCAATTCACAGTTGCTACCATCCATTGAAAAAGAGGTAAATAGGTTGTACAAGTCAGGTATCATTTTTCCCATCATATTTTCAGATTGGATTTCTAATTTGGTACCCTTAAGAAAGAAGACTGGTGAGATTCGCCTATGCATCGATTTCAGAAATCTAAACAAGGTCTCATTGAAGGACAACTATCCGTTGCCCAAGATGGACCATATACTTCAGCGAGTAGTGGGGTCATCTCGTATGTCGCTGCTTGATGGTTATTCCAAATATAACCAAATTTCTGTCCATGAAGATGATAGAGATAAGACAGCGTTCACAACTCCATGGGGAACATTTCACTATGCCAAAATGCCATTCGGTTTGAAAACTGCAGGTGCCACATTTCAGCGTGCAATGGACTTGGCATTTTCAAATGAGAAGGATGTGTTTTTGGTGATTTACTTTGATGACTTGATGGTGTTTTCAAAATCAGATGAAGAGCACATGCATCACCTAAAAATTGTCTTTCAAAAATGAAAGAAATATGGTTTATCGTTGAATCCTAAGAAGAGCTTGTTCGCCATGGAGGAAGGCAAATTACTTGGGCATATCATTTCAAAAGATGGCATCCACATAGATCTAGCATGTGTCCAAGCAATTCAGCAAATCGATCTGCCTAGGAACAAAAAGGAGATACAGTCATTCAATGGTAAGATGAATTTTCTACGTCTTTGTACCTAATCTTGCAGAACACTTGAAAGAAATGACCAACATGCTTAAGAAGGATAGCCAAGTGAAATGGATGGATGAGGCTGTAAAATCTTTCAACTTGGTCAAATTGGCCCTTTCTTCAGCTCCAGTTATAGTCAGCCCAGATTACACTCAAGATTTCATCTTGTTTTCATTCGCTTCTGAACACACTATGGCAGCAGTATTATTGCAGAAAAGGGATGATCATGAAAGACCCATTGCATTATTGAGTAGAGCTATAAGGGATGCAGCGTTAAAATACAACATCATTGAGAAACAAGCTCTAGCATTGGTGAAACCATTGAAGGATTTCCGGGTATACATTCTACACTCTCACATTCTGGCCTATGTTCCTAATACTACTATAAAATATTTTTTGGTGCAGACTGATCCGGAAGGGAGAAGAGGCAAATGGATCGCAGCCTTGCTAGAATATGATGTGGAGATAAAGCCTACAAAGCTGGTCAAAGGACAGGGGTTAGCGAAACTAATGGCTGAATCAAACTTACATGCATTAGACATAAATCTGATCACTGCCATGTCTGATGAGAATGAGGAATGAACTTTAGTTCAGGTATCCGAAATGTTTGCTTTGTCCCCATGGTATTCTGATATAATATATGTGCTGAAAAATCTATCACCACCGCCCGGCATGGCTAGAAACAAAGTGAGAACACTTAAATTGAAAGCTGCCAAGTTTTGTATTTTGAATTCAGCATTGTATTGGAAAGATCCCGGTGGCATTTTGTTAAACTATCTGGTGGAAGAGGAGGCAAAGAAAGCCATGGAAGATTTCCAGAGAGGAGAGTGTGGTGGTCATCTTTTTTGGAAATCAACAGGTAAAAAAATTTTGAGAGCAGGGTACTACTGGCCTACTTTGTTTACTGATGTGCATAAGATGGTAAAGCGCTGTCATAAGTGTCAAATTTTCGAAGGAAAACAGAAATTACAGCCTTTGCCACTCAAGCCTATCGAAGTGAGCGCTCCTTTCCAGCAGTGGGGGTTGGATTTCATTGGGGAACTTCATCCTGCATCTTCCGGACAACATAGATGGATCCTTACAGCCACAAACTACTTCACAAAATGGATTGAGGCAACACCTACTAGACAAGTGACAGACACGGTAATCATTTCATTTCTCGAAAATAACATCTTGTCTCGCTTTGGTTGTCCAAACAAAATAATCACCGATAATGCAGCAACTTTCAAATCGAAAATGATGGTAGAATTTTGTCATAAATATCACATCATTTTGGGTCATTCAACTGCCTATCATCCACAAGGAAATGGATTGGCTGAATCTTCGAATAAATCTTTGGTCAAAATCATCAAGAAGCTGCCGGAAATTAATAAGAAGAGCTGGAACAAGAGGTTGGTTCATGCACTTTGGGCAGATCGAATCAGTCAGAAAAAGTCTATTGGTATGTCACCGTTTGAGTTGGTTTATGGAGTAGACGCAGTATTCCAAGCCACCCTTGCTGCCCCGGTGGTCAGACTTCTTCAGGAGGCAGGCAGTGAGGAAGATCCCATGCAGAGAAGGCTGAATCAAATGATCCACTTGCAGCAAACAAGAGAAGAGGTTTTCCAAAACACATCCAAGTTGCAGGAGAAGATAAAGAAAATCTATGACAGAAAAGCTAAAGCGGACAAATCTCAGTTGGATGATGTGGTGTTGAAGTGGGATGCATGGAATGAAGAGAAAGGCAAGCATAGAAAGTTCGAAAATCTGTGGAAGGGTCCTTTCAAAATTGCAGCATATAGCAGTCAAAATGCCTTTCTTATGAAGGAAATGAACGGGGAAGATAGTCCTGGAGGGCCGATCAATGGTCAGCTACTCAAGCGGTATCATTGTTGATCTATCAATGATGCTTCCACTGTCATTGTAAATACCATTTTTATTCCAGTTTGGTTTCAGTATGTACAGTCAGTTTTTGAGTTATTCCAATTGTCAAGTTTGAGTCAATTTCTTGGTTACTTCAGTTTTGTAAATAAGTCAGAGTCTTGTGCTGTTTATCAAATGATGACTCCGTAGCCCAATGGACCAAGAGGCACTGTCTAACTCCTCCAGAGATCTACTGTTCTTGGCACCTCCAAGGAGCTACCATCCCCCATTGGAGCCAATGTTAGAGTCGGTCTGGTCAGCCCTCCGTCAGAGATCAAAGCTCTTTGTGCATTTCAATTTTAGGTGTCCCGCTTCATTCACTCAGTTGCATTTCGCTAGGGACATGTCATGATATGACGGAGAAAGTCATGATGCTCATTTTCCCTCATGCCTAGCCTCTGCTGGTTCAGGTCTTGGTCCAAAATCAATCAAAGTCATGATAGTCAAGGTTTGGTCCCATTTCAGGATAGACTCGTTTTTTATGGTTTGAGTCTAGAAATTCACCAGTTTGGTCCCTGAAAAACATGTCCATAAACAAGCCACGCAGGCTAGAGGGAGATATTATACACCTACAGTGCAGAAAGCTTCATCATCACCGCAAGAGACATCGACTCTTCTTCAAAACTTCGTTTTGAAGAAAAGTCAAACAAGGTCAACTACGACAAAATTTTCCAAAAATCGACAATTGACATTTTCAGATGCAGTCAAGGATTTCAAAGCCAGATGCTCCGTCATATAGTCCCTACAAATATGTGCCAAAGATTTCATCATTTGAGCCAAAATTTCAAGGAAAAAGTGAAAATCAGTGTGTTTAAAGGTCAATGAAAAAGTGCAAAACACAAACATTAGAAAATGGGTTTACAAGGAAGAAAAAATCAAATCCATCTCCTCCAAGCCTATATATACTTGTTTTTGCCCAAATCAAATGGCATTGAGCTCTTGCATGACTTGGAGAATTACATTTGCAAAGGCGAAGTTGATATTGGGAGAATTTGAGTGAGGGAGAGCCGGTTTCAGTGAGCGTGGCTCATACACCAGGTCGCGCGGTGCACACACAGTGTGCGACGCACTGGCAGCCGGCTTGCAGTGGAAAATTTACAACGGCACGACGCATATAAGACACACGACGCACTAGGAGGAGCACGCGACACACACAGTCCAGTGGCCCAAAAACAGTGCCAAAACACTTCAACAGTTGGGAAAAGTGATCAAATCGACAGGTAGGCCTTGTGACATCCCCGCCCATCAAATTTTTGTCAAGAATATGCTATTTGTGAAGAGGTTGAATGAGATCCAAAACATATTGGTCATCAATGCCAATCATCCTCAAATCAAGAATGATAATGGGGGTTTGTAAATTTGAAGAATCCACCAAGGTTTTGTTTCCCCTGTCCTTTTCCTCTCACTCCTCATTGTTTTCACCTCCATATCCCCCATATCTCTAAGAAAACCCCTTAAAGACCTCCACTAAGACCCATCCCCTATTTTTCGAAGCAGATTGTGTTGTTTGACTGTGCGCGGCACACACACAAGGTGGCATTACGCACTCAAGGCGCACGGTGCACTGGGAGCCCGGCCACAATGTTAATATTACACTGGCGCGATGCATACCCGGCGCGTGGCGCACTGGGAAAAGCATGCAATGCATAGGCCTGTGAGCCTAAAAAACCACCAAATCGCCCAGATTCTTATGTATGGCCCTCATATTTGGAGAAGTAGCCCTAATACCTTCATCATTGGCATTTAATTCAAAGAGAAACATGTTATGGTGGCCATGAAATTGAAAAGCAATTTTTTTTTTAAGCAAATACAAAATGACACAAAGAGGGACAAGGAGCTAGGTTTTTTCTACAGTAACATAATGGCTTGACATACTCTTATCCTATCTCTATCTGCCAAATTCTCCTGGAGCAAGTTTTCCTAATAGCTACCCTAGCTACAGTGCGGTCCTATACCTTTTTCCCCTTTACTCATATAGCTCAAAAGTTCCTTAACCCTACCCCATCAAAATCACACCCTAAACACTCCCAAATCCCTGATAAATTTCCCCTTTAAACCGTTATTCCCCTTTTCATCATTCCCCTCCTAACACTACCCTGTTTCATTGTCCCCTTGGTAACAAATTTTTAGAGCATTCATCAGTGTCATTGGATTCAGAGGGCAGCGAAGAAATTCAGGGTACAAGCGGCAGAAATGGCATTAGAAGTCTCATCAAACTATGAGGGGAAACTCACAGTGACACAGCTTCAGGAGAACAGGCTCCCCAGAGACCTAGGAGTGGTAGACATGTCAGGGATGAACCAAACACCCTCACTGAGTTGCAGGCATGCCCTCTTGCTATGTCTTGTTTCCAGCACTTGGCATGTTTCAAATTTTGTCAGAGGGTGGTGTTGTAGGGAAAAGTATCCGATTCGGATGACCCTATCCCACTCTAAGGGTGATAGTACCTCAGCAACAACTGTAAAGGAAACTACTGAAGGTTTACTTCTTTATGAAAGAAAAAGAGAATGAAAGAATGCACTAACCGTTGCCTTGCGCTTAATGTCGAATCCAAACTCTTCTCTATGGCTGCTTGCTCCTAGCTCCTTGCTCTATTTCCGGCCCAGCTACAATGAGATCCTGCAAAATAGCAAAGAAGGAAACTACAAGCAACATGCAATCATAACTGATTCAAGGATTAGTGTAAATCAAATATACAATTATCACAATATATCATTGAAACAAGAGCATATAGAAGAACCTCAATAGCTTTTATTAATGAAGAAGTAAAGGTTCTGAGAGTGTTACAACCTTTGAAGGCCCCAATCCAGCAACACCTCCCAGCAGAAAGAATTTCTCCTCTTCACCTCCCTCAAGCAATCACCCAATAGCTCTATAGTGAAACCAACAGCATAGCATTACTTTGCACAAAATTCCAGCCTCCTGAGCTCATAGGAGAGAGCTCAATATATAGAAGAATTGAGAAAGGATGAGTCAGCTTGCAACTGATGTGTAGCTGCCTTGTGTCCTCTCTCTCTTCAGTTGATCTTCAGTTCTTGAGTCCACTTGGTGAACTTTGCTTCCACTTGGAGAAACAGAGCCTCTGACTCATCACAAGGCGAAATCTCTGATCCAAGTGTCATTTTTGGAAGATTCCAGAGAAATGACTCAGTGTGCCACTTGTCCCATCTCGCTCAGCGCAGGTGGCCTTTGTTCCACTTGCTTTGCAACGCAGGTACACCATGGAGCAGCTGAGTTTCAGCGCAGAAGCCTAGTGGAGCACCTGCTTTGATTTCAGGATTGCTTGTTTTTGAGTGTTTTCAGGTGGAGAACTGATCTGAGAGCTGTTGGTTTGCTGACCTTGTTCCTCTAGGGGTAGGAACATCATGTTTAGGGAACTTTGGATCCCTTGGATTATTGACAATTCATGCCTGTTGCTGTAAGGCACAAAATTGTCTATAACAGATGCCCCCTAAAGTATGAGGTCGTTTATCGGGTGAAATGCTTTATTGAGAGGATCCGAAGTTCATTCAATCTGTTGAGAAGTGTCCTGTAATAAGATACAATACAATACATTATTTTTCATACATTTTCATGATCTAGCTGAGGCGGGCATTCCCATGCTCAGCTTTATAAATACATTTTGGTACATAGAACAGACGATCGTCTGATTGTAGACCAATAATTATCTGCTGAAATTATCATCCTTTGAGAAGGATGATCATCTGCTGTAATGATGTACATATCAAATGTTTTTATGTCCTAAATATATATCGCAGCCCGGATGGATGAAACTAGATCCGGGGTCTTCAATCTCTTCCGATCTTCACTCGATGTACAAGTCGATCCATGTGAGAATTTCTTGAAGTCGAACATGGAAAGACATCGCTTGATTACCGGTCAATGATGTAAACCGTTAACAAGCGCGAGAGGAATCACCGATAAGGATGATGACCCTCAAGGTACGGTCAGTACAATTCACATGGTGGGAATAAAGGACTTGGCGTCGACCACCATGCAAAATCTTCTGGTCGAAGGTCATTGATGTATACCTGTCGCCGGAAGTGAGAAACTTGCCATTGAGGCATGAAAGCTCCAAAGTACTGAAGGGGGTGTTCCTAGATCAACTCCTTGGATAATGAGCTGATGTCGACAAGGAGCGATCCGTCAAAGGAGGGCCTTAATGAATCCCACATCAGTGACACGGAACGGAGCTAGTGATTGTGATGAGGTGAAAACAAACTGTGATGTATGATTCAGGGTGGCGGTCATGAAATGGATGAAGGACAATGTATGGTAGTGGATGGGACACGGTTGACTCTTTGCAGAACAACATCTCTTGAACATATAACGACACTGATGTGATGGATCGGTAGCATTACCCCAAATGTGGATGGTGTGGCGAGGACCATGGTGATGAGACCGGTGAATGAAACAACCCAACCCGATGTGATACGGAGGACAAAGTGTCATGTTCAAGAGCGACTTGCTACCATTAAAGCTGTGAGGTTCTCCCAATTTTTCCCCAGTCATTACTGACCAGTACCTCTTTATTTTTGTCAAGCTTGAGGAGGATAACATATGCTTGTTCTATAACCTGCCCTTCGGGCAAGCCCATCGCTATGTTTTAACGAGCCTAGCGATAGGGAAACTCGTTCTCGTCTAAAGACAAGTTTGTCGCTATTTAGTCATTTTAACGAGTCTAACGACAAGGAAAACTCGGTCCTTTTCATTTTTAGAGAGTCTGAAAAGGTACGGAAAGTTAACTCCAAAATTCCTTTTTCGTCATCTAATCCCTTAAGTCCGAAAAAGTATAAAACAATACAGAAGGGATGAATTTTCGATTTCTTTAACGAGCCGAACAAAACAAGCGCTCGATCTTTTTGTGCAATAATCCCTCAGGTCCAAAAAGATTAAAATCTAGAGGAGGGATAGCTCTTCCGGTCCTTTTAACGAGCTGGAAGGCCAAAACTCGGCAAACTTTTCATATTTTACGAGTCAGTGAAAAGAGCTCAAAGAAGACTCGTCTTTTGAGGAACGAGTGATAAACAGGGATAGCAGCAGATTCCAGGTACAGGTTGGAATTTTCCAATCACGGCAGTGTCACAAGGATGGCTAAGTGAAATCACTCTTCGTAGCTATTCCTCAAAATGGGTAAACAAACATATGGAGATGAACGATTGGCCAAATGAACGGATGGAGGTGATGGCATATAAACATGACCAAGGGCTTTTAATATGGCTGTCAAGGGTTACATTTCTCAAGGTTATTTACCGGTTCATTTTTTCTGGGTGAGATTGAACTGTAGGGGAAGATTGCTCACAACTTATGTTTATTTTTTAACGAGCATGAACTATGTATTAAAACTGCTCGGATTCTTGCGTTTATTTTTTTAACGAGCATGAACATTGCTAAAACTGCTCGATGATGCCCCCAGCATAATAATGCAGGCGAGGCATATGCCCCCTAAACTTTAAGGGGATATTTCATTTTTTAATGAGGTTGACATCGTAAAGAACTGTCCTCTTGACTTCTTATTTCATTTTTTAACGAGGTTGACATGATATAAGAACTATCCTCGTAACTTTTAGATCCATTAAAAATAGAAGGCTTCATATTCCGTTGCACCCATCTCCGTAAGATTACTTGGCGGTGGTGGGGCAAAAGTGCCCATTAAAGAAGGGCCTTTTAGGAAAATTACTCCGATATATTGGAGAGGATGATTGCCTCCATGGATCGTTGGAATGCTTCTCGTGTTGGATGGCGGCACAACTTCTGTCGAAGTTGTTGTCGAACTGCCTGGTCGACCTTTTCTCTCGCCATTCAACGACTGTGGATTCCCATGGCTTTTGTTTAATGTTGAATTTAAAGCATCATCTTGGCGCTTAAAACTTGACAACATCATAACTTGTGATGGGGAAGCATTTCCACTATCAACCAGATTCTGACTTGGGTCGGGAAATGGATCAGTTAACACGGCTGGAGTGTGTGGATTCTTTACGAATCTTTTAAACTCAGCTTTGTACGGGCAATCTGCCGTCCAATGATCATCGTCACATATGTGACATCTCCTAGGTGGTTTCTCCTTTCTACGAGGAGTTTTTCGAGGAGATGACTTTCTTTGATCTTTCTTCCCTTCGTTTTGATTCTTCTTGCTTCCTGGTTGATTGGTTTCTTTGCCCTTATCTGTCGATACGGCATTTACTTCCGAAGCAAGAACTTCTTCATGCGCATTTTGATTCGAATCCTTACGGGCCTTCTTTTGATTGGTCCTTTTCGGATTCGTGTTTGCCGTGCCAATCACGCCATCGCCGGCATGAGAGTCACTATTTGATTTAGGAGGAGGAGGGATTGAAAACTCTGGTCTAGGGGCGTCCAGTATTTTGTCATAGAGCGTGACGGACTGAGTATATACTAAGTTCAAATATTGTGCACGAGCGATAACCTGCTCTTCTGTTACGACTCCCCCCTTTGCCACATCTTCCGTTATGGCCGGAAGTAACGACTTTATAAACCACTCAGCTAAAAGCTGATCAGGAACGTATGTTTTAACCATTCTTCGTCGACGTCGCCACTCATGTATATGATCTGATATATGAGTTGCAGTTGTCTGTTTGAAGTTAGTCAATATCTCTGTTCCCGTTTCATACCTTATTGGTAATTGAAAATGGGTTAAGAATGTCGTGGCAAGGGAGCTAAAATTGTTGAACGAAGCTCTAGGCAATTCTATATACCATTTTGCCGCTGGACCTGTCAATGTCCTCTGAAAGAGGCGAAGCCTTATCGAATCGTCATTTAAAGTGTTCGACGAACACCATAGATGAAATGTCATCACATGATTCGACGGGTCTTCACCTGGATTTCCATTGAATTTAGGAATGTCGGATGGAAGTTTGTGTGGAATCACTGGCCACCATGGGGCGTAAGCAATTGGATCATTGGTTAACCGATGTAAATCGGGCAACTCTAAAGTCGCCACGAATGGTAACTGTTGATTCAAGTTAGGTGAAGCGTAACCAGGATACGATGGAATCGCCTGAACAGTTGGTCTTTGCATACCAGCATAATGGAATTGATGTTGGTATGATTGATACGGTTGATGGACTTGACCACTATAAAGTGGTTGATTTTGACCATTTTGGATATATGGTTGTCCCGTATTCGCAAAGATTTGCTATTCAGAACCCTGGTACACTTGTTGGAATTGTGGCTGTTGGTATTGCACTATCCACGGTTGCGACACCATGGGTTGTTGCACTGTACTAACCATTGGACCAAGATGTGGGGTAGTTGTACCCGATTGTACTTGTGTTGCCCCACCAGTAGGCGATTATGGTTGGGTCGCAGGGTCAAGGGGCTGTTGCATGAGAACCTGAGAAATCTGAGGTTGACATACAACAGGCATCGTTTGAACTTGCGACACGGTTACAATAGCCGGTGTAGTTGGGATGTTCATCACAGGTACACACTATTGCATAGAATATACAACTCTTGGTGGCTGGGATAGCATAGGTACCCAACTACTCGCTGCAATTCCACCATAACTTGAATAAGGTTGAGAACTCCCATATGGGTACCCTCCCGGAGGGGGTAATGAAAGGGCATACTGCCCCCCATACGGTGGTAATCCAAAACTCAAGGCAATTGATTGTCCTGGAGGACTGGATGGCCTAATTAGATTCCCAAAAGGGTCAATTTGATGAGTCTCACCATAAGAGTTACCAGACATTACTCCGGAACAAACAGGAACAGACCATACTGTCGAGATAGTCTCTTGGTGGACTCCTTCTAGCGACTGAGAGCTAGTTGGGACAGATGGTATGCCGGCGAACATTGTTGGATTTGCAGCAGGTAATTCTGCTGTCGCCGTGTCATTTGACACAATCCTAGATGTCGACGGTTGTTCAGACATTTTTAGTCTATCCAATTGATTGCCTAGTGATTCTACAGGAATTTCCACTGGTGATGGACAAACTTCTGTCGTAGCAGGAAATAGAGTGACCCCTACTCCAAAATGAGTTGGAGTGGATACTTGCGGTTCCTCTATAATTTCCTCTATCGCAATCAGACCAGGTGGAAGAGGAAGACCGTCAGGTTCGTAATAGATTTCCGGTGCCGAAGAAGGGGTTGTATCAACAGCGACAGATGTTTGAGGAACAAAACTCTCTGGACCAGTTACAGATGGAACTGGTTTAGTTATACAAGTATTTGCCCCCAGACTAGGATCAGTATTACCGTCCTTCTGTGGCGGTTGAACTTCTTCTATGGAGGCAGGGTTTCCGGAAATGTGTGGAGTAACCAGAATCTCAGATGTTGTTGGAACACTTGTTCTAACTTTTAAAGGAGATTTTGAACTGGTTCGACGAGCTCGCTTTGTCCGGACTGTTTTCGATTCCGGAGACAAAGACGGTTGACTCGCAAGCCTCCGAGAACGACGGATATTCAATTGACTTTCTTCCACGATTGCGGATTACTCGATCAACCAAAATATAAAGGGGAAAATTTGTGTTTCCGATTTGAATGAATTTTATTAGACGCTTTTAAACATAACTTTGTTTTTTCATGTTTTAAGAGTCGAGAAAAAGCTAAAGATGACTCTAGTCTCCTTCGATGTATTAACGAGCCCGAAGTGACAAATGCTCGGTTGGACCTTTTCAGTTATAGAGTTTGAAAAGGGCCAAAAGAAACTGCTCTGGATATCTAGGCAGAGGGTGTGCCAAACCTTTCGCGAAACCACAGAATACGTTTTACGGTACGGGTGGTCGATCTTCGTGAATGCTGTGTTCACTGCATCGCGATCAGTAGGGCGGCCGACACGGCTTCCTATGGATAAAGGCTTTGTTCCTATAGGGGTCTCCCAATATATACGCGACGGTACGTGGGAGCACAAGTCCGTATTAGTGCCACCGACTCTCAGGAGGAATCACCCACCTTCGTAGAGATCGACAGTCACTATGTTTAACGACGCCGGAACACGTCTCTACCTAGACCTCTATGTGTTTGCGTTATGTTTCAAATGCGTTGTTAGGTTCATTCAGTATATTTTAAGTTGATCTTTTTTAAAGTTTTCCTTTCAAGGTTCACCACAAGATGTATATGAACAATTCCTAAATGCAGCCTAAGATGAGAAGCAAGCTTTTTCAAATCTTTTTGACTCATGAAAATCTTAACTACTGAGGGAGAAGAAAGGCAAATCTTTTCACACAGTTCATACAGCACAAACTAATGCACTTTCTCCTAAATCATCATGCAAACTTTTTTAAATGCAAAATGCACAATGCATGTATTTTCTTTTCCCTTTCTTAATGTTGATGTATTACAGAAAGAAAGTTGTTATATAACTTTGATTTCGATTTAAAGCGAAAACAAACAAGTTTTTTCCAAAATCAAAAGACACCTTAAGATTCACTTGTTTAATCACTGGAAATACATGAAATCAAACCATAATGACGAAAGCAAAATGACTGATCAGCTATGGACAGCAAACAAGCTAACTCTTTAGACCAGCAAAATGCCTAACACAGGTTCAGATCTAAGAGGCCAAAGCAAGACTAGTTTACTCTTCGTTATGGGAAATTGTAAATGAAGTAAGAAATACAAAGAACAAGTACAATTTCGTTATATAACAGAAGCTGAATGATGGAAAGTAATGTTGGTTTCAGAACTGGTACAAGACTGGTAACTGGCTGCAAAACCTATAATGAAAACAGGCAAGAAAAAGGGAGGAAACCCCAACTGCACTAGGCAAAATTGGGCCAACGCAGGTGCTGCTCAGCCAGTCTGGCTCTCAGCGCAGGTAGCCCCTTCGGGACCTGCGTTGCAAAGCAGGTAGCCTGTGTACTACCTGCTTTGGAAAACGAAAGTTGCGTTTTCACAGTTTCCGGGTCACAATTTTCTCAAAAATGCACAGTTTTTGCTCAAATCAGAAGCAATCAGTCAAGCACACTCAAAGGGATGATTAGGAAGATGAAAAGCTATCACTAAGAGCTTACAAGGATCCTTGTAGATCAGCTCTTCAAATCATGAACATGCTCAGAAATGAGCTAGAGTAGCTGCCCTCTACTTCGCTTTTGATATAGTCAAAAGCTTTTCGATTTGGTACTCTTTTGTTCAGGAAATGAATAGCAAAATACTACAAACAATCAAACAGATACGATCCCCAGCGGAGTCGCCAGTTTGTTGTAGGGAAAAGTATCCGATTCGGATGACCCTATCCCACTCTAAGGGTGATAGTACCTCAGCAACAACTGTAAAGGAAACTACTGAAGGTTTACTTCTTTATGAAAGCAAAAGAGAATGAAAGAACGCACTAACCGTTGCCTTGCGCTTAATGTCGAATCCAAACTCCTCTCTATGGCTGCTTGCTCCCAGCTCCTTCCTCTATTGCTGGCCCAGCTGCAATGAGATCCTGCAAAATAGCAAAGAAGGAAACTACAAGCAACATGCAATCATAACTGATTCAAGGATTAGTGTAAATCAAATATACAATTATCACAATATATCATTGAAACAAGAGCATATAGAAGAACCTCAATAGCTTTTATTAATGAAGAAGTAAAGGTTCTGAGAGTGTTACAACCTTTGAAGGCCCCAATCCAGCAACACCTCCCAGCAGAAAGAATTTCTCCTCTTCACCTCCCTCAAGCAATCACCCAATAGCTCTATAGTGAAACCAACAGCATAGCATTACTTTGCACAAAATTCCAGCCTCCTGAGCTCATAGGAGAGAGCTCAATATATAGAAGAATTGAGAAAGGATGAGTCAGCTTGCAACTGATGTGTAGCTGCCTTGTGTCCTCTCTCTCTTCAGTTGATCTTCAGTTCTTGAGTCCACTTGGTGAACTTTGATTCCACTTGGAGAAACAGAGCCTCTGACTCATCACAAGGCGAAATCCCTGATCCAAGTGTCATTTTTGGAAGATTCCAGAGCAATGACTCAGTGTGCCACTTGTCCCATCTCGCTCAGCGCAGGTGGCCTTTGTTCCACTTGCTTTGCAACGCAGGTACACCATGGAGTAGCTGAGTTTCAGCGCAGAAGCCTAGTGGAGCACCTGCTTTGATTTCAGGATTGCTTGTTTTTGAGTGTTTTCAGGTGGAGAACTGATCTGAGAGCTGTTGGTTTGCTGACCTTGTTCCTCTAGGGGTAGGAACATCATGTTTAGGGAACTTTGGATCCCTTGGATTATTGACAATTCATGCCTGTTGCTGTAAGGCACAAAATTGTCTATAACAGGTGGTAAATGTCAAAATTCATCATGAGTTGGCCCACCGTTTTGCACTTCACCTACATGGAGGACTGTCTATCTTGGCAGGCATCACTTTCACATTGACACCCGAAACCATATAAGTGGCAACAGGCATACCGAATGTTGGAGAATAATGGCACAAGAATATGAAGGTGGAGAGGGAACTTTATGAGACTTACATAGAGGCCAGTTGTTTGAGTCAGCTCACGAGAGTTTTCCCACTCAGATTTCTGAGAGATGATTATGCTCCGCTCATGAGATTGATCATGAAATACTTCAGTTGTGAGGGGAGGTTTTCTCATGTTTATGCTTATCACATCAGGTTACTCATACACTTCACCAGGGTGTGTATGATGAACCTCCCATTTTTCATTTGTGGAAACATAGAAAGGATGAGAAAGCTCAGTAGCACAAGACCCCTCGGTAGTAGCTCAATAGTATATATCACTTTGCTCTCATCTAGATTTTGGTGGATCATCAGTTGGGATTGCAGGGCATTGCTTGGGAGGACTTCATCTCCCGTGACTTCTTCAGCGCCCCACAGGTAGTATCAGAGGTAAAAAATGAGACAGGTGGTCCTTCTCATTAGCATGAGTGTCATGAGACCATTGTGGTGCCATTTTCCATCACATATCAAAGAGGCTATCCAAAAGGCACCAAGCCTTTGTTTGCAGCAGCAAAGCGAGTGTTATCTCCACCCAGGGTGGAAGGGGCCTTGCTTCCTACATCGGTAATGTAGGTACGGGACAAGGGAAAGAAACCGAAGCATGAGGGGGGGCCTTCAGGTGTGCCACCAGGTAAACAAGAGACCAGACTCATTCTCCTTCGGGATGATGATGATACAGATACACGTCCACAAAATGCACAGCTAAAAGAGATCTTCCAGGAGCAAGAGACAGAGATTCACTCCTTGACACTCAAGTTGGAGATGGCCAAGTGGAACATCAAGTATTTGGAGTAGAGGAACAAACAGCTGGAAGACCAACATGTGATCATGGAGCTGCAAAACATCCGTGAGGATCCCCTAACTGCCCAATAGAGGAGGATTGAATTCACTTCATTAGAGCGAAAGGTTATGGATGATTGTGAGTCTGTTCTCGAGAGAGTCAACATGCACCTAGACAAAATTTTGAACAAGGCCGACAAAGACAACACACTGCTATGACACATGGCTCGTCATTACAGGGCACGGAACTTGAGTTTCAGAACCCGAATAAGGAGTTTGAAAGCAAAATTGAGGAAAGCCACAAGAAAGGAAAAATGGGTGAAAGAGCAAGACAGGTTTAGAATCTTGGCTGAGGCTTCCTTGGCTCAGCATGGCACTTCATAGAGAGCCCCAAGCCCAAATTTCGAAAAATTTGGGGCAATTTTGTGTTTTTGGTAATTTTTTGGTCAAAAAACAGGGTTTTTCTCCCTGCTAAAATTCTAGAGCTCTAAATGAGGAATGGCTTACATATTTGGATTTAGCATCGAAAAATACATCTACTGGTGTCTGGGCAAGAAATTTTGATAAATTTTGGGTCTCCTAAAGGTAAAAAAAACACCCAAAAATGGCCTCTCTGCCACATTTTGGACACACAGAAAGCAGTCTTGGGAGAATGAAGTTTTGGAGGGGAAAATGAGCTTCAAATTCCGAAATTCTAGTGGGGTTAGAAAGTAGACAGGCCAATCGTTCCAAAAAGCCCACTTGGGCATATTTTGGACACATGAAAGTGCCCCAAAACAGGCCCCAAACTAGTGCGACACACAGAGAAAAGCGCACGGCGCACAGAGGAAATTTTTCCCAGTTTGCTCCCGTTTCGCGAAATTTTGGGTTGCGACTTCTCCAAGTGGGAACGGTCATCCACTCTTTGGTTTTTCAGCACAAAAGGCGGCTTTTGAAGAGTTTCCTCTCCAATTGGGCATCTATCCAAGTGACAAAGAATGCAAAGCGTCAGCACACACCAAATGTCATGCTTGAGAGCGTTGCACCTGTAGCTGATGGTTGGCTCTCCATTTCTATTTCGAAATGATTTGAGTAACTTCCCAACCCCTGGGTATTCCATCTCTTCTCCACACATTCTATGTATTGTATACATTTTATTTGTAAAGGCTTGGCTGGCTTGTAACTTCTGGGAGACTGTGGGAAAGAAACTTTGTTTTTGATTTGTATATTTTTACAGAGAATTAATGAAAGCCAGCAGCTCTGTTTCATGAGATTCCTGTGGTTGTAAGTGTAGCAAGTGTGTCTCTTATGTTTCATATATATCTTGTTATGTTCCATATTTCATTTCTTATTCATTTATGGTGATATTTTTCGAATGAGATTAGGTAGAATTCAATTTTATTGCTCTACTTGTGGGAAACTTTCATGTACAGTGTTCATTCTTCTGTTGAAAAGGATTCATGTTGCCCATGCCCTTTTCACCTTCTCAATCAATCTCCCCATTCTGCCATATCTTAAAACTAAAATTGCTATACTTTCCACCTACGTTGCCTCACGAAATAATCTGCGCCTTTATGTTAAGTTCTCTGTTCATTGAGGTCCAGTGGTCCCACAACATCCCAGAAACACAGTCATTCATAAAAATCCCTCTTTATGTTCATTTTCACTTACTAGCCTAAGATAAATTGTTTGTTGGAAAGTCATCTCAGTTCTTTTCGTTCATCTATTCACTGAGTGTGACTCGGAGAGAACCCTCTCCTGTTCTGGCAGGGTTAGCTACGAGACTGAGCATGGTTTGTGGTTACCCTAATTTTTGCCTTTCTTCAGCCTCAGGTAGATTTAGGTGCTAACACCTTTGAGGCTACCCCTATGGGGAATCTTCATCAATACATAACCTTTCTTCCTTGGATACTTGTAGAGTTCTTTGGATGCTATAAGGGTTTATTAAATCAAGTTTTCTTCCCATTCTTAAACAGGCTACTCCAATGGCCTTCGACAATAGGCAAGGTCCTTCAAGGTGTGATTATAATGTTACATGGACCATCCCTCAAACACTCTAAAGTAGAAAATTTCATTATACATATAGGAGCTTTGAAGGGTTATCCTGTGTGTTCAAACATAACACGAATCAGTTAAATTAAGATACATAGGATGATATTTTGCAAACTTGAATGTTAAAGCTTTGAATGTATGATGGATGAGAGATATTGCAAGCATGAGAAAGAAAACTTCAACAAAATGGGTTTTGTAAAAAATATAAAAGAGGCTTCCAGATGGTTTTGCAAATAAAAATAATGAAGATGTTTCAAATGTATTTTCTTAAAAATGATTTTAATGAAAAATATGAAATTTTGAATTTTCAATGCTGGATGCATAAGCATTCCTTTGAACATTCAAGCAGATTAATTGAAAATGGCATTGATATGCAATGAAAATCTAGTATGATGACATAATGAATGGGACTAAAAATATCCATGAAATGGTTTCGAGAATTCAAACATGAAGATGCAATGTAGGGGATGAAAACTCGGTAAATCATGGCTTTAATAGATGCCTAAATAGATAAATGTATAATATGGGAATGCAAAGCTTTAATGATGCATGAATGAAGCGACATTCCTACCAACCATAATGCATGAAAATAATGAAACTCAAGATGAAGTGACATAAGAAACCATGCCCCCCAATGATATCTAGGTAACCTAAGGATTTAACCAATACACGAGACACGAATACTTGTTAAAACCTTGAAAAGCATAGGGGGATCCAAGATTTGGGTATTCAGGCTGAAAATTTTGGGGGTTATTGTAGTGGCTACAACACTACTTTTGGATCTGTTCAATCAATAAATTTCCTATATTGTTGAGTTTCATTTGAGTTTTATAATAGCTTTCAAAATAGTTCTAGCAAGATATTATTATCTTGTTAATATTCAGGATATAACTAGTATAAGTAGAAGAAGTTTCTTCTCGTTCCAAAGCATAGAGCTAGTTGATATGATAAAGCCATTTAAGATATTTGAAGTTATTTGTAAACTATACCCTCTCCAAAAACATCATAACGATTTTTTCAACCTCATAATCATAAAGTTTATTTAGTTAGTTATTTAATTATTTTTTCTAGATTAATAAAGTTATTCTAGAATGTATTATTTCTAGAATAATAAAGTGAATTCTAGAAGTTTTGTATTTCCTAGACAATAGAGTGGCCTTGTCAAAATTATTATCCTTGAGTTGTTGATCAAGGAAACATAACATTTTGATATGTTATTAACGAGTGATTTGAATTTTTAAATCCAATATATGCTTCCATGATGATTCTCTACCAAAACCATGTAGCTATCATAGGATTCCTCCTAGACTCCCAATCACCATCCTAATCTAGTTGAAATCAATACCAACACACTCACAAGAACTAGCCATACAGAAAATTCCATATGTCCAACAATTTCCCCCTTTGGCATTGATGGAAACACCATAATATCCCCATGAAATTAGGCATGGTCTTCTCGGATTCCCCAGTAATATGTTCCCCCTTTGGAATCAATGGAAAATAATACTTATTGAATACTCCCCATAAACCGCTGCAGCCTACTCTTCCATTAATATTTGATGTTGAGTAGCTTCCAACACCTAACAAAATGGAATCATTTGGAGGGAATCACAACTCCTATTTTTTGCCTGAGATATTCAAAGGGTTCTCTTTCCAGTGGCTTAGTAAAGATATTTTCAATTTGGTCTTTAGTGGCCACATATTCAAGTCTGACAACATTGGTTGCAACTTATTCCCTTAAGAAATGGAACTTGATAGGAATATTCAATATGTTTAGTCTTTGAATGCATGATTGGAGTTTTAGAGATATTGATGACACTTGTATTATCACACAAAATTGGGAGAGGATCAATCATCGTTACCTGAATATCTTTTAAAGTCTCCTTCATCCATATAATTTGCATGCAACGGGTAGCAACAAAAATATACTCTTCTTCAACAATCGGTTAAGAAATGGAGGCTTGTTTCTTGCTGACCCATGACACCAAGAATTTCCCCAAGAAGAAAGCTACACCTGAGGTGATTTTCTTATCATCAAGACTGCCAACCCAATTAGCAGTAGTGTAGGCCTTCAATTTAAAATATTTTCCCTTATCATGCCATAGTCCATATTTTGTTGTTCCTTTAAGATATTTGAAAAATCCTTTTGACAACAACAACATGACTTTCATGAGGGAAGGCCTCAAATCTAGCCATAAGACCCATAACTTGCATGATGTCTGGCCTCGAAGTTGTAAGATACAACAAGCTTCCTATCATGGATCTATATTTAGTTTGATTTACTAGTGGTGTCTCATCTTCTTTGCACAATTTGCAACCTTCAATAGGTGTGCTCATTGGCTTGCAATATTCCATTCAGAACTTCTTCAGAGTTTCTCAGAGGTATTTGGATTGAGAGGTAACCAATCTATGTGGAGACTGAGAGATTTTCAATCACAAGAAGAAAGATAGCTCTCTGAACATGGACATTTCAAACTTTTTCTGCATACATTTTGTTAATTTATGTCCCAATTTCACCATGTCACTTCCAAATATTATATCATACACATATACTCCTACAATTAGTAGATGATCGCCTTCATATTTTATGTATAATTTGTTGTCAACAATACCCCTTTTTAACCCTTGTTGCTAAAGGTATTTATCCATCCTTTCATACCAAGCTCTGGGAGTGTGCTTTATTCTGTATAAAGGCTTTTTCAATTTACACACAAACCCTTCATCCATGGTGAGTATAAATCCTTCTCACTGCTCAATGTAAACTTATTCTTACATATATCCATTGATAAATTCAGACTTCACATCCATTTGATATGCCTTGATGTTTTTATGACTCTCAAGGGCAAGAAAAATTCTAATAGCTTCCAATCTTGCTATTAGTGCAAAGGTTTCCTCAAAATATACCCCTTTTATTTGGGCGTACCCTTTGCAAGCAAATCTATCCTTGTTCCCGATTACTTGACCTTGTTCATTCAACTTGTTTTTCAAAGCCCATTTCATTCCAATGACATTTTTCTCTTTAGGCATTGGAAGAAGCTCCCAAGTGTCATTATTTTCAATATGGTCAAGTTCTTCATTCATAGCTTTCACCCAGAACTTGTCCTCATTTTCTTAGATGAGATTCTTGGATTCGATCTATGGCAACAGAGCCAAACTTGCATAATTTGTATTTCCAACAACTTTCCTCCTGGTCCGAACACCATGTCTTTGATCTCCATGTATCTAACTCTCAGGATGTTCTTTCTGAACATACTTGGAAGGTGTCTTTGGCCTTGGCGCTATGCATGCTTCTTTGCCTTCACTACTTGAATCTATTTATTCTAGATCTGCGGACCTCATATATGGATTTTCTTCACCATCTAAGTTGATATTTATTTTAGAGGACTCAGGTTATGAACCTATTTCATCTACTATCACATCAATGCAATCTTGAATCTTCTTTATCTGCTTGTTGTAACACTTCTATCCTTAGAGAAAAGTACCCGAGTAATATTTGCTCGTGAGTGTGAGAGTCAAACTTTCCGCGATTCTTATCATTCCTTTTGATAAAGAACCTTCTCCAAAACAACTTTAGTTGTTTAAGTAATGCAGGTTTTCCTTCCACAACTCATAGGGATTTTTATCACTATTAGGCCTTGGTTGATTTCTATTTGATAGATACACTGCTGCCTGTGCTGCTTCTCCCCAGAATATGTGAGACACATATGCTTCGTCCAACATTTCTTTGTTCACTTCCTATATTGTTTTCTTCTTTCTCTCCACTACTCCATTTTTCTATGGATTAATAGCCACTAAATACTACCTCTCGATGTCACGCTCTTCACAGCATTCTTCAAACTCTCTTGAATTGTACTCTCCTCCTCTATCTGATCTTAAGAATTTTATGTTTAACTCTATTAGGTCCCTATACTACTAGTGTAACCCCTTATTTTTATTAGTACAACCCCCTTATTATATTGGTGTTCCCATGTAGTCGCAATATTGTTATTATTGTACCCCAAAGAAGCCCACTATTGTTATTAGTGTGCCCTTAGATTATTACTATTATGTCAGTTTTGATTATATTATGACCCCTTAGACTCCTATGTATAGAAAGGAGGTCTTGTCATTTGTATCATCCAAGAATTGTTCATTTGTGTAATGCAAAGGAGGTTTCCCCCTCGAAGAGACTTATTTCTAAAGTGTTGATATATCTTTTCTATCTTTTTGTGCACTGGTTTCATAACATTTGGTATCAAAGGTTTGGATTCTAGGGTTTTGATGCTCCAAATAGGTCATCGTGGAATTTTTACTATAACTTTTTAGCAACAAAGTTTCAGAAGCTAAAAAGAAACCCATTTGAGAAGAAATCGGTCTGAACCTTGCATGTGACTTTCAGATCTTGTTTCTCTACATTTTCAGAGATATGATCTGAGGAAGTTAGCATTTTTGGAAGCTCTAGAATTTCATCTAAAACAGGTCATTGTGGAATTTTCGCTATAATATTTATTCTATAAAGGTTCAGACTCTGAAACTAAAACCCATTTGAATCGAAACCTTGATGAAGAATGGATCTGAATATCAGATCTTGTCCCACTATAGCTTCGGAGATATAATCAAAGACATATAGGCTTTCTACAAGCTCCCGAATTACATCCTAAACAGGTGACCTTGGGAAAATCATCATAACTTTCTATCTAAGCATCAAATTAAAATTTCGTTAGAAGTTACAGAAAGAGGACGGACTGTAGTTTTCTCCATATCACTTTTAGGGTATAAGGTTGAAACAGTGACATGAGGAACTTCGTACAAGTTTGATTTACTTAACTGATCTATAATTGGGTCATCATGGGAGTTTTGACATAATGCTTCCTTACAAAATCCAATCTTGATCAGACTTTCCAAGTTAGAAATAAGACTCAAAGGGCTACAACAAGACAAAATTTTAGAACTTGGAGATCCAACATTACAGAGTTACAGTTGTTTCAAGATCGACTCCGAAAATCAAGAAAAGGAAATATGAAGAAGCTCGATGACAAGGACCCGATAAATTGGATACTATAGATGGAGCAATATTTTGATCTACATGAGGTGAAACTGTTACAAAAGGTATGTATTGCATCTTCATATTTAGAACTGGAACAATTTTTATGTTATAAAGGGCTATGTTCTTGTAGAGCACTTGTCACTTGGTCAATTTTCATGGAAGAAATGATAGCACATTATGAGGATACAAAGAGTATCACGTTTTTTAGCCAATTGATAAATCTCAAACAAAAAGGCTTCAATGGCAAAGCACATTGAGGATTTCAAAGAATTGAATATAAGGGTAAATGATATTCCAGAGAAGAAAAGGATTGATGTCTTCATAGGGACTTTAAAGGATAACATTCAACATGAGGTTTGTCTTTGGGAATCTGATTCATTGGAGAAGGCATTCAGGTTTGCAAGAAAAATTGAAAGTGAAATTATGTTAACAAGGAATCCACCACTCATGACTATAATTATGGAAGTGTTTCTTCTCCTAGCCTTCCACAACACCACAACATATGGAAGAAAAAATAGAAAAAGGGCTTTGTTACAATTGTGATAGAAAATACACTAAAGGTCATAAGTGTGCTGAGAAGAAATTATTTTACATAGACTATGAAGAGGAGGAAGAAAAGGATCAAGAAGCATCAACCAAAGAGGTTATACACCAGGAACCAACCCCAAAGAAAGAAGAAATGAATCCGACCATATCTTGTAAAGAATTGGAAATAATTACCACTCCTAAAACTCTCAAGATAGAAGGACATATCAGGAAGAAAAAGGTTCAAGAAGTGAAAGTCACATCAAGACAGAAGAAATGAATCCTAGCATATCTTGTAATGCATTGGCTGGAATTACCACTCAAACTATCAAGATAGAAAGACATGTCAAGAAGAAAAATGTTCAAGAAGTGAAAGATCACATCGAGCATCAAGGAATGAATCTGACCATATCTTGTAATGAACTGGAAGAAAATACCACTCAAACTCTCAAGATAGAAGGACATATCAAGAAGAAAAAAGTTCAAGCAGCGAAATATCAAATCAAGCA
This sequence comes from Pinus tabuliformis, assembly GCA_031772625.1. Lineage (NCBI taxonomy): Eukaryota > Viridiplantae > Streptophyta > Pinopsida > Pinales > Pinaceae > Pinus > Pinus tabuliformis. Next base: position 770,023,840 of record CM062815.1, read on the forward strand.
TCAACAACAAGTTCTCCAACTTTTAAATGATAATGCCACTTTAGTGCAGAATCGAATGAAACAAGAGGCGGATCAACATTGCAGTGAAAGAACATTTGATGCAGGCAATTGGGTATTTTTATGGCTACATCTCAAGAAGGATATTGATGAGAAGGAAACGTTGGTAATACTACATGCACTTAAGAAATGATGACCTTACCTAATGGGAAGACACTTCAAGGTAAAATTGGATCATGATAGTCTGAAATACTTTTTAGAACAAAGATTATCTTTAGAAGAAAAAAAAATGGGTCACAAATATCTTGGGTTATGATTTTGAAATAATCTACAAAAACGGGAAGCCAAATGTTGTTGTAGATGCACTCTCAAGAAGGGATGAGGAAGTGGAAGCATTGTTTTGTGTTATTTGTATTATCAAACTAGATTGGATAAGTGAAGCAAGGGATGAATGGAAGAAGGATGAAGAAGTGTTGCCAATCCCAATTCAAATAATATTGTTAGAACTTGAAGAGGAAGGAAAAATCATATTGGAACCTGGAGCAGTCATAGAAACAAGAACCCAATAGCTACGAAATCGATCTATTTCAAAATATCTCATCAAGTGGAAGAACTTACTTGCTAAAGATTCCACATTGGAGGACAAAATTTTTATACAGAAGCATCAAGAACTACTCAAGCATTGAGGACAACACTTTTTGAAGGGGTATGTTAGGTCCCTATAATACTAGTGTAACCCCTTATTGTTATTAGTAAAACCCCCTTATTATATTTTTGTGCCAATTTAGTCCCCATATTGTTATTATTGTGCCCCATAGAAGCCCACTATTGTTATTAGTGTGCCCTTAGATTATTATTGTTATGTCGGTTGTGATTATATTATGACCCCTTAGACTCATATATATAGAAAGGAGCTCTTGTCAATTGCATCATTGAAGAATTGTTCATTTGTGTAATGTAAAGGAGGTTTCCCCCTCGAAGAGGCTCATTTATAAGGCGTTGATCTATCTTTCCTATCTTTTTGTGAGTTGGTTTCATAACACCATGTTTTAACACCATGTCTTTGATCTCCATGTATCTGACTCTCAGGATGTTATTTCTGTACATACTTGGAAGGTGTCTTTGGCCTTGGAGCTATGCCTGATTCTTCGCCTTCACTACCTGAATCTATTTATTCTAGATTTGTGGACCTCATATATGGATTTTCTTCACCATCTGAGTTCATCTTTATTTTACAGGACTCAGGGTATGAAGTTATTTCATCTACTATCACATCAATGCAATCCTGAATCTTCTTTGTCTACTGATTGTAACACTTTTATCCTTTACTTAGAGAAAATTACCTGAGTAATATTTCCTCGTGAGTGTGAGAGTCAAACTTTCTAGGATTCTTATCATTTCTTTTGATAAAGCACCTTCTCCCAAACACCTTACTAATGCAGGTCTTCCCTTCCACAACTCATAGGTTGTTTTATCACTATTAGGCCTCAGTTGATTTTTGTTTGATAGATACATTGCTGCTTGTGTTGCTTCTACCCAGAATATGTGAGACACATATGGTTCATCCAACATTTCTCTGCTCATTTCCTGGACTGTTATCTTCTTTCTGTCCACTACTCCATTTTTCTATGGAGTTCTAGCCACTAATACTGCCTCTCGATGTCGTGCTATTCACAGAATTCTTCAAACTCTCTTGACGTGTACTCTTCTCCTCTATCTGATCTTAAGAATTTTAGCTTTAACTCTTTCTCATTTTCTACTTGAGCTTTAACTTTTGTAAAATGATCAAATTCTTTTTTACTTTTCTTTTAAGATCATGATCCAAGTGGCCCTAATAAAATCATCAATAAGTAGCATTAAATACCTTTCTCCTTCTGGGGATTTTTCTCTAGGCGGGCCACAAATATTTGTGTGAGTGAGCTCTAGTGGTCTAGATGAGGAGAACTCTTTTGACTTGAAATGAATCCTAGTCTGCTTTCCAAATTGGCATGACTTGCAGATTAAGTTATCAGGCCTTGACACTCTTGGTGGTCTTCTCATAGCTCCCAGCTTGCTAAATTTTATCAAACTGTCAAAATTCATATGGATAGCCTCTTATGCCACAACCCCACCACATTAGTTTTTCTTAAATAACAGTTAAGTCTTTAATCATCAAACACATATACATTGTTGTGGGTTCTGATTTCTTTTCCCGCTAGCTTTCCATTCTTCATGTTGCATATCTCACAATCCTTAGATCGAAAGGTCACATAATAACCATTATCGCACATTTGGCTAACACTAAGCAGATTGTGCTTGAGACCTTCCACATACAACACATTTTTTCTTTTTTCTTTTGATCAAGATTCACTATGCCTTTACCCTTAATTCTTGTTGGAGCATTGTTTTCGAAGGTGACATTGTTCCCTCTATCCTTTTCTTTTAGCGACAAAAAAAATATTTATCCCTAGTCATATGCTTGGAATAACCACTATCCACATACCATTTGTTCTCTTGATTATGGGTTGATAGAGCGAGTCCACACTACATGCTCTCTTTAGTATTTAATTCCGAGCTCCCCTTATCCTTTTTATAACTGAATGTCTAATATTTGGAACTTAGATAGGTATTCAAACCTTCTTCTGCACTCACTTTCTATTTTCCCAAAATTATTACATTTGAGTCATTCTACTTTGCTTAACAGTGGAGAGAGTTTTGTTGGGAAAAGTATCCAATACGGAATGACCCTATCCCACTCTAAGGGTGATAGTACCTCAGCAACAACCGAATGCAAAGCTATTCGAGATTACTTCTTTATGAGATAAGAGAGGGGAGAAAGAGATCCACTAACCGTTGTCTTCCGCTAATGATTGATCCAATCTTCTCTCTTTGCTGCTTGCTCCCAGCTCCTTGCTCTTTCACTGGCCCAGCTACACAAAGATCCTGCAAAAGGGCAAGAGAGGGAAACTACAAGAAGAATACATTCATAATTGATTCAAGGATTAGAATAAATCAAATACACAAGTATAACAATTCACCATTGAGACACATGCATATAGAAGAACCTCAAATGCTTTATTAATGGAAGAAGTAAAGTTCTGAGAGTGTTACAACCATAAGAGGCCCAATCCAGCAACACCTCCTAGCAGAAAGAAATCTCCTCTTCACCTCCTTCAAGCAAATCACCCAATAGTTCTATACTCAAACCAACAGCACTTCCTTACATTCACAAGATTCCCGCCCCTCTAGACCTCATGAGAGAGCTCTATATATAGGAGTTTTGGAGAAAGGATGAGTCAGCTTGAGCTTGGCATGGAGCTGACTAGTGTCCTCTCCCACTTCAGTTATTCTTCAGTTCTTGAGTCCACTTGGAGGTTCTTGCTTCCACTTGGAGATCTAGATCCTCTTACTCATCACAAGGTGAATTCCCTGATCCTAGTGTCATTTTGGAAGCTTCCTGGGCATTGACACATTGAGGAATGACTGTGCCACTTGGCCAATCTCGCCCAGCGCAGGTAGCCTTCATTGGAGTTGACATTCAGCGCAGGTACAGAGTGGAGCAGTTGACATTCAGCGCAGATGCTCAGTGGAGCAGTTGACATGATCCAGAATTAGCTTGTTTTTGAGTGTTTTCAGGTGGAGAACTGATATTTAGTGTTGTGGTTTGCTGACCTTGTTCCTCTAGGGGTAGGAACAACATGTTTAGGGACTTTGGATCCCTTAGATTATTGACATTTCATGCTTCATGCTGTAAGTCACAAAAATGTCTATAACATTTGCCCCCTAAAGTATGAGGTCGTTTATCGGGTGAAATGCTTTATCAGGAGGATCCGAAGTTCATTCAATCGCTGAGAGGTGACCTGTAATAAAATACAATACAATACATTATTTTTCATTCTGCTTTCATGATCTAGCTGAGGCGGGCATTCCCATGCTCAGCTTTATAAATTCATTTTGGTACATATAACAGACGATCGTCTGATGGTAGACTGATAATTCTCTACTGAAATTATCATCCTTTGAGTAGGATGATCATCTGCTGTAATGATGTACATGTCGAATGTCTTTATATTTCCTGAATATATATCGCAACCCGGATGGATGAAACTAGATCCGGGGTCTTCAAACTCGTTTGATCTTCACTCTAAGTACAAGTCGATCCATGTGAGAATTACGCTGAAGTCGAACATGGAAGGACATCGCTTGATTACCAGTCAATAATGTAAACCGTTAACAAGCGCGAGAGGAATCATCGATAATGATAATGACCCTCAAGGTACTGTAGTACAATTCACGTGGTGTGAATAAAGGACTTGGCGTCGAACACCACGCAAAATCTTTTGGTCGAAGGTCATTGATGTATACCTGTCGCCGGAAGTGAGAAACTTGCCATTGAGGCATGCAAGCTTCAAAGTACTGAGGGGTGTGTTCCTAGATCAACTTCTTGGATAATGAGCTGAAGTCGACAAGAAGCGATCCGTCAAGGGAGGGCCTTAATAAATCCCACATCAGTGACACGGAACGGAGCTAATGATTTTAGTGGAGGTGAAAACAATCTGTGAGATATGATTCAGGGTGGCGATCATGGGTGGATGAAGGATAATGTATGGCAGTGGATGGGACACGGTTGACTCTTTCTGAACAACATCTCTTGAACATATAACGACACTGATGTGATGGATCGGTAGCATTACCCCAAATGTGGATGGTTTGGCGAGGACCATGGTGATGAGACCGGTGAATGAAACAACCCAACCCGATGTGATACGGAGGACAAAGTGTCATGTTCAAGAGCGACTTGCTACCATTAAAGCTTTGAGGTTCTCCCAATTTTTCCCCAGTCATTTCTGACCAGTACCTCTTTATTTTTGTCAAGCTTGAGGAGGATAACATATGCTTGTTCTATAACCTGCCCTTCGGGCAAGCCCATCGCTATGTTTTAACGAGCCTAGCGATAGGGAAACTCGTTCTCATCTAAAGACAAGTTTGTCGCTATTTAATCATTTTAACGAGTCTAACGACAAGGAAAACTTGGTCCTTTTCATTTTTAGAGAGTCTGAAAAGGTACAGAAAGTTAACTCCAAAATCCCTTTTTCGTCATCTAATCCCTTAAGTCCGAAAAAGTATAAAACAATATAGAAGGGATGAGTTTTCGATAACTTTAACGAGCTGAATAAAACAAGCGCTTGACCTTTTTGTGTAATCATCCCTCAGGTCCAAAAAGATTAAAATCTAGAGGAGGGATAGCTCTTTCGGTCACTTTAACGAGCTGGAAGGCCAAAACTCGGCAAACTTTTCATATTTTACGAGTCAGGAGAAAAGAGCTCAAAGAAGACTCGTCTTTTGAGGAACGAGTGATAAACAGGGATAGCAGCAGATTCCAGGTACAGGTTGGAATTTTCCAATCACGGCAGTGTCACAAGGATGGCTAAGTGAAATTACCCTTCGCAGCTGTTCCTCAAAATGGGTAAACAATCATATGGGGGTGAATGATTGGCCAAATGGAATGGAGGTGGCAGGTGCAAACACGACCAAGGCTTTTCATGGCTAGTAAATTTACGATCACAATGGTTATTTACCGGAAAAGGTTCATTTTTTAATGAGCTTAAACTCTGGAGGAAACTCTTGCTCATGCTTTTCTATTTTTTAACGAGCATAAATTCCACGGTAAAACTGCTCGAATCTCGATTTTCTATTTTTTAACGAGCATAAATTCCGCGGTAAAACTGCTCGATAATACCAGTCATAAGATAAGAATGTCTCCTGTGAGATCTCTATTTTTTATAGAGCTTCATCTTCACTAAGCTTTGCTCCCTCTCATCCTTTCTTTATGCAAGTTCGGAAATGGCTAATCCCAAAAACAGATAAATAACCGCTCTTATCTTGCACTCCAAAAGGTTTGCATGCCCCCAGGTATAAACTACAATTTCAAGGCTGCCCCTACACCATCAAACGAAAACACTTCCTCGGCACTGTCTACCGAAGTAGACAATGGTGAATGACCTTTGTCAAACAAGTAACCTTATCAAAAGAATCCTGTTCTAGAACAACCCCTCTTCCATCCATGGACGGGGTACGGACTAGTCATATTCTTTCGCGGAAATTCTACCTTATACCCAAGGTTTCCTCTGCCCGAAACAGACCAGGATGCATGCCCCCTGGATTCCAATCCCATCTTTCTGAATCACTCGCACTCATCGGGAAGGAGGACAGGGGGTGGAGACATTTCTTGGGTGAATAGACCATTGAGGGTTGGTATGTGACTATTTGCGATGCGTGATCCCGGAAATGAAAGTTGCTCTACGAGCTTGACCATTCTTCCTTCGTGTGGAAAACACATTACTCTAAAGGGTGAGGAGACTATAGCTCCCATGCAATATATATAGTCTCGTCCAAGGAGTAGGTTATAATCCAAGGGTCCTTGAACAACCATCACGTTCATTTGAACGGTCTTCCCTTTCAATGTAACAGGTACATTGGGGAGGATCCCTAATGGTCGACTGGTTCCTTTATCAAAACCTGAGAGATTTCTTATCTCAGGAAAAGCTCCGGGGAACCCAGTGCTTTCCAAGCAATAGAGGAAAGGATACTCACAGATGCCCCTTCATCAATGATAGTTCCTGCCATTACCATTCTATAAATTTGGACTATGATTCTGAATGGCATACTGGCTGGCAACCGGGGTCTGCCTAGTTGGTTCCAATCAAAGGACACAACCAGGTTGCTTGGTGGTGGGACCGAATACACGGCCGGATATGATCCTGAGATGTTCCTTCCTGCGATAAAGGAATGGGCACATTGCCCTGATGCTCATCAGAGTCGGTGTTGATGAAAAGAATCTGGATGGTGTCATCCTTATTCTCTTCAGTGAGGGTGTCATTTGAAGATGACTCTTCATTGACGGTGTCATTTGAGGATGAAACCTCTGAAGGAAGAACTGAGTCAACTGCCGTATCGACCTTTAGACTTTCGTCTGGTCTGGATTCAGTAGGTTCATTTTCAATGACTGACACTTCAGCTGACCACTTGAGCGGGCCAGCTGTATTTTCAACCAACGAAGGACTTGGCACGAGTTTTTTGTATCTAGGAGGAAGTCTCAACGGTGAAACCGGGCGATCTTCCAAAACTCTCTTCGCTTCGTCTAAGAAGGGACAACAGTGGATGGCGTGATCGCCTTCACACAGTCTGCAGGGGGATCTTGCTCCCCCTCTTTGTCTTGAACCTTCACTTTCGCTGGTTGACGGTAAGCATTCAACATGACTATCAGAGGTTGATGCTCCCGAATTGTGCAAACGAGGGGACCAGTCCCTTAGTATCCGGGGAATACAGGGACAATCTCTATGGAAGTGGTCTCCTCTACATATGACACATGGCGATTTAGGCCCGGTCTGTGCTGTGTGTGGATTTTTGTCAGATGTCTTTTGCTTGCCCCCAGTCGCCTTAGGCTCCTTCTTCTTCTTCTCTCTCTTCTTCTTCTCCTTCTTCTCCATGGGAGCTTGGCTTTTTACGGCTCTACCTTGCGAAGATGAAGGATTGGAGGAAGAGTTATAGGAAGTAGAAGGCTGGTGGGAAGCTCTAGACTTATCTAACTGTTGACTCGACTATTCAGGAACCATGTTGTTCTGAACTACATTGGTTGAGAATAGCCAAATTGGCAGGCAAATTGTCAGTCCTGGAAGTGACAATGTGGCCATGTGGGGCACACCAACTTCTCCCCAAGAGGAGAAAGGACTAGGATTTCCATCATGTGGAATTCCTTGGTTGGGGCGTTCCATGTTCTCAACCTATAGATCAACGCAGTAATAGGAGGTGATTATGTTCCGTTTAAAATAAATTTTATAACGACGCTTTAGACACAACTTGCTTTTTCACTTTTTAAGAGTCGAGAAAAAGCTAAAGATGACTCTAGTCTCCTTCGATGTTTTAACGAGCCCGAAGTGACAAAAGCTCGGATGGACTTTTTCAGTTATAGAGTTTGAAAAAGGCCAAAAGAAACTGCTCTGGAGTTCTAGGCAGAGGGTGTGCCAAACTTTTCGCAAAACCACAGAATACGTTTTACGGTACGAGTGGTCGATCTTCGTGAATGCTGTGTTCACTGCATTGTGATCAGTAGGGCGGCCGACACGGTTTCCTATGGATAAAGGCTTTGTTCCTATAGGGGTCTCCCAATATATACGCGATGGTACATGGGAGCACAAGTCCGTATTGATACTTATCGCTTCACTGTGGAGGAATCACCCAACCACTCAACGCGAAGATATCACGTTTAACGATGCCGGAACACGTCTCTAACTTAGACCTCTATGTTTTTGCGTTATGTTTCAATGCGTTGTTATGTAAATTCAATTTATTTTAAGGTTGATCTTGTTTAGTAGTTTACCTTTATGGATCACCACGAGATGTATAGTAACACTCCTAAATGCAGTCTAAGATGATAAGCAAGCTTTTCAATCTTTCAACTTTGAAAATCTTAACTACTGAGGGAAAAGAAAGACAACATCTTTTCACACAGATCATAGAGCACACACTAATGCACTTTTCTCTAAATCAACATGCAAACTGTCATAATTCACATGCACAATGCAAGTATTTCTTTTCGCTTTCTTAATGTTGGTGCGATACAAAAAGAAAGCTGTTGTATAACTTTGAATTCAATTTCAAGTGAAAGCAAACAAGCTTGTCCAAAATAAAAAGACACCTTAAGATTTACTTGTTTCGACACTAGAAATATATAAATTCAAACCATATGACGAAAGCAAAAGCTCAATCAGCTATGAACAACACATAAACTAACTCTTAAGATCAGAACGACACTTTATCACAGGTCTAGATCTAAGAGGTCACATCAAGACTAGTTCACTTTCGTTATGGGAAACTGTAAATGACATAAGAAATACACAAAGAATAGATACAGTTTCTTTATACAACCGAGGCGGAATAGTGGCAAGGAAAGTTGGTTTCAGATAGGTACATTGACTGGTAACAGGCTACAAAACAAGGGTGAAAACAGGGCAAGAAATAGAAGGAAACCCCAGTAGCACAAGGCAAGACTGGTTCAGCGCAGGTGGTACACTGTCACTTTGACATTCAGCGCAGGTAGCCCCTTCGGGAACTGCGCTGAAATGCAGACAGCCTTCACACAGCCTGCACTGAAGAATGAAACTTTCGTTTCTCTTGGTTTCCGGGTCACAGATTGCTCAAGAATTCACAGTTTTTGGCCAGATCAGAAGCTATCAGTCAAGTACACACTAAGGGATGAAAAGGAGGATGAAAATCTATCACTAAGAGCTATTTAGAGTCCTTGTGGATCAGCTCTTCAAATCATAAACATGCCCAGAAACTGAGCTAGAGTAGCTGCCCTCTACTTTGCATTTGAAAACTCCAAATGCAGTTCGATTCGGTACTCCCTGTGTTTATGAAATGAATAGCAAAAACACAAACAACCAACAAGATACAATCCCCAGTGGAGTCACCAATTTGTTGTTGGGAAAAGTATCCAATACGGAATGACCCTATCCCACTCTAAGGGTGATAGTACCTCAGCAACAACCGAATGCAAAGCTATTCGAGATTACTTCTTTATGAGATAAGAGAGGGGAGAAAGAGATCCACTAACCGTTGTCTTCTGCTAATGATTGATCCAATCTTCTCTCTTTGCTGCTTGCTCCCAGCTCCTTGCTCTTTCACTGGCCCAGCTACACAAAGATCCTGCAAAAGGGCAAGAGAGGGAAACTACAAGAAGCATGCATTCATAATTGATTCAAGGATTAGAATAAATCAAATACACAAGTATAAAAATTCACCATTGAGACACATGCATATAGAAGAACCTCAAATGCTTTATTAATGGAAGAAGTAAAGTTCTGAGAGTGTTACAACCATAAGAGGCCCAATCCAGCAACACCTCCCAGCAGAAAGAAATCTCCTCTTCACCTCCTTCAAGCAAATCACCCAATAGTTCTATACTCAAACCAACAACACTTCCTTACATTCACAAGATTCCAGCCCCTCTAGACCTCATGAGAGAGCTCTATATATAGAAGTTTTGGAGAAAGGATGAGTCAGCTTGAGCTTGGCATGGAGCTGACTAGTGTCCTCTCCCACTTCAGTTATTTTTCAGTTCTTGAGTCCACTTGGAGGTTCTTGCTTCCACTTGGAGATCTAGATCCTCTTACTCATCACAAGGCGAATTCCCTGATCCAAGTGTCATTTTGGAAGCTTCCTGGGCATTGACACATTAAGGAATGACTGTGCCACTTGGCCAATCTCGCCCAGCGCAGGTAGCCTTCATTGGAGTTGACATTCAGCGCAGGTACAGAGTGGAGCAGTTGACATTCAGCGTAGATGCTTAGTGGAGCAGTTGACATGATCCAAAATTAGCTTGTTTTTGAGTGTTTTCAGGTGGAGAACTGATATTTAGTGTTGTGGTTTGCTGACCTTGCTCCTCTAGGGGTAGGAACAACATGTTTAGGGACTTTGGATCCCTTAGATTATTGACATTTCATGCTTCATGCTGTAAGGCACAAAAATGTCTATAACAGAGAGGACAGTTCGATCTCTAAAAAGAGAGTTTTGAGATCTAAGATTTTGATACTTATTAATCTAGGATTTTCATCTCTTTCAACTTTGATCCTTCTATAATCAAGAAATTTATGTCCAAAGATATGGCAATTATATCAATCACCATAAAATAAGTAAGCATGCCTATTGTTGGAAGACTTATGAGTTTGTGCATCAAGGTACCTTGGTTGCCTGGTTGGTTGATTCGTTCTCCATTAATGATCTCCTCTTTTCCCTAGTGCTATTTTGTCTTAATTGATTGTTTATTTATGCTTATTTGCATAGCTCCGCGGTTCTTCAAATATTGCAGACCTAAAATTTATCTTTTCCATAGAAGATTCATGTGTCTTTGAGTATCCTAGACTTGTATTGATTCCCAAGGGGCTTTGGCTATTTAGAATTTCATCTAGTTTCCTTGTGCGTTCTACAAATTTTTCATTTAAGACCTTCTCGTTCTTTATTCCCTCAAGATCCATTCTTAAAGATACAACCTCTTCCTCAAGACTATGAGATTTTTCTTCCCATTCATGGAGAAAATCTTGAAGAATGTCTTCCTTTCATTTGACTTCTTTTAGTTTAACTTTCAAATACAAAACTTCATCTTTTCATGTTTTTTAGCTCGTTTCCTTCCTTAGCGTGAGCAAATCCTATTTCAATTGCTTGTTATTTTCTTCTAGTTTCTCACATGTTCCTTGATTTTATTATAATATAAGGACTAAACTGTCTTTTCTCTTAATAAAATCTTCAAGTTTTTCTTTTTAATAAACAAACTCCTCATTGTCAGAGTTATACATACCTTCTTCAACACGTTGTATATGTTTCTTCAACTTCTTATTCTTTTTCCTTGCTTTCTTTGACTCATTAAGAGAATTGATGAGTTCCCCTTCAAGGTCCACTACTCCTCCTTCTTCTTCCTCTTCAGAGTCCATACTACTTTGTTTCTTGGAGTTTATTACAAAATCCAAAAGTAAATACTTCTCTCGATCATCCTCCAAAGAATTTTCACTATCTGAATCTGGTGTTGATTTATCCTCTTTGGAGTAGAACCCATTTTTCTTATAGAAATTTTCTTCTGATGTTTTTGGGATTTGTTTCGAAATTTATGATCATCATCCCTTTTAGCCTTTTCTTTCTAAGGGAATTTGGGCAAAAAATGTCCAACTCTTCCACAGTCAAAACATTTAAAGGGTAACTTCCCTTTATATTTTCTTGAGCCATGCTTCAGTTTCTTGGCTAATTGAACCAACTCCTGATCAAATTCAGAGCTGGAGCAGTCTTGATGATCTTTGTGCTCCTTGGCCTTTTTCAATACTTTGAATGTTGCTTCCTTAGGTTCAAAAATATCTCTTCCTACTCTCATCTCATAGCTATGAGAGTACCATGCAGTTGGTCGATCTTGAGATCCTTCAAATTGGCCATTTCTTTAATAGTTGAGACTTTGGCATTAAATCTCATGCACAAAGATCTTAGTATTTTCTGAAAAATCATCTCTTCCTTGAATTATTCACCGAGTCCTCTAATAATATTGGTTACTTCATCAACTTTGAGGAATTATTCTACTATGCATTCATTTTCACTCATCCTTAAGCTCTCAAACCTCATTTTGAAGGTTTGAAGTTTAACTTGCTTGACTTTTCCATCTTCTTCATGACTCTGATTAAGATTTACCCAAACATCCTTAGCAAACTTACAGTGCATAACCTTCACAAGTTATGATCGACTAAGATGAAAACGAATTGAATTATTATCTTTAGCATTATTTCCATACTTTTGTTTCCATCTACATCAGTGGGAGGAATATTAGGGACATTGTAGTCTACTAGCACTGAAGTCCAAACATCTACACCCAGGGACATAAGGTATGCTTCCATACTTACTTTCCAAAAGGCATAGTTTGTCCCATCAAAGACTGGTATTTTTCTTGAGTAAGCCTCTTGACTCTCTTTCCTAGACATAATTCCTTATACATCTACCTTCTAGTGGTTAGACTATTCCTTAAGGAACTTGGCTCTCATACCAATTGTTGGAATAAGGAATTAATGAGGGGCGGGGGGGCAAGTCAGTAATAATGAGATTTTTTTGAACTTTTTTCTTAGTATGCTAATATTTTTTTCTATTACTTATGATAGCACTCATTTATAAAGAAAATGAGTAGCAAGCTTAAGCATTCATATGTTCACACAATCTATCACATGAGCAACAAACACATATTAACACCGAATGTTTCACATGGAAACCCAAAAGGAAAAAACACCAATTTCTTGTTGTTTATGATGTGATTTAAGAACCTACTCAATTGCAACAAATTTTTCGTGAGCACCCACTCACAGGAAGCGCCAAACCCTTTAGGTTGGTAAGAACCAACTTGCTAAGAGGCCCGAAACTCTTTTGAATGTAGGCTAAAATTTCCTTCACTTTCCACTGTTCTACTATTTCATACAATTTTCAAACTAAAAACAAAGGCATATACAATTATGGAAAAATACCAATCTAGTTGGTTGCAAAAACAAAGTATGCTCTTCATCTTCTAATGTTCCACAAAATTCCTTGGAATCATACAGTGGAGCTATATCCTTTTCTTGAAACAACATATCCTCAACCATCTACCTTCTCTAACACACGCTCTCTACTACACACCCTTCATCTCTACTCTATTTGTTCATTTCAGAACACTCTCTCTCCTCTTATTGTTCATTTCACAACACTCTCTCTGCTCTCACTACTCAACTCATCAAAAATACACTCTACACTCCACATTTCTCGATGGAAATCGATGGTTTTGATTATATGACATATACAACATGATGTTGTCTCTTTTACTTGTTTCCATATTACCCGGGTGTACCTCAGTATGGCTCTTACTACTGTTGTTACATCTAATGGATTGATTTTGTCAAGGAATTAAACATCATACTAGGATACCGATTTATTCACTAACTCCTTGTGTAATCCTCCATACTATGAATTTAATCTCACTCAGCTTGCACACTCTATGTGACTTCCCATGCTTATTCGTTGTTCCATAGAGCTTGAAATTACTCAAGAATGGCCATTCCTTTCCTTATTTAAATCTACAAGATGTGCACGGGAAGTAGGTGATGAATTTATTCATTGCATTGGTTATTCTCTATGGACTTCTGTCCTCATTGCCTTGTCTCAGCTCTTTCTGCAGTTCCCACTAACTCCATGGACCAACCTTGTTGATTTGCATTTAATATCTAGTTGTCGACCCATCTATTCTATTAATTCTATGTATTAACATATTGGAGTGAGAACATGTCATAACTCATACAAGAGGAAGGTTATGATATCAAAGAGTTCTCATACCTTTAGCCCCTTGGTGCTTAGGTCACTGAACATTTTCATTCTCATAAGATCAGGCATGGGATTGTCAGCTTAGCATTCCATTGTAACCTTATATTGGAGCCCATCCATAGCATAACTTTTGCAAAGCCTTGATTTCATTTTATCTCCCTCTACTTAGCCCTTACTTCCTTTGGTATCCGTGTGACCATGTGTCAGACAATATTAGAGCCCCTTTTGTCGTAACCTTTTCAAATACCATTTTCATAGGAGTTATGAGGTCCTCAACCTATTAGTCTTTGCAATCTCCTAGGCTGAAAATGAAATCGAGAAGGGTAACCTCAAACCACTTCACCTTAGTAGCTAGCCATACTAGGCATCAGAGGGATCTCTCTAAGTCTCTTATCAGTGATATGAATTTAAAGAAAATGAGTTTTAGGCTAGATGTATTTTTTTGTTTCTTTGTGAAAATTTTGGTTTTAGGGTTTGTTGAACTTAGGGTTTGGAGCCACAAATATGTCTAGGTTGTAGGAGTGTAGGAGAAAATATGAGAAGGAGATATATATCATAATCCATGGTGTATTTAGAATATTTTTAGTGTAGTATAGAACATAAAGTGTAGAAGAAACTAATGAGCATAATTAAACATGATTTCATTAGCTTAGGAAGACATAAACATAACTATGAAAACCAAATAACCGAGCTTGAGAAACAAGAATTTAGTATATTTCACTGTAAGGCATCCATAGAAAGGAGATACATCATGTAGATAAATATTTTTTAACCATTGGAAAACAAATAGAATGAAGAACAAACACCATGAACTCACTGGGCTAGAGTTCCTTGAAAATAGTTGCAACTTGTCTCTGTATTAGCTGAGAAGATGATTACATGCAAGCCTCCTTCACAAAACGTTCAAACCTCTTCTCCTCAAGAGAAATGATACATATATACTCTCCTAGACCACTTTCCCACCTTCAAGAGTCGAATTCCTTGGTGGAGGAACAGGCTCCAAGATTCTCTCAACCAATAGGTGAGAGTGAGAAGGTGAAACTCAAACACTTCATGGATAGTTTGTTTAGGAGTTTTCTCCTTTTATTAGGCCTAATAAACATAAAAAAAAAACATATGATGTACATTTATTCATGCCTACATCACTTATCCTTGAAACTAGTGCCATTACAGAGAGAATCTTGACTTTGAATGAGTCAAACTAGAAACTAGAAATTTTACACAGTGAAATTCTCCAATTAAAACATAGAAAAGTGCAAAAGCGCAGCGCTGACTTTAAGCTGATTTTGAGGTTCTCTCTAGAGGTCAAAATTCACAAATGAGAGAATGACCAACTAACCATTCCAGTCTAGTTTCCATAATAGTTTTAATTTTTGAATTTGGACCATGGAAATGCCTTCAAAAACCATTCTCCCAAGGTCGCTCTAGGAGTGCAACGCGTGTGAGAAAAGGATCTAGAATACTAGTTTTTTGACACTTTTTCACATTTTTCTCCAAAAATAATCCACCTTTGTAAAATATGAGAAAATGGGTTTTTATAGGATGGTAAGATATTTCCAAATATGTAGACCTTTCCTCAAATGGAGGCCTGAGGGAAAATCACAGTGCCTTGGCGCTACGCTTCTAGAGCAGCTGATTTTCTGAATTTTCCCCAAAAATTCTCAAAAATTTTGAAGTGCTCAGAATTTTCTCAAAATTGGATGGAAGGTCTAAAAGTATGTAAAGCTTCATAGATGCTTCAATGAGCATCTCGAAGTTTCCCTCACCCTTTTGGTATTTTTTGGCTTCTTTAAGCTTGTTTTCAAGTTGCGTAACCTTGACATTGGTGATCATGTTTTGAGCTTGGTAGTGGTGCGCCATATGTCTGAGCAACTTATTATCTTTGTTTGCCTTCTCAAGAAGCTTCTCCAAGTGTTCATTCACCCTATTGAGCCAATATTACTTGTCTTTATGGACCTCAAGGGCAATCCTATCCTCTAGGTCAAGGTCTTCATTCAACATAATGTGCCCTTGCTCTTCTTGGAATGATTTTTTTAGGCCCCTTGTTCTTGGATTTTTCCTCTTTCCTTTCCCTTTTGAACCTTCAGGCTCACTTGATTCTATGATCTTTTTCCCTTGCCAACCTGTTGTAATAACTGTTACACTAAAAAATGTCACCATGACTATTTACAGTTAGTATGGCTCAATCAACAGTCATGCTACCCTCTTAGGCAAGTCTTATGCCTCTGCTATCCATCTCAAACTCAAAAAAAAGAGAGAAAGTCTTGTAAAAAATGTGTTTATCTCTGGGGACGCAGGTTCTTTCAAGCTTTACCTGCGGGGACGCTCACAATGTTCACAAAGACTGCGTCCTTGGACGCTCTGTATGTTAAGGGACAGGTGCGTCCTTCTGTAAAAGGCAAAATGCGCAAGTTTCATCTTAAAAAAAAGTTACTTGTGGTTACTTCTAGAACTTTCTAGAGGTCGGTTTGATGAAATGGATGCGCCTCCAGTTGGTTCATGTATCCCTATTAAGGAGGAACTTATCCCATCAATAAGGGAGCTATCCCACCCAAAGAGGGGGATTATCCCATTGATGGTGGACCTGAATAACCTCTTTACAGCACTATAAATAAAGGCATTGAGCCAGAGGGAGAGGAGGTTGAAGCTATACATTTTCTATTGGTAAATGCTGCAGGAATTAGGACTCCCATTTAGAACCTTGTGAGGAGAGATTGTCTTTTCTTGATTCTACTTGGAAGTGGGTGAGCTTTGTCAAAGTAGAGGAAAACCCTTGATGGACCCTGGGAGGAACTTGCACAACACCAAGGCCAGGTTGTAAGAGTTTCTTTGTTTCTTTATTAATACAAACTGGTTCATTTTTCTCAATAGCTTGTGTTAATGAGTTATTTCATGTGTTCCTTGGTCTGCATGTTGAATATATGTTTTATTATATGAGATGCAAGTGCTTGGTAATTGTTTGATTGTTTGTGGTTGCAGGAATTTATGTGAAGGAGGAGCTCATCCGGATCGGCAAAGACGGACTACAACAACAACGTTTTTGAATAAGGTAAGCCTAAACACTTGTAGTTTTCATGTTTTAAAAGGTGTATTTAGAGAAAGATCGCTCCATTTTGTCTTGTTTGTCGCTAGAGAGTTTAGACTCCTAGGGAGGTCAGTTGTGTCCGCACAAACGACTTTTTTCGCCATGACAAATTGGCGACTCCGCTGGGGAAGCCATTAATGTGAAAGTCTTTTCCTTTGTGTGAACTTTGCTCTGAGAAAATCATTTTTATTTTCTGGTTTTTGACTGTGAGAATTAGTATTTGGGTGGCTTAGCTTTAGATTTAGTTAGATTTGGTTTTTCTTAACTTTTCCAGAAGGACGCACCCTCTGAGTACTGCACAGTGCGTCTTAGGACGCGCTGTTGCTGTTTGCACAGAGCGGGCCCGCGCCTGTTCTAACGGGTTGCCTGCGTCTTCCTGTCAAAATTTAGGAAAACTCCATTTTTTCTTTAATTGGTTTTAGATTTTTTTTTTTCTTAGTATTTTCTGCCCAGATCCTTTAGTACCCTGTCAAAAATTTTCACTTGAACTTGTTTTGTGAGCTTTGAGTGTTTTAGTGGATTTCAACGAAGTTTAGGCCTAGGGTTTGATTTTTGAATAGGTCCTGTAGTGACTTTGACGGTAGAAAGTTGTCTAGCCTTAGATCTCTCTGGTTTGTCAGCCTTCTTAGAAGTCGGGCCTGTCGTAAAGTCTCCTTGTGTGAGCAGCTTGCCATTTAAGTTGTCTTTTGGGTCAAATTTCGAATTACTTGTTTATAAAGTGTTGATTTCCATTTTACAAAAGAACAAAAAGATTAGAGTTTTGTTTTGACTAGTTTTTGGTTCTGCAATAAGCTAGTCCTTGATTTGATTGTGATCAAGTAAAACATCTTAGAATAATCATTGTTGGCTTTGCCTCATTAGGATTAACTAAGGTAATTTCCTTTTGATTTGTTTGTTTTTTTTGAGTGAATTTTCATAGATTTCATAGTTTGCAATTGATTTTTATTAAAATAGATTTATGTTTTTCGTTAAATAAGAAAAATACAAAAATATCTCCTTTTAAAAGTTTTGTTTCAAGTAACATTTAAAGTTTTTGGAAGAAAAAGAGTTTTTTCGTGCAAGTAAAGAGCGGTCATGTTTTTATGTTTGGAAAAGAAAAACGAATTGTTTCTTTGATTGTCTTTAATTAGGAAGTTGCTTTTATAAAAATTGCATTCTCTCAACTTTTTAGTTAAGCAATTCATCGAAAAAGTAAAGTAGTGGGTAAATCATCCTAGGTGCATTTTGTAGTGGTTTCGAGTCGAGTCAACACACCACTGGTTTCACTTCCATCACCTTTTGACTTAAGAAACAACCTTAAAAGTAACGCTTAAATTAAAATCAATCTAGTAATTTTTATTTTTCTAGGGCTCTGAAACACCAACATAGCTTAGGTTAGGGTCTTGGAGTAGGTGAGTACTTAACTCTCCAAGACTACAAAACCAAACAGATAGTTTATCTTGAGTAGATTAAATCCAATTGTTTCAATTGCACTCTGGGAAAGCTCCTCTTAAAGGAGAAGCACGAGCTCGTGTCCGAACCAGTGAGGGGATCATTCCCCCCTCGTTGGGAACGACGCCAGACAGTACGTATTACAAATGGTAAACCTCGGATTAACCATTGTCGAGGAGCCAGGGGTCACTTATCGGTAAACCTTGGATTACTGTCAAGGAGCCGGTAAGGGGATTGAGCTTGTTACTCTGCCCTTGCGTGCTGTCGGAGTTTAGACTGTTCCCCTAGGTGTAATTGTTGTGATTGGTATCTTTAGTGACCATAATCTTTAGGGTTCTACCGAGGTGACGGTGGAGGGAAGGTCCCACTGTACCTGGAGCAGACGTCGGTTATACTCACTTGGATTTTCCGGGGGGTTCACTTCACTTCGAGACGGTTAAAGTGGAGGAACTTGTGCCGGTCTATTCATTAAGCAGGTTGCCGGGGTAACTGTTCCACCCGCCATTTCTGTACTGAATCCTGCGAGGTTGGGCCTAATCACCAACTAGCGCTTTTGGTCCAGAAGACTATTGTTTGTGTTTGGTTTGACGCTCTAGATTCTTTAGGCGTGTGCTTCAAATTTGTTTGCTTCTTTAGAAGACTTTAGGTGGTTTGATTTGAAATTTTTACTTTGTTTTCGTGTGTTGTAGTTAAAAATCTTTAATTGTGGCGGAATTACCGAGACAGTCCCGTCGACTTCGGGGCAAGTCTCCTGAGATTGTTACCGGAATAGATTTGTTAAGAAAACTCCGTAAATCGCGGGGTGAATCTCCTGAAGACATTCCGGATCAATACGAAGGGTTAAAGGTCCTTGTAACTCCTCCTAGTGACAATAGAGTAGGTTCACCTGAAGAAGGAGAATCTTCCTTGGTAGTCCATCCAGATTACCAAAGTTTAGAGACAGGTTATAATCCCGAAGCTGTTTCAGTTTCTGAGCTTGTTGGTAGTTTTTCGTCTGCTAGTGATACAGGCGAAGAACTAGAAATATCTGAACCTGTTACTCCAACTTCTAGTGTTCCAGATTCACCAAGAATAGAAAGAATTATCACCGAAAATCTACCTTCTGGTTTGATTGCTATAGAAGAACTTGCTCTAGAAGAAGATGTAGGTGTCTCTCACCTTGAAGGTCAACTTACTATTGATCTAAGGGAGCGTGAATCCATCTTTTACAGTCCACCTAGAAGTACTTCTTGGTACCTTGCGTTAACCAATTTTTTAGACAACTCAGTAGGTTTTTCTACACCTCGTACTCCTTTTCCACCTGGAGGTATTTATACTCCTGTAAATATGTCTGGTCAGTCGTCCGTGTTTACTCAAAGTCCTGAATCTTTTTTACACGGCGGTCCTTCTGTTCCCACTGGGTATCAGTCACTTTCTGGTACCTTTGCGGGGGCATCTCCTCAACCCGTTGATCATGGGTTATTTGCTGGAAACAGTGGTAATATACCATTGGGTGTAGGAGACATTTACATGATGTCAGGTTCAGTTCCCGTTTCCCAACCTCAAGGTGGCCAATTACCGCCTGGGGGGCAACCGCAGTTAACGCCTGGGGGGCAACCTCAAGGTACACAAATCGTGTCTGGGGGGCAACCTCAAAGTCAGTATGTACCTATGGTGCAATACGTGCCTCAAGGTCAACCTCAGCCTCAATATGTACCCCAAGGTCAACCTCAGTATCAATATCAACCTCAAGGATGGCAACCCCAAGGATGGCCACCTCAAGGGTATCAACCCCAAGGTTATCAACCTCAAGGGTACCAACCTCAAGGTCAAGGTCAACCCCAGTATCAGTATTTACCTCAAGGTTATCAACCTCAAGGTCAATACTCAAGTCAAGGTTATCAACCGCCTCAAGGTCAGTCATATGTTCCAAGTATGGGAACTGCACCTTACAATTATCAATCCTACCCTCAATCTGGTTATGGATCTCAGTATCCTCAACCTGTTACGGGTGAATACCCTGGAATGTTAGTGTGGGATCCATCACAGGGTCAACAGGTGTTGCAGCCAAGTGTACAGATGGTTCCTCAAGCTGGACAACCCGTAGTTTCTGGTCCAACCCAGCAACCGCAACCTGTCCAGCCAAATGTTCAAACTTCTGTAGCTTCGGTAGTTACTCAGCCATCAATTGCACCTAGTACTCCATCTCAAATGGCTGCTGCAACTACCGCTACATCTAACATACTTACTTCTGGAGTATCGATGGCTCCAGTTTCTACTGTCCCTGTTACCACACCTCAGACATCTTTACCGTTGTCTGGATCTACGATTCAAACCACGGTCCAGATGCCTGTAGGTCAGCCTGGTATAAGTACGGTTGTCACTACTCAACCTCAATTTGTTCAACCTCCGTACCAGGGACAGTACCAACATGGGCAAGCTGTCCAACAACCGGTTTACCAGTATCAACCGTATCCTGGGTACACTTATCAACAACCTCAACAACCCCAGTACGGTCCGGTTAATCCTGGTTTTCCAGGAGGATATAATATCCCAAATGCGACTCCTGTTCCTAGTTATCCTGGATATCCTCCTCCTGGGGCTGGTATTGTGACCCAGAGTTTTAGAGATCCTAACCGGCAGTTACCGTTTATTGCAACTTTGGATTTACCCGACTTGACGCGCCTAACTAATGATCCAATTCAATATCTTCAGTTCTGGCCGCCAATGCCAAATAAGTTGCCCAGCGACATACCCAAGTTCGAAGGTAAGTCTGGAGAGGATCCGTCCAATCATGTGATGACTTACCACCTCTGGTGTGCTTCGAATTCTATCTCAGATGATTCCATCCGCTTACGTCTTTTCCAGCGTACACTCATTGGTCTCGCGGCCAAGTGGTACATTGAGTTACCATGGGCCTCTTTTTACAACTTTAGCCAGTTAGCTACCTCGTTCTTAACTCACTTTCAGTTGCCGGTCAGATACGATAACGGCACGGAGTTATTAACTTCACTAAAACAATCGACGTCCACGTATATTTCTGATCACATTCATGAGTGGAGACGTCGAAGGAGATTAGTGAAAGTTTTTATTCCGGACCAAATCTTAGCTGAATGGTTTGTCAAATCATTATTACCGAAGATTACTGAAGATGTAGCTAAGGCCGGAGTAGTTACTGAGGAGCAAGTCATTGCTTAGGCACAATACCTTGACTTAGTTTACACTCAGTCGGGTACGTTACACGAGAAGATTCTGGATCTTCCAAAGTCGAATCAAATCGTTGCTGCTCCTTCGGGATCTCATGCCGCTGATGGTATGATTGGTATCGTGACTACGAAGAGCAAGAAGAAGTCTTCCAAGGCTTCAACTACTCCAATTATCACTTTGCCTGATTCTCCGACAGGAGAGTCTTCTCCTGAACTCACCGCCGACATTCACGCTGTAGAGTCATCTACGGCCAAATCAAAAAACAGTGGAAAGAAGAAAGGAAAGAAGAAGGCTAAAGCAGACAAGGCTCCAAAGGAGAAAACTGAAAAGTCGGAAACCAATGACGAAAAACGCAAACCTCGATATCCTTGTCTTATTTGCGAAGAGGATCATTTTACGAGAGATTTCCCTCATCGGGCCGAGGTTGTGAAAATAGTCAAAGGTTCTCCCACTCCTGCTGTGTTAAAGAATCCATTTCCAGAGCAGGAGAATAAGATGATAGGTTCTTCTTCGAATGCCAGTGAAGAACCCATTTTGATGATGTCTCATGTGAGGATTGCGACTCGATCGCAAGCTTATGGTAGTAAGGCTCCTGTTGATGGTAAGGAAGCAGAATCTTCTCACTGTAACCCATCAACCTCAGCTCCTGGTTCCGATCCACTACAGATCGAAAAACCTAACCCAGACTTAGTGATTAAGCCGCCCACCAAGGGTGTACTTCGAAGGTCTGCTTTCAATCCACATGCGAGAGCAGCCCAGAATTACAACATTGTTGAGGACTTAGCTGTTTCACCTTCAGCAATGTCGGCACTCGAAGTGCTGCAATCATGCCCAGCACAACGGAAATTGCTTTTGTCGGCTATCGGAGCTGTCGATGTTCAGGACCCGAACCTAATGATCTTTGATCTAGAAAATAGTACGCCACGTCTCCCCCATCAAATGGCTTTCCAAATTTCAGTGATAGTAAAAAACAGGCCTATTCATCGAACTGTGATTGATGAGGGAGCTTCTACGTGTATTATGTCGATTCAATGTTGGAGATCGCTTGGTTCTCCTTCGTTGAACCAATCCCCCACCATCCTTAAGGCCTTTGATGGCCGTGGGTTCCGTCCGTTTGGTATTCTACAAGAATTGCCTATAGGGGTTGAAGGTAAAACCGTTAGTCTGGATGTGGAAGTGGTTGATGCCCCTCTAGACTACAACCTTCTTTTGGGTCGAAGTTGGTCATATGCTATGACAGCGGTCGTTTCATCGGTCTTCAGAGTAATTAAGTTTCCACACAACGGTAAGATCGTGACTATTGATCAGCTGACATACTTTTCATCCGACCCAGCCTCTTCAGAGAGTATCCAGCATGTCGGTAAGACGACAATCCCTTATAGGGACATTGGTGTAGGTTTAGTTAAGGATTCCGGTTTACTGGGAACTTTTCCTCTCCCTCCACTCAGCGCAGATCCTTCGTTTGCAACAATTCATATGATTACATTAGAAAACATTATTTATGATGATCCTTGGTTCGTCCCATCTGACTCTGAGATAGACTCACTCGGTAATGCTATGCCTTTGAGTCCGTATGAAATTGCTTATGAAGCTCTCATGTCTTTTACCGACTTTCATTCAACCGAAGTCGACCAAATGAATGTGGTCAGTGAAGAGTCACTTTTCACCTCACCCTTAGAACGGATAACGTTTCCCGAAGTCGTGTCATCTGACGAACAACTTCGCGAAATCCTAAGTGTAGACGATCTACCATGGGAGGATCTCCATCACAGATCTTCGTTTTTACCTAAGGATGATGCATTTGAAAACGATTTTTCATCTATCTTTACCGCTGAATATGTCAAAGACGCTCAGGATCCAACGAAACATTCTGATTCAGAGTTGAATTTAGGGAATATTTCTCGTACTATTCCCATTGATATTTCAGTGAAGCCCGGAATCGAGGAAAACATTCATATAGGTGCCGCATGTACTGAAGAAGAAATCCAAACTTACAAGGCCCTATTCCAAGAATTCTGCGACGTGTTTACTTGGTCTTACGAGGAAATGCCGGGAATTGATCCTGCCATTGTTGTTCATGAAATAAAGACCTACCCGGATGCTAAACCCGTCCGGCAACGGCTGCGTCAAATTCACCCTCGAAAAGCGGCTGCGATTAAAGCAGAAGTCGAAAAGCTGTTGAAAGCAGGTTTCATTTATCCGATCCTGTTAACGGATTGGGTATCGAATATTGTTCCGGTCAATAAGAAACAAGGAACAATAAGAATCTGTATCAACTATAGGGATATAAATCGAGCTTGTCCAAAAGACAACTATCCTACGCCTTATATCGATCAAATTATTGATGATTGTGCCGGAAGTGAAATGTTTTCCTTCATGGATGGTTTCTCGGGCTATAATCAAATCAATATTCTACCTGCCGACCAACCAAAAACGGCATTCATTTGTCCATGGGGGACATTTGCTTATTGCAAATTACCTTTTGGGCTTAAGAATGCCGGGGCTACTTTTCAACGGGCGATGTCTTATGCATTTCATGACATCAAGCACATTGTGCAACCCTATCTCGATGATTTGCCTGCTCATTCTTTACATCGAGCTGATCACCTTGTCCACCTACGAGCAATCTTTATGAGGTGTAGGCATTATCGAATTCGGTTGAATCCCCACAAGTGTGTTTTCTGTATAGAAACAGGTCGATTGCTGGGATTTGTTGTTTCAAAAGCCGGCATTCGCGTCGATCCCTCGAAAGTTGAGGCTATCATCAAATTGCCTCCTCCTTCGAGTTTGCGCCAACTCCAAAGTTTGCAAGGGAAAGCGAACTTTTTACGCCGATTCATCCCAAACTACGCCGAGGTCACTAAAGGTTTTACACGGTTGTTGAAACAGAACGCACAATTCTTTTGGGACGAGATTGCCCAACAATCTTTTGATGCACTTAAACACGCGTTGACCCATCCACCGTTATTGCATCCTCCCAACTACAACCAGGACTACTTCTTATACGTCGCAGCTTCGCATTCCACCATTGGAATGGTGTTAGTTCAAGAAGATGAATTCAGAGCGGAGCATGTGATATATTATCTTAGTAGGACCTTGAATCCCACTGAGCTAAAATATTCGCATGTGGAGAAATTGGCCCTGGCAGCCGTTCAAGCTGTCCAGCGTTTTCGTCACTACATTCTTCTCTGTAAAACTACAGTTATTTCGGATTGCAACCCTATGATTTACATTTTGACAAAACAATTGCTAGGGGGCAAGTACTCTAAATGGATTGTTATCCTGCAAGAGTTCGACTTGGAGTTCGAGAAGTCCAAGTCTAAGAAATCCTTAGTTTTCGCGGAATTGATGTGTGATTTCCCGAGTGCTGACACAGAGACTGTGGCAGAAGAGTCCATTGCGGACGAATCTTTGTTTCTTATCAGTACTGTAGATCCGTAGTACGGGGATATAATCATCTATCTCCAAACCCAAACCTTTCGGCCTGAAGCTTCCAAAGCGGAACGTCGAAAAATTCGGTTTCAATCCCAGCCATACAAAATTATTGGAGATACACTTTATCGCCGGGGGGCAGACTTAGTTTTTCGACGTTGTTTAACTCACGAAGAGGCTGAGAGGGTTTTGAATGATTGTCACTCTGGAGCATGTGGCGGTCATATGTCTGGGTATGCCACAGCTCAGAAGGTGTTGCGCGCTGGCTATTTCTGGCCGTCTATGTTTAAGGATTGTATCATTGCAGTCAGGAAGTGCCACAACTGTCAAGTGTTTGATCGCAAGATGCGCGCTCCACCTGCTCCTCTCCACCCTATAATTTCCGTTGGTCCATTCGCCAAATGGGGTATCGACTTTATTACTTGTAACCCTCACTCGGCCGGGGGGCATGCGTATACCATCCTTGCGGTTGATTATTTTACTAAGTGGGCCGAGGCGATGCCTACATTCGACGCAAGCGGCAAAACAGCTGCAGTTTTCGTATTCAATCATATCATAACTAGGTTTGGTGTCCCACAAGCAATCATTACTGACCATGGGAGCCATTTTCGAAACGTCATGATGACTGAGCTTACAAGCCAGCTTGGTTTGCGCCACGATAGCTCTACTCCTTATTATCCGCAAGCCAACGGTTTGGTTGAGTCTATCAACAAAGTTCTCGTTATCATGATCCGACGAACCATTGGTGTTCATCAGTCGAATTGGCACAACATGTTATTTTCAGCGCTATGGGCATACCGAACCTCAGTGAAAAATTCAACAGGGTTCACTCCTTTCCAGCTAGTTTATGGCTTAGAAGCTGTGTTACCCATTGAATGCGAAATCCCATCACTTCAAATGGCTGTCGAATTACTTCCAGCTACTTTCGAAGAGGAGAAACGTTTATTGTACTTGGCTAAATTAGATGAGACTCGACGTGACGCTACATTGGCAATCGAGACTCACGCGAAACGAATGAAAGCTCAGTATGATAGAAATGTAACCCCTCGAAGTTTTTCGGAAGGAGACCTAGTACTATTATATGATCAAGCTAACGATAAGCTAGGTGCCGGAAAATTCGTTCCCATGTGGCATGGGCCCTACATTGTAAAGCGAAAGCTAGCAAAAGGGGCTTATGAGCTAGTTAACTTTGATGGGGACTCTTTGGGTAAACCCAGAAATGGACTTTACCTAAAGAGGTATTATGCTTAAATGATGGGTATGGAGAAATTTTTAGATAGGTTAGATTTTCTTTCTAGCTAGCAAGTGTGTTAGTTTAGTCAGTGTGCTTAGCTTAGAGAGTGTGGTTTTTCGTCGTTATTCTGGCTTATCTTGGTTTTACTCTTGATATTGCAGATGTCGACGCCTCTCCAAACATACATTGGATTTGCTGATGGTGCTTGTCGTAGTACACGGAATATCTCTTCCGCAGCTTGGGTTATCTATTCGCCCTCTGATGAGTTAGTTTCTATGCATGGGGTAAGCCTCGGTCAAACAACGAACAACATTGCAGAATACAGTGCAGTGATCGAATTATTATCCGAATCTATTTCATTTGGAATTCGACGTTTGATAGTGAGGTTAGATTCTGAACTTGTTGTATTACAGCTTAATAGAGTTTATGCCATTAGAAATCCTGTGTTATTAAGGTTGTTTTTGAGAGTGCGTCTCTTGGAACGTGAATTTGATTACATTGAATATCAACATATTCCAAGGTCTTTGAATACATTAGCAGATGCAATTGCTTCTCGAATGTTGGACAGACATTTACGATAATCATGCAAGTAAATTTAAAAAACATTTCATCACATATGTTAAATAGGATAAGCCGGTAATAGTGATATATATAGATAGAAGTGTCTCAAAAAATATATACATCGTCTTCGATCATAGGTTGAAAACACCTTATGATCGGCAAAATGATAGTACAAAAAGTCAAAATGTCACATGTGACTACAAAAGTGACTAGTCAATCACTGGTGGTGCTCTCTGTATGACACCACTGCGCGGGCTACCTTACGCAAAATTCTCCTAAACGGTCCAGGGACCGCGACTACGAAGCGCTGAAGCCTGGTAGGAATGTCGTCCATAGTAGTCTCAGGTATATCTGCCATGAGACGCTCTAGATCATGCTCCAACTCAGCTAGTACTTCTGCAGCCGCGTCCTGTGGGGCCGGTACCGGTGCAGCTGGATGTAGTCTATCAAAAGGCCGGAGGTTGGCTGGACGCTGTGGACCAACATCTGCATTTTGAAAGTTTTACTGTTAGTTTTGAGACGATATATATGAAAAATAAAAAAAATACATAATTATAAAACTTGTGAAAATAAAAGTACCTCTGTCATCCCATTGTTCTCCCGGTGGAAGAACCATGTCCGGATCACCTCTAAAATCCACTCCGGCATACGGAAAGTCCTGTATCGAAAAAACCTGGTCCTCTAACCAGTGAAAGTAACTATCTGAGAATCGAACCACTGTCGCACCCTCGTCAGGATGCCGGGCCATCACCGCAACCCATCGTATCAGCTTTGGCTCCCGAGGACCCAAGATATCAACAGTGAGTTGCTGAGGGATCAGCATTGGAACTCTCTCCAAGGCAAAGCTCACAACTAGAGGCCCATATCCAAAAGTCTTTAGTCATCCGTTCTTTGCCTTGGTCAGTTGGCTCTTCATATGAGCCGACACAGCTTCACACCAGTTGAAAATGGTGCCTTGGTAACAGTCAATTTCCATCCGCATTTGGGATCCGGAAGCAATGTGTAAAGCGGCCGCGCCGCAAATTCTGGTAACCGTGAACACTATGACTTTGAGTTCACGTAGAGTGATGTGTTTTATCTCTATGCCTTTCGAATGGTGAGCCCCAGGTGTGCACCACTCGTCGCGGAGACTATCAAGGGATTGGCCACCCGGCCTAGTCCCCGCAAGACTGAGTTGCTCACCTCTGTTCGGCAAGCCAGTGAGAAAGTATACATCCAAGGGCTCTATCTCGAGCTGGTGCCCTCCTATGTAAAAGCATTGTTCTTGAACGTTCCATCGCTCAACCAGCCATTCCAAGAATCTTACCTGGCCCCTCATGCCCGGTATGGTCCAGTATTTGGATAACCCGCATGCTCTTAGGGCATCCAGGGAAGGTTGATGATTTATTGCAACTTCATCATCCTCTACATGCTCTCTTTCTCTCCAATCTAGCATGGTTAATGCCCT
This sequence comes from Pinus tabuliformis, assembly GCA_031772625.1. Taxonomy (NCBI): domain Eukaryota; kingdom Viridiplantae; phylum Streptophyta; class Pinopsida; order Pinales; family Pinaceae; genus Pinus; species Pinus tabuliformis. Next base: position 770,052,067 of record CM062815.1, read on the forward strand.
GCACACCAGAAATAGTCATTAGAAATTGATTTGGGGATTTTTAGATAGTTATTTGAGGGGGTTGGGGTTTTGAAATGCGCGTTTCACGGAAGACGCACCCCGCCTTTACAGCACAGGGCGCCCGGATGCGGCTGGCCTGAAGGCGGACTGCGTCTTCCGACCGTTTTCCTGTATAGGAAAAAGTCGGGGGACGCGGGTCACCCGAAGGGCACCCGCGTCCGCCGAGAGGCGCATTCCAAAACCAAAACCCCCCCAAAAAATGAAACTAAGACCTAAAAGTTAATTCTAAACGGATAGAAATGTAGAGTAGGATGTGTAAAATACCTGGATAAGACGGCATTCGATTCCGACGGTCGGATTTTCCGCAGCGACCACGGGAAGTTTCTTGTCAAAAGCTCCTTTTTCAACCTCAACAGTCAAACGGTAAAAATGACATGGTAAAAGGTCTTTTTATAGTTTTTTTGGATGAATTAGTTCATTTTTTACCATGAAAAGATATTTTTCGATGTATTTTTGCCTATTTTAAACAGGTATGAGTAATGTGTTGCTTTTGTGTAGGACAAAGGGATTTCGAGGGAAATTGTCATTTTTCACAAACAAAAATATCAGAGTCATCTTTTAAGCCCTTTTCTGACTCCTAAAACATGAAAAGATCGCTGAGCGTTTCTTTTACACTCGTTAAAACGGAATTAAAAGACGGTCCCCTTTTAGCTCTTTTCTGACCGCAAAATCAGGAAAAGATTGCCGGGTTTTTGTCGTTTCAAACTCGATAAGGAAATAAAACGACGTGTCCTCGATCGCTTTTTACTTTTCAGGTCAACGACACTATTATGAAAGTACTCCTTGGTCGCAAGATCAAGCGGTTCCCCCAGGTATTATTTTATACTTTTTCGGGCTTGAGGGACACAAATATACGAAAAAGTTCAACGTGGAGTCTCCTTTTGTTTTTTCAGACTCTCTAAAATTGAAAAATGCCGAGTTTCTCCTATACTGGGCTCGTTAAACTTTTACAGTAGAGGACCTGTTCAATTACAAATAGGAACGAACCACTCCTTCCTAGGGTTCGAATTTAAACTAGGTTGGACTCGTCCGAAGGATGAGCTTATAATCAAGCATATGTTATCCTCCTCAAGCTTGTTAAAAATAAAGAGGTACTTGCCAGAAATGGTGGGGGAAAAGAGAGAAGAATGAACCTGTTTGTTACCTTTTGTCTCAAAAGAAACTTTATTACCACTCTTGAACACGACACTTTTTCATTCACCTGGGTTGGGAAATCTTTTACCTCACAGTTGATCAAACCACTTTGAAAGTCTTTAACCGGGTTCCGGGGATTAACTTTGAGTTATTCGTCACCAAGCCATCTGTCGTGTCGTTATGTGTTCAAGAGGTCTACAAGCAAAACTTTCATCTGCAAAATACTTGTCATCCATTTGACCATCCCTGAGTCAGTCCTTACAGCAACATTTCTTCAACTTGAACAATGATTTCGTGTTGCGGGCTTGCCTGCAACGGGTCGCTTTCTATCGACATCGACACATTATCTAGAAAGATGACTTAGGAATCGACAGTACCTTGAAGTCTGCATGCATCAATGGCAGGTTTCTCGCCTTTGACGTCAGTTTACATCATTGACTTTCGATCAAAGGATTCCGTGAAGTGTTCGACATCAAAACATCTATTCACATTTCACGGGTTGTGCTTGGTACTTTGAGAACCATTTCCATTACTGGTGGTCTCTCTCACGCTTGTTAACAGTTTACATCATCGACTGGTAATCAAGTGGTTTCTAACATGTTCGACATCAAATCATTTAATCACATGGCTAGAATCGTACCAATTCGGGAAGTAGAAGTGAAGACCTTGGATCTAGTTTCTACCATCCAGGCTGCGAGGAGTTTTGTATTCATTATCTATGTAGACTAATCATAAACAGATGGTTGCGTCCATACTGTGTCTACAAAAGTCTATAAAATGATGTACTGCAAGATCATTCCTGTATCAGAGTAGTTAGTCCATTAGTTAAAGTTTTGAATCTGAGTATGGGAATGCCTACCTCAGTGATGATATAATCTTATACATGTATTTTGTGTTGAAAATTGCAGGTTCCAACCAGGTCGTCCACAAGACAATCCTTGAAATGATAAAGTGCTTCACCCTTCCTAGAATTACAAAACCCTAATCTATTCCAGGCTTCGCACTTTAGGGGGCAATCTGTTACACTAAAAAATGTCACCATGACTATTTACAGTTAGTATGGCTCAATCAACAGTCATGCTACCCTCTTAGGCAAGTCTTATGCCTCTGCTATCCATCTCAAACTCAAAAAAAAGAGAGAAAGTCTTGTAAAAAATGTGTTTATCTCTGGGGACGCAGGTTCTCTCAAGCTTTACCTGCGGGGACGCTCACAATGTTCACAAAGACTGCGTCCTTGGACGCTCTGTATGTTAAGGGACAGGTGCGTCCTTCTGTAAAAGGCAAAATGCGCAAGTTTCATCTTAAAAAAAAGTTACTTGTGGTTACTTCTAGAACTTTCTAGAGGTCGGTTTGATGAAATGGATGCGCCTCCAGTTGGTTCATGTATCCCTATTAAGGAGGAACTTATCCCATCAATAAGGGAGCTATCCCACCCAAAGAGGGGGATTATCCCATTGATGGTGGACCTGAATAACCTCTTTACAACACGATAAATAAAGGCATTGAGCCAGAGGGAGAGGAGGTTGAAGCTATACATTTTCTTTGGGTAAATGCTGCAGGAATTAGGACTCCCATTTAGAACCTTGTGAGGAGAGATTGTCTTTGCTTGATTTTACTTGGAAGTGGGTGAGCTTTGTCAAAGTAGAGGAAAACCCTTGATGGACCCTGGGAGGAACTTGCACAACACCAAGGCCAGGTTGTAAGAGTTTCTTTGTTTCGTTATTAATACAAACTGGTTCATTTTTCTCAATAGCTTGTGTTAATGAGTTATTTCATGTGTTCCTTGGTCTGCATGTTGAATATATGTTTTATTATATGAGATGCAAGTGCTTGGTAATTGTTTGATTGTTTGTGGTTGCAGGAATTGATGTGAAGGAGGAGCTCATCCGGATCGGCAAAGACGGAATACAACAACAACATTTTTGAATAAGGTAAGCCTAAACACTTGTAGTTTTCATGTTTTAAAAGGTGTATTTAGAGAAAGATCGCTCCATTTTGTCTTGTTTGTCGCTAGAGAGTTTAGACTCCTAGGGAGGTCAGTTGTGTCCGCACAAACGACTTTTTCCGCCACGACAATAACTTGTCTTGTTCTTTTTCCGTGATCAATTCCTTTGCTTTGAGCTGACTATTCTCCTGTTCAAGGAATGAAATGACATATTTTGGTCTTCCCATATTGATTGTAAGCTCCTTGATTTGATAGTCCTTATCTCTGATTGTTTGTCACATGCTTGAAGTCTGATCCTTGGCCTCTGAATCAACTACCTCAAACTCATGCTCAACTGTGTCTTTCTCTTTTTCTATCAATCCCTACTTTGTCGATGAAGAAGGCTTGGCCCCTTTCTCTCCATGAGAAGAAACACAAGCCTTTGTCCTCTCTTTTACAATTTATTCACATTAGGCTTAGGTAGCTAAGTTTTCTCCACTGATTTTCTAGAGGACCCCACCTCCGTTTGTTGTTTTGGCACACTAGGAGACAGAGCTGCTACATTGGCTTCATGCCATTTCAGGGTTCTTTCCAAAAAGGCTTCCCAAGCCATAACCTTCTCTTCAAGCTGGTGAAGGACAATAGTTTTTATTATAATGTGATGAAACAAGCTTTGAGAATAATCTTTTTCCTTCAATTGTATCTTTTCCAACATTTTGGAAATGCTCCTCGATAGGTAGTTACACATGTTGAGTGGCTTTTGAGAGGTAAAATGCATGAAGAGGCGAATATGATAAGAATACAACCTGGAGAATATCCCTTCACATGTAAAGATCCTTATGACACTCTTCATCAAAGGGGCATATTTCTCCAATAAGTATTTGAAAGGCATAAGGTGAGCATGCTTTTCCCTGTATGGTGTTTTTAAGAAAGGCTTGTAGTATTCAAGATCTATGCTCATTCCTTTGAACCAATATTCACCATTGTTTGGTAACCCTATTGCAAGTGACATGGAGGCTACTGAAAAGCTGAACTCAACACCAGGGATGACAACATTTTCACCTTTGAACTGAGTTGCTACCCAATCTGCTAATTGTTAATGAAACCTCACCTCACTCACTCTTTTGCAAAACACCAAGGAATGTACATCCTTGAGACACTGTTTGATGAAGGATAGGAGTTGATTGCATTGCAATTTGATGGTTCATATCTGAGGATATTCCCTCCCTTATGATGCATTTCTCTCTCTGGTGAAGATTCTGCCTCCATGATGACAAAAAATCCTAGCAGCAGGTAAAGAAAAATAAAGTGTGAGGTATGAATGGAAATGAAGTGATGTGAAGGTGTATTTTGACAAAATGATAGAGGAGGTTTGAAAAAAGTGGATATGAACTTTGGAATCTAATGAAAATGAATTAAGAAACATTGGAAGAGTGATCTTCTTGCAAGGAGGAAAAACAGGGTTTGTAATGAAAAAATGCCCAAAAACCTCTAGGAATGAGTTATGGTTTTTCTTTCTGAGGGGTAGAACTTTGTTTTGAGGTGGATTAAATGGTTAAAATGGTTTATTAAACATGTTTGTAGGTGTAGGACAACATTTTACATGTTTTAGAAACCAAAAATAAAAATGGCCATTATCACCCTATCATTTCCCATGCAAAATTTCACTACAAACCCTATTTTAAAGAATCACTGGCATGAGATGATTTTGAAGAGAAAATTAGGGATAATGATGGTGTAATTACTTGTCTCTTGGCTTAGGAGTCAACAAAATTAAGCTTTCAAGCCAAAAAATGAAATTTGGGAGTGTTTCAAGTCAATTCTGGGGACTTTATCCTGAGTGCAGTGATTTGTTCCTTAGCGCAACGCCTAAGCACAACGCAGTTCTTTTGAGCACAATGCTTTGTTCTTAAGTGTAATGCCTCAATATTTTTGCCAATTTTGCCTAGGAAGCCAACTTTTTTACTCTCTTGGATGGGATAGCTTGATTCTCAAGAGTGAATGGAAGGCAAATGAACCAAGTTTGGGGGCTTTTGTGTTTATATAGGCTAAATTATTTCCCTTTTTGAAAAAGAAATGGGACCCACAAACATTTAAAAACTGATTTTTCACTTTTGAAAGCAGAGTTACCTTTACCACTGAAAACCTCATCTGCCTTTTAATTTCCAGATTGTTGGACCTCCTTCTTCTCGAACTTTTTGAACATGAGAACATGATGGACGTGTGAAAATTCACAAATCAATACCCAAGAGCTTCTTGTCATGCTCTCTATTCATTGCTAGATTTATTCATGAAAATGATGGACCTTGGAAACCCTAGTGACCTAATGAATGACCTAATACCTAATGGAATGATGATGATTACTGACAGGTTTCCATTATGACACCTCCATAAAAGTGTGCTAGGTGACCAGCATAAGTGAATTTCCAAAAGATTGACTTCATATCTAGACTGACCAAACAGTGACTAACGTTTACTGTGTAAACCTAGTGACATAAAAAATTTGATTTTGATAGTCTTGAAAAGCATAGTAAAAGCACATTTGATCCAGGTGACAGGATAACAAGACTGACACTAACACAACGTACAATATGGTGACTTCTTAGATGACGTCATGCTTTCATCATTTCTCCATGTGGTGCCTCCTGAGTCACAACACGTTTCACCCTTATTTGCCCCATTAGACCACAAAAAATGCCAAAGTAAATTGCGACGTGTCCACCTTACTACCACGTCATGTTGAGGTCATTTTCCACTCTAGCTCTTTAGGACCAATCATAAGCTACCATGTGTCTTGTCTAAGGAGAGAGAAAGAGCCTCTTTGATCCCTAGTCCTACATCGAAATCCTTTGTATTTCTACTCCTTCGCAAACCTCAACACTTTCAATGAGTTGTGATCATAAGGACTTACAAGGTTCTAATATTTTAACTTGGCTTGACATCTAATGTTCTGATGTTCTAATCGCCTCTAGATTTCGATATCTCGATATGAATTGCTCCGAGGTTTCGATATTCTCTGACCTTTGATACGGCCTGGTCTGATGCTCTGATATTCATCCTTCCATTCTGCTGCTTGATACTTTGGCCTACTTATGACTTGAAGACCCTGACTTCAGTAGACCATGGCTTTTGATCCAGGAGACCATTTTCAGACTTCCACACGCCAATGGAAATCTCTTTCGAAGAACTTTTCGATGGATAGGGTTCATTATAGGCTTTGATACTATCTTATACATATGCAATGGCTACAGACTATTTATCATTCTTTGCTCCTTGACTCTTCTTCTGGTGCCTATAATCCTGAATTCCTAACCACCATAGTTATCATTTTATGGCTGTGGAGCACCTGGAAGGTATGCTTTTGACTAGCAATCTAGTGGTTTTTCAATAATAGTTGTAACCTTTTCTGCATTATGAGTTCAAAGAAGATAAAGGGTTTTGATAAAATGTGCAACAATCGATAAAAGAAGCTTAAGTACTAATTATTGACGTTTTCCATGCAGGAAGACGCGAAAACAAAGGATCGACGATTGAAAGCAAGAAGCAAAGGGAAAATAACTACTATCCCGCCAACAGGGAACCGGATGCGGACAAGATCAAGTAAAATTAGAGCCGAATAGCCCAAAGAAAGAAGGGCAAGAAGGGAAAGAGAAGAATCGAATGATTAGCGAATCCCTCAGGATCTTTGATCTTGAGGGATCGCTGCTTTAAGTTATCTTTTGATTATCTAGATACCTCCGTCATTTCTGTTATATAAAGGCACCATGCCATTTGACGGGGGAGGCCTGTCTTTTGTAATTTTCAATTTCAGAACTAACTGTAATTACTGAGTCTCTCTGAGACCTGACTTTGTTATACTTTTGTTGATGCAATTAATATAAAAGACTTGGTGTTCATTTCGTCTCTGCATCTGGAGTAACTTCAGGCGGTGTTCCATTGGTAGCCAAGGGCCCAGCTCCGACGGACACTTGCTTTTGTACTATTATACTGTGTGGTTGGTTTATTTCCATTGTTTCAATAATCTGATACATCTTCTATATGATATGCTATGTTTCGTTATAATTGACATCTGAATGAGTTCTTTTATCTCATGTCTCTGCATTGTATAAAGTGGATCTATTCGAATTACATCTTTCATCTATTCCTGTAGCGGAATGTTGGTATGAATATATTTGTTATCAGATCCATGTGAAATAGTATTTGCAAGACTCGGAAGCAATATTACCTTGTTCAGGAACATAGTTGTATCATCCATTATTCTCAGATTGTTGTAGTAGGAGAGAACGTGTACATATGGTTGAGGATTGTTGTTCCATTATTTCTGTTCCATTTATAATTGCTGTTCCATTTATCATTGTTGTTCCATTATCATTGTTGTTCCATTTATTATTGTTGTTCCATTTATTCTTGTTGTTCCATTTTCTTTACTGCTGTTCCATTTCCAGATTGCTGTTCCATTTTACTTTTCGCTGCTTGATTTACCTGCCTTTGTTTTTTTAGTGTGAGAGCAGGCCTAAGGCTGTCGTGAGCCTCAGCAAGACGCTGCTTAGCCCCAGACCTACAAGTCCATGCTCTGATTTCCTTTCTTTATCAGTTTCTAAAGGGATAGGTTATTGTTTCCATACCCTTGACTGATTAACTGCCTTGCGTGATTTTATCTTTTGGGTTAGTTTCGTTACAGCTTAGCATCTGTTTCCTTTCAGACCAGTAGGACACTATACTACCGAGCATTACTCGGAAAAACAGCCTCGGATTGAGTTACTCGCAATAACAAAACGTTCCTAGATTGACTTATTAATGTAGGATAATTAGCGGTGTGAGAGACCCTAGTTACAGCTCTACATTTTGGCGCCGTTGCCGGGGAGGAGTAATAGCCATTTGCCTTTACAGAGTAGTGCGCAAATCTGCTAGGGGGGAGTTGGATTTTAAAAACGGAAGGTAAGAACCTGCATACGGAGCACGTAAAAGCCCTGCTCCACCGTCCGCTCTCTTAGTAGAATTGCTGGTTGATAGGATTTAGTAGTTCTTAGAGTGCATGACTAAGAAGAAAAAGTTAGAAAAGAATACCAAAACCCCAACCAAACCTGAGAAAGCCAAAGGACCGGTGACCCTTGGCCGAACGACCTTCATAGACGAAATCTACAAGAAAACTGAATCTCAGCCGTCAGTAGGCCTCAGAAAGACTTATTCTAAGTAGCCTACCAATTCCCTTCAGGCTACAGCATCACCATCTGGAGCCTACGCTGAGGTGTAGAGTCAGACTGTTGAACAGGACTTCCAAGAAATTGAAAATCTTGTGTCTGAACGACTGCAAGAAGGGAACTTAAGCAACCTTTGTGAAGGAGAGGGGGAAACAGGGGAAATAGAGGAACCAAAATCTCCCTCTAGGATAATCCAGCCGTTAAACAGCCCAGATAAGGGAAGCGCAGCCAGAATTAATACTAAAAGCACCCCATTCCTTCAGATAGAAATCCCTGATAAGGGAAGTGTCATCAAGACAGCCCCTGCCAAGGCCACCCCTTCTCAGCCTAGGAACACCCTCCTAGAAATCCCGGAAGGTTACTGGCACATCTTCGATCCCATGGCTCAGAATCAGCCAAATACCCAAACTTCCACATTGCAATATCCGATAGTAGATTCTGCTGCGAATGCCCCCATGAAGGAAATTCCTCTTCAACACATCCCAACATTTCACGGACTGACATCAGAGGACCCTGATGCGTTCTTATTTGAATTCGATGTGTTATGTAGAGGGTATGATTACACCACTGATCCTCAGAAATTAAAGTTGTTTCCCTCTACCTTGAAGGGAGCAGCTCTGAGATGGTTTATGGGTCTAGGCGGTGGAGTCATAAACAATTGTGAGCAAATGAAAGAGTCCTTTCTCAAGAAATATCAGGATTACTGTAGGTCAAGGGAACTGAAAGATGAAATCTTCCAAATGACGGCCAGACCAAATGAAACTCTAGAGGAATATGTAGAACGCTTCCAGTATAACTTACAGAGATCCCCTTACGCATCATTACCTCTGCCCGACAATGTGTTGAAAACTGCATTAATTAGAGGTATGAAAGAACAGTGGATCGAAACGTTGAATATCATGGGAAAAGGAGATATTTACCAAGAGAATTTTGCCGATATCATTAATTTATGTATTAGGAGTTCAAGGGGTAGCACAAGGATAAAACCAACAGAATATGATAGGTTTGTTAGAGATAACAAAATATCAACAGAAGGGGTAACACGGGTAGAACTTGGGAATTTACTAGAAAATTTTAAAACTGATATTCTAGGGACATTAACTACTCAGCTTGATATTGTGCAGGCTAAACAAAAGAAAATGGAGGCAGAGCAAAATCTGGCAATTTTTTGCCCCCGATGCAGAAAAAAACATAGCCACAAAGAATGTCCGCTAGATACAGTTCAAGCCTGTGCTATCTGTACGAAAGACCACCTTACTGAAAGCTACCCCTCACTTCCTGGATTAAAGGCTGTATACAAAGAAGCAGAAGAAGAATCAGAACCAGCATACTTTGTTAACCAACGTCGCCAATGGCAACCGAGGCAATCAGGTATGTTTTCAGATCCAGCTTTTTCTTTTCAACCTCCACAATACAATGCTCAACAATATGGTATGTGGCAAAATCAATCTACACCCCCAGTCCTGAATTGGTCATCATAGCCATTTCCTTCTCCAAATCCATGGATGAATCAGACAAACCAATTCGGATGGCCAAATTTTCCATACACCCCACCATATTGGCAGAAAAATTCATACCCTCCGCAATGGATTCCCCCCACATCACAAGGTTCACCCTGGCAGACCAATTGGCCAAGATCGACATATCAGTCAAGAGGAACTATTTCACTCCCTCAACCAACTCTGCCAGCCTTACAACAAAACCCCCAGTCTAATTTAAGGCCACAACTCCCAGCCCAGCCCAACCCTAATCCTAATAATACACCAGTCCAATCCATCCAAATCATAGACACATCAGAAACTGGACTTGACTTAAGGGAGTGTAATGACCTTCAGTTACGATCTGGACGTATCATAGAAACAGAGGGAGACAAAATAGGTCACATTGAAGATCAGTTACCAATAGAACAACCGCTACAACAAAAGGATGTAAATAAGGAACAGACCCCTCAACAAACAAATACATCCTCTCCTCCTTTCCCGGAACGATTAGTCATACCGCGACCAGTGCAACATCCAGACTTTGACATTCTGGGAGAGTTACAAAATCTGTATATAAAAATTCCATTCCTCCAGGCCATTCAAGATATTCCCATATACGCAAAGACTATAAAGGAACTGTGCATAAAAAAATCAAGGAGGAATATAACTACTAACCCTAGAGTCCAAGTAGTTGGAACTTTATCCGACCTGTTATCAGGAAAAGAGACACCTATCAAATACGAAGATCCCGGGAACCCAATTGTAACTGTCCAAATCTATGGTAAAACCCTGCCTAATGCTTTAGTCGACTTGGGAGCTGCAATCAATATTTTGACAACTTCCACCTGCCAAAAGCTTGGCATCACATCGGTAGAACCTACTTCTACCTTGTTAGAATTGGCAGATCGATCTGTAGTTCGACCCGAAGGTACTCTATATGATGTCATGGTTTCCGTAGATTCCTAGGAGTATCCAACCGATTTCCTGGTAATTAATCCAAAAACCCGACTAGATGGACATCCGCTAATATTAGGAAGACCTTGGCTTGCTACTGCCGATGCCTACATTGGTTTCCGGCAGGGAAACATGACTATAACTAAAGGACCAGATGTTAAAAATCTCGTTCTATATCCTCCAGCACAGCCAAGCCTGCCAATGATCAAAACCAATCGGTATCCTGTGTCATACCTTACTAACAATATCAGAGCCCCATTAACTGTACAGAAGGCTTTAGATTTTAAAGATCAGATAGAAGATGATGCTATCAATAACTTCATCAGTCAAACCGAATCTAGCTCTCACACACAGTGTTTTATGATAGAGGCAACATTTGATAGTGAGCTAGAAGAAGACCCCTTAAAAGATCCACATGACCAAACAATACCAGTGACTGTTGTTGCCAATAGTAAAGTAGTGGAAATCGAACCTGGTAAGACTCTAAATATTAACGTCAACCTGACACCAGATCAAGAAATGAAGCTTGTTAGTCTATTACAAAAATATAAGGGAGCATTTGTGTGGGTTACCCTGACATGAAGGGGATTGATCCTCAATTATGCACCCACCACATCTATATAGAGAAGGATGCAAGACCTGTTCGCCAGCCACAAAGAAGACTCAACCCCCATCTAAAAGAAATAGTAAAAGCAGAACTTCAGAAACTTTTAGATGTTAATTTTATTTACCCCATCTTCGACAGTAAGTGGGTCTCTCCCTTAGTGGTGGTACCCAAGAAAAACGGGAAATGGAGGATTTGCGTGGATTACAGGGAGTTAAATAAGGCCACACAGAAGGATCACTTTCCCCTCCCATTTATAGATCAAGTACTGGACACTTTAGCAGGGAAGAAATTTTTCTCTTTCCTGGATGGCTTCAGCGGATATAACCAAATCCAAATCGCCCCTGAAGATCAGGATAAAACTACCTTTACTTGCCCTTGGGGAACGTTCGCCTATCGAGTACTACCCTTCGGCCTATGCAATGCCCCTGCTACATTTCAGAGAGCTGTTCTCAGCATCTTTGCAGACCGAATAAATGATGGACTTGAGGTGTATATGGATGACTTTACACCATATGGAGATGATTTTGACCCAACTCTGGATACCCTGGAGAAAGTCCTACAACGTTGTATCACTACCAGACTTTGCCTGAGTCACGAAAAGTGTTACATGATGATGACAGAAGGGCTCATTCTAGGGCACTACATCTCAGCAGCTGGCATCCAGGTAGACCCAGCTAAAATTCAGATTCTTTTGCTCATCCCTACTCCCACTACTCAAACAGAGGTACGCAGTTTCCTTGGATTTTCTGGGTATTACAGACAATTTATAGAACATTACTCACGTATTGCTGCACCTCTAAATGATTTGACTGGCAATGTTGATTTCTTGTGGACAGAAAAATGCGACCAGGCTTTTAAGGAATTGAAGAACCTGCTATCAACAGCTCCAGCCCTTCGAGGACCCAACTGGAATTTGCCATTTCAAATCTCAACTGATGCCTCAGACACAGCAATTGGTGCAGTCCTGGGACAAGAAGAGGATAAGAAGCCATATGCTATTTACTATATCAGCAAAAATTTATCCTCTGCCGAACTTAATTATACTGTTACTGAAAAGGAATTCCTGGCTGTAATACATGCTGTTAACAAATTTAGACATTATATTACAGGCTATCCTGTTGTGTTATATATAGATCATTCTGTTATCAAATATTTGGCAAATAAACCTGTTACGAATGCTAGAATAACCAGGTGGTTGATCTTATTGCAGGAGTTCGACATCACAATTAAGGATCGACCTGGCAAGGAGAACCCTGTAGCTGATTTCCTCTCACGGATGCCGAAAGCAGTTGAAACAGTAGCAGTAGATGATCAATTCCCTGACGAGCACCTTTTTGCTGTTGCTGTTCGAACACCCTGGTATGCCGATGTCGCTAATTACCTCGCAGTCGGTAAGTTACCAAAACACTTAACCCCTCAGGAATGCAAGCAGATTGTTCAGAAAAGCACTCGCTTTTCATGGATTGGAGGTCATTTGTTCCATACAGGGGCAGACATGAAAATCAGAAGGTGTATTCGAGAAGATGAAATCTTCGACATTCTAAAAGCTTGCCATGACGGGCCATGCGGGGGACATTTTGCTGAAAAAAGAACAGCACATAAAGTATTGCAGACCAAATACTATTGGCCTACAATCTTCAAGGATGCGAAAAAGTTTGCACAAGCCTGTGACAGCTGCCAGCGAGCAGGAAAACCTGGCCAAGCCGATGAAATGCCTCTGAGACCACAATTGGTCATTGAGCCATTCGAACGATGGGCTCTGGACTTCGTTGGGCCCATCAATCCATCATCAAATTAGAGGACATACATTCTGGTGGCGACAGACTATGTTACTAAATGGGTCGAGGCCGAATCGTTACCTAGGGCTACAGAAGACTCTGTGATACAATTCTTGTTCCATTTGTTTGTACGTTATGGACTTCTGAGAGAATTAATCACCGATGGTGGACCAAAATTTGTTGGAAATAAATTAGCTGCAACACTTAACAATTACCATGTCCAACATAAGATTACTACCCCATACCATCCGCAAGCAAATGGGCAAGTAGAAAGTAGTAATAAGGTAATAGAATCAATTTTAACAAAAACCATTGCATCACATCGGCAAGATTGGGCCGCTCAACTACCTGAGGCGCTGTGGGCCTACAGAACCACATGGAGAAGCACTACAGGCTATTCACCCTATCAATTAGTTTTTGGAAAGCAGCCAATTTTCCCCATAGAATTCGAAATCCGAACGCTACGAACTGCACAGGAAGTCGGCCTAGATCTGAGTGAGGCACAAATCAATCGATTACAGCAGATTAATGAATTAGACGAGATCAGGCTCTCTGCATTACAGAATACAACATTGATTCAACAGCAGCGGGCTAAATGGCACGATGCACTGATCAAGAATAAAGTCTTTCATGAAGGACACTAGGCTCTGTTATACGACTCTCGGTTTCAGGATTTCCCGGGGAAACTCCAGACTTGATGGCTAGGACCATACGAAATCCAGAAGGTACACGAGAATGGGACCCTTACCTTGGTCACAATTGACGGTTCTGGATATGCATTCAAAGTAAATGGCCACCGAGTTTGCCTTTATCGAAAGCCACTCACTCGGGAATCCTTCTGTCAACAACTGCGACAAGATACTGATATGAAAATTTTAGGAGAGGAAGCGCAATCTTCCTCACCTATAGCTTAAGAAATTCATTTTATAACTTGTACATAGCATCTTGTATATATGTTTCCTTGAATTTTTTTTTTCCCAAGTGTTCTTGTTGTTCCTTTGCGAAAAGGAACAACACTGGTGTGTTCTTGCTGTTCCTTTGCGAAAAGGAACAGCATTGGAGTGTTTTTGATGTTCCTTTGCGAAAAGGAACAACACTGGAGTGTTCTTGCTGTTCCTTTGTGAAAAGGAACAGCACTGGCGTGTTTTTGCTGTTCCTTTGCGAAAAGGAACAGCATTGGTGTGTTTTTGCTGTTCCTTTGCGAAAAGGAACAGCACTGGTGTGTTTTTGCTGTTCCTTTGCGAAAAGGAATAGCACTTGCGTGTTTTGTTGTTCCTTTGCCAAAAGGAATAGCATTGGTGTGTTTTTCTGTTCCTTTGCGAAAAGGAACAGCATTTGCGTGTTTTGCTGTTCCTTTGCGAAAAGGAACAACATTTGTGTGTTTTGCTGTTCCCTTGCGAAAAGGAACAACACTTGTGTGTCTTGCTATTCCTTTGCGAAAAGGAACAGCACTTGTGTGTTTTGTTGTTCCTTTGCGAAAAGGAACAGCACTTGTGTGTCTTGTTGTTCCTTTGCGAAAAGGAACAACACTTGCGTGTTTTGTTGTTCCTTTGCGAAAAGGAACAGCACTTGCGTGTTTTGCTGTTCCTTTGCGAAAAGGAACAGCACTTGTGTGTCTTGCTGTTCCTTTGCAAAAAGGAACATCACTTGTGTGTCTTGTTGTTCCTTTGCGAAAAGGAACAGCACTTGTGTGTCTTGCTGTTCCTTTGCGAAAAGGAACAGCACTTGTGTGTCTTGTTGTTCCTTTGAGAAAAGGAACAACACCTGTGTGTTTTTCTGTTCCTTTACGAAAAGGAACAACACTTGGATGTTTTGCTGTTCCTTTGCGAAAAGGAACAGCACTTCAGCGTGACTGCTGTTCTTTGTCAAACGGAACAGCATTTGAGTGACTTTGCTGTTCCTTTCTCAAAAGGAACAACATTTCCGATTTTCAGTGGCTCCTCTCAAAGAAATGGTATCCTATGAATGCCATTGTCATGTTTTTGTCCTTATGGGGGATGCTTTGTGACCATGGTTTCCTAAATCTTTTAGATACAGAAATGAACTTATGCCGTGAACAAGGTTACCGAAATCAGCACATCATAAATCACTATCACTATGAAGCGAGTATGTATAAAAGAACAGGAGGAGGGACGTGAACTTTTAATCTTCACTGTCATTGTCATTTACCGCTACCATTGTTATTGGTGATCTTTATTTCCCTAAACTCGTTTTTTGATCACTACTTGGGAGTAAGAACGAACGATTTATATCTATCTGTTGGGATCGTAAGACTTCTTCCACCATTCCCCGCTCTTAAGGAGTGCGGAACCACCCTGATGTGAAAATAAACAAGAGAGATGCTCTGCAAAAGAAAACAAAAACAAAATATGAAAGTTGTCAAATGCAGGATAGGAGGTCTCATTCAGAGCCGGCCTACCATGATCATAAGGGTGGAAGCGAAGTGGCATTCCCATAATGGCCACCACACCAGGGATATGGTCCAAAAATAAATTAACAAGCAAATCTTGGAACAGGAGGTCTCATCGTGAGCCCGCCTGACCACGTTTCGCACCTACCTTGTGAATGGCATTATGACTATCTGGTCACCAAGCCAGAATAATGGCCTGCATTCTGACAAAGCACTCTCCAAAATATACACAAAGGATCATGGTTCCGGAGGGTGAGATAAACAACTCTACCAAGGTTCTGAACACCTGTTGGTAGCAGAGCTCTATTAATCGCATCGAAGTCGTAATATTTACAACAACAGGTATGATATTAAAATCTTTCTGTCTCTTATATCCTTCGCATGTATCATATGTCACACCCCGATATATTTATCGCATGAACATTACCACCAATCATGGCAACGGAACTGACAATGACTACTAGAGACTTCGTACAGTTGACAGACGTTCAATCCCCTGGTTCCTCATTATATCACGCAGGCTTACATAAAACGTGATCCACCTTTTTGCCTTGGTTTCGGCATTTCATTGTTCTTTTACAACATGGCATACTTTCATATGATGTACTTGATGATTGCACTCCCGACTGGCTGCTGCTCCTCTCTTTGACGGCTGTGGGCAGCCTATCAGATCGTGGGGGGGGAAGTAACCTCATTACTCCATGGATTACGTGGCTGCATACCATTCGGGCAAGATAATGTACAAGGAAATGGCATGATTTAACGGTATGATGCTTCCATCTCACGGAGACTGCCGTCCACGATCTCTTCTTTTTGTTGCATGCCCTGTGTAGTCCTTTCCTAAATTGGCATCGATCATCCTTTTTGTGTCGTAAATACCGCAAACAGTTGTTGTTCCATTTCTGAGTTGAATCATGGGCGGAAGGATGGTCCGGAGCGAACCTCACAAGCTGACAGTCTCCGATGCTGCTTGCAAAATCCTGGAAAATGCAGGATGGTTGAATTACTTCAACCGCCTGCAAGAATCAAACGAAGCAGTAGCATTGGAGTTCCTGCAGAATTTGCAAGAAAACTACTCCGTAGTAGGAGGAAAGTGGATAGAGGTTACAGAGGATATCATCGTGGAAGTCTCAGGATTACCAGCTGTTGGACCCAAATGGGGGCTGAAGAAGGAGAGATTACAAAAAGCTATGGAAACTTTCCAGGACGAAGGCCAAAGCTTGATAGTCAAAGGGAAAGGAGTTCTGCCAGCAGCACTAGGGGAACCCTGGACCGAGCTGGCGAAGAAAATACAAAGCTATATCACCTGTGAAGGGAGAAAAGACGTGGTAAGACCTCGTCACCTGAAACTCTTAGCTGTTTTAAAAGGAAAATGTTCTGTAAATCTTCCTGCGCTTTTAAATTTGTTATTGCATGGAGCGGCCCAAAGCCTGAAAAAGGCCTAGCACATAGACACAGTCGTTAGCCACCATGGGCTGATTCGGTTGATAGTAAGCCATGGTCTCACTCAACAGCAGAGCACTTGGGAGGAATTGGTCGCAATAGTCGAAGGGGGATCGGCTGTACCATCCCCAAAACCTGAACAATCCTCTGGCACGCCGGAACGATTAGAGAAACGCAAGAAGTCAGCAGCAGAGAGACATGCCGCTTCAAAATGGAAGCAACCTCCCGATACGCCAGAGCAACCAGAGAAACCCGCAGAACCTACTGATACTCCCGACCAACTTGAGAGGCCAAGGAAGTCAGCTCGGCTGGCCCGGATACGAGGAAGGTTGGAAAGAATTCAGGGAACAATGGCCCAGCCAATTGAAATTGCGGATGAACCTCCAGAATCAGAGGGAAGACCCTCCGAAGGAAATGCTGAGCAATCGGAGGCCGAGACTGACTAGCCGGAAGGAGAAATTGAAAAAGGACATGAACCCTCGGAGGAAGAAGAGGCCACTAAACAGGGCGATCGGGAAGAATAAATTGCACAGCCAGGGGGTAGCCCGTTGCAAGACCCTCCAAGTGAGGAGGAATTGGCAGCAGTTCTTGCCAAGATGGGAGAATATGGCCAAGACTCCAGCACAGGAGGCGTCCCCGACGGCCCCACAGTAAGAGAATTACCCGAGGAAATGCATGCAGAAGAGGTAGGGGGAGAAAACCTGCTTGGCCATGATAATGAAATGGAAGATAACAGTCTGGGACAATTTGTCCCCAGGATGCCGGAAGATATCACAGAAGACGCAAGCCTGAGAACCAAACCCTCTGCCGAAACAAGGGAAATTGCGAAATTAAGAAAGAAGCAGTAGAGGTTGCTGGGCACTATAGCCAGACTCCGACAGTAGATTCGAATGCTAAAAGCCAGTCTGAGGATACAAAAGACTGCAGGGAAAAGGAAGAGGACCATGGTAGCAAGAACCCCAAGGACGAGAATTCGCTTTGATGGACGAAACCCCATCAGGAGACCTACTACCGAGGAACAGTCTGCTATTCCAAATAATAATGAGGAACAGGGTGCTGTTCCAAATGACATGGAGGGACAAACTGCTGTTCCAAATAGCATGGAGGGACAGACTGCTGTTCCATCTGGCCTTGAAGAACGAATGGATATCCCAATGGAACAGCAAGAGGCTCCGATGGCAGGAAGACCACAGCAACCCTTTGTTCGCATTAAGAAGGAAACAGAAAACAAAGAAGTCCAAACAGAAGCACCACCCTCAGGCGTAATTCGGGTCCGAAATTCAAAGCAACGTAATAGGAAGGTCCAGGTTAAACTCCCAGCCTCTACGGCTATGTGGAAGAAGGACCCAAAAACCAGAACCCTGCATAAAATGATGAGGGAAGCCCAGCAGGAAGCCGAGCAATTGCGAGAACAGACAATCCCCAAGGAAAGATACGAAGAGCTCCAACAGCAACTTCGAGACATCAGTCAGTCCGAGAGCCAGGCCTTTGAAGGATGGCAGAAGGAGCAGGAAAAGGTTGCTAAGGTAACTCGTCGATTAGATAGTGTTGTTAAACAGATGGACACCGTGTGTTCCTTATATAATGATGTTTTGACTTGTAGGGCCCCTGCTAAAAATTATGCTTTATTTTTGCTTGAACAATATCTGAGATTAAAAGTAAAAGTCATTAGGGCAGGAGCACCTATCCACATCAACACTGTTAATGATTTTATAGACTGTTGCAAGCACTATGGAGTTAGAGTTCAGAGGTTATTATGCGAGTTTTACCTGCACAATCTTGTGCTAGACCAGGAAACTGATTTAAATCCTGGCCCTTTTGTTGGTGATGTACAATTCCAAGCCTTCATCTCATTTGGGGTTAATCAGGTGAAATGGCTCAGAGCTTATAACACCTTTCAGAGACAAGAAAATAGCCTAGACTTGTGGATACGAGCTGAACCTAGAGACCCAGTGACACTATGGAGAAATCATAGGAGTCTCATAAGGACCCCAGGAGTCATTGAGATAATAGGGCCCATGCACGAAGACTTGATCCGAAACGGTCTGGAATATTTCCTGACTATTAAAGATCTTGCCCTCGATGCTGCAAAATTTCGATACCCGACTTCTAGTCCAAGCATCCAGCTCAGGGAACCATTCAAATATGAGAATTTTGAGCTAGCTGCCAGCCGGTTGAACCTTTATGGGGAACGGATTCTGCAATCAGGCCCATCCTGGTTAGGGTATCGATTTCGCAGTCCAATTATTTGGCACCCTGCACCCGGATATCAGGCCTTATATGAGATGCTTGCAGATCAAATAGACCAGTTCTTTGACCATCTAGTTGCTCATCACGGTTGCTGGCCTCCTCACGAGATCCCTTCTCCGGCCTATTCTCTCACCACCTTGCACCTCAACTACAATGTTTTCATGAGGCCATGAAACAGGGTAAGCAGGGGGGTGTGTGGAGCACCTGGAAGGTATGCTTTTGACTAGCAATCTAGTGGTTTTTCAATAATAGTTGTAACCTTTTCTGCATTATGAGTTCAAAGAAGATAAAGGGTTTTGATAAAATGTGCAACAATCAATAAAAGAAGCTTAATTACTAATGATTGACGTTTTCCATGCAGGAAGACGCGAAAACAAAGGATCGGCGATTGAAAGCAAGAATCAAAGGGAAAATAACTACTGTCCCGCCAACAGGGAACCGGATGCGGACAAGATCAAGTAAAATTAGAGCCGAATAGCCCAAAGAAAGAAGGCGGGATACTGAGACGGAGAATGCAAGAAGGGAAAGAGAAGAAGCGAACGATTAGCGAATCCCTTAGGATCTTTGATCCTGAGGGATCGCTGCTTTAAGTTATCTTTTGATTATCTAGATACCTCCGTCATTTCTTTTATATAAAGGCACCACGCCATTTGACGGGGGAGGACTGTCTTTTGTAATTTTCAATTTCAGAACCAACTGTAATTACTGAGTCTCTCTGAGACCTGACTTTGTTATACTTTTGTTGATGCAATTAATATAAAAGACTTGGTGTTCATTTCGTCTCTGCATCTGGAGTAACTTCATGCAATGTTCCATTGGTAGCCAATGGCCCAGCTCCGACGGACACTTGCTTTTGTACTATTATACTGTGTGGTTTGTTTATTTCCATTGTTTCAGTAATCTGATACATCTTCTAAATGATATGCTATGTTTCGTTATAATTGACATCTGAATGAGTTCTTTTATCTCATGTCTCTGCATTGTATAAAGTGGATCTATTCGAATTACATCTTTTAGCTATTCCTGTAGCAGAATGTTGGTATGAATATTATTGTTATCAGATCCATGTGAAATAGTATTTGCAAGACTCGAAAGCAATATTACCTTGTTCAGGAACATAGTCGTATCATCCATTATTCTCAGATTGCTGTAGTAGGAGAGAACGTGTACATATGGTTGAGGATTGCTGTTCCATTATTGATGTTCCATTATTGTTGTTCCATTTATCATTGCTGTTCCATTTATCATTGTTGTTCCATTATCATTGCTGTTCCATTTATTATTGCTGTTCCATTTATTCTTGCTGTTCCATTTTCTTTACTGTTGTTCCATTTCCAGATTGATGTTCCATTTTACTTTTCGCTGCTTGATTTACCTGCCTTTGTTGTTTTAGTGTGAGAGCAGGCCTACGGCTGTCGTGAGCCTCAACAAGACGCTGCTTAGCCCCAGACCTACAAGTCCATGCTCTGATTTCCTTTCTTTATCAGTTTCTAAAGGGATAGGTTATTGTTTCCATACCCTTGACTGATTAACTGCCTTGCGTGATTTTATCTTTTGGGTTAGTTTTGTTACAACTTAGCATCTATTTCATTTCAGACCAGTAGGACACTATACTACCAAGAATTACTCGAACAAACAGCCTCGGATTGAGTTACTCCTTGCAATAACAAAACGTTCCTGGATTGACTTATTAATGTAGGATAATTAGCGGTGTGAGAGACCCTAGTTACAGCTCTACAATGGCTTCTCCAGTAAGCCTTATACTATGATGATTCTCTACGGAGAACTGCAAAAACCATGGGATTCTTCCTGGATTCCCAATCACCATAATCATTATTTTATGGATTTTCCAATAAGCCTGCTACTGTGATGATTCTCTACCCGAAGCCTGTAGCTACCATAGGATTCCTCCTGAGCCTAGACTACCAATCACCATAATCATAATTTTATGGCTTTTTAATAAGCTTGCTACTATGATGATTCTCTACCAGAATTCTGCAACTACCATAGGATTCCTCTCGGACTGCCAATCACCATGCTAATCTAGTTGACATAAATGCTAACACGCTCACAACCACTAGCCATCCAGACAATGCCAACTATCAATCATTATGATAATTTTCCAATGGTATATGGAAATTTTCCGAACTCCATAGGAATCAAGAGAAAAATAAAGTTGAATTAATGAGGTCAAATTAAGGTTCCAATTAGTCTAAGTTCCATCTTATATATCTACGGTTGCACAAAGGAAACCACTTGAGAAGTGGAATGGATCCAAATTTCGCAATTCAAAAGGTTGAGTGTTGTCAAATCAGGGATCCATGACAAGAGGGGGCTTAAGTCCATACAAAAGACAAAAGGAGGGTACCCCCCCATAGTTGAAACCATCATTTTTTATTACCAGTAACATGGAAACATGTCATTGGTTGCGAGTACCCCATTTATTCATACCAAAGCTAGGAAGGACCCCTTGCAATACTAGTGGTTTACTTGATGAGGCATTACAGGATAACCCTAGTCTATGTGGCGGTACATGTGGAGACAAGTGGAAATAATGTGGCTGTTGGAAATAATACTGAGAGGGGGGGTGAATCAGTATTATTAAATTCTTTTCAATATGCCTTCCAGATTTATACTTTAATTTATTCTTCGGATATTGATCATTAATTTGCATGTCAATTCCATATAATAATGAGCAAGAGCAAGAAAAAGAGATAAGCACACCAAAGAACACCAGATATAAGGTGGAAACCCAATGTGAGTGAAAACCACCTGCTACAATATGTCTCTATCTTCTTTCAATTAGAAACTTCTTTTACAAGGATTTTGTACTGGTGCAATCCTTTACCAGTACGTAGGCTGCAACCTGCAGAGAGCTACAACTCTCTCTCATTTTCCAGTCTCTCCTGGAAGGGAGCTACTACCCCCTTTGCTCTTTTACTTCTTTAGGGACCAAGTTTCATAAATTTTCAAACTAGATCCAAGAAGATAAAAAAAATCATCAAGTACATGAAAATCACCCAATCTCCTTATACTATCAACCAATGAATCACCCAACTTCTCAGAATGTTGTAAACAGAAAAGTAATACCAGAAAACTAAACCCAAGACTCTGCAACAATGGATAAAAGACAACCAACAAATGTTTTAAGATAGGTCCGCAACTTCACCAATAGTGGCCTATGGATACCCGCAACTCTTTTGAGTCTAGACTGCGCAGATCCACACCAGGTCGGTTTACTGCTCTCTGTATATCCGCACCATGCGTTCTGATTCCCTATGTACCTCTGCTCAGATCCGCACCTGCACTACTCGCTTGACATCGTTCCTTCGCGACTTGTTCTTCTGCTTCCCTGTGTACCTCCGCACTGTGCCTTCTCCTGTGCTGCGTACCTCGCACTGCGCCTTCTGCTATGCTGCGTACCCCCGCACTCACGCCGTGAATCGCCTGCGCACCTCTGATTAGGGCCAAATTAATAGTCCTCCAATGTGCCATAGACAATCAGATCCACAGATCTAATCATGCGCCCGAGAGATCACTACTTATTAATAGATTCGCCTTAAATTTTCTCCTTGATTTAGATCTAGCTTTTAAAACCAATAACCCAAACTTTCAGATCTTAAGATATTCAAATTTCACCAATGTCTAGCCAAGTGATCTCTTTTCCTTTTTATAGGCGAGGACTTATTCAAACCATGGGACAAAACCATCGAAAACCAATACAAGGGATCCAAACAGGGGTTCAAATAATTTAGATAGTAAACCACAGGCCAAAACCATAGGATCATGAACGACGGGCTAAATACCAAGGGCCAAACATAAGAAACCCCACGTGAGCGCGCTTCTCTGCATTAGCATGAGTGAACTGGGGGACCACACCTTATGAACAGATAACCTGTGGGTATGACCATACTTCCTGGATGGCTAACCTGCAGGTCCACACCTTTTGAACAATGCACCTGCGAACCTCTTATTTTCCACCATTTTGAGAGCCTAAACAGAATTTTGCCACTTGAGTGAGTTTCCATCAAGTACAACACCTGTACCATAGAGCCAAACCAGAATCATAATGCCAACAATCTCCCCCTTTGGACTTGATGGAAACCTCAAGATCCTCAACATCATTCTCCCCCTTTGACATCAAGGGCAAAGGGTTATGCTCCCCCTGAGAACATGCTCCCCATGACTATAAACCAGATCTGCAAAAGGAAAGAAATTTCTTCAAGAAGAACCATAATCCACCAAATACCATACATGACCGTGAAAGAGATAGAGACATATTGCAGCAACATTCCGATCAGCATCCATGTTCTCCTTCTGTACTTCCTCCAAGATCTTCTAACATAATGCCAACAATGGATTATTAGAAGAATATATGCTCCCCCTGAACCTGTGCCAATCGATCTTCGACCAATCCGCAACCCAGCAAATGTACATGTATACGCCATATGAAACTTGCGTACAACCAACAATCTCTGAAACAGATGAGATTCAACAACAGGATGATGCATCAACAACCCCCAACTTTTGCCTGAGGTATTCAAAGGTCTCCCTGGGCAATGGTTTGGTGAGTATATCAGCAACTTGTTCCTTAGAAGGAACATACTCCAACTTGACCTTTTGTTCAAGCACTTGTTCCTTGAGAAAGTGATACTTGATCGGTATGCATTTGGTCTTTGAATGCATGACTGGGTTCTTTGAAATGCTGATTGCACTTGTATTATCACATAAGATGGAGATAGGTGGAGTACAAGTGATCTGAAAATTCTGCAAGGTCTGCATCATCCAAAGTAGTTGAGTGCAACAAGATGCAACAACCACATATTCCGCTTCATCTGTAGATAAAGCAATCGAACTCTGTTTCTTTCTGAAACAAGATACTAATCTAGAACCCATAAAGAATGCACCACCACTTGTGCTCTTCCTGTCATCCATGCTTCCGGCCCAATCTGCATCTGTATAAGCATGAAGTGTGAGATTTGTATCTCTAGGATACCATAAGCCATAGTTTTGAGTTCCTTGAAGGTACTTGAAAATTCTCTTCACTACCTGAAGATGATTTTCCTTTGGATTTGCCTGAAATCTTCCAACTATTCCCACTGCATGCATGATGTCTGGTCGGGTACCTGTCAAATAAAGTAGACTTCCAATCATAGATCTGTAGGTTGGATGATGCACTGCTGCTGATTCATCATTTGCACTGAGGCTACATCCTGTGACCATGGGGGTACAAACTAGTTTTGCATCTTCCATGCCATATTTCTTCAAAATCTGCTTGAGATACTTGGTTTGAGACAAGAAGATCCCGCCTTCATTTTGTTGGATTTGCAATCCAAGGAAATATGTCAGTTCTCCAAGCAAAGACATTTTGAATTCTTTTTGCATCACCAAGGCAAAGCTTTGACTCATAGCTTCTTCATTGCTGCCAAAGATAATATCATCTACATACATAACAAGTATTAGCAATTTGTCATTTTCAATTTTTATATAAAGATTGCTATCTGTTGATCCCTTTGAAAAACCTTGCTGATGAAGATATTTGTCCAAACGGTAGTACCAAGCCCTTGGAGCCTGTTTAAGACCATAGAGAGCCTTCTTTAGTGTGCATACGAGTTTTGGATCATTCCCAAGGATGAATCCATCTGGTTGCACAATGTACACTTCTTCTTCTAAGTCTCCATTCAGAAAGGCTGATTTTACGTCCATTTGAAATACTTTGAACTTCTGAAAGCTTTAGAGAGCAAGGAACATTCAGATGGCCTCAAGTCTAGAAACGAGAGCAAAAGTTTCTTCAAAGTCTATTCCTTCTTGTTGAGCATACCCTTTACAAACAAGTCTGGCCTTGTTTCTAATTACTTCCCCATTTTCATTCAACTTATTTTTGAAGATCCATTTTGTCCCTATGACATTCTTATCCTTTGGTCTAGGAACCAACTCGCAAGTGTTGTTCGTTTCGATCTGCTAAAGTTCTTCATCCATCACCTTGACCCAGCATTCATCTTTGCATGCCTCTCTTACATTTTGTGGTTCAATGGACGAGAGTAATGCCAAATAGCCTGAGGCTTCTGCAATTGTTCTTCTTGTTTGTACACCTACTTCTTTCTGCCCCAAAATCTGAGATTCTGGATGATTCTTCTGAACGTACCTACATGGAGTCTTCTCTTCTATTCTTATCTGTTCCTCTGGTGCCTCTTGAGGTTCTTCTTCATCATTAATCTGATTTGGAGAGTAGTCTTCATCCTCTTCGATATTTTCATAATTCACTTGCCAAGGAATGTATCCTTTTTCATCAACCACTACATCAATGCTGTCAACAATTCTTCCAAGTCTTTTATTGTAACACTTATATGCTTTGTTGTGGGGAGAATAACCAAGGAGAATGCCTTCATCTGCTCTAGGTTCAAATTTGCCACGTTGTTCATCATTATTCTTAATATAGAATTTGCTTCCAAAAATTTTGAAATGATTTACCGAAGGAGTCTCACCATTCCAGAGCCCATGACGAGTTTGAGTGTTGTTCACTCAGACATTTGTTTTGTTGAGAATAACAACTACAACAAAAGTAGCTTCACCCCAAAAGGTTGCAGGAGTCCCAGACTCATCAAGCATAGCACGAGCCATTTGTTGGACTGTTCTGTTCATCCTTTCCACCACTCCATTTTGTTGAGGAGTCCTAGCTGTAGAGAATTCCCTTCTTATTCCATGTTCTTCACATAAATCGAAAAATTTGTTTGAGGTAAACTCCCCACCTCTGTTGGACCTGAGGCACTTAATTTTGTGATCTGATTCGTTTTCAGCCAAGGCTTTGAAAGATTTGAATTTTCAAATGCTTCGTCCTTGTGTTTCATAAGTCCCAACCAAACCATCTTGGAGAAGTCGTCAATGAATAATATAAAGTATTCTCCTCCTCGAGGTGACCTTCTCCTAAATGGACCACATACATCTGTATGGACTAGTTCAAGAGGCCTGTTGGCTAATCCTTCCTTCTCAGGGAAGTTAGTTCTGGTTTGCTTACCAAACTGACATGATTTGCATATGGTGTTGTCTCTAATTTTGATATCCGGAAGACCACGAACTGCCTGGTATTTGCATGCTTTCCTTATTTGTGAAAAGCTTA
This sequence comes from Pinus tabuliformis, assembly GCA_031772625.1. Lineage (NCBI taxonomy): Eukaryota > Viridiplantae > Streptophyta > Pinopsida > Pinales > Pinaceae > Pinus > Pinus tabuliformis. The sequence goes on from CM062815.1 coordinate 770,078,426, forward strand.
GATGCCCCAACCTCCGGTGCCATAACCAATGTTCATCGGCTTTGCTCAAATAGCATTGTTGTTGTCCTTCTTCAAATATGTATAGATTATTTGGTGTTCTTCTACCTTTGATCACTGTTTTTCCAGTATCAAGATCACGAACACTACATCCATTTGATCGAAATATTACCTCTGTTCCTTGATCACACATTTGACTGACACTTAGAAGATTGTGCTTCAAGCCATCAACATACAAAACATTTCCAGCTTTGACCTTTTCTTTCAACTGAGTAGTGGCTTTTCCTTTTATGGCTACAGGGGTATCATTTCCAAAAGAAACTTTCTTTCCATTTTCTAAAGCAGTATATGATTCAAGTTTTTCTTTATCACCTGTCATATGCTTCGAACATCCGCTATCAATGTACCATAGATTTTATTGTCTTTCTGCATAAAATGCTATCCCACATCTTTCTGTTTGTGGTTCCTTTATTCTCCATGTTCTGGTGCTTGAGGCTTGTTCCTTTGTCTGCCGAGACCTGCTCCTGCATTCAGAATCTTCATGACCAAAGTTATTACAAATAGAACATTCAATTTCATTTTCAAGTGCAGAAAAGTTGTTATAGGTCCTTTTCATAATCCCAGTCATACTTCTTTGTTTTTGAGCTTCTCTAGTCATGATTGTCTTACAAGCAACACATTGAGTTTCTTTGTGACCAAAGTTATGGCAAGAGAAACATTGGCCATTGAAGAAACTTTTGTGATTATCAAATCTACCAGCCATATGATTTCTATTGTCATCCATTCTTGAAGCAAATTGAGAAGATTTTACCTGTGGCTGGTTGTAGCTTTTGTTCACCCTTAAGATGGATTGCCCCTGGTTTTCCTGGTGTTGGGTGTGGAGCCTGATTATCTTCTATATTCAAAGGTATCGCCACATAGGACCCCAGTTTGAAATGGGGGCGGCAACGCCGCCTGTAAAATATTCGCTGCAAGGGGGGGCGGCTGCGACCTTTGGGAGCTCCCCCCCCCTGGTGGGGGGTTTTGGGGGCAGCGCCCTCGAAGCTAAAAAAAACTGTAAAATTGCCTTGTAAAAGTATAGTAATTTCTAGTCAATCTGGGCCGTTCATTAGGCGAATGATCTGACGGTAGAACTTATGTTTAGTTTAGGGTTTTTTCCCTAGAAGGCAACCCCTCTCTTTGTATGAGGGTATTGTATTTTGAGGCTGTGTGATAGATGTGTATTCTGTGAGTGAGAAACAGAGAGGTGAGACTGTGAGAGAAAACAGAGGATATTACAGTGGATTTGATGTAGGTTGTGTCTCTTTATTTTGCTGGATAATAGAAAGGAAGGACTGGTTGTTTGGGGTGGACGTAGAATAAACTGGGTGAACCACGTATATCTGTGTCTCTCTTGTTTTGTGCGTTTTCTGTGCTTATATTTCTGCAATATTTTATGTGTTCCATTGCTCCGTAATATATAATTTTCTAACACCTGGTAGTCTTTGTTTGTTCTTGATGTAATTCGTCCCTTCCTTACCTAGTGATCTCCATTGGGCTTTTTCTCATTCCTCCTTGCTGCATCAAGATAACTCTTTGAGGTGGATGCCTGAGATGTTTCTCCATTATATCCCAGACCTATCTTGATTAGTGGAGAATGTTGTACATTGATAATCTCATCCAGAGTTTCAGATCCTCTAACAAATTTAAGATTAAGATCCTTTGTTTTCTCAATTTCTTTTCTAAGACCAACAATTTCACATTCTAGCTTCTCAAGAGATTTTTCTTTTTCATCAAGTTGGAATTGCAGAGTATCAATGATCATATCTTTTTCTTCTAAACATATTTTGAGTCGATAAATCTCTTCATAAAAACCATCTACATCTATAGCGTCCATGTAATCATCATATTCAAAGGCCATTAAAAGTTTATAATCATTACCTCATTCATCTTCTTCACTATTTGATAGGCCATCACTATCTTCATGAGTGTAGTAACATTTCTTAGTTGCATTCTGTTTCTTGTTCCATCTAACAGGTTCCTTCCCTTTGTCAATCTTATCCTTGTGAGGACATTTGGCAGCATAGTGACCGACTCTTCCACAAGCAAAGCATTTGAAAGGTACTTACCTCGGAAATGACCAGTACCCCATTGAAGATTTCTGACAAAATTTGATTCTTGTTCTTCTTCTGACACGTGTCCTGACTCATAGTAATCTCCTTTGTCTGAAGCCTTGAAGGCAAATTCTCTCCTGTCTAATGGACCTCCTTTCCTCATTTCATAAGAAGTTAGAATTCTGTGCAGCTGTGACATTTTAAAGCTTTGTAGATTTTCCTTTTCTTCTATTGCAGAAACTTTAGATTCAAACCTAGGGGACAAAGATCTTAGAACTTTTTCAACCACAACAGCCTCTTTTATTTCTTCACCCAAATTTTTCATACAATTAACAATCTCATCTACACGAACAAAATAGTTAGCCACACTTTCATCATTATACATCCTGAGAGTTTCATACTGAATCCTGAGGGTTTGAAGTTTTGCTCGTTCTACCTGATCAACTCCTTCATAGCTCAGAACAATCTTGTCCCATATCTCTTTTGCGGATTTAAACTGCATTACCTTGACAAATTCCGATTGAGATAGGCATCCTAATAGAGTATTGATTGCCTTTGCATTTGTTTCATATTTCTTCTTTTCAGCCGGATCTGTAGGAGTTGCTGATGGAAAAGTATACCCTGTATCTATGATATCCCATACTTCTGTACCAAGAGATTGAAGATAGGTAGTAACTCTTACCTTCCAATAAATGAAGTTCGTCCCATCAAAAATCGGTGGCCTGATTGATGCTTCCCTCTCGTAGTTGCTCATGATGAAAGATCTTTCTTCAAGCGATCAAGCTTCTTCTAAAGAACCTGGCTCCGATACCAATTGTTGGAAATAATACTAAGAGGGGGGGTGAATCAGTATTATTAAATTCTTTTCAATATGCCTTCCAGATTTATACTTTAATTTATTCTTCAGATATTGATCATTAATTTGTATGTCAGTGCCATAAAATAATGAGCTAGAGCAATAAAAATAGATAAGCACACCAAAGAACACCAGATATAAGGTGGAAACCTAATGTGGGTGAAAACCACCTGCTGCAATATGTCTCTATCTTCTTTCAATTAGAAACTTCTTTTACAAGAATTTTGTACTGGTGAAGACCTTTATTAGTATGCAGGCTGCAACCTGCAGAGAGCTACAACTCTGTCTCATTTTCCAGTCTCTCCTGGAAGGGAGCTACTACCCCCTTTTCTCTTTTACTTCTTTAGGGACCACGTTTCATAAATTTTCAAATTGGATCCAAGAAAATAAAAATAAAAATCATCAAGTACATGCAAATCACCCAATCTCCTTATACAATCAACCAATGAATCACCCAACTTCTCAAAATGTTGTAAACAGAAAAGTAATACCAAAAAACTAAACCTAGAACTCTACAGCAATGGATAACAAATGTTTTAAGATAGGTCCGCAACTTCACCAATAGTGGCCTGTGGATACCCGCAGCTCTTCTGAGTCTAGACTGCACAGATCCGCACCAGGTCGGTTTACCGCTCTGCATATATCTGCACCATGCGTTCTGATTCCCTATGTACCTTTGCTTAGATCTGCACCTACACTACTTGCCTGACAACGTTCCTCCGCAACTTGTTCTTCTGCTTCCCTGTGTACCTCTGCACTGTGCCTTCTCCTATGTTGCATACCTCGCACTACGCCTTCTCCTGTGCTGCGTACCCCCACACTGCACCTTTCTCCTGAACTATGTACCCCCGCACTCACGTCGTGAATCGCGTGCGAACCTCTAATTAGGGCCAAATTAACAGTCCTCCAATGTGCCACAGACAATCAGATCCACAGATCTGATCATTCACCTGAGAGATCACTACATATTAATAGATTCACTTTAAATTTTCTCCTTGATTTAGATCTAGCTTTTAAAACCAATCACCCAAATTTTCAGATCTTAAGATATTCAAATTTCACCAGTGTCTAGCCAAGTGATGTCTTTTCCTTTTTATAGGTGAGCCCTTATTCAAACCATGGGACAAAACCATAGAAAACCAATATAAGGGATCCAAACAGGGGTTCAAATAATTTAGATCCTAAACCACGGGCCAAAACCATAGGATCATGAACGACGGGCTAAATACCAAGGGCCAAACATAAGAAACACCACGTGAGCGCGCTTCTTGGCATTGGAGTGAGGGAACTGGGGGACCGTACCTTATGAACGGATAACCTGCGGGTATGACCGCACTTCCTGGACGGCTAACTTGCGGATCCGCACCTTTTGAATGATGCACCTGGGAACCTCTTATTTTCCACCATTTTGAGAACCTGAATAGAATTTTGCCACTTGAGTGAGTTGCCATCAAGTACAACACCTGTACCATAGAGCCAAACCAGAATCATAATGCCAACGGTGGCATGGGTGAAGATGTAGCAACTGAAGGTGATGACACATGGAATTCATTTCCAACACTTTTACGTGGCTAATTGGATAGGTGGAAGATGACAAATGGTAGGATCATTGACACGTGGTAATGGAAAATAATGACATGTGGTAGTGTACTAACTTGGCATATGAAATTACAGTGATATGGTAGAGATGACCTACTATAAGAATCGTGTGGAAAGATATTATTGGTTCTTAGAATTTTGACATGGAAAATCCTAAAGCTTCGAGATTCATTCCAACGAATTCTTTGAAAAGGTTTCATGTGTATTTCATTTTTGCCAAATGGTGAAGAGTGAACAAATTGTGCCAAAATTTACAATGGGTCCTTTATTTGGTTATGCGACTAACTTAGATGTGAACCAAATCATTGCTATAACTCAGATCCGGATGCATTGGAGCCAAAGGAAGTGGTTGAGTTCCAAATTTTTCTTAGTTCTATGATATAATTACATTTGATTATCCATGCCTCTAGGTGTGGGGTGAGTATATTTATTAAAGTTTAATCCCAGATCTAGATTTACATAATGATAAAAGAAATTTTCAAAATTCCAAATGAGTCAAGGTTCTAAGTTGAGAAAGTTTATCTAGTCATCCAAGTTATCCAACGGTAGGTAATTTTTTTTAGTTAAAATTAAGCCTGTATATGGATTAATGATTTGTAAACCGCCATGGATATTCCAATGGACAATTCCTCACAACAAATATGGTAAAATTATATTTAAAATCTACAATATACACTATTACAGTGTTAATATATTCATGGATCTATAAATTTACTGTTGATAGTTCACGCATGCAAATTTAAAATTGTACAGAAAATAAAGAACAAAAAAATAAAAGCTGACACACACATTTGACACAAGATATGCTTTGGGAAGCCCTTTGGTAGAAAATCCCAGCTTGAAGGTGAGGCCTATCCACTCTCTTTCTTTGAATGGAAATATAGTTGTGAGTGCAAAGAAGTATGGCTTGTGGCAAAAACCCTTTGTGTGCTCTACCTCCTATTCCTCTTGGTTTTTCTTTCTCAGTTATGGAACCAATGCATTAGAAAGAATGGAACCCCTTTTCCTCCTAGTGGCCCAGTTATAACATATCCTAATAGCCCCCTAGTGGTTAGTTTTGACTACCATAACTCTTAACCATAGTTATAAGATAGAATATTAGATTAATATACATCGTAATCACACGGATAGCCCATTTTCCGTGAATATTAGGGGCTAACGTTGCATCCTTTCAAATTACGGTGGTGAAAATAGGAAGGTCAACTTCTCAATGGCATAAATTTTGCACATGAACTTTGATTGACATGATTCTTGCATCATTCGATAGGTATCTATGTGTAGAATATCCTGGAAAATTGACACACTAAAGTAGAAAAAAATTTCCCCCAAAAAACATTGTTTGATGCCTCAAAATGTCCCCAGAAGGTTTTAGACATTGTTTTTCCAAACTAGGTCCTACTAGTAAAAGATGTCTTGTGAGCTAATTCCTCCACTTTTTCCACTGTAAAATCATTCATATGGATCAAAATCAATATAATGATCCATTCTAGATCACACCTCATCATTTTGGTAGGATTTTGGTCCCCAAAATATTCTACTGAATCAGGTGTGGTACTCTTTCCTCTCCCCTCTCTCTAGTGTACCATTTAGCTTTTCCTAGAAGTTGTCTTTTGAATCCAATCTACCAAAGGTCATGCTAACCTTGTCTTGTAGTTCTAGACCTATTCTATAAAATGGTATCTTTTGTCAACTTCGATTGAGAATCTGGTGCCAAATCATCCATAGAAGTTTTGATTCGTTCCCCTTCCTAATCTAGCATAGAAGGCTCATAGAATTTCAAATTATTTACATTCACAATTGAGTAAATGTGAATATATGGTGGTAAAATATGTTGGTAGGAATTACCACCCACCTTTTCCAGTATCTCAAACAATCCATACCTCAGAGCCTTTATTTTCTTACCAAGCACCTATATTCTCTCATTCTTCAACTGTAGCCATACTCTATATCCCACCTTAAACGATTTATCTGTTATTTGCTAATCATGTCTAGCCTTATATTTCTCTTGTGACTTATATAGTGTCTCTTATAACTGTATATATATTTTCATTATATTTTCTACAAAATTTTCAACCCTCAAATCATCTCCTATAATATTTTCCCTCACTCCTCCTTGTTTCCCATATGCAATGTCCAAAGCTAAAGACAGAAAATATCCAAGACAAGTTTCAAATGGGGACTTTCCTATAGAAGTGCGGACTGCTCTATTGTAGGAATGTTGTATATATACCAAATTTTAATCCTAGGGATTTAGATGCTTCTAGTTGTATCCCCTCATAATTTGCACCAAACACCTGTTGACTACTTTTGTATGTCCATCTATCTATGGATTGAATGTTGTAGATATCTTCAACTTCATGTCCATATCCTCCCACAATGTAGTCCAAAATGCATTGATAAATCTTGTATCCCTCTCTAAAATGGTTCTCCTTGGTATCCGAAAGTGTACCCATACCTGTCCAAAGAACGGGTTTGTTGGTTATTTCCCACTAATGGCCTTTTTAGAGGGCATCATAACACACATTTTTTTGAACCTCTCAATTACCATGAATAGATAATCATCTCCCTTCCTAGCTATTGGTAAATATCCCACAAAGTCTATGGGAATCCTTTCCCAAGGATGAGAGGGTACAAGTAAGGGGTGATATAGACTCTATTTCCTGTTACTAGGCTTGCTTGTACAACAAAGCATGCATCCTCTTATGAACCATGCTACCTTATCTTGCATCTTGGGCCAATACACATACCTCTACAAGTTAACCACAGTATTCGAAACACCACAGTAACTGACAAACTTAGAAGTGTGAGCCTCTCTAATCAACTGCAAGCACTCACCTTTAGGAACACTTAACTTATCCAACCTGTAGAGTAATGCATCCTGGAGATGGTAGTCAACAATGTTTTCACTAGCATGCACATGAATTTGACTTTGAAATTGTTGAAACATCTCCTTGAAGTCTTCATCCTCTAAATATGCATCTATGTATGCATCATGGGTGAATGGCTTCATCTACATAAGAGTGGGTGGTCATGAAAGCATGTCAACCAAATTGTTTGTGTTTCCCTTATTGTACTTGATGACCATGTGAAACAACTGTAAAAGCCCCATCCACATGTAATTCCTACTCTGTTGTAGCTTCCTCTGGTCCTACAAGTACTGTAGTGGCTGATGATATGTGTGGATAAATGTGTCCTTTACAATCAAATAGTGCTTCCACTTCACAACTTTCACCAGGGCATAAATATCCTCATCATAGGTACGGTAGTTAAGAAATACCCCATTTAATACTTCAAAATGGTAGCATGTAGGTTTTCCCCTTGTACCAAGGCCACTCCCATAACATATCCACTCACATTTGTCGCCAATTCAAACAACTATTGCAAGTTTGTTAATGCCAGCACTAGTGTTTGACTTATTTTATTCTTCAGCTTTTCGAAAGCCCTCTATTGACCCTTTCCCCACTTGAAACTCTTATCACTTGCTATTATGGAGTGGAATGGTGTTGCTACCACTAAAAATGAGGTTATAAATTCCCTCAGGTACGATGCTTCCCCAATGAAAATCCTAAGCTCAGAAACATCAGTAGGCACTGATGATTTCATGATGGTGTCCATCTTGGTAGGATCTATCTTAAGCTCTCCTCCACCTATCATGTACCCCAAATACACCAAACATTGTTATGCAATCTCACAATTCTTGATATTTTCTAGTAATTGGTTCTTATTTAATGTCTCCAACACCTGCGTCAAATGATATACGTGCTCCTCCCAAGTTGCATTGTATACCATTATATCATCTAAATAGAAAATAACAATTGAATCTATAAAAGGGTTTAATACATGATTCATTAATCTCATAAACGTAGCTAGTGAATTACATAGGACAAATGGCATGACTAACCATTCATACAAACCTTTCATAATTTTGAAAGTGGTTGTAATAGATATGACCTGCAAATATATGATAAAGAAAATATACCTAGAAATAACAAGATCAACCCAATAATATAACATGAAAATGCATATCTTTATTGATCAAACCCTTGAGGTAGGGTAACACCATACAATCATTCCTTAAGGAAGGAGAACACTCCACAAGCCATATGTTTGCCAATACAATAACCCTTGACATCCCTCAATGGGGAGTCTCTAGCCTCTATATATGATTCATACATACAATACCATGGGTCATTACCATGGTTCTCTCAATACCATATATCTAATGCCATGGGCTTACCTTATAACTATGGCCCATCCCATTATTACATTATTCCCTTAGGTAACTCCCTCATTACACCATACTATCCCCCCTAGGTATACTATAGTGGTCATCCAAGTATCTTCTTATTTGACTCCAACCTGGTGATATCCACACTTCAATTCTAGCTTGGTGAAGTATGTTTCTTGTTGCAAGTGATCCAACAGACCATTTATCCTAGGGAATGGGTGCCTATTCTTGAGTTTGATTTTGTTCAATATCCTGTAACTTATACAAATCTTCCAAGTCCCATCCTTCTTTGGAAAAATTATGATGGGTGAACCACATGTTGATGTACTTAATCAAATGATACTATGTTCCAGTAGTTGTTGCAATTGATGCTTCACCTCACTTGCTTCTATAATAGACTATGTGTACTACTAAATGTTTAACGGGGAGTCTCGAAATGACTGGATCTCATGGTCCACTTCCCTCTTAGGTAGTAACCCCTTAGTCTCTCAGAACACATCCTTATATGCTTGTAGAAACTCTTTCAATTGTTGTTTTTTCCAAGGATGCGTTACCTCTTTCTAACTCTTTGACAAACTAGTTTTCTCTTAAAAATAATAAAACATACTACTTGTTGGAACTGATCAATTTCTTGGCTTTGTTGGCACTTACCAACAAAGTTTTTGCCTTGTCGTTGTGCACATTGATGATGAACAATTTTCCACCCTTGATGAACTAGTATTATTTGGCTCTTCACATGAATATTTCATCTCACATGTATATGTAGGGACTTCCAAAGATGACTCCACATACATCAAGGGGAACCACATCTAGTTCTACTTCATCAATAAAATTGGGACTGATGGAAAATATAATTTTGCACTATTATGTTACCTTCAACTCTGCAACCTTGTTTACCCATTCTAGTGGATATGGGTTTGGATTATCATGAACTTCCAACCCCAAATTCTTTACCAAATATATTGCAATGAGATTATCCTTTGATCCTGAGTCAAATAGAGTAATAATCGTTGTCCTCTTGACTTGTATTTTTATATTGAATAGTTTGGGAATTTATTTCTCTTCTTGTTGTTAAAATCTACTAAGGCTCACCTCCCTCTGCATTGATGTATAAATGATCTTCTCATCCATTTTCGAGATTCTTTCAACTTGGTTCCACAAATAAGTGGCCATGAGATGCCTCTTCTTATTATCTTTCTTTTTTTTCTTCGACTTTAGATCTAGATGCAACTTCCAGTACTTCACCTTTGTATGGTTGTTAATGGTGTAGTGGTTGCTCGGATATTTGTACTAATGTGTTGTGGGTGTCTTACTTTTATCTTTTCTCCATTTTTGCTTATTCTTCCCCTTATTAGAAGTGTTGTTTTCTACTTCCACTTTGATCCATCTAATTGCACTTTCTTCAGGCATATGTTCTCTACATATTGTACTTCTACAAAATCCTTGTCCATTGATTTGGGCTTGAATAGCATCACTTTCTCCTATAGATGGCGTTGTAGACCCAAGAAATACTTGAGTAAATTTGGGTTCTTTGGGGAGGTACCCAACATTATGGCCATCTTTCTGAACTATATGGTATACTCTTGCACACTTTGCCCTAACTTTTTCCTGAATTAATGCCACCGGATCCACTGGTACTCTACATGCCCAATAGGATAAAATTGTGGCTTAAAAAGGGTTTTGAGGTCCTCCCACTTAGTCACTAGAGGATCTCCCTCCCACCTCAAGGTCTTCGTGTGGTTTTCCCACTAAATTAGGGTATCACCCTCTAATTTTAGCCATGCGAATGAGATATTTTTTTCTTCCTTAATTTGATTGACATTGAAATGCACTTGTAGTTGTTGCAACTAGTGATTCAACTTCAAAGCATTAATCTCGTCATGGTACA